>CM060915.1:75501250-78440000 GCA_030737875.1 Allium sativum
ATCAGGATTTTCTAAAAAAAAAGTTGTACAAGGGAAACGATAAAAATGTCCCATGGATAAAATACTTAGGCTGGAAACATCAGTCATAGTGTCGGAAGGACAGGAAAAACACGCTGAAAGGACCAGCACAAAACAAAAATCCTACCGAAAGGAGGTGGCCATCCTTGTTCTTTGTTGTTAACCAAGTCAAACAGAGCCAAGGATGGACTACAACAGTAGAAATCTAGCCGAAAGGGGGTATCAGAAATCCTAGCCATTTGGGGGTATCAAACAGGGTCTTTCAGTCCTAGAAAAATCAGGACTAACAAGATCAAAATTGGGTCGAAATTGAAACCCAAGACCTCCCATGGGGGCATCCAAAAGAAAACACATAATAACCACACGTTGCTTCTAAGAAATCATAAATTAACCAAATTACGATGCGGAATCAACAGAATTTATGAAAATAAAAAGAGCTTTGGTATGGGGACATAACCATTGTGTAAACAACCACTAGTGCCCACTCAAAACATACCATAGCCTAGTTATAACTTTGTTGCGAGAACTGTTCGAATGATAAGATTTGCGTGAACAACAAACTAAAAGTACGACAACTCATAAGAAGTAAAATAATAAAACTATGATAGCCCCTAAGCGATACAAATGTAAGTCCGCAAATGTATAATATTAAACGAGGACCGACACTCGCACGAAACCACTTTTGTTGGATTCGGATTGTCAAATTATTTCTAGGTTTCAATTTTCGTAATTTTTCGAATTAATATGTGAGCGTGGCAAAATAAAATGTGTTTTGTCAATTTCGGTCAAATTTAACCGACTTGAGAATAACCATTTTTCCAACAGTCTCGGAATTCGACAAAATTAATTTTTTTAGGACCGTATCGCTAAAACAAAGCCAAAAATATTTTTTTTGTAATTTTCCGAGTTTGTATGTGGCCCCGGTGAATTTAAATATGCGATAAAATTAATTTATTAAAGGATTTAAATATTAAATTAAATAATTTAGGCCACAGACAGCCGTTTGGGCTGATGGGACCCAGCCCATTGGATCCGGAATGGGGGCTATTGGGTGGGGTCAACTTCTGTTGGACTGAAATTGGTTTGGTTTAGAACTTTTAGATTTAATTGTAAAAATAATATATAAATATTATAAATATTCACGAGATTATTCACTAAACCCTAAGAACACTATTCCCCATCGTTATCAGCCGCCACCCCCTTAAATCCATGGCCGAAATCTTCCTCCCTTCCTCCACTAATTCCTGTCAATCCTCTCATTAAAATTAGCTACTCCTTTGGACTTTATCGAGGTACTTCTCCTCCTCTTCAACCCTGTACGGTTGGATCCACCCTAGTGTTTCACAGCCCGAGAACCGAGCCCCAAAACCCGACCGCTTGGAGCCGTCGTTGCCTCCCTTACCTGCGTGCGAGTTGGCCGCGAACCCCCTCCCCCTGTGCGCCTCAATTCCCTCTTCGTCGTGACAATGTTCGATCAGCCTCCAGCGCCTCGAAGCGCGAACAAATTTCAACCCTAGATCGGAACTAGTTGAAAAGGCTTATGGCCTTAGTTATCTAAAGTGGAAGAAGAAGGATTAACCCTTTAATTATTTTATTAATTTATTTTTAAATTATATTCTGTCATGTTAAAATTCTAACTAATGCATACGACATCGAAAATTAACGATTTCAGATTCTGTGCGGTCGTAGAGACAAGATCTCCGCTGCTGTTCTGACTAGATCCAATTCCGAGCTATTTGAATTTTAACCAAATTTGCAACCCGACAGTGAGATTTCTGATTTTTAAATAATTAATCAAATTATTTATTTTACTTGCTATGTTATGATTGTATGTATACAATTTAGATCTGTTTTGTCTGAAATTTGGATGGTGATTAATTTATTGTTTGGTGACGAATAATTATAGATCTGTATATGTTTGTCAATTCAATTAAAAATATCACTTTGGACATATTTGTTGAATTGAATTTGTTTGTCAATTCAATTAAAAATATCACTTTGGACATATTTGTTGAATTGAATTTGTTTGTCCAATCAATGAAAAATATCATTTTGTCATTGTTATTGGATTGAATTAGTTTGTCATAAAATACTATTTTGTTCATTTTATTGAATTGAAATTAGAATTGTCAATTCAGTGATAAATACCATTTTTTCATTTTATTGAATTGAAAAGGTTACATTTTTGTTTGCATTCCTCGATGCAAACAAAACATTAAAATATAAGAGTTACATTTTTATTTGCATTCCTCGATGCAAATAAAACATAAAATAAAAAGTTACAATTTTTTTTTGCATTCCCCGATGCAAACAAAACATTAAAATAAAGAGTTGTATTTTTGTTTGCATTCCTCGATGCCAATAAAACATGAAATAAAGAATTACATTTTTATTTGCATTCCCTGATGCAAATGAAACAGGAAATTAAAAGTTAAATTTTTATTTGCATTCTTAGATGCAAGAAAACAGTTAAATAAAAAGTTGTTCTTTTATTTGCATTCTTTGATTCAAATAAACAAAGAATCAAAAAGTTATTCTTTTATTTGCATTCTTTGATGTAAATAAACATTGAATTAAAAAGTTATTCTTTTATTTGCATTATTCGATGCAAACAAACATTGAATTGAAAAGCTAATCTTCTATTTGCGTTCCTTGATGCAAATAAACGATGAATTAAAAATGTTAATCTTTTATTTGCGTTCCTTGATGCAAATAAACGATGAATTAAAAAAGTTAATCTTTTATTTGCGTTCCTTGATGCAAATAAAACGATGAATTAAAAAAAGTTAATCTTTTATTTGCGTTCCTTGATGCAAATAAAACGATGAATTAAAAAGTTAATCTTTTGTTTGCATTCCTTGATGCAAATATACAATGAATTAAAAAGTTGTTCGTTTATTTGCATTCTTTGATGCAAATATACGTTGAAATAAAAAGTTATACTTTCATTTGCATTCTTTGATACAGGTAAAATGTTGAAATTGGATGTTAAATTTCTATTTGCATTTCTTGATGCAAATAAGTCATAGTTTTGAAATGGTTATATTTTAATTGTAATTTAGATACAAATTTAAAAGATGATTGGTAAAGTTACATTTTTTTTTTATTTTTGTTTGTAATTTTAGATGCAAACAAAACATTAAAATAAAGGTTATATTTTTATTTGCAATTTTAGATGCAAACAAAATATTTTAGATGCAAACAAAACATTAAAATAAAGTTTATATTTTTATTTGCAATTTTAGATGCAAACAAAACATTAAAGTAAAAAGTTACATTTTTATTTACATTTTAGTTGTAATAAAATGATAGAATTAAAGGTTGTATCTTTATTTGTCAAATTAGATGTAAGTAAAGGAATACAATAAAAATTTACATTGTTATTTACATTTTAGCTGTAATAAAAATGATAGGATTAAAAGTAATATTTTTATTGTCATTTTAGAGACAATAAAAAGAATAGAATTTAATATACATTTTTATTGCCACTTTAGAGACAATAAAAAAGAGTAGTATTACATGTACATTTTTAATGTCATTTTATACAATGCAAAAATGATTACATTTTTATTGTAATATAAAGATCACATTTTATACAATGTAAAAAGGATATCATTTCTATGCAATATAAAAATTACATTTCATTGTAAATGAATCAACACTAGAATTTACAATTTTAATGTAAATGAATCAGTAGAAAAGATTCATTGTTTTTGATAAAATATATTAACATGAGAACCTACATTTTTATTGCATGTGAAAAGGATTCATTGTTGCATTAAAATGTTTGACCATAAAAGTTTCACATTTTTATTGTAAAAAGAGATTATATGAAAACATTTGTGTGTTGAAAATATAATGTAGCAATGCCTTGAAATATATGTTTGTGATGTTGAAACGCTACACTTCCATTTACAAGTAATCCAACTTGTTTATGTGATTGGGACGATAATTTTTCACACATCGCCCAAGTGCACAAATAATATATTATTGTTTGTTGGTTGAAACCCCACACGGGTGTTGGGACGACATTTGATATACAATAGCCCCAATATTTAATTAATTGTCAATCGATGGATTGACAGTCTGTGTTGAGCGTTACTTATTTATTTATTTTAATGCTCACACAGTTATAAATCTCACTTTGGATGTGAATGTATTGTTTGGTGATTATTTATCATTATCGTTGAATATATGCAATGTATGGAAGCCATATAACTGTAATTATATGGTAATAGATTGAGTCACGTTCCAGTTAAGAATTATTTTAATGAAAAAGGTTCATTTTAATGTAAAAATACATTTTTATGTAGAAGAATGGAAAGATCATTTAATGTAAAAATACATTTTAATGTAAAATAAAAAGGAACATTTTAGAATAAAGGTCAACTTAGAACAAAGAATATTTTAATATAAAGAATATTTTAATATAAAGAATATTTTAATATAATGAATATTTTAAAATAAATTAAGGAAAGAATAAAGTATGATTTTTATGTCTGTCTTAGAATGGACACAAGAATATAAAATATGAAGCCATGTTATATAGGGACGCTATTTTTAACCCGAACGGGTTTATCGATCGATTCATTCCATCTTTAAATGAATATAAAAAGAAGTGATTTATAAATCTAATATTCAGATAATATAAATATTTTAATATGATAAAAATTTAGAATATTCAATTTTGCTCTAAAATTGAAAATGAAGATAAAATCATTTTGAATAAATTTTTAAGTATTTTATAAAGTACATTTTAATAGTAATCGACGATTTATATAATAAGTATATATATTGGCCTGAATAGAACGCGCCGCACAACGAGCGTTCGGGAATTCGACCATTAACTTCAAATTGATGTAAAGAGAGATCCGACCGTCAGATTCTCCTAAAATCAGAACCGTTGGGTTCGGATCGAAAAGAGCTTTCCAATGAATATAAAAGTTTTGAAATCTAATGGTTAGATTTGGAGTTATGTTCAAATCAATTTCACAAAAGGTCGCTATAAGTGCAGTTCAATGACCGTTTATGGAAATCGACTGTAAAGGCCTTAATAAAATTATTTAAAATAAAAAAGAATTATGTAAAATCATAATAAATGGTTTAAAAAGATTTTAAGCTGAAAACTCCAATTTTGTAAAGGTAAAATATATTTTTATCAAAACGAACTAGTTATTAGCTAGAAAGATAATACATTGTTTTAAAATAAATAAATTGGATTTTGGGTTATCGTGAATGGTGTCTTAACTAACACTATTCTTAAACCCCATGTAAAAAGAATTAATCTTTTAATTAAAATTAAGAGAGTTTTCGGATTATATTTAGTAATTGGAATAAAGTGAAATGTGTATTGGGTTTATCGTGAACTGTGTTTTAAAACGACACTTGTTCTTTAACCCAATTAACAATGAAAATATAATTTGGAATTTATAAATCTTTTATTAAGATTTAAACGGAATTTTTTCCAGAATAAAGTTTTCCAATTTAATACATTAAATTGGGATTAAATGGAATTCGATTCGGAAATAATCGAGATGAGCTCCTGTAAATGAAGGTCGTATCTATATATGGGATTTAAAAGGCTTTGCCATTATTCCCTTTATATTATTAGTCTGATACCGGATTTTATATCAATTATATACCATTGTGATTTCCATGTAGATTCCATTTTGATGGAAGAAGATTTGGGTTTATCGTGAACGGTGTTTTTTAGATACATTAGTTCTTTAACCCAATTAAAGATAAGGTTAATCTCTTAAACTTGAATAATCTTTTAAGTAATGATTTTACAGAAAAAATAACTTTTAAAGGGATTTATCTTTGATAAAATTAATGGGAACCTTTCCCTAATATTGTGAATATTTTATTAAAAGAGCATTCTGAATTGGAATGAGGCATTGGATGTGTTTTTATAGCACTTGATTTTAAATTACGCGAGTTATTCGGAAAGACCGGGTTTAACCCATTCTGAATAATGAATACGATGACTAACAGTTGAAGAAATTGAAGACGGTGCAAGACCGATGTGACGACCCCAAATCCCGTACTGACCGAGACAAGGGTAATCCTTGGAATATAACACAAAAACAGATAATAGCAGAACATAATCAAATAAATACACCAGATAATGAACAATAGAATATACTGGATAAAAGAAATCATCAGAGTTACAGAGTATACAGGATCTTACTTAGTACAAATACAGTTCAGCTATACATAAATGTCTACAGTGGAAATAAACAAAATATGTACAATAGGAGCTGAACAGCATAAAAAGAGATAAATGATAGAATCCATCTTCAGCTCCAGCTATCCAGAAAGAACCAGCTAAACCTGAATACAAGGCTTCCCGTGTAGAAAAAGGGGCACCCGAGTTTGAAAGTGAAACAAACTACGAGTCAGTCATGGGACTGGTATGAGAAATCCACTCAACACATATATAATTGGCTAATCACCGGACCACGCCGCTTTCGTGGAATGGGTTTACTCCATTGGATTGCCAGTGCTTTAAAACAAATCTTTCTTTTAAACAACGCAATGCATTTTATAAAAATGAAGCCATTATAAGACTCAGTTCCCATCACACAATGCAACGCAAACCGGAGGATAGAGTTTTACCTTATAACGGCCAAAATATGCTTGATACGAATAAAACAAAGGCAATTGATATTATTGCTAGTGTTTATATGTTTTGAAAACAATTTCAAATCATAACTATCAATCATAGACGACATGGGTACCATATATCATGTCGCCATATATATATATATATATATATACATACAATCAAAACCGCACAGTCACGTAATTGGAAATTGGATTTCCGTCATTAACCAAGGCAAAAGACAGTCCTTACCGAATTCGTGACTCTCTAGCCCGAGCCACAGGCAAGTGCTCAGTCAAGCCTTCGGAGCAACAGGGCCGGTCCACCGACGTGGATTAAAATGCCTGAACAATACGTTTCCCCGCCTTTTGGGGCGTAAACGAGCCAACGAATGACTCCATCGGACCCGGATCGTCCAATCAAACCGAGGCGCCTCGCAACAGCAACAACCACATAGGTGAAAAGTATATAAATGTCAGGGCTGGTAGGTCACTGACACCACCCTAGCTAGAAAGAAACGTATGCCCTCCCTGAGGTCCTTCTCCCGTTTCTGGTTCATACCGGGGTGTGAGGCTCGCGATTTCACGTCAAACACAAAGCTACGCCACACAGGCGGTGCTTTGATCATCATCACAAGACTTTGCTTTTCAACAGAAGTCCTGATCACTGCATCTTAGCATGTCACACAGGCAATTCATGCCATGCGACTGATGTCCATCGATATACAACCTCTGAGCTCATGCGTTTCAGAGAAGGGCGTTAAGCAAAAGAATAAATTCTCCGCCGCCAAACAGATGTATTTTTAATAGAGATCAATCAACACAGAATAAAATCCAATGCCAGACACATAGTCCATTCACAAGTCCATTTTGGGTCTGAAAGAAACCGGAGGCACTAAATACCTCGCAAACCCATCGATCACCACGTACGTCTGGACGATCACCACTCATTATCCATATTTCGGGATTCCTCCCAATCAGGACCTCGGTTACCATCCAAACGAGGTGAAGATCTCCGGTCTTCGACCACCGTCTTCATCTTCGAATTTCAATCGTCGGTCAATTATTTGAAATGAGAATTAACTCGGCCATTTCAAATAATTCACGTATATTTAGAATTTCAAATCAATTTATTTCAATGGTTAAATTATTCGACAACACCAATTTTGTTCTTTAATGTAATTTTCACACCAAACACATTCAACCATCAAATACCACATAAATCGAGCAAATTCAGTTTATTTCCATTCCATATTGTTTATGATATTTTCTAACGATTTATCGCTATTTTTATTTATTTTAAAATAGCCAATTTATTCAAAACAACGCTTCGGGCCAAAATGCGGTCGTGGCGCTGTTTTTATTCATATTTGAATTAAACATATCTGAAAATCTAACCGTTGGATCTTTACAAAATTTACATCATTAGAAAGTTCTTTTCAAAACGAATCCAACGGTTCCAGTTTCGGGAAAATCCGACAGTCGGATCTCCCGGTACAATCGTTTGAATTTTTGATTTCAAAATACGAATTGCAGCGTCGTTATTCGATTAAGTATAATTATATTTATATATATATATATAAATATAATCGTTTCTGCGCTGTTTTCCTTCAGATTTGAATTAAACATTCTAGACAATCCAACCGTTGGATTTTTACAAAGTTGGTGTCGTTGGAAAGATTTTTCCAAAGCGAACCCAACGGTTGCGATTTCAGGAAAATCCGATGGTCGGATCTCCCGGTATATTCGTTTGAAATCACGGTTTCAAAGTGCAAACTGCACGGCCACGTTTCGTTTTAATTTTATTTATATTTATATATTTATATAAATATAGTTCATTCAACAATTTCAATATCATTTTCACTTCAAATATTTCACTAACGCCTTTAAATTTTGGAAAATTTTGCCATAACCTCCTTTGTACGGGAGGGGCTGGGAAAATTCCCAAATAGCCACACAGGCGTCTCATGTCAAAAAGAAAAAGAAAAAGCCAAGCGGCTAGCCAATAGGCTCATAAAATCATCACCCAAACAAAACAGTAAATGTGTACCTATTTGTCGGGCACAAAATTTTATTCCTCTTCTCTAGCCCCTTTGCTATAACCTGTTCAATAAATATGCATGTACATATATACAGTTCTTATCACTTATCATTTTCTATTCAACTTCATATTTGATTCCATTTGGTTTAAAAACACCATTCATTCTAATGTTGCATGCATAGGCAAAAATCATATCATTAGCTAATTAATGAATATTTCGACTCATGCATATTTATTTGAACGAGTTGCTATTTTTGACACTTCACATTTCAACAAATCATGTATATAATAAAAATGTGACTTTATTGTAAAACAATTTATTTCAAAACACTATTATTTTATATAATTTATATAGGTAATAAAAATAGGATTTTTACTATAAAACAATTTCTTTTAAAACGAGATTATTTTACATAGTCTATATAGTTGATAAAAGGTGATTTTTATTATGAAAAAATTTATTTCAAAATATGAATACCATTCAACACATGAATTTCAACTCAACGAATGAATATCGATTCAACACATGAAGGTTTTCTATAGTTTCTATATATAGATAAAAATGTGATTTTTATATTTAAAATACGAATACCATTCAACACATGAATATCAATCAATGAATGAATATCAATTCAACACATGAAGGGTTTCTATTCAACGAATAAATATAGTTTTGACAAATGAAAATAATTCAAACACATAAATATTATTCAAAATTTCGGCAGCATAACGGCAGGGTAGTTAAAACCGGGACCGTCCCTAGTACGACTCCTCGCTCTACCTTAAAACCTCGCGGTTTTTGACAATGGGGATCATGCATCTAGTTCGCACGCAGGCGGCATGTATATATTTATTTCATTTCCACAAACTAATCCTATGTGGTTTCAACCAAATATTTCTCAACCACAAATGGGTATTTTTCAACCACAACCAATCAATATCAACCACAAACAATCCCAAACAACCATTCGCTATCAATCAATTTTCTCACCAATCACAATTAATAAATATCGTCCATGGTTTGTGGACGAGGGGCGTATATATATTCATACATACATATATATATATATATATATATATATATAGCAATACACTTCTATTTCAACACATATATAATTTTTACAACGCATATATAACTTATACATCGAACGTACAACTTATACAACGCTTATACAAGAGGTGTACAACGCTTATATAACTCATACATCGACTATATAATTTATACATCGTCGTTTTCCATATTGTTTATAAATTAGAAATCTCACATTGGGTTCTACTCCACCAAAAATAGCAGAAGGCTGAGAAAAATATGCGGTCTCTTCTAAAATGTAGAAGACGTCCACACGGTCACGATGTTTCCTGTTTCATCGAATTTCGTTAACACAGCAAAAAGATATGATTTTTCGAAGTTTGCAATGGTTTTAAACTGTTAAAATCAATTTTTAATTTAAACAACCGTTACCTTTCTGAAATCTTCAAAACTAGGTTTGAAGTTTTCGTGCAATCCGTGAATCGATAGCTCGATCGGGCTACGCCGTGTCGAAGAGGGAGAAGAGAGCTTCCAGCGCAGGGGGGTGCGGTGGCGTTCGATCGCCTGAGGTGGCGGCGGCGGCGGTTGGAAGCTCGGAACTTTCGAGCTCGATTTCTCTTCGAATGATGCACGAAAAAATACAAACTACATATGGATTTGAAGATCTTCTTGAGCTCTTCGAAATCTTCAACTGGAGGAGGGGCTAATTTTTCCTGGTTTGGTCGAAAATTGGATGGGAATGGCGAGAAAGGGTTCCGCCGTCGATCGGCTGTTACGGGGAGAGAGAAAATGGATTTTTCTCTTTTTTTTTATTTAAATTCTGATTAGTCCGTAGATTTTATAAGGTGTTTTCTGACGCGACCACCAATCCAAACCCAACGACTGTCGCCCCTAATGTTTTACCCCCATTCCGAACACAATGGGATATGTTTCGAAGGCCCATTCGACTGTTTCAGTCAGTTTCCATTCAAATTAAAATATAAAACATTCAATATTTAATTTGAACGTACATTTCAATTTGCCAGGGCCACAAACTGATTCGAAAAATTCCAGAAAAATAAATCTAACTATGTTTTGACAATACGGTCCCAACAAAACTAGTTTCGTCGAATTCTGAGACTGTTTGCAAAAAGGCCCATTTCTGGTCGATCCAATTTAACTGTAATTGACCAAAACACATTTTCCTTTGCCACACTCACATACTAGCTTCAAAAATTATGAAATTTGAAATCTAGCAATAACTTCACATCCTGGACCCAACAAAAGTGGTTTCATCGAATTCCGAGGTCGTATGCAAAATGGCCAATTTCATGGGCTATATATAAATTCCATAGCGACCTTTCTGAAAATTCATTCGGCCATAACTTTTGCTTTCCGCTATGAAAATTCGATTTTTCAGATTCGTTAGATAGGTATTCACTAACAGATTTAAATATTTTTGGTTTCGCTAAAATCCGTTTTGTTTTGCACCCGGTACAGTCCGACGAAGTTTGAATTCAATTTTTGAAACTACAGCGCCATTTCAGGCCTTGTTTATAATTATAAATAATTATATTCGATTTCAATTGTTGGTTCAACTCCCTTTTCATCTCTATTATTTAAAATATTTATTTAAAATATTTAAAATCCATTATTTTAGCCAATTTAAAAAATTTAAATTGGTTCAGATTTTCTGGGTCGTTACAACCGACGATCTTCAAGTCGAATGGATGAGTTGCTACTGATACCCATGATTGGAGTTGTAACGACACGGATTTTGCCAGCTCTTAATCGATCGCAAAATCGACCAAGACCGTTCAAAACTCGTATACGTTAACTCTGGGAATACAATACATCAGAACAGATAACAAAAGACTTTTATTACATCATGATAATATAACATCAGAGTACATTGAATTTAAAAACAGCGGAAGATTTATTACAATAAATTACAATATACAGCGGAAGACTATCAACCCTGGACACAGCTTTAGGCTTCGATCCAGAATCCTGCTTAAAAGAAATATCTATAAAATAAGCTACTCGACTGCCCGTGTGGAAAAGAGGGCACCCGAGTTTGCAAGTGAAACAAACTACAAGTCAGTCGTGGGACTGGTATGAGAATTCTGAACTAATATAATTAATAGGGATAAGGCATATCCAAGGACCACGCCGCTAACGCGGAATGGGTTTACTCCAATGGATTGCCGTGCATAACTTAAAATAAATCGTTAAACAATGCAATGCTTTTTAGAAAAAATGAAATCACCATAGGACTCATGTGCCATCACACAATGCAACGCACACCAGAGGATAGAGTTTTACCTTATGGTGATTAAAAGATGATAAATACGTAAAAACGATATTATTATTAGTGTGTATATGTTTTAATAAAACATTTCAATCATAATGTATCAATCCTAGGAAGCATAGGTACCCATATATTATACCTCCGTACTAGTAATACAATCAAAACCGCATGGGTCGTATTGGAAAGTTGGATTTCCATCATGATGGCTCCTGATTCGAAAGATCTATCACGTAGTGCAATACTTCATGGCTTACCGTCATACACCTACGCACTTTTGGGATATCAAGTAACCCGCGGCTTACGTCCCAGCGAGAGAAAACACCGCTTACTCTATCCCTCTGGGAATCGAGGGTATATACCCACTTCCCAGCTCATCCCGGTCGACCGAATCCATCCTAATATCGAAAGTATACTAATCTAACCATCAGTTCACCATCATACCGGGGTGTGAGGCTCGCGAAGTCACGTCATAACCACAAGGCCTGCTTTTCAACAAAGCCTTGATCATCTTCATCTTAGCGTGCCACATTGTCAATCCATACCGTACCATTGATCATCCATCAACATATAAATGGGTGTTAAGTAAAGAATAAATTCTTCACCACCAACATTTATATATAGACAGAAAATCAATAACATGATATTAACGGACTACCACGTCAGACACACAATCCATTTATAACTTATGCTCCGGGTCCGAGCGAAAGTCAAATCCGTGCAAATCAACGCTACGTCCGGACGGACACCACTGTAGCCCCTTCAAGGTAGCTACTCCAATCACGGGCATCAGCAGTCGTCGTCCATTCGATGTGAAGATCGTCGGTCTTCTATTGTTGTCTTCAAATCTTGAATTTTAAATGTCGTTTAAATTGTTTGGAATGAGATAGACTCGGACTTTCCAAATAATCCTCGCATATATATAAGTTGGAAATCATTTCATGTCGTTATATTATTTTATAACGATTTATTCTTGCCTTAATTATTTAAAATTATTCAATCTTTTATTTAACGACGCTCCAGGTCAAAGGGCGACCCGGCGTTGTTTTCATCCAATTTTGATTTACACATTTCTCAAATTCTAACCGTTGGATTTTAATGTAACCACAACGTTAGAAAGATTTTCCCAAGACGGTCCTAACGGTTTCAGTTTTGGGAAAATTCGACGGTCGGATCTTTCAGTATGTTTGTTTAAAGGTACGTTTTCCAACCGCGTACTACCGCACTCGATTCATTAAATTTTAATTATATTTATATATAAATATACATCGCTTAACTTTTTATTTATATAAAAAGTAAATTCTATTACAAATATCTAATTTCATCCTTTTATTCTTTTCTTTCTTTATTTACATGAAAATGTACTTTATAATTAAGTGATGAATTATTTCTTATATTTCTTATACTTCTATAATTTTCATCAAAAATGTAAATTTTAATTCATCGCTCAATTCATTTCTTTTCATCTTTCACTTATATTAAAATTCTATTCACATATAAAATGTTCATTCCTCTTTAATATGCATTCTTAATTTTAATTACATCTAAAATGTCCTTTTATTTTACGATGTAAATTTCATTCTAATTACATATAGGAATGTAATTTTTATTTTACATGTAAATCATCATTTTAATTACGATGTAAATAATATAATTTTCCTATAGCGTAAATTCCTACTTTATTTACACTAATAACAATGTAAACTACATACGGTGATAATTCTTACTTATTTACATCAATGAAAATGTAAATTTTACCTATGGTGTACATTCTTATTTACATTAAATAAAATGTAAACTTTCACTACGTGTCTCATTCTTATTTTATTAACATTGTAAATTTCATTCTTTAATTACAATGTAAAATTCATTTATTTATTACATTAAAAATAATGTAAATCCTCCTACGGTGAATATTTCTATTTAATTTACATTAACAAAAATGTAAACTTTACCTACGGTGAAATTCATAAATATTTACATTAAAAATGTTATCTTTTAATTACATTAAAAGTCTTATCTTTTAATTACATTAAAAATGTAATTAACATTCTATATTAAATTTCTTATTCTATTATCACATACAAAAATGCCATTTTATTTTCAATGTAAATTCTTCTTCTTAATTTACATATAAAAATGTACTTTTATCTTTCAATGTAAATTCCCTCCTTTAATTAAAATGTAATTTTAATTCACAATGTAAATCCTACTCTCAAGTTACATAATAAAAGTAATTTTAATTTACAGTGTAAATTCATGTCCTTTGTTACATAATAAAAATGTAATTATAATTTACAGTGTAAATAATATTTTAAATTCTATTACACTGTAAAATCTTATATGAAAATATAATTCTTATTTTATTCCAAATTACATTTTATATATTACTTACTTTGATTTACACTTAAAAATAAATTTTCTTTTTAATTCTTTATCGTTGCAACGACCTCTCACATTAGATTTATTGTTGCGGTTGCTGGATGTGCCGGGCGGTTCCGGGCAGACTTATACCGCAACTCATTCTAACCTCGGGTTTATGCATGTCATCTTTTAGCCAATTTACCTATTTTCATGTTAACAAATTTATTTCATTTCTAGTGACATATAAAAAGTGAATTTATATGTTAACACATTCATTTCAATACTAATGACATATAAAAAGTGAATTTATATGTTAACGCATTCATTTCAATATTAATGACATATAAAAAGTGAATTTATATGTTAACACATTCATTTAAATACTAATGACATATAAAAAGTGAATTTATATGTTAACACATTCATTTAAATACTAATGACATCTAAAAAGTGAATTTATATGTTAACACATTCATTTTAATACTAATGACATATAAAAAGTGAATTGATATGTTAACACATTCATTTAAATACTAATGACATATAAAAAGTGAATTTATATGTTAACACATTCATTTCAATACTAATGACATATAAAAAGTGAATTTATATGTTAACACATTCATTTCAATACTAATGACATATAAAAAGTGAATTTATATGTTAACGCATTCATTTCAATACTAATGACGTATAAAAAGTGAATTTATACGTAAACAAATTTATTTCATTCACTATTGACGCTACTAACATGTCATAGTTTAAGATGATTCATTTTTAATGTAAACTAATTTTACATCAAAAATGATAAATTCAATGATTAACAAATACGCTACTAACATGTCATAGTTTAAGATGATTCATTTTTAATGTAAACTAATTTTACATCAAAAATGATAAATTCAATGATTAACAAATACGCTACTAACATGTCATAGTTTAAGATGTCAATAAAAATGCAATGTCAAAATCTATTCTTTTTTTCTTTCAAACAAAAAGACATTAAAAATGTGTTCTTTTACTTTGCAACTAAAATGACAAAAATGTCATTAAAAAAAAACCCGGTCTTTTTATTTCAACCACAGTGACAATACAAATGGTATTCCTAAATCCAATCTTTACAACTATAATGACAATAGAAATGTCATTTTTAAATCCAATCTTTTTAATTTGATCCATATGACAATAAAAACATTCCTTTTTATTTTGAAGAGAAATGTCACCTTTATTACTATTATCTTTATTGTAACTAATTTAACAATAAAAATATTTCTTTTAAATCTAATCTTTTTGTTCGATTCTTTTTATTATAAAAAGAAAATGACACAAAAACTATTCTTTTTAACTAAAAAAATGACATAAAAACTTTTCTTTTTAACTTAAAAAGAAACTTGTTCTTTTTGTAAAACCCACATTTTTATGTTATCCATGAGGTATTATTTTATTATCGACCAAAGTCCTTATTTATAAGTCAAAAAAAAAACACAATCTTTAATCTAAATCCAAATCTCAAGGGAATGAATCAAATCAAAATTTATGGATTAAAATAAAAGTTAAGATCTTTATTTCCATCCAAACGGTATACATGGATCTCAAAATAAAAAAGCGCAGATCTGAATGATAGAAAGTTAGATCTTGAGGATAGAAGCATGATTCTATATTTGAATAAAATGATTTTAGTTAACGTCTAAATCAAAATATGATTTTTGATCTAAATCTAACCGGAACGAGAAATGTAACACAACAAAATTTCCTCGTAGATCTCATTAACCATGAACATCCAATATACTACCAAACAACAGATCAACAATTTCCCAATATCATAACATAGCAAACCTAAATGAATAACATTCATACAATAAATTTTAAGCGATAAAAATATTTAATTTATAATTAAACATTTGGATCAGAATTCTCACATGAATGCTCCACCACCGAACGCACCCACAGACAACCGGACCTACATCAAACCACCTCACATCGAAGCCTGTGCCAGCCTCCACCTTCGCCTGCCGTATGGGGAAACTCGCCGCCCCTATAGCCCCCAATTCGACCACGAACCCGCCACCTTTGAACCCAAAAATCTTCCTATCCATGGTGTTTTAAATGATCACTACCGTTCATCCTCATGAGCTAGAAGAGGCGAATGTTTTTCGTTCATAAAATTTTCAAATTTATTGTTTGGATTAGAAGAAAAAGGAGGAACGAGAGAACATTTTGGCCATTGGACATGTTTGGCGGCGGCTAGTCATGTTAGTGGATTAGGGATTTGGGAAAAAGGACAAAGCATTTTTGTAATACTTTATCTCTAATTTTACAATTAAATCCATCAATTTTTATTCCTTAATATATTTGGAATATTTTTGAATCGTCAAAATTTAACATTTACATCTTTCCTGTTAAATAGTGTGTATATTTTCTTTTAATACAAAGCTATTATGTAACAACTTATATATTCAAGAATGTATTCCATATTTAAATAAATTTTATCTATAGTAGATTAAGACAATTTTTAAACGTATCACAACTCATATATATATATATTTTATATTAAAAGTTTTGAAACTAACATAGGAAAACATATCAATTTTAATTATCTATCTTTCGATAACACATTTTTATTATTATTATGCAAAGAAATTCAGCAAGCCTATTATTTGGCGAGGATGTCTATCAACCATTTTCAGCATGTTACCAACAAGGCAATTACAAATTTGACAGTGGAGCAAAAATTTTGTTTTTATTCCAGAAACCATGCATGTGCATTACGAATAAATACGTTTTTATGTTTTAATTGGGTTTTATAAATGTTTCCTTAAATCCTCTTTTTGATTACACGCTATAATGACACATTTATTTTATTATTCAAATTTCAAAAGTAGATGACAATGAAAGAGGGAGAGAGAGGATAAAGTGGAAAGAATTAATGCTAGATTAATGCTATTTGTTTATAAGCATATGGTCCACATTTTGAATTTCTAAATGTTAAATATGAATTGATAGGGGAAATATTTAAGAGGACAGCCAAAGATATGTACATACATATATATATATATATATATACAATGTCAGAATTTATTTCATTTATAACCTACACATTATTTTCAACCAATAAATTATAAATGTCACTAAAGTTCCTAAGACCTTTTTAATGTTAACATATTGTCAATTAAGCATCCCTTTTTAATGAATCATATAACATATTGCATATTTAGAATAAAAATATAATCCTTTATTGTAAGCTTCTTTACATTAAACGAATGTTGCATAAGAATATAATCTTTTTACATTGCATAGAAATGTAATCTTTTCATATTTCCCTTTTTACAATAAAAATGTAGACTTTTTATTGTTTAACCTTTTTATTAATAATTATATTTTATTTTTATTTTTATAAAATTTCTAAATTCTTACGCATTTTCTATTTAAAATTTCTAAAGTAAAAAAATTTAAACTGGCCCCAAAATTCAGGGTTGTTACATTCTCCCCCACTTAAGAACTTTTCGTCCTCGAAAAGGAACGAACTTAAAAGTGTTTAATTATCCTACTCAATTTCCCTATAGTTTTATTAGTCGATTAACTTTTTAAATATATATTTGTTTTATATATTCAAAACTTATATTTTCTAAAATAGATTATAATTACAAATACGTATATTAAAAACTTTTCACTCTGAACTCATTCTAGGTTATGACAAACCCATCTCTAATGAGTTTTCTCATTCTAGGATACTGCTGATCCTATCTCTAATGAGTATTCCTATTGGACATTACTAATCCAATCTCTGATGAGTCTTTTGTTCCATTCAAATGAGTTGTACCCCAAAGATTTGAGCTAACCAGAGCTCTGATACAAACTGTAACGACACGGATTTTGCCAGCTCTTAATCGATCGCAAAATCGACCAAGACCGTTCAAAACTCGTATACGTTAACTCTGGGAATACAATACATCAGAACAGATAACAAAAGACTTTTATTACATCATGATAATATAACATCAGAGTACATTGAATTTAAAAACAGCGGAAGATTTATTACAATAAATTACAATATACAGCGGAAGACTATCAACTCTGGACACAGCTTTAGGCTTCGATCCAGAATCCTGCTTAAAAGAAATATCTGCAAAACAAGCTACTCGACTGCCCGTGTGGAAAAGAGGGCACCCGAGTTTGCAAGTGAAACAAACTGCAAGTCAGTCGTGGGACTGGTATGAGAATTCTGAACTAATATAATTAATAGGGATAAGGCAGATCCAAGGACTACGCCGCTAACGCGGAACGGGTTTACTCCAATGGATTGTCGTGCATAACTTAAAATAAATCGTTAAACAACGCAATGCTTTTTAGAAAAATGAAATCACCATAAGACTCAGGTCCCATCACACAATGCAACGCACACCAGAGGATAGAGTTTTACCTTATGGTGATTAAAAGATGATAAATACGTAAAAACGATATTATTATTAGTGTGTATATGTTTTAATAAAACATTTCAATCATAATGTATCAATCCTAGGAAGCATAGGTACCCATATATTATGCCTCCGTACTAGTAATACAATCAAAACCGCATGGGTCATATTGGAAAGTTGGATTTCCATCATGATGGCTCCTGATTCGAAAGATCTATCACGTAGTGCAATACTTCACGGCTTACCGTGATACACCTACGCACTTTTGGGATATCAAGTAACCCGCGGCTTACGTCCCAGCGAGAGAAAACACCGCGTACTCTATCCCTCTGGGAATTGAGGGTATATACCCACTTCCCAGCTCATCCCGGTCGACTGAATCCATCCTAATATCGAAAGTATACTAATCTAACCATCAGTTCACCATCATACCGGGGTGTGAGGCTCGCGAAGTCACGTCATAACCACAAGGCCTGCTTTTCAACAAAGCCTTGATCATCTTCATCTTAGCGTGCCACATTGTCAATCCATACCGTACCATTGATCATCCATCAACATATAAATGGGTGTTAAGTAAAGAATAAATTCTTTACTACCAACATTTACATATAGACATAAAATCAATAACATGATATTAACGGACTACCACGTCAGACACACAATCCATTTATAACTTATGCTCCGGGTCCGAGCGAAAGTCAAATCCGTGCAAATCAACGTTACGTCCGGACGGCCACCACTGTAGCCCCTTCAAGGTAGCTACTCCAATCACGGGCATCAGCAGTCGTCGTCCATTCGATGTGAAGATCGTCGGTCTTCTATCGTCGTCTTCAAATCTTGAATTTTAAATGTCGTTTAAATTGTTTGGAATGAGATAGACTCGGACTTTCCAAATAATCCTCGCATATATATAAGTTGGAAATCATTTCATGTCGTTATATTATTTTATAACGATTTATTCTTGCCTTAATTATTTAAAATTATTCAATCTTTTATTTAACGACGCTCCAGGTCAAAGGGCGACCCGGCGGTGTTTTCATCCAATTTTGATTTACACATTTCTCAAATTCTAACCGTTGGATTTTAAAGTAACCATAACGTTAGAAATATTTTCCCAAGACGGTCCTAACGGTTTCGGTTTTGGGAAAATTCGACGGTCGGATCTTTCAGTATGTTTGTTTAAAGGTACGTTTTCCAACCGCGTACTACCGCACTCGATTCGTTAAATTTTAATTATATTTATATATTAATATATAAATATACATCGCTTAACTTTTTATTTATATAAAAAGTAAATTCTATTACAAATATCTAATTTCATCCTTTTATTCTTTTCTTTCTTTATTTACATGAAAATGTACTTTATAATTAAGTGATGAATTATTTCTTATATTTCTTATACTTCTATAATTTTCATCAAAAATGTAAATTTTAATTCATCGCTCAATTCATTTCTTTTCATCTTTCACTTATATTAAAATTCTATTCACATATAAAATGTTCATTCCTCTTTAATATGCATTCTTAGTTTTAATTACATCTAAAATGTCCTTTTATTTTACGTTGTAAATTTCATTCTAATTACATATAGGAATGTAATTTTTATTTTACATGTAAATCATCATTTTAATTACGATGTAAATAATATAATTTTCCTAGAGCGTAAATTCCTACTTTATTTACACTAATAACAATGTAAACTACATACGGTGATAATTCTTACTTATTTACATCAATGAAAATGTAAATTTTACCTATGGTGTACATTCTTATTTACATTAAATAAAATGTAAACTTTCACTACGTGTCTCATTCTTATTTTGTTTACATTGTAAAATTCATTCTTTAATTACAATGTAAAATTTATTTATTTATTATGTTAAAAATAATGTAAATCCTCCTACGGTGAATATTTCTATTTAATTTACATTAACAAAAATGTAAACTTTACCTATGGTGAAATTCATAAATATTTACACTAAAAATGTTATCTTTTAATTACATTAAAAGTCTTATCTTTTAATTACATTAAAAATGTAATTAACATTCTATATTAAATTTTTTATCACATACAAAAATGCCATTTTATTTTCAATGTAAATTCTTCTTCTTAATTTACATATAAAAATGTACTTTTATCTTTCAATGTAAATTCCCTCCTTTAATTAAAATATAATTTTAATTCACAATGTAAATTCTACTCTCAAGTTACATAATAAAAGTAATTTTAATTTACAGTGTAAATTCATGTCCTTTGTTACATAATAAAAATGTAATTATAATTTACAGTGTAAATCATATTTTAAATTCTATTACACTGTAAAATCTTATATGAAAATATAATTCTTATTTTATTCCAACCTACATTTTCTATATTACTTACTTTGATTTACACTTAAAAATAAATTTTGTTTTTGATTCTTTATCGATGCAACGACCTCTCATATTAGATTTATTGTTGCGGTTGCTGGATGTGCCGGGCGGTTCCGGGCAGACTTACACCGCAACTCATTCTAACCTCGGGTTTATGCATGTCATCTTTTAGCCAATTTACCTATTTTCATGTTAACAAATTTATTTCATTTCTAGTGACATATAAAAAGTGAATTTATATGTTAACACATTCATTTCAATACTAATGACATATAAAAAGTTAATTTATATGTTAACGCATTCATTTCAATATTAATGACATATAAAAAGTGAATTTATATGTTAACACATTCATTTAAATACTAATGACATATAAAAAGTGAATTTATATGTTAACACATTCATTTAAATAATAATGACATATAAAAAGTGAATTTATATGTTAACACATTCATTTCAATACTAATGACATATAAAAAGTGAATTTATATGTTAACACATTCATTTAAATACTAATGACATATAAAAAGTGAATTTATATGTTAACACATTCATTTCAATACTAATGACATATAAAAAGTGAATTTATATGTTAACGCATTCATTTCAATACTAATGACATATAAAAAGTGAATTTATATGTTAACGCATTCATTTCAATACTAATGACATATAAAAAGTGAATTTATACGTAAACAAATTTATTTCATTCACTATTGATGCTACTAACATGTCATAGTTTAAGATGATTCATTTTTAATGTAAACTAATTTTACATCAAAAATGATAAATTCAATGATTAACAAATACGCTAGTAACATGTCATAGTTTAAGATGATTCATTTTTAATGTAAACTAATTTTACATCAAAAATGATAAATTCAATGATTAACAAATACGCTACTAACATGTCATAGTTTAAGATGTCAATAAAAATGCAATGTAAAAATCTATTCTTTTTTTCTTTCAAACAAAAAGACATTAAAAATGTGTTCTTTTACTTTGCAACTAAAATGACAAAAATGTCATTAAAAAAAACCCGGTCTTTTTATTTCAACCATAATGACAATAAAAACGGTATTCCTAAATCCTATCTTTACAACTATAATGACAATAGAAATGTCATTTTTAAATCCAGTCTTTTTAATTTGATCCATATGACAATAAAAACATTCCTTTTTATTTTGAAGAGAAATGTCACCTTTAATACTATTATCTTTATTGTAACTAATTTAACAATAAAAATATTTCTTTTAAATCTAATCTTTTTGTTCGATTCTTTTTATTATAAAAAGAAAATGACACAAAAACTATTCTTTTTAACTAAAAAAAATGACATAAAAACTTTTCTTTTTAACTTAAGAAGAAACTTGTTCTTTTTGTAAAACCCACATTTTTATGTTATCCATGAGGTATTATTTTATTATCGACCAAAGTCCTTATTTATAAGTAAAAAAAAACACAATCTTTAATGTAAATCCAAATCTCAAGAGAATGAATCAAATCAAAATTTACGGATTAAAATAAAAGTTCAAATCTTTATTTCCATCCAAACGGTATACATGGATCTCAAAATAAAAAAGCGCAGATCTGGATGATAGAAAGTTAGATCTTGAGGATCGAAGCATGATTCTATATTTGAATAAAATGATTTTAGTTAACGTCTACGCATCTAAATCAAAATATGATTTTTGATCTAAATCTAACCGCAACGAGAAATGTAACACAACAAAATTTCCTCGTAGATCTCATTAACCATGAACATCCAATATACTACCAAACAACAGATCAACAATTTCCCAATATCATAACATAGCAAACCTAAATGAATAACATTCATACAATAAATTTTAAGCGATAAAAATATTTAATTTATAATTAAACATTTGGATCAGAATTCTCACATGAATGCTCCACCACCGAACGCACCCACAGACAACCGGACCTACATCAAACCACCTCACATCGAAGCCTGTGCCAGCCTCCACCTTCGCCTGCCGTATAGGGAAACTCGCCGCCCCCTATAGCCCCCAATTCGACCACGAACCTGCCACCTTTGAACCCAAAAATCTTCCCATCCATGGTGTTTTAAATGATCACTACCGTTCATCCTCATGAGCTAGAAGAGGCGAATGTTTTTCGTTCATAAAATTTTCAAATTTATTGTTTGGATTAGAAGAAAAAGGAGGAACGAGAGAACATTTTGGCCATTGGACATGTTTGGCGGCGGCTAGTCATGTTAGTGGATTAGGGATTTGGGAAAAAGGACAAAGCATTTTTATAATATTTTATCTCTAATTTTACAATTAAATCCATACATTTTTATTCCTTAATATATTTGGAATATTTTTGAATCGTCAAAATTTAACATTTACATCTTTCCTGTTAAATAGTGTGTATATTTGCTTTTAATACAAAGCTATTATGTAACAACTTATATACTCAAGAATGTATTCCATATTTAAATAAATTTTATCTATAGTAGATTAAGACTATTTTTAAACGTATCACCACTCATTTATATATATTTTATATTAAAAGTTATGAAATTAAAATAGGAAAACATATCAATTTTAATTATCTATCTTTCGATAACACATTTTTATTATTATTATGCAAAGAAATTCAGCAAGCCTATTATTTGGCGAGGATGTCTATCAACCATTTTCAGCATGTAACCAACAAGGCAATTACAAATTTGACAGTGGAGCAAAGTTTTTGTTTTTATTCCAGAAACCATGCATGTGCATTACGAATAAATACGTTTTTATGTTTTAATTGGGTTTTATAAATGTTTCCTTAAATCCCCTTTTTGATTACACGCTATAATGACACATTTATTTTATTATTCAAATTTCAAAAGTAGATGACAATGAAAGAGGGAGAGAGAGGATAAAGTGGAAAGAATTAATGCTAGATTAATGCTATTTGTTTATAAGCATATGGTCCACATTTTGAATTTCTAAATGTTAAATATGAATTGATAGGGGAAATATTTAAGAGGACAGCCAAAGATATGTACATATATATATATAATGTCAGAATTTATTTCATTTATAACCTACACATTATTTTCAACCAATAAATTATAAATGTCACTAAAGTTCCTAAGACCTTTTTAATGTTAACATATTGTCAATTAAGCATCCCTTTTTAATGAATCATATAACATATTGCATATTTAGAATAAAAATATAATCCTTTATTGTAAGCTTCTTTACATTAAACGAATTTTGCATAAGAATATAATCTGTTTACATTGCATAGAAATGTAATCTTTTCATATTTCCCTTTTTACAATAAAAATGTAGACTTTTTATTGTTTAACCTTTTTATTAATAATTATGTTTTATTTTTATTTTTATAAAATTTCTAAATTCTTACGCATTTTCTATTTAAAATTTCTAAAGTAAAAAAATTTAAACTGGCCCCAAAATTCAGGGTTGTTACAGGAGTAGCTACCTTGAAGGGGCTACAGTGGTAGCCGTCCGGACGTACATGTTGATTGTTCGGATATGCGAGGAATAAGGTTCCTCCGGTTTCATTCAAATCCAGAATGGACTTGTAAATGGATGGTATGTATGACTTTGTATTCCTTTACATTGTATCTGTTGATTTCTATTAATATATATCTGTTTGGTAGCGGAGAATTCATTCTCTTGCTTAATACCCTTTTCTGAGACGCATGAGCTCAGAGGTTATATATTGGCCGAAATCAATGGTTTGGATTGACAATGTGGCATACTAAGATGCATGGATCAAGGCTTTTGTTGAAAAGCTGAGCCTTGTGGATGATGATCAAAGCATAACCTATTTAGGCATAGCTTTGTGTATTACGTTACCTCGCGAGCCTCACACCCCGGTAGAGTAAAAAACAGGACAAGGGAACGCAGGGAGTGCACACGTTTCTTTCTAGCTAGAAGTAGTGTTTGGGTTTTCACACGGCCTGACATTTTTACTTATGTGGTTGATGGATTGAGGCACCTCGGCTTTTTATTGGTCACCAATGGCCAATTTATAGGTCCAATAGGACCGGGAAGCGTGTATTCAGGAATTGCCTATCCACTAAAGTATTTGTGGACCGGCCCTGCAGGATCCAAGGGTTCGCCAAAGTTCGAATCCTGAGACATTGTTAGAGTGTATCGAATCGGTTAGGAGATCGTCCCTAACCTTGACTCAAGATGGAACCCAACTTCCAATACGACATCATGCGGTTTTGATTATATAACTAGTATGGCGACATAGTAGGATGGGGTACTATGCCGTCTATGATTGATACATTATGATTGAAATTGTTTTTAAAACATATTTACACTAATAATAATATCAAATCCATTTTTATCCTATCAAGCATCTTTTGACCATTATAAGGTAAAACTCTATCCTCCGGTTTGCGTTGCATTGTGCGATGGGACTTGAGTCTTATAATGGTTTCATTTTCTAAAAAGCATTGCGTTGCTTAATGATTTACTTTATTTCTTGCACTGGCAATACAATGGGGTAAACCCATTCCACGTTAGCGGCGTGGTCCTGTGATTAGCCTTATTATTAAACAAGTTAAATAAGATTTCTCATACCAGTCCCATGACTGAACTGTAGTTTGTTTCACTTGCAAACTCGGGTGCCACTTATTTTCCACATTGGCAGTCGAGTAGCTTGTTTTGCAGATATTCTTTTTAAGCAAGATTCTGGATCGAAGCTCAAAGCTGTGTCCAGAGCAATGATAGACTTCTGTTGTATCAGTTTAGTTATTTCCGCTGCATTGTATTAAATCCTTTGTAAATTGTCTTCCGCTGTATTATTCTCAATGTACTTTGATATATTCTGTACTCTGATGTTATATTATCATGATGTAATAAAAGTCTGTTGTTATCTGTTCTAATGTATTGTATTCCCAAAGTTAAAGTATTCGAAGATTTCCGACTTTTGGTTCAGACCTGTGAGGTTTATGGTCGATCCTAAAGGCGGAGATTTTCGGGTTTTTACAACGCCACTTTTTATGGCATCCAAATTATTCCCAACATTCTGCCTGTCGTGGGGTTGTAAATCCAGATCGAAATGCATTCCCTTCAGGTCCCAACCGCCGAAGCGCTCCTTAAGCATTGAATTTCCAGGAGGGACCTTATAAGGTGGACGATTACGTATTATTTGTATTTGAGCAGGAGTCGGTACATATTATTTTAATTTGGACAATCGAGTATATAGAGATTTTAACATACGTCTAATCCATGTGTATACGAAGTCTCAAATATACTGGATAGATATAGAATCACACTCTAGTCGCCCGGAGATGATTCTGATGATGAGGCATCATCATCAGTGTTTATGTTCGAGTTTTGGAGTGGGGTATCTATATATTTCCGGTATGAGAACCAAATCTTAGTTAGGATTTATGGCTATGATTTGCACTAAAAATATGATTTTTGACTATATATAAAAGTTATATATTTAAAAAGTTAATCACCTAATTAATTACTGGTTGTGATGTTTGATAATTAGTTTAACTAATTAAAATGTGGGTATGATAATTAATTTAACCAATATGAGAAAGAATGATAAATTTAGCTAAATCGAATTTAATATTGAACTAAATTGATGAGAAACGATAATTGAGTTGGTTAATTGAACAACCTTTAGCTCCGTTCCTTTTTTAGGACGAAAAGATTTTAAGTGGGGGAGATTGTAACAACCCGCAAATTCTGAACCAATTTAAAATTTTTATTTTAGAAATTTTAATGGGCTTTAATATCTAAATCATGTATTTTAAATAATAACGACTAAAATTTTAATTTTAATTGAAGTTAAAATGAATAAATTTAATTTAAATATAAAAGGAGTTAGAAATGGCGCGACAGTTTGAAAATTTGAACTTAAATTTTAACTGAATGTACAAGATTCAGAATAAATCGGATTTCAGTAAAACCAAAAGCATTTAAATCTGTTTAACCATATCTTTCTAAAGAATGTAAGAAACTGAAATTTCACTTTAAAAATAAAAAGTTATGTCCAGTTTAAAATTGGAAAAAGGCGCTGTAGAATTTATATATATTTTAATATAATATATGGCCCTTAAAAATAGCCATTTTGCAAATGGCCTCCATTTTCGAGGAAACCACTTTTGTTGGATTCGGATTGTCAAATTATTGCTATGTTTCAGTTTTCGTAATTTTTTTCGAATTAATATGTGAGCGTAGCAAACGAAAATGTGTTTTGTCAATTTCGGTCAAATTTAATCGACTTGAAAATAGTCATTTTCCCAACAGTCTCAGAATTCGACGAAATTAATTTTTTTAGGACCACATCGTTAAAACAAAGCCAGAAATAATTTTTCTGGAATTTTCTGAGTTCGTATGTGGCCGCGGTGATTTAAATATGCGATCAAATTAATTTATTAAAGGATTTAAATATTAAATTAAATAATTCATGCCACAGACAGCCGTTTGGGCTGACGGGACCTAGCCCATTCGATCCGGAATGAGGCTATTGGGTAGGGTCAACTTCTGTTGGACTAAAATTGGTTTGGTTTAGAACTTTTGGATTTAATTGTAAAAATAACATTTAAATATTATAAATATTCAAGAGATTATTCACTAAACCCTAAAAACACTATTCACCATCGATATCAGCCGCCACCCCCTTAAATCCATGGCCGAAATCTTCCTCCCTTCCTCCACTAATTCCGGTCAATCCTCTCATTAAAATTAACTGCTCCTTTGGACTTTATCAAAGCACTTCTCCTCCTCTGCAACCCTGTACGGTTGGATCCACCCTAGTGCTTCACAACCCGAGAACCAAGCCCCTAAACCCGACCGCTTGGAGCCGCCACCGCCTCCCCTACCTTTGTGCGAGTTGACCACAAACCCCCTCCCTCTTTGCGCCTCACTTCCCTCTTCGTCGTGACAGTGTTCGATCAGCCACCAGCACCTCAAAGCGCGAACAAATTTCAACCCTAGACCAGAACTTGTTGAAAAGGCTTACGGCCTTAGTTATCTGAAGCGGAAGAAGAAGGTTTAACCCTTTAATTATTTTATTAATTTATTTTTAAATTATAATCTATCTTGTTTAAATCCTAACTAATGCATATGACATCGAAAATTAACGATTTCAGATTCTGTGCGATCATAGAGACGAGATCTACGCTGCTGTTCTGACTAGATCCAATTCCGAGCTGTTTGAATTTTAACCAAATTTGCAACCCGACTGTGAGATTTCTGATTTTTAAATAATTAATCAAATTATTTATTTTACTTGCTATGTGATGATTGTATGTATAAATTTAGATCTGTTTTGTCTGAAATTTGGATGATGACTAATCTATTGTTTGGTGATGAATAATTATAGATCTGTACGCGTTTGTTAATTCAATTAAAAATATCACTTTGGACTTATTTGTTGGATTGAATTTGTTTGTCAATTCAATAAAAAATATCACTTTGGACCTATTTGTTGAATTGAATTTGTTTGTCAAATCAATGAAAAATATCATTTTGTCATTGTTATTGGATTGAATTAGTTTGTCATAATATACCATTTTTTTTTCATTTTATTGAATTGAAATCAGAATTGTCAATTCAGTGAAAAATATCATTTTGTTTATTTTATTGAATTGAAAAGGTTACATTTTTGTTTGCATTCCTCGATGCAAACAAAACATTAAAATATAAAAGTTACGTTTTTATTTGCATTCTTCGATGCAAATAAAATATAAAATAAAAACTTACAATTTTGTTTGCATTCCTCGATGTTAACAAAACATTAAAATAAAGAGTTGTATTTTTGTTTGCATTCCTCGATGCCAATAAAACATGAAATAAAGAATTACATTTTTATTTGCATTCCCTGATGCAAATGAAACATGAAATTAAAAGTTAAATTTTTATTTGCATTCTTTAGATGCAAGCAAACATTTAAATAAAAATTATTCTTTTATTTGCATTCTTTGATGCAAATAAACAAAGAAACAAAAAATTATTCATTTATTTGCATTCTTTGATGCAGATAAACATTGAATTAAAAAGTGTTTCTTTTATTTGCATTCTTTGATGCAAATAAACATTGAAATAAAAAGTGATTCTTTTATTTGTATTCTTTAATGCAAATAAACATTGAATTGAAAAGCTAATCTTTTATTTGCGTTCCTTGATGCTGATAAACGATGAATTAAAAAAGTTAATCTTTTATTTGCGTTCCTTGACGCAAATAAACGACGAATTAAAAAAGTTAATCTTTTATTTGTGTTCCTTGATGCAAATAAACGATGAATTAAAAAAGTTAATCTTTTATTTGCATTCCTTGATGCAAATAAAATGATGAATTAAAAAGTTAATCTTCTATTTGCATTCCTTGATGCAAATAAAACAATGAATTAAAAAGTTAATCTTTTATTTACATTCCTTGATGCAAATATATGTTGAATTAAAAAGTTGTTCCTTTATTTGAATTCTTTGATGCAAATATACGTTGAAATAAATAGTTATACTTTCATTTGCATTCTTCGATACATGTAAAATGTTGAAATTGGAAGTTAAATTTTTATTTGCATTTCTTGATGCAAATAAGTCATAGTTTTAAAAAGGTTATATTTTATTTGTAATTTAGATACAAATTTAAAACATGATTGGTAAAGTTACATTTTTTTTTATTTTTATTTGCAATTTTAGATGCAAACAAAACATTAAAATAAAGATTTTATTTTTGTTTGCAATTTTAGATGCAAACAAATCATTAACATAAAGGTTTTATTTTTGTTTGCAATTTTAGATGCAAACAAAACATTAAAATAAAAAGTTACATTTTTATTTACATTTTATTTGTAATAAAATGATAGAATTAAAGGTTGCATCTTTATTTGTCAAATTAGATGTAAGTAAAGGAATAAAATAAAAAGTTACATGTTTATTTACATTTCATCTCTAATAAAAATGATAGGATAAAAAGTAATATTTTTATTGTCATTTTAGAGATAATAAAAAGAATAGAATTTAATATACATTTTTATTGCCACTTTAGAGACAATAAAAAAGAGTAGTATTACATGTACATTTTTAATGTCATTTTATACAATGCAAAAATGATTACATTTTTAGTGTAATATAAAGATTACATTTTATACAATGTAAAAAGGATATCATTTTTATGTAATATAAAAAGATTACATTTCATTGTAAATGAGTCAACACTAGAATTTACATTTTTAATGTAAATGAATCAGTAGAAAAGATTCATTGTTTTTGATAAAATATGTTAACATGAGAACCTACATTTTTATTGTATGTGAAAAGGATTCATTATTGCATTAAAATGTTTAACCATAAAAATTCACATTTTTATTGTTAAAAGAGATTATATGAAAACATTCGTGTGTTGAAAATATAATGTAGCGATGCCTTGAAATATATGTTTGTGATGTTGAAACGTTACACTTCCATTTAGAAGTAATCCAACTTGTTTATGTGATTGGGACGATAATTTTTCACACATCGCCCAAGTGCACAAATAATATATTATTGTTTATTGGTTGAAACCCCACACGGGTGTTGGGACGACATTTGATATACATTAGCCCCAATATTTAATTAATTGTTAATCAATGAATTGACAGTCTGTGTTGAGCATTGCTTATTTATTTAGTTTAATGCTCACACAGTTATAAATCTCACTTTGGATGTGAATGTATTGTTTGATGATTATTTATCATTATCGTTGAATATATGCAATGTATGAAAGCCATATAACTGTAATTATATGGTAATCGATTGAGTCACATAACAATTCAGAGTTATTTTAATGTAAAAATACATTTTTATGTAGAAGAATGAAAAGATCATTTTAATGTAAAAGAAAAAGGAACATTTTAGAATAAAGGTCACCTTAGAACAAAGAATATTTTAATATAAAGAATATTTTAATATAATGAATATTTTAAAATAAAGAATATTTTTAAAATAAATTTAGGAAAGAACAAAGTATGATTTTTATGTCCGTCTTAGAATGGACACAAGAATATAAAATATGAAGCTGTGTTATGTAGGGACGCTATTTTTAACCCGAATGGGTTTATCGATCGATTCATTCCATCTTTAAATGAATATAAAAAGAAGTGATTTATAAATCTAATATTCTGATAATAAAAATATTTTAATATGATAAAAATATAGAATATTCAATTTTGCTCTAAAATTGAAAATGAAGATAAAATCATTTTAAAATAAATTTTTAAGTATTTTATAAAGAACGTTTTAATTGAAATCGATGATTTATATAATAAGTATACATAATGGCCTGAATAGAACGCGCCGCACAGCGACCGTTCGCGAATTTCGACCATTAACTTCAAATTGATGTAACGGGAGCTTCGACCGTCGGATTCTCCTAAAACCGGAACCGTTGGGTTCAGATTGAAAAGAGCTATCCAATTAATATAAGAGTTTTGAAATCTAACAGTTAGATTTGGAGTTATGTCCAAATCAATTTCAGAAAAGGTCGCTATAAGTGCAGTTCGATGACCGTTTATGGGAATCGACTGTAAAGGTCTTAATAAAATTATTTAAAATATAGAAGAATTATGTAAAATCATAATAAATGATTTAAAAAGATTTTAAGCTGGAAACTCCAATTTTGTAAAGGTAAAATATATTTTTATCAAAACGAACTAGTTATTAACTAGAAAGATAATCCAATGTTTTAAAATAAATAAATTGGATTTTGGGTTTGTAGGATCTAAATTAACCCTAGAGGGGGGTGAATAGGGTTTATCGCAGATTTTCATAGAGTAATTAAATAATCACAGCACAGATAATAATCAGAGTAAATGCGGAAAATAAATAACACACAGATATACCCAGCTTCGGCAAAACCCTGCCTACTGCTGCATTCCCCAAGGTTTCTACTAGGAGTTAAAACAATCTCTACGCTTACAATCCCCTGTAAACTCGCGACACTCGCTCCCAACTGTTCTTAACCCTACGCTCAAAACCCTGCACTGGTTTTTATCCCCAAAACCAGATTTCCCCGAATTAAAAACACTGTAATTCGTCTCCCTAGTTTTAGAGACAAACTAGAAAACTCTGGACTGATTACAAAGTTGAAATTAAAGACAAACAAAATCAAGACAATAAGAAAAACCCTTAATAAAAACTTTGAAAACCCTAGTATCTAAATAAGGGTTATCCCCTTAAACTTGGCCGGCCCCCTTATGTTATTGCTTCACCACTTTATTCTTGAGTCCGATCTCTTTGTAATTGTAAAAATGGCGGCTCTAGGGTTTCCTAGAAATGGCGACTGTGATTAGGGTTTTGGTTCTTTGATTCTGAAATCCGACGCTATGATGTTCTCGAGTTCCTATTGCAAGCTCTTCTTCGGTTGAGTTGATGAGGCTTTGATTTGGATCCAAGTCTTCTTCTTTTCCTGGTATGATTTTTAATTCAATTGTTTTCTTTTAATTTCCTCGATCTTGGATAATAATAGCCGATGATGAATGATGTATTTATAGGAGTTAGAATCCTAAAAATCTCTGATTTCGTGGTAGACTTGGTAGTGATATATACGAAATATTTGGACTTGTTTACATCTGAAATTTTGGAGATTTCTTCGATTTAACACTTGAGTATATTGCATAAATCTTGGGCTTGAAGTCTTTGGTCTTTGTTTTCGTCATGATGTATACTTGAATTTTTGAAAATTTCTTGCGGCTGATCTGGAACTTTTGATTGAGTCTTCCTTGACTTCGAATTCCTTGATTTGAACTTATATTTTGCGTGATGAATTCTTCCTTGCCTCGTATGCTTCTGGAACTTTGAATTGGTCTTTCTTGACTTTGAAATCGATTTCTTAGATTTTTGGAACTCTTATTATATTTTTTTTTTTTTGTTAAAAAAAATACATACTTGAAACCTTGAACTTGATTAATTTGAACTGACATGAACAGATCCCTCATTTGATCACACTACTCCTTATTCATAATAAATGTACTGCTTGTCTTAGCTGTTTGTGTGTGTATCCTTTGTAGCTGTGTGACATTGCTTGCCATTTGTGTTTCTTGCCAAGATAACTTTTGCTCATAATTATTGGTACTTTGAGTTGTAAGAACAGATACACACTTGAACTTGCCATGATATTTTACTTGAAATTTTTTTGCCTTATCATTAAACAGATACTGTTAAGAACAATTATTTCATTTGTTCATGCCGCTTCTTGAACCACTTTGGACTGTTTTGACTTGCAATGTACTGTTTGACCACATTGTCTTCATTGCTATGTGCTGGAATTTATCACCACACATGTTTTGTAGCTGTGTCATTTGCTTGTCTCATTGGTCACCATGCACGAGTTTTGCTATTCGACCATTTTATGTTGCCAGCATTTCTTTGACCTTACATGTGCTCGACCACTTTGACATTTTGACTTAGTACATGGCTGTATATATACACTTGAACCTGAGCAGTATAATATATGTGTATTGAGTTGTTTGGGCTTGTTACTGGTTGAAACATGCACCACTTTTGAGACTGTCTTTGACATGCTAATCTGAACCTTGATGAACTGGAGTTAAGTTGCGTTAACATCACTTGAAACTCATTGTTGTACTTGTATCATATATGCCACTATATGTTGTTTGCTTCATTCATGTTGCATCACCTATGCTCGACCATCTTAAAGGCTGTTGAACCATTGTGTTGTTGATGAAACAGACTTGTATTACTTTGATTCACCTATACTTAAGCCTTCATGCTTGCTGAAACATTTTAGTTTGCACCTGCATCATCTTGGTTTACATGTGTTGCATGGTATACTTGAATACACTTTTGCTGCTTGCATATGATCTTGTCCATGCTGGCTGTGTATCCAGTCTCATACTTGTAACAGCCTTGACTAGGCCATGATTTTGTACTCTTGACTGATACATGCTTCACCTGTTGCTGACTTGAAAATATTGTGAATTCTGAACTTGTACATATGTGTTGCCATTTTGAGATGCATCCATGTACCCTTGCTTGCCATGTTCATTGTAACTTGGCTATTGATGCTGAACTTGTTTATTTGACCATGAGATACTGCACCATGCTGGTTTGACCCTGTTGTCATCCATGCCATGTCTTCATCATCTTTGTTACTTCCTGTAGTTTTGTTAACACTGCCGCACTATGCTGCTTGTACTTCTGCATGCTTTGTGTCATGCATATTCAAATTTGCATCTTTGTATTTTTAACTATTTTTGCTGCTGTAGCCTTGACCTTGCTTGTATCTGAGATTTTGTATTGCCACTTTTGCTTGATCATGCTCCATTTGGCTTATGCTATGATTCATCTCATTGCTGCCTTTTCATTTGCACTATGTTTTATTCATGTTTTGACTTGCTTATGACTTTCTTGTGTGTTGACTTGTCGACCATTTTACTTTTGCTTTTGACTTTGTTCATGTTCATGAGTATATTGCGCTGAGTCGAGATGGTCCAAGTGGCTACTCCTCAGTCGCGACACTGGATTGGCGTGGTAGTGCACACGTGTGTACACGTGTGTATATGCAGCCATCTAGACGAGTTTTTCTGTCCCTGCATATCAGACAAAGTCTAGAAAAATGATGAGAAACACACCGTAATTCTGAGGCAAATAAAATTTAAAAAATAAATTTTTATTTGCTTTTATTTAATTTTATTTTTGTTGCAGTCTACTGTGTGTGTTCTTTTGTATGAACAGGTATGAAGATGACTGAATTGACTTTGGAATGCTGTGAAGTCAAGAAGACTGAAGACGATGATATTCATATGTGTCGGTATATACGAGTGAACTGTATAGAAATGTAGTATATATGAAAGTGTAAGTGTTGTAAAGAGGAGCTGAGTATGATATTGAAAATTTTGAAATGTCTATCAATGATGTATATACAAATAGTGAAGTTGTAAATTTGTACTATTTAAGTATTGAAATAAAATATTCTTGTTCAAATAAAATACTGTGTGAATTTAAATAAAATATTCTTGTTCAAATAAAATACTGTGTGAATTTTTAAATTTCTGTATAGTTGTATTTTATTTAAATAGAAATATTATATTCCTGTCTGATGTATAATATACCAGTACAGTTACAAACACATTCAATAATAAAATATATTTGGTTGTTATCATCAAACAAAAATCATATAATTGTGTATACAACACTGTTATATACAACAATCTCCCCCTTTTGATGATGACAAACAAATAAAAGATTTTGAATGTGTTTGAACGTGAAATATATTACTCCCCCTATTTGTATACTCCCCCTACAACTGAACTCCCCCTATATATGTGGAAGAATATGAATGATGTAATCCAGTTGACCATTCTCCCTCTAGATATTTAACTTTCAATCTTAAAATATTTTTGAATTAATACTCAACAATCAAAATCTTGACCATTCTCCCCCTTTTGTTATCATCAAAAGGAAAATAGAAATTGAAATAGTGATGAATATTGAATAAAAATATAAATTCATATTCAGAGAGAGAATATATATCGTAAAACCCATTTAATCAAACAAAAATCATAATAATCTTTAAATCAGAAGCAAATTTTACTTTCAGAATGAATGGATTTACGATGGATTTTATCGAATGAGGAGAGTTCAATAAAAATTGAATATTTGAAAATGAATTTTAAAGATTTTAAATATGCTAAAAAAAGTGTTAAGCACTTTCTAACCACGCATAGCCCAAAGGTCTTTTAAATGGGGTTAGTAGTAACTTAACTTTATCCTCTCTAATGAGTTCCATCCATGCACAGCCCGAAGGTCTTTTAAGTGAGAATGGAAGCACATAGAAATTAAGGTAATTCACCCACGCATAACCGCGAGGATTTTTAAATGGGAGTGAATACCAAGGATAAATTATTTATTTATTTTTTTTATTTTTTATTTTTTAATTAGAACTCCCCAAATTAAATAAAACCATGATGAATGACAGAAATATGGTAGATATAGAAGATGGTCGTGAAATAAGCTCTAATTCAAAGATATTATAAAATTTGTCTAATCATCATGAGATTTAAAATAATATCTCTTCTAGTTATGAATTATACCATAGTCGCAACTCATCACAGTTTCATAAATCTATCAATAATTTTGATGAGTCCCAAAAACGGTTCAAATTAATCAATAATTTCAATTTTTGAATAAATAATCAAAAATAATTTTAAAATTGAAAATATTAATTTCAAGAGGAGTTTTTGAAAAAATGCAAGCTTAAAAAATCAATCAGTTAAAAAAAATGAAATTTTCTAATATTTTTAACACTGATTGCTCCTAGACAGTTTTTTTAAAACAATTTTAATTCAAATTGCCTATGAATTTTATCTAAATCCAGTTACTGATCTTCTAACTTATCATTTAAACACCAATGAATCAAATCAATTTCCTTATCAGAGCAGCACAAGATCATTTTCAAAGCAAGAATCACAAGTGACATCCTCAGAAAATTTTTAGACAAACTCAAGAAACAGTCAACTTATCAAATTTGAAGATAATTGTTTGAAATCACCAAAAAAAATCAATTTTTTTTTTTTATAATCCAAGAATTTCAACAATCCATAACGAATGATTTCAAAAACAGCCAAGTAAAAATAAACTAAAAGGAATAAAAGTACGAGTTTAGAGATCATACCTGACTTACCATAATCAACGTGATGCAATGAATCTCCAACTCTGAATCTATGGCTAAGGAACTTCAAATAATTCGATATATGAATCAACTTGAATTTTATCTTTCTTAAGCACAGTTGTTCCTCAGCCTCCTATGATACCTAAGTGTTTATATGATCGAGTGGTCTAACAAAAATTGTTTTACCACTCTTATCTTTGTTTACACATTTTGGTACCCAAACCCGTTTATATAACAATCCATTACTATTCACTAGCGTACCCTTTGGAACCCAAATTTGTTTAGATTTGCTTAAATTTATTTTGTTAATTTTTGGAATCCACACAGACTTAAATGAATTGTTTTTAAACGAGTTATCAATTTGTTTATGATTTAAAAATCCTTTGAAATTATTAAATTTCAAAAATTCAGTTTGATTGTTTTCAAAGCCAATTAAAGGATTTTTAAAATCATTAAAATTTGGTCTTTTAACTTGATCAGATTCAAATCCAAGTCCCTTTTTATTCTGAACAAAAAATTGATTTTTTAACAACATATTCAACGATTTCTCTCCTTTAGAAAATTTAGTCAACGCTGACTCAAGTCGTTGAATTTTAAATTTAAGATTGCTATTTTCTTTCATTAAATTTGAACAACGATTAATAGCAATTTTCCTCTTTTCAGCGTCAGTTTGTTTTAAAATCAAATTTTCGTTTTCAAGTGCTTTGATTCTAGCATTGGACTTGGAAATTTCAATTTCAAATTGTTTTTGCTTTCCAAAATCAAGTTTTTCAGATTCTCTAAACTTTTCAATCAATTTTTCAAAATCATGGTTTTCATTTTTCAAATTCATGTTTTCACTTTTAAGTAGCTCAAGATCAGTTTTTAATTTCAAAAAATCGTTACTCAAAAATTGACATTTTTCACATTCTGAAAGCGGTGAATTCTTAACTTTTTCAAGTTTTGTTTCTAAACAGTTATTTTCTTGAACTAGTTTTGACCTATCAGATTTTAATTTCTTAACTTTTAGTTCAAGAGAATCAACGGTTTTTGTGAGATCGTGACACATTAGAATTAAATCTTTATAAGTAAAACTCGATACCTCACTTGAATCCTCTTCACTACTTTCTGAAACAGAATGAGCCATAAGACACAAATTAGCTTCCTCTTCTTCACTTTCAGAAACTTCTTCTCCTTCTTCGTCATCCCATGTAGCAATAAAGGCTTTCTTCTTTCTTCTGAACTTCTTCTTCTTTTCATTTTTAAGATGTGGGCAATTTGGTTTGATATGTCCGGGTTTCTTGCAATTGTAGCAAAACACTTCATCGTTTGAACTATCTGAACTTTCAGACTTGTCGGTTTTTGAATTCTTCTTTCGTGGTTTGTATTTTCCTTTGGCCCACTTTTTCAAAACCATGGCTAGCTCTTCAGCGGGATTATCATCATTGCTTTCAACATAATTATTTAGAGCGATCGTCTTTTTCTTTGATTCAGAATCTTTTCGTTCTTCTCTTGCTTTTAACTCCATTTCGTAAGTTATCAGATTTCCGATCAACTCTTCCATGCTTACTTTATTCAGATCTTTTGATTCTTGAATTGCCGTCACATTTGCTTCAAAATTCATCGGTAGCACTCTCAGTATCTTTCTGATCAATTCCACTTCGGTATAGGTTTTGCCAAGAGCTTTTGCATTGTAGACCAGTGATGAGAAGCGTCCATACATCTCTTTTATATCTTCGTCTTTTTGCATAGAGAAATTTTCATATTCGTTGCTGAGTAGAGCGAGACGAGATTCCTTTACTTGAGATGTCCCTTCGTGTGTGACCTCCAACGTATGCCATATTTCCTGTGCTGTCTCACAATGAGAAATTCGATTAAATTCAGTTTTATCAAGAGCACAAATTAAAGCATAGTTGAAAATAATTTTTTATCATTAGTATCCCACCTATCTTTTGATTTAGGAATTTCAACACCACTAACAATAACAGTGGGAGATCTATAACCCGTTTCAATAATATCCCACACATCATAATCGACAGAACTCAAATAAATTTTCATCCTAGCTTTCCAATATGCATAATCGGTTTCATTAAACATTGGTGGTCTAGCTATGGACTGACCCTCAGAAAAAGCGTTGTTTGACAAATTCATGATTCTAGAGTTAAAAATACCTGCTCTGATACCACTTGTAGGATCTAAATTAACCCTAGAGGGGGGGTGAATAGGGTTTATCGCAGATTTTCACAGAGTAATTAAATAATCACAGCACAGATAATAATCAGAGTAAATGCGGAAAATAAATAACACACAGATATACCCAGCTTCGGCAAAACCCTGCCTACTGCTGCATTCCCCAAGGTTTCTACTAGGAGTTAAAACAATCTCTACGCTTACAATCCCCTGTAAACTCGCGACACTCGCTCCCAACTGTTCTTAACCCTACGCTCAAAACCCTGCACTGGTTTTTATCCCCAAAACCAGATTTCCCCGAATTACAAACACTGTAATTCGTCTCCCTAGTTTTAGAGACAAACTAGAAAACTCTGGACTAATTACAAAGTTGAAATTAAAGACAAACAAAATCAAGACAATAAGAAAAACCCTTAATAAAAACTTTGAAAACCCTAGTATTTAAATAAGGGTTATCCCCTTAAACTTGGCCGGCCCCCTTATGTTATTGCTTCACCACTTTATTCTTGAGTCCGATCTCTTTGTAATTGTAAAAATGGCGGCTCTAGGGTTTCCTAGAAATGGCGACTGTGATTAGGGTTTTGGTTCTTTGATTCTGAAATCCGACGCTATGATGTTCTCGAGTTCCTATTGCAAGCTCTTCTTCGGTTGAGTTGATGAGGCTTTGATTTGGATCCAAGTCTTCTTCTTTTCCTGGTATGATTTTTAATTCAATTGTTTGCTTTTAATTTCCTCGATCTTGGATAATAATAGCCGATGATGAATGGTGTATTTATAGGAGTTAGAATCCTAAAAATCTCTGATTTCGTGGTAGACTTGGTAGTGATATATACGAAATATTTGGACTTGTTTACATCTGAAATTTTGGAGATTTCTTCGATTTAACACTTGAGTATATTGCATAAATCTTGGGCTTGAAGTCTTTGGTCTTTGTTTTCGTCATGATATATGCTTGAATTTTTGAAAATTTCTTGCGGCTGATCTGGAACTTTTGATTGAGTCTTCCTTGACTTCGAATTCCTTGATTTGAACTTATATTTTGCGTGATGAATTCTTCCTTGCCTCGTATGCTTCTGGAACTTTGAATTGGTCTTTCTTGACTTTGAAATCGATTTCTTAGATTTTTGGAACTCTTATTATATATATATTTTTTTTGTTAAAAAAAATACATACTTGAAACCTTGAACTTGATTAATTTGAACTGACATGAACAGATCCCTCATTTGATCACACTACTCCTTATTCATAATAAATGTACTGCTTGTCTTAGCTGTTTGTGTGTGTATCCTTTGTAGTTGTGTGACATTGCTTGCCATTTGTGTTTCTTGCCAAGATAACTTTTGCTCATAATTATTGGTACTTTGAGTTGTAAGAACAGATACACACTTGAACTTGCCATGATATTTTACTTGAAATTTTTTTGCCTTATCATTAAACAGATACTGTTAAGAACAGTTATTTCATTTGTTCATGCCGCTTCTTGAACCACTTTGGACTGTTTTGACTTGCAATGTACTGTTTGACCACATTGTCTTCATTGCTATGTGCTGGAATTTATCACCACACATGTTTTGTAGCTGTGTCATTTGCTTGTCTCATTGGTCACCATGCACGAGTTTTGCTATTCGACCATTTTATGTTGCCAGCATTTCTTTGACCTTACATATGCTCGACCACTTTGACATTTTGACTTAGTACATGGCTGTATATATACACTTGAACCTGAGCAGTATAATATATGTGTATTGAGTTGTTTGGGCTTGTTACTGGTTGAAACATGCACCACTTTTGAGACTGTCTTTGACATGCTAATCTGAACCTTGATGAACTGGAGTTAAGTTGCGTTAACATCACTTGAAACTCATTGTTGTACTTGTATCATATATGCCTCTATATGTTGTTTGCTTCATTCATGTTGCATCACCTATGCTCGACCATCTTAAAGGCTGTTGAACCATTGTGTTGTTGATGAAACAGACTTGTCTTACTTTGATTCACCTATACTTAAGCCTTCATGCTTGCTGAAACATTTTAGTTTGCACCTGCATCATCTTGGTTTACATGTGTTGCATGGTATACTTGAATACACTTTTGCTGCTTGCATATGATCTTGTCCATGCTGGCTGTGTATCCAGTCTCATACTTGTAACAGCCTTGACTAGGCCATGATTTTGTACTCTTGACTGATACATGCTTCACCTGTTGCTGACTTGAAAATATTGTGAATTCTGAACTTGTACATATGTGTTGCCATTTTGAGATGCATCCATGTACCCTTGCTTGCCATGTTCATTGTAACTTGGCTATTGATGCTGAACTTGTTTATTTGACCATGAGATACTGCACCATGCTGGTTTGACCCTGTTGTCATCCATGCCATGTCTTCATCATCTTTGTTACTTCCTGTAGTTTTGTTAACACTGCCGCACTATGCTGCTTGTACTTCTGCATGCTTTGTGTCATGCATATTCAAATTTGCATCTTTGTATTTTTAACTATTTTTGCTGCTGTAGCCTTGACCTTGCTTGTATCTGAGATTTTGTATTGCCACTTTTGGTTGATCATGCTCCATTTGGCTTGTGCTATGATTCATCTCATTGCTGCCTCTTCATTTGCACTATGTTTTATTCATGTTTTGACTTGCTTATGACTTTCTTGTGTGTTGACTTGTCGACCATTTTACTTTTGCTTTTGACTTTGTTCATGTTCATGAGTATATTGCGCTGAGTCGAGATGGTCCAAGTGGCTACTCCTCAGTCGCGACACTGGATTGGCGTGGTAGTGCACACGTGTGTACACGTGTGTATATGCAGCCATCTAGACGAGTTTTTCTGTCCCTGCATATCAGACAAAGTCTAGAAAAATGATGAGAAACACACCGTAATTCTGAGGCAAATAAAATTTAAAAAATAAATTTTTATTTGCTTTTATTTAATTTTATTTTTGTTGCAGTCTACTGTGTGTGTTCTTTTGTATGAACAGGTATGAAGATGACTGAATTGACTTTGGAATGCTGTGAAGTCAAGAAGACTGAAGACGATGATATTCATATGTGTCGGTATATACGAGTGAACTGTATAGAAATGTAGTATATATGAAAGTGTAAGTGTTGTAAAGAGGAGCTGAGTATGATATTGAAAATTTTGAAATGTCTATCAATGATGTATATACAAATAGTGAAGTTGTAAATTTGTACTATTTAAGTATTGAAATAAAATATTCTTGTTCAAATAAAATACTGTGTGAATTTAAATAAAATATTCTTGTTCAAATAAAATACTGTGTGAATTTTTAAATTTCTGTATAGTTGTATTTTATTTAAATAGAAATATTATATTCCTGTCTGATGTATAATATACCAGTACAGTTACAAACACATTCAATAATAAAATATATTTGGTTGTTATCATCAAACAAAAATCATATAATTGTGTATACAACACTGTTATATACAACAGGGTTATCGTGAATGGTGTCTTAAATGACACTATTCTTAAACCCCGTGTAAAAAGAAGTAATATTTTAGTTAAGATTAAAAGAGTTTTTAGATTATATTTAGTAATTGGAATAAAGTGAAATGTGTACTGGGCTTATCGTGAACTGTGTTTTAAAATGACATTTGTTCTTTAACCCAATTAATAGTGAAAATATAATCTGGAATTTATAAATCTTTTATTAAGATTTAAATGGAAATTTTTCCAAAATAAAGTTTTCCAATTTAATACATTAAATTGGGATTGAATGGAATTCGATTCGGTAATAATCGAGACGAGCTCCTGTAAATGAAGGCCCATACTATATATGGGATTTAAAAGGCTTTGCCGTTATTCCATTTATATTATTAATCCGATACGGGATTTTATGTCAATTATATACCATTGTGATTTCCGTGTAGATTCCATTTTGATGGAAGAAGATTTGGGTTTATCGTGAACGATGTTTTTAAGAGACATTAGTTCTTTAACCCAATTAAAGATAATGTTAATCTCTTAAACTTGAATAATCTTTAAGTAATGATTTTAGAGAAAAAAACTTTTAAAGGGATTTATCTTTGATAAAATTAATGGGAACTTTTCCCTAATATTGTTAATATTTTATTAAAAGAACATTCTGAATTGGAATGAGGCGTTGGATGTATTTTTATGGCACTTGATTTTAAATTACGCGAGTTATTCTGAAAGACCGGGTTTAACCCATTCTGAATAATGAATACAACGACTAACTGTTAAAGAATTTGAAGACGGTGCAAGACCGACGATCTTCAAGTCGAATGGATGAGTTGCTACTGATGCCCATGATTGGAGTAGCTACCTTGAAGGGGCTACAGCAGTAGCTGTCCAGACATACATGTTGATTGTTCGAATATGCGAGGAATAAGGCTCCTCCGATTTCATTCAACCTAGAAAGGACATGTAAATGGATGGTCTGTCTGACGTAGTAATCCTTTACATTGTATCTATTGATTTCTATTAATATGTATGTGTTTGGTAGCGGAGAATTCATTTTCTTGCTTAATACCCTTCTCTGAGATGTATAAGCTCAGAGGTTATATATTGGCAGAAATCAATGGTTGGGATTGACAATGTGGCATACTATGATGCATGGATCAAGACATTTGTTGAAAAGCAGAGCCTTGTGGATGATGATCAAAGCATAGCCTGTTTAGGAAAATCTTTGTGTATTACGTTACCTCGCGAGCCTCACACCCCGGTAGAGTAAAAAAGGGACAAGGGAACGCAGGGAGTGCACACATTTCTTTCTAGCTAGAAGTGGTGTTTGGGTTCTCACACGGCCCGACATTTTTCTTATGTGGTTGATGGATTAAGGCGCCTCGAATTTTTATTGGTCGCCAATGGCCAATTTATAGGTCCAATAGGATCGGGAAGCGTGTGTCCAGGAATTGCCAATCCACTAAATTGTTTGTGGACCGGTCCTGCAGGATCTAAGGGTTCGCTAGCGTCTGAATCCTGAGATATTGCCAGAGTGTCTCGAATCGGTTAGGAGATCGTCCCTAGCCTTGACTCATGATGGAACCCAACTTCCAATACGACATCATGCGGTTTTGATTGTATAACTAATATGGAGACATAGTAGGATGGGGTACTATGCCGTCTGTGATGACCCCAAACTTCCACGAGTGAAAGCAGGAGAAATCATTTTTGGAATACAACATAAATACAATAAAACAGAACCCAGATACAATATAGCAAAGGAGATTCATAGAGTAATAACATTATAGCAGCGGAAAAATATAATGTCATCAATCACAGAAATTCCACAGTCACAGAAAACTAAGATTATTACAACAAGTTTGCAGAAAAGAAATAAGTTTGATGTCTAAAAAGAAAAGAAAAGATGCCAATAGAAACAAAAAGTCTTCAAGCTCCAAGTCATCACCTCTTCTCCCAAGCAGAGTCCAAGAGAGAGAAAATAAGCAGCTTGAAAAGCTCCAAGCAAAGAATGAACCTGTCTACTTGGCTGCCCGTGTAGAAGAGAGGGCACCCAAGTTTGCAAAAAGGTGAAACAAACTATGGGTCAGTCGTGGGACTGGTGTGAGAATTCTTAAATAACTTATACTAATAAGGCAAATCCAAAGACCACGCCGCTAACGCGGAACGGGTTGTACCAATGGATTGCCGTGCATAACTATAGTGTCAATACAGATAAGTAAAACGTAACAAAACGCAATGTCTTTTGAAAAATGGAACCACCATAAGACTCAGGTCCCATCACACAATGCAACGCACACCAAGAGGATAGAGTTTTACCTTATGGTGGTTAAACATGCTAAATACGCCAAATACGAAACTAATACTATTATTAGGGTGTATATGTTTTAAAACAATTCAAATTATAAGTATCAATCCTAGGAAGCATAGGTACCATATATTATGCCTCCAATACTAGTAATACAATCAAATCCGTTGGGGTCGTATTGGAAATTTGGGTTTCCATCATGAGTCCAGGCTAGGGAGGACTCCTTACCGATTCGAGACGCTCTAGTTAACGTCTCAGGATTACCCGCAGTTAACCCTTGGATCCTGCAGGGCCGGTCCTCACATACAGCTTAGAGGATTGGCAATTCCTAAGCACACGTTCCCCGGTCCTATAGGACCTATCCGAGGCGCCTTATTTCATCATCCTCCAAAAGTAAAATGACTACTAACTAGAAGGAAACGTGCTACTTTCCCTGCGTTCCCTTCCCCCTTTTTAGACTCTACCGGTTTGTGAGGCTCGTGAAGTCATGTTCTTCATACCACAAGGTTCTGCTTTTCAACAAGTAACCCTGATCATTGCATCTTAGTATGCCACACCGTCACTCCATACCGTACTATTGATCGTCCGTCACTATATAAACGGGTGTTAAGTAGAGAATAAATTCTCTACCACCAATCGTTTATATATTAACTGAATATCAACAACATAATATTTTGTGGGGTACGATGTCAGACACACTATCCATTTATACCCATGCTCTAGGTCTGAACTAGGGTCAAACCCGTGAAATCAACACGTACGTTTGGGCAATTACCCCGACCCTTGAATTGGGATCAAACCAACTCAGAGTCTTGATCGTTGTCCATTCGAGGGGAGATTTACGGTCTTCATACGCCGTCTTCATACTTGAATTCTTGAAATCGTACGATCATTTGGAATGGGATTAACCCGGACTTTCCAAATAATCTCGCATTCATATATTTTGAGAAAAACATATTTCATATCGTTATTTTAATTATATATATAAATATATATATATATATATATATATATATAATTCGTTTAGTTTGTCGTCCCTACGTGCAGCTTACATTTCTCTTAACTTTCACCTTTCTACTTACATGACAATGTAGTTTAGGATTAGACGATAATTCTTCCCTTTTTAATTCATTATTATTTATTTTATACTTTATAATTTTCATTTAAGAATGTAAATTATAATGTTCCATCCCATTCATTTCTTTATATGTTTCTTTTCCAATTTCATTATGAATAATGAACACTTTCCTATGGTGTAAGTTCCCTTTTACCTACATTATAAATAATGTTAATGTTTCAATACAGTTCCTTACCTTTCATTTAACATTATAAATAATGTTATTCTTACATACGTTTCATTTCTTTTATTTAACATTATAAATAATGTTAAACCTTACATACAGTTTCATTTCTTTTTTATTCAACATTATAAATAATGTTAAACCTTACATACAGTTTCATTTCTTTTTTATTTAACATTATAAAAAATGTTAAACCTTACATACAGTTTCATTTCTTTTATTTAACATTATAAATAATGTTAATATTACATGCGGTGCCTTTTCTATTTATATTTTACATACAATGCATTATTTTCATATTTTACATACAATGCATTATTTTCATATTTTACATGCAATGCATTATTTACTTATTCTAACATGACAAAATACTATTTTATGCAAAGCAAATTTCTATTTTTCTATCATGACAAAATACTATTTTATGCAAAGCAAATTTCTATTTTTCTATCATGACAAAATACTATTTTATGCAATACAAATTTCTATTTTTCTAACATGACAAAATACCATTTTATGCAATGCAAATTTCTATTTTAACACAAATTTGTTCATTCAACATACGGTGCTCTTTATTTTAAAATAACACAAATTTGTTCATTCAACATACGGTGCTCTTTATTTTAAAATAACACAAATTTGTTCATTCAACATACGGTGCTCTTTATTTTAAAATAACACAAATTTGTTCATTCAACATACGGTGCTCTTTATTTTAAAATAACACAAATTTGTTCATTCAACATACTGTGAAAATTTTCTATAATTCTAATATTAGCACAAATGAATGTTAATCTCATACGGTTCATTTTCTTAGTACATAACATTAAAAATAATGTTAATGAATCATACGGTGACATTTTCATATTTAACAAATAAGTATCAATCAATCATACGGTAAATATTTTCATTTTTTACAAAATGCTATTTTATCATACGATGCAAATTTATATTTTTATAACATGACCAAAAATGTTATTTGCATACAATGCAAACTTATATTTTTATAACATTAAATAAAAATGACAAAAATACCATTCACATACAATGCATTCCTATATGTTAAACATTAAAATAAAAATGACAAAAATACTATTATCTTGACATTAAAATAATGCTAAATCATCCTTTCTTTTTATATAACAAAAATGGATGTTAATTTAATATGCATACATTTCATTTTTAATTAACATAAAAAAAAAAAAATGTTAATTTAACCTACAATACATTTTCCTTTTTATTAACATTAACAATAAATGTTAATTTCACATGCCTTACATTTCATATTTATTAACATTAAAAATAAATGTTAATTTTTCATGAAATGAAAATTCTTTTATTTCTTAACACTTAAACAAAAATGTTATTTTACTTACAATGCATTTTCTATTTTTTTAACATAACCAAAATGCTAGTTTACATAAAATGCAAATTTATATATTTCTAACATGACAAAACGCTGGTTTAACATACAGTGCATTTTTATATTAATAACATGACAAAAATGCTGATTCAACATACAGTGTATTTTCTATGTAACATTAACAAAAATGTTATTGAATCATACGGTGTATATTTTCATATTTTAACATAATAAAAATGTCATTCATTTCATACGATGCATATTTTCATATTTTAACATAATAAAAATGTCATTCATTTCATACGATGCATATTTTCATATTTTAACATAACAAAAAGTTATATTATCATACGAAGTCATTTTCTATATTAATATGTACAAAATGTCACTCTAACATACAATGAACAAATTCAACATTTTCTATTTTAGTATATTAAAATGTTAATTATCATACAATGAACATTTTCAACATTTTCCACAAATGTCATTATCATAAGGTGACCGTTCTTTATATTAACATTAAATAAAAATGTTAATTTCATACGGTGAACATTATATTAACAAAAATTGCTCATTAACATACGGTGAATAATTTCTATTTTAATATTGACAAAATTTATCAATTAACATACTATGGCAATTTCTATTTTATTAATGAACAAAAATAGTGCCCATCAACATACGGTGTATAATCCCATTTTATAATGACACAAATTTGTCCATAAACATATAGTGACATATTCTATTTTATAATGACAAAAATAGTTCATTTCATACGGTGACATATTCAATTTTATACATACCAAATGTCATTGAACATACAATGAATAATTTTCTATTTTTAAAACATTGACAAAAATGCCAATGAACATACCGTGAATAATTTTCTATTTTAAACATTGGCAAAAATGCCAATGAACATACCATGAATAATTTTCTATTAAATATTGAACAAATTTGTTCATTAACATAGTCAATTCTATTTACCTATGAACATGAAATCAAGGGATCTAATATTAGCCATTCAATCATATAACAAGGCATCACCAAATCATAACCAACAACAGATCAGAATCATATTATAATCGCATCATATACTGAATAGTTTATTTTAATGTAAAATTTTTAAATAAAGGATTCTCACCTTGAATTTTTTTTTTTTTTTTGGCCAAAAATTTTCTGTCTTCTTTTCAGCTGCGGTCAGCGCCATCGCGAAGCTCTCAATTTTGTGATTCCAACGCAATTTACGGTTCGTCAAACGGACCTCGTATGAAAGAGTTATGAATTTTTAAAGATCGGGTAATTAAATAATTAATTAATATTCGTGAAAATACCTAAAAATTTCACTGTCTCAGAATTGGACAAAATTAGTGTCCACGCGTCCATCTCGTCGCCACGATCCCAACGCACCTGAAATCGTCGATTTTCGACTTCGTATGAGTGAGTTATGCAATTTTAAAGTTCTGGAAATTAATTAAATAATTTAAAAATAAAATAGAAAATACCCTCAGCCCATTGACCGAAAAACACTGTTCACCGCCGAACTTTGACCGCACTTTGCCGCTGCCTCGGGCCACCTGACGCCACGGGACCACCGCCAATGTCTTCGTCTTGGCGAGACGCACCACCACCAGAAAGAGCCGCCCCTAAAGCTTCTCCGATCATCGGGAAATCGCCTAGAAAGGATTTCGCCTCGCGGGTCCCACAGACCGCCTCACACCTCCAAACTGCCTGAAATTTGGCGAGCACCTCCACCTCACGTAGACGAAGAACTTCCGTGTTCGTGACTTCGTCTAATTCTTCCTCGATTCACAGGAATTTCTTGATTTACGTTTTGAGCTTCTGAATTTCGAAAACAGCGAGCTTTAAGACGAGATTCCGGCGAATCCGAGCGCTGTTTGACAAAACCGACTACACCATTAGCTTCGTATCGTCGAGACCTTCGAGAGGACATATAATTTGCTATGGTTTGAAGAGATTTTATTTTTTGATTCCCGTTATGAAATTTCGATTTTTCGGATTCGTTGGAAAGATATTTTTAAATAGATTCTAATATTTTAGGTTTTACTAAAATCCGTTAAATTTTGCATCCTGTATGGTTAGTCAAAGTTCAAGTTTGACTTTCCAAACTACCGCGCCATTTCTAGCTCTTTTTATATTTAAAATTAATTTATTCATTCTAACTTCGATTTGAACCAAATTTGTGATCCTTATTATTTAAAATAGATTGTTTTAAATATCAAAACTCATTTAAAATCATTTAAAATAAATTTTAACTTGGCCCCAAAATTCAGGGTCGTTACAGTCTCCCCCACTTAAAAACTTTTCGTCCCCGAAAAGGAAAAAGAAAAATAGAAGAGGAAAAGAGGAAGAATAAACACAGAGAATGTTTTTAACAGAGATGGTACCGTCTATAACATCAGGCCTTCCACCGAAGAAGTTGGTCCTTTCGCTCCTTCGTACCCATGTGCCAATTGAGCATCGCCACTTCACTTAGTCTTCTTCGAATGCACGATCAAGGGAAGAGTCAAAACAACTGAAATGGTGATTCTAAGAGATAGAAAAGATCGAAGGATGAATGAAAAGATGACGATAAAGTGACTGGCTATTATGTATCTCATGAACTGTTCGCCATAGAATATAGTGATTCTATGTAAACGAATTATTATAGATATGTTGTACTCCGCTTTGTAAACCAAAGCTCTGATACCAACTGTGATGACCCCAAACTTCCACGAGTGAAAGCAGGAGAAATCATTTTTGGAATACAACATAAATACAATAAAACAGAACCCAGATACAATATAGCAAAGGAGATTCATAGAGTAATAACATTATAGCAGCGGAAAAATATAATGTCATCAATCACAGAAATTCCACAGTCACAGAAAACTAAGATTATTACAACAAGTTTGCAGAAAAGAAATAAGTTTGATGTCTAAAAAGAAAAGAAAAGATGCCAATAGAAACAAAAAGTCTTCAAGCTCCAAGTCATCACCTCTTCTCCCAAGCAGAGTCCAAGAGAGAGAAAATAAGCAGCTTCAAAGAAAAGCTCCAAGCAAAGAATGAACCTGTCTACTTGGCTGCCCGTGTAGAAGAGAGGGCACCCAAGTTTGCAAAAAGGTGAAACAAACTATGGGTCAGTCGTGGGACTGGTGTGAGAATTCTTAAATAACTTATACTAATAAGGAAAATCCAAAGACCACGCCGCTAATGCGGAACGGGTTGTACCAATGGATTGCCGTGCATAACTATAGTGTCAATACAGATAAGTAAAACGTAACAAAACGCAATGTCTTTTGAATAATGGAACCACCATAAGACTCAGGTCCCATCACACAATGCAACGCACACCAAGAGGATAGAGTTTTACCTTATGGTGGTTAAACATGCTAAATACGCCAAATACGAAACTAATACTATTATTAGGGTGTATATGTTTTAAAACAATTCAAATTATAAGTATCAATCCTAGGAAGCATAGGTACCATATATTATGCCTCCAATACTAGTAATACAATCAAATCCGTCGGGGTCGTATTGGAAATTTGGGTTTCCATCATGAGTCCAGGCTAGGGAGGACTCCTTACCGATTCGAGACGCTCTAGTTAACGTCTCAGGATTACCCGCAGTTAACCCTTGGATCCTGCAGGGCCGGTCCTCACATACAGCTTAGAGGATTGGCAATTCCTAAGCACACGTTCCCCGGTCCTATAGGACCTATCCGAGGCGCCTTATTTCATCATCCTCCAAAAGTAAAATGACTACTAACTAGAAGGAAACGTGCTACTTTCCCTGCGTTCCCTTCCCCCTTTTTAGACTCTACCGGTTTGTGAGGCTCGTGAAGTCATGTTCTTCATACCACAAGGTTCTGCTTTTCAACAAGTAACCCTGATCATTGCATCTTAGTATGCCACACCGTCACTCCATACCGTACTATTGATCGTCCGTCACTATATAAACGGGTGTTAAGTAGAGAATAAATTCTCTACCACCAATCGTTTATATATTAACTGAATATCAACAACATAATATTTTGTGGGGTACGATGTCAGACACACTATCCATTTATACCCATGCTCTAGGTCTGAACTAGGGTCAAACCCGTGAAATCAACACGTACGTTTGGGCAATTACCCCGACCCTTGAATTGGGATCAAACCAACTCAGAGTCTTGATCGTTGTCCATTCGAGGGGAGATTTACGGTCTTCATACGCCGTCTTCATACTTGAATTCTTGAAATCGTACGATCATTTGGAATGGGATTAACCCGGACTTTCCAAATAATCTCGCATTCATATATTTTGAGAAAAACATATTTCATATCGTTATTTTAATTATATATATAAATATATATATATATATATATATATATATAATTCGTTTAGTTTGTCGTCCCTACGTGCAGCTTACATTTCTCTTAACTTTCACCTTTCTACTTACATGACAATGTAGTTTAGGATTAGACGATAATTCTTCCCTTTTTAATTCATTATTATTTATTTTATACTTTATAATTTTCATTTAAGAATGTAAATTATAATGTTCCATCCCATTCATTTCTTTATATGTTTCTTTTCCAATTTCATTATGAATAATGAACACTTTCCTATGGTGTAAGTTCCCTTTTACCTACATTATAAATAATGTTAATGTTTCAATACAGTTCCTTACCTTTCATTTAACATTATAAATAATGTTATTCTTACATACGTTTCATTTCTTTTATTTAACATTATAAATAATGTTAAACCTTACATACAGTTTCATTTCTTTTTTATTCAACATTATAAATAATGTTAAACCTTACATACAGTTTCATTTCTTTTTTATTTAACATTATAAAAAATGTTAAACCTTACATACAGTTTCATTTCTTTTATTTAACATTATAAATAATGTTAATATTACATGCGGTGCCTTTTCTATTTATATTTTACATACAATGCATTATTTTCATATTTTACATACAATGCATTATTTTCATATTTTACATGCAATGCATTATTTACTTATTCTAACATGACAAAATACTATTTTATGCAAAGCAAATTTCTATTTTTCTATCATGACAAAATACTATTTTATGCAAAGCAAATTTCTATTTTTCTATCATGACAAAATACTATTTTATGCAATACAAATTTCTATTTTTCTAACATGACAAAATACCATTTTATGCAATGCAAATTTCTATTTTAACACAAATTTGTTCATTCAACATACGGTGCTCTTTATTTTAAAATAACACAAATTTGTTCATTCAACATACGGTGCTCTTTATTTTAAAATAACACAAATTTGTTCATTCAACATACGGTGAAAATTTTCTATAATTCTAATATTAGCACAAATGAATGTTAATCTCATACGGTTCATTTTCTTAGTACATAACATTAAAAATAATGTTAATGAATCATACGGTGACATTTTCATATTTAACAAATAAGTATCAATCAATCATACGGTAAATATTTTCATTTTTTACAAAATGCTATTTTATCATACGATGCAAATTTATATTTTTATAACATGACCAAAAATGTTATTTGCATACAATGCAAACTTATATTTTTATAACATTAAATAAAAATGACAAAAATACCATTCACATACAATGCATTCCTATATGTTAAACATTAAAATAAAAATGACAAAAATACTATTATCTTGACATTAAAATAATGCTAAATCATCCTTTCTTTTTATATAACAAAAATGGATGTTAATTTAATATGCATACATTTCATTTTTAATTAACATAAAAAAAATAAATGTTAATTTAACCTACAATACATTTTCCTTTTTATTAACATTAACAATAAATGTTAATTTCACATGCCTTACATTTCATATTTATTAACATTAAAAATAAATGTTAATTTTTCATGAAATGAAAATTCTTTTATTTCTTAACACTTAAACAAAAATGTTATTTTACTTACAATGCATTTTCTATTTTTTTAACATAACCAAAATGCTAGTTTACATAAAATGCAAATTTATATATTTCTAACATGACAAAACGCTGGTTTAACATACAGTGCATTTTTATATTAATAACATGACAAAAATGCTGATTCAACATACAGTGTATTTTCTATGTAACATTAACAAAAATGTTATTGAATCATACGGTGTATATTTTCATATTTTAACATAATAAAAATGTCATTCATTTCATACGATGCATATTTTCATATTTTAACATAATAAAAATGTCATTCATTTCATACGATGCATATTTTCATATTTTAACATAACAAAAAGTTATATTATCATACGAAGTCATTTTCTATATTAATATGTACAAAATGTCACTCTAACATACAATGAACAAATTCAACATTTTCTATTTTAGTATATTAAAATGTTAATTATCATACAATGAACATTTTCAACATTTTCCACAAATGTCATTATCATAAGGTGACCGTTCTTTATATTAACATTAAATAAAAATGTTAATTTCATACGGTGAACATTATATTAACAAAAATTGCTCATTAACATACGGTGAATAATTTCTATTTTAATATTGACAAAATTTATCAATTAACATACTATGGCAATTTCTATTTTATTAATGAACAAAAATAGTGCCCATCAACATACGGTGTATAATCCCATTTTATAATGACACAAATTTGTCCATAAACATATAGTGACATATTCTATTTTATAATGACAAAAATAGTTCATTTCATACGGTGACATATTCAATTTTATACATACCAAATGTCATTGAACATACAATGAATAATTTTCTATTTTTAAAACATTGACAAAAATGCCAATGAACATACCGTGAATAATTTTCTATTTTAAACATTGGCAAAAATGCCAATGAACATACCATGAATAATTTTCTATTAAATATTGAACAAATTTGTTCATTAACATAGTCAATTCTATTTACCTATGAACATGAAATCAAGGGATCTAATATTAGCCATTCAATCATATAACAAGGCATCACCAAATCATAACCAACAACAGATCAGAATCATATTATAATCGCATCATATACTGAATAGTTTATTTTAATGTAAAATTTTTAAATAAAGGATTCTCACCTTGAATTTTTTTTTTTTTTTTGGCCAAAATTTTTCTGTCTTCTTTTCAGCTGCGGTCAGCGCCATCGCGAAGCTCTCAATTTTGTGATTCCAACGCAATTTACGGTTCGTCAAACGGACCTCGTATGAAAGAGTTATGAATTTTTAAAGATCGGGTAATTAAATAATTAATTAATATTCGTGAAAATACCTAAAAATTTCACTGTCTCAGAATTGGACAAAATTAGTGTCCACGCGTCCATCTCGTCGCCACGATCCCAACGCACCTGAAATCGTCGATTTTCGACTTCGTATGAGTGAGTTATGCAATTTTAAAGTTCTGGAAATTAATTAAATAATTTAAAAATAAAATAGAAAATACCCTCAGCCCATTGACCGAAAAACACTGTTCACCGCCGAACTTTGACCGCACTTTGCCGCTGCCTCGGGCCACCTGACGCCACGGGACCACCGCCAATGTCTTCGTCTTGGCGAGACGCACCACCACCAGAAAGAGCCGCCCCTAAAGCTTCTCCGATCATCGGGAAATCGCCTAGAAAGGATTTCGCCTCGCGGGTCCCACAGAACGCCTCACACCTCCAAACTGCCTGAAATTTGGCGAGCACCTCCACCTCACGTAGACGAAGAACTTCCGTGTTCGTGACTTCGTCTAATTCTTCCTCGATTCACGGGAATTTCTTGATTTACGTTTTGAGCTTCTGAATTTCGAAAACAGCGAGCTTTAAGACGAGATTCCGGCGAATCCGAGCGCTGTTTGACAAAACCGACTACACCATTAGCTTCGTATCGTCGAGACCTTCGAGAGGACATATAATTTGCTATGGTTTGAAGAGATTTTATTTTTTGATTCCCGTTATGAAATTTCGATTTTTCGGATTCGTTGGAAAGATATTTTTAAATAGATTCTAATATTTTAGGTTTTACTAAAATCCGTTAAATTTTGCATCCTGTATGGTTAGTCAAAGTTCAAGTTTGACTTTCCAAACTACCGCGCCATTTCTAGCTCTTTTTATATTTAAAATTAATTTATTCATTCTAACTTCGATTTGAACCAAATTTGTGATCCTTATTATTTAAAATAGATTGTTTTAAATATCAAAACTCATTTAAAATCATTTAAAATAAATTTTAACTTGGCCCCAAAATTCAGGGTCGTTACACCGTCTATGATTGATACATTATGATTGAAATTGTTTTTAAAACATATTTACACTAACAATAATATCAAATCCGTTTTTATCGTATCAAGCATATTTTGACCATTATAAGGTAAAACTCTATCCTACGGTTTGTGTTGCATTGCGTGATGGGACTTGAGTCTTATAATGGTTTCATTTTTCTAAAAAGCATTGCGTTGTTTAACGACTTACTTAATTTCTTGTACTGGCAATACAATGGGGTAAACCCGTTCCGCCTTAGCGGCGTGGTCCTGTGATTAGCTTTATTAATAAACAAGTTAAATAAGATTTCTCATACCAGTCCCATGACTGACCCGTAGTTTGTTTCACTTGCAAACTCGGGTGCCCCTTATTTTCCACACAGTCGAGTAGCTCATTTTGCAGATATTCTTTTTGAGCAGGATTCTAGATCGAAGCTCAAAGCTGTGTCCAGAGCAATGATAGGCTTCCGCTGTATCAGTTTAGTTATTTCCACTGCATTGTATTAAATCCTTTGTAAATTATCTTCCGCTGTATTATTCTCAATGTACTTTGATATATTCTGTACTTTGATGTTATATTATCATGATGTAATAAAAGTCTGTTGTTATCTGTTCTAATGTATTGTATTCCCAAAGTTAAAGTATTCGAAGATTTTCAACTTTTGGTTCAGACCTGTGAGGTTTATGGTCGATCCTAAAGGTGGGGATTTTTGGGTTTTTACAACACCACTTTTTATGGCATCCAAATTCTTCCCAACATTCTGCCTGTCGTGGGGTTGTAAATCTAGATCGAAATGCATTCCCCTCAGGTCCCAACCGCCGAAGCGCTCCTTAAGCATTGAATTTCCGGGAGGGACCTTATAAGGTGGACGATCACATATTATTTGAATTTGAGCAGGAGTCCGGACAATAAATCTTGCATATGGTTTAGTCGGTGAAAGCATCTTAGCCTAATCAAAACCCTCACGCCTTAAAGAATCAACCTTGGAAGGATCATGAATATGTTGGGCCTGAAAACTTGAGGATAATTTGGGGTGCTTTGAATAGCCGGAAAGACAAGACTGTAAGAGGCTTCATGGATCAGTAAGATCCGCTTGTTGGAAGAAACTATCCGACAATAAGCAGTCTGCATTTATACCTGGGAAACGAACAAAATATGAGTTCAGCGAGCATTCAAAGGTTATCAAATTAACGGGAAATTATGACACAAGTAAAATAGTAACAAAACCAGTTCCAAGGGAAGCTATGAAAACAGGGGCTTTCTCAGGACGCCGAGCGGGCCGTCGCATTCCTCCCATGTCAGGTACAACGGGGTCAGACATCACCGCATCACCTTGGCTCAAATACTCAGCAGAGTCCAAATCCCCCAAGTCTCCAAATGTCTCTAAGGAACCCTCCGCCTGAATAACAGGACAAGCGGAACTTCCCACGGTCGTTCCAGAAGTTACATCGACCCTCAAACCATATGCGTTCTCGTCAACTCTTGTATCATCCCCTTCGGTAATCGGCAACAGAGGTCGATCGCTCACATCAGGGATTAAATGCGTCACTTTAAGAGGCTTGCCAGCAGGACTTTGGGAGTGCACAAAAGCTCTTCCAAGAGATCGTGTAGGGCAAATTAATCAGTACTTACGGAGGTTTTCCTCTGAAAGCAACACCTCTCTGCTTCTTTCCCATTTGTCAATAGAAATTAAAGAATTAAGGAGGCCTTGATCCAAAGAAAATCCCACAACAGAAGGGATCACTAAAAAAGTTAGAAAGAAAGTCGGATGAGAAAGAGAAAAGGAATAAGAACTCCAGGGCAAAGGTATAATTACCTCCTTCGGCCCATCGTCAGTTAAAACTAGTTGGACACCGGACAAAGAAATATTGATCAGGGAACCCCTTAGCTCCATCCGTCAAACCAGTGATAATTCTATCATGCATACTCTCCGTAAAAAAGAACGAGGGACTGTCTACCTCCCTCTTCTTAAAGGTATATAAAGAGAAAATATCCACAAACGTGGGTTCCCGATGTCGGACCTTCATGAAAAGTATGTACAGCCCAAGCAAGATTTTATACCCACTAGGGTGCAGCTGATACGGGGCAATGGCCAATTGCCACAAAACCGACTCCAGATAAGGAATGAAGGGGGGAGTCGCCCCGCAAGACAACATGTGATAATTGACCGCTACATACCCGGAGGGCGGACAATCTGCCAGCTCCCCCTTTCTGGGAAATCTGGTTTCATCCTGTGAAAACCCAAAGCGATTGCACATTTGTAAAAACTGATCAAAAGAAAGCGTCGACTTACAGCAGCCGGCCGCCACCCCATCAAAGAAGCAAGGTTGGGGATGAGTCTGACTAACGGCCAAATCAAGACCAGTAGTCGGGGCAACCTCAATTGCCCGATCTAGATTCTCTCGTTCTCCATAGATAATGAATTAACAGGGATTGAGATGAACAGGCAGTTAGTCATATGTTAGCATGGTTAAGTATGCTTAAAAAGAAATTACAAACTGAATGGTTAAGAGTCGAAGGAAAAGCATAAGTACTGCCACGACATAGGTATTCCATTGGACGGCCAGTTAAGGCATGATGAATTAAAAAGTGTTGTTTCTTGGCCATTTCAGAAAATGACTTGCCAGCATAAAAAAGGACTAAATTCATCACCAAAGGATTCTGCCTAAAGTCCAAGCACATACCAAGTCAAATCAACGCTTCTACAATATCGCAACCATCGATTTCAGAAATTCGATGTTGCCAATTGAGAATTCTTCCTTGCCCAACTAAAAGAATTAACCAAAAATCAGAAATAAAAGGTTGGGGAGGGGGTGGGGGGGAGGGAATTCGCTTACGAGTGAAATTCAACTCGAAGAAAGGAGCATTGTAGACGGAAAATGAAGTTGAAGGTAATCGCCGACTAAAGGAGGACGGGAGAGACGATCAACCAAGTAAAGAGAATCGAAGCCTCAAAAGGCAACAACGAGGTCTTCTACGATGAAATCGCCATTAAAATGGATTTATTGGAGAGATATGAAAGCGGGAAAATGAAGAGGCAATACTTAAGAGGACTAGAAGCCCCTTTTTATGATGTGACAGCTCAATTAGTATCTAGTGATCTGGTTTAGCATACTCGGGAAATGTCCCGCCAAACGCCCAAAAACAAGCAATTGTCAAAATATCCAAATTTTGAAAATGTGAGCCATCTGTGAGGGCATAGAACATTGGATTTAATCCATCTAGGGCATTCTCACCACGTCAGCCTAGTACTCAATTACACAAAAGTGTCTCTTAAGATTTCAGTTGGCCTCCTAAAATTCAGCCATTCGCACAGTAATCAAAAAGATACAACGAGCCTCTCGCTGATAGGAAAAGACAATATCAATCAGCGACAATGAAGTAATCCAAATGATTGGCACGACCGAGCCCTCAACAAGTCAGGACAAATCCACCAACCAATGTGCGATCAAATACGTCGTAGCCCGCGATTCGATACACAAAAGAAATCACGGACTTCGAGGGGCAAGTGTTAATCCCAAAAAATTCATGCGCACATTAGTTAAAGGGTATAAGGCGGATGTCATCAGGGCCGGCCGTGCACGATGCCTCCGTACAAAGCAAGATCCAAATATCGAACTCATGGCAGGTCAAGTCAACCACTGCGTCCAAAGAAAACAGTATAACATATTATAAGAAGTAAAACCCGATAAAGATAAAGGTCGCATATCCTGAGAACCGCTCAAACACGAAAATGAGACAAGCTGCCCACTCAACCTAAGCAGGAGCGACCTCATAACAAAGCCTCGAAGCCAAAAAGCGACATACAAAGGCAGCACGAAGACAAGCGCCCTTGGACTGAGAAGGACGGTCGCACAAGGGGCAAATGAGAGTCGACTCCAAACCCGCATCCCGCTCTTACAAAATCTCTTGAGGCGCTCACGGGACACTCGCATACATAGACCCGCTCAGCTATTCAAGATACTCGTTCCAACAAGCCGCTCGCACATGATAACTTGATACAGCCACGGACAGCTGGCAACAGCTAGCCGGTGGCATGGTCGTAAGTAGCAAAATGGACGATCCACAGCCTGGTTAAAGGAATTCCAGGTTGTTTACCAAGGAGAGTTCACCTATAAATAGACCATGACTACCAACGTAAAGGGGATCGGCTTCTAAAAACCACGAAGTGCTGCCGAACTTAATCCTCAACCACAGATTTGGCTATGGCATCAAGCACAATTTCACGATGAAGGAAAACAAAGACATCCATCTTCTCAATCATTCATCCATCCTTCTTCTCCTCAAATTCCGCTATTCTTTTGTATAACTCCTTAGATTGAAATATATTAATGAGGGTATATTGAGCGAGTATAGTGATGCATGAAAAGAGAGAGTTGATATGTTCTGTAATTCTCATTATAAGGCAGGAAATCACCTTCATTGTGGACGTTGGCCTCATTATTGGCTGAACGACTCTAAATCTCATCTCTACTTTACTTTTTCGCATTTTTCACTTTTTATTGCTGATTAAACATGGCTCCATTTATTTCTTACCAAATTGGGGAAGTACAGTTTAGTACCTTGGGTGTTTAGACCATTTTTGGTGTAAACACCTATCATGTTGTATATTAGCTTGGTGATTCTTTCATGTTATGTTACATTAAAGTTTTTAGGCTAAGTCATATATGCCTATATGTTTAGATCTACATTCTCATTTGTTTAGATTTATGTTAATTTGATCCAACTCAAATGCAAGTTCACATTTACATGCCTAATTGGATTTGTGTAACTCTATGTATATTCCCGTTCATATGCTTAAGATTCATGTTAATTGGATCTAAAATGCAAGTTCATTGTTCTATGCCAAATTTATATAACACATGTTTAGTTAGATCCATATTATTTTATGTTGTTGGAATGGTACATGTTCCTTTCTTTTCCGTTTTGTTTATGAGTTAGGCTAAGTTGTGAGCCTAATGTTCTATGTGAATTATGCGAACGTATAACGGGGGTAACGTTGGACAAAACATTAAATTACATATCATTGGCATAGTTTGGCTCATAATCATGTAAATGATTAGTAGCATGAAATGGTATAATTTATATACCTAAAAAATTATGAACATGATTTAGAGAGTAAATGGGGCATGACTTAAATGGCAATAATTGTGGATAATTTACATATAAATATGAAGGGTAAACATGTAAATTAAGTAAAAGATGATTATGCCTAACCTGAGGTTAGATTGAGTTACGGTGTAAGACTTCCCGGAATCGCCCGACACATCCAACAACCGTAATAATATAGATCAAATGTGAGAGGTTAGCGCATTAAGCCCAAAAGAACCCGAGGTTAGATTGAGCTTCAGTGTAAGACTGCCCGGAACCGATCGGCACATCAAACAACTGCAACAATATTGATCTAATGTGAGAGGTTGGTGCTTTAATGAATGAATTAAAGCTAAGGAACAGGCAGGATAAGAAGGTAGGGTTAAGTTAATTAAGGCAACACTTAACCAATACAACATGTTAACTAAACTAATGGCTAAGGTTAGGTTAATTTGAGAACACTTAACCATTTTAACATGTTGATTAGGAAACCCCTTTAATGGGGACCCATTTCAGCAGTAAACCACATAGATGTATCATGGTACCCTGAACTAGGCAGGGTAGGGCACGATTACTGGGCTGATTATAAGCGGTCAAAACAATGGCGGGTAGTGCATCAGTATAGGTTTCGACGGAGTGCGGGCGTGCATGTACTCCGAAGTGGAAAAAGTAGGCATTGGGCATTAGTTGTTATACACTGTGCATCTTGAATTGTGTCGGGTTGCCACCATAGGATTTGATACGCCCCATGGTGGAACCAACACAGGTATCTACAATCAAGCGGGGCCGAATGACACAAGTGGTAAACGTATGCGAGTAGGGGCCGATCGATAAAGGGGTTTTTTTTTATGAACACGTGAGGCTAGTTGAAACAATAGTTAGTAGGTGCAGAGAAATAGAAATGAGTGCAATAGTATATTTTGTATATCTTACCTTATTTATTGTTATCTTATATCTAGGGTATTGTCCTATGTTCAGTTTATTCATGTCATGATCCTTTTACCTGTTTACATGCTGAATAATCACTGGACTTACCAGGCTTATGTCTGACCCATTTTCTTCCGTCTTCTTTTCTTTCGTTTCCCCCTTCCCCCAGGTCCGCAGGGAGGGAATACTTCAGCTTAGTTCAGACCCTGTCCAACTTGAAGAGAGCAGATGTATTTCTTGTATTCTCTTTCCTTGGGCTATGGCTTTGGATACACTCTTATTGGGGATTTATGTTGCCTTATTTTTATTTTATGCTTATTTATGTTTTAATCAAGACAGAGATTTTAATGTAATGATTTGGAAGTTAGTTTGAGATAGTTGTTGTAATGTTTTGACTGAACCACGTGCTTATGGAATAAATTTTGTTTTTCCGCTGTTTATATGTTTGTCTTGTAAATTATCTGTATCTTTTACCTATAGCTCTCCACTGAAGTTAAGGCATTCCCTTTGTGAGTGACCTTAACGGAGGTGGGGTGTTTCACTTGGTATCAGAGTTGATGGTTTCCAGATTGGATAAAAATTTTGGAAACTAATTTTCAAAAAGAAGTTTAAAGAAGCTTTTTCAAGAAAAAGTGTTATTTTTATTTTAAAAGGCATAATCCTCAAAGCCATATGCACTATCTTTCTATCCTTTGTTTTGAATATTTTCCTCTTCATTTCAGCGTGTTTGGGGATCTTAACCTTCCAGAGGGTGTACTGGTACATGGCTGGTTCAGAAGGTACCTAGAGGCTATGGCTAATAATGCAGGCCCAGCAGACGTTCCTACTCCCCCAGCTGCAGCCGTTCCTCCTCCTACTCCTCCACGTGCAAATGCTTTCTCAAAGATATGTAGAGACTTTCGAGCCATGAGTGGAAAGAACTTTAATGGGACTGAGTCATTTGTAGAAGCAAGAAACTAGCTCAAAGAAACCGAGGATTTGTTTGCTATCTTCGACGTGGGCGATAGGTAGAAGATACAGTTGGCCGTATGGTTGATTAAAGACGAAGCCACTTATTGATGGGAAGTAACTAATGCTGAGAGACCACTTGAAACTTGGGAGGATTTCAGAATGAGATTTGAAATGAAATTCCTCTCACAAGCTAAACGAAGCCTATAGATGGAGAAGTTCTTGGCTCTCAAATAGGGAAGTATGTCGGTCAAGAAATGCCCAAGAAAGCAAGGGAAAGGGCAAGGGATTGGATCTACTTCTGGAGGGCAGAATCACGCTCTCATAGAACCTCCAGAAGAATGAGGTAGAAAGATTTCTGTTGAGAGTTTAGTTTATCTTTTTGATCATCCTATGTGTACACTCTTTGATTCTGGCGCATCGCACTCTTTTATATCCACTGCTTTAGGTGAATCTCCGCACCTAGACACCAGTATAGTAGAGGATCCCTTGGTTGTTTCAAATCCAATTGGGGGCTCGGCCTATTTGTCAATGATTTGTTTGGATTTGGAAATTTCTATACTAAGCATTGGATTTAGATGTAATGCCTATATTTTGGGCTTCACGGGCTATGGGTTGATTCTAGGCATGGATTGTTTATCCAGTAATGGTGTCATCCTCGATTGTGAAAAGAGAGTGGTTAGACTTATGACTCGCCTTGGTAACACTCTCGATATCTCTTGTAATCCCATGAATTCTGTTATGCTTAGATACCTAGAATCTCTTTATGCGTTTGTTGAAAACTTGCAGTCTGTTAGAGGAGTCCGTGAATACTCAGATGTATTTGAAGAGGGGAAGGGCTTACCTCCAAAGTGGAAGATAGACTTCCGCATATACCTTGTTGATAATGAAAAACTCGTAGCTCTACCCGTTAGATACATGGCTCCAAGGGAGAGGAAAGAGCTCAACAAGCAAGTTAAAGAGCTGCTCAAAACGGGGTTCATAAGGTGGAGTATTTCTGAATGGGGTGCTCCAGTAGTATTCGAAACCAAAGCGGATGGTTCACTTTGCTTATGCATTGACTATAAGGAGCTAAACAAGCTGACCAAGAAGAACAGGCATCCACTTCCAAGAATAGACGACTTGGTTGATCAGCTTGTAGGTGCATCGGTTTTCTGCCAACTAGATCTGCCTACCGAATTTCATCAGCTAAGAGTGGCTGAAGACAGCATTGATAAGACCACGTTCAGAACCCCAAATGGTTTCTTCGAATGGCTTGTCATGACTTTCGGTTTGAAAAACGCACCCTCTTATTTCGTTGACTTAATGAGCAGGGTGTTCAGGGAGTTCCTTAATAAGTTTGTGGTGGTCTTCGTGGATGACATTTTGATTTTCTCGAAAAGTGAGGAAGAGCATGCTTTGCATTTAAGGGAAGTCATGGATACTCTTCGTTCACATTAGCTGAAGTCAAAATTCTCCAAATCCCATTTCTGGAGAGAAGAAGTAAGGTTTCTTGGACATGAGGTGTTCAAAGAGGGGATAACTGTGGACCCTGCATAAGTAGTTGCAGTGCAAGATTGATGTTTCCACGGAATGCAACCGAAGTCCAAAGCTTTCTCGGGCTAGCGGGTTTTTACCGAAAGTTCATTAAAGGCTTTGCGAAAATCTCAGCCCCACTTACAAGGTTGACGAAGAAGAAACTAACTTTCGCTTGGGATTTGGATTCCAATGTTGCTTTCCAACGTTTGAAAAGGGCTCTTACAACAGCCCCAGTTTTGACATTGCCTGACGGGAGCAAAATGTTTACAGTATACACGGACGCGTGTGGTGTAGGATTAGGCGTTGTCTTGATGCAAGAAGGCAAGGTAGTTTGTTATGGGGGAAGGCAATTGAAGGTACATGAGAAGAACTACCCAAGTCATGATTTGGAGCTAGCTGCCATTGTTTTCACTCTTAAGTCATGGTGTCATTACCTACTAGGAGAAAAGTTTGAACTGTTTACGGACTATAAATCATAAAATTACCTTTTCTCACTAAAAGATCATAACTTATGACAACAAAAGTGGATGGAGTTCCTTTCCTCATATGATTTTGAGATTTCCTATACCCTTGGCAAGGGCAATGTGGTAGCAGACGCCTTAAGTAGAAAGAATATGACCTTAAGTCCTCTCTTTGTAGAAAGGCAAAGCTTGGAGTACATAGCAAACTTTGACTTTATACCCTCCTCTGAATTTGTACCTTGTTTGTTAGCATCGCTAGAAGGGCGGCCTACTCTTTTGGACTCAATAGGAACCACGCAACGTGAAGACCCTTAGCTGGCTGATGTAATGGATAAGCTAATTAGGGGTGAGACTTCTAGTCACCTCAATAGATACTCCATCGATGATAAGGGTTGGTTGAGGCGGGATGGAGGATTATGCATCCCACAAGCAAGGGATTTGGTGAAGACGGTTCTCGAAGAAGCACACCATTCTAAGTTGACCATACACCCAGGTGGAGACAAGATGTATGAAGACATAAAAAGGGTTTTCTTTTGGAATGGCATGAAGATGGATGTAGCTAAGTTCATCTCTAAGTCCTTGATATGCCAGCAAGTCAAAGCGGAGCAAAAGAAGACTGGTGGTCTGCTTCATCCTCTAGAGGTCCCACAGTGGAAATGGGATAGCATTTCGATGGACTTTGTTGATGGGCTGCCTAGGTCAAGAAGGGGCAATACCAGTATTTGGATAATAGTGGACAGACTCACTAAAAGCGCTCACTTTATACTTGTTAAGAGTAGAAGGACTGCCTCGTCTTTAGCATCCATTTATCTTAAAGAGATAGTTCGACTCCATGGGTTCCCATCCAGCATAGTGAGTGATCGAGATCCTAACTTTACAAGCGAGTTTTGGAGGAGTTTGCAAGAGGTTGTGTCAGCTATGCTTAAGCACGGCCTATCACCCCCAAACCGATGGACAGACGGAAAGGGTGAACAGAGTATTAGAAGACCTCTTGAGATTGTGCATTCTTGACTTTGGAGGAACATGGGAGGATCATCTTCCTTTGGTGGAATTCGCTTATAACAATAGCTACCAAGCCACCATAGGCATGGCACCCTTCGAAGCTTCATATGGAATACCATGCCAATCACCAACTTGTTGGTGGGAGTCTACAGATAAGCTCATACTTGGGCCAGACATGATCGAAGACTTCAGGAAAAGTGGACTTGATACGAAGACGAATGAAAACTGCCCAAGATAGACAGAAGTCCTACTTAGACAAAAGAAGGTCCGACCTTGAGTTTGAGGTTAGAGATAGGGTGTTCCTTAAAGTATCTCCTTTGAGTAATGTCACTATCTTTGAGTTCGTAGGAAAGTTGGCACCAAGATTCGTAGGTCCATTTCCTATCATTGAAAGGATTGGGACGATGGCTTACAGAGTAGAGCTACCCGAAAGACTAGCTGGAGTTCATAATGTTTTTCATGTTTCTCAACTACGAAAGTGCTTACATGAGTCTGCGGAAGTTGTGGAGCCAAACATGCTAGAGGAAGCAGATGTGGAACGTGAAGCGACTGTGAGAAGAGTTCCAACTCATATCTTGGGTATAGAAGTCAAAAAGCTACGCAACCGTGAAGTCAAGTTTGTTAATGTTCAATGGGGGGTAATGCTGAGGAAGACGCGACTTGGGAGACTCAGGACAAGATACGCGCAGCCTACCCTTTTATTTTTGAGGGTACATCCTTGATCTCTTGAGAACAAGATTTTGATCGATGCCAACATATAAAGTTGCAATGAAGATCATTTCATAAAGATAAGGTTTTATATATATATATACACATTGAGTCGTGTTAGAAATATGTTAAAATCTATCCTCAAATTATAACACGAATGCAAAAAACAATTTATAAAGTTATATCATATCTTCGCTGCTGAAATCTGTATATTTGAGGAATTGAAATGTCATAGAAAAAGCCCAAACGATCTAGGCTTTGACCGGGAAAGAGTGCAGAGTGATCTAGTCTGTGGACCGAGGTTCTCCGGTCCATAGCAAAAAACGGTCGACCGCCCAAAATACCACCAGTCGACTATTCATGTTTCTGTTTTGAAATAAACATTTCTCAGTTCAACCAGTCGACCGGTCAAAAATCACCAGTCGACCGGTCAATGTGTTTTTGCACATAACGGTTATTTTTTGGGATATTTAATTTTAATTGAATTCAACTAGTCGACCGGTTGAAATTCACCAGTTGACCGTTTTCAAATAGAAAGTTTTTTGAAAGGTTGCTTCTATTTGTGAAGAGATGTCTATTCAATAATCAAAGGAAATGGACATAACATTTTATAGAAACTCTTCATAAAGAATTACTACCTTTCTACTATCATATAAACAACATCAAACTTGTTTTACAATCACCAAAAATCATTCTATATTCTCTCTAATTTTTGAATTGCATTTTCATATTCTTTGCAAAACCAAAGCTCTCCAAGTTTCAAATTCTTGCTGAATCCTTGAATCAAATTAATATCATTTGATTCAACAAGCATTCTACTTCCTTAAATCTACGCATTCAAAGTATATACTCAAGGATAAGATTATAGAAAGTTTGTACAAGAATTGACAAATTCGTGTTATTAAGAACACACATTGTCAAATTACAAGATTATTTATCTTGGTTGAAGTCCTTCGTGTTGTTAGAGGAAAGTTGTGAAGTCCTCGTGTTGTTAAGAGGCAAGTTGTGAAGTCCTAGTGTTGATAGAGGCGTGAAATCCCGTTCGGCTGTCCGGGTATTGTGAACCTATTCCTCTAGGTGAAGCGAGGTTGTTGATTACTGAAAATCCAGAGAGAGGTCTGGGAATGGACATAGGACGGTGCTCCGAACAAATATAAAAAGACCTGGTGTTATTACTTTACTTTACTGCTTTTTATTTGTGATATATTTCACTATCTCGTATTTATTTGCATAATTATTGTAAATATACAAGTTAATTTATCACATACATTCCGCATATCCATATTACTGATCCTGCTTAAGTCGTACACCGACCTTTCAATTGGTATCAGAGCATAAGAAAATCTATCCTCAAATAATTAATGTTGAGTCAAGGAATTTATAGCATTTTGATTAATGACAAGGAGAAGTTTCATGATCGACAAAAAGAAGTGAATCAATGATAACGTAAGTTAGAGGTTGATTATTTAGTGGCTTAGTCATGTTATAAATGTTAAAATATATCCTCAAATAATCATATACCACTATATTGTGAATATATATATATGTATATATATATATATATATATATATATGAATGCACATTTATTGTGCATATTGCCAGAAACCGGTCAACCGGTTTAAATATAGGCGGTCGACCGTTTTTGGGCAGAATGCACAATAAATGTGTACACATATACGTAATGTATATATATTTCAAAATTCATTCTACTGGTGATTTTTGACCTGTCGACCGATTTTCGAACTGAAAGCAACTCTTCATGCAGACATCTCTTCTCATCAAAAGTTGCTTCCATTACCTTTCACCAAATATCATTTCTCTTCAATACTTCTCTTCACTAATAGTTGCAACTCTTTACCTTTTATAAAAACAATATGAAATCATCTATTCAAAAAACTAATTTCTTTCTATCTATTCTATCTATTGTTGATTTCATTCTTGATCATTCAAAGCACTCAGACGCTTATAATCTTCTTATATCGCTGTTGAATCCTAGAATCTATATATTATTCTTTTGATTCAAACACGATACCATCTTCCAAATCTTCACAAATTCAAATTCTATTTGAGGATAAGATTATAGGAAGGTTGTACAAGAATTGACAAATTCGTGTTATTAAAAACACACATTGTCAAACTACAAGATTTTTTATCTTGGTTGAAGTCCTCCGTGTTGTTAGAGGCAAGTTCTGAAGTCCTCGTGTTGTTAAGAGGCAAGTTGTGAAGTCCTCGTGTTGATAGAGGCGTGAAATCCCGTTCGGCTGTCCGGGTGTTGTGAACCTGTTCCTCCAGGTGAAGTGAGGTTGTTGATGAGTGAAAATCCAGAGAGAGGTCTGGGACAGGACGTAGGACGGTGCTCCGAACCAGTATAAAAAGCCCTGGTGTTATTATTTTACTGCTTTTTATTTTGTGATATATTTCACTATCTCTTATTCGTTTGCATAACTATTGTAAATATACAAGTTAGTCTATCACATACATTCCGCATATCCACATTACTGATCCTTCCTAAGTCGTATACCGACTCATTTTCAATTGGTATCAGAGCACGATCATCTTATAACCGTAACACAGTTATTTGATATATTCTAGTAATATGGAAAATAACGCAAGCACTAGTGCTAACACTTACACTGAAGGTCAATCAACACAAAGACCTCCATTCTTCAATGGTCTCAACTATAGCTATTGGGAAACACGTATGGTATTCTTTATGCAATCAAATAGCTATGATGCCTGGAATGCCACCCAAAAAGAAATAGTGAATCCAACAACTGAGTATTCAGAATGGACACCGGCTGAGAAGACGGCAGCAGCTGTAAATGCAAAAGCAATAAACAAGTTGTTTTGTGCATTAGACCAAAATGAATATAACCGCGTTAGTATCTGTACCACCGCATATCAAATTTGGCAAACACTGAAAACCACTCTGAAAATACTAACAAGGTTAAACAAGCCAAAATAGCCATGCCGAAGAGTCAGTTTCAAAATTTCAAAATGAAGCCGAATGAGACAATCAATGATATGTATTCACGGTTTCAAACTATTCACCATGCACTTATTGGTTTAGGATAAAAATATTCATATATTGATGTTGTTTTGACAGTCCTACATTCTCTGACTAGTGAATGGGAAGTAAAAGTATTAGCAATTGAAGAAGCTAATGACCTTTCCGTCATGAAGCCAGATGAATTGATAGGAAATCTAATGTCCTATGAAGCTAATTTGCATGCTAGAAAAGAACAGAAAGAAGAAAATAAAATTGTAGCATTTCATGCTGAAAAAGATGAATCAGGTTCTGAAGATGAAGACCTAGAATTCTTTGCTAAAGGTTTCAAAAAATTCCTAATGCAACGAAAAGCTAGTCGATATAGCAAAAAGAAGATTGGATCAAATAGACCATCATCATCTGTTGTAGAATGTTTCAGCTACCACAAAAAAGGGCACATATACAAGGATTGTCCAGAAAAGAAGAAGTCAGAAAATGACAAGTTCAAATATAAGAAGGACAAATCAAAGAAACGAGCATTCTCAGTAACATGGGATGATTCAGATTCCTCTTCATTAGAAAGTGAAAGTGACACAGAGGATGAACAAGCAAATATTTGTTTCATGACAACAGAAGATGAGGTGCAAATTCCTACATTTGATGAAGTACTTGATATTAATGCTGAATTGATAGTTGAATTTAAAGACATGAAACGACAATACAAAGAAGCCAAAGCTTATTTGAGTAGAGCAGAGTTTGAACGAGATATTTTAAAAGATGAGAAGAAAATATTAGAAGAAGAACTTGAAAAACTTCAAGAATCATCTTCTAATATTGATTCTCAATTATCTCTTTTGAGTCAAGAAATTGAAACTCAAAAAGAGAAAAACGATGCTATTACTGCTGAAAATCATGAACTTAAGGCAAAAATCAAAATTCTAGACCTAGAAAAGGCTGGTTTACAAACTAAGTTAGATAACATCACTCAAAATGTTTCTAACTTTAACAAAGGTTGAGAAAATTTGACAAAGATTATTGAAAATTCACAGTCTGTATCAAATAAGCAAGGGTTGGGATATAAGAAACAAGAAACTCAGAAATGTCATTCTTACGAAAAGAAGAATGTAAAAGCTAAGAAGAATTCTAGTTTGTTATATTCCAAGCCAAAACCAGTTTTGAATTTTCAAAAGAAAAATGTCAAGACTATCAAAATATGGGTTCTAAAAACAAATAATAATATGATTAGGAACAAATATATTCAGAAGTTCATAAATACTGTGCATCATAATTCTAATTATATATATAAAGGGGATACTGGACCCGTATGGGCTTGGACTCCTTAGACCTAACTCTTAGGACCCCATAAAAAGTGGGTACCATGGACTTAATTGTATTTTTGTAGGTCCTACTTAAGAAAATAGGAAAGTGGATATTGGACTAAAGGTGCTATAATTATTTGTATTCTCTACTACTCTCGATTACTGTGTTTATTATGGTATTTATTCTTTTTAATCGATGACAAAGGGGGAGAAATATTTTCTCTCATGATGATACATATCATTCACGTTACATATACTATCATTTAAAATTATGTGACTAACATGGTAATAGTATATGTGTGCTAACATTTATTAATGCAGGAATCAAAAGGTAAGTTTATTTATATTATGAACTAACAAATGTGGCAGAAATTCAGGGGGAGCTTTATATTCAGAAGGAGAAAATCCAAGGTGTTGTCATCAATCAAAAAGGGGGAGAATTTTGAGAACAAAATTTTGATCGATGCCAACATATAAAGGTGCAATGAATATCATTTCATAGAGATAAGGTTTTTACATCGACTCCTGTTAGAAATATGTTAAAATCTATCCTCAAAGTATAACACGAATGCATAAAAAGTTATATCATATCTTCGTTGCTGAAATTTGCATATTTGAGAAATTGAAAAGTTACACAAAAAGCCCAAACGGTCTAGGCTTCGTCCCGGAAAGAGCGCAGAGCTATCTAGACTGTGGACCGAGTTCCTCCGGTCCACAGCCATAAACCGGTTGACCGGTCCAAATATGGGCGGTCGACCGGTCAGTGTGTTTTTGCACATAATGGATATTTTTCTGATAGTTTTAATTTTAATTAAATTCAACCTATTGACCGATGATTTTTAACCTGTCGACCGTTTTAAAACAGCAATCTTTTTCTGAATGGTTGCTTCTATTTGTGAATAGATTTCTATTCAATAATCAAAGGAAATGGACATAACATTTTATAGAAACTCTTCATTAAGAATTACTACCTTTCTACTATTATATAAACAACTTCAAACTGGTTTTACAATCACGAAATCATTCTATATTCTCTCTAATTCTGAATTGCATTTTCATACTCTTTGCAAAACAAAATCTCTCCAAATTTAAATACTTGCTGAATCATTGAATCAATTTAATATCATTTGATTCAACAAGCATTCTACTTCCTTAAATCTACGCATTCAAAGTATATACTCGAGGATCAGATTATAGGAAGATTGTACTCAAACTGGCTATCCATGTTGAATCAAGAACACAAAGTAGAAGTCAAAACCAATGTATTAGTTGAAGTCCTATGTGTGATCAGGCACGTGTTGAAGTCCTCGTGTGATTAGAGGTGTGAAATCCCGTTCGGTTGCTCAGGTGTTGTGTACTTGTTCCTCCGGGTGAAGTGAGGAGATTGTTAGTGAAATTCTAGAAGGAAGTCTGGGACTGGAGGTAGGATGTTGCTCCGAACCAGTATAAAAATCCCTGGTGTTATTTTTCTATTTTTATTGCATTTACTATCTTATATCTCTGATTAGCTATCATTTCATATTTGAGTGTTATACACCATATTACATGATCCTTGTGTACTGTATTAGCACGTACACGCCCACACTACACTTTCATTATTGAATGAGTCGGTATACGATTTAGGCAGGATCAGTAATATGGATATGCGGAATGTATGTGATAGACTAACTTGTATATTTACAATAGTTATTCAAGTGAATATGAGATAGTGAAATATATCACAAAATAAAAAGCAGTAAAGTAAAGTATAACAGCAGGGATTTTTATACTGGTTCGGAGCACCGTCCTACGTCCAGTCCCAGACCTCACTCTAGATTTTCACTAATCAACAGCAGCGCTTCACCTAGAGGAACAAGTTCACTACACCCGGACAGCCGAACGGGATTTCACGCCTCTATCAACACAAGGACTTCACAACGTGCCTCTTAACAACACGAGGACTTCACAACTTGGCTCTAACAACACGGAGGACTTTAACCAAGATAAATAATCTTGTAGTTTGACAATGTGTGTTCTTAATAACACGAATTTGTCAATTCTTGTACAACCTTCCTATAATCTTATCCTTAAATAGAATTTGAATTTGTGAAGATTTGGAAGATGATATCGTGTTTGAATCAAAAAAATAATATATAGATTCTAGGATTCAACAGCGATATAAGAAGATTATAAGTGTTTGAGTGCTTTGAATGATCAATAATGAAATCAACAATAGATACAATAGATAGAAAGAAATTAGTTGTTTGAATAGATTATTTCATGTTGTTTTTATAGAGGATAAAGAGTTGCAACCATTAATGAAGAGAAGTATTGAAGAGAAATGATATTTGGTGAAAGGTAAAGGAAGCAACTTTTGATGAGAAGAGTTGTTTGTATGAAGAGTTGCTTTCAGTTCGAAAATCGGTCGACAGGTCAAAAATAACCAGTAGACTGAATTTTGAAATATATATATACGTTACATATATGTGTACACGTTTATTGTGCGTTCTGCCTAGAAACGGTCGACCGCCTATATTTAAACCGGTCGACATGTTTCTGGCAATATGCACAATAAATGTGCATTCATATATATACATATATATATATATATATATATTCTCACAATATAGAGGTATATGATTATTTGAGGATAGATTTTAACATTTATAACATGACTAAACCATTAAATAATCAACCTCTAACTTACGTTATCATTGATTCTCTTCTTTTTGTCGATCATGAAACTGCTCCTTGTAATTAATCAAAATGCTATAAATTCCTTGACTCAACATTCTCCCCCTTTTTTATTAATGAAAACATAGCTCTGGATATATTGCTATACTCCCCCTGAAATATATATAAAAAACCTACCAAAAATATTGTTAGTAACATTTTTCTCCCCCTTTGTCATCGACAAAAAGGAGTAGTTAAGACATACATCCCATAAAACAGATATAAAATATTAGGATTGTAGCATACAATACAAACCATACATACCCAACCAAGTCATGTAGCTAAGAGTTAATACGTACAAACCCAGAATAAAATAAAGCACTACTTGTGTACAAGTGCTGATTTAGGTCTTAATATAATGTTCATACTACCATAAACGAGTGATAGAAAGAACTAGTGAGATGGTAAATCGGATTGAGTCATATCCCCTTCTTCTTCTTTGTCTCCTTCTTCTTCGTCGTCTTCTTTCTCAATTTCAGTTGTTCCATGACCACGTCCAGTACTAGTTCCTGAACTTGTGCCTTCCTTTGAAGTTGACCGTGTAAAAGTTGGAGGCATTGGATGTTTTCGTGGGTCTTGTATATGCGTGGAGGAGGAAGAAGCTCCATAAGATATCGCATCCCAAAGTATACCGAAGAAAGACTTGAGTTTTGAAAAGCGTTTGTCAAGTTTTGTATTTAAATGATCAATTTTATTGTCCGTGCGCTTAATCCTTGCTTCAAGAAGAAATTGATTTCGTGCGTTTTGTTCAAGCAAATCTTTTGTCGAGGAGGATGGTTGAAGAAGCCTAACCTCTTCCGGTTTCGGTCTAGCGGGCGGTGAAGAAGTACCTTCTTGGTGACTTTGTTCCTGATAACGTTCGAAGGGCATAATACTTAAACACGGTTCAGGAAGCTTCATTCTCTTCTTTGTTGCTTTGTTGATACATTTTGGCTTGGAGACTTTAGATTCGGGAGATTTGAGAGCACAATTAAGTAGAAGACACGTGATGTATTCGTTATGGAATAAATGTGGTCTTGTACGATCATTTACGAGCAAGATCTCATCAAAGATCATACTTAACCAATTGATTTCTATATCTCCATATATAGCGTACAAAGCCTTAAAATTCTCTTTATATATAGCATCGAAGTTACCAACTCTCGGTAATAAAGAATGCGTAAGAGCATGATGTAGAATTCTAGCAGTAGGTCATAAGTTGATTGCTTATGTACTGAGTTTATGATCTTCAATAAATAGATGGCTTACCTTGTCTCGAGTATGAACAGTACAAAAATCGCTAGAGAACTTTCTTCCACTATTACCGATCCAAGAACCGATGCCATTCTTTCCTTTGAAATAAAAACGTGCTCACCACACACAACCGATCATAGACAGTGAGCAGAATTCTCTGGTTTAAACTTTATCATGATATGATTGATTTCGACGTTGTTCTTATCAAAGTCAAGAAGAGGTTTAATACGGGCTTTGACCGCTAATTCTTCAACATCATAGAGAATGAAATCAGAGAATTTGATGAATGAACCTTCATGAATCGTATAATCTTTCATTTCATTCCACCTCTTGATTGCTATAGGATCCATTAACCATCGTTTTATATTAGCATCAACGGGTTGAGGTTCAGTAGAAGTTGATTTCTTTGTCTTCTTTTGCGGTGGAGCCATTGATACTGAAGGAGAATGAATTTCAGGATTTTCGGTTTGATAAGGGTTTGTGAGTTTGAGAGTTATTAAGGGTAAGTAAATGGGTGTGATGGAGGAACCGACGTGTAGGTTCAGATTTAAAAAAAAAACAGCGTAACCGGTTGATCGTAATGATTTTATCGGTCGAATGGTTTCAAACAGAAACTTTTCAGATCGACTGGTTATTGAAGAATTTGTATTTTTTCCAGAGAAATAAACGGTCGACCATTAATATCATACCGATCGACCAGTATGAGAAAAAAATTGTTTTCCAGAAACATAAACGGTCGACTGGTTGATTCCTGTCGGTCGACTGGTTTTCCTATCCTTTGTTTTTCTGTTTTTCTGATATCTTTCAGGGGGAGCTTTATATTTAGAGAGAGAAAATCCAAGGTGTTGTCATCAATCAAAAAAGGGGAGAATGTTGAGAACAAGATTTTTATCGATGCCAACATATAAAGTTGCAATGAAGATCATTTAATAAACATAATGTTTTTTATATATATATACACACTGAGTCGTGTTAGAAATATGTTAAAATCTATCCTCAAAGTATAACACGAATGCACAAAACAATTTATAAAGTTATATCATATCTTCGCTGCTGAAATCTGTATATTTGAGGAATTGAAAAGTCATAGAAAAAGCCCAAACGGTCCAGGCCCCGACCGGGAAAGAGTGCAGAGTGATCTAGACTAGGGACCGACCTCCTCTGGTCCACAGCAATAAAACAGTCGATTGCCCAAAATACCACCAGTCGACCGTTCATGTTTCTGTTTCGAAATAAACATTTCTCAGTTCAACCAGTCGACTGGTCAAAACTCACCAGTCGACCGGTCAATGTGTTTTTGCACTTAACGACTATTTTTCTCGACATTTAGTTTTAATTAAATTCAACCAATCGACCGGTTGAAATTCACCAGTCGACCGTTTTCAAATAGCAAGCTTTTTCTGAAAGGTTGCTTCTATTTGTGAAGAGTTTTCTATTCAATAATCAAAGGAAATGGACGTAACATTTTATAGAAACTCTTCATAAAGAATTACTACCTTTCTACTATCATATAAACAACATCAAACTTGTTTTACAATCACCAAAAATCATTCTATATTCTCTCTAATTTTTGAATTGCATTTTCATATTCTTTGTAAAACCAAAGCTCTCCAAGTTTCAAATACTTGTTGAATCCTTGAATCAAATTAATATCATTTGATTCAACAAGCATTCTACTTGCTTAAATCTACGCATTCAAAGTATATACTCAAGGATAAGATTATAGGAAGGTTGTAGAAGAATTGACAAATTCATGTTATTAAGAACACACATTGTCAAACTACAAGATTATTTATCTTGATTGAAGTCCTCTGTGTTGTTAGAGGAAAGTTGTTAAGTCGTCGTGTTGTTAAGAGGCAAGTTGTGAAGTCCTCGTATTGATAGAGGCGTGAAATCCCGTTGGGCTATCCGGGAGTTGTGAACCTGTTCCTCCAGTTGAAGCGAGGTTGTTGATTTGTGAAAATCCAGAGAGAGACCTAGGACTGGACGTAGGACGGTGCTCCGAGCCAGTATAAAAAGCCCTGGTGTTATTACTTTACTTCTTTTTATTTGTGATATATTTCACTATCTCATATTTATTTGCATAACTATTGTAAATATACAAGTTAGTTTATCACATACATTCTGCATATCCATATTACTGATCCTGCTTAAGTCGTACACCGACCTTTCATCTTTTTCCATAAGTTTATACATGCTTGTATCTACCTTTTTAGGTATATCTCCTCGGTCCTATTCTTTATCCTTAGGTAGAAACCAATGGATGTAAACATGTATTTGAAACATTTTATGATTGATGGTTGCAAGTAGTTGCTAGTGGTTGCTCGTGGATGCATATACACATACATTAGGTGTTAGATCGGCTTATTCACTTTCATATTGCATATACATTTATGTATTTGTATATGGATTGAAACTTGGTGTGTCATCATATGGACGTTGCATTTGTATGAATGATTGTGCACTCATGTAGAAAGTATGACTAGGAATAATTGCATACATAATGGACTCATGGCACTGACATAATTTGCATTAAGGAGGTCAACTGAGTCAGTAGACCGCCTGATTTTGAATTAGATAAGGACATATACACACACTATGCATACAGTCATGAAAGAATTAACAATCTTTTTAAGGATAATGGATGACGGTGTTTGATGGTTGAGTAGATGGACGATTGGATGGTAGGATATACATTCTTCTTGACTTGAAGATTTCGGGGACGAAATCCTTTAAGGAGGGGAGAATGTAACACCCTGTATTTTATATGTTTAATAAAGTAACGAATTAAAGAAAACTTAACTGTAAAAGTGAGAATTAAGGGAAACTTGTTACGCCATTGCGTTCGTCTTGGAATTCTGCTTGAGATAGAGTCCGAGTTTGCATGAATTGGACTCTATATAAAGAAGTTATGGAGTTCAGAAGATTTCATGTTTAAATAGAAAATTAAATAATTAAATAAACAAAAGCAGTTCGAATTTCAAATTTAGGCAAAAGAGGCTGAGCGGAAAAATTCCCGCTCAGGGGTCGACCCCCCGGGGGAGTCGACATAGGTGTCGACCCACCCCCCTCGCGTAGGGATCGACTCCTGTATTCTGATCTGAACAGTGACGATTTTTGGCTCGCTGTTGAGTCGCTAGGGCATAGGAGGCAGTTTCTGGATAGATCTATTTGGTCTGGATGGCTCTGATTTCTCCTAGGTTGATCTAATGGCTTACATTAATTTAAACTTCTATATAAACAACCCCAACCCTCAACCCTAAACCACACAATTTCATTCCAAGGAGCCGTCATGCTGTCCATGGCCAAACTAGAGTAGCCGCCATTCTTCTCCAACTAGAAAGCAAGCAACGAAGCAAGTTAGAAGCCTCAAACCAAATTAAAATTAGAGAACCAATAGTCTACATCAAAGGATAGCTTTTCAAATTTAGAAAGCAGATACCAGAAAACAAGATTTTTTTTGTTTGTAAGTTCAATTATTCTTTAGATGTGAACAAATAAAAGTCATCATCTGTAATAAAGCGAAACTAGAACTGTGCCTAGTTGTAAGATAATGGTGATGCTGATTCATGTCTATTCTTGTGGCAATTCTATCATATATGCCTATGAGACTATTGTGGTTTATTGGACTTACCATGTTGTATGTTAAATTGGTGATGAACTTATCAAGTTGAATATTAATTTGGCGATGAACCTATCATGTTGTATATAAGCTTGGTGATTCTTTCATGTTATGTTACATGCAAATTTTTAGGCTAAGTCATATATGCCTATATGTTTAGATCTAAATTCTCATATGTTTAGATCTATGTTAATTTGATCCAACTCAAATGCAAGCTCACATTTACATGCCTAATTGGATTTGTGCAATTTTATGTAAGTTCCCGTTCATATGCTTAAGATTCATGTTAATTGGATCTAAAATGCAAGTTCATTGTTCTATGCCAAATTTATATGACACATATTTAGTTAGATCCATATTATTTTATGTTGTTGGAATGGTACATGCTCCTTTCTTTTCCCTTTTGTTTATGAGTTAGGCTAAGTTGCGAGCCTAACGTTCTATGTGAATTATGCAAACGTATAACGGGGGTAACATTGGGAAAACATTAAATTACATATCACTGGCATAGTTTGGCTTATAATCATGTAAATGATTAGTAGCATGAAATGGTATAATTTATATACCTAAAAGATTATGAATATGATTTAGAGGGTAAATGGGGCATGACTTGAATGACAACAATTGTGGATAATTTACATATAAATATGAAGGGTAAATATGTAAATTAAGTAAAAGACGAATATGTCTAACCCGAGGTTAGATTGAGTTACGGTGTAAGACTGCCCGTAACTGCCTGACACATCCAGCAACCGTAACAATATAGATCAAATGGGAGAGGTTAGCGCGTTAAGCCCAAAAGAGCCCGAGGTTAGATTGAGTTGCGGTGTAAGACTGCCCGGAACCGACCGGCACATCCAACAACCACAACAATATAGATCTAATGTGAGAGGTTGGTGCTTTAATGAATGAATTAAAGCTAAGGAACAGGCAGGCTAAGAAGGTAGGTTAAGTTAATTAAGGTAACACTTAACCAATACAACATGTAAAAAAAACTGATGGGTGGGGTTAGGTTAATTTGAGAACACTTAACCATTTTAACATGTTGATTAGAAAACCTAGTAATGGGGACCCATTTCAGCAGTAACCCACATAAATGTATCATGGTACCCTGAACTAGGCAGGGTAGGGCACGATTACTGGGCTGATTATAAGCGGTCAAAACAACGGCGAGTGGTGCGTCAGTGTAGGTTCCGACGGAGTGCGGGCGTGCACATACTCTGAAGTGGAAAAAGCAGGCACTGGGGATCAGTAGTTATACACTGTGCATCTTGAATTGTGTCGGGTTGCCACCATAGGATTTGATACGCTCAATGGTGGGACCAACACATGTATCTATAATCAAGCTGGGCCGAGTGACACAAGTGGTAAACATATACGAGTAGGAGCCGATCGATAAAGGGGATCATTTTTTTTATGAACACGTGAGGCTGGTTGAAACAATAGTTAGTAGGTGCAGAGAAATGGAAATGCGTGCGATAGTATATTTAGTATATCTTACCTTATTTGTTGTTATCTTATTCCTAGGGTATTGTCCTATTGTAATGTCCCGGGGCTTTTTTCATCACTGACACAGATATTAATCGATCGTAAGATCGTATTTTCAAATACGATTTATAAATCCAGACTTTAAATTTATGAAACCTGTTAACTTGCGTATAACAACATTTGCATATGTATTTAGCACAGCATTTACCAAAACTCTTTTTACTCATTCATGTATGATAGCATGGATTAGATAGCGTTTGTTTAAATTAATTTTATACATGGATGAAAATGACACTTTTACATAGCATGTTTTAAAAATGCCATTTTTATTTCATATGTTTGGTTCATTTTTTTTAAAAAAGATTTAGAGTTCGGTTTTTGCAAATTTATAAATTGGAAAACTTGTTTACAATTGAATTAAAAACATGTCAAGACCCTTTTGTTGTCAAAGCAAAGTTCAAGAGCAAGTTCATTTTCACTTATGCATTATCGTCGCCAAAACATGTTAATACCATTCTTTGTGCAAGCATGTTTTCATTTTTATATATATGGACATATTGGAGATAACACCTACACTAGAAGTAAGACTAGTAAAAAGAGGATCTAGTGAAATATTTGGCACATGGCAAATCCTTTTGTATCAAATATATTTTCAATTTTCAAATCTTCCTCTTTTCTTTCAAAATTTTCTGAAAATTTACATTATCTTTTGCATTTCCAAAACCATGTTCATTTTGTCAAATAACATGTGACCAAAGATTTATAAAATCTTGTATATACACCTAGAATCATGCCTACACTAGACGGATACTAACACATAAGGCTTTTCAAGATATTTCTATGATAAATTATCACATGCCAAGGTCATTTTTGATGCAAGAAACTTTTAGTTTTTGCCTAGCCTTGGAAGGCAAGTAAAAATACTTTATGTTGTGTTGTTAAATCATTTTTGTCATATATGATTTTGTTTTAAAAATCCCAGGCAAAACTAAACCTATTGGATACTAAAAAGGATGTTATAATTTGTGTAAACCAAGAAGAAAGATTAGAGTAAGATCATAGTTGTACCTAGGAAGTATTTTGTGACATTTCATAGGACCAATGGGGAAAAAGGAAGGACGTGTGGGGTTTTCAAAGTGATCATGGCTGATCTAAGCCATGTAATGGTGCTGTTTTGATTTGGTAGAGAAAAGGATTTTTTTGAGTTGTTAATCGAATTGTCAAAAACAAATCTAAAAACCTAATTCTTGCCACCATTATTTTAAGGACTCCCTACCACTATAAATAAGGAATAAACACACACACTCTTTACACAACACCAACACTTGAATAAGATCAGTAAGTGGGAAGAGAAGGCTAAGGGTTTTAAGCTTAAAGTGAGTAAACCGGTTGAAAAGTTTCTATTTTAAATTTCCTGCAATTACTATGCTATTTTGAACTATCCTTTCTAATACCAATGGTTTGCTTTGTTGGTTGGATGCAATCTTGGTTGGATTACCCTTTTTACTTAGATCAGAATTAAGGTACTTTAATTGATTTAAATTTGGGGTAGAAAACTTATACAAACAGCTGACAGACCCTGTAGCTATTAAAACAAAAATTGAAATTCTTAGTAAATGACCTTAGGTAACTGATTTTAGTATGATTCCAGGTTAGATTATTACCACTACATCATCATTAAGCCAATTAAAAGCAAGAAGGAATGCAAAATATACTTAGACAAACCCTGGTACTTGAAATCAAGAAAAACACGGACAGTCATTTGCTCTCTGTACCATTGGATTTTCAAACCTAGTATAAAATCAAATTGAATAAATATATGAAACCCTGATGCAAAATCATGATTTTTAAACGTTGTTTCAAGATTTTTATTGGCATATTGAGAGAGAAACAAGAGGATGGTCAGAAAAGGGATTCCGATCGATTTCCGGCGAACTACTCAACTAGGGGAGGAGGCGTTCGGTTTAAAGGGGTAGGAGAAGCTACGGATTTCAGGAAAAATATAGATTAAATTTTTAGATAAGGGGATTTTGGGAACAAGATCGAATTAGGAAAAAATTGGGTTTTGGGTGCTGTGTCTTCCTCGACGAACTGCTCTTCACCGCTGATGGGATAGGGGTGCGCGCCAGGGGGATCCGATGCTGGGAGGTGTCACGGAGGTGCAGGTGGAAGGAGACGAGGTCCGATGGAGGGTAGTTGCCATGATGATGGTTTTTCCTGGACAACCCATTTTCTGATAATAGCATTGAACGGTGAAAAACCACCATGGCGGTGGAGGTGGCAATCCAGGTATTGGAAAAGGGTCAACAAGTGGAGTGTGACGTCTATGGCCAGTCGTTGGTGGATTGAAGCATCGATGGCAGCTGTGCACGTGCAGGCAAGGGATCAAACGGAGGATGATGCCATGGTTTTATGAGGGATCAGCCATGTTTATAGGGGTCTGGTACTTAGGTTTGCAAAGTGGCACTTTGGCTAAAACAATGTGGTACTTTGGAGAAACCATGAGGGCCAGGCCATTTTCAACGTGCACACACCGGGGTTTCGACATGGTACTTTTAGAAAAGTGGTACTTTGTTGTTTTTAGCTTTAAAATGAAGATTTTTAAATGTAATTTAGATTTAAACTAGTTTTAAAATTAAATAAGGGTTTAAATAAAAAGAGAAAATAAATATTTAAATAAAAATAGCATTTTTATTTAATTAGTAAGAAAAGGAAAGGAGTGAATCAGGATTTAACGCAGTTTTTGTCAAGGACTGAAATTCAAATACATAAACTATAATTTTAAATTAAATTATAAATTTAATTTATAATGAGAATTAGAAGAAAAATTTTCTAATAAAATATTCAAACTGTAAAATCAACAAAAGGAAACTCGATCACGTGTAAAGGATCAGATATGGTTTTGACAAGAAGTCGAGAAGTCAGCACAGAAGCTATAATTTTGTTAAATTATAAATTTAGTTTATAATTTAAATTATAATTTATTTTCTAGTGGAATATTTAGATTTTAAGCAAAACAAGGAGAAAAACCATATGTAACACATACGCTAGAATTTGTCAGTTTTAATCTGAAATCTAAAATATCTGATATAAGAACTGATAATGAACAATTCTGTACTTTTTAAAACAAGAAGTGTGAATAAGGTTTTTATTCATGTTTAGACTGATAAAAAAAAGGAGGAACTATATCAGTATAGAAAGAAGGATAAGTAAATCAAGAACGAAGGATCAAAGGGAAAATTTGACGAGAAATATACCAAGTATAAAAGTTGTAAAATAAAAGATTAAATCATAATTTAAGTCATTTATGATAAGAAATAATTATGAGAAATATTTCTCTAAAAAATAATGTAAGTATTTATTTTATTTTTAAAGTGACGAATAAAATGGAAAGAAAGACCGTGTGCGACGCGCACACTAAAAGTGTCCATTTTTAAGAAATGATAAAAAATACCAGATATAGGCGAGATAATCATATATTGTTTATTCTGACTAAAATTGTAGATTTTAATCAGGTAAGATTAATAATTTAAATGTTCGCTAATCATTACAAAGAGGCCGAAATAAATATTTCACTTTGATTTGATTATACGCCGCGCGTCAGAGATTTTTTAACTTGAAGACGGCGATATATAAGGGCTATTCTTGAATAGTGTCTTCGGTTTGTCCAGTCCCAGGACAACGTGTTTAGACGAATGTCTGACAGAGTATTTCCAAAAGAATCACATACGTTGTTTTTTTCAAACATACCAGTTGCTAGCACAGAAGGGAAATTTCTTTAGCCTGACAACCGGAGTATTTTTGTGGAAATCAATTAGTGATTTCCGATGGATTTGACGATGTGGCATTCAAAGGAAATTAAACAGTGATGATAAAAAGGTAAGTCTAGCCTCATGCCTCACACCCAGGAAATGACAAAAATCGGGTAGGCAGCATGGCTATGTGGGTCGCTCCCATTAGGGTGTATAATCACCTATCTAGAGAAATTCCTTTTACTTATTTAACCTATTTCAATGCTGTCCCTTTTCGGGAAACGGTGGTTTGAGCCCCAACGTTAGTGATATAAATTCGGTACACTCAAGAGAAATGAGTGGTCGGTCATGTGTGGGCCGGGCTGCAAGACGTTCTTGTTGAACCCAGGTGTATTCGCCTCTAGAGATACACGACCGGAAGGTAGTTTCATACCTTGTCATAGTTGGTAATCCAATTTCCATAAGCGCCAAGCTGTTTTTATTTGTATATTATACAGGAGAATGTGAGATGTAAGCATTCTTCTAGATTTTAATTTATTTGTGAAAAACCAATAGACGCAATGATAATATCTGATTTCAAGTATAAAAAGTGTTTTGATCTCATAAGGTAAAACTCGTTGCGTATTTACGGCATGGTCTTATGTGATATTTTTATTTCTTTAATCTGTTTTAAAATTGTTTACTCATACCAGTCCCCTGACTGACCTGGAGTTTATTTTTTGTGTTTCCCTTAAACTCTTGGGTATTTATAACACTTGTTATGAATAGACAAGTGAATCAGGATTAGATAAAACTTGAGAAGCTGGAATGGAACTTTCCGTGTGCTGGTCTACCTATCTTATCTACTGCATAATTAAATCTGCAAGTTGATCGTCAATGATATGTATAATTAAGGATGTACTATGAATGGCATGTATTACTAGATCCAGTATGCTCTGATGTAATATGTTCCGCTATGTAATATTATGAAGTATCATCTTTTGTTAAAAATTCCGCTGTGAGGTTCTGATGTTTCCATGATTTTATCTTCTATATATTCTTGTTCTTATTAATGGCACGACTTCCGATGTGTTCGAAAGTTGGGTCGTTACACCTATGTTCAGTTTATTCATGTCATGATCCTTTTACCTGTTTACATGCTAAATAATCACTGGACTTACCAGGCTTATGTCTGACCCATTTTCTTTCATCTTCTTTTCTTTCGTTTCCCCCTTCCCCCAGTCCGCAGGGAGGGAATACTTCAGCTTAGTTGAGACCCTATCCAACTTGAAGAGAGTAGATGTATTTCTTGGATTCTCTTTCCTTGGGCTATGGCTTCGGATACATTCTTATTGGGGATTTATGCTGCCTTATTTTTATTTTATGCTTCTTTATGTTTTAATCAAGATAGAGATTTTGTTGTAATGATTTGGAAGTTGGTTTGAGACAGTTGTTGTAATGTTGTGACTGAACCACGTGCTTATGAGATAAATTTAGTTTTTCCGCTGTTTATATGTCAGTCTTGTAAGTTATCTGTATCTTTTACTTATAGCGCTCCACCAAAGTTAAGGCATTCCCTTTGTGAGTGACCATAACGGAGGTGGGGTGTTTCATATATATATCGTATACGTACATACATACATACACACACACACACACACACACACACACATATATATATATATATATATATATATATATATATATATATATATATATATATATATATATATATATATATATATCGAACTAACACCATTCAATTGTGAACACGGAAATAAATAACATATTAAAAAAGCAACAATAAATTAGCCAACAATATTAATTTAGATCTATAACGAAGATTCATAATCACATACAAAAAAATCACAACATCTATAATCCTTCATCAATTAACACACCAAGTTGAATTATGAACAACAAAATTATTCTGTTGATGCTAACATTATCCCAAATACAAACACATCATCCATAACCATACTAAAACCACAACGCCATATTTACACCAAAATAAGTCTAACATACATATCCAACCAGCTTATGAAGATGACGACGACGAAGTCATGAGAAATTAAGGATTTTATCAGCAAATAAATTTTGAGCATTCAACTCATCTTTGATCTCTACTATAAAGATAGCTTCCGTGTTATATAGCTTATCCCAATCTAGGCCTTCAAACCAAGGATGCCTCTGTGAATTAATATGGAAAAAGTTCGAATAATTATCCATCGTTAAGAAAGCTGATAAATTAATCAAAGAAACAAAATGGCCTTTATCTCGTCAATACCGTTGGTGCCAAGACTCAAATCAATATTGCACAGAACTTTACTATATAGAAACTGAGCTGCAACTCATTTTAAAACTGAGTTGCAAGCAACTCAGTTAATTAGCAAGTGCCCATGGTTATCATCCATAAAATGGTACAAATCTACGCTAATTTCTTGTGGCAATGAAAATATAACAAAGTTAATTCGCAAACTGCGTGCAAACCCAAAGCAAAAGGAGGTCTAGGACTAAGGAACATGAGCAGGCCTGGGTACTTATCTAATCTAGATATATTTGCAACATAATTTAGGCAAAATTGATGCATAATACTTATGGTTAGTTAAAAGAATTATGGATTGTCAATAAAAGATTTGATGATGAATAAATGGTCAGTAACTGACCAAATTAAAATATAATGGTGCTATCCTTGTTGAATAAACATTAAATGTTAGTGGGAAATGATGAAAAAATTGGTATCAGAGCCGATAGAGAACATGATGAGACAAATGCCGCTACCACGACCGACGAAGGCGAATTATGAGAACTGGAGCGTTCAAATAAAACTCTTTTCGGATCTCAAGATGCATGGGAGGTGGTCAAAGACAGTTTAGAAGAACCAACAAATACAACGGGATATTCGGCGGCTCAAAATAAGGCACTGAAAGAGTTACGATCGAAGGATAAGAGAGCACTATGCATGTTGTTTCGAGCCGTTGACGAGTCGGATTTTGAGAAGATTGTCAATGCAACTACTTCAAAAGAAGCGTGAGGCATTTTAGAAAAATTGTATAAAGGAGCCGACCGAGTCAAACAAGTGCGTCTCTAAACTCTTCGTGGTGAGTTTGAGAGCATTAAGATGAAGAAGTCCGAAAGTGTATCTGACTACATGACATGTGTACAAACTATGGTAAACCAACTCAATTGTAATGGCGATGCGCTAAACGATGCACGTGTTGTGGAGAAGATATTGAGATCATTAACCGATAATTTTGAGAATGTTGTGTGCACGATAGAAGAATCAAAGGACCTTACGACGCTCACAGTCGATGAACTTGTTGGTTCTCTCGAGGCACACGAGCAATGTAAGACAGAACAAGAAGAAAAAGTGAAATAAAAGAAAGTCTATCAAATTCTCCTCTTCCATAAGAAGTTTGTCAATCCTTACGTTAGAAGTTTCCTTTTAAAGCAGGAGAATGAATCCATGATGCTTTGGCTCATTCATAATTTTCTAAATAACCATTATGCTAACATGAAACTTTTGATATTCTAGTTAGATATCGAATTTTTATGGAAATTAATATTGAAATTTTATGGCAATTAGTGTTGAATTTTTATGGCAACTCAAAGGATATGAGTACTAGTCAACTTAATGCATTGCATGTGACAGTTTATATTTTCATTGTACTTTACCATTAATATAGAACTTTTATGGCAATTCAAAGGAAATGAGTACTATTTATAATGCTACAGACTCAAAAAAAAACTCTTGATTTGGAAATTTAATGACCCGTAACTTCCCCTGTAAGGAAAGCCCGGATTATCTTGAGAACACGACAAAATAGAACGCAGACGGAAGAACACTTCATTGTTTATTACAACAATTCCATCAGAATACAAGAATGTATAGAGTATAAATAAATATTACACAGAAAATATCAGAGATTTAAATTACATTTAAATACATCGCAGCGGAAATAATACAAAACACAACTAGAAGAGATATACGGATACAGAGCTTTCCGGATATCATTCCAGCTGTAAATCAGGATCCTGTGAATACAAATCTGCAAAACCAAAACTACTAGCTGCCCGTGTCAAAATAAGGGCACCCAGAGTTTAGGTTAAAACAATAAACTCCAGGTCAGTCATGGGACTGGTGTGAGAACTAAAACAGTTAATAATCTTTATTTTAAAGTTAGGTAAATCAAGGGACCACGCCGTATAACACGGAACGGGCTTCTTCCCATGAATACCAGTGCATAAAACAACAATGCAATGCTAAATAAAGAAAAAATGAAGCTATTATAAGACCCAGGTCCCATCACACAATGCAACGCAAGCCGAAGGATAGGGTTTTTACCTTATAATATCCAAGAATGCTTGATACGTTTAAAAAAATTCATTTGATACTATTATAAGTGCATAGTGTATAAAACAACTTCAAATCATAAGTATCAATCATAGACGGCATAAGCGCCCCATTCCACTATGTCGCCATATATAGGATTACAACTAAAATCAAAACATCACGTATTGGAAGTTGGATTTCCATATATGAACCGAGGCAAAAGATAATCCTCTACTGATTCGAGACGCTCTAGTCCGTGTCTCAGGTCATAGCTCGAGTGACCTTTGGATCGTCAGGATCGGTCCACCGATGTGGATTAAAATGCTTGAACACTGCGTTTCCTCGCCCTTTGGGGCGTAGGTGAGCCAACTAAATGACTCCATCGGCTCGAGAACGACCGAAATATGCGAGGCGCCTCGCAACAGCAAGAACCATATAAGTCAAACTCGTCAAGGCGTGTAAAAACACTAACGTCACTTCTAACTAGAAGGAAACGCATGCCCTCCCTGAGGTCCTCTCCCGTTTCTGGTTCACAACCGGGGTGTGAGGCTCGCAAATCAACGTTACACAAAGCTATGCCACACAGGTCGTGCTTTGATCATCACCCACAAGAATTTTCTTTTCAACAGAAGCCTTGATCATTTGTCACTTAGGCATGCCACACAGGCAATTCACTCCATGCGTTTGATATCCATCAATATATAACCCCTGAGCTCGTACGTCTCAGAGAAGGGCGTTAAGCAAGAGAATAAATTCTCTGCCACCAAACAGATATATATTTAATAGAAATCAACTACACAGACTAAAATCCAATGTCAGACACACAGTCCATTTACAAGTCCGTTCTGGGTTTGAAACCGGAGGCACCTAGTACCCCGCATATCCATCGATCTCCAAGTACGTCTAGACGATCACTAACTGATTCCCTCCTCTTGGGTGTACGACCCAATCAAGATCATCAGTAATCACCCAAACGACGTGAAGACCTCCGGTCTTCGACCACCGTCTTCATCTTCGACACCACGTCGAATCAGTTATTCCGAATGGGATATACCCGGTCTTTCCGAATAACTCGCATATATAGTAACAAGTGTTACACAAACACAACATACGCCTCATTCCAGTTCAGAATATTCTTTTATTCAAATATTCTTATACTTTGGGAAAAAGGTTCCCATTAATTTTATCAAAGATAAATTCTTCAAATTTATTCTTTAATCTTCTTTGAATATCAATTCAAACTAGTCGGGATTAGCGAACCACACCGAAGTAATCATTTATTTTATTTTCCCAATCCCAACCTATTCATCCCATGAAGTAAAACTGGTAATACTTCATATCTAACACCACGATGTTATCGGTAAATTCAATTGCCATTTCACGTTCAAACCTAATTAAAGATTTAACTATCGCCTGGAGCAAAACTGTTGATACTCCATTCTCGATATTTTCAATCTAATTGAAGATTCATTAACACTCCACTTAGTTTTAATCTTTAACTGGGTTAAAGAATCAATGTCATTTAAAACACGATTCACGATAAACCCAAAATCACATTTCAATCAGTCCCTAACCGTAAATTAGCAAGTGAGCAATTCCCTAAGTATTAACCCCGAAGGCCGAAACCAACATCAGATCAATACCCAAGAAACCATTCAACTTAACTAATCTCCAGTTAGTTTCTGATTTTCTTAACTCAGTTGGGTCTAAGAACAGTATTATTGAAGATACCGTTCACGACAACCCAAATCACATTCCATTAATTATTGGGTTAAAGAATCGGTGTTATTTATAACACCGTTCATGATAAATCCAAAAAACAATTCAAATTCAATTCCAATTAAATACCATTTAATTGGTACACTTCATTAAATCTAAATAAAAAGATTTAATCTCTTTCTCAACTGGGTTTAAGAATAGTGTTAATGAAGACACCACTCACGGCAAACCCAAATCACATTTGATATTAAATACAAGGCTCTGAATAGAAAATATATCGGCTTATATTCAATATCAAACTCTACGACCAACAAATATCGTATCGGAAATAACGATATAAATATATCTTTCAAATTTCCATAACAATATCTGTATAATCACGAAATCCAACATCGAAATATTCCACAGACAATTTCGATAAAAATCCATTCCAATTCAATTATTGGAAATTCTGGTTACTTTCAAAACCATTTCAAATCCAATTTATTTATCTTAAAAATAAATAAATTATTATTCTAGTTCAAAACTAGTTCATTTAAATAAAAATCTATTTTTATCTTTTCAAATATGGAGTTTTTCATCCCAATTCTTCACAAATCATTTCTTATGATTTTACACAAATTATTACTAACTTTAATAATTTTATCAAGGCCCGTACAGTCGATTTCCATCAACGGCCATCGAACTGCACTTACACCGACCTTTTCCAAATTTGATTTGGACATAATACCAAATCCAACCGTTAGATTTCAAATCTCTAATATTCATTAGAAAGCCCTTTTTGATACGAACCCAACGGTTCGGGTTTTAGGAGAATCCGACGGTCGGATCTCCTGCAATATCCACTCGAAGTCAATGGTCGAAATTCGCGAACTACCGCAGCGCGGCGCGTTCTATTCAGGCCATTATATATATATAATATATATATTATATATATTTCGTCGATTCCCCTTTAAAACGTATTATATAAATCATTTTAAATTCGTTTTCAAAACGATTTCAACTTCCTTCAAATTCAAATCAAAATTGAATTTTTTTCCTATAAATTCGTTTTAAATTCATTTCAAATTGATTTCAATTCAAATTTATTTCTAATTCAATTTCAATTCGAATTCATTTCTATTCAGATTAATTCTAATTTCAATTCCTTTCAAAATATCAGATTTTGAAATCACTATCGATATTCATTATAAAATGAATAAAATAGATATAAATATTGTTCACGTCAAAATGGCGTCAATCTAATCAACACGGCTTCATATATTTCTATTTTCAAATATTCTATTTCAAATATTTCTTTTTCAAATATTTCTATTCAAATATTTTATTCAAATAGTTCTCTTCAAATATTCTATTTCAAAACTGGAATGAGGCCCACTCAATTACCATATATTTTATTTCTATGGACTTCCAAACAACGCATGTATATATCAACAACGACAAATAATCGACCATAATCCAAAGTGCATTCTACACTGTATAAGCATCAAATATAAATATTCAACGCTTATAACAGTCTGTCAATCAATCAATCGACATACAACTAATTATTGGGATTAGTGTATGTCATATATCATCCCAATACCCGTATGGGGTTTCAATCAATCAAACACAGATTTTATTTGTGCAATTGGGCAATGTGTAAAATTTATCGTCCCAGTCAATATCAGTCAAATCAGTGTGTATAAACAAATCGTCCGATTTGTTTATATTTATTTCTTATCAGATACACGTTAAAAATTCAATTTTCAACAATAAAATATTTTTAACTATATAAATATTTTATTTCATTTCCCCTCACATCACACAATCAACTACACATCAAAATCAAACAAACAAGCATACAAGCCGTCCATGGTCTGTGGACAACGGGTGTCGGGTGCTACTAAACACCGTCTGCATCCTAGTATGTATTTTAACTAGAAAATTAAATTAAACGTGAGAAGTTCTCACCGACTAGCTAATCCAAACGCCACGACTCTTCTTATGTAGAAAATCTCCGCCGTTTCTTCTTTCATCACCTTCATCATCCGTATTCACTACATATATAAAAATCGAATTTTTACTTCGCTATTCAATATATAAAAATCCAATTTTTACTTCTCTATTCAATATATAAAAATCGAATTTTTACTTTCACTTCATATATATAAAAATCAAAATTTTACGTTCAATTCATATATATAAAAATCAAATTTTTATCTTCACTTCGTTATAATAATTATATTTTTATATTGCTCTTCTCCTAATAAAGATTATATTTTTATTACTCTACATGAATAAAAATCATAATTTTATTATCATACCTATATAAAAATCATATTTTGAACCCTATACAAATATAAAAATTGTATTTTGATTACTTAAAAATCGTAATTCTATCATTTAAAAATTATACTTTTAAATCTCTACCTATACAGTCAGTTTTTAAATCGAAAGAAATAAATAAAATTCGAAATTGAAAACTTACATCGCATTCGAAGGAGAGGGGGGTGCGTGGTCGGGCCAGTGGAGCTGCCGTCGCTCGGACGGGAGGAGCTCCGGCACGAGAGGGGGGCGGATTCAAGCGGTGGTGGCGCTGAGGGAGGAGTTGCGTCGATTCAGGAGGCGGCGTTGTGGGGTTTGGAGAAGAACGGAGGTAGAGAGGAGAGAGGAGGAAGGAGGGGGATCGGAGCTTGGCGGCGGCGCCCGCTTGTGCGACGCGATGGCATTCGGGGAGGGAGCGACGGGAAAGAATGGGTTTTTTTTCTTCTTTTTTTTCCTTTTAGATCTGAAGAATAACGGGGTAAGGAGAGAGAAAAGGGGGAGGGAGAGGGTAAGGGAAAATATAATTTAATTATTTTATTTAATTTAATTCTCCTTTATAGTTGACTTTTCATACAAACTTGAAATAAAGTCCACCGACTGTCGCCCCTAGCTAATTACCCCTATTCCGAACACAATTAGATATGTTTCGCAAGCTGATTCGATCGTTTCGATCAGTTTTCATCAAAATCAAAATATAACTCTATATATTGAATTTGAACGCGCATTTCAATTTACCAGAGCCACATACTAACTCAAAAAATTCCCGAAAAATATTTTCTAGCTTCGTATTGACGATACGGTCCTAACAAAACTAGTTTCGTCAAATTCTGAGACCGTTTGAAAAATAGCCATTTTCCAGTCGATTAAAATCAACTTAAATTGGTCAAACGCGTTTTCTTTTGCCACGCTCACATATTGATTCGAAAAATTACGAAAACTGGAATCTAGCAATAAGTTGACATCACGGATCCAACAAAAGTGGTTTCGTCGAAAACCGAGATTGTTTGCAAAATTTCCATTTTTAAGGGCCAGAATTCCATAGCGACTATTCTGAATTTTCAACTGGACATATCTTTTGATTCCCGCTATGAAAATTTGATTTTTCGGATTCGTTGGAAAGATATTCTCAATTAGATTCTACTACTTTTGGTTTCACCAAAATCCGATTTATTTTGAATTATGTACATTCATTTGAAATCGAATTATCGTACTACCGCGCCATTTTCGATTCCTTTTATAATTTAAAATAAATATTTATATTCTAACGATGAACTATATAATATATACGTTCGAATTCTATTTAAAATAAATTTCTCGTCGATATTATTTAAAATAATTCATTTTAAATAATTAAAATTCGCTAAAATTGCCAAAATAAAAATTTTAAATTGGCCCAGATTTCCGGGTTATTACAGGAAACCTATTGTATTCCAAATACATTGTTGTTCGTCACATGTTAGCCACATAATCTTTAAAGGATATTTAAATGTTTTGCTCAGACTTGCCAAATTTAGATTGTATACTATGTAACCTTCATCTTATTACTGAGACTATAAGATTGTTAATAATGTTAATATTACTTGCTGCTAAAACAGTCCAGTATTAAACTGCAACAAAATTACATGTCCCCTGTGCATACTAGCTTATACAACCTGATATGGTAAGCATCGCTAAACCTGAATTATTTTAGCTTTGGCATAAAAGATGTATTTTTATCTACATCAATAATAAGTTGTAATATTGCTGAACCAGAGTAAACATCAAGAATTTTTATTTACTCCCATCTTTTCAAGAATTTACTCGTAATTCTGAGAACTCAGTTTGCAGCAAGCAACTCCGTTTAAAACCAAGTTGCGAACTTGGTTTGCGCAAAAATGAGTTTGCAACTTTGTTTTAAACGGAGTTTAGATGATTAAGTAAGAAAAACCAACAATAAGACTCGTTCATCTTTTTCCAATTTGAACAGATAAATTAACCAACAAGAAGACTCGTTTAGATGATTAAGTAGGAAAAACCAACATTATTAGTCAAAAAACGTCATTGTAAAAAAGAAATTTTTTTAAAAAAATATACCATTCAAATCTTCATTTTGGAAGACCTTCATCATGTTACCTCAGCCAACTAAAACTCTCGAATCAGGTTCCATATTGATGATACCTTAAGTCATATATTAATCACAAAACAGATGCACAAATGGCAGTGCTTTATTTAATTATTTATCTTTCAAATTACTCTGTTTGCTAAAAATTTACGGAAAAGAAACTAAAATTCAGAAGGGACGTTATTATAAATTATTAAACAAGGTACTCGAACTTATGCACATTAAAATGCATAAGTCACACACACACATATGTGTGTGTGTAACTACTATTTGTATTAAAATACGATACCATGTAACTCGGATTTAAAATAATAGCAGACTTTTAATTTGCACCCTACTTCAATTTTTTTGGGCTTCTCAGTACAATAAAGTGGTTTTGTAATAAAATAGTTTAGAAACAAAGTCATAGGTTTACATGTGTGCAAATCATTAAAGGCACGTTAACAGTACAACCAAAAAACATTCATTGTTCAATGAAAATAAAGATATATTCATGCATGCTTGTACCAGCAGATTGTTGAGCTTAATTGCTGTTAAATAATTGCTCCTACTCTAATAAAGCAATTACAATCAGAAAGCTAATATAAATCTATTTTAGGTGTCCCACCCTTTAATTATTAATAACAATATGAATTGAAACACGTGTTTTAGGTAAACAAACATAAATCAAATAAATTATAATAACCACAACAATAATAAATTTATACATATACCCTTTAATTGCTCAGGCCAAAATAGTAAGTTCATATTTCAGAAAGCTGCTAATGAAATTACATGCTTCACTTTCATCAAAGATGAATATGTGTTCTGCTTTCCCCAAAGAAACTTAATTTGTAACCAATTTAAGATATGATAAAAGGTTGTTATGGAAGCTTACCTCTTCCAAATTTATGGACTAGAGAGATCTTTTCTTTATGCTCTTGACAAGCTTTCTTGTCGAGCACTGTTATTTTCTTTAGGCTCCAAATATCAGTAATGACAACAAGGCCCTATTTGCTTTATATATGTACTTATTGGTTCATATCAGGAAAGTTTTAAGCATACCTGAAAGTTTTTGATAATATTATATTATATTCAGTAGTGTTTAGCATATTTGATATCAAAATGAATTTTAAGTATAACAGAACATCCATGTGCAAGGATAAATAAGTGCTTTATAAACTAAGGTCACACTGTTATTTTCTAAATTTATGCAGCAATCTGTATTTAGTTCTACCAACCAAAAAAAAGGAGTTGAAATTTTCTTTAATAAACGGACATAGAGTATATAACAAATTTATTAGAATCGGCACTATTCCAGTCATATTTTGAAATGATTATTTTTCAAGAGGGGAAAAGGAGGAAAAAGAAAAGAAAAACTCTAAAAACAGTTAAGATGCTTTATATTATTACGCTTAATAATCAATTGCTTGTACACTGACCATATCCCAGTAAAAGTTTCATGTTGGTGCATGAAATTTTCAATCCAAAGAGTGACAAACCAATTGTTAACTACAAATGTATGTGGCGATTTGAAATTAAGTCAGGTAAACCTAATAATATACACGCTTTCTAGAGCAAATAATTCAGTTCTTATTGTTGATGGGGCCGTTCACTCGCTGTTCTTAGATATCATTTCTGGAAGTGGAACGTTCAACATGCAAGAGATTGATTAATTGCACTGTTAGTTTCATTTCACACAAACAATAGCTTACATCATAGTGTAAGGTATTCTTAAAGAGTAATGCTAGGAGGACCGAACAAAATACGGTATAATCAAGCGAAATAAAGAGAAAAAAGTAGGGTTCCACCTCCTAATTTTGAGGCGCAATTCATAGGGGGTCCTACTCATTTATCTCTCCTCCATATTAACCGATGTAAAATTCTTCGGTTCAATTAGCTTTATTGATTCTAAAATATATAGACAACTGAATTTGTATACAACCACTAGAATCTTAGAGGAACATGTTTTGCTATAATTGTCCTATGGACTCGGTTCAACTATGCATTTGATATCAAAATATATATTTCTTTTTATTTGACTCCTTAAAAATGTAATGTTTTAAATTTTATGTAATTATGTACTTTGTAAATTCTAATTCAGTAAGTTTAAGACATGCATGTTATGACGAAATTACAGCTTGGAGAGTAGGAGATTGAGTTTCCTGTTGGGAAACAATGGCTGAGTCGCGGACTAGGTCGCTTTCTTGAAGACGATTCAGCGATCTGGTCGAAGGTGCAAACCAGTTCGTTCATTCGCCGCCGCCTCTAGGATAAAACAGCCTCTAAAACAATAACTGATTTGCTTGCACAACAAATCAGTGCAGATTTACACTTTCTGAATTAAAATAATGCTCGAGAATTTCTGAGAGAATTTTTTTAATGGCGGCTGAGAGAAAAAGAGAAATTGTGATTCGGTAGATATTCTCGTCTGAAGCTAATGACAATATATAGGACGAGAATTAGGGTTTTGGGTTTACTGATTAGTGGGCCGCTTTAATGAAGGATAAGAATTTTTACCGTTGCAGAAATCATTTCCATAAAAAAAAACGGTTCGAAAAAGGCTAAGTTTTATGGTCCAAAAAATATAAGTGTCTACACCACAAAGCCCGAGCCCGAACCGAACCGGGCCGGTTCGGGTCGAGTCGGTCGGTTGCGCGCACGTGTGTGGTGGTCATAATGCATGGTCTCCCTCCTCACAACAATGCATGTATTGGGAGCCCAAGGCCCCAACATGATTTCTTAGAAACAAGTATAAATACTTGCTTCTTTCATATAATCCCATGATGTGGGACTATTCCCATATAGGAGCCATTCATACACTTACTCAAGATTTTTAATAATTCACTTAATGTTATAAAACATTTCCAACAATCCCCCGCTTGAATTTTTAAAAATATTTTCGAGCAGTTCCTTTAAAAGCGTAAGATTGTGCATAAACAAAGGTGTCTTTCGACTTGAACTTTTGCATAGTGAATAAGATTCAGTTTTTACTAGAGTGACACGTAGTCTTGAACTCCATTCCTGACATCAAACCACACACAACCTTTTCTATAGTGCAATCAAATAAGCCCATGCATTTATGGCCATGCACGTCTATCCTAGTTTAGTGAATGCTCTAGAAGTTTTGCCCGCAACTCCATAGGAAACGACCACATTTCCACATTCACAAAGGTGAGTCTATCAAGAGCACTCCTGAAGGTAGGTACTCCACTCCACATAGAGTATAGATCTCATTAAAAGTTTCTATTAACTCATCCTCTAATCACTTCAGGAATACATGCTTCTTGGTTTATTAAATAGCATGTTCAACTCATATCACTACACAACTTATTATTACCCATTGAACCTAGTTCTTGGGATCTCCAGTCATTTAGGTCGGGTTACCATTGTGCGTGACTCAACAATCTAAGGGCAATAGTCCCATTCTTTTAGAAGAGTTATGGACTTTCTCTCTGGACAGTCCTTTCGTCAAAGGATCTGCCAAATTTTCCTCACTACTTACATAATCCACTCTAACGGTACTTACGGAAAGTAGTTCTCTAACCATATTGCGCTTACGACGTATTTGTCGTCTCTTACCATTATAATAACGGTTCTGAACTTTTGCAATAGCTGCGGTACTATCGCAATGTATCAACACAGCCGGTATCGTTTTTCCCATAAGGGAATCTCAGATAGCCGATTTCTCAAATATTCTGTCTCTTCAATAGCTGTAGCTAGTGCTATCATCTCAGAATCCATAGTAGACTGAGCCAAAATAGTCTGTTTCTTGGATTTCCAAGAAACAGCTCCTCCAGCGATGCTAAATATATAGCCACTGGTCGTTTTAGAATCATCAGATAAGGTATTCCAGTCTGCATCGGAATATCCTTCAAGTTCAGCTGGAAACCTTTCAAAATGTAATCCAAGGTTCATGGTTCGTTTAAGGTATCTCATTACCCTTTCAATAGCTTGCTAGTGCTCTATACTAGGTTTACTGGTAAACCTGCACAATAATCCCACGACATAGGCAATGTCGGGTCTAGTACAATTAGTGGCATACCGAAGGCTGCCAATGATGCTCGCATAATCAGACTGTCTTACACCTTCACCAGTGTTCTTAAGTAACTTTACACTGTGATCATATGGTGTACTTGCAGGTTTACAGTCAAAGTAATTATATTTCTTTAGTACCTACTCAATGTAATGAGATTGATCCAAAGAAATTCCCTTTTTTGACCTAGTAATCTTAATACCAAGTATTACACTCGCCTCACCTAGATCTTTCATATCAAAATTGACACTTAATAAGGATTTGACTGAGTTTATGGCATGAACATTTGACCCAAAAATGAGTAGGTCATCTACATAAAGGCATATAATAGTGCAAATGTCATTCTCAGATTTGTAATAAATGCATTTGTCACTTTCATTAACTTCAAAACCATTTGAAATGATTAAGTTATCAAATTTTTCATGTCATTGTTTAGGTGCTTGTTTTAAACCTTATAATGATTTATCTAATTTACATACTTTATGTTCTAGACCATGTACTACAAATCCTTCAGACTGGTCCATATAAATTTCTTCGTCTAATTCACCGTTCAAAAAAGCAGTTTTAACATCCATTTGGTGTATAAGTAAATTATGAATGGAAGCAAGTGAGATTAAAACCCGAATGGATGTTATTCTAGTTACAGGTGAAAAAGTGTCAAAGAAATCTATATTTTCTTTTTGTTTAAAACCTTTAGCTACTAGTCGTGCTTTATATTTATCTATAGTGCCATCAGGTTTTAATTTTTTTTAAGTACCCATTTACAGCCTATAGATTTACAACCGAGGGTAAATCTACCAAGTGCCAAGTCTTGTTGGATTCTAAAGAATCCATCTCATCATTTATAGCCTCTTGCCAAAAATCGGCATCTAAAGAAGATAAGGCCTCTTAGAGGTTTATGAGATCCTCCTCAATAGTAAAAGCACAAAAATATGAACCGAAGTCTTTTATGTTTCTTGCTCTTTTACTTCTTCTAGGTTCAGCTTCAGAATTTTCATTAAGTTCTGTTCTAATTGGCATATTTAAAGTGCCCCCACTATTCCTTAATTTAAAAGGAAATTTCGTTTCATAAAAATCAGCATCATTTGATTCAATTATATTATGTGCATTAAGGTCATAAAATCTATATGCTTTGCTATTAATAGCATAGCCTATAAATGCACATTCATATGCTCTACTTGCCAATTTTATTCTCTTAGGGTCTGGAATGCTAACATAAGCTAAACAACCCCAAGTTCTAAAGTATGAGACATTGGGTTTATGATTCTTTAAAATTTCATAAGGAGAAATTTTATTCTTAGATTTGGGGATTCTATTCAGAACATAGCATACAGTTAATAAAATATTCCCCCACCAATGTTTTGCTGCACCAGAATTTAATAATATGGCAACTACTAGTTCGGTAAAGGTCCTATTTTTCCTTTCTGCTTTACCGTTCATTTCAGGAGAATAGGGTGCAGTTCTCTCATGTACTATACCATGTTGTTTATAGATGTCCAGAATTGAATTAGATTCGTATTCTGTTCCTCTATCGCTACGAAGTCTCTTAATTTTTCTATTTGCTTGATTCTCAATCTCAGTTTTGAATGTTTTAACCATGTCAAAAGCATCATTTTTATTTTTCATCGGGTATACATATGTGAAATCAGAGTAGTCATCAATAAAAGTGATAAAATAATGATGTCCCTGCCTAGTCAAAGTGCTATCTAGTTCACATATGTCAAAATGAATCAAATCTAAGGGTTCAGAAACACTATCAACAGATTTGTGAGTTTTTTTGTGATTTTAGCTTGTGTACAGAATTCACATTTATCAAGTTCAGATTCTGTCATTTTAGGTATCATATCTAGGGTGCTCATGTTACGGATTATTCGATTATTAACATGACATAATCTAGAATGTCAGATATTAAAATCACACAACATGTAAGCATAAGTAGTCATTTTATTAGATTCAACATTTAGTTTAAACATACCCTCACAAGCATAACCCTTTCCCACAAAAGTTCCCTTATAAGTTAGGGTGTACAAATCAGCCCTAATTACCTGAGTGAAACCAGCCTTATTAAGGAGGAAGCCAGAGACCAGATTCTTCCTTATCTCTGGAGTGTGCATAACATCTTTCAGAATTACAGTTTTTATGGAGGTGAACTTGAGTTCCACATTGCCAATCTCCGCAACTCTAGTGGTGTGAGAATCTCCCAACAACACTTTTTAATTTTCAACAGCCGTGTACGTCGAGAACATGCCACGATCATAGCAGACATGCAGAGAAGCACCAGTGTCTACCCACTGACCCTCTGATCCACCAACAAGGTGAATCTCAGTAATCATAGCCGTAAGTGGCTCCTCAGTCAGGTTAGCCTGCGGTGCAGAGCTTGGCCTGCTCCGACACTTACGTGCCATATGACCTGGTTTTCCACAGTTGTAACATAGAAACAACTATCCAGAGTCATTCTTTTGGGCTGGTTTCTACTGTCCTTTTGGGTTTCCTTACGGATTCCTATTCTGTTTATTGCGCCTATTCGGATTCTTAAAAGATTTCTGATTTGGTTTCAGAACAGCGGGAGTGGTCTTCTTAGTACTGTTGTTATTCACAATCAGCACCTCTTCTTTCAGGTCCTGCTTGCGTGCCTCCTCCTCAATACGGAGGCGTGTAATCAAGCTCTCTAAGGAAAATTCCTTAGTCTTATGTCGCAAGACATTCTTAAAATCTTTCCAGCTTGGGGGTGATTTGTCAATGATAACAGCAATTTGAAATTGTTCGTCCAAGACCATACCTTCGGAGATGATCTCATGAGCTATTTTCTGCAGCACATGAGACTGCATCTCTACCGATCTATCATCAATCATCTTGTACTTTAGGTAGCGGCTCACAGCATATTTCTTTGCCCCTGCCTCCTCTGTATCATATTTCTTTTTCAGTGCTTACCAGATCTCCTTTGCTGTCTTTTCATCTGAGTTAAAGTAATCATAGAGATCATCGCTCAGTCCGTTTAGAATAAAGTTCTTGCATAGGTAATCCTGTTCAGTCCAGGTCTGTAGTTGCTTTGACTTTCAGTCCATGATGTCATTTTCGCTGCATCAGCCTCGTCAGGTTTATCTCGAAGCTGCGGTTTGTCAGTAGTTAGCGCAGCCACAACCTTTCTGATGGTGAGGAAGAACTCCATCTTCTGACGCCATCGTTTGAAATGCGAGCCTTCAAATCTGAATGGAGCAGCAGTCACGAGAGGGTTCTAGAAAGCAGAGGGTGGAACAGAATCGTCTAGGGTTGAGTTGGAAGCCATTGTTTCAGATCGTCTTCAAATTGTTGGGAAACAATGGCTGAGTCACAGACTAGGTCGCTTTCTTGAAGACGATTCGGCGATCTGGTCGGAGGTGCAAACCAGTTCGTTCCTTCGCCGCCGCCTCTAGGATAAAACAGCCTCTAAAACAATAACTGATCTGCTTGCACAACAAATCAGTGCAGACTTGCACTTTCTGAAATAAAATACTGCTCGAAAATTTCTGAGAGAAAATTTTTAAAGGCAGCTGAGAGAAAAAGAGAAATTTTGATTCGTAGATATTCTCGTCTGAAGCTAATGACAATATATAGGACGAGAATTAGAGTTTTGGGTTTACTGATTAGTGGGCCGCTTTAATGAAGAATTAGAATTTTTACCATTGCAGAAATCTTTTCCATAAAAAAAACAGTTCAAAAAAGGCTAAGTTTTATGGTCCAAAAAATATAAGTGTCTACACCACAAAGCCCAAGCCCAAGCCCGAGCCCGAACCGAACCGGGTCGGATCGGGTCGAGTCGAGTCGGCCGGTTGTGCGCGCGTGTGTGGGGGTTATGATGCATGGTCTCCCTCCTCACAACAATGCATGTATTGGGAGCCCAAGGCCCCAACATGATTTCTTAGAAACAAGTATAAATACTTGCTTCTTTCATATAATCCCATGATGTGGGACTATTCCCATATAGGAGCCATTCATACACTTATTCAAGATTTTTAATAATTCACTTAATGTTATAAAACATTTCCAACATTTCTTATTTAAGATAATAAGTTTCCACTATGTTCACATCTAATCTAATTTGTATAATAGTTACTCAACCTTAATAGTAGGAAAATTTTAAATAAAGATAGCTCTTTAGTTTATCTTCTTTGGATGAACCGTGTGTTATACTTTATCTGTACTCAAAACAGAATTTGAAACAGAATATAAATGTTTCTAATTTGTAACAAAATTAAAGTGTTCCAAATCAGAAACAATACTGCAATCTGTTCAAAATAAAATGATTTGCACACAAATCGATTCAACGACAGAAGTATTATCTCTGTCAAACAGTGCTACTATGATATAGTACACAAATCAAACAACAACACAGTATTGCTGCAGTATACAGAATTATCCGGTATACAAATTGAAAGCTAAACAACAAAGAATTGAAGTCTAACCGAGTTCGCCTGAGGCCTGTATTCACAGTTTCCTTAAGACTTTCAGTCGAAGCCTCCCAGGATACAGCAGACGAGAAAGTTGCTCGAGATTGTAGTGAGTATGTACTAACAGTGACAATTAGCAATGGCAGAAATAGACAGCGGAAGGAAGAAGAAAACTGTATATTATTTCTGTTATTCATTTGATCAGAACTACCATGTATTTATAGTTTTCAAATGGATGCGTTAACGGGTCGCACCCGTTTGAAAAAACACACCGTTGCCACCTGAGTTCAAATGAACGCGTCCGCTCATTTGAACAGTAATGGGTCGCACCCGCTCATTCCAAACGGGTCGCACCCGTATCCTCCATCGTTCCAAAAAACCCGTTCAAAATTGCAGAGTTTTTTAGTGCAAAAATGTGGTTTTATTCAAGGCCCCAAGCCCAAGCCCAAGCCCGAGCCCGAACCCGACCCGGCCTGGTTCGGTCGGGCGGGCGGCACGCGCGCGTGTGTTCATCAGATATAGGTCCTCCCTCTCGCACAAAATTACCTGACCCTAAGGGCCAATTAGGAGAATGAGGATCATAACACACAACATTAACCCATTATTTGCCAATGTGGGACTAAATTTATTTCATTCAACTATTTAGGAATTTTAACACCATGTTCCTCATGTTGTTCATAAACTTAAAGGATATCACAAAATCTAAAGTATCTTATTGGTTATGGGATGCTGGGAAAGAAAATGGGAAAATATGGAAAATTGTAGCTATCCATCTAAGAGTGACATGGGTTTGAATTCAAGTCATTATGTGAGTTATTTTTATAGTCAATTGTCCACAAGCAACTAGCACGCTTAATTTTCATCAACTAAAATATATGCATGCACTGTACATGGATTAGTGGATCTATATAAAGTATTACTCTATGTTATTGAGAAAAAGATATTATTAATTGCTACATCCATCACTAAAATACTTCAGGATTTAGTTAAAAAATTATTCTTCACAATCTGCAACAAACACGGTGGATCAAAGCTTTCTCAATTATTTCTATTCTTTCCTTTTTTAAACGAAGTAAGTAAAATTTATCACAAGATTTAGTTTACCACTAAAACTGTGAGTGATATGCTATAAAATAAAGAAAAGAATATTGCAGGGTATATTTTACCAATAAAATTGTGAATGTTATGCTTTAATTTTATATGACTTTCTCATTGAGCATAATTGTGATTGTGTTATGACCTATGTGGGTTATGCCCCGCTATTACCCCTCTATATCCCCGATATATCATGTAGGGGATTTCTACCTTACGTTATTTCCAAATAACCTCTAAAATGGCCTTTCCGCTTTAGTCCCCGCTATATTCCGATATTTCCGATATATCTCATTATTTCAGCTATATTCTACAATTTCCGTTATATCTTCTATAAAAGAAATTAATTGAAAATGGATATTTTTATACTATAGCATTTATAAAATTAGTATTTTAATAGAATTTTTTGACATATATTTTCCATAATTGGAAATACTATAATATTCTATTAAATTTGATCAAATTAAATAAAATTTTGTATTTATTTACTTATATTTACACATTCTTTCATTCAAATTAAGAATAGACTAACTATAATTAAATTGAATGTTAAATTTTTCCATTTATTTATCATTTGTATAAGCATTAAATACGTGTTTTATATGCTACTTTAGACTCGTCCGCTATATCATACTATTTCCTCGCTTTATCCCCGTTATAACTTTTTGCATCTCCACCGCATTAGATCCGCTAGGTGCTTTAACTGCACGGGTTATGACATGCCATGGGTTACAGCTGCATATTATGCAATTTTTTAAGGCTAGCCACAACCGCCGTAGCCCCCCAAAACAGCCATTACTACTAAGCTGCATCACTTGTGTTTCCATCCTCACATAGAAAACTACCGTCGATCAATTATAAATAGTAAAATTTTGGTATCCTCTAAATATCATTGACTATAATTGTTGGAAATTAGAGCCTCCTTTATCGTTTTTAAAACAGTTTTAGAATTTGTGCTCATGATATATTAAATGGTTAGGGCTAATACATAGTTTACCTTGCTTCTTTTATCTGTTGAAATCAATAAAAGGAGTGAATTTTTTATACTCTCGAATTTTTCAATCAAAGATCCATCTACATAATTTAAAAATTATATGAGGCATATAATTTGGTAAATTTCTTATGTTTTGAGTATTTAAGAGATTATGTCATTATATTCATATGAAATTTTAGATTATGTCACTATCACTGTACGTTTAACATTTAGATACTAGCAAGTTCAATTATCGATGAAAGTGTTTGATCTCCTTTGAAACCAACTTTTCGATTTCATATGTAAAGCTTGAATTGTAGAAGAGATGATGTACATTGATTTGTTCCTCTCATTTTGAGATTCATGAATTATCATAATACAGTTTCCCTAAAACTGATGGTTAATGTCTTTTCATATATTTTGTAAACACAAACATTCAAAATTCCCCTTTCATATTTTTTCCCGTCAAACATATAGATGATATAGGTTTCGAACAAGAGCATGATTACATTAGGAAGTGTTAATATTTTCTTTTCTTTTTCTGTTACTATACAAGCTCAAATTGGCTTGTCATACTATCGAAACAACTAAGTTGACTATTGATGCTACTCTCTTTTGTCAAAATGAATGATAATCACATGTGCCTTATAATTTTGGCAAAATTCTTATGTGTTGAAGTCTTTTAAAGCATTGACTTTTTCATATTTCATTTGAAGTATATGGAATAATGATAACATGGTGGTAAAATAAAAAGAAACATAGTATTGTATTCATGAATTAGTTTATATGATGTTATATTTTAGCAAGGCTAATCCAGTTTTATAGTGACCGCAACCACTTTCATTATAAAAATAATGAATACTTGCAAAATAGGAGCTAGAAAAATTGTCTGACTGCTACAAAGCCGGTTGATATGCCAGGACATAGAAAAGTAAAAACAGGAGTGAAATAGAGTGGTTAAGCTACTAACAATGACCAACAGAACTAATCCACAACAACGGGAGTCATCACTAACTATAACATTGATGTACTGAGTAAATAGTAAAACAAGATTAGGTTCAAAACAAGAGTTAGGACTACGAAAACCATACTCCCGATCCCAAGTAGAATCATGGAACATAGACCTGTTCTTTTCACCTAGCCCACCACTACAATGAGCTAAAATTTGTCTCATATAACCTGGTATACCAATCTTCTAAAACCATCCTTAGTGTTAGAGACATATTTATAGTACATGTTTTTCAGAAGAACTATCTCTTATACAAAAAAAATCGTGGACCCACGAGCGGTCATCCGAGAACCAATAGATACCATCACAATCTAATTATCAATATGTAGAAGCATCTTTATATTCCAAGGGTTCGTCATCACGAGGGGCAACAAATACCTGAACAGGTTGTCGAGTAACACCTGAAGGATTGGTATCATTCCATAGAGCTTGGAACCTATTTCAAACTAGGAGGACACGGAAAAGGAATTCGAGCTGATATGGGAACAGGAGTTGAGTCATGAAGCAGATGGTTTCCAATATATAGTATGTTTTTGACAACAAGAACAACATAGTGTGAAAATATCAGTCATCTAATCGTAGCGCACTCTCACCTCAACCACATAATTATCACTACAAGAAAAACAGAGATTGGCGACAGATTTTTAGTAGCGGAAAATTCCGTCGCTAATTAGCGGCGAATTTCCAAGTGATCTGCAAGGGATAGTTATTTAAATTTTCAACTTTTTTTTCTTTTATTTATTACCGTCGCTTTCTGTCATCCCTCACTAAGTCGTTCCAAATTGCGTCAAATTACCGACAGAAAATTTCTGCTGCTATTTTCCTTTGCAAATCCAGGCAGAATACCGACAAATATTTATCGAAGCTATTTTGCAGCAGAGATCCAACAGATTTGCAAGAGACGTTTATATAATTTTTCTAAGATATACTTTAGTGTTATTTTTTAATAATTATTAACATGTTCAATAATTAATAATTAATTTGTTCTAATTTATGATTTATAAGTAATAATAAATATTAATTTACGTTCTATAATAAATAACTTATAATCATTGCTTATTTAAAATTAACAAAATAATCTTTGCTCATAACCAATGTAATTACTAAATTCTTAATTAAGTCCTCTGCTTTCATCACAAATCTCAGTCAATATGCCAGTATATTTTATGCTAAATCCCAAAATTTTAAATTGTTCTTTTATAATTATTCCCCAAAATAATGAAAGTATCAGTTTATTATAATAATTATTTAATAATTAATATTATAATTTAATACTTATGAAATGATATTTAGTATTCAATAATTAATTTTAGACAATTGTATTTAATAATTACAGTTGATAATTAAAGTTGATACTTATATTTTACAATTATAGTTGATAATTATTATTTATATTTCGAAAATTTGCAATAATCTTGAATTGATTTGAAGTAAATCATAGAGTTTATAAAACCAATCATTGTTTAACACGAAGTAACAAAATTTCTACTCTTTAAAATATTGAAAAATTCATTTAATAGTTTAATTTAAATTTTACAATACTTCATATTCAAAATTTAAAATTTTCTATAAATTCCGACTAAGATAAACTACAATTTTTTTAAACATTGGCTCCACAGGTGAAATTTTGGCTCCAACATGTGAAACTTTTGGCTCCATCGTTCGAGTTTCATTCAAGTCTCATAATCCGCTGTTGATTTATATTTATTTATTTCCATTTATAAAAAGTTCAATCTACCGATTGCGACTGAAATATATTTAACAACTACTAATATTCAAATCTAAATTATCATAGTATTAATAATCAGAGAGTAATAACAAAATAAGGAAGGATACTTTTCAATACTTATTGATTACAATTCAATTACTAATATAAATTAATTAATGATTAGTTTTAAAAAATTACTTTTAATATTTTAAAATTACTATCAGATAAGTGAAAAGTAACAATAATTAATGATTAATAATTAAGACTTAAGGATTAGTAAGTAATATTTATTAATGAAAAGAAAATATTTAGTACTTAATATCTAATAGACACAATTAATTATTATATTTAATAATTAATATTTCAAAAAAAGTCAAATTCAATTATTCTTTAAAATTGAATTTTTGAAAACAAAAAAATAAAGGATTATTATTCTTTTAATAAACTTAAAATTTGTATATTCATATTTTCGAAAAAATTCAAAATTATTAAAAAAGAGAGAAAATCAACAATATTAAATAGTTTTTTTTATAAATTTTGTTATTCAATAAATAGTATTAGATATATAAAATTAATAATTACCATGAATAGTTAATAACTAATACTATGTATATAATAATAATGACTTTTAATTTTTAATGTTTAGTTATGGTCAGGAAGTAATAACTAATCATTATTAAATAATAAACAAGAATTAGCAAATAATTAATAGTTATATTACAAAACACATTACAACTTTTGTATGATAAAAAACATTGCGTTCGTATACATATATTTGATTTATTTTATAACTTCAAATTTTCTATTTTTACATACTTTAAAAAGTACCGTTCAAATTTTGTACGTTTCCCGCCAGTTTAAATTTTGGCTCCAACGCACAATTTTTTGGCTCGAACGCACTTATCAAACCCTAACAAATTTCACAAGTAACGTTCAGCCTAATCAGGAGTAGCCGCCACTACCACGTACCATTCCAATTCGTTCTAAAAAAACCTAATTCCAAAAAAAAAAAAAATGGCGTCTGCTCCCCTTATATAATTCGATTTCCAGCATCTTCGAGCACCAAATAAATTGGCGACTTCATCCCCCTTCGATTTCCAGGGTCTCCGAGCATCCATCAATGGAGCATCCAACGATTTTGAGCAATCGAGGGTATTGGACGTTTTCTGGTTTATTTATTATTTATTTTATGCTTTTGTTTTCTGGTTCACGCGCGGTGGCCCTTTTCCCTTAGATTCCTTCTAGACCTCTTCAATAACTCTTGTTCCCCTCACGTATGACTGATTTTGAGCAATCGAGGGTATTGGGCGTTTCCGGTATTGGGTTTCATTTGGATTATTTGGGTTTTCTGTGAGTACTAATGATGATTCAAAAAGAAATGTGGAATCCAGTAATTCTATTAGTTCTTATGATAATAGGAATTCATCTAAAGCCAAAGTGGGTTAAAATTCGGATGGAAAATCAGAAATCAACGAATTGCGGATGCAAATTCAAAGCACAACAACCGATAGAAGCAGCTCAGAAAAAAGGGTCGTACAACTCCATCTGATCTTCTCGAATGCCAGTGCCAATTCAGTGGATTCAGAATTCATGTAACTAGTCTACCTAAACCTGGTATGCTAGGCGGATTCTAAGGAGAGAATCAGGAGTATCGCTTCCCTTAGATCTGCCCACTCATCTTATTCTCACTTTCCTCTCTTATACTAGTAAGAGATTAACGTCTGTCCTCTTTCCTTTCAGTTTGCAATTAATCGTTATCTGTTAGCAACCTCTATCTTTGTTGTTCTTCTATTAGTTAAAAGATCTATATCCGCTATATGTTTCTACAGGCAATGGCTCCTGCTCTTCGACGCTAGGTTTCTGGTCCCGCTCTGTGTGCTGTTGCCGGCGCAGTCGTTGTTTCAGCGTCACCGGAGGTAAGTAAATCTCACGCTTTAACTGATTTCTAGTTCCCTTCTTTAATACCCATTTACTGTTGCATGTTGCTTTTTCCTCTTTCTGTTGTAATGAAATTGTGGTTTTGGATATTAAACAAGTCTAGTTAATTCAACTCAGTAAGAAACAAAGATGTGTGGGGCTATGAGATTGGCTTAGTTCTTTACGTTCATGTACAGTTTGGAGCATGCATAACACATGCAAATCATAATAGTGAAGAAGCAGGTCACACTATTTGTGCGAGTGGTATCTCCTGTCATAATTAGATCGGTTTCTAATTAACTTAACATTGAAATAATTGGTTCGAGTCTTGTTAGTTGTGGAGTATAGACTACTTGTATGGATGTGCAGTATGGCAAGTTGTATGGGTACACAAATGTGACAGTTGTCTAAATAAAATTGTGTAATTATTTGTGCTACCTCTACTCTACCGTAAACATTAGGAAATGATCTAAAACTTTATACCTTTTTCTGCTGACAGCAGGAACTTATTGTTAATAATTTGTCTTATTGTATGTTTACGATGGTTTAATTTTCATGTCTCCAAGACAGTTGTGTCCTATTTTCTTATTCAAACTAAGCTATCAATTTCATTTAATCAATTATCAATTTAATTAATCAGTAAACAAGTAATGATGGATAGATTAATATACCTGGCTTATAGAAGCGTTTCATACATATGCTTCATCATCATTAAGAAATATCTTATTTATTAGATTGTTAACCAAAACAATGGAAAAAAAATCCGTAGACTAGTATTGGTGTTTGAAGTGTTGCTATTAAATGAAATACCCAGATGAATACAGGTTCAATTGAATTGACACTAAATAACCTTTGATATGTTGCTGAATGCTTTAATAAATGATGTCGGATTAAGTCAGCATGCTTGAATAAGTAGATGCTTAATCTATCTTCATACTATAATGTCTAAATTTTGTTTAAATGATACAATTTATGAAACTTAAGGGGGCTTGAATAGGATCTGAATTAATTCTTTTGAACATTTATAGTTCTTGCTGCATATTTGAAGGCTTGAATGGAGTGTAGGTTATATCGTTTTTGTTTAACCTTACGCTCAAATGAATCAACGGATTAAATGATATTGTTTAGGATTAAACATACGAGTGCATTAATGCTCTGAATTCAACGTTAGAGTCTCATTCCATATAAAATTACATGGACCTCAAATATTTAATCTTTTCATTTATTGCAACTTTTTATTTGTTGCATCCATGCTACATTTTTTGTCTCTAGTGCACAAAGGAGAAGAAAAAAAAAAGCTGCTTCTATTACCAATAAATACCCATTAATCTTCCATGTTGTCACTGCATATATTAATTTCTTTGATTTTCGCTGTTACATTTGATATCAAGATAATTGATTGGTGTTCAAGATGAACAATAGACGTCATTTATATTTAGGGACTTAAGCCAACTGCTGTGATGTCAAGTTGATAGGTTATGCTTTAGATTGGTTTTGTTGAGAGCAGTTGTTTTGTTTTTATGTTGTTTACTGATTTGAGTGGTTTATATTGTTTGGAGATGTGTTGTTTGGCCTGTTTCTTTCTAGTTTTCCACTGGAAAAAAAAGCGTATGCTATTGTTGAATTTTATTTTAGAAATGCTTTCATCTACTTACATCATTCATTAATGGCTATAATATTTATTACAGGTAGGGAATTTTGAGTATCATTTTAAATTCATACTTCGTGGTTTTATATGCTTGTGTTTTCTGTGTATTGCTCTATTCAAGTTGACATGATATTGCCTATCTATAGGTGACATGATATTGCCAATCTATAGGTGATATAAAGCAAATGCATCAAGAACTTGGGATCTTTACATGATGATGGGGGTACAAAAGCAGAAAATGAAAGAGCTGTTGCACTTGTTGTTTTTTTAGAAGCATGACCCCGAGTTAAAGAATAACTTCTTTGGATGGTAATAGAGCAGTTTCTTATAATGTTAAGTATAATGTTAGGTGATTACCGATCAAACTACTTTTACTTAAATGTATATTATCAGTGTATGCTTGGATGTATTAAAAAGTTCAAGATAATATGTAGTTATTAAAATTGAATGTACCGAGCGAAGAAATAAATCACAATTGCAAAATTGTCTTTGTTTATTTTGGATATGCAATTTATTTCTGTATTCATAATTGGTTGTTATTAGTTCGATAATTGTGTGTATATACATATATATATATATATACATATATATATATATATATACATATATATATATATATATATACATATATATATATATTTGTGTGTGTGCGTGTGTGTGTGTTGGTAGATCAGAAGAGGAATAGCGGCGGATTACTACCAAAAAAAGTGAGGTTAAGTTTATTTCAATTTAATTTCCGTCGCTAATCCCTTGGCAATTAGCAAGGGTTTACCAACACTTTTTATAAATAATAATTTATTATAAATTACTTATCCGTCGGTAGATAAGTTAAAATTAAAAAAATAAATAAAATTTTATTTTTATTATATAATTAGTAAAATGACGGAAAACTGTCGGAAAACTCATGCCAAATTCCATCGCAAAATCTGACACAATTACCGTCATGGTTTTTATCGACCACAGTGTTATGCAGGAAATCCGTCGCTAAGTCCAATTTAACGACGGATTAGAAGCAGGTTTTTCTGCTGCTAAATGCGGTTTTTCTTGTAGTGTATCCATAATTCTTACTTTAATAGTCTTCAAAAGCGGTTTGCCAAAGATTATCTCAATTAAAGCTCTAGCGTAAAACAAGTTTTTTCGAGCCACTGTGTTAGCGTCGAAACACTAAGCTCTCTAATATAATTGGATAACTAGTTCAAAGCTATCAACGATAACAAAATAGAGGAGATGTGCGAGAAATAAGTCCAAATCGGTATGGGGAGAGCATGCCTCCTGGCTCGGGTCAACTAACAGACTCCTCGGAATAATAATAAAAAGCTTCCCTATAATAATAGTAGGCTTAAAGCTGAGGACACGAATACGCTACTCCAGTAAGGAAAATTTCATGAAAAATATAGATTGACCCATCTGGAGTTGAAGACCACCACGCAATTGCCACGCTTTTCCACAATGCTCCTTCAAAACCAAATAAGATGGTGGACTACCAAGAAAAAATCAAACCAATGTGTCTAACCAGAAATCAGTTACTATATTTATCACCTCCAAAGGAAGATTACTGATTCCTTTAGAAATAGAATGCTCGAAATATCGGGGCACATAAGTACCCATGTTACGGGGTGTGTTCTCAAACAGCGAAGACCATTTGGGAATATTGGTATCAGTAATACTAGTCGCATTACTTTGCCTTGCATGTGTAATTGGTTTCAGTGGCGACCCATTAGGCATACTACACAATTTGGTGTAAGTGATTAGTTTCACAACCCTACCAAAAACAGGGTGCGCAGGCAATATAACACCTACATTAGGAACTTTAGCAGCAATTTTAGGTTTGCTTAAAAGAACAGAAGCAAATTTAGCAGCTAAAACAAGCATATGAATTTTGGGATGCATGAACCATCCAGGACCATATTCTTTTTCAACTCAACTGAATTCAAAAAATCATCCTCCACGGTAGTATTTAAACTCAAGTTTACTTCAATTTCAGTTCAGTGTGTCTCAATAGCTGAGGCAATAAATAGACGGTTTTTTAGAATACCTGTAGCCATTTCACCGATATTCAAAGCTCCATTGTCACCCGTAAGTGAGCCTAGTACATGATCGTGTTGCAAGGAAGTCGCTGGCTTTGAGCCAGGACGGGATATCTTCCTAGCACAAAAGACGAAGCTGGCAAGCCAGATAAATCAGTCGAAAGGTCCATAAAAGGCACAGAAGCGTTCAACTTTCCAGCATCCAAATAAGCTTCTGAGGTATTCAATTGAGGAATAGGAATTTCAATCAGTGTCACTGCCTTGTCAATGTGCTCAGTTCATTGTTGATACGGGGCGATGAGTTGGCGAGTAAGTTTTGCTAGATTTGATGGATGACTCCAGATTGTTAGAATTGGATACGGAGAGTAAGAGAGATACTTTCATGGCCACATTGTTGTTGCTTTTTTTTCCTTTTTTCTTCTTTTAATATTCCTTTAATTTTTCTTACATTTACTTCAAAATAGTAGCCTTTATATATAGTAGCCTTACATGACGCTTCATTTAATAGACATCCCATTTCACTAAGAGACACAGACTTTCATATGACTCTTGACTCATAACACTTTACGAACTAACACTTAAAATTCATGATGAACTAATAAATTTCAAATTATGTTTCCAACACTTCCCCTTAATTTGAAATTTCTCTTCGATTTGTTGAGATAATAAACGAAGCACTTTCTCTTCGATTTGTGATACACTTTGTCATCATCTTCAATAAACGAAGCACTTTCTCTTCGATTTGTGATACACTTTGTCATCATCTTCAATAAACGAAGCACTTTCTCTTCGATTTGTGATACACTTTGTCATCATCTTCAATAAACGAAGAACTTTCTCTTCGATTTGTGATACACTTTGTCATCATCTTCAATAAACGAAGCACTTTCTCTTCGATTTGTGATACACTTTGTCATCATCTTCAATAAACGAAGAACTTTCTCTTCGATTTGTGATACACTTTGTCATCATCTTCAATAAACGAAGCACTTTCTCTTCGATTTGTGATACACTTTGTCATCATCTTCAATTCTTTTTTTTTTTTTTTAATATTGGAGCACTTTCTCTCCATGGTGCACTTTCTCACCAACAACTCTAAAATAAATTTTCTTTCACAGCCACTTGTGCCGTGTTCTCTTGCTCTCCAGAGATTTCAGTATCCCCTCTCGTCAACCTAGCTCTGATACCATGTTAGAATTCGATATAGAGAGGAGGAGTGAGATAAAACACATAGTACTTTAATGACTACATTGTTCTTTTTTTCCCTTTTAATATTCCTTTAATTTTTCTTACATTCACTTCAAAATGGTAGGCTTTATATATAGGAGCCTTACATGACACTTCATTTAATAGACATCCCATTTCACTAAGAGACACACAAACTTTCATATGACTCTTGACACATAACACTTTACGAACTAACACTTAAAATTCATGATGAACTAATAAATTTCAAATTATATTTCCAACACAGATCCGATTTATAGAGATTATATTTTCTTCTTTCCCATGGAATAACGGCAAGAGTGAGATCTTAGAGGGTGTGCTGGAGAACGGTGACACGATTATGAGAGGAGATAATTGAAGACGATGTAGATGGAGGAAGACACGATTATTTCAAAAGAGTCGGCTGCAATTTTGTTTCAACCGTAAAATGAGTTTTTAGTCAACTTTTGATATACGATGGTAAACTTGGTTTAGATATAAAGAATAAGATGATAATTTATTAGCTCATTCTGCAATCTAATCATGATTTCTTTTTTTACTATCATCAAATTGTCTATTTTTGAGTTTCCTTTTTACAGTAGAAGTGCTTTCACATGTTGCAACTGAATGGAAATGGTTACTGACGTTGTAAATGCTATTTTCTTACAGACTCAATGCTAAATATATTCTGGAGAAATCACCATGTTCATTTAGAATATATGAATACAATGATGTGTAAGGTACACTAACACCAATAGGAGTTGTTGGGGATGTTAGCGTTATTACCTAGGCAGGGTGATCGACTTTTCCAAGTTACAGTATTTTGCTTTTTATACGAAATATATTGAGTTAAGATATGTTTAATACTTCGAATTCTATTCATAGTGTTTTTGATCAGATTTTGCAAAAGTGATAATGGTTGTAGGCTTCCAATACAGCAAAAAAAGATTCAAAATAGTCTATACACAAAGATAATGCAAATGAGATTATTCTTTCAGTACATATTTTGTATGCTTGCTATACCCATTTATGTTTCTACAGTAATTATATTCACTGTAACAACATGACCTTTTACAATATTTTTTTAATCCTTTCATTTTAAGCTATCTATTCTCGCATTTCCATCATGCTTTTTATTCGCATATCCATTTATTTTTTACACTTGACTTCAAACATACATGTTTCTAAAATAAAAATAAAAAGGGGATTTTTTTTCGCTTTCGGCTTATTACATGCTTATAGATGTTTGGTATGATACAACATGAAATTAGGTATTCGTAGTTTTTATTACTCAGTTTCTAAAAACATAACAAGCATAGAAATAAAAATTGTTTATTTATCTAACTGGAGCTATAGTTCAGTGGGTTTATACACTAAACTTTAATTCTATAGGGTTGTCCTTATGTACATAGTATTTATAGTGCGGTAGTATCGGTTCAAAATTCAATTCACTTCCAGTTTTGTTCATATTTATCTATGCATACGTCCATTGGACATGCCTGCATACTCATAAATTAAGATAAAGTTTCCCGTTGTTCATAATCATTGAATCTCCAATGAAAAAAAATTGAAATCACATTAAATAGAAAGACTGAAATTAGATATTTTTAAAAAACAAACTTTATTTCCTAACTTTGCCATTCAACATTTGAATTACAAAAGTTGGTTGCATGAAAATTAAGCATCAGACGTGAGGACATTTTCTAAGGCAAGTTCCCTCCTCTTTCTCACAAGAGTACATGCATGTCTTATCGTCATTGCACTGTTTTGCACATGAGTTGTATTCTTTTCCACACCTTTTAGCACAATCACCAAGATTACTGCAATTCACAGGATCAATCGACTGAAATACAAATAGTAATGTGATGGAAATGACCAGCAACCATGCAAGAGAGTTTGTCATTATTATAATAATAATAAGAATGCTTTGAATATGAGTAGTTCATGTTCTGAGGTATATGATGCTCCAATTTATAGATGACGCTTTGGACATGAAAGGTTGATTTGGACAAATTATTTATGTGCTTCCTTATTAAATTTGCATGTACTTGATTTAATTATATTTACTAATTTTTTGAATGTTATTCACCGGTGGTAATCTAAAAGTGTGATCTGTATAATACATGTAAATAAATTAAAATAAAGATTGATTCATATTATTATATTCCATACAAGAATATTTGCAGTAAATGTATTTGTTTGTTTGCCAAATATGTAAAAGATAAGAGAGTAACTGATATCAATTTAATTAATTTGTAGACTTAATTGTTAGTTTTGTTCCAACAAATCTTTTATCTAAACAAATAATTTACATAGTTTAAGCGCATGATTAATTAGTACTTAGGTGGTGTATTGCATTGGATAATGTTGGAGTTCAAATCTTTAATCCTAAAAATTAATTGACCTTATCTCCAAATACATTCACAGCCATTTATTTCACCAAATTGATTATTCAGTGAAGAATGAAACACTAAGATTGAGTAGGAACAGGACACACAGAATTGTGGATGAAGGAATTATACTTTTAATTTCAGGTTTCATGTCAATTTAGAGAACTCAATCGTTGAGATAAATTTTTTCTAAAAAAATAATAATTTTTTTATAGGTTATATAAATTTATAAGGGTGAATATGATAATATTACAAGGTCATTTTTGTAAATTCCCTTTTTTGTAGCATGCACATTGTTTTATCAAGAATAATTTTAATTTTTCTTAGCCATATTTGAATAAATTTATGGATTTGTCCTATAATTAATGTTTATTTGAGAATTCTTGAACTGGATTTGTTCTTTTATTAATTTTTATTTGAGAATTCTCAATTTATACTTCTAGATCTACTTCCTAATTTCTTAAGATCCAGATTTAGGATCTAATGGACGGATTTTTTTTCTTTTTCAAATCCAATTTTACGAACCTTAGATTATATATGCATTATTTACATCGTTGGGGATATATATGTGGAAATAATTTTTACCTTATCTCTAACAACTCTTACTTTTTGTATGCAAACTTTTTGGAAAGATTGATTCAATAATAATATTGACAACAAAGGGAAATTTGAAAATTTATGAAATAAATAAATTCTTTGGAATCCAAAAAAAGGTACCTGAAGTACTTGGATAAAGATGAAAGGTTAAAGCATTCAAAAGCTAAGGTAAAGCATTAAAAAAATAAGTGCATGTAAAATTTTCTTTTAGGAAAGGACTTAAGCTTTTAATAGAAGGAAAGGACATGAAAATTCAATAAAGGAAAAATGCTTCAATGGAAAAAAAGTTTTGGAGAACTATTGTACCAAAAGTATATTCAAATCTTATGTTACATGAAATTTCCTGAAAAAAATTTAGTTTTAGAACAGTTCGTTACGTTTATAATAAAAACTATTTTCTTGAAGAAAACCAGTAAAACGACTCTCGTACATGAATAAAAGAATTTCCTAGAGAATTTGCTTCAATATGAAATATAGAATAATAGTGTGTAAGTTATAATAAAACTTGAATTTTTATTACATTAATTTTATAACATTTAATAATGAGATCAAATTTTTGTTCAGAGTTTATATATTTGACCACAAAACCATTATTTTCATCCCTTTTTTAAATTGTTTTAAATTTTGTCATTATGGTAAATTAAATCATCTTATTACCATAGTTTCATTGGTTACAGTAAATTAAATGAGGTTGAATGTTTTTGTTTGGGATAATAATATATACTTGGTTTATTACTTATTGTGTTTATTTTGAAAAAAAGTGTTTGGCACAATGGAAGACATTAATTTAAAGAACCAACCTGAAGTTTTGAAAATATATTTTTTACGTGAAGTCATATCCTCAAAGCTCATCACAGAAAGTGTTGAATTATGAAAAGACTTAATAAAGTTTACAAATTTGAAATATTGTTAATATTTTTTTATATTAGAAGAAATGTAAAAGCCTCTAAACAAGAAGTTTGCAAAATATTTGAGAACTAGATCATATATATATATATATATATATATATATATATATATATATATATATATATATCTTTATTAATAATTCTCTTGGGAGCACATATTTTTGGTCCGACCGTAAACTTCCCAAAATGCCCTAACTTAGGATCTTTTACATATACAAAATTATTATTTTCTCTAATATCCCCAATAAATTAGGCATTTAATGTCACTTAAATTATGATTTAATAAACCTTTCCAACAAATTCAAATTGCTTCTTTGATATCGCTTCTCATTTTAGTTGATATTTATTTCAGTTTATGCATTTCATTTGTTCTAATGCATTCATTCATCTTTTTATTATGTAATTAAAATTTTACATTCCAAAAAAGTGTGATTAAAACTAAGACCATTTATATTTAGCATATGGATCTAGTAACTCGGTTTATTTTCCACATACAGAAATTAATATTGACGTGGATGTATGGCAATTTCTTATATGGTTAGAAAGCAAATTTGGCTTTATATCAATGACAGATTTATTTTACAATATTTAGGTGCTAAGTTTAGGACAATTTTTCTGTGATATAGTTGCTATTTATTTTAGTTTAGGCATTTTCATTGGTTTTAATGCTATTATACATGTAAACATATATTTTTGTTTAAAATTAGAACTAAGATAATTTATATTTGGCATATCGATCTACTGATTCAATTTATTATATATATATACACACACGTATATATATATATATATATATATAAAAATTAATATTGAGATGGATATATGGCAATTTTATATATAGTTAAGAAGCAGATTTGGTACTATATCAATGACAGTTTTATTTTACAATATTTAGGTGTCAAGTTTAGGGCAATTAGCACTATTTTAAAAAAGTTTGATCCTAAAAACTAGCATTTCTATCTTACACCATGGCATATCCGCAATATTTTAAAATCTGCCAACACTAATGCTGAAGAAAAAGTTAGTTAGAAGAAAATCTACATTTATTAATAATTATTTTATAAATACCCGAGAGGCCTGTTCCACCTAGACCTGTTCAACTATTCCACAATTTGTCCAAAAAATACCACACAAAGTTTGTTCACTCACTTTCATCACTATTTCGTCTTGACATTTTCTACTGCTCTACTCCCAGTCTCATTGCACTACTACTTCCTCACATCTACATCAAGTTAGATTTATGTATAATTTGCAATGGTAGATTTTCTATTACAATTTCTTATAGATTTTATGTACTGCTTACAAAAAAAGCAAATTGTATGTTGGTTTTTTAAACAAAAAAAACATATTTTCTAGAAAATACATTTTTTGTTTTCATACTACAATTGGCTATATAAAAAGTGTGAACATAGCTTGCCAAACTTAAGTTTTAAAACAAATAAACAGTGCTACCCCTTATATTTGGATATAATACAATATATTCTAACTTATTAGATAGACTAAGATCTAATCTATCTCCTTTCTGTTGATTCTATTATTATGTGGATCTAACATTGCATATACTGTATTGTGTCTGAGTTCCTGAAACTTTTGATTCTATTTCTTTCATGCAAGAAACTTATTATGATAGTCAGAATATTTTACTCCATTATATGATCACTATTTAACTTTAGTCATCTTATCACTATCTATAAGTATATAGTAGTTAATTAGCATACTTTCAACGCAGCTAATCTTCACATCTTTAATCAATATGATAGTTGCTTTTGCAATTTATTTTGTACAGCTACATACATGGATAGGGAAATCTTGTTAACTTTACAATTTGCATAACATCATCCATTACGCAAGTAATCAAATTTAATCCATCCTAATGTAGTATAATTATCACATGTAAGCCCAGGTGCATTAACTTTCTAGCTTTCTTAAAATGTTAATTTTGTAAATTCGTTCAATTTTAAACATTTTTGGTTATTAATTAATAGAATTATGGTAGGATTTATTCTCAATTAGTATATAATAAATGAATTATTTTATACATGATAAATTTAAATCAGTAGGATTGTAAATGGATTTTCATATGGTAGACATAATTGAGATGTGAACCTTTGATATTATATTTGAAATTCAAAAATAATATGAAATACCAATTCAATCTTCCTTTTTCCTCTACAGTCATTTAAACTTTTTACTACTCTCAGGATCTCCAGCTTTTAATTGCAGTGGGAAAGCTTCTGATTTCAAGCCAGGTACTGTATATTATTCTATGCATTTATCTACTTTGGTTTGCATCAGTATTCAGTTGTGTCTTTTCGGATTTATCTGCTTGGTTTGCATCAGTATTTTGTTTTCAATAGTTTGCACCACCTATGTAATACTGTAAATGCTCATGCGATCCGTAGCACCATGCAACTGCGCAACAATCAAAAGATCCTGTTAGTAGATGAGTACGGTTGAGATACAAGTTTCACGTCTAAGTTGGTAAGCTGCATACAATTATTTAATTTATAAAATAAAAAAAATATCCATTATTCAATTGTATTATCTAATCATGTTTTTTTTTCTTTACAGGTAAAGCATATGGAAGAAACTGGATGGCGACAGTGAAGATAATCAAGATAAAATATTTTATTAATAAATAAATTTTATCATTTTTTAGTATGGCAATTGTATATTTTTAGTATTATCATAATATATACTTTATGGTTAGACTTTTTTGATTTACATTTGCATTTATTATTGATTGATATTGCATTTGAATTTATTTATATTGTATACTATTTTATTTTTTGGTGTGGTAATTTATGAATCATGCAACATCAGAATAAATCATTTTTCCTTGCATGTTTAAAATACACAATATCATGTGCGAAGCGCATGCCATTATCATGCGCAAAGCGCGTGTCACGACCTTGCGCGAAGCGCGTGCCACTACCACACGCGAAGCGTGTGCCGTGACGCTCGTGTATATATATATATATATATATATATATATATATATATATATGCATTACAGAACCTGCAGTTCGTCAATCAATATATTTGAGATAACTCATAAATTAGAAACCCAAAGCTATATTGAAACTTTGCAAAACGATAAGAATGTACCTCTTAATGAAGATAAAAGCGATAAATAAATCATCATATAAGATAATGGTGATGCATTCAATAAATTTCAGAAATAGACGAATGAGTTATACCTCTGTTTACATATTATGTTGACTAAATAAATGTAAGATATTGTGTCATACGAAATTTTAAACATCCACGAATTGAGAATTAATCGTTGTTTTATCTTTATAATGAAGCGTTCATTATTTGATTTGCATGAAATCAAATGATGCTTCAATTCACACTTCTCCTGTTTCATTTCTAGTTTATATGTTTTAGTTATTTTAAACCATTCTCCTTCATTATTTACATCCAATCATGGAAAGTCATGCATGTAAATTTATAGATTTCGTGCAATGCAAAGTCTACTTGTATTAAAATATGTGTAGCTGTGACACCCTACGTCCGTTAATGTCACTCATTAAGAGAATGCATTAAGTTTCGTGAAGCGTTATAGGTAAACAAACATATAATTTTACAAGACAGATATAAAAGATAGCAGCGGAATTTAAAATTTTATTTAAAACATAATTCATAACATCGTGGTCCAAAATATCACAAGTTTGGGACTACATAAAAACTATTTACCATAATATAAAGCTTTTGCCTTGTACCATCAGAGTACATAAATACATAAAAGAAAAAGCATAATTCCCCAAAAAAGACAAAGCCATAGTAGTAAAGACAAGAACTTGAGCAATACTACAAAAGCAGCTCCTAGCAAGATGATAATCGAGTCCTGATTAAGCTTGAGTACTCCCACCCTACGAACCTGGGGAGGGGGGGGGGGGTAAAAGGAAGAGAGAAGAGGAAACAAAAAGGGTTAGACATTAAGTCTGGCAATTCTAGTTACTTTTAGTAAGTAAATAAATAAAAGTATCATGACAGGAATGTAAGGTGGATAAGAAAGATAACATCATAAAAGGTAAGTTTGACAAGGTAAACATGATAGAGCGTATACGCTTAATGATTACTCTGCACTGATACTAGTATAACCAGAATGAGATGATCCCTAACATGTATAAAATGGTATACTTAGGCATACTTCTGGTGAGAGGTGTTAACCCCATACAATCCACAGGCATCCCAACCTAACAGGCTCCTAAACTTTACCAGAGTCTAGATGTAAATTAACTACAACCCTAATCGATTGGCTCCCTACTCCGTAGATACCCTGTGTCGGCCATACAGTAGGAGGTATCAATTCCTAAAATGGCAACCCTTCGTTGATGTGCCCAACCATATCTACAGGTGACACGGTTGTCTTATCCCCTTTTACTCGGCCCATGCATGCACATGTCACCGGTCGGTTCACGCCACCCACACCGTCCTCCACGTTTGGATCTCTTACAATCGGCCCAGTAAGCATGCCCCAACTCCGACCTAGGGCGGAGCCCTTGTTCGGTACCGTTATATGGGTTACTGACTGAAACGGGTCCTACACACAAGATGATACAAGCTCTATCCCTTGTCTTGTATCCCCACTAGGATTTCCATAGGTTACGCATACCTATTAGTGTATTTAATTACATAACCACCTCAGGTTAAGTTCGTGGGCCTATATATAAATATTACCCACCCCCCTCGATTTACTTAACCCACCCACAGTTCAAACAAATTTACTTAACCCCTATTCAAGTTCATGTTCATACATTCCTTATGGATTTAACTAGGTAAAGTATTCCAATTCATTACCATATCCATTTATGGTTATAATGTGCTAGACCTCCCACATTAAGCCTACAATTTGTGAATGCTGGATATGTCGGGCGGGTCCAGGGACATTTATTCCACAAATCGGGCTTAACCTCGTGTCTTAGTACATCTCTTGTTTGTGCACCTAGACCTCTCACATTAGATTCACCACTTGTGGTCACTGGATATGTCGGGCTTTTCCGAGAAGACTTCCAGAACAAGTGTAATCTAACCTCGTGTCTAGCGCAATTACAGTGTCTAATTACTATAATCCTAGGCATTTCATTATTAGCCAATTTTACCTACGTCGTTATAGGTTTTCATGCCCCTTTTTCCCAATTATGTTCATAATGGATTATATGTCCAAATTCATATTAATATACATTATTCAAGTTATGCCAAAATCACCATTTACAAGTTATGACCAATTTCAATGTTTTTCCCCACATTCCCGAACTAATGCATTCACATATTTTTAGCGGCATGCCTAGGCTCGAAAATAGTCTGGCTATATAAAATAAAAGGAAAAGGCTGAAGGAGAAATGATTATTCTAACTAAATCGACATAAACATATAATGGCATAATGATAAGGTGGACATATAAGAATAGATTGGTGAACTTGTGATAATAAAATTGGTTCTAACATAGTAGGGATGTCATAATTGGAATGATTAGATCTAAACAAAGATTTAGATGCCCAACTAATGACATATCCAAATTAACCACCAACATGATAGGTACAAGATGATCTAAATAGTAAATTAGATCTATAATCAAAAAGTAGACCTGACATGATAAAGGTCGAGATCCAAGTCATAGTTATGTCAGGATATCATAGATTCACAAGTTTCAATAGATCTGATATGATTCATTCACAGGCATAGATCCAAATTTCAGTCATATCATGTTTTACTTTTAATCATTTAAGTCTATAGGTAACTTAAACTCACAGTGTTCGGGTCTAGAAAAATAGAAGGAGAAAATGGAGGTTGAATCACAGATCTACAGTTGAATCTCTAAAGTTTGATTGCAGAAGAAGGAAAAGATTTGATTCGGTCTAGGCACTGACAACATTTAGGCCTCCATTGATTTCAGTGTGAGAAACTAGAGAAATGAGGTCGTATATACAGCTACCAGCCCCTAGAACCGACCTGCCACGTCAGCCTTAGGGGGTCGACCCCCCGTTATGGGGTCGATACCCCCCTTAAGGGGTCGACTCCCTTGGGCGGGATTTTTCCTACTCACCCAGATTTTCGTGATTTGAATGATTTTGAATTTTCTGAACCATGTTTTGAGTTGTTGGACCCTATATGTATATATATAATTCTCTTGCGCGTATACAAACTTCAAACCTTCATAAGTTCTTCATACGGGTTTGTTTTACGCAAACCAAATGTTTATCTTGACCAGAATTTCGAGACGAACGCAATGGCCTAGCCCGTTTCCCTTAATTCTGAATATTAAATTAATTACTATTTAATTTGCCCTCTTTTAATGTTGTTAAAATTACGGGGTGTCACATTCTCCCCAACTCAAAGGATTTCGTCCCTGAAATCTCCAAGTTAAGAAGAATGTAACCATCCATATCCGTCTAATCATCCACCAATCACAGGCATTCGTTGTCCTTAAAAGATTTTTAATTCTTATATGAACATATACAAAGGTGTGTGTATATGTCCTTATTCCAATGCAAAGATTAGGCGGTCCACTGATTCAGTCGACCTCCTTTATGCAATGTATGTTAATTGTGACACTTCCTCTTATCCTTAGCCTTGTCATTCTTTCCGCCTTTCTTTTGTTGTTGTTGTTGTCCTTTCTTGGGCCATACCTTCTTGCTTTGCGTTGTTTCCTCAGTCTTAACTTCCTTCTTTTCTCCTTTGTCTTCCTCATGAATCAAGGCCATATAAACAAGCCTTTCAAAAGTCGCTTCCATTGGGATATGGGACATAGCTAACCCATGAAGGGGTTCATTCAACCCCTTAGCAAACAGCAAAGCTTTCTTATGCGGAGTATCTACCAGTTCCAATCCAAACCTTGCTAGCTGGTTGAATTTGTTCAGATATTCTTTAATAGATATGTTTCCTTGTTTGAGCGCCAAGAACCTCTCCATATGCATGCTTTTCTCATCTTGAGAAAGAAACTTCATTTCAAACCTCATCCTAAAATCATCCCATGTCTCCACCGGACGTCCAGCTTGGGTTACTTCCCACCAGAGCGAACCTTTATCTTCCAGTAGCCAGACAGCTAACTGAATCTTTCTTCGATCTTCCACTTCAAAGATTACAAACAACTCCTCGGTCTCCTTAAGCCAATTACTTGCTTCTATGAATGTTTCGGTTCCACGGGATGGATTTCCTCCCATGGCACAAAAATCTTTGTAGATCTTAGTGAAATTATCTGCTCTTGGAAGAGGAGGAACGACGGGTGTAGCTGGGGGAGGAACGTCAGCTTGACCTCCAGCAGGCGCCGTGGCCTCTAGACACCCATGGAACCCCCTAGTATCGTAACGCCTTCAGGGATATTAGGTTGCCCAGACATGCTGAAACAAAAAGGAAAGAGATGTATACAAAGGATCGAAGGATATTACATATGGATTTAGGGAATATGTTTTTCAAAACAGACTTTTCTTTTTGAAATTGCTTTCTTTTAAAGCCTTTTTGAAAAGAGTTTTCAAAAACTTTTATCTAATTTGGTAACCTTTGGCTCTGATACCAAGTTTGACACCCCACGTCCGTTAATGTCACTCATTAAGAGAATGCATTATGTTTCATGAATCCTTATGAGTAAACAGACACAAAACATTACAAGACAGACATAAATGATAACATCGGAATTCAAAATTTTATTTAAAACATAATTCATAACATCGTGGTCCAAAATATCACAAGGTTGGAACTACATAAAAACCATTTACAATAATATAAAGCTTCTGTCTTGTACCATCAAAGTACATAAATACATAAAAAAAGAGCATAATTCCCCAAAAGAGACAAAGCCATAGTAGTAAAGCCATAGTAGTAAAGACAAGAACTTGAGATATACTTCAAAAGCAGCTCCTAGCAAGATGATAACCGAGTCCAGATTAAGCCTGAGTATTCCCACCCTACGAACCTGGAGGGGGGGGGAGGGAAATGGAAGAGAGAAGAGGAAAAAAAACGGTCAGACATAAAGTCTAGTGAGTCTAGTTACTTTTAGTAAGTAAATAAGTAAAGTATCATTATAGGCATATAAGGTGGGTAAGAAAGATAACATCATAAAAGGTGAGTCTTACAAGGTAAACATGATAGAGTATAACGGTTCCCTAATGATCACTCTGCACTAGTACTAGTATAACCAGAATGAGATAATCCCCAACATGTATAAGATGGTATACTTAGGCGTACTTCTGGTGAGAGGTGCTAACCCCATACAATCCATAGGCAGCCCAACGTAACAGGCTCCTAAACTTTACCAGAGTCTAGATATGCCCTAACTACTAACCAAATTGATTGGCTCCCTACTCCGTAGATACCATGTGCCGACCCCACAATAGGAGGTATCACTTCCTAAAGTGGCAACCCTTCGTTGGTGTGCACAACCATATCTACAGGTGTCACGGTCGTCTTATCCCCTTCTACTCGGCACATGCACGCACATGTCACCGGTAGGTTTGCGGTGCTCACATCGTCCTCTACGTTTGGATCTCTTATAATCAGCCCAATAAGCGTGCCCCGACTCCGACCTTGGGCGGGGCCCTCGTTCGATGCCGTTATATGGGTTACTGACTGAAACCGGTCCCACACACAAGATGATACAAGCTCTCCCCCTTGTCTTGTATCCCTACTAGGATTTCCACAGGCTATGTATACATATTGGTGTCTTTAATTACATAACCCTTTCAAGTTAAGTTCGTGGGCCTATATATAAATATTTCCCACCCTCCCTCAGATATACTTAACCCACCCACTATTCAAACAAATTCACTTAACCCCTATTTAAGTTCATGTTCATAAAATCCCTATGGATTTAACTAGGTTAAATATTTCAATTCGTTACGATATCCATTTATGGTTATAATGTGCTAGACCTCCCACATTAAGCCTACAATTTATGAATGTTGGATATGTCGGGCGGGTCCAGGGACACTTATTCAACATATCGGGCTTAACCTCATGTCTTAGCACGTCTCGTGTTTGTGCACCTAGACCTCTCACATTAGATTCATCACTTGTGGTCGCTGGATATGTCGGGCGGTTCCGGGCAGACTTCTAGAACAAGTGTAATCTAACCTCGTGCGCAATTACAGTTTCTAATTACTGTAATCCTAGGCATTTCATTATTAGCCAATTTTACCTACGTCGTTATAGGTTTTCATGCCCCTTTTTCCCAATTATGTTCACTATAGATTATATGTCCAAATTCATATTCATATACATTATTCAAGTTATGCCAAAATCGCCATTTACAAGTTATGCCCAATTTCAATGTTTTTCCCCTCGTTCCCGAACTAATGCATTCGCATATTTTTAGCGGCATGCCCAGGCTCGAAAATAGCCTGGCTATATAAAATAAAAGGGAAAGGGTAAAGGGAAGATGACAAAAATGATTATTCTAACGAAATCGACATAAACATATGATGGCATAATGATAAGGAGGATATATAAGAACAGATTGGTGAACTTGTGATAATAAAACTAGTTTTAACATAGTAGGGATGTCATAATAGGCATGATTAGATCTGAACAAGGATTTAGATGTCCAACTAATGACATATCCAAATTAACCACCAACATGATAGGTACAAGATGATCTAAATAGTAAATTAGATCTATAATAGAAATGTAGATTTGACATAATAAAGGTTGAGATCCAAGTCATAGTTATGTCAGGATATCATAGATTCACAAGTTTCAATAGATCTAATATGATTCATTCATAGGCATATATCCAAATTACAGTCATATCATGTTTTACTTTTAATCATTTAAATCTAAAGGTAACTTAAACTCACATTGTTTGGATCTAGAAAAATAGAAGGAGAAAAGTGGAGGTTGAATCACAGATATACACTTGAATCTCCAAACTTTGATTGCAGAAGAAGGAAAAGATTTGGTTCAGTCCAGGAACTGACAACATTTAGGCCTCCATTGATTTTAGTGTGAGAAAACTAGAGAAATAAGGCCGTATATATAGCTGCAAGCGCCCAGAACCGACCTGCCACGTCAACCCTAGGGGGGTCGACCTCCCCTTATGGGGTCGACATCCCCCTTAAGGGGTCCCAAGGGTCGACACCCCCTTACGGGGTCGACTCCCCTGGGCGGGATTTTTCCTGCTCGCCTAGATTTTCGTGATTTGAACGATTTTGAATTTTCTTAAACACATTTTGAATTACTAGACCCTATATGTTTATATATAATTCTCTTGCATGTATACAAACTTCAAACCTTCATAACTTCTTCGTACGGTGTCCGTTTTACACAAACCAAATGTCTATGTTGACCAAAATTTCGAGATGGATGCAATAGCGCAGTCTATTTCCCTTAGTTCTGAATATTAAGTTAATTATTATTTAATTTGTACTCCGTTAATGTTGTTAAAATTACAAGGTGTTACTGTAACACCCCGTATTTTCTATGAATATTAAATTAATGAATTTAAGAACACTTATTTTTTAGAAGTAAAATTAGGTGAAACAAGTTATGCTGTTGTGTTCTTCTCGGAATTCTGCTTGAGATAGAGTCTGAGTTTGCGTGAATCAGACTCTGTATGAAGAAGTTAAGGAGGTTGAAAGATTTAAGTTTAAATCAGAATTAAATAAATAATTAGTAAATCAAAATTCGGAATTCAAACCAACAAGAAGAGGTAGGCGGAAAATTCCTGTCAGAGGGTGTCGACCCCCTTAAGGGGTGTCGAGACTGGTGTCGACCCCCCTGCAGCGGTCGAACCCTGCTAATTGTTCTGGATAGTGACGAATTCTGAGGTGTTAGGGCTTATGTGTCGCGCTGTGATTGGATCTCTTTGGTCTGAATGGCTCTGATGACTCCTATGTTGATCTAATGGCTCTAACTAATCCTATAGTTCTACTTAATCACCTCAAACCTTAACCCTAAACCTCATAATCCTATTCTATGAAGCCGTCATGCTGTCCATCTCCATACTAGCATAACCTCCATCTTCTCCAAGCTAGAAATCAAATTAGAGAGAGAGCTTCAAATCAAAGTGGATGCTTTCTTCTTCAATCAAAAAATAAAGATTAGAATCAACGTCAACTAAATTCACTTTTCTAATCCTATCACTGTAAGTTCAGTTATTATTCAGATTTGAACACCTAACAGAAATCATGACTGTAATAATCGGATCTAGAACTATGCCTAATTGTGACATAATCAATTCTGATTCATGTTTATCCTTTTTTCAAATCTGAATTGTCTATGCTTACGAGACTATTGTGATTGAAACAAAGGAACCTATCATGTTGTACACCACTATGCCTGATTGTGAGATAATCAATTCTGATTCATGCTTATCCTTTTGTCAAATCTGAATTACCTATGCTTATGAGACTGTAGTGACTGAAGCAATGGAACCTATCATGTTGTACACTAAATTGGTGATTCTCTTATGTTTAATTCTATCCAACCTTTATGCATATGATGTAACTTGCTCAGTTTGGCCATACTTATTGTTAATGTACAACATGCCTATTGAAAACGTGATTCTTGGATTGGGTACGCCTTTACATGCCTATTTTGTTTCTTATGCCGATTCTTGTGTTCCTTCTCTATTCCTCTTTTTGTTTTATTTTGTGAATACTAGGTTCATTCGGAACCTAGATTGAATCTTGTTATACGTACGATTGAAACGCGGGGAATTGGGGTATGACTTAATTAAGTTATTTTGGCATAACATGTATATTGGACATGACTTGGATTGATTGCAATTGTGGATAATTGGCATACAAAAATTTAGACTTGGGTATATATGGTAAATTTGTAAATTGGCTAAAAGATGAACATGCCTAACACAAGGTTAGATTGAGTTGCGGTGTAAAGCTGCCCGGAACCGCCCGGCACATCCAACGACCGTAACAATAGATCTAATGTGAGAGGTTAGTGCATTAAGCCTAAAACCCAAGGTTAGAATGAGTTTGCGGTAGAAGTCTGCCCGGAACCGCCCGACACATCCTGCAACCGCAAACAACAGTTCGAATGTGAGAGATTCGGACATTAATGAATGAATTAATGCTAATGAAAAGACATGCTAAGAATGGTAGGATTAAGTTAACTAAGGCAACACTTAACCAATACAACATGTTAATCGAACGGATGGGTGGGGTTAGGTTAAATAGAGAACACTTAACCATTATAACATGTTGATTAGGAAACCCTAGTAACGGGGACCCATTTAAGCAGCAACCCACATAGATGTATCATGGCACCCTGAATTAGGCAGGGTGGGGTATGATTACTGGGCTGATTATAAGTGGTCAAAATAGCAGCGGGTGGTGCATTAGTGTAGGTTCTGACGGAGTACGGGCGTGCACGTACTCCGGAGTGGAAAAATCAGGCATTGGGCATCAGTAGTTATACACTGTGCATTTTGAATTGTGTCGGGTAGCCACCATAGGGTTTGATACACCCCATGGTGGGACCAGCACAGGTATCTTCACTAAAGCGGGGCCGAATGACAGAAGTAATAAATGCATGCGAGTAGGAGCTGATTGATTAAAGGATCATTTTATCATGAAAACATGGTGCTAGTTGAAACATTTGTTAGAAGGTGCAGAGAAATAGAAATGAGTGCGATAGCATATTTAGTTTATCCTGCCTTATCTTGCCTTATGCTATCTTGTTACTATGGTATTGTCCTATATTCAGTTTATTCATGTCATGATCCTCTTTCTTGTTTACATGCTAAAAAATCACTGGACTTACCAGGCTTATGTCTGACCCGTTTTCTTTCATCTTTTTTTCTTCCGTTTCCCCCTAGGGCCGCAGAGAGGGAGTACTTCATCTTAGTTCAGACCTTTTCCAGCTTGAAGAGAGTAGTTGTATTGCTTGGATTTTATTTTCTTGGGCTATGGCTGTTGTTACACTTTATTGGGGATTTATGCCGCTTTACTACTGTTTTATGCTTCTTTATGTATTTTGAGTTTTTAATCAAGACAGATTTTTTATTGTAACAACTTTGAAGTTGGGTTTTGAGTCAATGGTTGTAATGCTTTGACTAAACCACGCTGCTTATGAAATAATTCCAGTTTTTCCACTGTTTATATGCCTGTCTTGTAAATTATCTGTATCTTTTACCTATAATGCTTCACCGAAGTTAGTGCTTTCCCTTTGTGAGTGACCTTAACGGAGGTGTAGTGTTTCACTTGGTATCAGAGCTGATGGTTACCAGATCATATAAAAGTTTTTAAAACTATTTTTCAAAAAGAATTTTTAAAGAAGCATTTTTAAGAAAAATGTTGTTTTGTTTTGAAGGCATATTCCCCAAAACCATATGCACTATATTTCTATCCTTTGTTTTGAACCTTTTCGTTTCGTTTCAGCATGTCTGGGGATCTTAATCTTCCCGAGGGCATACAGATACCCGACTGGTTCAGAAGGTATCTGGAGGCTAGGGCTAATGCCGTAGGCCCAACAGACGTTCTTCCTCCCCCAGCTGCAACCGTTCCTCCTCCTCTCCTCCGCGTGTGAATGCTTTCTCGAATATATGTAGAGAATTTCGAGCTATGGGCGGAAAGAACATTAATGGGACTGAATCATTCATGGAACCAAGAAACTGGCTCAAGGAAATAGAAGGTTTGTTTGTTATCTTCGAAGTGGACGATGAGCAGAAGATACAGTTGACTGTATGGTTACTTAAGGACGAAGCCTCTTTCTACTGGGAAGTTACAAATGCTGAGAGACCAGTTGAGACTTGGGAGGATTTCAGAATGAGGTTTGAAATGAAGTTCCTCTCGCAAGCTGAACGAAGCCTACAGATGGAGAAGTTCTTAGCACTCAAATAGGGAAGCCTATCAGTTAAGGAATATGTCAACCAATTCAACCAGCTGGCTAGATTCGGACTGGAGTTGGTAAACACTCCACATAAAAAAGGCTCTCCGTTTCGTTAAAGGGTTGAATGAGCCACTACACAGCCTAGCTATGTCCCATATACCTATGGGTGCGACTTATGAGAGACTGGTGGTTATGGTACTGTTACAGGAGGAAGACAAGGATGGGAAGAAAGAGGCAAAGGTGTAAGGACCTCTAGACAAGAAAGTGGAGGGATCGCAGAATAAGAAGACGGATTCCAAGAAGGGAGGGAAGAATAACAAACCCCATGAGAAGAGGAAGTGTAATTTTTGTGTCATACCTGGACATTTGATTAAGGACTGCAGAAAGAAGAAGAGGAAGATGGGTGGTTGTTTCAATGCGATGAAACATGACCTATGGCTAAGGAATTCCCAAAAAGGCAAGGGCAAGGATAGAGGATAGGATCTACTTCTGGAGGGCAGGTTCGTGCTCTCATTGCGCCTCCGCAAGAATGAGGTAGAAATATTTCTGTTGAGGGTTTAGTTTATCTTTCTGATCATCCAGTTTGTACTCTTTTTTATTCTGGCGTATCGCACTATTTTACATCTACCGCTTTAGTTGAGTCTCTGCACCTAGATACCCGTATAGTAGAGGATCCCATGGTTTTTTCAAATTCAATTGGGGGTTCGGTTTATTTGTCAATGATTTGTTTGGATTTTGAAATTTCTATACTAAGCGTTGGGTTCAGATGTAATGCTTATGTTTTGGGTTTCACGGGCAATATGTTGATTCTAGGCATGGATTAGTTATCCAGTAATGATGCCATCCTCGACTGTGAGAAGAGAGTGGTTAGACTTATGACTCGCCTCGGTAATACTCTCGAAATCTCTTGTAATCCCATAAATTTTGTTATGCTTAGCTACCTAGAATCTCTTGATGCGTCTGTTGAAAACTTCCAATCTGTTAGAGTAATCTATGAATATTCGGATGTATTTGAAGAGATGAAGGGTTTACCACCAAAGAGAGGGATAGACTTCCGCATATACCTGGTTGATAATGCAAAACCCGTTGCTTTACCGTTCGACACATGGATCCAAGGGAAAGGAAGGAGCTCAGCAAGAAAGTTAAAGAGCTGCTCGAAAAGGGGTTCATAAAGCGGAGTATTTCTGAATGGGGTGATCCAGTAGTGTTCGCAACCAAAGCGGATGGTTCACTTTGCCTATGCGTGGATTATAGGGAGATAAACAAGCTGACCAAGAAGAATATGCACCCACTTCCAAAAATAGACGACTTGTTCGACCTGCTCGTAGGTGCATCAGTTTTCTCCTAACTAGATCTAGCCATCGGATTCCATCAGCTAAGAGTGGCTGAAGAGATCATAGATAAGACCGCGTTCAAGACCCTGGATTGTTTCTTCGAATGGCTTGTCATGCCTTTCGGCTTGATAAACGCACCCGCCTATTTTGTAGAGTAGATGAGTAGGGTGTTCAGGGAGTTCCTTAATAAATTTGTAGTGGTGTTCGTGGACGACATTTTGATTTTCTCAAAAAAGTAAGGAAGAACATGCTTTGCATCTAAGGGAAATTATGGATACTTTTCGTGCACATCAGCTGAAAGAAAAATTTTCCAAATGCCATTTTTAGAGAGATGAAGTAAGATTTCTTGGGCATGTGGTGTCCAAAGAAGGGATAGCCGTGGATCCCGCAAAAGTAGTCGCAGTGCAAGATTGGAAGATTCCAAGGAATGCAACCGAAGTACGAAGTTTTCTCGGACTAGCGGGCTATTACAAAAAGTTCATTAAGGACTTTGCAAATATCTGAGCCCCACTTACTAGATTGACGAAGAAGAACCTAACTTTTGCCTGGGATTTGGATTGCGATGTTGCTTCCCAATGATTGGAAAGGGCTCTGACAATAGCCCCGGTTCTGACATTGCCTGATGGGAGTAAGATGTTTACGGTATACACAGACGCATGCGGTACATGATTAGGCGCTGTCTTGATGCAAGAAGGCAAAGTAGTTTGTTATGGGGGAAGGCAGTTGAAGGTACATGAGAAGAACTACCCAACTCATGATTTAGAGCTAGCTGCCATTGTTTTCGCTCTTAAGTCATGGCGCCATTACCTATTAGGAGAAAGGTTTGAATTGTCTACCGACCATAAATCATTAAAGTACCTTTTCTCACAAAAAGATCTTAACTTAAGACAACAAAGGTGGATGGAGTTTCTTGCCTCATACGATTTTGAGATTGCTTATACCCCTGGCAAGGGCAATGTGGTAGCAGACGCCTTAAGTAGGAAAAAGATGACCTTACGTCCTCTCTTTGTGGAAAGGCAAAGCTTGGAGTACATAGCAACCTTTGACTTTAGACCCTCTTTTGAGTTTGTACCTGGTTTGTTAGCAAAGCTAGAGATGCGGCCTACGCTTTTGGACTCTATAGGAACCGCGCAACGTGAAGACCCTCAGATTGTTGATATGATGGATAAGTTAATTAGAGATGAGACTTCTAGTCACCTCAATAGATACTCCATAGATGCCAAGGGTTGGTTGAGATGGGATGGAAGACTATGCATCCCACAAGCAAGGGATTTGGTGAAGACAGTTCTCGAGGAAGCACAGAATTCTAAGTTGACCATACACCCAGGTGGAGAAAAGTGGTATAAAGACATAAAAAGTGTTTTCTTTTGGAATGGCATGAAGAAGGATGTAGCTGAATTCGTCTCTAAATGCTTGATATGCCAGCAAGTCAAGGTGGAGCAGAAGAAGCCTGGTGGTCTGCTTCATCCTCTAGAGGTCCCACAGTGGAAATGGAATAGCATTTCGATGGACTTTATAGATGGCTTGTGTAACACCCCGAAAATTCTTTAACTGTGAAATTAACGAATTAAAGTATAATCAAATTCAAATCAAAGAACCAAGGGAAATGGGATACGCCATTGCGTTCGTCTCGGAAAAATACGCGAAATAGAGTCCGAGTTTTCGAAAAACGGAGTCCGTATGAAGAAGATATGGCCTTCGGAAGTTTTGAATTAAATTTAAAATTCAAACAGAATAAAATAATTAAAAATCGGGCCCAGTGGGCCAGGGCGGATAAACACCCGCCTAGGCCACCCAGGTCGACTGGGCTGTCGACCTGGGCTACCCATGTCGACAGGGCTGTCGACAGCCCTGTCGACAGGGGTGTCGACCTGGTCGAGCCCAGTCAACCTGGCTGGCCAGGTCGGTGTGTGGTCGAATTTCTGTGGTCTGCTTTGTCATTAGGGGTAGGTAGCGGGTTTTTATTGGTCTCTCTTCCTAATGAATGGCTACGATCTAACCTAGCAACATCAAGGGTCCTAATCAGTTCCTAACCTCTATATAAACAACCCTAGACTAAACCCTAATCTATTCATTCAAATTAAGAACATAGCCGCCATGTTGCTGAGGAACGACTAAGAGTAGCCGCCGACTAGAGAGAGAATTAGGAAGAAAGTTCTAAAGCCTAAAGCAATTCAAGCAACCTAAAGCCAATCAATTCAACAAAGGGATCATATCTCTTAATTAGAGAATTCGCCGCAACCATTGTAAGTAGAGTATTACTTTGGTATGAATAAACAACTGTATTGATTTGTATGCTTGAATTGGGATAATAAAGTAATTCATATTTGTGCAAAATTATGTTATTCATTATAAAGAACTACATGCGGTAGTTCTATGCAAGTATACGTTTGGAATATTGCACAAATTATGTAATCTATGTTGAAGCTACATGTATGTAGTTGATTGAAATTCATACAAGTTTGGGGCTTTGTTATCATGCCACCATGATGTATATTTTTGTGCATAAATCATTTTGCAAGTAATTGAAACAAGTTTGGTTGTTATAGTTCATATGAAACTATGTTGGAATTTTGACACCATAATCCATGTATTAAGTCATGCTTTTGCAAACTTATGAATATGGCTAGGCTGTGAATGATATTTGGCATAATTGAAATCCATGATTAAGTCTATCTTGTTTACAAGAATTATATGATGACATATGTGAGACATGGCTAGGTTAGACTCAAAAATCCCTTTTTGCAAGTTTAAAGCAAACACCATGATTAGGAATATTTATGCATAAATATATTTATACCATCGTTATGTGATTAGACTTAAACCATGATTAAGTTGAACTATGCTTTTGTGTTAGTAACAAAGTATCCCTTTTGTAAACATGTAGAAACCTTATGAACATGACTTGTTTATGTTTATGCCGTGTTTATGCTAAAAGTATTTATGCCATGCTTATGTTTGACATTATGCTATGCTTATGCTAGGAATATTTATGACATGCTTATGTTTGACATTATGCTATGCTTATGCTAGAAATATTTATGACATGCTTATGTTTGACATTATGCCTAAATAAGAATATAGGTTCATGTTGTAGTTAAACCTATGCAAGTTCACATGCTTTGATTCATGTCACCTATGTTACCACTATACAAGTACACCAATTTCTATTTTGTATTTCCCACGTCGTATTGCAAGTTCATGCGCTCACCTTCCCCTCTTTGTGTATACGCCATAAGCCTCCCCTTTTCGCATGGCTAAATTGGGCTTTAAAAGGCTAAGCCCAATGTATATAAACGGACGTGTAAAACGGGGGAAAATAACGTTGGGTTAAAATTAATTAACGAATAAATGAAAATATAAAATAGAAGGGCCCAAATTCAAGTATGGGTTGGGCCCATGATTGGTATAACCTTTACACCATTAACTTAATAATGGGCCGCAAATATTTACATATAAGAAATAAAGAAGAATGACAAGATATGTAAATGTAGAAAATACGATGTGTTTAACCCGAGGTTGGATTGAGTTGTGATGTAAACCTGCCCGGAACCGCCCGGCTGTCCAGTAGTCACAACAATACCTATCCAATGTGGGAGGTTAAACATGGAGCCCAGCAAGGACCCGAGGTTAGACTGAGTTGTGGCGTAAGACTGCCCGGAACTAACCGGCAACAGGCAGCCACAACAATACCTGTCTAATGTGAGAGGTCAGGGCCTTAATAAGACAATTAAGGCTGAGTCAGGATTGTTAGGATTAAGTGAACTAAAGACTTAATCAAAATGGAACATGCTAAACTAAACGGACTGGTGGGGTTAGGTTAGGAAACACTTAACCAACTTAGCATGTTGGCTAGAGATAGAAAACCTAGTAACGGGGGACCCTTTTCAGCAGTAACCCTAAAAGGTGTATCAGGATACCCTGAAACTAGGCAGGGTGGGGCACGATTACTGGGCTGATTGTAAGAGGTCAAAGCGACGGCGGTGGTGTAGCAGTGTAGGTTCTAACGGAGTGCGGGCGTGCACGCACTCCGGCGCAGAAAAATAAGGCACTGCACACCAGTAGCATACCTGTGCACTCTAAGGTTGTGTCGGGTTGCCACTATGGGACTTGATACACCCCATGGTGGGACCAGCATAGGTAACTACAGACATCGGGGGCCGTAAGACACATGTAACTTTGCGAGTAGGAGCCGATCATCATAGAATGGATCACATCACCCTGATTATGGGGTGCAAATTGGAAACTAGTATATGGGTTCAGAGATTAACGTGGGGTACGATAGTATATTCGACCCTAGATAACTTAACCAAGTTTATTGTGCTTGCCCACTTCTTGTTTATACTTATCATACCCAGTTCTTTATTCATAGACAAAATAGTACTAGACTTACTCAGGCTTTATGTCTAACTCTACTTTTCTTTCGTCTTCTTTCTTCCGTTCCCCCCCCCCAGGTCCTCAGGGAGGGAACACAGCAGCTTGACCAACCTCAACATCCAGCTTGAAGAAGAGAAATGTATTGCTTGGACTTTCCTGTTTTGAACTATGGCTTTGGACAATCCACTATGGGGCTTTTGCAGTTTATCTATGTTTTATTTATGCTTCTTTAAATAATGTACTCAAGACAGATTATGAAAGTGTTATGTTATGTTTTTGGAAAGGATGTTGTTGTAACACGTATTTGACTTTATGAAATAAAGTTTGTTGTTCTTCCGCTGTTTACAAATACGTGTTCTTATATCTGTCTTGTATATCTGTGACTTGTACTTATAAACCTCCACCAAAATTAGGGCATTCCCCTTGAGAGTGACCCTAACGGAGGTGGGGTGTTTCACTTGGTATCAGAGCATAGGTTTACCAGATAAGATAAAAAGTTTTGAAAAATTATTTTCAAAAAGGAAATTTAAAGAAGCATTTTTAAAAGAAAAATATTATTTTATTTTAAAAAGGCAAAAGTCCACTCCCCAAAGCCATAGGAACTATCTCTTATCCTTCGTTTTGAATCTATCCTTTTTGTTTCAGCATGTCCCAAGATCTTAACTTGCCGGAAGGGGTGCCAATACCTGGTTGGTTTGGACGGTTCTTAGAAGCAAGGGCCACTCAGCCAGGTCCTACTGTTCCTCCTCCCCCAGCTGAAGGGAATCATCCAGCTGCGGCAGCACCTTTTCCTCCACCTCCTCCTCGGGGAAACACATTCGCTAAGATATGTAAAGATTTTAAAGCTATGGGAGGAAGGGATTTCCATGGAACTGAGTCCTTCGTGGCAGCTAGAAATTGGCTGAAAGAGACGGAGGACCTATTCATTATCTTTGAGGTAGAAGATAGACAAAAAGTACAATTGGCAGTATGGCTATTGAAGGGCGAGGCTTCCTACTGGTGGGAAGTCACTAATGCTGAAAGACCAGTGGAGACATGGGAGGACTTTAGGGCAAGGTTTGAGACTAAGTTTCTCTCAGATGCGGAAAGAAGTTTGCAGTTGGAAAAATTCTTATTTCTTAAGCAAGGGGACAAGACTGTCAGAGAGTATGTGAATCAGTTCGATGAGCTGGCTAGGTTTGGGCTTGACCTAGTCAACACCCCGCACAAGAAGGCTCTCCGTTTCGTCAAAGGGTTGAATGAGCCATTACACAGTTTGGCCATGACCCATATACCCATGGGAGCCACATATGAAAGATTGGTGCAAATGGCATTGCTGAATGAAGAGGATAAGGGCAAGAAGGAGACAAAGGCAGAAACCTGTCAAGGGAAGAAAGAGGGTTTGCAGCCTAAGAAGACAGACTTTAAAAAAGGCGGGGAAGGCAACAAAGAGAAGAGGACGTGTAATTTCTGTGGCAAAGTGGGGCACTTGGTAAAGGACTGCCGGAAAAAGAAGGCCAAGGAGAATGGTGGGTGCTTTTCTTGCGGTGAGACGGGCCATAGGGCTAAGGACTGGCCAAAGAAACGGGGACAGGGGCAGGGCGCTGGATCCACCCCAGGGGCACAGGTTCATGTGCTGGAAGCGCCACCTTTGCAACAGCGAGGTACAAACACTTCTGTAGAAAGTGTAGTTTATCTTTAAGATCACCCCGTTCGCATTTTATTTGATTCTGGCGCATCACACTCCTTTATCTCGTCTGCTTTAGTAGAATCTCTGCACCTAAAAACTAGTATGGTAGAGGACCCCTTAATTGTTTCAAACCCAATTGGGGGCCCAGCTCATTTGTCTATGATCTGTTTGGATTTGAAAATTTCTATTCTAAGTGTTGAATTTCAATGTAGTGCCTTTGTTTTGGGCTTTTCGGGGTATGGTTTGATTTTGGGTATGGATTGGCTATCCCGTAATGGGGCCATCCTTGATTGTGAGAAAAGGGTTGTTAGGCTCCTAACCCGGCTCGGTAATACTTCGGAAATTTCTTGTAATCCCTCGTATGCGGTTATGCTTAGTTATCTTGAATCGCTAGATGCCTCTGTTGAAAATTTGAAATCAGTTAGAGTGGTCCGGGAATATCCGGATGTCTTTGAAGAGGTGAAGGGCTTGCCTCCAAAGCGGGAAATAGATTTCCGCATATATCTTGTAGATAATGCAAAGCCCGTTGCGTTGCCCGTTAGACATATGGCTCCACGAGAAAGGAAAGAGCTCAGTAAATAGATTAAAGAGCTTCTAGAAAAGGGGTTCATTAGGAGGAGCATTTCAGAATAGGGCGCTCCAGTAGTGTTTGCCACTAAGGCTGAAGGTTCATTTCGCTGATGCATGAGTTGTAAAGAATCACCTTAGTAAGTACATTTGGCAACATAGTTGACATTTGTTTATTTTCAAGAGATAATTCATCTATGTGGAATACCTTCTTGTAAGTGAACAAGATCCAAGATTCACTAATGAATTTTGGAGAGCTTGCATGGAACCATGAGTACGCAGTTAGGCTTGAGCCAATTATACTAGAAGGAGAATAAGTGAAAGAGGAACGAGAAATAGGTTCCAACTCATATTTTGGAAACAAGAATTAAGAAGCTACGAAATTGTGAAGTTAAAGACGGACAAAGCATAATGGAGTTAAGCTCAAGAAATGCGGCTTAGAAGATTGAAGACTAGATTCGTGCATCGTATCTCTTCTTAAGAGTATATCCTTGATCCCTCTCTTCCTGTAAAGCTCACTTGCATGCTATCTTTTGTGTATAGCCTCTCGGTCCTATTCTTAATCCAATTTCTATTGCAAACCCCATATGGAGTATGACTCATCTGTTAGTAACACATGTTGGGGCTCGAGGGTGTTCATCGGTTTGACTAAAGTTTTCGGGTTTTATAGGATACAGATTGGTCTTAGGAAGGGACTCCCTTGCGACCTAAAAGGAGTCCATCATGCTTAGTTTCCTAGAATCATATATGGTGGTTGGGTTGAGTAACTCTTTGGGTGTCAGTCTGATGTTGATTTCGGTCTTCGGGGCTGATGCTTAGAGAGTTCTTCTCCTAATCAATATATATGTGGCATACGTTTTCAGTTTTGGGCACAAAGTTTTTACTTGCTTCATTCGACTATACCTTTAGGTAGGACCATTCCCTATCATTGAGAAAATTTGGAAAATGGCCTATAGATTAGAGCTACCCGAGAAGTTGGCTGGAGTCCACAACGTTTTTCACGTTTCTCATCTCCGAAAATGTCTACACGAGTCTGCTGAAGTAGTAGAGCCAAACGTCCTCGAAGAGGCCGAAGTGGAACGCGAAGCAACCATAAGAAGAGTTCCAACCCGCATATTAGGAACGGAAGTGAAGAAGCTACGCAACCGTGAAGTCAAGCTCGTCAAAGTCCAGTGGAGCGACACCGAGGGAGACGCGACTTGGGAGACTGAAGCTAAAATCCGTACAGCCTACCCTTTTCTGTTCGAGGGTACATCCTTGATCTTTCATTTTCCTTAAGTTGCGCTTTTATCTATCTTTTTAGGTATATTTCCTCGACCTTATCTTTTAGGTAGAAACCCTTTGGATGGAAACATGTGGTTGAAACATGTTATGTATGAATGGTTGCAAGTGGTTGCAAGTGATTGCTAGTGGTTGCTCGTGGTTGCATATACACACACAATCTAGGTTTTAGATCGGCTCAGTCACTTCATATTGCATATGCATATATGTTTGCTTTCATATGTGGTTGAACTTTAATGTGTTGTCATGTGGATGTTGCATTTGTATTGAATGATTGTGCACTCATGTAGAATCAAGAATAGGAAAATTTGCATACATAATGGATTCATGGCACTTACATAATTCGCATTAAGGAGGTCAACTGAATCAGTAGACCGCCTGATTTTGCATTAGATAAGTTCATGTACACACACACTTCGCATATGATCATGAAGCATTAGAAATCTTTTAAGGACAATGGATGCTCGTGTTTGATGGATGAGTAGATGGATGATAGGATGTTAGGATATACATTCCTCCTAGCTTGAAGATTTCGGGGACGAAATCCTTTTAAGTGGGGGAGAATGTAACACCCCGAAAATTCTTTAACTGTGAAATTAACGAATTAAAGTATAATCAAATTCAAATCAAAGAACCAAGGGAAACGGGATACGCCATTGCGTTCGTCTCGGAAAAATACGCGAAATAGAGTCTGAGTTTTCGAAAAACGTAGTCCGTATGAAGAAGATATGGCCTTCGGAAGTTTTGAATTAAATTTAAAATTCAAACAGAATAAAATAATTAAAAATCGGGCCCAGTGGGCCAGGGCGGATAAACACCCGCCTAGGCCACCCAGGTCGACTGGGCTGTCGACCTGGGCTACCCATGTCGACAGGGCTGTCGACAGCCCTGTCGACAGGGGTGTCGACCTGGTCGAGCCCAGTCAACCTGGCTGGCCAGGTCGGTGTGTGGTCGAATTTCTGTGGTCTGCTTTGTCATTAGGGCTCGGTGGCGGGTTTTTATTGGTCTCTCTTCCTAATGAATGGCTACGATCTAACCTAGCAACATCAAGGGTCCTAATCAGTTCCTAACCTCTATATAAACATCCCTAGACTAAACCCTAATCTATTCATTCAAATTAAGAACATAGCCGCCATGTTGCTGAGGAACGACTAAGAGTAGCCGCCGACTAGAGAGAGAATTAGGAAGAAAGTTCTAAAGCCTAAAGCAATTCAAGCAACCTAAAGCCAATCAATTCAACAAAGGGATCATATCTCTTAATTAGAGAATTCGCCGCAACCATTGTAAGTAGAATATTACTTTGGTATGAATAAACAACTGTATTGATTTGTATGCTTGAATTGGGATAATAAAGTAATTCATATTTGTGCAAAATTATGTTATTCATTATAAAGAACTACATGCGGTAGTTCTATGCAAGTATACGTTTGGAATATTGCGCAAATTATGTAATCTATGTTGAAGCTACATGTATGTAGTTGATTGAAATTCATACAAGTTTGGGGCTTTGTTATTATGCCACCATGATGTATATTTTTGTGCATAAATCATTTTGCAAGTAATTGAAACAAGTTTGGTTGTTATAGTTCATATGAAACTATGTTGGAATTTTGACACCATAATCCATGTATTAAGTCATGCTTTTGCAAACTTATGAATATGGCTAGGCTGTGAATGATATTTGGCATAATTGAAATCCATGATTAAGTCTATCTTGTTTACAAGAATTATATGATGACATATGTGAGACATGGCTAGGTTAGACTCAAAAATCCCTTTTTGCAAGTTTAAAGCAAACACCATGATTAGGAATATTTATGCATAAATATATTTATACCATCGTTATGTGATTAGACTTAAACCATGATTAAGTTGAACTATGCTTTTGTGTTAGTAACAAAGTATCCCCTTTGTAAACATGTAGAAACCTTATGAACATGACTTGTTTATGTTTATGCCGTGTTTATGCTAAAAGTATTTATGCCATGCTTATGTTTGACATTATGCTATGCTTATGCTAGGAATATTTATGACATGCTTATGTTTGACATTATGCTATGCTTATGCTAGAAATATTTATGACATGCTTATGTTTGACATTATGCCTAAATAAGAATATAGGTTCATGTTGTAGTTAAACCTATGCAAGTTCACATGCTTTGATTCATGTCACCTATGTTACCACTATACAAGTACACCAATTTCTATTTTGTATTTCCCACGTCGTATTGCAAGTTCATGCGCTCACCTTCCCCTCTTTGTGTATACGCCATAAGCCTCCCCTTTTCGCATGGCTAAATTGGGCTTTAAAAGGCTAAGCCCAATGTATATAAACGGACGTGTAAAACGGGGGAAAATAACGTTGGGTTAAAATTAATTAACGAATAAATGAAAATATAAAATAGAAGGGCCCAAATTCAAGTATGGGTTGGGCCCATGATTGGTGTAACCATTACACCATTAACTTAATAATGGGCCGCAAATATTTACATATAAGAAATAAAGAAGAATGACAAGATATGTAAATGTAGAAAATACGATGTGTTTAACCCGAGGTTGGATTGAGTTGTGATGTAAACCTGCCCGGAACCGCCCGGCTGTCCAGTAGTCACAACAATACCTATCCAATGTGGGAGGTTAAACATGGAGTCCAGCAAGGACCCGAGGTTAGACTGAGTTGTGGCGTAAGACTGCCCGGAACCAACCGGCAACAGGCAGCCACAACAATACCTGTCTAATGTGAGAGGTCAGGGCCTTAATAAGACAATTAAGGCTGAGTCAGGATTGTTAGGATTAAGTGAACTAAAGACTTAATCAAAATGGAACATGCTAAACTAAACGGACTGGTGGGGTTAGGTTAGGAAACACTTAACCAACTTAGCATGTTGGCTAGAGATAGAAAACCTAGTAACGGGGGACCCTTTTCAGCAGTAACCCTAAAAGGTGTATCAGGATACCCTGAAACTAGGCAGGGTGGGGCACGATTACTGGGCTGATTGTAAGAGGTCAAAGCGACGGCGGTGGTGTAGCAGTGTAGGTTCTAACGGAGTGCGGGCGTGCACGCACTCCGGCGCAGAAAAATAAGGCACTGCACACCAGTAGCATACCTGTGCACTCTAAGGTTGTGTCGGGTTGCCACTATGGGACTTGATACACCCCATGGTGGGACCAGCATAGGTAACTACAGACATCGGGGGCCGTAAGACACATGTAACTTTGCGAGTAGGAGCCGATCATCATAGAATGGATCACATCACCCTGATTATGGGGTGCAAATTGGAAACTAGTATATGGGTTCAGAGATTAACGTCGGGTACGATAGTATATTCGACCCTAGATAACTTAACCAAGTTTATTGTGCTTGCCCACTTCTTGTTTATACTTATCATACCCAGTTCTTTATTCATAGACAAAATAGTACTAGACTTACTCAGGCTTTATGTCTGACTCTACTTTTCTTTCGTCTTCTTTCTTCCGTTTCCCGCCCCCCCCCAGGTCCTCAGGGAGGGAACACAGCAGCTTGACCAACCTCAACATCCAGCTTGAAGAAGAGAAATGTATTGCTTGGACTTTCCTGTTTTGAACTATGGCTTTGGACAATCCACTATGGGGCTTTTGCAGTTTATCTATGTTTTATTTATGCTTCTTTAAATAATGTACTCAAGACAGATTATGAAAGTGTTATGTTATGTTTTTGGAAAGGATGTTGTTGTAACACGTATTTGACTTTATGAAATAAAGTTTGTTGTTCTTCCGCTGTTTACAAATATGTGTTCTTATATCTGTCTTGTATATCTGTGACTTGTACTTATAAACCTCCACCAAAATTAGGGCATTCCCCTTGAGAGTGACCCTAACGGAGGTGGGGTGTTTCAGCTTGCCTATGTCAAGAAGGGGCAATACCAGTATTTGGGTAATAGTTGATAGGCTCACTAAAAGCGCTAACTTTATACCTGTTAAGAGTAGGAGGACTGCCTCATCATCAGCATCCATTTATCCTAAAGAGGTAGTTCGACTGCATGGGATACCCTCTAGCATAGTAAGTGATCTAGATCCTATCTTTACGAGCGAGTTTTGGACGAGTTTGCAAGAGGCTGTAGGCACACAGCTGTGCTTAAGCCTTTCCTATCACCCTCAAACCGATGGTCAGACGGAAAGGGTGAATAGAGTGTTAGAAGATCTCTTGAGATTGTGCATTCTTGATTTTGGAGGAACATGGGAGGATCATCTTCCTTTGGTGGAGTTCGTCTACAACAATAGCTACCAAGCCACCATAGGCATGGCACCCTTCGAGGCTTTATATAGAAGACCATGCTGATCACCTACTTGTTGGTGGGAGTCTACAGACAAGCTTATACTTAGGCCAAATATGATCAGAGAAACTTCAGAGAAAGTGGACTTGATACGAAGATGAATGAAGACCGCACAAGATAGAAAAAAATCCTACGCGGATAAAAGAAGGACCAACCTTGAGTTTGAGGTTGGAGATAGGGTTTTCCGTAAAGTATCTCCTTTGAGGAATGTCATTCGCTTTGGATCCATAGGGAAATTGGCACCAAGGTTTGTAAGGCTATTTCCTATCATTGAGAGGATTAGGACGATGACTTATAGAGTAGAGCTATCTGAAAGATTGGCTGGAGTTCGTAATGTTTTTCATGTTTCTCATCTACGAAAGTGCTTACACGAGTCTGCGGAAGTTGTGGAGCCGAGCATACTAGAGGGAGTAGAAGTGAAACGAGAAGCGATAGTGAGAAGAGTTCCAACTTGTATCTTGGGAACAGAAGTTAAAAAGCTACGCAATCGCGAGGTCGAGCTAGTAAAAGTAAAATGGAGTGACGCTGAGTTAGACGCGACTTGGGAGACTGGAGACAAGATACGTGCAGCCTACCCTTATCTTTTTGAGGGTACATCCTTGATCTCTTTTTCCATAAGTTTATGCATGCTTGTATCTAACTTTAAAGTATATCTGCTCGGTCCTATTCTTGATCCTTTATGCATTCATGTAGAAGTTATAAAGTACGATTAGGAGTAATTGCATACATGATGGACTCATAGCACTGACATGATTCGCATTAAGGAGGTCAACTAAATCAGTGGACCGCCTGATTTTGCATTAGATAAGGACATGCACACACACTATGCATATGATAATGGAAGCATTAGAAATATTTTAAGGACAATGGATGCCTATGATTGATGGTTGAGTAGATGGATGTTGGATGTTAGGATACATTCTTCTTAACTTAGAGATTTCAGGGACGAAATCCTTTAAGGAGGGGAGAATGTAACACCCCGTATTTTCTATGAATATTAAATTAACGAATTTAAGAACACTTAATTTTTAGAAGAAGAATTAGGTGAAACGGGTTACGCCATTACGTTCGTCTCGGAATTCTGCTTGAGATAGAGTCCTAGTTTGCGTGAATCGGACTCTGTATGAAGAAGTCATGGAGGTTGGAAGATGAAAATTTAAATCATAATTAAATAAAAAATTAGTAAATCAAAATTCGGAATTCAAACCAGCAAGAAGAGGTAGGCGGGAAAATTCATGCCAGAGGGTGTTGACCCCCTTAAGGGGTGTCGACATAGGTGTCGTCCCCCCTTGCAGGGGTCGAACCCTGCTAATTGTTCTGGACAGTGACGAATTCTGAGCTGGTAGGGCTTAGTGTTGCGCTATGATTTGCTCTCTTTGGTCTGAATGGCTTTGATGACTCCTATATTGATCTAATGGCTCTAACTAATCCTATACTTATATATAATCACCTCAAACCTTAACCCAAAACCTCATAATCCTATTTTATGAAGCCATCATGATGTCCATCTCCATACTAGCATAGCCTCCATCTTCTCCAAGCTAGAAATCAAATTAGAGAGAGAGCTTCAAATCAAAGGGGATGCTTTCTTTTTCAATCAACAAATAAAGATTAAAATCAATGTCAACTAAATTCACTTTTCTAATCCTATCACTGTAAGTTCAGTTATTATTCAGATTTGAACACCTAAATGAAATCATGATTGTAATAATCAGATCAAGTAATATGCCTAATTGTGACATAATCAATTCTGATTCATGTTTATCCTTTTGTCAAATCTCAATTGCTTATGCTTACGAGACTATTGCGATTGAAACAATGGAACCTATCATGTTGTACACCACTATGACCAATTGTGAGATAATTAATTCTTATTCATGCTTAACCTTTTGTCAAATCTGAATTACCTATGCTTATGAGATTGTTGTGATTGAAACAATGGAATCTATCATGTTTTACACTAAATTGGTGATTCTCTTATGTTCAATTCTATCGAACCTTTATGCTTATGATGTAACTTGCTCAGTTTGACCATACTTATTATTAATGTACAACATGCCTGTTGGAAACATGATTCTTGGATTGGGTACATCTTTACGTGCCTATTTTGTTTCTTATGCCAATTCTTGTGTTCCTTCTCTATTCCTATTTTTGTTTTATTTTGTGAATACTAGGTTCATTCGGAACCTAGATTGAATCTTGTTATACGTACGATTGAAACGCGCAGGATCGGGGTAAGACTTAATTAAGTAATTTTGGCATAACATGTATATTGGACATGACTTGGATTGATTGCAATTATGGATAATTGGCATACAAAAATTTAGACTTGGGCATATATGGTAAATATGTGAATTGGAAAAAAGATGAACATGCCTAACACGAGGTTAGATTGAGTTGCGGTGTAAGGCTGCTCGGAACCACCCGGCACATCCAGCGACCGCAACAACATATCTAATGTGATCGGAGGTTAGCGCATTAAGCCCAAAACCCGAGGTTAGAATGAGTTTGCAGTAGAACTTTACTCGGAACCGCCCGGCACATCCAACAACCGCAAACAACAGTTCTAATGTGAGAGGTTAAGGCATTAATGAATGAATTAATGCTAATGAACAGACATGCTAAGATTGGTAGGGTTAAGTTAACTAAGTCAACACTTAACCAATACAACATGTTAATTGAACAGATGGGTGGGGTTAGGTTAAATTGAGAACACTTAACCATTATAACATGTTGATTAGGAAACCCTAGTAACGGGGACCCATTTCAGCAGGAACCCACATAGATGCATCATGGTACCCTGAACTAGGCACGGTAGGGCACGATTACTGGGCTGATTATAACCGGTCAAAATAGCCGTGCGACATTGTAGGTTCCGACGGAGTACGGGCGTGTACGTACTCCGGAGTGGAAAAAATTCAGGCACGGGGCATTAGTAGTTATACACTGTGCATCTTGAATTGTGTCGGGTTGCCACCATAGGGATTGATACACCCCATGGTGGGACCAGCACAGGTATCTACAATTAAGCGGGGCCGAATGACACAAGTAATAAATGCATGCGAGTAGGAGCCGATTGATAAAGGGGTCATTTTATCATGAACACATGGTGCTAGTTGAAACATTTGTTAGTAGGTGCAGAGAAATAGAAATGAGTGCAATAGCATATTCAGTTTATCCTGCCTTATCTTGCCTTTTGTTTTCTTGTTACTATGGTATTGTCCTATATTCAGTTTATTCATGTCATGATCCTCTTTCTTGTTTACATTCTGAGAAATCACTAGACTTACCAGGCTTATGTCTGACCCGTTTTCTTTCGTTTTCTTTTCTTACGTTTCCCCCCCCCCGGTCCGCAGGGAGGGAATACTTCAATTTAGTTCAGACCTTTTCCAGCTTGAAGAGAGTAGACGTATTGCTTGGATTCTCTTTTCTTGGGCTATAGCTGTGGTTACACTTTTATTGGGGATTTATGCCGCTTTACTACTGTTTTATGCATCTTTATGTATTTTGAATTTTTAATCAAGATAGAAGTTTTATTGTAACAACTTGGAAGTTGGGTTTTGAGACAATGGTTGTAATGCTTTGAGTAAACCACGCTGCTTATGAAATAATTCTAGTTTTTCCACTGTTTATATGCCTGTCTTGTAAATTATCTATATCTTTTACCTATAATGCTTCACTAAAGTTAATGCATTCCGTTTGTGAGTGACCTTAACGGATGTGGGGTGTTTCAGTTACAGTTGGTCTAATTTCTCTTTGTTACTTTCTCATTGATAATTATAACATGGCTCAAACTTGAAGTTTGGTGAGAACTTTTGTAGATTTGGTTTTTTATCAACCATGTCAAGTTGTAAAACCTAATGTTTTGATAAACTACTTCTATGAATGTACATTCTATCTATTTGGTTGAAGAAATGCATTTTATTTTAAAAAAACGAAAAGATTTCCCTTATATCATAAGCGGGTATATTAATATCTTAAAGCGTTGCTTTAGAGATGTAACACCCCACACCCGCTACGGTCACTCTCTAAGGGAATGCCATAACATTGGCGGAGTATTTTAGTGAATATAGAACAGAGAAATTACAGCAAGACAGATATAAGTAATACTTGAAAATTTAAAACAACATTTCAATGCAGCGGAAAGTAAAACATATCTGGTTACATCACAAAACCATAATAAGAGTTAAGTACAAATATCCATTCTTGCTAAATAAGAATACATAATCCCAATACATCAACTGATAGCCATAAAAGAAAAGGGTAAGCTGAGCTCTACATCTAGGGTCCAAGCTCCAAGAGAGTAATAAAAGCAAACTGATCAAGGCCCACTAGCACTAGGCCCAACCTGAGGACCTGAGGGGAAAAAGATAAAAACAACGGGGTCAGACATAAGCCTGAGTGAGCCCTATAACCTTAACAATACAATTATTAAAGTAATTAGGGTATGATATGAACTCGGTACGGTACCTTTGGGGATAATGACTACACTAAGTAGCCAACAAACATAGGATGAACTAAGATAACCGTAAAGACGCATCTACCCACCCAAGGATAATTACTAACTGCACCACACCAATCATTCCTACTCAAAGATTGATCCCACCCAAGGACTTAAAAGAAAGATATAACTAGTAGTTTCATGTACCCCTAGCTGACCACATAGGTGCCGTCTGCCCCTATCACCACTAGGTGTACCCCACTACTCCCCAAGCGATCGGCTCCCTAACGTAGATACCCGTGCTGGTCCCACAGTGGGGTGTATCACTCCCCTAAAGTGGCAACCCAATACTATCAACGGTGCACGGCTTATACCTACACGATGCAACAACGGCTTATCTACCAGCCCGGGCCCACACACGCATATGAAACCCGTTGGACTTGCGTTGCCACCGCTAACCCGTTTTGGCCTCTTATAATCAAGCCCAGTACGCATGTCCCGTCCTCGACATGGGTCGAGCCCACAAAGATACAAATGGGTTACTGGTTGAAATGGGCCCCCATAAGCTACCCACCTAAGCTTGTCACTTATCTAGTGTATACCACTTAACCCTTTAATCATGTTTTAATTACATGTTCCACTTTGGTTAAGTATTCTAATCGTATTTTCTATTGCCACCCAAGGCAACCACTAGATTTCCACATGCCACCCAAGGCACCCACTTAACCCCTCATGTCCCTCTACATGCTAATATGGTTAAATGTTTCTTAATTAATTAATTAAGATCATGACCTCATAAAGACCTCTCACATTAGACCATCTTTTATGACTGCTGGATATGCCGGTTGGTTCCGGGCAGACTTCTGTCATAAAAAGGGTCTAACCTCGTGTCTTTACTTTAATCACGTATTTAATTCATGACTAAGACCTCTCACATTGGGCCAATCAGCATATAAGCATTCACATAACTTGCATAACATGTTAAACTTGCATATAAGCATTCACATAACTTGCATAACATGTTAAACTTGCACATAAGCATTCACATAACTTGCATAAGCATGCATAACTTGCATAACATGTTGAACTTGCATATAAGCATACACATAACTTGCATAGGCATTCACATAACTTGCATAAGCATGCATAACTTGCATAACATGTTAAACTTGCATATAAGCATACACATAACTAGCATAAGCATGTTGCATAATAGATCAATGTTCAACTTAGTGTTTTGCATCATAAGCATCATGAAACATAGCACCAAACTTGCATAAAGAGGTCATGACTACATAACATTAAGCTTGCATAAAGATGTCATGAACACATACACTAAACTTGCATGACATATAACATATAACTTGCAAAACACATACATACACTATACTAAGCTTGCATAAACACATTGATCCACAAACATAGCCATACATCTTCATATCCTATCTTAATCAATTTAACAATTGATTATTAAGGGGATAGAAGCTCACCAAAACCAAGATTAGCAAACTAATGAAGAAGATTAAGAGGCTAGAAGTTGATTTGGAATGCTATCCCTTCTCTAATTTTGATGGAGGCTCCTTCAAGTTTCAAAGTGGTGGCATAATGGCCTTAGATCTATTTTTAGTAAGGATTAGGGGGGTATTAGGGTGTATATATAGATTAGTTAGGTTTTTTTTGGACCATAGGATTAGCCCTAAATTAGATTAGGACCATCAGATTTCGGAAATCTCTAGAACACAGCCCAAGACTCAACCAAAAACCAGATCTGGTGCACCCAGATCAACAGGGCCGACACCCTGTGTCGACACCCCTGTCGACAGGGCTGTCGACACCCCTGTCGACATGCCTGTCGACACGGGGCTAGGCGGGAACTTTCCCGCCACCTCCGCTTTTGGCTCCAATCCTATTTTAGAACTGAATTTTAAATCTGTTTTTAACTTTGAATTTTCTGAAAACTTCTTTGGGCCTTAACTGGGTCATACGGACTCCGATTTACAAAATTTCGGACTCTATTCTGCGTATTTTTCCGAGACGAACGCAATGGCACAGCCCGTTTCCCCTGATTCAGATTTTAGAATTTAATTCTACCCTGATTTATATTATAATAAGTTATTTCGACATACGGGGTGTTACATTCTCCCCTGCTTAAAGGATTTCGTCCCCGAAATCTCTAAGTCAAGAAGAACGTATCCTACCAACCAAACAACCATCTACTAAACCATCAAACACTGGCATCCATTGTCCTTAAAGTTTCTAATGCTGTATGAACATATGCAAAAAGTGTGTGTATATGTTCCCTGTCTAATGCAAAATCAGGCGGTCTACTGGTTCAGTTGACCTCCTTAATGCAAACCATGATAGTGCCATGCATCCAACATGTATGCGAAAGAACCCTATCGACACATACTATCTCTACATGAGTGCACAATCATTCACCGAAATGCATCATCCATACGATAACACAATCATTATACATCCATAAATATAGCTTCCTACACACAATTTTATGCAATATGCAATATGAAGTGACTGAGCCGATCTAGTGCCTAGAGTGTGTGTATATGCATCCACGAGCAACCACTAACAAACACTTGCATCCACTTGCATCCATCAACCATAACATGTCTCAAACACATGTTTCAACCATAGGTTTACCCTATCTAAAGGTCAAACAGTACTAACGAGAGGACATACTAAAGATAAGATAAGTACTAGACAACGATAGAGGAGAAAGTAAAGACATACCCTAAAAAAGAAATGGTTACAATGAACGCATCTTCGCTTCCGTCTCCCAAGTTGCGTTGCTCTCATATTCTCCCCATTGCACTTTGACTAGTTGAACCTCTCTGTTTCTCAACTTCCTAGTCTCTGACCCAAGGATGCGAGTAGGAGATCGTCGAATCGTTGCATCACGTTCCACTTCCACTTCTCTAAGCAAGTTTGGCTCTACCACCTCTGTAGTCTCATGTAGGCACTTCCTCAAATGTGACACATGGAATACATCATGTACCCCACTAAGTCTGTCGGGCAACTCCACTCTATATGCCATCCGTCCAATCCTTTCCTTAATGGGAAATGGCCCTACGAACCTTGGTGCTAACTTCCCAACAGATCCAAAGCGAACCACATTTCGTAACGGAGACACTTTGACAAAGACCATGTCCCCAACTTCAAACTCAAGATCCGTCCTTCTCTTGTCCGCATAAGATTTTTGCCTATCCTGCGCTGCTTTCATCCTTCTTCGAATCAAGTCAATCTTCTCAGAAGTCTCCCTAACCATATCAGGCCCAAGCAAGATCTTATCCGTAGATTCCCACCAACATGTAGGTGATCGACAAGGCCTTCCATAAAGAGCTTCGAAAGGAGCCATACCAATACTGGACTGAAAGCTGTTATTATATGCGAACTCCACCAATGGAAGATGCTCTTCCCATGTACCTCCAAAATCTAAGATACAAAGCCTCAAAAGGTCTTCTAGGACACGATTCACCCTCTCAGTCTGGCCGTCCGTCTGAGGATGATATGTGGTGCTCAGACACAATTGAGTCCCCACTGCTTCTTGCAAACTTTTCCAGAACTCGCTAGTGAAGATAGGATCTCGATCACTCACTATGCTAGAGGGTACCCCATGCAATCGAACTATCTCTCGAAGATATACTGAAGCTAGCCATGGAGCAGTCCTCTTGCTCTTCACAGGTACGAAATGGGCGCTTTTAGTAAGTCTGTCTACCACCACCCAAATTCCCGTATTACCCTTTCTTGATCTGGGTAACCCGTCAATAAAATCCATCGAGACGCTATCCCACTTCCATTGCGGAACTTCCAATGGGTGAAGCAACCCACCAGGTTTCCTTTGCTCCGCTTTCACCTGTTGGCACACCAAGCATCGAGCGACATACTCGGCCACATCTTTCTTCATACCGGCCCAGAAGAAAACCCTCTTCATGTCTTGGTACATCTTGTCCCCACCGGGATGAATAGTCATCCTAGAACGGTGTGCATCATCAAGAATAGCCTTCCTCAAACCCTCGTTTTGCGGTACACAAAGTCTACCGTCTCTACGCAAGCACCCCCTATCGTCTAGGGTGTACCTACTCAAATGGCTGGACGACTCCCCCCTTATAAGCTTCTCCACCAACTCAACCAACTGTGGGTCGTCCCTCTGTGCTTCTCCAATCCGCCCCAGAAGAGCAGGTCTGACCTCCAAGGATGCTAGCAACCCGGATACATAATCAATGGAAGGTCTGAAATCAAACATCGAGATAAATTCCAAGCTTCGTTGTTCCACGAACAATGGACTCAAGGACAACCTCTTTCTGCTCAAGGCGTCCGCCACCACGTTACCCTTGCCAGGGGTATACGCTATCTCGAAATCATAGGATGCTAAGAACTCCATCCACCTTTGCTGTCTCAAATTCAAATCCTTCTGAGAAAACAAGTACTTCAATGATTTGTGGTCAGTGAACAATTCGAATCTCTCACCAAGAAGATAATGGCGCCAAATCTTAAGCGCAAAAACGATAGCGGCCAACTCTAGATCATGGGTAGGGTAATTTTTCTCATGCACTCTCAACTGCCTTCCACCATAGGCTATTACCCTTCCCTCTTGCATTAAGACTGCGCCAAGTCATGTCCCACAAGCATCGGTATAGACAACAAATGGCTTGCTCCCATCTGGCAACACTAAAACTGGAGCAGTGGTTAAAGCTCTCTTTAACCGTCGGAACGCATCATCACAATCTACGTCCCATGCGAAAACAAGATTCTTCTTCGTTAAGCGGGTTAATGGGGCTGATATCTTCGCGAAGTCTTTAATAAACTTCCTATAATAACCCGCCAACCCCAAGAAACTTCTTACTTCGGTAGCATTCTTTGGAATCTTCCAATCCTGAATTGATACTACCTTCGCGGGATCCACAGCTATCCCTTCCTTGGAGACCACGTGCCCCAAGAACCGCACTTCCTTCCTCCAGAAGTGACATTTAGAGAATTTCGCTTTAAGGCTATGTGCTCGAAGAGTCTTCAACACCTCCCCAAGGTGTAGGGCATGCTCTTCTTCACTCTTAGAAAATACTAAGATATCATCCACAAAGACCACCACAAATTTATTAAGGAACTCCCTGAACACCCTACTCATCAAATCAACAAAGTATGCAGGGGCGTTCGTCAACCCAAATGGCATCACCAGCCACTCATAGAAACCATCCGGAGTCCTAAAGGCAGTCTTGTCTATGCTATCCTCATCCACCCTCAACTGATGAAACCCCATGGCTAAGTCCAACTGAGAAAATACTGAAGCGCCAACCAACTGATCGAAAAGATCATCAATCCTCGGCAATGGGTGTCTATTCTTCTTTGTGAGCTTATTGAGTTCTCTATAGTCTACACAAAGTCTGAGGGACCCATCCGCCTTCGTAGCAAATACTACTGGAGCACCCCACTCCGATATACTCCGTCTTATGAACCCCTTCCCAAGCAACTCCCCTACTTGCTTATGGTGTTCCCTCCTCTCACGAGGAGCCATGTGGCGCACTGGTAAAGATACAGGTTTAGCATTATCCACCAGATATATTCGGAAGTCAATCTCCCGCTTCGGAGGTAAGCCCTTCACCTCCTCAAACACATCCGAGTATTCCCGGACCACTCTAACAGATTGCAAACTCTCGACCGAAGCGTCAAGCGATTCAAGATAACTTAGCATAACAGAATCCATGGGATTACAAGAGATCTCGAGAGTGTTACCCAAGCGGGTCATGAGCCTAACAACTCTCCTTTCACAATCAAGAACGGCACCATTACTGGATAACCAGTCCATGCCCAAAATCAACCCATAGCCCGTGAAGCCCAAAACAAAAGCATCACATCTAAACTCAACGCTAAGTATGGAAATCTTCAAACCCAAACACACCATGGACAAATAAGTGGAGCCCCCAATTGGGTTTGAAACAACCAAGGGATCATCTACCAGACTGGTGTCTAAGTGCAGTGACTCAACTAATGATGATGAGATAAACGAATGCGATGCACCAGAATCAAACAATGTACGGACAGGATGATCAAATAGAAAAACCAGACTTTCAACGGAAATAGTTCTACCTCTTTCCTGAATCGGTGGAACCGCGAGAGCCTGTACTTGCCCCCTAGCCTGACCCGGTGCCATAAGAGCTTGCACCTGTCCTCCTGAGGTAGACCCCGTCCTTTGCCCCTTCTTAGGACAGTCTTTCACTAGATGTCCTGCTTCGCCACAGTGGAAGCAGCCAGTCTTCTTCTTCTTGTGACAATCCTTGCTTAGGTGGCCTGGTGTCCCACAATTGAAACACTTCTTCTTCTTCCCCTTGCCCCCGTTTCCTTTCCCACCTTTATTTTGCTGTTGTTGCTGAGGCCTCTTTTGATCTCCCTTCTTCTCGGGTGCCTTATTAGCATTGGGACCCTTCTCTTCTTCATGCATGAGTGCCATGTCAACTAGCTTCTCGAAGGTGGCCCCCATAGGGATATGAGTCATAGCCAACCCATGCATCGGTTCATTCAAGCCTTTCACGAACCTCAAAGCCTTCTTCTCCGGTGTATTCACCATGTCTAGGCCAAACCTTGCCAATTGATTAAACTTGTTGACATATTCCTTCACTGAGAGATTTCCTTGCTTTAGGGTCAAGAATCTTTCCATATACAAGTTTTCCTCCGCCCTTGAGAGAAACTTTGCCACAAACCTTTGCCTAAAATCCGCCCAAGAGTCAACGGGGCGTTCTCCATTAGTGACCTCCCACCAGAATGAGGCCTCTCCTTTCATTAACCAAGCAGCTAACTTGACTTTCTTTCCTTCTTCCATCTCAAAGATATCTATCAACTCTTCCACCTCCTTAAGCCAATCTCTAGCCTCCACAAAAGTTTCAGATCCTTGAAAAGGTTTCCCTCCCATAGCTTTAAATTCCTTGCAAGTCTTAGCAAAAGTATCCGTGCGAGGAGGAGGGGGAGGAGGAAGATCGGGTGCTACGGTTGGTGGAGGAACATTTGCTGGACCCGCAGTGGTGGCCCTAGCCTCCATCAATCTCCTATACCATACTGGTACCGTCACACCCTCCGGAAAGTTAAGATCCTCAGCCATGCTGAAACGAAAAAGGAAAGATTCAAAACGGAGAATTCGAAAGATAAAGATATGGCTACTGGGGATTATGCTTTTCTTTCAAAAACTTTTCTCTTTAAAGATATGTTTTTGAAAATATCTCTTCCAAAAATGTTTTTAGAAAAATAATTTTCTAAAAATTTTATCTGTTCCGGTAACCTTTGCTCTGATACCACGTGTAACACCCCACACCCGCTACGGTCACTCTCTAAGGGAATGCCATAACATCGGCGGAGTATTTTAGTGAATATAGAACAGAGAAATTACAGCAAGACGGATATAAGTAATACTTGAAAATTTAAAACAGCATTTCAATGCAGCGGAAAGTAAAACATATCTGGTTACATCACAAAACCATAATAAGAGTTAAGTACAAATATCCATTCTTGCTAAATAAGAATACATAATCCCAATACATCAACTGATAGCCATAAAAGAAAAGGGTAAGCTGAGATCTACATCTAGGGTCCAAGCTCCAAGAGAGTAATAAAAGCAAACTGATCAAGGCCCACTAGCACTAGGCCCAACCTGAGGACCTGAGGGGAAAAAGATAAAAACAACGGGGTCAGACATAAGCCTGAGTGAGCCCTATAACCTTAACAATACAATTATTAAAGTAATTAGGGTATGATATGAACTCGGTACGGTACCTTTGGGGATAATGACTACACTAAGTAGCCAACAAACATAGGATGAACTAAGATAACCGTAAAGACGCATCTACCCACCCAAGGATAATTACTAACTGCACCACACCAGTCATTCCTACTCAAAGATTGATCCCACCCAAGGACTTAAAAGAAAGATATAACTAGTAGTTTCATGTACCCCTAGCTGACACATAGGTGCCGTCTGCCCCTATCTCCACTAGGTGTACCCCACTACTCCCCAAGCGATCGGCTCCCTAACGTAGATACCCGTGCTGGTCCCACAGTGGGGTGTATCACTCCCCTAAAGTGGCAATCCAATACTATCAACGGTGCACGTCTTATACCTACACGATGCAACAACGGCTTATCTACCAGCCCGGGCCCACACACGCATATGAAACCCGTTGGACTTGCGTTGCCACCGCTAACCCGTTTTGGCCTCTTATAATCAAGCCCAGTACGCGTGTCCCGTCCTCGACATGGGTCGAGCCCACAAAGATACAAATGGGTTACTGGTTGAAATGGGCCCCCATAAGCTACCCACCTAAGCTTGTCACTTATCTAGTGTATACCACTTAACCCTTTAATCATGTTTTAATTACATGTTCCACTTTGGTTAAGGATTCTAATCGTATTTTCTATTGCCACCCAAGGCAACCACTAGATTTCCACATGCCACCCAAGGCACCCACTTAACCCCTCATGTCCCTCTACATGCTAATATGGTTAAGTGTTTCTTAATTAATTAATTAAGATCATGACCTCATAAAGACCTCTCATATTAGACCATCTTTTATGACTGCTGGATATGCCGGTTGGTTCCGGGCAGACTTCTGTCATAAAAAGGGTCTAAACTCGTGTCTTTACTTTAATCACGTATTTAATTCATGACTAAGACCTCTCACATTGGGCCAATCATTTGTAGCTGCTGGATGGCCGGTCGGTTCCGGGCAGACTTCTGCTACAAAAGGGTCCAACCTCGTGTCTTAGTTGATTAATTACACCTAATTAATCACCCCCATATTAATTATCCCTAATTAATATCAAATTTAAAGAATATGGGTAGACCTAACCGAATAGGTAAATTCCCAATTCCATAGCATGGGTAGACCTAACTCAATAGGTAAATTCCCATGGGGTAGACCTAACTCAATAGGTAAATTCCCACTTATGTTCATTCATTTTATTTTGTTAATATGCATTTTTAACCCCATCGTTCCCCACGTAAATCGTTCTCATTTCATGACATAAAAAAAGGAAGATTCATCACAAATATCATGGGTGTAACCACATCTTAGCATATAACTTTGTCATGGGTTAAGAGGATGTCAACTTGCATATATGAGCATATATTAACCCAACTACATTTAACCCAAACTTGCATATTATCATACACATGACTTGCATATCATGTTGCATATGAACTTGCATATTATCATACACATATCTTGCATAACATGTTGAACTTGCATATAAGCATTCACATAACTTGCATAACATGTTAAACTTGCATATAAGCATTCACATAACTTGCATAACATGTTAAACTTGCACATAAGCATTCACATAACTTGCATAAGCATGCATAACTTGCATAACATGTTGAACTTGCATATAAGCATACACATAACTTGCATAGGCATTCACATAACTTGCATAAGCATGCATAACTTGCATAGCATGTTAAACTTGCATATAAGCATACACATAACTTGCATAAGCATGTTGCATAATAGATCAATGTTCAACTTAGTGTTTTGCATCATAAGCATCATGAAACATAGCACCAAACTTGCATAAAGAGGTCATGACTACATAACATTAAGCTTGCATAAAGATGTCATGAACACATACACTAAACTTGCATGACATATAACATATAACTTGCAAAACACATACATACACTATACTAAGCTTGCATAAACACATTGATCCACAAACATAGCCATACATCTTCATATCCTATCTTAATCAATTTAACAATTGATTATTAAGGGGATAGAAGCTCACCAAAACCAAGATTAGCAAACTAATGAAGAAGATTAAGAGGCTAGAAGTTGATTTGGAATGCTATCCCTTCTCTAATTTTGATGGAGGCTCCTTCAAGTTTCAAAGTGGTGGCATAATGGCCTTAGATCTATTTTTAGTAAGGATTAGGGGGGTATTAGGGTGTATATATAGATTAGTTAGGTGTTTTAGGACCATAGGATTAGCCCTAAATTAGATTAGGACCATCAGATTTCGGAAATCTCTAGAACACAGCCCAAGACTCAACCAAAAACCAGATCTGGTGCACCCAGATCAACAGGGCCGACACCCTGTGTCGACACCCCTGTCGACAGGGCTGTCGACACCCCTGTCGACATGCCTTTCGACACGGGGCTAGGCGGGAACTTTCCCGCCACCTCCGCTTTTGGCTCTAATCCTATTTTAGAACTGAATTTTAAATCTGTTTTTAACTTTGAATTTTCTGAAAACTTCTTTGGGCCTTAACTGGGTCATACGGACTCCGATTTACAAAATTTCGGACTCTATTCTGCGTATTTTTCCGAGACGAATGCAATGGCACAACCCGTTTCCCCTGATTCAGATTTTAGAATTTTAATTCTACCCTGATTTATATTATAATAAGTTATTTCAACATACGGGGTGTTACAAGAGATTTATTTGTATTTATATTGCAAAATACAACATCCTGAAGAGTTGTTTTCTAAATTTTATTTTTATTGAATTGTAGTTCCTTAAAGAAAATGATGTATTCCTTGAAGGAATTGCATATTAAACTTCTGCGATACTTTGTCTTTGAAAGAGGTATTTTATTCCAACATTACACCCTAGAAGTAGCGGTTATATCTCTTACGTATTTCATTTATTTTGCACACCTAGTTTTTCTTACTATATTTAAATATTGACATGACATTTCAAAAGTAGTTATGATAAAATATCCCTAATAGAGACATTTAATAGTACTCAGTAGTAATCATGTCATTTATATTAAAAAGATATTGTGTTGTGGTATGACATTAAAAAAATAGTGCATGGAGAGTATCTTTAGAAAAGATATTAATGCTCCAGAAGCGATGTTTATGATATATTCTCATAAGTCATATTATATTTTTGTATAACACTATAAAAGCATTTCATATGAAATATTTACAAATATGATGTAACATTTCAAGAAATGATGTGGCAATAAATAATTCGAAAAATTTATAAGTGAAAATATATCTGTAGTTCCATTTGAAAATTTCAGTATACCATTGTCATGTACCAATAATCCACTAGAAAAATTGAAGAGTAAACAGTGATTAATTTTGATTTGTTAATTTCGATCTGCCTCCAAATGTCTTGGCGACCCAGATTCTGGAGGTCCTATAAACAGCTGATTTATGGACTTCTCAGGGGATCTTTTTCTTCCCTAGACACTGGAATGCTTCAGAAACAAGAATTGTTCCTTCTTATCCATATTTCTTACTATAAACAACTGTATTTTTTAATTTATACAATATAAATAAAAGATTACTATAAGTGGACGTAGAAAAATCGCCGAACCACTATAAATTTTTGTATTCTCTTACTTTTTTCCAAAATCATATATTATATAACTGTTAAATTATCTATGAATTGCTTCATTTGAGTAATTAACTAAGATGAACCAATTTTTGAGAAACATTTTGGCACACTAGGAAGTGGCACACGCAATTTGGAATTCTGCTGAAATCGCATTGCTAGTTGTTACTTTCAACTTTTTATCATGACATAATAAAGAAAGATATCTTTCATGATCGAAGGGACAAAGAAGACCAAGGGCGTCTTCCACTATGAACCCCTCGGTCTACTTGGTAAGGGAGGAGTTGGATGAAGCCACAGGCAGATTAAAAGCGTGCTTCCAACAACAAGAAGACACAATGTAAGAGATTTTGGCATAGCTTAAAGAGTCTGGCGGTTAGGTGCATGGAACTAGAACATGTTGCAACGAGCAAGAAGAACCACTACCATACTCGGGGGCACAACCGGCAAGCCACCTCCAGCTCGATCATGGCGATTAGAGATTTTGGCTCGACCACGTCAAAACAGAAATCAGGCTTGATCATGCCGGGTCGGGCTGGAGTGAGCTCCCTACTACTCCCCACACCCTATGAGCTCTTTAATGACCAAGACTTCTCCGATCCCCGAGGAGACGGAGGAGTCCGTATTGTTTTGAGAACAGACGCGTCGGAACACAAACAATAGAACATTTCATTGCTATTACAACAATTTACATCAGAGTACAAGAATACATCAGAATTTAGAAAAATAATATACAACGGAAAAATATCAAAGATTAAAGCACACAAATTTAAATGTCTAAACACAATGTGCAGCGAAAATACATCAACTAACACAACTAAATGGAATACACAGATATAAAGCTTTTCGAATATGGCTCCAGCTGTAAACCAACATCTTGTGAAAAGAAATACCTACGAAAACCAAAACTACTAGCCGCTCATATGGAAAATATGAGCACACAGAGTTTAGGTAGAAACAATAAACTCCGAGTCAGTCATGGGACTGGTGTGGGAACTAAAACCATTATTAAATCTTTACTTTAAAAGTTGGGAAATCATGGGACCACGCTGTATAACACGGAATGGGTTTACTCCACATGAATCTCAGTTTAAAATAAAATAACGTAATGCTTTTTGGAAAATGAAGCTATTATAAGACTCAGGTCCCATCACACAATACAACGCAAGCCGGAGATAGAGTTTTCTCTTATCATAGCCAAACATGCTTAGTACATTTAAAACAAATAATTTGATACTACTATAAGTGCATAGTCTTTAAAACAACTTCAAATATAAATGTATCAATCATAGACGACATGAGCGTCCCATGCCACTATGCTGCCAAATAAGTTTACAACTAAAACCAAAAGGTCACGTATTGGAAACTGGATTTCCATCTATGAGTCCAGGCAAGGGATGACTCCTCCCAATTCGAGACACTCTAGCAAATGCCTCGGGATCCCTACAGTGAACCCTTTGATCTTCAGGGCAGGCCCACACTTACTTTAGTGGATTAATCATTCCTTAACACACGTTTCCTAGTCTTATCAGACCTATCTCCGAGCCACTAGGGAAACAATATCTGAGGCGCCTCATTCCACCATCCACATAAGTAAAAGTGTTTAGGCTCTATGTAATGTCCCAGTTTTTAGCTAGTCTTTGTTAATGATAAATATTGACTTAATGAGGTAATTAAATCATAAAATATGTTTACTTAACAAACTAAGATGAGTATAAACATGTGAAATATAGAATGCGTATAATTGGTTATGTTTTGAACTTGAAAACATAATACAAGTTGCAACCAAAAACCTTAAAACAACACATGTAAGTATAACAAAATATATATACGGATATGTGTTCTAGAATGCGTATATATATATATATATGTACATATGTAGTTGTGCCTTATTATAAAACCAAAGCAAAGATATTGCAAACCTTCACATGAAAATGATAACACAATAAGAGGACTTGAAATAAATAAGGACATGCTCACAAACTATTTGGTAAATTGCCGCAGTAATATGTAAAAAGGTAAATGCATGTGAAACAAAACAAAAGTAAGAAGCCAAGTCATTTATCATTAATGAGATTAAACAAGTGAATAGTATAGCTAATATAGGCTTAGAACCATCACCTAAGAAGCCTCATGCAACTTGCATGTATTAAATCAATTTTTAGCAAAATATCTTGCAACCAAACCATTTTATATTGCTAAGGAAGAGTGATCAATTGGCAGCAGTTTAATGAAGAATGGCTTGAATGGACATGCTTCTAGAAGATGGAACATAGGACAACATGATTGGTAAATATCTAAATCAATTCTTCATGCCTAAGCAAGTCATGTAGAGTAGTGAAAAGGAGTAAGGCTAACCTAAGGAGGATTTGAATGCTATAGCTTAAAATGTAAGAAACTTATTTTAAAACAATGAAAAGAGAGAATTGTTTAATAATTAAACATTGACTATATATAGCATTAGAAACCATACTTTCTCTCACACAAAATGCTGAGCTAAAGAGAATCAAATAGCAGAGGAGAGGAAAGCTTGATATGTGAGTAAACTTCCCCTTATCTAGTTACTGATTTTTCATATTGTTATTTAGATATATCCCAACATGCATGTTTGATAAGTATGTTAGTTAAACAACAAAATTATGTAAAACATGGAAGTGATTAACAGGGAAACCAGTGGAAAAGAATAACCAGTATGCACAAACTGTACATTAGGGAGTAGACCCCTTTTACTTCGAATTCATTGCCTATAGATGAGTATGCACATATGTTTGAATATGTGGGAGTAGGTAGTTGTTCTTAAAAAAAAAATATGAAAAAAAACCTGGAAACAATAAAACAGAGGGTAACTGTTTCCAGTAGATCCTCTTTCTGTTGGGTAAACTTTAAATGCGGCATTGGGAAATGATAAAAAAAATAAAGGGGTAAAAGGCAGTTCATAAAGTCATGTGTCTTTAGAGTCAATTTTCATATTATTCGTAAAGTGTTGTGTCTATTTAATAAGTATTAGTAAAGGGTCAAGTCAATTAATGATGTGTCATTTCGTTAAGTGTTATGTCAATTTATAAACAAGTGTCTATTGGTGTTGTAAGGTCATGTTGACCACTATATAAATAAGGGTATGGTCATTTGTGTGGTTAAGAGAAAAGTGTAAGAAAAAGTGTGAGGGGATAAGTCTTAGAAGAAAAAAGGGAGAAAGTGAAAGCAAGTAAGGAATAAATTAAAGATAATAAAATTTTAATATTGTTTTCTCCTCTTCTAAAGTAAAATCATTCCTCTTCTCAATTTTTTCAAATTGGTATCAGAACCTAGGTTGAAAATGGTATTTTTATTCTTCTCATCGTTCGTTCTCACGAAAGAAAACTTCGAAAAGTGGAGTAGTAGAAAGAAAGAAGAGTAAATCTCCAAAGGACTATGGGAGATTGTTGATAGTGGCTATGAGTGTCCAAAAGACGTTAAAAACATGACGGAGAAAGAGAGTGAGATATTCACAAGCTTGAGAAGGAAAGATCTTCAAGCTTTTATGGTGCTGAGTGAGAACGTCGATAAAGAAGCATGGTATCATATTAATGGAGAGAAAACCGCGAAAGATTCATGGGAATTATTGAAAGAGGTTTATACGAAGGATGACAAAGGAGAAGATGAAGAGGAAGTTGATGAAGATAATGAAGAAGAGGTCGAAAAAGCTGCTAAAGAAAAAGAAGACGAAGAGGTCGAAAAAACAAAAGACGAAGAGGAGGTCAAAGAAGAGGGAGAAGAGGATAAAAGCAAAGAAGCTGAAAAAGAAGTTGAAGAAAAGCCAGAAACAAGAGAAAGAGATATAGACGAGGTTGAGGAGGACAATAAGCCGATGGATGAAAGCGATACTGAAGCTGAAATGTCGGAAGAAAAGGATGAGAAAGAAAAGAAGGGTAAGAGCGAAGGAGATGAAAACGAGAAAGATGAAAATGAAGAAGGCGATGTTAAGGAGAATAAAGAGAAGAATAGAGCGAAAGACAAGGACAAGCACGAAGGGAGAGTGAAAAAGAGCCTGAGATGGAAAGGAAAGTCCCGGTCCGTGAGGATTGGTGGGACATGAAAATGAGGGAACCTTTGCTAATTCCGGATAAACCACCAGTCAAAGAAGATGAAGTTGTGACATTCATATTAGGTGCCTTAAGGAGGATACCATTTAGTGACTTGTCCAAATATGTCATAGTTCTGAGGGACGTTGGCACGCATAATTGGAAACTAAAAACATGGTGGAAATGGTTTGCTGCCAGTGTGTTCCGACAATACAGAGTAATGGGCTCAAACATAAAGAAAAAGAAACGTAGAGAGCTAACTGGTGACGTATACAAACCGCCCTGAAAGACTAAAGCATTTAAAGTTTACGGGAGATTTTTGTTAGGTAAAATTTAAATGTGGCATTGGAAAATGATAAAAAAATAAAGGGGTAAGTGGCAGTTCATAAAGTCATGTGTCTTTAGAGTCAATTGTCATTTTAGTTCGTAAAGTGTTGTGTCTATTAGGTGTGTCTATTTAATAAGTATTAGTAAATGATCAAGTCAATTAATGATGTGTCAGTTCGTTAAGTGTTATGTCAATTAATAAACGGGTGTTTATTGGAGTTGTAAGGTCATGATGACCACTGTATAAATAAGGTGTTTACACCAAAAGTTGGTATAACAACCAAAGAGGTGTTTCTAAACACGTTACCAAATCAGAGGCGAGATGCTTGGAAAGCACGTCACCTTTTCAAAGGCGGGGCGTTAGAAAACCTTTAGAATTTGTATATGAGGCCGCGATTCACAAAAGTAAAAATACAAAGTAAAGACAAGAGAATTTTTATAGTGGTTCGATTCGAGATGAATCTACATCCACTTTCCAAGCATTTTCATTATGATATCTCTTTCTACAACATGCATAGAATCTCTCATTACATTCATATCCCTCTTTTTGCTTGAAAGAATGAATGCTCCTCTAAAGAATGAATGCTCCTTGAAAGAATGAATGCTCCTTTAGAGAATGAATGCTCCTTGAAAGAATGAATGCTCCTCTAAAGAATGAATGCTCCTCTCCTTTGAGGTAGAATTTTGTAGGAATTTAAAGATGAATGAAGGATGAAGCTATGGAAGCCATGGATGAAGCTTGAGAGTGCCTTGGAGAAATGATTTTAGCAGCCCTTCGGGGTGTTGGAATCCCCCCCTTGAAGTGTGGAGAAAGGGGGTATTTATAGTTGGAGATAAGGGGTAGTGGCACACTTGTAATTTGAGGTGTATAGTTGGCGCTTGGTTGGCGATGGGTTGGCGCTCGGTTGGCATCAAATAGGAGTCGGAGCGGTCAGCTTTTGGAGCGTCTATCATTTGGAGCGAGCAGCATTTGGACCGATCAGCTTTTGGGCGAGCTGCATTTGTTGTATTTCATTTTTATACTGTGCAATTTGGGGTATAATAATTACAACAATGCCATCCACTCTTTTGTATCTTTACTGCTCGCTCAAATCAGGCACGCTCGAGCCCTCTCCGCATGGATGCTTGGAACCGACCAGCACTTGAAGCTTGAACGACCAGTTGCGAAGGAGCGACCGACCAGCAGGTGCTCCTCTCAAGACCGATCAGTGCCTGGAGCTCAAGTCCGACAAGGTGGAAGCTTGGAACCGACCAGGTGGCAGCTGCTCGTCCTCGCCAACATGCTTTGTTTGACCGACCAAGGGGAAGCTCGACCAGGAGGAGGCTGCTGTTAACCGACCAGGTGGTGGTGCTTTCGACCGACCAGGCGTGCTCCTCTTGACCGACCAGGTGGTGGTGCTTAAGTCCGACCAGGTGGAGCTGGCCTCGTGGCCGACCAGGTGGAGTTTGTCTCCTGACCGACCAGGTGGTGGCCGCTGGTGAACGATCTTGCGGGTATGCACATATTCTGTTCGACATAATGCGTGAGCGGGTTTTTGGTAGTTAACATTTGCCCCTCGAAGCTTGTATTTTTTGCTTGTGAGAAATGCGGGCTTCGAAAAGAACGTTGCTATCATGGTCTGTGTTGGAATTCAGTCGTAGCTTATTTGTTTGCCTTAGCAAATCACAATTCAGTGCTTTGACGTGTCGATTCCAAACGATCCAAGTTTGAACTTGTTGACTGGACTCATATGTTCCGTAGCACCTGTTCTGTAATGAAAACAAGCGCTTGTACGATTTTGGACTTATACGTTGTTATTGATCGTCCACATCAATAACAGGTTAGTTAATCATTAATGAATGATGTATAATAAATTGAATGTCATATATATGCAGAACTGCTTTATTTAACAGTTATGATTTGTCAAACGCTGTTTGCATAGTCATGGTATTCGAGTTTGAATTCACAATGGCGCTTGAGTTCTGAATTGCAGATTTCAAGTTACACCTTTGCAATGAATTACGTGATCTCATATGACGGTTTACGTTTTATGAAACGTGTACCTGATCGGATCAATACTTTTCTTTGTGCTTCTGATGTCAAGGCGATTGTGGCCGTTGAATGGATCAGAATTTTGTATTTAACTGATTAATTTTGACTTCTACGTGGAGAAGTCATTGTATCTTTCTGCCTTTGCTTGAAAAGGTCTTATGTACGGTGCCCCCGCTAGGGGAGGACTTTGGGTTTGATGCCCCCGCTAAGGGAGGACTTGGGATTTGATGCCCCCACTAGGGGAGGACTTTATGTTGGATGCCCCCGCTAGGGGAGGACTTGGGATTTGATGCCTCCGCTAGGGGAGGACTTTATGTTGGATGCCCCCGCTAGGGGAGGACTTGGGATTTGATGCCTCCGCTAGGGGAGGACTTTATGTTGGATGCCCCCGCTAGAGGAGGACTTGGGATTTGATGCCCCCGCATGGGGAGGACTTTCGTTGTTGCTCTCACGAAGAGGATCTAGACTTTTTTATGCCCCCGCATGGGGAGGTCTTTCGTCGTTGCTCTCACGAAGTGAGTCTAGACTTTTTTATGCCCTCGCATGGGGAGGTCTTTCGCCGTTGCTCTCACGAAGAGGGGCTAGACTTTTTTATGCCCCCGCATGGGAGGTCTTATATTTGAATCCGTGGGACAGACGCCAGTTCCTTTACTGGATGCTTTGGCATGGCAAACGATCTCGATTTAGGAATCTGGGCCATAAGTAGTCGCTTGTTCCTTCATGGATTGTTCAACTTAGTGAGTCACCTCGATGAATCGTGTGGTCAACGCTTGCGGGACCTCGCTAAGGAAGCTGCGACTTATGAATTCGGATGTTCCGCTATGGGTCCTCGACCTGGTGAGCCCTCTTGATGTATCGGGTGATCCATGCTTGTGAATTGGACCACATCAGGAGACAGGGACTTAATCAGGCTGTCAGGGATCTGCCCTTTTTTGTGAAACTTGGAACCCATGAGGTAGACTTTAACAGTCGCGTTGGATGTGCTTAGTTATGATAAGCAATTGCAACCGGATTGAGAAGTCGTGCTCTTTTGGGATTTGCGGGGTTTGCGTCATTCCGTGGAGCGAACATTGGCCTTGTACTGGAAGCACTTGATCATGGAAAGTGTTCATGATTGAGCGCAAGTTGCCCCTTGGAACTTACAACCTGCGGCGTTGATTTTAGATATGCTTGTTGACCTCTCCACCGTCTCATCTTTGGCCATCCCTTCTAACCACCCTTCAAGATGGTGTTTTTATGATCGCACTTAGATGTGTTGACACTTTATGCATCCCATGCTTGAATAAGTGTTGTGGAGTTCGCCATAGTGCATTGGGTTTCGAGGAAGCGAGCATTTGTCCTATAACCTGTAATAGAGAATCGTCTTTTAGCAAGTCTTGAATTAACGAAGATCTTGTAAGTAAGAGATTCACACAAGTATGCAGGACTTTATCCATAGAGATATTGTTCAGTACAATCCTTATGCAATATTACAAGTTTTTTACAAGAAGTTTTGAATGTAACAGAAAGCAAGATGTAAAGTAAAGCAAGTAACAAAGCAGTAAGTAAGGAAAGGCGATGATGATCGCTTATTTCGAGTTGTTGAAATGAGATTCCCATCAGCCCTCAGTTGATGATTGGCCTGTTATTGGGTTGAACCAAGAGAGAGCCTTGCCCCTGAGGAGTCTGAGCGGCGTTTGAGGATTGTAGATTCTTGATGTACTGTTGTAGTTTGCCATTCTGAATCATTTCCTCAATTATGCTTTGGAGAATTCTGCATTCATTTGTATCATGACCCGGCAGCTTGTGGAGTCGACAGTACTTTCCAGAGTCCAGAGTTTTCTGTGTAACCTTGAACTTTGGTGGCTCCGGATAGTGCTCGGTATCCTTGGTGGCAAGGAAAATGTTTTCTATGGTATCATTCAGAGGAGTGAGTTCTGATGGGTTGTAGAAGCGAAACTTCTTGTTTGCCTTGCTGTTTTTCCCATCATTGGCTCGTTTCTGCCCCTGGATATCGTGCTGATTAAGCTGGATGTCAGCGCTTTTGGGAGGATCAACAGTCTGATGAAGCACAGGATGATCTCCCACTCTCATATACTCCTCGGCTTTCTTCTGGAACTTTTCCAGCGTGTTCGGCTCCTTCATTTTGATCCATCGACCAAATTCTCTATTCTTGTCTATAGCGCCGATTAGAGATGCTAAGATCATGCGGGGGTCAGGATTCCCTACTTCAGTTAAAGCGGTATTGAACCTATTGAGGAAAGCTTTAACTGACTCTCCAGGATTCTGCTTCATTGATGTGAGGGAGATGACATCCTTAGCTTTTGTGGCCTGCATCCTGAAATGCTCTTTGAACTTATGAGTCAAATCATCAAAGCGATCGATGGATTTGGGCGGGAGCCTTGTAAACCATAGCGATGCGACGCTTTCTAGATAGAGCGGGAAGCCCAAGCACTTAATCTCATCCGTCGCTTTAGCCACATTCATGTGCCACTCATATCTGTATAGGAAGTGATTTGGATCAGCAGTCCCATCGTATGGAGGCAAGGTGGGATGTGCGAACTTCTTTGGAAGCTCAGCTTTGCGAATTCTCCTGGTGAATGGGTTTCTGCTCGAAGAAAAATCCCATTCCCTTTCGCTATCTTTGCGGGTCAGGTCGTCTTTCATCATCCGCTTCACCACATCCTCGATGTCCCCTTTTGAGTAGTGTCGCTTGGGAGAGCGGACCTCGATTTCCTTTCCGGATGCTTGATCGCGATTAGAGTGTATGGGTCCTTTTCTTTCAGCAAGGGAAGGTGCTCCCCTTTCAGGACTTGCGACTCGTCGGGCATCTCGATTGAAAACGCTTTTGGCTTTCAGCTTGGAAGCATGAATGTTGGCTTCGTTGAACCCTTCAATGTTATCATTGCGATAATGATCGGAAGTTGATGAATTTGTGTTTCCCTCAAGGTTGACATGAGGCTTTTGTGGAGGAGCGGGATTGGTTTGAGCGTTTAGGAGAGCGCTCACTTTATCCATCAAAGTTTGATTAGCATCCACAAGAGTTTTGTTAGCATCCAACAAGGCTTTATTGGAAGCTTCCATCCGTTGATGTAGATTAGCGACAACGACGTCTAGCTCGGCCCTTGTTACTCCAGCTCCGGTTATGGAATTTTGACCAATCTCGAAGTGGTTGGTAAGAGGCGTAGCTTCGTTGTTAGCAACATTGTTGACATCGTCATTGTTGCCGTTTTCTCCAACGGTTTTACTTGCGGTTTTCTTGGACTTAGCAATTATCTCGGACATGGATTTGACTTTGGAAGATAGCTCGTCGATTGGCCCAGATCTGAGATTTACGAGATCTATGGTTGAAGCAAGCCTAGATCTTACGTGCAAAGTTCTTAACCTTGTCGAGTTTGGAGAAGTGCGAATGCGGCCCCACGGTGGGCGCCTAATTGTTTACACCAAAAGTTGGTATAACAACCAAAGAGGTGTTTCTAAACACGTTACCAAATCAGAGGCGAGATGCTTGGAAAGCACGTCACCTTTTCAAAGGCGGGGCGTTAGAAAACCTTTAGAATTTGTATATGAGGCCGCGATTCACAAAAGTAAAAATACAAAGTAAAGACAAGAGAATTTTTATAGTGGTTCGATTCGAGATGAATCTACATCCACTTTCCAAGCATTTTCATTATGATATCTCTTTCTACAACATGCATAGAATCTCTCATTACATTCATATCCCTCTTTTTGCTTGAAAGAATGAATGCTCCTCTAAAGAATGAATGCTCCTTGAAAGAATGAATGCTCCTTTAGAGAATGAATGCTCCTCTAAAGAATGAATGCTCCTTGAAAGAATGAATGCAACTCTCCTTTGAGGTAGAATTTTGTAGGAATTTAATGATGAATGAAGGATGAAGCTATGGAAGCCATGGATGATGCTTGAGAGTGCCTTGGAGAAATGATTTTAGCAGCCCTTCGGGGTGTTGGAATCCCCCCCCCTGAAGTGTGGAGAAATGGGGTATTTATAGTTGGAGATAAGAGGTAGTGGCACACTTGTAATTTGAGGTGTATAGTTGGCGCTTGGTTGGCGATGGGTTGGTGCTCGGTTGGCATCAAATAGGAGTCGGAGCGGTCAGCTTTTGGATCGTCTATCATTTGGAGCGAGCAGCATTTGGACGGATCAGCTTTTGGGCGAGCAGCATTTGTTGTATTTCATTTTTATACTGTGCAATTTGGGGTATAATAATTACAACAATGCCATCCACTCTTTTGTATCTTTACTGCTCGCTCAAATCAGGCTCGCTCGAGCCTTCTCCGCATGGATGCTTGGAACCGACCAGCACTTGAAGCTTGAAGGACCAGTTGCGAAGGAGCGACCGACCAGCAGGTGCTCCTCTCAAGACCGATCAGTGCCTGGAGCTCAAGTCCGACGAGGTGGAAGCTTGGAACCGACCAGGTGGCAGCTGCTCGTCCTCGCCAACATGCTTTGTTTGACCGACCAAGGGGAAGCTCGACCAGGAGGAGGCTGCTGTTAACCGACCAGGTGGTGGTGCTTTCGACCGACCAGGCGTGCTCCTCTTGACCGACCAGGTGGTGGTGCTTAAGTCCGACCAGGTGGAGCTGGCCTCGTGGCCGACCAGGTGGAGCTTGTCTCCTGACCGACCAGGTGGTGGCCGCTGGTGAACGATCTTGCGGGTATGCACATATTCTGTTCGACATAATGCGTGAGCGAGTTTTTGGTAGTTAACATAAGGGTATGGCCATTTGTGTGGTTAAGAGAAAGGTGTAAGAAAAAGTGTGAGGGGATAAGTCTTAGAAGAAAAAAGAGAGAAAGTGAAAGCAAGTAAGGAATAATTTAAAGATAATAAAATTTTAATATTGTTTTTGTTTCATCCTTTCCATACACCTCATTCTCTACTTTTTCAACCTTCTCTTATGCTTCAGGTTTTTTGTCTTTAGCAGTTTTCTTTCCCATCAGCTCCGCTTTGAATCTTTGTAGCAAATTAATATATATGATAGTACCTACTTGTAGATATGTTGAATGTTTCTAAGTGTGTGTGTCGAAGCGAATCAGTCTGCATATTATAGGCAGACGAATGAATGGGAATTAGATGGAAGTCAGTAGGCAAAATATAAGCAGACTGTTCTTTTAGTTGTGAGTAAACCTTTTCTTTTCCCATTTAATCCTTACTGATTTTATGTAGTATAATGTAGACCCACATATTTGCATTTTTTTTTTTGAATAGATGTAGCCGATTTGTTTTGTATGTTTAAACTGGAAACCCTGAACAAGGAACAACTGAGAGAAAAATTTGCCTTGTTTAGTGGTTATGCAATTATATACATATACACGGGTGGATGCTCATAAATGTGGGGATTAAATCAATTTTGTTTTGGTATAGGACAAGTATGATTAAAACTGAAGTTATCAAATGACTATAAACTAAACTACAATGAATATGGATGATGATATGAGAGGGAGTTCAAAATGATGGTCTGTTTTGGATGCGAGCACACTGAGAAAAAGAGAACTGGGTCATACTTGGATTTTACACAACTGGTATAAGAGTTTAGTTTGATTCAGATTTGTATGAGACCTTTATGTGAAGTCACTGTGTCATAGGAGAAAACCTTGAAGCTGTTTAATACTGCTAGTTGGACCTCAATGTGAAGTCACTGTGTCATATTACTTGGATATAATGAAAACGCCTCCGATATCTTTATCAACTTATTCTTCGCATTAAAAGGGGAAGTAAAACAATGCCCTGGTTATCATGTTGCCATTGCCGGCTGTCGATCGGTATCTATGCAACATAATCCTTTTCCCCCCTTTTACAGTTCTACAGACAAACTCATCCAAATTCACTTTTGGTTTAAAAGAATGAGTAAATAGTTTAACTTATGTTATGCGCAAGAATGTTTAACTGTTAACATTCTAGAAAAGAAAGAAGGAAGAGTGATCATATGTTGACTTGAGTCATGAGAAAGAGTGGAATTAATGTGTAAGTTGACTCAGCAGTTCCTGTGTAACCCTTAATATTTTCGCAAAATGGATATAACAACCCATCCTTTAGAGTTCAAAAGAAGTGAACCTGGCATAAATAATAAGTCAATTCCTTGTATTAATTTGTTCCATTTTTTTTGTTTGTTTCTGTAGTACGACAGTGGTACTATGCCTTCTTGGTATAACCATGTTTGATATCCATAGTTTTCATGATATTTTGTTTGAGCACTAAGTTGTTATGTGTCTAAGTATAGAGGAAGATAAGGGGGGCACGTGAAACTGGTGGAGACAAGGAGCTGACGGCCTATGGGTGGTCTGCGTGTATGTGCATATGTGCACTTTTGTGTACACTGTGTGTACATTTCGAGAAAATAAAGAGAGGATAACAGGAGAAAACCGATAGTAGTCGTGAAGGGCAATGCAACAATTGAACGTGCTCTCGTTGTCAAGGAGAAATCCAAATATAAACTATTGATCAAAGGTATAGAAGCTGCAAGAAGGGAACAGGAAAGGGGTGACTTCTTGCGTGGATTGCACCATATTGGAAGTAGCGAGTGGAGCTAGATTCGAGGTGAAGGTAGAGACACTTCATGTTGGTAAAATTTGAGGCAGATCACGATGATGAGTTGGCAGTACGATGTGTTTTGAGTGACAAGGGTTTGCTAATGTGTTTTGAGTATTTAAATGGTAAGGGCAGTTTGGAGAAAGAGGACGGGAAAGGCTGGTTGGGTTGGATGGGGTTAATGCTGTGTGGTGATGGGAGTTGCGGGTGATGTCGCGGTGGCCAAGTAACAGTCGACGACGATGTGTGCACGCGGAGCCGTGCGCATAGCCATGCACTGAACTGTGCACTTGAATACGCAATAAATAACAATAATATGTGAAGAAACAAAAGAAAAAAAGCATGACAAGAAATAAGAGAAACCGGGGTCTGGTTGTAGTGAATGAGTGGAAGAAGGAAACAAGGATTAAGGAAGTGGTAGTTTGCGAAGCAAGAAAGTGGTACTTTGCGAAATTGACACTTTGCGGAAGCGACACTTTGGCACTTTGTGGAAGCGGCGCTTTGGCACGATGGAGAAACTAGTACTTTCGCAAGTGAAGAAAAAGGATTTTGGACGGGGATCTATTTAAACCAAGTTTAAAATAAAAATAGAAAAATAAAATAAAAGAAGAAATAAAAATAAATAAAAAGAGATTTTTATTTTATGACCAAGAAAAAGCAGAATATAGTGGACAGGTGGAAGTAAAGACAGTGGCAAGGAAATCAACGTAGTAGCATGGCTTCCAAAGTTCGACAAGTTTAGAAATAGATAAAAACAATAGGAATAATGAATATAAACAAGAAATTAATGATGGTTTAAGAAATAAAAGAAAGTTTACAAACAAGGCGATAGTGTAAATTGTAAATAAATGTTGTATAAACCAAACTGACAAATGGAGTAAAATACCGTGTGTGACGCACACGCTTTAATTGTTCATTTACAAAGGACAGTCAAAACTGAATAAATTACCGTGTGCGACGCACACGCTTAAGCTGTTCATTTATAGAAGATAATCGATTTGTCCGGATTTAAACAATACAGACATATACCATTCTGTTTGATTGGAGCTCATAAAATAAAGAGTATATAAACTGAATTATATTTAATCCAGTTCATTTTATGCTAATAACTGATTCTTTAAAGGAATGTTTAAGATCAAGTGAATATGAAATTAGTTCTTAAATATCAACTGATAGTAAAAGACATTACGCTAATCATTTCTAAGAGTTCAGAATTAATGTTCCACTTTGATTCGAATTATACGTCGCGTGTGAGAAATATTGAAGATAATTGAAGATGGAGATATGCAAGGGCTATTTTAAATAGTGCCATTGGTTTGTCCAGTCTCAGGACAACTTGTATGGTCGGGTGTCTGATAATGTATATCTATCAGCTCTTACACATCGACTTTTCAGAAGTATATTATGTTGGTGGCGCAGGAATTCGTTTCTCTTAGCTTTATGCCCGTAGTGTATTTGGAAAAATAAATTGTGTGTGCTGATAGATATGACGATGTGACATCCCAAGTTATTAAAGAAGTGATCTGTCAAAAGAACGGAAATAACCTCAAGCTTCATAACCAGGAATTAACAGAAATCGGGCAGGCAGCATGGCTAGCTCGGTCATTCCCAAGCAGGGTGTATTGTCACCAATCTAGAGAACATTCATACTTGTTACTTCTTTTCATTTATGTATCTCCCGGGAATTTTGGCAGGCACGCAATAAAAGCCATAGGGTGACAATATATTCGATACACTCAAGTTAAATGAGTGGTTGGTCATGTGTGGCCGGGTTGCAAGACGTTCTTGTTAAACCCCAGTGTAATCCCTCTAGAGTACACTGATCGGCAGGTGGTTCCGTACCTTGTCTGCTGGAATCCAATCTCCAATAAGAGCCCGCGGTTTTCGATTTTATATTATATATGGAGCGTGAGATGCAAGTGTTCCGCTAGATCGTTATTTATTTGATACAAACTATTATAATATCAGATGATTTTGATATCAAGGATATTTTGGGTTATAGTAAGGTAAAAACCATCCATGTTCGTGTGTGGGCTGGTCTTACTATTATCTTTTCTTTCAAATGTTTTTCAAAAGTTAAACCAATTGTTCTGTATCTCATGAGGGAAAAAACCCGTTCCGTTTTTACGGCGTGGTCTTGTGACATATACTGTACTAATCAAGTTGTGTTTTTAAATTGTTTACTCATACCAGTCCCCCGACTGACCCAAAGTTTATTTTCTGTGCTTTTCCTAAACTCTTGGGTACTCATAACAATTGTTATGGGTAGACAAGTGATCTAGGTAATGAATGGAAATCCTTCGAAGTATTTTTGACGCGCAAGTCATGGAGTCAGCTTATCAGTTATATCTATATCTAAGTATCAAGATGAATGTTGGGCCAGTAACCATGTAAGATGTATGAAGTATTCTATGTTGTAACAAACTCTGATATGTAATATATGATGCAATATTATATTTGTTAAATTCTGCTGTGAGATTCTGATGTTCTTCTTACTCTTCTATTCCATTAGTTATATCTTTTCTATCTCATCCTCTAACTTCTTTCTCGTAGCATTCTGCTTTTCTGTATAATCTGGGTTGACTGTGGTAGTAAAATGTCAGCTCAAATTGGTACGGAAAAGTGGGACGTTACACTCTATACCATGACACCACTCCTAGCTAGAAAGAAACGTCGTGCACTCCATATAGTCACTATCCCGTTTTTGACTCATACCGGGTGTGAGGCTCGCGAATTAATGCTATACACAAAGCTATGCTAACTAAAGCCATGCTTTGATCATCAACCACAAGACTCTACTTTTCAACAAAAGCCTTGATCATTTGCATCTTAGCATGCCACATTGTCAATCCATACCATACCACTGATTTCTATCAATACATAACCTCTAAGCTCGTGTGTCTCAAAGAAGGGTGTTAAAAAAGAGAATAAATTTTCTACTACCAAATAGATATATATATTTAGCAGAGATCAACAAATACAACATAAAGGAATACGATGTCAAACACACAATTCATTTGCAACTCCGTTCTGGGTCTGAATGAAACCGGATGCACCTTTTCCCATATGTCCAATACAGGAGAGAGGTCCTTGCATATTTGGTCGATCTCCAAGTAAGTCTAGACGATCACCACTTATTACCTTGTCTTGTACAGCCCAATCAAGACATCCGTAATCATCCAAATGATGTGAAGATCTCCGGTCTTCAACCACCGTCTTCATCGTCGACTTTTAGTCACCGTATCATTTATTCAGAATGGGATAAACCCGGTCTTTCCGAATAACTCGCGTATTTTACAATCAGTAATAAAGTGCTATAAAATACAGCATACGCCTCATTCCAATTCAGAATATTCTTCTATTCAAAATTTCACATCTTTAGGGAAAGGTTCCCATTAGTTTTATCAAAGATAAATTCTTTTAAAATTATTCTTTAATCTTCCTTTGGATATCGATTTCAAAAGATTTTATTATATCTTTCCGCAATTCAAACCAAATTAAGGTTCATAAAACTAGTCCGGATTATCGAGCCTTACCCAAGTAATCATTTATTTATTAATCTCAATCCCATCCTATTCATCCCATGGAGCAAAACTGGTAGTACTCCATATCTAACACCCACGGTGTTATCGGTAAATTTTAATTACCATTTGACACTCAAATCTAATTAAAGATTTAACTATCTCCTGAAGTAAAACAGGCGATACGCCATTCTCGATCATTTCATGAATTCGATAAATTTAATTATCCCATTCTCATTTCAACCTAATTAAAGATTCATTGAAACTCTAGTTCAGTTTTAATCTCAAATATCATTACTTAATGATTATTCAAATTTTAAGAAGTAAATCTTGTCTTTACCTGGGTTAAAGAACCAATGTCATTTAAAACACAATTCACAATAAACCCAAATCAACTTCCATTAAATATGGAATCTTCACGGGAAATAGATCATATAGAACCGATATAAATTTCCGTATCAGACTAATAATATAAATGGAATAACGACAAAGCCTTTTAAATTCCATAAATAGTAACGGTCTTCATTCACAGAAGCTCATCTCGATTATTATTAAATCGAATTCCATTCAATTCCAATTTAATATATTAAATTGGAAAACCTTACTTTTCTAAATTTCCATTAAATCTTAATAAAAGGATTTAAAATTTCCAAATCATAATTTAACTGTTAATCGGGTTTAAGAACTAATGTCATTTAAAACGTTGTTCACAATGAACCCAAAATCAACTTCCATTTCAATTCCAACAAAAATAATTAATTGGTAACCTTCTCTAAATCTTAATTAAAAGATTTATTCTATTCTCAACTGGGTTTAAGAATAGTGTTCACGAAGCACCATTCACAGCAAACCCAAAAATCAATTTGATATAAATACAAGGCTCTAAATAGAAATTATATCGACATATATTCAATATCAAATTCCGAAACTAACAGATATCGTATTGGGAATGTTGATATCTATATCTTCCAAATTCTTAATCAATATCTTTATAATCACGGAATCCAATATCAAAATATTCCGAAGATTATTTCCATTTAATCCTTTCCAAATCATACGTTGAAAATTCTGGTTATTTCAAAAACCATTTACAAATCCAATTTATTTATTTACAAACATTGGGTTATTATTCTAGTTAATAACTAGTTCATTTCGATAAAAATATATTATTATCTTTTCAAACTTGGAATTTTTCATCCAAAAGCTTTCCAAATCATTCATTATGATTTTATATGTTTTTTCCATATTTTAAATAATTTTATTAAGGCCCTTACAGTCGGTTTCCAATAACGGCCACCGAACTGCATTCATAGCGACCTTTTTTGAAATTGATTTGGACATAATTTAAAATACAACCATTTAAATTTAAATCTCTTATATTCATTAGAAAGATCTTTTTGATACGAACCCAATGGTTACGGTTTTAGGAGAATCCGACGATCGGATCTCCCGTTACATCAATTTGAAGTTAATGGTTGAAATTCGCGAACGGTTGCTGTGCGCCGCGTTCTATTCAAACCATTTAAATATATATAATATATTTCGTCGATTTCCATTTAAAACGTATTTTATAAATTCATTTTAAAAACGATTCCAACTTCCATTTCAATTTTAAATCAAAATTGAATATTCCATATCATTATAATATTAAAATGATAATATTTTCAAAATACCAGATTTTGAAATCAATTCATTTTTATATTCATTATAAAAAATACAAAATCGATAAATAAATCTATTCGAGCTAAAATGGCGTATATACTTAACTCGGCTTCCATATTTCAATATTTTTGTGTCCATCCAAAATCGGACATCAAAATCATATTTTGATTCTTCACTGAATATTAATTTAAAATATTCGTTATTTATAAATCAGAATGCGACTCAATCAGTTACCATATAATTTCAGTTATATGGATTTCGTACATCGCATATATTCAACAATAATGATAAAGAATCATTAAACATTAAAACATCATCCAGAGTACATTCTACAACTTTATAAGCATTAAAATAAATAAGTAATGCTCACCAGAGTCTGTAAACCATTCAGTTGACATATAACTAAATATTGGGATTAGTGTATGCCAAATATCACCCCAATACCCGTGTGGAGTTTACAAACAACCACATTCGATTTAAATAAATCATTGGTTAACAAATTTAACCAATTCAAATTTGATTCGAATTATTTTTCTACTTAACCAATTTTCACTGTTTAAATTATAGATAGATATTTATAATTTAATTTTAACTACCACATTAATTTTAACATTATTTTTGAAATGTTAATCATCACAGTCATGGTAAAATCACTAAACCGTCCATATAAATAAATACTCAACTACCCAATGCCATTTACGGCTCCACAAGTGGCCATCCGCGGAGTATGAAAAGCGCATGTCACTAATATCCATACATCGCTTCCAATTCAAATGATTTGTGTGAGTTCGTGTGTTGAACTCCAAAAATAACTACATGATAAAATATTCAGTGAGAAGGAGTTCTCACTTTGGTTTCCACTCCATCATTCTTTATTTGAAGATTTCTATTTTTAAACTAAATTAAACACGCATTTAATTCAGCTGAAAATCCAGTTTGCTCTATTTCTGTTATGGCCAGTTCCATGTTGTAGAGTTTGTCGTCACAATTCCAACGTGACTGAAATCATCGAATTCCGACCTCGTATGAAAAAGTTACGGCATTACAAACATTAAGTACACAATTTAATTAATTAATAATTAATTAATTACCTTTTAATTATCGTTTACCTCGTTTAACCCCTTTAGGAAAACTGTCAACTTCATCAATCGATCGCAGCCGCCTCCATAGTTCGTCGGAGCCAGATCTGCCATCGCCACCTTGTTTGGCGTGGTGAGCCGCGCCTCCGCCACCCTCCAGCTCGAATTCCGATCCCCTTTGAGCAGCAATTCCGACCGCCTTGATGAACAATAACCTATCTCAACCGTTGGATTTCTCACCCTCACCAAGCACTTTGATTTCCTTTTGGTTGTTTCAAAAATTATAGATTGGACTGGAAGAAAGAAGAGGAAGAAGGATGGAGCGATTCGGATCGTTTAAGTCTTGAGTGGCGGCTGTGCATAAGTGAGGGAAGAGAAATTAGGTTTTAAATGGTTTTTTTATATATGTTTAATTATTAATTAATTCGAAAATACCTTGTTTAATTCCCGAACTCCAAATCAAACCTAACGACTACCATTCCTAGCTAAATACCCCAATTCCGGACACAATGGGATATGTTTCGTAAGCTATTTTGACCATTTGTTATCATATATAAAATATAAATTAATATAACGGTCAATATTGAATTTGAACGTACATTTTAATTTACCAAGGTCACATATTGACTCCTAAAACTACAAAAAAATTAAACCTTGCTATGCTTTGAAGATATGGTCCTTACAAAACTAATTTCATTGAATTTGGAGACTGTTTAAAAATGGTCTTTTTCTAGTACATTAAATTTAAACTAAATTTACCAAACGTGTTTAAATTTACCACACTCACATATTAATTCGAAAAATTATGAAATTTGAAACCTAACAATAATTTGATATTCCGGATCTAACAAAATTGGTTTCATCGAAAATGGAGGTCGATTGCAAAATTACTATTTCTAAGGGCTTTATATATAATAAAAAATATATATATAAATTCCATAGTGACTACTTAAATTTTAAACTGGACATAACTTTTCATTTATAAAGTGAAATCTCAATTTCTCACATTCGTTTGAAAACTATAGGTCAAAATACTCCAATTTTTTTTATTTCATTAAATTCTGTATGTTCATTTGAAGTTTGAAATCAAATTTTCAAACTACCACGCTATTCAAGCTTTTTTTTAATTAAAATAAATTTATACATCCTAACTTCGATTTAAATAAAGTTTTAATCATTATTATTTAAAACAAATCATTTTAAATATTCAAAACCCATTAAAATAGCTAAAATATAAATTTTAAATTGGTTCATAAATTCTGGGTTGTTACAAGCTCTATAGATGCAGGCGGGCGTGAATCAAGCTTCAGAGCCAAGGAGCATGAGAAAACGAGGGGAAACAGCCGCCCTGAGGAATCTAGACGAATTTGGTCCAAAGTAGACGATAGACGGTGTTTTCACTGAGAATGCAAATTGGAAGTCTCAATGGCCCTGCAACGGGCAACAATGATTAGAGGATGCTGCTTTGTGGTGATAGTAAAGTTGTTGAGATCATTGGGAAGGCAACTCGTGGAGGACTATCGATTCAAGTCATGTACAACATGCAAAGAAGTCCATTTGCTCCAAATATAAAAAATTCGAGGAATCCACCGGACTCTAAACAGTAGATATTGGAGTCTTACGATGGAAGGAGGGATCCAACCGTCTATCTCATACGATACATAAGGAAAATTGAAGTGTTGTGGGCATTATAAGAGGTGATGGCTAAGTGCTTCTTGCTATTTTTATCAAATATAGTTGCTTAGTGGTTCCAGTAGTTGGAAAGCAATGCGATCAACAAATGAACACGATTGATTGAAAGTTTCATGGGGTAATTCCCGCGCCACGACCCAAGAAAGTGATGACAGTGGCAATGGTAAGATAGAATTTTGGAGAATCTTTATGTACTTTCCTGGAGATATTCAACACCACAGTAGCTATAGTTGACCAACCAGACACATCAATGATGCTGATGGCTGTTGTTTCTGGAGTCTTGGTTAATACCAAATTTAAAAAATCATTGTAGCAAGATCCTCCACAAAATCTAGAGGAATACTATTTTGAAAATGACAAATTATTGGGAGAAGAGGATGTGAAAGCTTAATGCGAAGCCCTTGAGGTAAATGCAACTAGAGATGATGGGCTGTCCAGTAAAACAAAGCGCAAAGCTGAGAACGACTCATTTAAAATACCATTGTACTTGGTCTTATCTTGAACTTGTAATAAATAGCCAAGCCTCCAACTTTTGTACGGAATCCACAAGTGATTCTCAGTTAAGCTATAGGATGCCGATAAACCATCTACTTTTATTAGACTTAATGAACTTGTGTTCTCTATACTTTAATCAAATGTTCTGCTTGTATAGTTGATGCTTGTTGAACACTGAGTTTGCAATTACGTTTTTTCTTAACAAAAACCCTTTATCATCGTGTATGGTTGATGCTTGGTAAGGGATAGGAAATTTCATCATAAATTGATAGGTTTGCTTATCCAAAATCATCAAGCTTGGTTGACTGTTGGCAAGGGTTGAACGGCGCTTGGACATGAGCCCATTCGAATCGAACCATCGAGTACGGTTATGCTCAGCAAGAGCCCGGTAAGGCTAGGATCATCAATTATGGTTGATGCTTGGTAAGGGTTAGACAACTCCGGATGTGGGAGAGTCTAATCATGATCGTCAAGCATTGTTCATGTTTGGCAAAGGCTAGGTGACCCCATTACATGGGCTCACTTAGTTAGGATCGTCACGTATGGTTTATGTTGGATCTAAATTAACCCAAGAGAGGTTGAATAAGGTTTATTGAATTTCATTGAGATTATAAAACAAATCGCAACACATAATAATAATCACAACTCAGATAGTAAATAAGTGAGGAGAATAAATGACACAAAGATTTTACCCAGATTCGGCAAACCCTATTAAGCAGATACATGCATACAACAACCTATAAACTCGCGAACCGCTCGCTAACCGCCTATACATTTTTGTACACTCAGAAAACCCGTTGTTGTTATAATCCTATGCTCAAAACCCGGAACTGATTTCTTCCCCGAAATCAGATTTTCCCCTAGCTGCAAACCTGTAGCAAGTAAACCCTAGTTATTACAAACACTAGTAAACTGCTAGTTAAAATCATATAACTAGATGACCTAGTTTTTATAGAAAAACTAGAAAATACATATGATGATTTTACAAGTGAAAAAAACACTAAAATAAAAACAAATTAAAAAACCGCCTTTTGTAAAATTAACTAAGACGACCCCTAATTCTCTTTGCAAATGCTTTCCTCTTCAAAAATGTCTGCCGTCTTAAATGAAATTAGGCTTTTTCAAAAATGCCGAAATCGCGATCGATTGCTTCCTCGTCTTCGAATTTTTGTGGCTTTCAGATGCTTCTTGCTCACGATTTGGGATTCTATTAGCGATCGAAAAACTGTGAGTTTGAATAGATTCTTTGATATGCTTTCAAATGGTTTGTTGCTTGTTTGTTTTTTGATAATTGCCTATGATGGAAAAAGGTATTTATATAGGATTATTAAACCATATGCACTCTGATTTCAACATATGTCTTGACTTAATTTGGTGGTGAATTTGTTGAGTTTCCTTCTTTGATTATCACACGTGATTTTTGCCATGGGTTGTTAGTTGTTTCCTGAAATGATTTTGCGAATTTTTCTTGCCCAAAAATGTACATATTAAATCCAAAATTTATCTGTGATTCTTGGACAAAATTTTTGGTAAATCAGGAAACAATAAATGATTACTTTCCATAAAAATTGAGATGCTTGCGCATTTGTTAATGAGAAGACGTGAATAGTTGATGATTTTCTGCATTCCTTATTTTGCTGGAAATCAAATCTTGTCAAATATGGAAACATATATTTCTTCTTGCCTGGAATTATTGCATTGCAAAATATGGATTGGTTTAAATTGTAAAACCGATTTGCCAAAAGTAATTCTTACCAAAAAGGTGATTCTGTAAGTGAGAACTTGAACATTAAACTTTTGAAATCTGAATGCCATTTTTTGGAAAACCATAAAAAATGTTTTCAGTGCCCAATATATTTCATTGTTTTATTGTGGATGAACCATTATTGCTGAAACCATTTTCTTGACTGTGCTTGCACCATGCCCGAGTCTGTATATGTTATGTACATACATATATTATATACTTACGTATGTATTATCTTGCATGCACTGTTTTGTTTCCTTGAATGATCATTGAAATATGAAAACAAAATAATTGTTTCCTTAGCCCCTTTTTCCAATATTCAAAAAAAAAACATTCTTAGGAATTCAGTGGGTTTGTGAATTGGTTTCTTGTTCACCCATGAAACATTGTTTGTATGTGTTGACCAGTCCCTTATGCATCCAGTAGTGAACTTCTTGCTTGATGCTTTGCTCCTTTTTTATACACACTTTCATTTTGTCCATCTTGATTTATAAGAGTAGTAATAACAACCTGTATACACAAGGTATCTTGAACTCTACTAGTATGTCCCTGATGTGTCCATGAGTACACTTGAATTTGAAAGCTGCTTTATTCATGAATTTTCACATGGATGCTTTGTCCATTTTTTCCATATTTATACATGATAGTGTGTCCAGGTTTTTGACAAGTTTTGGTAGTTATGTGTTCATGGTTCCACTTTTGCTGATGGCACTTATATTTTCTTTTACATGCCTCTAGCCTTATCGCTTTGTGGTCCTGTGCATGTCCCATGCAACTGGCACTTGGATTTGTTCATGTTGTCACCTTGTTTCACATAAACTTCAAACTAGCTTGACTTCATTACTGCTGTTTTGGCTTGAACTATGAATGCTTGCATTCAGTTCTAAAACTTGCTAGATTGTTGCACTTGTCACTTGAGTATTGAATTGCATTCGACTTTTGCACTGTCCATTTACCATTGCTGCTCGATCACTTGTTTTGGTGCATGCTCATGCACTTGCACTGGGTCGAGCTTGGTCTTCATGGCCGTTCCTCGGTTGCTCGCAGTCTTGAGCATTATACATCGTTATGCGTATGCATGTATTGCCATATACATACATATGTATATATACACATATGTGGGTATATATATGTGATTGTATTTGTTGCTTGGGTGTTCATGGATACTTGCGGCATGTCTGTGTTGTCAAGCTTTACCCGACACATCATATTTGATATATTTGTCCCTTTCTGATCATATTGCCCCTGCGCAGTATATGTCTATATACATAGACATGTATGTGTAGAATATATATATATATATATATAAGCGCTACATACGATGTCTACCTTACGGTATTTACAGTCTATCACTGTGAATATCACATGATGTCTAGACACAAATGTATGTCCATATAAATCAGATCAAGTCATGAAAAATGATGAGAAACACACCAAAATTTTGAGGCAAATAAATTCTAAAAATAATATTATACTTGCTAGAATATTAAATTATTTCTATTCCAGATTACTATATGTGTTTCTTTTTGTGCAGGTTAGAAGAAGACTAGACTAACTATGATATTGCCAGAAGACAGAAGACAAAAGACAAAAGTGATATTGTCAGTGTATGTGAGAGAGTATCTGAATGCAAATGTATATGAGTGACAGTGTAACACCCCACATCCATTAAAGTCACTCACAAAGGGAATGCTTAACTACAATGGAGCATTATGGGTACTAGAACAAAAATATTACAAGACAGACATATATAAAACAGCGGAAAGTAAAGTGGAAGTACTTAAAACCATTTATTAAATATGATCGTTTACAATAAAAGCCCATCAACTTCCAATACCCAATTTCATAGTTAAACTATCTGTCTTGCTCAAAAACAAAGAAGCATAAAAATAAGTTATAGTATTCCCCAATAAAGCGAAACAAGCCATAGTCAAGAAAAATCCAAGCCTTGCATGAAAGAGCCTTGGAGCTTGATAAGATCCGAACTAAGATGTATTACCACCCTGCGAACTGGGGGGGGGGGGAATGGAAGAAAAAGAGGCGAAACAAAACGGGTCAGTCATAAAGACTGAGTAAGTCCTAGTGACTTTCAACATAAAAATAGTTAAGGATAATATGGCATTAGTAAACTGAAAGTAAACATAAGCATGATGACAAGATAAGCAACAGGCAAGATAACTAAGGTTAACATGATGTGATTTTTGTCAAGTAACATCGCAAGGTTCCCATTCAAGATAAACTAAGTATAATTTCGTAAGATTCCTATCAAACATAACAAGATTCCTCTGCTTCACCATTAAAATATTTCTATGAGATCTACTTGCTCTGCACCACCTAACTAGCATCTTTACAAGTGTCTTACATGGAATGTTTCGTATTTCTACTAGTACTCCAAATAGTGGCCCCTGTAATAGGGATCCTTACCCCTTACTAGTGTCCCAACTAGTAGCCCGTGTTATATAATAAGGTGATCCTGCCTACTGAACATAAGTGATAATAATAATGGTAGTTTCGTGTACCCCTAGCTGCTGTCATAGGTGCCGCCTGCTCCCATCTCCACTAGTGGTACCCACTACGCCCCCCATTCTAATTATTCATAATATGGTAGCTGTACTCCTAGCTGCTGTCATAGGTGCCGCCTACTCCTATCACCACTAGTCGTACCCACTACCTTCCCCATTCGATCAGCTCCCTAACTCGTAGATACCCGTGCTGGCCCCACAGTGGGGTGTATCACTCCCCAAAGTGGAAACCCGATACAACAGAGATGCACGGCTTATACCTACACGATGCAACAAAGTCTTACCTACCAGCCCGGGTCCATACACGCATATGAAACCCGTTGGACTTGCGTTGCCACCGCTAACCCGTTTTGACCTCTTACAATCGAACCCAGTATGCATGTCCCGTCCTCGACATGGGTCAAGCTCACAAAGATACGTAATGGGCCACTGGTCTGAAAAGGGTCCCCTTTCCTCGACACAAGCTTCCCACCTATGCTTGGTCCCCTCTAGTAATTCTTACTTAACCCCTTCGTATTCATGTCCACTTACATGCTCAAATTTTGGTTAAGTATACACCAGTTATGTCTTACATGTTACCCATATCCGCCACTTAACCCCTACATCATCCTCATGTCTTAATACAAGCTTTATCTTGGTTAAGTGCTTATAGGTTATATTTTACATGTCATTCATATTATCCCCAACGTCTGGGTTTAACCAAGCGCCTTGGCTTTATCTGCCATTAAACCCTATGTCTATCCATTAATTTTGCGCTTGTGCTACCTCATCAGTCTTATCATTTAACTTGGTTATTTCCATTCATACCAACCTTCAACTTTGCTTATTAATTCAATTCTAAACTTGCACTATATTAAGTCCATTAATAAGCCCACAACATGTTATTCCTCTGATTAATACATTAACCCCCGTTATGGTACAATAACATGTTCTTATTCAATCTTTATAACCAAGTACCCCTTAACTTACAAACACACTGGAGAGAGAGAGAATAAGTAACTAAATACCAACCCCGAAGACCGGAATCAACATCAGATTGATACTCAGAGGATTATGAAACCTAACAAATGTTTTGTTCCTTTTTATAATATAACTTATGTCGCCTTCAATTGTAAATTCATTCTTGTCTTTACATATTGCTTAATCTACAATGAAGCACATCTTTCCTTATTACATAAGTTATCTCATCTTATCTATTGTTCCGCCTAACTTACTTTATTACATAAGTTATCATTCCCACTTAGGCATTAATTAAGATTTACTTAACTTAACCATTCATGTCATAACAGTTAAGTGTCATTCGCCTAACCATATTACTTAACCCACCCATTCATACCATATTGGTTAAGTATCATTAGCCTAATCATATTACTTAACCCACCCACTCATACCATATTGGTTAAGTGTTCTTAGTTTACTTAACCCTACCCACTGGTCTAATTACCATGTTATGTTGGTTAAGTATTACTATTCGTATTTCCATATGTCACCCACATGTCACCCACTTAACCCCCATGTCCCACCACATGTTTATCTAGTTAAGTATTTCTTAATTCATTAAGGTCGTAACCCTATAAAGACCTCTCACATTAGACTGACATTTATGACAGCTGGATTTGCCGGGCGTGTCCTGGCACTCTTACACCATAAAAGAGTCTAACCTCGTGTCTTTACAACTGTTACGCTTTTAATTTGGGCCTAGGACCTCTCACATTGGGCTACCATTTGTGACTACTGGATTTGCCGGGCGGGTCCGGGCAGTTTTACGTCACAAATGAGTCCAACCTCGTGTCCTAAGCATTGATTATCACTTATAATCTTTTACCCCAGTCTTAGTAATTTCCTTATTCCAATTATTAATTAATTCCTAATTTAACGATGTCCATAATTGACTCAATTATGTTCATCAATTAATGGTATGCAAAATCATACCAATTTTATCACAATTTATCTTATGCCATTAAAGGCAACTTATCTCAATTTATATTTATCCCCCCTTTAAGGCTATTACATGCCAACTACCCAGAACCCACTTAGGCGTGTTCATATTAGCCCTTTTTCAAGACATAAATTATCATATGTGTTTCAACTGCAAATCTCACATAATTAACATATGCCCAAGTTCTAGATTACATGTTCGTTTTACATATGCCTAATTCATACCAAATTTACATATGTTCAGTTCATGCCATTTTATATGTATGCCAAATTTATGCCAATTTACACTTATCAAGTTCTAGCCAAATCACATATGTCCAACCCAATTCTTGCAATTACCATTTTAATGGCAATACCCAATTATCAAATTTCATATTGATTGCAATAATACCCATATATCCAATTTTCATGTTATGCCATCAATTCCACCAATCACATATATCCCAATAGGTAATGTTCCCATACTTTTCCCCGTATTCAATCATACGCAAAATCGTGGTTTAGGCCTAGATCCGAAATTGATCTAGGTTCATCAATAGAAAATAAATAGGGGAAAGGTAGAATTTTGCAATAAAACAAGATAGAGAGAGAAAACAGCATAAATCATCATGATAGGCATAAAGATTAGGTCTTGATAATAATATCACCTTGAATCCAAGAAACTGATTTACAACGGCTGAATAGAGCATGAACTAGACATTAGAATGGAGATGAACAAGTCTCAAAACCCAAGGTTCAAAGGTAAACAGGAATAGATCTAGATTGATAAACATGCTTATATCCAATTACACTTTATTCCGTAGCCATATTAAAATTAAGTATTTTAATCTAAAAAGTAACTAGAACTTACGTAGCATGGCTAGCGAATTTAAGAACTGAAATCGATGTTGTAGCGTTGTCGATTCATCTCCTTGAATTGTTGTTGAAGTCTTCATCTTTGCATTGGATTGCGTATGAAAGCTTAAGAAGAAGATTAGAGACGGCGGCCATGACCAAGAGGGATTTTAGCAGTATAATGGTGGATAGACATGTTGTAGTGAATTAGGGTTAGGCCTTAGGTTGTATTTATAGATGTAGGAACTCATTTAGCCCCTTAGATCATCCCTAGAGTAAATCCGGACCATCAAAACTCATCCTGGGCCTCAAAAATGGGTTCTGGGCCACACCAGGCCGACCAGGTCGACCTGTACAGGGGGGAGGTCGACACTACAGTCGACCTGGGGGGGGGAGTCGACTGTGCAGTCGACACTACAATCGACCTGGGGTCAGTCTGCCTGAAAGTCTGCTGAAACTTGTACATGCCATAACTTGGTCATACGGACTCCGATTTTCGAAAACTCGGACTCTATTTCATGTAAAATTTCGAGACGAACGCAATGGTGCAACCCATTTCCCTTGATTCTTATTTTAAAATTTAATTCTTCCTTGATTATTGTATTAACATGTTATAAAAATTCGGGTTGTTACAAACAGAGTGTTGTAGTGAGGAACTAATGTGTATATCAAATTGAATATGAAATGTATTGTATTCTAGTGAATTGTACAAATAGTGGAGTTATAAATTTGTATTGTTGAAATAAAATATTGTTTGAATACTTAAATCCTAGTGTAGTGGTATTTTATGTAAATATAAATATTATATTATGTCTTTGATGCAGTATAATAGTACAATTACAAACACATTTATAATAATAAATATATGTTTGTTATCTTCAAACAAAAATCATTGAATTGTTAGATACAACAATCTCCCCCTTTTGATGTTGACAAACATAAAATAAGATTTTGAATATAATATTATAATAAATGTGTTTGACATTGAACTCCTCCTATTTGTGTTCTCCCCCTATAACAAAACTCCCTCTAGATATGTGAATGAGTGAAAAACAATAATTGAAACTTCAATGTTAAAATATTCACAGAATATCTACTCATCAATCAAAATCCTAACCCATTCTCCCATTTTTGTTATCGTCAAAAGGATACAGAAATTAAAATAGTGATGAAAAACATGACTAAAAATATAATATTAGCTTAAAAGGAAGTATGTTCATCATAAATCTCAATCAATCAAACAAAAATCATAATATTCTAAGAGTTAGCGGCAAATATCACATTGTAGAACGATGGATTTACGATGAAATTTATATAAATGGAGATAGTTTAAAACAAATGATTTCCAATTTTTTTCAAGAAAGATTTTAAAAATTAAGCTAAAAAATAGTGATGGATTTGGACTATGATTATAAATTTAATTTAAGTGACGCGATCAAATAATCTCAAATCCCAATAGTTATCAATCAACAAATCATAATATATCATAAAATATTAACACATTTCACCGATTAGAAAAATGGATTGATATGCTGGTTTTTACACACGAAGGGGAATTTCATATAAAAAAATTATTTAGCAAATTATTTCCTTTTCTTTTTCTTTTTATTTAAGAGCATGCTGACTACGCAGTACCAGATCTTGGATTTTTAAATGAGGTCAGTTACAGCTTAAAAATAAGTAATCTTATAACCATGCATAACCAGAGCTTGGATTTTTAAATGAGGTTATAGAAACACTAATGAATATTATATTTTTATTAGTTTTTGATTCAAATGAAAAAACTCCTCAGTATATAAAACCAATATGGATGATAGAAATGTGGTAGGTACATAAATGGTTTGTGAAACAAATTTCTAAATTAATTATATTATGAAATATGCTCAACTGTACCGGGATTCTTGAAAATTTTCACTTATCACTAATTCTAAAAAATAATATAATCACAATTCCATCACAAATATTTCCATTATTTTTTCAAGGCGATTTTAAAAAATATAAAACTCTTCACATTAATATAAAATCATGATGGATTACAGAATAATGGTAGATGAAGGAGATGTTCGTGACATAAGCACCAATTCAAAGATATTATGAAAAAATTCCAATCATCATGTAAATTTAAATAAAATTTCCTCTTATTGTGAAATATACTACAGTCACAACTCATCACAATCTCAATTATCTGATAATAATTTTGATGTGTTCTAAATACAGTGCAACTTTGGTTATTGATTTCAATTTCTAAGTAAATAATCAATAAATGATTTTAAAATTGAAAAATCAATTATAAGAGGGAAATAGAAAGATTTATACGGGTCAGGAGGAATTTTTGAAAAATATACAGAATGAAAATCAGATCAATAAAAAAATTCTAGCACTTCCAAACTGATACCACTTGTTGTCTCTGTCAACCAGGATTTTAATACCACCCTGGTGGATAAAAAAGATATCTCAGAAAACAATATACAATCACTAAGCCTAAGCAAATAAATCAAATAATTCAGATCCATTTTTCAGAGTAGCAAGAAAAATTCAGAATAAGTTTCACAAGAAGATTTTCAGAAAATTTACAACAAGTCTAAGAAGACATATCACGATCTAAGATTTAAAGAAATGGTTTATTTGAAATAACTTGAAGGAATGTGAAAACTTCAAGATTCAATGAATTGATCACACAAGGTTATTAATACCAAAGACGAGGAGTGTGTGAGATTTCAAATGATTTCAAACAAAACATATCCAAGAGAATGATCATGATTTCAGAATGGAATTCAGGCAATAGCATAAGAAAGATTTTCAACTCAGAGTAGTTAAGCCAATCAAAAAATCTTTGAACCTTTTATCAGAGCAGCATATGATACCAAAACAAGCAATTATCTAAAAAAATTCAAAAACGATTTCTTTTATCAGAGCAGCACAACAATAAATTTCAAAGCAGACTTGTCAAGAGAATTTTTCACAAATATTTCTGATGATCATAAAAGATAATTCATGACCCAAGATAGAAAATACAGTTTATTTTAAATCATTTGGAGGAATATGAAAATCTCTAGATTTGATAAATCGATCACACTAGATTATAAATTCAGAATACAAGATATGTGTGAGATTCAAGAAATCAACAATTTTAAATGATTTCAAACAATCAAATCTTCAAGCCAAAAGATCATTAAATAACCATGAGTTTCAAGACCTGTTTTTCAAAGAATTTTTCATCAAGAAATCAATTACTTCGGACAAGCAGAGGAGAAAAAAATTCAGAATATCTACATCAAGTTTGAGATATATTCATGATCCAAAGTTACAACAGTTTATTTGAAATCACTTGAATAAATGTAAATTTTGAGATATAAAGAATCAATCACACAGGGTTATTAATTTCAAATCTCAGAATTGTGTGAGATTCAAAATATAAAAGAATTTCATACGATTTCAACAAACAAATATTTAAGACAGATGATCATGAATTATAATGAATTTCAAGATGTAACACAATGATTAAAGCCAAATGTTTTTCAATTCAAAAATATTCAAGCTAATCCAAAAACCAATGAAATTACCACGACTGAAAAATATTAGTGTGCTGTAATGAGTATAATATTTCAAGCCTTTCCAAAATGAATCAGAAGAAACTCAGAACAACAGAGATGTGTGAAATTTCATTATTTTTTCAGATCTTCAAAAACTTAGAATTCAAATTAACAGTGTTCAAGATATAACAAGAATGCTTCAGCACTGATACGAATTCAAAAATAAAAAATAAATTTCAAAACAATTGCAGATGTTTACAAGTTTAAATTCAAGATCCGGAAATGATTTAATCATGAGAATTTTATTCAAATGAAGTGAATTTCCAAAAAACCAAGAATTCTGCAATTGGAAGTTGAGAAGCTCAAAAATAAAAATAAACAATTATGGAAATGTCAAGTTAGAAATAACCAAAAGAAAATAGAAGGGGTTGAAGGAGGAATAAAATAAAAACAGAGAATATACACAGAGATGTATTTAGAGATCATACCTGATTTTCAGTAGACGCTGTGGATCTCAAACTCAACAAACTTGGCCGAGAAACTCTGAATAATTCAAAGATGTGGAACAGCTTGAAATCAATTTCTCTTTTGCAACGTGGTTCCTCAGCAATCCTTCGATACCTAAGCATTTAGAGGATCGAGTGGTCTAACAAAATTTGTAAAACCACTCACAGTTTTGTTTACGACTTTAGTACCCAGACTTGTTTATATAGCAATCCATTCAAATCTATTTTTGTGCCTTTGGGAACCCAAATATGTTTGAACTTAGTCAAAATTGATTTTGTAGATTTAAGGAACTTCATTTGTTTAAATGGATTGTTATTAAACTAGTATTTGTTTTAACTATGGCTGGCCTTTCCACAATACTAGCAATTTGAAGAAATTGAGAATTTTTGAGAAGTTTTTTCTAGTCGAAATCCAAAATCCAAGTCCTTTATTTTTTTCAAAAGAGGAATTATTTTTCAATAGAGAATTCAAAGAATTTTGACTATTTTAAAACTTCTTAAATTTCAGCTAAAAATCAATGGCTTTGGATTTCAATAAGTTATTCTCATTTATAAGCTTTTCAGTTTTTTCCTTAGATTCAGAAATCTCATATTCAAATTGATTACTCTTCTCAATTTCAAGTTTTCCAAATCCCTTGAGTTTTTCAATTTCTTTTTCCAAATTACGATTTATCTCAGAAATTTCAATCTTGTTGTTTTTCAAAGATATAATTTCATTTTCAAGGAACTTGGAATTCTCTTTTATTTCAGTTAATTCTTTTTGAAAAGATGTGCATTTATTGCACTTGAGATTTCTGATTCTATCGGTTTTGATCTTAAGCTCTTTTAGAATTGTTTCAATTTTCAACAAACTTCCTTTTTCAAAAAATTTATGTTTGGAATTCTCAGTTGTCTTAATTTTATCCAACTCCTTTTGCAAAGCAATGTTTTTATGAATTAGCTCATCTTCATGATTTTTCAAAATCAAATTTTCATTTTCAAGCTGATTAAAATTTTCATTAAGATGAGCAAATTCTTTTTCTAAATTTGAATAATGTTTGCAATTGGAGTTTTTAAATTTCTTAACATTTTCTAATTCCGAAACATCCGTTTTTCTACTCAACTCCAGATTCTTAGATTAAAATGTTTATTTTTCAGTTTGAGTCTCTCAACAGGTTTTGCTAAATCGGTACAAAGATGAATTAATTCTTGCTGTGAAAAATTTCCTGTTGAGTCTCCATCGTTGTCATCATCTATTGAGTCTTCATTTATGTCTCCCGTTTAACACACATCTGAGTTTGAGTTGGCAATTGAGCGTTTTGAGCAGTTGTCGTCATTTTGTTCATACTTCGCATTGAGAGTAGTCCAAATATCCTATGCAGTTAAATAGTGGGATATAAGATTAAGCTGATTATTATTAAGATAAGAACAGAGAATATGCATAACACAAGCATTGGTAATTTTATTCTTCTTATTTAGCATATCACCCACATTTTCAATAACACACCAATATTCATAATTAATAGACTTTAAATAGAATTCGATTTTTGATTTCCAAAATAAAAAATCTGTCCCATTGAATATAATTGGAATATTACCGGACCGACTCTCGTTATTCTGAAAACTAGGGAACACTATTACTCTAGAATTAATCAAAATACCAAGCTCTGATACCACTTGTTGGACCTAGATCAACCCAAGAGGGGATGAGGGGGGGGGGGTGAATAGGGTTTATCGAATTTTATCGAGATTATAAAGCAAATTGTAACATAGAATAGTAATCACAACACAGATAGAAGAGGAATAAATAAGTGCGGAAAATAAGTTACACTAAGATTTTACCCATCTTCGGCAAACCATACCTACTGTTGCATTCCCCATGATTTTGACTAGGTCTTAAAAAGACACCCGCATACAATGACCTATAAACTCGCGAACCTCTTGCGAACCGCTTATACAATTTTGTACACTCGCAAAACCTGCTGCTCTTATAATCCTACGCTCAAAACATTGTACTTATTTCTGTCCTCGAAATCAGATTTTCCCCTAGCAACAAACCTGTAGCTAGTAAATCATAGTTATTATAGACACTAGTAAACTGCTAGTTAAAATCTTACTACTAGATAAACTAGTTTTTACAAAAAAACTATAAAACACATACGACAATTTTGCAACAAGTAAAAAAACACTTAAAATAAAAACAAATTAAAAAAACCCCCTTTTGTAAAATTAACTAGGTCGGCCCCTTAGTTCTCTTTGCAAATGCTTTCCTGCTCAAAAATGTCGGCCGTCCTAAATGAATTTAGGGTTTTTCAAGAACACGCAAATCGTGATCGATTGCTTCTTGGAATTGATTATCCTTGTCTTCGAATTATTGTGGCTTTCAGATGCACCTTTCTAAGTGATTTGGGATTTTGTTGGCGATCGAAAAACTGTGAGTTTGAACAGATCTTTGATACCCTTTCAAATTGTTTGTTGCTTGTTCGTTTTTCGATAATTTCTTATGATGGAAAAAGGTGTTTATATAGGATTATTAAACCCTTTGCTCTCTGATTTCAACATATGTCTTGACTTGATTTGGTGCATGAATTTGTTGAGTTTCCTCCTTTGATTATCATGCATGAATGTTGCCATGGTTTGTTAATTGCTTCCTAAAATGATTTCATGAATTGTTCTTGCCCGAAAATGTAAATACGAAATCCAAAATTTATTTGTGATTCTTGGAAAAAAACTTTGGTAAATCAGGAAACAAAAAAATGATTACATTCCATAAAAATTGAGATGCGTGCACGATAAAATTTGTTAATGAGAAGCTATGAATACACTTGATGATTTTCTGCATTCCTTGTTTTTTTGAAAATCAAAGCTTGTCAAATCTGGAAACATATATTTATTCTTGCCTAGAATTCTTACATTGTAAAATCTGGAAAGGTTTAAATTGTAAAACCGATTTGCCAAAAGTTATCTGGCCGAAAAAGTGATTCTGGAAATGAGGACTTGAACATTTAACTTTTAAAACCGGAATGCCATTTTTTGGAAAACCATAATTTTTATTCAGTGCCCTGTATATTTCATTGTTTTGTTGTGGCTAAACCATTATTGCTGAAACCATTTTCTTGACCGTGCTTGCACCGTGCTCGAGTCTGTGTATGTTATGTACACATATATATATATATGTTACATATATGTATATACATACTTACATATGTATTATCTTACATGCACTGTTTCTTTGCCTTGAATGATCATTGAAATCTGGAAACAAAATAATTGTTTCCTTAGCCCCTTTTTCCAATATTCGACAAAAACATTCTTAGGAATTCAGTGGGTTTATGAATTGGTTTTTGTTCACCCATGAAACATTGTTTGTATGTGTTGACCAGTCCCTTGTGCATCCAGTAGTGAACTTCTTGCTTGATGCTTTGCACCCTTTTTATGCACACTTTCATTTTGTCCATCTTGATTTATAAGTGTAGTAATAACAACCTGTATACACCAGGTATCTTGAACTCTACTAGTATGTCCCTGATGTGTCCATGAGTACACTTCAATTTGAAAGCTGCTTTCTTTATGAATTTTCACATGGATGCTTTGTCCATTTTTTCCATACTTATACATGATAGTGTGTCCAGGTTTTTGACAAGTTTGGGTAGTTATGTGTTCATGGTTCCACTTTTGCTGATGGCACTTATATTTGCTTGTACATGCCTCTGGCCTTATCGCTTTGTGGTCATGTGCATGTCCCATGCAACTGGCACTTGGATTTGTTCATGTTTTCACCTTATTGCACATAAACTTTAGACTAGCTCGACTTCATTACTACTAGTTTGGCCTGAATCATGAATGCTTGTATTCAATTATAAAACTTGCTGACTTGTTGCACTTGTCACTTGAGTATTGACTTGCATTCAACTATTGCACTCCCCATTTACCATTGCTTCTCAACCACTTGTTTTTTCCATGCTCGTTGTTAACCACGTTATAAAAACGCGGTTCAAAAAATAATGCATTGATTGGTGACAATGATTCAGACGCACCTCAGAGCATACGAGTACAAGATGGTCAAGTAACATAAGAGTTCAGTCGTACATCGTTCACACGATCATAAGCGCTCGCACATACTAAGATCAGTCTTGCACTACAGCTGATTCACACACTGTATCTCGATCCCACACTCTTCAAAGTACATGTCAATCGCTCATCTACCTTTGGCATGGGTCGAACGCTAAGGCTCGAAAACCCGACAAGTACCGTCATTCATATTGCACGTTCCCCACTTGAGCTGCTCAGTCGAGCACCAACATAAAGTGTACAGATCAACCCTTTCATATATTGGAATGTAACATGAGAATATAAGTACTAGGAAAGACTTGATCGGCTCCAATAGAAAACAAATGGGTCGCTTACGATGCCAATACAGTGGCAAGTATTGTTGGCACGAGTTAGCATGTTTCCATGCACGTTGGGCAATCAGATGTGAGCAACATGTTACGATGGCATAATAGTATATAAGCATGCTAAAGTTCAAATGAAGTGTACAAGAACACGTTCGAAACAATAACATATCAGGTGCAAACGTGGAGGTCGTTCATACGATAATGTATTCCCGCTCATGCACGGATGTATTCCTGGTCGCACATCGATCTTGGGACAAGTACTCTGTTCTAGTCACAAATCACAATCCTGCTCGAACATATTGGCACCACTTGAGAGCAAGTGTTCGGTCACCATAGCTGCGCGAGCTCCAAGCAGTACAGTTTCAATGTATAGTGATAAAATATGGTACATGGCAGCTACTTTCGCTCGTTCACTACATGTCACTTGCACTGGTCACTCGTTCATTAGTATATTGGTTGAATAATAAGGTCAAACCTAGGATCAAAAGATAACAAACTAAGTGTCGAGCAACATCACCTACATGAGGGAGTGGCTTGGACTGATCATGTAAATCATAAAATGCGTGATGATAAAACCCACAAAGTTGTTTTGCAAAATAGAAGCTCACGTTACTGCTTCATAAAGGATGAATTTGTTCGCTCATAGTAGCTCTAGTCGCACATCACCATCCTGGTCAGTCTAGTCTTACATCGCCGATCATGAGCAATTTTCTCAGTCGAGCGACCTTCAGCTTATGCATTGTTTTAGGAGACTATTCAAGCACACCTTTCTACGAAGAGCGAGCATGTTATATAAAAGAGGGGACACATTTGCGGGATGTTTTGATAATAAGACACGTGTATTGTACAAGGCGCAACATGTAAGTGGGACCAACACAATTTATTACAAATTCAATGGGTTTTCGTAATGACAAGGTACAACACTCGCTCGTGCATCGGTGGTAACAGCTCGCTTGCCCACTCATCATAGTTCTGATTCCTGCCCGTGCAACTATACCGCTAGCTCAACACCAGATGTAAAGTAGCATCTATTAGCTGTCCGATGGGATTTCGGTAAATGCAGGTGCGTGCGACCCGTACCGTGTTTGCCGTAATTACAACTTTGCCACCTGGTCCAAACTTCTCGTATAAATAGCCTCTTTCTCTAGACTTCAAGGGACTGATTTCTAGGACCATGAAGTGCTGTCCAAAGGTTTCCTCCACCATTCTAGAGCTCTCCAAACACCATTAATGGCTTCCAAAGCTCTCTCCATCTTCCTCCAATGATGTGAAGATCAAATCACCCTCATTCTCCATTAATAATATCTCGAAGCTTTATTAATGGCTCCAAAAGCTTTCTCCTCCTTCCACCATGGCCGAATCAAACAAGTCACCTTCTCCAATCTACATTATAGATCATTCAAGCTTCATTCTACTTCCCTCCTACCGCATTAACTCTCTTTAAAGCCTAGATCTACCGCAAATTCATCATGGAACCAAGTAAGCTAACCTAAATCTCTAAGTCATTAATGATATACACTTCAGCTCTCACCAATTAAGAGATCTCCTCCGTTCCTCCATGAATTGAAGCACAATCTAGATCATAAAAGAGTGAAAAGAGAGAGATGAACAATATGAATGAATTCATGTATTTTGTACTTTCCAAAGTGATAATGAAAATCCTTGCCAAAGTGGACGTAGATCTATCATAGATCGAACCACTATAAAAATCCCTTGTGTTTTTACTTACTTTTTCTCATTTACTTTGCGATCGTGGCTCCATTTAATTTCTAACCATGTTGGTGAAGTACGATTTACGTACCTTTGGTCTTGAGATCGAATTTTGGTTTTAACATTTTGGCGCCCACAGTGGGGCTGCATTTACACTTCCTTCTCTCACACTCTCTCAAAAGGTTGAAGGCCATGCATTGAAGCTCTAAACCACCTCCTTTTCCAACATAATAGCTAAGTCAAAGAAGACCGCGAGTAAGACTATTGAAGAAACCGCCAACGTTGCTAACCATGAAGCTACTCCACCTACTAATCGCTTTGAAATCGGTGATAATTCCATATGTGGAGTCGGTGTGGCTGAAGATGAATTAAACGCCACTATTACCGACATGAACCAACGAATGAATGCTTCTACTAAGGCTATGATGGAGAAACATGAGGCTGTCCTCAATGCTCGACCAAATCTGGCCCCTCCGAAAGTCCATGTTGATTTGTAAGAGAATGAAAACTCGTTTTCTTCAAACCATGATCGCAACGACAACATGGAAAACGATTATGATTGGTTGAGTGACAATGATGAAGCTAACATCAAGGACTCGAAGCCAAAAGCTAAGATTCGTTCCAATCACGATTATTCTACCCAAGGGATTGATGAGTCGGGTGATGGCGATAATGTGAGATCTAAACCAATCACTAAAAACCATTCCGAAAGAAGAAATTCTTGAGCCATGGTAAGTCCCACCAAAGGGGCACCCCCAAAAGTGGTGCAGGGCATCGAAACTTGAACCATAATCATATCGATAAAAGGACCGATGCCTGCTCAATGGAACAAACTAGTGATGAGAAGCGCATTTCGGACATGATCTAATGAATAATGAAAGAAAGGATGGTTCATCAAGAGGACGAGAAGGAATGTTGGTTTTTACCCAGCAAGAACCCATTCACAGAAAGGATTCGTCAAGCGAAATTTCCTAAGAAATTCTCACCTCCGACAATAGCACACTATAGTGGGACTGGAGATCCGAACATCTTCCTGTTCGAATACGTTCAACACATGAACGGAGCTAGGACCACTGACGAGATAAAATGCTTATATTTCCTTGTATGCTTGGAAGGAGTGGCTTCACTATGGTTCATTAGACTCCGGCCTAAATGAATTGATCAATTTGCTGATTTGACAAGAAGATTCCAAGACCAGTTCTGACTATAAATTACCAAAGTGAGAGATGTGATGTCGCTTAGCGAAATGGAGCAAATGCTTGGAGAGACAATCAAAGCTTTTCTTACACGATTCCACGCTGCGGAAGCCGTAGTTATAGAACCAGAGCCTTAGTACTTACTGGCAGCATTGAAAGGTGCTATTGATAAGAAATCAGAATTTAGGAAATGGCTCAAGATGAAGAAGCCCGACACTCTGAAATGGTTCTACGACAAAGCTGAAGAATTCATGAGTATTGAAGAAGATCATTCTTATGCCACAGATATCGCTAATGGCAATGTGATATCAGATAGGAAGGATAATGATGTTCAAGTTAATCAGAAGATTACTGGAGGTATCAAACGGGAAAATGAGGATAACGAAAAAGGGGAAAATGAAAATAAAAGATTCCACTTTATCAAATCTGAAGATTTGACTCCTCTAAATGAAAACCCGGAGAACATTTTCTTTGCCACAAAAATTGCAGGATATTATCCAATTCAACTACTAATCAAAGTAGATGATAAGGTAGCTAATTCCGGAATGTTTTGCTGCTATCACAATCAGCCTGGTCACAATATTATGAATGCAGATATCTAAAGTCCCTGATTGAGAAACCGATTAGGAAAAATAAGCTGCGACGGTATGTGAAATAGGTCACCATTGATTAACACCAAATCAACCACTCATAGACCAGTTCAAGCTAATGGTGTTTTATGGAATTCAAATGTCCAAGGCCTAGGATAATGACCATTTGTGTCAACTCTTTGCTAAAGACATTTTCATTTCTTATAAAAACAAACCCGCTATGACTGGGGAATTATATCCGAACATTTACTATTTTCGTTATTAATAAAGCTTGTAGTCAATCAACTTTTACAGTTCCTTGCAATGTTATATTGCAAACTCAAAATTGCATGGTTCTAAAACTGATTCAATATTACAGGCTATCCAAGGAGTGCTTACTTCCTCACAATTGGACAAAGCTAAATGATCTTAACAACGCACCTCGATTATGGCAAGTGTCGAGTGCAACATGCATCATTCTGCACATAAGCAAGGATGTAATGCACCACATTGTAAATCGAAAGAGGAAGTCACTTAAGGTTTAGCGGTAAGGAAAGGAGCAAGCGAAGCACTCAACAAGATCGCCTAAGCCAGATTTACTTGGCTTGATTGCGGCAAATGTTGAGTGAACTAAAAACATCTTCCTTACGCGAAGGTTCTCAATTGAATCTCCGACGCCATTACTCGGCCAGATGAGATGAATGCTGTGGAAAATATATCACTTTCCTTAAGCGAAGACGAACTAGAACACCTGCCTTACGCGAAGGAGCTCAGTTGAATCTCCGACTCAATTACTCGGTCGGATGAGATAAATGATGGGGAAAATCGATTGCTTTCCTTATGCGAAGACGCACTATAACACCTTCCTTATGCAAAGGTGCTCAGTTGAATCTCCGACGTCATTATTCAGCTGGATGAGATGAATGCTGGGGAAAATCGAACGCTTTCCTTACACTAAGATGAACTAGAACATCTTCCTTACGCGAAGGTGCTCAGTTGAATCTCCGACGCCATAACTCGGATAGACGAGATGAATGCTGGGGCAAATCGATCGTTTACCTTATGCGAAGATAAACTAAAGCACCATCCTTATGCGAAGGTGCTCAGTTGAATCTCCAACGCCATTACTCGGTCGGATGAGATGAATGATAGAGCAAATCCATTGCCTTCCTCATGCGAAGACGAATTAAAACACCTTCCTTTACACAAACGTGCTCAGTTGAATCTCCGACGTCATTACTCGGCCAGATGAGATGAATGCTGGGGCAATTCCATCGCCTTCCTCACGCAAAGACGAATTAAAACACCTTCCTTACGCAATGGTGCTAAGTTGAATCTCCGACGCTATTACTTAGCCAGATGAAATAAACGGTGGGGCAACTCAACATTTTCCTTACGTGAAGACAAAATCAAAAACCTTTCTCATGCATGGGCTCCTAGTTGAACATACAATGCTAGAATGCCTCAACATAGTTGTAATCAAAATCTCCTGTGCCTGAGCTAACTAGTCATATGAAGGATAAACATTGGGCCCAAAATATGGGACCTCTCACGGAGGGGCACGAAAGATGAAAATCCCTTCAATTAGTGATGGGCGTATTATCAACGAAACTAAATTTCCTCATTAGCTGGCAAACTGAATACTTGCAAGCATAATGGCGAAAGCAAAAAAGCTACACAGTTAAAGCAGGAACTTCCAGTACTTTAGCCGTAACTAAGGAAACCTAGTAGAAGTTGACTACACCCAGCCTAAGATGTCTGTGACAACCTTTAGTATAAGAGCATCACCGTCACATTAAAAACGGACTATTGATGCTCATAGTACATACCACAACTTCGTCATGACTTCACACAAAAGATTTGTAAAGCATGAAGAAGATAAGTGCATAGACAGAAAAATACGTCAAAGAAAAAGCAACAAGTCCTAACAAAGTTTATAGACATAGCAGAATGCAAATTCTCCCTTTTTTATACAAACTCTCCAATAGAATTTCCCAGTGCATCATCTCCGTCAGAGGTCGGGGCATCCGGTTCTTTAGGCATACAATGGGAAGCATAAGGAATTCTTTGAAAGGCAAAGGATTGAGTTGGTGCAAGTAGTTCAGAAACTTCCTAGTCCTGTATTGCTCAATGATAGCCTTCAAAGACTCAAGTACATAGTCATCTACTAGAGCAGGATTTCTGGATATATCGACATGCCAAGGAGCTCTAAATAAGCCGGTAAAAGCAAAAAGGCTTTCCCAACAAATTAGAAGCTTCTACGGCGACAATCTAAATTAAGGAAATTCAGAAAAATTGATCACATTCATCTCACACAATTCATGGAGACCCATGATAAGAAGGTAACATGTCCACATTAGGAATTGGACGATGTTTGGAAGTCATATCATAGGCTCATTACCACATCGCGATAGACAAAAACTCGATTTACAATCAACCACAAACCAAATACACTCAGAAACACGTAAGCCAGAGTCTGCAGACAACAAGAGATCTATTCTTGGAAGTTGCGACATGAAAAATATCGAGAAAGAGCAACAATATTCCTATCCGCAACAAAGGCTAGAATACTTCCCACAATAAAGGATAAAGACCTCCTAAGCAAGGGATATGCATATCAGGGCTCCTCAAAGAGGAAGAAGAACATAAATCACATATATGTATTTCCCAAATGTGATATATCATATGCCATCATATAAGTCATCAAAATGATAATGGTTGAATCCGTAGTCGGCTTTAGTTGATTAATTGATTTTAAGCGTTAATGCGAATTCGAATTAGAATATCGTATTTGTGCAGATAATATTCAATGAATTTTAAACCATTGAACAAAACAATCTCGTACAAATGCTCTATTCAATTTCAAATAAAATTCGCTTTGAGTTATTTTTAATGATTAACTAATCCACTATCGATATGCATAGTCGATGGTGAGTATAAGTCCAAAAATAGTGCAAACCCTTGTTTTAATTACAAAACAGGTGATACGAAGCATGCGAATTCAACGTGATCTACCATAGCAAACAAAAGGCTATAACTAGATCTCAATGCAAAGTATATCAAAAACAAAGTTCATTTCGAAGCCCGCATTCCTCACAAGCAAAAAATACAAGCTTCGAGGGGTAAATGTTAACCCCATTATAAAAACGCGGTTCGGGAAATAATGCATCGATTGGTGATGATGATTCAGATGCACCTCAGAGCATACGAGTACAAGATGGTCAAGTAACATAAAGCCATGCAGGCCTTAGAACTGGAGCATATTAATAGACATCAATGAAAGTTGTCACATGGAATGTACGGGGGTTGGTGGGCCATTGAAAATGTCATGCTATTAATCTAGTTTTGTCCCCTCTTAATCTAGATATACTTATCATTTTCGTTTGATTGGTGGATCCTCTTTGACTGGTTGGACTTATGTTAATGCAATTGAAACTAGAGGTGGTCTTATTACTGCATGGAATGAATCTGTGTGGTCTTTGCATCAAATGTTTTCCACTCATTCTGCTTTGCATGTATCTCTTAATCACATTGCCACTAACACTCTATACTTCTTTTCTAACATATATGGTCCTTAAGACTCTTATGAAAAGAATAAACCTTTGGGAAAATTGTAAACATTTGGCTATTTGCTTCCAAGGTCCTTGGGTAATAGGGGGTGATTTCAGTACCATTAGAAATGTTAATGAAAGAAAATATAGGACCATTTCTCCTGATACTGATGCTTTTAGTTCATTCATTTTTGACTGTTGTCTCATTGACCCCTACATTTGAGATCGTTCTTTTACCTGGTCAAGTCACAGATTTAATCCTTCTCTTGCTAAGCTTGACCAATTTCTTTTCAATTCTTCTTGGGAGGAGAATCATCCTTTATCTACTGTTTCCGGCCTTGCTTCCATCATTTCTGCCCATTTCCCTATTATCCTTGATTCAGGTTCCCTTTCTAATTTTAAGTGTCCATTTAGGTTTGAGCATCTATGGTTACTTGAACCATCTTTTAAGGAATTTATTCAAATAGTTTGGGATCATCCTATTCAATCTCAATCAGTTACACATAAAATTGTCCTTAAATTGAGATCATTGAGGAAACTGATTAAACCATGGGCCAAATCTATTTAGGGTTCAGTTCGTGCTCACATTTCCAATATTCAAGATGCAATTTTAAATCTTTATATCCTGGAAGAATCTCGTCCCTTAAATGATGAAGAACATGATTCATTAAGTAATCTCGAATCTGAATTGGAGAGACTGTTTAAGCAGGAAGAAATTGGATGGAAACAAAGATCTAAAGCTAAATGGATAGAGGAAGGACATAAAAATATCGCTTACTTTCATAGAATTGCAAATGGAATGAGGCAAGCTTCTTGCATTCTTGAAATCTCTCACGAAGGTCAATTATATTCGAATCCGGATGACTTTCTTCTCCTCTTCTCTAATTACTATCGTTCCATTCTCAGTTGTTCATCCTCTACTATTCCGTTCATTGATTGGATTTTACTTTACCCTTCTTCAGATGCTATTTCTATTGACCAACCATTTTCAAAAAAGAAATTTGGGCCACTTTAAATGAGATGAACGATGATAAAGCACCTGGCCCAGACGGTTTTGGGCCTTCATTCTTTAAATCCTTTTGGGCCATGGTAAAAATAATATTATATCCATGTGTAATGAATTTTACGAAAACCCTAGTCTTATCTCTCGTCTTAACTACGCTAACATTGTGCTTCTTCCCAAATTCTCTGGTGCAAACTCGCTCTCCGATTTCCGTCCCATTAGTCTGCTTAATACCACTTTTAAAATCATCACCAAATCTCTTGCTAATCGTCTTCAATCTGTGATTTCAGATCTTATTGGTGTTGAGCAATCAACTTTCATTCAAGGACATTTCATTTTCGATTGTATTGCAGCTACTCAAGAGGTAATTTCTTACTGTCACAATACTAATACACTAGGTGTCCTCCTAAAATTAGACATTTCAAAAGCGTTTGATTCAGTAAATTGGGAATTTATTTTACAAATCATTAAGCACAAGGGTTTCACTCAACGCTGGTGTAATTGGATTGACAATATTCTTTGAATTAGTCATTCAACTATTTTTATTAATGGAAGTACTAGAGGTTTAATTAAATCCAACAGGGGGCTACGGCAGGGAGATCCATTATCTCCTCTCATTTTTGTGTTAATAGCAGATGTATTCAATCAAATGGTAAGAGAGTGATCACAAACAACTACTTTTGATGGAATTCATCTTCCAAATGCTTCTCAAGCAATTTCTAATCTTCAATTTACTGATGATACAATCATTTTTTTCTTCTCCTCACGTTAATCATATACACTGTCTTAAAGTGGTGCTTTATGTATTTGATCTTATTTCGAGTCTTTCCATTAACTTTTCGAAAAGCTCAATTATAATGCTAGGTAAAGCTGACCATTTAGGCCCTTCCATCTCTTCTATCCTCAATTGTTCGATTCATAAGTTTCTAATAGTTTATTAGGGAATTCCTCTTAACCTACCAAACTTCATAGATTGGATTGGTTGCCTCTCATACATAAAATTGAACAGAGTTTATCGTCGTGGAAGGCTAATACTTTATCCTCAACTGGTCGTTTAGTGTTGGTTAAAGCTGTATTATCTTCTTTGTCAACTTATTGGATGTCTTTTCAAAAGCTACCTAAGTGGGTAATCTCGAAAATTGATTCAATAAGGAGTGCTTTTTTATGGAATGGAAATAAGGTCAAAAGATTGGTCAACTGGCAAACTGTGTGCTTACATATTGGTCAAGGGGGTTTAGGAATAATCAACCTCTTGAATTTCAATTTGGCTTTATTATCAAAATGGTTATGGCGTGCGGTTTCTCCAGGTTCCTTCATATGGAAAGACTGGATTCTTTCTGTTTATTATTCCAGCAACTCTCACCTTGTATTGCACTCTTTCCCCTCTATTAAACCTTCTCCATTTTGGTCTGGTGTAATTTCTTCTATTCCTTGTATTAAAAACTTGTTTTATGTCAGGTTGGGTGATGGGGATTCTTGTTTATTTTGGCATGATATTTGGCATGGTCATGCCCCTCTTTCTCAAGTTTTTCCTGCTCTTTTCTCTAGGATTTCCAATGAGTTCTCTTCAGTGGCGAGTTTGATTCATAATGGTCCCTCTTCTCTTTGCCCTTCATCATTATTTGATGTTCAAGTTCTTGACAATCTCCTGGATATTTTTAATTTGATTTCGCAAACTCATATCCTTCACTCTCCTGATTGTTATGTTTGTGCTCTATCACCAAGAAAGGGATTTTCAGTTGCTTCAGTGTATAATTATATCAATTTTTCTGCTAGGTCTTTCTCTTTTTCAAGACTTTGGAAAATTCGTCTGCCTCCAAAGGTTCTCTTCTTTAATTGGTGCTTGATACATGGTAAAATTAACAAGAGAGCTTAGTTGCATAGGCTCAATTTGATTGATGATCCTCACTGTAATTTTTGTGTAACTCATGTAGAATCTATTGATCATCTTTTTTTTGAATGCGATTTCTATTTCCCTATTCTTGCTGCCACTGCTATTTATCTGCTTGGATTGGTACCTAACATATCATCAGTGTTTGATTGTTGGCAATATTGTGCTGTCAATAATGCTTTAGACTCCTTTCTATTAACATACTGTTGGTGCATTTGGAAAGAAAGGAATGCAGTTGTATTTAACAAACCCCTGAAGAAGTTTGAAGGTTTATGCATACTCATTATTTACTACTTTCTTTCTTGGATAGGACAATCTTCTTCAGTCAGGTTCATGCTTGCTTTGCCAGCGAGTAATAGTCCAGCTGAATCAGTGGGTTCAAAACATGGAGACTCGAGTCTAGACTTGCATTAACTTGGTTATGGTTGCATGGTTTAGTCAGTTCTTATGTGGGTTTATATTTTGGCTTGAGTATGCACTTTGTTTTACTGTAATTCGCTCCTCGGTTGTTTTGTTTCTACTGTAAACGTTGATATGGTGGGTACTTATGTATAATTATCTCTCTTTAGAACTGTTAGCCACCAGTTGGGCTTGTCAACTGGGTTATATATATTAATATTATGCTTAATCAGTTGTGTAATTTCGCGCTACACATCCGTCCTACTCAAAAAAAACATAAGAGTTCGGTCGTACATCGTTCACACGATCGTAAGCGCTCGCACATACTAAGATCAGTCGTGCACTATAGTTGGTTCATGCACTGTATCTCGATCGCACACTCTTCAAAGTGCAAGTTGCTCGCTCATCTCCCTTTGGCATGGGTCGAACGGTGCGTCTCGAACATCCGACAAGGACCTTCATTTATACTGCTCGTTCGCCACTTGAGATGTTCAGTCGAGAACCAGCTCAAAAGTGTACGGATCAACCATTTCATATACTGGAATGTAACATGAGGATATGAGTACTGGGCAAGACTTGATCGACTCCAATAGAAAACAAATGGATCTCTTATGTTGTCAATATAGTGGCAAGTATTGGTGGCACGGATTAGCATGTTTCCGTGCACGATAAGCAATCAGATGAGAGCAACAGGTTACAGTGGCAAAATCGTAAATAAGTAGGTTAGCATTAATATGAAGTGTGCAAGAACACGTTCAAAACAATAACAGATCAGGTGCTAACGTGTAGGTCGTTCGTACAATAATGTATTCCCGCTCGTGCACGGATGTATTCCTGGTTGCACATCGATCTTGGGACAAGTACTATGTTCTAGTCACAAGTCATAATCCTGCTCGAACACATCGGCACCACCTGAGAGCAAGTGTTCGGTTACCATAGCTGCGCGAGCTCCAGGCAGTACAGTTTCATTGTATAATGATAAAATATGGCACATGGCAGCTACTTTCGCTCGTTCACTACATGTCATTTGCATTGGTCGCTCGTTCTTTAGTATATTGGTTAAATAATAACGTCAAACATGGGATCAAAATATAACAGACTAAGGGTCGAGCAACATCACCTACATGATGGAGTGGCTTGGACTTATCATGTAAATCATAAAATGCGTGATGATAAAAGCCACAAAGTTGTTTGGCAAAATAGAAGCTCACGTAACAGCTTCATGAAGCATGAACTTGGTCGCTTATAGTACCTCTGGCCGTACATCGCCATCCTGGTCAGTCTAGTCTTACGTGGTCGATCATCAGCAATTGTCTCGGTCGAGCGAACTTAAGCTCGTGCATCGTTTCAGGAGACTCTTCAAGCACATCTTTCTACGAAGAGCGAGCAGGTTATATAAAATAGGGAACCCATTCGCAGGATGTTTGGATAATAAGTTCGACCACTTCCCACAGCCCCCGCACTTTACAAGAGGAATAATGCGCTGAAGGGTGTGCCAGGCAGCTATGGACGATCATCAAGTTATGGTAGATAAACAAAATATGTTGTAAACTCACAGCGCAAGGAGAAAATATAATAGAACATATACAGTAGGTAATGATAGTGAAGCAGTAAACACTAAACTTTCATGAAAACTAGAAAGTATTACCATACAAGAGGATAACAACAATAGTATTTGTATAATTCGCCTCACTACAACACTCATAGAGATAGCACACAGCAAAAACAAATACTAAATAGTAGTAAAGATAGTACGCCATCCTCCTGCTCGCCTCCGAACAGCAACACCGTCCTCACTTAAGCTACCTGTCACCTGCTACTTAGTCTGCCCATCCAACAATCGGATGAACAGCCCATGGCAAAAAGAGGAAACATAAATTCTTGAGTCAGACAATAGTCTTAGTGAGCGATAAAACAGCTAACAAACTTCAACAATAAAGTGTATGAGAAGGGATAGATAAGCATACTAATCTACCTACAACACCAGAGAAGAACCCAACTTTATCTTCCCCACATCGGACAGTGATAGCCTTTACTACAAACAATTCAATCATTCATCCATGGAAATCAAAACACCCATTTAATCACGGAAAACACTCATAACATGCAGATTATATAAGTCTCACACAGACAACCCTAATCGAGTTTAACATTCCCCAAGTACTCTCCCCAGTAGCCTAAACCAATATCAGTTAAGCACACAAAGAACATCTCCATCGACTTTGGATAATCTATGTGAGATAGTACAAACAGAACAACCCATCATCCATGACTGACTCTGGCTATCACCGCCAACCTTGCTTTGAAACCATCATAAATCGTATGACGGCCAACCTTGCCACATGTCAAGGGCTAATGGTAACCCCAATTCTAGCATAAACTCTATTTGTCCAACCTTGACAATGTCCAAGCTTGACAACTAGGCCTTTTCAACGATACCCAAGGTACTCTACGTACCCCTGCTTCGAGCCTGCTAGAACTTACGACAACGATGACTTCTCGGCCTTTGCATCTCTAGTCATCCAACCTTGACGACATTTCATTGCTCAAGCAACCTTCTTGAGCAACCATTATCCACCAACTCATAACCTTTGAGTTGCCACCTCATTCGTTGTTCCAACTTGATCAACGAACACATTCAACACTTAAAACCTTTCTACTTGAATTTACTTCAAAGTCACATCATCACCGAGCCAATTAAACCACTGTTTCAGAAAAACGTACTTCGAACATTTTCTCCAAATCTGAGCTGTACCCGAAAAACGTACTTTTTCAGAAAATGACCCTGTTGGAAACAAACCATAGCATCAACACTATCAACCATAGTGTTTAAAAGTGCTGCTAAAAACATGACTGATCTCCCCACTTTCAGATCGACCCGACCCGATCCAGCGTCTTTCTGGCTTCAAACTCGACCGATCCAACCAACATGACCGACACGATCCAATTACCTATATGACCGATCCGATCCGAATATGACTCAATCCGAATATGACCCGATCCAAATATGACCCGATCTGATCTACTCCTATCCGATCCAACTTCGTTTTAATCCAACTTCTGGCCCAGTCAACTCCTGGACGATTCAACCAATGGCTGAGCCAATTTATGGCCGATTCAACCTATGCCCGAGCCAATTTCTGCATATTGCAATTCATCTCCGATTTCGACCAAAACTTCTCCAAACGATGAATTCGACGGAACCAACTCAACCAAACACAATCATAAACATAACCAAACATTGCTAACCACATGAATATGACGATTACCACAAAAATGATGTAAATCTCACCAAAAACCCATAAAATGAACATATGATCAAAATGAGAGATCTAACAAACTTAAACATGTAAAATGACATGAAGTTAACGAGTAAAACTTGTTAGATTAGATCATAGGGTGATGCATATGAAAATGAACATGTAATGGTGTAAATCTATGACAAAACATTCCAAAGTGACGAGAAACATGCACAAACACTCATATACTCCATTTCATTCATGTGAGAGATGTAAATCAATCACCAATTAGCCAAAACAAAGCAAAATCGAAGAAATAGAATTCCGGACAGCGAAGATATAGCTCCTAGCCCTTCGATTTGATGAATCCTCCCTTGAAATGATGTAGATCTAGCCTCTAATGGGATAGATCTATGATTTCCCTCCTTAGATTTTGTTTTTTAATGGTAGAAAGGTGTTAAAGGAAGAAGGAGATCAATGCCTCCAAATGAGAGAATGGTAAAGTAAACCTTTTCCCTCCACTCTCACCCCCTATTTATAGGATTCCACTAAGGCTCCAAAATCTGAATAGTTAACTCAAAAACATTAAAACAACGATTTCTCCCAAACTGCTAAGCCAAATCTTTAATGTAACCACTCTACGGAAAGGCAATCATCAATTCCTTTCCAATGGCACAGGTCTCACCCTATGATTCGACCTAGGTCGAAAGTTATGCCCTGTACAACGCTGACAGGGGCAAAATGGTCACAAACAAAATCGGTAAAAATTATGGACATGTCTTACATCCCCATAAGCAAGATATTAAAAGATGAGAATGATCCAACCCTCAGAGAATGAAATAAATTATTTTACGATCTTTCGATACGAAAAATGCGGGCTGTTACATCCCCCTTTAAGAATTTCGCCCCCGAAATTCCAAACAAACACAAGTAATCACAACGATTCTGCATGCCTATCATCCATGAGAAGCCAATTCTGTCATTCAAACTAGAAACCATCAAGCCATTCATCCATAGCCTTATCCTAGCACGCGGAATTCTATGACACAACAACAAGATACAATGACATAACGATGATACAATCAAAGGGTCCTACCGACGAAGAGTTCTGGATGAGTCGCCTTCATATTCTCTTCTGTCTCCCACGTACAATTGTCGTCATCTTCGCTCCATTGTACCTTGACTAGCTTAACCGTCTTTCTCCTATGCTGTTTCGTGTCATTCCCCACAACACAAAGTGGCTTACTAGGTTTGGAAACTATGGTCTCTAGTTCTAGATTTTCGTACTGCTCAGGAGATACCACCACATTCGAATCATGCACGAAATTCCGTAGAAACGACACATGGAACACATTATGCATACTCGACATCTTCTCGGGTAACTCCAATCTGTATGCCTTCTTTCCAATTCGCTCGACTATCAGAAATGGTCCAACAAACCTTGGAGCTAACTTTCCTTTCTTACCAAATCTAACCATGTGCTTCAACTGCGAAGCTTTCACGAAAACCATATTGCCTACATCGAATTCCAAGTCCTTACGATGCTTGTCAGCGTAACTCTTCTGGCGGTCCTGGGCTGCCTTCATTCGTTGCCGAACTGTCTCGATACAATCCTAGGTTTCTCTAAACATCTCAGGCCCAAGTACCAACTTATCTCCAGTTTCTAGCCAACATGCTGGAGAATTGCATGGTCTTCCATACAACGCTTTGTATGGTGCCATCCCAATGCTAGATTGGTAGCTATTATTGTATGCAAACTCAACTAGATGTAGATGGTCTTCCCATGATCCTCCGAAGTCTAATACACAAGCGCTCAGGAGATCTTCCAAAACTTGATTGACTTTCTCGGTCTGACCATCAGTTTGGGGATGATATGCCATACTTAAGCACAACTCGGTTCCCAAAGCTTCTTGCAAAATTTTCCAAAATCCTTTCGTGAATAATGGATCTCGGTCACTCACTATACTCCGGGATACCATGGAATCGAACTATCATTTCACATAAAGTTCAGCCAATTTTGACGCTGTCCTAGTCGACTTGAGAGGAATGAACCTTGCGCTTTTGGTCAAACGATCTATAATTACCCAAATCCCTTCATTCCCTGCCTTAGTTCTAGGTAGTCCATCGATAAAATCCATCGATACTTGCTCACACTTCCATATAGGAACTTCCAATGGCTGAAGCAAACCATTCGGCATATTCTGTTCAGCTTTCACCAACTGACAGTTCACACACTTGGAAATGAACTTTCCAATATCTCTCTTCATCCCTTCCCAATAGTAGATTCTCTTCATGTCCTGATACATCTTATTACCACTGGGATGAATCATCAGCTTCGAGTGATGACATTCTCTCAGAACCTCATCCCTTAATCTGTCGATATCAGGAACAACTAATCGCCCTTGCTTTCGAAGACAACCTTCTCGATCGACCTCAAACTCTTTATCTTCTGGTTCCAGTTTTTGAATGAACTCGACAAGCTTTGCATCTTTCTTTTGTCTCTCGCCAATTCTTTTGATAAGAGTAGGTCTTATCGACAATCTTGCCAACATTTCAGGTTCCAAATCGCACCTTGGCCTGAAATCGAACCTTGCCAAGAACTGGAGGCTCTTCCATTCCGAAAACATCGCTCCCAAACTTGCGTATCTTCGACTCAATGCATCTGCAACTACATTGCCTTTTCTTGGAGTATAGGCTATACCAAAATCATATGATGCCAGAAACTCTAACCATCTTTGCTGCCGAAGATTCAAATCCTTTTTGGGAGAAAAGATACTTTAACGATTTGTGATCCGTAAACAACTCGAATCGAACTCCCAACAAGTAATGTCTCCACATTTTCAGAGCAAATACAATCACCGCCAACTCCAAATCATGAGTCGGGTAATTCTTCTCATGCGGCTTTAGCTGTCGACTCGCGTATGCTACAACCTTATCCTTCTACATTAGTACTGCTCCAAGTCTAGTACCACACGCATGGTATACACAACAATCTCTTCATTCCTGCTTGGAATGGTCAACACAGGAGCACTCGTCAATCTCTCATTCAGGATTCCGAACGCTTGTCCACACTTTGCATTTCATGTGAGCACTTGGTTATTCTTCGTCAATCCTGTTAACGGTGCAACTACTTTGGATAAATCCTTGATAAACCGTCGGTAATATCCTACCAACCCAAGGAAACTCCGAACATTCGTCGCATTCTTAGGTCTATCCCATTCCTGGATTGCTGCAACTTTAGCGGGGTCAGCCGCTATCCCTTTTCCAGAAACTACATGACCTAAGAACCTCACTTCATCCTTCCAGAAGTGACACTTTGAGAACTTAGCCTTAAGTTGATGCTTCCGCAAGATCTCTAACACAACTCTCAAGTGCGTCTTATGTACTTCCTCATTTCTGGAGTAAACCAGAATATCATCCATGAACACAAGCACGAACTTGTTCAACTGATCTCTGAACACCCTATTCATAAGATCCACGAAATATGCTAGCGCGTTAGTCAATCCGAATGGCATCACTAACCATTCGATGAAACCGGATGGTGTCCTAAAAGCAGTCTTCGGCACACTATCCTTTGCCACCCTCAACTAGTGAAATCCTGTTGCCAAATCCATTTGAGAAAACACTTTGTCTTCGTGAAGCCGATCGAACAAGTCATCAATCCTTACTTGTTCTTCTTAGTCACCTTGTTCAACTCATGATAGTCCATACATAATCTTAACGAGCCATCTGCCTTAGTTGCAAATACGACTGGTGCACCCCACTTAAAACACTCCTCCAAATGAATCTTTTTCCCAAAAGGTCACGAACTTGCACCTCTAAATCTCTCAGTTTCCTAGGCTCCATCCGCCTAAGAGGCATAAAGATTAGTCTAGCACCTTCGACCAAATCGATCCTAAACTTGATCTCACGATGCGGCGAAAACCCTTTGACCTCGTCAAAGACATCTACATACTCATTAGCAATCATCACTGATGACAGGTCTTCTTGTGGGATCCCAAGCGAATATAGATAACTCACGAAGACCCCATCTTCGCACTTACATCTAATCAACACCTTTCTCCCTTCCACATCCCCGACATTCACATCTAGCTTCTCGCAATTCACCCTTGCCGCATACCTCTTGAGCCAATCCATGCTCAAGATGATCCCATACCCAGCGAAGTTAAGAACAAAGCAATCACAAACAAAAGAGCAACCATGAATAGACAACACTAGACCATGACAAATCATGCATAAACTGGATGAACCCCTAATTGGATTAGTCACGATCAATGTACTATGACAAACCTCAGGTTCTAAATCCAAACGACACACAAGCTCATTGCAAATGAATGAATGAGAAGCTCCAGTATCGAACAAAACTCGAACTGAAACACCATTAATTGAAAGGGTACCTTGCACCACGACATCCTTTCCCTTATCCTTTGCAGTAGGAGCCTTCGAAGAAGATGGCACGACTTCCAAAGCATATGCCTTCACAATCTGCTTGCCCTTAGCTGATTCTGGACAATCTTTCTTCTCATGCCCAGGCTTCCCACATTTGAAGCACTTCTTCTCAACTTTGGGATTCTTGCACTCATTAGCAAAATGACATTTCTGCTGGCAGTTAAAGCAAACCACCTCACTCTTGGGTTTCTTTTAGCTATCCTTTCCTTTCTGTTGTTGCTGCTTCCTCTTTTTATTATTACCACCCTGCTGTGGTTTATGAGCTTCCTTGGTTGTAGCGACAACATTTACTTCCTTGGGAAACAAGCTCTCATGGTGAATAGCTTTTTCCACAATCTTCTTAAATGAATCATCAAGATGGTCCACTAATAGCTTTCCAATAAATGCATCCAAACCCAAGACAAACTTCTCATTCTTATGATTAGGTGTATCAATGTATGAAAGAGCATATCTAGACAAAGCCTCAAAATCAGAAATGTAGTCAAGAACTGATCTTCCATTCTGCTTCAACTCTACGAACTTCATGAAGAGAACAGATTTCTGAGTAGTGGAGATAAACTTTGCTTCAAACTTAGCTTGGAATTGCTCCCATGAAATCTCCTCTACTGGAGTCTCAAGTATGATAGAATTCCACCATACCATGGCCTTGCCATGCAGCTGCCTTGATGGAAGCTTTCTCTTTATTGCATCCTCAATACCCAAGTCTCCAAAGGTTCAGACACATGAATCCATCCACCTCTGAACCTCTTCAACTGGTTCAGTTCCCTTGAATGGTTTTCCCCTTAGAGATGTAAAGTCCTTGCACAGCTTTATAAAATCTACTCCTCTAGTAACTCGCACACCTACATCTACCGTAGCCGCCACTAGAGAGTGGACCCTATTCATGATTGCAACCACCATGGCATCAAACATGGCATCAAACATGGCTGGGTAGTCTGGTTCTCCATCATTTTCCCCTCCAGTGTCAGCTCTCCTAGCAGCGTGTCTTGATGGTCGTCTACTCATTCTAAATCTGCATTTTAGAATAATAAGCCACTTTCAAGAAAAAATGCTAAAGATATACAACCGCTACTACTATATATGATAATATATATATAGCAAGCTTCCAACTAAAATCTAAAAGTACGTCTCTCATACGTGATTACGTCTTAGAACTTTGGCTAAAAATCGTTAACCAGAGCTCTGATAGAAAATGTGACGACCGCCCATAACCCCCGTACTCTACAAGAGGAATAATGCGCTGAAGGGTGTGCCAAGCAGCTATGGACGATCATCAAGTTATGGTAGATAAACGAAATTTGTCGTAAACTCATAGAGCAAGGATAAAATATAATAGAACATATACAATAGGTAATGGTAGTGAAGCAGAAAACACTAAACTTTCATGACAAACAGAAAGTATTTCCATACAAGAGGATAACAACAATAGTATTTGTACAGTTCGCCTCACTACAACACTCGAGTAAAGATAGTATGCCAGCCTCCTGCTCTCCTCCGAACAGCAACACCGTCCTCACTTAAGCTACCTGTCACCTGCTACTTAGTCTGCCCATCCAACAATCGGATGAACAGCCCAAGGAAAAATGAGGAAACATAAAACCTTGAGTCAGACAATAGTCTTAGTGAGCGATAAAACAGCTAACAAATTTCAACAATAAAGTATATGAGAAGGGATAGATAAGCATACTAATCTACCCATGACACCAGAGAAGAACTTAAACTTATCTTCCCCACATCGGACAGTGATAGCCTTTACTACAAACAATTCAATCATATATACATGGAAACCAAAACACCCATTCAATCCTGGAAAATACTCATAACATCCAGATTATATAAGTCTCACACAGACAACCCTAATCGACTTTAACATTCCCCAAGTACTCTCCCCAGAGGCCTAAACCAATATCAGTTAAGCACTCAAAGAACATCTCCCTCGACTTTGGATAATCTATATGAGATAGTACAAACAGAACAACCCATCATCCATGACTGACTCTGGCTATCACCGCCAATCCTACTTTGAAACCATTGTAAATCGTTTGACGGCCAACCTTGCCACATGTCAAGGGCTAATGGTAACCCTAGTTCAAGCATAAACTCTATTTGTCCAACCTTGACAACTAGGCCTTTTCAAGGATACCCAAGGTACTCATACCCCTGCTTCGAACCTGCTAGAACTTAAGACAATGATGACTTCTCGGCCTTCGCATCTCTAGTCATCCAACCTTGACGACATTTCATAGCTCAACCAACCTTCTTGAGCAACCATTATCCACCAACTCACAACCTTCGAGTTGCCATCACATTCGTTGTTCCACCTTGATCAACGGACACATTCAACACTTTGAACCTTCCTACTTGAATTTATTTCGAAGTTACATCATCACCGAGCCAATTAAACCACTGTTTCAGAAAAACGTACATCCAACCTTTTCTCCAAATCTGAGTCGTACCCAAAAAACCATACTTTTTCAGAAAATGACCCTATTGGAAACAAACCATAGCATCACCACTATCAACCACAGCGTTTAAAAGCGCTGCTAAAAACAAGACTGATCCGCCCCCTTTCAGACCGACCCGATTCAGCGCCCTTCTGGCTTAAACTTGACCGATCCAACCAACACGACCGACCCGATCCGAATATGACCCGATCCGAATATGACTCGATCCGAATATGACCCGATCCGATCCACTCCTATCCGATCCAACTTCATTTCAATCCAACTTCTGGCCGAGTCAACTCCTGGCCGAGTCAACCTATGGCCGAGCCAATTTCTGGCCGATTCAACCGATGGCCGAGCCAATTTCTGCATATTGCAATTCAACTCCGATTTCGACCAAAACTTCGCCAAACGACGAATCTGACGGAACCAACTCAACCAAACACAATCATAAGCATATCATAACATTGATAACCATAGGAATATGGCGATTACCACAAAAATGATGTAAATCTCACCAAAAACCCTTAAAATGAACATATGTTCAAAATGAGTGATCTAACTAACTTGAACATGTAAAATGACATGAAATTAACGAGTAAAACATACTAGATTAGACCATACGGTGATGCATATGAAAATGAACATGTAATGGTGTAAATCTATGATAAAACATTCCAATTTGATGAGAAACATGCACAAACACTCATATACTCCATTGCATTCAGGTGAGAGATGTAAATCACTCACCAATTAGCCAAAACAAAGCAAAATCGAAGAAATAGGTTTCTGAACAGCGAAGATATAGCTCTTAGCCCTTCGATTTGATGAATCCTCACTTGAAATGATGTAGATCTAGCCTCCAATGGGGTAGATCTATGATTTCCCTCCTTAGATTTGGATTTTTAATGGTGGAAAGGTGTTAGAGGAAGAAGGAGATCAATACCTCCAAATGAGAGAATGGGAAAGTAAACCTTTTCCCTCCACTCTCAACCCCTATTTATAGGATTCCACCAAGGCTCCAAAATCTGAATTGTTAACTGAAAACCTTTAAAACAACGATTTCTCCCAAACCGCTTAGCCAAATCTTTAATGTAACAACCCTATGAAAAGACAATCATCAATTCCTTTCCAATGGCACAGGTCTCACACTATGATTCGACCTGAGTCAAAAGTTATGCCATGCACAAGGATGACAGGGGCAAAATGTTCACAAACAAAATCGGTAAAAATTATGGACATGTATTACATCTCCATAAGCAACATATTAAAAGATGAGAATGATCAAACCCTCAAAGAATGAAATAAAAATATTTTATGATCTTTCGATACATAAAATGCGGGCTGTTACAATAAGACACATGTATTGTACAGGGCGCAACATGTAAAGCACAATTTTTACAAATTCAAGGGGTGTTTGTTCATGACAAGGTACAACGCTCGCTCGTGCATGGGTGTTAACAGGTCGCTCGCGCACTCATCATAGGTCTGATTCCAGCCCGTGCAACTATACTGCTAGCCCAACACCAAATGTAAAGCAACATCCGCTAACTATCCGATGGCATTTCTGTAAATACAGGTGCGTGTGACCCATACCGTGTTGGTCGTAATTACAACTTTGCCACCTGGTCCAAACTTCTCCTATAAATAGTGTTGACGGCAAAAAATGTCGTAAACACCAAAGATTCAAATTACTAGGAATAGTTAATTTGGTCGCATAGATAAGAGTGGAAAGTAGTATATAACACGAGAGATTTATAGTGGTTCGGCCTCGTGAGGGGCTTAGGTCTACTTTGAAGCTTTGCTGAAATATTATTAATCACTCAAATTTACAAGTGTGAGACCATCTCACGTCATCTCATTACATTCATCTTTATGCTAGATGATGTCATCATTAAGGCTATGTGCTGTCATCTCTAAGACATGATGTCATCCTTCGCATATATGTTGTCATAATTATCATATATTAAATATATTGGGAAAATGACACTTTTGCCCTTCTTCTTCCTCAAATGGAAGATTCCATTAAAGTAGCTCTCTAGAGGTCTTGAGCTCACAAATTCCAACCCCTTTGAAGTGTGAGGTCATGGGCTATTTATAGGAAAGGAGTACGTAGGGATTAGGTACGAATAGGTGGGAGTAGGTGGGAGTAGGTGAAAAGTAAGATGGGATAAAAAGGAGTGGGAAAAGGATAAAAGGAGTGGGGTTTACACTATGAAGTGATCAACAAAAAATAGGTGATCAGCGTGTGCCGATCATCAATTTTTAGGTGATCAACATGGCTGGGAGCTTGCCGGGGCAAGCTTTGGTTTTGTCGAAGCCCAAGTCACATCCCTCCAGAAAATCTCGAACCCCGATGTGTCGAAGGCCAGAAACACGAACCCCTCCCTGGGGTATGAAATTCGAACCCCGTGATGTTCGAGCTTCGAGCCCCGTGGGAGTTCGAGTTAGAGCCCCATGGGGGTTCAAGCTTCGAGCCCCGTGGGGATTTGAGCGTCGCGCCCCGTGCGGGTTCGGGCGTCGATCCCCGTGCGGGTTCGAGCCTCGAGCCCCATGGGGGTTCGAGCCTTGTTCCCCGTGCTAGATCGAGCCCCATGTGGGTTCGAGCCCTTCTGGTGTTTGAGGCAATGGATTGGCGATGTTTTTAGGAGTGGTGAGGTCCTTGCTAAGATGATCCCTTCTTGACCTATTCCCTTTGCTTTGCAGCGACATTCCCATCTTTAACCATACGCGATAAGTCGAGTCGAGTGTGCCTTGCGAACTTTTGGGAACCCGGCCAAAAGGACGGTTAACATTTTCTCCTACAAAGTATGTCTTGTGTTAACGGGACATGCTTTGATGTGAAATGAGTCTACTCTAGCGTCAACACCTCCATGCAGTGCTTAGCAATTGGTTATGAACTTCCTCTCGAGTTATATGCATAGATCGCACTGCTTTGGAGTGGTTGGGACGCCCTCTAAGAATACGCTGGTATGAGCTTAGGGTTCCAACATTGGTAAGTGCTTTGACTTGCTTGAGTCTTGCGGCTTTGGTTGGAACCTGTCCAAGGGGTTTAGTTCCTGTAGATTAAAGACAATAAATGTTAGTTATCGACTCCGTATTGCATCGAAGTGCAAATGGTTCATTATCGGATAATAATTGTGTATGCAATCACAAGTTTGCACGTAGTTTTGCTTGATGCGATCTGAGCTGGGATAGGTAACATGAAATTGAATTGAATGCCATGGGCTTGTAATCGCATATTTTAGCTTTTCGAGGAGTTTTCGGATTGAGAGCCAACCGTTTGGTGTGCACATTTGAACCGTTAAGTCTCGTGGGCATGCATTTGAATCATGTCGGTCTGCTCAGTTGAGATTTCCAATGCGTGTATGCACGGCCATTGCCATGGCCTAGGCATGCGGTCGCCCTAAGTGGTTGTTGAAACGTTGATGGGATAGAGCTTGATTGCATGGGGTATCCGCTGGATCACTTGGGTTCTCGAGGTCAGAGTCATTCATCGATCCAAGTTGGTCCCACTGAACAAAGTTTCGGCAACTCGCATATGCAGATGTCGTTGTTAGGACAATACTTGGCATATGTCGTGGCGTGTATTCATATGGATTATCCTTTGAGGCGAGGTCGGACCCAAATGCTGGGCGTGGGCGATTTGATGATTGAGAACTTGGTGAGTACACAAGTGGTCACTGAGTCGTGATTGACTTGGTAGTTGGAGCTTCAAAGTTAAGTGAATATGATAGTAGCTTGGTGTACGATCCCGAATTCCTTTCCCGGAACGTTTGTTTGGGGCATACCGATCCCCTGATTGTAGTTACTTACTTTCTTCTCTTCTCCGGATAGAAATTCATCATAAGGCATGGAGGATGCCAAAATACTTCTTTTGTACTTTGGATGTTCGAGGTGTTGTTAGGTTCTCGGAAGAAGGGAAGAGAGATATGGAAAGTAAGAGGGATTTCGAATTTGGTATTCAAGAACGTGGAGTGGTGGATCTTGGGAAACGAGATTAGGAATTTGGATAAGGGTCGCCACACATTTGTGAATACGGGATTGGGCTTTGTATCCCAATCACTTAATAAACCATCCCGTTTTTTCATGAGGTCGAAGTCGTTTTGAGGGACATGATAATCTAGCAAGTACGTGGGAGTAGGACGCATAACTTTGTATTCTGATGACTTAATCTTAGCTCCAAGCTTGGGCTAGTAAAATTTAACATTTTCATTGCGCCCGATGAGCGGACAGTGACCGGTGATTTTTGGTCTCGCAACGCGGTCCTCAAGGAATAGACTTGCTTAGACTGTCGGCTCGAATGCTTATGTAGGATGTCGACACATAGTTGAGCTGTTAGTCTCAGGATCCGATCGATAACCCAACCACGACGCGGCCGCATCTTGACTCAGGTGTTATGCTGGTGGTTGGTGATGGCCGTGGCGTTAGTTATTGAGGCTAAAGGTTGCCACCACATTCCGGATGTCTGCTTTTTGTGGAGTCCGGGTATTGATGGAAAGCCGAACATCATCCAAGGCCTGAACTCTAGCTCCGAATAGCCTTCGTTGCGCGGTGAAGTTGCTCTCAAGATGGTGGCTCCTAGGGATGCTGTGAAGATGAGTCCAGTATAGGGGCTGAAAGGGATCTGAACGGATCTTGAGATTGCCAGGCTGGTACGATAATCGGTAGAGGGTTACCCCCAAGCACGGGTATCTGCTAGATTCTGCTTGACGTCAGGGACGAGCTAGCCAGTTTGGATTGTGACTCAATGTTTCATGTCTGTTTTGTAATTGAAGTTGAACGTAACACAACCGGTTGGCGAATGATTCGGGTAATGGCCTTATTCGAACTGACTACTCGAATATGCACATAAGATATAAACATACGGTTGAGTCGTTTGTCCGAACGCAATTATGTGGTAACCATTTCCCGACCTGAGAATGGTGTTAATGATTAACAGTAATCACTGCCATAATTATTAAAACTAGATGTCATCACCATGTTCCGATGTGCTTGCAGGTAGGAAGCTGTTGCATCGAGGGGTGTGAGTTAGCTTCACATTGCGTTTAAGTATGAGTTTGCTGGCAGGGCGTTGAGACTTTGGAAACCCAATGAACCAACCATGGAAACCCGAGAACTTGCATTGAGATATGAATTTTTTATTTCACGTATTGAGAATTTATCTAAATTCTCCAGTTCCTCGGGGAACCGGTGGCTGTATTGCTCCCTCTGTCCTTCGGTACAGGCTTCTACGCCTGGTCGACCTAGTATTGCCGGGAGGTTAGAAGTTTCCGAACCCCGAGGTTTTGGGTCCAGATCCTCCGCGTGGCATGGTGTATGTTCCTCTTTAGAATGGTTGCCCCGAAGGTTGTGGCGATGGAAATGCCAGCATGGAAGCTGATGGGGATCCTCCTCAGGTCCTGCAATGAGGAAGCTGGTGCAGAATATTTAGGGGATTGCCTTCGAGCTCGAGAGTTGCTAACTAAAGAGGTTGCGAGCGATGAACCCTTATTAGTCAAATAGTTACTTCTTTTTCTGGACTCCCTCCCTGAAGCGGAGGTGACACCAGGCTTTGCCCCCGTGCTTCCTCAAGCTTCCGAGTCCCGGTTGTATTTACAATGGGAACAATCTAGATTATTAAGAGAACCCGTGAAATTCGGGATCCCACATCCACATGAGCCCCTTCAGAGGAAAAATTGTGCTTGGCTGAAGCGCTCATGCCATGGGCATAGCTGATGTAAGTGTGCAAATAACGCAAGCTATGGTGGAAGATCAGGAAGCTCGGTTGGTGGCGAAGTCGGAGGAGCCGGAGGGGAAGAGGGACATGATGAGGTTGCCATATAAGATGCACGGGAAAAGGCTAGTCAGGATGCCCAGGAGAAATCTGCCGCTATGGTGGCGAAGAGGTAGGCCGATGCTAAGGCGGAGAAGGAGAGGGCCTCTAAGCAGGCTAGGAAAAAGTAGAGCCGTCGATGATGCCCACCAAAAGAGGGCGAATGGAAACTTAGCAAACTTTAAGCGGATGCAGTTATGCGATTCCACGCCAGGGAGCTAGCTGATCAGAAAGCCGCCGAAGATGCCGAGAAGAGAGCAGAGCTGGGCGCCAGGAAGGCTTGGGGAGATACCCAGGCTGCATTGGTCGCTGCTTCTTACATCGTCCCTAGGCCGTTGCCATGTATTGCTCTCGGGGAGGTTATGATAATTATAAGCGGCGAGGATGATGGCGGAAGGTGTGCACCAATGCCTCACGAATCTATTACTTCTGTGTAGAGTAGAGGAGGAGGAAGCGGTTCTGGAAGGAAAAGGCCCATCACTGGTGGTGACCTGCCTGTGTCGAACCTGTAAGAAAAAAGAAAAGAAAAGGATGAGTAGCATAAGTAATTGTTAAAGGAATTAAAGATACTTTGGGTTAGGTAAACCAATAGTATATGCGAGTGTGGCCCTCACTTTTGGTCCCTAAAGGTATGGTGTGGTTTTCATGTACATCCTATCATCATAAAGAAGAAATGTTAGACATGTTGTCTATTCGGGGTGTGTGTAGAAATGAAATATGAATTAGTAAAGATCGCAATTTGTGTTAAGTGTTTGGATGTTCTTCTTATGTTTTCAGGCGTCCCATACTTGCATAAGCATACTTATCATTACACCTAACAAAAAAGCGATTGTGAACCATGCTCTGGGCCAATTATTATGGATGGGTGTGATTGTGTACTGCGCGCTCATTCAATTATTCCAGAGGGGTGTGATAGAGCGCAGGCTTCTAGTACGTTTCCCTCAGCTCAGAAAACCCGTAGTTTGTGAAGCCCAGCTGAGCGCTTGCTATACTTTGGTTGCCCGGGGTGAATCCCAAAAGTAGCAGAGGCATATGATGTCACATTATGCGGTCCATCCGGTATGTGGCTCTCCTATCGTTCATCGGGTTGTGGCGAGCGATGGCGTCATTTATTCATCGGAGAAAAGCCTGGATCATCAACCCGTAGGGTCTGATCGTGGCCATGGGCTGCACGTATGCCTTTAGACTTTCGGGGAGAAAATGATTTAATGTCGGACTCGGTGCTGCGCCGAGATTCGACAAATACCCGTACCTTGAGGAGAAATTTACATCACTCCCAGCTGTCTGTTTGGCAGCCCCAACTCGCTTGGGACTTGGCAGAAAATGATTTAATGTCGGTCTCGGCCTCAGCACGGAGCCGCGACTCGAGTAGCGTTGCCAGCTCCCGTGCTCGAGGCCGATGCGGCGATCTAATGTTTGTACGCAAGCTGTTTGTCAGGATTAATCAAACACGTCATGAACGTCATGCATAGAGTAAACATGGAAATGTGATAGGAAACTGAACATCATTTCTAAGGACAACTCTGGTAGTAGTAGCCTTTACAACGCCTTGAACTGCAGGAAAGCAAGACATCGTTAGAAGGCATGAATCAATTGTACACTGAGTTGTGTAGAGTAGAGAAGAAGATGTTAGTTGTTCTATGCCCTTGGGAGTTAAGCTCCGTCAATGGTTGAGAGTTTGAAAGTTCCATTACCGAGCTTCCGTTGTATGAGTATGGGCCGTCCTAACGAGGAGTGAGGCCTGCAGGTGGAGGAAAGACCCGTTTGAAGATGAGGCCGCTGATGTGAGCTTGTGCAGGCCCTTGGCTGAGCTTCCAGTCGTGCCCTAAGTGGCCGGGGCATTAGTTGGAGGAGGATGGTTATGATACAGCAAAGAGGAGGTGTGTCTTGGAGAAGTGGCCTTTCTTTGCGTTTTCATTTCATTCTTTTGTAGGCCTATATATACATAGGTCGGAATGAGGCATTTATCCGTGAATGGATGACTCTATTTGAATTGCAATAGTAATGACTATTGAAAAGGTTGCGACCCTTTACCAATAGGCATTTCCATCAGAAACTGTGCTAGAGATCCTATTTTTTGACTTTTGAACATCAATGTGTATGCCTTCTTTATGCTATCGAATCATCTCTCCCGCCTCCTCCTTTTATATATATATATATATATATATATATATATATATATATATATATGGGCGAGCTGACGGTGTTAATGATTTGGTAGCCGATATCTCCAATGAAAACCTCGGGGATTGCTATATCGTAGACAACGGTCGTGGGGATGACAGAGGACTGGAATTCTCGGGCTTGCTTCCGAACGTTCCTCCGGTAATGCTTCCCAGTGCCCCCCTGCTGATTGGAGGAGGCCTGTAACGACCCGGATTTTCGGCGACTTTGGTTATCGACATAATCTCGATGTCGATAACCAAAACATCGAAAAATCCTGGTAATTAGTGAAAGAAATTAGAGGGTGAGGAAAGACAAGATAGAAACTTAGAATAGAAGAAGAAGAAGAACACAACATCAGAGTAACACGAACCTCACAGCGGAACGAATAAATATATTTCATAATATAACTTTGAAATACAAATCTGTACTTGAATATACATATCATTATCAAAGTACAGCACTTACAACACAGCTGAAATAACTATAGCTATATGATCCTGAAGCCTCCTGCTCAAAGCTCTTCAAGTGTATCTGTAAAATCCCGACTACTTGACTGCCCATACAAATTTAGGCACCCAAGAGTTTAGGGAAAACAACAAAGTAAACTCCGGGTCAGTCATGGGACTGGAATGAGTAAAACAGTTAAAAACAGTTGAACAAGTAAACGATATCTCATAAGACCACGCCGCATAACGGAACGGGTTTTTCCCTTATGAGAATCCAAAATATCTTTATATCAAAAACCTTTTGATATCATAATAATGTCTATCAACCACAGTATATATATAATCATCTAGCAGAAACGCTTTCATCTCACATTCTACATATATAGTATACAATCAAAACCGCAAACACGTATTGGGTAATGGATTTCCAACTATGACAAGGTATGGAACCACCTTTCGCTCGTGTACCTCTAGAGAGGAATACACTGGGTTCCACAAGAACATCTTGCAACCCGGCCACACATGACCGACCACTCATTTCGCTTGAGCGTATCGAATGTATATCACCAACGGTTGGGATCAGCAACCGTTTTCCGAATGGGACAGCATCAACAATAGATTTTTAGGAATAAATGAAACTCTAGATCAGGTGATTATACACCCTACTTCGATGCGACCGACTTAGCCATGTTGCCGGCCCGATTTCTATCATTTACCGATCTGATGAGGCTTGAGGTTACGCTTCATCATCACATCAGATTTTTCTTTGAATGCCACATCGTTAAATCCATCAGATCACCGATTGACGTCCTCAACCATACATTATGCGTTAGCTAAAAGAAGTTTCCTTCTCCGCTTCCACTCTTGGTACACTTGGAGAAATCAATATACGTGATCGTCTGGAAATACTCTGTCTAACATCCGTCCATACAAGTCATCCAGGAACAGGATGAACCGAAGGCACTACTATGTAAACAGGATAGCCCTTGCATAACTCCGTCTTCAATTTCCTTTGGCATATACAATTCGCAACGCTTATGCCAATACATAGTGGTTCTTTGGATAATAATCCAACCGGTCTCTCCATATTAACAACGTTAAAACGGTCAAAAACTTCGATAGTCTGTGATTTAACTATCAAAGAAAATAGGTGTCCAAACAATGATTTCATTTCCAAATGGAAATTTATATCGAACAAACATCATTCAACATTTATCTCTTTATTTCATAAATTTTACTTATCTCCTGTTTCCCTATATTCAATATTTCCTATTTTCTAAATTTGGAGAATATATGTTATTAACAATGGAAAACATTTCCATTTCTTGTTTCCTTTATTAGAAAACATTTCTGGTTTCTTATTTGGAAAACATTTCCAAAGCTTCTTCATTGGACTTAGACAGATGTTTAAACAAACCATCGCGATGCCAACTCAAACCATTTCCTTTACTGCCGAACCTTAACTATTCCCTAGTTAAAACGAAGCCAATCAAGTTGGGGTAGAACTACCTCTCAAACCTTAACTGAACAACATTTCTAACTTTGAAATAGGCAAAGTTCACTTTATATTCCTTTAACTAACTTCCTTACTTAACTCTCGTTCGAATAAATCTCTATTTGAATTACTCTATTCACTTAACCCCTTTCGAATAAACTATATTCGATTTACTAACTTTATTCGAATAAACTATATTCTATTAACTCCTTTTACTTTAACTCTAATCGATTAAACTAACATTGATTAACTCCTTTTAACTTTAACACTAATCGATTAACTAACAACGATTAACTACTTTTACTTTAACACTAATCGATTAACTAACATCGATTAACTCCTTTTACTTTATCTCTAATTGATTAACTAACATCGATTAACTCCTTTTCTTTCTATTCGAATAAACTATATTCGATTAACTCATTTTACTTTCTATTCGAATAAAAAATATTCGATTAACTCATTTGCTTTAACTCTAATCGATTAAACTAACATCGATTAACTCCTTTGCTTTGACTCTAATCGATTAAACTAACATCAATTAGCTCCTTTTAATTTAACTCTAATCGATTAAGTAACATCGATTAACTCCTTTTACTTTATCTCTAATCGATTAACTAACATCGATTAACTCCTTTTTACTTCATCTCTAATCGATTAACTAACATCGATTAACTCTTTTTACTTTATCTCTAATCGATTAACTAACATCGATTAACTCCTTTTAACTTTATCTCTAATCGATTAACTAACATCGATTAACTCCTTTTTACTTTACCTCTAATCGATTAACTAACATCGATTAACTCCTTTTTTCTATTTGAATAAACTATTCATTTATAAAGATTTACTTTTAGTAACAGTTCTTCACTTTACAAATGATTTCCCTTTTATAAAACTCTATTCGTTTTAAAAATCATTTTTCCCTTTTTATTTACTTTCGAAATATTTCCTTTTATAAAATCTGTTGATTTTATAAACTCCCTTTATTTCGATATACATTGAAGAAATCCTTTTTACATCCCAGGGTCTTTTATGATATTTAAAATATCGAATAACAATGATCAACATCATTCCAACACACATAATCCATAACAGATTATATAACACATCATATATCACAATATATGAAAAACAGTAAAATAAATGTTGAGGAATCCAGTTGGATTCCTCCAACCTGTTTCCCTGCATCACAGATGTTAAATAATATAGATAACATCACTTTTAGTTCCATATGATATATTCTGTTAAACAGAATCAATATAGAGATTCAACTAACTGACTAGCAGTTCAATCAAACAATCAACACACAGTAAATCAGACAATTTCTAACAGTTCTAAAAATACAACATGAAATTATAAACTGTTCAGAGTTAGTGAGATTTACTCACAGTTGCGCGTTAACCGTCAAATAATGGTTTGCGTTATTTGATTTCGACGGACGATTTATTTCGCCATAAATTGTAACGAGCTCGGATTCACACCCAGTCAGCTCCATTGGGTAGCCACCGTCCATACGATCCCATCGGATCCAGTTTTGTCCAATTCCGATCATGTATGAAGAAGTTATGATTTGTTAAGTAAATACACTATTTTCTTTTATATAAAACTTGAATATATTTTACTGGGCCTTACCATCATTCATTGGCCTAACATCCAAATGATATACGCACCCTTTAACTCAACCGGCCTCATTCCTTTCTGTACTCAACACGTGAACAGTGGCTCCCCTTCTTCTTTCTGAAAGCTCACAAATGTTGCTCCTGCTATTTTTCTCAAACCCGCAACATAGTTTCATGAACCACAAATACTACCGTACCCCCTACACGAGCTGCTCCTTCTCCTCACCAACAGTTTCAACTCGGTCCTCTCCTCCAACCCTTCTCGTCCAACTCGAGATCAGCCGCCGGAAGCGTCGACCTGCTCGCAATAGCTCCCTTGCGACATCCCCTCAGCAACCAAGTAGAATAAGATCACCGAACTCCATCTCCAAGTACACACACGCACAGTCTCCACCAACATACCCATTACCAGATCTTGAGCCGCTCTTCTTTCCAGATCTCGTTCTCCTTCACACTTGATAAAGGTCCAAATATCGTGACCAATTCATGAGTTCAAGCTTCCACTTCATAAAAATCTAAAGCCTGGCATTCATTGTAGACAAACCAGCGGCAACCCTGTGGTCGAACGCTGCATACCCCATGCCCAAAAGAAAAAGACCACTTGACGAGTCCATATATATTCATTTCGAGGTTTATAACATTTTGTTTGATTTTTTTCGATCGAATTGCAACTCACGTTTTCACTGTCAGAAGAAAAGAAATGGCGGTGTTTTTGTTTGAGGAAGGAAGCAAAATGAATACTGGTTGTTAGTGCGTGAATATTTGTAGTTGAGGACTTTTTAGTTGTTGAGTAGTGTACAGTAAACTTTGGTTCCTCACGTGGAGCATTTTATACAACACATCCTTTTGTTTTCACGTGGAGCATTCTATACAACACACCCTTTTCGTTCTTCACGTGGAGCATTCTATACAACACATCCTTTTGTTCTTCACGTGGGGCATTTATACAACATACCCTTTTGTTCTAAGTTTTTAGTACCGTAATACGTAAGATTTCATTTATGTCTGACTGCTACAGACAGAAATGAGTATACGGTCGTGACCAGCAGGACGCTACATTCCCAGAAATATAATAATACCGGTAGATGGACTCATATTTTGAAACTTCAAAATGTTGATTCCAAGGTGCGAAATACTTCAAATAAAAAGTCGCTTATTAAATTAATTAAAAATTACCATAAAATTCTAAAAATTAAATTATCGCTATGTCCCAAAAGAACCTTGTCTAAATTCACACATGATATCTAGTTATTTTGAAATAACCGTTATGGCTACGAACGAATATACCGCTGTTTTTCTGAATATTTGATTTGGACATAAATCAAAATTTACACGACGAAATCCCGATTTTTCTCTTCCACTAGAAAGATATACTCCACCAGCTCCGTACGTTTCTTGTTTCACGGAAATCCGATTTAAAACGAATCCTGTACATTCAGTTGAAGTTCGAATCGCCGATTTACGAACTACAGCGCCATTTCGAGCTCGTTTATAATTATATTATAAACTATACGTTCAACTATTGACGATTGATTATATTCGTTATTCAAATTCAATTCCAAGCTGAATTAAATATCACAGATGATATGGTTCACACCATATCGCCATTTCAGCCAATTCTGGCTATTTCAGAATTTAATATATTATTTAATTTATTATTTTAATTAAATATTCATCATTATTTAATTCAACGATCATTAAATTCACTAATCACCATTAATATAATTAAATAAAATTAATTATAATACCTCTGCCAATGCGGGTCATTACAATCTTTCCCACTTAAAATAATTTCGTCCTCGAAATTGCTAGAAGGTAGAGGACGACCCTATCGACTGGTTAGAACATAATTGTTCACTTCTTAATTTCTGTTTCAACTCAACCAATTTAATTTCAATTAAATTATTAATTAATTCTTCACAACGAAAATTTTCAAAAATCCTGAAAATTTTCTAACTCCTTAACTCTTCGAAAAATTTCGCCAGCACCTCCTTCGTACTGGTTAATATCTCAAACTCCAACTTGCCTCTCTGGGTCATCTCCAACCCAAAAGAAAATCAAACAGCCAAGCGGCTTGCCAATTCGGCTTATCAACATCTCAAACCCATATGTAATATAAACTGGTACCTTTTTGTCGGGCATAACAATATCCTTTCCACCTGTTATCAATTCAGCGGATACAAGGATTATTCCAATCAAATTCCCATCTGCTTTTATCCACGACACAACCATTCGCTTATATCCGAAGTCGGATTTTATTTCAAATTCGAGTTCCATTCTCGATATCAAATTCTTAACTTCCCAATCCAATTTTCATTTCAGATTCTTATCTCGACAATCCAATTTTATTCAAGAACAAATTTTTCCTGATATCGTTCTATTTCCATTCAGTTTTCACTTAACTGTTTCAATTCATTTTCAGCTTACTTCCGCAAACTTCTATTTAAATTTGTTCTTAATTCAAACAGTCTCTTCCTGGGAATTTTAAACAGTTTACTTTTTCAAAAATCAAATTTTCCTTTTTGAAATTCAACTGAGCCCATACTCAATATTCCATTAGTTAAATCACTTCTCTATTTCTTTATCAATATTTGTTAACCAAATATTTTCAATAACCATATTGTCCCTTTTTTGTTATTTGGAAAACATTCCGAATATCACATTCCTTTATTTTCTAAACTTTAGAAAATATATGCTATTTATAATTGGAAAATATTCCAATTTCTTATCTCTTTTCCGATCTCGTTTATTTCTATACTTAGGAAATATTCTTTATTATATTTCCAAGCTTACACTTATTTGGGTTAAAACGGATGTTGTGCAAAACATTGTTACGACAACCCAAATACTATATTCAACTAACTTTTATTCAACATTGATCTTCGAGCTTGAAATCTTACTATTTATTTGTTAATAATGAAATCAATCAAATTGGGGTATAACTACCTCTCAGACCTTGACTGAATAACATTTATAACATCAAAACATATATGACTACTTACTCGAATAATCAATACCATACAACTACTTATTCACTTCTAAACACGTATACGCTTCCTCTTTCTATTTTTACTAGATTTTATTCTTAGTCTTCCTTTTTGATTTTACTATTCTATTTCTAAGTTCGTTTCCTTATCGACTTCTATATATATTGATATATAGATTTCTAGCTATCAAATTATCTTAAAAATATCCTAACTCCTTAAATTCCTGGAAAAATTCGCCATGAACTCCTTTGTACTGGGAGCATCGGGATATTTCAAATAGCCTCCTATGGCCCTCACCAATCCAAAAGAAATAGAAAAGCCAAGCGGCTAGCCGATACGGCGCATAGAATCTCATATATAAATTAAATACATACCGTTTGTCGAGCATTCTGTTTATATACCTTCATACCTTTTTCCATACCTATCTTATGTATATTTATACATTTCTAATTCATTTCAACTTAATCCAATCATTTTGACTTAGTTCGTTAAGTGATTTTCAAATTACTGGTTTGCCCATTTCACCTTTTTATTTGATTATACATGTTCAAATATAGGTTTAACTTGTTTATCAATTAATTGAATTTCATTTCAAATCTATTTGAATTTCCCATATTCAAATTCCATTTCAAATCTCTTATTCAAATTCTATATTTGAATTTCATTTCAATTCACTTATTCAAATTCCATATATGAATTTCATTACTCAAATCTATTTTCAAACTCCATTTGAATTTCTATATTCAAATCTATTTGAATTCTCTTTATTTCATTTCAATTTCCTTTGAATCTTCTATATTCAAATTTCAATTTTAATTCTATTTGAATCCTCTTTATTCAAATTTCATTTCACTTTCGATATTCAAATCCTATATTTGAAATCTCTTATATTTTCTATATCCAAACGCCATTTGAATTTCTATATTCAAATTCTATATCACTTCCATTGAGTTTCATATATTCAAACTCCCTTTGAATTTCTATATTCAATTTTCCATTTCAATATATTTGAATTTTATATTCAAATTTCATTATTACTCTATATGAATTCTATATTCAATTTTCCATTATTTAAATCTTCTTTATTCAAATCTCATTTGAATTTCTATATTCAAATCCCCTTTGGATTTTCTTATTTACATTCTATGTTTGAACTTCCTTTATTCTAATTCCTTTTCAAACTTTATTTATTCATTCTTTACATAAGTCGCGATTTCAATTCCTTTTGAAATCGATATTTCTACCTTAGGAAAATAGATTTCCCTTTCCATCTCACACTTGTATTTTTATTTCTGAATTATCCAATGATAATTCTTTCCACTTCATTTATAAACTTCGTTTATAAAAGAACTATTTATAAACTTCGTTTATAAAGGAACTTCTTGTTTTATTTCTTTTAAAACAAGTTAATATTTTGAATCTATTTCAAAATTCAAATTCTATATTATAAATCCCATTTTGAAATTCAACACAACTTGTCTTTCCCAAACAAATTCAAAACAATATCTCTGGTAGTAATTCGTCGCTTACAACTCGAAAACGAATGCTGATGATGCAGCTGTCATCATCAGAATCTATTTTCCAGCGATCGAAGTGAGTTCAATACTATAAAACTATTTCTAAACATTTCCACTTTGAAATTCATTTCAAAATATAATTCACACTGCTTGTAAAACAATTTAAAATCTCCCAGGATCTTAAATTTTCCTTATTTTAATTCAAATCCATTTACAAACACTTATCCAATTCTCCGGAGTTTTAACTTCAATTTCTGGTTTAAATTTCAGATTTAACTCATTTGATTTTACGTATTTCACTTATATGAATTCTGATTGGTTATTTACATAACCATTTAATTTATAATCTTACTCGATTATAGTATCAACTAATATATCCAATATGTATCAAATATACTTTGGGTAAAATTATTTTCATTTACCCTCTTTCAAAACATATCGTGCCAACACATCGTATTCGAGTATTTAGTAACTCCTACCGATACAGTGGATCAAACTGATCGACCAGAACTCATAAACAACTCAACCAATGAATCTCCACAATATAAAATTATTTTTATATCATATACAAATACGTTCACTCGTACATATACATTCAATCTCAGTATAGGGTATTACTAACCCTATCTCTACCGAGTCACGCCATAGAGCCAAGTAATTCTTAACCTAAGCTCTGATACCAACTGTAACGACCCGGATTTTCGGCGACTTTGGTTATCGACATAAGCTCGATGTCGATAACCAAAACATCAAAAAATCCTGGTAATTAGTGAAAGAAATTAGAGGGTGAGGAAAGATAAGATAAAAACTTAGAATAGAAGAAGAAGAAGAACACAACATCATAGTAACACGAACCTCACAGCAGAACGAATAAATATATTTCATAATATAACTTTGAAATACAAATCTGTACTTGAATATACATATCATTATCAAAGTACAGCACTTACAACACAGCTGAAATAACTATAGCTATATGATCCTGAAGCCTCCTGCTCCAAGCTCTTCAAGTGTATCTGTAAAATCCCGACTACTTGACTGCCCATACAAATTTAGGCACCCAAGAGTTTAGGGAAAACAACAAAGTAAACTCCGGGTCAGTCATGGGACTGGTATGAGTAAAACAGTTAAAAACAGTTGAACAAGTAAACGATATCTCATAAGACCACGCTGCATAACGGAACGGGTTTTTCCATTATGAGAATCCAAAATATCTTTATATCAAAAACCTTTTGATACTATAATAATGTCTATCAACCACAGTATATATAATCATCTAGCAGAAACGCTTTCATCTCACGTTCTACATATATAGTATACAATCAAAACCGCAAGCATGTATTGGGTAATGGATTTCCAACTATGACAAGGTATGGAACCACCTTTCGCTCGTGTACCTCTAGAGAGGAATACACTGGGTTCAACAAGAACATCTTGCAACCCGGCCACACATGACCGACCACTCATTTCGCTTGAGCGTATCGAATGTATATCACCGACGGTTGGGATCAGCAACCGTTTCCCGAATGGGACAGCATCAACAATAGATTTTTAGGAATAAATGAAACTCTAGATCAGGAGATTATACACCCTACTTCGGTGCGACCGACTTAGCCATGTTGCCTGCCCGATTTCTGTCATTTACCGATTTGATGAGGCTTGAGGTTACGCTTCATCATCACATCAGATTTTACTTTGAATGCCACATCGTTAAATCCATCAGATCACCGATTGACGTCCTCGACCATACATTATGCGTTAGCTAAAAGAAGTTTCCTTCTCCGCTTCCACTCTTGGTACATTTGGAGAAATCGATATACGTGATCGTTTGGAAATACTCTGTCTGACATCCGTGCATATAAGTCATCCAGGAACAGGATGAACCGAAGGCACTACTCTGTAAACAGGATAGCCCTTGCATAACTCCGTCTTCAATTTCCTTTGGCATATATAATTCGCAACGCTTACGCCAATACAGAGTGGTTCTTTGGATAATAATCCAACCGGTCTCTCCATATTAACAACGTTAAAATGGTTAAAAACTTCGGTAGTTTGTGATTTAACTATCGAAGAAAATAGGTGTGCAAACAACGATTCCATTTCCAAATGGAAATTTATATCAATCAAACATCATTCAACATTTATCTCTTTATTTCATAAATTTTACTTATCTCATGTTTCCCTATATTCAATATTTCCTATTTTCTAAATTTGGAGAATATATGTTATTAACAATGGAAAACATTTCCATTTCTTGTTTCCTTTATTAGAAAACATTTCTGGTTTCTTATTTGGAAAACATTTCCAAAGCTTCTTCATTGGACTTAGACAGATGTTTAAACAAACCATCGCGATGCCAACTCAAACCATTTCCTTTACTGCCGAACCTTAACTATTCCCTAGTTAAAATGAAGCCAATCAAGTTGGGGTAGAACTACCTCTCAAACCTTAACTGAACAACATTTCTAACTTTGAAATAGGCAAAGTTCACTTTATATTCCTTTAACTAACTTCCTTACTTAACTCTCGTTCGAATAAATCTCTATTTGATTTACTCTATTCACTTAACCCCTTTCGAATAAACTATATTCGATTTACTAACTTTATTTGAATAAACTATATTCTATTCTAACATCGATTAACTCCTTTTAACTTTAACACTAATCGATTAACTAACAACGATTAACTCCTTTTACTTTAACACTAATCGATTAACTAACATCGATTAACTCCTTTTACTTTATCTCCAATCGATTAACTAACATCGATTAACTCCTTTGCTTTCTATTCGAATAAACTATATTCGATTAACTCATTTTACTTTCTATTCGAATAAACTATATTCGATTAACTCACTTGCTTTAACTCCTATCGATTAAACTAACATCGATTAACTCCTTTGCTTTGACTCTAATCGATTAAACTAACATCGATTAGCTCCTTTTACTTTAACTCTAATCGATTAACTAACATCGATTAACTCCTTTTACTTTATCTCTAATCGATTAACTAACATCGATTAACTCCTTTTTACTTTATCTCTAATCGATTAACTAACATCGATTAACTCTTTTTACTTTATCTCTAATCGATTAACTAACATCGATTAACTCCTTTTAACTTTATCTCTAATCGATTAACTAACATCGATTAACTCCTTTTTACTTTACCTTTAATCGATTAACTAACATCGATTAACTCCTTTTTTCTATTTGAATAAACTATTCAATTATAAAGATTTATTTTTAGTAACAGTTCTTCACTTTACAAATGATTTCCCTTTTATAAAACTCTATTCATTTTAAAAATCATTTTTCCCTTTTGATTTACTTTCGAAATATTTCCTTTCATAAAATCTGTTGATTTTATAAACTCCCTTTATTTCAATATACATTGAAAAAATCCTTTTTACATCCCAGGGTCTTTTATGATATTTAAAATATCGAATAACAATGATCAACATCATTCCAACACACATAATCCATAACAGATTATATAACACATCATTTATCACAATACATGAAAAACAGTAAAATAAATGTTGAGGAATCCAGTTGGAATTCCTCCAACCTGTTTCCCTGCATCACTGATGTTAAACAATATAGATAACATCACTTTCAGTTCCATATGATATATTCTGTTAAATAGAATCAATATAGAGATTCAACTAACTGACTAGCAGTTCAATCAAACAATCAACACACAGTAAATCAGAAAATTTCTAACAGTTCTAAAAATACAACATGATATTATAAACTGTTCAGAGTTAGTGAGATTTACTCACAGTTGCGCGTTAACCGTCAAATAATGGTTTGCGTTATTTGATTTCGACGGACGATTTATTTCGCCATAAACTGTAACGAGCTCGGATTCACACCTAGTCAGCTCCATTGGGTAGCCACCGTCCATACGATCCCATCGGATCCAGTTTTGTCCAATTCCGATCATGTATGAAGAAGTTATGATTTGTTAAGTAAATACACTATTTTCTTTTATATAAAACTTGAATATATTTTACTGGGCCTTACCATCATTCATTGGCCTAACATCCAAATGATATACGCACCCTTTAACTCAACCGACCTCATTCCTTTCTGTACTCAACACGTGAACAGTAGCTCCCCTTCTTCTTTCTGAAAGCTCACAAATGTTGCTCCTGCTATTTTTCTCCAACCCGCAACATAGTTTCATGAACCACAAATACTACCGTACCCCCTACACGAGCTGCTCCTTCTCCTCACCAACAGTTTCAACTCGGTCCTCTCCTCCAACCCTTCTCGTCCAACTCGAGATCAGCCAACGGAAGCGTCAACCTGCTCGCAATAGCTCCCTTGCGACATCCCCTCAGCAACCAAGTAGAATAAGATCACCGAACTCCATCTCCAAGTAAACACACGCACAGTCTCCACCAACATACCCATTACCAGATCTTGAACCGCTCTTCTTTCCAGATCTCGTTCTCCTTCACACTTGATAAAGGTCCAAATATCGTGACCAATTCATGAGTTCAAGCTTCCACTTCATAAATATCTAAAGCCTGGCATTCATTGTAGACAAACCAGCGGCAACCCTGTGGTCGAACGCTGCATATCCCATGCCCAAAAGAAAAAGACCACTTGACAAGTCCATATTTATTCATTTCGAGGTTTATAACATTTTGTTTGATTTTTTTCGATCGAATTGCAACTCACGTTTTCACTGTCTGAAGAAAAGAAATGGCGGTGTTTTTGTTTGAGGAAGGAAGCAAAATGAATATTGGTTGTTAGTGCATGAATATTTGTAGTTGAGGACTTCTTAGTTGTTGAGTAGTGTACAGTAAACTTTGGTTCCTCACGTGGAGCATTTTATACAACACATCCTTTTGTTTTCACGTGGAGCATTCTATACAACACACCCTTTTGGTTCTTCACGTGGAGCATTCTATACAACACATCCTTTTGTTCTTCACGTGGGGCATTTATACAACATACCCTTTTGTTCTAAGTTTTTAGTACCGTGATACGTAAGATTTCATTTATGTCTGACTGCTACAGACAAAAATGAGTATACGGTCGTGACCAGCAGGACGCTACGATCCCAGAAATATAATAATACCGGTAGATGGACTCATATTTTGAAACGTCAAAATGTTGATTCCAAGGTGCGAAATACTTCAAATAAAAAGTCGCTTATTAAATTAATTAAAAATTACCATAAAATTCTAAAAATTAAATTATCGCTATGTCCCAAAAGAACCTTGTCTAAATTCACACACGATATCCAGTTATTTTGAAATAACCGTTATGTCTACGAACGAATATACCGTTGTTTTTCTGAATATTTGATTTGGACATAAATCAAAATTTACACGACGAAATCCCGATTTTTTTCTTCCACTAGAAATATATACTCCACCAGCTCCGTACGTTTCTTGTTTCACGGAAATCCGATTTAAAACGAATCCTGTACATTCAGTTGAAGTTCGAATCGTCGATTTACGAACTACAACGCCATTTCGAGCTCGTTTATAATTATATTATAAACTATACGTTCAACTGTCGACGATTGAATATATTCGTTATTCAAATTCAATTCCAAGCTGAATTAAATATCACAGATGATCTGGTTCACACCATATCGCCATTTCAGCCAATTCTGGTTATTTCAGAATTTAATATATTATTTAATTTATTATTTTAATTAAATATTCATCATTATTTAATTCAACGATCATTAAATTCACTAATCACCATTAATATAATTAAATAAAATTAATTATAATACCTCTGCCAATGCGGGTCATTACAAGGCCGGGAGTGCCGTATAGAGGACAAAAAAGACTATGGCACAAGGAAAAGGAGGTGTCTTTTATAGGATAAAGTTTTCTTTTAGTTTCTATTTTGCTTCCAATGAAGGAGGCATAAGCAAGGAAGATTCGCAACTGGTATCTCCGATGATAACCTAAAATCAACTGTGTCATGGAAGTTGTAGTCCTGACGAGGTAAGGGGACGATCTTGAGGGATTAGTTGTCGGCCGAGGTCTTGTTTAGTGGGAATCTTTGACGAGCGCTGAGTAGCTCAGAAATCCCAGGCACTGGGGATCCTCGATGAGCACCGAGTGGCTCGAAGGTTCCATGAAGTGAGAACCTTCGATGAGCGTCGAGTAACTTGAGGATCCCGGGTAGTGGGAGTCTTTGATGAGCGTTATGTGGCTCGGAGTTCCCATGCCGATGAGTTCCTCACTGTTGTTTCGCAAGTGATGAAACATTTTAATGTTGTGTCCGCAAATGTGGTAGAACCGTCAATAACTTGTAGAGCCCATTGGTGCGCTCGTCGGACTTTCAAGTCTTGGCCTTTTGCATGGCTGGAAGTTACAGAATGCGAGATGGATTTCCTCGGGGTTGTTGCTAAGAGTAGTATAGTTACGGAAAGATGGGAGTCGAAGATGATTCCATCCATTATTGCGACTACCTTTGACGTTGCCGGCGTGAGCAAGATTGCACAGAGTGATAGAATTAGGGTTGTTGGAGCTCTGAATGTCATCACGAGGCAGGATGTTGAGGGTAGGGGCGTGATTCCTTTAGGCTAGACTTTAGCATAGGAAGTAGTCGTCGTTCATGCAGAAGATCTCCTGAATCTTTGATTGCTTTAGATCGGTCCATGCTCTAAGTTCAAAATTAGGTGGTATGCCCTTCGTAAGTTGGACGAGTGTGATTCGAGGAGTAGGTTTCTCGATCTTGGCCAAGGAGGTGTTGGATCTTGCAAGATAGTCTTTGAGAGTTTTCACGGGTGCCCTAGCAGATGTTCGATACCGAGGGGATGTCCCTGGGCCTCACGACGTGCATCTTGGATCGCGCGACCAATCTCTTGACGAGTTAGTTGAGAGTTGTGATAGTTCAAGGTGGAAGTCGAGAGAACTATAGTAGAGCCGTCTTGGACAAGGACGGGGTAGCACTTGCAACTTATGGCGTTGCCGATGTGTAATGAACCCATGTGCCATTTGTGGTGGCTAATAAAGCTTCGAGAATCAAGGCTTCATTAAGTATGGAGTAAGTGTTAGCATGTCAAAGTGCTGGCGCCATTCGGTATTAAGGATAGTGTAATGACCCGCATTCTACTCATTGGAGGATCGTAGAATATTTATTTCTTTTTCTTATGAAGTCGTATGGTTGTGTAACTTTAGGGAACGACTATTGGGGTCATTTCCCATGTTCATGATTTTTTCCGATATTTAAATGACCGTTTTGCCCCTGGTGAATCTTGTTTCGCCCATAACTTTTGACTGGTAAGGAGTTTTGACCTGAAATCCCTTCCAGTGAAGATGTCCAAAAATCCGAGATGCAAAGGTAGTCCAAATGAGAAGTTGTGACTCAGGATCCAAACGGGAACCAACGAGTTGACTTCATGATTGGACTTTGCTGCGGGATGTGTGCAAAGGGGTTATCGATACCTATAACTTTGGTTCACCACTGAGAGACGGATTAGGGGCTCGTAGCGATAGTTCTAGGGGTTGGACTCTATCATGGCTCAAAGATCAGGTGACCAAAGTAGTGGATATCGTATGCTTTACGCACTAGGTGAGATATATGAGGATGATTGCTATGTTTGATGTTTGCTATCACCATGTCATGCACACCACATATTACTTTTACACTTTATGTCAGTGTTACCTTAGAGTACTGTACATCTTGCTGTGCTAACTCTTTGGTTGTAGGTCCAGGTTTTGGTATGATTGAATTATAACTGTTATTGTTCTGTTTTGTTGCTTATCGCTCATACCAGACTTTTGTCTGATCTAGAGTTTTATGTCTTTCTTATTAGTTTGGGTGCTCATTAACGAGTAGACTAGAGACATGTTAGGTGGTAATGCGCGAGTAGCTGTCCGGAGAGGAGCATGAGACTTCCACGTATGATATACATATATACTCCCAGTGTTGTAGCTGGTCATTGCTTGAGCATTAGTAGTGTACCTTTTCTTTCTTTTGTTTTAGAGATAGTAATTTGAAGTTGTAATAATGATGTTGGATAATAAGCTGTATTATTGATTCCACTTCTATGATGATTTAGTTTTCAGCTTATGCATTGTCTCGCTAGTTTTATATCAAAGTTATATTGTTATTATATTTTATTCCATGCGTTATGTGATATACTATAGGTTCCTTTGGAAGTTTTAGCATCACACACTTTTTCTTTGGCGACCATCCTGTGCTAGTTGGACATCGGCGTAGTGCATTTCGGAGAAATGTAGGCTAGTTCGGGGCGGGCCATCACAAATAGCCAAAGTGAATAGGTTGCGCCTTGTACTGGTTCCGTAGATGTCATGGCCATGCCCCTGTGGTTCCCTCACGACTCCATGGATCATGTCGGCAATAACTGGAGGTTGGGCTCTGGCCTCATTATAGAGGTCGTGATCAAGTCCAGGACTTTAGAGCCTAGCACGCCTTCTTGACGAAAGGTCTTCGGCAATCCATGAGTCTTCAACTTCGATCGCATGATACTGTGGAAGTCGGTTGAAGTGAACTTGGGTCCAGTTGGATGCTAGAAGCATAGGCAATAAGTTTGGGGTCATAGCAGTTTGAGTCCGCCTAGTGAAGGCTTGAGCATCAAGGCCGAGGACAGCCGGGATGACACGATCCATTTCTGATGGTGATTTTGACATCGCCGAGATCAAAGGTCAGTTGTTCCTTCATAGAATTCCATATGTGGTGTGTTGAAGCATCGAGGCTACTCATCTTTGCGTACGATCCTTGTGAAGGGATTACACCTCAAGTGGGTTTCTCTTGAGTGGTTGGCGTTTCTTCGCATATCTCTTATGATTATTCAGACCAAATCCGGTTCTTGGGAGGTCCATTCTGTCGACATCTTCTATTGTACATATCCGGCTCGCCCTCTTCCATGTCATTGATGGTATGGCTGTCGAGGTTGGGCGAACTAGTGTGCACCCTGGTCCGGGAGTACTCTGGCCTGACGGGCTGCTAGAAGAGTGGGACTCTGGTTGTGAGTGGTGATAGTTGGGCTCTTCCGAGCAGAAGGTTAGTTACCCGGACCTGGTTTGCTACTGTGTTCCTTGGCCGCCAGTGATGATGGTTCGATCATCATTTCATTTCTGTTATCGTTGTTGTCATTGTACAAGTGTTGGAGCAGAGAGCGATGTTTTTAATGAGGCTTAACCTTCTTCCTCGACGTGGGCCCTTACCTTCGAAAGAAGAAATTTCCGATGCAGTGTGACGTGAGCAGGCATGGTTCTAAGCAAGCTGAAGTAGAATGACGATGTGTTGACTTCCTCGAAGTTGGCGCATAAGGTTCAAGATAATATTCAACGCCTAGCGCTAGAGCTACATTCTCATATTTCTTATTAATCTTGTGAATCTGTGTTTGAGTCGCAGGAGATTTGGGGTCCACAAATGGAAGGAGATCAGTTTCCAGCGAGTCCTTTGCCGCTCGGGTCTGGCGATAGGTACTAGCGTTAATTGCGGCCAACGAGTTGAGTGTTAGGTTTTGCTAGAAATCTGCTTAATACCGGCAAGAGTCATGATGCTTTTTGGACGTACTGCTCAAGGCGCTTCTCGCGGATAAGCTTTTCGATTACGTCTTTTAACTGACGGCAATTATTGGTATCGTGCCCGTACATGTCGTGGTATCGACAGTACATGCTGGTCTTCTTCTCATGATTAGTGGATTCCCTGTTGTACAGCATCTTGTATTGAAGCACGTTGCACGTTTCCCGGTAGATTGTTTCCAAGTCATCATTCAGCGGGGCGTAGATCTTGTATGTCCGGTGAGATCTGGGCTTCTTGGGTTACGTAAGAACCTGACCGTTGTTACGGCCGTCGTGCCTACCGCTATTCGGCCTTTGTTTGTAGGGACCAACCCCTTGCCGTTACCGAAGAGATCCCAAATATGTTTCCCCTTGATACTGTCAATGATGGTATCCGCATGTGGATTGTTGGGAAGACTGGCCCTGGAGAGTCGGTTTTGTCTTGCTTCTTCTTTACATAATTATTGCATGGCCTTTTCATGGAAACCGTCGAGGCTGTTTGGCTGCTTTTGATCGATTCATGCTCCGAATTCGGAAGTAGGAAGGACACCCTTTGCTAGCTGAAGGAGTATGGTACGAGTGTCCGGATCTCCGACCTCGGCGAGGGCGACGTTAAACCTAGAGAGGTAGATTTTGAGCGACTTAGTCGGACCTTGGTATAGGTTGGACAGGGTGAGGGCGTTCTTTGGAGCCGGTATATGCACCCTGAATTGCTTGACCAATTCTATCGCTAACTGGCCCAAGTTGTTAATGGAATCAAGTGGGAGGTGAGAGAACCACAACAGAGCGTTTCCTAATAGGAAAACTGGAAAGCACTTGCATTTGACCGGATCGTTGCCCCGGCTCGAGTCCATTTGCCATTCATAATGATTTAGGAAGGCACGAGGATTGGTGCTGCCATCATAAAGCGACATCTGTGGCATGCTGAAGCGTCGCGACCACTCAGCTTCATTCACCCATCTTGTGAAGTGGTTACGCCTAATGTATGCTTCCCATGAATCATGCACATTCCCTTACATTTCCTTCATTATTCTTCGGACCATGTCGGGAAGGTAAGTTGGATGGGGATCCACCATTGGGACCCATCGGTTTTGGTGAGGTTCCGGAGTTCTGTTGCGAGGATAGATGTCCGGATCATCTTCCTTTATGTCCTCAATATCTATAATCAGATACTAACAAAGTGCGGGTTGATGCGGATCTTGTTCTGGAGTATCTTTGGTCATTGGAATAGCGGGCCCACAATCCTTATTAGCGGCCGATGAGTTATGTCGAGGAAGAGATTAGTTATTAGGACCTGGTCCATCGTTGATAATCAAGCGAGAGTGGTCTCGGTACTGTGCCCCTTCGCTATATGTGACTGTAGTTCGGTCGACGTTACTGTTCCCCTTGCCGTTAGCTTGGTCGTTGTCGTTGCCATTGTCGAGAGCATTGGTGCGAGAGGCGGCGTTGTTAATGAGGCTAATTCTCTCCTTTGATGCTGGCCCCTTGACTCGAAAGAAGAAGTTTCAGATATAGTTGGTCAGGGTCGAGCGTTGTTCCGAGTTAGTTGAAGTCGAGCGACTACATGTTGACTTTCTTGAAGTTGCCGCATAAGGTCAATGTTATTCCTTAATGCTTAGTTGAGTTTGACCGCGGTGTACTCATATCTTTCATTAAGCATGCGAATTTGAGCTTGTGTAATAGGAGCTTCGAGGTCCACAATAGGAGGGCAGTTTCGTTAGCGGCCGGGATATTTGCCGGTTGAGGTTGTTGGGATGTACCGGCCTCGGTTGCGGCTTAAGAGCTGACCATTGCGTTATTTGACTTCTTTACCATCGTAAGCGGACTCGACAGCAGGTTGAGCAAAGAACTTTAAGCTCGTCGAAGTCGAGATGATAATGTGGGAGAAAGACGCAAATCTTGAGTTCAACTCTCAGTGAAAGCACCAAATGTTGATGGCAAAAAATGTCGTAAACACCAAATATTCCAAATTACTAGGAATAGTTAATTTGGACACATAGACAAGAGTGGAAAGCAGTAAATAACACGAGAGATTTATAGTGGTTCGTCCTCGTGAGTGGCCTACGTCCACTTTGAAGCTTTGTTGGAATACTATTAAGCACTCAAAGTTACAAGTGTGAGACCATCTCATGGCATCTCATTACATTCATCTTTATGCTAGATGATGTCATCATTAAGGCTATATGATGTCATCTCTAAGACATGATGTCATTCTTCCCATATATGATGTCATAATTATCATATATTAAAGATATTGGGAAAAGGAAACTTTTGCCCTTCTTCTTCAAATGGAAGATGCCATTAGAGTAGCTCTCTAGAGGTCTTGAGCTCACAAATTCCAACCCCTCTGAAGTGTGAGGTCATAGGCGTGTTTGTAGGAAAGTAGTAGGTAGGGGTTAGGTGCGAGTAGGTGGGAGTAGGTGAAAATAAGAAGGGATAAAAAGGACTGGGAAAAATGATAAAAAGGACTGGGATTTGCACTTTGAAGTGATCAAACAAAAATAGGTGTTCATCGTGTGCCGATCAGCAATTTTTAGGTGATCGATATGGCAGAGAGCTTGCCAGGGCAAGCTTCGGTTATGTCGAAGCCCAAGTCACATCCCCCCAGAAAATCTCGAACCCTGATGTGTCGAAGCTGAGAAACACGAACCCCTCCCTAGGTTCGAGCTTCGAGCCCCGTAGGGGTTCGAGCTTCAAGCCCCGTGGAGGTTCAAGCTTCGAACCCCGTGCGGGTTCGGGCCTCGAGCCCCATGCGGGTTCGAGCCTCGTGCCCAATGCAGGTTCGAGCCTCGAGCCCGGTGCGGGTTCGAGCCTCGATCCCCATGCGGGTTCGAGCCTCGAGCCCCATGGGGTATGAGGAGTGCATGTAAAGAGGACTATGAGCGTCGAGGCTAAGGCCTTTGCCTTTGTGAGGTTCGAGGCGATGGATTGGCAATGTTTTGGAGAAGCGGTGGGGTCCTTACTGGCATGATCCCTTCTTAACCTATTCCCTTTGCTTTGCGGTGACATTCCCATCTTTAACCATACGCGATACGTTGAGTCGAGCGCATCTTGTGTACTTTTGGGAACCGGACCAAAATGTCGGTTAATAAATAGGCCCTTTCTTTATACTTCAAGGGACCGATTTCTAGGACCACGAAGTGCTATCCAAAGGTTTCGTCCACCATTCTAGAGCTGTCCAACCACCATTAATGGCTTCCAAAGCTCTCTCCATCTTTCTCCAATGATGTGAAGATCAAATCACCTTCATTATTTATTAATAATCTCGCGAAGCTTCATTAATGGCTCCAAAAGGTTTCTCCTCCTTCCACCATGGCCGATTCAACCAAGTCACCTTCTCTTATCTACATTAGAGATCATTCAAGCTTCATTCTACTTCTCTCCTACCGCCATTAATCTCTTTAAAGCCTAGATCTACCGCAAATTCATCATGGAACCACGGAAGCTAACCTAAATCTCTAAGTGTTTGAAGATCTACACTTGAACCGTTACCAATTAAGAGATCTCCTCCGTTCCTCCATGAATTGAAGCACAATCTAGATCATAAAAGAGTGAAAAGAGAGAGATGAACAATATGAATGAATCCATGTATTTTGTACTCTCCAAAGTGATAATCAAAATCCTTGCCAAAGTGGACGTAGATCTATCATAGATCGAACCACTATAAAAATCCCTTGTGATTTTACTTACTTTTTCTCATTTACTTTGTGACCGTGGCTCATTTTAATTTCTAACCATATTGTTGAAGTACTATTTACATACCTTTGGTGTTGAGATCGAATTTTGGTTTTAACACTCATGCACTTGCATTGGGTTGAGCTTGGTCTTCATGGCTGCACATCAGTTGCTCGCAGTCTTGAGCATTGTACATCGTTATGTGTGTGCATGCATCAGAATATAAATATGTATATATACACATTTGTGTATATATATGTGTGTGTTTGTATTTTTTGCTTGAGTGTTCATGGATACTTGTGGCACGTCTGTGTTGTCAAGCTTTACCTGACACATCATATTAGATATATTTGTCCTTTTCTGACTATATTGCCTTTGCACAGAATATGTGTATATACATACACATGTATGTTTATACATGTATGTGTAGAATATATATATATGTGGGCACTACAAACGATATCTACCTTATGGTATTTATAGGGTATCACTGTGAATATCACAAGCTAACTAGACACAGATGGATGTCCATATAAATCAGATCAAGTCATGAAAAATAATGAGAAACACACCAAAATTCTGAGGCAAATAAATTTTAAAAATAAAATTATATTTGCTAGAATATAAAAATATTTCTGTTCCAGATTGCTCTGTCTGTGTTTCTTTTTATGACAGGTAAACAGAAGACTGGATTGACTATGACATTTCCAGAAGACAGAAGACAAGAGCGATAGTGTCAGTATATGTGAGAGAGTATATGAATGCAAATGTATATGAGTGAAAGAGTGTTGTAGTGAGGAACTGATGTGTATATGAAATTGAATTTGAAATGTATTGTATTTCAGTGAATTTTACAAATAGTGGAGTTATAAATTTGTACCGTTGAAATAAAATATTTTATCTAAATAAAATACTGTTTGAATATTTAAATTCTTGTACACTAGTATTCTATATAAATATAAATATTATATTATGTCTATCATGTAGTATAATAGTACAATTACAAATACATTTATAATAATAAATATATGTTTGTTATCATCAAACAAAAATCATAGAATTGTTAGATACAATAGATTATGCCTGACAAGAATCCGGAAAGGCTACGGACCGTTAGAGCAACTAACATCCGAAAGGAATTCGGTGAGGCTTGAATCATCAAGTTTGGTTGATGCTTGACATATAGGAATTCCACTCACCAAGTACGGTTGATATTTGGCTCAAACTAACTACCTATTGAAATGCTACCATGTGACTTGATAGAACCAAATCTGCCTCCACGTGTCTTTGCCGACTCGGATTTTGGTGCTCCAATAAATAGTTGATTCTTCAAATTCTCAAAGGATCTTTTTCATCTCCAAATACTTGAATGTTACTGAAACGAGAATTACTCCTTCCTATCCATATTTCTCACTAAAGATCAACTATAACTTGTAATCTTTATAGTATAAATAAATGATTACTAGGACTGGACCTAGGCCAATCGTCGAACCACTATAATTTCTTTTGTTTTTTTACTTTTCTGCACAATATGTGATTCTATGACTATGAAATTATCTGTGAATTACTTCATTTGAGTGTTTAAATAAAATGAAACAATTTTCAACTTAACACTATTTTAAAACAATGACTTCCACCCAACTACTTTCCTCTGACCCCTTGCTCTTGGATCCTCCCACTTTCGATGATCTGCAGTCGACGACTCCCTCCGATCTCTACCCTTTCCCCAGCGATCCATCTGCGGCTCCTGATCCTTTTCAGACAGCGGCACTCCTCCACGTCCCTCGCCCTAAACCTTCTCCTCTTCCTCCCTTTCTTCCCACCCTCCTTCTTTGTGCAATCAGGCCATTCTTATGCAACCGTTTTTGAAATCAAACCCCTCCCCTCACTTCGTCCATCGCTACCCATACCACGTTCCTAGGCCAATAGAGAGCTTCCAACTACTCTTTCCTATATCTTGCGCACTCTTAAATTTTTGTAATCCAGTAGTCATTGCTTCAATTGCGCCGGCTTCGGTCACATGGCCATTAGTAGGAACCCAAAGATTTGTTTCTCGTATGGTACATTGTGACACCCCAAAATTTAGCTATAATTAAATTAGTTACCCGGTTATATTTAAAAAATGAAATTTGATAAAATGATGGAATTTGACTATAACACTTGCACCATTGTGTTCGCGATGAAATTCTAATTAACTTCATGTTTGGAACTTCGTGAAGGAAGTCCGTAAGAAAAAGTTGCGGATGAAATATGAAATAGGTGATAAATAAACAAACAAAGAGTATTTATTTATTGTAACATGTATCTACCAAATATTGTCCAACCTCACATAAGAGGAAGATCGACCTGGGATCGGCCCCGGGGTAGATCATCGATCGACCACCTTTCGAGCCCAGGTCAAGATTGACTCTATGTGTCAATTAGGATTTTATATTATAGTACTTTATGTTGATGGAAGGATTTTTCTGGAATTAAATCAAATGGTTCAGGGTCATTTCTACGCTTATAAATAGAGGGCTAGACCCGACTCTTGTGCCCACATTTTCAAGAGGTAGTAGTAAAGCTCTGCTATTTCTATTTCTCCGATCTCTTCAAATTTATAAAATTTAAAATTAAACAAATCAGATTTACAAGGATTAGAGATATTGAATCTAGATTTGTTTAAAAGGATTGGTTCTACAAATATGTAATCTTTGTTAATAGTTTTCCTTCTCCTTTTCCAATTCTTCTTTCAGATTTACAAATTTGAATATGTGTTTATGTAATGACGTGCCTTTTCGACCGTTTCAAACCGGTAATTAAACTAACTCGAACTGTTCGAAATAACAGATTATTATTGTTATGTGGTTTAAATAAATCAAATGACAAAATCACAGACATAGAAAAGAAGAATATCTCGCAGTGGAATAAATAAAATACAATAATACTTCATGAAGCTCTAAATAAAATTCAATACTTACATACAATATTAGAATTACAAAATTGAATACAATGAAAGTCTAAATTCAAGAATTTTTAGTACAAAGAGGAAATAATAAAAACCCATATGAAGAGATGATGCCTTCAACAAGTCTCCATTCTCGAAAGGTGAAATCTTTGTAGTGCAATACTCGGTCTGACCTGAGAAATATTGCAAAACAAAACAACTCGGATCAGGACTAACATTCTTATATAAGTGAATCTACTCAAGTGAAATATTCAATGAAATGCATTAATAACTTAAAGAATATTTGGGATTTCCATCCTCTAAGGATCCGTCAGACTAGATATCATATAATACAATACGCTATTACAATAGTGTTTATGGTTAAATATACTATTGAAAATAGCGTAAGCGGGATTTGCATTATTACCCTTACACCATTTATAATATCGTAGTCTGTACATATACCGTAAAGTTCACCATAAACTGGTGGTTATTAGAGTTATCTCCATAGGTACGTTATAAATCAAAATCGTATGGGGCTCGATCAGAATAATATGATAAGGCACACAAGGAATAACCACGGTTGGATTCTACCGATGCAAGCCCATACTGGTGGTAATGCATAGCCGTGGCTACCGCCCACCTCAGACAACACTCCCATAATTAAGGGTGGCCACTAATAAAATCACAAAGTAATAAATATGGTTCGAAGAAGTGTGTCCGATAGGAGGTGTAACCTCACTTAATCATAATATAGCACTTGTTTTATTCATTTTAATTTTGACTCGAAGGTTAAGGACATCCATCACCGTTCTCTTACATCATTCTACTAGCGTTCGCCTAACCAACCTACTTAATTCTAGATTCTCCACCACGTACAAAGTTGTTAAAGTCATTTTCGGTATTGGCAAAGAGTATGAAAATATTCGATCGTGGTCTTTATAACAGCCAAACGTTTACATTTTTCACACCATGGCATTTATGTTCGAGATCATATTTTAAAATATCATAAATCAATTAACCTCAAATATTGGTTTTATATTTAAATAATTAAGTTCAAATATTCAAACGACATAAATTTTACTTCAGGTGATTCATTATTTGATTTAATTCATGGTTTCAGATTTTATATTTACAAATAGTTCGTTAACAAGAGTTTCATTTGATTTCAAATTTCTATCACAATTGCCGTTACTCAAAACTCTTCATATTATGCATTCCGGATCTGATAGTTCATAACGGAAATAGACTTTTATTTAAGATACTTAATTTAACATAAAAAACTTTAACTTAAATTAATATATTTTCGTAAAATAGGTTGGTTAAATAATTATAAAATATATATAATAGTTTAATATTTAAAAAACTATATTTAAATAGTTATAAGATATTTATTAGTTAAATGAAATATGTATAGTTATAAAATAATAATTATATAAAATAATCTAAATCAGTGTTGTATAAAATAATACTAGTTTAAAAATCAAGCTTTAAATAATAATACAATCCATATATCCATTTGTTCAAGTTCACCATATAATCAATTCAATTATCAAAACTGTAACGACCTGGCTTTCTGACCGTTCAAATCGACAATGATCAACACATGCCGATCCAAACAGATCGCAAATGTTGGTAGTTATTTGGGAAAAATAAAAGAAAGGAAGTAGAAGAGACAATCAAAGAATCTCACAGTGGACGGATAAATATAATAACCCAATTAACAATTTAAAAGCAGTTGAAATATATAAATCTGACTATAATATACAATGATTATCAGTGTTACGCATACACAGATATATACAACAAGGCAGTGGAAACAAAGTGCAGTGGAAAAATCATATATGTAACAAATACATACCAAATCTTCGTCTTCGTTCTCCAAGGCAAGGTAATCTTCACTTACAACAACTTTTGCTAACCAGAGCATATTGCATAAAAAGAAACACAACAAACACTCGGATCAGAACTAAATCATTCTTATATTAGTCAAATTAAAATACGAAATAACATGAGTGTTATGGGTATAGTAATGCAAGAAATTTTATGGGAAATTCACTGGACCATGCCGCTAACGTGAAACGGGTTTACTCCGTGTGAATTCTCGTACATATAGTTCGCAAATGGTTTTGGAAAAATGAAGCTATTATAAGCTCGTCCCACATCATACAATGCAAGCGCACACCAAATGGACGAGTTTTGTCTTATGATGACCAAATGCTTTCCTACGTGAAAATCTTCTTTTAATACTATTATTACTGCATAGTGTTGAAAACCATTTCGCAAATAAATATATTAATCTTAGCAAGCATAGTGGCTATGCCCACATAAATAATTTGCAAACAAAATGAAAGGCTTGTATTGGTTGTTGGGTTTTCCAATATGATGGTTCCTAACATGAAAGGTCAATCACGTGAAAGATCAATCGAGGACACGAAGCTAAGTATCTCCCGGTTAACATCCAGACATGACCACCGAATATAGAGCGCAAAGTATATATCTCGGTTTTCATCCAGACATCGGACACCGTATATACTTTAGTTTCCCCTAGTTTCACATGTAGATCTACTGCCGAAGCTTTCAAGTTTCAATAGAGATTTGTATGTATACAACCTAACCGCCAGTTTACCATCAATCCAGGGTGTGAGGTTCGTTGAGGTCATGATATACACAAAGCTAAGCTTCAATAAACCAAGCTTTGATCATCACTAGTTCATTTCATAATTTGAGTATGCCACATTGACAATACACGACATGTCACTGATTTCTATCAATAAATAACCTCTGTGTTTATCTATCTTAGAGACGAGAATAATTTATTGCCACAAATCCAATATATATTAACAGAAATTAGTGCTATGCAATAAATTTCAATGTCAGATACACAATCCATACAAGTTCATTCTGGGTCTGAATGGAACAACAATTCAAAAATCTCTAAATATAATCAGATCTCATGCCACTTATACCCTTGTATCGGGTGATCGGCCCAAACGAGACATGAGAAATCAATCCAAACAATTTGAAGATTCTCGGTCCTGAAGATTCTCGGTCTTCAATTGTTGATTTCCAAGTTTTAGTTTCTTTATAAAGTCGTATTATTACTTGGAATGGTTTTCAAACATATACTCGATCCCAGTCTTTCCAAGTAATAAGCGCATTCTTAAAACAATAGTTATGGATCATTTCAGATTTCCCATTTAAATCTCCTTCCAAATTATTCGATCCTAGTCCTTCCAAGTAATAAGTGCATTCTTAAAACAATAGTTATGGATCATTTCAAATTTCCCATTTAAATCTCCTTCCAAATTATTATTGATTCACTTATAATCAAGGTTGGATTTATTCTAGTTTCCACAAACCTCGTTTTCGCTTTAACCCCTTATGTGAAATTAAATATTTATTTTCAAATCTTATATTTCAAAACATAATTCCTTTATTTGTTATCATTTTCATAAGTTTCCAGTAATTACCAAATCTTAATTTGCTTTAGATTCCATTCCCGATAATTCAAACAATTCATATTTCAAAATAGAATATACTTCTCATATAAAATATCACAATCCTTTCAAACCAGTTTGTGTTCAAAATATAATACATTTCATATCGAGATATCATAATCATTTCAAAATAAATTCATATTCAAATTAGAATGAATTTTCATATCAATATCCTGATTATTTAAACATCGATTTTTATTCAAAGGAGAATATATTTTTATTTCAAATCTCAATCTGAATCAATAGTTTAAATCGAGAAGGTAGGATGGTCAAATACAAACATCATCCAAGATAGAAACTTCTGGTCTATGGACATACCACAAAATTTGAGTTGGACCTGGGGGTGCATATTTAATTATAGAGAGCTGATTTTTCCTTTTTCTGGTATAAAGTGAATAATGCAGTGAATGTGGAGTTGTGGAATGATCTGTGGTTGAGCAATGGTCTGATATTGAGAAGGGAGCTATCTAATATTGAGATTGAGGTTACGGGCTTGACTCATAGTGTTACTGTGAGACAGTTCCACCAAGATAATGTTATAACATTACCACTTACTGTTGTGCCGATGATAAATTAGTCATAGAAGGAAGCAAACAAAAATAAAGTAGGAGAAGTAACGGACAAGATCACGCAGTGGGGTGATGAAGGCAAAACTTACCTGACTAGGACAATGTATCGGAACCTTTCAGGTCATGAAACTATGCTGAGAAGCAGACGGAATAAGAAATTATGGCACAAAGATAACAATGTGAAGGAGAATCTACTACTCTGGAGATAATTAACAAGGTAGTCCTTACCAAGGACAAGTTTCTTGCGCATGGTATGCAAATAGACCAGACATGTTTTCTATGCAGGGATGAAGGCGAAAGTGTTTCCCTTTTTTTCTGAATGCACACCTCCTACTCTATATGGACGGTCTTAATGTTTGTAATTGGAAGAAATGGTGAAAGCCACAACAGAATGATAGAATGGAGAAATTTAGAGACACAAACAAGTAAGAAAAGTAAAAATGGGTGAATGTTGTGCTATGTTCTGAAAAAATATGTGAGTTCCTTATGGAGAGAAAGAAATAATAGAATTTTCAAGCCAGATGAAGCAAGAAACAATGAGCAATTCAGTAAGAGTGTGAGAATGGATGTTTGCAATCGACTAAAGCTGCTTAACTTCACTTTTGATCCGGGAATAAGGCAAGCACTTCTTTAGTTTAATTTGTACATTTTTGTTGTGTAGTTCTTCCTATGTTAATGTACCGTGTTTCTATGTTTTCTTGTGTGCGTTGTACTCGTTCATTCTCATTGATAAAAGAGGTAGGGGTCCGCCTAACCCCGTCGGCCTTGCCAAAAAATAATTTAAATCGAGAATAATTCCAATTTAGGAAGAAATTACAAATATTTAAATTACTTGAAAAATAGACGGTTCTAAATGAAACTCCTTTTTTTTTGAAAAAATATATATTAAAATAATCAGAGTATAATAAAATAATTTAAATCACTATATATATACACACATATATTAAAATGATTTACTAAAATATTTTTTTTTAACAAATAATATAACATAATTTATTTTAATACTATACGCATATAGATAGTTAACAAATTTTAAACCATAATTGTTCTTTCTTCAAATTTCAATAATTTGAGATTTATTTGATGTCCGTAACATCTTGGATGAACAATGGATTAATTGGCACAAATAAACATACACATCATATATTGAATAACGGGAATAATTTACATTAACGATATCCATTCAGTAATCAGTACAAGGTACCATTCACAACCATTTCATCCAAAAGACAATATTATATCGTTCCGCTAGTTGACAAATGTCGGTATTTCAGACTAGCAATTTAATTTCGAATAAATAATTTAATGTCGATTCTAAATTTAACATTGTAATTAACTTCTATGTCAATTTAAGCAACCATCAACAATCAATCACAACTAGACAATCCAGTTTATTTCATAATTTAATTTAATAAATATGGGAACAATTCGTTATTTGTGAACGAGTAACTCACTCACCTTTTGTTCGAAGCCCGCATAAAGCTTAAAATTTGATGGTCTTCAAATGCATCCAAACAATGTCATCATATCCGGAATTTCTATACATTCCATTGAAACAAAATAGGCATCAATCGGAGCTTTCTCACGACCAGCAAATCAGAACAACGCACATCACACATTATCTACCATCTCTAGTCAATCTTTGCAAAACATGGTAACAGTTATTCAACTCTTTTTTTGGAAACAAAGGATCTGGGAATTTTATAGAAGAAGGGAAAAGAATTCGATTTTGAAAAGTGGGGAATGAGATTGAATGAAGGAATAAAAATACATGGATATAAATAAGGGGTAGAAGCGATTCAAGTGGAATGGAAGAATAGTAGGAAAAAGATGAATAAAATACAGAAAGAAACATAAATAGATGAGATAGCATTTAATCTCGTGAACATGTAAACATTATGTTAACCGTAATTTGTTAAAATTACAAAATAAATTTATTAGTTATAGTATTGATTAATTAAAGTAACGTTAATTCCTATTCATTAAATTTTGAAACCAAGCATTTAGAATTAAATGGTAACTAATTACAACAACTTTCCAATTGAATTGCCATTACAACAAGTTGTTTTATTCATTTAAATATAAGCTAGCATTTTATATATTTAGTTGACACTATATTAAATTCATATTTGCACGTATAAATCCTTGTTCACACATTTTTGTTAAATGTTATTAACATCTAAATTTGGAAATTAATTTCAACTAAACTTCCTTTATAGTCAACTGTTTTAATTTCCATTCTATTACACTTTATTTTTCATAACCTTTTATAATTAATGAATTCCACTACACATTCTTCTTAAAATATACTTACCATGTATGTTAGTACATGTCAAATAGTCCTTCAATAGCATTGTAAATTTCTTTTTCTTTACATATAAACTCAAATTCAATTGTTTTTAGTAAATTATAACAATTACATAGCGACATTTCTTTTATTTACACATGTCATTAACTTCATGCTAACACGATCTTTATTCATATCAAATTGCAATAAATTTATTAATTACCATTTGAATTCCCTAAGTCCATATTACGTTCGTAGACTCCCTTTTTATGCCTAATTGGAATTCAAAATAACATAAAGAATCGGCTTGTTTCAAAAAAAATTCAAATACAAATGAATGGACTAATTCAATAAATACATATGCTTGTATTTAATTTAAATGAATCAATTTACATTAGTATATATTCATCAAATCACTATTCTACATTTAATGTTTTATTTCATATAAATGTCGTAATGAACTACATAAATTGTAACTTGTTCCAAATTAATTTCACTCTTTAATTAAAAGATAACATATATCAACAAATGTCTTTTCTTAATTAATTACATCAAAATCCTTACCAATGAATTAAAGTTTAAATTGATTCTTAAATATCACCTTTTTAATTGCCATAAAACACAATGTTTAAATTCCATTTGCCAAGTTTGATTATAATATATTAATTAATGGATTCAAATTAAACTGGTCAAAACATACAACTCTAAATATTCCTATTTCTGTTATATAAATATGAAACTAAATCAATGCATGCTAATATACTTTCTTAACAATTCCAAGTTATGTCCCATATTTAAACTAAAATAAATGCCCTTACCTTAATTTCTTAGTTTTTAAGCTTATGTCCTATAAATTTCACAACACTAATCCTAAATAAATTTAAATTGGAAAAAATTTAATTATCAAAATTTTAGGGTTGTTCCACTCTACCCCACTCAAAACCTTCTTCCCCGAAAAGGAATAAAGTAAGGAAGTTGTTTATTCATATATATTTTTTAATAACAAAATTTAAATTTAACTTTGAGAATGTCAACTTATATTGACAGTTGAATATAAATTATTGGTATAACATTCATATACTTATCCATTATTACATATTCAATTTTAACTTTATTTCCAAAAATTCTATCGACTTATTTTCCATATTAAACCAATATTTCGTCAGAGTTATATTATTAATTTATTTGATTGCCTAATTTGTTTATTCATTTTCATTGATTTTTCTCAATTGAATTAAATCTAACAATTCATTTTCTATTTTTACATTGTTTCAAGTTATGTAACTCTATGCGATCGAATTAAATAACATTAACTACGTTGATATCATTTATTGTAATAGCTTAAATTTCATTTTATATAATTAAAGTGTCAATTTTTGTACATTTTTCATTCACACCCATTTGTTAATCTGGAGCGAGCAGGTTCGATTCTCAGCCTCTTGAGGGAAAGGATGTGCGCACTAATCGACCACTCCTAGAACCTGGAAAGCCGTGAGGATAGTACTAGGACAGGAGACTTCCTGGGAAGTCCTCTCGCGCTTGAGTACAAGAGCCTTTGGCACTGGGTATCCACCACACCCGCATAATATTCAATTACGATCGTATTAGCATTTTAACTTTTTAAATATTTCTGTAAGTTATATTCATGCTTTAGAATGCAATTAAATATTATACAAGTATATGCTACTTAATTTATTATTATACCTATTACTATTCCAATTTATTGTCCTCCATCTTTAAGTGTTGAAACTTCAAATTGTATTGTTTCCTTTATACGAGGTTTCCATTTCTTATTTCCCCATTTATTTGTTTCTATTAATTCAAGGTTTGTTTTACTTTCATTACTTCAATATCATTTATTAATAGAGAATATAATAATTTCAAATTTTAGGTTTTATTTCAAATCAATTTTTGGATAACATATTTATACACATATATACACTAAATGATACTTTAAAGGGAAAAATAAAATTCATGTGTATAAAAAAATGTATAGAAGGCTATAATTAAGTGATCTCCCCCACATAAACTCTCGAAAATACATGTCGATGATGCGTGCACTCATCACCAAAATTATTTTCCATTGTCCAACAGAGGAAATATAACACTTACTTCTTTTAAAGTAATTTGAAATCATTTCTATCCAAAATACTATCCTATAGTACTTATATCTCAACCTATTTATTTTCAATGTTTGTACATAAGCTTTCAAAATCACCAAAATCTAAATTCTCAAATCTTAATTTAATTCATTTTATTTGCATGTCCTATTTGTTGTCAATCGTATTTATAAGACTTCATTTTTTATATAAAGTCATATAATATTCAATAGTTGGAAATATTGACTAATCTAGCATCTCCTAACAACCAACACACTCAAAATAAATAAAATTTCAAAATATACTTTTTATATATAAGAAAATTTACTCCAAAACAATATTGTGTCCCATGTCCCTTTCGAGTTTTTAGAAATCCCTATCGACGCCATGGCATCCCATGTATCGACTAGAATTCATAATTACTCAGCGAAACAAATTAATACAATATAAAACATTTTTATATCAAAATTACAAATACGCTCTCTCATATACACTCGAACTCATTCTAGGGTATTACTACCCTATCTCTAATGAGTTAATCCCAAATTGAGCCAACGTTTTCGCTAAACCAATGTTCTGATACAACATTGTAATGACCTGGATTTTTGACCGTTCAAATCGGCAATGATCAAAACATGCCGACCTAAATAGATCGCAAATGTAGGTAGTTATTGGGGAAAAAAATAAAAGAAAGGAAAAAGGAGAGACAATCACAGAATCTCACAGCGGACGGATAAATATAATAACCAATTAACAATTTAAAAGCAGTTGAAATATATACATTTGACTATAATATACAATGATTATCATAGTTACACATGCAAAGATATTTACAACAAGGCAGCGGAAACAAAGTGCAACAAAAAAATCGTATATATAATAGATATATACCAAATCTTCGTCTTCGTTCCCCCAGGTAAGGTAATCTTCGCTAACAGCAACTTCTGCTGACCCGAGCTTATTGCAAAAAAAGAAACACAACAAACATTCGGATTAGAACTAAATCATTCTCATATTAGTCAAATTAAAATACGAAGTAACATGAGTGTTTTGGGTGTAATAATATAAAGAAATGTTATGGGAAATTCACCAGACCACGCCGCTAACACGGAATGAGTTTACTCCATGCGAATTCCCATATGTAAAATTTTAAATAGTTTTGGAAAAATGAAGCTATCATATGCTCATCCCACATCACACAATGCAAGCAGACACCAAATGGATGAGTTTTGTCTTATGATGACCAAAAATGCTTTCATATGAGAAAATCTTCTTTTAATACTAATACTGGTGCATAGTGTTGAATATCATTTCACAAATAAATATTTTAATCTTAGCAAGCATACTGGCTATGCCGACATACATAATTTACAAACAAAACGAAAGGCTCATATTGGTTGTTGGGTTTTCCGATATGGTGGTTCCTGACATGAAAGATCAATCGAGGACACGAAGCTAAGTATCTCCTGGTTAACATCCGGACACGGACACCGAATACAAAGCGTGAAGTATATATCCCGGTTTTCATTGTAACGACCTGCCTTTTTGCGTGCTCCAAGTCGGTAATTAAACCAACTCGGAATGTTCAGAACGATAACTAGTAATTTAGCCTATGGGTTTAAATAGAATAATACACTGAATCACAACATAGAAGACAAAAGTATTTTAACAACGGAGAAAAATATTTATATAATCAATATCAGAGTTATACAAAAAAAAAATTATGTACAGCGAAAACTTAATTAATGTATAACAAATTTTTCATCGATAAATTGAACTTATACAGCAGCGGAGCATCTTAATGAATCTTCATGAATCCTTATCATCGTTAGTGTCAATCTAAGCTATAATACTTGGGTCTGACCCCGACCCGAATAAAACAAAAAAACTCGGGACAAGTTGTATTCAAGTAAATCAACTATAATTAAACACAAACAATTGTAGACGAATGACACAGTAAATGTTATGGGTAACTGCTGCATAATTAAAGGTCTCAAGTATAATCAAGTTCCATTAACTCGATAAAAAAATATGAGAATACAAAGTCAAAACCAAACACATGCACTACTATATGTTTGAAAAATATTTGTTAGAGCACTCTTAACAGATCAAGTTTCACATGAACATAGTTACCATTAAGGCATAACATGGTTCACAATTACCATATATGCAAAGATCATTTGGCATGTTAACAGTAGAAATATAGCATTAAAATGAATTGAAGCCCATCAATCCAGTACACATCAAATTCAGGCCAATGAAGGTGTATTTTCCTAGAATGCATGTGCTTTTAGATCCAATACATATGATCAGGTCTTTAACTAGCCATATAGGTGTGACGGCCCGCCCCGCACCAGCCGACATTTCCCCAAAATGCGCTGTGTCGATGCCTGACCAGCACGGGATGATCATCAAAAGAAAGGAATCTGAAACTATGATCTACAAAGGAACCTTTAGTTTATCTCATAGCGCATGGAATAAAAAATAACAATAACATAACTTGACATAAAACAAGCAAGACAGTGCATGAGCTGAAAACTAAACCATCATAGCAGCGGAATCCAAAGTACAGCTTATGATCCAAACCATTATTACAACTTGAAAATATTGTCTCTAAAGAAAAATAGAAAAGGTACACTATATGTAACACCCCACGTCCATTAATGTCACTCACGAAGGGAATGCATTAACTTCCATGGAGGTTATAAGTGAATATAGAACGGAAAAATTACAACAAGATAGATAGTAAATAGTACTTGGAAATCTAAAACTTCATTTTATTGCAGCGGAAATTAAACATGTTTGTTACATCATAAAACCGTAGATCATAACCAGGTACAATATCCATCTTCATAAAAACAAAATACATAATCCAATTACATAAATAACTATTAAAAAGATAACAAGTTGGACTTTACTTCAACGGTCCAAGCTTTCCAAAGAGAGATGAAGCAATTCAATCAAACTCCACTAGAGCTGGGCCCAACCTGAGGACATGGAGGGGGAAAAGTATAGAAATAGAGGGGGTCAGACATAAAGTCTGGCGAGTATGATAATTCTAACAATACTATTATCAAAATAACTAGACTAAGGCTTAAGCTGGAAGACAAGTAAATGTCTATGAACTCTTAGGAAGATCAAGATAGCGTTTAAGATAACGTTAAAGGTAACAGTAAAGGCACACCTAATTACTAACGAATGATTACTACACTGCACCGCAAATTACTACACCGTACCACAACAGTCACCCTATTGTTTGATCCCACTTGCTTCACACAGAAACTTTATAAATAGCCTTACGTACCCCTAGCTGACTACATAGGTGCCGTCTGCCCCTATCTCCACTAGGTGTACCCCACTACCCACTTTCGATCGGCTCCCTACTCATAGATACCCATGCTGGCCCCACAGTGGGGTTTATCACTCCCCTAAAGTGGCAACCCGATACAACTTGAGAATGCACGGCTTATACCTACACGATGCAACAACGTCTTACCTACCAGCCCGGGTCCACACATGCATATGAAACCCGTTGGACTTGCGTTGCCACCGCTCCCCGTTTTGGCCTCTTACAGTCAAACCCAGCATGCGTGTCCCGTCCTCGACTTGGGTCGAGCCCACAAAGATACGTTTGGGATACTGGTCGAAATGGGCCCCCACAAGCTACCCACCTAAGCTTGTCACTAGTATATCCCACTTAACCCTCTTAGTCAAGTTCATTTACATGTGTGTTTGGTTAAGTCTTACTAATCGTATTTCACATGCCACTAAGGGCACCCCTTAGATTCCTCATGCCACCCAAGGCACCTACTTAACCCCCATGTCTTACCTTACATGTTTATCTGGTTGAGTATTTCTTAATTCATTCAGGCCATAACCTTATAAAGATCTCTCACATTAGACAGGCATTTATGGCAGCTGGTTTTGCCGGGCGGGTCCGGGCAGTCTTACATCATAAAAGAGTCTAACCTCATGTCTTTACAACCGTTATGCTTTAGTTTAGGCCTAGGACCTCTCACATTGGGCTGACATTTGTGACCACTGGATTTGTCGGGCGGGTCCGGGCAGGTTTACGTCACAAACGAGTCCAACCTCGTGTCCTAAGCATTGATTAACACCTAAAATCTTTTACCCCAGTTTTAATAATTCCCTATTCAAATTATTAATTAAGTCAGCTTTTAATGATGTCCATAATTGACTCAATTATGGCCATCCACTTATGGCATGCAAAATCATATCAATTGCACCCCAACTTTTTAATATCAAATCCTTAATATTACCCCTACCCCACGTTTATACGTTCGCTTATTCAACGCATAATATAGGCTAGACTTGTATAGTCTAACACCTAGCACAAAGATAAATTATCACAACATATAGACAATTAAAATAAATCTAATCATAATAGGGGTGAAACTTGCATAAACTACACATGTTAAGGATCAAAAGGTGTCAACCTATTAAATGTCTCAATTTACATGATATGATCATAGCCCAAATCTATACATAAACCTGCATATGGGGTTTTTAGGCAACATAATGATGGTGTGAACTAGCATAGGATATCACATATGTCATAGCATAATTCTAGATGTCATAATAGATGTCTTGGCATATGTTCATAACTTTTCTAATCAATCTAACTTGCATATGTGACTTGTCATATAGATCAACATAACCCAAACAAGATGATTTAATTAATATGAACTAACTAGCGTAGATGGTAACATCATGGCCTTTTTAACATGTATGATTCATCACAACTTAGCATAGAAACTTTCAACATACATAACATCATCATTACATGATTTACAACATATAAGATATCATCATCACATAACATTGGATTTACAATATACATGATAGCAAAATGGGTTTACAACAACATATATGATAATTCACATCATCTACTCATAATCCATTCATAACTCAACCTAATTAAAATGATAATAATCTTGTTAAGATCATCATACTCACAATTTAGAGAAGAAATAGAGAGTTTTGCTTTGCTTTAGGGTTGAGAGAATTAGAATTGAATTTGCTTTTCTTCTTTCTTAGTTGGCGGCGGCTCCATTGATTTCCATGGCGACGGTAACTATTCTATTTTAATTAGGTTTAGGGTTAGCATTAGGATGTATTTATAGGTGTAGGAAGTTATTTAGGACCATTAGATTAACCCTGAACCATGAGAACCAATCAAATGCAAAATCTGCATTTGAGTGAATCGACCCACGGGTTGACAGCCAAACACCCTGGATTAACCCTTAGTCGACCCAGCGGAGCTCGGGTCGACCTCAAAAATGGGTCGGTTCGGTTATTTCCCCTCCCAATTCGCTGTTTTGAACTTTTTCGCATATTTATTTATTTAATTTTTAATTTATATATATATATATATCAATATATATAAATTTCTCTGCGCAACCCATTTCACTTAAATCTTTTCTAAAAATTAAGTATACATTAATTTGTGAATTTTAATGATATAAAATTACGGGGTGTCACATTCTCCCCTCCTTAAAGGATTTCGTCCCTGAAATCTTCAAGTCAAGAAGAATGTATATCCTACCATCTAATCGTCCATCTACTCAACCATCAAACACCAGCATCCATTGTCCTTAAAAGACTTCTAATGCTTTAATTTTTATATGCACAGTGTGTGTATATGTCCATATCTAATGCAAAATTAGACGGTCTACTGATTCAGTCGACCTCCTTAGTGCAATTCATGATAGTGCCATGCGTCCAATATGTATGCAAAAGATTCCTAATGATACATTTTAATTCTGTATGCGTGCACAACCATCCACCCGAATGCAGCAACTATATGATAATACAACCATTATACATCCATTTTACTAAATACATCCATATATATGCAATGTGCAATATGAAGTGACTGAGCCGATCTGGTGCCTAATAGTGTGTGTATATGCATCCACGAGCAACCACTAGCAAACACTTGAATCCACTTTGCATCCACCATACATAACATGTCTCAAACACATGTTTCAACCGTAGGACTATCCTAACTAAAGGTCAAAGATACTAGCGAGAGGATATACTAAAGATAAGACAAGTACAAGCTAAGCGACAAAGGAGAAATTAAAGGACATACCCTCAAAAAGAAAAGGGTATCGTGAACGCATCTTCTCTTCCGTCTCCCAAGTAGCGTTGCTCTCATCATCTCCCCATTGCACTTTGACTAGTCTGACCTCTCGATTCCTCAACCTCTTGATCTCCGACCCAAGAATGCACGTAGGAGCTCATCGAATTATCGCATCACGCTCTATCTCCACCTCTCTAAGCAAGCTCGGCTCTACCACTTCCGCGGTCTCGTGCAAGCACTTCCTCAAATGTGACACGTGGAATACGTCATGTACACCACTAAGTCTCTCGGGCAACTCCACTCTATACGCCATCCGTTCAATCCTCTCCTTAATAGGAAACGACCCTACAAACCTTGGTGCTAATTTCCCAACGGACCCAAAGCGAACAACGTTTCGTAATGGAGACACTTTGACAAAGACCATGTCCCCAACTTCAAACTCGAGATCTGTCCTCCTTTTATCCACATAAGATTTCTGCCCATCTTGCGCTGCTTTCATCCTCCTTCGAATCAAGTCGATCTTCTCCGAAGTCTCCCTAATCATATCGGGCCCAAGTAAGATCTTATCTGTAGATTCCCACCAACATGTAGGTGAACGACAAGGTCGTCCATATAGAGCTTCGAATGGTGCCATACCAATGCTGGACTGAAAGCTATTATTATATGTGAACTCCACCAATGGAAGATGCTCTTCCCACGTACCCCCAAAGTCTAGGATACATAGCCTCAATAGATCCTCTAGAATGCGATTCACCCTCTCGGTCTGGCCGTCCGTCTGAGGATGATATGCGGTGCTCAAACATAACTGAGTCCCTACCGCCTCTTGTAAGATTCTCCAAAATTCGCTAGTGAAAATAGGATCGCGGTCCCTCACTATGCTAGAAGGAACACCGTGCAAACGAACTATCTATCGAACGTATACAGAAGCTAACCATGGAGCAGTCCTCTTACTCTTCATGGGAATAAAATGGGTGCTCTTAGTAAGTCTATCTACTATAACCCAAATTCCCGTATTACCCTTCCTCGATCGCGGTAATCCATCCACAAAATCCATCGAGATGCTTTCCCATTTCCATAGTGGAACCTCCAATGGGTGAAGCAACCCACCAGGTTTCTTTTGCTCCGCTTTTACTTGTTGGCACACCAAGCATCTAGCGACATACTCGGCCACATCTTTCTTCATGCCGGCCCAAAAGTAAACTCTCTTCATGTCTTTGTACATCTTATCCCCGCCGGGATGAATGGTCATCTTCGAACGATGTGTTTCGTCAAGAATAGTCTTCCTTAGGTCATCATCTTTTGGTACACAAAGTCTACCGTCCCTACGTAACCAACCCTTATCATCTAGGGTATACCTACGGAGATAGCTTGATGACTCCCCTCCTTTGAGCTTTTCTACAAACTCAACTAACTGCGGGTCGTCCCGCGGTGCCTCGCCAATCCGTCCCAAAAGCGTAGGTCTGACATCCAAGGATGCTAGCAAACCGGGTACGAAGTCAACGGAAGGTCTAAAGTCAAATATCGAAATGAATTCTAAACTTTGCCACTCAACAAACAAAGGACTTAAGGATAATCTTTTTCTACTTAAGGCATCTGCCACCACGTTACCCTTGCCAGGGGTATAGGCTATTTCGAAGTCGTAGGACGCTAAGAACTCCATCCACCTTTGCTGCCTTAAGTTCAAGTCCTTTTAAGAGAATAGGTATTTTAAAGACTTGTGGTCAGTGAATAATTCGAATTTCTCGCCAAGAAGAAAATGACGCCAAGACTTAAGTGCGAAAACAATAACGGCCAAATCTAGGTCATGTGTAGGATAATTTTTCTCATGCGCTCTCAACTGCCTTCCACCATAGGCTATTACCCTACCCTCTTGCTTTAAGACTGCACCTAGTCCTGTCCCACAAGCGTCAGTATAAACGGTAAACGGCTTACTCCCGTCTGGCAATACTAAGACTGGGGCTGAAGTCAAAGCTCTCTTCAAACGTTGGAACGCATCATCACAATCTACGTCCCATGTGAAAACTAGGTTCTTCTTCGTCAAGCGTGTCAATGGAGCTGATATCTTTGCGAAGTCTTTGATAAACTTCCTATAGTAGCCAGCCAACCCCAAGAAACTTCTCGCTTCGGTAGCATTTTTAGGAACCTTCCAATCTTGGATGGCCACCACCTTCGCGGGATCTACAGCTATCCCTTCTTTGGAAACCACGTGTCCTAAGAACCGTACTTCCTTCCTCCAAAAGTGACACTTAGAAAATTTAGCTTTAAGCTTATGCGCTCGAAGAGTCTCCAACACTTCCCTAAGATGTAGGGCATGCTCTTCTTCATCCTTAGAAAAGATCAAGATGTCATCTACATAGACTACCACAAATTTGTTTGGGTACTCCCTAAATACCGTACTCATCAAATCAACAAAGTATGCGGGGGCGTTTGTCAAACCGAAGGGCATCACTAGCCATTCATAGAAACCATCCGGAGTCCTAAAGGCACTCTTGTCTATGCTATCCTCAGCCACTCTCAACTGATGGAACCCAGTGGCTAAGTCCAACTGCGAAAACACTGAGGCACCAACTAACTGATCGAAGAGATCGTCAATCCTTGGCAGTGGGTGTCTGTTCTTCTTAGTAAGCTTATTAAGTTCTCTATAGTCCACACAAAGTCTAAGGGACCCATCCGCCTTCATGGAAAATACTACTAGAGCACCCCACTCCGATATACTTCGTCTTATGAACCCCTTCTCAAGCAACTCCTTCACTTGCTTACCGAGTTCCCTTCTTTCACGTGGAGCCATGTGGCGTACTGGCAAAGATACTGGTTTCGCATTATCCACAAGATATATTCGAAAATCTATCTCCCGCTTCGGATGCAAGCCCTTCACCTCCTCAAACACATCCGAATATTCTCGGACCACTCTAAAAGAATGTAGATTTTCCTCAGACGCGTCAAGCGATTCTAGATAACTTAGCATAACCGAATTTATGGGATTACAAAAGATTTCGAGAGTGTTGCCAAGGCGAGTCACGAGCCTAACTGCTCTCCTTTCACAATCAAGAATGGCCCCATTTCTGGATAACCAATCCATTCCTAAAATTAGCCCATAGCCCGTGAAGCCCAACACATAAGCATCACATCTAAATTCAATGCTAAGTATGGAAATTTTCAAATCCAAACACATCATAGACAAATAAGCTGAGCCCCCAATTGGATTTGAAACAACTAAGGGATCCTCTACTAAACTGGTGTTTAAGTGCAGTGATTCAACTAATGATGTAGAGATAAACGAATGTGATGCGCCCGAATCGAATAAGGTACGGACAAGATGATCAAACAGAAAAACTAAGCTTTCAACAGAAATGGTTCTACCTCGTTCTTGCAGCGGTGGGACCGCGAGAGCCAGAACTTGTCCCCTTGCCTGCCCTGGTGCCATAAGAGCCTGCACCTGTCCTCCCGAGGTAGCTCCTGCCCTCTGCCCCTTCTTTGGGCAGTCCTTCACTAAATGTCCCACATCGCCACAATGAAAACAACCTGTCTTCTTTTTCTTTCGGCAATCCTTGCTGAGATGGCCTGGTGTTCCACAGTTAAAACATTTCTTCTTTCCCTTGCCGTTATTGTCTTTTCCACCCTTCTTGTTTTGCTGTTGTGGTTTCTTCTGATCCCCCTTCTTCTCAGGTGCCTTATTAGCTTCAGCACTTTTCTCCTCATGCATAAGCACCATTTCTACTAACTTCTCAAAGCTGGCCCCCATAGGGATGTGGGTCATAGACAACCCTTGCAATGGTTCATTCAAGCCATTCACGAACCTCAGCGCCTTCTTCTCCGGCGTGTTCACTAAGTCCAAACCAAACCTTGCTAACTGATTAAATTTATTGACATATTCTTTCACTGATGAGCTTCCTTGCTTCAATGTTAAGAACCTTTCCATATATAGATTTTCTTCCGCCCTTGAAAGAAACTTCGTCTCGAACCTACGTCTGAAATCCGCCCAAGAGTCAACAGGACGCTCCCCATTAGTGACCTCCCACCAAAACGAGGCCTCTCCCTTCATTAGCCAAGATGCTAATCGAAATCTCCTCCCTTCTTCTACTTCAAAGATTTCTAGCAATTCTTCCACCTCCTTAAGCTAATCTCTAGCTTCCATAACCGTTTCTGACCCTTGAAATGGTTTTCCACCCATAGCCTTGAATTCCTTGCACGTCTTTGCAAAAGTATCTACGCGAGGAGGAGGAGGAACGGGTGCAACTGGTGGTGGAGGAACATTGGCTGGACCTGCAGCGGCCCTAGCCTTTAATAACCTCCTATACCATCCTGGTATCGTTACACCATCGGGTAGATTAAGATCTTCAGCCACGCTGAAACGAAAAAGGAAAGATTCAGAATGGAGAATTCGAAAGATAAAGATATGGGCTATTGGGGATTATGTTTTTTTCTTAAAAACTTTTCTCTTTAAATTTCTCATTAAAACATGTTTTTGAAAGCACTTCTTCAAAAAATAACTATTTTTCTAAAGTATTTTTATCTATTGTGGTAACCTTAAGCTCTGATACCACATGTAACACCCCACGTCCATTAATGTCACTCACGAAGGGAATGCATTAACTTCCATGGCGGTTATAAGTGAATATAGAACAGAAAAATTACAACAAGACAGATAGTAAATAGTACTTTGAAATATAAAACTTCATTTTATCGCAGCGGAAATTAAACATGTTTGTTACACCATAAAACCATAGATCATAACCAAGTACAATATCCATCTTCATAAAAACAAAATGCATAATCCTATTACATAAATAGCCATTAAAAAGATAACAAGCTGGACTTTACTTCAACGGTCCAAGCTTTCCAAAGAGAGATAAAGCAATTCAATCAAACTCCACTAGAGCTGGGCCCAACCTGAGGACCTGGGGGGGGGGGAAAGATAGAAATAGAGGGGGTCAGACATAAAGTCTGGCGAGTATGATAATTCTAACAATACTATTATCAAAATAACTAGACTAAGGCATAAGCTGGAAGACAAGTAAATGTCTATGAACTCTTAGGAAGATAAAGATAGCGTTTAAGATAACGTTAAAGATAACGGTAAAGGCACACCTAATTACTAACGAATGATTACTACACTGCACCGCACATTACTACACTGCACCACACCCGTCACCCTAATGTTTGTTCCCACTTGATTCACATAGAAACTTTATAAATAGCCTTACGTTCCCCTAGCTGACTACATAGGTGCCATCTGCCCCTATCTCCACTAGGTGTACCCCACTACCAACTTTCGATCGGCTCCCAACTCGTAGATACCCGTGCTGGCCCCACAGTGGGGTGTATCACTCCCCTAAAGTGGCAACCCGATACAACTTGAGAATGCACGGCTTATACCTACACGATGCAACAACGTCTTACCTACCAGCCCGGGTCCACACACGCATATGAAACCCGTTGGACTTGCGTTGCCACCACTCCCCGTTTTGGCCTCTTACAGTCAAACCCAGCATGTGTGTCCCGTCCTCGACTTGGGTCGAGCCCACAAAGATACGTTTGGGATACTGGTCGAAATGGACCCCCACAAGCTACCCACCTAAGCTTGTCACTAGTATATCCCACTTAACCCTCTTAGTCATGTTCATTTACATGTGTGTTTAGTTAAGTCTTACTAATCGTGTTTCACATGCCACTAAGGGCCACCCCTAGATTCCTCATGCCACCCAAGGCACCTACTTAACCCCCCATGTCCCACCTTACATGTTTATCTGGTTAGGTATTTCTTAATTCATTCAGGCCATAACCTCATAAAGACCTCTCACATTAGACTGGCATTTATGGCTGCTGGATTTGCCGGGCGGGTCCGGGCAGTCTTACATCATAAAAGAGTCTAACCTCGTGTCTTTACAACCGTTATGCTTTAGTTTAGGCCTAGGACCTCTCACATTGGGCTGGCATTTGTGACCACTGGATTTGCCGGGCGGGTCTGGGCAGGATTACGTCACAAACGAGTCCAACCTCGTGTCCTAAGCATTGATTAACACTTAAAATCTTTTACCCCAGTTTTAATAATTCCCTACTCAAATTATTAATTAAGTCAACTTGTAATGATGTCCATAATTGACTCAATTATGGCCACCCACTTATGGCATGCAAAATCATATCAATTGCACCCCAACTTTTTTATATTAAATCCTTAATATTACCCCTACCCCATGTTTATGCATTCGCTTATTCAACACATAATATAGGCTAGACTTGTATAGTCTAACACCTAGCACAAAGATAAATTATCACAACATATAGACAATTAAAATAAATCTAATCATAATAGGGGTGAAACTTGCATAAACTACACATGTTAAGGATCAAAAGGTGTCAACTTGTTAAATGTCTCAATTTACATGATATTATCATAGCCCAAATCTATACATAAACTTGCATATGGGGTTTTTAGGCAACATAATGATGGTGTAAACTAGCATAGGATATCACATATGTCATAGCATAATTCTAGATGTCATAATAGATGTCTTGGCATATGTTCATAACTTTTCTAATCAATTTAACTTGCATATGTGACTTGTCATATAGATCAACATAACCCAAACATGATGATTTAATTAATATGAACTAACTAGCATAGATGGTAACATCATGGCCTTTCTAACATGTATGATTCATCACAACTTAGCATAGAAACTTTTAACATACATAACATCATCATAGCATGATTTACAACATATAAGATATCATCATCACATAACATTGGATTTACAATATTCATGATAACAAAAGGGGTTTACAACAACATATATGATAATTCACATCATCTACTCATAATCCATTCATAACTCAACCTAATTAAAATGATAATAATCTTGTTAAGATCATCATACTCACAATTTAGAGAAGAAAAGAGAGAGTTTTGCTTTGCTTTAGGGTTGAGAGAATTAGAATTGAATTTGCTTTTCTTCTTTCTTAGTTGGCGGCGGCTCCATTGATTTCCACGGCGACGGTAACTATTCTATTTTAATTAGGTTTAGGGTTAGCATTAGGATGTATTTATAGGTGTAGAAAGTTATTTAGGACCATTAGATTAACCCTGAACCATAAGAACCAATCAAATGCAAAATCTGCATTTGAGCGAATCTGCCCACGGGTTGACAGCCATACACCATGGATTAACCCCTAGTCGACCCAACGAGGCTCGGGTCAACCTCAAAAATGGGCCGGTTCAGTTATTTCCCCTCCCAATTCGCTGTTTTGAACTTTTTCGCATATTTATTTATTTAATTTTTAATTTATATATATATATATATCAATATATATAAATTTCTCTGCGCAACCCATTTCACTTAAATCTTTTCTAAAAATTAGGTATACTTTAATTTATGAATTTTAATGATATAAAATTATGGGGTGTTACACTATTAATGCCCAAAGTAGTGACCAGCAAACACAAAGGGAGAATATGTGTATATAGTATGTGGAAGCATCTTGCTCGTCTCCAGACAGCTTGTTTGCGAACAAATTATGCAGTTGTAAACAACTGTAAAATCCGTTCGGCTTTCCTAAACAATCAGGATTGTTGTAGAGGGTGTCGAACTCTGGGACCAAATTATTTTATTAATAAATCCAATCAAGTCATTCCTAACTTTTGATTGGTGGAAAACAAAGAAAATAGCAGAAATTAAATAAAAGAGAGTTTTAACAATAAGTGAAAGCAATTAGGGGATAATGACATAGATCAGATTCATAATCATCAATAGCCAACAAATAAATATAGATCTAATTCATGTTTCTGTCACAAACACGAATCAACGATAAATAGATTCTTAGAAACAAATAAGTAAATAACGATAAGCATATAGCCTATGCAGGGCCGAGCTCTTAAACGACCATAGACTATCAGGACAGATTCACAAATTAATTTCTAAAAACCTAAATATTAAATCTAAATTTGATAATTGTTAGATCGAACACGAATATACCCTGTGAAGGAGCATAGCTCTTAAACGACACAAAATATGAAGGTTAGGATCTAGCCCTTAATTCAGATCCAGATCTACATGTATACAGTCCTCATCTTTTGGCTATGTGATTCATATTGAATCATACTATCAGCGTCATCACCCCCTAATCAAAGGGGATTAGCTAGACATAGCTAAAGAAGAAGAAAATAAAACGAAAATAACAGACATGAACATAAATAAAATGCAAATAAAAACTAAATATAAGAGAGAAAGAAGAGTTTTATTCCAAGCAAAGGATTACAGAATAAAACTAAGTGTGTTTTTCAATGAATGAGATAAAGTGTATTTATAGCTGATATGACAAAGGCTACTTGGCAAATTCCACAATGTGGGACTAAAGAATTTGCCCAAATAACACATAAGCTAGTGTGAACGGGGTTGTAGAGTAAAAGGCCTTGTAAGTGAGCCAGTGTGAACGCGTGTAGTGCATGAATGAGAAGCCTTGCAAAGGAGCTAATGTGAACGCTACATGAGTGAAATGGTCTGCAATTGAGCCAATGTGAACACAATATGAGTCTTTAGTGAGCCAAATCTACCCAACTGAACTCCATTTGCAACTATTCTTCAAGCTTTAAACTCTTCAAGCTTTAGTAATTTTAACTTCACTCTTTTTCAGCAAATTCTTCATGCTTTATTCATCAAATGCTCTAAACCATGATTCTTGTCAACAATCTGAAAACACAGCTATAAATACACAATATCAATTATTTAAAAGATAAAATAAGATAAATATGCGGATAAAATATACACATTTACGTGTATATCAAATACCCCCACACTTATCTTTTTATTCGTCCTCGAATAAATTAAACTAAGATATGTCACACTTTCGTAGGAAACACGATTGCATTTAGCGTATGCAACAAGCCGTTAAACCTCTGGGTGTCCCCATTAGGACGAGTGTTGTCTCGTGAGGGTTTTCAGCGGATACTACCCACAAAATCCAAAGCGTCTTATGTACGCAGATTAATCAAACAATATATTTAAAGTCTTTCACATTCCAAGGATTTCACCTAACTTCAATAATAACGGTTTAGTCCTAAATTGTCCATCCCATTGTTGGTGCAAAAATGAATAAAAAATTTCAAGCTGAATCGTAATTCCTTGATAACATTGTAGTTGTCTTGAAGGTTAAGAGCGTGGTGTCAACCAAATTTCTACACATCGACAACGTACACCCAATCATTTATTTAACCCCCTTTTTTTTTGAATAATTTTGCACCAATGTAACTGTAATGTATTGGATGTGAGTTATGCATAGATGAAGGAAAATTTTGTAAGTTCTAAAAATGTTATAGATAAGAGGGCAAGTGTATTAGTTGAACTTCAAGCTACAAAAGATAAAGTAATACTAAGGCACATATGAACATTTTTATTTCCTTTCATCTCCTCTACTACAATCCTCACTTCCAAGTACGGTATAATGGATGTGGACGGAATGGAACTGAATGCTTTATAATCAAGAATGATGAATGACTATTTTATTCTGAGAGACTCTCTCTTTATTTCATTTTTTTTCTTCTTTTTTTTCTTTTCTTTTCCCTTTTTTTTCATTTTTTTTTCTTTTGCATGATGAATGATGAGTGGAGATGGAATGGAATGATACCGTACATTATTTCATTTGATTCCTCCTCTACTAAACCAACACTTCATGAAAGGAAAGTTTTGTGCCCTAGTTACTCTACTTCTATAACCTTAATTCGACACACAAGTCTGGATTGTTGTTATACTAAAAGCTGAAAGGAATGATAAGCAAAGTTTCGTAAGATAGATAACCCATATAAAATAAGATGTGGTATATGGTTATCCTACCTTAAAACAAGTACGGAGTGGGTGGTGTAATATTGATATAAAAAGTGACGTTTTTTGACCTTTAAACAAAGGTTCTTGAGTATACCAATATAAGATAAACTTGTCGAAACATGGATGTAAATCGACTAAAAACCTGTGTTTGAATAATGTGGGGTATCGAAGAAGAATGCTACAATGAGTCATTTCTCCTTAATTGGGCCAAGTGAATTTTAGAACTTACAATTTTGAAAACTTGAGTGAAAAGAAAATATTATGCATGAAAACGAACTCAGAAAATCCAACAAATGTAGGTGCAAAATCATTTTTATTTCTTGATTTTTTTTTGATTATTTTTACTTGCACATTCTAACACGTATAACAAGGGTTGACACGCTTACTCCAGAACACGACTAACGTCTGCACAGTCTCAAGCTAGCATCTTAAAAAGACGCATTACGATTCAATGAATAAATAATGTTCATTCTCATCACCCAACAATTCAACTTATCAAACAAGAACCAAGGTGTTATTTATGAAATTTAAGTTAATCCTTGTTCAATGAATGACCTAGTTCATAAAATTTGATTGCTGATGTAATGTAAATTTCCCCCACACTTGGGTGTGACTGTGTCCTCACAGTCATTAATCAGACATATCTTAGTGAAAGGAAAAATAAAATAAGAGACTATTTACATATGTACAAAAGAGGGTTAGTGCGTCTTACCGAGTGTAATGTGGCTCATGGAGGACCATGAGCTCTTCCTCTTGGTTTGGTATTGGTTCCAAGTAAGGTTTAAGGCATTGACCATTGACCTTAAAGGATGATCCATCAGTTGGATTCTCAATTTCTACCGCACCATACGGAAAAACAGTCCGTACAGTGTAAGGTCCTGTCCATCTAGATTTTAGCATACCCGGAAATAGATGCAGTTTTGAGTCATACAACAGAACTTTTTGACCTGGCATGAAAGTTTTACGTAAAATTGATTTGTCATGAAAAACTTTTGTTCTATCCTTGTAAATTCGTTCATTTTCATAGGCATCATTTCGAATTTCATAAAGTTCATTAAGTTGAAGCTTCCTATGTTCACCTGCTTGCTCTAAATCAAGATTCAAAGTTTTTATTGCCCATAACGCCCATGTTCTAGTTCAACTGGCAAGTGACATGGTTTACCAAAAATCAACCGATAAGGGGACATACCCAAGTTTGTTTTGAAAGCGGTGCGGTAAGCCCAAAGAGCGTCATTTAGCTTTTGGGACCAATCTTTACGATTTCGATTCACAGTTTTCTCAAGAATTTGTTTAATCTGCCTATTCGATACTTCAACCTGCCCACAAGTTTGAGGATGGTAAGGAGTAGATAACTTATGGGTTATCGAATACTTTCTCATGAGGGATTCAAAAGAACGATTACAGAAATGTGTCCCATTGTCACTGATTATTGTGCGAGGTGTGCCAAACCTAGAAAAGATTTTTCTTTTAAGAAGCGCACAACAACCTTGTTATCGTTTGTCTTGCATGGTACAGCTTCGACCCATTTGGAAACATAATCAACAACTAAGAGAATGTAAAGATTCCCAAAAGAATTAGGGAAGGGTCCCATGAAGTCTATACCCCACACATCAAAAATTTCGACCTCTAGAATGGGGTTTAGGGGCATCATATTCCGTTTAGAAATTTTCCCTAAGAATTGACATCGATCACAAGTTTTGCAAAATTCGTATGCGTCTTCGAAAAGGGTGGGCCAGTAGAAACCCGATTGGAGAACCTTTTCGGCTGTCTTTTTGGGATCGAAGTGACCACCGCATGCTTGGTCATGACAGAAAGAGAGGACACTTTGAATTTCAGTTTCAGGAACACATCTTCGAATGATTTGGTCGGGACAATACTTGAAAAGATAGGGGTCGTCCCAATAAAATTGTTTCACTTGGGAAAAGAATTTGTGTTTATCCTGCTTAGACCAAAAAGAAGGGATCTTCTTGGTAACTAAGTAGTTGACAATGTCAGCAAACCAAGGATCAGTGGATAGAGAAAACAGCTGTTCATCGGGGAAATTCTCGTTGATCGGAAGAGAAGAAGACGGGGCATTTGGAAGACGAGACAAGTGGTCCGCAATAACGTTGTCAGATCCTTTTTTATCCTTAATGGTAAGGTCAAATTCTTGAAGTAGAAGGATCCAACGAATGAGACGAGCCTTAGCATCCTTTTTAGAGAAAATATATTTAAGTAAGGAATGATCGGTATAAACCGTGATGTGTGAGCCAACTAGATAAGGCCTGAATTTTTCTAGAGCGAAAACAACTGCCAAAAGTTCTTTTTCAGTGGTCGTATAATTAATTTGGGCATCGTTCAAAGTCTTACTCGCATAGTAAATGACATGAAGAATCTTATCGATGCGTTGTCCTAAAACAGCGCCAACAGCGAAATTCGAGGCATCACACATGATTTCAAAAGGAAGCTTCCAGTTGGGAGAGCAGATGATCGAAGCAGAGACAAGTTCATTTTTAAGATGCTCAGATGAAATGCAATCAGAATTGAAGTCGAAAGGAACATCCTTACCAAGAAGATTGGTTAAAGGTCGAGTGATTTTGCTGAAATCTTTTATAAAGCGACGGTAAAAACCAGCATGACCTAAAAAGTATCGGATGTCCTTAACGGACTTGGGAATGGGAAGAATAGAAATAACTTCAGTCTTGGCTTTGTCAACTTCAATTCCTTTGTTAGAGATGACATGTCCTAAAACAATGTTATGTTTGACCATGAAGTGACACTTTTCCCAATTAAGTGTTAGGTGTTTATCTTTACAACGATTAAGGACAAGATCAAGATGATGTAAACACTCTGTGTACGAGTCCCCAAAGATGGAAAAGTCATCCATGAAAACTTCCAAAAATCGCTCGATCATATCAGAAAAATGCTAATCATGCACCTCTGGAAGGTTGCAGGTGCATTACAGAGACCAAAAGGCATACGACAGTACGCAAATGTACCGAAGGGACAAGTGAAAGTGGTTTTCTCTTGGTCCTCAGGAGCGATAGGGATTTGATTATAGCCCGAGTACCCATCAAGGAAACAGTAGTACTCATGACCCGCTAGTCGTTCTAACATTTGATCGATAAATGGCAGAGGGAAATGATCCTTACGTGTTGCAGCGTTAAGTTTCCTATAGTCAATGCAAACACGCCAACCAGTCTGGGTGCGGGTTGGGATAAGCTCGTTAGCTTCATTTTGGATCACGGTAATCCCTGATTTCTTAGGTACGACATGAATCAGACTAACCCATTGACTATCAGAAATCGGGTAGATGATTCCATTGTCAAGGCATTTAAGGATTTCAGCACGAACTGCTTCTTTCATGATAGGGTTTAGTCGACGTTGGGGATCACGAGTGGGTTTGGCATCATCTATTAGGTGGATTCGATGTTGGACTATCGAAGGACTAATCCCCTTAATATCAGCCATGGACCAACCAATTGCCTCCTTATTTTTCTTAAGAATGGGAAGGAGCAATTGTTCTTGCTCTAAAGTAAGGTCAGAAGCGATGATGACAGGAAAAGTTTCATTGTCTCCTAAGTAAGTGTACTTAAGATGACTGGGCAACACTTTGAGTTCAGATTTTGGGAACGACTCAACCGAAGAAATTGGTTGAGGGATAGACTCATTTGTGAGAGGCTTGACAGGAATCGAATCAGAGACATTTTCGGGAGTATCTTGAAAAAAAGTTTCGTAATCTGATTCAATTTCGTTATTCAGATGGCCGAGCTCAGATTCATTATCGTGGACAACATGGATTTCAGAAAACTGGTCCACATAAGAGTTAGGAGAGTTTTCAGTTCTGAAGATGTTTAGCTCGACAGTCATGTTACCGAAAGAAAGTTTCATAGACCCATTTCTATAGTTGATGAGAGCATTAGAGGTTGCTAAGAAGGGTCGTCCTAGAATCAAAGGGATCTGGTTTGCAGGATTGCTAACCTGTTGAGTTTTTAAGACAATGAAATCAACTGGAAAGATGAATTCGCCAATTTTGATCAACACATCCTCGATTTCGCCCACAGGTTTCTTAATTGAACGGTCAGCAAGCTGAAGGGTAACCTTGGTGGGTTTCAATTCTCCTAGCCCTAATTGGCGATAGACGGAATATGGAAGCAAGTTAACACTAGCACCTAAGTCTAGCAGGCATCTATCGATTTTCTTGTCCCCAATAGTACATGATATTGTGGGGCAGCCAGGATCTTTGTATTTCACTGGCATCAATTGGGACAAGACTTCTCTTAGAGTTGCCGCTAGAAACACTTTCTTAGGTACATGTGTATGAAGTTTTTGAGTGCACATATATTTTAGAAATTTTGCATATTGTGGAACTTGTTGTACAATATCTAAAAGAGGAATGTTCACTTTAACTTGCTTAAATATTTCAAGGATTTTTTCTAGCTGATCCGTCTTTTTCCTAGGTCGGAGTCTATGAGGAAATGGAGCAGACAACTCAGTAGGTTGGGCTACTTGAGTTTGAGGATGGTCCTTGTCAGAAATTGGCTCAATGTTTTGATCTGAGTTGGTCGAATTTTCGGTTGGGTTTGGAAGATCTTCCGGTAAAGCATTTGGGTTGACCACATGGTTGTCAATCTTTTTGCCGGATCTAAGAGTCGTGACCGCATTCAAGTGACTAATGTTTGAATCTTGAATGATGTGAATTTGGTTGGAGTTAGGATTTTGACGGTTGGGGTTTGGAATGGGTTGACTCGGGAAAGTGCCTTTTTCCCGTTCGCTTATAGAGGTGGCTAACTGACTCATTTGCATTTCAAGTTTAGCGATCGATTGACTCATGTTTTGCATGTGCGAAGTCAATAAATTTTGAAGATTGGTATTCGAGTGGAGATTTTGGGTCGTCGCTTTAGTCAATTCTTCGAGAGTTTTCTCAAGTGATGTCAATCGTTTATCATCTTGCGGGACAAAAGATTGTTGTGCTTGGTTTTGAAAAGATGGCGCAGGATGTTGGAATTGAGTTTGTTGAAAGGGAGGTTTTGAAGGATTATTCGAAAATGATTGAAAAGGAGGTCGAACCGCATTCGAATTTGCATTGTTTTGGGTCCAAGAGAAGTTAGGATGGTTTCTCCAACCTGGATTGTACGTTGGGGAGAATGGGTCATTCCTAGCTTTGTAAAATGCGTTGAGTTGTTCCAATGAATGTGGGCATTGATCAGCTATGTGGTTAGGATCGTTACATTTGTAACATGCGGTCTGAGATGCTTGAGCTTGATTTATTTGAGTTGATGAAAGGACATTATCGAATTTGGATATCATCGCGTCTATTTTTGCTTCTAAGGCTACTGATGATCCTACCGAATGAGCGTTAGAACGGGAATAAATCGATTTCTCGTTAGATCTTTCCCATTGAGCTGATTTTTTGGCCAAATTTTCGAGAAATTGCCAAGCGGCATTGTGATCTTGGGCTAGAAAATTTCCTTGGCATATTGATTCGAGCATGGTTCGAGAGTTATTTTCAAGTCCATCGTATAAAATTTGACAAAGAGTCCATTTTTCGAAATTATGATGTGGACATTTGACTAGAAGCTCTTTAAATCTTTCAAAATATTTTGCAAAGGATTCACCCCCAAATTGACGAAAATTGACGATTTCATTTCGAATTTTGGATGTTTTTTCCAGAGGGTAAAATTTCTTTAGAAAAATGTTTACAAATTCATCCCAAGTTCCAATCGTATTTGAAGGCAAGCTATACAACCATTTCTCAGCATAATCGGTAAGTGCAAATGGAATTAACCTAAGTTTGATTCCATCGTCACTTAATTGTTGAAATTTCATGGTTGCACAAACTTGTTCAAATTTGGTCAAGAAAATATACGGATCATCACATTCTAAATTGCCGAACTTTGGACGAGTATTTATGTGATTCGAATGAATTTCAAAGTGGTTACCCGTCGGGGCGGGCAATATGATGCAAGAAGGAATAGAAACCCGATCGGGGAAGTATCTATCCATAAGAGATCGAGGGGGATTTTCTTCGGCCATGGTTAAAGAAATGTTTGTTCGAACTAAACGATTGTCTGAAGGATCACGAGTCCAATGACGCATGCACTAGTGAGAAGAATAGGGGAAGACGAGAAAAACAAATTTGGGCGAATTTTTTTTTCTTTTTTTTTTAGACAAAACGAGAATTATTTTGAAATTTTTTTTTAGAGAAAAAGAATTAGTCAAAAAGATTTTTTTTTAAATGAACCTAATGCAATTTACAATTTCTAGAATTATATAATGACGATTTGATTTATTTCAACAAAAGACTTCTCAGCCAGTTAACGGACAGGAGTTATCGGCGCACCAGGAATCACCCTTGCAATGCAGCCGAAGGTTTAAGTACCTTCAGAGGAACAACCGATATAATATTTACAAATCACCGTAATATTTATAAACAGTTATTACTCTGCCATAGTCTAGACACTGAGAAATAATCCGTTAGAACTAAACCAAATTGTCAAAATATAATGAAGTCCTTAGAAAATAAAAACAAAACTAAGATGAATGCAATGATTTTTTTTAATGTTTTAATCAGTCACAGAATGAACAGTCTCAGAGCAGTCACAGAACAGTCAATTACAGAGATAAATAAAAAAACAGATTTTTTTTACAAGCAAGCCGATGCCCTGCAGAAGAGTTTTACAAGCAATGTCTATATATATTTTTATTTGCAGCAACGGTCCCTGTAGAGATAGAAAATACTCACCTTGATTGGCGGTCCATCCAATGCAATTGAGTCGCGCTAGCGCGTTCACACCCCACTTGGTATGCAACCGCTCCAATAATTCAACTTCTGCTAATTTGTTTGACCTCAGAAATCACTGTTTGCTTTGCTTGACAATTTTCTTCCTTTGATTTGATGTTCGAAATTTTATCCTTCACTTGGCCTCTTTGATTTGAGTATTTCTTCTTTCTTTTTTTCTTTTTTTTTGGTTTAAAGGAAGCTAAGTAAAACAAAACCAAACAAGATAGAATAAAAAAAAAGAATAAGAAAAATGAAATCGACAAAAGAAGGAAAAAAAAACTAAAACTAAAGACAGAATGAAACTAAAAATAAAACAAACTTTTTTTAAGCTAACTAAAAACTAAAATAAATTAAGGCAAAAAAATGACATAAAATAAAACAAATATATTGGCCCAAATAAGCTTGCTGCGCACGTCCACAAGTCAAGGCCCAAACAAGTTTACTAGAATACACACTTACACACCGCTCCACCTGTTTCTTACGGTCAAACTCAATTTGGTTAAGGCTGAAAATCAATTACGGTCAAAAATAGGGAAAAATAAAATAAAAAAAGGAAATTAAACTGGCTGCCACTTATTCGATTGGAGTAACGGTTGGTCGCGAAGGAGAAGTAGGAGCGTGGGAGTTGGTGGTTTTGATCCCTGGTTTTCCGTAGTCGGGTTCTTGTTGTGGTTTTCGGTAGTCGGGTTCTTGTTGTGGGAGTTGGTGAAAGATGATTGCTGGAATTTGTTTTCTTGTGAGGGATTTGGAAGCAGGCTCGAGTTGTGGTTTTGGGTTATGTGATAGGTGTTGTTTACGATCGATTTGAGAGAGGGGCAGATGAAATCGTTGGCTGTTGCGGTGATAGAATTTGAACGTTGATGGGTTGGATTTCTTGTAGTTGCAGGGTTGAAGCGACTTTTGGTGATAAGCGTGATGAGGAGTGTTTCGAATATGGGTTTGGGTGATTTTTGCTGAGGTCCAGGGTGTATGGCAGTGTGTGGTTTAAATTGTGATGTAGTTGGGTTTTGCTTTGATGGTTGTCAGTGGTGTATGGGTATTTGCAGGAGGGGTGTTGCACTAATGAAAATGGTCGCAAACTTTGTTGCGATCTGGTGCAAACTTTGTTGTGATGGAGGTGGTGTATGGGGTATGGGAGTGGTTATGTTAATGGTTTTGAGAGGTGCTTCAGAAAGTGTTGGCATGAAGATCCTTGCTGTTTGCAAGGGATTGTGGTGCTTGTGATATGGAGTGTATAGTAGGTGGCAATGGAGTTTTTTGGCGCTGGAAGGGTTGCAATGCGGTGATGGAGGTTGACTGCTGAAGTGGAGAGGTTTGTGACCCAAAGAGATTTCAAAACTGAAGGAAAATTTGACATGAGGACTGTGGTTTTAGACCGAAGATGATGGAGTAGTTGTCAAGTCGATGGAAATATGGACGTTGACTGTTGTTCATGACTCTAAAGAGAATCGAGGATCAGGCAAGGTGAAAAAAATCTATGGTGAACGTGGATTATTTGCTGTATCGGTTGATGGAGCGTTGGTGTTTGTTGATGTGGTGATGATGGTATGAATTTGTAGAAGGAAGAAGGCAGAGAAAAGGAAAGAAAACAGAAAAGGAATTGTTTTTTTAGAAAGAAATGGTGAATGACAGGAAAGAGAAATTGTAAAAATAAATTAGAAAGGAAATTGAAAAAGGGAAAGAAATGTGAGAAAATAAATGGCAAGAAATTAATACAAAAAAGTGGAAAGATTTTTTTTATTTTTCAGAATTGTTGAAAAAGAGGAAAGAGATTTTAATGGGAAATAAACTGAAAAGGCAATGTAATGGGAAACAAAACAAAAATTGCAATATTTTTTTTCTTGTTATAGATATTGTGGTATGAATAATTTAATACCAAATCGTCTAAACAAGATTTTTTTTTCTATATGTAAAAATGAAAGGAATAAAAATTTTTTTTTTATAGATGAAAACTTAAGAGAAAATAAAATAAAATAAAAATAACTCGAAGGCTTTACCAATAAAAATTATTTTGGTCCCCGGCAACGGCGCCAAAATTTGTTTGCGAACAAATTATGCAGTTGTAAACAACTGTAAAATCCGTTCGGCTTTCCTAAACAACAACGATTGTTGTAGAGGGTGTCGAACTCTAGGACCAAATTATTTTATTAATAAATCCAATCAAGTTATCCCTAACTTTTGATTGGTGGAAAACAAAGAAAATAGCAGAAATTAAATAAAAGAGAGTTTTAACAATAAGTGAAAGCAATTAGGGGATAATGACATAGATCAGATTCATAATCATCAATAGCCAACAAATAAATATAGATCTAATTCATGTTTCAGTCACAAACACGAATCAACGATAAATAGATTCTTAGAAACAAATAAGTAAATAACGACAAGCATAGCCTATGCAGGAGCCGACCTCTTAAACGACCGTAGACTATCAGGACAGATTCACAAATTAATTTCTAAAAACCTAAATATTAAATCTAAATCTGATAATTGTTAGATCGAACATGAATATACCCTGTGAAGGAGCATAGCTCTTAAACGACACAAAATATGAAGGTTCGGATCTAACCCTTAATTCAGATCCAGATCTACATGTATACAGTCCTCATCTTTTGGCTATGTGATTCATATTGAATCATACTATCAGCGTCATCACCCCCTAATCAAAGGGGATTAGCTAGACATAGCTAAAGAAAAAGAAAATAAAAAGAAAATAACAGACATGAACATAAATAAAATGCAAATAAAAACTAAATAGAAGAGAGAAAGAAGAGTTTTATTCCAAGCAAAGGATTACAGAATAAAACTAAGTGTGTTTTTCAATGAATGAGATAAAGTGTATTTATAGCTGATATGACAAAGGCTACTTGGCAAATTCCACAATGTGGGACTAAAGAATTAGCCCAAATAACACATAAGCTAGTGTGAACGGGGTTGTAGAGTAAGAGGCCTTGTAAGTGAGCCAGTGTGAACGCGTGTAGTGCATGAATGAGAAGTCTTGCAAAGGAGCTAATGTGAACGCTACATGAGTGAAATGGTCTGCAATTGAGCCAATGTAACACAATATGAGTCTTTAGTGAGCCAAATCTACCCAACTGAACTCCATTTGCAACCGTTCTTCAAGCTTTAAACTCTTCAAGCTTTAGTAATTTTAACTTCACTCTTTTCCTGCAAATTCTTCATGCTTTATTCATCAAATGCTCTAAACCATGATTCTTGTCAACAATCTGAAAACACAGCTATAAATACACAATATCAATTATTTAAAAGATAAAATAAGATAAATATGCGGATAAAATATACACATTTACGTGTATATCACAGCTACTCGTGCATAATCACCTGACCTGACTCTAGTCTGCTCATTTAAGAGCACCCAGATTAATAAGAAGAGACATAAAACTCTGGGCCAGTAAAAGTCTGGTATGAGCGATAGATGAAAAATAAACAGTAACAGATATCAATAAATAATACCTGAACCTGGGCCTGCAACCAAAGAGTTAGCACAACAAGATGTACAGTACTCTAAGGTAACACTAACATAGATTGTAAAATAGGAGTGTGCGTGTCATGGTAATAGCAAACAACAAACATAGCAATCATCCTCACATCTCCCACTCAGTGAGTAAAGCATACAATATCCACTACTTTGATAACCAAATCCATTGGGGCCATGACGGGTCCATGCCCTTCTGGACTCCGTACAACTAATTGCCATGACCATGCCCTTCTGGTTTATAGCCAATAACCTTTCCTAGTCCATACATCCTCTGGCTCTGGTTCATCTACATGCCCCCTCTCTCAACGGTGAACAAAATTTACTGATATCGATAACTCCTCTGCACACGGCCCACAACAAAGATGTTTAGGCTATGAAAACTGGCAAAAATGTCAAAAACAACATTTTACAGCGTTACTGAAATGTTGTTATATCCCCTGGTTCAATTCTACATTCATCTGGTGTGAAGAGCTAAACAAAACATCAAAACATGCTTTCACAACGTTTCTGCCATTTTTACAACGTTTCAGAAGTGTTATTGTAGCTCAGATGCGACCGAAACCCATGCGCAACCGACCATAGCATTTCAAATGCTGTTGTAGGTGCGACCGAAACCTATGTGCGACCAACCCCAGCATTTTACAAATGTTGTCGTAGGGGCGACTGAAACCCATGCGCGACCGACCATAACATTTCACAAATGTTGTCGTTGGTGCGACCGACCACAACATTTCACAAATGCTATCATAGGTGCGACCGATCCCATTTCCTACATACATTCCGACAAGTAATCTTCGCCACACGACGACGTTTTTAACCATTCTAACCATCCTATGCAACCACAAACCATCCCAAACAGTAATAGCAACATATAGAATCAACCATAAACATCAAACATCAATCACATGAAATATTTTAGATCAAACATAACCAAAACTATGATTTTCCCCTTAATCCCCTTAACCATGTTTTGCTATAGAATTAGCAAACTTAATCCAAATTAACACAAATTTTTACCAGTGACATAAAATATTGTTTTAGAATTTCTACATATTTTTCCATATTTTTATGATGCATAATTTCGCTATTTATCACTAATCACCCCTAATTAGCCGTAATTAGTAAATAAAAGTGCAGATCACTCACCTTAGCCACAAATAAATTTCAGATATGAAATTCTAACTGATTGGCATGGATCCCAATGTATTCAAGCAGCTCTATCTCGATTTCTACGCTATTGCTCTTTAATTTGATGTAGATTTGGCTAATACGTGATTAGAAAGTGATTAAGGATGAATTTTGAAGATGGAGGCCATTGCTGGGGTTGATGAAATGAAAGTGGCAGCTGAGAAAAATGAAATGAGATGGTTCCCTAACTCATTTCATCCTCCGTATAACCCTAATCCCGAAATGGGTTATTGGCCCATCCACTAATTACCATATTAAGCCCGTTTAAGCAGTTTTCACCTTATAAACCTTGTTTCAGCCATATATCTCAAACGGTAAGGCCGTTTGATCAATGTGCCACTCTACGGAAAGGTAAACCATCATTCCAATTCAATGGAAGTGGTTTCAGGTCAAAACTCCTTACCAAGAAAAAGTTATAGGCGAAACAAGATTCTCCAGGGGCAAAACGGTCATTTAAAAATCGGAAAAAATTGTGAACATGGGAAATGACCCCAATAGTCGTTCCCCAAAGTTACATGACCATATGACTTCGTATAGAAATGAAATAAATATTCTACGATCCTTCGATGCGTAGAATGCGGGTCGTTACACTCTCCCCCCTTAAGAAATTTCACCCCCGAAATTTCTTACTAAGAAAACAACCAAAAGGTCCCGCATGCCTATCAACCATTTACAGCAATCAAACATACATAATAAACACAACAAGCCTATCCTAGCATGCAGAATAACTACATCGTGATTAAAACCTTACCAGTTAAAGAGCTCTGGATATGACTTCCTTATGTTCTCCTCATTTTCCCAAGTGCAGTCACTCTCATTATTACCCCATTGGACCTTAACCAGTTTCACCATCTTCCTCCGAAGTTGTTTCGTATTGTTTCCGACAATACGAAACGATATGCGGCTTTCAACTGCCTCGGGTTCTACCTCGATATAATCCATCTGAATGCACGAGATAGTCATGTCAAAATCATGCATGAACTTCCTTAACTGAGAAACATGATATACTTCATGCACTCCCGCCGTCTTGTCAGGCAATCCAACTTTATACACTAAATTCCCAACTTATTCGATAACTGGGAATGGACCAACAAACCTTGGTGCCAATTTACCTCTTCCACCAAATCGAATCACATTCTTCAATGGAGAAATCTTGATATCAAGTCGCCAACGGAGAATTTCAAATCTCTTCGTCTTTAATCAGCATAACATTTCTGCTTATCTTGGGCAGCCTTCATTCTCTATTGAATAACCTTGATCATATCTGAAGTTTCCCTTATTACATCTGGTCCAAGCACAAATTTCTCACCCATCTCCAACCAACATGATGGTGAGTTGCATCGTCTTCCGTAGAAAGCTTCAAATGGAGCCATACCAATACTGGACTGATAACTATTATTATACACGAACTCAACCAGATGCAAATGGTCATCCCGTGAACCTCCAAAATCCAATATGCAAGCTCTCTAGAGATCCTCTAATACACGATTCACCCTCTCTGTTTGACCATCAGTTTGAGGATGGTATGAGGTACTGAGATGTAGTTCTGACCCTAAAACCTCTTGTAAGCTTTTCCAAAACCCACTAGTAAATAATGGATCTCGGTCGCTCACAATACCTTTAGGTACTCCATGAAATCTCACTACCCACTTCATATACAGTCCCACTAACTTAGCTGCCGTTCTATTCGACTTGACTGTTATAAACCTTGCACTCTTGGTCAATCGATCCAAAATCAACCAAAACTATCATGACCCGATCTAGTTCTTGGTAAACCAATATTGAAATCCATTGAGACTTGTTCCCATTTCCATTCGGGAATTTCCAATGGTTGTAACAAACCACTAGGCTACTTTTGCTCGGCTTTAACCAACTGGCAGTTCATGCACTTGGATATAAACTTCCTAACGTCTTTCTTCATCCCTTCCCAGTAGTAGGTCTGCTTCATGTCTTGATACATTTTGTTACCACCGGGATGTATAGTCAGTTTTGAGTGATGACATTCTCTAAGCACTTCATCTCTAAATCCACTAATGTTTGGTACAACTAGTCTCCTATCCTTTTGGAGTCATCCTTCTCTATCAAGTCCATACTTGTTCATTTCCTCACCATCGATACTCATCTTTACCTAGGAGATGATTTCAAGTAGGTTAGGATCATCCCTCGGACTGGAACCAATCCGCTCAATCAAAGTTGGTCTAATCATCAAACTTGCTAACATTTCTAAATCCAATCCACACTTAGGTCTGAAATCATTTCCTGCGATATACTCCAGTTGCTTTCATTCAAGAAACATAGCTCCTAAACTGGCATGTCTCCTACTCAATGCATCAGCCACTGCATTGCCTTTCCCATGTGTGTATGCGATATTGAAATCATATGAAGCCAAGAATTCTAACCATCTCTATTGACGAAGGTTTAAATCCTTTTGAGAGAAAAGATTCTTAAATGGCTTATGATCGGTAAACAACTCGAATCTTTCTCCCAAGAGATAGTGTCTCCACGTCTTTAACGCAAACACGATAGCTGCCAATTCCAAATCATGAGTAGGATATCTTTTCTCATGCGGTTTCAGTTGCCTACTAGCATAGGCTATAAACCTACCTCCTTGCATCAATACTGCACCTAGTCTGGTACCACAGGCAACCGCGTATACGGTCATCTCTTCATTCCCTTTAGGAATAACTAGCACTGGTGCACACGTCAACCTTTCCTTTAGGCTCTTAAATGTGTTTTCATACCTTCCTTCCTAGATAAAATCTTGATTACTCTTGGTCAGCTGAGTTAATGGTGCTGCTATCTTGGAGAAGTCTTGGATAAACTTACAATAATATCCAGCTAATCCTAAGACACTTCTCACGTTTGTTGCATTCTTGGGTGTAGACCAGTCTTTCACTGTAGCTACTTTCGCAGGATCCATGACAATACCATTCTCTGAAACAACATGGCCCAAGAACCTCACTTCCCTCCTCCAGATGTGACACTTAGAAAATTTCACTTTCAATTGGTGTTTCCTCAACACCTCCATCACTAACCTCAAATGTTTCTTTTGTTCTTCCTCAGTCCTTGAGTAAACCAAGATATCGTCTACAAAAACAAGAACAAACTTATTCAATTGTTCTCTGAAAACCCTATTCACAAGATCCACAAAAAATGCGGGTGCATTGGTCAACCCAAATGGCATGACCAACCACTCATAGAATCCGAACGGCGTTCGAAAAGCCGTTTTGGGTATACTCTCAGCTGCTACTTGGAGCTAATGAAAACCTATCGCAAGATCCAACTGGGAAAACACTCTTGCTATATTCAGTTGATCAAATAGATCATCTATCCGCGGAAGAGGATACTTATTTTTCCTAGTCACCTTGTTCAACTTGCGATAATCCACACATAAGCGAAGGGAACCATCGAGCTTGGTAGCAAACAAAACTGGTGCTCCGTACTCGGAAACATTTCTTCGGATAAATCCCTTCTTCAGAAGGTTTCCCACTTGCACCTAGAGCTCTCGCTGCTCCCTTGGCGCCATACGACGAAGTGGCATCACTATAAGTCTAGCATCTTTCACTAAATCAATTTGAAATTCAATATCTCGGTGTGGTGGAAGTTCGGTCACTTCCCCGAAGACGTCCGGATACTCGCCAGCAATAGGCACATCTGATAACTCATCATGGAGGATATCGAGGGAATTTAGAAAACTAGACATCACCCCATCACTAGGTAGGCAACCCAATACCACCCTACACCCATCATCCACTCTAATGGTCACCAGAAGATCCCTCACAGTCTACCACTACCCCATACCTTTAGAACCAGTCAACTACCAAAATAATCCAATACCCAGTAAAGCCCAAAACAAAGAAATCACAAGCAAACATACATCCATGGCTCGATAAGACCAAATTACGACAAATTATACTAAGGTTAGCTGAACCACCGATCAGGTTCGTCACAACTAAAGGTCTACCGACAAGCTCGGGTTCCAATTCCAACCTATCTACTAGGTCACTAGATACGAAGGAATGGGAAGCTCTGGTATCAAACAAAACTCGAACATGAACATCATAAATGGAAAGCATACCTGGAATAATGACACCTTTTCCCTTCTACGCCGCAGTTGGGGCAATCGACGAAGAAGGAACATCGTTGATAGCATATGCTTTCACGATCAGCTTCTCCTTAGGGGTTGCGGGCATTCATTCTTGAAATGTCCCACTTGGTCACAGTTGAAGCACTTCCTCTCCCCCTTCTTTGCCCGACACTCTTTGGTATACTGGCCCTTCTTGCCGTAACCAAAGCACTGGGCCTCTTTCTTACTCTTATTTTTCTACCCATCCTTAGTCTGGTCCTGTTTCCTCTTATTCTGGGGATTATTCTTGCCTCCACCACTTGCCTGCAGCTTTGGCTCCTCTGCAAATGTAACAGCAACCTCGGTCTTTGACTTAGGGTATAGGCTCTCGGATCTCAATGCCTTTTCCAAAATAGATTCAAAAGTCTCATCGATATGGTTTATAAGTCTTTCCCCCATGTACTCATCTAGGCCAGTTATGAACCTATTGTTCTTCTTCTCGGCAGTATCGATAAGGGATAATCCATATTTCGATAAAGTATCAAATTCTGCAAAAATAATCTGAGACTGCCCTACCATTCTGCTTAAGCTCCAAAAATTTCCTGAACAATTCTGATTTCTGAGCAGTTGGAATAAACTTATCACTGAAGTGAGTCTTAAACTGATTCCAAGTAACTTGATCCTCAGGAGTAGCTGATTTAATGGAATTCCACCAATTCATAGCCCGTCCTTGAAGCTGACGCATGCTAACTTTCTCTTCATTACATCCTCGATCCACAAATCCTCGAAGATGCGCTCACAACTATCAAGCCAATCTTGAACTTCCGTTGCCGATTCCGTTCCGTGGAACGACTTTCCACCAAGATTAATATAATCCTTGATGAGCATGGCGAAATCAGCTCTGGGCGCCTGCACCGCTGCCCCACCTCAGTTAGCGGCATTAGGAAATGCTCCCTGAGCATCCCTAAGCATCTCTCGCATGAAGGTAGTAAACATCGTCCTCATATCAGGGACATTCCCATTGTTGGCCCCTGAACCCTTACTCGTCGTATACCGGCTCATCGTTCAATCTGTAAAGAGAAAAACGATTAACCATCTCTTTAGTGGTGTCAGTGCAGAACGACTTCATCCTTAGATATACTATTATTATTATATTATATATATATATCTATTGAAAACCAAAATATCACAAATACGCGCACTCATATACGTATACTATCTCTCCCTGATATCGTCCCTAGGTTAAACTAAGCACCTAGGCTCTGATACCAAGTGTGATGGCCCGCCCCGCACCAGCTGACATTTCCTCGAAATGCGCTGTGCCAATGCCCGACTAGCACGGGACGGCGTCAAAAGAAAGGAATCTGAATCTATGATCTACAATGGAACCTGTAGTATATCTCACAGCGCATAGAATAAAATATTATAATAACACAACTTGACATAAAACAGGCGAGACAGTGCATAAGCCAAAAACTAAACCATCATAGCAACGAAATCCAAAATACAACTTATTATCCAAACCATTATTACAACTTCAAAATACTATCTCTAAAGACAAATAGAATAGGAACACTACTAATGCCCAAGGTAGTGATTAGCAACAACACAAGGAAAATATGTGTATATAGTACGTGGAAGCCTCCTGCTCGTCTCCAGATAGCTACTCGTTCATAATCACCTGACTTGTCTCTAGTCCGCTCATTTAAGATCACCCAGAGTAATAAGAAGAGACAAAAAACTATGGGTCAGACAAAAGTCCGGTATGAGCGATAGCAGAAAACTAAACAATAACAGGTATAAATAAATCATAGATGAACCTCGCCCTACAACCAAAGAGTTAGCACAATAAGATGTACAGTACTCTAAGGTAAACACTAACATAGAGTGTAAAATGGAAGTTTGAGGGTCATGGTGATAGCAAACATCAAACATAGCAATCATCCTCACTTCTCTCACTCAGTGCGTAAAGCATACGATATCCACTGCTTTGATCACCAAATCCACTGGTTCCATGATGGGTCCATGCCCTTCTGGACTCCGTACAACTAATTGCCATGACCATGCCCCTCCGGTCTATAGCCAATAACCCTTACCAGTTCATACATCCTCTGGCTCTGGTTCGTCTACATGCCCCCTCTCAACGGTGAACCAAAGTTATAAATATTGATAACTCCTTTGCACACGTCCCACAACAAAGTTGTCTAGGCTATGAAAACTGGTAAAAATGTCAAAAACATCCTTTCATAGCTTTACTGAAATGATGTTATATCCACAAGTTCAATTCTTCATTCATCCGATGTGGATAGCTAATCAAAACTGGCTTTCACAGCATTTCTTCCCTTTTTACACCGTTTCGGAAGTGCTATCGTATCTTAGGTGCAATCGAAACTCATGCGCGACCGACCATAGCATTTCGCAAATGTTGTTGTAGGTGCGACCGAAACCCATGCACGACCGACCATAGCATTTCACAAATGTTGTCTTAGGTGCGACCGAAACCTATGCGCGACTGACCACAACATTTCAAAAATGTTGTCGTAGCTGCGACCGATCGCAGCATTTCACAATTGTTGTCGTAGATGCGACCGACCACATCATTTCACAAATGTTGTTGTAGGTGCGACCGACCCCATTCCCTACATACATTCCAACAAGTAATCTTCGCCAAACGACGATGTTTTCAACCATTCTAACCTTCCTATGCAACCAAGAAACATCCCAAACAGTAATAAAAACATATAGAATTAATCATAAACATCAAAATATCAATCACACGAAATATTTCAGATAAAACATACCCAATACCATGATTTTCCCCTTAATCCCCTTAACCATGTTTTAACTATAGAATTAGAAAACTTAATCCAAATTAACCCAAATTTTCACTAGTGACAAAAAAGATTGTTTTAGAATTTATACATATTTTTCCATATTTTTATAATGCATAATTTCGCTAATTATCACTAAACACCCCTAATTATCCGTAGTAAGTGAATAAAAGTGCAAATCACTCACCTTAGACACAAATAAATTTCATATTTGAAACTCTAACTAATTTGGCATGGATCCCAATGTATTCCAGCAGCTCTATCTCGATTTCTATGCAACTCCGCTTTAATGAGATGTATATTTGCCTAATATGTGATTAGAAAGTGATTAAAGATGAATTTAGAAGGTGGAGCCCATTGCTAGGGTTGAAGAAATGAAAGTGGAAGCTAAGAAAAATGAAATGAGATGGTTTGCTAACTCATTACAGCCTGCCCATAACCCTAATCGCGAAATGGTTTATGGGTCCATCCACTAATTACGCTTTTAAGCCTGTTTAAGTAGTTATTCACCTTCTAAACCTTGTTTCAGCCATATCTCCCAAATGGTAAATCCGTTTGATCAATTGACCACTCTACGGAAAGGTAAACCATCTTCAAATCCAATCAAAGTTGTTTCAAGTCAAAACACCTTACTAATCAAAAGTTTTAGGCAAAACAAGATTCATCAGGGGCAAAACGGTCGTTTAAAAATCGGCAAAATCGGGAAATGGGAAATGAATCCAATAGTCATTCCCCAAAGGTACACGACCATACAACTTCGTATAAAAATGAAATAAGTATTATACGATCCTTCAGTGCATAGAATGCAGGTCGTTACAATAGGTGTGTTAATTCCGTTAGATATACAAATTTGTATAAACATATATGTACATCCCAGTCTTGTGCAATATAAATCTTAAGCCCGGATTATACAAACCTTACTAGTGTTCCAAACTTAACAAACAAACAAGAAATTTTCACTATAATACAACTAATAATACAGATCAGTTTCTATTCCTTGGCTTTAAAACAAAGTAGATTGGGAATACGATAGCTTAAACTTATTATTCTTATATAGGTCATTTCGGACCGAATGATGCAATTTCTAACAATAAAAGCATCACTATAATCATCATCCAGTTCTCTATTGCTAAACTTCTTAACAAAATTATGAAACCTTTTTTATCACAGTAACAACCACATCTACAACATATACACCCATAAAATGGAAAATTGTTTTGCGTACTCATAGAAAGCAATAATAACAACCCGCAATTGAAAGCGTGAAATACCCAAATTGAAAGAGGGAAAAATAAAATAGTTAAAGAACTTGACTTTGTTTATAGTGAGATAACTCACCTTCAGATCTGGAAATGAGGTGAGGAGCGGTCGATCGGGGTTCAACAATTCTTAATTTTAAAGTGAAGGCGAGGGGATGAATGAGGAGGTGAAGAGTCTCGGTTGGTGGCTTCAGGAAGAGGATCGCTACGGACCGATGAAGCTGGGCCTGATGACGGCAGATGGAGGCTCGGCATCTGGGCGTGGTACCAGAGGGAACGGAGAAGATGGGAACAGAAAAATGGGGTTGCTATGATTGTTTTGCGGTGGGGAAGTTACAAAACATTGGAATTCACAAGAAACTGAAGCAGATCTGAAAATAGCAAAATATACATGGGAAATAAATAAGTGCCTTGGAAACAGATGGCTTTGGAAACGTGTAGCTACTATTGCGCAAAACAGCCGTTTTGTTTTGTTGCGTGTAACGTATTAATTATTCTAATTTTGTTTTTTTATATATACTAAATAGGTGCTTCAGATTGAAAAGGGAAAGGAGCAAAAATAGGTAACTTCATACATGAGCAATTTGTACCATGCGTTTGTTAATTTTCTTTTTATTTTTTATTTTTTATATACAAATGGGAAGTTTAAAATTAAAGGAAATATGGAAAGGCCTGAGATGTGAGCATTAAAGAAATGGACACGCATGAGCAAATGAATGCATGCATTGAATTTAACGTAAGGAAGGAAATGAATTAAGTTGAATTAAATGAATGAACGCATGCATTGACAAAAGATAACACAAAAAACATGAAAATGAAATGCACCATGCATTGCAATGAATGCCAGCCATATTGAAAATATGACATATTGTGCCAAGTTTGAAATGTATGAAACACATGAAATATGATTTGAGAAATGGAATGTAACACATGGTAAAATGTTTGATGCTAATTGTTAGAAAGTTTGTGACTTCCCAAATTTCAAATCACACTATATTAAATAACACATGTTGAAGGTTTTACATAAATAATGTTAAAAGTTTTATGGTATTTTCTTTTTTTCTACTAAATATAAAGAACATGATATATAAGATAAGAGAAATACGCGTGTGTGAGTATATATATATGTGTATATGTTTTGATTTTGGAGAAAATAATGATGGGAAACAAAAAAGGAGAATTAAAGGGATGGAAATTTAAGGAATAAGGATGTAAAATAAGATACATGAAGAATGAATGTATGGAAATAAATTAATAAAATGAAGGGAAATTAATTAATAGATAAAGGAATGAAATGAATGTGTAATTAATGGATAAATAGAGTGGAGAGAAAGGATGTACTGAATTTGTGGAAAGTGTAAAAAGAAAGGGAAATAATAAATATGTTTCATGTTTTTTTGATTATTACTATAAATGTTAACATAAATTTCAATAACTGCGATAGTTGAAACATACATTATATACCTTTAATACTCGATGTCTTACAATTCTACCTATATAAAAATAATTTGGTAACATTCATAAATTTATTTTCAATTATCTCATTAATTCCTATATTGAACCTTAAAAATAAAATCAAGGATTCAACTGCTAATTTTTTTTCAACAATAGTTCAAAGTTAGCTAGTCCAAATGTACAAACATAAACAATTTAATAATTTCCATTATTATCAATCACAATTTAACAAATTATAAATTGTTGCTTATCACAAATAAAATTTTAAATTGTTCATTAAAAACATCATAATCATGTTTAAAAACCATTCCAAGTTCAAATAATAAATTAAATTTAAAATTTTAAATGGTCGTAATTTGAAGGGATGTCACAGTCTCCCCCACTCAGAACTTTTCATCCTAAAAAAGGAATGAAATAAGGAGCTAGTAATTAAATGATACTCCATTCATAGGCATATCATTTTCGATTGCTTGTTCAAATACAAAATTTTTCTTTCAATTTGTATTGGTAACCCGATTACTCAAGTGCGGGCTTCTGATTTGACTTCTGGATTAAAAACTTCCATTCCCTTTCATAGCAATAAACTATGATAGAGAATTTCAGATTTTTTCAAAAACTCATATCAGTGTTCATCGTCGAGAATCGAGCGAAATATTTGAAATCAAAATAGTGTATTCAAAACTAAATCAAAATTGTTATGCGAATAGAATGATTTTCGCATATTGACACATTAGAGTTCATTAATTTTTTTTAGTTATACCAATGTATCCATTTCAAGTGTCTACAATTTATATACAATTTTAAAGTTTATAAGAATTTTTTTTAAGAAAAATTCTTTTATATATAAAAAATACTTACAGCAAAAATAGTTTTTGATAACTTGATAATTCCACAACTTAATCATCGTTCTTCAAGAATCTGGTAATGCGTTGATCAAGCGCAAAACTAGAAATCATGAAGTACTAAGTAAACTCGTTTCAACATCCAGTGAAAATACTTAAAAGAACATTAAAATAGATAAATGAAGTACCATCCAATAAACCAACCGATGAAACTTATTCATGAATCACAAATACACAATGGTTACGCGTCGGTCCCCAAGAAGCATCCGTACTCGTAGGAAATCTCTTCCCTGCGAGTTTCATCACGAAAAACCAGCGAGATGAATCAATAGAAATAAAATAGAATAACCTGAGATCATCATGGAACGCAACCCCTAAGGTCTCTCTTTCACCAGGTTGAGAGGACAAAGTGTCGCGGCCATAGGTGGTTACACAATCGTTGCCATATGTATTTCTCCAAACAATCACATGGATCGCAGTTTGCAACTAGTAACACTGGTGATTACATTTTTATCACACGTAAACCTTAGGCAATCACTTCTCTATGAATTACGCCATGTGGACCGTATATACACAATGTTTACGCCTGGATCCTCTAGGAAGCATCCGTACCGTAGGCTTTCGCAGCCCTGTGGATTTCGCCATCGTAAAGCGACCATAGATTGCAATAGACTTGTTATGCTTGGTTCCCCAGGAAGTATCCATCGCCGTTGGCCTTTGCGGCCCAACGAATTTTGCTATGCAACCGAGTTCATAGGAAAAACTCATGAGTATTACGTCTGGACAACCACAATCAAAGAAATATCAACAAGAGTTCCTAACGAGTAAGATCTCGATTTTCAATGGAAGGTACTCCCTATATCCCTGGTTCGAAATCATGTAATACTATATATAAATTTCATTTCATTTCGCATATATAAGACATATATAAAATTTCATTTATATAAGATTTCTCAAATTATATTTCAACATCTCATTTTTGTACAAATTCCATTACATACAAGATATCATTTCATATCAATTACCTTCCAAATCAATAATTTGAATTCAGTGCATTTTTATATTAAATTTACATGTATATAAGTTTTGAAAACTTTCGTATCATGTGTCCAAAAATCGAAGACTCTCGAAATTCCATTTCAATACCAAATACAGCTTGATTTCTTAATCGATTCAAATATTCGATATCATTTCAATTTCAGATTTACAAATCAATTCACCGTTAAAACTTCAAATTCAATATAGATTGCATGTTTCGAATATTATTATTCAACTGAATTTTACATTCAATCATTTTGGACTTAAACTGGTTGGATTCAAAATATACATTCTTATCTCTAAAGTAGTTAAATTTAAAGTAGTTTAAGTAAGATAACAAACTTGATATAAAATAGGTTCGAATAAATTATATAAAGTAGTTTAAATAGGTTTGAATAGAATAAACATGTTTTAGTATAAAAAGTTTAAATAAACTAAATAGGTTTATTGTAACAACCCGCAAAATCAGGACCAATTTAAAAATTTTATTTTAGAAAATTTTAATAAATTTTGACATTATAAAATAATTTATTTAAATAATAATGATCACAAATTTGATTTAAATCGAAGTTAGAATGAATGATTTAATTTTAATTAACAAAAGTTAGAAATAACGCGGTAGTTTGAAAAAGTCAAACTTGAACTTTGACTGACTGTACAGGATGCAAAATTTAACGGATTTTAGTGAAACCAAAAATATTATAATCTATTTAAAAATATCTTTCCAACGAATCCGAAAAATCGAAATTTCATAACGGGAATCAAAAGTTATGGCCAATTCAATTTTTAAAAGGTCGCTATGAAATTTATAAGGTCAAAATGCTACTTTTTGCATACGAAGGAATTTGAACTCGAAACCACTTCCATTGAGTTCAGAATGATGTTTCTACATTGGAAAACAGTAAACACTTATATATTTCGAGTTTCGGGATTATTTGTTTAAAAATATATTTTTAATATTAAATATATTAGCCTTAAAAATAGTCATTTTTCAAACGACCTCGGTTTTCGACGAAATCACTTTTGTTGGAACCGGAATGTCAAATTATTGCTAGGTTTCAATTTTCAGAATTTTTCGAATTAATATGTGAGCGTGGCGAAAGAAAATGTGTTTTGACTATTTCAGTTAAATTTAAACGCCTTAAAAATAGCCATTTTTCAAAAAAGTCTCGGAATTCGACGAAATAAATTTTGTTAGAACCGTATTGACATAAGAAAGCCAAAAATAATTTTTCTGGATTTTTCTGAGTTAATTTGTGTCCCCGGTAAAATTATTTGTACGGAAAAATTAGAAATAAAGACTTAAATTTTAAAACTGCAAAACGGAGGCCTAGATGATAGTTTGGGCTGTCAAGACATGTCTAGATGAGTTTGAAATGGGGGCTAAATGGTAGGAACAACAGTCGTTGGGCCTAAAACGGAGTTCGGGCCAAAACGGGCTTAAACAGGCTAATTAAGTAATAATTAAATAACCCTAATATAATAATAATATAAAGTAAAAGTCGGGCTTCTTCTTCCTCAACGTGATTCAGCCGCACCTTGAACCCATAATGGCCGAAACTTCTCTCCTCCCTATCTCCCAAACCACTAAGAATTAGACCGTGCCGTAGTTAAACTTTTTGAAGCTCTTCTCTTCCTCTTTCTTCTCCAACAAACCTCACATCAAACCGTTGCCCGTAGCTCTTGATTTACCTTCCCAAAACCGCCGCCTTTATGCTGCCGCCGCCCTTCATACATGTAGCCGCACCTCTCCATCTTCTCGGTGAAGATAGCCCTCTCGTAGCTCTTCAATCTCCCGCAAACCGTTCGTAAAACCGTCGACTATAGCTCCCGAAATCCGCATTCAAAGTTTTGAACATTTCTGAAAATTTGAGGTAAATAGCTTCAGATTTTGTCACGCTTTTAAGCGTCACTGTGTCAGTTGTTAAAGGCCAGAATTCTAATTTATGCATAAATTTCAATTTGCAATCTTTCAGATCCGTAACCGATGTGACGCCAAACACGAGATCTGATTTAAATCGCTTCATTTCAGAAACAAGCAAGGTGAGGTTCTATTTTTTTTTTTTTTATATTTATATAATTAATTTAATTTAATTATGTTGTCATTATGCAAAATGAATGTTGTATGGATTAGATTGTTGTATGGTAGAAATTGATGATTGTGGCCTATATTGTTATTGATGTGTTATATGATTGGTGTTGGAATTGATTGTGGAAATTGTTATTCGATGACAAGTAGAAAGGTTATAATAAAAAGTTTAATCTTTGGTTATGATTTGTGAATGAAAGTTTAATCTTTTATCATGATTGACAAATCAAAGTTTTGATTTTTATTTTGAAATGAATAACATTAATAAAGATTAGATCTTTAGAATGAATCTTTGTTTTTGTTTGTATAAAATGAATCTTTGTTTTATTTATAAAACATGAAATCTTTTATTTTTATTTATAAAGATTAAAACTTTATAAAAATTTAAACTTTGCTTTTGTTAACAAAGATTACAACTTTGATTTTGTTTGCAAAGATTACAACTTTGATTTTGATTACAAAAATTACAACTTTGTTTTTTTTTTATTGTAATAAAAAAAGGATAAATCTTTTTATGTTGAAAATAAGGAGACAATATTTTTATGTTTAAAATAAAAAGACAATCTTTTTATATTGAAAACAAAAAGATGAAATTTTGACGATGAAAATAAAAAGACAATCTTTTTATATTTAAAATAGTAGAAGTTATTATTTTTCATTGTAAAATAGAAAAAGTCATATTTTTTTTCATTGTAAAATAGAAAAAGTCATATTTTTACATTGCAAATAGGAAAATGAATAAATTTACATTGTAAAATAGTAAAGTTGATATTTTTACATTGTAAAATAGTAAAGTTGATATTTTTACTTTGTAAAATATAAAAGATCATATTTTTACATCGTAAAATAGTAAAGTTAATATATTAAATATAAAAAGATGATATTTTTTTTCATTGTACATAAAAAGAAGATGTTTTTACATTGTGTGAAATAAAACATATTTTATTATGGAATTTATGAATAAATTTCCACGGCATGAAATAAATAACATTTTTATATGTTATTTATGAATGATTTTTCATCGCATGAAATAAATAACATTTTTATATGTTATTTATGAATGATTTTTCACCGTATGAAATAAATTACATTTTCTATATGTTATTTATGAATGAATTTCCACCGTATGAATAAAATTACATTTTTAGACGTAATTAAAAAGGTGAATTTACTTTGCATGACAAAAGTTACATTTTTATATGTAATTTATATATGAATTTGCACTGTATGACAAATTGCATTTTTCTATGGTATAAAAATGTAAATTTACATTGCATGATTTAAAATTACATTTTTCAATGCAATTTAGAGATGAAAAATAACGGTAGAATGAAAATTACATTTTTACATGTAATTAAAATGTGAATTTGCATTGTAGGATAAAAACTACATTTTTAGATGTAATTTAAATATGAATTTATGTCGTATGATAGGAATTACATTTTTCTATGTAATTAAAATATGAATTCCCATCGCATAATAAAGATTACATTTTTCTATGTAATTTAGAGGTGAATTAGAACGATAAAATAAAAATGACATTTTTCTATGTAATTTATATATGAGTTATAACGGTATGATAAAAATTTAGAAATATATTTGTTTACATTTTCTTTGTAAAAGAAAAAGAGTAAAATATGTTAATCACTTTGTTTACATTTTCTTTGTAATAGAAAAAGAGTAAAACATGTTAATCAGTTATGTAAATAAAAAGAATAGAATTTAGAAATATATTTATTTACATTTCCTATAGTAGGAAAAACAGAATTGTTAATGTTGAATATTTTATCGTCATTTTGAATGCGGTAAAAATAGAATTGTTAATGTTGAATATTTTATCGTCATTTTGAATGCGGTGAAAATAGAATGGTTAATGTTGTCATTTTTATCGACATTTTTGGTGCGATAAAAATAGACAATGTTGGTGATTCATTTTTATCGACATTTTTGGTGCGATAAAAATAGACAATGTTAGTGATTCATTTTTATCGACATTTTTAGTGCGATAAAAATAGACAATGTTAGTGATTTATTTTTATCGACATTTTTAGTGCGATAAAAGTAGACAATGTTAGTGATTCATTTTTATTGACATTTTTAGTGCGATAGAAATAGACAATGTTAGTGATTCATTTTATTCGACATTTTTTATGCGATATAAATAGCGATGTTAATGGTACATTTCTATCGTCTTTTAATTGTGATAAAAAAAGACAAAATAATGAGAGTCTTTTTATTTACATTTTTCTTTGTAAATAAAAAAAAAAGAAAAAAAGAACAAAATAATGAGAATCTTTTTATTTACATTTTCTATGGTAATGAAAAAGAACAAAATAATGTGAATCCTTTTATTTACATTTTCTATTGTAAAGGAAAATAACAAAATTGTGTGAACCATTTTATTTACATTTTCTATTGTAAAGAAAAGTAAAAAGAGAGTTATATTTCTTATTTGCACTTTTTAGGTGCAAATAAAGCATAGAAAGAAAATTATACTTTTATTTGTCATTGTTTTGTTAAATAAAAGTAAAAGAGTTAAAAGGACATTTTATTTACCATTGTTTTGTTAAATAAAAGTAAAAGATATAAAGGAACCTTTTTATTAACATTGTTTGTCAAATAAAAAGACAAATACATGAGATACACTTTTATTTGTGTTTTATGTACAAATAAAAGTACAAGATTAGAAACACACTTTTATTTACATTGTATTTGTTGAAATAGAATCGTTAACAAAATGAGTGTATCACTTTACTCATCTTTGTTGAAAACAGAAATTATGTGAAAATATAAGAATCACTTTTATTTGCATAATATACAGTAGAATTTATACGCAAATGTAAAATCCAATTTTTTTTTATTTGCAAACTTGCACTAGAATTTATATTCTAATATACAATTGTATTGTTGGTTAAAATATACAATGAAAAGTATTGGTAAGAAACTTCATACAAATATAATGGAATATATATTCCAATTGTCATCCGCAATAAAGCTGTATAAATTAATCACTGTTTATGTAACTTTAGAAGTATATAGGGAAGTCATAAGAGTAAAATACATTTTACTTGATATAAGTGACATGTTAAGTGAAATTGAAATTGGTTAAACCTATTAACCAATTCTATATTTATTTATTTATATGAATTGTTGTTGGCTGAAAACCCCACACGGGTATTGGGACGATACTTGACTAACACAAATCCCAATGTTTAATTATATGTCTATCGATTGATCGACAGGCTGCGATGAGCGTTATTGTTTTATTTTAATGCTCACACAGTTGACACTGTCACTCTGGTTGTTAATGAATGGATTGAGGATTATTTTCTTGTTATTACCCTATACATGAAATGTATGAAACCCATATGACCCAAATTATATGGTACATGGTTGAGTTGCATTCCAATGCAGAATTTCTTTTTAAATAAAGAATTTTTATATAATAAAAGGATTTTTGTAAAATAAAAGATTTTGTATTATAAAGTATATTTTACATTCAGAATCTTTTATATATAGAATATTTTATTGATTATTTTAAAATGTGTTTTTTTTATGAATTAATATCTTTAAGATAAATATTTTATTTAGGATTATTAGATTTTAGCCATTATGTTTGGTGATTGATATGTAGATTGGATTTGTAGTGGACAATGTTTTAAATAACATTTATCCTTTAATCCAATTTACATTGAAATTACTATTTGAAATTTATAAATCTATTTTATAAATTAAATCAAAATTGGAATATTAATACATCTTTTTAGAAAGATTAAAATGTAATTTATTTTATCTTTGATAAAATTAATGATAACCTTTTTAACATAAATAATAATTTTTATTTAAAAGGATATTCAAAGTTGGAATGTGGCGTATGGTTGATTTTAATTACAAATACGCGAGTTATTCAGAAAGACCGGGTCTAACCGAGCCCATAACCGAGCCCATTCTGAATAATCATCACGACGATCAAGAGTCGAAGATGAAGACGGTGACTGAAGACCGGAGAGCTTCACATCGTTTGGTTGATGGTGACTAATATCTTGAATTGGGACTGATCCCCCAAGGCAAGGTAAAAAGTGATTATCTTCCAGACGTACTGGAGATCGACGGATACGTTGTTTCGTTCAGACCCAGAACGGACTTGTAAATGGATAGCATGCCTGACATTGAAATTTATTTCATGTAATTAAATCGGTTTTTATTTAATATATAAATGCATGGTGGCGGAGGATTTATTCTCTTGCTTAACACCCTTTTGTATGTTAAATATTTACCGATCGCATGATATGAGTTGTTGATGTGGTATGCCAAGTTGCACTTGATCAAGGCTTATTGTTGCAAAGCAGAGCCTTGTGGGATGATCAAAGCATAGTCTATTTAGGCATAGCTTTGTGTTACGTGACTTCGCGAGCCTCACCGCCCGGTAGAGTCTAAAACGGGAGAAGGGAACGCAGGGAGTGCACACGTTTCTTTCTAGCTAGAGTGGTGCCAGGGACCTACCAGCGCTGGCATTTATTCATTGTGGTTGTTGCTTTTTCGAGGCCTCGGGTTTATGCGGTCGCTACTGGCCGTAGGATAGGTCCAAAAGGACCGGGAAGCGTGTGTTCAGGAATAACTAATCCAGTCCATTGCACCAGTTGGACAGAGTACCAACACGGGGACGGACCGGCCCTGCAGGATCCAAGGGTTGGACAGAGTACCAATCCTGGGGCATTGCTAGAGTGTCTCGAATCGGTAAGGATCTCCTCCCTAGCCTTGACTCAGATGGAAACCCAAATTTCCAATACGACATCACGCGGTTTTGATTGTATACCTATATATGGCGACATAGTGGGATGGGGCACTCATGCCGTCTAGGATTAATACATTTACTTTGATGTCCTTCAATTTGGTTGCACACTATTATTATATAATACCGTGTTTATCGTATCAAGCATCTTTTGATCATTATAAGGTAAAACCCTATCCTCCGGTTTGCGTTGCATTGTGTGATGGGACTTGGGTCTTATAATGGTTTCATTTTTCTAAAAAAGCATTGCGCTATTTTGACGATTTACTTTAGTCATGCACTGGCAATCCATAGGAGAAAACCCGTTCCGCGAAAGTGGCGTGGTCCTGTGATTAGCCTTATTATATTTTATAGGTTAGGTAGAATTCTCACACCAGTCCCATGACTGACCTGTAGTTTTGTCCACTGGCAAACTCGGGTGCCCATATTTTCCACACGGGCAGTCGAGTAGCTATTTTTGCAGATATATTAAACAGGATTCTGGGTTGAAGCTTAAAGCTGTGTCCAGAGATAGAGAGTCTTCCGCTGTGTTCTTCCGCTGCTATATATTACCTTTTTATTGTATTTATCTTCCGCTGTAATTGTATTTTAATGTACTCTGATATGTATATTCTGTACTCTGATGTAACATTTATTATAGTGTTATAAAAGTCTTCTGTTGTTGTTTTAATATGTTGTATGCCCAAAGTTAAAGTATTCGTAGATTTTCACTTTTTGGGTCAGACCTGTGTGGTTTATGGTCGATTCAAAGGGTGTGGATTTGTGGGTCTTTACAGTTGGTATCAGAGCTCAGGTTAGCTCAAATCTTTGGGGTACAACTCATTAGAACTGAACAGAAGACTCATCAGAGATTGGATTAGTAATATCCAATAAGAATACTCATTAGAGATAGGATCAGCAGTATCCTAGAATGAGTAAACTCGTTAGAGATGGGGTTAGTAATGTCCTAGAACGAGTTCTGAGTTACGAATTTATAATTAACGTATTTTTGATATTTATAATATATTTTGTGAAATATGACTTCTATATATATAAAGTTGTATATATTTTGAAAAGCTAATTAACCATTAAAATTTAAAATTAAGATAGTTAATTTTACAATTTTTAGCTACGTTCCTTTTCGAGGACGAAAAATTTTTAAGTGGGGGCGATTGTAACAACCCGCAAAATCAGGACCAATTTAAAATTTTTATTTTAGAAAATTTTAATAAATTTTGACATTATAAAATAATTTATTTAAATAATAATGATCACAAATTTGATTTAAATCGAAGTTAGAATGAATGATTTAATTTTAATTAACAAAAGTTAGAAATAACGCGGTAGTTTGAAAAAGTCAAACTTGAACTTTGACTGACTGTACAGGATGCAAAATTTAACGGATTTTAGTGAAACCAAAAATATTATAATCTATTTAAAAATATCTTTCCAACGAATCCGAAAAATCGAAATTTCATAACGGGAATCAAAAGTTATGGCCAATTCAATTTTTAAAAGGTCGCTATGAAATTTATAAGGTCAAAATGCTACTTTTTGCATACGAAGGAATTTGAACTCGAAACCACTTCCATTGAGTTTAGAATGATGTTTCTACATTGGAAAACAGTAAACACTTATATATTTCGAGTTTCGGGATTATTTGTTTAAAAATATATTTTTAATATTAAATATATTAGCCTTAAAAATAGTCATTTTTCAAACGACCTCGGTTTTCGACGAAATCACTTTTGTTGGAACCGGAATGTCAAATTATTGCTAGGTTTCAATTTTCAGAATTTTTCGAATTAATATGTGAGCGTGGCGAAAGAAAATGTGTTTTGACTATTTCAGTTAAATTTAAACGCCTTAAAAATAGCCATTTTTCAAAAAAGTCTCGGAATTCGACGAAATAAATTTTGTTAGAACCGTATTGACATAAGAAAGCCAAAAATAATTTTTCTGGATTTTTCTGAGTTAATTTGTGTCCCCGGTAAAATTATTTGTACGGAAAAATTAGAAATAAAGACTTAAATTTTAAAACTGCAAAACGGAGGCCTAGATGATAGTTTGGGCTGTCAAGACATGTCTAGATGAGTTTGAAATGGGGGCTAAATGGTAGGAACAACAGTCGTTGGGCCTAAAACGGAGTTCGGGCCAAAACGGGCTTAAACGGGCTAATTAAGTAATAATTAAATAACCCTAATATAATAATAATATAAAGTAAAAGTCGGGCTTCTTCTTCCTCAACGTGATTCAGCCGCACCTTGAACCCATAATGGCCGAAACTTCTCTCCTCCCTATCTCCCAAACCACTAAGAATTAGACCGTGCCGTAGTTAAACTTTTTGAAGCTCTTCTCTTCCTCTTTCTTCTCCAACAAACCTCACATCAAACCGTTGCCCGTAGCTCTTGATTTACCTTCCCAAAACCGCCGCCTTTATGCTGCCGCCGCCCTTCATACATGTAGCCGCACCTCTCCATCTTCTCGGTGAAGATAGCCCTCTCGTAGCTCTTCAATCTCCCGCAAACCGTTCGTAAAACCGTCGACTATAGCTCCCGAAATCCGCATTCAAAGTTTTGAACATTTCTGAAAATTTGAGGTAAATAGCTTCAGATTTTGTCACGCTTTTAAGCGTCACTGTGTCAGTTGTTAAAGGCCAGAATTCTAATTTATGCATAAATTTCAATTTGCAATCTTTCAGATCCGTAACCGATGTGACGCCAAACACGAGATCTGATTTAAATCGCTTCATTTCAGAAACAAGCAAGGTGAGGTTCTATTTTTTTTTTTTTATATTTATATAATTAATTTAATTTAATTATGTTGTCATTATGCAAAATGAATGTTGTATGGATTAGATTGTTGTATGGTAGAAATTGATGATTGTGGCCTATATTGTTATTGATGTGTTATATGATTGGTGTTGGAATTGATTGTGGAAATTGTTATTCGATGACAAGTAGAAAGGTTATAATAAAAAGTTTAATCTTTGGTTATGATTTGTGAATGAAAGTTTAATCTTTTATCATGATTGACAAATCAAAGTTTTGATTTTTATTTTGAAATGAATAACATTAATAAAGATTAGATCTTTAGAATGAATCTTTGTTTTTGTTTGTATAAAATGAATCTTTGTTTTATTTATAAAACATGAAATCTTTTATTTTTATTTATAAAGATTAAAACTTTATAAAAATTTAAACTTTGCTTTTGTTAACAAAGATTACAACTTTGATTTTGTTTGCAAAGATTACAACTTTGATTTTGATTACAAAAATTACAACTTTGTTTTTTTTTTTATTGTAATAAAAAAAGGCTAAATCTTTTTATGTTGAAAATAAGGAGACAATATTTTTATGTTTAAATTAAAAAGACAATCTTTTTATATTGAAAACAAAAAGATGAAATTTTGACGATGAAAATAAAAAGACAATCTTTTTATATTTAAAATAGTAGAAGTTATTATTTTTCATTGTAAAATAGAAAAAGTCATATTTTTTTTCATTGTAAAATAGAAAAAGTCATATTTTTACATTGCAAATAGGAAAATGAATAAATTTACATTGTAAAATAGTAAAGTTGATATTTTTACATTGTAAAATAGTAAAGTTGATATTTTTACTTTGTAAAATATAAAAGATCATATTTTTACATCGTAAAATAGTAAAGTTAATATATTAAATATAAAAAGATGATATTTTTTTTCATTGTACATAAAAAGAAGATGTTTTTACATTGTGTGAAATAAAACATATTTTATTATGGAATTTATGAATAAATTTCCACGGCATGAAATAAATAACATTTTTATATGTTATTTATGAATGATTTTTCATCGCATGAAATAAATAACATTTTTATATGTTATTTATGAATGATTTTTCACCGTATGAAATAAATTACATTTTCTATATGTTATTTATGAATGAATTTCCACCGTATGAATAAAATTACATTTTTAGACGTAATTAAAAAGGTGAATTTACTTTGCATGACAAAAGTTACATTTTTATATGTAATTTATATATGAATTTGCACTGTATGACAAATTGCATTTTTCTATGGTATAAAAATGTAAATTTACATTGCATGATTTAAAATTACATTTTTCAATGCAATTTAGAGATGAAAAATAACGGTAGAATGAAAATTACATTTTTACATGTAATTAAAATGTGAATTTGCATTGTAGGATAAAAACTACATTTTTAGATGTAATTTAAATATGAATTTATGTCGTATGATAGGAATTACATTTTTCTATGTAATTAAAATATGAATTCCCATCGCATAATAAAGATTACATTTTTCTATGTAATTTAGAGGTGAATTAGAACGATAAAATAAAAATGACATTTTTCTATGTAATTTATATATGAGTTATAACGGTATGATAAAAATTTAGAAATATATTTGTTTACATTTTCTTTGTAAAAGAAAAAGAGTAAAATATGTTAATCACTTTGTTTACATTTTCTTTGTAATAGAAAAAGAGTAAAACATGTTAATCAGTTATGTAAATAAAAAGAATAGAATTTAGAAATATATTTATTTACATTTCCTATAGTAGGAAAAACAGAATTGTTAATGTTGAATATTTTATCGTCATTTTGAATGCGGTAAAAATAGAATTGTTAATGTTGAATATTTTATCGTCATTTTGAATGCGGTGAAAATAGAATGGTTAATGTTGTCATTTTTATCGACATTTTTGGTGCGATAAAAATAGACAATGTTGGTGATTCATTTTTATCGACATTTTTGGTGCGATAAAAATAGACAATGTTAGTGATTCATTTTTATCGACATTTTTAGTGCGATAAAAATAGACAATGTTAGTGATTTATTTTTATCGACATTTTTAGTGCGATAAAAGTAGACAATGTTAGTGATTCATTTTTATTGACATTTTTAGTGCGATAGAAATAGACAATGTTAGTGATTCATTTTATTCGACATTTTTTATGCGATATAAATAGCGATGTTAATGGTACATTTCTATCGTCTTTTAATTGTGATAAAAAAAGACAAAATAATGAGAGTCTTTTTATTTACATTTTTCTTTGTAAATAAAAAAAAAAGAAAAAAAGAACAAAATAATGAGAATCTTTTTATTTACATTTTCTATGGTAATGAAAAAGAACAAAATAATGTGAATCCTTTTATTTACATTTTCTATTGTAAAGGAAAATAACAAAATTGTGTGAACCATTTTATTTACATTTTCTATTGTAAAGAAAAGTAAAAAGAGAGTTATATTTCTTATTTGCACTTTTTAGGTGCAAATAAAGCATAGAAAGAAAATTATACTTTTATTTGTCATTGTTTTGTTAAATAAAAGTAAAAGAGTTAAAAGGACATTTTATTTACCATTGTTTTGTTAAATAAAAGTAAAAGATATAAAGGAACCTTTTTATTAACATTGTTTGTCAAATAAAAAGACAAATACATGAGATACACTTTTATTTGTGTTTTATGTACAAATAAAAGTACAAGATTAGAAACACACTTTTATTTACATTGTATTTGTTGAAATAGAATCGTTAACAAAATGAGTGTATCACTTTACTCATCTTTGTTGAAAACAGAAATTATGTGAAAATATAAGAATCACTTTTATTTGCATAATATACAGTAGAATTTATACGCAAATGTAAAATCCAATTTTTTTTTATTTGCAAACTTGCACTAGAATTTATATTCTAATATACAATTGTATTGTTGGTTAAAATATACAATGAAAAGTATTGGTAAGAAACTTCATACAAATATAATGGAATATATATTCCAATTGTCATCCGCAATAAAGCTGTATAAATTAATCACTGTTTATGTAACTTTAGAAGTATATAGGGAAGTCATAAGAGTAAAATACATTTTACTTGATATAAGTGACATGTTAAGTGAAATTGAAATTGGTTAAACCTATTAACCAATTCCATATTTATTTATTTATATGAATTGTTGTTGGCTGAAAACCCCACACGGGTATTGGGACGATACTTGACTAACACAAATCCCAATGTTTAATTATATGTCTATCGATTGATCGACAGGCTGCGATGAGCGTTATTGTTTTATTTTAATGCTCACACAGTTGACACTGTCACTCTGGTTGTTAATGAATGGATTGAGGATTATTTTCTTGTTATTACCCTATACATGAAATGTATGAAACCCATATGACCCAAATTATATGGTACATGGTTGAGTTGCATTCCAATGCAGAATTTCTTTTTAAATAAAGAATTTTTATATAATAAAAGGATTTTTGTAAAATAAAAGATTTTGTATTATAAAGTATATTTTACATTCAGAATCTTTTATATATAGAATATTTTATTGATTATTTTAAAATGTGTTTTTTTTATGAATTAATATCTTTAAGATAAATATTTTATTTAGGATTATTAGATTTTAGCCATTATGTTTGGTGATTGATATGTAGATTGGATTTGTAGTGGACAATGTTTTAAATAACATTTATCCTTTAATCCAATTTACATTGAAATTACTATTTGAAATTTATAAATCTATTTTATAAATTAAATCAAAATTGGAATATTAATACATCTTTTTAGAAAGATTAAAATGTAATTTATTTTATCTTTGATAAAATTAATGATAACCTTTTTAACATAAATAATAATTTTTATTTAAAAGGATATTCAAAGTTGGAATGTGGCGTATGGTTGATTTTAATTACAAATACGCGAGTTATTCAGAAAGACCGGGTCTAACCGAGCCCATAACCGAGCCCATTCTGAATAATCATCACGACGATCAAGAGTCGAAGATGAAGACGGTGACTGAAGACCGGAGAGCTTCACATCGTTTGGTTGATGGTGACTAATATCTTGAATTGGGACTGATCCCCCAAGGCAAGGTAAAAAGTGATTATCTTCCAGACGTACTGGAGATCGACGGATACGTTGTTTCGTTCAGACCCAGAACGGACTTGTAAATGGATAGCATGCCTGACATTGAAATTTATTTCATGTAATTAAATCGGTTTTTATTTAATATATAAATGCATGGTGGCGGAGGATTTATTCTCTTGCTTAACACCCTTTTGTATGTTAAATATTTACCGATCGCATGATATGAGTTGTTGATGTGGTATGCCAAGTTGCACTTGATCAAGGCTTATTGTTGCAAAGCAGAGCCTTGTGGGATGATCAAAGCATAGTCTATTTAGGCATAGCTTTGTGTTACGTGACTTCGCGAGCCTCACCGCCCGGTAGAGTCTAAAACGGGAGAAGGGAACGCAGGGAGTGCACACGTTTCTTTCTAGCTAGAGTGGTGCCAGGGACCTACCAGCGCTGGCATTTATTCATTGTGGTTGTTGCTTTTTCGAGGCCTCGGGTTTATGCGGTCGCTACTGGCCGTAGGATAGGTCCAAAAGGACCGGGAAGCGTGTGTTCAGGAATAACTAATCCAGTCCATTGCACCAGTTGGACAGAGTACCAACACGGGGACGGACCGGCCCTGCAGGATCCAAGGGTTGGACAGAGTACCAATCCTGGGGCATTGCTAGAGTGTCTCGAATCGGTAAGGATCTCCTCCCTAGCCTTGACTCAGATGGAAACCCAAATTTCCAATACGACATCACGCGGTTTTGATTGTATACCTATATATGGCGACATAGTGGGATGGGGCACTCATGCCGTCTAGGATTAATACATTTACTTTGATGTCCTTCAATTTGGTTGCACACTATTATTATATAATACCGTGTTTATCGTATCAAGCATCTTTTGATCATTATAAGGTAAAACCCTATCCTCCGGTTTGCGTTGCATTGTGTGATGGGACTTGGGTCTTATAATGGTTTCATTTTTCTAAAAAAGCATTGCGCTATTTTGACGATTTACTTTAGTCATGCACTGGCAATCCATAGGAGAAAACCCGTTCCGCGAAAGTGGCGTGGTCCTGTGATTAGCCTTATTATATTTTATAGGTTAGGTAGAATTCTCACACCAGTCCCATGACTGACCTGTAGTTTTGTCCACTGGCAAACTCGGGTGCCCATATTTTCCACACGGGCAGTCGAGTAGCTATTTTTGCAGATATATTAAACAGGATTCTGGGTTGAAGCTTAAAGCTGTGTCCAGAGATAGAGAGTCTTCCGCTGTGTTCTTCCGCTGCTATATATTACCTTTTTATTGTATTTATCTTCCGCTGTAATTGTATTTTAATGTACTCTGATATGTATATTCTGTACTCTGATGTAACATTTATTATAGTGTTATAAAAGTCTTCTGTTGTTGTTTTAATATGTTGTATGCCCAAAGTTAAAGTATTCGTAGATTTTCACTTTTTGGGTCAGACCTGTGTGGTTTATGGTCGATTCAAAGGGTGTGGATTTGCGGGTCTTTACATTTATTATAGAATAGTTTGATAAGATAGCTAAGTTTATATTCAAAGTAGTTTAAATGAAGTAAATAAATTAGTTTTATAATTTTGGAAAGCAAAATACTTACTTCAAGAGATAAATGAATCCAAATCAATTTATGCGAAATTCCAATGATAATTCAGCTTTGATTTCATAATATGATTTCAATAATCATTTCTCAAATCGAACATTATTTACAAAAGATAAAATCTTTCAAAAGCTTTTGAAATAAGCTTATAATTCATATATATAAATTTGTGCAAATACCCTTCTCAAAATATTCTTGATCAAATATTTCTAACACATTTCATATAAGTTGGATTCAATATATTTCAAAAAATTTAAGAAATCTATTTCTATCCATTTTAATTATCTCTTACATCACATTTTCAATACTTCCATTAACATAGTACAAAATCAATACTTCGAAAATTCAATTGTCAATTGTTGTCATAAGTCAACATTCAAATGTTTATTTCAAATCCAAACTATGTCATTAATCCAACTTTATTTTAGACTTTTTCCTATGCACGGTAAACAAAAGTGTACATGGACATGAATTCTGTAGTAATGAAAACATGAATAAAACAAGGGGGGGAAGATCAAACAACAACTTATAAAGCAAGGTGAACGAAGGAACTATCTATTCTTAAGGCCAAGGAGGTAAACGATGCAACTATGAAATTTCTTTGATTAATTCACTTTAGTTCAAATTTCAAAATATTCACATTTGTCATTGTAAAATTTAAAGCTTGTTTCTTTTTCTTAAATTTTATTCAAGTTATCTTCTTTTTAAATTTTCAATTTAATTCTAATACTCACTTGTCGTTCTAGAATTTTAAAGTTCACAATTTTTTTTCCAATTTCATTATTCACTATTCACCTTACAAGTTAATTTTAGAACATTCACTTGTAAATTCTACTTATATTTCACAGTAACATAACTTTATTTAAATTTTGATCATTTACCCAAGTTCACATTAATTTTACGAAACCATTTTCATTAAAATTTATCCGTATCATTTTTGAATATTTATCAAAACAATTATATTAAGTATTTATCGACGTTTCAATCAGAATCATATAGTCATCCCACTTTTGAAACTTGAAAATAAATACTAGTGATGTCGCGACAATCACCAGAATCATCTCCAAGAGTCTAAAGTCTGATTCCATATCTATCAAGTAAAGACAATACGTTAGCTAGGCGTATATTCAAAATTTTACATACTCAATAGTCCAACCTTGACGTCGAATAAATACTCAAAATTCTTTTTATAAGAATACACCATCTCCAAATATACAAGACAAATGGTATATTTCAAAATAAATTTGTTTCAAAATTTATTAATTTCAAAACGCTTCCACTGCACTACTCTTTCATAATATTAGTTCCAAAACCATTTATATTTCAAATTACGCTCTCTCTTATGTAATTTCTAGTGAATGATTCTTATTAAACTGCTTAAGCTAAGCTTTGTATCAACCAAAGCTCTGATACCAACTGTAAATACCTTTTTGCCCGTTCCAAGTTGGTAATTAAACCAACTCGGAACGTTCACAAATACAGGTGGTTATTTAGCTCATGGGTTTAAATAGAATAATACACAGAATCACAACATAGAGGACAACAATATTTTAACAGCAGAGAAAAATATTTATATCAGCAATATCATAATAATACAAAAACAAAATACAGCGAAAACTTATGTAATGTATACCAAATTTTTCGTAGATAAATTGAACTTATATGGCAACGGGGCATCTTCACGAATATTCATGAATTCTTATCATCGTTAGTGTCAATCTAAGCTGTAATACTCGAGTTTGACCCCGACCCGAGCAAAACAAAAAAACTCGGGTTAAGTTGTATTCAAGTAAATCAACTATAATTAAACACGAATGATTGTATACAAATGATGCACTAAATGTTATGGGCAACTACGTCATAATTAAAGGTCTCAAGTAGAATCAAGTGCCATTAAGTCGATGAATAAAGAACATAAGAATACAAAGTCAAAACTAGACACATGCATTACTATATGTTTGAAAAATATTTGTTAGAGCACTTGTAACAGATCAAGTTTCACATAAACAAAGTTACCTTTAAGGCATAACTTGGTTCACAATTACCATATATGCAAAGATCATTTGGCATGTTTGTAGTAGAAATATAGCATTAAAATGAATCGAAGCCCATCAATCCAGTACACATCAAATTCAGGCCAACGAAGGTTATTTTTCCAGCACGCATGTGCTTTTAGATCCAATACATATGGTCAGGTCTTTAACTAGCCATATAGGTGTGATAATTCTGGTATATATACAAATTTATATAAACGTATATGTACATCCCAGTCTTGTGCAGATATATAAATCTTAAGCCCATATTATACAAACCTTACTAGTGTTCCAAACTTAATAAACAAACAAGAAATTTTCACTCTAATACAACTATTAATACAGATCAGTTTCTATTCCTTGGCTTTAAAACAAAGTAGATCGGGAATACAATAGCTTAAACCTATTATTATTATCTAGGTCATTTCGGACGAAATGATGTAATTTTCAACAATAAAAGCATCACTATAATCATCATCCAGTTCTCTACTGCTAAACTTTTAACACCCCAAATCCATTAATGTCACTCACAAAGGGAATGCATTAACTTCCATGGAGCATATTTAGTGTATAGAACAGAATATAACAAGACAGATATATATAATGGTACTTCAAAATTTTAAAACTACTTTTATTGTAGCGGAGAAATAGTTTGATTACAACAACTTCATAAACCAAGTACACTTAATATCCATCTTGATAAATTGTTTCATAGTACATAAAATAAAAAGCATAAACCCCAACACAAGTATCCATAAAAGAGATGAGCTGAACTTTACTTTCAGCAATCCAAGGACTTCCAAAAGAGAGAGAAAGAGATCCGAGATCAAGCTCCACTAGTACTAGTCCCACCCTGAGAACCTTTGGGGGGGGGGGAAGGAAGAAAAGAGGCGAAAACAAGGGGGTCAGACATAAAGTCTGGCGAGTATAATAACTTTAACAATATAATTGTTAAAGTAACTAGGATAAGGCATAAACTAGTAAGATAAGATATGACCATGAAACAAGTGGGCATGACAAAGCAAATAAGAGGAATATTCTGGCGTTAATCTCGTTCCTAATCACTATAGGATAATTACTATACTGCACCACTACTAGTCACCCTAAAAGTTGATCCCGCCTACAGAACTTAATAATGATAATGGCAGTTTCGTGTACCCCTAGCTGCCTTCATAGGTGCCGTCTGCCCCTATCTGCACTAGTTGTACCTAATACCCCCATTCGATCAGCTCCCTAACACGTAGATACCCATGCTGGTCCCACAGTGGGGTGTATCACTCCCCAAAGTGGCAACTCGATACCACCAAAGATGCACGACTTATATCTACACGATGCAACAACGTCTTACCTACCAGCCCGGGCCCTCGCACGCACATGACCCCGTTGGACTTGCATTGCCACCGCTAGCCCGTTTTGACCTCTTACAATCAAATCCAATAAGCGTGTCCCGTTCTCGACTTGGGTCGAGCTCACAAAGATACTTAATGGATTACTGGTTTGAAAAGGGCCCCCATGCTTGACACAAGCCTTCCACCTATGCTTGGTCCCCACTAAGGTTTCCCCACTTAACCCCATTCTTATTCTTGTCTTCTTACATGTTTCAATCTTGGTTAAGTGCATCTAATCGTATTTCACATGCCACCCAAGGCACCCACTTAATTTCACATGCCACCTAAGGCACCCACTTAACCCCCCTGTCCCACCGCATGTTTATCTGGTTAAGTGTTACTTAATTCATTAGAACCGTAACCTTGTAAAGACCTCCCACATTAGGCTGACGTTTGCAGTTGCTCGATTTGCTGGGCGGGTCCGTGCAGTTTTATATTGCAAACGAGCCTAACCTCGTGTCTTTACAATTGTTACGCATTTAATTCGTGCCTTTGACCTCTCACATTAGACTGGCATTTTTGGCTGCTAGATTTGCCGGGCGGGTCCGGGCAGTCTTACACCACAAAAGAGTCTAACCTCGTGTCTTAGGCGATTAATTATTACACATCTTTATTTTACCCCAAATTGGATTAATATCCCAATTCAAATTTGTCAATAAATTCCAAATTTATTTATGTCCATAATTGTCTCTTAAAATTATGTCCATAAATACCAATTATTCCAATTAATGTCTCAAATTAATTATATGCCTTTTAAGGCCATTTTATGCCAATTCACAATTTACGTATGTTCAATATTATCCCATCATCCCCACGCTATTCGTACGTTTTCATATGACGTATGTTAGACTCGCAAATAGTCTATCTTATAAAAAAGAAAAACTGCATTACATAACACAAAATAGATCCAAGGATCATGACATAAGATTACATAGCCAATAACTTGCATATGAATTTCATTCAGACTAGCATATGATACAAAACTAGCATAGGTAATGGGCATAAACTTGCATAACTTATGTACTGCTATAGATCCAAACACAAAGGTGTGAACTTGCATATGGATCTAAACATAAAGATGTAAACTTGCATATTGATCTAAACATAAAGATGTAAACTTGCATATAGATCTAAACAAAAAGGTGTAAACTTGCATGTGGGTCTAAACATAAAGATGTAAACTTGCATATGGATCTAGACATAAAGGTTAATGTCACATAAACTAGCATATGCATATACATGTCTCACATATATTTTGACCACCCAAACTTGTATAAGATTCATACATGAATATATGATCCAATCATCACAAACCTGCATAAGATATATGATTCAACTTGCATAAGATTCACATAAGAATTAACATATGATCCAACTGGCATAAGACTAACACCACAAACATACATATAATTTACATCACATGATTCAAAATCATATTCTCATAATCCCAATTATATCTTATCATAATTAAATTAATTAATTATTTTGTGAAAGCTATCATACTCATAATTAAAAAAATAGTTTTGTCTTTCTGGGATCTGTATTCTGAAACTGAATTGCTCTCCTTTGATGTAGACTAATCGTTATTTAGATTTGACTTGATTTTGATTCAAGCTTCTATCTTCCTTTAGGGTTGAAAGTGTATGGCGGCTACTCTAGGTTCTCTATTGATGGCATGGCGGCTCTTGTTATGAATTAATGTGATTAGGGTTTAGGAGTGTTTTTATAGAAGTTTAATTTAATAAGAGCCGTCAGATTAACCTAGGGATAACCAGAACCATCAGGACCACTCAGATGCCACATCAAACCTTAGGGCGAATCGGGCCATGGGATGACAGCCAAACACCCTGGATTGACCCCTAGTCGACCCAGTGGGGCTTGGGTCGACTCCAAAAATGGTGCTGTTCGGCTATTCCCTCTCCCGATTCGCTATTTTGAACTCTTTTTGAATATATTTTTATATCTGTATATATATATATATAAATATATATATATATATTTCCCTTATATGCATACAAACTTCAAGGCTTAATAACTTCTTCATAAGTTATCCATTTTATGCAAACCAAATGTCTATCTTGACCCAAAATTTTGAGATGAACATAATAGCGCAACCCATTTCACTTAATTCTTCTTCTAAAAATTAAGTATACTTTAATTTGTGAATTTTAATTTTATAAAATTACGGGGTGTTACATTCTCTCTTCCTTAAAGGATTTCGTCCCCGAAATCTCTAAGTTAAGAAGAATGTATCCTACCAACCAATCATCCATCTACTCAACCATCATCCACAAGCATCCACGGTCCTTAAAGAAATTTCTAATGCTATATGAACTTATGCAAAAATGTGTGTATATGTTCCTTATCTAATGCAAATATCAGGCGGTCCACTGATTCAGTTGACCTCCTTAATGCAAATCATGATAGTGCCATGCGTCCATTATGTATTCGAAAGAATCCTATCGATACATATTATTTCTATATGTGTGCACAACCATTCATCAAAATGCAGCATCCATATGATAACACAACCATTATACATCCATTAATTTAGATATGCACACGCATTTGTATGCAACATGAAGGTGATTGAGCCGATCTAGTACCTAATGTGTGTGTACATGCATCCACGAGCAACCATTAGCAACCACTTGCATCCATATGCATCTACCAAACATAACATGTCTCAAACACATGTTTGCAACCATAGGGTTCTTCCTAACTAAAGATCGAAGATGTCATAGAAAAGATAATACTAAAAGATAGGACAAGTGTCAACAAAGCGGTAGAAAAAAGAGAAATTAAAACATACCCTCAAAACGGAAAGGGTACAGTGTACGCGTTTTGTCTTCCGTCTCCCAAGTCGCGTCTCTTTGATCATCTCCCCATTGCACTTTGACCAACTAGACCTCTCTGTTGTGAAGCTTTTTGACCTCCGATCCGAGAATGCGTGTAGGAGCTCGTCTGATCGTGGCATTGCGCTCTACTTCCACTTCTTCGAGCGTGCTCGGCTCTACCACTTCCGCTGTATCGTGTAAACATTTACGCAAATGCGAAACGTGAAACACGTCATGTACTCTGCTGAGCTTCTATGGTAAGTTTACTCTATACGCCATCTGTCCAATCCTCTCCGTAATTGGAAAGGGTCCTACGAACCTCCGTGCCAACTTCCTTACCGATCCAAAACGGACTACGTTTCTTAATGGTGACATCTTAACAAAAACCATGTCCCCAATATTGAATTCAAGATCGATTCGTATCCTACCAGCATATGACTTCTGTCGTTCCTGCACCGTCTTCATTCGCCGTCGAATCAGGTCTATCGTCTCAGAAGCCTCCCTAATCATGTCGGGTCCAAGCAAAACCATATCAGTGGATTCCCACTAACTTGTAGGTGATCAGCACGGTCGTCCATAAAGAGCCTCAAAAGGTTGCCATGCCAATGCTTGCCTGAAAACTATTATTATAGGCGAACTCCACTAGTGGAAGGTGTTCTTCCCATGTTCCTCCAAAGTCTAGGAAGCATAGTCTCATACTCTCTCGGTCTGGCCGTCCGCCTGAGGGTGATAAACGGTACTTAAGCATAATTGCGTTCCAACCGCCTCTTGTAAGCTTTTCCAAAATTCGCTTGTGAATATGGGATCTCTATTGCTCATAATACTAGAGGGTATGCCGTGCAAACGAACTATCTCTCGAAGGTAAACAGGTGATAACCACACGGCGGTCCTTCTACTTTTAACGAGAATAAAATGGGCACTTTTGGTAAGTCTGTCTACAATTACCCAAATCCCCGTATTACCCTTCCTTGATCTTGGTAACAAATCTACAAAATCCATGGAAACACTTTCCCATTTCCAAAGCGGAATCTCTAAGGGATGGAGCAAACCTCCAGGCTTCTTTTTCTCCGCCTTGACTTATTGGCACACTAAGCATCTAGCAACGAACTCGGCCACGTCCTTCTTCATTCCGACCCAAAAGAAAACTCGCTTCATATCCCTATACATCTTATCACCCCCGGGATGTATGGTCATCTTAGAGTGATGTGAGTCTTCAAGAATTGCCTTCTTCAAACTCTCGTCTTGTGGTACGTGAAGTCTTCCATTTCTACGTAGCCAACCTCTCTTATTTATATCATATCTATCAAGATGACTCAAGGGCTCCCCTTCTATAAGCTTGCCTACTATCTCAACAAACTATGGGTCATTTGCTTGTGCCTCTCCAACTCGACCCAAAAGTGTGGGTTGCAACTCTAACGATGCCAATAATCTGGGTACATAATCGATAGAGGGTCTGAAGACAAAGGAAGATATATACTCCAAACTCTGCCGCTCTACGAACAAAGGACTTAAAGTTAACTTCTTTCTACTTAAGGCGTCGGTTACAACGTTACCCTTGTCAGGGGTATATGCGATCTCAAAATCATAGGATGCCAAAAACTCCATCCATCTCTGTTGCCTCAAGTTTAGGTCCTTTTGAGAGAATAAGTACTTTAGCAACTTATGGTCTGTATACAACTCAAACCTCTCGCCATGCCAATAGTGATGCCATGAATTAAGCGCAAAAACTATGGCCGCCAACTCTAAGTCGTGGGTAGGGTAATTTTTCTCGTGGGCTTTCAACTGTCTTCCACCATAGCATGTCACCCTTCCCTCTTGCATTAAAACTACGCCAAGCCCTGTCCCGCAAGCATCTGTATATACAGTGAAAGTCTTACTCCCATCAGGCAAAACTAAAGCTTGAGCTGTTGTCAAAGCCCTCTTCAGACATTGGAAAGCATCATCACAGTCAACGTCCCAAGTAAAAGTCAAATTCTTCTTCGTTAATCGAGTGAGAGGGGCTTATATCTTCGCAAATTCCTTAATGAACTTCCTATAGTAGCCAGCCAGCCCTAAAAAGCTTCTTACTTCTGTTGCGTTCTTAGGAGTTTTCCAATCTTGGATTGCCACCACCTTGGCGGGATCCACAGCTATCCCTTCCTTAGAGACCACGTTGAAAATGTTAGGTGTGTACGACTTGTGCAGGATCTATAATATGGCTATGCGGAATGTATGTGATAACTTAAGCTATTCAATAGTTATGCGAATAAATATTCGCAAACAATATATATATCACAAATAACTATGAATGCAGTAAAGTAAAGTAAATTAGAGTAACGACACCAGGATTTTTATACTGGTTCGGACCTCCAGTCCTACGTCCAGTCCCGAAGCTCCTCTTCGGCTTTTCACTAAACAACACCCTCGCTTCACCCGGAGGAACAGGTTCACAACTACTTGATTTACGGGCTACAAGTTTACCCACTTGATTTCACGGGCTACAAGCTTACCCACTTGATTTACGGGCCACAAGCTTACCCACTTGATTTCATGGGCTACAAGCTTACCCACTTGATTTCATGGGCTACAAACTTACCCACACAGGACAATTACAAGAGTTTGACTTCTGACTGTGTTCTTCTTTCAACACTAATTAGCCAACGATTGAGTACACCCATCCTATAATCTTATCCTCAAATGAAATTTGATGTTTAGAAAAGATTAGGAAGTATAATATCGAATTGAATCACAAGTGTATGAAATATGCTTGGAGATTCAACCGATAAAATGAATGCTTTTTGAGTGCTTTTTGAATGAGAAGTATATTGCAAGATAGATCAGAAAATAGAGAGAAATTTCGGTGATTTGGATGATTGTAAAATCATGTATTTATAGAGATCGAGAGGTTGCAAATGTTGGTGAAAAGATGCATCTAAAAGGAGTGATTATTCATGAAGAAAAATGGATGCAACTCTTGAAGAAAGAAGATGACTTTTCAATATAACGGTCAAAATTCAAAAACCTGTTGACCTATAGAATTTTATAGGTTGACATGTTTTTAGCCGTTGGAATTCAAAAACCTATTGACCTATAAAATTTTATTGGTCGACCTATTTTTGACCGTTACAATTTAAAAACCTGTTGACCTATAAAAAATTATAGGTCGACATGTTTTCGGTCATATGCATAAAAAATGTCTTCATAAGTAGTATTTTCAAACAATTAGAAGTATGATTATTTGAGGATAGATTTTAACATTTTATAACTCTAAATAATCGACTTCTAACCTATGAAGTCATCTTTTCTTCTTTTTGTCGATGTAGAAGCTTCTTCTTGTCATAAATCAAAATAACCATCGACGCTTCGACTCAACATTCTCCCCCTTTTTGATTGATGACAACTTGGCATAATAAAGGTATTATTCCTTGTATATTGCTCCCCCTGTATATATGCTCCCCTTGAATTATACAATGTGTTGCTCCCCCTGTATATATGCTCCCCTTGAATTATACAATCTGCATAGCACTTGTTAGTAACATTTTCTCCCCCTTTGTCATCGACAAAAAGGGTTTTCATAATAATGTATAAGAGAACAATAATTCACAGAGATATCATACTACTAAAAATCCATAGAATATTGTACGAGTTACAAGTCAAACAAAACGTGCACAAGGAGATAGTATAGTTAATACAAAACAAATGACATAGAAGTTCATAGATCAAAGCGTAAGAAATGATGCGTAGAGACTATTGTGGTGATTGCGGAGGCCAATCAGAATCACTATCTTCTCCTTCGTCCTTGTCACCTTCCTCCTCTCGTTCCTCATCATCACTATTACTACATTGTCATGAGTTCCCTCCTCAATGTGTGACATTCCACGACCTAGCATGTGTTGAGTACTTGCTCCCGAACTCGTACCTTCTTCAGAAGAAGACCATGTGAATGTAGGCGGCATCGGACGTTTACCTGGGTCTTGAGCAAGTGGTGCGGAGGTCGAAGCACAATAGATGGCTTCCCAAATCGTCCCAAAGAAGGATTTCAATTTATTGAACCGCTTATCAAGTTTAGAATCTAAGCGGTCGATTTTATTATCGGTTCTTTTAAGCCTAGCTTCAAGTAAGAACTGATTTCGGGCGATTTGCTCAAGTGTATCCTTAGTAGAAGAAGTGGGAGGCGGAATCACAACATCTTCAGGCCTATGAGTAGGAACTTGAGAAGTGGAAGTTTGTGGAGGTGGAGGTGGTCCTTGTTCGACATATTGTTCAAAGGGAATAATATTCAAATATGGAATTGGAAGCTTCATCCTCTTTTTAGAAGCTTTATCAATACATTTTGGTATTGATATTCTTGATGGAGGAGATCTTACGCCACATTCCATGAGGCAACGCATAATATACTCGTTATAAAACAAGTGAGGCCTTGAGCGTTTATTAACCATCAAAATCTCGTCAAATATCATCGCAACCCCAATTCACCCTGATATTTGCATAAATGGCATATAGTGCCTTAAAGTTTTCTTTGTATACCGCATCAAAATTTCCGGTTCTAGGAAGAAGAGAATGGGTGGTACAAAGGTGTAGAACTCTAGCGGATGGTCTTAGATTTATACCTTTAGTACTTGACTTATGGTCTTCTATAAAAAGGTGACTATATTTATCACGAATATGAATAGGGCAGAATTCACTAGTAAATTGAATTCCATCATTGTGGGTTCGAAGAATTTCTGCCATTCGATCTTTGGAGAGAAAGATGTGTTGGCCACACACCACTGACCATAAGCAATCATCAGAATTTTGAGGCTTAAATTTGTCTAAATTTAGATTAGCATAGAATAATTTTATTAAAATATGGCTTATCTCAACATGATTATCTTCAAAATTTAGAAGAGACTCTATACCCGCTCTGTTTGATAGATTTCTAACTTCGTAGAGGACAAAATCAGAGAATTTGAGAAAGGATCCGTCGTGAATTGTATAGTCTTTCATCTTGTTCCATCTCTTCACCGCAAGAGGATCCATTAGCCATTGTTTGATTTGAGTATCAATAGGTTGAATAGGAGTTTGAGAAGATGATGTTTTGGACTTCTTTTGCTTTGGGGCCATTGATTCCTTTTGGAAGATTTTTTAGAGAATTTTTGAAGAAGGGTTTTTAACAAGAAGGATAATGAGAAAAAAAAATGACTTTCGGTGAAGGGATATAAGATTTAAAAAGGAAAGGACGTGTTGTTTTGTAAAAAAACAAAAATCAGTGAAACCGGTCGACAGATAATCCTAGTCCGGTCGACCGTGAAATGTTCTGGAAATAAACAAACCAAATTTTCTTAAGGCCGGTCGACAGGTGATATAGAGGCGGTCGACCGTTAAAAGTTCTGGAAATATTGGCCATATAAATTATAAACGACCGGTCGACAGGGTAGAAAGTAGGCGGTCGACAGGAAAAAGCTCTGGATAAAAATGTATAAGATTTTGACTTGATCGTTCGACAGGTGTTTTTGTAGCGGTCGACCGGTAATAGTTCTGGTTCAAAATGAATTTTAAGTTGAACTATGGCGGTCGACAGGGCTTTATAGACCGGTCGACAGTTGATGGATTCTTTTAATTTTCTGGGAAGATAATAAATATAAAACAAACTTTATTCAACAAAAATTCAAAAGAACAAATATTTGAAAAAACAAATTTATTTTCAATGAGAAGTTTAAACGATATAAATTATCTCTTTGGCTCCCATGAATTCTTTGGTTCCCAAGGGTTGAACCTTCCACTAGCTCCTTCATTGTTTTGATAATTTCTATCCCATGAGTTCGGAGTTCGTAAAGACGATGGTATTGGCATTGGCTCATGTACATTATGCCTGTCAGAGCTGCAGAAGAGAGTAGCTAATCGTTCGAGGTAAGTCAAACGAGAAGTCGTCAGTTTCTGCTCGTAAAACATTTGTTGTTGATAGTAGTGTATCTCGTCTATCTTTTCTTTAGTTCGGGGAGAACAAAACAACACCTTCTTGCTTCTCTTAGGAGTAGGCGTAGTTCCCGGAGTACGAGAAGGTGGATGATAACCAGGTGGATGCTCTGGTGTTTTTGGGGAGTTATATTCAGTTGGTTCGGAACTTGTAATCGAAATGTGTGAATTTTCAGCACATTTTTCACAAATATGAGCCATATTTTCAGAAATATGAATGAATTAAATTGAGGTAATGTTTTCAGAAAGCACTCAAAATATGATATATATAGAAAAATATTTCTATTTATAGAATATGAATTGTTGGTTTCATATTCATTTTACCGTAGAAATTTTCTCTACTATGTATAGTTAATATTAAAATATTAAAAATGTTAGTTTCTGTAGATGAACTCTTTTAAGTTATATATATATATCCTTTAATTTTCGAGTTCACTTTTAGATACTAAACCTAGCTCTCTACGCAACTTAATGAAACATGATTCTTGTAGAGGCTTTGTAAAAATATCTGCTAGTTGATTTTCCGTGTTAACATATTCAAGAGTTATATTTCCCTTTTCAATGTTATCTCGTAGAAAATGATGACGAATGTCAATGTGCTTAGTCCGAGAGTGATTAACTGGGTTTTTGGACAAATTTATCGCACTAGTGTTATCGCAATATATAATAGAATTCGATAGATTTATACCGAAGTCTTTAAGTGTTTGTTGCATATATATAACCTGTGTGCATGCCAAAGCTGCTGAAATATACTCTGCTTCGCATGTCGATAGTGAAACACAGTTTTGTTTCTTACTAAACCAAGAGACAAGTGATTTTCCGATGAAATGACACGTACCACTTGTACTCTTTCTATCCGTTCGTGATCCTCCGAAATCAGCATCACTATAGGATACTAATTCGAATGCACATTCCTTAGGATAGAAAAGACCGAAATCTTTGGTGTTATTAAGATATCGAATAATTCGTTTCACTGCTCGCAAATGCGATTCCTTGGGATTAGCTTGATAATGTGCACACAAACAAACACTCATTATAATGTCAGGACGACTAGCTGTTAAATATAGGAGAGAACCTATCATACTACGATACGTCTTTTGGTCTACACTCTTTCCACTTTCATCCTTTTCAAGATGACTAGTGGTACTCATTGGAGTCGGTTTTCCAGAAGTATTTTCAAGTCCAAATCTTTTAATAAGATTTTCACAATATTTTTCTTGATTTATAAAAATACCATTCGGAAATTGTTTAATTTGAAGACCAAGAAAGTATGATAACTCTCCCACGTGTGACATTTCAAATTCTTTGGTCATGACATCTGCAAATTCTCTACAGAGTCTTTCGTTTGTTGAACCAAAGATTATGTCATCCACATATATCTGAACAATAAGTATATCTTTGTGTGATTGTTTAATAAATAATGTTTGAACAACCTTTCCGATTTGAAACCCAGATTTGATAAGATGACTTCGTAGTCGTTCATACCAGGCACGTGGTGCTTGTTTTAAACCGTACAAAGCCTTTTTGAGCTTGAAAACATGATCTGGATATTTTTCATGTTTAAATAATGGTGGTTGTTCAACATATACTTTTTCTTTTATAAACCCATTTAGGAATGCACTCTTGACATCCATTTGATATAATTTAAAATTATGGTGACAAGCAAAAGATAAAAGTATTCGAATTGCTTCTAGTCTAGCAACAGGTGCAAAAGTTTCTTCATAATCGATACCCTCTTCTTGATTATATCCTTGTGCCACTAATCGTTCTTTGTTACGAGTTATGTTTCCTTGTTCATCAGCCTTGTTTTTGTAAACCCATTTTGTTCCAATAACTGATTGATCGGTTGGCCTTGGAACAAGTTCCCATACATCATTGCGTTCGAACTGATTTAGTTCTTCTTGCATAGCAATGATCCAATATTCATCAGTAGCAGCTTCTTTAGGATTCTTAGGTTCGATATTTGAAATAAATGCAACATGTCCCATCTGTTTAAGTTGACTTCTAGTTCTTATTTGAGACGATATTTCTCCATTTATATTTTGAACTGGATGATCTCTTAAAATTCTTGTTGGAGAACGTATTCTTGGTGGAGATCTTGGCTCTTCTTGTTGAATATTGTTATCAATTATTTCTGAGTCAGAATCTATATTTGTGACACTATTATTTTCTGAGATAATATTTTCGTCCTCATCATCAAAAGTATTTTGATGTTTATAATATTCATCGAATGATATATGAAGTGATTCTTCAATATTTTTAGTTCTTTTATTATATACACGATATGCCTTGCTTCGATCCGAATAACCAACAAATATTCCTTCATCAGCTTTTGAATCGAATTTACCAAGGTGATCTTTCGTGTTTAGAATAAAGCATTTTGAACCAAAAACTTTGAAGTATGAGATATTCGGTTTTCTTTGATTAAATAGCTCATATGATGTATTTTTAGTCAGAGGTCGAATAGACACACGATTCAAAACATAACAAGCAGTTGCAACAGCTTCTGCCCAGAAATGTTTTGGTAAAGTGCTTCCATTTAATAATGTTCTTGCACATTCTTGTAATGTTCGATTTTTCCGTTCTACAATTCCATTTTGTTGTGGAGTTCTAGGAAACGAAAAATTATGATTGATACCTTTTGTTGTACAAAAATGTTCAAAATCATTATTTTCGAATTCTCCGCCATGATCACTTCTTATATTCTTGACTTTAAGTCCCTTCGATTTCTGAATACGTTTGACGAAAGATTTGAATTTTTCAAAAGTCTCACTTTTACTTTTCAAGAAAATAGTCCAAGTGAATCGAGAGTAGTCATCAACAATTACAAACACATATCTACTATGATTTATGGATTGTATTTGAGTGGGTCCAAATAAATCCAAATGTAATAGTTCAAGTGGTTGTAATGTTGAGATAACCTTCTTAGATTTAAATGATGACTTAGTTAATTTTCCGATTTGGCATGCGTCACAAAGATTGTCAACTTTGAAACTAAGTTTCGGTAGACCTTTGACTAGATTATTTTTAGCTAGCTTGTCAATAGTTTTAAAGTTTATATGACAAAAACGTTTGTGCCATATCCATGGATCATTATCATTAGCGATAAGACACATATCTGAATTATGATTAATATTCATATTCAGAATATATATGTTTCTGTCTCTATATCCTTCAAAAACTAACTTTTGATCTTTGTCCAGTATACTACATTTATTGTTTGAGAAAGAAATCGTAAACCCTTTGTCACATAATTGGCTTATACTAAGTAAGTTATGTTTTAGATTTTTAACTAGCATGATATTTGTAATAAGAGGTAAATTAGATGTACCGTAATTGCTCGCATCACCTTTTCCGATGATAAAGCCTTTTGAATTATCTCCAAATGTGACTGAGCCTCCATCAAAATATGTATTATTCGTCAATATGCTCTTGTCTCCAGTCATATGCTTTGAGCAACCACTGTCCAAAATCCATTTTCCTCTTTTCTTTAGTGGGACCTGCAAAAATAATATTAAGTTCATGGTACCCACTTTTTATAGGGTCCTAAGAGTTAGGTCTTAGGAGTCCAAACCCATACGGGTCCGGTATCCCCTTTATACAAATAATTTGAATTATGATGTACAGTACTTAAAAAATTTTGAATGTACTTGTTCCTAATCAAACTATTATTTGTTTTAGGAACCCATACTTTTATAGATTCAACATTCTTCTTTTGAAGTTTCACAATCGGTTTAGGTTTGGAATATAATAAACTAAGATTTTTCTTAGCTTCAGTTTCTTGTACTACTTTATTTTTCCTTTTTCTTTTACCAAGATTTTTCTTGATAACTTGTTTCTTATATCCCAATCCTTGCTTATTTGAAGTTGATTGTGAATTCTCAATAAGTTTTGTCAAATTTTCTCGACCTTTGTTAAAATTAGAAACATTTTTTGTAATGTCATCTAATTTTGATTGTAGACTAGATTTTTCAAGGTCTAGAATCTTGACTTTTGTTTTAAGCTCATGATTTTCAGTAATAAGAACATCATTCTTCTCTTTTTGAACTTCAATTTCTTGAGTCAAAAGAGATAGTTGAGAATTAGAATTAGAAAACGATTCTTGAGCCTTTTCAAGTTCTTCTTCTAATATTTTCTTCTCATCTTTTAACATATCTCGTTCTAATTCGGATCTATTCAACATTGTCTTGACTTCTTTTAACTGATATTTTGTATCTTTAAGTTTAATCATTACTTTATCATAAATATCAAGCATATCCTCAAGAGTAGGAATTCGTACCTCATCCTCTGTTGTCATAAAACATACATTTGCTTGTTCAGTGTCTGAGTCACTTTCGCTATCAGATGAAGATGAGTCTTGTAAAGACCCGCAAATTCCCACCCTTTGAATCGACCATAAGCCACACAGGTCTGACCCAAAAAGTGAAAATCTACGAATACTTTAACTTTGGGCATACAACACATTACAACAGATAACAGAAGACTTTTATAACACTATAATAAATGTTACATCAGAGTACAGAATATCAGAGTACAAATAAAGTAGACTACAGCGGAAGATAAATTACAACAGATTTAATACATTAAACAGCGGAAGACTTCTAAGCTCTGGACACAGCTTTAGGCTTCGATCCAGAATCCTGCTAAAAAGAGAAATATCTGCAAAAAGCTACTCGACTGCCCGTGTGGAAAAGAGGGCACCCGAGTTTGCAAAGTGAAACAAACTACGAGTCAGTCATGGGACTGGTGTGAGAATTCTAAACTAATTTAACTAATAAGACAAATCCAAGGACCACGCCGCTAATGCGGAACGGGTTTTATTCCAATGGATTGTCGGTGCATAAAGTAAAGTAAATCGTAGAATAACGCAATGTCTTTTTGAAAAATGAAACCATTATAAGACCCAAGTCCCATCACACAATGCAACGCACACTAGAGGATAGGGTTTTACCTTATAATGGTCAAAAGATGCTTGATACGATAAACACGGTATTATATAATAATAGTGTGCAACCAATTTGAAATACATCAAAGTAAATGTATTAATCCTAGACGGCATGAGTGCCCCATCCCACTATGTCGCCATATATAGGTATACAATCAAAACCGCGTGACGTCGTATTGGAAATTTGGGTTTCCATCTGAGTCAAGGCTAGGGAGGAGATCCTTACCGATTCGAGACACTCTAGCAATGCCCCAGGATTGGTACTCTGTCCAACCCTTGGATCCTGCACGGCCGGTCCACACTTACTTTTGTGGATTGGTTATGCCTGAACACACGTTCCCCGTCCTTTTGGACCTGTACTACGGCCAGTGGCGACCGCATAAACCCGAGGCCTCGAAAATCCAACAACCACAATGAATAAATGCCAGCGCTGGTAGGTCCCTGGCACCACTCTAGCTAGAAAGCAACGTGTGCACTCCCTGCGTTCCCTTCTCCCGTTTTAGACTCTACCGGGCTGTGAGGCTCGCGAAGTCACGATATACACAAAGCTATGCCTAAATAGACTGTGCTTTGATCATCAACCACAAGGCCTGCTTTTCAACAAAAGCCTTGATTAATGCATCTTAGTATGCCACATTGTCAGCCCATACTATACCATTGATTTCTACCAATATATAACCTCTAAGCTCGTACGTCTCAGAGAAGGGTGTTAACCACCAAACAGATATATATTGAGAGAGATCAACGAATGTAGTATAAAGGACTACAACGTCAGACATACATTCCATTTATAAACTTATGCCCTGGGTCTGAGCGAAAGTCAAACCCGTACAAATCAACACTTCGTCCGAACGGCCACCACTGAAGCCCTTTCAAGGTAGCTACTCCTCTCATGGGTCTCAGTGGCAACACATCCATTCGATGTGAAGATCGTCGGTCTTCAATCACCGACTTTAAATCTTCGACTTAGAACGTCGTATAATCATTTGAAATGAGATTGAACTCGGACTTTTCAAATGATTCTCGCATATATATATAACTTGAAATCATTTCATATCGTAATTGGTATTTAATAACGACCTATTTCTATTTTTATTTAAATAAAAATAACTTAAATTAACATAACGACGCTTCGGGTCAATGGGCGACCCTGGCGCTGTTTTCAACCAAATTTGATTTACACATATCTTGAGATCTAACCGTTGGATTTTGACGAAGTCTATATCGTTGGAAAAATCTTCCCAATGCGGTCCTAACGATTCGAGTTTTGGGAAAATCCGATGATCGGATCTTTCGGTATAACCGTTTAAAGTTACGATTGTCGATACGCGAACTACCGCGCGTGTTTCGTTTTAATTTATATATATATATATATATATATATATATATATATATATATATAAGTATAAATCGTTTTACTATTTCAATTATAAAAGTCTATTCTTTTTATCGCATCTAAAATGACGATAAAATATCACTTGTTTTATTTTACTACCCTTTTTGTTTTATTTACACTAACTGTAAATAAATTATACTTTATATATCCCTTTTATTTTATTTACACTAAGTGTGAATAAATTGTATTCTTTTCACTATTTATTTACCTAATTGCAAATAATCGTTTTCTATTCTTTTCCTTATTTATTTTCCTAAGTGTAAATAAGTATTTCTCTTTTCCTTATTTATTTACCTAAATGTAAATAAATGTTTTCAATTGCTTTTTCTTATTTATTTACACCATTTGTAAATAAATGTTTTTACTATTCTTTTATCTTATTTATTTACCTAAATGTAAATAAATGTTTACTTCTTCTTTTCTATATTTATTTACATTAATTGTAAATAAATATACCTAATTTCTTTCCTTCTTATTTGTTTACACTATTTGTAGATAAATGTTTTACTTTTTACTTTTGCTATATTTATTTACATTAATTGTAAATAAATGTATCTAATTTCTTATTCATATTTATTTACGCTATTTGTAAATAAATGGTTTCAATTTCCTTGCCAAACCTATTTACATAGTAAATGTAAATAGAAGTATTTCTTTAATTCTTTTCTAATAATTTCTTTTCATAAAAAGAATATCTTATGTTAATTCTTTTCTAACATTTCTTTTATTATTTACATAAGAAAATGTAAATAATTACCATTTACAAATTGGTTCTTTTTATTTACATAAGAAAAATGTAAATAAATCCTATTCATATAATTATTCTTTTAATCTCTTTTTATTTACATAAGAAAATGAAATAAATACTTATTCACATAACTATTATTTTTATTCTTTTTATTTACATAGGAAAATGTAAATAAATTTTAATTCACATATTTGTTCTATATTTCCTATTTATTCTCAATTACATTATATGTAAATTTCTTCCTCATAATTTTAATTACATAAAAATGTAATTTTATTTCTTATAATCTTAATTACATATAAGTGTAATTTTCTTTACAGTGTAAAACATATTCTTTTAATTACATATAAAAAATGTAATTTAAATAATCTCTTATTTATCTAATGTAAATATATATGTTTTATTTATTTACCCTAAATATTTTGAAGTAATTTACATATGCTTTAACCTCTCACATTGGATAGGTATTGTTGTGATTACTGGACAGCCGGGCGGGTCCGGGCAGGTTTACATCACAACTCAATCCAACCTCGGGTTTAAGCATACTTTTTTTTCTTCTCTTTACATAGAAAGTGTAAGTGTTTTCTTTTATTTTCTTTTACATTGAAAATGTACATATTTCTTTTCATTCACATTTACATTAACAATGTACATATTACTTTTCATTTACATTTACATTTAAACAAAAATGTAACTTTTCTTACTTCAACTACATTCAACAAAAATGTGACTTTTCTTACTTTTAATTACATTTAGCAAAAATGTGACTTTTTCTCTTTTAGACTTACATTAAACCAAAATGTAAATTTGGTTTTTTTCCTTCTCTTTGAAACAAAAATATGAATTTTTGTTCTTTTATTTTGACATCTAAAATACTTTACTTTATATGCAAAAAGATATGACCCTATCTATGCATTTCATATCATATGCCATATATGACAACAACAGATAAATGAATTTTATTTCATATGCAGCATATGACCTAAACAAATAAATGGATATGTGTTTCATATGCAATAACTGGCATTAACAAATGAATACACTTTCATAAGCAATGTATGATGCTAACAAGTGTGTATTTTCATATGCAATATAATGACATAAACAAGTGAATATATCTTCATATGCAATATAATGACATAAACAAGTGAATATAATTTTCATTTACATTTGACAAAATAAATACTTTGTCACTCTTTTATTTTTGTCGACTTGAATCTTTCTTTTATACAAAAAAAATAGTTCCTCTTTTCTTAATAACCTATAAAAGGTGAGTTTATATGTTAACAAATTTATTTCATTTTTCATGACATATAAAATATGTATTTTAATACATTAACAAAAATGTGAGTTTTATCTTTATAATTTCATTAACAAAATGTGAGTTTTGTTGAACATAAAATCTAATTAACACAAAATGTTAATTCTTTGCTTTATAATCAAATTAACAAAAGTGAATTTGTCGTTCTCAATTATATTAACAAAAATAAATTTGTCGTTCTTTTAACATTAAACCAAAATGTATTTTGTCGCTCTCTCAACATTAAACAAAAGATGTATTTTGTCGCTCTTTTAACATTAAACAAAAGAGTATTTTGTCGCTCTTTTAACATTAAACAAAAGAGTATTTTGTCGCTCTTTTAACATTAAACAAAAGAGTATTTTGTCGCTCTTTTAACATTAAACAAAAGAGTATTTTGTCGCTCTTTTAACATTAAACAAAAGAGTATTTTGTCGCTCTTTTAACATTAAACAAAAGAGTATTTTGTCGCTCTTTTAACATTAAACAAAAGAGTATTTTGTCGCTCTTTTAACATTAAACAAAAGATGTACTTTTGTCCTCATTTACATTTTTAATGTAAATTTCCTTTTCATTGCCTATTTACCCCAAAAGGTCAGTTTTCCTTTTTCATTGTCTAATTACATAAAGATGTAAATCCTTCTTTTGCATTATTACATGGAAAATGTAATTTTCACTTAACTAATGAAATCAATGTTATTTTCAAATTTAACATACAACAGTGCAATAATTCCATGTTTCTATATATTCAAATATCAAATAAAAGAACATTTTTATTTGTTAACATTTTCCTATGGTTTCTAATATTATACAAAAGCATATTTTCCTATTTAACAAAATAAGTACTTTGCTTTGCATATTTTGTTTTAACATAAAAAGAGTACTTTTAAATTACATCAATTCTAACACACAAAATGCATATAATACATAAGGTGATTTTTTTTTTTTTCAATTCTAACATAACAAAGTACATAAGGTGATATTTCTATTTTTTTATCATCAATTCTAACATAACAAAGGTTCACAATCAATACAAACAGCAAACACAATTTCTAACTCAATCATCATGGCACAACATCAAACTAAATAACATACAACAGTTATTCAACAGCGAGGAAGTAATTAATTTAATTAATTAATTAATTAAATAGAAATTCTCACATTGGATTTTGATTCTGAATAGATCAGATTTGAATTTTCCTGAAATCCCGATTTGCCCCATTTCGGTTCTAGTCCTTTCCATAGCGTAGAATTCTCTGTTGTGATTCCAACGCAACTGAAAGTGTCCAATTCTGTTTTGATTCGAACAAGTTATGATTTTACGAAGTTGATAACATTTTTTTTTAATAGAATAAATTATTTAAATATTAAAATCCTTCATCTTCTACCACTGTTAAACTTGGCCGATGCATTCAACTCCGGGTTCCATCCTAGGTTTGAACTTTGCACGCGGATCGAGGCACCGGGGGAGGATCGGACCAGACCACGCCGACGAGCTTCGCACGGCGCGCCACCCACCTGAACGGCGGCGAGTTCGGTGGTGAACTGGAGGCAGGGCGGCGGTTGTTTGGGCGAGGGTTTGGGTGCGGTGTTCGTGCAAACGGTGGCTCCAGGTGAGATCCAGCCGTATGAAAATGAAGAGGGGAAGATGCTCTTCGATGTGGTGTATGAATTGGGATTTAATTTGGAGTGGAGGAGGAGCAATTTGATGAAGAAGTTTCGGCCATTGGAGGAACAAAGATGGCGGCGGCTGTTAGTTGATTAGGATTAGGGTTATAATATTTTATGTTTAGGATGAGAAAGTGGAGACATAGAATAAATTTTATATATGAAATAAAGGATCCTTAGGTTACAAAACTTAAAGAATATTTATTCATTTGATTTCTAATATCTTTCCATGTTCATCTCACTAATTATACTTTACCTAAAATATACCCTTTTCATTAGCACCGAAATCAATAAATTTGCTAATTAATACTTACTATGATTTCCTCAACCATAAATATCATATGGATTAGCATTTTCTTTTTCAAACATGTATAAAGCATTCATTTGAATTTCTATATATTCAGCAAATCTGTAATTAAAGTATATTGTTGATATTTTTGTTAACATCGTATTACATTGGTAACTTCCAGTTATCGTTTAATGTATAACAACAAAATACTTAATTATAATTAATTGCAATCAATTTATTTTTAACCAACAAATGAATATTTCATTTCATGAAATAATTCTTTATTAAACCATATTGATTGACTTATGTGTCAATCAATGCCCGATTAATTTCTTAACGTGTATAATTAACTCTCCAAGGTATGTGAATGTAAAGACTTCTATGTATATACATATTTTTAAGGCAATTCAAATTCACATTGGTTAATTGCAAGAATAAGTCTTACTATATATATATATATCCAATGTTTAAAGCATGTATTTAATTTTTTCCTTTTAACTTTTAAAGAAAATAAATTATTTCATATTATCAAGATTTGAAATAAATAATAAATTTTAAATGAAAACATGAATGTAGTTTTACTATATATATGTATGTATGAGTTAAATTCAGTCAAAGCTCCCTAACAATACAAATCGCATAATTACAACAATCAGTTTTAAAGTATTTGTGTTTTAAAAAAAAAAATCCCTTTTATAAAATCCAAATATCTAATTGAAAATATTATGCATATATATAAACTTATCAATTTTAAATCAACCTATATGACATATGTAAACAAACAAAGATGGTATTTTTGTCTACTATGTCAATTTCTAATATAACGATGTTTTTTTTAATTAACATGACAGTTTCTAATATATGTGATAATCTTATACTAATGAGACAATATTAACAAAAGTGATAATCTTTACTAATGAGACAACATTAACAAAAATGATAATGAGACAACATTAACAAAAATGGTAATCTTTTCTTTTATTATTATCACTAGATGATATAGCAAAATGTAATCCTTTTATTATCGATGGTGACAAATTATATATCGCCAATTCTAATTTAACAATTTTCTATCGTCAATTATAATAAAAAAAATGACGAATTTATATCAATATACCATGATTAAGAAAGTGACATTTTTGTTTTTTAATATAGCATGATCAACAAAGTGACATATTTGTATATATAATTCAGCAAAGCATACAACAATACAATTTAGCCAATCATCACAACCACAATCAAATCAATATAAATATAAATATATATTATATTTTAATTTCAATTTCAAATAAAGAATTCTCACAAGGAATCTTATATAAATTCACTCATGAATGAAATAATTTTGAGTAAAAAGGATTTCTCACGTAATTTCCAATAAAATTTCTAAAAATAAAAATTTTAAATTGCCCCAAAATTCCGGGTTGTTACAAGTCTGAATCATCCTAGGTTACTGAGAAAGCTCTCTTCTTTGATTTGTCCTTCTTGAATTTTTCGGAATTCTTCTTTTTATCCGGACAATCTTTTTGCACATGTCCCTTTTTGTGACAATTGAAACATTTCATATTTGAAGATGATGGTTAATTTGATCCAAACTTCCTTTTGTCGTATCGACTAGCTTTTCTTTGCTTCAAAAACTTCTTAAAGCCTTTTGCAATAAGTGCTAAGTCTTCATCTTCAGAATCTGAAATGTCTTCATCTTTTTCGGCATGAAAAGCAACATTTTTCTTTTCTTCTTTTTGTTCTCTTCTAGCCTGTAAATTTGCTTCATAGGACATTAGATTTCCTATCAACTCATCTGGCTTCATGGTAGAAAGATCATTAGCTTCTTCTATAGCTAATACTTTTCCTTCCCATTCATTAGTCAGTGAGTGTAGGATTGTTGAAACTACATCAAAGTCAGAATATTTTTGTCCTAACCCAATAAGAGCATGATGAATAGTTTGAAACCTTGAATACATCTCATTGATTGTTTCATTTGGCTTCATTTTGAAATTTTGGAATTGACTTTTCAACAAAGCTATTTTTGCTTGTTTAACCTTGTTAGTACCTTCATGAGTTGTTTTTAGCGTTTGCCAAATTTGATAAGCAGTGGTACAGATACTAACACGGTTATACTCATTTTGGTCTAATGCACAAAACAACATATTTATTGCTTTTGCATTTACTGCTGCTGCTGTTTTCTCAGCAGAAGTCCATTCTGCATACTCAGTAGTTGGATTAACTATTTCTTTCTGAGTAGCATTCCAAGCATCATAACTTGTTGATTGCATATAGAAAGTCATACGTGTTGCCCAATAACTATAGTTTAGGCCATTAAAGAAAGGAGGTCTTTGTGTTGATTGACCTTCAGTGTAAGTGTTAGTGCTGGTACTTGCATTATTTGCCATATTACTAGAATATATCAAATAACGTTGTTACGGTTATATGATGACCTTGCTCTGATACCAAATGAAAATGTTGGGTGTGTACGACTTGTGCAGGATCTATAATATGGCTATGCGGAATGTATGTGATAACTTAAGCTATTCAATAGTTATGCGAATAAATATTCGCAAACAATATATATATCACAAATAACTATGAATGCAGTAAAGTAAAGTAAAGTAGAGTAACGACACCAGGATTTTTATACTGGTTCGGACCTCCAGTCCTACGTCCAGTCCCGAAGCTCCTCTTCGGCTTTTCACTAAACAACACCCTCGCTTCACCCGGAGGAACAGGTTCACAACTACTTGATTTACGGGCTACAAGTTTACCCACTTGATTTCACGGGCTACAAGCTTACCCACTTGATTTACGGGCCACAAGCTTACCCACTTGATTTCACGGGCTACAAGCTTACCCACTTGATTTCACGGGCTACAAGCTTACCCACACAGGACAATTACAAGAGTTTGACTTCTGACTGTGTTCTTCTTTCAACACTAATTAGCCAACGATTGAGTACACCCTTCCTATAATCTTATCCTCAAATGAAATTTGATTTTTAGAAAAGATTAGGAAGTATAATATCGAATTGAATCACAAGTGTATGAAATATGCTTGGAGATTCAACCGATAAAATGAATGCTTTTTGAGTGCTTTTTGAATGAGAAGTATATTGCAAGATAGATTAGAAAATAGAGAGAAATTTCGGTGATTTGGATGATTGTAAAATCGTGTATTTATAGAGATCGAGAGGTTGCAAATGTTGGTGAAAAGATGCATCTAAAAGGAGTGATTATTCATGAAGAAAAATGGATGCAACTCTTGAAGAAAGAAGATGACTTTTCAATATAACGGTCAAAATTCAAAAACCTGTTGACCTATAGAATTTTATAGGTCGACATGTTTTTAGCCATTGGAATTCAAAAACCTGTTGACCTATAAAATTTTATAGGTCGACCTATTTTTGACCGTTACAATTTAAAAACCTGTTGACCTATAAAAAATTGTAGGTCGACATGTTTTCGGTCATATGCATAAAAAATGTCTTCATGAGTAGTATTTTCAAACAATTAGAAGTATGATTATTTGAGGATAGATTTTAACATTTTATAACTCTAAATAATCGACTTCTAACCTATGAAGTCATCTTGTCTTCTTTTTGTCGATGTAGAAGCTTCTTCTTGTCATAAATCAAAATAACCATCGACGCTTCGACTCAACACACGTGTCCTAAAAACCTCACTTCTTTTCTCCAAAAATGGTACTTGGAGAACTTAGCTTTTAGCTGATGCGCTCGTAGGGTCTCTAAGACTTCCCTAAGATGGAGGGCATGCTCTTCTTCATTTTTAGAGAAAACTAGAATATCGCCTGCAAAGACTACCACAAACTTGTTTAGAAACTCCCTAAATACCCTAGTCATTAAGTCAACAAAGTATGCGCTTGCATTCGTCAAACCAAAAGGCATGACGAGCCACTCAAAGAAACTGTCAGGAGTTCTAAAGACAGTCTTATCGATGCTATCTTTAGCCACCCTTAGCTGATGAAACCATGTAGCTAAATCCAGTTGCGAGAAAACTGATGCACCCACCAACTGATCGAATAAATCGTCTATCCTCGGCAATGGGTGCCTATTCTTCTTTGTTATCTTATTCAGCTCTCTATAGTCCACGCACAATCTAAGTGAACGATCAGCTTTTGTAGCAAAAACGACTAGAGCACCCCACTCTGAAATACTTCTTATTATGAACCCCTTCTCGAGCAATTCTTTCACTTGCTTACCGAGTTCTCTTCTCTCTCTCTCGGAGCCATATGGCCCACTGGTAATGCAACTGGCTTTGCATTTTCTACTAGATATATTCGAAAGTCTATCTCGCGCCTCGGGGGTAAACCTCGAACTTCATTGAAGACGTCAATATATTCACGGACCACACAAACAGATTTCAAATCATCATTGGATGCGTCTAGGGATTCTAGGTAGCTAAGCATTACCGGACCTCTAGGGTAACAAGAAATATCAATGGTCTTTCCACAACGAGTCAACGATCTAACTACCCTTCTTTCACAATCTTGGATGGCACCGTATCTAGTTAGCCAATCCATACCTAGAATCAAGTTGTAGCCCATGAAGCCAAGAACAAAGGCGTTGAATTCTAACCCAACGCCCAAGATAAACACTCTCAAATCCTGACAAATCATAGAAAGATGAGCCGAACCACCAATAGGTTTTGAGGCTACTATGGGATCCGTAACTAGACTAGTATTTAGGTGCAGTGTTTCAACTAAGGAAGCAGATACAAACAAGTGTGAAGCGCCAGAGTCAAACAAAGTACGAACAGGATGATCAAACAGAAAAACTAAACTTTCAGTGGAAATGTTTCTACCTCTCTCCTGTCTTGGTGCCATGAGAGCCTGAATCTGCCCTCTCGCCTGCCCTGGTGCCATGAGAGCCTGAAGCTGCCCTCTAGAAGTTCTTTTCCCTTGCCTCTGTTTCCTTGGGCATTCCTTAACTAGATGACTTGCCTCTCCACAGTGGAAACAACCAGTCTTCTTCTTTTTCCTATAGTCTTTGCTCAGATGGCCTAGTGTCCCACAATTAAAGCACTTCTTCTTTCCTTTTCCATTTTTGTTCTTCCCGCCTTTCTTGTTTTGCTGTTGTGGCTTCTTCTGGCCTCCTTTCTTCTCCGGTGCCATATTAGCATTCACACCTTTCTCTTCCTCATGCATAAGCGCCATGTCAACCAGTTTCTCAAAGGTAGCCCGCATCGGAATGCGGGTCAACGCCAACCCATGTAGCGGCTCTTTCAAACCTTTAACGAACCTCAGGGCCTTCTTCTCTGGCGTGTTTACCAATTCCAAGCCAAATCTCGCCAACTGATTGAACTTGTTGACGTACTCCAATACTGATAAATCCCCTTGCTTTAACGCCAAGAATCTTTCCATACACAAATTCTCTTCTGCTCGTGAGAGAAACTTCATTTTGAAACTACGCTTGAAATCCATCCATGTCTCCATCGGACGCTCTCCGTTCGTGACCTCCCACCAAAACGAGGCTTCGTCTTTCATTAACCAAGCAGCCAATTAGACCTTCTTTCCTTCTTCCACTTCGAAAATACCAAATAGATCTTCCACCTCCTTAAGCCAATTTCGAGCTTCAACAAACGTCTCTGATCCGTGAAAAGTTTTCCCACCCATTCCCCTAAAATCTTTGCATATCTTTGAAAAAGTATCAACACAGGGAGGAGGAGGAGGAGCATTTGCTGGGCCTGCGACATTGGCCCTAGCTTCCAGATACCTTCTAAACCATCCTGGTATCAGTATCCCCTCGGGTATCTCGGGAATTCCAGACATGCTGAAAAGAAAATGAAGATATTCAAAACGGAGAATTCGAAAGAAAGATATATGGCTCTTGTGGGTTATGTTTTTAAAACAAACTTTTCTCTAGAAAATACTTTCCTTAAAACATACTTTTGAAAGTATTTCATTATAAAATGCTTTTTGAAAAATAGTTTTTCAAAATTCATATCTGGTCTGGTAACCTTCAGCTCTGATACCACGTGTAACACCCCACTCCGTTAATGTCACTCACAAAAGGAATGCATTAAGTTCCGTAGAGCGTATTTAGTGTATAGAACAGAATATAACAAGACAGATATAAATAATGGTACTTGAAAATTCTAAAACAACTTTTATTGCTGCGGGGAAATAGTTTGATTACAACAACTTCATAAACCAAGTACACTTAATATCCATCTTGATAAATTGTTTCAGAGTACATAAAATAAAAAGCATAAACCCCAACACAAGTATCCATAAAAGAGATGAGCTGAACTTTACTTTCAGCAATCCAAGGACTTCCAAAAGAGAGAGAAAGAGATCCGAGATCAAGCTCCACTAGTACTAGTCCCACCCTGAGAACCTTGTGGGGGGGGGGGGAAGGAAGAAAAGAGGCGAAAACAAGGGGGTCAGACATAAAGTCTGGCGAGTATAATAACTTTAACAATATAATTATTAAAGTAACTAGGATAAGGCATAAACTAGTAAAATAAGATATGACCATGAAATAAGTGGGCATGACAAGGCAAATAAAAGGAATATTCTGGCGTTAATCTCGTTCCTAATCACTATAGGATAATTACTATACGGCACCACTACTAGTCACCCTAAAAGTTGATCCCGCCTACATAACTTAATAATGATAATGGTAGTTTCGTGTACCCCTAACTGCCTTCATAGGTGTCGTCTGCCCCTCTCTCCACTAGTTGTACCCACTACGCCCATTCGATCGGTTCCCTAACTCGTAGATACCCGTGCTGGTCTCACAGTGGGGTGTATCACTCCCCAAGTGGCAACCCGATACCACCAAAGAAACATGGCTTATATCTACACGATGCAACAATATCTTACCTACCACCCCGGGCCCACGCACGCACATGACCCCGTTGGACTTGCATTGGCACCACTAGCCCGTTTTGACCTCTTACAATCAAATCCAATAAGCGTGTCCCGTCCTCGACTTGGGTCGAGCTCACAAAGATACTTAATGGGTTACTGTTTTGAAAAGGGCCCCCATGCTTGACACAAGCCTTCCACCTATGCTTGGTCCCCACTAAGGTTTCCCCACTTAACCCCATTCTTATTCATGTCTTCTTTCATGTTTCAATCTTGGTTAAGTGCATCTAATCGTATTTCACATGCCACACAAGGCACCCACTTAATTTCACATGCCACCCAAGGCACCCACTTAACCCCCCATGTCCCACCACATGTTTATCTGGTTAAGTGTTAGTTAATTCATTAGAACCGTAACCTTGTAAAGACCTCCCACATTAGGCTGACATTTGCGGTTGCTGGATTTGCTGGGCGGGTCCGGGCAGTCTTATATTGCAAACGAGCCTAACCTCGTGTCTTTACAATTGTTACGCATTTAATTCATGCCTTTGACCTCTCACATTAGACTGGCATTTGTGGCTGATGGATTAGCCGGGCTGGTACGGGTAGTCTTACACCACAAAATAGTCTAACCTCGTGTCTTAGGCGGTTAATTATTACACATCTTTATTTAACCCCAGGTTGGATTAATATCCCTATTCAAATTTGTCAATTAATTCCAAATTTATTTATGTCCATAATTGTCTCTTAAAATTATGTCCATAAATACCAATTATGCCAATTAATGTCTCAAATTAATTATATGCCTTTTAAGGCCATTTTATGCCAATTCACAATTTATGTACATTCAATATTATCCTATCATCCCCACGCTATTCGTACGTTTTCATATGACATATGTTAGACTCGCAAATAGTCTAACTTATAAAAAGAAAAACAACATCACATAACACATGAAATAGATCTAAGGATCATGACATAAGATTAAATAGCCAATAACTTGCATATGAATTTCATTCAAACTAGCATATGATACAAAACTAGCATAGGTAATGGGAATAAACTTGCATAAATTATGTACTGCTATAGATCCAAACATAAAGGTGTGAACTTGCGTATGGATCTAAACATAAAGATGTAAACTTGCATATAGATCTAAACATTAAAATGTAAACATGCATATGGATCTAAACATAAAGATGTAGACTTGCATATGGATCTAGACATAAAGGTTAATGTCACATTAACTAGCATATGCATATACATGTCTCACATATATTTTAACAACCCAAACTTGCATAAGATTCATACATGAATATATGATCCAATCATCACAAACTTGCATAAGATATATGATTCAACTTGCATAAGATTCACATAAGAAATAACATATGATCCAACTTGCATAAGACTAACATATGATTCAACACCACATACATATAATTTACATCACATGATTCAAAATCATATTCTCATAATCCTAATTATATCTTATCATAATTAAATTAATTAATTTTTTTTGTGAAAGCTATCATACTCACAATTAAAAATAATAGTCTTGTCTTTCTGGGATCTGTATTCTGAAACTGAATTGCTCGCCTTTGATGTAGACTAATCGTTATTTAGATTTGATTTGATTTTGATTCAAGCATCTATCTTGCTTTAGGGTTGAAAGTGTATGGCGGGTACTCTAGGTTCTCTATTGACGGCATGACGGCTCTTGTTATGAATTAATGTGATTAGGGTTAGGGGTTTAGGAGTGTTTTTATAGAAGTTTAATTTAATAAGAGCCGTCAGTTTAACCTAGGGATAACCAGAACCATTAGGACCACTCAGATGCCACATCAAACCTTAGGGCGAATCGGGCCATGGGCTGACAGCCAAACACCCTGGATTGACCCGTAGTTGACCCAGTGGGGCTTGGGTCGACTCCAAAAATGGTGTTGTTCGGCTATTCCCACTCCCGATTCGCTGTTTTGAACTCTTTTTGAATATATTTTAATATCTGTGTATATAGATATATATATATATTTCTCTCATATGCATACAAACTTCAAGGCTTAATAACTTCTTCATAAGTTATCCGTTTTATGCAAACCAAATGTCTATCTTGACCCAAAATTTTGAGATGAACATAATAGCGCAACCCATTTCACTTAATTCTTCTTCTAAAAATTAAGTATACTTTAATTTGTGAATTTTAATATTATAAAATTACGGGGTGATACAAAACTTCTTAACAAAATTATGAAACCTTTTTATCACAGTAACAACTGCATCTTCAACATACACACCCATAAAATGGAAATTTGTTTTGCATACTCATAGTAAGAAATAATAAAAAACTGCACTTGAAACTATAAAATACCCAAATTGAAAGAGGGAAAAATAAATAGTTGAAGAATTTGAATTTGTTTATAAAGAGATAACTCACCTTCAGATATGGAAACGAGTTATGGCACGGCCGATCGGGGTTCGGCGATTCTGAATTTTAAAGTGGAGGCGAGGGGATGAACGAGGAGGTAAAGAGTCTCGGCAGGTGGCTTCCGGCAGAGGATCGCTTCAGACCGATGAAGCTGAGCTCGATAAAGGCAGACGAAGGCTCGACGACTGGGCGTGGTACCGAAGGGAACAGAGACGAAGGGAAACAGAAAAATGAGGTTACTGTGATTGGTTTGGGGTGGGGAAGTTACAAAACAAAAAAACAGCGATGGAATTCACAAGAAACCGAAGCAGATATGAGAATAGCAAAATATACATGGGAAATAAATAGGTGCCTTGTAAACGGGCAGCTTTGGAAATGTGTAGAAACTTTTGGGCAAAACAACCAATTTTGTTGTTGCGTGTAACGTATTAATTATTCAAATTTTTCTTTTTTTTATGTATACTAAATTGGTGCTTTAGGTTGAAAAGGGAAAGGAGTAAAAATAGGTAACGTCATGCATGAGTAATTTGTGCCATGCATTTGTTAATTTATTTTTTTATTTTTTATTTTTTATTTTTTATATACGAATGGAAACTTTCAAATTAAAGGAAAGATGGAAAGGCTGGAGACGTGATTGTTGTATATGACGTAGTTGTATACACAGTTATATGATTTTTGTTTGATAATAACAGCCAAATAAATATTGTTTTAAATGTGTTTTTACTGTACTGTTCTATATATACATCACAGACAGGAATATAATATTTATATTTAAAAAGAATATGACTGTACAGACATTCATATATTCATACAATATTTTATTTAAATTAAATATTATATTTCAAACATTCAAACAGTACAACTATTTATAACTCTTATATTTCTAACATTCAAACGGTACAACTATTTATAACTCCACTATTTAAACACTTCACAGGAATTTGTATTTGTAAATAAACTGAATAAAATAGACAAGTTTGTTTGAAAACTATAAAATGATATTTTATTTCAAACAAATTTGTTTATTACAAATATTAGGACAATTCTCTTATTCTTATAGAAATCTCCTTACTACATCACTTAGTACATTCATTGACACAGTTATATTTCACACACTGAAACTCGGTTTTGTTGTTTTCTGTCTTCATAGCTCACCGTCAGTACAGTCGTCATCCATACCTATCGTTAACAGAAACACACACACACACAGTATATGGAACAGAAATAATATTCAAATTTCATGCAAATATAAATTTTATTTTTAAAATTTTATTTGCCTCAGTTTTCTAGTGTGTTTCTAATCATTTTTCATGACCTGATCAGATATGTATATTTTTCTTATACTGATCAGCCACAACACACCACACTGGTCTGCTGATCAGAATCAGCGTCATGACTAGCTGATTCTGAACAGCCTCAACTCAGTGCAGCGGTCTGCTGATATATAATATTAAGTACATGTGTATGCAAACATGGTCGAGATGCGTGACAAAGTTAAACAAGTATTCAAAACAGCAAGTGATATGGCGGTAACACAACAATGAAGAGCATGTATGCAACTCTGGTTAAACACAAGTCAATGCAACATCAAAGCTAGGTCAATATACATACACAAGTGGCAAGACCACAAATTCAACTGCAAGTGCATAGTAATGTCAAGATGCAGCAAAGTGAAAATGCCCAAAAAAAACATGGACAAGATGGTTGACAGTTTTTCAAATACATGGTGACACAAAACTGGGTCGAGTTAAGAGCAACTCAGTATGGACATGAGTAAAGAAATACATGCAATCACCGCTCAACAATGTGGCATGTCAATGTCAACATTAAGAAGGACATGCACATGAAAACATATGGCTGTGCAACTCGACATGTACATGTTTCAAGTGAATGGACTCAAGTACACAAGTATGGTGAAGTAAGCATAGTTAATAGAGCTCAAGAATAATTCCAAAAGTGCAAAACTATAGCAGCAAAGAGGCAGTGTTACATCAGCATGTGGTTATCAATTCCTTAAACTCAAACTGTTACAAGTGATCAAGCACATAAACATCATGGCAGTAGCTAATAACCAAAACTGGTGGTGCATTCAAAGATGGTCAGCATACGAAACAGGAGCTGCAAGCATATATATATATACATATATATATATATATATATATATATATATATATATATATATATATATATATATATATATTTATAATAGGCTCAGGTGATTCGGCACAAGGAAAATTGGTTCAGTATGCACTACAATTTTTTTTACACATGGTGCATATAATATGTACAAGTGAACAGAAATGGAATGGTGCAACATGACAATAGCAAGCAACAAATTCATATAGCATTGCTCAAACCAGACCAGGCAGTAATAAATGGTGAATGGAGGCAGTTTCATAATAGGCCAGAGAAATATGTTTCAAATTCTAGTGTATCTAAAACATGGTAGACAGATCAATGGAGCGTGTAATGTATAAGAACAAGTTCATTTCTGCCTATACCATAATGAATATACAGTGAAGGTTCAATGTATCAATCAAGCGAAAATCAGCATACATGGGATGAACAAATCATGCAAGAAGCATTTCAGGAAACCAGAAATTCAGGATGTGTTAAAGCAATAGAAGAACATATTTGGCAAGTCATTTGTTGACTTCCAGAAATGCATATGTAAAGCAAATCAGATTCTCATACTTGGCAAGCCGATAACATTCCAGCATTGTTACAAGAGGCAATTCAACCAATTGTGGAAACAGATGGAAACAAATAAAGTGAGAAATTACAACAACATTTTATGCCAGGAAAGTCATTAAACTCATCTCCAGAATTGCTCACATATTTCAAATATGATTGAATTCAAACAAGGGCAGTAAATTATCATGCAATAATATTTGGGCAAGAAATCATTCGAGTTTATTTTCATGATGTCATTCAAGATTAAATCTTTCCTGAAATCAATCTTGAGACTCACAACAAATTGATGTCAAATGTTCAAATGTACAGAGAAACAAATCATGGAATCAATCACGCAAAGTATTTCAAGGAAAAGGAATCAATTTCATTAAAGCAAATCAAATGAGGAATCCGGAATAAAATCAGCCAGGTCATTAAACGAAATTAGAGAGAGTTAAAGGATTTTCTAATCCTATTTTAACACCGATCATCACTGGCAAATAATGGCATCGAAAACCAAAAATCAACTTGAGAGCTAAAATTTCAAATCAGAGAATACTCATAAACTTTCCATCATTTTCGATCGAGAAAATTCCAAATTGATGTATAAAAAAGCAACAGAGAATTCTGGCATCAAAGATTGATCCATACATCAAGATGTCGACTTCGATTTGGGATTCAAAGAAGAAAACCTAGAAATTTCCCGAGAGCCACCGCCATTTTTTTAGGAGAGAAATAAAAGAGATCGGCCAAATTGAAAAAGGGTGGAACCATTTCTAAAGTGACCAACCAAGTTTTGAAAAGGGGAAAACCCTTTATTCTTTATCTCCTAGGGTTTTATTTTTAAATTTGAATTTGAATTTTTTTTAAATTCATTGTAAACCGTCTGATCAGTTTCTATTATCTGTAAAATACTAGTGAACCAGTTAGGATGTTAACTGGAAGTTTACTAGAGTCCGTACAAACTAGGGTTATTGATTACAGCTTCGTAATAAGGGGAAATCCGATCTAGGGGATTAGATTAGTCTAGGGTTTTGAGTGTAGGTTTAGTACAGGAGGAGGGAGTGCGAGTTTACAGTGTTTGTAAGCAGGATCTGTTATTAACTCCTAGTAGAAACCTTAGGAATGCAGGAGCAGGTAGGATTTTGCTGAAGCTGGGTATATCTGTGTGTCATTAACTTTCTATATTTTTATTTCTGCTGGTTCTGTGATCTGATATTTTTAATATCTCGCTTAATTTACAATAAACCCTATTCACCCCCTCTAGGGTTAATTGATATCCAACAAGTGGTATCGGAGTAGGTATTTTCTGTTAACTCTAGAGAAATGGTGATCCCTAGTTGTCAGTCCAGTCACATTCCAAATATTTTTGATGGTACAAATTTTTTGAATTGGAAATCAGAAATGAAATTGTATTTAAAATTTGTGAAATATTGTGATGTTGTTGACAGTGGAAGTGATATAATAGATAGGAATATTAATGCTCGAGCTATGCATATTATCTATTCTCATCTTAGTAATAATCAACTTGATTTTATCTCCCATTGTTTGACTGCACAAGAAATTTGGAAAACTCTCAACAAAAAGTATGGACAAACTGACAATAGCTGCTCAAAACCCCGAAATGTCAACTTAGATTCAAACTTATGCTTAACGGGTCTTACAAAAGATAATTTAGATGGATCAGCTAATGGAGACTCAACAGCCAATGAAATAGAAATTTTCTCTTATGAAGATCTGGTATATTTTTGTGTTTACTTAACTAAATCTGTTGATAAACTCCAACGGAAAAATAAACTTCTAAAATCTGAAAATCGTGATTTGATTAACAAAAATAATATGTTGGAATTAAAACATGAAAACTCCGATTACAAGAAATGTTTCAATTTGAAAAATGATTTAGCTCATCTTAATAAAAGTCTTCAGAATTTTGAAAAAGAAATTATGGTTTTAAAACAAAATAAGGATGAGCTAATTTATAAAAACAATGCTTTGCAAAAGAAGTTGGATAATCTTATTTCCAAACATAAAATTTTTGAAAATCAAAATTTACAGAAATCTGAATTAGTTTTGAAAGAGCTTGAAAAAGAAATTGCGAATTTCAAAGATCCTGAAAAATCTGCATCTAAAAAAGAAGCTAAATTTGAATCTGAGATTGCTGAGTCTCAAGCAAAATTAAATTGCTTAAAGATGAAAATTTGGTTTTGAAATCTGATTTTGAAAAATGTAAGGTCACTAAAAATCATTGTTCAGATTTAATGACAGAAAACGGTGATCGTAAATCTAAAATTCAACAACTTGAAACAACATTGACTAAATTTTCTAACGGTGAAAAATCTCAGAATATGTTGTTGAAAAATCAATTTTCATCTGGAAATAAAAGTGGACACGGCTTTGGGAAAAATAATGGTTTTTAAAAAGGGAAATCAAATGATTTTAAAAATCCTTCAAATCGTTTTGAAAATATTCGTTTTGAAAATTTGTATTCAAATAATTTCAAAAGGTTTTTAAATCGAAAGCGAAATGAGAATTTGTTTGATGATAATCCATTTAAACCATTTTGGACCCCAAAAAGAAATACAATGAATTCATCAAAATTCGGACAGATTTAGGTCCCTAAAGGTACTTTGGTAAATTCTAATGGATTGTTATATAAACAAGTTTGGGTACCAAAACATATGTATACAATTGTGAGTGGTTCTACTAATTTTGTTTGACCACTCGATCCTTTAAACTGTTAGGTACCGAAGGTGGCTGCGGAACTGCTGTGCTGAAAGGAAATTTGAAATCAAGCTGGTCTATAATTCTGTATCATTTAGCCAAGATCTGATGAGTTAGAGATTCTATTGTTTACATCAATTTCTGGTATAACCTCTAAACTCATCTTTGTAAATATTTTTCTATTTCTATATGTATTCAGCCTTCTACCCTTTCCAGATTTTTTTTCTTTGATTTTTCTTAGTTGATATGTCACTGTCATATCATTGTAACTTCTTTTAGGCTTCATTAACTTCCAATTGCAGTATTCATGATCTTCTGGAGATTCGCTTTATTTGAATAGAACTCTAATGTCTATAATAATTTCCAGATCTTGAATTTAAACTTGTAAAGTTCTGCAATTGTTTTGAAGTTTAATAATTTCCAGATCTTGAATTTAAACTTGTAAAGTTCTGCAATTGTTTTGAAGTTTATTTTTTCTTTTCTAAATTCATAACAGTGTTGATGTGTTCTTGTCATATCTTGAACACTGTTATTTTGAATTCTAATTTTTTTTAATATCTTAATATTTAATGAAATTACACACACCTCTGCTGTTTAGTTTCTTCTAATTCATTATAAGCTTGAAAATATTACAGCACTATGTTATTTCTCAGTTGTGATAATTTCACGGTTTTTCAGATTGGCTTAGATATTTTGATTTATCTTGAATTAGTGATACATCTTGGAATTCATTTTATACTCATGATCAGCATGGTTGAAATTTGTTTATTTGAAATCATCTGAATCTCTTAATATTTTGAATTTCACACACGTCCTAAATTTGAATTTATTAACCTTATGTGACTAGTTCATTATATCCCTAACTTGACATTGATTCAAGTGATTTCAAATAAATTATTTTGGATCGTGAGTATCCCTCAAATGTGATGTAAATGATCTGAGATATCTCTTATGCTTGTCTAGAAAAAATTATGAAAAATTCTTTTGAAATACAGGTCTTAAAACTCACTGTTATTTCATGATTATCTTATTTGAATATATGTTTGTTTAAAATCATTTGAAATTATTGATTTCTTGAATCTCAGACACATCATGAATTTAAAATTTATAATCTGGTGTGACTGGTTCATTGAATCTCGATCTTTTCATATCCCTTCAAATGATTTAAAATAAACCATATATTTAATCTTGGATCATGGACCATTCTTTGAACGTTTGAAATATCCTTGATACAAATCCTTGACAAGTCTGCTTTGAAAATGATTTTGTTGACTGCTTTTTTTGGTATCAAATATATATCATGCTCTGATAGATGAAATTAATTTTCTTGTTTTATTAGTGATGTCTACTTGGGCTATGAGATTAAAATTTTGTTGTCTAAGATATGCTTGTTCGTCTCTAGTGTCATTTTTAAAATCTTCATTAATGGAGACATCAAGTGGTATTAGTTTAGAAGTGCTTAATTTGTTTTTACTGTATATATTTTTAATCTCTCATGTCTTGTATAGTTTTTCATATCCCTCTTTTAATTGATTTTCAATTTTAAAGTTATTTATTGATTATTCATTCAGAAATTGAAATCAATATCCAAATTGAACTGCATTTATAATTCATCAGAATTATTATCAGATTTTGAAATTGTGATGAATTGTGACTGCAGTATATTTCACAGCAAGAGGAGATTTAGTTTATATTTTTCATGATGGTTGAGCATTTATTATAATATATTTGAATTGGCAATTATTTCACGACCATTTCCTTTATCTATCATTATTTTGCCATGCATCATGTTTTTTATATTAATGTGGAGAGTTTAATATTTAAAAAAAATCATCTTGAATAACAGTGAAAATATTTGTGATAGAAATTGGACTATGTTATTATTCAGAATTAGTGATAATTGAAAATTTTCAATGATCCAGGTACAGTCGACCATATTTTGTAATATAAATAATTTAGAAATTTATTTCACAGTTCATTTATGCACCTACCACATTTCTATCATTCATATTAGTTTTATATAACGAGGAGTTTTTCTTTTGATGCTAAAACAATAAATATATAATTAATATATAAGTATGTCTCTAACCTCATTTAAAAAACCAAGCTCTGGTGATGCATGGTTAAGAGACAACTTATAATTTAAGCTACGACTGACCTCGTTTAAAAATCCAAGCTCGGGTTATGCGTGGTCTGTGTGCTCATAAATTAAAAAAGAAGAAGAAGTAAATAATGTGCTATAAAATGGAATTAATCTGAAATTCTCCTTGGTGTATAAAAACCAACCTATCAACCATCTTACTAATCTATGAAATGTGTTAATATTTTAGGAAATATTATGATTTGTTGATTGATAGCTATTCGGATTTGAGATTACTCGATTTTGTCATTTAAATTGAATTATTAACTATAGTCCAAAATCCATCACTGTTTTTGTGCTCAATTTTATAAAATTCTTTTGAAAATAATTGGAAAATATTCATAATTTTGAAACTCTCTCCATTATATATAAATTTCATCGTAAATCCGTCATTCTCTACAATGTGAAATAAGACACTAGTTCTCAGTTTATTATGATTTTTGTTTGATAGATTGAAATTTATGATGTCCGTTGAAACACCCCACCCTCCATTAAAGTCACTCACAAAGGGAATGCCTTAACGTTGGTGGAGGTTTGTAAGTAAAAGTCATAGATAAAACACAAGACAGATATAAACACATATATATAAGCAGCTGAAAACAACAGACTTTTTATTTCAAAAATATGTGTTCAATCAAAACATTTCCATAACTGTCACATAACAACTTCCAAAACATTACATCATTACTATTGTCTTGGTTATTACATTAAAGAAGCATAAAACATAAATAAAACTGCATAAATCCCCATAGAGTGTGTCCAACAGCCATAGCCAAAGGGAGTCCAAACTGTACATCTACTATCTTGAAGCATGCAAAGAGTCTGACTAAGCTGGATTGTTTCCTCCCTATGGACCTGGGGGGAGAGAGAGGGGGTGAACGGAAGAAAAGAAGACGAAAGAAAATAGGGTCAGACATAAAGCCTGGTAAGTCTAGTGACTCTTCAGTATGAGAATAACAAAAAGGACATGATAAGTATAAACTGGAAATAGGAAAGTATCATAAACTAAGGTAAAGCAGCTTGAACCGAATATACTTAGCGCACCCCACACTATAGCTCTGCACCTACTTGTATTGTCTTAACTGACACCCCATGCTGGAGGTGATGTGATCCCATTTCTCTAAAGATTGGCTCCTACTCGCATAATCATCTGTGTTTTACGGCCCCTAAATATTGTAGATACCTATGCTGGCCCCACCCTGGGTGTATCAAGTCCCATGGTGGCGACCCGACACAATCCTTAGAATGCATAAGTTATACTACTGGTGCCCCCAGTGCCCTGTTTGTCTGCTCCGAAGTGTGTGCACGCCCGCACTCCGTTAGAACCCACCCTATTGCACCGACCTCCGTCGCTTTTGACCGCTTACAATCAGCCAAGTAATCGTGCCCCACCCTACCTAGTTTCAGGGTACCATGATACCTAATTGGGTTACTGCTGAAATGGGTCCCCATTACTAGGGTTTTCTAGTCAAACATGTTAAGTGGTTAAGTGTCTGTATTTACCTAACCCCACCCATCAGTTTAATTAACATGTTGAATTGGTTAAGTGTTTTAGTTAACTTAACCCTACCATCCTGACTTACCTGTCTTAGCTTCTTAAATCACCGACCACTCACACTAGACAGATATTGTTACGGTTACTGGATGTGCTGGTCGGTTCCGGGCAGGTTTACACCGTAACTCAGTCTAACCTCGGGTCCTTATTGGACTCCATGCTTAACCACCCACATTGGATAGGTATTGTTGTGACTACTGGACAGTCGGGCGAGTCCGGGCAGGTTTACATCACAACTCAATCCAACCTCGTGTTAAGCATATTCATATTTTCTAAATTTACATATTTGTCTTTATTACTTAATATATGTAAATTTGTCAACAATTAAATGTTGTGGCCCACTTTCCAAGTTTAATATTTTTGGTATAAGACTTTATACCATTTAAATGCCACCAATTTTGGCACGTGACAAACATGCCAATTTCATATATTTACCAATTTCTGTCAAGTTTTACTAATATTCCCAACGTTACCCCGTTTAAATATCAGGCTAACAAATCTTAGTCTAATTCTCGTTCGCATGGTTTTTAACATATAATATTAGGCTAAAAACTTAGCCTAATTTAGCACACACAAATTGGCATAAGGGAATTCATAAACATAAACATGACATAGGTGTAAACTTGGCATTTTTGGCATAGTCAATATGAACATCATAGGGGTGGACTTGCAAAATAGTCAACATACATATATGTGAATTTGCAACATAGACTAAATCAACATACATGTGAATTTGCAACATAGCCTTGTTCAACTGACATATATGTGAACTTGCATTGAAATAGGGATCTAACCAAATAGGTATCACATAAATTAACATATGATTTAGACAACATAAGCCTAAACATGTTTTGGATCTAGGCATAACATCGAACATCACTAGCATATGACAAGGATATGACAATTTTTATAAGTATGTATAATTTTATGACAAGGGTGTGAACTAGATCCAATTATATATCTAATTACAACACGAAACATGTATTAAAGTGGATCTTGGCATGGATCCAATTAACTTGCAACTTTCTTACAAACATACTAACATGTATGTGAACATAATTGTTTATGCATAAAGGATCTAATATATATATATATACACATGAAATTTTAATTACATACAACCTATATAATTACATAAGCATTTAGGTGTCGATTACAACATGAACTATACAACTTGCATGTGATTCTACATGTACAATAGGATCAACATAAACTCAATTATACCACATACATCACAATACCACAATCATTACATCGCATATGAATCAACATCGTTGTTATACCACAACACAATTTCATTTCCAATTTACATCGAATCAAGTATTAATTTTATTCACAACGGAAGTATCACTATACTTACAACGAACGCAGAACTTGAATTCTGGATTCTAAGTTCTAAATTTGAATTGATTTCCTTTGGGTAGACTAACGTTGTTTTGATTCGTGTTTTAACTTTTATTTTGGCTCGTCACTAAGATTTTCTACAAGTGGAGGCTCCTCCTAGTTTTATCCTGACAGCATGGTGGCTCCGTATCTAATATCTTATGTGAATTTAGGTTGGATTCTAAAGTTTTTTATATTGAGTTTCAGATTGATTTGAGCCGTCAGACGATCATAGAAGAATCTAGACCACTCACTTCGAAAGGAGCCAACCAAAATGCGACATGTCAGCCCTAGTGACACAGCCAAGCCTGAGAAATCGACCAGAACCCGATCAGGCCAGCCAGGGCCAAACCAGGTCGACTGGGCAGGTCGACCTGGTGCCTGAGCGGGAATTTTCCCGCCCAGCCCAGTTTGGGTTTGATTTTCGAAATTTGAACTTCGTTATGAACTGTTTGAATTTTAATTTGAATTCCGAAACTTCCGGAGGTCATAACTCCTTCATACGGAGTCCGATTCACGCAAACTCGGACTCTGTCTCAAGAAGAATTCCGAGACGAGCGCAATGGTGTAACCCGTTTTCCTTAATTCTTTCATTAACGATTAATTATACTTTAATTTGTTAATTTATAGTTAACAGAAAATTCGGGGTGTTACATTCTCCCCTCCTTAAAGGATTGCGTCCCCGAAATCTTCAAGTCTAGGAGAATGTAAGTCCTAACATCCAATCATCCATCTACTCAACCATCAAACACAGGCGTCCATTGTCCTCAAAAGACTTCTAATGCTGCATGATCATATGCATAGTGTGTGTATATGTTCTTAACTAATGCAAAATCAGGCGGTCTACTGATTCAATTGACCCCCTTAATGCAAATCATGTAAGTGCCATGAATCCATATGTATGCAAATTTTTCCTACTCATAATTCTACATGAGTGCACAATCATTCATACAAATGCGACATCCATATGACGACAATATCAAGTTTCAACCACATACAAGTATGAATACATATATGCATATACAGTATGAAGTGACTGATCCGATCTAAAACCTAGGTTGTGTGTGTATATGCATCCACGAGCAACCACTAGCAACCACTTGTAGCCATCAAGCATAACATGTTTCAAATACATGTCTACGTCCAAAGGGGTTTCTACCTAAGGATAAAGGATAATATCGAGGAGATCACACCTAAAAAGATAGATATAAGCACAACTTAAGGAAAAAGAAAGGTCAAAGATGTACCCTCGAAAAGAAAAAGGTTGGCCGCACGTATTCTATCTTCAGTTTCCCAAGTTGCGTCTTCCTCGGCGTCGCTCCACTGAACTTTAACGAGTTTGACTTCGCGGTTGCTTAGCTTTTTCACTTCAGTTCCTACAATTCGAGTTGGAACTCTCCTTACAGTTGCTTCGCGTTCTACTCAAGGTCAAGGTCGGTCCCCCACCTCAAACTCAAGGTCGGTCCTTCTTTTGTCGGCGTAGGATTTCTGTCTGTCTTGGGCCGTCTTCATTCTTCTTCATATCAAGTCCACATTTTATGAAGTTTCTCTAATCATATCTGGCCCAAGTATAATCTTGTCAGTAGACTCCCACCAACAAGTTGGTGATCGGCATGGTCTTCCATATAGAGCTTCGAAGGGCCCCATACTGATAGTGGCTTGGTAACTGTTATTGTAGGCGAATTCCACTAAAGGAAGATGATCCTCCCAAGTCCCTCCGAAGTCAAGAATGCACAGTCTTAGAAGATCTTCTAGTACTCTATTCACACGTTCTGCCGACCATCAGTTTGGGGGTGATAGGCCGTGCTCAAGCATAACTGTGTGCCTACAGCTTCTTGCAGACTTCGCCAAAATTCGTTCGTAAAGATGGGATCTCTGTCACTCATTATGCTGGAGGGTATTCCATGGAGTCGAACTATTTCATTGAGATAAAGAGAAGCTAGAGACGAAGCAGTCCTTCTACTCTTGATAGGTATAAAGTGGGTGTTTTTAGTAAGCCTGTCCACTATTACCCAAATGCTAGTACTGCCTCTTCTAGACCTAGGCAACCCATCAATGAAGTCCATTGAAATGTTATCCCACTTTCATTGCGGGACTTCTAGAGGATGAAGCAGTCCTCCAGGCTTCTTTTGTTCCGCCTTGACCTATTGGCATGTCACTCACTTAGAAATGAAATCTTCCACGTCCTTCTTTATGCTACTCCAATAGAAAACTCTCTTTACATCCTTGTACATCTTGTCTCCACCTGGGTGTATTGTCATCTTGGAATGATGTGCTTCCTCGAGAACCGTCTTTACTAAATCCCTTGCTTGTGGGACGCATAGTCTTCCATCCCATCTCAGCCAACCCTTATCATCGATGTAGTACCTATTGAGGTGACTGGAAGTTTCACCCCTAACTAGTTTATCAATCACATCCACAAGCAGAGGGTCTTCGCGTTGTGTGGCCCCTATTGAGTCTAAAAGAGTGGGCCGTACTTCTAGGGATGCCAATAAACCGGGTATAAAATCTGAGGAAGGCCTAATGTCGAAACTGGTGATATACTCCAAGCTTTTCTTTTCCACAAAGAGAGGGCTTAGGGTCAGCTTCTTTCAGCTCAACGCGTCTGCTACTACGTTGCCTTTGCCAGGAGTATAGGAAATTTCAAAGTCATATGAGGCGAGGAACTCCATCCATCTTTGCTGTCTCAAGTTAAGATCTTTCTATGAGAAAAGATACTTCAACGATTTATGGTCAGTATATAATTCGAATTTCTCACCTAAGAGATAATGGCGCCAAGACTTAAGTGCAAAGACGATGGAGGCCAACTCAAGATCGTGGGTTGGGTAGTTCTTTTCATGCACTTTCAATTGTCTTCCACCATAAGCTACTACCCTCCCTTCTTGCATCAGAATAGTGCCTAGTCCTGTACCACAAGCATCAGTGTATACGGTGAACATCTTGCTTCCATCTGGCAAAGTTAGAAATGGGGATGTTGTGAGAGCCCTTTTTAATCGTTGGAAAGCGAACTCGCAATCCAAATCCCAAGTGAACACCAGATTCTTCTTTGTTAGCCTTGTGAGTGGGGCTGAGATTTTCGCGAAATCCCTAATGAACTTTCGGTAAAAACCGGCTAGTCCAGGAAAGCTTCGGACTTCAGTTGCATTTTTTGGTGTCTTCCAATCTTGCACCGCCACCACTTTCGCGGGGTCCACGGCTAACCCTTCTTTGGACACTATATGTCCAAGAAATCTTACTTCTTCTCTCCAAAAGTGGCACTTGGAGAATTTGGCTTTTAGCTAATGAACTCGAAGAGTTTCCATGATCTCCTTCAGATGCTGAGCATGTTCTTCCTCATTCTTTGAGAAGATCAAAATATCGTCTACGATCACCACTACGAACTTATTGAGGAATTCTCTGAACACCCTTCTCATTAGGTCCACGAAATAAGCTGGTGCGTTTGTCAAACCGAAGGGCATGACAAGCCACTCGCAGAAACCGTCCGGGGTTCTGAACGCCGTTTTTTCAATGCTATCTTCAGCTACCCTTAGCTGATGGAACCCAGTAGCCAGATCAAGTTAGGAGAAGACCGACGCACCTACAAGCTTATCAAACAAATCGTCTATTCTGGGAAGCGGGTGTCTATTCTTTTTGGTCAGCTTGTTTAGCTCCATATAGTACACACGAAGACGTAGCGAACCATCTGCTTTGGTGGCGAACACCACTGGATCACCCCATTTCGAGATACTTCTCCTTATAAACCCCTTCTCGAGAAGCTCCTTAACTTGCTTACTGAGCTCCTTTCTTTCCTTTGGAGCCATGTGTCTAACAGGCAGAGCTACGGGCTTTGCATTATCAACAAGATATATGCGAAAGTCTATTTCTCGCTTCGGAGGTAAGCCTTTCACCTCTTCAAAGACATCCGGATATTCCCGGACCACTCTAACTGACTGCAAATTCTCAACAGAAGCGTCAAGCGACTCTAGATAACTAAGCATAACAGCATTCAAGGGATTACAAGAAATTTCTAGAGTGTTACCGAGCCGAGTCAAGAGCCTAACCACTCTTTTCTCACAATCAAGAATGGCACTATTATTGGATAACCAGTCCATGCCTAAGATCAGTCCATATCCTGAGAAGCCCAAAACAAAGGCACTACATCTAAATTCAACACTTAGAATAGAGATTTTCAAATCCAAGCAAACCATCGACAAATAAGCCGAGCCCCCAATTGGATTCGAAACAACCAAGGAATCTTCTACCATACTAGTGTCTAGGTGCAGAGATTCACTACAACAGATTTACCTTTTGATAGCACGTGAAAAATGCTATTATAGGTTACCATAGCATTAGTGACGATGCTATATAACAACATGCAATAATAGCTCTGCTGTATCTTATAGCTCAAATCTAAAAGCTATAGTATTATACATTTTATAACGCACGTTCACCACCATGAAATGTTTAACATTGCGTTCAGACCTTGCAATTATATTTTCTTAATAAATTCTTAACTTATTTTTTATAACGTTATCAATAATTTCATAGCACATATTCATTGCTATGAAAAATGTTTTTCCATTTTGCTTTTAAAAAAAATCCACTATTATTGAATTCCCAATTGATAGCGTTCTACTCATCTTTTTTTTATAGCATTATCACTGTTTTCATAGCTCATATTCAGGGATATAAAAAGTTTTCCCCATGGTTTTCATAGCATTTCAGATTATGATTTATAAGTGAATTTTCCGCTATGAATTCGTTGTATTACATAGCATTTTCACTGTTTTTATAGCATACATTCAATGATATGAAAAAGTTTTCCATACTATTTATTTTTTATATAGCATTTCACCTTTTATTTCTATAAGTGCAATTTTCCGCTATTAATACTTTTAATATATATAGCACATATTTCAGCTATGATCTTTATAGCAAATCTCTTATTTTATTTGTGCACAATTCATACAATTAAACAGCAAATTCACAAGACAAAACTGTCAATAACAAAAAAATAATACCAAAAGCAAATTTGATTTCATTACAAAAGTCATAGTTAATAGATCTACTAATACATATAGAAATAAGTCATCATACATGTTCAAACATCGTTTCAAAACAAGATTACATGAAAAACCACTTAGGCTTCAGCTTGTAAGCTTGTCCAATTTCGAAAACCGGCAGTTCACGAGCACAAGTTACAATCTTATAACAACCATATTAAATAGTCACATTTCAGCTTGGTTTTTTGCATTGAACGTTATTTGTCTACCCATATTAAATAGTCTAAGTGAATTTTTATGAAGCCTGGAGGTTTCCAACGTGTTCATTCGTATTCTTCCACGAAATATTGGTTAAAACAAAGTTGATCTGTTATGTTAAATATTGATATTAAATACGAGTACCAAAATATATGGCATAGGTGGGCTACCGTATGCATGGTTAAATTGAGCATAACAAAGAATAAAATTCATGGGTGCTCCTTCTAGGAAGTTTTACCCTTTTTCATTCATTCGTGATTTAATGCATCATTCGTGTTTTAATGCACAAGTTATGGGTAGCAATCAAGTGAGGCATTATCCTTTATTATTTTGTTTGTTCAGACCTACTGTTAACCATAATTTTTCCATTGTTCATCACATTTGATGCAGTGACGTATCTACCATCTAATTGGGGTGGGCAACTGCCCAACCCAAGAAAACCAAAAAATATTAACCTAAACTGGAGGAAACTTTGTGCAAGAAAACACTCCTAGTGCTCTACACGCTGTACCTGATACTAGTGGAGGACTATTGGATGAAATAGCTTTGCTGATATGAAGTTAAAATGCAATTCATATTCTCAATTTGGGTGACATCATTTTGTAGTAATAACTAATGAGCTTTTTAGTTCCATTGCCAAATTTGTTTCTAAAATCATTTAGTATACTATATAGTATTCTTCCCTATAAAGGTCAAATTCACATCCAATGAACTAACCATAAATTAAGATTCTCTTTACGGCCTATTGCACTTAAAAGCTAACTGAATACATTAATGAATCTTTCAAGTCAGAAACACGTCTATCTTTCCCAGGTTATTCACAAAAGCAAGTAACTCAATTACTAAACAATAAAGGTCATGGTCATCTTTGTATTTTCACTTAAATATGTTCCCTGTCACATTATAAATAACCCTAAAATCTGCTTAAATAAGGTACTAAAATTTCACGATGAGAACAAATTAATGGGACTGGTCAGAGCAATGCTTTAAATTGTCAAAATCATTTGAACCCTGCGGTTTAGTTTTGTATCATTGAAATCATGCAGCTACCAAAAGGTGGTCAACCACCGACCACCATTAGCCATCCCGACAGACTTTCGCAACCGAATGATGAAAATCGGATTCAGCGATAAATGACTGACCAACGCATTGTACCCTAGGATACAAACTATGGTGCTCTAACAATGCCTTAAATTTTAAAATTTTCTATCAAATATCATATCACTTGTGTAGTTTCGCCCAACGCAAACAAAAATCCTGGTTTCGCCGTTGATTTGATGTATAAATTCAAGAATCCAATGTTTAAACCCCTTGATGTCTATAATATGGGTATTAAATTTGATTTAAGGCTTATTAAACCCGTTACATTTAGTATTATATTCGATGGGGATATATTCATTAACCAGTAGCCAACTATTATGTATACATTGCAAAATTTAATTACCAGAAAATTTAATTACCTCATCACATACATTATGTTCTTACAGGCTGCCCTAACTGCATTTATTTTATAAACTACTTGAAACATATGTGGCCAACTATCCGCAGGTTATTAACATATGCATTAACCAGTAGCCATATGCATTTATTTTGTTAATAACATATGAATTATACATGTTATTATTATGATATTAACATATGCATTTATTAATATAAATGCATATGTTGATAACCTGCTTAATTCGATGCATATGTTATTAACAAAATAACTACTTGAAACATATGCATTACCCAGTAACCATTAGTGAATGTTATTAACAAAATATTGATGCATCGAATTAAGCAATGATTTTATAAACATATGGAGCCAACTATCCCCAGGTTATTATTACAATCTTATAAATATATGTGCATGCTTTTCATGTTTGACTGGTTAAGAAGCAAAGTTTATTATACTGTTCACAAATCTAGATGCAGCTATTACAAAAATAGCGACACAAAGATTATTTAAAAAAATTACCTGCATAGGTAGCCAAAATCCACGTCCATTTTCCAAAGATGATCAATTACCTATATACATGTAGGATATTTGATTCATAAATTCAGAATTTTATATATGAACAATTTTATTTAACAATAATGAGATGCTTAATAGAAGATGAATCCGATACAATATTTGTCATAGGCCAAGCTATTGTAGAGCCAACGGCATCTTCAATGCATTCAAACTCAGTCGCAGGTCTCCACAAACGTGCAGCTGGAACTATTTCAATGTCAACCCAAACTCTAGCCGTACCCTCTCTTAACGGGACGAAATGTACCGTTATTTTTGGGCCGGTTGAAGCCATGCGTCCCTTGGCAACTATAGTTCCCGTTCCAAATACATCAACCAACTTACATTTTTTCGATGTAGAATTTGCAACCTATCAAGTAACAACAATAATTGATTATATAAACTACTTGAAACACATTATCTTGCAAACAAAGCGGAACTAATATTTGAACTATAAATGACATATTACCATAGGAATTGATACCGGGTTCGTCAAAGGACTGAAAGATGCTTGAGTGCTTACTTTCTCGATAACAAATTTAGATTCTGGCCAAGCTACTTTTTTACCAACGGCTTCTCCAACATATCTCATACTAGTCGTTGGCTTCCATAAAAAAGCCTTCATTTTTTTGGATTGTCTATCGATACTAGCTTGGCGGCTGGTCCAAGAGGTATACCATTAACAATTTTTTTTGGATCACTATCATAGATTCGTCCTTCCGCAACTATTTCTTCGCTTCCCATCCAATAATATATCTTGCATTTATTATCTTCATTTCCATTCTGAAGAAAAAAACCTTCTATCAATAACAAAAATTATAAAGCATATACAAAAACTTAAAAACACTGATATAGTTCAAAGTTAATATTTCGGAGCATGGATCATAAGCTATTATTATAATAAATGATTTCCGTAATGAAGTGGATTCTTGAAACTAAATCCGAGAGTTATGTAAAAATATGGTGGTTAAAGATTGAAGTGTGATGTATTTTTAAAATTCTTAAAATGCATTTTGGATCTACTTGGTTTTTAGAATTATTTGTATTAGGCACTGAAACTACCATAACATAGGTGAAGATAACTCAGTGAATTTCATCGGGTATATCTATATGTTTAGCTTATGTGAAATTATATAACTCATGTCTTAATATTTTGAAGTATATCTATTATAGGTATGAATTCATTTTATCTTGACACTTAATTCAATTTAACTAGATATTAGGACTTGTGAAATTTGTAACACGAAAATTATCACCTGTCCAACGGGTGGAAAAACCTATCTTCACTAGTATAAATGCATAAATTTATGTGTGTCGGATAATTAAAGATTCTAAATTTTATTTAAGAAATATTCAATACGAAGAATTAATTTTATTAAAACACTGTCATTATTATTATGTGTGTTAGAAGTGAAAAATTCTGGAGATCACATATCTTTATTTCAAGTAGTCTTGTTGGCGCTCAAGCTAGCAAAACGATAGTGAGATTTCATTGATATGTGCTTATAAAGTGAATGGTGTTGCATGATAAAAATCTGTAGTGATATTCTATTGATAAGTGATCAAAGAAAAACATTTCCAACCCTTCTCATAAAAAGATTTCACGTAACACATATAAAATTATCCTGTAGTGATAGTGAATTATTTTCATGAAAATGCAAATATATGCAGTTTTAGAGTGCAAATATTTACAGTTTAAAGCACAAACACATGTAGTTCAAACTGAAATTTTTTGGACCTTTTACTATAGAATGCAGATTTAGTAAAATTATTTTGCTCAAATTAACTCCGGATTAATTGCAGATCCAATTTTGAGTAGTGACTCAATTTGTATGTATTGCTTCTAATATTATACGTGTAGGTATTACAAACACCTGGTTGATATAAAAAATGATAGCAATCAAATGTAGGGTCGGTTTTATGGTCTGGGTTGCTGTAGGCAACACACAAAAATGAACCAAAATATGTTGCTCGTTGGAAAAAAATGAACTGCAGATGAGATTGCAATAGTTATGCCAGTGCAAAAAGCCTACATATTAGAAAATGATCTTGCCATGTAAGCATGCACAACCCATGACAACTTTCCATTGCTTCACGGTTTGTTTTATTTTGTTCGTATATTGTTACAGCAGTCAAAAATTTTGTCTGAATATTTCTTCAAGATCCGAAATATAAGGATCTTAAAGATCCGAAATATAAGGATATTTAAAATAAAAACACTTAATAATTTATTACAATTAATAATATTTTATATAAGCAATTATGGTCCCTAAAGTCATGCTTATACATAATGAGCGGTATGTTGTGCCACATGCTTATGCCACAAGAATGATTCAAAGTCAAAGCCTGATCTTTCCGTATAGAAACTTAAGCACTGAGGGCGGGCCACATACATACATGGCTGTGATATTTTATTTATGCAATTAGAATTTTAGAAAACGGTGGTACCCATTATGATGCTTAAAAGTAAGGGACCAAACCATTGAAAAATGAAGCAGCCATCAAAACACCAAAAAAATTACTAAGGAAAAGTTCGCATCGTCAAAATGGTCAGTTACCGATTTAGACACGTTTGACGCGTCCAAGATGGTAACTGTACATTTTGTCTCATTTCCGTATAAGAGCTAAATGAACCATTGTCATCATATGCGGTGGATGCATCAGACGTCAGTGGTTCTTTTTTCCGGCTATATAGAGCCAACTTGCTCCTCATTAACTTATTCACCTTTGTACCTAGATCGAAATACTAAAAGCACTTCAAATTTTAGAAAAAAATAGAAGTGAAACAGTAAGCATATTTACAGAGCAAGGTGAAAGCACACACATAAAACTGCGTACTCTATGTTTTAACACAAGCAGAAAAGATTTTGGAAAAGAAGAACATTGGAACAATAAAAACAACAATCACAATAAATTTAATAAAGATAATCTTCATGACTTACGACCAAGTTGGTAAGTTATCCTTATAAAATAACAAACCTTTAGAGAGGCGAAGACGATCCGTTATCAAAAGCTAATCCATTGACAAAACCTTGACATTTGGTTTCTTCTACCAACTAGGATTATAAAACCACACCAAAAATATGAGGTTTATTTTAGTTTCCGTAAGAACACAACCTAAATTGATACTAGCACTTCAATTAAGTTGAAGTTTGGTTTAAAATGGAACTCCAAATGGATGCCCTTTCTAAAACTCATGAAGCGACCTAAATAACCGACAACGACTTGCAAGAACTCATAATAACACTATTGTCATGATATCCACATATGCATAGGCAAAAAATAATATATTCCATTAAGATAACTCTGGTAAGCAATATTATTAGCATATACTCGAATAAAAATGTTCTTTGGTGAGGACACCTAAAATTTAAAATTGATTTGTAATGTGTGCTAACTTGGAACTGAGCCATGCACATCCAGTTTTTAGTCAGAACTTATGCAAAAATTAAAACTGGCATGAAATGTATGACAAACTTCACAAAGATATAAAAAATATGTTAAAGTTTCCATGACATAAATATGATTTTGGAAGGAATAAATTAAATTAATTAAATGAAGATATTGAAAAAAAGAAACATTATCATTATTTCCTAAAATTAGCACACTTTAAATCAGAAAATGTAAAAATGCAAGCACATGGAGTACATTTTGAATAGCGTAAATGAAGATAAAATAGAGTAAACGGGGAAAAGGTTAAGGAGCTAAGGTTCGTAAAAGGTGATGAAAGACTTTAGCAATTTGTGTAGTAAACTTGACTATTATGATGCCCTAGGCGGCCGCCTGCTGGGCCTAGCCCATAAGCCGACTATGATCAAATGTACCACTAAGAGCATATTTGAATTAATGTACCATATATGTTAATATATACCTTAAAATATTATTATTTCCATTCAAATCTGATTAAACGGTGATTCAAAATTAGTATATCTCTTACTTTTGTGCTGCTGTGCAGGTGTAAAGTGGAAGACAAACCAATAGTGTTGCTTGTAAAATTTCAGTTTCAGCTTTTTCGTTTTGATGCTTCCTCTTTCTTCTTTATTAATTTTCGGCGTTTTGAGCACGCCCTTGTGTGACTTTGGATAACTACACAACTATTACACACATATATTATTGTGTTGCAATGGAATTCTATTTCATAGTTATGGTATTGAAATGCCCACGACTTGCTGCTTAAAAACACTTTGTGAAGTTATTATGCTAAGGATTCATGGCTATCCACATTCGGAATATATAAACTAGTTTATGCCTGGAGTAGTTCCAATAAAAAAACTAAATTAAAATGTTACCACAATGTCTTCTTTCTCTTTTTCTCTCGTGCGCACGATTACTCTATCAGCTGGCCATGCTACTATCATATTCTTAGCCTCTCCAACACGTGTCATTGTAGCCGTAGTCCTCCACAAATAAGCATCTGTTATCTTCGGAAATTCTATCAAAATCTTCATAGCATTCGGTCCTAAAGGAAATTGATGTACAAACTCATTCGGATCACTTGATAAAACTCTTCCTTCGGCAACTATTTCATCACACCCATTACAATCCAATAAATGACTTTTTTTCATGCATTTCTCTGAAATGCCCTATGATTAATGAAATACTTAAAACTATATTAAAAACCAAAATACAAATGTTGCAATGTAACTTAAAGTTACCGTTTCAGATGTGCTTGCATCAGTCCGATTTTCTATCCCTAACAAATTAGTAAATAAGTTAGCGCTTTACAACACAAACCGCTATAAACAATAATATGTTATATCATATAATGAACAAAGTACTAATATTTACCAGATTGTTCACTAGCATGCGAATTGTCTGCTTCAATTCCGAAATAGTATTTTGACAGTCGGTTAGTTTCTTATTGTAACGAACCGGTAACTTCGACATATTTAAATATAAGTTCGATTAAGAGTTAACAATAAAATAAATATTTATATTTGAATTTTGATGTACAATTTGGAACATTATCTATTTTGAACAAAGTTTGTGTTTATTTTCAGTAGAATCCTCTCCGTAAATTTATTTTCAATATAAATGGTTTTGTCAAAACGAATATTTTATAATAGAGTTGGAACGTCGAAATCTTGACTTGGAATTAAAATCAATTTTTGGTAATTTAATTTGTGGTACAATTTATTTAAGGGAAAGTTTATTTCAAATTATAAGATTTCGAAGTTGTTTACAATAAATGAGCTGATTTATTTTAATATAGATTTGATATCGAATTGGTAAATATAAATTTAAAATTTCAGTCTATGTTCGGTTTGATAAACGAAGAATGAACTAATAATTTTTCTAAAGAAAGAAATGAATTAACAGTTTTAATATTGAAGCCAAAATTCCATGTTTCTAAAATTTAACGTCGGATAGGTTCAACATTTTTTTCATTATTAAATTTTAGCACTGTTATCCGCAGTGCGTGTTCACTAAAATTGTACGTAAAACAGTTTAACATTCGTTACCGCGTTCGCTGCGTTGTCCATTTATGTCCATATAAATAAACAAATCATAATAAATAAATAAATAAATAAATAAATAAGAGAACATATAAAATGTAATTATAATTTGTCAAATATGTAACTAAATAAAGGAAGAAATAATGGTGCGTATACAAATTTGAACTGCAAGGCTTTGCTACATGTGTAAATAAATATTCAGCCAATTCAATGCTCATCTCTATTAATATGTGTTTTCCATCTTTGGAAAAATTCTCCTAGATTGCCTCTAGTTTAAAATTTCATCCCTCTCTATAAATATGGCAACAACAAAATATATATCCCAATAAATTAAATTTTATTAAAACAATTCTTATTCAAGTCAATCTACATGGGCACTTGGTAGCAATTTTTGGTTCAAGGATTAACACGTGGTTTTTCCCTCAGCTGAATTTCTCCACGTTGTCTTCAAGAACCCTCCGCACTTCCTTTCTTTTATACCGCTTTCTCCTTTTCGTCCCATCTTCTTCCTCATGCTTGATCTTCCATACTTTGCTTCAGCTTTCAGTTGCTTCAGCTTTCAGTTGCTTCAACAAAGAAATCCGAAAATAAAGGAAAAAAAAGGATAAAAAAAAAACGCGGACTCTCTCTCATGCAAATCCGGCATCCCTTCCGAGCCAGCACACCGCTGCTAAGCTTCAGCACTTTTTCCGGCAAAATAGACCAGCTCCGCTCCGCCATCAACGCAGCTGCCCAGGCGTCTCGTTCGAATTCCAATAGCATCTCCAGTTTGCGTGAGTTCTTTTATCCATGTTCCTTTGACAGTATATGTATATGCTTACTTAACGTATATGCTTAAGCCTTATAGCTGAGTTCTTAAACCTTTGCCTAAATGGTTTTTGCCTACTTTGTATAAGCAGCTTCCCTCCATTCACTATCACTCTTCAACAATATCCATGCATGAGTTGTTTTCCTCCTTGTTTGCTTTTAACAATGCATGTACATATAAATCTAAGTATCTATATCTGTGTGTGGACTGTAAGCTTCATCTTGGGTAGATCATCATGGAACCATGTTCCTTTCCTTGCTCTTTTGGCCCTACGCTGTAGCAAGTTGGAGCGCATGCCGTATACATGCATGTGTAATAGAACTTGAAAATACATATGTGATACTTTTACATGTTGGGAGATTTTGTGCAAGTCCAAAAAAAAAAGGAAAAAATAAATAAATATATATGTATGCCAGAACCTTAATTTGGAGTTACATGCGTATGGGTCTGTAGCTTTTTGAGTTTCGGCGTTTTTACCTTAGAAAGGCTTGCGCATGTACTACTAAAAAAAACAATATAAGAAAATATGTATATATTTAGTTGCATGCGCAAGCAAGTTGTAGACGGGAAAATAAAAAATAAAACAAAGTTTTCAATTTCTTGGTGGCCTGCGTGCATATTTTGTGTCAGTAGGAACATATTCTCAAGTAACTTTTGATTGCAAGTTCGAGTTTTGCTATAACTCAGTTTTGACGAATTCCATATTTAGGTTCTGTTTTGGAAGATCTTACATAATAAAATTACACTATTTTCTTCTAGGTTGTTGACATCTTTCTTTTACCATCGTTAGCATCATCTTTGTTCGCTCGCCGTACTTTCTCGCTTTTGACACGGAAGGTGAGTTTTTACTCACTCACAGACTAATATTTTTATTAAGTGAATTAAAGATTTGAAATGTTGAATGAAATGTTAGTTGCTCTAGAATTGTTTGCTTCGTGATTGTGCACGTGCGACACACCCTATTATATCATATGACATGATATGGATGTATGTTTGACATGCTATGTTATTTTATCATCATGCAAGTCCCTCTTTAGATTAGAAAAAAACACTACGGGTTGAAATGATACATACCCGACCCTCTTATGTATTCGAATCGAATTGGGATGCGGGTTGAAATGATACATACCTAGGATTCCGAATATTTTAAAGATTGGATTGAAATGATAAATATCCGTATCACTTGACCATAGGATAGAAAATTTTATACGGACACCGTGGTCAATAAAATTATTTTAAAAAATTTATCGATTTTGGCAAGTTGAAGTTTTAAGGAAATTTTCTATATATCATAAAGAAAGTTAAAAGAAGTTTTTGCAAATTTTTCTTGAATGTTTATAAAGGGATCCAATTTGTATGAAAATAAGTTGTAAAAAGAGTTTCAAGTTAACACTTAAACTTTTATCTATCTAGATGAATTTTTCATAACTTTATGTTTATGATATGATAAATTTTGAATGGAATAATTTAATGTAAAGATTTGCAGACTTGCGAATGTTTCAAAGCTTATTTTAATATATGAATTGAAAAATGAATTTTCACCACGTGAATGTAAGACGAATTTTGTCGGAATGAAAGTGTTTTCAAGTATGAAAGAATATGAATCTAAATCATGGTGAATACGGGTTTAGTCAACAAGTTAGAATTTAATGGGTCATATTTTGATTTACAACAAATGTTAAATTTTTTTGGGGTTTATTATATATAAAAAAAGGGATATGTAAATCCAAGGCAAACAATGATTGGAAAATCGTTAATCGTGAAGCATTGAATTTGAACTAAACAAAAAGGGAATTTGATCTAAAGGTGAAATTTTGATGAGGAAAGAAATTGTGAAACTTGGATTTAGGTTGGATTGGATTAATATTTTAATAGTACTATAAATTTTATAAAGGTAATTTTTCTGCATTACTTGATTTTGTAAGTATTCTTTTATAAAATAAATTTGATTACTTTAGCTATATACACTTTATAATAGTTTTCTACTATATATATATATATATATATATATTTGCGTATGCATTGTTTTTAAATTTAATATATCTATACTATTTTTCAACCTTAATTTTTCAAAATTATTTTTTATAATCCGAATATAAACTATGTCCAATCCAGTCTATTGATCCAAAGGGTGAAATAAAGAAATTCGAGCAATAGCGATATTTCAAAAAATTGAAAGTTTGAAACTAGTGGTTGACAAAGGAATTTTTAATAAGTAGATTTGCAACCTTAATCGAACCAACTATGTGAGTAATTGATTTTGGGCCAATATTTGAAATAAATTTAATTTGCGATACTCGAAATATGATTTCAAAGCTAATGGCCACGGTGTGGAAAATGTAAATGTTTAGTTGTTAAAGAGACCGGAGTCGGCAAGTGGCATACTCTCTGTCAGTGCCGGTACCACTTTAACAACGGTGTACGTGATGACGTATCCTGAATGAAGCATGATGACTTGAAGGTGATTACTGGATTGAAGAAGGCGAACGATAGCGAAATGGCCTTGACCTTCGGGTCATAATTGAAATGACTAAAACATAAGCTATACCGTGACTAATTGAGGTAGCACCTTTGATTGGACACGCTTCTTCGATACCATTTCTATGACTATGTTGATGATTTGGGCGCCCTTTTTTGATTATGGGAGTGTGTTCCAAGGTGGGCGGTAGTGGCTGCTTTCCGTTACCACCAGTCCGGGAGTGCAACTGGTAGAATCCAACCCTGGGTATTGCCTCGAGTGCCTTATCATTTACCCTAGCGAGCCTCATACGATTTTGATTTGTATCGTACCTATGAAGTTCCCTCTGATGCCTTCCGTGTTAGGTTGGGTTTACGGTACTGTATAGATTACGGTATTATAAATGGTGTAAGGGTAAAAATGTAATCCCGCTTATGCTATTTTCATTATATTTACTTTACTGAATAGACATTTCAATAATAGCGTACTATTATATAGATATTAGTTTTGCAGATCCTTATAGGATGGAAATCCCAAACATCCTTTAAGTTATTGTACATTTCAGTGGACACTTCATTTGAGTTAATTCACTTATATGAGATTGTTAGTCCTGACTCGAGTATTTTGTTTTGTTTTATTTCTTGCAAAATGCCCGGGTCAGACCGAGTATTGCAGCTTGACGATCTATCTATTAGAGCTTGAGTTTTGTGGGAGATCCAGTCATCCATCTACTATGTCACATGCAGTTATGCTCATCTTGGCTTATTGCCAAATATTAGTATGGTTCTATATTCCTTCTTCCGCTTTATCCATATTTATTCTATACTCTGATATTATATAAAGTTAATGTTTTGTAATATTGTATAAATTTTACTTCCGCTGTGAGATATTCAGTGTATGTAATTCTGTGATGATTTATATTTCAATTTCATAAGCAATAACAATCTGTTGTTTTGAACGATTCGAGTTGGTTTAGTTACTGACTTGGAGCGGACAAAATGTCAGGTCGTTACAGTTGGTATCAGAGCTTTGGTTATACAAAGCTTAGCTTATGAAGTTGAGACGCTCATTAGAGATGGGGTAGCAATATCCTAGAATGAGTGAAATCAACTTAGAATCATTCCGAGAGAGCGTATTTTGAAATTTAAAAATATTTTAAATGATTTCAAAAGGATTTTTCTAAATATGAATAATTTAAAATTTTAACCTTGTTTTAATGATATATCTTCGTTTTAATCCTTTCCTTTGAACTCGTCCCCTGTTGTGTCCTTCTTAAGTTAGGATTTGTCTGAATCTAAGTATCGTTTTTCTTTGTCTCATTTTAGAAACTTAGATTGGCCATGTCTAGAGCCAGAAGTCTTCCTTACCTATCCTTGATAAATCCATCTTGTTCGTCCGGTTATTCAGCTTTTAGCTTATACTCTAACTTAGCTCGAATCAAATTAAACTTGGGTATGGAATTTACAATAAAACTAGAATAAATAACTAAGTATTAAAACAATTGGTTATGTTGAATAAACTGAATTGAAAATTCAATAATATTGAGCTAGATGTGGACTTGTAACAATATATTAAAAGAGAATTCAACGATTAAAGTATAAGAACTTGTAAATTTGAAAGTAATGACCTAAGATGAAAATAACTTAGTTTAAAATACCTGTAAAGGGCAACAAAAATCTTCCGGAATAAGTATAGTGTAAATTGAAAGTTTATAACTATAATTTGGTTTGGAAAAAAAATATAGTAGTTCGACTTTCGGAACTAAAATCATCTTAATAATTTGTATATGCATATATTATAACATTTCATGAGTAAGTGAAACAAAAATTAGACTAGTATTGATATCTATATACGGTTTATAAGTAGGAAAATGATAAACTTAAGATTTTGGGGACAACCCGCATTCGGAAAAAAAAGCCCTATATAATAACACTTTGCATGATTTCCATTATAAGTTTGAGATCGTATAAGTAAATAAATGTGACGATCCCAAAATCCGAGGGGCGGTATTAAGGATAATCATAGGGAAATAACACATTAATCATCATAGCAGAGTACAGATAATAGCAGAAACAATAAATAAAACAATTTTACATGGATATGACAGCGGAATCACAACATGTAGGAATATCAGAATAGCATAACGTGGGATATACTTAGTAAATTAAAGGAAAGTGATCAGTCATCATCGCCAGAGGCGGAATACATATACATATAGTGAGAAATACGGAAAGTAAATCAGTCTGCATCGCCAGTGGCGGAATCATAATGTAAATACAGTAATGGCGGAAAATATCAAAGTCATCTCTATGAAGTCAGCCTCTCCATGAGCCAAAAGTGCACTCTATGCAGCAGTGCAGAACCAAAAACCACTTGTCACCTGTGTACTAGGCTGCCCGTGTGAAAATAAGGGCACCCGCGTTTGCAAAGTGAAACAAACAACGAGTCAGTCATGGGGACTGGTATGAGGAATCTATTTAACAGTTAAACAACAGTAAATAGCAAATCATAGGACCACGCCACTTTCGCGGAACGGGTTTACTCCAGTGATTGCTAGTGCATTTAAAACAAAGTAAATTCTTTTAAAACAACGCAATGCTTTTAGAAAGAATGAAGCCATTATAAGACTCAGGTCCCATCACACAATGCAACGCAAGCCGGAGGATAGAGTTTTACCTTATAATAGCCAAATATGCTTGATACGTATAAAGCAAAATCATTTGATATTATTACTAGTGCATGTATGTTTCAAAACGAATAGCATCATGAATATCAATCATAGACGGCATAAGTGCCCCATACCACTATGTCGCCATACTAGTTCTACAATCAAGTTCGTTATTTCGTATTGGAAATTGGATTTCCGTCATGAGTCAAGGCAAGGGGCAAGCTCCTCTCTGCTTCGAGACACTCTAGCAAATGCCTCGGGACTACACACTCTTGGTAACCCCTGGATCCTCCAAGGCCGGTCCTCTCTTACGTTTGAGGAATGGCAATTCCTGAACACACGTTTCCCGGTCCTTACAGACCTATAATCGAGGCGCCTCGTATTCCAACAACCACATAGGTGAAAAATATATATAAATGTCAGGGCTGGTAAGTCACTGACACCACCTTAGCTAGAAAGAAACGTCATGCTCTCCTTGGGTCCTTATCCCGTTTTAGACTCATACCGAGGTGTGAGGTTCGCGAATCTACGAAATACACAAAGCTAGGTCACATAGACCTTGCTCTGATCATCATCCACAAGACTTTGCTTTGCAACAGAAGCCTTGATCACAGCATCTTGGCATGCCACATAGGAAGTCCACTCCATACGATTGATTCCCATCGATATATAACCTCTGAGCTCGTACGTCTCAGAGAAGGGCGTTAAGCAAAAGAATAAATTCTCCGCCGCCAAACAGATATATATTTAACAGAGATCAATCAGTACAGAACAAAATCCAATGTCAGACACACAGTCCATTTACAAGTCCGTCCTGGGTCTGAACAAAACCGGAGGCGTCAAATTCCTCGTATATCCATCCAATCAACACATACGTTCAGACGGCTACTACTTCCGTCCCCTTCCGGTAGCTACTCCGGTTAGGATCCTCAGTAGCGCCCATCCAACCGATACGAAGATCGTCGGTCTTGAATCGTCTTTGCATTTTCCAATTCGAATCGCTCGATAAATTATTTGAAATGAGGGTTAGCTCGGCCTTTTCAAATAATTCACGTCATTAGAATTTAAATCGATTCTTTATATGGTTATATTATTCGACATCCATCTTTCAGTTATTTAGTGTTATTTTCGTGTCATACACGTACAACCATCAAATATCAAACAATTCAAGCCCAATTGGTTTCTTTGCAACCTATGTTGCTTATAATATTTTATAACGATTTTTCGCCATTTTTATTTATTTAAAAATGGCCATATTTAATTAAACGACATTTCAGGTCGTGCCGTGGCACTGGCGCTGTTTTTCTCCTAATTTGTTTTACACATATCGGAAAATCTAACCGTTGGATTTCTACAAAGTCTATATCAGTGGGAAGGTATTCCCAAAGCGAACCCAACGGTTCCAGTATCGTGAGAATCCGACGGTCGGATCTTCCACACTAGTCGTTTGAAGTTACGGTTTCAAAATTCGAACTGCAGCGTCGTTATTCGATAAAATTTAATTATATTTCTGTTTATATTTCGATTCTGGCACTATTTTTCTTCAGATTTGAATTTAACATTCCGGACAATCCAACCGTTGGATTTTTACAAGGTTGGTGCCGTTGGAAAGATATTTCCATGGCGAACCCAGCGGTTGCGGTTTCGGGAAAATCCGATGGTCGGACTTCTCGTACTAATCGTTTCAAATTACGATTCCGAAACGCGAACTGCACGGCCTTTATTCCTTTTAATTATATTTATATTTATATATATAAATATAGTTCATTCCATAGTTTCAACTATAGTTCATTTTATATTTTCAATTTCGTTTTCACTTCAAATATTTCACTAACGCCTTAATATTTCGAAAAATTTCGCCATAACCTCCTTTGTACGGGGAGGGGTTTGGAAATTTATTGGGCCGTATTAGGTACCCAATAAATCCTAAAAAGCATTCACATATTTTTAGTGATATATTTTGGTGTTTACGGGGGAGCATGTACTGATAATCACTCCAGAGAATAAATTCCCGTCACCCCGTTTCCGTGTGGAAATAAATAGTCCATGTGCCGTATCTAATAACTAGAGCGACGTGATTATTGCCAACTCTAGACCCGTGTGGGGTTTTTATTAATCTGGCAATTTATCGTTATAATTTATATAGTCCATATCAGTCATCAGTTCAACCTGTAGTACATAGTCATCGCCATACAAGCCTCTTGCTTGTATGGTAAATCTTCCACCTCGTCACACAAGCTCCAATTGCTTATGTGGAATATGATGTAGTATGCCTATCGTCAAGAAGTATGCCATGTAGTGTAGTTCAAAATTAATTGTTACTATCCTATGGCGTTGTTTATTATTTCACACAGAAAAACCAGCACTCCGCATCCAATGGCATTCACAGGAGTTGATATATAAATAAAATTGCGCAGCCAACTCATCAAGGTTTACTTATTTGTCGGGCACGCAAATAATTTCTTTACTCTACAGCTAATCCATTTTTTTCCTGTTCAACACATATATATATATGCAGAACAAAGCTAATAGTAATATTTCTAGCAAACTATTATTTATTTCAACACGTGTGTATTTTTAACTAAGCGTATACATGATAAAAGGAATATTTTTATCATCAAAAATATTTATTCGACACATGTGTATTTTTAACTAAGCGTATACATGATAAAAGGAATATTTTTATCATCAAAAATATTTATTCGACACATGTGTATTTTTAACACTTCCTATTCACTATAAAAATATAGTTTTCATTGTCAATTCATTTTATTTTTAGAAGACGATAACATTCAACACAAGAATTTCAACTCGACGAACAAATTGCAACTCAACACATGAATATTCTATATCGTTTGTATATATATAAAAATGTGATTTTTATCGCTAAAGCCATTTGTTTAAATTCAAATAATATTCAACACATGAATTTCAACTCAACGAATGAATTGCAACTCAACACATGAATATTCGATATCGTTTGTATATATATAAAAATGTGATTTTTATTGCTAAAGCCATTTGTTTAAATTCAAATAATATACAACACATGAATTTCAACTCAACGAATGAATTGCAAATCAACACATGAATATTCGATATCGTTTGTATATATATAAAAATGTGATTTTTATCGCTAAAGCCATTTGTTTAAATTCAAATAATATTCAATACATGAATTTCAACTCAACGAATGAATTGCAACTCAACACATGAATATTCGATATCGTTTGTATATATATAAAAATGTGATTTTTATTGCTAAAGCCATTTGTTTAAATTCAAATAATATTCAACACATGAATTTCAACTCAACGAATGAATTGCAACTCAACACATGAATATTCGATATCGTTTGTATATATATATATATAAATGTGATTTTTATTGCTAAAGCCATTTGTTTAAATTCAAATAATATTCAACACATGAATTTCAACTCAACGAATGAATTGCAACTCAACACATGAATATTCGATATCGTTTGTATATAATTCCAATGAATGAAAATTATTCTAACACATAATTATTTCAGAAAATTTCGGCAGCATAACGGCAGGGTAGTTAAAACCGGGACCGTCCCTAGTACGGCTCCTCGCTCTACCTTAAAACCTCGCGGTTTTTGACAATGGGGATCATGCATCTAGTTCGCACGTAGGCGGCATGTTTTATTTTCAATTCCACAATCCTATTTTATTTAGTTTCAACCATAAGAGGGTATTTTTCAACCACAAAGGTATTTTTCAACCATAATATCAACCACAAACAATTATTTCCAACCATTCGTCAAACCATATGATATCACGTCAATCACAAGCAATAAATATCGTCCATGGTCTGTGGACGAGGGGAGTATATATATATATAATATAATAATTGACTTGCATTTTATCACAATTCAAAGCATATATGTTTCAAACAACGCTTGTATAATTTATACATCGCTAATATAACTTATACAACACATGTACATGAGGTATACAATGCGTATATAATTTACACTTCGCTTATATAATTTATACAACGCGATTTCATTCACACAGATAGTTTAGATTCCTCACATTGGTTATGGCGGTGCTAAAAATCGTAGGAAGGTCAGAAAAATCCGCGGCTTCTTCTAGAATGTAGAGAGCCTCCTTGCGGTCACGGTGTCTCCTGTTTCATCGAATTTCGTTAAAGAACAAAAAAAATATTATTTTTCAAAGTTTTGCAACGCTTTATAGTGTTAAAACAGTTTAAAATTATTTAAACCGTTAGTTTTCAAACCTGTTCAATTCTAGGTTTGGATTTTTCTCTTGATTCGTAGCTCTAGATGACGATCAGACTGTTGGACGTCGTCGAGGGAGGAAAGAGCTTTCCGGCGCTGGTAGTCTGAGGTGGTGCGACGGCGAATCGAGGCGGCGGCGGCTCCAGGAAGGCGACGGCGAAACGAGGCGGCGGCGGCTCCAGGAAGGCGACGACTTTGAAGCGCCAGAACTCGACGATGGCGGCTCTGTTGGTGGCGAAACTGGGTCGGATGTGGAGAGGGGAGTACGGCGAGCAAAAGCTTCAACGGTGGTCGGCGGCGAAACGGCCTGAGGCGATCGGAAAAAGGGGGGAAAGCGTCGAGCTATGGGGATCGTTCGTTTCGTCTGGCGGCCAGGGTTTTTTAGGTTTTTTTTTTTTTTAAAGAAAATTTCCTATTGGCCAGTACTTATAGAAAATTTTTAAATAGTGTTTTTGCAAACGGATTCCTTTTTAAACCCAACGACTGTCGCTCCTAGCTAAATACCCCCATTCCGGACACAATGGGATATGTTTCGTTGGCCATTTCGACTGTTACAGTCAGTTATTTTTCAAATTAAAATATAAAACATTCGATATTTAATTTAAACGTACATTTCAATTTCCCAGGGCCACAAACTGTATCGAAAAATTCCAGAAAAATAAATCTAGCTTTGTTTTGACGATACGGTCCTAACAAAACCAGTTTCGTCGAATTCTGAGCTCGTTTGCAAAACGGCCATTTTTAGGTCGACCCATTTTAACAGAATTTGACCAAACACGTTATCTTTTGCCCCGCTCACATACTAGCTTCAAAAATTACGAAATTTGAAACTTAGCAATAATTTGACATCCCGGAACCAACAAAAGTGGTTTCGTCGAATTCCGAGGTCGTATGCAAAATCTCCATTTTCAAGGGCTATATATACTATATAGCGACCTTTCTGAAAATTCATTTGGCCATAACTTTTGATTTCCATTATGAAATTTCGATTTTTCAGATTCGTTAGAAAGGTATTGATAAACAGATTTAAATATTTTCAGTTTCGTTAAAATCTGTTATATTTTCCACCAGGTACAGTCAGACAAAGTTTGTAATCAAAATTTCAAACTGCCATATTATGCACAATTCTATATTTTATTGAAATAGGCTATTTAAATTATTCAAATTCCTTGTTAATATCCAAATTTAAAAAATTTAAACTGGTTCACATTTTCCGGGTTATTACAATCTCCCCCACTTAAAACTTTTCGTCCTCGAAAAGGAAATAACAGCTAAGCAGGAAATAAAATGTAAATGCAAAGTATTGTAAAGGTACCTTGCACCGGAGTTAGTCAGAGATGTCCACTCTGCATTTGGGATAGGCTTATTTAATGCTTTCCTCAGTCTCCCAAGTATAGTCTCTAGGATCACTACTCCACTGCACTTTGACTAGATGAATCTTTTTCCTTCTTAGCTCTCTAGTTTCTTTGCCAACTATCTTTAATGGCTCCCTCTTGAGTGCTAATTCTGGAGTTATGTCAATATCCTGTTGTGCTGCTTCTTCTACAACAAGATCTGGATCATGAACATGTTTTCTGAGTTGAGACACGTGGAACACATCATGTACACCAGGCAACCAATCAGGTAATGAAACCCTATATGCAAGAGTTCCAATCCGTTCAAGTATAGGAAAAGGACCAATAAACCTCGGTGCCAACTTCCCAGTCTTGCCAAATCTGATTACTCCTTGCATTGGAGAAACTCTTAAATAAACATAATCGCCTACGGCAAACGATATATCCCTTCTTCTCGCATCAGCATAACTTTTCTGTCGGCTCTGTGCGGTTTTTAATCGCTTCTTAATGAAATCGACTTTATCCGATGCTTCTCGAATCATATCGGGCCCTAACACAAGTCTGTTGCCAGGTTCTACCCAACACGCGGGAGATCTGCACGGTCTACCGTATAGTGCTTCAAATGGGGACATTCCCAAACTCGCTTGATAGCTGTTGTTGTAAGAGAATTCGGCTAAATGCAAATGATCTTCCCATGAGCCTCCAAAATCAATAACGCAAGCCCGCAATAGATCTTCTAAAATTCTATTCACCCGCTCAGTTTGGCCATCAGTCTGAGGGTGATAAGCGGTGCTTAGATTTAATTTAGTTCCCAATTCTTCCTGGAATGCTTCCCAGAATTTGTTAGTAAACAGGGGATCTCTATCGCTGACTATATTGAGTGGCACTCCATGTAGTTTAACTATTTCTCTGAAGTAAATCTGTGCTAGACTTTGAGCCGTTCTGTTGGATCGGACAGGTATGAAGTGGGCAGTCTTCGTGAAGCGATCTACGATTACCCATATACTGTCGTTTCCTTTTCTAGTTCGAGGCAGGCCATCGATGAAATCCATCGAGATTTGTTCCCACTTCCATCCTGGAATTTCTAATGGTTGTAATAATCCAGCCAATTTCTGCTGATCGCTCTTAACTAGCTGACAAGTGGGGCATCGGCTAACATATAATGAGATATCTCTTTTCATCGCCTTCCACCAGAATGTGCGCTTGATATCGTTATACACTTTGCTCACACCGGGATGGATACTTAATTTGGACTTGTGGCATTCATCAAGCACTTCTCTTTTTAGCTCAGAGATGTCGGGAACACAAATTCTTCCTTTTAATCTCAAAACCCCCTCACTATCCACTTGGAAGCTGGAGTCTATGCCTTCATTGATCCTTTTGATCATTACTTTTACAAAATTATCCTCCTTTAGAAGGGTCGAGATTCTGTCTATTAATGAAGACGTGATGACAAAACTGGCGATGATTTCATTCTTTCTGCTGAGCGCATCTGCTACAACATTGGCTTTCCCTGGAGTGTATATAATTTCAAAATCGTATGCTGCAAGGAATTCTAACCAATGCTGTTGTCTCAAGTTTAGATCTTTCTGAGTGAACAGATATTTCAAGGATTGATGATCGGTAAATAGTTCGAATTTCTCGCCCAGTAAATAATGTCTCCATATTATTAAAGCAAACACGATGGCTAATAACTCAAGATCATGAGTAGCATAGTTTCTTTCATGCGGCTTTAGTTGACGGCTGGCATATGCGATCACTTGGCCTTTTTGCATTAACACTGCGCCTAGCCCTCTAATAGAAGCATCTGTCCATACAGTCAAGTCTTGGTTGCCTTCTATAATGGTCAATACTGGAGCGGTTGTCAACTTCAGTTTTAGCTCTTGGAAAGCTTCTTCACATTCGGGAGTCCATTTGAATTTCTCATGCTTCTTTGTAAGCTTTGTCAATACTCCTGATATCTTTGAAAAATCCTGAACGAATTTCCGATAGTAACTAGCTAATCCAAGGAAACTTCGAACTTCTGTGGGAGTAGTAGGTTGTTTCCAGTTTTGAATCGCTGTAATTTTGCTTGGGTCTACAGCAATTCCTTCTTTTGACACGACATGGCCTAGGAATTTAACTTCATTCTGCCAGAAGACACACTTAGAAAATTTAGCTTTCAAGACAATTCTCCTCAGAATTTTCAACACTTGTTCTAAATGTTTTGCATGCCCTACTTTCGATTTAGAGTAGATCAGAATGTCATCGATGAAGACTAGAACAAATTTATTCAACACACCTCGGAATACTTTGTTCATAAGATCGACGAAGTATGCCGGAGCGTTGCACAAACCAAACGGCATTACTAACCATTCGTAGAATAAATCGGGACCCCTGAAGGCTGTCAAAGGAACACAGTCTTCGACTATACGCAATTGGTGGAAACCTGTAGCTAGGTCCATTCTGGAGAATACGGTTGCTCCATTTAATTGATCTAACAGATCGTCTATTCGGGGCAAAGGATATTTGTTCTTCAGTGTTTGTTTATTGAGATCTCGGTAATCAACGCAAAGTCTTAGAGTACCGTCTGATTTCTGGACAAATACTACTGCGGCTCCCCATGCTGAAAAGCTTGGTCTGATCAGACCTTTCCAAAGTAATTCTCGGGTTTGACTACTTAACTCTTCTTTTTCTTTCGGAGCCATTCTTCGTATTGGATGTACTACTGGTCGGGCATTCAGAATTAGATCAATTCTAAATTCAATTTCTCTTTGCGGCGGTAAATTTTCCACTTCTTCAAACACATCCGTGTAGTTTTTCACGACCGGTATCTTTTCTATCGAAGGGGGAATAATTTCTAAAGAAGACCAAAATTCTGTTCTATTTATTTCTGAGCCATGGCATGGTATATATATAGGTCCAAGTTTCGTTTTGACTTTAACGATTCTTTCGGCACATCTAACTTCGGCCTTATATTTTGTCAACCAGTCCAGCCCCAGTATAATATCAAATTCGGAAAGGTCCATAACAATCGAATCAAAAGAGAACTTGTAGAAAGAGTAAGAGATAGGCACCCTACAGTACATACTGAGACTAACAGAACTTCCTATCGGGTTTCGGACTTTAATTGGTTCCTTAAGCTTTCTTCGTTTCAATTTTAATTTATGAACAATATTACCAGAAATGAAGCTACGTGATGCACCACAAAAAGTACCGAAACAGGAATATTTTTAATGGTAAGGGTACCTCCCAAGACATCGGGTTTACCTGATCCATCTGTGGTAGCTGGCGGGGTCTTCCCGTCATAGACATGGGCCACCTGTGCATTCTGCTTCAGAGGGCAGTTCCTGCTGTAGTGCCCCTTCTTGTGGCAGTTTAGCATTCGGCTGAGTCATTTGCCTTCGACTTCCTTGGGGCTTTGCATACATTAGAGAAATGACCGGGCTGCCCGCACTTGTAGCAGTTTCCTTTCGGGATCTTTGCGGGTTTTTGAGTAGCGGCTGCGGTGATGCTAGATTCGGGTTGGTCTGTTGAAGCCTTGCGCTTGTTTCCTGCTTGGCTTTTAGCGCGGTCTTGGCTAGCATGCCTCTCATCCATGTCTTCGTAGTTGCAAGCCATCTCTACAAGTTCTATAAAGGAGAGTGTGATGTTGCTCATAGCTCTATCGTGATACTTGCGCTTCAGGCCAAATATGAATCTCTTATTCTTGGCTTTGTTGGTTAAAATCAGTTCTGGAGCATAGCGCGATAGCTGGGTGAACTTATTTAGATAGTCCTGAATAGAGAGGTCTCCTTGCTGGAGATTAGCAAACTGCTCTCTCATCCTCTCTAGAGCCTGTTCCGGTACAAACTTCTCATTGAACAAAGTCTTGAACTGCTCCCAAGTCCGGATAGTACCAGCTGCATCCCCAGAAGTAATGGCATCCCACCACAGCTCTGCCTCTTCCTGAAGGAGCCAAATGCCAAGTCAGGCTTTGTTGTTAGTTCCCATACCCATGCCTTTGAAGATTTTCTCACAGGTTTTTAGCCAAGCTATAGCTTCGGTCACTGTGCCGGTGCCAGTAAAAGGTTTCCCTCCAAGATTTTCTGTACCTCTTTGCTACATTGTCGAGCTCAAAGTCTTCTGGTGCTGGTGGCGGAATAACAGGGCCTTCCACTACTACGGGGATATTACCCCGTCCTCCTGCTGCATCTCCTCGGCCTCCACGGCCTCCTCTAGCTGCTGCTCCACGTGTAGCCATCTAAGAGTACTGTATAAGCAAGAAAAGAGTCAAGCTCACAGATTTGATATTTTCATAAATGATAAAGCAAGGGAATACAAGGAAAGATAATGATGATGTACTGATCAAATTGTTTTGCTAATCTGCTTAGCTCATTCTAGGACATTGCTAATCCTATCTCTAATGAGCTACTCGCATTAGAACACTACTGATTCTATTCTGACGAGGTGTTTAATGTGTTAGATTCCGGAACTAAGGTTTACCAAAGCTCTGATACCAACTGTGACGATCCCAAAATCCGAGGGGCGGTATTAAGGATAATCATAGGGAAATAACACATTAATCATCATAGCAGAGTACAGATAATAGCAGAAACAATAAATAAAACAATTTTACATGGATATGACAGCGGAATCACAACATGTAGGAATATCAGAATAGCATAACGTGGGATATACTTAGTAAATAAAAGGAAAGTGATCAGTCATCATCGCCAGAGGCGGAATACATATACATATAGTGAAAAATACGGAAAGTAAATCAGTCTGCATCGCCAGTGGCGGAATCATAATGTAAATACAGTAATGGCGGAAAATATCAAAGTCATCTCTATGAAGTCAGCCTCTCCATGAGCCAAAAGTGCACTCTATGCAGCAGTGCAGAACCAAAAACCACCTGTCACCTGTGTACTAGGCTGCCCGTGTGAAAATAAGGGCACCCGCGTTTGCAAAGTGAAACAAACAACGAGTCAGTCATGGGGACTGGTATGAGGAATCTATTTAACAGTTAAACAACAGTAAATAGCAAATCATAGGACCACGCCACTTTCGCGGAACGGGTTTACTCCAGTGATTGCTAGTGCATTTAAAACAAAGTAAATTCTTTTAAAACAACGCAATGCTTTTAGAAAGAATGAAGCCATTATAAGACTCATGTCCCATCACACAATGCAACGCAAGCCGGAGGATAGAGTTTTACCTTATAATAGCCAAATATGCTTGATACGTGTAAAGCAAAATCATTTGATATTATTACTAGTGCATGTATGTTTCAAAACGAATAGCATCATAAATATCAATCATAGACGGCATAAGTGCCCCATACCACTATGTCGCCATACTAGTTCTACAATCAAGTCCGTTATTTCGTATTGGAAATTGGAATTCTGTCATGAGTCGAGGCAAGGGGCAAGCTCCTCTCCGCTTCGAGACACTCTAGCAAATGCCTCGGGACTACACACTCTTGGTAACCCCTGGATCCTCCAAGGCCGGTCCTCTCTTACGTTTGAGGATTGGCAATTCCTGAACACACGTTTCCCGGTCCTTACAGACCTATAATCGAGGCGCCTCGCATTCCAACAACCACATAGGTGAAAAATAGATATAAATGTCAGGGCTGGTAAGTCACTGACACCACCTTAGCTAGAAAGAAACGTCATGCTCTCCTTGGGTCCTTATCCCGTTTTAGACTCATACCGAGGTGTGAGGTTCGCGAATCTACGAAATACACAAAGCTAGGTCACGTAGACCTTGCTCTGATCATCATCCACAAGACTTTGCTTTGCAACAGAAGCCTTGATCACAGCATCTTGGCATGCCACATAGGCAGTCCACTCCATACGATTGATTCCCATCGATATATAACCTCTGAGCTCGTACGTCTCAGAGAAGGGCGTTAAGCAAAAGAATAAATTCTCCGCCGCCAAACAGATATATATTTAATAGAGATCAATCAGTACAGAAAAAAATCCAATGTCAGACACATAGTCCATTTACAAGTCCGTCTTGGGTCTGAACGAAACCGGAGGCGTCAAATTCCTCGTATATCCGTCCAATCAACGCATACGTTCAGACGGCTACTACTTCCGTCCCCTTCCGGTAGCTACTCCGGTTAGGAACCTCAGTAGCGCCCATCCAACCGATACGAAGATCGTCGGTCTTGAATCGTCTTTGCATTTTCCAATTCGAATCGCTTGATAAATTATTTGAAATGAGGGTTAGCTCGGCCTTTTCAAATAATTCACGTCATTAGAATTTAAATCGATTCTTTATATGGTTATATTATTCGACATCCATCTTTCAGTTATTTAGTGTTATTTTCGTGTCATACACGTACAACCATCAAATGTCAAACAATTCAAGCCCAATTGGTTTCTTTGCAACCTATGTTGCTTATAATATTTTATAACGATTTTTCGCCATTTTTATTTATTTAAAAATGGCCATATTTAATTAAACGACGTTTCAGGTCGTGCCGTGGCACTGGCGCTGTTTTTCTCCTAATTTGTTTTACACATATCGGAAAATCTAACCGTTGGATTTCTATAAAGTCTATATCAGTGGGAAGGTATTCCCAAAGCGAACCCAACGGTTCCAGTTTCGTGAGAATCCGACGGTCGGATCTTCCACACTAGTCGTTTGAAGTTACGGTTTCAAAATTCGAACTGCAGCGTCGTTATTCGATTAAATTAATTATATTTATGTTTATATATAAATATAATCGATTCTGGCACTGTTTTTCTTCATATTTGAATTTAACATTCCGGACAATCCAACCGTTGGATTTTTACAAGGTTGGTGCCGTTGGAAAGATATTTCCAAGGCGAACCCAGCGGTTGCGGTTTCGGGAAAATCCGATGGTCGGATTTCTCGTACTAATCGTTTCAAATTACGATTCCGAAACGCGAACTGCACGGCCTCTATTCCTTTTAATTATATTTATATTTATATATATAAATATAGTTCATTCCATAGTTTCAACTATAGTTAATTTTATATTTTCAATTTCGTTTTCACTTCAAATATTTCACTAACGCCTTAATATTTTGAAAAATTTCGCCATAACCTCCTTTGTACGGGGAGGGGTTTGGAAATTTATTGGGCCGTATTAGGTACCCAATAAATCCTAAAAAGCATTCACATATTTTTAGTGATATATTTTGGTGTTTACGGGGGAGCATGTACTGATAATCACTCCAGAGAATAAATTCCCGTCACCCCGTTTCCGTGTGGAAATAAATAGTCCATGTGCCGTATCTAATAACTAGAGCGACGTGATTATTGTCAACTCTAGACCCGTGTGGGGTTTTTATTAATCTGGCAACTTATCGTTATAATTTATATAGTCCATATCAGTCATCAGTTCAACCTGTAGTACATAGTCATCGCCATACAAGCCTCTTGCTTGTATGGTAAATCTTCCACCTCGTCACACAAGCTCCAATTGCTTATGTGGAATATGATGTAGTATGCCTATCGTCAAGAAGTATGCCATGTAGTGTAGTTCAAAATTAATTGTTACTATCCTATGGCGTTGTTTATTATTTCACACAGAATAACCAGCACTCCGCATCCAATGGCATTCACAGGAGTTGATATATAAATAAAATTGCGCAGCCAACTCATCAAGGTTTACCTATTTGTCGGGCACGCAAATAATTTCTTTACTCTACAGCTAATCCATTTTTTTCCTGTTCAACACATGTATATATATGCAGAACAAAGCTAATAATAATATTTCTAGCAAACTATTATTTATTTCAACACGTGTGTATTTTTAACTAAGCGTATACATGATAAAAGCAATATTTTTATCATCAAAAATATTTATTCGACACATGTGTATTTTTAACTAAGCGTATACATGATAAAAGGAATATTTTTATCATCAAAAATATTTATTCGACACATATGTATTTTTAACACTTCCTATTCACTATAAAAATATAGTTTTCATTGTCAATTCATTTTATTTTTAGAAGACGATAACATTCAACACATGAATTTCAACTCGACGAACAAATTGCAACTCAACACATGAATATTCTATATCGTTTGTATATATATAAAAATGTGATTTTTATCGCTAAAGCCATTTGTTTAAATTCAAATAATATTCAACACATGAATTTCAACTCAACGAATGAATTACAACTCAACACATGAATATTCGATATCGTTTGTATATATATAAATGTGTTTTTTATTGCTAAAGCCATTTGTTTAAATTCAAATAATATTCAACACATGAATTTCAACTCAACGAATGAATTGCAAATCAACACATGAATATTCGATATCGTTTGTATATATATAAAAATGTGATTTTTATCGCTAAAGCCATTTGTTTAAATTCAAATAATATTCAACAAATGAATTTAAACTCAACGAATGAATTGCAACTCAACACATGAATATTCGATATCGTTTGTATATATGTAAAAATGTGATTTTTATTGCTAAAGCCATTTGTTTAAATTCAAATAATATTCAACACATGAATTTCAACTCAACGAATGAATTGCAACTCAACACATGAATATTCGATATCGTTTGTATATATATAAAAATGTGATTTTTATTGCTAAAGCCATTTGTTTAAATTCAAATAATATTCAACACATGAATTTCAACTCAACGAATGAATTGCAACTCAACACATGAATATTCGATATCGTTTGTATATAATTCCAATGAATGAAAATTATTCTAACACATAATTATTTCAGAAAATTTCGGCAGCATAACGGAGGGTAGTTAAAACCGGGACCGTCCCTAGTACGGCTCCTCGCTCTACCTTAAAACCTCGCGGTTTTTGACAATGGGGATCATGCATCTAGTTCGCAAGCAGGCGGCATGTTTTATTTTCAATTCCACAATCCTATTCTATTTAGTTTCAACCACAAGAGGGTATTTTTCAACCACAAAGGTATTTTTCAACCATAATATCAACCACAAACAATTATTTCCAACCATTCGTCAAACCATATGATATCACGTCAATCACAAGCAATAAATATCATCCATGGTCTGTGGACGAGGGGAGTATATATATATATATATATATATATAATATATAATAATTGACTTGCATTTTATCACAATTCAAAGCATATATGTTTCAAACAACGCTTGTATAATTTATACATCGCTAATATAACTTATACAACACATGTAAATGAGGTATACAATGCGTATATAATTTACACTTCGCTTATATAATTTATACAACGCGATTTCATTCACACAGATAGTTTAGATTCCTTACATTGGTTATGGCGGTGCTAAAAATCGTAGGAAGGTCAGAAAAATCCGCGGCTTCTTCTAGAATGTAGAGAGCCTCCTTGTGGTCACGGTGTCTCCTGTTTCATCGAATTTCGTTAAAGAACGAAAAAGATATTATTTTTCAAAGTTTTGCAACGCTTTATAGTGTTAAAACAGTTTAAAATTATTTAAACCGTTAGTTTTCAAACCTGTTCAATTCTAGGTTTGGATTTTTCTCTTGATTCGTAGCTCTAGATGACGATCGGACTGTTGGACGTCGTCGAGGGAGGAAAGAGCTTTTCGGCGCTGGTAGTCTGAGGTGGTGCGACGGCGAATCGAGGCGGCGGCGGCTCCAGGAAGGCGACGACTTTGAAGTGCCAGAACTCGACGACGGCGGCTCTGTTGGTGGCGAAGCTGGGTCGGATGTGGAGAAGGGAGTACGGCGAGCAAAAGCTTCAACGGTGGTCGGCGGCGAAATGGCCTGAGGCGATCGGAAAAAGGAGGGAAAGCGTCGAGCTACGGGGATCGTTCGTTTCATCTGGCGGCTAGGGTTTTTTAGGTTTTTTATTTTTTTTTAAAGAAAATTTCCTATTGGCCACTAGTTATAGAAAATTTTTAAATAGTGTTTTTGCAAACGGATTCCTTTTTAAACCCAGCGACTGTCGCCCCTAGCTAAATACCCCCATTCCGGACACAATGGGATATGTTTCGTTGGCCATTTCGACTGTTACAGTCAGTTATTTTTCAAATTAAAATATAAAACATTCGATATTTAATTTAAACGTACATTTCAATTTGCCAGGGCCACAAACTGAATCGAAAAATTCCAGAAAAATAAATCTAGCTTTGTTTTGATGATACGGTCCTAACAAAACCAGTTTCGTCGAATTCTGAGCTCGTTTGCAAAACGGCCATTTTTAGGTCGACCCATTTTAACAGAATTTGACCAAACACGTTATCTTTTGCCCCGCTCACATACTAGCTTCAAAAATTACGAAATTTGAAACTTAGCAATAATTTGACATCCCGGACCCAACAAAAGTGGTTTCGTCGAATTCCGAGGTCGTATGCAAAATCTCAATTTTCAAGGGCTATATATACTATATAGCGACCTTTCTGAAAATTCATTTGGCCATAACTTTTGATTTCCGTTATGAAATTTCGATTTTTCAGATTCGTTAGAAAGGTATTAATAAACATATTTAAATATTTTCAGTTTCGTTAAAATCTGTTATATTTTCCACCCGGTACAGTCAGACAAAGTTTGTAATCAAAATTTCAAACTGTCATATTATACACAATTCTATATTTTATCGAAATAGGCTATTTAAATTATTCAAATCCCTTGTTAATTTCCAAATTTAAAAATTTTAAACTGGTTCACATTTTCCGGGTTATTACAATAAACGTTTTCAAACAAATATGTTATTTTTACATATACTTAGAAAAATTTACATATAGAACATGTATGTATTCTAAAGAGGAAAGTTCCGAATAGTTTGTGACGTCAAGGATGGAATGTCAAGTATATGGGGATTTTGGGACATACGCCTAGCTAACGTATGTACTAAATTCTTCGTGTATTAGACAAATATAGATTCACACTGTAGTTACTTGAAAATGAACCTAGTGGTTGTCGCGAAATCACCAGTGTTTATTTCCTAGTTTCGGAAGTGATGAAGATGTATAGTTCCAATCGAGATGCCGAATTCATACTTAAGACCTCATTTTGGAAGAATAAGAAAAAAATTGACTTTGATATTGCATTAGAATTGAAGATCGGATTTGAATCAATAAATTGCAAATGGGATACCTATAAAAGTGTTTATGAAATTTTAAAATTTATTCATATGAACATAGATATCTAGACAAGCATTTGTATGTAAATTTATATACGCAAACCTATATAATTTATGGGAACTAAGGATTCAATATTTATGAAAAGACGACTTGCTAAGAAGTTATGTGTATCGTTATATATTCTAAAATTTGGATTGGTATACGTTTAAAATTATGATCAGAGTTAAAGTTCTAAGTGGGGGAGAATACTATTTTTCCCCATTTGAAACCTAGTAAGTAAATTGAAAGGTGAACGTAATGAATTTGACAAAAGCAATCACTTATGTTGAATTGGATTTTGTGTATATAAATTTTACTCGAAAGGAAAATTGTGACAAGCGGGAAATAAATCGAGTACAAAGAAAAGGTTTTCCATGATGAGAAATTTAAAGTAAAAAGAATGAGGAAAGGAACCAACATAAGTGAAATATAAAGGCTATGATATGAATGAATCAAATAAAATGTAGTGAATACAATAAATTGAGCGACAAGGTGTATACAACAAAATGGGATATGTATTCACATGAAGCAAATCAAATTATATATCTGTGCCAAAGAAACCAACAAGAATGAATGAATTAAATGGAAATTAGTAATCACTTATGCAAGAAGTAGGATTTAGGAAATAATAATTTAGAGGATTGGTTTCAAAAAATTTGAAATCAATGTTTTGGAATTAATCTGTGAATAATACTAGTTTGAAATATGTATACGCTAATCAGAGTAGCATTGCGGAAGCGTGATGATACTTTTGAGAGATTTTGTCAAGTATAGAAATGTGTCCTTTTCAAACACGATTTAGTATTTGAAATGAGAATGAATATGAAGTCCTATATCGTGTGTAAAGGATTTTTGAGTTGAGATATGTTTTGGAATAATGTTTGAAAAGGGAAATGTTCGACCATACGAATTGTAAATGATCTACAAGATATGGATTTGAAGGTCTTGAAATTCTATATTATGGGAATATGAATTATTTGGAAATATTTTGGGAAAAAATGGAATTTGATCTAAAAGAAAGAATTGACATAACTTATAAGCTATAAACGATTTTCCTAAACCTTTAAAATTTGAAAAGCTTACTTGATTTGAAAGAACTGTAAGAAAATTTCGAGTTTTAAAATCTATAACTTATTTTAAAATATTTGTGATGTTATACATGTCGTTTTAAATTCTTATGACACTTCCTTTTCGAGGACGAAAAGGGGTAAGTGGGGGAGAATGTAACGAATCGGTAACTTCAACATATTTAAATATAAGTACGATTAAGATTTAACAATAAAATAAATATTTATATTTGAATTTTGATGTACAATTTGGAATTTTATCTATTTTGAACGAAGTTTGTGTTTATTTTTAGTAGAATCCTCTCCGTAAATTTATTTTCAATATAAATGGTTTTGCCAAAACGAATATTTTATAATAGAGTTGGAACGTCGAAATCTTGACTTGGAATTAAAATCAATTTTTGGTAATTTAATTTGTGGTACAATTTATTTAAGGGAAAGTTTATTTCAAATTATAAGATTTCGAAGTTGTTTACAATAAGCGAGCTGATTTATTTTAATATAGATTTGATATCGAATTGGTAAATATAAATTTAAAATTTCAGTCTATGTACGGTTTGATAAACGAAGAATGAACTAATAATTTTTTCTAAAGAAAGAAATGAATTAACAGTTTTAATATTGAAGCCAAAATTTCATGTTTCTAAAATTTAACGTCGGATAGGTTCAATATTTTTTTCATTATTAAATTTTAGCACTGTTATCCGCAGTGCGTGTTCACTAAAATTGTACGTAAAACAGTTTAACATTCGTTACCGCGTTCGCTGCGTTGTCCATTTATGTCCATATAAATAAACAAATCATAATAAATAAATAAATAAGAGAACATATAAAATGTAATTATAATTTGTCAAATATATAACTAAATAAAGGAAGAAATAATGGTGCGTATACAAATTTGAACTGCAAGGCTTTGCTACATGTGTAAATAAATATTCAGCCAATTCAATGCTCATCTCTATTAATATGTGTTTTCCATCTTTGGAAAAATTCTCCTAGATTGCCTCTAGTTTAAAATTTCATCCCTCTCTATAAATATGGAAACAACAAAATATATATCCAAATAAATTAAATTTTATTAAAACAATTCTTATTCAAGTCAATCTACATGGACACTTGGTAGCAATTTTTGGTTCAAGGATTAACACGTGCTTTTTCCCTCAGTTGAATTCCTCCACGTTTTCTTCAAGAACCCTCCGCACTTCCTTTCTTTTATACCGCTTTCTCCTTTTCGTCCCATCTTCTTCCTCATGCTTGCTCTTCCACACTTTGCTTCAGCTTTCAGTTTCTTCAACAAAGAAATCCGAAAATAAAGGAGAAAAAAAACGCGGACTCTCTTTCATGCAAATCCGGCGTCCCTTCCGAGCCATCACACTGCTGCTAAGCTTCAGCACTTTTTCTGGCAAAATAGACCAGCTCCGCTCCGGCATCAACGCAGCCGCCCCGACGTCTCGTTCGAATTCCAACAACATCTCCAGTTTGCGTGAGTTCTTTTATCCATGTTCCTTTGACGGCATATGTATATGCATACTTAACGTATATGCTTAAGCCTTATAGCTGAGTTCTTAAACATTTGCCTAAATGGTTTTTGCCTACTTTGTATAAGCAGCTTCCCTCCATTCACTATCACTCTTCAACAATATCCATGCATGAGATGTTTGCTTCCTTGTTTGCTTTTAACAATGCATGTACATATAAATTTAAGTATCTATATCTATGTGTGGACTGTAAGCTTCATCTTGGGTAGATCATCATGGAACCATGTTCCTTTCCTTGCTCTCTTGGCCCTACACTGTAGCAAGTTGGAGCGCATGCCGTATACATGCATGTGTACTGGAACTTGAAAATACATATGTTGATACTTTTGCATGTTAAGAGATTTTGTGCAAGTCCAAAAAAAAAAGAAAAAAAAAAGGAAAGATAAAAAGAAAGAAAGAAAGAAATATATATGTATGCCAGAACCTTAGTTTGGAATTGCATGCGTATGGGTCTGTAGCTTTTTGAGTTTGGGCGTTTTTGCCATAGAAAGGCTTGCGCATATACTACTAAAAAAAATATAAGAAAATATGTATATATTTAGTTGCATGCACAAGCAAGTTGTAGACGGAAAAAAAATATAAACAAATAAGTTGTCAATTTCTTGGTGGCCTACGTGCATATTTTGTGTCGGTAGGAACATATTCTCAAGTAACTTTTGATTGCAAGTTCGAGTTTTGCTATAACTCAGTTTCGACGAATTCCATATTTCGGTTCTGTTTTGGAAGATCTTACATAATAAAATTACACTATTTGCTTCTAGGTTGTTGACATCTTTCTTTTACCATCGTTAGCATCATCTTTGTTCGCTCGCCGTACTTTCTCGCTTTTGACACGGAAGGTGAGTTTTTACTCACTCACAGACTAATATTTTTATTAAGTGAATTAAAGATTTGAAATGTTGAATGAAATGTTAGTTGCTCTAGAATTGTTTGCTTCGTGATTGTGCACGTGCGACACACACTATTATATCATATGACACGATATGGATGTATATTTGACATGCTATGTTATTTTATCATCATGCAAGTCCCCCTTTAGATTAGAAAAAAACACTACGGGTTGAAATGATACATACCCGACCCCCTTATGTATTCGAATCGAATTGGGATGCTTGTTGAAATGATACATACCTGGGATTTCGAATATTTTAAAGAACGGATTGAAATGATAAATATCTGTATCACTTGACCATAGGATAGAAAATTTTATACGGACACCGTGGTCAATAAAATTATTTTAAATAATTTATCGATTTTGGCAAGTTGAAGTTTTAAGGAAATTTTCTATATATCATAAAGAAAGTTAAAAGAAGTTTTTGCAAATTTTTCTTGAATGTTTATAAAGGGATCCAATTTGTATGAAAATAAGTTGTAAAGAGAGTTTCAAGTTAACACTTAAACTTTTATCTATCTAGATGAATTTTTCATAACTTTATGTTTATGATATGATAAATTTTGAATTGAATAATTTAATGTAAAGATTTGCAGACTTGGGAATGTTTCAAAGCTTATTTTAAAATATGATTTGAAAAATGAATTTTCGCCACGTGAATGTAAGACGAATTTTGTCGGAATGAAAGTGTTTTCAAGTATGAAAGAAATGAATCTAAATCATGGTGAATACGGGTTTGGTCAACAAGTTAGAATTTAATGGATCATATTTTGATTTGCAACAAATGTTAAAGTTTTTTGGGGTTTATTATATATAAAAAAGGGATATGTAAATCCAAGGCAAATAATGATTGGAAAATCGTTAATCATGAAGCATTGAATTTGAACTAAACAAAATGGGATTTTGATCTAAAGGTGAAATTTTGATGTGGAAAGAAATTGTGAAACTTGGATTTAGGTTGGATTGGATTAATATTTTAATAGTACTATAAATTTTATAAAGGCAATTTTTCTGCATTACTTGATTTTGTAAGTATTCTTTTATAAAATAAATTTGATTACTTTAACTATATACACTTTATAATAGTTTTCTACTATATATATATATATATATATATATATATTTGCATATGCATTATTTTCAAATTTAATATATCTATACTATTTTTCAAACTTAATTTTCCAAAATTATTTTTTATAATCCGAATAAAAACTATGTCCAATCCGGTCTAGTGATCCAAAGGGTGAAATAAAGAAATTCGAGCAATAGCGATATTTCGAGAAATTGAAACTTTGAAACCAATGGTTGACAAAGGAATTTTTAATAAGTAGATTTGCAACCTTAATCGAACCAACTTTGTGAGGAATTGATTTTGGGCCAATATTTGAAATAAATTGATTTGCGATACTCGAAATATGATTTCAAAGCTAATGGCCACGGTGTGGAAAATGTAAACGTTTGGTTGTTAAAGAGACCGGAGTCGGCAAGTGGCATACTCCCTGTTAGTGTCGATACCACTTTAACAACGGTGTACGTGATGACGTATCTGGAATGAAGCCTGATGACTTGAAGGTGATTACGGGATTGAAGAAGGCGAACGATAGCGAAATGGCCTTGACCTTCGGGTCATAATTGAAATGACTAAAACAGGAGCTATACCGTGACAAATTGAGGTAGCGCCTTTGATCAGACGCACTTCTTTGATACCATTTCTATGACTATGTTGATGATTTGGGCGCCCTTTTTTGATTATGGGAGTGTGTTCCGAGGTGGGCGGTAGTGGCTGCTATGCGTTACCACCGGTCCGGGAGTGCAACTGGTAGAATCATACCCTGGGTATTGCCTCGAGTGCCTTATCATTTAACCTGGCGAGCCTCATACGATTTTGATTTGTATCGTACCTATGATGTGCCCTCTTATGCCTTCCGTGTTAGGTTGGGTTTACGGTACTGTATAGAATACAGTATTATAAATGGTGTAAGGGTAAAAATGTAATCCCGCTTACGCTATTTTCATTATATTTACTTTACTGAATAGACATTTCAATAATAGCGTACTATTATATAGATATTAGTTTTGCGGATCCTTAGAGGATGGAAATCCCAAACATCCTTTAAGTTATTGTACATTTCAGTGGATACTTCATTTGAGTTAATTCACTTATATGAGATTGTTAGTCCTGACTCGAGTATTTTGTTTGTTTTATTTCTTGCAAAATGCCCGGGTCAGACCAAGTATTGTAGCTTGACGATCTATCTATTAAAGCTTGAGTTTTGTTGAAGATCCAGTCATCCATCTATTATGTCACATGCAGTTATGCTCATCTTGGCATATTGCCAAATATTAGTATGGTTCTATATTCCTTCTTCCGCTTTATCCATATTCTATACTCTGATATTATGTAAAGTTAAAGTTTTGTAATATTGTATAAATTTTACTTCCGCTGTGAGATATTCTGTGTATGTAATTTTGTGATGATTTATATTTCAATTTCATAAGCAATAACAATCTGTCGTTTTGAACGATTCGAGTTGGTTTAGTTACTGACTTGGAGCGGACAAAATGTCAGGTCGTTACACTTATCATTAGCCTGTGATAAAATGAACTTGGTGAGTGTTATTCCTCTTCCCATTGCTCTTAAACGCCCAAGTTTATCTTTTCCTAGCACTTGTGAGAGAGCATCATTGAATGGTAAACTAGTTTGTGATTCACTTTCACAACGTTTTATCTTCTCCTGTAATAAACTTATGTGGATGTATAAACTGAGAATGCGCAGTTTTTGAAAAGTTAACTAAATAAAAATAATGTTTAATGTGACAATAAGTAATCAAAAACTCTTACAATAACATCTCCAATATCCGTGTTAACTGGTTCACCATTTTTTCGAATGCGTGATTTAATCCAAACTTTAGATCTACAGATGGAAGAAGGATCATCGCTCTGCATTTTCTGCATTAAAAAGAAGATTAAATTTAAGACATATTTAACATTGATTAAAACTAAATATATGAAACAAGCTAACTCGTACAATTTTAAATCCAAAATAATTTCTCACCATATCTTCAGTTAGTCGAGCTATTCCTTTGCGACTGCATATATGTGGCATTTGCTTCCGTTTCATAGCTTTGTATTTCTCACTTCGTGTCTAAAAAAATGCCGTTCTAATTGTTCAATCATTATGGTGCATGCAGTTCCAAATTATAGCATTTGGAAAATAAAAACTCAATATCGCATGCCTCAAGTGCTCTATGTATCTAGAACATGTATTATTTCACGTCTATATTATAAAAATGCCTCGCAGACAGCAGGGAAAATAACAAGATTAATTTGGATTTCATGGTGCATTCAAATACTTCAAGTTTCATCTCTTGGGAAAATAACAAGACGGCAACCATTATTTGAGTTTCATTAATGCTCATTTTTGTGATATTCAACATGCATATACCATTCTTGTCGCAATATGGAATAAATTATTAAATATCAATTGACGTTTCAAATGAAAATATATTTTAGGTTAGAGCGTCCATTTAAGGATTTGAATTTTTAATGGGTTTGCTAGTTAGCATGCAATCACAAGTGAAAATATTGACTTGCACTATTCTCGGAAACTAACACTGAATCTGAGGCATCGGACAGAATCTAGTTTCTTCCTATATATAATGTGGTGTTAACATATCAGTTGTTGAGATCAATCTAAAATTAGCTACCTAAAATGTGACACGGTTTTGAAATCATGTTACTGGAATCTGATGACCTCGCTTTAAGAGGTTCATTGATGAAGGGGTTCCTACTATGAATGATTCTGTGCTTTTAAGAAATGCTTACCTGGAATCATTTTGACACATCAAAAAAGTTTGCAAACATCATTTGACAAGTATATTATTAGAAAAGTCAGTCATATGTGATTGATTAAAATTGAATCCTACAACATTCGATGTCAGTCACACTAAAGTTTAAAACTTGTCTACAAACTAAAATTGATCACCAATTTTATTCTTTAAACTAATTTTATATTAAACTTACAGTTGTGTACAATATATAGAGAGAGACCCAAAATAGACTATTAATTTGCCAATTCAAGTACAGGAAACTTACCACACCTCTCTCTTTTTATACTAGGACTAGTTTTCATGATTGATCACTTTCCAAAACAGACTATTACTAATTTTCTTCAAGTAAGGAGGAAAATGAACAGCAGTAGAGTGTATTTGAAGGTGTTCGAGCAGTACAAAACATAGTAAGAAGAAAAATATTACCTTAAAAGCTAAACTTGTTTTCAACTTCACAAAATCTCTCCATTCGTTCATACTGTCTATGTTACCTGGTTTTAACTGTAGTATTTCCTCTTCGGTTTTTGCTTTTATCAACTGCCTAACGAATATACTTTTTGAAGCCCTCTAAATAGCTCCCATTTGATGGAATATAGACACTTTCTGCCAGTCTTCGTCCAATTTAAATATAGCTTAATATCAGTGTGAAGAATGAAAAGCACAGTTAATCATCAATATGAAAAATAGTTTAGATTATTAATTTGTGCTAGTTTAGATTGTTTGTGCCTAAAATTGTGTCAATATTTTGTGCCTAAATAGACTTTTTAATATTATATATGAAAAACATAAGTAACTTTGGCAAAACCTGTGTAGGTCACTATTTTGTGCCGAATTCTTATACCTGTTTTTCAACTGTGTCAGATAAGTTCACTTCGGTTAGATGACATCTTTAAGAAAATAAGAAAAAAACATACAGGAGAAAAATAACATAAACTTAGCAACAAATGAAATATTAGAATGGACATCTTTAAGGATTATTTGCCTCCTACTGCAATTAAATGCACAGTTTCACTTCAAGTCTAAAGTCCAAACCTCCTTCCATGTTTAAAGCGAAAAGCAGTCAAAGTTGATTGTTTCTTTCATAATAGCATAGCACCCTAAAGTAGATGAGATGCCCAATACCAAACTACTAAAAACAAAGACAAAAAAATACATAGACCTACATATTTATCAGAAAGAAGAAGATTATTGGAAATTTACATGGAAACAATTAAAAGAAGAATTTACTTCCTTGCTTCGGATCCTTGTCCTTTGAAGATAGAAGTTGCAGGTTAAGAGATTCTAGATAAAAGATTATCGTAAAATAGTGTAGGTACCTTCCATAACAGCGTTGACCTCAAGTTATCAGTTTCCAGGCAATAAACATAAAAGCGTTGACCTCAATTTTATGAAACACATAAGACAAAGAATTAATAAGAGTACATGTACGTATATGTGGGATAGTATTAATAAGAGTGAGAGAATCTTGTTTATACCTGAATGGACTCCCACAAAACAATTTTTCTACCATCATCAAGTTGCATCCAATCAACGAGTGTAAACGGAACAACCCCTCGGACTAACGGCCCTAAATAGGAAGATAAGACAACTGATCCAGGGCCTATCAGTTCTGCCATCGCATTAAAGTCCACTTCAAATCTACTCATAGCATCTGAAGGAAGTCTTTTCATTTTTGTCGGACCTCTAGTAGCTTTTTTGACATGTTGACTTGCAAGCGTATCATGAACCGGTACATCAGCTTCCAATGAAACTTCATTATTTACATCAATTGGCATTGCATGATCTTCATTTGCTTCCACGTTGTCTTCAAATGCATTAGCTTCTGTTTCGTCTTCCATCGCATTCAAATTGTTGCACTCGATACGCCCTTCCCTGGCTAACCACTCCTTTAATGCTACTTTTGATATCTCAGCTTCTTTTTGTTTGCCATTTGCTTTCTTCTTCTTTGCCATTATTCTACTAATTTTATTTGAAAAAAAATATTATTAAAAAAAGAAAGTGAACTTGATGAATTAAATATATTTTAAAAAAAAGGCGAACATGCAAAATATAATTTTTATGTCAAAAATGCACATGCACAAATGTACATGAAAAAACATACATATATTTAACATGTGGATGTCCATAGGTCGAACAGTGAAACCAAACAGCAAACAAATGGTTCATGGCAAGCAATAAGCAAACCAGCAAACACGAATTCTAAGCAAGTACAAGAATCAATATAGTGAAAGAAGGTAATGAACAATAGCAAACACGAATTCTAAGCAAATGATTCAGGTACAGCCATCCATGTTGGGTATCCAAGCAAAAAAAAAAAAAAAAAAAAAAACCAATATATTATATTATACAAGGTTAATGGCACACTTCAGTTAACTCAATTCAGTCTATATCAAGGATTTTTTTCCTATTTAACCAAACAGAAAAATTACAAATCTCAACAACTTTTCCATGTTAATATAAAAGTAAAAAAACCGTAGAACAAACAAACCAACAAGTACTTATGCTCAAATCTTAATTTTTTTATATGGTAACAACCATTGCAACAAATCCTATAATATAGCTCTATAAACGAAAGAAAAAATAAAGTGAAATGCAAAACCTGTAAACATACTAAGGTAGCATGTTTCATTTATTTATTTTTCAAATCAAAGTATATACTTCGTTATCTTTGTTTCCAATTCCTGTTCGCAAGCACAGGCGGAGGCACATTGAGGCTGGGAGGGCACGTGCCCTCCCCAGGATTTAAAAAAAAATAAAAAATCATGGGGCATGGAGTTGTGGACTTGCAGACAAGTATTGAAGTTATCAATTCACAATATTTTTTATACTCGCTATATGATTCCTTTATACGATTGGCCAGGACTTGCAGACATGTATTGAAGTTATCATCCATTATGAGAAAAAGCTTTGCATTCAATGCGCTGTCATTATTTGTACAAGAGCCAGCGACATCATATATAGATTTTAAAGAATATTTAACACTACTATAGTTTTTTAACATTAAAAATATTGTCCCATAATTAGAATACTGATTTTACAATTAAAGACAAAATTTACATGATAACAAACATGGAAGTAGTACACTACAAATTTAACAGTAGAAACATTGTTTTTAAGTGTGGTAGAAACTGTCCATATCTTTTATTGTGTACTTACATAATTTACATTTAATTTTTTATTTAATAATGGAATCCAGCAGCAGCAATGTTTGAATGCAATCTAAGGAAACATTGGCTGCAATCATATGTTGCTTTGACATAATCTCAAGCAAGATGCTTCTGTGGTAATTTTAATATGTACTAGCTTTAACAGAGATTACTCATGACTTTCAATGAAATTATAAGGCAAGCAAGTCTCCTACAAAATTTGATGTTGAGTATAAAAAAATTCCTGGCCAATCACAATAATAAATAACAAAATTCAGTGTCGAGTGAGTAGTATTCTTTTAGAAGGAGGACAATCCTCGATACATTGCAAATACAGCTACTACGATTTTTTATTTTTGACATGAACTATCTAATTCTGATGCAGACTCTTCTGCCCTCACATCCGACGATTTTGAAAGTTTACCACTTTCATCGCTATCATCATTGAACAAATCACTCTAGCTTTCTTCCTCCATATTTCCAAACAAAGAAGTTGAATTTATTTCAATGCTAGCATGCATTATAACTTCATTTTAATATTGTTATCAAGCATTTATTCATAAATTTTAGTGTTAGGTGTAAACAAAGAAATTTATCATTTAATTCTAACTTAAATTCATCTAAAAATTCATCCCATTATTTTGGAATCTTCTCCCTTTGATTGCTAACATCACTGAACGAATTACTCATTTGTTAATTGTTAATAAGCACGATCTCAACTCACTAATAGAAAAAGTAATTTTGCAAGGAACGAGCATGCAGTGGTGGTAAACCTTGCCTACACACACTTTCTTTGAACAATCCTACAATTATCTTCACTTATATATATTCTAATTGGTTCAACCATCATATGGCTTAAAATTGATTACCTTTTAAAAGTAAAGATGCACTAAGTCAAAATGTTGGTATCATTTAGGCATTCAGTTCTTCATTAAAATAGCAAAAAATATAACCTTTAAATGTTCTATACAAGATAAGTAGAGCATGCTGAATTGTGTTGTATATTTCCAAAAACAGTGATGCATATAGGATATTCATATAGATAAATTAGCACTGAATTATTGAGTAGTTTTCCAAAGGTTAATTGAGTTATTGATATCTTATTGGATTGTAATTTAGGATATGTTTTTAACTGTACCTATGAATTTGACCTCTTTATGACTGTATTCTTAATAGCATTTGGACTGCACCGAGTAGTCAATGTTGCTCCCTAATTTTTATGACATTGATTAATTTTTTTGTAAATATTCTGCAACTGGTATTTTGATTAGGTTATAATAAGGTTACAGTGTTAGTGCATCTCTGACGGGTTAAGGTGTACTAATCCAACAAGGAAATTAGTCATCTTAATTTAGCACCTCGATTGATAAATAATCACATCTGCAATAAAGGGTGAGTCAAAGCACATAATGCCTTACCAAGAGTCTTCACAGGGATCACCACCACACAGTCCAACTGCTTAGCCGTCAAGAAGAATTCAGACTGCTAGACAAAGTATTGAGTGCAGAAGCTGCAAACAAGAATAGAAAGGTAACGGAGAATGAGAAAATAAGAATATATTCTTTCCCAACCGAGTTTGTTGGTAACCAGTTTATTTATGTATGATGCTACTATGGTTCCCTTAAGGTCCAAAATATAAATCTCCCACTTATACACATAAAAACAGTGTGTATACCACAACATTAAACATATAAGCTAATCACAATACTTCAATTCAAAATTTTCAAAATTATTTCTTTTTTCATACTCAAAGTATATCATGTAATAAGCATTCTATCCTCAGCAGATAAGAGGTTGGTGCTAGTTACATAAATTTGGTGTACGAAGAGTAGCATGGAATGATGAAAGGAGAAAATTATAGATTTAAACTAATATAACCGGTCCTGCTTTGTCTCCAATAAGCATACAAGGCAACTAAACCAAGTAACACTTCAATAATTCCAACCGACTGAAAATTACTAAAATAATTTAGGACAATTAAGATTGAAAATTGAAAGAATTTACTAAGCAGACATGTTTTTGCTAGAATAGGAATTGCACATCACAAACACAAAACTGGTGTACAAGAGTTCAATATGAGGTGCATTTATCAAATTGTTTGTGTAAAATTTCAACAATCGAACAAAATTTCCGACGGAAATATGAATAGTAACAACAAAATAGGAGATCCTCCAGATTTACCTTTGACAGAGTAGGAGATGGATGAATTTGGATGTTGGATTGAATCAGACGCCGACTTTAAGTGAATTGAAATTTTTAGTGTTTTAGGGATTAATAGGTTCTGTAATGGAGTGATTTTTTTAATTTGGCGGCCTTACTTCTAGTTTGTCCCGCATTTCTTTTTTTCGCTCCCGCTTTTTGTTTCACGAATGCAAATATAGCGGATTATATTATATATAGCTTAATTTATTTGCTCCCTTTATATAGCACAATTTATACATTATTTTATTTTCTTTAATTATTTTATTATAGCACTTTAATATAAGGCTATGATACAGTGCTATGTATATCATATTTTCTTGTAGTGATTCTACTAAAGCAGATGAAATAAAGGAGTGTGATGCACCAGAATCAAAGAGAGTGGGAACTGGATGATCATAAAGATAAACTAAGCTTTCTACAGAAATATTTCTACCTCGTTCCTGTAGAGGTGCCACCAGCGTGTGAGCCTGTCCCCCTGAGGTGGATTCAGTCCTCTGTCCCTGCCCCCGCTTCTTTGGGCAGTCCTTAGCCAAGTGTCCAGTCTCTCCACAATGGAAACAACCCCCATTCATCTTTGCCTTCTTCCTCCTGCAGTCTTTTGCAATACGCCCCACAATGCAATAGAAATTGCACTTTCTCTTTCACGTGATTTGTTGTTTTTCCCGCCTTTCTTGAAGTCTGTCTTCTTAGCCTGAAAACCTTCTTTCTTTTCTTGAGGCACTTCCACCTTTGCCTCCTTCTTGCCTTTATCTTCCTCGTGTAGCAGCGCCATGTCCACCAAGCTTTCATAAGTTTCTCCCATGGGTATATGGGTCATTGCAAGGCAGTGTAGAGGCTCATTCAGACCTTTGACGAAGCGAAGGGCCTTCTTGTGTTGGGTGTTTACCAAATCCAGCCTAAATCTGGCCAGTTGATTAAACTGATTGACGTACTCCTTGATTGTCATATTTGCTTGTTTCAAAGTTAGGAACTTCATTATTTGCAGGCTTCTTTCAGCTTGGGAGGGGAATTTCATCTCAAACCTCATCCTGAAATCTTCCCAAGTTTCCACTGGCCTCTCAGCATGGGTAACTTCCCACCAATAGGAAGCTTCATCTTTAAGCAACCACACTGCTAGATGTATCTTTTGCCTGTCGTCAACTTCGAAGATGACGAACAAGTCCTCGGTCTCCTTTATCCAGTTCCTTGCTACTACAAAGGATTCAGTTCCATAAAAGTCCTTTCCACCCATAGCCTTGAAGTCTCTACATGTCTTAGCAAAAGTATTTCCACGAGGAGGAGGAGGAGGAGGTAGAGGAACCGCTGCCACTGTTGGAGGAGGAATGTCTGTTGGGCCCACACCATTGACCCTAGCCTCTAGGTACCTTCGGAACCAGCCGGGTATCGGTACTTCTTTCCGGAAGGTTAAGATCTCTAGACATGCTAGAACAAAAAGGAAAGTATTCAAGACAAAGGTAGTGCATATGGCTTTTACGGAATTATGCCTTTTAAAAATAACTCTTTTTCTTGAAAACAATGCTTCTTTAAACTTCTTTTTTGAAAATAGTTTCAAAAACTTTTATCTAGTCTGGTAAAACTGTGCTCTGATACCAAGTGAAACACCCCACCCTCCATTAAGGTCACTCACAAAGGGAATGCCTTAACTTTGGTGGAGGTTTGTAAGTAACAGTAACAGATAAAACACAAGACAGATATAAACACATATATATAAGCAGCGGAAAACAACAGACTTTTTATTTTAAAAATATGTGTTCAAACAAAACATTTCTATAACTATCACATAACAACTTCCAAAACATTACATTATTACTACTGTTTTGGTTATTACATTAAAGAAGCATAAAACATAATTAAAACTGCATAAATCCCAATAGAGTGTGTCCAACAACCATAGCCAAAGGAAGTCCAAACCGTACATCTACTATCTTGAAGCTTGCAAAGAGTCTGACTAAGCTGGATTTTTTCCTCCCTGTGGACCTAGGGGGGGCAGAAGAAAAGAAGACGAAAGAAAATAGGGTCAGACATAAAGCCTGGTAAGTCTAGTGACTCTTCAGTATGAGAATAAGAAAAAGGACATGATAAGTATAAATTGGAAATAGGAAAGTATCATAAACTAAGTTAAAGCAGTTTGAACCGAATATACTTAGCGCACCCCACACTATATCTCTGCACCTACTTGTATTGTCTTAACTGACACCCCATGCCGGAGGTGAAGTGATCCCCTTTCTCTAAAGATCGACTCCTAGTCAGATAATCATCAGTGTCTTACGGCCCCCAAATATTGTAGATTACTATACTGGCCCCACCATGGGGTGTATCAAGTCCCATGGTGGCGACCCGACACAATCCTTATAATGCATAGGTTATACTAATGGTGGCCCCAGTGCCCTGTTTGTCTGCTCCGAAGTGTGTGCACGCCCGCACTCCGTTAGAACCCACACTGTTGCACCCACCGCCGTCGCTTTTGACCGCTTACAATCAACCCAGTAATCGTGTCCCACCTTGCCTAGTTTCAGGGTATCATGATGCCTAATTGAGTTACTGCTGAAATAGGTCGCCGTTACTAGGGTTTTCTAGTCAAACATGTTAAGTGGTTAAGTGTCTGTATTTACCTAACCCCACCCATCAGTTTAATTAACATTTTGAATTGGTTAAGTGTTTTAGTAAACTTAACCCTACCATCCTGACTTGCCTGTCCTTAGCTTCTTAAAGCACCGACCATTCACATTAGACAGATATTGTTACGGTTACTGGATGTGCCGGTCGGTTCCGGGCAGGTTTACACCGTAACTCAGTCTAACCTCGGGTCCTTATTGGGCTCCACGCTTAACCACCCACATTGGATAGGTATTGTTGTGACTACTGGACAGCCGGTCGGGTCCGGACAGGTTTACATCACAACTCAATCCAACCTCGTGTTAAGCATATTCATATTTTCTAAACTTACATATTTGTCTTTATTACTTAATATATGTAAATTTGTCAACAATTAAATGTTGTGGCCCACTTTCCAAGTTTAACATTTTTGGTATAAGAATTTATACCATTTAAATGCCACCAATTTTGGCATGTGACAAACATGCCAATTTCATATATTTACCAATTTATGTCAAGTTTTACTAATATTCCCAACGTTACTCCGTTTAAGTATTAGGCTAACAAATCTTAGCCTAATTCTCATTCGCATGGTTTTTAACATATAATATTAGGCCAAAATCTTAGCCTAATTTAGCGCACACAAATTGGCATAAGGGATTTCATAAACATAAACATGACATAGGTGTAAACTTGGCATTTTTGGCATAGTCAATATGAACATCATAGGGGTGGACTTGCAAAATAGTCAACATACATATATGTGAATTTGCAACATAGACTAAATCAACATACATGTGAATTTGCAACATAGCCTAGTTCAACTTACATATATGTGAACTTGCATTGAAATAGGGATCTAACCAAATAGGTATCACATAAATTAACATAAGATTTAGACAACATAAGCTTAAACATGTTTTGGATCTAGGCATAACATCGAACATCCCTAGCATATGACAAGGATATGACATTTTCATAAGTATGTATAATTTTATGACAAGGGTGTGAACTAGATCCAATTATATATCTAATTACAGCATGAAACATGTATTAAAGTGGATCTTGGCATGGATCCAACTAACTTGCAACTTTCTTACAAACATACTAGCATGTATGTGAACATAATTGTTTAGGCATAAAGGCTCTTGCATATATATATATATATATACATGAAATCTTAATCACATACAACATGAACTATGAACTATGCAACTTGCATGTGATTCTACATGTACAATAGGATCAACATAAACTCAATTATACCACAAACATCACAATACCACAATCATTACATCGCATATGAATCAACATCGTTGTTATAACATAACACAATTTCATTCCCAATTTACATCTAATCAAGTCTTAATTTTATTCACATCGGAAGAATCACTATACTTACAACGAACGCAGAACTTGAATTCTAGATTCTGAGTTCTGAATTTGAATTTCTTTCCTTCGGGTAGACTAACGTTGTTTTGATTCGTGTTTTAACTTTGATTTTGGCTCGTCACTAAGCTTTCCTACAAGTGGAGGCTCCTCCTAGTTTTCTCCAGACAGCATGGCGGCTCCGTCTCTAATTTCTTATGTGAATTTAGGTTGGAGTCTTAAGTTGTTTATATAGAGTTTCAGATTGATTTGAGCCATCAGATGATCATAGACAAATCTAGGCCATTCACTTCGAAAGGAGCCAACCAAAATGCGACATGTTAGCCCTAGTGACACAGCCAAGCCTCTGAAATCGACCAGAACCCGACCAGGCCAGCCAAGGCCAAACCAGGTCGACTTGGCAGGTCGACCCCCAGGTCGACCTTATGGTCGACCTGGTTACCCAGGTCAACCCCCAGGTTCACCTGGTGCCTGGGTGGGAATTTTCCCGCCCAGCCGAGTTTGGGTCTGATTTTCGAAATTTGAACTTCGTTATGAACTGTTTGAATTTTAATTTGAATTCTGAAATTTCCGGAGGTCATAACTCCTTCATACGGAGTTCGATTCGCGCAAACTCGGACTCTATCTCAAGCAGAAATCCGAGACGAGCGCAATGGCGTAACCCGTTTTCCTTAATTCTTTCATTAAGGAATAATTATACTTTGATTTTTTAATTTACAATTAACAGAAAATTCGGGGTGTTACATCCGTTCTTCCTCTTAAACTGATTTTTTTTTTTGTCATTTTTAATCTATATTTTGAATTCTATATCCTTTTGATGATAACAAAAGGGGGAGAATAGATTGGGATTTTGATTTATGAGTGAATATTTTATAAATATTTTTAATTCTGAAATATTTATTCAGTTCATTTGTTTCACTCACACATAGTTGTAGGGGTAGTTTTCTGTTGTAGGGGGAGCTAATGAATAGGCGAAGTTCTATATTCACTGTCAAAAACATCTTGTAACGACTCAAATTTCGCCCGGACCTAATCGATCGCAAGATCGACCAAGACCATTCAAAACCCGCATACGATAACTTTGGGAATACAATATATTAGAATAAATAACAACAGACTTTTATAAACATTATAATAATGTTACTCTAGAATATATCGAATAATAATACAGCGGAAGATTAAATTACAATAATTGTAATACACTACAGCGGAACAATTGAATTAACACCGCGGAAGACTATCAATGCTCTGGACACAGCTCTAAGCTTCGATCCAGAATCCTGCTCAATATATCTGCAAAATAAGCTACTCGACTCCCCGTGTGGAAAAGAGGGCACCCGAGTTTGCAAAGTGAAACAAACTACGGGTCAATCATGGGACTGGTATGAGAAATCTTTCCTAACTTATCTAATAATAAGGCTAATCACAGGACCATGCTGCTAACAGGGAACGGGTTTACTCCATTGGATTGCCAGTGCATGAAATAAAGTAAATCGTTAAACAACGCAATGCTTTTTAGAAAAATGAAACCATTATAAGACTCAAGTCCCATCACACAATGCAACGCAAACCGGAGGATAGAGTTTTACCTTATAATGGTAAAAAATGCTTGATACGATAAAACAGATATGATATTATTATTATTGTATATTGTTTCAAAACAATTTCAATCATAATGTATCAATCATAGACGGTATAGTACCCTATCCTACTATGTCGACATACTAGTTGTAACACCCCACGTCCATTAATGTCACTCACAAAGGGAATGCATCAATGTCCATGAAGCGTTATTGGTTGTATAGAACAAATAAATTACAAGAATAAATAAATTAAACAACATAGCGGAAGATAAAACTTATTTTATTTCATCATAACTCAAAACGAGTTTACATAAGTAGTTTCCAAAGCCATTACAACATGATCAGTAGTCTTTTTCAAAAACTTCAAAGTACATAAAGAAGCAAATACTTAAATAACATAAATGCATAAATCCCCACTGAGCATAAGCAAAGCTCTAAAGATGAGAGAGTCCCAAGCGATACATCTACTCTCTTCAAGCAACTGAAAGAAATCGGCACTAACCTGTAGTATTCCCTCCTTGCAAACCGGGGTGGGGGGGGGGGGGGTGGGGGGGGGGGAGGAAGAAAAGAGGTGGAAAGAAAAGGGGTTCAGACATAAAGTCTGGCGAATGCGATAACTTTAACAATATAATTATAAAAATAACCAGGCTAAGGCATAAGTTGGAAAATAAGGAAATGAATGTGAACAATTGGGTATGAAAAAACAAAACTAGGAAATAAGATGAACCAAGATATCGTTAAAGGCCCCCCTAATCACTATAAGATAATTACTACACTGCACCACCACTAGTCACCCTAAAGGTTGATCCCGCCTACAGAACTTAATAATGATAATGGAAGTTCGTGTACCCCTAGCTGCCTTCATAGGTGTCGTCTGCCCCTATCTCCACTAGTTGTACCCACTACCCTCCCCATTCTAATCACAATATTTATTCATAATATGGTAGTTATACTCCTAGCTGTCTTCATAGGAGCCGTCTGCTCCTATCTCCACTAGGTGTACCCACTACCTTCCCCATTTGATTGGCTCCCTAACTCGTAGATACCCATGCTGGCCCCACAGTGGGGTGTATCACTCCCCAAAGTGGCAACCCGATACAACTAAAAATTCACGGCTTATATCTACACGACGCAACAATGTCTTACCTACCAGCCCGGGCCCACTCACGCATATGAACCCGTTGGACTTGCGTTGCAACCGCTAACCCGTTTTGACCTCTTATAATCAAATCCAGTACGCGTGTCTCGTCCTTGACTTGGGTCGAGCCCACAAAAATACTTAATGGGTTTATGGTTTGAAAAGGCCCCCCACACAAGCTTTCCTCCTATGCTTGGTCCCTATTGGAATTTCCCACTTAACCCCACTTATTCATGTCTTCTTACATGTTTCAACTTGGTTAAGTGTTTATAATTATATCCCACATGTCACATATGTTACTTACTCAACAAATCAACATGTGTTATTGGTTAAGCTTGTCTTAACCCAATCCACTTATCAAATTATTGGTTAAGTTTGTCTTAACCCTACCAGATCAATGTATATTATTGGTTAAGTTTGTCTTAACCCGACCCGCTTATCAAATTATTGGTTAAGCTGGTCTTAACCGTTTTTCTTAGTTTATGATTAGGTACTTCTTAGTCCATAGATACGTTGGTTAGGAGGATAACTCCCTAAGTACCAACCTCGAAGACCGAGATCAACATCAGATCGTTACTTAGATAATCACTCACTCAACCAAATTTCTGTTTGTCATCCACATTTGTCTTTAATCAGCATTAATTAACTATTAAGACACCTAATCGTATTTTACATGCCACCCAAGGCGCCCACTTAATTTCACATGCCACCCAAGGCACCCACTTAATTTCACATGCCACCCAAGGCACCCACTTAACCCCTCATTTCCCACTACATGTTTATCTGGTTAAGTGTCTCTTAATTCATTAAGACCGTAACCTTATAAAGACCTCCGACATTAGACTGGCATTTTGTGGCAACTGGATTTGCCGGGAGGGTCCGGGCAGTCTTACACCACAAACGAGCCTAACGTCGTGTCTTTACAATTGTTACACATTTACTTTATGCCTAAGACCTCTCACATTAGACTGGCATTTGTGACAGCTGGATTTGCCGGGCGGGTCCGGGCAGTCTTACACCACAAAAGAGTCTAACCTCGTGTCTTATGCGATTAATTACACATAATTAATTCCCCCAATTTGAATTAATTTCCCTATTCAAATTGTCAATCAATTACAAATTTAACTATGTCCTTAATTGACTCAATTATGTCCATCTATTTATGGTATATAAAATTGTAACACCCCGAATTTCAATTAACACTGATATTCACTAATTAAAGAATTAATAATCTCAGATGTGAGAATCATGGAAAACGGGTTACGTCATTGTATTCGTCTCGGAAAAATACGCGAAATAGAGTCTGAAATTTTGTAAATCGGAGTCCGTATGACCCGGTTAAGGCCCAAAGAAGCTTTCGGGAAATTTGAATTTCGAAACATGCAGAAATGGGGGCCAGGAGGGAAAACTCCCGCCCGACCAAGTCGACTTGGCTGTCGACAGGGCTGTCGACTTGCCTGTCGACATGCCTGTCGACTTGGCAGTCGACAGGGCTATCGACTTGCCCTGTCGGCTGATTCTGGCCTGGGTGCACCTGGTTGAGTTTTGGGCTGGGTTGGAGGGCTTGGGACGAAATCTGACGGACCTAAGCTAACCTAGGGTTAATCTAAGGGTCTAAAACACAACCTAATCCTATAAATACACCCTAAGACTACCCTAATCCATACTAAAAATAGAATTTATGCCATCATGCCGCCAAAATGCAACTTAGAAGGAGCCTCCACTAATTTGTGAAGAGAATTGCAAGCTAATCAACTACTAATCCACCTCTACTTCAACTCTAGCAACTATCTAAGGAGCTAATCTTGGAGTTTGTGAGTTTCTATCACTTTAATAACCAATTGCTAAACTAAGTAGATGAGATGTGATGAGATTATATGGTTTTGCTTGCGGATCAATGGGTTTTAGGTCATATGTTATGATGCTAGTTTGCTAATCACTATGTTTAACACTTATTCATGATGACACTATGTTTATGCAAGTTAAGTGTTTGGGTTTATGCATGTTAAGTGGTGGGTTTTATGCATGCTAAGTATTCGATTTTATGCATGCTAAGTTTTTGGTTTTATGCAAGTTAAATGCTTGGTTTTATGCTAGAACCATGTGTGAAATAAGTGACATGACATGCAAGTTTAACCTATGAGTTTGGATCTATAATATGCATAATCTATGCAAGTTGTTTGGATTAGTGATATGCATAACATATGCGAGTTTACCTTTGTATGTCATACATAAATATGCAAGTTCATATGCAAGTTTGTCTCTTTTTATGATATGCATAATATATGCAAGTTTGCCTCTAAGTATGGCATGTTATGCAAGTTCATATGCAAGTTATGATGCAAGTTCATATGCAAGTTATGATGCAAGTTCATATGCAAGTTTGTCTCTTTTTATGATATGCATAATATATGCAAGTTTGCCTCTATGTATGACATAAGTACATGTGCAAGTCATCCCTTTTAGACCTATGACATATATGCAAGTTGACACTTTTATGATAGGTCTATGACATGAACATTTAAGCAAGTAACCATCTTTATGACATATGGGATTCATGCAAGTTTGGGTTGGTTATTTATGCAAGTTGGGTTTATGGTCATATATGCAAGTTGACACCTTTTAAACCCATGATAATGCTAATGATATGCTAAGTTGAACCCATTGTGTGTATGATGAATCTTCTCTTTTGAAGTATGTCATGTTAACGTATTTACGTGGGGACGATGGGGTAAAAAAATATTAATGAACACATAAAATTGTGTGAAGTGGGTATGATTAAACATACCATAAAGTGGATGGACATAATTGGGAATTTACCTATTAAGTTAGGTCTACCCATATTATGGAATTGGGAATTTACCTATTGAGTTAGGTCTACCCATATTCTTAAATATTTGTAATTAATTAGGGAAAATTAATACAAATTATGGGGGTGATTAATTAGGTGTAATTAATCGACTAAGACACGAGGTTGGACCCTTTTGTAGCATAAGACTGCCCGGAACCGACCGGCAAATCCAGCGGCTACAAATGATTGGCCCAATGTGAGAGGTCTTAGTCATAAACTAAATACGTGACAAGTGTAAAGACACGAGGTTAGACTCTGTTATGGTGTAAGGCTGCCCGGAACCAACCGGCATATCTAGCTGCCATAAAAGACAGTCTAATGTGAGAGGTCTTTACAAAGGTTACGATCTTAATTAATTAAGAAACACTTAACCAAATTAGTATGTAGTGAGGCATGAGGGGATAAGTGGGTGCCTTGGGTGGCATGTAGTGACTAGTTGGGGTGTCTTGGGTGGCATAAGGAAACTAGTGGTTTGCCTTGGGTGGCAATAGAAAATACGATTAGAATACTTAACCAAAGTGGAACATGTAATTAAACATGATTAAAGGGTTAAGTAAGTGCCTTGGGTGGCATGTGGGAATCAAGTAAGTGCCTTGGGTGGCATGTGGAAATCTTGTAGGTGCCTTAAGTGGCAATTGAAATATGATTAAATGACAAGCTTAAGTAGTAGCTTGTGGGGGCCTTAAGTGGCAATTGAAATATGATTAAATGACAAGCTTAAGTAGTAGCTTGTGGGGGCCTTGAGTGGCAAATGAAATATGATTAGATGACTTAACCAAACCTTAACATGTAAGTGGGCATGATTATAAAAAGGGGTTAAGTGGGATGAATTAGATAAAATGACAAGCTTAAGTAGTAGCTTGTGGGGGCCCATTTCAACCAATATCCCAAAGTATCTTTGTGGGCTCGACCCAAGTCGAGGACGGGACACGCATATTGGGCTTGACTGTAAGAGGCCAAAACGGGGGTAGCGGTGGCAACGCGAGTCCAACGGGTTTCATATGCGTGTGTGGACCCGGGCTGGTAGGTAAGACGTTGTTGCATCTTGTAGGTATAAGTCGTGCACCATTGATTATCGGGTTGCCACTTTGGGGAGTGATACACCCCACTGTGGGGCCAGCACGGGTATCTACGTTCGGGTGCCGATCGCTTGGGTAGTAGTGGGTACACCCAGTGGAGATAGGGGCAGACGGCACCTATGTAGTCAGATAGGGGTACACGAAACTACTGGGTAAAATTACTAAGTACACTTAGTGGGATCAACCTTTAAGTAGGAATTACCCTTGTGGGTAGAACTGGTGTGGTGCAGTGTAGGAATTACCCTTGGGTGGGTAGATCTGGGGTGGTACAATATAGTAATTATCCTTGGGTGGATAGGCGCGTCTTTACGGTTATCTTAGTTAATCCTAAGTCTAGTTGGCTGCTAAGTGTAGCCATTTATCCCCAGTCGTTACCGTATATCAAGCTCATGTCTTACTCTGGTTACTTTAATGATTGTATTGTTAAAGTTATAGGACTCGCTCAGACTTATGTCTGACCCCGTTGTTTTTATCTTTTTCCCAACCCTCAGGTTATCAGAGTGGGCCTAGCACTAGTGGGCTTTGATCAGACTGCTTTATTACTCTTTTGGAGCTTGGACCGTGGATGTAAAGCTCAGTTTATCTTTTCTATTATGGCTATTAAGTTATGTAGTGGGATTATGTACTTTTGTTTTATCAGGATGGATATTATGTACTTGACTCTTGTTTATGGTTTTGGAGTAACCAAACATGTTTTACTTTCTGCTGCAATGAAATGATGTTTTAAATCCTCAAGTATTACTTATATCTGTCTTGTTGTAATTTTACTGTTCTATATTCACTTAAAATACTCCACCGATGTTATGGCATTCCCTTAGTGAGTTACCGTAGCGGGTGTGGGGTGTTACACGTGGTATCAGAGCTTAAGGTTACCAGAACAGATAAATTTTTTAGATAAACTATTTTCTAAGAATATTTTTGAAAGGAGTATTTTCAAAAACATGTCTTTTAAGAGAAAAGTTTTTGAAAGAAAAGCATAATCCCCGATAGCCATATCTTTATCTCTCGAATTCTCCGTTTTGAATCTCTTCCTCTCTCGTTTTGAGTTTCCCCTCCGTGTATAGATGATCTTTCTAAGATAGATAAGAATGAAAAACCACTTCAAGGGACTTAGACGTTAGTCGGATTAGAAGTTGGTTCAGGAAGGAGGAGGACTTGTAGGTACCTATTGGATAGACGATGGGAGGAAGGCTCAAATAGTTGTTGTTTAATGAAGGACGAAACCTCATTTTGATGGGAGATTACGAGTGGAGAATGGGAAGAAGAGGGCTAGTAGTTATCCTTTTGGAGGAATAGGACACCTTATTAGGATTGTCCAAAGGGGCATGGGCAAGGTATGGAATCTCCTGGAGGGTAGTTGTATTCCCTCACTGCTAGTGTACCAGATGGGGATAGGACCGTCTAGGTTGGAATTTGGATTTCTTTATTATTCGGTTCGAACTTTGTTTGATTCTGACGCATCGAGTTCGTTTATCTCATCATTGTTAGTTGAGTCACTGCACTTAGACACCAGTTTAGTAGATGATCCCTTAGTTGTTTCAAACCCAATTGGGGCTCCATGATGTGTTTGGGTTTGAAAGTTTCTATGCTTAGCGTTGAGTTTAGATGTGATGCTTTTTGGGCTTCACGGGCTATGGGTTAGTTATGGGCATGGACTGGTTATCTAGTAGGGGTGCCGTTCTTGATTTTGAAGGGAGAGTTGTTAGGCTTATGACCCGCTTGGGTAACACTCTCGAGATCTCTTGTAATCCCATGGAATCTGTTATGCTAAGTTATCTAGAATCGCTTGACACGTCGGTCGAGAGTTTGTGATCTGTTAGAGTGGTCCGGGAATACTCAGATGTGTTTGAGGGGGTGAAGGGCTTACCTCCGGAGCGGGAGATTGACTTCCGAATATATCTGGTAGACAATGCCAAACCAGTATCTTGGCCAGTGTGCCACATGGCTCCTCTTGGGAGGAGGGAACTCCATAAGCAAGTAGGCGATTTGCTTGAGAAGGGGTTCATATGACGAAGTATATCGGAGTGGGGTGCTCCAGTAGTTTTTTGACACGAAGGCGGATGGGTCCCTCAGACTTTGTGTAGGCTAAAGAAAACTAAATAAACTCACAAAGAAGAATAGACACCCATTGCCGAGGATTGATGATCTCTTTGATCAGTTAGTTGGCGCCTCAGTATATTCGCAGTTGGACTTAGCCACGGGGTTTCGTCAGTTGAGAGTGGCTGAGGATAGTATAGAGATGATTGCCTTTAGGACTCCAGATGGTTTTTATGAGTGGCTGGTGATGCCATTTGGTTTGACGAACGCCCCCGCATATTGATTTGATGAGAAGGGTGTTCAGGGAGTACCTAAATAAGTTCGTGATGGTCTTTGTAAATGACATCTTGGTCTTTTCTAGGAGCGAAATAAGTTTTCGTATGTGCTCAATAGGTTGAGCAAAGCCAGTTATAAACGGTGGTTTTGGAGCGAGACTGGCAAGGACATCCAGAGTTAAACAAGGGCTTAATTCTTTAGCCGTTTTTACTAGTATCATCTCACGTAGGTCGTCTGAATTCGAAGGAGGTATCCCTTGGGTGTTTGTCTGATATTGGTTTAGGCCTTTGGGGCTTGCATTTGGGGGATGTCGAGTTCGACTAGGGTGGTCTGCGTGAGAGATGGACAGTTGTGATGATTTTGGGATGGGATTCTTAGCATCCTATGAGTTTGAGATAGCGTATACCCATGGCAAGGGTAACGTGGTAGCGGACGCCTTAAGTAGAAAAAGGTTGTCCTTGAGTCCATTGTTCATTGGACGACGGAACTTAGAGTTTATTTCTATGTTTACTTTAGACTTTACGTTGACTTTGTACCCGGTTTGCTAGCCTCCTTGGAGATTAGGCCTACTCTTTTGGGGCGGACTGGCGGAGTACAGCGAGACGACCCACAGTTGGTTGAGTTAGTAGAGAAGCTCATCAGGAGGGGGAGTCGTCCAGCCATTTGAGTAGGTACACCCTAGATGGTAATGGGTGGTTGCGTAGAGACGGTAGACTTTGTGTACCGCAAGAGGAGGGTTTGGGGAAGGCTATACTTGATGATGCACATCGGTCAAAGATGACCATTCATCCCGGTGGGGACAAGATGTACCAAGACATGAAGCGAGTTTTCTTTTGGGTCGGTAGGAAGAAAGACGCGGTCGAGTATGTCGCTAGATGCTTGGTGTGCCAACAAGTAAAAGCGGAGCAAAAGAAACCCGGTGGGTTGCTTCACCTATTGGAGGTTCCGCTATGGAAGTGGGATAGTGTCTCGATGGATTTCGTCAATGGATTATCAAGATCGAGGAAGGGTAATACGGGAATTTGGGTTGGGGTAGACAAACTTACTAAGAGTGCCCATTTTATACCCGTGAAGAGTAAGAGGACTGCTCAATGGCTAGCTTCAATCTACATTCGAGAGATTGTTAGATTGCATGGTGTACCTTCCAGTATAGTGAGCGATCGAGATCCTATCTTCACTAGAGATTTTTGGAAGAGTTTGCAAGAGGCGGTAGGGACTCAGTTGTGTTTGAGTACCGCATATCATCCTCAGACGGACGGCCAGACCGAGAGGGTGAATCGTATTTTAGAAGACCTTTTGAGGCTATGTATCTTAGGTTTTGGAGGTACATGAGAAGAGCATCTTCCATTGGTGGAGTTGCCCGACAGACTTAGTGGTGTACATGATGTATTCCATGTGAGGAAGTGCCTACGGCAGAGGCGGTAGAGCCGAGCTTGCTTAGAGAAGTAGAGATAGAGCGTGATGCGACTATTCGACGAGCTCCTACACGCATCCTTGGGTCAGAGATTAAGAGGTTGAGAAACAGGGAGGTTCAACTAGTCAAAGTGCAATGGGGAGAAGATGAGAGCAACGCTACTTGGGAGACGGAAGCGAAAATGCGTTCATTATACCCATTCCTTTTTGAGGATATGTCTTTTAACTTCTCCTTTATCGTTTGTCTAGTACGTATCTTATCTTTAGTGTGTCCTCTTGTTAGTGCCTTTGACCTTTAGATAGGGTAAACCTATGGTTGAAACATGTGTTTGAGACATGTTATGATTGATGGATGCATGTGGATGCAAGTGTTTGCTAGTGGTTGCTCGTGGATGCATAAACACACACTCTAGACACTAGATCGGCTCAATCACTTCATATTGCATATTGCATATTGCATATAATTGTGTGTAGGTAGCTATATTTATGGATGTATAATGGTTGTGTTATCATATGGATGATGCATTTTGGTGAATGATTGTGCACTCATGTAGATATAGTATGTGTCGATAGGGTTCTTTCGCATACATATTGGATGCATGGCACTATCACGGTTTGGATATGTTCATACATTAGATAGGGAACATATACACACACTTTTTGCATATGCTCATACATCAGTAGAAATTGTTTTAAGGACAATGGATACCCGTGTTTGATGGATTGAGTAGATGGTTGTTTGGATGGTAGGATATGCATTATCCTTAACTTGGAGATTTCGGGGACGAAATCCTTTAAGGAGGGGAGAATGTAATACCCCGAATTTCAGTTAACACTGATATTCACTAATTAAAGAATTAATAATCTCAGATGTGAGAATCAGGGAAAACAGGTTACGTCATTGTATTCGTCTCGGAAAAATACGCGAAATAGAGTCCGAAATTTTGTAAATCGGAGTCCGTATGACCCGGTTAAGGCCCAAAGAAGTTTTCGGGAAATTTGAATTTCGAAACATGCAGAAATGGGGGCCAGGCGGGAAAACTCCCGCCCGACCAAGTCGACTTGGCTGTCGACAGGGCTGTCGACTTGCCTGTCGACATGCCTGTCGACTTGGCAGTCGACAGGGCTGTCGACTTGGCAGTCGACAGGGCTGTCGACTTGCCCTGTCGGCTGATTCTGGCCTGGATGCACCTGGTTGAGTTTTGGGCTGGGTTGGAGGGCTTGGGACGAAATCTGACGGACCTAAGCTAACCTAGGGTTAATCTAAGGGTCTAAAACACAACCTAATCCTATAAATACACCCTAAGACTACCCTAATCCATACTAAAAATAGAATTTATGCCATCATGCCGCCAAAATGCAACTTAGAAGGAGCCTCCACTAATTTGTGAAGAGAATTGCAAGCTAATCAACTACTAATCCACCTCTACTTCAACTCTAGCAACTATCTAAGGAGCTAATCTTGGAGTTTGTGAGTTTCTATCACTTTAATAACCAATTGCTAAACTAAGTAGATGAGATGTGATGAGATTATATGGTTTTGCTTGCGGATCAATGGGTTTTAGGTCATATGTTATGATGCTAGTTTTCTAATCACTGTGTTTAACACTTATTCATGATGACACTATGTTTATGCAAGTTAAGTGTTTGGGTTTATGCATGTTAAGTGGTGGGTTTTATGCATGCTAAGTATTCGATTTTATGCATGCTAAGTGTTTGGTTTTATGCAAGTTAAATGCTTGGTTTTATGCTAGAACCATGTGTGAAATAAGTGACATGACATGCAAGTTTAACCTATGAGTTTGGATCTATAATATGCATAATCTATGCAAGTTGTTTGGATTAGTGATATGCATAACATATGCGAGTTTACCTTTGTATGTCATACATAAATATGCAAGTTCATATGCAAGTTTGTCTCTTTTTATGATATGCATAATATATGCAAGTTTGCCTCTAAGTATGGCATGTTATGCAAGTTCATATGCAAGTTATGATGCAAGTTCATATGCAAGTTATGATGCAAGTTCATATGCAAGTTATGATGCAAGTTCATATGCAAGTTATGATGCAAGTTCATATGCAAGTTTGTCTCTTTTTATGATATGCATAATATATGCAAGTTTGCCTCTATGTATGACATAAGTACATGTGCAAGTTCATCCCTTTTAGACCTATGACATGTATGCAAGTTGACACTTTTATGATAGGTCTATGACATGAACATTTAAGCAAGTTACCATCTTTATGACATATGTGATTCATGCAAGTTTGGGTTGGTTATTTATGCAAGTTGGGTTTATGGTCATATATGCAAGTTGACACCTTTTAAACCCATGATAATGCTAATGATATGCTAAGTTGAACCCACTGTGTGTATGATGAATCTTCTCTTTTGAAGTATGTCATGTTAACGTATTTACGTGGGGACGATGGGGTAAAAAAATATTAATGAACACATAAAATTATGTGAAGTGGGTATGATTAAACATACCATAAAGTGGATGGACATAATTGGGAATTTACCTATTAAGTTAGGTCTACCCATATTATGGAATTGGGAATTTACCTATTGAGTTAGGTCTACCCATATTCTTAAATATTTGTAATTAATAAGGGACAATTAATACAAATTATGGGGGTGATTAATTAGGTGTAATTAATCGACTAAGACACGAGGTTGGACCCTTTTGTAGCATAAGACTGCCCGGAACCGACCGGCAAATCCAGCGGCTACAAATGATTGGCCCAATGTGAGAGGTCTTAGTCATAAACTAAATACGTGACAAGTGTAAAGACACGAGGTTAGACTCTGTTATGGTGTAAGGCTGCCCGGAACCAACCGGCATATCCAGCTGCAATAAAAGACAGTCTAATGTGAGAGGTCTTTACAAAGGTTACGATCTTAATTAATTAAGAAACACTTAACCAAATTAGCATGTAGTGAGGCATGAGGGGTTAAGTGGGTGCCTTGGGTGGCATGTAGTGACTAGTGGGGGTGCCTTGGGTGGCATAAGGAAACTAGTGGGTTGCCTTGGGTGGCAATAGAAAATACGATTAGAATACTTAACCAAAGTGCAACATGTAATTAAACATGATTAAAGGGTTAAGTAAGTGCCTTGGGTGGCATGTGGAAATCTAGTAGGTGCCTTAAGTGGCAATTGAAATATGATTAAATGACAAGCTTAAGTAGTAGCTTGTGGGGGCCTTAAGTGGCAATTGAAATATGATTAAATGACAAGCTTAAGTAGTAGCTTGTGGGGGTCTTGAGTGGCAAATGAAATATGATTAGATGACTTAACCAAACCTTAACATGTAAGTGGGCATGATTATAAAAAGGGGTTAAGTGGGATGAACTAGATAAAATGACAAGCTTAAGTAGTAGCTTGTGGGGGCCCATTTCAACCAATATCCTAAACGTATCTTTGTGGGCTCGACCCAAGTCGAGGACGGGACACGCATATTGGGCTTGACTGTAAGAGGCCAAAACGGGGTAGCGGTGGCAACGCGAGTCCAACGGGTTTCATATGCGTGTGTGGACCCGGGCTGGTAGGTAAGACGTTGTTGCATCGTGTAGGTATAAGCCGTGCACCATTGATTATCGGGTTGCCACTTTGGGGAGTGATACACCCCACTGTGGGGCCAGCACGGGTATCTACGTTAGCGAGCCGATCGCTTGGGGAGTAGTGGGTACACCTAGTGGAGATAGGGGCAGACGGCACCTATGTAGTCAGATAGGGGTACACGAAACTACTGGGTAAAATTACTAAGTACACTTAGTGGGATCAACCTTTAAGTAGGAATTACCCTTGTGGGTAGAACTGGTGTGGTGCAGTGTAGGAATTACCCTTGGGTGGGTAGATCTGGGGTGGTGCAATATAGTAATTATCCTTGGGTGGATAGGCGCGTCTTTACGGTTATCTTAGTTAATCCTAAGTCTAGTTGGCTGCTTAGTGTAGCCATTTATCCCCAGTCGTTACCGTATATCAAGCTCATGTCTTACTCTGGTTACTTTAATGATTGTATTGTTAAAGTTATAGGACTCGCACAGACTTATGTCTGACCCCATTGTTTTTATCTTTTTCCCAACCCTCAGGTTATCAGAGTGGGCCTAGCACTAGTGGGCTTTGATCAGACTGCTTTATTACTCTTTTGGAGCTTGGACCGTGGATGTAAAGCTCAGTTTATCTTTTCTATTATGGCTATTAAGTTATGTAGTGGGATTATGTACTTTTGTTTTATCAGGATGGATATTATGTACTTGACTCTTGTTTATGGTTTTGGAGTAACCAAACATGTTTTGCTTTCCGCTGCAATGAAATAATGTTTTAAATCCTCAAGTATTACTTATATCTATCTTGTTGTAATTTTACTGTTCTATATTCACTTAAAATACTCCACCGATGTTATGGCATTCCCTTAGTGAGTTACCGTTGCGGGTGTGGGGTGTTACAAAAATTATACCAATTAACATCACATTTAAGGCATTTATGCCAATTCTCAATATTAAATCTTTTAATATTATCCTATTGCCCCACATTGTACGTTCGTTCATTTAACATAAAATATACATTAGACTCTAATAGTCTAACTTATGGAATAAAGAGAAAACATAACAACATGCATAGAATAAAAAACTAGATTTAAACATAAGGGGTGAACTTGCATGTGTGAATAAGGTTTTTCATCCAAAAACTTGCATAGGCAAAAGTTACAAACTTGCATAATCTATGGAAGTCATAGATCTAATCATTAGGTGTAAACTTGCATAGGCAATAGTCACAAACTTACATTACATGATTCATACTCCAATATATATATACTTGCATATGTGATTTATAAAACATAGACTATGATGTAAACTTGCATCTAACTCACACATGTCATAGCCTAACTTTAGATCCAATTTACACATAAAATAGATGTCACGAAACATGTAAGGTTGTATATGATTCTCACTAACTAGCATATGATTCATATATAAATTAACCTCTAAATTTGCATAAATACATATGGTTTAACATATGAATTAATTTCAACAACATAACCAAACAAGCATATGAAACATCATTATGAATTGATTGTACATAAGCCAACTATTAACATGGATTTACAACATAGATGATAACATCACAGCTTTACCAAATAGATAATAACATCATAGGTTTACAACATAGATAATAACATCATAGATTTACAACATAGATAATAACATATGGTCACTGATTCATAACATAACCATATAATCCAAATCATAGATCAATCCAATTAAATTGTTAATTATCTTATTAAAGAAATCGAACTCACAAAAAGAAGGTCTTACGTTCTGAAATCTGAGTTCTGAAATTGATTTAGCTTGCCTTTGTAGTAGATTCGTTATTGTTTAGATTAGAGTTGAATAGAACTGAGTTGATTAGCTTTGATTTCCCTCTAGTTGGTGGCGGCTACTCTAGGTTACAAGACGACAACATGAAGACTATGATTCAGATTTTATTTGATTCTAGGATTTGAGTCTACCCATGTTTATATGGAATTTTAATTTAATTATAGCCATCAGATGATCTTAGGGTTAATCAAAACCACTCAGTCAGGATACGGTGACGCCTCAGCGCTAATTACTCAGCAAGGAGTTAGAAAGGACTCAGCAATGAGTCACAATATGGATCAGATTGCACCAGGAAGTTGTGCAGGCTTTCTGCTAGGCCTGCGCGCACTTGGGAAGTGCACCAATGTATTTTTGTATTGGCACACTTCCCAAGTGCGCCAGTGCATTTATTATTTTTTCTTTTCTTTTTCTTCTGGATTTTCCGCCTGACTTCGTTCGTCCATATCTCCTTCATCCGATATCCATTTTACTCAAACTCGGACTCTATCTCAACCAGAATTCTGAGACGAACACAATGGCGCAACTCATTTCCCTTAATGCTCACATCTGAGATTAATTATTCTTTAATTTAGTTAATTCAATTATTCAAAAATTCGGGGTGTTACATTCTCCCCTACTTAAAGGATTTCGTCCTCGAAATCTCTAAGTCAAGAAGAACGTATCCTACCATCCAATCATCCATCTACTAACCATCAACCACTAGCAACCATGGTCCTTAAAAGATTTCTAATGCTTTTCATGTACATATGCATAGTGTGTGTATATGTTCCTTATCTAATGCAAAATCAGGTGGTCTACTGATTCAGTTGACCTCCTTAATGCAAACCATGATAGTGCAATGCGTCCATTATGTATGCGAAAGAATCCTATCGAGACATATTATTTCTTCATGTGTGCACAACCATTCATCAAAATGCAACATCCATATGATAACACACATTCAATGTACATTCATTTTACTAAATACATCCATTTATATGCAATATGCAATATGAAAGTGACTGAGCCGATCTAGTGCCTAAAGTGTGTGCATATGCATCCACGAAAAACAACTAGCAAACACTTGCATCCACAAGCATCCATCATACATAACATGTCTCAAACACATGTTTCAACCATAAGACTACCCTATCTAAAGGTCAAAGATACTAGCGAGAGGACATACTAAAGATAGAATAAATACAAGCTAGGTGATAAAGGAGAAATTAAAAGACAAACCCTCGAAAAGAAAAGGGTAATATGAACGCATCTTCTCTTCCGTCTCCCAAGTAGCGTCGTTCTCATCATCTCCCCATTGCACTTTGTCTAGCTTGACCTCTCAATTCCTCAACTTCTCAATCTCCGACCCAAGAATACATGTAGGAGCCCATCGAATCGTCGCATCACGCTCTGTCTCCACCTCTCTAAGCAAGCTCGGCTCTACCACTTCCGCGGTCTCGTGCATGCACTTCCTCAAATGTGATACATGGAATACGTCGTGTACCCCACTACGTATCTCAGGCAACTCTACTCTATACGCCATCTGTCCAATCCTCTCCTAGAAAACTTCTTATTTCCGTTGCTTTTCTTGGAACCTTCAATTCTTGGATTGCCGCTACCTTCGCGGGATCCACAAATATCCCTTCCTTAGAGACCACGTGTCCTAAGAATCCTGCCTTCTTCCTCAAAAAAAAAAAAAAAAAAAAAAAAAAATGGCATCAACATAGGGTCCTAAACAATCCATTACTTCACATCCCACTCGAGTCATCTCATAACCCTATTGAATCTAACTCGGGGTAGCACATACCATTGAATAGTCTTATCATGTCACGGCTGCACATCATTTCTCGAGAAAACCAAGATATAATGCAATGAAAATCGCCACAGCTATTTATCTCACACAAACCATCCTAGTCGAACTCGACATTCCCCAAGTACAAGCCCCAAAGGCCTAAACCAATATCAGACAAGCACCCAAGGAATATCTCATCTGAATTCAGACAATCTACGTGAGAAGATACCAAACAGTTGATGTAACAACCCGTAAAATGCGAGCCAGTTTGAAATTTTTATTTTGGCAATTTTAGCAAATTTTGAATATTTAAAATAGATTATTTTAAATAATATCGACGAGAAATTTATTTTGAATATAATTCGACGTATATATTTATACGCGTCATCGTTAGAATATAAATATTTATATATATAATTATAAATAGAATTGAAAATGGCGCGGTAGTTCGATAATACGATTTCAAACTTCAATTGAATGTACCGGGTGCAAAATAATCCGGATTTTAGTGAAACCAAAAATGATAGGATCTATTCGTGAATATCTTTCCAACGAATCCGAAAAATCAAAAGTCCGTAGCGGGAGTCAAAAGATATGTCCAGTTGAAAATTCTGAATAGTCGCTATGGAATTCAGGCCCTTAAAAATGGACATTTTGCAAACGACCTCGGATTTCGATGAAACCAGTTTTGTTGGGTCCGCGGTGTCAAGTTATTGCTAGATTCCAAATTTAATAATTTTTCGAATCAATATGTGAGCGTGGCAAAGGAAAATGCGTTTGACCATTTTCAGTTGATTTTAATCGACTTGAAATTGGCCATTTTTCAAACGGTCTCAGAATTCGACGAAATTAGTTTTGTTAGGACCGTATCGTCAATACGAAGCTAGAAAATATTTTTCGAGAATTTTTAGAGTTAGTATGTGACCCCGGTAATTCGAAATGTACGATTAAAATTCAATAAAGTGATTTAAATGTGAATTCAACGGAAACTGATTGTAACGATCGAATCAGCTTACGATGCACATCCCATTGTGTTCGGAATGGGGGTAAAACGCTAAGGACGACAGTCGTTGGGTCTCGTTTGAAGGTTGAATGAAAAGTCAACTTAAAAGGAGAAATAAATTAAATTAAATAATTAAATTATATGTTAATAAACTCTCTCTCACTCTCTCTCTCCTCTCATAACTGTCGATTTAAAAAAAAAAAAGAGACCAACTCCCCGTCTTCAGTGGCGATCCGCGCCACCGCGCCCCCTCCAGCAACGTCGTTGGGTTGCCGGCGCCTCCACCAAACCCTCCTCCGGCGATCTCCTCTTCCCTCCGCCCCTTTTCTTCTTTAATTCCTGAACCGCAAATCGATCGACGCCTCGCCCAACGCCAGCCCCACCGCCACCGTCCAACCTGCACCTTCTCTCTCCTCCTACCCTCACTCTCTCCCCTTCCCTGATTACAACCGCCGAGTCAAAATCCCCCACCCAAACCCATTAAAACCCGCGCGAGCCCAGGGCGCCACCACCCTCTGCCTGACCGAAGCTCAACCATCTGAGCGCCCCACTTCACCCTTACGCCGAGCCCCTCCCCCTCCCATAATTTCATCTGTAAGTTCTTTTCCTATTTTATTTTTGTTTTTATATTTTTTTTTCTTAGCTTTCTCTGATTTGGTATAAAAATATAAAGTAGGTATTTAAGGAAAGACGAGATTTTTAACAAAGGAAAGACGAGATTTTTAATATATGAAAGATTCGTTTTTTTTTAAATATAAAAGCTTCGATTTTTAAAAATATAAAAGATTTGATTTCTAAAGTTAAAGATCGGATTTTTAATAGCATAAGGCTATGATTTTTATCGTTGAAAGAAAACATTGTTGGCAAATTGAAAATATTTTTTAAAGGTATAAAAAATATGATTTTTACACTTGTAGCAGATTAAAAATATGATTTTTTATATTTTTAAAGAATTAAAAATATGATTTTTATATTTTTAAAGTATTAAAAATATAATTTTTACATGATAGGAATATTAAAAATAGCATCTTTATATGTGTAGAAAAATAAAAATGAGATTTCTTTTATAAAGACGAAATCTTTATTTTAGAAAAGGCGAAATCATTATTTTAGAAAAGGCGAAATCTTTATAGGGAAAATAGTGTGATAAAAATATAAATTTTATGTATATAGCTTCGAAATAAAAATATGATTTTTATATATTGAACTTCGAAATAAAAATATGATTTTTATATATTGAACTTTGAAATAAAAATATGATTTTTCCATATGGAATAGCGAAGTAAAAATTCGATTTTTACATAGGTAGTGAAAGCGGACAACGAAGATGACGAAGATGCGATAGCAATGAAGATTTCTATCAATGAAGTGCCGTGGAGCTAGGATAGCTATATGTGAGAACTTCTCACTCAAATTCTACTTTTCTAGTTATATATATATATATATATATATATATATATATATATATATACTAGGATGCAGACGGTGCTTATTAGAAGCACCCGACACCCGTCCACAGACCATGGACTTGTTTGATTGGTTGTGTAGTTGGTTAGATTATTTGATTTGGATTGGATTGTTTTGGTGAAATTGAAATTGATATGATTGATGTGTGAATGGCGTGGGCCTTCACTAGACCGGGATAAGGCTAGGCCTCGTCCCGTTTCTAGTATCGTGCCGTTATGCCGCCGAAATTTTCTAAAATAAGTTAGAAAAATAAAAACATCATTTTATTTAGAGAATGAACTGAATAGAAATTCATATGTTGTAATAAAATTTTTATCGTTAAAAATATAATTTTTAACGTGAATGTGAATAAATAAATATTCATTTACAAACCGGACGGTTTGTTTATGTACACCTATTTGAAGGACATTGATTGGGACGATAAATTTTACACATCGCCCAACTGCACGAATAAAATATTTGTTTGATTGTTTGAAACCCCACACGGGTGTTGGGATGAAATTTGAAGTTCACTCATCCTGATTGATTAAATATGTCGATCGATTGATTGACAGGCTGTTATAAGCGTCGAATATCTATATTTGATGCTTATACAGTGTAGTGCACTTTGGTTGATGGTTGATTATTTTTCAATGCTATTATATACATGTGTTGTATGGAAATCCATATAATTAATTTTATATGGTAATTGATTGGGCCTCATTCCAATTTGAAAAATAAAGAAAATTTGAAGATAGAAATTTATGAAGCCGTGTAGATTAGATTGACGCCATTTTGACGTGAACGATATTTATATCGACTTTATTCATTTTAAAATGAATATTGAAAAGTGATTTCGAAATCGACGACTTCGAAATGAATTGAATTGAAAACGATTTCGAAATGAATTGAATTGAAAACGATTTCGAAATGAATTGAATTGAAAACGATTTCGAAATGAATTGAATTGAAAATGATTTCGAAATGAATTGAATTGAAAACGATTTCGAAATGAATTGAATTGAAAACGATTTCGAAATGAATTGAATTGAAAACGATTTCGAAATGAATTGAATTGAAAACGATTTCGAAATGAATTGAATTGGAAACGAATTCGAATTGAATTGAAAGTGAATTGAAACGAATTCAATTGAATTGAAATTTGAATTGAATAGAAATGAATTTTAAAACGAATTTATAAAGAAGAATTCGATTTTGATTTGAATTGAAAAGGAAGTTGAAATTGCTTTTGAAATGAATTTAAAACTATTTATATAATTCGTTTCAAATAGAAATCGACGAAGTATATATTATATATATTATATATATAATATAATGGCCTTAATAGAACGCGCCGCGCCGCGGCAGTTCGTGAATTTCGACCATTTATTTCAAACGGGCATTACGGGAGATCCGACCGTCGGATTCTCCTAAAACCGGAACCGTTGGGTTCGTATCGAAAAGAGCTTTCTAACAAATATTAGAAATTAGAAATCTAACGGTTGGATTTGGAGTTACGTCCAAATCAAATTCGAAAAAGGTCGCTGTAAGTGCAGTTCGATGGCCGTTGTTGGGAATCGACTGTACGGGCCTTGATAAAATTATTAAAAATAGTAATAATTTGTGTAAAATCATAAGAAATGATTTGTGAAGATTTGGGATGAAAAACTCCATATTTGAAAAGATAAAAATAGATTTTTATCGAAATGAACTAGTTTTGAACTAGAAATATAATTCTATTTATTTTTAAATAAATAAATTGAATTTGAAAAGGGTTTTGAAAACAACCAAAATTTCCAATGATTGCATTGGAGGGGATTTGAATCGAAATTGTCTTCGGAATATTTCGATGTTGGAATTCGTGATTATATAGGTGTTGTTATGGAAATTTGAAAGATATATATTTATATCGTTATTTCCAATACGGCATTTGTTAGTCGTAGAATTCGATATTGAATATAAGCCGATGTATTTTCTATTCAGGGCCTTGTATTGAATATCGAATGTGATTTGGGTTTGTCGTGAATGGTGTCTTCACTAACACTGTTCTTGAACCCAGTTGAGAAAAGATTAAATCTTTTTATTTAGATTTAATGAAGTGTACCAATTAAACAATATTTAATTGGAATTGAATGGGTATTGATTTTTGGGTTTATCGTGAACAGTGTTTTAAATAACACTTGTTCTTTAACCCGATAATTAATGGAATGTGATTTTGGGTTTATCGTGAACCGTGTTTTAAATGACACTGATTCTTTAACCCAGTTAAAGATTAAAACTAAGTGGAGTTTTAATGAATCTTTAAATAGATTGAGAAGATCGAGAATGGAGTATCACCAGTTCTACTCCAAGCGATAGTTAAATCTTTAATTAGATTTGAACGTGAAATGGTAATTGAATTACCGATAACACTGTGGTGTTAGATATGAAGTATTACCAGTTTTACTTCATGGGATGAATAGGTTGGGATTGGGAAATAAAATAAATGATTACTACGGTGTGGTTCGCTAATCCCGACTAGTTTGAATTGATATTCAAAGGAGATTAAAGAATAAATTTAAAGAATTTATCTTGGATAAAATTAATGGGGACTTTTCCCAAAGTATAGGAATATTTGAATAAAAGAATATTCTGAATTGGAAGGAGGAGTATGTTGTGTTTGTGTAACACTTTTATAACATATACGTGAGTTATTCAGAAAGACCGGGTTTATCCCATTCTGAATAACTGATTCGACGTGGCGTCGAAGATGAAGACGGTGGTCGAAGACCGGAAGTCTTCACGTCGTTTGGGTGATTACTGATGATCTTGATTGGGCTGTACACCCAAGAAGATGGAAACAGTTATTGATCGTCCAGACGTGCTTGGAGATCGATGGATATGCGGGGTACTAGGTGCCTCCGGTTTCGTTCAGTCCTAGAACGGACTTGTAAATGGACTGTGTGTCTGACATCGGATTTTAGTCCGTGTGATTGATCTCTATTAAATATATATCTGTTTGGCGGCGGAGAATTTATTCTCTTGCTTAACGCCCTTCTCTGAGACGTACGAGCTCAGGGGTTATATATTGATGGATATCAAACGCATGGAATGAATTGCCTGTGTGGCATGCCTAAGTGGCAATTGATCGAGGCTTCTGTTGGAAAGCAAAGTCTTGTGGTGATGATCAAAGCACGGCCTGTGTGGCATAGCTTTGTGTAATGTTTACTTCGCGAGTTTCAGACCCGGTATGAACCAAAAACGGGAGACGGACCTCAGGGAGGGCATGCGTTTCTTTCTAGTTAGAAGTGGCGTCAGTGATTTTACATGCCCTGACGAGTTTGACTTATGTGGTTGTTGCTGTTGCGAGGCGCCTCGGTTTGATCGGACGATCCGGGTCCGATGGAGTCATTCGTTGGCTCATTTACGCCCCATAGGGCGGGGGAACGCATGTTCAGGGTTTAAGTTTAATCCACATCGGTGGACCGGCCCTGACGATCCAAAGGCTTGACAGAGTACTTGCCTGAGGGGCGGGCTAGAGCGTCTCGAATCGGTTGAGGACTATCTTTTGCCTCGGTTCATAGACGGAAATCCAATTTCCAAATACGTGACATTTGCGGTTTTATTTGTAAACCTATATATGGCGACATGATATATGGTACCCATGCCGCCTATGATTGATACTTATGATTTGAAGTTGTTTTATACACTATGCACTTATAATAGTATCAAATGATTTGTTTTAAAACGTATCAAGCATTCTTTGGCTGTTATAAGGGAAAACCCTATCCCCCGGCTTGCGTTGCATTGTGTGATAGGAACTGGGTCTTATAACAGCTTCATTTTTCTTTATTTAGCATTGCGCTGTTTGTTTTATGCACTGGTATTCTTGGGAGGAAGCCCGTTCCGTGTTATACGGCGTGGTCCCTTGACTTACCAAACTTTAAAAATAAAGATTAATAACTGTTTTAGTTCTCACACCAGTCCCATGACTGACCTGGAGTTTATTGTTTTAACCTAAACTCTGGGTGCCCTTATTTTGACATGGGCAGCTAGTAGTTTTGGTTTTGCAGATTTATATTCATAGGATCCTGATTTACAGCTGGAACGATATCCGGAAAGCTTTGTATCCGTATATCTACTTCTAGTTGTGTATTGTATTATTTTCCGCTGCTATGTATTTAAATGTAATTTAAATCTCTGATATTTCTGTGTAATATATATTTATTCATTTATACTTTGTATATTCTTGTAATCTGATGCATTGTTGTAATATACAGTGAAATGTTCTTCTGTATGCGTTTTGTTGTGGCTTGTTCTCGAACTATCCGACGCTTTCCTTTACGGGGAAGTTACGGGTCGTTTCAGTTGAGCACCCCACTCCGATATACTACGACTTACGAACCCTTTCTCAAGCAACTCCCCTACTTGCTTATTGAGCTCCCTCCTCTCACGAGGAGCCATGTGGCATACTGGCAGAGATACTGGTTTTGCATTGTCTACAAGATAAATACGAAAGGCTATCTCACGCCTCGGGGGTAAACCTCGAACCTGTTTGAAGACGTTACTATATTCACGGACCACACGAACAGATTTCAAATCATCATTGGATACGTCAAGAGATTCTAGGTAACTAAGCATTACTGGACCTCTAGGGTCACAAGAAATATCATGGGTCTTTCCACAACGAGTCAAAAATCTAACTACCCTTCTCTCACAATTTAGGATGGCACCAAATCTAGTTAGCCAATCCATACCTAGAATCAAGCTGTAGCCCATGAAGCCAAGAACAAAGGCATTGCATTCAAACCCAATGACCAAGATAGACACTCTCAAATCCCAACAAAACATAGAAAGATGAGCCGAACCACCAATAGGATTTGACAATACTATAGGATCTGAAACTAGACCAGTATTTAGGTGCAGTGTTTCATCTAACGAAGCAGATAAAACGAGTGTGATATGCCAGAGTCAAACAAAGTACGAACAGGATGATCAAACAGAAAAACTAAACTTTCAACGGAAATTGTTCTACCTCGTTCTTGCAGCGGTGGGGCCATGAGAGCCTGGACCTGCCCTCTTGCCTTCCCTGGTGCCATGAGAGCCTGAAGTTGCCCTCCCGAGGAAGACCTTTGTCCCTGTTTCCTTGGGCAGTCCTTAACTAGATGACCTGCCTCTCCACAGTGGAAACAGCCGGTCTTCTTCTTTTTCCTACAGTCTTTACTCAGATGGCCTGGTGTCCCACAATTAAAGCACTTCTTCTTTCCCTTGCCATTGTTGTCTTTACCTCCCTTCTTGTTCTGCTGTTGTTGTTGCGATTTTTGATCCCCTTTCTTCTTGGGTGCTTATTAGCATTGGCGCCATTCTTCTCTTCATTTATAAGCGCCATGTCAACTAGTCTCTCAAAGCTAGCCCACATAGGGATGTGGGTCATAGCTAACCCCTGTAGTGGCTCGTTCTAACCCTTAACAAATCTCAGGGCCTTCTTTTCGGATGTATTCACCAAGTCCAAGCCAAATCTCGCCAACTGATTGAACTTATTGACGTATTCTTTCAATGATAGATTCCCTTGCTTTAATGCCAAAAACCTTTCCATGTATAGATTCTCTTCAGCCCGTGAGAGAAACTTTGCCTCAAACCTACGCCTGAAATCCGGCCATGTATCAACCGGACGCTCTCATTAGTGACTTCCCACCAAAACGAAGCTTCGTCCTTCATCAACCAAGCAGCCAATTGTACTTTTTTACAGTCATCCAAATCGAAAATGCCAAACAAATCCTACACTTCTTTCAACAAATTTCTAGCTTCAATGAACGTTTCAGTGCCACTAAAAATTTTTCCACCCGTCGACCAAAAGTCTTTACATATCTTAGAGAAAGTATCTCCACGCGGAGGAATGACTGGAGCTGGGGGAGGAGGAGGAACGTTTGCCGGACCCGCGGTAGCGGCCCTAGCCTCGAGATATTGACGAAACCAACTGGGTATATTAACACCCTATGGTATCTCAGATGCTCCAGATATGCTGAAAAGAAAACGAAAGAGTTTTAAAACAAGAGAAGCGAAAGAGAGATGTATGGCTTGCGGGGATTATGCTCTTTTAAGTAAACTTTCCTTCAAAATAGCTTCTTTAAAACAAGTTTTTGAAAATACTTTCTAGGAAAATAATACTTTTGAAAACACTTTTCAAAACTTTTTATCTGTTCTTCTAACCATAGCTCTGATACCACGTGTAACACCCCACGTCCATTAATGTCACTCACAGAGGGAATGCATCAATGTCCATGAAGCATTATTGTTTGTATAGAACAAATAAATTACAAGAATAAATAAATAAAACAACACAGCGGAAGATAAAACTTATTTTATTTCATCATAACTCAAAACGAATTTACATAAGTAGTTTCCAAAGCCATTACAACATGATCAGTAGTCTTTTTCAAAAACTTCAAAGTACATAAAGAAGCAAATACTTAAATAACATAAATGCATAAATCCCCACTGAGTATAAGCAAAGCCATAAAGATGAGAGAGTCCCAAGCGATATATCTACTCTCTTCAAGCAACTGAAAGAAATCGGCACTAAGGTGTAGTATTCCCTCCTTGCAAACCGCCCGGAGGGGGGGGGGGAGGGGAGGAAGAAAAGAGATTGAAAGAAAAGGGGGTCAGACATAAAGTTTGGTGAATGCGATAACTTTAACAATATAATTATCAAAATAACTAGGCTAAGGCATAAGCTGGAAAATAAGGAAATGACTGTGAACAATTGGGTATGACAAAACAAAACTAGGAAATAAGATGGACCAAGATATCGTTAAAGGCGCCCCTAATCACTATAAGATAATTACTACACTGCACCACCACTAGTCACCCTAAAGGTTGATCCCGCCTACAGAGCTTAATAATGATAATGACCGTTCATGTACCCCTAGCTGCCTTCATAGGTGCGGTCTGCCCCTATCTCCACTAGGTGTACCCACTACACTCCCCATTCTAATCACAATATTTATTCATAATATGGTAGTTATACTCCTAGATGTCTTCATAGGTGCCATCTGCTTCTATCTCCACTAGGAGTACCCACTACCTTCCCCATTCGATCGGCTCCCTAACTCGTAGATACCCATGCTGGCCCCACAGTGGGGTGTATCACTCCCCAAAGTGGCAACCCGATACAACCAAAAATGCACGGCTTATATCTACACGATGCAACAACGTCTTACCTACCAGCCCAGGCCCACACACGCATATGAACCCGTTGGACTTGCGTTGCCACCGCTAACCCGTTTTGACCTCTTACAATCAAATCCAGTACGCATGTCCCGTCCTCGACTTGGGTCGAGCCCACAAAGATACTTAATGGGTTACTGGTTTGGAAAGGGCCCCTACACAAGCTTTCCCCCTATGCTTGGTCCCCACTAGAATTTCCTACTTAACCCCTCTTATTCATGTCTTCTTACATGTTTCAACTTGGTTAAGTGTTTTTAATTATATCCCACATGTCACCCATGTTACTTACTCAACGAATCAACATGTTTTATTGGTTAAGCTTGTCTTAACCCTATCCACTTATCAAATTATTGGTTAAGTTTGTCTTAACCCTACCAGATCAATGTATATTATTGGTTAAGTTTGTCTTAATCCTATCCACTTAACAAATTATTGGTTAAGCTGGTCTTAACCCTTTTTCTTAGTTTATGATTAGGTACTCCTTAGTCCATAGATACATTGGTTAAGAGAATAACTCCCTAAGTACCAACCCCGAAGACCGAGATCAACATCAGATCGTTACTCAGAGAATCACTCACTCAACCAAATTTCTGTTTGTCATCCATATTTATCATTAATCAGCATTTATTAATTATTGAGGCACCTAATCATATTTCACATGCCACCCGAGGCACCCACTTAATTTCACATGCCACCCAAGGCACCGACTTAATTTCACATGCCACCCAAGGCACCCACTTAACCCCTTATGTCCCACTACATGTTTATCTGGTTAAGTGTTTCTTAATTCATTAAGACCGTAACCTTATAAAGACCTCTCACATTAGACTGGCATTTTGTGGCAACTGGATTTGCCGGGCGGGTCCGGGCAGTCTTACACCACAAACGAGCCTAACCTCGTGTCTTTACAATTGTTACGAATTTAATTTATGCCTAAGACCTCTCACATTGGACTGGCATTTGTGGTAGCTGGATTTGCCGGGCGGGTCCGGGCAGTCTTACACCACAAAAGAGTCTAACCTCGTGTCTTATGCGATTTATTACACATATTTAATTACCCCCAACTTGAATTAATTTCCCTATTCAAATTGTCAATCAATTAGAAATTTAACTATGTCTATAATTGACTCAATTATGTCCATCTATTTATGGTATATAAAATTATACCAATTAACATCACATTTAAGGCATTTATGCCAATTCTCAATATTAAATCTTTTAATATTATCCTATTGCCCTACGTTGTACGTTCATTCGTTTAACGTAAAATATACGTTAGACTCGAATAGTCTAACTTACGGAATAAAGAGAAAACATCACAACATGCATAGAATAAAAAACTAGATCTAAATATAAGGGGTGAAATTGCATGTGTGAATAAGGTTTTTCATCCAAAAATTTGCATAGGCAAAAGTTACAAACTTGCATAAACTATGGATGTCATTGAAACACCCCACCTCCGTTAGAGTCACTCTCAAAGGGAATGCCCTAATTTTGGTGGAGGTTTATAAGTACAAGTCACAGATATACAAGACAGATATAAGAACACATATTTGTAAACAGCGGAAGAACAACAAACTTTTATTTCAAAAAGTCAAATACGTGTTACAACAACATCCTTTCCAAAACATAACATAATACTTCATAATCTGTCTTGAGTACATTATTTTTAAAGAAGCATAAATAAAACATAGGTAAACTGCAAAAGCCCCATAGTGGATTGTCCAAAGCCATAGTTCAAAACAGGAAAGTCCAAGCAATACATTTCTCTTCTTCAAGCTGGTTGTTGAGGTTGGTCAAGCTGCTGTGTTCCCTCCCTGAGGACCTGGGGGGGGGAAACGGAAGAAAGAAGACGAAAGAAAAATAGAGTCAGACATAAAGCTTGAGTAAGTCTAGTACTACTTTGTCTATGAATAAAGAACTGGGTATGATAAGTAAACAGGAAGTGGGCAACATTATAAACTTGGTTAAGTTATCTAGGGTCGAATATACTATCGTACCCCATGTTAATCTCTGAACCCATATAAACTAGTTTCCAATTTGCACCCCAAAATCAGGGTGATGTGATCCATTCTACGATGATCGGCTCCTACTCGCATAGTTACATGTGTCTTACGGCCCCCGATGTCTGTAGTTACCTATGTTGGTCCCACCATGGGGTGTATCAAGTCCCATAGTGGCAACCCGACACAACCTTAGAGTGCACAGGTATGCTACTGGTGCCCAGTGCCTTATTTTTCTGCGCCGGAGTGTGTGCATGCCCGCACTCCGTTAGAACCTACACTGCTACACCACCGCCGTCGCTTTGACCTCTTACAATCAACCCAGTAATCGTGCCCCACCCTGCCTAGTTTTAGGGTATCCTGATACACCTTTTAGGGTTACTGCTGAAAAGGGTCCCCCGTTACTAGGTTTTCTATCTCTAGCCAACATGCTAAGTTGGTTAAGTGTTTCCTAACCTAACCCCACCAGTCCGTTTAGTTTAGCATGTTCCATTTTGATTAAGTCTTTGGTTCACTTAATCCTAACAATCCTGACTCAGCCTTAATTGTCTTATTAAGGCCCTGACCTCTCACATTAGACAGGTATTGTTGTGGCTGCCTGTTGCCGGTTGGTTCCGGGCAGTCTTACGCCACAACTCAGTCTAACCTCGGGTCCTTCTTGGGCTCCATGTTTAACCTCCCACATTGGATAGGTATTGTTGTGACTACTGGACAGCCGGGCGGTTCCGGGCAGGTTTACATCACAACTCAATCCAACCTCGGGTTAAACACATCGTCTTTTCTACATTTACATATCTTGTCATTCTACTTTATTTATATGTAAATATTTGCGGCCCATTATTAAGTTAATGGTGTAAAGATTACACCAACCACGGGCCCAACCCATACTTGAATTTGGGCCCTTCTATTTTATATTTTCATTCATTAATTCATTTTAACCCAACGTTATTTTTCCCCGTTTTACACGTCCGTATATATATTGGGCTTAGCCTTTTAAAGCCCAATTTAGCCATGCGAAAGGGGAGGCTTATGGCGTATACACAAAGAGGGGAAAGTGGGCGCATGAACTTGCATATGACGTTGGAAAATACATGATAGAAATTGGTGTACTTGCATAGTGGTAACATAGGTGACATGAATCAAAGCATGTGAACTTGCATAGGTTTAACTACAACATGAACCTATATTCTTAATTAGGCATAATGTCAAACATAAGCATGGCCTAAATACTTCTAGCATAAACATGGCATATTGTCAAACATAAGCATGGCATAAAATACTTCTAGCATAGGCATGGCATATTGTCAAACATAAGCATGGCATAAATACTTCTAGCATGAACATAGCATAATTCAACTTAATCATGATTTAAGCCTAATCACATAACGATGGTATAAACATACTTATGCATAAATATTCTTAAACATGGTGTTTGCTTTAAACTTGCAAAAAGGGGATTTTTGAGTCCAACCTAGCCATGTCTCACATATGTCATTTAACAATATAGAACTAACATAGATTTCAATTATGCCAAATATTATTCATAGCCTAGCCATATTCATAAGTTTTGCAAAAGCATGACTTAATACATGGATTATAGTGTCAAAATTCCACATAGTTTCATATGAACTATAACAACCAAACTTGTTTCAATTATTTGCAAAACGATTTATGCACAAAATATACATCATGACAACATAATAACAAAGCCCCAAACTTGCATAAATTTCACTCAACTACATACATGTAGCTTCAACATAGATTACATAATTTGCGCAATATTCCAAACGTATATTTGCATAGAACTACCGCATGTAGTTCTTTATAATGAATAACATAATTTTGCACAAACATGAATTACTTCCATTGCCACAATTCAAGTATACACATCAACACAGTTGTTTATTATACCAAAGTAATACTCTACTTACAATGGTTTGATGAATTCTCTAGTTTAGGGATTGAAGACGCAAATTCCTTTGTTGAATTGATTAGCTTTAGGTTGCTTGAATTGCTTTAGGCCTCAGAACTTTCTCCCTAATCCTCTCTTTAGTTGGCGGCTACTCTTTGTCGTTCCTCAGCAACATGGCGGCTATGTTCTTAATTTTGAATGAATAGATTAGGGTTTAGTCTAGGGTTGTTTATATAGAGGTTAGGAATTGATTAGGACCCTTGATGTTGCTAGGTTAGATCATAGCCATTCATTAGGAAGAGAGACCAATAAAAACCCGCCACCTAGCCCTAATGACAAAGCAGACCACAGAGATTCGACCACACACCGACCTGGCCAGCCAGGTTGACTGGGATCGACCAGGTCGATACCCCTGTCGACAGGGCTGTAGACAGCCCTGTCGACATGGGTAGCCCAGGTCGACAGCCCAGTCGACCTGGGTGGCTAGGCGGGTGTTTTATCCGCCTGGCCCATTGGGCCCTATTTTTAATTATTATTTTATTCTGTTTGAATTTTAAATTTAATTCAAAACTTCCGAAGGCCATATCTTCTTCATACGGACTCCGTTTTTCGAAAACTCGGACTCTATTTCGCGTATTTTTCCGAGACGAACGCAATGGCGTATCCCGTTTCCCTTAGTTCTTTGATTTCAAATTAATTATACTTTAATTCATGAATTTCACAGTTATAGAATTTTCGGGGTGTTACATTCTCCCCCACTTAAAAGGATTTCGTCCCCGAAATCTTCAAGTTAGGAGGAATGTAAATCCTAACATCCAATCATCCATCTACTCATCCATCAAACACGAGCATCCATTGTCCTTAAAAGATTTCTAATGCTTCATGATCATATGCGAAGTGTGTGTATATGAACTTATCTAATGCAAAATCAGGCGGTCTACTGATTCAGTTGACCTCCTTAATGCGAATTATGTAAGTGCCATGAATCCATTATGTATGCAAATTTTCCTATTCATGATTCTACATGAGTGCACAATCATTTAATGCAAATGCAACATCCACATGACAACACATTATAGTTCAACCACATACGAATACAAACATATATGCATATGCAATATGAAGTGACTGAGCCGATCTAAAACCTAGATTGTGTGTGTATATGCAACCACGAGCAACCACTAGCAATCACTTGCAACCACTCGCAACCATTCATACATAACATGTTTCAACTACATGTTTTCATCCAAAGGTTTTCTACCTAAAAGATACGGTCGAGGAAATATACCTAAAAAGATAGATAGATAAAAGCGCAACTTAAGGAAAAGAAAGATCAAGGATGTACCCTCGAACAGAAAAGGGTAGGCTGTACGGATTCTAGCTTCAGTTTCCCAAGTCGCGTCTCCCTCGGCGTCGCTCCACTGAACTTTGACGAGCTTGACTTCGCGGTTGCGTAGCTTCTTCACTTCCGTTCCTAAGATGCGGGTTGGAACTCTCCTTATGGTTGCTTCGCGTTCCACTTCGGCCTCTTCGAGGATGTTTGGCTCTACCACTTCAGCTGACTCATGCAGACATTTTCGGAGATGTGAAACGTGAAAAACGTTGTGGACTCCAGCCAACTTCTCGGGTAGCTCTAATCTATAGGCCATTTTCCCAATCTTCTCGATAATAGGGAATGGCCCTACGAATCTTGGCGCTAGCTTTCCTGTGGTTCCAAAACGAACAACGTTTCTTAGCGGTGATACCTTGAGAAAAACTCTGTCTCCAACTTCGAATTCAAGGTCGGTCCTTCTCTTGTCGGCATAGGACTTTTGTCTGTCTTGAGCCGTCTTCATCCTCCTTCGTATTAAGTCCACTTTCTCTGAAGTCTCTCGGATCATATCTGGTCCAAGTACGAGCTTATCCGTGGACTCCCACCAACAAGTGGGCGATCGGCACGGTCTTCCATATAAAGCTTCGAAGGGCGCCATTCCGATGGTTGCTTGATAGCTGTTGTTGTAGGCAAATTCCACCAAAGGAAGGTGGTCTTCCCATGTCCCTCCGAAGTCAAGGACGCATAGTCTTAAGAGGTCTTCCAAAACTCTGTTCACTCTCTCTGTTTGGCCGTCAGTTTGGGGATGATAGGCCGTGCTCAAGCATAACTGCGTTCCTACTGCTTCTTGCAGACTCCGCCAAAACTCGCTGGTGAAGATGGGGTCTCGGTCACTAACGATGCTAGATGGTATTCCATGGAGTCGCACGATTTCCTTGAGGTAAAGTGATGCTAGGGATGAGGCAATTCTCTTACTTTTGACAGGTAAAAAGTGAGCGCTTTTAGTAAGCCTATCTACTATTACCCAAATACTAGTGTTGCCTCTCCTAGACCTAGGCAGCCCATCGATGAAGTCCATTGAGATGCTATCCCACTTCCACTGCGGGACCTCCAGAGGATGTAGTAGTCCGCCAGGCTTTTTCTGTTCCGTCTTAACCTGTTGGCACACCATACACTTAGAAACGAACTCTGCCACGTCCTTTTTCATGCCGTTCCAGAAGAAAGTCCTTTTTATGTCTTTGTACATTTTATCTCCGCCTGGGTGTATCGTCATCTTGGAGTGATGTGCTTCCTCGAGAACCTTCTTTATTAAATCTTTTGTCTGTGGGACGCATAGTCTTCCGTCTCGCCTTAGCAAACCCCTATCGTCGATGGAGTATCGGTTGAGGTGACTTGAATTCTCACCCCTAATTAGCCTATCAATTATTTCTACAAGCTGAGGGTCTTCGCGTTGTGCTGCCCCTACCGAATCCACTAAAGTTGGTCGTACTTCGAGAGATGCTAGCAAGCCTGGTACCAAATCGGAGGAGGGCCTAAAGTCGAAGCTGGCTATAAACTCTAGGCTTTGTCTTTCAACAAACAACGGGCTTAGGGTCAATTTCTTTCGGCTCAACGCGTCTGCCACTACGTTGCCTTTGCCCGGAGTGTAGGAGATTTCGAAATCGTACGAGGCAAGAAACTCCATCCATCTTTGTTGCCTCAAGTTAAGATCTTTCTGCGAGAAAAGATATTTCAACGATTTATGGTCAGTGTAAAGTTCGAACTTCTCACCTAGGAGATAGTGTCGCCAAGACTTGAGTGCAAAGACGATGGCGGCTAGCTCTAGATCGTGGGTTGGGTAGTTCTTTTCGTGCACCTTCAACTGCCTCCCGCCATAAGCTACTACCCTTCCTTCTTGCATTAAGACGGCGCCTAGCCCTGTCCCACATGCATCCGTATAAACAGTGAACATCTTGCTCCCATCTGGCAGCGTCAAAACTGGGGCTGTTGTGAGAGCCCTTTTCAGTCGTTGGAAAGCAAACTCGCAATCCAAATCCCAATTAAACACTAGATTCTTCTTGGTCAATTTCGTGAGCGGAGCTGAGATTTTCGCAAAATCCCTTATAAATTTTCGATAGAAACCTGCTAATCCTAGAAAGCTTCGGACCTCATTTGCATTCCTTGGTGTCTTCCAATCCTGTACCGCCACTACCTTCGCAGGGTCCACCGCTAGCCCTAGTTTGGATACTATGTGCCCAAGGAACCTCACCTCTTCTCTCCAAAAGTGGCATTTGGAGAATTTGGCTTTTAGTTGATGGACTCGCAAAGTTTCCATGATTGCCCTTAAGTGCTGAGCATGTTCCTCTTCACTCTTTGAGAAGATAAGGATATCATCTACGAAGACCACTACGAATTTGTTGAGGAAATCTCTAAATACCCTACTCATCAGGTCCACGAAGTACGCAGGTGCATTTGTCAAGCCAAAAGGCATGACAAGCCATTCAAAGAAACCGTCTAGGGTTCTGAAAGCCGTTTTATCGATGCTATCTTCAGCCACCCTTAGCTGATGAAAACCGGTTGCTAAATCGAGTTGGGAGAAAATAGACGCTCCTACAAGCTGGTCAAATAAATCGTCAATTCTAGGGAGAGGGTGCCTATTCTTTTTCGTTAGCTTGTTGAGCTCCCTATAGTCAACACATAGACGGAGTGAACCATCCGCCTTTGTAGCGAACACCACTGGAGCGCCCCATTCTGAAATACTCCTCCTAATGAACCCCTTTTCTAGAAGCTCTTTAATCTGTTTACTGAGCTCTTTCCTTTCTCGTGGAGCCATATGTCTAACGGGTAACGCAACGGGCTTTGCATTATCTACAAGATATATGCGGAAGTCTATTTCCCGCTTTGGAGGCAAGCCCTTCACCTCTTCAAAGACATCCGGATATTCCCGGACCACTCTAACTGACTGCAAGTTTTCAACAGAGGCATCTAGCGATTCAAGATAACTAAGCATAACCGCATACGAGGGATTACAAGAAATTTCCAAAGTATTACCGAGCTGGGTTAGGAGCCTAACAACCCTTTTCTCACAATCAAGGATGGCCCCATTACTGGATAGCCAATCCATACCCAAAATCAAACCATACCCCGAAAAGCCCAAAACAAAGGCACTACACTGAAATTCTACACTTAGGATAGAAATTCTCAAATCCAAACAGATCATAGACAAATGAGCTGGGCCCCCAATTGGGTTTGAAACAATTAAGGGGTCCTCTACCATACTAGTTTTTAGGTGCAGAGATTCTACTAAAGCAGACGAGATAAAGGAGTGTGATGCGCCAGAATCAAACAAAGTGCGAACGGGGTGATCATAAAGATAAACTACACTTTCTACAGAAGTATTTATACCTCGATGTTGCAATGGTGGCGCTTCTAGCACATGAACCTGTGCCCCTGGGGTGGATCCAGTGCCCTGCCCCTGTCCTCGTTTCCTTGGGCAGTCCTTAGCCCTGTGGCCTGTCTGACCGCATGAAACGCACCCACCATTCTCCTTGGCCTTTTTTTTCCGGCAGTCCTTTACTAAGTGCCCCACTTTGCCACAGAAATTACACTTCCTCTTCTCTTTGTTGCCCTTTCCGCCCTTCTTAAAGTCTGTCTTCTTAGGCTGCAAACCCTCTTTCTTCCCTTGAGAGCTTTCTGCCTTGGTCTCCTTCTTGCCCTTGTCCTCTTCGTTCAGCAATGCCATTTGCACCAATCTTTCATACGTGGCTCCCATGGGTATATGGGTCATAGCCAAACTATGTAATGGCTCATTTAACCCCTTGACGAAACGGAGAGCCTTCTTATGCGGGGTGTTGACTAGATCAAGCCCAAACCTAGCCAGCTCATCGAACTGATTCACATACTCTCTGACAGTCTTGTCTCCTTGCTTAAGAAATAAGAATTTTTCCAACTGCAAACTTCTTTCTGCATCTGAGAGAAACTTAGTCTCAAACCTTTCCCTAAAGTCCTCCCATGTATCCACTGGTCTTTCAGCATTGGTGACTTCCCACCAGTAGGAAGCCTCGCCCTTCAATAGCCACACCGCTAGTTGTACCTTTTGTCTATCTTCTACCTCAAAGATGATGAATAGGTCCTCCGTTTCTTTTAGCCAATTCCTAGCTGCTACGAAGGACTCAGTTCCATGGAAATCCCTTCCTCCCATAGCTTTAAAATCTTTACATATCTTAGCGAATGTGTTTCCCCGAGGAGGAGGTGGAGGAAAAGGTGCTGCTGCAGCTGGATGATTTGCTTCAGCTGGAGGAGGAGGAACGGTAGGACCTGGCTGAGTGGCCCTTGCTTCTAAGAAACGTCTAAACCAACCAAGTATGGGTACCCCTTCCGGCAAGTTAAGTTCTTGGGACATGCTGAAACAAAAAGGATAGATTCAAAACGAAGGGTAAGAGATAATACCTATGGCTTTGGGGAGTGGACTTTGCCTTTTCAAAATAAAATAATATTTTTCTTTTAAAAATGCTTCTTTAAATTTCCTTTTTTTTTTTGAAAATAATTTTTCAAAACTTTTTATCTTATCTGGTAAACCTATGCTCTGATACCAAGTGAAACACCCCACCTCCGTTAGAGTCACTCTCAAAGGGAATGCCCTAATTTTGGTGGAGGTTTATAAGTACAAGTCACAGATATACAAGACAGATATAAGAACACATATTTGTAAGCAGCGGAAGAACAACAAACTTTTATTTCAAAAAGTCAAATACGTGTTACAACAACATCCTTTCCAAAACATAACATAATACTTCATAATCTGTCTTGAGTACATTATTTTTAAAGAAGCATAAATAAAACATAGGTAAACTGCAAAAGCCCCATAGTGGATTGTCCAAAGCCATAGTTCAAAACAGGAAAGTCCAAGCAATACATTTCTCTTCTTCAAGCTGGATGTTGAGGTTGGTCAAGCTGCTGTGTTCCCTCCCTGAGGACCTGGGGGGGGGGAACAGAAGAAAGAAGACGAAAGAAAAATAGAGTCAGACATAAAGCCTGAGTAAGTCTAGTACTACTTTGTCTATGAATAAAGAACTGGGTATGATAAGTAAACAGGAAGTGGGCAAAATTATAAACTTGGTTAAGTTATCTAGGGTCGAATATACTATCGTACCCCATGTTAATCTCTGAACCCATATAAACTAGTTTCCAATTTGCACCCCAAAATCAGGGTGATGTGATCCATTCTACGATGATCGGCTCCTACTCGCATAGTTACATGTGTCTTACGGCCCCCGATGTCTGTAGTTACCTATGCTGGTCCCACCATGGGGTGTATCAAGTCCCATAGTGGCAACCCGACACAACCTTAGAGTGCACAGGTATGCTACTGGTGCCCAGTGCCTTATTTTTCTGCGCCGGAGTGTGTGCACGCCCGCACTCCGTTAGAACCTACACTGCTACACCACCGCCGTCGCTTTGACCTCTTACAATCAGCCCAGTAATCGTGCCCCACCCTGCCTAGTTTCAGGGTATCCTGATACACCTTTTAGGGTTACTGCTGAAAAGGGTCCCCCGTTACTAGGTTTTCTATCTCTAGCCAACATGCTAAGTTGGTTAAGTGTTTCCTAACCTAACCCCACCAGTCCGTTTAGTTTAGCATGTTCATTTTGATTAAGTCTTTGGTTCACTTAATCCTAACAATCCTGACTCAGCCTTAATTGTCTTATTAAGGCCCTGACCTCTCACATTAGACAGGTATTGTTGTGGCTGCCTGTTGCCGGTTGGTTCCGGGCAGTCTTACGCCACAACTCAGTCTAACCTCGGGTCCTTCTTGGGCTCCATGTTTAACCTCCCACATTGGATAGGTATTGTTGTGACTACTGGACAGCCGGGCGGTTCCGGGCAGGTTTACATCACAACTCAATCCAACCTCGGGTTAAACACATCGTCTTTTCTACATTTACATATCTTGTCATTCTTCTTTATTTATATGTAAATATTTGCGGCCCATTATTAAGTTAATGGTGTAAAGATTACACCAACCACGGGCCCAACCCATACTTGAATTTGGGCCCTTCTATTTTATATTTTCATTCATTAATTCATTTTAACCCAACGTTATTTTTCCCCGTTTTACACGTCCGTATATATATTGGGCTTAGCCTTTTAAAGCCCAATTTAGCCATGCGAAAGGGGAGGCTTATGGCGTATACACAAAGAGGGGAAAGTGGGCGCATGAACTTGCATATGACGTTGGAAAATACATGATAGAAATTGGTGTACTTGCATAGTGGTAACATAGGTGACATGAATCAAAGCATGTGAACTTGCATAGGTTTAACTACAACATGAACCTATATTCTTAATTAGGCATAATGTCAAACATAAGCATGGCCTAAATACTTCTAGCATAAACATGGCATATTGTCAAACATAAGCATGGCATAAAATACTTCTAGCATAGGCATGGCATATTGTCAAACATAAGCATGGCATAAATACTTCTAGCATGAACATAGCATAATTCAACTTAATCATGATTTAAGCCTAATCACATAACGATGGTATAAACATACTTATGCATAAATATTCTTAAACATGGTGTTTGCTTTAAACTTGCAAAAAGGGGATTTTTGAGTCCAACCTAGCCATGTCTCACATATGTCATTTAACAATATAGAACTAACATAGATTTCAATTATGCCAAATATTATTCATAGCCTAGCCATATTCATAAGTTTTGCAAAAGCATGACTTAATACATGGATTATAGTGTCAAAATTCCACATAGTTTCATATGAACTATAACAACCAAACTTGTTTCAATTATTTTCAAAACGATTTATGCACAAAATATACATCATGACAACATAATAACAAAGCCCCAAACTTGCATAAATTTCACTCAACTACATACATGTAGCTTCAACATAGATTACATAATTTGCGCAATATTCCAAACGTATATTTGCATAGAACTACCGCATGTAGTTCTTTATAATGAATAACATAATTTTGCACAAACATGAATTACTTCCATTGCCACAATTCAAGCATACACATCAACACAGTTGTTTATTATACCAAAGTAATACTCTACTTACAATGGTTTGATGAATTCTCTAGTTTAGGGATTGAAGACGCAAATTCCTTTGTTGAATTGATTAGCTTTAGGTTGCTTGAATTGCTTTAGGCCTTAGAACTTTCTCCCTAATCCTCTCTTTAGTTGGCGGCTACTCTTTGTCGTTCCTCAGCAACATGGCGGCTATGTTCTTAATTTTGAATGAATAGATTAGGGTTTAGTCTAGGGTTGTTTATATAGAGGTTAGGAATTGATTAGGACCCTTGATGTTGCTAGGTTAGATCATAGCCATTCATTAGGAAGAGAGACCAATAAAAACCCGCCACCTAGCCCTAATGACAAAGCAGACCACAGAGATTCGACCACACACCGACCTGGCCAGCCAGGTTGACTGGGCTCGACCAGGTCGATACCCCTGTCGACAGGGCTGTCGACAGCCCTGTCGACATGGGTAGCCCAGGTCGACAGCCCAGTCGACCTGGGTGGCTAGGCGGGTGTTTTATCCGCTTGGCCCATTGGGCCCTATTTTTAATTATTATTTTATTCTGTTTGAATTTTAAATTTAATTCAAAACTTCCGAAGGCCATATCTTCTTCATACGGACTCCGTTTTTCGAAAACTCGGACTCTATTTCGCGTATTTTTCCGAGACGAACGCAATGGCGTATCCCGTTTCCCTTAGTTCTTTGATTTCAAATTAATTATACTTTAATTCATGAATTTCACAGTTATAGAATTTTCGGGGTGTTACAGTCATAGATCTAATCATAAGGTGTAAACTTGCATAGGCAATAGTCCAAAACTTACATTACATGATTCATACTCCAGTATATATATACTTGCATATGTGATTTATACAACATAGACTATGATGTAAACTTGCATCTAACTCACACATGTCATAGCCTAACTTTAGATCCAATTTACACATAAAATAGATGTTATGAAACATGTAAGGTTTTATATGATTCTCATTAACTAGCGTATGATTCATATCTAAATTAACCTATCAATTTGCATACATACATATGATTTAACATATAAATTAATTTCAACAACATAACCAAACTAGCATATGAAACATCATTATGAATTGGTTGTACATAAGCCAACAATTAACATGGATTTACAACATAGATGATAACATCACAGCTTTACAACATAGATAATAACATCATAGATTTACAACATAGATAATAACGTCATAGATTTACAACATAGATAATAACATACGGTCAATGATTCACAACATAACCATATAATCCAAATCATAGCTCAATCCAATTAAATTGTTAATTATCTTATTAAAGAAATCGAACTCAAAAAAAGAAGGTCTTGCATTCTGAAATTGATTTAGCTCGCCTTTGTAGTATATTCGTTATTGTTTAGATTATAGTTGAATAGAACCGAGTTGATTAGCTTTGATTTCCCTCTAGTTGGTGGCGGCTACTCTAGGTTACTAGATGACAGCATAACGGCCATGATTCAGAATTTTATTTTATTCTAGGGTTTGAGGCTACCCATGTTTATATAGAATTTCAATTTAATTGTAGCCGTCGGATGATCTTAGGGTTAATCAAAACCACTCACTCAGGATAGGGTGACACCTTAGCCCTAATGACTCAGCAAGGAGTCAGAAAGGACTCAGCAATGAGTCACAATATGGATCAGATTGCACCAGAAAGCTGTACAGGCTTTCTGCTCGGCCTGGGTGCACTTGGGAAGTGCGCCAATGTATTTTTGTACTGGCGCACTTCCCAAGTGCGCCAGTGCTTTTTTTTTCTTTTTCTTCTGGTTTTTCTGCCTGACTTCGTTCGTCCATATCTCCTTCATCTGGTATCCGTTTTACGCAAACTCGGACTCTATCTCAACTAGAATTCCGAGATGAACACAATGCGTAACCCGTTTCCCTTAATTCTCACATCTGAGATTAACTATTCTTTAATTTAGTTAATTCGATTATTCAAAAATTCTGGATGTTACACTAGTTCTGCAATCAAAACCGCATGATGTCATATTAGAAGTTGAATTTCCATCATGAGTCAAGGCCAGGAAAGATCTCCTTACCGATTCGAGATGCTCTAGTAATGTCTCAGGATTCGGATGCTGGCGAACCCTTGGATACTGCAGGGCTGGTCCAAAAATACTTTAGAGGATTAGTTATGCCTGAACACATGCTTCTCGGTCCTATTGAACCTATAATTTGGCCATTGGTGACTAATAAATCCGAGGCCTAGAAATCCATCATCCCCATAAGTAAAAATGTCAGGGATGGTAAGTCGCTGACACCACTTCTAACTAGAAAGAAATGTGTGCACTCCTTGCGTTCCCTTGCTCCATTTCTGACTCTTACCGGGGTGTGAGGCTCGCGACGTAACGTTGTACGAAAAGCTATGCTGAAATAGGCTATGCTTTGATCATCAACCATAAGGCTCTGCTTTTCAACAAAAGCCTCGATCATTTGCATCTTGGCATGCCACATTGACAATTCAAGCCATGCGATCGATAACTACCAATATATAACCTCTGAGCTCGTACGTCTCAGAGAAGGGTGTTAAGCAAGAGAATAAATTCTCTGCCACCACAGATATATGTATTAAATAGAAATCAATTTAATTTAAATGGAATCAAATCTAATGTCAGACACACATCCATTTACAAGTCCGTTCTGGGTCTGAACGAAACTGGAGACACCTTATTCCTCGTCCCGTATGTCCAATACGGAAGTGAGGTGCTTGCATATCGGAACAATCAACAAGTACGTCCGGACAACTACCACCTTAACCTTTTCCTGGGAGCGACCCAGATCAGGGCATCGGTAGTTGCCTATTCGATGTGAAGATCGCCAGTCTTCAACCACCGTCTTCAATATCTTTGACTTAATCATCATAGTAATTATTCAGAATGGGTTAAACCCGGTCTTTCCGAATAACTCGCGTATTTTATAATCAAAAATCAAGTGCTATAAAGACACATCATACGACTCATTCCAATTCAGAATATTCTTTTAATAAAATATTCATATTATTAGGGAAAGGTTCCCATTGATTTTATCAAAGATAAATTCTTTTGAAAACTTATTCTTTAATCTTCTTTTTAAAGAATCATTAAATTCAAATTTGGTTTTAATATCAAAATCATTACTTTATGATTATTCAACTTTTAAGAAATTAACCTTGTCTTTAACTGGATTAAAGAACTAATGTTATTTAAAACACAGTTCATGATAAACACAAAATCATCTTCATTAAATATGGAATTTCCATAGAAATCTAATCAATATATAATCGATATAAATTTCCATAATAGACTAATAATATAAATAGAATAACGGCAAAGCCTTTTAAATTCCATATATAGTAACCGTCTTCTTTTACAGAAGCCTATCTAGATTATTATCAAATCGAATTTCCACTCAATTCCAATTTAATATATTTAATTGGAAAATTAACTTTGGAAAATTTCTTTTTTAAATCTTAATAAAAAGGTTTATAAATTCTAAATCATATTTTTTTACTGTTAATTAGGTTAAACAATAAATGTCGTTTGAAACACAATTCACAATAAAGCCAATTCATATATCATTTTATTCCCATTACTGAATATAATTAGAAACTTTAATAATATTAATTAAAATATTTATTCTTTTATATGGGGTTTAAGAACAGTGTTGTTTAAGACACTATCCACGACAACCCAAAATCCAATTCCTTTATTTAATTCCAACCAAATATTAATTAATTTGAAGACTTCATTAAATCTTAATTTAAAAGATTTATCCTAGTTAATAACTAGTTCATTTCGATAAAAATATATTTTTATCTTTTGTGTCCATTCAAAACGGACGTAGAAATCATCATTTTATTCTTTATTGAATATTATTTTAAAATATTCGTTATTTAAAAATATTCTTTATATAAAAAGATTCTTTATATAAAATATTCATTATATTACAATATCCTTAATTTTAAAATATTCCTTATTCAAATATTCTTTATTTTAAAAGATATTCTTTATTTAAAATATTCTTTATATTAAAGAAATCCTGAATCGGAATGTGACTCAATCATTTACAATATAATTTCGGTTATATGGATTTCATACATCGCATGTATATGACAACAAATGATGGATAATCATCAAACCATCCATTCAACATCCAAAGTGAAATTTTACAACTGTGTGAGCATTAAAATGAAAAAATGACGCTCATCTTAGCCTGTCAATCTATCGATCGACATACAACTATATATTGAGACTAGTGTATGTCAAATATCATCCCAATACCCAAGTGGGGTTTTTAGCCAACAGTAGTTCATCTAAATACATAATTGGTTGATGAATTTATCCTATTTTAATTTGTGCTAACATGTTGACGATAATGAACAAGCATGTTATTATATTTTAAATGCTAAATAAAAATATATTTTACTTGTATAATTTCCTTATACATTTCTAATGTCTAGTAAAATGTAATTTTTTATATGACATTATTACTGATGACAAATGAGAAGATAATTTTCATTTTCCTTTATTTGTATGCAAATTTCTATTTTAAACTTTAACAAATAAAAAGAAATATTTTATTTGTAAGTATAACTTCAAATCATAACATATGAAAAGCCTCTTTTTTTCTGTACACAAGTTCTAATGTAAAACTTAACAATACAAATGTCACTTGGATTTGCATACAATTTCTATTGTATAATTTAACAATAAAATGTCACTTTTATTGTAACATCCCATATTTTTCAGTATATTTAAATCTCGATTTAAATAAATAAAATGGAATAATATGACTTAAAAATCAAGTTTTGATTGATTATGGTAACGATAATTGGTCAAATTAAGACAAGACAATTTTGAAAAATAGGTTATACTTGAAATGTTGTAAATTGAAATTTAATATTTAAGTAGTTAAATAAATTTGAGTGGTTTAATTTAAAAAGTGAAATTCAAATTTAGTTTGGAATCGGTAAATTTTAAGTTATTTAAGTTAAGTATTGAAATGCAAATTCAAAGTTTCAAATAAATGATTCTTGGGAACTTAAAATTTATGAAATCAATTTCTAAATTTATTGAAGTTGGAATTTGGTTTAAAGGGAATTTTATTAGTATTTAATTTTAAATTAAATCAGTTAATTGAATAATTGAATATTTTATTTACTTATTTAACTGTGAAATTTAACTGTTTCGGCGACTGTCTCGGAATTCGACGAAACTGGCGCAATCAGAACCGGAACGGTGAATTATTATAGGATTTCAGTTTGCGTTACAATCCGACTTACCGGTTGACCGTACGAGAGAAAATATGAAAGAGATCATTGTAAATGAATAATTAGGTGTTTTAACATTTGGCCTTCTCTATTTATATAAATAAAGCCCAATTAACACCTCATCAGCTCATTCTATCTATACGTACAAGTTTTTCAAACAAAACTTCTTTCTAATGGCTGAAATCAAATTGTCAAAACCCTAGAAAAACAAAATACCAACTCAAAAGTCAAATCCCTCCAAACCATAGCAAATTACATGTCAAATTGAAGCTCTCGACGATGCGAAGCTTCTGGTGCAATCTATTTCGGCATGCAGTAAGCAAGGAGGCCGAAAATCGATGGTCAAAGCTTGGATTCGCGGAACCCTAAGTTCTAAATTGGGGATTTTCGATTTCAACTTCGATTTGAAAATCAGACTTCTGGGTTTTGTCGAGTACAACACGTGGAGTTGAACCATGGTCGTCCGAAGTTCTGAAAGTCGTTGAGGGTGATCGATTTGGCGTTTTAGGGTTGGAAAACCCTTTTGTTGGTCTCGTCGCCGGAGGAGCTTAAGGCCACCGGAGCCGTGGCCAAGGGGTTGGTTGGGCGCGGATTTCAAGGAGCTACAGCTGGGTAGCGGTCGGAGGTTCCAGTTTGGTCGGAGGACGGCGAATTCATGGTCAAAGCGGTGCGTGGATGGGTCCTTTCGCACGACGGTTACTGTAGCGTGAAAGAGGAGCGGGAAGAAATAGTCCATGCTGACGTGTCATATGGAGATAAGGTGAGAAGTATTTTATTAAATTATATATAATTGAAAATCCAAATGGTAAAACACTGATAACTCTCTCATACTGACTCGGATTTGGACACGGTTTGTTGCGTTGGGATCGTGGCGGAACTGCGGACGTTTTGGCACTGACCTGGCTGCGTTTGGTGACTGTCAGATTTTGGCCCTTAGTTCGACGCTCGATCAACTATGGACGCAAAGGTGAGTGATTCTCTCACTCACGAAATACTGAATTATTCCCATATTTATTGAATTAAATTATGAAATAAGTTTGGTTGCATGGTTGTGTTGGATTGTTGATGTGTTGTTTAAAAATCGACATGCAAGTGCGTTAACATTCAAATTTAAGTTAATAATCAGTTATTTAAATTAGTTTAAATTTCTAATTGGAAATTCAAACCTTGAAAATCCTGAAAACAGTTTAATGCTGATCAGTGGAATGAAATTGTTGTGATGGATGTCGGTTGAAATTTATTACTGAATTTATAGTGACATTTTAATGCTCCTTGTTTCAGTGTATTGAAATGCATGTTGATTGTGACGATAGATCCCATTTACCCTTGATTTTACGGGCATCTAATGAACCCGGGATTTATCGATAAAATGAATTAAGAACACAAAGTGAAATGATAAATCTCTGTGACCCTGATTTGGATTGAAATGATAGATCCATCACTGAAATATCGAGAAATAAAATTTAAAATCACTTAGCCATTGGATAGATAATTTTATACAAACATCGGTTGGTTAAATGATTTTTAAATATTAAAATGTTATTTGGTCGGAAATCTCATTTAAAAGAGAGGAGCCAATACTCAATAAATTCATTTCTTTATTTGAGAATAGTTATTTTAAAAGGGTTAAGGGAATTTTTCCATAACAAAGTGGAAATACTTAAATTGGGATCTGAATATGAGTTGAAACTATTCAAATTAAAAGTGTGGATTTGAAGAAACGAATTCTTATGGAATCTAATTTTTGTGGAAATGCATCAAGGGTATTATGAGTTGTTTTTAACTCAGTTTGAATATGGGTTGAATCCTTAAATTGGGATGTTGTTGAACGATGTTTGAAAATGAGAAATGGAACTGAATGAACTCCATTGAAACTGGGATACAGATTCATGTATTGGAAATTCGGAAGGAAGAAAAATTTTGGTTTAAGATTTATCTATATATATATATTTTTCATACCTTGCTTGATTTCAAAATAAACTATTCCTTTCTTTCAAAAATTTTTATTTCAAACTTTTAACCGACAATTTATTGTATTTTAAATAAGGTTTCCTTTATATTTAGTATTCAAACTATTTAATAAACCTTATTTGTGTATGTACATAATATTTGAATCATCTTATTTATTTTTAAGTATTATATTATATATATATATATTTATTTAATTTATATAAAGATTTTCTTATAATCATTTATTTTTAAAAGTATTTATGAATAGTAAATTCCTTCCGAATGGAAAATGTTGGATTTAAACCATTGGCACAAATGGAGTCGAGATAAGAATACGTGAGAATTTGAAATCATTGGGATAAAATATATTCTATTTGAGTATAAGTCGTTTTTTTTTACATTATATGATTATAATATAATGATATGAAATATATTCTAGTTTTAGAATATAATCGGTTTGGGTATGATTATGATATGTCGATATGGAATTTTTATTTGTTTGGATATAGATTTGGTTCGAAACAAATATGATATTTTGATATGAAACGAACCTTTGTGAATGTAAAAGAACCAACCGATGTGAAATTTGTAAGCGTTGGTTGTTAAAGAGACCGGAGTCGACATAAGGCATACTCTCTGTCAGTGTCGATACCACTTTGACAACTGTGAACGTTATGACGTATCCAGATTGAGTATGATGACTTGGAGGTGATGATTGAATCGAAGAAGACGATCGATGACGAAATAGCCCTGACCTTCGGGTCAGAATTGAAATGACTAAAACAGGAGCTATACCGTGACTAATTGAGGTTAGCGCTTTTGATCGGACACACTTCTTCGATGCTATTTATATGACTGTGATGATGATGATTTGGGCCCATTTATGACTTTGGGAGTGTGTTCCGAGGTGGGCGGCAGTGGCTGCTATGCGTTACCACCGGTCCGGGAGTGCAATTGGTAGAATCCTACCCAGGGCATTGCCTCGAGTGCCTTGTCAAATATATCCTTATCGAGCCCATACGATTTTTGATTTAGCATTGCCTTCTATGGAGTGCCCTTTGATGACACCAGTACGGTGAATTTACGGTACTGTATAGACTGTTGATGCCTATAAACTGCGTAAGGGTAATATGGTAATCCCGCTTACGCTATTTTCATTATTTATACTTTACTGAGTAGACACTATCATAATAGCGTATTATATTATCTATGTATTAGTTTAACGGATCCTTGAGAGAAGGAAAATCCCGTAACATCTCTTGAGTTACTGTACCCATGACACTGATGTTATTTCATATTTTGATTGGACTAATATGAGATGATTTAGTGCTGATCCGAGTGTTTGTTGTGTTTTTCTTTTATGCAATACGCTCGGGTCAGCAGACGTTGCAGTTACTGAAGATGACTGTGCTTTGGAGATCGAAGACGAAGATTTGGTATATCTATTATCTATACATATGTATATCCGCTGCATTATTTTTCCGCTGCTTATTATGTACAGCTGTATGTATATGTAACTCTGATAATCATTGAAGGTTATAGTCAATGTATATATATTTCAACTGCTTTTAACTGCTATTTGTTTATTATATGTTGTCCTTCCGCTGTGAGATTCTGTTATTGTCTTTCTCTTCTTTCTTTCTTTTTCTTCTTTTCCCTATAACTACCTGCATTTGCGATTTGTTTAGGTCGACATGTGTGGCTTATTGTCGATTTTAAACGGTCAAAACATGTGGGCCGTTACAGTTGGTATCAGAGCGATGGTTAGCGATAACCTTGGCTCTGTTGGGAATTAACTCATTAGAGATGGGGTAGAAACACCCTAGAATGAGTTTGAGTGATATGAGAGAGCGTACTTGTATTTGTTATAAATTGGTTTATGTGATGTTGAGTTGTTCTGTTGAATATTTATGGATTCTGGTCGATGTATGGGACGCCATAGAATCGATAGGGATCTCTAAATAATCGAACAGAATGATCAATATAATATGGTTTCGATTATATTTTAAAATATATCAAATATATATTATTGGTTCAAGTATGTATGTATTCGTTTTAGTAGGGGGTAATGTTAAGTTATTACCTATTATGGTTGATTAGATAATAATTCTAATAAAGAAAATTTAATGTATTTAGAATATATTAGAATGGGAATACATGTAGGTATAATTGGGCGTAAAGGGTTTGCGATTGAAATAGAAATGAGCTTGAAACTTGATCCTGGGTATCTTTGGAAATTTGTTTTGCCAAAGTTTTTAACAATATCATATTATAGGGATGATCGAAAGAAATGGTTTTAAAGATTTTTCAAAGTGGGTATAATCCCTTCTTGGACCTTAGAAACGATGTCGGTAATGAATGCACGCATTATCGACGTTTATTCTGAAGCGTTTAAGTGGGGGAGACCACTTCATACTTTCATTACTAGTTTGAAAAGAATTTTAAATTTAATTCCATCTGATATAAATTTTATAAAGGTATTAGGATATGTTATTTAAATTTGAAATTTAAATTTAACATGCTTTGAAAATCCTATGTTTTTGGTAATTAAAGATTTGGGTTTAAATTTTTATAGCATGTTTTTCTATAAAATAGTATAAGTACTTAGATTATTTTAAATTTTAGTTTATGACCCCAGAATGAAGTGTTTAAGTTCATCTTAACTAACTACATCGATTCAAGATTTAATTTTTCTCGATTCATTGGAGTTTTAAACTTGGAAATTTTGGAATGGACTTAAGAACTAAGGGGTCGTCACGGTATTCTTAAATATGGATGATAATAAGGGAAACAAATCCCAACTTTGATTAGTAAGGGTGTTAGAAGGAATTTAATTTAACCGCGAAATAAATTCAACTTAAGTCAACCAGGATTAACTGGAGGATTAGGTTGTGTAAAATGGTGATAACTCATGGCGTGACTAATTAATAAGATATTAAGTTAGTCGAGAACGAATTTAAAGGAATTTGTGGTATTAATGAAATGTGAATGGTCGATAAAGTAAAATTGAAGGAGATAAATGGTGAGTTAGAGTACGTGAGAAATGAATATATAGAAATCTAAAAGGGTTAAATCTCATTTGAACGATATATCGAACATGAATCTAACGGTGGACAATGAAATGAATGGAATAATATTTGATGTAACTTGAAATGGGATGTAGGAATAAAACTTAATATAAGTTGGATAAATTTTTATATAAGGAAATTGACTTAGGAAGGTTAAATAAGTCGATATAGAATGTATATGTATTGTTGGATTGGGTAAGTAAAATGTTAATTTTGCGTGCAAGAGAAATGAAAACATGGAAATATATATGGAGGAAAACCTAATTAAGACAGATATGTTGAATATAAAAATGAGTATGAATTATGAAATGAATGGAATATAAACTTAAGTTGAATAGAGAAATGGGATTAAATAAAGTGTAACTTAGGAAATCGAATAAAAGTGGGTTGAGAACTAGGTGTAAACTTGAATTATAAATGATCCTTAATCAAATTCCGAATTGGTGAGTCAAACAAATAAATTTAGTTGAAGGAATAAGATTTAGTTTAAAATGAAATGAATTGATAAAACCTATATCACTCGAAACCTTAAGTTTTGAAAAAAGGGAATGAAGATTGGTCCAAGAGGAACATGTGTATAGGAAAACCTTGGAAAATGCAAGGTAGAAGGTAACTTGCAAAGGGGAAATGGAATGAGTTATATACCAACAAAACTGGCAACAGTTTGGTTTGGAATAATTAATAAGTGGATTAAACTAGTTCGAGAAGAAGTTGGATGAATTTAGGGTAGTTAGTAAATGTGAGTGGTCAAGGAAAATTTAATGGGGTAAATCTCATTAGTAAAATGTATCGAACGTAAATCTGAATATAAACATTGAAATTAGTGAGGACGAACTTAATAATTAGAATAAATAAGGTCGATTTTTTTTTTCCAAATGGAAAGACATTCAATGTAAATTTGATCAAGTAAATAAATAAGAATGGAAATTGGAAATTTGATCCATGTTAATGAATGCAAGATCTAATGGAATTAAGTTCGTTGGAGGTTTTAAAAGAATTCAAGTTTTATGTGAAATTTAACGCTTGGAATGAGATGGGTAAGTGGAAAATGAACTTAAGAAGGATGAACGATAAAGGAACATAAATAAATGCAATGAAATTCATTTGATATAGGTGAAACGAACATGGATATATTTAAACCCTAAAAGAATGAATCATATTATGTGTAATGGATCGATAACCCATTTTAGATGGTTAAATTTTTGGAATCCGGAAGTTGAACTCCAAATAAAATAAATTTATGTTTATATGAAACCTGAAATATTAGATGAGCTGAAGAAAAACGGCCATAAGTTTTGAGTGGATGAACGGAATTCGACGACTCTTGACTTGTTGGAAACCTTAGGAATTGAGCTAAAACTTTTGTTAATAGTACCTTGCCTAATTTTCATGTTTATTAGGTTGGAAACCAAGAACTAGTTGTAGTTGTATACGCAGAAAATAAAAATCTGAACTGAATACCAATGTTGTTTTGACCAGAACTTCCTAATGGAGCGTCGGATTTCGATGTGCGAGTACAATTCGAAAAGCCCAGGATCTGTACTAAAACTTTTTCTTAATTTTCTGGGTGAAATTTTGCTGTTTAAAAGGTTAAAAACTGGGTTGAACAACTCAGATCTGCAATTTTATGTGTATGAGCTGAAGCATTCGCCTTCACTAAAATAGCCATAACTTTTGAACGAATTGTCGGAATTCGACGAATCCGGACAATTCGGAAAGCCTGAAACGAATGCAACGACTTTTACCTAGTGGGTTCTAGTCTAATTCCAACATTTAATGGGTGATAAACTTCATTTTGTTTTCTGGCCTGCCATAGATATATTGGTTTTGGAGTTAAAATGATTAATGTATGTTGTGTAAGTTGTAGACAATTGCTATATATTGTATATATGATTGATTCTCATGTGTATGTGAGTATGTAGCAGGTGTAAGGAAGTCGCGCTACGCTTCGGAGCTCGCTTGCGCAAAACGATAAGTGCTAAGGTAATGAAATTGCAAAATAAACTCTAAGAAGGTACGTATTTGAGTTATGTAGGTTGTGGTTATATATATATGGTGTATTCCCCATTTTTTTGGGATGCCTCATCGAATGATGAGATGTATATTTGGATTTTATATATATGTAATTTTCAGGACCTCTACGTACAAAGGAGATGCTGCTGAAATTTTCCGTGATTTCGGGAGTTAGAAAATTTATGAGATTTACAAATATAACTTACTTAAAAAAGGCTATTTTATGTATGAATTTAAAATAGACATGTGCATAACATCGTTTCGTTCAATTTTCGAGGACGAAAAGATTTTAAGTGGGGGAGAATGTAACATCCCATATTTTTCAGTATATTTAAATCTCGATTTAAATAAATAAAATGGAATAATATGACTTAAAAATCAAGTTTTGATTGATTATGGTAACGATAATTGGTCAAATTAAGACAAGACAATTTTGAAAAATAGGTTATACTTGAAATGTTGTAAATTGAAATTTAATATTTAAGTAGTTAAATAAATTTGAGTGGTTTAATTTAAAAAGTGAAATTCAAATTTAGTTTGGAATCGGTGAATTTTAAGTTATTTAAGTTAAGGATTGAAATGCAAATTCAAAGTTTCAAATAAATGATTCTTGGGAACTTAAAATTTATGAAATCAATTTCTAAATTTATTGAAGTTGGAATTTGGTTTAAAGGGAATTTTATTAGTATTTAATTTTAAATTAAATCAGTTAATTGAATAATTGAATATTTTATTTACTTATTTAACTTTGAAATTTAACTGTTTCGGCGACTGTCTCGGAATTCGACGAAACTGGCGCAATCAGAACCGGAACGGTGAATTATTATAGGATTTCAATTTGCGTTACAATCCGACTTAACGGTTGACCGTACGAGAGAAAATATGAAAGAGATCATTGTAAATGAATAATTAGGTGTTTTAACATTTGGCCTTCTCTATTTATATAAATGAAGCCCAATTAACACCTCATCAGCTCATTCTATCTATACGTACAAGTTTTCCAAACAAAACTTCTTTCTAATGGCTGAAATCAAATTGTCAAAACCCTAGAAAAACAAAATACCAACTCAAAAGTCAAATCCCTCCAAACCATAGCAAATTACATGTCAAATCGAAGCTCTCGACGATACGAAGCTTCTGGTGCAATCTATTTCGACATGCAGTAAGCAAGGAGGCCGAAAATCGATGGTCAAAGCTTGGATTCACGGAACCCTAAGTTCTAAATTGGGGATTTTCGATTTCAACTTCGATTTGAAAATTAGACTTCTGGGTTTTGTCGAGTACAACACGTGGAGTTGAACCATGGTCGTCCGAAGGTCTGAAAGTCGTTGAGGGTGATCGATTTGGCGTTTTATGGTTGGAAAACCCTTTTGTTGGTCTCGTCGCCGGAGGAGCTTAAGGCCACCGGAGCCGTGGCCAAGGGGTTGGTTGGGCGCGGATTTCAAGGAGCTACAGGTGGGTAGCGGTCGGAGGTTCCAGTTTGGTCGGAGGACGGCGAATTTCATGGTCAAAGCGGTGCGTGGATGGGTCCTTTCGCACGACGGTTACTGTAGCGTGAAAGAGGAGCGGGAAGAAATAGTCCCTGCTGACGTGTCATATGGAGATAAGGTGAGAAGTATTTTATTAAATTATATATAATTGAAAATCCAAATGGTAAAACACTGATAACTCTCTCATACTGACTCGGATTTGGACACCGTTTGTTGCGTTGGGATCGTGGAGGAACTGCGGACGTTTTGGCACTCACCTGGCTGCGTTTGGTGACTGTCAGATTTTGGCCCTTAGTTGGATGCTCGATCAACTATGGACGCAAAGGTGAGTGATTCTCTAACTCACGAAATACTGAATTATTCCCATATTTATTGAATTAAATTATGAAATAAGTTTGGTTGCATGGTTGTGTTGGATTGTTGATGTGTTGTTTAAAAATCGACATGCAAGTGCGTTAACATTCAAATTTAAGTTAATAATCAGTTATTTAAATTAGTTTAATTTCTAATTGGAAATTCAAACCTTGAAAATCCTAAAAACAGTTTAATGCTGATCAGTGGAATGAAATTGTTGTGATGGATGTCGGTTGAAATTTATTACTGAATTTATAGTGACATTTTAATGCTCCTTGTTTCAGTGTATTGAAATGCATGTTGATTGTGACGATAGATCCCATTTACCCTTGATGTTACGGGCATCTAATGAACCCGGGATTTATCGATAAAATGAATTAAGAACACAGAGTGAAATGATAAATCTCTGTGACCCTGATTTGGATTGAAATGATAGATCCATCTCTGAAATATCGAGAAACAAAATTTAAAATCACTTGGCCATTGGATAGATAATTTTATACAAACATCGGTTGGTTAAATGATTTTTAAATATTAAAATGTTATTTGGTCGGAAATCTCATTTAAAAGAGAGGGGCCAATACTCGATAAATTCATTTCTTTATTTGAGAATAGTTATTTTAAAAGGGTTAAGGGAATTTTTCCATAACAAAGTGGAAATACTTAAATTGGGATCTGAATATGAGTTGAAACTATTCAAATTAAAAGTGTGGATTTGAAGAAACGAATTCTTATGGAATCTAATTTTTGAGGAAATGCATCAAGGGTATTATGAGTTGTTTTTAACTCAGTTTGAATATGGGTTGAATCCTTAAATTGGGAGGTTGTTGAACGATGTTTGAAAATGAGAAATGGAACTGAATGAACTCCATTGAAACTGGGATATAGATTCATGTATTGGAAATTCGGAAGGAAGAAAAATTTTGGTTTAAAATTTATCTATATATATATATTTTTCATACCTTGCTTGATTTCAAAATAAACTATTCCTTTCTTTCATAAATTTTTATTTAAAACTTTTAACCGATAATTTATTGTATTTTAAATAAGGTTTCCTTTATATTTAGTATTCAAACTATTTAATAAACCTTATTTGTGTATGTACATAATATTTGAATCATCTTATTTATTTTTAAGTATTATATTATATATATTTATTTAATTTATATAAAGATTTTCTTATAATCATTTATTTTTAAAAGTATTTATGAATAGTAAATTCCTTCCGAATGGAAAATGTTGGATTTAAACCATTGGCACAAATAGAGTCGAGATAAGAATACGTGAGAATTTGAAATCATTGGGATAAAATATATTCTATTTGAGTATAAGTCATTTTTTTTACATTATATGATTATAATATAATGATATGAAATATATTCAAGTTTTAGAATATAATCGGTTTGGGTATGATTATGATATGTCGATATGGAATTTTTATTTGTTTGGATATAGATTTGGTTCGAAACAAATATGATATTTTGATATGAAACGAACCTTTGTGAATGTAAAAGAACCAACCGATGTGAAATTTGTAAGCGTTGGTTGTTAAAGAGACCGGAGTCGACATAAGGCATACTCTCTGTCAGTGTCGATACCACTTTGACAACTGTGAACGTTATGACGTATCCAGACTGAGTATGATGACTTGGAGGTGATGATTGAATCGAATAAGACGATCGATGACGAAATAGCCCTGACCTTCGGGTCAGAATTGAAATGACTAAAACATGAGCTATACCGTGACTAATTGAGGTTAGCGCCTTTGATCGGACACACTTCTTCGATGCTATTTATATGACTGTGATGATGATGATTTGGGCCCATTTATGACTTTGGGAGTGTGTTCCGAGGTGGGCGGTAGTGGCTGCTATGCGTTACCACCGGTCCGGGAGTGCAATTGGTAGAATCCTACCCAGGGCATTGCCTCGAGTGCCTTGTCATATATATCCTTATCGAGCCCATACGATTTTTGATTTAGCATTGCCTTCTATGGAGTGCCCCCTGATGACACCAGTACGGTGAATTTACGGTACTGTATAGACTGTTGATGCCTATAAACTGCGTAAGGGTAATATGGTAATCTCGCTTACGCTATTTTCAGTATTTATACTTTACTGAGTAGACACTATCATAATAGCGTATTATATTATCTATGTATTAGTTTAACGGATCCTTGAGAGATGGAAAATCCCGTAACATCTCTTGGGTTACTGTACCCATGACACTGATGTTATTTCATATTTTGATTGGACTAATATGAGATGATTTAGTGCTGATCCGAGTGTTTGTTGTGTTTTTCTTTTATGCAATACGCTCGGGTCAGCAGACGTTGCAGTTACTAAAGATGACTGTGCTTTGGAGATCGAAGACGAAGATTTGGTATATCTATTATCTATACATATGTATATCCGCTGCATTATTTTTCCGCTGCTTATTATGTACAGCTGTATGTATATGTAACTCTGATAATCATTGAAGGTTATAGTCAATGTATATATATTTCAACTGCTTTTAACTGCTATTTGTTTATTATATGTTGTCCTTCCGCTGTGAGATTCTGTTATTGTCTTTCTCTTCTTTCTTTCTTTTTCTTCTTTTCCCAATAACTACCTGCATTTGCGATTTGTTTGGGTCGACATGTGTGGCTTATTGTTGATTTTAAACGGTCAAAAAATGTGGGCCGTTACATTTATTTACATACAATCCTAGTGTATGTTTTGCAAATAAAAATGATTCTAATATTTGCATATAAATTATATTTCAACAAAATGCATCGAAGGTAATACATTCATTTAGTTGACAATTCTATTTCAAAAAAATGATTTAAAGGTGATTCATTCACTTTGTTGACAATTATATTTCAACAAAATGATTTAAAGGTGATAATTTCATTTTGTTAACAATTCTAGTTTAACAAAATGAATAAAAATGGTAATTCATATTGTTACCAATTCTATTTTAATAAAATGAATATTTTTGTTGTAACACAAATCTAGTAAATAAAAATGATATTTGTGTTAAACTCTTTTATTTAACCAAAAATGTAATTTTTGTTTTATTTCAAATCCAATTAACAAAAGTGTAATTTTTGTTTTCAACCATCATGTTTAACTAAATGTAATTTTTATTTCAACTATTATATTTTGACAAAAATGAATATTTTGGTTCAACTAATCTATTTGGCCAAAAATGTTCATTTTGACAAAAATGTGTATTTTGATTCAACTAATCTATTTTAACAAAACAATAAAGATGTTGACTTTGTTCCGTCGACAAATCTATTTCAACAAAACAATAAAATTAATAAATTTGTTTTGTTGACAATTCTAATTCAACAAAACAAATAAAGGTGATGTGTTTGTTTTGTCGATAATTCTAATTCAACAAACAAATAAAGGTGATGTGTTTATTTGTTTACATTTCTCTATTCAACATAACAAATAAATAATGATAATTTTATTTGCTTAAAATTTCTATTTAACAAAACCATACTATTGTTTTAACACAAATCTATTTGACAAAAATATAATTTTGTTCTAACTCAATTCTAATTCTAATTTACAAAAATGTAAATTTTGTTTTAACCATTATATTTTGACAAATATGCCAATTTTTACCATTATATTTTGACAAATATGCCAATTTTTGTTTCAATTGTTACATTTTTACAAAAGTGACAAATTTTGTTTTCAACTATTATGATTTGACAAAAGTGACAATTTGATTTCAACTTTTATAATTTGACAAAAGAGACAAATTGGTTTCAACTAATGTGTTTTGACGAAAATGTATATTTTGTCTTAACTAATGTGTTTTGACAAAAATGTATATTTTGTTCAACCATTCTAACTGGACGAAAATGAATGTTTTACTCAACTAAACTATATTGGCAAAAATGAATATTTTTGTTAAACTGAACTAAACTGAAAAAAATGAATGTTTTTGTTAAACTAAACTATATTGACAAAAATGAATATATTTTTTTCATGTATCATTCTTACTTTAAAAATGTGACCTTTTAATGTTTCAACATTATTATCTATACAATGAATATTTGCATTAAATCATACTTTTTATTAAAAAGGTGATTTTTAATGTTTCAACCTTTCTATCCATACATTGAATATTTTACATAATTCATTCTTACATTACAAATGTAAATTTTTAATGTTTCAATAAAAACGACATGTTTGGTCAATTCTAATTTCAACAAAAAAATGACAATTTTATATTGTCAATTCTAATTTCAACAAAATGTTAGTTTTATATTGTAAATTCAAATACAATGAAAAAGATAGTCTTATTCTGTCAATTCTAATTTAACAAACATGACATATTTATTCACATACATTTCCTATGTATTCCGTTGACAAATAAAAGAATATTTTATTTATTTACACTTTCCTATGTGTTCTAATAACAAATAAAAGAATAATTTATTTGTTTACAATTTTCTATGTGTTCTAATAACATATAAAGGAATATTTTATATGTTTACATTTTTCTATGTATTCTAATAACATATAAAACAATATTTTATATATTTGCATTTTAATAACAAATAGAAGAATAATTTATTTGTTACAATTTCTAAGCTAACTTAATAAATAAAAATGCTAATTTTATTTCAACAAAATGCGTAAAACTTGTTTCATCTATTTTATTTCATTCATGATATTTTTGTTTCCATCTATTTTATAACAAACATGAATATTATATATTTTATATGTAACGACCCGTATTTTTCCGCTAATTTATTTGGATTATTTAAATTATTTCAATTATTTAAAATATTGGTTTGAATTTAAATAATTGAATTTAATGATTTTATTTGGAATATATCATTTAAATAAATAATAAAATAATATTTTAATTTCAAAAATATTTGGGGAAATATAGAATTTGAAATATATTGTGACCGGACAGTTTAAAGTGGTCAAATATTGGTTATATTGAAAATATAGAGACGATATCGATTCGAAAACGACAGTTGAGCGATATGGTTTATAATTTAATTAAATAACGAGCTTCAACGGCGCGGTAGTTCGCGATTTGGCGTTTTGAACTTCAATTGGCCGTACAGGGTCCAAAATAAGTCGGATTTTCTCGAAACAAGAATCATCGGGACCGGTCGAACAATACCTTTCTAGTGGAAGAGAAAAATCCAGTTTTCGTCGTGTACATTTTATTTTATGTCCAAATCAAATTTTGAAAAGGTCGCTATGGAATTTATATATATATTATATCGATTATTTATATAGAATAAAGGGTTTTTAAATATTTTAAATATCGATTTGGCTTGGAATTCAACCTAGGATATTTTATTGTCGTAGTATACGATATTCTGGTCATGTATGGCCAATGGCAATATTTTAATATTATTATATTGAGGTATTTTAAAATTGGTTTATTTTATTTGAATTGGGCAGTTACAAAAGGGACATTTTTCAAACGACCTCTGTTTTCGACGAAACAAATTTTATTGGGATCGCAACAATAAAATATTGCTAGATTTTCAAGTTGCACGCAAAACAGTGTTATTCTGTGAGCGTGGCAAAATAAAATGCAAATAAAAACGACTATTTGAACGTAAACGAGGGCCATGTGAGCAAACGGATACGGAATTCGACGAAACAAGTTTCGTTAGGACCGTATCGTCGAAATATACTATGTCGTCCAGTCACGTCTTGAACGGGGTTTGTATGTGAGCGCAGCAGCAATTAAACGATGTTCGAAATATCGATAGGTACCAAATAAAAATCGTTAGTCAATGTCGATCATCACATCGACTTAGAATATATTTTCTCCACTCTATATATACACCAATACTCAGAAATTTCCAGCCCCAACAACATTTTCGTCAGCCATTTTGTAAAAAAGTCCTCGAACACAATTTAATTTATATCTTCCAATCTGAGAAGAATTTGTGAGGGCAACCTGAACATAGGTTATAGATCGGGTTGTTTTCTACCTACTGTAAAAAGTTTGGTGAGTTTCGTCGAATGGGGTGGCCGAAATCGAGGTAAAACCATGAATTTCTAGTTTCGGTTTTGGCCTAAATTACAAGGATTTGGTTGATTTAAGGAGACGAGACCTTGGGTGAATTAAAGAGGGGAGATCAGGCTTTCGGTTGGCACTATCTCGAGTCTTCTGGTGGTCGAAGGTGGAAGAATTGATGAGATGAACGTGGAGTGATATTGTGGGTTCGGTTTTTCAACTGGTGATCGGTTTGGTCAGTTTTCTGGCGCCGTGGGTGGTGGTTGGCTGTCGGGTCTGAAGGGAAATGGTTTGTGGGTCGGAGGCGGTTCCTGGCGTGGTGGCCCGGTGGTCCAATTCAACCGGTGGTGGAATTTTATGGATGAACGGAAAAGGGGCTAATTTGTTTTCAGAGGCGATGGGGAGGATTTGGGGGCCAGGTTTCTCGACGATGGTGGCTGCTGCAGTGGCGGTGGCGATGGTCTGGTCGAGGGGTGGTCCGGTGCTCCGACGAGAGCGCGGTGATTGATTGAAGGTGTCTAGCTTTGCTCGATACTGGTATAGGAAGAAGAAGGATCGGGGAATTCACGGTTGGAAGAAGAAAACGCGTGATAGGAGCTGACGTGGCGTGTTTTATTATTAAGGTAATGATTGGTTAATTATTTAATTAATTTATTTATTAATAATTAATTTAATAATCGATTTATATATGAAACTTTGAATTAACATAACTTTTACGTACGACAACGAAATTTAACGAAACTGGATCCATTGGGATCGCAGGGATGAGCTCTAGATGATGGCACTGACTAGGCTCTGATCTGACGCAGTTGAAAATTCAGCTAATTTCGAATGCTCGACTGAATTTAAAATTAACAAATGCATCAACTGTCAACCAGAACAAAATCCGGTGAGTTAATTCTCACACCTTCTGGAATTCTATGATGTGGTAAATTCATATTAAAATATAATTTACCTTTAAAAATATAAACTGGTTGATTGGTTGTTGTTGACTGTTATGGTTGATTGGATACTGTTATTTAGATTTAATCGATCATATGAAATTTATTTCATATATTATTATGAAATGTATAACGAGCTGCGATGTAGGGAAGAACAGGTTGGAGGATCCGACCGAGTTCCTCAAATATTATATATGTTGTTTGTTTGTTTTATATTGTGGATATTTGAACTAATTGAAACCCATATGGTTGAAAAATCTGTTTGAACATGATAGTTGAATCAATATTCACCTGTGTTGTGTTTAAAATCAACCGACAGTGTTGATTGGGTAATTGGCAGTGAATGGCTTAAAATATGGTGTCTCAGACATCAGTTTACAATTCGGCGAATCGACGCAGTTTTAGAGTTATAAATTATTTTATAACTGAACTGAAGTTTTTCAGTCATTTTATTTAAATAATTAAATGAGAAATTTATAAATAAATATATTATAAAAGAAATGATTTAAAAATGGGGTATGTAATAAGATTGTATGATTTATACCAGTTTAAAGGCAGAAACCTAAGGGATTTACCTACGGGTTGGTAAAATAGAATAATTGTTGTTATAAAAATTAAATAGTGATTTTAAATTAATTAAATTGTTTAATTAATTTAAACCGGAAATGAAATGGAAAATCAGTTAATAGTTAACTGGTGTACACGGTTGGTGGAATCAACCGTTTTTAAATGAAATAAATAATGGAATTAATTTGAATATCTGTTAAATGAATTAAATAGTATTAACATTAGTTAATCTCCGATTAACTATAAATTAAGGAATTATTGAAGTATTTAGTGTTATTAAAATTTATCTTTATTTCATAAGCTTTTGAAAGGCGTTAATTATTCTATTTATTATTAATAGCAAGGTTAAATATTTTTAATATAGTTAATGTTAAAGTTAATCATTATTTGAATTAATAATAATTAAAGTTAATGTTCCATTTCAAGTAATTAAGTGGTGGTGAGTTCAATTGAAGTTAGATAAGGTTGTGGTAAAGGGATTTATAAACCAAATTTCAAACGAAATTGGTAAAAGGAATTTGTAAGGGAATGCAAGGATTTAAATAAGGTTTTTCCTTAATGTTTAATTTAAGTTAAGTAAATTCAGTCGTATGAAATTGTTAGGGAAGATGGAAAATTGATTAGCAGAATAAAATCTAAGAAGTTGGGAAAAAGATGGTAAATGGATTATTCAAGCAAAGTTTTGAAATGAGGTCCTTAAGACTAAAATGATTATTTAAAAGTTGGAGAATTGAATTAAGCGAAGTACGGTAATTGAAATAAGAATTTCCAGCACAAAGAGAAAACCATACAATAGCTATGGTATTAAATAGTGATAAATGGATTTTTGGAAGTAAAATCCAAGTTTTTTCTTAAAAAATGGTCTTATAACAAAAGAGAGATAAGTGGATTTTAATTATAAAATCCAATAGAGTTTGTTATAGAGAGGCTCAATAGATGGAAGCAAAGTATTTGGTAAAGGATTCTTATTATAAATCGAAAGGTTATAAACGAAATAATGATTTGAGTTAAAAGTTGTGTTTTATGGATATTTACTTAATCAAACAAGTTACATAAAGAGATGATTAAATGAGGATTTCAAAATAAGGGATGGTTTTAAAACTAGATTTGAAACCAAAAAGGGTAAATGAGATTTTGATGTTAGTGGTTAAACAAATATTTTTCTAATGTAAGAACGGGTCGATCAAGGTCTAAGAGTTAACTAAAATACCCCAACTTGGTTGGCTTCACTATTATCGAGGAATGATATTAGTTTGGAATAAGTGGAAAGTGATGAGATTAGGTTTACCCTATACGAGGAATATCAAACTCTAAATGCAAGGTTTTGGGAAATAAATAATATTGAAATATTAGTTTCAAAAGAAATAAGAATATTGATTTCAAATTATATTGAATATTTGTTATTCAATTAAAGTTGATCAAATATAGTATTTGAGATAGAGTTAGGCAAACATAGTTATTCAGGAAGAGTTGCCGTTGTGTACGACTGCTAGCGTAATTCGTAGGGTTGTAGATAGCCTACGGCGGTCGGATGTTTCCTAAGGGAATCAGGCGTAACCATTTTGATCGCTGCGATTTAGAGTCAAGCAAATGGAGTAAGTCGAATATTAGTTAATCAATAGGAGTAATCAAGCCAAGTTAGTCTAGTTGAGTTAAATAAGTCGAGTTAGTCAAGTTAGTGTAAATCGATCAGAGTAAATCAGTCAGAGAAAATTTGGTTTATATCATTAAGTATATACATATATGGATATCATGAGTTGCCCGAATATAAGGAAATGGGGGAAAGGGTTTTGAAGCAATATATCGATATTGCTAATGGACATGGAAAGCAGGGTAGGGATATATATATATATATATATATATATATATATATATATACGTAACCAAAATCATATAAATAGTTCTATTATAATAAGATAAGGATAAATCAAATGTTTTGAATGTATTAGGAGATTTAAAAACTGATTAACGATTTTGTTAAATATATTTTAAAGAGTTCAAGTTATGTCAAGTACTGAATCAGCAAACTCATGTGATTCACACAATTGTTATTTGATAGTTAAAACACCGACTATCAAAACCTGACAAAATACGATTGTTGGTACAGAAAGACCGGGATCGAATTTATATTCGAAACCCATTCCGACCAACAAATACGTGAAGACGTCGATTGAAGGAGGAGCAAGTGAAGACCATGGATCTTCATAAGTGGAAGGACTACTGGTCAAATTTCAATGGCTTGCAACCAGAGTTATTTGATTTGTGATTTTGTCATGGTTGAATCTACGTATTGCAAGGACTACTCACTACTGATCCTTGGGGTGATTCCTATAAGGATGTGGTAGGAGGCTGCCTTCGGTTCATCCTGTTCCTGGATGACTTGTATGGACGAATGTCTAACAGAGTATTTCCTTAGAACCACGTACGTTGATTTTTACAAATATACCGAGCTGGTGGCGAAGAGGGACACTTCTTCTATACCCATAATATATTTGTGGACGTCAATTAGTGATTTGACGGATCTGACGATGTGGCATTCAAAGTGAATGATGACCAGATGTTTTAAACTAAAGTTCTGGCCTCAAGCCTCATCAATCGGGAAATAACAAAAATTGGGCAGGCAGCATGGCTATGTGGGTCGCTCCCATTAGGATGTATGGTTACCTATCTAGAGAAAATCTATTTGCTTCTTTAATCTATATTTCGATGCTGTCCCTTTTTGGGAGGCAGTTGCTGATTCCAACCGTCGGTGATATACATTCGATACACTCAAGCGAAATGAGTGGTCGGTTACGTGAGGGCCGGGTTGCATGACGTTCTTGTTGAACCCAGTGTACTCGCCTCTAGAGATACATTATCTGTAAGTGGTCCCATACCATGTCAAGTTGGAATCCAATATCCAATAAGCGCCCACGGTTTTGATTTGTATACTACATATGGGGAGCGTGAGATGCAAACGTTCCTCTATATTGTCATTTATTTGTAATTAGATATTATGATAATATCAGAATAAGTTATGATTTCAAAAACGTTTTGGGTTATAATAAGGTAAAAACCGTCCGTGTTTATGTGTGGGCTGGTCTTACTATTATCCTTTGATTTCATAAAGGATTTTCCAAAGTTAAACCAGTGTGTTTTTCTGTGAATTTATCACTTATAGTATTCCAGACTGACCCGGTGTATTTTGCTTTGCTTCAAATGTGCTCGGGTCAGACCGAGTATGTTCCAGGTTAGGTTTCGCTTGGAGTTTCAGGAGCTAGAAGCAGGCGGCTTCACCGTTAGTTATATACAGATATTTTTCCGCTGTGTCTGATGTATGATGTACTCTGATAATTGGTATGTATATACAGTTCTTTGTATAAAAAGATTTGTTATACTATATTTTATTCGTTCCGCTGTGAGATTTTGATGTGGTATCCTTCTTCTTTCTTCTATTCTAACATTTCTTTCCTTCTTATCTCACCCTCTAAGTTATTTCTAAAACTATCCAATGTTTTCGGTGCTTGAAGGATTGGCATGAGATACGGTAAAGGTGTTTATGTCGATTTTCAAGGCTGAAAATTCATGGGTCGTTACATTATATATACAATAAAAATATGGCTTTGATTGTATACACAAAAATGCTGACAAACATGAATACACACAATTCAATTCAGTGGTTCATCGTAGTCATAAAAAAATTCAACACTGAAATAAATATTTACACAATACCAAGATGAATTTTATATAGAATCAATATAAATTTCACAATGAAATAAATATATAATTTTATTTTAAAATAGAAATCTTACATTCGGTGTTTAGATTTCTGATTTTCATTTGTGTACAGTTCAGATCTGAATTTCCTCTGAATTCTGATTTGCTCCTTGTCAGTTCTGGTTAGTTTCATGTTGTAGTGTTCTTCAATACGATCGCAACGCATTTCATTTCGTTTGAATTCGATATGATCTGAACAAGATATTACAATTTAAAGATTTATCACATTTATAAACAATTTAAATATAATTAATTTAGCTAATTAATGCTCTAATCACCCTCTTCTTCCTTTAATCCTTCCGGTCTTCTTCCCGTTGCTTCCAGTCACGAAGAACTCTAAAGACGCCACCAAGAATCCTTCTTGCGTTGCCACTATACTTCGCCGGAGCTCGATCGCTGACCACCCCTTCATCCGCCATCGAAGCCCCCACCCACGGATGCCGTGTCGCCCCACTCGAAGTCAGCCACTGGCGAGAAAATTGGTTCGAACGGCGTCCGTTCTCGTGGCAGTTTCAGCCCCTACAGATCATGACATGCCATCATCACCGTATCAGATAGATACGCACGGGTTTCTCATGGATTTATGTTCTGAATTCAACAATTAATTCGCCTAGACTTGGGAGGATTTAATGGTTTAAATTTGGAGGAGGAAGGCCATTGATAACATGAATGACAGTTGGTGTATTCTTAGGGTCAGGGTTATCTAATTTCCTAGGGTTTTTATAGTAAAATATTTATTTAATTCATTAATTCAAAGTTAAAGCCCGTTAATTCTTTTCAGATTCAATTTCAGCCCAACGAAAGTTGTCCTCAAGCAAAAACCCACGTTTCGGACGCAATGGGCTAGGTCCCGTCAGCCCGTTTGATCATCTCCAGCTTGTTTTCTTTAATTTAATGTTTAGATCATTTAATTATTTAATTTGAACGTACATTTAAATTTACCGGGGCCACATACTGACTTTAAAAATTCCATAAAAGTTATTTCTAATTATGTTTTGACGATATGGTTCTTACAAGACTAATTTCATCGAATTCCGAGACCATTTGAAAAATGGCCAATATTCTGGTCGATCCGAATTGATTGAAAGTGACAAAACATGTTTTCTTTTTCCATGCTCACATATTAATTCTAAAAATTTTGAAAATATAAACCTACCAATAATTTGACATTCCGAATCCGACAAAAGTGGTTTTGTCGAAAATGGAGTTCGTTTGGAAAATGGCTATTTTTAAGGGTCATATATTATATTAAAAATATATAAATTCTACATCGACTTTTCTAAATTTTAAACTGGAAATAACTTTTTATTTTCAAATTGAAATTTCAGTTTCTTACATTCATTAGAAAGATATAATTAAACAGATTCAAATATTTCTTGTTTCGCACAATTCTGACTTATATTGAATCCTGTATATTCATTTGAAATTTAAAATCGAATTTTCAAACTACCGTGCCATTTCAAACTCCTTTTATAATTAAAATAAATTATTATGTTTTAACTTCGATTAAAATAAATTTTAGTCATTATTATTGTAACAACCCGGAATTTTGGGGCCAATTTAAAATTTTTATTTTAGAAATTTTAATGAATTTAGGATATTTAAAATAATTTATTTTAAATAATAATGACTAAAAATTTATTTTTAAACAAATAAATTTAATTTAATTATAAAAGGAGTTTAAAACAATGCTGCAGTTTGAAAATTTGAATTTGAACTTTGACCGAATGTACATGATTCATTTTAAATCAGAATTGAACGAAACAAGAAATATTTAAATCTGTTTGATCATATCTTTCTAAGAATCTGAAAAATTGAAATTTCACTTTAAAAATAGAAAGTTTTGTCCAGTTTAAAATTTAGAAAAGTCGCTGTAAAATTTATATATATTTTAATATAATATATGGCCCTTAAAAATAGTCATTTTGCAAATGACCTCGGTTTTCGACGAAACATTTTTGTTGGAACCGGAATGTCAAATTATTGTTAAGTTTAATTTTCAGAATTTTTCAAATTAATATGTGAGCGTGGCAAAAGAAATTGTGTTTTGTTCATTTCAGTCAAATTTAATCGACTTGAAAAAGACCATTTTTCCAACGATCTCAGAATTTGACGAAACTAGTTTTATTAGGACCGTATCGTCAAAACATAACGAGAAATAATTTTTCTGTAATTTTTAGAGTCAGTATGTGGCTCCGGTAATTCAAAATGTACATTTAAATTTAATATAAATTGATTTATATTTTAAATTAAAGAAAAACATATTGTAACAGCCGAATTGGGTTACGAAACATGTTCCATTGTGTCCGGGATGGGGGTTATTAGCTGGGTGCGACACTTGTTGGGTTTAATTTGAAGTTAGTATTATTAAACATGAATTTTTGAAAATAAATGAATTAGATAAATTAGGAATACACTATATGTACTAAGGAAATATGCTAATCCTAAATACACAATACAGTAGCCACCTCTTATCTTCATGAATGGCCGATTCCCTCTGAAATTCATTCCCTAATATCTTCTAATCCACAACAAATTAGACAAAGTCCTTAATACCAATTCAAAGAGCACCCTAAGATCTACGAGACTGACGGTTGAGATCTAAAATCATTTAGTGGTTATCGATATTTGGGTGGTCCAAAGGCGCAACAATCGCCGGGTTTTTTGGAGCTAACGGAGGCCGCGAGTTCAACGGGTTTTGGGGCGCAAGTAGAGGACTTCGAGGGCTTCGAGGTGGTACCTTTGGATCGAGTTCCGCCCTCCTCTGGAGAGGTGCTATTTTGGGTTCCATCCGTGACGATGGGTTTCATTTTACAGCAGTACCAAAGAGAAATAGGAAGAAGGTTAAGTGATTAAACAGTGGATTAAGATTTAGTAAACTTAATTATTAAAAACTGTAACACCCCGTAATCCTGTAACACTAAGATTCACAAATAAGGGTATAATCAATTTTTAAAAGAAGAGTTAAGGGAAACGGGTTGCGCCATTGCGTTCGTCTTGAAATTCTTCTTGAGATAGAGTCCGAGTTTGCATAAATCGGACTCCGTATGAAGGAGATATGGACGAACGAAGTTAGGCAGAGAAACCGCAAACAGACCAGAATGCACTGGCGCACTTGTGAAGTGCGCCCATATAAAAATGCACTGGCGCACTTGCCAAGTGCGCCCATACTAATCCAGCACCGAATTCTGGAGTGTTCAGTGCTGACGTGTCTCCTTTTGAGTGGTTGGATGATGTGTATTCGACCTGTGCGATTCTGATGGCTTCTATGATGATCTAAGGGCCCTAAAACACTCTCTACACCTATAAAAGAATGCCTAGACCTAAGGGTTGCTCCACACAAATTCTCTAAGGCATCTACATGCTGCTTCTCTCTACTCTAGCCTCCACCATTAAAATAAATCTAATCCTCCACTAAAACGAGTTATAGTTCTTCTTCTAATTGGAGATTCAAATCAAGATTAAAGCTTCAAGAAAGGAATCAAAAGCTGATTCAACGGTTTCAAGCAACGTCGCACGAATCATAGCAATGCCATCTTTCTTTTATAATCTAAATCTCTGTAAGTCAGTTAGTTTTAGATTTGAACATTTTGTTTTTATTCGTGACATGAAATTAAAGGGATAAAAGACTATGCCTAATCTTTCTACTTGAATCAGTGCTTGTACCTTTGGACCTAATTAAGAACTGTTGTGATTCGATGACGAATAAGACTGTGACTGTGAAACTGTGGACTTTGGAACCATATGCCTTGGAACTATGAACATTTCCTATGACTATGAACATTGCCTATGACTATGGACATTGCTATGACTACGAACATAGCCTATGACTATGGACATTTCCTATGACTACGAACATTGCCTATGACTGTGACTGTGACTATGAGGATTATTTCGTTGACCAAACCTATGCCTTTGATTAGAAAACATAAACTATTACCTATGACATAACAAGGACGTCTGTGATTAAACACCTATGACTCATGACTAGGAAAGTGTTGCTTAAGTTTTGTGATTATGATATTGGGTCTAAACCCGATTATTTATTCTGCCTGTCCTTGGTTTTCTTTGGTTCTAGACCTTGGGAATTTACCCATTAAGCTAGTTCTACCCCATGTTCTTGAACCTACTCTGTCTATTCTTGGTTTTAGACCTTGGGAATTTACCTATTAAGTTAGGTCTACCCATGTTCTTGAACCTACATCGTTATTCAAAACCATTTTATGCTAGTTGTTATATCTATCCTTTTCATAGCAATCTTTGGTTCATTCCCTATTTGCTACGACTCTAGATTTATTTATAATCTAGATTGAAACACGATTGTACGAACGGTGGGAATGCGATTTGGGGCAAAATATGAAATTTACTAAAACGTAGTTTAACTTGGAAATTGGCATAAATTGGGAACATGTATTTTGGCATGTTCATAGAAATGCAAATTGGATAAATTTGACATGAATTATAAGATGTATAATTTGAATCTTGTATTGACGTGTAAATCTAGTATTTACATGAATAGTGAACTAGAGTAATAATTCTAGTTTGACGTGAATTAGAATGTTAAATTAGAATTGGATTAGCTAATTTGGATCGACAAGTATATTGGCATAAATGTGAAATTGGCCATAATTGGGAATAACTGTCAGGTTTAGCAAAATCATGGTTAGTGACACTTAATTTGGTATAGTCTACATACCAAAAGGGCATAAATATGATATAGAGGGGAGAATGGGCCGTAATAATAAATGTTGACAATTCACATTAAAAGAGTAATTAGGAAATAAGTAAATTAGGAATAATTTACTTATAGAATTTGGCCTGAATGAGGAAATGTAAATTTAGACAAATTAAAGGTTTATTAACGTCTTCTCTTTTAATGACACACCAGAAAGTTCTAAGGTGACAGAGAGGATAGTGTCTAGGCTTAGGTTTGGAAAATACAAGTTTCCTACTCCCCCTGGCCATCCCTAACCAATACAGGGTGAATGGGTAGGGTTAAGTAATAAGAAATACTTAACCAATATAACTTGGTCTGTGGTGGGGTTAAGTCAACATGAATTACCGATAACACTTAACCAGTATAACAGGATGAATGAAGAGGGTTAAGTTGGCTAGAATTGACTAATGACACCTAACCAATCCAAATTGACGGGAAAGGGAACTAAGTAGTAAACCTTAGAAAACAACAATTCTAGAAACTAAGTGGTAAATCTTAGTTAGTAAAACAAAGTAGTAATTCTTAGTATAACACGGGAAGGAGCGAATGTCCGTCTGAGTAGAGAGAAGGCTCCAACGAATTGGGTTACGAAGCCCGAGGCTTCGAGGGGACATGAGGGTACTCTTGGTATCCCTCTGTGAGGCTGTAGATGATCCTCCTGGGCTCACAAGGTCTGCGTAGAAGAACCAGGGGTATGCCTTGGTTGCAATACATGGCAACCTAAAGACTAGGATGGACCGGCGTGATTCGGCGAGAAAACGGTAGCCCTGTGATAGCAACTCTTCGTCTACCATCCACCTTGAGTCAATCGAGGTACGTGAAGCGGAAAGGCGGAGAACTCCAAAAGACCATATACTTGCTATCTAGTTATGGTTGCGGATGGCCATAGGATAGTGGGGCACCGGGGGCCGGCGTATAGTTCTCATTTTACAAGGTATGCCTTTCATTAGTTGAGGGAGGGGCCAAGTGGGACCATAGCCACTGGAATAAAAACAGACCTTAGCATCTGCATCGGCAGATATCTGAAAGCTCCCGACCGAGTTCTGTATTCCTTGATTTGCCCTGTCACAGGACTCAGACCGCACATTACAGGACATGTGCATCTAGACAAGCGATAACGATTCGCGATACATGCGTGGGGAAGTATAGGAACATATACCACTCTAGGTAGTGTGTCCTAGACTTTGGGGCATCGTTCGACAGGTGGCGTAATCCCTAGTTGGACTAGGTGGCATAAACCCTGAACTCGAGAAGCGTTCAGCAGATAGCGTAAACTCTAGTTAAATCTAGAAAGCACTTGACAGAAAACCCTATATTTGATCTATGTAATAAATAATGAATGTATGTCGGAAGGCAATGGAAATTACAGGGATTGGGATCACGTTATCGTTACTAGTTGGAACACTTGTTAGGTGGTGCAGAGATATAGAAACCAGTATAACAAGGAAATAGCGAAGCGACGAAAGTATTAGAGCGTATCCAGTTTATTTTAGCATATCTTGTGACTACCTTGTCTAATCTTGTTGACCCTATCGTCATGTTGTAATCTTGTATTCAATTAATTCATGTCATTCTGTTTTTCCATGTTCACATGCTAGAAGTTACTGAACTTACTCAGGCTTTATGTCTGACTCTGTTTTTCTTTCGTCTTCTTTTCTTCCATTCTCCCCCCCAGGTAGTAAAGGAGGGAATAGTTTAGCTCAGGTTAAGTTGGACTGCCACTCTTTCCCAGCTTGAAGATTTGTCGAAGTTTGCTTGGATTCTCTTTGCAGATGCTATGGCCGACTCTTGCTAAAATCGGGGGATATAAATGTTGTTTTTATGCTTCTTTATTTTGCAAGACAGATGATACTCTGATATTGTAAAGAAACCATTGTACAAACTATTTTATCAATAAAGCAAAGTTTTATTTTCCGCTGTTTAATTTCTGTCTGTCTCGTAATTTATTTGCATCTTTTACCCTAAATGCTCCACAGAACTTAGTGCATTCCCTTTGTGAGTGAAACTAAGGGACGTGGAGTGTTACACGTGGTATCAGAGCTAAAGGTTACCAGGTCAGATAAAGGATTTGAAAAAAAATATATTTCCAAAACGGTTTTTAAAGAAGCATTTTCAAGAGAAAAGATTTGTTTTAAAGACATATTCCCCAAAGCCATACGCACTATCTTCTCTTCCTCTGTTTAAATTCTTGTCTCCTTCTTTCTTGAGTCTCTGGGGCTCCTAGCTTTCTAGGAGGTAACATCATCGAAGGGCAAAGTAGTGCCTGGCTTCCATCCATAGCCGTAGTTGTTTCATCTACGAGCAGTTTTCTTTCGAAGCTTATAGGGTTTTCCGGACGATGGAGGCAGTTTTCGAGGGATTTGTCAACATGACTACACACGGAAGGGGATGAGGAGTTTGGCTAGGGAGCACAACCCTAGGATGAGGAATTCATGGATGCAGATTTAGCTCACAAAGGAGGAAGGAATTATAAAACCTAAGAAAAGAGGAAGTATCTTTACTAGGGTATGATAAGGCATATACTTATGGACAAGGGCAAGAACGAGGATGAGATTTTCAGAAGGACAAGTACATGCTTTCGCCACCAAGCGTACCTAGAAGAAAGGTAGTAAAGTTATGATGGAAGAGTCTAGTTTTGCTATTCGTACTATTTCCTTTGGCTTTAGCGCTTTGCATTTGTTCATATCTATTTCTATAGTTGAGTCTCTGCACCATAGTACTTGTATAGTAGAAAGATCCCACTAGAGTCTCAAATCCAATTAGTGCTCCGACCAGTTTATTTTTGGTTAGTAGGGATTTGAGAATAGCTATCGAGTTTTCTTATATCATCTCACGTAGATCGTTTAAATTCAAAGGAGATATTCCTTGGGTGCTTGTCTAATATTGGTTTAGGCCTTTGGGGCTTGTACTTGAGGAATGTCAAGTTCGACTAGGATGGTTTACGTGAGAGAGGAATAGTTGTGGCAGGCACTCCAAAAAGCACGTAGTGACCTTTCGACCCTTATAGTTATGGCATGGTGGATAAGAGAGAGACCTCTAATCATATTAGTACATATACTTGGTACCGTGATTGATATCTGCTTATTTTGGAAATGGAGATCCGGAATTTCACAATTGTGAAGTTAAATTAGTTAAGATACAGTGGAGTAAAGCTCAAGAAGGCTAGATACTAGCATCATACCCTTTTCCTTGAGGGTGCAACCTTGATTTCTTTTTTTTAGGAGCTTTACGTATAATTGTTTCTCTTTTTCCAAAGTATATCACCTAGGTTGTATCTTCGATCCTTAGGTAGAAGCCAATGGATGTAAACATGTGCTTGAAACATGTTATGGTTGGTGGTTGCAAGTGGTTGCTAATGGTTGCTCGTGGATGCATATGCATACGTATTAGTCACTAGACCAAGTTCGGACGCTTTCATGTTGCATTACAGATATGTATTTGTTTGTAAGTTGAGCCTGATATGCTATCATATGGATGTTGCATATAGATGAATGGCTGTGCACGCATGTAGTATTTACATAACTAGGGATGCTTGCATACATTGTGTAATAACCCGGAAAATGTGAACCAATTTAAAATTTTTAAAATTGGTTATTACTAAAGAATTTGAATAATTGAAATAGCATATTTCAATAAAATAAAGAATTAGGTATATTAAGGCAGTTTGAAATTTTGAATACAAACTTTGTCTGACTGTACCGGGTGGAAAATATAACGGATTTTAGCGAAACTGAAAATATTTAAATCTTTCTATGAATACCTTTCTAACGAATCTGAAAAATCAAAACGGGGATCAAAAGTTATGACCGAATGAATTTTCAGAAAGGTCGCTATATAACATATATAGCCCCTGAAAATTGATATTTTGCATACGACCCCGGAATTCGACGAAACCACTTTTGTTGGGTCCGGGATGTCAAACTATTGCTAGGTTTCAAATTTCATAATTTTTGAAGCTAGTATGTGAGCAGGGCAAAAGAAAATGTGATTGGTCAATTTTTGTTTAAATGGGTCGACCTAATAATGGCCATTTTTCAAACGAGCTCAGAATTCGACGAAACTGGTTTTGTTAGGACCGTATCGTCAAAACAAAGATTGATTTATTTTTATGGAATTTTTCGATTCAGTTTGTGGCCCTGGCAAATTAAATGTACGTTCAAATTAAATATTGAATGCTTTATATTTTAATTTGAAAAATAACTAACTGTAATAGTCGAATTGGCCAACGAAACATATCCCATTGTGTTCGGAATAGGGGTATTTAGCTAGGGGCGACAGTCGTTGGGTTTGATTTCGAGTTAGTTTGTAATAACACTATTTAGAATTTCCTATAAAGTTTCGACCAATAGGATTTTTTCTTTAAAAAAAATATAAAAAGCTCGAGAAACCCTAGCCGCCGGGCGATATCGACGTCCCGCGTTGCTCCGTCCTTCTCTTCCATTTTCCGACCACCTCCGACGTTGTTAGCCCGCGCCACCACCCCAGTTTGACAGCCCTTCGTCCCCTCTTCCCATCCGACCAAACGCCGCCCTCCACCATCGCCTGTATCGCCTGAACCACCCCCAGGAAGTCGACGCCTTTCCGACACCGCCCAGCCTTCCTCCGACCACCGAGTTGACCCTACTCCTAGGCGCAGGCGCGTCTCTCCAAGCCCAAGGGCGTGGCACCACCTGATCGAAGCAACGATCGACAGATTTCACGAATTTTGAAACCCTAGTTCTGAATCAAAAATAATGGTACGACCTTTATTATTCTGAAATGAAAATAACAATAGAAAGCGTTGCAAAGCTATGAAAAATAATATCTTTTTCATTCGTTAACGAAATTCGATGAAACAGGAGACACCGTGACCGCAAGGAGGCTCTCTACATTTTAGAAGAAGCCGCGGATTTTTCTGATCTTCCTACGATTTTTAGCACTGCAAAAACCAATGTGAGGAATCTAAACTAAATTGTGTGAATGGAATCGCATTGTATAAATTATATAAGCAAAGTGTAAATTATATACGCATTGTATACCTCATGTACATGTGTTTTATAAGTTATATTAGCGATGTATAAATTATACAAGCGTCATATGAAACATATATGCTTTGAATTGTGATGAAATGCAAGTGAATTATAATATAATATATATATACACTCCCCTCGTCCACAGACCATGAACGATATTTATTGCTTGTGATTGGTGTGATATTATATGGTATGAAGAATGGTTGGAAATAATTGTTTGTGGTTGATATTGTGGTTGAAAAATACCCTCTTGTGGTTGAAACAAATTAGAATAGGATTGTGGAATTGAAAATAAAACATGCCGACGGCATGCGAACTAGATGCATGATCCCCATTGTCAAAAACCGCGAGGTTTTAAGGTAGAGAGAGGAGCCGTACTAGGGACGGTCACGGTTTTAACTACCCTGCCGTTATGCTGTCGAAATTTTCTGAAATATACATGTGTAAGAATAATTTTCATTAGTTGAAATAAATTACATATGTTGAACCCAATATTCATGTGTTGAGTTGCAATTCATTCATTGAGTTGAAATTCATGTGTTGAATATTATTTGAATTTAAACAAATAGCTTTAGCGATAAAAATCACATTTTTATATATGTACAAACTATAGAGAATATTCATGTGTTGAGTTGCAATTCATTCGTTGAGTTGAAATTCATGTGTTGAATATTATTTGAATTTAAACAAATAGCTTTAGCGATAAAAATCACATTTTTATATATATACAACTATAGAAAATATTCATGTGTTGAGTTGCAATTCATTCGTTGAGTTGAAATTCATGTGTTGAATATTATTTGAATTTAAACAAATAGCTTTAGCGATAAAAATCACATTTTTATATATGTACAAACTATAGATAATATTCATGTGTTGAGTTGCAATTCATTCGTTGAGTTGAAATTCATGTGTTGAATACTATTTGAATTTAAACAAATAGCTTTAGCGATAAAAATCACATTTTTATATAAGTACAAACTATAGAGAATATTCATGTGTTGAATTGAAATTCATTCGTTGAGTTGAAATTCATGTGTTGAATGTTATCGTATTTTAAAATAAAATGAATAGACAATAAAAACTACATTTTTATTGTGAATATGAAATGTTAAAAACATTCACGTGTTGAATAAATATTTTTGATGATAAAAATATTTCTTTTATCATGCATACGCTTTGATAAAAATACACACGTGTTGAAACAAATAATAGTTTGCTAGAAATATTATTATTGGCTTTGCTCTGCATATATATACATGTGTTGAACAGGAAAAATGGATTAGCTGTAGAGTAAAGAAATTATTTGCGTGCCCGACAAATAGGTAAGCCTTGATGAGTTGGCTGCGCAATTTTATTTTTATATCAACTCCTGTGAATGCCATTGGATGCGGAGTTCTGGTTATTCTATGTGAAATAATAAATATCGCCATAGGATAGTAACAATTAATTTTGAACTACACCACATGGCATACTTCTTGACGATAGGCACACTTCATCATATTCCACATAAGCAACTGGAGCTTGTGTGACGATGTGGAAGATTTACCATACGAGCGAGAGGCTTGTATGGCGATGATTATATACTACAGGTTGAACTGATGACTGATATGGACTATATGAAATATAACGATAAATTGCCAGATTAATAAAAACCTCACACGGGTCTGGAGTTGACAATAATCACGTCTCTCTAGTTATTAGATACGGCGCATGGACTATTTATTTCCACACGGAAACGGGGTGACGAGAATTTATTCTCTGGAGTGATTATCTATACATGCTCCCCGTAAACACCAAAATATATCACTATGAATATGTGGATGCTTTTTAGGATTTATTGGGTACCTAACACGGCCCAATAAATTTCCAGACCCCTCCCCGTACAAAGGAGGTTATGGCGAAATTTTTTGAAATATTAAGGCGTTAGTGAAATATTTGAAGTGAAAACGAAGTTGAAAATATAGAATGAACTATAGTTGGAATTATAGAATGAACTATATTTATATATATAAATATAAATATAATTAAAAGGAATCGAAGCCGTGCAGTTCGTGTTTCGGAATCGTAATTTGAAACGATTAGTACGAGAAATCCGACCATCGGATTTTCCCGAAACCGCAACCGCTGGGTTCGCCTTGGAAATATCTTCCCAACGGCACCAACCTTGTAAAAATCCAACGGTTGGATTGTCTGGAATGTTTAATTCAAATCTGAAGAAACAAAGCGCCAGAATCGTTTATATTTATATATAAATATAAATACAATTAAATTAAATCGAATAACGACGCTGTAGTTCGAATTTTGAAACCGTAACTTCAAACGACTAGTGTGGAAGATCCGACCGTCGGATTTTCACGAAACAGGAACCGTTGGGTTCGCTTTTGGAATATCTTCCCACTGATATCGACTTTGTAGAAATCCAATGGTTAGATTTTCCGATATGTGTAAAACAAATTAGGAGAAAAACAGCGCCAGTGCCACGGCACAACCTGGAACGTCGTTAAATTAAATATGGCCATTTTTAAATAAATAAAAATGGCGAAAAATCGTTATAAAATATTATAAGCAATATAGATTGCAAATAAACCAATTGGGCTTGAATTTTTTGATATTTGATGGTTGTATGTGTTTGACACGAAAATAACACTAAAGAACTGAAATATGGATGTCGAATAATATAACCATAGAAAGAATTGATTTGAATTCTAATTACGTGGATTATTTGAAAAGGCCGAGCTAACCCTCATTTCAAATAATTTATTGAACGATTCGAATTGGAAGATACAAAGACGATTCAAGACCGACGATCTTCATATCGGTTGGATGGGCGCTGCTGAGGTCCCTAAGCGGAGTAGCTACCGTAAAGGAACGAAGCCGTCTGAACGTATGTGTTGATTGTACGGATATACGAGGAATTTGACACCTCCGGTTTCGTTCAGACCCAGATCGGACTTGTAAATGGACTGTGTGTCTGACATTGGATTTTGTTCTATACTGATTGATCTCTGTTAAATATATATCTGTTTGGCGGCGGAGAATTTATTCTTTTGCTTAACGCCCTTTTCTGAGACGTACGAGCTCAGAGGTTATATATCGATGGAAATCAATCGTATGGAGTGGAATGCCTATGTGGCATGCCAAGATGCTGTGATCAAGGCTTCTGTTGCAAAGCAAAGTCTTGTGGATGATGATTAAAGCACGGTCTACGCGGCCTAGCTTTGTGTAGTTCGTAGATTCGCGAGCCTCACACCCCGGTATGAGTTAAAAACGGGATACGAAACGCTGGGAGAGCACGACGTTTCTTTCTAGCTATGGTGGTGTCAGTGACTTACCAGCCCTGACATATTTATCTACTTTTCACCTTTGTGGTTGTTGGAATGCGAGGCGCCACGATTATAGGTCTGTAAGGACCGGGAAACGTGTGTTCAGGAATTGCCAATCCTCAAACGTAAGAGAGGACCGGCCCAGCCGAATCCAGGGTTACCCAGAGTGTGTAGTCCTGAGGCATTTGTTAGAATGTCTCGAAGCGGAGAGGAGCTTGCCCCTTGCCTCGACTCATGACGGAAATCCAATTTCCAATACTAAATAACGGACTCGATTGTAGAACTAGTATGGCGACATAGTAGATGGTAGCTATGCCGCCTATGATTGATATTTATGATGCTATTCGCTTTTGAAACATATATGCACTAGTAATAATATCAATTGATTTTGATTTATACGTATCAAGCATATTTGGCCATTATAAGGTAAAACTCTATCCTCCGGCTTGCGTTGCATTGTATGATGGGACCTGAGTCTTATAATGGCTTCATTCTTTTTAAAAGCATTGTGTTGTTTTAAAAGAATTTACTTTGTTTTAAATGCACTAGCAATCACTGGAGTAAACCGGTTCCGCGAAAGTGGCGTGGTCCTATGATTTTCTTATTACTGTTGTTTAACTGTTAAATAGATTCCTCATACCAGTCCGCATGACTGACTCGTTGTTTGTTTCACTTTGCAAACACGGGTGCCCTTATTTCCACACGGGCAGCCTAGTTCACAGGTGACAGATTGTTTTTGGCTCTGCACTGTTGGATAGAGTGCATTTTGGCTCATGGCGAGGCTGACTTCACAGAGATGACTTTGACATTTTCCGCCATTATTGTATTTGTATTATGATTCAGCCACAGGTGATGCAAACTGATTTACTTTCCGTACTTATTATCGTATGTATATGTACCGCCTTCGGCGATGTAGACTGATACCCTTATTATGTCTCACTGCATGTATGTATTCCGCCTCTGGCGATGATGACTGATCACTCCCCTTTTATTTACTAAGTTATATCCTACGCTGTGCTATTCTGATGTTGTTACATGTTGTGATTCCGCTGTCATATCCATGAAAAATTATTCTATTTATTGTTTTTGCTATTATCTGTACTCTGCTATGATGATTGATGTGTTATATTCCAATGATTATCCTTAATACCGCCCCTCGGATTTTGGGATCGTCACAGTTGGTATCAGAGCTTTGGTTAACCTTAGTTCCGAGATCTAACACATTAAACACCTCGTCAGAGTAGAATCAGTAGTGTTCTAAGGCGAGTAGCTCATTAGAGATAGGATAAGCAATGTCCTAGGATGAGCTAAGCAGATTAGTAGAACAATTTGATTAGTACATCATTACCTTTCCTTATGTTCCCCTGCTTTATCACATATGAAAATTTTCAAATCTGTGAGCTTGACTCTTTTCTTGCTTATACAGTATTCTCTTTGATGGCTACACGAGCAGCAGCAGCTAGAGGAGGCCGTGGGGGCCGAGCAGGAGTAGCAGGAGGACGGGGGAATATCCCCGTAGTTGAGGAAGGCCCTATTATTCAGCCACCAGCAACCGAGGACTTTGAGCTAGACAGAGTAGCGAAGAGGTATATGAACCTTGGGGGAAAACCCTTTTCTGGCACTGGTACAATGACAGAGGCTATTGCGTGGTTGAAGACCTGTGAAAAGATCTTTGAAGGCATGGGTTTGGGCACCAACAACAAAGCACGACTAGGTATTTGGCTCCTACAGGAGGAAGCAGAGTTGTGGTGGGACGCCATCAACTCAGAGGATGCAGCAGGTACTGTCAGGACCTGGGAGCAATTCAAAACCATGTTCAACGAGAAGTTTGTACCTAAACAGGCCTTAGAGAGGATGCGAGAGCAGTTTGCTAATCTCCAGAAAGGAGATCTGAAACACCCCACCTCCGTTAGGGTCACTCTCAAAGGGAATGCCCTAATTTTGGTGGAGGTTTATAAGTACAAGTCACAGATATACAAGACAGATATAAGAACACATATTTGTAAACAGCGGAAGAACAACAAACTTTTATTTCATAAAAACAAATACGTGTTACAAAACATCACCATGATTGTCTTACATCCTTTCCAAAAACATAACATAACATTTTCATAATCTGTCTTGAGTACATTATTTAAAGAAGCATAAATAAAACATAGATAAACTGCAAAAGTCCCTATAGTGGATTGTCCAAAGCCATAGTTCAAAACAGGAAAGTCCAAGCAATACATTTCTCTTCTTCTTCAAGCTAGATGGTAAGGCTGGTCAAGCTGCTGTGTTCCCTCCCTGAGGACCTGGGGGGGGGGAAACTGAAGAAAGAAGACGAAAGAAAAGTAGAGTCAGACATAAAGCCTGAGTAAGTCTAGTACTATTTTGTCTATGAATAAAGAATTGGGTATGATAAGTATAAACAAGAAGTGGGCATGCACTATAAACTTGGTTAAATTGTCTAGAGTCGAATATACTATCGTACCCCATGTTAATCCCTGAACCCATATAAACTAGTTTCCAACTGGCACCCATAATCAGGGTGATGTGATCCATTCTATGATGATCGGCTCCTACTCGCATAGTTACATGTGTCTTACGGCCCCCGATGTCTGTAGTTACCTATGCTGGTCCCACCATGGGGTGTATCAAGTCCCATAGTGGCAACCCGACACAACCTTAGAGTGCACATGTATGCTACTGGTGTCCAGTGCCTTATTTTTCTGCGCCGGAGTGTGTGCACGCCCGCACTCCGTTAGAACCTACACTGCTACACCACCGCCGTCGCTTTGACCTCTTACAATCAGCCCAGTAATCGTGCCCCACCCTGCCTAGTTTCAGGGTATCATGATACACCTTTTAGGGTTACTGCTGAAAAGGGTCCCCCGTTACTAGGTTTTCTATCTCTAGCCAACATGCTAAGTTGGTTAAGTGTTTCTAACCTAACCCCCACCAGTCCGTTTAGTTTAGCATGTTCCATTTTGATTAAGTCTTTAGTCCACTTAATCCTAACAATCCTGACTCAGCCTTAATTGTCTTATTAAGGCCCTGACCTCTCACATTAGACAGGTATTGTTGTGGCTGCCTGTTGCCGGTTGGTTCCGGGCAGTCTTACGCCACAACTCAGTCTAACCTCGGGTCCTTATTGGGCTCCATGTTTAACCTCCCACATTGGATAGGTATTGTTGTGACTACTGGACAGCCGGGCGGTTCCGGGCAGGTTTACATCACAACTCAATCCAACCTCGGGTTAAACACATCGTATGTTCTACATTTACATATCTTGTCATTCTTCTTTATTTCTTATATGTAAATATTTGCGGCCCATTATTAAGTTAATGGTGTAAAGGTTACACCAATCACGGGCCCAACCCATACTTGAATTTGGGCCCTTCTATTTATGTTTTCATTCATTAATTAATTTTTAACCCAACGTTATTTTCCCCCGTTTTACACATCCGTTTATATATATATTGGGCTTAGCCTTTTAAAGCCCAATTTAGCCATGCGAAAAGGGGAGGCTTATGGCGTATACACAAAGAGGGGAAGGTGAGCGCATGAACTTGCAATACGACGTTGGAAATACAAAATAGAAATTGGTGTACTTGCATAGTGGTAACATAGGTGACATGAATCAAAGCATGTGAACTTGCATAGGTTTAACTACAACATGAACCTATATTCTTATTTAGGCATAATGTCAAACATAAGCATGTCATAAATATTTCTAGCATAAGCATAGCATAATGTCAAACATAAGCATGGCATAAATACTTTTAGCATAAACATAAACAAGACATGTTCATAAGGTTTCTACATGTTTACAAAGGGGATACTTTTGTTACTAACACAAAAGCATAGATCAACTTAATTATGATTTAAGTCTAATCACATAACGATAGTATAAATATACTTATGCATAAATATTCCTAATCATGGTGTTTGCTTTAAACTTGCAAAAAGGGATTTTTGAGTCTAACCTAGCCATGTCTCACATATGTCATCATATAATTCTTTTAAACAAGATAGACTTAATCATAGATTTCAATTATGCCAAATATCGTTCATAGCCTAGCCATATTCATAAGTTTTGCAAAAGCGTGACTTAATACATGGATTATGGTGTCACAATTCCAACATAGTTTCATATGAACTATAACCACTAAACTTGTTTCAATTACTTGCAAAATGATTTATGCTCAAAAAAATATACATCATGATGGCATAATAACAAAGCCCCTAACTTGCATGAATTTCAATCAACTACATACATGTAGCTTCAACATAGATTACATAATTTGCGCAATATTCCAAACGTATACTTGCATAGAACTACCGCATGTAGTTCTTTATAATGAATAACATAATTTTGCACAAATATGAATTACTTTATTATCCCAATTCAAGCATACAAATCAATACAGTTGTTTAGTCATACCAAAGTAATACTCGACTTACAATGGTTGCGGCGAATTCTCTAATTAAGAGATATGATTCCTTTGTTGAATTGATTGGCTTTAGGTTGCTTGAATTGCTTTAGGCTTTAGAACTTTCTTTCTAATTCTCTCTCTAGTCGGCGGCTACTCTTAGTCGTTCCTCAGCAACATGGCGGCTATGTTCTTAATTTGAATGAATAGATTAGGGTTTAGTCTAGGGTTGTTTATATAGAGGTTAGGAATTGATTAGGACGATTGATGTTGCTTGGATAGATCATAGCCATTCATTAGGAAGAGAGACCAATAAAAACCCGCCACCTAGCCCTAATGACAAAGCAGACCACAGAAATTCGACCAAACACAGACCTGGCCAGCCAGGTTGACTGGGCTCGACCAGGTCGACACCCCTGTCGACAGGGCTGTCGACAGCCCTGTCGACATGGGTAGCCCAGGTCGACAGCCCAGTCGACCTGGGTGGCCTAGGCGGGTGTTTATCCGCCCTGGCCCACTGGGCCCGATTTTTAATTATTTTATTCTGTTTGAATTTTAAATTTAATTCAAAACTTCCGAAGGCCATATCTTCTTCATACGGACTCCGTTTTTCGAAAACTCGGACTCTATTTCGCGTATTTTTCCGAGACGAACGCAATGGCGTATCCCGTTTCCCTTAGTTCTTTGATTTCAGATTAATTATACTTTAATTTGTGAATTTCACAGTTATAGAATTTTCGGGGTGTTACATTCTCCCCCACTTAAAAGGATTTCGTCCCCGAAATCTTCAAGTTAGGAGGAATGTATATCCTAACATCCAATCATCCATCTATTCATCCATTAAACACGAGCATCCATTGTCCTTAAAAGACTTCTAATGCTTCATGATCATATGCAAAGTGTGTGTGTACATGTACTTATCTAATGCAAAAATCAGGCGGTCTACTGATTCAGTTGACCTCCTTAATGCGAATTATGTAAGTGACATGAATCCATTATGTATGCAAATTTTCCTATTCATGATTCTATATGAGTGCACAATCATTCAATACAAATGCAACATTCACATGACAACACATTAAAGTTCAACCACATACGAATGCAAACATATATGCATATGCAATATGAAGTGACTGAGCCGATCTAAAACCTAGATTGTGTGTGTATATGCAACCACGAGCAACCACTAGCAATCACTTGCAACCACTTGCAACCATTCATACATAACATGTTTCAACTACATGTTTCCATCCAAAGGGTTTCTACCTAAAAGATAAAGTCAAGGAAATATACCTAAAAAGATAGATAAAGCGCAACTTAAGGAAAAAGGAAAGATCAAGGATGTACCCTCGAACAGAAAAGGGTAGGCAGTACGTATTCTAGCTTCAGTTTCCCAAGTCGCGTCTCCCTCGGCGTCGCTCCACTGAACTTTGACGAGCTTGACTTCGCGGTTGCGTAGCTTCTTCACTTCCGTTCCTAATATGCGGGTTGGAACTTTTCTTATGGTTGCTTCGCGTTCCACTTCGGCCTCTTCGAGGATATTTGGCTCTACCACTTCAGCGGACTCATGAAGACATTTTCGGAGATGAGAAACGTGAAAAACGTTGTGGACTCCAGCCAACTTCTCGGGTAGCTCTAATCTATAGGACATTTTTCCCAATTGTTCCTATCTAAAGGTATAGTCGAATGAAGCAAGTAAAAACTTTGTGCCTATTAGGCAATGTCAAGACTGAAAACCTATGCCACATATATATTGATTAGGAGAAGAACTCTCTAAGCATTAGCCCCGAAGACCGAAATCAACATCAGACTGACACCCAAAGAGTTACTCAACCCAACCACCCTATATGATTCTAGGCAACTAATCATGATGGACTCCTTTTAGGTCACAAGGGAGTCCCTTCCTAAGACCAACTCGTATCCTATAAAGCCCAAAAACTTTAGTCAAACCGATGAACACCCTCGAGCCCCAACATGTGTTACTAAAAGATGAGTCATACTCCCTATGGGGTTTGCAATAGCAATTGGATTAAGAATAGGACCGAGAGGATATATAGAAAAGATACCATGCAAGTAAGTTCTACAGGAAGAGAGGAATCAAGGATATACTCTTAAGAAGAGATATTATGCACGAATCTAGTCTTCAATCTTCTAAGTCGCATTTCTTGAGCTTAACTCCATTATGCTTTGTCCGTCTTTAACTTCACAATTTCGTAGCTTCTTAATTCTTGTTTCCAAAATATGAGTTGGAACCTATTTCTCGTTCCTCTTTCACTTATTCTCCTTCTAGTATGCTTGGCTCAAGCCTAACTGCGTACTCATGGTTCCATGCAAGCTCTCCAAAATTCACTAGTGAATCTTGGATCTTGTTCACTTACTAGAAGGTATCCCACATAGATGAATTATCTCTTGAAAATAAACAATTGTCAACTTCGTGAGCGGAGCTGAGATTTTCGCAAAATCCCTTATAATCTTTCGATAGAAACCCGCTAGTCCTAGAAAACTTCGGACCTCAGTCGCATTCCTTGGTGTCTTCCAATCCTGTACCGCCACTACCTTCGCAGGGTCCACCGCTAACCCTTGTTTGGATACTATGTGCCCAAGGAACCTCACCTCTTCTCTCCAAAAGTGGCATTTGGAGAACTTGGCTTTTAGTTGATGGACTCGCAAAGTTTCAATGATTGCCCTTAAGTGCTGAGCATGTTCCTCTTCACTCTTTGAGAAGATAAGGATATCATCTACGAAGACCACTACGAATTTGTTGAGGAAATCTCTAAATACCCTACTCATCAGGTCCACGAAGTAAGCAGGTGCATTTGTCAAGCCGAAAGGCATGACAAGCCATTCAAAGAAGCTGTCTGGGGTTCTGAACGCCGTTTTATCGATGCTATCTTCAGCCACCCTTAGCTGATGAAAACCGATTGCTAAATCGAGTTGGGAGAAAACAGACGCTCCTACTAGCTGGTCAAATAAATCGTCAATTCTAGGGAGAGGATGCCTATTCTTTTTCGTTAGCTTGTTGAGCTCCCTATAGTCAACACATAGACGGAGTGAACCATCCGCCTTTGTAGCGAACACCACTGGAGAGCCCCATTCTGAAATGCTTCTCCTAATGAACCCCTTTTCTAGAAGCTCTTTAATCTGTTTACTGAGCTCTTTCCTTTCTCGTGGAGCCATATGTCTAACGGGCACGCAACGGGCTTTGCATTATCTACAAGATATATGCGGAAGTCTATTTCCCGCTTCGGAGGCAAGCCCTTCACCTCTTCAAAGACATCCGGATATTCCCGGACCACTCTAACTGATTGCAAATTTTCAACAGAGGCATCTAGCGATTCAAGATAACTAAGCATAACCGCATACGAGGGATTACAAGAAATTTCCAAAGTATTACCGAGCTGGGTTAGGAGCCTAACAACCCTTTTCTCACAATTAAGGATGGCCCCATTACTGGATAGCCAATCCATGCCCAAAATCAAACCATACCCCGAAAAGCCCAAAACAAAGGCACTACATTGAAATTCTACACTTAGGATAGAAATTTTCAAATCCAAACAGATCATAGACAAATGAGCTGGGCCCCCAATTGGGTTTGAAACAATTAAGGGGTCCTCTACCATACTAGTTTCTAGGTGCAGAGATTCTACTAAAGCAGACGAGATAAAGGAGTGTGATGCGCCAGAATCAAATAAAGTGCGAACGGGGTGATCGTAAAGATAAACTACACTTTCTACAGAAGTGTTTGTACCTCGCTGTTGCAAAGGTGGCGCTTCTAGCACATGGACCTGTACCCCTGGGGTGGATCCAGCCCTCTGCCCCTGTCCTCGTTTCTTTGGGCAGTCCTTAGCCCTATGGCCCGTCTCACCGCAAGAAAAGCACCCACCATTCTCCTTGGCCTTCTTTTTCCGGCAGTCCTTTACTAAGTGCCCCACTTTGCCACAGAAATTGCACTTCCTCTTCTCTTTGTTGCCTTTCCCGCCCTTCTTAAAGTCTGTCTTCTTGGGCTGCAAACCCTCTTTCTTCTTGCCCTTATCCTCTTCATTCAGCAATGCCATTTGCACCAATCTTTCATACGTGGCTCCCATGGGTATATGGGTCATGGCCAAACTGTGTAATGGCTCATTTAACCCTTTGACGAAACGAAGAGCCTTCTTGTGCGGGGTGCTGACTAGGTCAAGCCTAAACCTAGCCAGCTCATCGAACTGATTCACATACTCTCTGACAGTCTTGTCCCCTTGCTTAAGAAATAAGAATTTTTCCAACTGCAAACTTCTTTCTGCATCTGAGAGAAATTTGGTCTCAAACCTTGCCCTAAAGTCCTCCCATATCTCCACTGGTCTTTCAGCATTAGTGACTTCCCACCAGTAGGAAGCCTCGCCCTTCAATAGCCACACTACCAACTGTACTTTTTGTCTATCTTCTACCTCAAAGATGATGAATAGGTCCTCCGTTTCTTTTAGCCAATTTCTAGCTGCTACGAAGGACTCAGTTCCATGGAAATCCCTTCCTCCCATAGCTTTAAAATCTTTGCATATCTTAGCGAATGTGTTTCCCCGAGGAGGAGGTGGAGGAAAAGGTGCTGCTGCAGCTGGATGATTTCCTTCCGCTGAGGGAGGAGGAATGGTAGGACCTGGCTGAGTGGCCCTTGCTTCTAAGAACCGTCTAAACCAACCAGGTATTAGCACCCCTTCCGGCAAGTTAAGTTCTTGGGACATGCTAAAACAAAAAGGATAGATTCAAAACGAAGGATAAGAGATAGTTCCTATGGCTTTGGGGAGTGGACTTTGCCTTTTTAAAATAAAATAACATTTTTCTTTTAAAAATGCTTCTTTAAATTTCCTTTTTGAAAATAATTTTTTTTTTCATAACTTTTTATCTTATCTGGTAAACCTATGCTCTGATACCAAGTGAAACACCCCACATCCGTTAGGGTCACTCTCAAAGGGAATGCCCTAATTTTGGTGGAGGTTTATAAGTACAAGTCACAGATATACAAGACAGATATAAGAACACATATTTGTAAACAGCGGAAGAACAACAAACTTTTATTTCATAAAAACAAATACGTGTTACAAAACATCACCATGATTGTCTTACATCCTTTCCAAAAACATAACATAACATTTTCATAATCTGTCTTGAGTACATTATTTAAAGAAGCATAAATAAAACATAGATAAACTGCAAAAGTCCCCATAGTGGATTGTCCAAAGCCATAGTTCAAAACAGGAAAGTCCAAGCAATACATTTCTCTTCTTCTTCAAGCTAGATGGTAAGGCTGGTCAAGCTGCTGTGTTCCCTCCCTGAGGACCTGGGGGGGAAACTGAAGAAAGAAGACGAAAGAAAAGTAGAGTCAGACATAAAGCCTGAGTAAGTCTAGTACTATTTTGTCTATGAATAAAGAACTGGGTATGATAAGTATAAACAAGAAGTGGGCATGCACTATAAACTTGGTTAAATTGTCTAGAGTCGAATATACTATCGTACCCTATGTTAATCTCTGAACCCATATAAACTAGTTTCCAACTGGCACCCATAATCAGGGTGATGTGATCCATTCTATGATGATCGGCTCCTACTCGCATAGTTACATGTGTCTTACGGCCCCCGATGTCTGTAGTTACCTATGCTGGTCCCACCATGGGGTGTATCAAGTCCCATAGTGGCAACCCGACACAACCTTAGAGTGCACAGGTATGCTACTGGTGTCCAGTGCCTTATTTTTCTGCGCCGGAGTGTGTGCACGCCCGCACTCCGTTAGAACCTACACTGCTACACCACCGCCGTCGCTTTGACCTCTTACAATCAGCCCAGTAATCGTGCCCCACCCTGCCTAGTTTCAGGGTATCATGATACACCTTTTAGGGTTACTGCTGAAAAGGGTCCCCCGTTACTAGGTTTTCTATCTCTAGCCAACATGCTAAGTTGGTTAAGTGTTTCTAACCTAACCCCCACCAGTCCGTTTAGTTTAGCATGTTCCATTTTGATTAAGTCTTTAGTCCACTTAATCCTAACAATCCTGACTCAGCCTTAATTGTCTTATTAAGGCCCTGACCTCTCACATTAGACAGGTATTGTTGTGGCTGCCTGTTGCCGGTTGGTTCCGGGCAGTCTTACGCCACAACTCAGTCTAACCTCGGGTCCTTATTGGGCTCCATGTTTAACCTCCCACATTGGATAGGTATTGTTGTGACTACTGGACAGCCGGGCGGTTCCGGGCTGGTTTACATCACAACTCAATCCAACCTCGGGTTAAACACATCGTATGTTCTACATTTACATATCTTGTCATTCTTCTTTATTTCTTATATGTAAATATTTGCGGCCCATTATTAAGTTAATGGTGTAAAGGTTACACCAATCACGGGCCCAACCCATACTTGAATTTGGGCCCTTCTATTTATGTTTTCATTCATTAATTAATTTTTAACCCAACGTTATTTTCCCCCGTTTTACACGTCCGTTTATATATATATTGGGCTTAGCCTTTTAAAGCCCAATTTAGCCATGCGAAAAGGGGAGGCTCATGGCGTATACACAAAGAGGGGAAGGTGAGCGCATGAACTTGCAATACGACGTTGGAAATACAAAATAGAAATTGGTGTACTTGCATAGTGGTAACATAGGTGACATGAATCAAAGCATGTGAACTTGCATAGGTTTAACTACAACATGAACCTATATTCTTATTTAGGCATAATGACAAACATAAGCATGTCATAAATATTTCTAGCATAAGCATAGCATAATGTCAAACATAAGCATGGCGTAAATACTTTTAGCATAAACATAAACAAGACATGTTCATAAGGTTTCTACATGTTTACAAAGGGGATACTTTTGTTACTAACACAAAAGCATAGATCAACTTAATTATGATTTAAGTCTAATCACATAACGATAGTATAAATATACTTATGCATAAATATTCCTAATCATGGTGTTTGCTTTAAACTTGCAAAAAGGGATTTTTGAGTCTAACCTAGCCATGTCTCACATATGTCATCATATAATTCTTTTAAACAAGATAGACTTAATCATAGATTTCAATTATGCCAAATATCGTTCATAGCCTAGCCATATTCATAAGTTTTGCAAAAGCGTGACTTAATACATGGATTATGGTGTCACAATTCCAACATAGTTTCATATGAACTATAACCACTAAACTTGTTTCAATTACTTGCAAAATGATTTATGCACAAAAAAATATACATCATGATGGCATAATAACAAAGCCCCAAACTTGCATGAATTTCAATCAACTACATACATGTAGCTTCAACATAGATTACATAATTTGCGCAATATTCCAAACGTATACTTGCATAGAACTACCGCATGTAGTTCTTTATAATGAATAACATAATTTTGCACAAATATGAATTACTTTATTATCCCAATTCAAGCATACAAATCAATACAGTTGTTTATTCATACCAAAGTAATACTCGACTTACAATGGTTGCGGCGAATTCTCTAATTAAGAGATATGATTCCTTTGTTGAATTGATTGGCTTTAGGTTGCTTCAATTGCTTTAGGCTTTAGAACTTTCTTTCTAATTCTCTCTCTAGTCGGCGGCTACTCTTAGTCGTTCCTCAGCAACATGGCGGCTATGTTCTTAATTTGAATGAATAGATTAGGGTTTAGTCTAGGGTTGTTTATATAGAGGTTAGGAATTGATTAGGACCATTGATGTTGCTTGGATAGATCTTAGCCATTCATTAGGAAGAGAGACCAATAAAAACCCGCCACCTAGCCCTAATGACAAAGCAGACCACAGAAATTCGACCAAACACAGACCTGGCCAGCCAGGTTGACTGGGCTCGACCAGGTCGACACCCCTGTCGACAGGGCTGTCGACAGCCCTGTCGACATGGGTAGCCCAGGTCGACAGCCCAGTCGACCTGGGTGGCCTAGGCGGGTGTTTATCCGCCCTGGCCCACTGGGCCCGATTTTTAATTATTTTATTCTGTTTGAATTTTAAATTTAATTCAAAAGTTCCGAAGGCCATATCTTCTTCATACGGACTCCGTTTTTCGAAAACTCGTACTCTATTTCGCGTATTTTTCCGAGACGAACGCAATGGCGTATCCCGTTTCCCTTAGTTCTTTGATTTCAGATTAATTATACTTTAATTTGTGAATTTCACAGTTATAGAATTTTCGGGTTGTTACAAGATCTCTCTATCCAGGATTACCTCAATATATTCACTCAGTTGTCGCGCTATGCTCCAGAGCTTATTATGACTAACAAAGCAAAGAACAAGAGGTTTATATTTAGGCTAAAGCGCAAGTACCATGACAGAGCCATGAGCAACATCAAACTCTCCTTCTCAGAATTGGTAGAAATGGCTTGCAATTATGAAGATATGGATGAAAGACACGCCAGCCAAGACCGCGCCAAAAGCCAAGCTGGAAATAAGCGCAAGGCTTCAGCAGATCAGCCAGAGTCTAGCATTACAGCAGCCGCTACTCAGAAACCTGAAAAGATACCGAAAGGAAATTGCTACAACTGCGGGAAGCCAGGACATTTTTCTAATGTGTGCAAAGCCCCGAGGAAGCCAAAGGCAAATCCAGACTCAACCGAATGCTACAACTGCCATAAGAAGGGGCACTATAGCAGGAACTGTCCTCTGAAGCAGAATGCACAAGTGGCTCATGTGTATGACGGGGAGACCCCGCCACCTACCACCTATGGATCAGGTAAACCCGACGTCTTGGGAGGTACCCTTACCATCAAAAATATTCCTATTTCTGTACTTTTTGATACTGGTGCATCACGTAGCTTCATTTCTTGTAACATTGTTCACAAGTTAAAATTGAAACAAAGAAAGCTAAAGGAACCAATTAAAGTTCGAAACCCGATAGGAGGTTCTGTTAGTCTCAGTACCTATTGTAAATCACCTATTTCCTTTTCTCGATACCGATTTCCTTTTGATTCGATTGTCATGGACCTTTACGAATTTGATATTATACTGGGGCTGGATTGGTTGACAAAATATAAGGCCGAAGTTAGATGTGCCGAGAGAATCGTTAAAGTCAAAACGAAGCTTGGGCCTACATATATACCAAGGCATGGCTCAGAAATTAATAGAACAGAATTTTGGTCTTCTTTAGAAGTTACTCCCCCTTCATTAGAAAAGATACCGGTCGTTAAAAACTATGCGGATGTGTTTGAAAAAGTAGAAAACTTACCACCGCAAAGAGAAATTGAATTTAGAATTGATCTAATTCCTAACGCCCGACCAGTAGTACATCCAATTAGAAGAATGGCCCCGAAAGAAAAAGAAGAGTTAAGTAGTCAAACCCGAGAATTGCTTTGGAAAGGTCTGATCAGACTGAGTTTTTCAGCTTGGGGAGCAGCAGTGGTATTTGTCCCAAAATCAGACGGTACTCTAAGACTATGTGTTGATTACCGAGATCTCAATAAACAGACACTTAAGAACAAATATCCCTTGCCACGTATAGATGATCTGTTAGATCAATTAAATGGAGCAACAGTATTCTCCAGAATGGACCTAGCTACAGGTTTCCACCAATTACGTATAGCAGAAGACTATATTCCTTTGACAGCCTTCAGGGGTCCCGATTTATTCTACGAATGGTTAGTAATGCCGTTCGGCTTGTGTAACGCTCCGGCCTACTTCGTCGATCTTATGAACAGAGTGTTCCGTGGTGTGTTGAATAAATTTGTTCTAGTCTTCATCGATGACATTTTAATCTTCTCCAAGTCGGAAGGCGAACATGCCAAACATTTAGAATAAGTGTTGAAAATTCTTTGGAGAAATGTCTTAAGAGCTAAATCTTCTAAATGTGTCTTCTGGCAGGATGAAGTTAAGTTCCTAGGCCATGTAGTATCAAAAGAAGGGATTGTTGTAGATCCAGGCAAAATTACAGCGATTCCGAACTGGAAACAACCTACTACCCCCACAGAAGTTCGAAGTTTCCTTGGATTGGCTAGTTACTATCGGAAGTTCGTTTAGAATTTTTCAAAGATATCTGGTGTATTGACAAAGCTTACAAAGAAGCATGAGAAATTCAATTGGACTCCCGAATGTGAAGAAGCTTTCCAGGAGCTGAAACTGAAATTGACAACCGCTCCAGTATTGACAATTATAGAAGGCAACCAAGACTTGACTGTATGGACAGACGCTTCTATGGACAAAAAGGCCAAGTGGTCGCTTATGCCAGCCGTCAGCTGAAGCCTCATGAAATAAACTATTCAACTCATGATCTTGAGTTATTAGCTATCGTGTTTGCTTTAAGAATCTGGAGGCATTATTTACTGGGCGAGAAGTTCGAACTATTCACGGATCATCAATCCTTGAAATATCTATTCACACAGAAAGATCTAAACTTGAGACAACAGCGTTGGTTAGAATTCCTTGCAGCATACGATTTTGAAATTCTATACACTCCAGGGAAAGCCAATGTTGTAGCAGATGCGCTCAGCAGAAAGAATGAAATCATCGTTAGTTTTGTCATCACGTCTTCATTAATTAACAGGATCTCGACCCTTCAGAAAGACGATGAATTTATTCAATGAGTCAGTCAAAGAGTCAAGGGAGGTGAATCCACAAGTTTTCGACTCGATGACAAAGGAGTTCTAGGATTGAAGGGCAGAATTTGCATCCCAAACCTTGTAGAGCTTCGAGGAGAAATACTTGATGAGTGCCACAAGTCCAAATTAAGTATCCATCCCGGTGTGAGCAAAATGTATAACGATATCAAATGCACATTCTGGTGAAGGGCTTTGAAAAGAGATATTTCATTATACGTTAGTAGATGCCCAGCAGAAATTAGCGGGACTATTACAACCATTAGAAGTTCCAGGATGGAAGTGGGAGCAAATTTCGATGGACTTCATTGATGGCTTGCCTCGAACTAAGAAAGGAAACGACAGTATATGGGTAATCGTAGTTCGCTTCACGAAGACTGCCCATTTTGTACCTGTCCGATCCAATAGAACGGCTCAAAGTTTAGCACATATTTACTTCAAAGAAATAGTTAAGCTTCATGGAGTGTCGCTTAATATAGTCAGTGATAGAGATCCCCTATTTACTAGCAAATTCTGGGAATCATTCCAGACAGAATTGGGATCCAAATTGAATCTAAGCACTGCTTATCACCCTCAGACAAACGGCCAAACTAAGCGGGTGAATAGAATTCTAGAAGATTTACTACGAGCTTGCGTTATCGATTTTGGAGGCTCGTGGGAAGATCACTTACATTTAGCCGAATTCTCTTATAACAATAGCTATCAGGCAAGTTTGGGAATGTCCCCATTTGAAGCATTATACGGTAGACCGTGCAGATCTCCCGCATGTTGGGTAGAACCTAGCAACAGACTTGTGCTAGGGCCCGGTATGATTCAAGAAGCATCGGATAAAGTTGATTTCATTAAGAAGCAATTGAAAACCGCACAAAGCCGACAGAAAAGTTATGCTGATGTGAGAACAAGAGACTTATCATTTGCCGTTGGCGATTATGTTTATTTAAGAGTTTCTCCAATGCGGGGAGTAATCAGATTTGGCAAAACTGGGAAGTTGGCACCGAGATTTATTGGTCCCTTTCCTATACTTGAACGGATTGGAACTCTTGCATATAGGGTTTCATTACCTGATTGGTTGCCTGGTGTACATGATGTGTTCCACGTGTCTCAACTCAGAAAACATCTTCATGATCCAGATCTTGTTGTAGAAGAAGTAGCGCAACAGGATATAGACATAACTCCAGAATTAGCGCTCAGAAGAGAGCCACTAAAGATAGTTGGCAAAGAAACTAGAGAGCTAAGGAGCAAAAAGATTCATTTAGTCAAAGTGCAGTGGAGTAGTGATCCTAGAGACTATACTTGGGAGACTGAGGAAAGCATTAAACAAGCCTACCCCAAATGCAGAGTGGACATCTCTGACTAACTCCGGTGCAAGGTACCTTTACAATACTTTGCGTTTACATTTTGTTTCCTACTTTGTTGTTATTTCCTTTTCGAGGACGAAAATTTTTAAGTGGGGGAAATTGTAATAACCCGGAAAATGTGAACCAATTTAAAAATTTTAAAATTGGTTATTACCAAAGAATTTGAATAATTGAAATAGCATATTTCAATAAAATAAAGAATTGGGTATAGTAAGGCAGTTTGAAATTTTGAATACAAACTTTGTCTGACTGTACCGGGTTGAAAATATAACGAATTTTAGCAAAATTGAAAATATTTAAATCTGTCTATGAATAGCTTTCTAACGAATCTGAAAAATCAAAGTTTCATAACGGGAATCAAAAGTTATGACCGAATGAATTTTCAGAAAGGTCGCTATATAGCATATATAGCCCCTGAAAATTGATATTTTGCATACGACCTCGGAATTCGACGAAACCACTTTTGTTGGGTCCGGGATGTCAAACTATTTCTAGGTTTCAAATTTCATAATTTTTGAAGCTAGTATGTGAGCGGGGCAAAAGAAAATGTGATTGGTCAATTTCTGTTAAAATGGGTCGACCTAAAAATGGCCGTTTTTCAAACAAGCTCAGAATTCGACGAAACTGGTTTTGTTAGGACCGTATCGTCAAAACAAAGCTAGATTTATTTTTCTAGAATTTTTCGATTCAGTTTGTGGCCTTGGCAAATTGAAATGTACGTTCAAATTAAATATTGAATTTTTTATATTTTAATTTGAAAAATAACTGACTGTAACAGTCGAATTGGCCAATGAAACATATCCCATTGTGTCCGGAATGGGGGTATTTAGCTAGGGCGACAGTCGTTGGGTTTGATTTCGAGCTAGTTTGTAAAAACACTATTTAGAATTTCCTATAAAGTCTCGACCAATTGGATTTTTTCTTTAAAATATATATATATATATATATATATATATATATATATATATATATAAAGCTCGAGAAACCATAGCCGCCAGGCGATATCGACGTCCCACGTTGCTCCGTCCTTCTCTTCCATTTTCCGACCACCTCCGACGTAGTTAGCCCGCGCCACCACCCCAGTTCGACAGCCCTTCGTCCCCTCTTCACATACGACCAAACGCCACCCTCCACCATCGCCTGAACCACCCCCAGGAAATCGACGCCTTTCCGACGCCGCCCATCCTTCCTCCGACCACCGAGCTGAACCTACTCCTAGGCGCAGGCGCGTCTCTCCAAGCCCGAGGGCGTGGCGCCACCTGATCGAAGCAACGATCGACAAATTTCACGAATTTTGCAACCCTAGTTCTGAATCAAAAATAAAGGTACGACCTTTATTATTCTGAAATTAAAATAACACTATAAAGCGTTGCAAAACTTTAAAAAATAATATCTTTTTTGTTCGTTAACGAAATTCGATGAAACAGGAGACACCGTGACCGCAAGGAGGCTCTCTACATTCTAGAAGAAGCCGCGGATTTTTCTGATCTTCCTACGATTTTTAGCACTGCAAAAACCAATGTGAGGAATCTAAACTAAATTGTGTGAATGGAATCGCGTTGTATAAATTATATAAGCGAAGTGTAAATTATATACGCATTGTATACCTCATGTACATGTGTTGTATAAGTTATATTGGCGATGTATAAATTATACAAGCGTTGTATGAAACATATATGCTTAAAATTGTGATGAAATGCAAGTGAATTATAATATAATATATATATACTCCCCTCGTCCACAGACCATGGACGATATTTATTGCTTGTGATTGGTGTGATATTATATGGTATGACGAATTGTTGGAAATAATTGTTTGTGGTTGATATTATGGTTGAAAAATACCATCTTGTGGTTGAAACAAATTAGAATAGGATTGTGGAATTGAAAATAAAACATGCCGCCTGCGTGCGAACTAGATGCATGATCCCCAATGTAAAAAACCGCGAGGTTTTAAGGTAGAGCGAGGAGCGTACTAGGGACGGTCCCGGTTTTAACAACCCTATCGTTATGCTGCCGAAATTTTCTAAAATATACATGTGTTAGAATAATTTTCATTAGTTGAAATAAATTACATATGTTGAACCCAATATTCATGTGTTGATTTGCAATTCATTCGTTGAGTTGAAATTCATGTGTTGAATATTATTTGAATTTAAACAAATCGCTTTAGCGATAAAAATCACATTTTTATATATGTACAAACTATAGAGAATATTCATGTGTTGAGGTGCAATTCATTCGTTGAGTTGAAATTCATGTGTTGAATATTATTTGAATTTAAACAAATAGTTGTAGCGATAAAAATCACATTTTTATATATGCAACTATAGAAAATATTCATGCGTTGAGTTGCAATTCATTCGTTGAGTTGAAATTCGTGTGTTGAATATTATTTGAATTTAAACAAATAGCTTTAGCGATAAAAATCACCTTTTTATATATGTACAAGCTATAGAGAATATTCATGTGTTGAGTTGCAATTCATTCGTTGAGTTGAAATTCATGTGTTGAATATTATTTGAATTTAAACAAATAGCTTTAGCGATAAAAATCACATTTTTATATATGTACAAACTATAGAGAATATTCATGTGTTGAATTGAAATTCATTCGTCGAGTTGAAACTCATGTGTTGGATGTTATCGTATTTTAAAATAAAATGAATAGACAATAAAAACTACATTTTTATTGTGAATATGAAATGTTAAAAACATTCACGTGTTGAATAAATATTTTTGATGATAAAAATATTTCTTTTATCATGTATACGCTTTGATAAAAATACACGCATGTTGAAACAAATAATAGTTTGCTAGAAATATTATTATTGGCTTTGTTCTGCATATATATACATGTGTTGAACAGGAAAAATGGATTAGCTGTAGAGTAAAGAAATTATTTGCGTGCCCGACAAATAGGTATGCCTTGATGAATTGGCTGCGCAATTTTATTTTTATATCAACTCCTGTGAATGCCATTGGATGTGGAGTGCTGGTTATTCTTTGTGAAATAATAAATATCGCCATAGGATAGTGACAATTAATTTTGAACTACACCACATGGCATACTTCTTAACGATAGGCATACTTCATCATATTCCACATAAGCAATTGGAGCTTGTGTGACGAGGTGGAAGATTTACCACACGAGCAAGAGGCTTGTATGGCGATGATTATATACTATAGGTTGAACTGATGACTGATATGGACTATATAAAATATAATGATAAATTGCTAGATTAATAAAACCCCACACGGGTCTGGAGGTGACAATAATCACGTCTCTCTAGTTATTAGATACGACACATAGACTATTTATTTCCACACGGAAACGGGGTGATGAGAATTTATTCTCTGGAGTGATTATCTATACATGCTCCCCCGTAAACACCAGAATATATCACTATAAATATGTGGATGCTTTTTAGGATTTATTGGGTACCTAACACGGCCCAATAAATTTTCAAACACCTCCCCGTACAAAGGAGGTTATGGCAAAGAAATTCGAAATATTAAGGCGTTAGTGAAATATTTGAAGTGAAAACAAAGTTGAAAATATAGAATGAACTATAGTTGGAATTATAGAACGAACTATATTTATATATATAAATATAAATATAATTAAAAGGAATCGAAGCCGTGCAGTTCGTGTTTCGGAATCGTAATTTGAAACGATTAGTATGAGAAATACGACCATAGGATTTTCCCGAAACCGCTACCGCTGGGTTCGCCTTGGAAATATCTTGCCAACGGCACCAACCTTGTAAAAATCCAACGGTTGGATTGTCCGGAATGTTTAATTCAAATTTGAAGAAAAACAGCGCCAGAATCGTTTATATTTATATATAAATATAAATATAATTAAATTAATTCGAATAACGACGCTGCAGTTCGAATTTTGAAACCGTAACTTCAAACGACTAGTGTGGAAGATCCGACCGTCGGATTTTCACGAAACTGGAACCGTTGTGTTCGCCTTGGGAATATCTTCCCACTGACATAGACTTTGTAGAAATCCAACGGTTATATTTTACGATATGTGTAAAACAAATTAGGAGAAAAACAGCGCCGGTGCCACGGCACGACCTGAAACGTCGTTTAATTAAATATGGCCATTTTTAAATAAATAAAAATGGCGAAAAATCGTTATAAAATATTATAAGCAACATAGATTGCTAATAAACCAATTGGGCTTGAATTGTTTGATATTTGATGTTTGTATGTGTTTGACACGAAAATAATACTAAAGAACTGAAATATGGATGTCGAATAATATAACCATAGAAAGAATTGATTTGAATTCTAATTACGTGGATTATTTGAAAAGGCCGAGCTAATCCTCATCTCAAATAATTTATCGAACGATTCGAATTGGAAGATACAAAGACGATTCAAGACCGACGATCTTCGTATCGGTTGGATGGGCGCTGCTGAGGTTCCTGACCGGAGTAGCTACCATAAAGGAACGGAGGTAGTAGTCGTCTGAATGTATGTGTTGATTTTACGGATGTACGAGGAATTTGACGCCTCCGGTTTCGTTCAGACTCAGAACGGACTTGTAAATGGACTGTGTGTCTGACATTGGATTTTGTTCTATACTGATTGATCTCTGTTAAATATATATCTGTTTAGCGGCGGAGAATTAATTCTTTTGCTTAACGCCCTTCTCTGAGACGTACGAGCTCAGAGGTTATATATCGATGAAAATCAATCGTATGGAGTGGACTGCCTATGTGGCATGCCAAGATGCTGTGATCAAGGCTTCTGTTGGAAAGCAAAGTCTTGTGGTTGATGATGAAAGCACGGTCTACGTGGCCTAGCTTTGTGTATTTCGTAGATTCGCGAGCCTCACACCCCGGTATGAGTTAAAAACAGGATACGGACCGCTGGGAGAGCACGACGTTTCTTTCTAGCTATGGTGGTGTCAGTGACTTACCAACCCTGACATATATATCTACTTTTCACCTTTGCGGTTGTTGGAATGCCAGGCGCCTCGATTATAGGTCTATAAGGACCGGGAAACGTGTGTTCAGGAATTGCCAATCCTCAAACGTAAGAGAGGACCGGCCCAGTCGAATCCAAGGTTACCTAGAGTGTGTAGTCCTGAGGCATTTGCTAGAATGTCTCGAAGCGGAGAGGTGCTTGCCCCTTTCCTCGACTCATGACGGAAATCCAATTTCCAATACGAAATAACGGACTCGATTGTAGAACTAGTATGGCGACATAGTAGATGGTAGCTATGCCGCCTATGATTGATATTTATGATGCTATTCGCTTTTGAAACATATATGCACTAGTAATAATATCAATTGATTTTTCTTTATACGTATCAAGCATATTTGGCCAATATAAGGTAAAACACTATCCTCTGGCTTGCGTTGCATTGTATGATGGGACCTGAGTCTTATAATGGCTTCATTCTTTTTAAAAGCATTGCGTTGTTTTAAAAGAATTTACTTTGTTTTATATGCACTAGCAATCACTGGAGTAAACCCGTTCTGCGAAAGTGGCGTGGTCCTATGATTTGCTTATTACTATTGTTTAACTGTTAAATAGATTCCTCATACTAGTCCCCATGACAGACTCGTTGTTTGTTTCACTTTGCAAACGCGGGTGCCCTTATTTCCACACGTGCAGCCTAGTTCACAGGTGACAGGTTGTTTTTGGCTCTGCACTGTTGGATAGAGTACATTTTGGCTCATGGCGAGGCTGACTTCACAGAGATGACTTTGACATTTTCTGCCATTATTGTATTTATATTATGATTCCTCCACAGGCGATGCAGACTGATTTACTTTCCGTACTTATTATCGTATGTATATGTGCCGCCTTCTGAGATATAGACTGATACCCTTATTATGTCTCACTGCATGTATGTATTCCGCCTCTGGCGATGATGACTGATCACTCCCCTTTTATTTACTAAGTTATATCCTACGCTGTGCTATTCTGATGTTGTTACATGTTGTGATTCCGCTGTCATATCCATGAAAAATTATTCTATTTATTGTTTTTACTATTATCTGTACTCTGCTATGATGATTGATGTGTTATATTCCAATGATTATCCTTAATACCGCCCCTCGGATTTTGGGATCGTCACACATGGTTGGACGCATGGCACTGACATGACTCGCATTAAGGAGGTCGACTGAGTCAGTAGACCGCCGGATTTTACAGTAGATAAAGACATATACAAACACTATGCATATGAACATGAAAGCATTAGAAATCTTTTAAGGACAATGAATGCTTGTGATTGAATGGTTGAGAGGATGGGTTATTGGATGGTAGGTGTGACGGCCCGCTCCGCACCAGCCTGCATTTCCTCCAAAAGTGCGCTGTACACATGTCCCGACTAGCATGGAACGGTCGCCAAAGAAAGGAAAGGAGAGGAAATGAACTAATCAAGGAATCTGTAGAATGTCTCACAGCGCATGGAATAAAATATAATAATAACATACTTGACATAAAACAGGCGAGACAGTGCATAAGCTGATAACTAATAATCAATGTCAACATCAGAGCAGCGGAAATCCAAATACAGCTTATTACAACTTTCCAAATTTACTGTCTCTAACAAAAGAAAACCAAAGAAGAAGATGCACCACCAATGCCCAAGCAGTGATCTTCAACAACACAGGGAGAATACTATATATATTACGTGGAAGCCTCCTGCTCGTCTCCGGATCATCTACCCGTGCATCACCAGCTAACCTGTCTCTAGTCTGCTCGTGTGAGCACCCAGAGTAATAAGAGGAGACATAAAACTCTGGGTCAGACATAAAGCCTGGTATGAGCGATAAGCATCTAAACAGAATGATAACAGGTATAATAAACCTTACCTGAACCTGGACCTGCAACCAAAGAGTTAGTACCACATACCGTACAATACTCTAGGTGCCATAATAAAGGGTGTAAGGATACGGGGGTGGGGTGTGCATGTCACAATGATAGCAAACAAATCATCCATAGCAACCATCCTCACATCTCTCACTCAGTGCGTAAAGCATACGATATCTACCACTTTGGAACACTAGACAAACTGAGGCAACGACGAATCCCGACTTGTAGAAACCCTGCTGTGACCAAGCCAAACACTTGGAGTCATGACCAAACATTTCAATGACCCACTTCATTGGTCGTAGCCCTTGGTTCTACCGATGCCATAATGGCCCTAAATCCGCCTTCGTACCTCCTACCATAGTGGTCCTAAGCTATAGACATCGATAACCCCTTAACACGCGTCCCGCAGCAAAGCCCAACCATGAAGCGAACTCGTTGATTCCCATCTGAATCTTGAGCTCTAACTTCTCATTTGGACTTCCTTTGCATCTCGGGTTTGGTCGAATTGGAGTTGGTCTTCAAAAGAGTCGTCGCGTAATCGCAGCTCCAATCCGGTTCGGTGCTCCTTCGGTTCGGGTCCTCCACTCGGTTCGGTTCGGGTCACAGTACTCCATCCGGTTCGGTGCTCCTTCGGTTCGGGTCCTCCACTCGGTTCGGTTCGGGTGTCTTGCTCATGCCGCCATTTCTTCAACTACTTCCGAGTCCTTCAGAGTCGCGGTCCGGGTCTCCCTTGTTGTCCCTGAAGTTCCACGCTGCTGGAGATGCCACCACCTTGGTTCAGTTTGGCTACCCGACCCGATCCCCTTATCCGATCCGATCCCACTCTTTAGCTTACTCTGATCCGATCTGATCCTGCTCCATAGCTCCGATCCGATCCTCTGTCCAACTCCAACCCTAAGTAAACGGCCTTCCTTCTCGCCAAGCCTCCTCCAGTGACAAGTTCCAATCCAGTTCGAATTCCCTTGGTCAGTTCACAAATCCGATCTGACCCCTTTCTCCGATCCGAACCGGTTCGGAACCTGCACACTTCTGCAGCTTTCCAGCGAGCTTTCTACGCCATTCGACGACGTTTTCGACCAATTTAACTATTCTAATCAATAATGCAACATACCATAGAGTCATAGCAACATGTAACATCAATTGCAAACACCATAACAACAATTTGATAGATTTAAAATGGATCAAACATAGCTAAAACCTCACATTTTCCTATAATCCCTCTTAATCATGTTTAAGCATACGATTAGCAAAACACATCGAAATTAACCCAAATTTCTAACAGAGCCTTAAAACATTATTTTAGAATTTTAAGAATTTTTCCAGAATTTATTTACGTATAAATTCGCTGATCTTCACTAATTACCCTTAATCACCGTAATTAGTGCAAAAACTATGCAAATCACTCACCTTGGCCACAAATGGAACACCAAATATGAAATACACTCTGTTTGGGTCGAATTCCTATGTATAGCAGCAGCTCCAACCTTGCTTTGTTGCTATTTGGCCTTGCTTTGATGTAGTTTAGGCTTAATCTTCACTAAAATGTGTTTTGGAGTGGTTTTAGAGGATGGAAGCCATTACTAAGGTCTCATGGAGGTTTGTGGCGGCTCAAAACTGAAATGAAAGTGATAACCTAACCCTAATCAGTCCTCCTATACCTCTAAACCCGAAATTCCCCTCTGGGCCTAGCTGCTAATCACCCGGTTAAGCCCAATTAAGCTGTTTTTCACCATCTAGAACTTGTTTCAGCCATATCTTCCAAACAGTGAGTCCGTTTGACTAATGTGACCACTCTACGGAAAGAGAAACCATCATCCGGAGCCAATGGAAGTGGTTTCAGGTCAAAATTCCTTTCCAGTCAAAAGTTATGGCCAAAACAGTGCCAACTAGGGGTAAAGTGGTCATTTAAAAATCGGGAAAAATCATGAACATGGGAAATGACCCCAATAGTCGTCCCCCAAAGTTACATGACCATACGACTTCGTATGTGAAAGAAATAAATATCCTTCGATCCTATGATGCGTAGAATACGGGTCGTTACACTCTCCCCCCATTAAGAAATTTCGTCCCCGAAATTCCTTAACCCAAAACATACAAAGGATCCCGCATGCCTAACAACCACGTACAACAATCAAACATGCAAAACAAGCAAACAAGCCTATCCTAGCATGCGGAAAACTAAATCGAAGTCAAAATCTTACCAAACAAAGAGTTCTGGGTGTGTCTTCCTAATGTCCTCCTCTGTCTCCCAAGTACAATCACTCTCGTCCTCGCTCCACTGTACCTTGACTAGCTTCACCGCCTTCCTTCGAAGTTGCTTCATGTCGTGCTCGACAATACGGGCCGGCTTGCGGTTCCTGATCGACGCTAGTCTATGAATGAGAAAAGCGCGACATTTGTAATAAATTCTGCAAGCATACAGGTGTGTAGCATACAGGTCGAACACAGGGAGGAAAGTTAAATTTTATTATTTATATGTTTCGTGGGCGTGTTAGACGAACTTTGGAGGTTGATTTTGAAAAACAAAACAAAATTAAAACTGTAATTTGATTCAGAACAGATCTAACTGAACCGACAATCAAATCACAATTTCAATGGAAAGCAAATGAAACTATGAATTAGATTTGAATCTAATCAAACCCAATTTGACCTAAGAAAATAATAAAAAGCAGAAATTGAAATTGCAGAAATTGAAATAACAAACAAGAATTAAAATTAGGATTTCCGCTGAATCTAATCAGACGGTAAATCACTAATGCAAATAAGTGCAAAATACAAATAGTGTTCTACCGAATCTAATCGTATAGACAACACTAGTTGCTAAGAAAACAAAAAAATGCAGAAAATAAAAGAGAAAGAAGAACTTTTATTAGAACAATGGAATAAGAGATGAGATAGGATGGTGGCTACAAGGTTATTACAAGGGTATATATAGGATAGATAGCCAAACCCCAACCCTAACCCTAATGGTAAATGGGCCTGGTCATTACACCACTAATTTGTTTACAATGAGAACATAAATGGGCCTTAGATAAATAGAGCAAATTTGGGCCTTTTCTCTTGTCCTCTTGTTTTCTTAATACTTCCTCATTGATTTGTGATGTGCAGAGCCTTTTTATCAATCCTTTTCTTGTCCAACAGCAACTAGACGTGATATCTTCATCTACAATTCTTCAAAATGCAAATACACAGCAAATTGAACTCTATTTCTCTACATTTCTGGTTGCATGCGGGCTGGGTTGGACTATCTGTAAAAAATAACAAAACAATACCCAAGTAATATTTATTTATATACAAAAGATAAGAAATAAGAGTATAAAATAAACACATTTCTATGTCAATCAGTTCCCAACCGCCTCGGGTTCTACTTCGAAGTCCTCTAACTGATCAGGTGAAATAGTCATATCTGAGTCGTGAACGAACTTCCTTAGTTGAGAAACATGAAATACGTTGTGAACTCCTGCCATCTTCTCCGGTAAGTCAATTCTATATGCCAAATTCCCGACTAGCTCAAGAACAGGGAATGGGCCAACAAATCTTGGTGCCAACTTGCCTCTCCTGCCAAATCGTATTACGCTCTTCAACGGAGAAATTTTGACAAACACCAAGTCGCCAACGGAGAATTTTAAGTCTCTTCTCCTCTTATCAGCATAACTCTTCTGCCTATCTTGGGCAGCCTTCATTCGTTGTTGAATGATCTTAATCTTATCTGAAGTTTCCCTCACCACATCTGGTCCAAGCATAAACTTCTCGCCAGTCTCTATCCAACATGATGGTGAGTTGCACGGTCTTCCGTACAAAGCTTCAAACGGAGCCATACCGATACTGGATTGGTAGCTATTATTATATGCAAACTCTACTAGATGCAAATGGTCATCCCATGATCCACCGAAATCCAATATACATGCTCTCAAGAGATCTTCCAAAATACGGTTCACCCTCTCCGTCTGACCGTCGGTCTGAGGATGATATGCGGTACTGAGATGTAACTCTGACCCTAGGGCCTCTTGTAAGCTCTTCCAAAACCCACTAGTGAACAACGGGTCTCGGTCGCTCACAATGCTTTTAGGTACTCCATGAAATCTCACTACCCACTTCATATACAATTCTGCTAACTTAGCTGCCGTTCTGGTCGATTTGACTGGTATAAACCTTGCACTTTTAGTCAGTCGATCTACAATTACCCAAATGCTGTCATATCCCGATCTAGTCCTTGGTAAACCATCGATGAAATCCATCGAGACTTGCTCCCATTTCCATTCGGGAATTTCTATGGGCTGTAACAACCCACCAGGCTTCTTTTGCTCGGCTTTAACTAGCTGGCAATTCATGCACTTGGATATAAACTTCCCAATGTCTCTTTTCATCCCTTCCCAGTAGTAAGTCTGCTTCATATCTCGATACATCTTGTTACCACCGGGGTGTATAGTCAGCTTTGAGTGATGACATTCTTTAAGCACTTCATCCCTCAATCCATTGACATTGGGTACAACAAGCTTTCCATTCTTTCTATGCCATCTATCTCGATCAAGCCCATACTTGTTCATCTCCTCATCGATACCCATCTCTAACTTGGAGATGATTTCCAATAGGTTAGGGTCATCCCTCTGACTAGAGCCGATCCGTTCAATCAAAGTGGGTCTGATCGTCAAACTTGCTAACATTTCTGGATCCAATTCGCACTTTGGTCTGAAATCAAACCCCGCGATAAACTCCAGTTGCTTCCATTCAAGGAACATAGCCCCTAAGCTAGCATGTCTTCTACTCAACGCATCAGCCACCGCATTGCCCTTTCCTTGTGTGTATGCGATGTCAAAATCATAGGAAGCTAAGAACTCTAACCATCTCTGCTGACGGAGATTCAGATCTTTCTGAGAGAAGAGATACTTTAACGACTTATGATCTGTAAACAGCTCAAATCTTTCTCCCAAGAGATAGTGTCTCCACATCTTTAACGCGAACACGATCGCTGCCAATTCTAAATCATGGGTAGGGTATCTTCTCTCGTGCGGTTTCAATTGTCGACTTGCATAAGCTACAACCCTACCGCCTTGCATCAATACAGGACCCAGTCCGGTACCACAGGCATCCGTGTATACCGTCATCTCTTCATCCCCCTTAGGAATGAATAACACTAGAGCGCTTGTCAACTTGTCCTTTAGACTTTTGAATGCATTCTCGCACCTTTCATCCCAGACAAAAGCTTGATTCTTCTTGGTCAACTAGGTCAATGGTGCTGCTATCTTGGAGAAACCTTGGATAAACTTACGATAATATCCCGCTAACCCCAAGAAACTTCTTACATCTGTTGCATTCTTGGGTGTAGGCCAATCCTGTACCGTAGCCACGTTTGCCGAGTCCACGGCAATACCATTCTCTGATACAACATGGCCCAAGAACCTCACTTCCCTCTTCCAGAAGTGACACTTAGAAAACTTTGCTTTCAATTGGTGTTTTCTCAACACCTCCATCACTACTCTTAAATGTTCCTTGTGTTCTACCTCTGTCCTTGAGTAGACCAAAATATCATCAACGAACACAAGGACAAACTTATTCAACTGATCTCTGAATACCCTATTCATAAGATCCACAAAATATGCTGGGGCATTGGTCAGCCCGAATGGCATGACCAACCACTCATAAAACCCAGACGGCGTCCGAAATGCCGTTTTAGCTATACTCTCAGCTTCCACTCTAAGCTGATGAAAACCTGTCGCGAGATCCAACTGAGAAAATACTCTCGCGCCACTCAACTGATCGAACAAATCATCTATCCGCGGTAGAGTATACTTGTTCTTCCTCGTCACTTTATTCAACTCGCGGTAGTCTACACACAAACGAAGGGAACCATCCGCCTTGGTAGCAAACACAACTGGTGCTCCCCATTCAGAAACACTCCTTCTGATAAATCCCTTCTTCAAAAGATCGCTGACTTGCACCTCGAGCTCTCGCTGCTCTCTTGGTGCCATACGACGAAGTGGCATCACTATAGGTCTGGCATCTTTTACCAAATCAATACGGAACTCAATCTCTCGGTGTGGTGGAAGTCCGGTCACTTCTTCGAAAACATCCGGATACTGGCCAACCACGGGCAAACCTGACAACTCACTATGCGGAATGTCGAGGGAGTTTAGAAAACTAGCCAATACCCCCTTACTGGGTAGACCACCAAACACTATCCTCCGCCCATCATCCGCTCTAGCTATCACCAACAAGCCCTCACATTCTACCACCACCCCGTATCTTTGGAGCCAATCTACTCCCAAAATAATGCCAAACCCAGTAAAGCCCAAAACAAAGCAATCACAAACAAACATGCATCCATGACTCAATAAGACCACATTGCGACAAATCATGCTAAGGCTAGTCGAACCACCAATCGGGTTCGTCACTACTAAAGGTCTATCGACAATCTCGGGCTCCAATCCCAACCTATCTACCAGGTTACTAGATATGAAAGAACTGGAAGCTCCGGTATCAAACAAAACTCTAACAGGAACATCATAAACAGAAAGCATACCTTGAATGACGACATTCTTTCCCTTCTCCGCCGCTGTTGGGGCATTCGACGAAGAAGGAATAGCATTAAGAGCGTAGGCTTTCACCATTTGCTTTTCCTTAGGGGGCTGTGGACACTTGTCCTTGTGATGTCCCATTTGGCCACAGTTGAAGCACTTCCTATCCGCTGGCTTGGCCCGACAATTACTAGCATAATGGCCCTTCTTACCACAGCTGAAGCACTCAACATCTTGCTTATTCTTTTTCTTCTGGCCATCCTTAGCTTGGTTCTGCTTTCTCTTATTCTGGGAACCACCCTTGCCTCCACCACTTGCTTGTGGTTTTGGCTCTTCTGCAGATGCAACCTCAGTCTTCGACTTAGGGTAGAGACTTTCTGATCTTAATGCTTTCCCCACAATCGATTCAAACGTCTCATCAATGTGGTTAATAAGTTTTTCCCCCAAGTACTGATCCAAACCAGTTATGAATTTCTCATTCTTTTTCTCGGCAGTATCAATAAGAGATAACCCATATTTTGACAAAGTGTCAAATTCAGCAATATATTCCGAGACAGCTCTGCCATTCTGCTTGAGCTCCAAGAATTTCTTAAACAGCATTGACTTCTGAGCAGCTGGAATGAACTTCTCACTGAAGCGAGCTTTAAACTGCTCCCAAGTAATCTGATCTTCGGGAGTAGCTGCCTTTATAGCATTCCACCAATTCATTGCCCGCCCTTGCAGTTGACGGGACGCTAGCTTTCTCTTCATCGCATCTTCGATACCCAAATCCTTGAACATACGTTCGCAACTATCCAACCAATCTTGAACATCCGTGGCCGACTCCGTTCCGTGGAACGGCTTTCCACCAAGGCTAGTATAATCCTTATTCAACTTGGCGAAGTCGACTCTTGGCGCCTGCACTATTGGACCACCACCATTTCCACCTTTGGGAGCTGCCCTCTGTACATCTCTAAGCATCTCTCTCATGAGGTCAGTAAACATCGTCCTCATGTCAGCAGCATTCCCATTATTGGCTCCCCTACCGGTACTTCTAACATATCGGCTCATCGTCAATCTGAAAAAGGAAATGATTAACGACTCCATAGTGGTGCTAGTGCAGTACGACTTCATCCTTATACTAGTAATAGTATATATATATATAGCTTTTAAAAACCAAAGTAATCACAAATACGCTCTCTCGTATACGTATATTATCTCTCCCTGATAACTTCCCTAGGTTAACTACGCAACCTAGAGCTCTGATACCAAGTGTGACGGCCCGCTCCGCACCAGCATGCATTTCCTCCAAAAGTGCGCTGTACACATGTCCCGACTAGCACGGAACGGTCGCCAAAGAAAGGAAAGGAGAGGAAATTAACTAATCAAGGAACCTGTAGAATGTCTCACAGCGCATGGAATAAAATATAATAATAACATACTTGACATAAAACAGGCTAGACAGTGCATAAGCTGATAACTAATAATCAATGTCAACATCAGAGCAGCGGAAATCCAAATACATCTTATTACAACTTTCCAAATTTACTGTCTCTAACAAAAGAAAACCAAAGCAGAAGATGCACCACCAATGCCCAAGCAGTGATCTTCAACAACACAGGGAGAATACTATATATATTACGTGGAAGCCTCCTGCTCGTCTCCGGATCATCTACCCGTGCATCACCAGCTAACCTGTCTCTAGTCTGCTCGTGTGAGCACCCAGAGTAATAAGAGGAGACATAAAACTCTGGGTCAGACATAAAGCCTGGTATGAGCGATAAGCATCTAAACAGAATGATAACAGGTATACTAAACCATACCTGAACCTGGACCTGCAACCAAAGAGTTAGTACCACATACCGTACAATACTCTAGGTGCCATAATAAAGGGTGTAAGGATACGGGGGTGGGGTGTGCATGTCACAATGATAGCAAACAAATCATCCATAGCAACCATCCTCACATCTCTCACTCAGTGCGTAAAGCATACGATATCTACCACTTTGGAACACTAGACAAACTGAGGCAACGACGAATCCCGAATTGTAGAAACCCTGCTGTGACCAAGCCAAACACTTGGAGTCATGACCAATCATTTCAATGACCCACTTCATTGGTCGTAGCCCTTGGTTCTACCGATGCCATAATGGCCCTGAATCCGCCTTCGTACCTCCTACCATAGTGGTCCTAAGCTATAGACATCAATAACCCCTTAACACGCGTCCCACAGCAAAGCCCAACCATGAAGCGAACTCGTTGATTCCCATCTGAATCTTGAGCTCTAACTTCTCATTTGGACTTCCTTTGCATCTCGGGTTTGGTCGAATTGGAGTTGGTCTTCAAAAGAGTCGTCGCGTAATCGCAGCTCCAATCCGGTTCGGTGCTCCTTCGGTTCGGGTCCTCCACTCGGTTCGGTTCGGGTCACAGTACTCCATCCGGTTCGGTGCTCCTTCGGTTCGGGTCCTCCACTCGGTTCGGTTTGGGTGTCTTGCTCCTGCCGCCGTTTCTTCAACTACTTCCGAGTCCTTCAGAGTCGCGGTCCGGGTCTCCCTTGTTGTCCCTGAAGTTCCACGCTGCTGGAGATGCCACCACCTTGGTTCAGTTTGGCTACCCGACCCGATCCCCTTATCCGATCCGATCCCACTCTTTAGCTTACTCCGATCCGATCCGATCCTGCTCCATAGCTCCGATCCGATCCTCTGTCCAACTCCAACCCTAAGTAAACGGCCTTCCTTCTCGCCAAGCCTCCTCCAGTGACAAGTTCCAATCCAGTTCGAATTCCCTTGGTCAGTTCACAAATCCGATCCGACCCCTTTCTCCGATCCGAACCGGTTCGGAACCTGCGCACTTCTGCAGCTTTCCAGCGAGCTTTCTACGCCATTCGACGACGTTTTCGACCAATTTAACTATTCTAATCAATCATGCAACATACCATAGAGTCATAGCAACATGTAACATCAATTGCAAACACCATAACAACAATTTGATAGATTTAAAATGGATCAAACATAGCTAAAACCTCACATTTTCCTATAATCCCTCTTAATCATGTTTAAGCATACGATTAGCAAAACACATCGAAATTAACCCAAATTTCTAACAGAGCCTTAAAACATTATTTTAGAATTTTAAGAATTTTTCCAAAATTTATTTACGTATAAATTCGCTGATCTTCACTAATTACCCTTAATCACCGTAATTAGTGCAAAAACTATGCAAATCTCTCACCTTGGCCACAAATGGAACACCAAATCTGAAATACTCTCTGTTTGGGTCGAATTCCTATGTATAGCAGCAGCTCCAACCTTGCTTTGTTGCTATTTGGCCTTGCTTTGATGTAGTTTAGGCTTAGTCTTCACTAAAATGTGTTTTGGAGTGGTTTTAGAGGATGGAAGCCATTACTAAGGTCTCAAGGAGGTTTGTGGCGGCTCAAAACTGAAATGAAAGTGATAACCTAACCCTAATCAGTCCTCCTATACCTCTAAACCCGAAATTTCCCTCTGGACCTAGCTGCTAATCACCCGGTTAAGCCCAATTAAGCTGTTTTTCACCATCTGGAACTTGTTTCAGCCATATCTTCCAAACAGTGAGTCCGTTTGACTAATGTGACCACTCTACGGAAAGAGAAACCATCATCCGGAGCCAATGGAAGTGGTCTCAGGTCAAAATTCCTTTCCAGTCAAAAGTTATGGCCAAAACAGTGCCAACTAGGGGTAAAGTGGTCATTTAAAAATCGGGAAAAATCATGAACATGGGAAATGACCCCAATAGTCATCCCCCAAAGTTACATGACCATACAACTTCGTATGTGAAAGAAATAAATATCCTACGATCCTATGATGCGTAGAATACGGGTCGTTACAGTAGGACACATTCTTCCTAACTTGAAGATTTCGGGGACGAAATCCTTTTAAGTGGGGGAGAATGTAACACCCCATAATCCTGCAACACTAAGATTCACAAATCAGGGTATAATCAATTTTTAAAAGAAGAATTAAGGGAAACGGGTTGCGCCATTGCGTTCGTCTCGAAATTTTGCTTGAGATAGAGTCTGAGTTTGCATAAATCGGACTCCGTATGAAGGAGATATGGACGAACGAAGTTAGGCAGAGAAACCTGAAACAGACCAGAATGCACTGGCGCACTTGTGTAGTGCGCCCGTACAAAAATGCACTGGCGCACCTGCCAAGTGGGCCCATACTAATCCAGCACCGAATTCTGGAGTGTTCTGTGCTGACGTGTCTCCTTTTCAGTGGTTGGATGATGTGTATTCGACCTGTGCGATTCTGATGGCTTCTTTGATGATCTAAGGGCCCTAAAACACTCTCTACACCTATAAAAGAATGCCTAGACCTAAGGGTTCCTCCACACAAATTCTCTAAGGCATCTACATGCTGCTTCTCTCTACTCTAGCCTCCACCATTAAAATAAATCTAATCCTCCACTAAAACAAGTTATAGTTCTTCTTCTAATTGGAGATTCAAATCAAGATTAAAACTTCAAGAAGGGAATCAAAAGCTGATTCAATGGTTTCAAGCAACGTCGCACGAATCATAGCAACACCATCTTTCTTTTCTAATCTAAATCTCTGTAAGTCAGTTATTTTCAGATTTGAACATTTTGTTTTTATTCGTGACATAAAATTAAAGGGATAAAAGACTATGCCTAATCTTTCTACTTGAATCAGTGCTTGTACCTTTGGACCTAATTAAGAACTGTTGTGATTCGATGACAAATAAGACTGTGACTGTGAAACTATGGACCTTGGAACCATATGCCTTGGAACTATGAACATTGCATATGACTATGAACATTGCCTATGACTATGGACATTGCCTATGACTATGGACATTTCCTATGACTACGAACATTGCATATGACTGTGACTGTGACTATGAGGATTATTTCCTTGACCAAACCTATGCCTTTGATTAGAAAACATAAAATATTACCTATGACATAACAAGGATGTCTGTGATTAAACACCTATGATTCATGACTAGGAAAGTGTTGCTTAAGTTTTGTGATTATGAGATTTGGTCTAAACCCGATTATTTATTCTGCCTGTCCTTGGTTTTCTTTGGTTCTAGACCTTTGGAATTTACCCATTATGTTAGTTCTACCCCATGTTCTTGAACCTACTCTGTCTATTCTTGGTTTTAGACCTTGGGAATTTACCTATTAAGTTAGGTCTACCCATGTTCTTGAACCTACATCGTTATTCAAAACCATTTTATGCTAGTTGTTATATCTATCCTTTTCATAGCAATCTTTGGTTCATTCCCTATTTGCTACAACTCTAGATTTATTTATAATCTAGATTGAAACACGATTGTACGAACGGTGGGAATGCGATTTGGGGCAAAATATGAAATTTACTAAAACGTAACTTGGAAATTGGCATAAATTGGGAACATGTATTTTGGCATGTTCATAGAAATGCAAATTGGATAAATTTGACATGAATTATAAGATGTATAATTTGAATCTTGTATTGACGTGTAAATCTAGTATTCACATGAATAGTGAACTAGAGTAATAAGTCTAGTTCGACGTGAATTAGAATGTTAAATTAGAATTGGATTAGCTAATTTGGCTCGATAAGTATATTGGCATAAATGTGAAATTGGCCATAATTGGGAATGACTGTCAGGTTTAGCGAAATCATGGTTAGTGACACTTAATTTGGTATAGTCTACATTCCAAAAGGGCATAAATATGATATAGAGGGGAGAATAGTCCGTAAGAATAAATGTTGACAATTCACATTAAAAGAGTAATTAGGAAATAAGTAAATTAGGAATAATTTACTTATAGAATTTGGCCTGAATGAGGAAATGTAAATTTAGACAAATTAAAGGTTTATTAACAACATCTCTTTTAATGACACACCAGAAAGTTCTAGGGTGACAGAGAGGATAGTGTCTAGGCTTGGGTTTGGAAAATACAAGTTTCCTGCTCCCCCTGGCTATCCCTAACTGATCCGACGAACGGGATGGTTACTTCAAAACTTGATTTGAAAATAAATTGAAACGCTTTGAACTTAGAAAACATGAGTATGCCTAGCCCGAGATTAGACTGAGTTGCGATGTAAACCTGCCCGGAACCAACCGGCACATCCAGTAGTCGCAACAATACCTGTCTAATGTGAGTGGTAGCGACTTTAATTTATTTAGTTAAAGCTAGAACAAGAATGGTAGGGTTAAGTTAACTAAGACACTTAACCAATTCAACAAGGTAACCAAACCGATGGGTGGGGTTAGGTTCATACAAACACAATTAAGCTAGAATGGGAGGGTTAAGTCTATAGGTACACTTAACCAACTTAACACAGTTAAGCTAGAATGGGAGGGCTAAGTCAATAGAGACACTTAACCAAATTCAAGGTAGCAAGACAAGATTTGTGGGGGTTAAGTAAAGTTAATGCACCTAGGCAAATTAACATGTTAACTAGACCAGAGGTTAGGGTTAAGTAAAGTTTAATACACTTAGCCAAATTAACATGTTAACTAGACTAGAGGTTGGGGTTAAGTAAATACACTTAGCCAATTTGATATGTTATCTGGGCTAGACCATAGGGTTAAGTAAACTTGAACACTTAACCATCAGATTGTGATAAAAGAATAGGGTTAAGTCTAAACATGAAGGGATAATGCTTAACCATTAATAACATGTTAGTTAAGACAGACGGGCAAGGTTAAGTTAAAAAGGAACACTTATCCAATACAGGGTGAATGGGTAGGGTTAAGTAATAAGAAATACTTAACCAATATAACTTGGTTTGTGGTGGGGTTAAGTCAACATGAATTACCGATAACACTTAACCAGTATAACAGGATGAATGAAGAGGGTTAAGTTGGCTTGAATTGACTAATGACACCTAACCAATCCAAATTGACGGGAAAGGGAACTAAGTAGTAAACCTTAGAAAACAACGATTCTGGAAACTAAGTGGTAAATCTTAGTTAGTAAAACAAAGTAGTAATTCTTAGAATAACACGGGAAGGAGCGAATGTCCATCTGAGAAGAGAGAAGGCTCCAACGAATTGGGTTACGAAGCCCGAGGCTTCGAGGGGACGTGAGGGTACTCTTGGTATCCCTCTGTGAGGCTGCAGATGATCCTCCTGGGCTCACAGAGGTTAAGGTCTGCGTAGAAGAACCAGGGGTATGCCTTGGTTGCAATACATGGCAACCTAAAGACCAGGATGGACCGGCATGATTCGGCGAGAAAACGGTAGCCCTGTGATAGCAACTCGTCGTCTACCATCCACCTTGAGTCAATCGAGGTACGTGAAGCGGAAAGGCGGAGAACTCCAAAAGACCATATACTTGCTATCTAGTTATGGTTGCGGATGGCCATAGGATAGTGGGGCACCGGGGGCCGGCGTATAGTTCTCATTTTACAAGGTATGCCTTTCATTAGTTGAGGGAGGGGTCAAGTGGGACCATAGCCACTGGAATAAAAACAGACCTTAGCATCTGCATCGGCAGATATCTGAAAGCTCCCGACCAAGTTCTGTATTCCTTGATTTGCCCTGTCACAGGACTCGGACCGCACATTACAGGACATGTGCATCTAGACAAGCGATAACGATTCGCGATACATGCGTGGGGAAGTATAGGAACATATACCATTATAGGTAGTGTGTCCTAGACTTGGGGGCATTGTTCGACAGGTAGCGTAATCCCTAGTTGGACTAGGTGGCATAAACCCTGAACTCGAGAAGCGTTCAACAGATAGCGTAAACTCTAGTTAAATCTAGAAAGCACTTGATAGAAAACCCTATATTTGATCTAGGTAATAAATAATGAATGTATGCCGGAAGGCAATGGAAAATACAGGGATTGGGATCACGTTATCGTTACTAGTTGGAACACTAGTTAGGTGGTGCAGAGATATAGAAACCAGTATAACAAGGAAATAGCGAAGCGGCGAAAGTATTAGAGCGTATCCAGTTTATCTTAGCATATCTCGTGACTACCTTGTCTAATCTTGTTGACCCTATCGTCATGGTGTAATCTTGTATTCAATTAATTCATGTCATTATGTTTTTTCATGTTCACATGCTAGAAGTTACTAAACTTACTCAGGCTTTATGTCTGACTCTGTTTTTCTTTCGTCTTCTTTTCTTCCGTTCCCCCCGCCCAGGTAGTAAAGGAGGGAATAGTTTAGCTCAGGTTAAGTTGGACTGCCACTCTTTCCCAGCTTGAAGATTTGTCGAAGTTTGCTTGGATTCTCTTTTCAGATGCTATGGCCGGCTCTTGCTAAAATCGGGGGATATAAATGTTGTTTTTATTCTTCTTTATTTTGCAAGACAGATGATACTCTGATATTGTAAAGAAACCATTGTACAAACTATTTTATTAATAATGCAAAGTTTTATTTTCCGCTGTTTAATTTCTGTCTGTCTCGTAATTTATCTGCATCTTTTACTCTAAATGCTCCACAGAACTTAGTGCATTCCCTTTGTGAGTGACACTAAGGGATGTGGGGTGTTACAAAAACTGATTAGCTCATTTAAATTATTCAGTTCTTAAAACGTACATAACTTCTTCATACAGAAACGAAATCGAACGATTTCAGAAGCGTTGAATTCGCAACGAGAAATTCTACTACACAGAACTACCGGATCTGAAAAGGAGCAAATCAGAAATTAGAGAAAATTCAGATCTGAACTGAACGGAAAACCAATGTAAAATTTCTTATTTTTATAAATTAAAATTAAATTATTCTCGCTATCTGAAATCCTTGTGTGTATGTAAATAAATTTAGATCCATGATGATTGAGTTGGAAATTTGTGTTTGTTGTTTGTATTGATTATGATTTCATGTTGTTAGATATAGATCTGAAATTAAAACTCTTTCTTTAATCTCTAGTTGTGGTTAGATTTAGATTTGAAATAAAAATCTTATTTTTATCTTAGATCGATAAATATGGATTAAAATTAGTATATAAAGTTGAGATTTTTAGTGTCATCTTATTACATTAATTGGTTTACATTTAAAAAAGCTTCAACTTTTAATGTTAATAGATTCAATAAAATAGATCATAATGGTTTATTCATTTATTTGGATTAGAATGTCCAAATCAATAAAAATAATCACTTTGTTGTGTTATTTATTTGGTATAACGACCTGAACTTCCCAGTGAAGGAAAGCACGGATAGCGTTGAGGACAACACACAAAAGGACGCAGACGGAAGAACATTTCATTGTTATTACAACAATTCCATCAGATACAAGAATATACAGAGTATAATGAATAAATTACATTCAATAAATATTAGAGATTACAATAAATTACATAGCAGTGGAAAAACAATATAAAACACAACTGAAAGTAATACACGGATACAGAGCTTTCCGAGCATCATTCCAGCTGTAAACCAGGATCCTGTGAATATAAATCTGCAAAACCAAAACTACTAGCTGCCCGTGTCGAAAATAGGGGCACCCAGAGTTTAGGTTAAAACAATAAACCCCAGGTCAGTCATGGAACTGGTGTGAGAACTAAAACAGTTATTAATCTTTATTTTTAAAGTTAGGCAAATCAAGGGACCACGCCGCTTAACATGGAACGGGTTTCCTCCCAAGAACACCAGTGCATAGAACAAACAGCGCAATGCTAAATAAAGAAAAATGAAGCTGTTATAAGACCCGGGTCCCATCACACAATGCAACGCAAGCCGGAGGATAGGGTTTTTACATTATAACAGTCAAAGCATGCTTGGTATGTTTAAAACACATTATTTGATACTATTATAGGTGTATAGTGTCAAAACAATTTCAATCATAAATATCAATCATAGGAGGCATGGGTACCATCTATCATGTCACCATACTAGTTCTACAATTAAAACCGCAATATCACATATTGGAAATTGGATTTCCGTCATGAGTCGAGGCAAGGGGCAAGCTCCTCTCCGCGTTCAAGACACTCTAGCAAATGCCTCAGGATCCCACTACGATCCTTGGAACTTCAAGGTCGGTCCTCTCTTACTTTTGAGGATTAGTTATTCCTGAACACACGTTTCCCGGTCCTTACAGACCTATATCCAAGGCGCCTCGTATCCAACAACCACACAGGTGAAAAATATATAAATTTCAGGGCTGGTAGGTCACTGACACCACCTTAGCTAGAAAGAAACGTCGTGCTCTCCCTGTAGTCACTATCCCGTTTTGACTCATACCAAGGTGTGAGGCTCGCGAATTCACGTTATACACAAAGCTACGCCTCACGGGCCGTGCTTTGATCATTAACCACAAGACTTTTCTTTTCAATAGAAGCCTTGATCAATTCCCACTTACACGTGCCACACTAGCAATTCACTCCATGCGACTGATGTCCATCGATATACAACCTCTGAGCTCATACGTCTCAGAGAAGGGCGTTAAGCAAGAGAATAAATTCTCCACCGCCAATTAGATGTATATTTAATAGAGATCAATCAACACAGAATAAAATCCAATGTCAGACACACAATCCATTTACAAGTTCGTTCTGGGTCTGAACGAAACCGGAGGCACTTTCCTCGCATATCCATCCATCTCTAAGTACGTATGGACGATCACCAACTGTTTCCCTCATCTTGGGTGTACAGCCCAATCGAGATCATCAGTAATCACCCAAACGATGTGAAGACTTCCGGTCTTCAACCACTGTCTTCATCTTCGACATCTCGTCGAATCGGTTATTCAGAATGGGTATAACCCGGCCTTTCTGAATAACCCAAATAAACGAATGTTACACAAACACAATAAACGCCTCGTTCCAATTTAGAATATTCTTTTATTCACAAAATCACATTCTTAGGGAAAGGCTCCCATTAATTTTATCCAAGATAAATTCTTCTGAATTTATTCTTTAATCTTCCTTTGGATATCATTTCAAACTAGTCGGGATTAGCGAACCACACCGAAGTAACTATTTATTTTATTTCCCAATCCCAACCTATTTATCCCATGGAGCAAAATTGTTAATACTCCATATCTAACACCAGGTGTTATCGGTAAAATTAATTACCATTTCAAGTTCAAATCTAATTAAAGTTTTAACTATCGCTTTGGAGCAAAACCGGTGGTACTCCATTCTCAATCACCTTTCAGATTTGATAATTAAAATTATCAATTCACATTTCAATCTAATTAAAGATTCATTAAAACTGCACTTAGTTTTAATCTTTTCAAAAGTTAACGTCTTGCCTTTAACTTGGTTAAAGAACCAATGTCATCTAGAACATGATTCACGATAAACCCCAAATCACCTTTGATATTAAATACAAGGCTCTGAATAGAAAATATATCAGCTTATTTTCAATATCAAACTCCGGAACCAACAAATATCGTATTGGAAATAACGATATAAAATATATCTTTCAAATCCCCATAACAATATTTGTATATTCACGAAATCCAACATCGAAATATTCCGAAGATAATTTCGATTCAACTCCTGTCCAATTCACGTATTGGGAATATTGATTATTTTTAAAATCACTTTCACATTCAATTTATTTATTTCAAAATTAAATTGATTTTAATTCTAGTTCAAAACTAGTTCATTTCGATAAAAATCTATTTTTATCTTTTCAAATATGGAGTTTTTCATCCCGGTTCTTTCCAATTCATATATTATGATTTTAAACAAATTATTGATATTTTTAATAATTTTATCAAGGCCCGTACAGTCGATTTCCGTCAACGCCCATCGAACTGCACTTACAACGACCTTTTCCAAATTTGATTTGGACATAATTCCAAATCCAACTATTAGATTTAAAATTTCTAATATTCATTGGAAAGCTCTTTTCGATACGAACCCAACGGTTCCGGTTTTAGGAGAATCCGACGGTCGGATCTCCCGCAACGTCAATTCAAAGTCAGTGGTCGAAATTCGCGAACTGCCGCGGCGCGGCGCATTCTATTCCGGCCATTATTTATATAATATATATATTATATATATTTCGTCGATTTCCTTTTTAAAACGTATTTTATAAATCGTTTTAAATTCGGTTTCAAAACCATTTCAACTCTATATTCAATTTCTAATCAAAATTGAATATTTCGTATCATTACTATATAAATGATAATATTTTCAAAACGTTATATTTTGAAATCACTACCTTTTCAATATTCATTATAAAAACAAATATAATCGATGTAAATATCATTCACGTCAAAATAGCGCAACTCTAATCAACACGCCTTTATATATTTCAATAAATTCGTTATTCTATTCAACAAATGAATATTTATTCTATTCAACACATGAATCTATATTTCTTTCAACACACGACTAATCTCAACACATGAGTACTGTCAACACATCACTATTTTTGTTATGTAAAATATTTTATAAAATTATGGTATCTATCGTTTGATTTTCAATTAGACTCCAACGTGAAGTAGTTCTAATTTTAAATATTATGAAGATGTAAATTTTGTTATTAAAATATTTTACTCAACACACAAATATTTTCAACACATGAACATCGTCAACACATGACTATTTTCATATTCAACACATGAATTTTCTTTTATAATATTCATTATTTTCCCGATTGGTATGAGGCCCAATAAATCACCATATAATGTTAATTATATGGATTCCATACAACACATGTATATAATAGCAACGATAAACAATCAACCATCATCCAAAGTGCACCACACAACTGCATAAGCATCAAATATGAATAATTAACGCTTACACAGCCTGTCGACCAATCGATCGGCATACAATTAAATAATTGGGATTAGTGTACGCCAAATGATCGACGCTAGTCTATGAATTAGAAAAGCGCGACATTTGTAATAAATTCTGCAAGCATACAGGCGTGTAGCATACAGATCGAACACAGGGAGGTTTAATTAAAAATTATTATTTATTTTTTCTTGGGCGTGTTAGACGAAGTTGGAGGTTGATTTTGCAAAAAAAAAAAAAAAAAAGTGAAACTACAATTAAAAGATGCAATCAAATTTACTATAGATTCGAATCTAATCAGATCTGTAATAAATTCAACGATTAAAGATAAAATAGAACAATGGGAATAAAATTGCAGAACAGAATTAAATGAACAGAAAATAAAAATTAGGATTACCGCTGAATCTAATCAGACGGTCAATCACTAATGGAAAGAAATGCAAAATACAAATAGTGTTCTACCGAATCTAATTGTGTAGACAACACTAATTGCTAAGAAATAGAAAATTGCATAAAAAGAAAAATGAGTTTTATTAATGAAGAGAATAGAATGAGATATAGGATAGGATGGTGGCTACAATGCCATTACAAGGGTATATATAGGGTAGATAGCCAAACCCTAACCCTAACCCTAATGATAATTGGGCTTGGTCATTACATCACTAATTAGTTTACAATGAGAAACATAAATGGGCCTTAGATAAATAAGGCAAATTTGGGCCTTTTCTCTTTTCCTCTTGCTTCCTTGACACTTCTTCATTGATTTGTGATGTGCAAAGCCTTGTTATCAATCCTTTTCTTGTCCAGCAGCAACTAGATGTGATATCTTCATCTACAATTCTTCAAAATGTAAATATATATCAATTCCATCTCTATTTCTCTACTTTTCTGGTTGCAAGCGGGCTGGGTTGGAATATCTGTAAAAGTAACAAAACAATACCCAAGTAATATTTATTTATATACAAAAGATAAGAAATAAGAGCATAAAATAAACATATTTCTATGTCAATCACCAAATATCATCCCAACACCCGTGTGGGGTTTCAAATAAACAAACACATATTTTTATTTGTGCAGTTGGGCGATGTGTAAAATTTATCGACCCAATCAATATCAGTCAAATCAGTGTATATAAACAAATCGGCCATTTGTTTATAAATATTTATTTACTAACATTCACGTTAAAAATTATATTTTTAATGATAAAATATTTTTAACTCCATAAATGTTTTATTTCCTTTCAACACATGAACATATTTCATTATCTATTTCACATCAACATCACAAACAATTTCACAACACATCAAACAAGCATACAAGCCATCCATGGTCTGTGGATGACGGGTGTCGGGTGCTACTAAGCACCATCTGCATCCTAGTATATATATATATATATATATATATATATATATATATAACTAGAAAAAGACATTTAGAGTGAGAAGTTCTCACCAACAGCTAATCCAAACTCCACGACATTTCATTTATAAAAATCTTCGTCATTCTCGACTTTTTGTCGCCTTCGTTGCCCGTATTCTCTAGATATGTAAAAATCGAATTTTTATTTCGCTATTCAATATATAAAAATCGAATTTTTACTTCACTATTCAATATATAAAAATCGAATTTTTACTTCGCTATTCAATCTATAAAAATCGAATTTTTACTTCGCATTTCAATATATAAAAATCGAATTTTTACTTCGCTATTCAATATATAAAAATCGAATTTTTACTTCGCTATTCAATATATAAAAATCTTGCCTTTTCAAATATAAAGATTTCGTTTTTATTTCATCACTTTAAAAATCACCTCTTTATTTCAATGTATATATAATAAAAATCAGATTTTTATTTCGCTACATATACAAAGATGATATTTTTATATTCTCTATCTTATAAAGATTATATTTTTATAGTTCCTACTATGTAAAATTCATATTTTTATCCTTCTACAATATAAAAGATTATATTTATATTATCATAACCATATAAAGATTATATTTTTCCTTCTTTCAATATCTCACCTTTTCTAATTTAACAATCAATCTTTTTGCCATGAAAATTTCATTCTTCCTACTAGGAGAAATCAAAACATTAAACAAACAAAGATCTTGCCTTTACACAAATAACAATCGTATATTTTCAGTTTCTAAAAATCACATGTTTTATCATATAAAAATCCTCTCTTTTTATTATTAAAAATCATTTCTTTTTAATGCCATAATATATATAAAAACTGATTTTATTTTATGCTAAAAACGATTTTTAAAATCATAATAACAACTTCATAATAAACAAATAAAAATAAATACATAAAACTTACATTTTCAATGGGAGGAGGGGTGGTTTTTGCTGTTGAACTTCGAGAGGGGGGGGGGTCTGTGGAGTTCGTCGGAGGTTGCGCAGAAATGATGGGGGAGTGGGGAGGCGCGGTCGGAGAAGATGAAGGGGAGGAGGAGAAGAAAGGAGGTAGAGGAAGGGGGGAGATGCGAGGCTCGGAGGGGCTTTGGGGGGCGTTCGGTTTCGCAGAAGGGAGGAGATGAACGGAAGGGGGAGGCGCGAGAGGGGGCTCCGCCCTGATGGCGGCGCGCGGCGGCGCTGCTGGGAGGAGCGGCGGCTCCTCCCCCTGCTTCGTCGTCTTTGTTTTTTTTATTTATCTGCTGAATCGATTTTGAAAGGGGGGCCTGGTCAATGTAAGGAGAGGTTTTTTTTTTACTTAATTATTTTATTTTCCACCAAAAAGCAACTTTTATTTTCGACCTCAAAACGAGGCCCACCGCCTGTTGTCCATAGCTAATTACCCCCATTCCGAACACAATGGGATATGTATCGTAAGCTAATTCGGCTGTTACAATCAGTTTTCATCAAAATCAACATATAACTCTATATATTGAATTTGAACGCGCATTTCAATTTACCGGGGCCACATCTAAATCTAAAAATTCCCGAAAAATATTTTCTAGCTTCGTATTGACGATACGGTCCTAACAAAACTAGTTTCGTCGAATTCTGAGACCGTTGGAAAAATGGCCATTTTCCAGTCGATTAAAATCAACTGAAACTGATCAAACGCGTTTTCCTTTGCCACGCTCACATATTGAATCTAAAAATTATGAAATTTGTAATCTAACAATAATTTGACATCACGGATCCAACAAAAGTGGTTTCGTCGAAATCCGAGGTCGTTTGCAAAATTCCCATTTTTAAGGGCCTGAATTCCATAGCGACTATTCAGAATTTTCAACTGGACATATCTTTTGATTCCCGTTATGAAATTTCGATTTTTCGGATTTGTTGGAAAGATAGTCGCAATTAGATCCTACTATTTTTGGTTTTACTAAAATTCGGTTTATTTTGCACCCGGTACATTCAATTGAAGTTTGAAATCGAATTATCGAACTACCACGCCATTTTCAATTCTATTTATAATTTAAAATAAATATTTATATTCTAACGACGACGTATATAATATATACATTCGAATCTATTCAAAATAAATTTCTCGTCGATATTATTTAAAATAATTCATTTTAAATGTTCAAAATTCGCTAAAATTGCCAAAATAAAAATTTTAAATTGGCTCGCATTTCCGTGTTGTTACATTCTCCCCCACTTAAAGCTTTTCGTCCCCGAAAAGGAATAAAGTCGAAAGTGGTTTGATTAATCAACTCTACGTTCGATCTGGCTTCCATTCTCCAACTTTTCAGTTTCTGAGAATTTCCAAATTCTTCAAAAATTTGGCTAACACCCTAAATTTTTGAAAAATTTCGCCATAACCTCCCCTGCACCGGGAGCCACGGGAAAATCCCGAAATTGCCATATGGGCCTTCTGATCTCAAAAAGAAAAAGAAAAAGCCAAGCGGCTAGCCAATCGGCTCATAAAATCATCATCACCCAAACAAAACAGTAAATTATAGTAAACATGTACCTATTTGTCGGGCAAACAAATTTTATTCTCTGCTCTAGCCTCCTTGCTATGACCAATTCAATGTAAGTACATGTACATGCAAGCAAATGCGACCAATTTTCAATACAATTCAATATTCGATTCAATTAGGCTGAATGGTTCAAAATTATCAACAAATAAACAAACAACACAAACATCAATCAATTAGTGTATTAGAGTTTCAAATTCATAATTTTGATACATATACAAAAATCATGTTTTTGATGCCAATTCACAACAATGTATTCTAGCTATATTAGTTTTGGTTCTCACACCAGCCTAATGGAAATATATAGATATCACACCTTCGTCACTCGAATATAAATACTGATGATGTGGCCACATCATCAGAATTATCCCCGGGTATCTAGAATGTGACTCTATATCTATCCAGTATATTAAAACTTCGACTATATGTTCATGACGCGTATACGCGAAATCTTTATATACTCGATTGTCCAAATTCAAAATAAATAAATATTCAAATACTTATAAAATGGCTTAAATTTTAAAACAAAATTGTTTTCATTTGAAAAATATACTCTTCACACTCGTTCTAGGATACTACTGATCCTATCTCTAATGAGTCATTCTAATTGGATATTACTAACTCAATATCTGATGAATTCTTTCGTTTGGTTCTAATGTGTCTTGTTCTCGAGCTCTGTAAACCAAAGCTCTGATACCACTCTATAACGACCCGAACTTCCCCATGAAGGAAAGCACAGATAGCGTTGAGGACAACACACAAAAGGATGCAGACGGAAGAACATTTCATTGTTATTACAACAATTCCATCAGATACAAGAATATACAGAGTATAAAGAATAAATTACATTCGATAAATATCAGAGATTACAATAAATTACATAGCAGCGGAAAAACAATATAAAACACAACCGAAAGTAAATACACGGATACAGAGCTTTCCGAGCATCATTTCAGCTGTAAAGCAGGATCCTGTGAATATAAATCTGCAAAACCAAAACTACTAGCTGCCCGTGTCGAAAATAGGGGCACCCAGAGTTTAGGTTAAAACAATAAACTGCAAGTCAGTCATGGGACTAGTGCAAGAACTAAAACAGTTATTCATATTGGTTTTAAAGTTTGGTAAATCAAGGGACCACGCCGTATAACACGGAACGGTGTTCCTCCCAAGAATACCAGTGCATAGAACAAACAGGGCAATGCTAAATAAAGAAAAATGAAGCTGTTATAATACCCAGGTCCCATCACACAATGCAACGCAAGCCGGAGTATAGGGTTTTTACCTTATAACAGCCAAAGCATGCTTGATACGTTTAAAACACATTATTTGATACTATTATAGGTGTATAGTGTCAAAACAATTTCAATCATAAATATCAATCATAGGCGGCATGGGTACCATCTATCATGTCGCCATACTAGTTCTACAATTAAAACCGCAATATCACGTATTGGAAATTGGATTTCCGTCTTGAGTCGAGGCAAGGGGCAAGCTCCTCTCCGCGTTCGAGACACTCTAGCAAATGCCTCCGGACCCCACTATGATCCTTGGATCTTCAGGGCCGGTCCTCTCTTACTTTTGAGGATTAGTTATTCCTGAACACACGTTTCCCGGTCCTTACAGACCTATATCCGAGGCGCCTCGTATCCAACAACCACACAGGTGAAAAGTATATAAATGTCAGGGCTGGTAGGTCACTGACACCACCTTAGCTAGAAAGAAACATCGTGCTCTCCCTGCAGTCACTATCCTGTTTTTGACTCATACCGAGGTGTCAGGCTCGCGAATTCACGTTATACACAAAGCTACGCCACACAGGCCGTGCTTTGATCATCAACCACAAGACTTTGCTTTTCAACAGAAGCCTTGATCAATTGCCACTAACGCGTGCCACACTGGCAATTCACTCCATTCGACTGATGTCCATCGATATACAACCTCTGAGCTCGTACGTCTCAGAGAAGGGCGTTAAGCAAGAGAATAAATTCTCCGCTGCCAAACAAATGTATATTTAATAGAGATCAATCAACATTGAATAAAATCCAATGTCAGACATACAATCCATTCACAAGCTCGTTCTGGGTCTGAACGAAACCGAAGGCACTTTCCTCACATATCCATCCATCTCCAAGTACGTCTGGACGATCACCAACTGTTTCCCTCATCTTGGGTGTACAGCCCAATCGAGATCATCAGTAATCACCCAAACAATGTGAAGACTTCCGGTCTTCAACCATCGTCTTCATCTTTGACATCTCGTCGAATCGGTTATTCAGAATGGGTATAACCCGGCCTTTCTGAATAACCCACGTATATAATAAACGAATGTTACACAAACACAACAAACTCCTCATTCCAATTCAGAATATTCTTTTATTCACAAAATCACATTCTTAGGGAAAGGTTCCCATTAATTTTATCCAAGATAAATTCTTCTGAATTTATTCTTTAATATTCCTTTGGATATCATTTCAAACTAGTCGGGATTAGCGAACCACACCGAAGTAATTATTTATTTTGTTTCCCAATCCCAACCTATTTATCCCATGCAGCAAAACTGGTAATACTCCATATCTAACACCATGGTGTTATCGGTAAAATTAATTACCATTTCAAGTTCAAATCTAATTAAAGATTTAACTATTGCTTTGGAGCAAAACTGGTGGTACTCCATTCTCGATCACCTTTCAGATTTGATAATTTAAATTATCAATTCACATTTCAATCTAATTAAAGATTCATTAAAACTCCACTTAGTTTTAATCTTTCCAAAAATTAACGTCTTGCCTTTAACTGGGTTAAAGAACCAATGTCATCTAGAACACGATTCACGATAAACCCCAAATCACCTTTGATATTAAATACAAGGCTCTGAATAGAAAATATATCGTCTTATTTTCAATATCAAATTCTGGAACCAACAAATATCGTATTGGAAATAACGATATAAAATATATCTTTCAAATCCCCATAACAATATTTGTATAGTCACAAAATCCAATATCGAAATATTCCGAAGATAATTTCGATTCAATTCCAGTCCAATTCACGTATTGGGAATATTGATTATTTTTAAAATCACTTTCACATTCAATTTATTTATTTCAAAAGTAAATTGATTTTAATTCCAGTTCAAAACTAGTTCATTTCGATAAAAATCTATTTTTATCTTTTCTAATATGGAGTTTTTCATCCCGGTTCTTTCCAATTCATATAATATGATTTTACACAAATTATTGATATTTTTAATAATTTTATCAAGGCCCGTACAGTCGATTTCCGTCAATAGCCATCGAACTGCACTTACATCGACCTTTTCCAAATTTGATTTGGAAATAATTCCAAATCCAACCGTTAGATTTCAAATTTCTAACATTCATTGGAAAGCTCTTTTCGATACGAACCCAACGGTTCCTGTTTTGGAAGAATCCGACGGTCGGATCTCCCGCAACATCAATTCGAAGTCAATGGTCGAAATTCGCAAACTGCCGCGGCGCGGCGCATTCTATTCAGGCCATTATATATATAATATATATATATTATATATATATTTTGTCGATTTCCTTTTTAAAACGTATTTTATAAATTGTTTTAAATTCGGTTTCAAAACCATTTCAAATCTATATTCAATTTCTAATCAAAATTGAATATTTCGTATCATTACTATATAAATGATAATATTTTACAAAATGTTATATTTTGAAATCACTGCCTTTGCAATATTCATTATAAAAACAAATATAATCGATGTAAATATCGTTCACGTCAAAATAGCGCAACTCTAATCAACACGGCTTTATATATTTCAATAAATTCGTTATTCTATTCAATAAATGAATATTTATTCTATTCAACACATGAATCTATATTTCTTTCAACACACGACTAATCTCAACACATAAGTACTATCAACACATCACTATTTTTGTTATGTAAAATATTTTTATAAAATTATGGTATCTATCGTTTGATTTTCAATTAGACTCCACCGTGAAGTAGTTCTAATTTTAAATATGATGAAGATGTAAATTTTGTTATTAAAATACTTTACTCAACACAAAAATATTTTCAACACATGAACATCGTTAACACATGACTATTTTCATATTCAACACATGAATTTTCTTTTATAATATTCATTATTTTCCCGATTGGAATGAGGCCCAATCAATCACCATATAATGTTAATTATATGGATTCCATACAACACATGTATATAATAGCAACGATAAATAATCAACCATCATCCAAAGTGCACCACACAACTTCATAAGCATCAAATATGAATAATTAACGCTTACACAGCCCGTCGACCAATCGATCGACATACAATTAAATAATTGGGATTAGTGTTCGCCAAATATCATCCCAACACCCGTGTGGGGTTTCAAATCAACAAACACATATTTTTATTTGTGCAGTTGGGCGATGTGTAAAATTTATCGACCCAATCAATATCAGTCAAATTAGTGTATATAAACAAATCGGCCGATTTGTTTATAAATATTTATTTACCCACCTTCACGTTAAAAATTATATTTTTAACGATAAAATATTTTTAACTATATAAATATTTTATTTCCTTTCAACATATGAATATATTTCATTATCTATTTCACATCAACATCACAAACAATTTCACAACACATCAAACAAGCATACAACCATGGTCTGTGGATGACGGGTGTGGGGTGCTACTAAGCACCGTCTGCATCCCAGTATATATATATAACTAGAAAAAGAAATTTAGAGTGAGAAGTTCTCACCAATAGCTAATCCAAACTCCACGACATTTCATTTATAGAAATCTTCGTCGTTCTCGCCTTTTTGTCACCTTTGTTGCCCGTATTCTCTACATATGAAAAAATCGAATTTTTACTTCGCTATTCAATATATAAAAATCGAATTTTTACTTCGCTATTCAATATATAAAAATCGAATTTTTACTTTGCTATTCAATATATAAAAATCGAATTTTTACTTCGCTATTCAATATACAAAAATCGAATTTTTACTTCGCTATTCAATATATAAAAATCGAATTTTTACTTCGCTATTCAATATATGAAAATCGAATTTTTTACTTCGCTATTCAATATATAAAAATCGAATTTTTACTTCGCTATTCAATATGTAAAAATCGAATTTTTACTTCGCTATTCAATATATAAAAATCTCGCCTTTTCAAATATAAAGATTTCGTTTTTATTTCATCACTATAAAAATCACCTCTTTATTTCAATGTATATATAATAAAAATCAGATTTTTATTTCGCTACATATACAAAGATGATATTTTTATATTCTCTATCTTATAAAGATTATATTTTTATAGTTCCTACTATGTAAAAATCATATTTTTACCCTTCTATAATATAAAAGATTATATTTTTATTATCATAACCATATAAAGATTATATTTTTCCTTATTTCAAAATCTCACCTTTTCTAATTTAGCAATCAATCTTTTTGCCATGAAAAATTCATTCTTCCTACTAGGAGAAATCAAAACATTAAAAAAACAAAGATCTTTCCTTTACACAAATAACAATCGTATATATTCAGTTTCTAAAAATCACATGTTTTATCATGTAAAAATCCTCTCTTTTTATTATTAAAAATCATTTCTTTTTAATGCCATAATATATAAAAACTGATTTTATTTTATGCTAAAAACGATTTTTAAACTCATAATAAACAAATAAAAATAAATACATAAAACTTTCATTTTCAATGGGAGGAGGGGTGGTTATTGTTGTTGAACTTCGAGAGGGGGGGTCTGTGGAGTTCGTCGGAGGTTGCGCAGAAATGATGGGGGAGTGGGGAGGCGCGGTCGGAGAAGAAGAAGGGGAGGAGGAGAAGAAAGGAGGCGGAGGAAGGGGGAGATGCGAGGCTCGGAGGGGCTTTGGGGGGGGGGGGTTCGGTTTCGCAGAAGGGAGGAGATGAACGGAGGGGGGAGGTGCGAGAGGGGGCTCCGCCCTGATGGCGGCACGCGGCGGCGCTGCTGGGAGGAGCGGCGGCTCCTCCCCCTGCTTCGTCGTCTTCTTGTTTTTTTTTATTTATCTGCTGAATCGATTTTGAAAGGGGGGGCCTGGTCAATGTAAGGAGAGGGTTTTGTTATTTTTTTTATTTAATTATTTTATTTCCCACCAAAAAGCAACTTTTATTTTCGACCTCAAAACGAGGCCCACCACCTGTCGTCCATAGCTAATTAACCCCATTCCGAACACAATGGGATATGTATCGTAAGCTAATTCGGCTGTTACAATCAGTTTTTGTCAAAATCAACATATAACTCTATATACTGAATTTGAACGCGTATTTCAATTTTCCGGGGCCACATACTAACTCTAAAAATTCCCGAAAAATATTTTCTAGCTTCGTATTGACGATACGGTCCTAACAAAACTAGTTTATTCGAATTCTGAGACTGTTGGAAAAATGGCCATTTTCCAGTCGATTAAAATCAACTGAAACTGGTCAAACGCGTTCTCCTTTGCCACGCTTACATATTGAATCTAAAAATTATGAAATTTGGAATCTAACAATAATTTGACATCACGGATCCAACAAAATTTATTCGTCGAAATCCGAGGTCGTTTGCAAAATTCCCATTTTTAATGGCTTGAATTCCATAGCGACTATTCAGAATTTTCAACTGAACATATCTTTTGATTCCCGTTATGAAATTTCGACTTTTCGGATTTGTTGGAAAGATAGTCACAATTAGATCCTATTATTTTTGGTTTCACTAAAATCCGGTTTATTTTGCACCCGGTACATTCAATTGAAGTTTGAAATCGAATTATCGAACTACCGCGCCATTTTCAATTCTATTTATAATTTAAAATAAATATTTATATTCTAACGACAACGTATATAATATATACGTTCGAACCTATTCAAAATAAATTTCTCGTAGATATTATTTAAAATAATTCATTTTAAATGTTCAAAATTCGCTAAAATTGCCAAAATAAAAATTTTAAATTCGCTCGCATTTCCGGGTTGTTACATTTGGATTAGAAATTAGTAAAAACAAAATCACTATTTTTGTTCATTGATTACGTGACACCTAAATGGACATTTTTGTGATATTGGACAATGGTTAAACAAAAACCATTATATTTGTTCATTGAGAATGAGACACCAAATTTGACATTTGTGTAAAATGGGAAATGGGTTTAGTAAAATAAGAAGATTAGTATTTTGTTTGCATTCCTTGATGCGAACAAATTATTAATATTAAAAAAGTTACTTTAAAATAAAATATTATTTTATTTGCATTCCCTTATGCAAATATATTTAGAAGAAAAAAAGAGTGCTTTTATTTGCATTCTTTTATGCAAATATATTTAGAAATATAAATATACATTGAAAATGGTATGTACTTTTATTTACGTTCTTTTATGAAAATTCAATGACGGTAAAATTATAAATAAAAATATATTTTTGTTTGCAATTTTAGATTCAAACAAAACATTTTCAATGTGGATGAGATTAAAGAAAAGATTCACCTCATGTTTGTTATATAAAAGAAGGTAACATTTCTAGCATATGAAAAGTTAACATAATAAAATCTCATTTTTATGTATAAAATATTGAAATAGGAAAAAGTAACATTTTTATTTTTATAAAATGTTAAGATTAGAAAAATCTCATTTTATGTATTAAATGTTAACATTATAAAAAGATAAATTTTATTATATAAGATGTTAGCATCAGAAAGAGTAACATTTTTATCTTATAAATTGTTGCATAAGGAATAAAGGTTCTCCTTTGTTAAGAATGTTGCATTTAAAGGAATTAACATTTTTAGTGTAAAATATTGCATTTAAAAATAATAACATTCTTAGTCAAAAATGTTGCATTAGTAAAATAAATAGTAAAGCGCAATTTATGAAATAAATACTGCAAGCGCACAAATCGTGTAGTATGCAGGTCGAATCATAGGGAGGTAAATTAAATTAAATTATTTATATAATTTCTTGGGCGAGTTAGACAAATCTTTGAGGTTGGTTTTGAAAGCAAACGAAATTGAAACTGAAATTAAACTATTATTGAATTGAATCAGATCTAAATCTAATCAAATCTGTTTCAATCCAATATTGATTTAGGGAAGCAGTAAAAAGAACAGAAATTAAAATTGTAGAAAAAGAAAAACAACGAAAAGTAAAATTAGGATTGTCGTTGAAATTAATCAAATGACTAATCACGAATAAAAAAATGTAAAACACAATTGGTGTTCTACCAAAACTAATTGTGAAGACAACACCAATTGCTAAGAAAATGAAAAATGCTAGAAAATAAAAGAAGAAGAAGAACTTTTATTAATGGAGGTTAAGATAGAAAAATATGATGGTGGCTACAATGATATTACAAGGGTATTTATAGGAGATAACCAAACCCTAACCCTAATTACAAATGAGCTAGCTATTTCAAGTATGTTTTAGGCCTTTTTTCATTTGAAACAAGTTCTAGGCCTTTTCTCCTTTTCTCCTGCAAGCCTCCTTCAATTTGAGATGTGCATGGCCTTTTATCAATCATTTTCTTATCCAACAACAACTAGATGTGAGATCTTCATCTACAATTCTTCAAAATGTAAATATATAGCAATTTGATCTCTATTTCTCTACTTTTCTGGTTGCATGCGAGTTGGGTTGGAATATCTGTAAAAGTGACAAAACAATACCCAAGTAATATTTATTTATATACAAAAGATAAGATATAAGAGCATAAAATAAACACATTTCTATGTCAATCAAATATCCCCACACTTATCTTTTACTCGTCCTCGAGTAAAAAGAGAAAAAAATGAAAAGCTAAACTAGATAGGTGACACTTTCGTAGGAAACACGATTGCATTGAGCGTATGCAGCAAGCCGTTAAACCTCTAGGTGTCCCTAGTAGGACGAGTGGTGTCTCGTGAGGATTTTCGGCGGATACTACCCACAAAATCCAAATGCAGTATGCTATGGTTCTAATGCAACTACATGAATGAAACAGACATATGCAAAAGAAAATAAAAATGAAAACACGATTTATTTCAGGAAAGTGGTACAACAAATTAAGTTAACAATTTTAATCAGTTGATTTTATTTTATTGTATCAATCTAAAATGTGTCGTATTTTCGAGGAAAAAAAATTTGACATGTTACTATGATCTAAATTGCATGGTGGTCCTATACGAAAAGAAAGAGAAAAAGAAAAAAAAAATTAAAGAAAAATAAAAGGATGTAATGCAGACTCCCCCACACTAGAACTAAACAGTGTCCACACTGTTAGTGTTTCCTAAATTTGAAAGATCATACCTAAAGGTGAATGAGTTGCAAAATTATTTGTAAAATGAAATGAATTTTAGCCACTATATGCGAATGAAAATCATATGGAGAACGGAATCTACGATGATGATGATGAGTATTATGTGAAAAATGATACTTCTTTTTCCACACACTCTTGCCTCTATCAAAGACGATGCACAATGATTTCTTATATGATTTATGAGGTGCAACAGACATATTAATTAATTCTGAAAAGAAAACCGTTCCTGTGAAAATTGTGCTGTGCCAATGATTTATACAATTCAAATGCAGATTATCCCGTAAAATTTTCAAAGATTTTTCTTCTTGGTCCTCGGTAAGATCAGAGGCCAAGATTACAGGAAAATTTTCTATAAAGTCCAAGTAAACATACTCAAGGTCTTGTGATAGGGGTTTGAGGTCCAACCTAGGATGTTCTTGTGTGTTAACATTGGTCAGCATTTCTTGATTAGATACAGATGACATAGGTTTCAAGTCAAAAAGTTCATTTAGTTCAGAAATATATTCGAGCTCATCAAAATCATAGTTGAAATGGTCAAGCCACATTTTCAAAGCTTTAAAAGTGTCATTAGAGGTTTCATCAATTGTTGTTTGAATCATGTCAATTTCATCAATCTCAAAATCCCTAAGAGAATTATGGTGGCTAACACTTTTCTCACTCATCGTTATTGAATATAAAAAATCCAAGACTCAAGATTGACACAAGTAGCTGTTATTACAAAATAGATAACGTACTCAAGTATATCCTATTAGTTGATAATCTCGATTTGAAGGGGGAAGAGGGTCTTATGGTCGTTCACGTATAGTAAAAATACTAAGGGATACAACCAATGTTTTACGGGTAGTATGCAACCTCTTTTGCTAGAAGTTCAATAAATTGAACTAATATATATCCGCTATCAAATCCTTGAGAGAATCAATTTCATAAAATACAGTCTTGTAGTTAAATATTTTGCAACGTCTAACCAAGTTATATTATTGAAAAACGATGAGAATATTGACTACAATTATGAAATTTTCAGCAAACCACAACAATCAGATAACAATAACTGTAGAAATTAAAATTGTACAAGCAAGTCGCTGCCCCTGCAGAAATTTTACAAACAATTTCTATATAGTTTTTTTCTTTGCTGCAGAGCACCTGTAGAGTTTAGAAAATTTTACTATGGGGTATGGTTGTCCGTCCAATGCAGTTGAGTAGCGTTTGCGATTCAAATCCTTGTCTTATTGCTTGGATTCCTTCTCATCTTGATCTTTGATTCGATTCTTTTCTCTTTTTTTCTTTTTTTTGGAAAAGAAAAGCAAATAAAACATGAAAGAAAAAAACTAAATCGCAATTAAAACCAAAAGAAAAATCAGAAGGAAAGACTAAGCAACACTAACAACAAAAATAAAAATAAATATAAACTAACCTAACCTATAAAAAATAAATTCAAAAAAAGCTGGCGAACCAAAGAGAAGAAAAGGAAAACAATTAAATATTCATGAGCACGGAACTAGCCAACGCGCTCCCATGTTTTTTTAAAAAAAAAACAAAAGAAAAGGACTAAATAGAAATTAACAATTTTTTTTTACCTAAACTAAGAAAAGGAAGAAAGAAAAAGAAAAATAAATAAAGTAAAGACAAGGTAAAAAAAAAAAACAAAACAAAACAAAACAAAGACTCCCAGAACTAACTCTCAGCAAAATAGGCTACTGCACCCAAGACGGCGACGCACTTATAAAAATTAGCCAAGATCCAATAGTTAACCAAACGTTACTTCATAAATTCCATGTCCCCAAAAAATTCGATCACTCCCTTCTTGTTGAAAAGAAAAAAAAATCCAAATACCCTAAAACCAAAACAAAGAAGCGCGGCCTCCTTTTTTTTTCTTTCCTAAAAAACACAGCTAGTTCAGAAGTTAGATATTCCTCAAAATTAAAAAATAAAAACAAAATAAACTCTAACGAAAAGAAGATGTCGCGCCCCCTTTCTCAATGAAAACGTAATCGATCTACCCAAAAAAAAATTCAAGCATGCCTCCCTTGTTTTTGAGAAATAAATACCGATTTTTTTTTAGAATCGGTTTTCTGTTCTGAGTTCAGAAGATTTAACGGCTTGTGTTATAGAGGATGTTGCAACTAGTTAAGCACGATGGGGTTTGTGCGTGAACTACTGATGGTTGATGAAAGGGATGGATAGGCAGGGTGTTGTAATTTTGGGTGAGGTTGAGTGTTTGTAGTGGTAATGTTGGGTGATGGAGGGGTTCAGACAGTGGTGAAATTTGTGAGAGTTGGATCTTGGTACGGACTGGTTGAGACGTAATGGGTGAAATCATTGGGAGAAGGAGAATTGGACTGTTGCGTTTTGGAGGTGGAAAGCTTGTGAAGATGGAACTGTGGTTTTGATAAATGGCAGATGAGAATATAGAAGGAAGACAGGAAGAGAGATTTTTTTTGTTTGGTAAGACCTGGGAAAGAAGAAAGAAATTTGTACAGAACTGATTAAGGGAAAGAAATAAAAGAAAGTGAAAATAAAATGTCATAGGCAGAAAATCAATGAAAATGACAGGTTTTTTTTTTTAACGAAAGCAAATGTTAAAGGATTGAAAGAAAATAAAGAAAGGAAAAAAAAAAACGGAAAAAACAAGCAAGTTGTAAATGCAAAGGGGAAGAAAAAAAATTGAAAGAAATAAGAAAATTGCAAAAGTGGGAAGAAATAAATGATAAAGCAGAGAATTAATTACAAGGCAGAGAAGGGAAAGATCTTAAAAGAGAAAAGATTTTTTTTTTTCTTTTTTATTGTTTAAAAGATTGAACAATTGGAAAGAAGTAAAAGGACGGAAGGAATTGATAGAAAGAAATTAAAAAAAATTTGGAAAATTTGGAAAAATAAATGAACAATAAAAATTGGAAAGAAAAAATATATGGAAAGAAAGAATGAAGAGGGAAAAAGAAAATGTAAAAGGGAAAAAAATTGAAAAGGGGATAAAAAACAAAATAAATCAAGAAAATTTGGCAAATTTTGTTTTTAAAAAAAAGAAGAAGAATGAGAAGTAATTGTATTGAAAATTGGAAAAAAGGAATAAAGAGGAAAGAAATCAAAAGAGTTTTATTTTATTTTATTTTTGAAAAGAAAGGAAATTTGTAAGAGAAGAAAAGAAATCAAATGTATTGAGAACAAGAAAGACAAAAGAAGAAAGGGAAAAAATTGCAAAAGAGGAATCTTTTTTTTAAGGTTGTAAAAAGAAAAAAAATGTAGACGATTGGAAAGAAAGTGGGAAGATCGAAAGAATAAAGGAAAATTAATAGTTTTTTTTTGGCTTGTAAAACAAGAAAGAAACTTGTACAAAGAGGGGAAATGATTGAAAAAAAAAAGGAAAGAAGTAAAAACAATGGCAAAGGAAAAATATCAATGAAAATGGCAAGTTATTATTATTTTTTTCTCTTGCTTAGAATATTATGGTGTCATTTAATAATACCAAATCTACTCAATCATGATTTTTTTTCTATATATACAAGGAAATAAAGGAAAAAAAAACTAACACGAATCAGAAATCAATTAAATAATAAAATTCAGCGTTTACCTCCCCAGCAACGGCGCCAAAAACTTGATCGTCGCTTTCTAATAAATAGTAAAGCGCGATTTATGAAATAAATACTGCAAGCGCACAGATCGTGTAGTATGCAGGTCGAATCACAGGGAGGGAAATTAAATTAAATTATTTATATAATTTCTTGGGCGAGTTAGACAAATTTTTGAGGTTGGTTTTGAAAGCAAACGAAATTGAAACTAAAATTAACTATTATTGAATTGAATCAGATCTAAATCTAATCAAATCTGTTTCAATCCAATATAAGTAGTAAAAAGAACAAAAATTAAAATTGCAGAAAACAAGAACAACGAAAAGTACAATTAGGATTGTCGTTGAAACTAATCAAACGACTAATCACTAATAAAAAAATGTAAAATACAGTTGGTGTTCTACCAAAACTAATTGTGAAGACAACACCAATTGCTAAGAAAAAGAAAAATGCTAGAAAATAAAAGAAGAAGAAGAACTTTTATTAATGGAGGTTAAGATAGAAAAATAGGATGGTGGCTACAATGATATTACAAGGGTATTTATAGGAGATAACCAAACCCTAACCCTAATTACAAATGGGCCTAGCTATTTCAAGTATGTTTTAGGCCTTTTTTCATTTGAAACAAGTTCTAGGTCTTTTCTCCTTTTCTTTTGCAAGCCTCCTTTAATTTGAGATGTGCATGACCTTTTATCAATCATTTTCTTGTCCAACAACAACTAGATGTGAGATCTTCATCTACAATTCTTCAAAATGTAAATATATAGCAATTTGATCTCTATTTCTCTACTTTTCTGGTAGCATGCGGGCTGGGTTGGAAAATCTGTAAAAGTGACAAAACAATACCCAATAATATTTATTTATATACAAAAGACAAGATATAAGAGCATAAAATAAACACATTTCTATGTCAATCAGTTAAGAATGTTGCATTTAGATGAATTAACATTTTTAGTGTAAAATGTTGCATTTAAAAATAATAACATTCTTAGTCAAAAATGTTGCATTAGTAAAATAATAACATTTTTAGTCAAAAATGTTGCATTAGGAATAAAGTTACATTTTTGTTAAAAATGTCTCATTAGTATAAAAATATCATTTTGGTTAAGATGTCACACTAGTATGAAAATAACATTTTTGTGTTAGAAATAAATTGATATTATTTACACCGTATTTTGTTAGAAATGAAATTGACATTATTTACACAGTCATTGGTTAGAAATGAGATTAACATTATTTACACCGTCATGTTTAAGGAATAGAAATTTCATTAATTACACCGTCATGTTTAAGAATTAGAAAAGTAGATTTTTTTCTTAATGTAAATGAGAACTAGAAAAGTTACACTTTTCATAATGTAAATAAGAATTAGAAGAAATTACATTTTTTTTATGGAATTAAGTTAAAGAACATAAAAATTACATTTTTATGTTATCAAGTTAAAGAAGAAAGAAGTTTACATTTTAATGTTATTAGAGTATAGAAATAACAATTACATTTTTAATGTAATTAGATTAAAGAGAAAAGTTAAAAAAATTTATGTAAATTAGACTAAAGAGAAAAGTTACATTTTTAATGTAAATTAGATTAAAAAGGATAAAATTACACGTTCATGTAATTAAGATTCAAGGATAAAATTACATTTTCATGTAATTAAGATTTAAGTATTAATTGACATTTTCATGTAAAAAGAATTAGAGAGAAAATTTACATTTTTATGTAAATAGTATTTAAAGAAGAAAATTTCCTTTTCATGTAATTAGATTTAAAGTAAGTGAAATTTACATTTTTTTTATGTAATTAGATTTTCATTAAAAGAGTTAAGAAGAAAATTACATTTTTACGTAATTGGATTTTCATTGAAAAGGATAAGGATATGAAATTTACATTTTTGTGTAAATAGGTTTTCAATGAAAGTTATAATGATGGAAATCTAGTTTTAAATGAATTAGATTTCATTAAAATATTAACAAAGTTATTATTTTTGCAGAATTGAAGTTGACACCAAAATATATTGCATTTTGTTAGAAATTGAAATGACACAAAAATCCTCATCTTTGTTAAATTAGATATGACGCACAAGAAATTGCATGTTTGGGTGAATTAAAAAAAATACATTGTCATGTATAGGTTTTCTATGTGAATTAAAATAAACATTATTGTGTGTTAGGTATATCTCAAAATGTTATAAAGCTAAGCGTTATTTACTTGTTATGATAATCACAATAATGAAATGGCCAAAGAAATTGTACGTATATGTATAATTATATATAGGTAAATCAAAATTAAACGAATCGAGCGTGGTAGTTCGCGTTTAGGAATTGTACATTTAGTTTATTATACCGAAATATCTGACCGTTGGATTTTCCCAAATCTGAAACGTTAGGTTCGCCTTCGGAAGATCTTTCCAACGATATGAATTGTGTTAAAATCCAATGGTTAGAATTAGAGAAATGTGTAAAACAAATTTGGGTGAAAACAGCGCCAAGTTCGCCTACTGACTTGAAGCGTCCTTAAATGGAATTCAATTATTTTTATATAAATAAAAATATAGATTAATCGTTATAAATTAATATTAACGATAAGAAATGATTTTAAATTATATATACACGAGGATCATTTGAAAAGTCCGAGTTCAATCTCATTTCAAATGATTATTCATCGATCTAAGTCGAAGAGTTGAAGACGGTGATTGAAGACCGACGATCTTCACGTCGAATGGATGAGTTACCATTGACGCCCATGATTGGAGTAGCTACCTTGAAGGGGCTACAATGGTGGCTGTCCAGACTTCTTGTTGATTGTTCAGATATGCGAGGAATAAGGTGCCTCCGGTTTCGTTCAGACCCAGAACGGGCTTGAAATTGGATTGTATGTCTGACGTTGTATTCCTTTGTACGGTATTCGTTGATCTTTGCTAAATATATATCTGTTTGGTGTTTAACACCCTTCTCTAAGACATACCAGCTTAGAGGTTATATATTGGTAGGAATCAATGTACGGTATGGATTGACAATGTGGCATGCTAAGATGCAGATGATCAAGGCTTTTGTTGAAAAGCAGGCCTTGTGGTTGATGATCAAAGCACGTCCTGTTTAAGCATAGCTTTATGTATTACGTAGCTTAACGAGCCTCACAACCCGGTTGGAGTCTAAAATGGGAGAAGGGAACGCAGGGAGAGCAGCACGTTTCTTTCTATCTAGAAGTGGTGGTTGGTTTTACACGGCCCAGCATTTTACTTATGTGGATGATGGAATGAGGCGCCCTTGATGATAGGTCCTATAGGACCGGGAAACGTGTGTTTAAGAATTGCCAATCCGCAAAATCGTATGTGCGGACCGGCCCTGCAGGATCCAAGGGTTCACTGTGGGGAATCCTGAGACATTAGCTAGAGTGTCTCGAATCGGTAAGGAGCTCCTCCCTAGCCTTGACTCAAGATGGAAACCCAATTTCCAATACGACCTCATGCAGTTTTGATTGTAGAACTAGGATGGCGACATAGTAGGATGGGGTACTATACCGTCTATGATTTATACATTATGGTTGAACTGTTTTTGAAACTTATATACACTAGTAATAATATCAAACCCCTTTTTTTATCGTATCAAGCACTTTTGACCATTATAAGGTAAAACTCTATCCTCCGGTTTGCGTTGCATTGTGTGATGGGACTTGAGTCTTATAATGGTTTCATTTTTCCAAAAAGCATTGTGTTGTTTAACGATTTACTTTAATTTATGCACCGGCAATCCAATGGAGTAAACCCGTTCTGCATTAGAGGCATGGTCCTGTGATTAGCCTTGTTATTAGATTAGTTAAGTTAGATTTCTCATACCAGTCCCATGACTGACCTGTAGTTTGTTTCACTTTGCAAACTCAGGTGCCCTCTTTTCCACACGGGCAGTCGAGTAGCTTTTTGCTGATATTTATCTCTTGAGCAAGATTCTGGATCGATGCCTAAAGCTGTGTCCATAGAATAGAAGTCTTCCGTTGTTTATTGTATTTAATTTGTTGTAATTTATCTTCCGCTGTAATTTTATTCGATGTACTCTGATATGTTCTGTACTCTGATGTAACATTATTGTAATGTTTATAAAAGTCTGTTGTTATTGTTCTAATGTGTTGTATTCCCGGAGTTAACGTATTCGGGTTTTGAATGGACTTAGTTGGATTTGCGATTGATTGGTCCGAGCAAAACCTGAGCCGTTACAGTTGGTATCAGAGCTCTGGTTTGCTCAAATCTTTGCGGTACAACTCGTTAGAACTAAACAAAAGACTCATCAGAGATTGGATTATTGATATAGTAACACCCCATAATTCTGTAACACTAAGATTCACAAATCAAGGTATAATTAATTAAAAATGAAAGAAATAAGGGAAACGGGTGGCGCCATTGCGTTCGTCTCGAAATTCTGCTTGAAAACGAGTCCGAGTTTGCGTTAATCGGAGTCCGTATGAAGAAGTTATGACTCTCCGAAGTTTTAGGAAATTTCAGAACAGAAAACAGCTCGAAATTCGAATTGAAATTCGAATTCAAACTCAGAAGCGGGCTGGGCGGGAAAATTCCCACCCACGACCCAGGTCGTCTGGGGAGTTGATCGTCGCTAATCTATGAATTAGAAAAGCGCGACATTTGTAATAAATTCTGCAAGCATACAGGTGTGTAGCATACAGGTCGAACACAGGGAGGTGAATTAAATCAAATTATTTATCTAATCTCTTGGGCGAGTTAGACGAAGCTGGAGGTTGATTTTGCAAAACAAAACAAAATTAAAACTGTAATTTGATTCAGAACGGATCTAACTGAATCGACGATCAAATCACAATTTCAATGGAAAAGCAATGAAACTATAAATCAGATTCAAGTCTAATCAAATCCAATTTAACCTATGAACGCGATTAAAATACAGAAAATAAAAGTGTAGATTATAAATAACAACATGAAATAAAATTAGGATTACCGCTGAATCTAATCAGATGGTCAATCACTAATGAAAAGAAATGCAAAACACAAATAGTGTTCTACCGAATCTAATCGTGTAGACACACTAATTGCTAAGAAATAGAAAAAAATTGCAGAAAATAAAAGAAGAAGAAGAACTAGAACTTTATTAGAAAAAGAAAATGGGATATATGATAGGATGGTGGCTACAATGCCATTACAAGGGTATATATAGGGTAGATAGCCAAACCCTAACCCTAACCCTAATGGTAAATGGGCCTAGTCATTACACCACTAATTTGTTTACAATGAGAAACATAAACGGGCCTTAGATAAATAAAGCAAATTTGGGCCTTTTCTCTTTTTCCTCTTGCTTCCTTGATATTTCTTCATTGATTTGTGATGTGCAAAGCCTTTTTATCACTCCTTTTCTCGTCCAACAGCGACTAGATGTGATATCTTCATCTACAATTCTTCAAAATGCAAATACATAGCAAATTGAACTCTATTTCTCTACATTTCTGGTTGCATGCGGGCTGGTTTGGACTATCTGTAAAAATAACAAAACAATACCCAAGTAATATTTATTTATATACAAAAGATAAGATATAAGAGCATAAAATAAACACATTTCTATGTCAATCAGGAGTCGACTAGGTAGTCGACACCCCCTGACCAGGTCGACTAAGCAGTCGACCTGGGGGTCGACCTGGTGCCAGAACCCGGTTTTGAAGCTGGGTTCATTTTGATGTATCTGGCTCGATTTTCTGACCAGATTCATGACTCTAATCCTATATAAACTGCTTCCTCGCCTCCTTCTCTCTATACCATTTCATTCTATCCTTATGCTACCTCTGAGAAAGTGTATAAATGTATAAAATAATATATAAAATAAATCAAGACGAGGAAATGCTGCTCAAGACTTTCAAGAGGAGATTCAAAACAAGCTAGGATTCAAGTGAAGATTCAAACGACTTCAACGACTATTTTTCTACGAATCTAATATAATATCTGTAAGTCGGTTACTTTTTAGATTTGAACGTTTTCTCTATTTGTGACATGAAATTAAAGGAATAAAAGAATATGCCAAATCTTTCTATTCGAATCAGTGCTTATATCCTTGGACCTAATTAAGAACTGTTATGATTTGATGACCAATAAGACCGTGACTATGAAACTATGGACCTTAAAACCATATGCCTCTTTGACTATGAACATTGCCTATGAACATTGCCTACGACTGTGACTCATGACTGTGAGAATTATTTTCCTTTGACTCTGAACATCGCCTATGACTGTGATTCATTAACTATGAGGATTCATTGCCTATGACTATGAATATAAGATTATTATTTATGCCCATGACACTGTAGTTACAAAACCATGTTGTACCCCAAACTGGCATTATATTGGATCTAGGCTTGACTTTCTATTTTAGTTTATCCTTGGATCTTGATCTTGGGAATTCACCTATTAAGTTTGGTCTACCCATGTTCTTGAACCTATACTATTCAACCCTTTTCATGTCGTAATATTACTAGATCAATTTTCCTATGAATTATCATCTTATGCCAGTTATTATGTCTATTCTTTCATGGCATTTTGGTTCATTCCCTTCTATCAACGAATCTAGATTTATTTATAAACTAGGTTGAATCACGATTTTACGAACGATGGGAATACGTTTTGGGAAAAACATGAAATTGACTAAACTTAGAAATTGGCATAATTTGGGAACATGCATTATAGCATGACTATTAAGATGAAAATTAGAATAACAAGTCTAATTTTGACATGAACTGAAATTAGAATATTAAATCAGAATTGGGTGGCTAAATTAAGCATGATAAGTATATTAGCATAATTGTGAAGAGTTTACATACATTGGGCGTAAATGTTAAATGGTTAAATGGGCCACAAAGTAGGTAGTTGGTATGCAAATTATGTTTTGGGCATAAAAGGTGAACTAGAATATGAAATCTAGTTTGGCATAAACTGTAAACTAGAATATAAAATCTAGTTTTGGCATGAACTGTAAATAAGGATGTTGGATCTAAATTGCTATAAACTGTAAGATAGGCAAATCAAGATTTGGGACTAGAATATAAGTCCATTAGTGAGCATGGCAAATGTATATGGTATAGGACAAAATTTATTTAGAAATCGGAAATGGACTTTGAGGATAAATGGTTAAACTTTGAGGATAAATTGTTAACAATTCATATATATACAAAAGAAAGGTTTATTAATGACATCTCTTTTAATAATACATACACCAGAAAGTTCTAGGGTGACAAAGAGGATAGTGTCTAGGCTTGGGTTTGGAAAATAAAAGTTTCTTGCTCTCCCTGGCTATCCCTAACTGATCCGACGGACGGGATGGTTACTTCCACAACCTGATTTGAAAATTTATCAAAACCCTTTGAACTTAGAAAACACGAATATGCCTAACCCGAGGTTAGACTGAGTCGCGATGTAAACCTGCCCGGAACCAACCGGCACATCCAGTAATTGCGACAATATCTGTCTAATGTGAGTGGTCGCGGCTTTAATTTATTTAGTTAAAGCTAGAACAAGAATGGTAGGGTTAAGTTAACTAAGACACTTAACCAATTCAACATGATAACTAAACCGGTGGGTGGGGTTAGGTTCATACAGACACTTAACGCAGTTAAGCTAGAAGGGGAGTGTTAAGTCTATAGGAACACTTAACCAACTTAACGCAGTTAAGCTAGAATGGGAGGGTTAAGTCCATAGGAACACTTAACCAAACTTAACATCATAACTAGACAAGATTTGTAGGGGTTAAGTAACTAAGAATATACTTAGCCAAATTGACATGTTAACTAGACTAGTAGGTGGGTTAAGTAAAGTTAATACACTTAGCCAAATTAACATGTTAACTAGACTAGAGGTTGGGGTTAGGTAAAATTTAATACACTTAGCCTATTTGATATGTTAGCTGGACTAGACCGTAGGGTTAAGTAAACTTGAACACTTAACCATCAGATTGTGATAAATGAATAGGGTTAAGTCTAAAACATGAAGGGATAATACTTAACCATTAATAAAATGTTAGTTAAAACAGATGTGCAAGGTTAAGTTAGAAAGGAACACTTAACCATTACAGGATGAATGAATAGGGTTAAGTAATAAGAAATGCTTAACCAGTATAACTTGGTTTGCGGTAGGGTTAAGTCAACATGAATTACTGATAACACTTAACCAGTTTATCCGGGTAAATGAAGAGGGTTAAGTTAGCTTGAATTGACTAACGACACTTAACCAATCCAAATTGACGAGAAAGAGAACTAAGTAGTAAACCTTAGTTAAAAGAAACTAAGTTGTAAACCTTAGTTAAGAAAACAACGATTCTGGAAACTAAGTGGTAAACCTTAGTTAGCAAAACTAAGTAGTAATTCTTAGTATAACACGGGAAGGAGCGAACGTCCGTCTGATTAAAACGAAGGCTCCAACAAATTGGGTTACGAAGCCCGAGGCTTTGAGGGGACATGAGGGTACTCTTGGTATCCCTCTGTGATGCTGCAGATGATCCTCCTGGGCTCACAGAGGTTAAGGTCTACGTAGAAGAACCAGGGGTATGCTTTGGTTGCAATACATGGCAACCTAAAGACCAGGATGGACCGGCGTGATTCGGCGAGAAAACGGTAGCCCTGTGATAGCAACTCTTCATCTACCATCCACCTTGAGTCAATCGAGATACGTGAAGCGGAAAGGCGGAGAACTCCAAAAGACCATATACTTGCTATCTAGTTATGGGTGAGGATGGCCATAGGTTAGTGGGGCATAAGGGGCCTGCGTATAGTTCTCATTTTTCAAGGTGTGCCTTTCATTAGTTGAGGGAGGGGTCAAGTGGGACCATAGCCACTGGAATAGAAACAGACCTTAGCATCTACATCGGTAGATATCCGAAAGCTACCGACCTAGTTCTGTGTTTCTTGATTTGCCCTGCCATAGGACTCGGGCCGCACATTACAGGACATGTGCATCTAGACAAGGGATAACGATTCGCGATACATGCGTGGGGAAGTCTTGGAACATATACCACTCTAGGTAGTGTGTCCTAGACTAGGGGGCATCGTTCGACAGGTAGCATTTTCCCTAGTTGGACTAGGTGGCATAAACCCTAAATCCGAGAAGCGTTCAGCAGATAGCGTAAACTCTAGTTGAATCTAGAAAGCACTGGATAGAAAGCCCTAGATTAGATCTAGGTAATAAATAATAAATGTATGCCTGAAGGCAACGGAAACTACAAGGATTGGGATCACGTTATCATTACTAGTTGGGACACTAGTTAGATGGTGCAGAGATATAGAAACCAGTATAACAAAGAAATAGCAAAGCGGCGAAAGTATAGAGCATATCCAGTTTATCTTGTCTAAGCATATCTAGTGTTAATATTGTCTAATCTTGCTGACCCTATCATCATGGTGTTATCTTGTATTCAGTTGATTCATGTCATTTTGTTTTTCCATGTTCACATGCTAGAAGTAACTGAACTTACTCAGGCTTTATGTCTGACTCTGTTTTTCTTTCATCTTCTTTTCTTCCGTTCCCCCCCTCCCCAAGGTAGTAAAGGAGGGAATAATATAACTCAGGTTAAGTTGGGCTGTCACTCTTTCCCAGCTTGAAGATTTGTCGAAGTTTTGCTTGGATTCTCTTTTAAGATGCTATGTCTGGCTCTTGCTAAATTGGGGAATATAAATGTTGTTTTATGCTTCTTTATTTTGTAGGACAGATGATACTCTGATATTGTAAAGAAATCGTTGTACAAACTATTTTATCAATAAAGCAAAGTTTTATTTTTTTAATTTTTCGCTATTTTACTTTTTGTCTGTCTTGTAATTCATCTGCATCTTTTACCTTAAAATGCTCCACAGAACTTAGTGCATTCCCTTTGCGAGTGACACTAACCGATGTGGGGTTTTACACGTGGTATCAGAGCTGAAGGTTACCAGATCAGATAAAGGATTTGAAAAATTATTTTCAAAACGGTTTTAAAAGAAGCATTTTCAAGAGAAAAGATTTGTTTTGAAGGTATATTCCCCAAAGCCATACGCACTATCTTCTCTTCCTCTGTTTGAATTCTTGTCTCCTTCTTTCTTGAGTCTCTGGGGCTCCTGTCTTTCTGGGATGTAACCTCATCGAAGGGCGAAGTAGTGCCCGACTTCCATCTATAGCTATAGTTGTTTCACTTACGGCCAGTTTTCTTTCAAGCTTATAGGGTTTTCTGTATGATGGAAGCAGCTTTCGACAGATTTGTCAACATGACTACACACAGAAGAGGATGAGGAATTCATGGATGTAGATTTAGCTCATGAAGGAGGAAGGAATTATAAAACCTAAGACAAGAGGAAGTATCTTTACTAGGGTATAATAGAGCATATAATTAAGGACAAGGGCAAGAACAAGGAACAAGATTTTCAGGAGGGCAAGTGCATACTTTCGCCACCAAGCGTACCTAGGAGAAAGGTAGTAAAGTTCTGTTGGAAGAGTCTAGTTTTGCTGTTCGTACTCTTTCCTTTGGTTTTAGCGCTTCACATTTGTTCGTATCCACTTCCATAGTTGAGTCTCTGCACCATAGTACTTGTATAGTAGAAAGATCCAACTAGAGTCTCAAATCCAATTGGTGGTCCGAATAGTTTATTTTTGGTTAGTAGGGATTTGAGAATAGCTATCGAGTTTGCTTATATCATCTCACGTAGATCGTCTAAATTAGGAGGAGATATTCCTTGGGTGCTTTTCTGATATTGGTTTAGGCCTTTGGGGCTTGTACTTGAGGAATGTCGTGTTCTACTAGGATGGTTTGCGTGAGAGATGAATAGTTGTGGCAGGCACTCTAAAAAGCACGTAGTGACCTTTCGACCCTTATAGTTATGGCATGGTGGATAAGAGGGAGACCTCTAATCATCTTAGTACATACACTTGGTACCGTGATTGACATCTGGTTATTTTGGAAATGGAGTTCAGAAACTTCACAATCGTGAACTTAAATTAGTTAAGATATAGTGGAGTAAAGCTCAAGAAGGCTAGATACTAGCATCATACCCTTTTCCTTAAGGGTGCATCCTTGATTTCTTTTTTTTTGTAGGAGCTTTACGCATAATTGTTTCTCTCTTTCCAAAGTATATCCTCTAGGTCGTATCTTCGATCCTTAGGTAGAAACTCTTTTGGATGTAAACATGTTTTTGAAACATGTTATGGTTGATGGTTGCAAGTGGTTTCTCGTAAATGCATATACATACGTATTAGGCACTAGATCAGTTCGGACGCTTTCATATTGCATTTACAGATATGTATTTGTTTGTAAGTTGAACTTGATATGTTATCATATGGATGTTGCATATGGATGAATGACTATGCACACATGTAGTATTTACATAACTAGGGATGCTTGCATACATGATTGGACGCATGGCACTGACATGATTCGCATTAAGGAGGTCAACTGAATCGGTAGACCGCCTGATTTTGCATTAGATAAAGACATATACACACACTATGCATATGAACATGAAAACATTAGAAATCCTTTTAAGGACAATGAATGCCTGTGATTGAATGGTTGAGTAGATGGGTGATTGGATGGTAGGGCACATTCTTCCTAACTTGAAGAATTCGGGGACGAAATCCTTTTAAGTGGGGGAGAATGTAACACCCCGTAATTCTGTAACACTAAGATTCACAAATCAAGGTATAATTAATTCAAAATTAAAGAATTAAGGAAATCGGGTAGCGCCATTGCGTTCGTCTCGAAATTCTTCTTGAAAACGAGTCCGAGTTTGCGTAAATTGGAGTCTGTATGAAGAAGTTATGACTCTCCGAAGTTTTAGGAAATTTCAGAACAGAAAACAGCTCAAAATTCGAATTAGAAATTCGAATTCAAACCCAGAAGCGGGTTGGGCGGGAAAATTCCCGCCCAGGACCCAGGTCGACTGGGGAGTCTACTGGGTAGTCGACCCCCCCTGACCAGGTCGACTGGGCAGTCGACCTGGGGGTCGACCTGGTGCCAGAACCCGGTTTTGAACCTGGGTTCATTTTGATGTATCTAGCCCGATTTTCTGACCAGATTCATGACTCTAATCCTATATAAACTGCTTCCTCGCCTCCTTCTCTCTACACCATTTCATTCTATCCTTATGCTGCCTCTGAGAAAGTGTATAATTGTATAAAATAATATATAAAATAAATCAAGACGTGGAAATGCTGCTCAAGACTTTCAAGAGGAGATTCAAAACAAGCTAGGATTCAAGTGAAGATTCAAACGACTTCAACGACTGTTTTTCTACGAATCTAATATAATCTCTGTAAGTCGGTTACTTTTTAGATTTGAACGTTTTCTCTATTTGTGACATGAAATTAAAGGAATAAAAGAATTTGCCAAATCTTTCTATTCGAATCAGTGCTTATATCCTTGGACCTAATTAAGAACTGTTATGATTCGATGACCAATAAGATTGCGACTATGAAACTATGGACCTTAAAACCATATGCCTCTTTGACTATGAACATTGCCTATGAACATTGCCTACGACTATGACTCATGACTGTGAGAATTATTTTCCTTTGACTATGAACATCGCCTACGACTGTGATTCATTAACTGTGAGGATTCACTGCCTATGACTATGAATATAAGATTATTATTTATGCCCATGACACTGTAGTTACAAAACCGTGCTGTACCCCAAACTGGCATTATATTGGATCTAGGCTTGACTTTCTATTTCATTTTATCCTTAGATCTTGATCTTGGGAATTTAACTATTAAGTTAGGTCTACCCATGTTCTTGAACCTATACTATTCAACCCTTTTCATGTCGTAATATTACCAGATCAATATGCCTGTGAATTATCATCTTATGCCAGTTATTATGTCTATTCTTTCATGGCATTTTGGTTCATTCCCTTCTATCAACGAATCTAGATTTATTTGTAAACTAGGTTGAATCACGATTTTACGAACGATGGGAATACGTTTTGGGAAAAACATGAAACTGACTAAACTTAGAAATTGGCATAATTTGGGAACATGCATTATAGCATGATTATTAAGATGAAAATTAGAATAACAAGTCTAGTTTTGACATGAACTGAAATTAGAATATTAAATCAGAATTGGGTGGCCGAATTAAGCATGATAAGTATATTAGCATAATTGTGAATAGTTTACATACATTGGGCGTAAATGGTAAATGGTTAAATAGGCCACAAAGTAGGTAGTTGGTATGCAAATTAAGTTTTGGGCATAAACGGTGAACTAGAATATGAAATCTAGTTTGGCATAAACTGTAAACTATAACATAAAATCTAGTTTTGGCATGAACTATAAATAAGGATGTTGGATCTAAATTGCTATAAACTGTAAGATAGGCAAATCAAGATTTGGGCCTAGAATATAAGTCCATTAGTGAGCATGGCAAATGTATATGGTATAGGCCAAAATTTATTAAGAAAGGGAAAATGGACTTTGAGGATAAATGTTTAAACTTTGAGGATAAATTGTTAACAATTCATATATATACAAAAGAAAGGTTTATTAATGACATCTCTTTTAATAATACATACACCAGAAAGTTCTAGGGTGACAGAGAGGATAGTGTCTAGGCTTGGGTTTGGAAAATACAAGTTTCCTTCTCTCCCTGGCTATCCCTAACTGATCCGACGGACAGGATGGTTACATTCAAAACCTGATTTGAAAATTTATCAGAACCCTTTGAACTTAGAAAACACGAATATGCCTAACCCGAGGTTAGACTGAGTTGCGATGTAAACCTGCCCGGAACCAACCGGCACATCCAGTAATCGCAACAATATCTGTATCAATATCTGTATAATGTGAGTGGTCGCGACTTTAATTTATTTAGTTATAGCTAGAACAAGAATGGTAGGGTTAAGATAACTAAGACACTTAACAAATTCAACATGATAACTAAACCGGTGGGTGGGGTTAGATTCATACAGACACTTAACGCAGTTAAGCTAGAAGGGGAGGGTTAAGTCCGTAGGAACACTTAACCAACTTAACACAGTTAAGCTAGAATGGGAGGGTTAAGTCCATAGGAACACTTAACCAAACTTAGCATCGTAACAAGACAAGATTTGTAGGGGTTAAGTAACTAAGAATACACTTAGCCAAATTGACATGTTAACTAGACTAGAAGGTGGGGTTAAGTAAAGTTAATACACTTAGCCAAATTAACATGTTAACTAGACTAGAGGTTGGGGTTAAGTAAAATTTAATACACTTAGCCAATTTGATATGTTAGCTGGACTAGACCGTAGGGTTAAGTAAACCTGAACACTTAACCATCAGATTGTGATAAATGAATAGGGTTAAGTCTAAAACATGAAGGGATAATACTTAACCATTAATAAAATGTTAGTTAAAACAGATGGGCAAGGTTAAGTTAGAAAGGAACACTTAACTAATACAGGATGAACGAATAGGGTTAAGTAATAAGAAATACTTAACCAGTATAACTTGGTTTTTGGTAGGGTTAAGTCAACATGAATTACTGATAATAATTAACCAGTTTATCTGAGTAAATGAAGAGGGTTAAGTTAGCTTGAATTGACTAATGACACTTAACCAATCCAAATTGAAGAGGAAGAGAACTAAGTAGTAAACCTTAGTTAAAAGGAACTAAGTAGTAAACCTTAGTTAAGAAAAACAACGATTCTGGAAACTAAGTGGTAAACCTTAGTTAGCAAAACTAAGTAGTAATTCTTTGTATAACACAGGAAGGAGCGAACGTCTGTCTGATTAAAACGAAGGCTCCAACGAATTGGGTTACGAAGCCCAAGGCTTCGAGGGGACGTGAGGGTACTCTTGGTATCCCTCTGTGAGGCTGCAGATGATCCTCCTGGGCTCACAGAAGTTAAGGTCTGCGGTAGAAGAACCAAGGGTATGCCTTGGTTGCAAAATATGGCAACCTAAAGACTAGGATGGACCAGCGTGATTCGGCGAGAAACCGGTAGCCCTGTGATAGCAACTCGTCGTCTACCATCCATCTTGAGTCAATCGAGATACGTGAAGCGGAAAGGCGGAGAACTCCAAAAGACCATATACTTGCTATCTAGTTATGGGTGAGGATGGCCATAGGTTAGTGGGGGCATAGGGGGCCTGCGTATTGTTCTCATTTTTCAAGGTGTGCCTTTCATTAGTTGAGGGTGGGGTCAAGTGGGACCATAGCCACTGGAATAAAAACAGACCTTAGCATCTGCATCGGCAGATATCTGAAAGCTCCCGACCGAGTTCTGTGTTTCTTGATTTGCCCTGCCACAGGACTCGGGCCGCACATTACAGGACATGTGCATCTAGACAAGCGATAACGATTCGCGATACATGCGTGCGGAAGTCTTGGAACATATACCACTCTAGGTAGTGTGTCCTAGACTAGGGGGCATCGTTCGACAGGTAGCATAATCCCTAGTTGGGCTAGGTGGCATAAACCCTGAATCTGAGAAGCGTTCAGCAGATAGCGTAAACTCTAGTTGAATCTAGAAAGCATTGGATAGAAAGCCCTAGATTAGATCTAGGTAATAAATAATAAATGTATGCCTGAATGCAACGGAAACTACAAGGATTGGGATCACGTTATCATTACTAGTTGGGACACTAGTTAGATGGTGCAGAGATATAGAAACCAGTATAACAAGGAAATAGCAAAGCGGCGAAAGTATTAGAGCATATCCAGTTTATCTTGTCTTAGCATATCTTGTGTTAATCTTGTCTAATCTTGCTGAACCTATCATCATGGTGTTATCTTGTATTCAGTTAATTCATGTCGTTTTGTTTTTCCATGTTCACATGCTAGAAGTAACTGAACTTACTCAGGCTTTATGTCAGACTCTGTTTTTCTTTTGTCTTCTTTTCTTCCGTTTCCCCCCACCCCAGGTAGTAAAGGAGGGAATAATATAGCTCAGGTTAAGTTGGACTGTCACTCTTTCCCAGCTTGAAGATTTATCGAAGTTTTGCTTGGACTCTCTTTTCAGATGCTATGGCTGGCTCTTGCTACATTAGGGAATATAAATGTTGTTTTATGCTTCTTTATTTTGTAAGACAGATGATACTCTGATATTGTAAAGAAATCATTGTACAAACTATTTTATCAATAAAGCAAAGTTTTTTTTTTTAATTTTCCGTTGTTTTAATTTTTGTCTTTCTTGTAATTCATCTGCATCTTTTACCTTAAAATGCTCCACAGAACTTAGTGCATTCCCTTTGTGAGTGACACTAACGGATGTGGGGTGTTACAAATATCCAATAAGAATACTCATTAGAGATAGGATCAGCAGTATCCTAGAATGAGAAAACTCATTAGAGATGGGGTTAGTAATGCCCTAGAATGAGTTGAGAGTGCCTAGTTTATAATTGGCGTATTTTTGATTATATATATAATCCGAGCTCGGAAAATATGATTTTCAAATATATGAAAGTTATATATATTTGATAAGTTAATCACCTAATAAAATTATTGAAATGAAAATTGAATAGGTTAATTAAACGACTTTTAGCTTCGTTCCTTTTCGAGGACGAAAAGATTTTAAGTGGGGGAGATTGTAACAACCCGGAATTTTGGGGCCAATTTAAAATTTTTATTTTAGAAATTTTAATGAATTTAGGATATTTAAAATAATTTATTTTAAATAATAATGACTAAAAATTTATTTTAAAACAAATAAATTTAATTTAATTATAAATGGAGTTTAAAACAACGCTGCAGTTTGAAAATTTGAATTTGAACTTTGACCGAATGTACATGATTCATTTTAAATCAGAATTTAATGAAACAAGAAATATTTAAATCTGTTTGATCATATCTTTCTAACGAATCTGAAAAATTAGAATTTCACTTTAAAAATAGAAAGTTATGTCCAGTTTAAAATTTAGAAAAGTCATTTTAAAATTTATATATATTTTAATATAATATATGGCCCTTAAAAATAGTCATTTTGCAAGAGACCCCGGTTTTCGACGAAACCAATTTTGTTGGAACCGGAATGTCAAATTATTGTTAAGTATAATTTTTCAGAATTTTTCGAATTAATATGTGGGCGTGGCGAATGAAATTGTGTTTTGTTCATTTCAGTCAAATTTAATCAACTTGAAAAAGGCCATTTTCCAGTGATCTCGGAATTTGACGAAATTAGTTTTGTTAGGACCGTATCGTCAAAACATAACTAGAAATAATTTTTTTGTAATTTTTAGAGTCAGTATGTGGCTCCGGTAATTTAAAATGTACGTTTAAATTTAATATAAATTGATTTATATTTTAAATTAAAGAAAAACATATTGTAACAGCCGAATTGGGTTATGAAACATGTTTCATTTTGTCCAGGATGGGGGTTATTAGCTAGCGGAGACACTTGTTGGGTTTAATTTGAAGTTCGTATTACTAAACATGAATTTTTGAAAATAAATGAATTAAATAAATTAGGAATACACTATATATACTAAGGAAATACGCTAACCCTAAATACACAATACAGTAGCCGCCTCATATCTTCATGAATGGCCAATTCCCTCTGAAATTCATTCCCTAATATCTTCTAATCCATAACAAATTTGACAAAGTTCTTAATACCAATTCAAAGAGCACCCTAAGATCTACGAGACTGACGGTTGAGATCTAAAATCATTCAGATTCAGTGGTTATCGATATTTGGGGGTCCAAAGGCGCAGCAATCGCCAGGTTTTCTGGAGCTAACGAAGGCCGCGAGTTCAACGGGTTTTGGGGCACAAGTAGAGGACTTCGATGGCTTCGAGGTGGTAACTTTGGATCGAGTTCCGCCTTCTTCTGGAGAGGTGCGATTTTGGGTTCCAACCGTGATGATGGGTTTCACGTTACAGCAGTACCAAAGAGAAACAGGAAGAAGGTTAAGAGATTAAATGGTGGATTAATGTTTAGTAAACTTAATTATTAAAAATAATTTGCTCATTTAAATTATCCAGTGTTTAAAATGTACATAACTTCTTAATACAGAAACGAAATCGAACGATTTCAGAAGCGTTGAATTCGCAACAGAAATTCTACTACACAGAACTGACCGGATCTGAAAAGGAGCAAATCAGAATTTAGAGAAAATTCAGATCTGAACTGAACGGAAAACTAATATTAGATTTCTTATATTTATAAATTAAAATTAAATTATTCCCGCTATCTGAAATCCTTGTGTGTATGTAAATAAATTTAGATCTGTGATGATTGAGCTGGAAATTTGTGTTTGTTGTTTGTATTGATTATGATTTCATGTTGTTAGATATAGATCTGAAATTAAAAGTCTTTCTTTAATCACTATTTGTGGTTGGATTTAGATTTGAAATAAAAATCTTATTTTTGTCTTAGATCTAAAAATATGGATTAAAATTAGAATATAAAGTTGAGATTTTTAGTTCCATCTTATTACATTAATTGGTTAACATTTAAAAAAGCTTCAATTTTTTATGTTAATAGGTTCAATAAAATAGATCATTATGGTTTATTCATTTATTTCGATTAGAATGTCCAAATCAATAAAAATAATCACTTTGTTGTGTTATTTATTTGGATTAGAAATTAATTAAAACAAAATCCCTATTTTTGTTCATTGATTATGTGACACTAAATTGGACATTTTTGTGATATTAGACAATGGTTAAACAAAAACCATTATATATGTTCATTGAGAATGAAACACCAAATTTGACATTTGTGTAAAATGGGAAATGGGTTTAGTAAAATAAGAAGAGTAGTATTTTGTTTGAATTCCTTGATGCGAGCAAAATATTAATATTAATAAAAGTTACTTTAAAATAAAATGTTATTTTATTTGCATTCCCTTATGCAAATATATTTAGAAGAAAAAAAGAGTTCTTTTATTTGCATTCTTTTATGCAAATATATTTAGAAATATAAATATACATTGAAAATGGAATGTACTTTTATTTACGTTCTTTTATGAAAATTCATTGACGGTAAAATTATAAATAAAAATATATTTTTGTTTGCAATTTTAGATGCAAACAAAACATATTCAATGTGGATGAGATTAAAGAAAAGATTCACCGTCATGTTTGTTATAAAAAAAAGGTAACATTTCTAGCGTATGAAAAGTTAACATAATAAAATCTCATTTTTATGTATAAAATATTGACATAGGAAAAAGTAACATTTTTATTTTATAAAATGTTAAGATTAGAAAAATCTCATTTTATGTATAAAATGTTAACATTATAAAAAGATCAATTTTATTATATAAGATGTTAGCATTAGATAGAATAACATTTTTATCTTATAAATTGTTGCATAAGGAATAAAGGTTCACCTTTGTTAAGAATGTTGCATTTGAAGGAATTAACATTTTTATTGTAAAATGTTGCATTTAAAAATAATAACATTCTTAGTCAATTAGTAAAATAATAACATTTTTAGTCAAAAATGTTGCACTAGTAATAAAGTTACATTTTTGTTAAAAATGTCTCATTAGTATAAAAATATCATTTTGTTTAAGATGTCACACTACTATGAAAATAACATTTTTGTGTTAGAAATAAATTGACATTATTTACAACGTCATTTTGTTAGAAATGAAATTGACATTATTTACACAGTCATTGGTTAGAAATGAGATTAACATTATTTACAACGTCATGTTTAAGGAATAGAAATTTCATTATTTACACCGTCATGTTTAAGAATTAGCAAAGTACATTTTTTTCTTAATGTAAATGAGAATTAGAAAAGTTACACTTTTCATAATGTAAATAAGAATTAGAAGAAAATTACATTTTTTTATGGAATTAAGTTAAAAAACATAAAAATTAAATTTTTATGTAATCAAGTTAAAGAAGAAAGAAGTTTACATTTTAATGTAATTAGATTATAGAAATAACAGTTACATTTTTAATGTAATTAGATTAAAGAGAAAAGTTACATTTTTTTATGTAAATTAGGTTAAAGAGAAAAGTTACATTTTTATTGTAAATTAGATTAAAAAGGATAAAATTACATGTTCATGTAATTAAGATTCAAGGATAAAATTACATTTTCATGTAATTAAGATTTAAGGATTAATTGACATTTTCATGTAAAAAGAATTAGAGAGAAAATTTACATTTTTATGTAAATAGTATTTAAAGAAGAAATTTTCCTTTTCATGTAATTAGATTTAAAGTAAGTGAAATTTACATTTTTTTTATGTAAATAGATTTTCATTAAAAGAATTAAGAAGAAAATTACATTTTTATGTAACTGGATTTTCATTGAAAACGATAAGGATATGAAATTTACATTTTTATGTAAATAGGTTTTCAATGAAAGTCATAACGATGGAAATCAAGTATTAAATGAATTGTATTTCATTAAAAGATTAACAAAGTTATTATTTTTGTAGAATTGAAGTTGGCACCAAAATATAATGCATTTTGTTAGAAATTGAAATGTAATAACCCGAAAAAATACGAGCCAATTTAAAATTTTTAAATTGATTATTTCAAAGCAATTTGAACCATTGAAATAGAATATTTCAATAAATTAGTGAATTAGAAATAGTAAAGTCAGTTTGAAAGTTTGAATTCGAACTTTGACTAACTATGCAGGGTGGAAAAATTGATATTTTGCAAACGGCCTCGGAATTCGACGAAACCTCTTTTGTCGGATCCGGGATGTCAAACTATTGCTAGGTTTCAAATTTCATAATTTTTCGAATCAATATGTGAGCGTGGCAAAAGAAAACGCGTTTGACCAGTTTCTGTTGAATTTAATCGACTGGAAATTGGCCATTTTTCAAACGGTCTCAGAATTCGACGAAACTAGTTTTGTTAGGACCGTATCGTCAATACGAAACTAGAAAATATTTTTCTGGAATTTTTCTAGTTAGTGTGTGACCCCGGTAATTTGAAATGTACGTTTAAAATTCAATATAAGGATTTAAATGTAAATTTCAACGGAAACTGATTGTAACGATCAAACCAGCTTACGATACATATCCCATTGTGTTCGGAATGGGGGTAAAACGCTATGGACGACAGGCGGTGGGCCTCGTTTCGAGGTCGTATGTAAAAGTCAACCCTTGTGCAAAATTAAATAATTAAATAATAAAATAAAATAAAATAAAAAAAACATACCTTTCCCCTTTTCTTCTTCATTGCCCCCCCCCCCCCGATCATTTATCAGAAAGAGAAAAAAAACCTAAATTAAATACGAGCCGCCGCCTTACCTGGAAGCCACCGCCGACGAAGACCTATCGCCGACCCCCACCGCCCGACCAACCTCCTCCTCCCACCGAACGACACCTCGAAACCCTCGCCCTCGCAAATCGAAGCAGCCCCCTCGTCGAAGCCTCGAACCCTGCCGCGACGCCTCCCTGAACCACCGACCACCACCTTGCATCGCCGAGCCGCCCTCTTCTTCTTCCCTCCTCCACTTCGAGATCCACGATTAGTGAATAGGTTAATTTATTTTTATTTTTATTTTTGTTTTATAAAACTGATTTATAAAACGATTTAAAAACTGTATTGATTTTTTTTTTAAGTTATAAAAACTGATTTATAAAACGATTTAAAAACTAATTTCTGAATTTTTAAAAGATGTAAAAACAGAATTTTTAAAAGATTTAAAAACAGAATTTTTAAAATATTTGAAAGCAGAATTTTTAAAGAAAATATAAACTGTTTTTTTTTAGAATGTAAAAACAGATTTTTTAAAAAGATTTAAAAACAAGAATTTTTAAAGTAAATAAAAACTGGATTTTTTTTTGAAAAGAATTATAAACTATTTTTTATGAAAAATAAAAACTGATTTTTATGAAAAATAAAAACTGATTTTTATGAAAAATAAAAACTGATTTGAAAAGAATTTTGAAAACTGATTTGAAAAAAAAGAAAGTAAAAACTGAGTTTATTTTAAGGTTTGAAAAAAAGGGGTTTAAACTTTGAAAAAGAAAAAAAGTTTAATCTTTTAAAAGAAAAAGATTTGAACTTGCAAAAATAAAGATCATATTTTTAAAAAGAGAAAAGACGAAATTTTTGTTAAGTAGAAGAAGTAAGATATAATTCTTATATTTTTAAAGCAATAAAAATATAATTTTTACATCATAGGAATATTAAAAATATAATCTTTGTTTTTAAAATATGATCTTTATATATTGAATAACATAGTAAAAATTCGATTTTTACTTATGTAGAGAATACGGGCAACGGAAGCGACAAGAAGACGAAATAGACGAAGATTTCTAGAAAAGGAAGAGTCGTGTTATTGGATAGCTACTGGTGAGAAATTCTCACTCTTCAATTTCTTTTTATATATATATGTGTGGAAATAAAAGTGAATTGCTATATATATATATATATATATATATATATATATATATATATATATATATATATATATATATATATATACGCCCCCTCGTCCACAAACCATGGACGATATTTATTGGTTGAAATTGTTGTGAAAATTGGTTGACGGCAAATTGTTGTTTGGGATTGTTTGTGGTTGGTATTGAATTGATTGAGGTTGAAAAATACCCGTTTGTGATTGGAAAATATTTGGTTGAAACCACATAGGATTAGTTTGTGGTAATGAAATAAATATAAACATGCAGCCTGCGTGCGAATTAGATGCATGATCCCCATTGTCAAAAACCGCGAGGTTTTAAGGTAGAGCGAGGAGCCGTACTAGGGACGGTGCCGGTGTAACTACCCTGCCGTTATGCTGCCGAAATTTTGAATAATCTTTGTGTGATAGAATTATTTTCATATGTTGAAATTATTTTACATGCATTGCAATTAAAGTCATATATTGAAACTATGTCCATGTGTGGAAATATTCATGTGTTGAAAAGTGTTGTGTGAAAATAAAATTCATTTGTGAATGAATGAAGTGTATAAACAATAAAAATCACATTTTTATATATATATGAAGTATGAAAAATATTCGCCTTATATAAATAATTTCAATCATAAAAATCCCATCTTTCTAATATGAACAACATAAATAAATTGTCCATGTGTGGAAATACTCATTTGTTGAGAAATGTGTGTAGTGGAAAGGTGCATGTGTTGAATAAAAAGATTGAACGATAAAAATTACATTTTTATTGAAACTATGAAGTGTTGAAACCATACGTTGGTTGAATAAATATTTTAAATGATAAAAATATGATTTTTATCATATGTGTGATATGCTAAAGATATGCGGACGTTGAAATAAATATTTGTGATAGAAATATTATTTTTAACATGCATAGGAACTAAATAAAATAGTCATGTGTTGAAATCTATTTTAGTTCGCCAAAATTATCATCTTTTGAAATGGGAAGTGTTAAAAATAGCCACTTGTTCAAATAAACGTGCATGAGTTGAAATATACATTAACTAGCTAATGTTATGATTTTAGCCTATGCATGCGATATTAGAATGAGTGGTGTTTTTAAACCAAAGCAAATCAAATATGAAGTTGAATAGAAAATGATAAATGTTAGAAATTGTATATATGTGCATGCATATCTATTGAACAGGTTAAAGCAAAAAGGGGCTAGAGAAGAGGAATAAAATTTTGTGCCCGACAAATAGGTACACATTTACTGTTTGTTTGGGTGATTATTTTATGAGCCTATTGGCTAGCCGCTTGGCTTTTTCTTTTTCTTTTTGAGATTAGAAGGACCGGGAACGCTATTTGCGATTTCCCGATGCCCCCGGTACAGGGGAGGTTATGGCGAAATTTTCCAAAATTTTAGGGTGTTAGAAAAATATTTGAAGTGAAAACGATATAGAAATTATTGAACGAACTATATTTCTATAAATATATAAATATAAATATAATTAAAACGAAACGTGGCCGTGCAGTTCATATTTTGAAACCGTGATTTCAAACGACTAGTGCGGAAGATCCGACCATTGGATTTTCCCGAAACCTCAACCGTTGGGTTCGCCTTGGAAATATCTTTCCAACGGCACCAACTTTGTGAAGATCCGACGGTTGGATTGTCTGGAATGTTTAATTCAAAATCAAGGAAAAACAGCGCCAGAAACGATTATATTTATATATATATATATAATTAAATTAAATCGAATAACGACGCTGCAGTTCGTAAATTGAAATCGTAACTTCAAATGGTTAGTGTGGAAGATCCGACCGTCGGTTTTTCCTAAAACTGGAACCGTTGGGTTCGTTTTGAAAAGACCTTCCTAATGATGTAAAATTTGTGAAGATCCAACGGTTAGATTTTCCTATATGTGTAAAACAAAATTAGTGGAAAGCAGCGCCAGTGCGTCGACACGACCTGAAACGTCGTTTAATTAAATATGGCCGTTTAAAATTAAATAAAAATGGCGATATAGCGTTATTAAGTGCTATAGACGATATAGAGTGAAAATAAACCAATTTTGTTGTGTTTGCTTGATATGTGATGGTTGAATGTATTTGATGTGAAAATTATAACTAAACAACTGAAGTGTGAATGTTGAAAAGTTCAACCCTGTGATTAATTGGTTTGAAAATCTAAATATACGTGGGTTATTTGAAAAGGCCGAGTTTATCTCATTTCAAATAATCGATCGACGTTGAGAAGTCGAAGAGTCGAAGACGACTGAAGAACGACGATCTCCACATTGGATGGATGGGCGCTACTGATGCTCGTGATTGGAGTAGCTACCATGAAGGGATTGAAGTAGTAGCCGTCCAAACATAGTGTTGATTGTACGGATATGCGAGGAATTGGTGCCTCCGGTTTCTTTCAGACCCAGAACGGACTTGTAAATGGACTGTTTGTCTGACATTGGATTTTGTTCTGTGTTGATTGATCTCTGTTAAATATATATCTGTTTGGCGGCGGAGAATTTATTCTCTTGCTTAACGCCCTTCTCTGAGACGTACGAGCTCAGAGGTTATGTATTGACAGAAATCAGTCGCATGGAGTGGATTGCCTGTGTGGCACGCCTAAGTGGCATATGATCAAGGCTTCTGTTGCAAAGCAAAGTCTTGTGGTTGATGATCAAAGTATAGTCTGTGTGACGTAGCTTTGTGTATAACGTGAATTCGCGAGCCTCACACCTCGGTATGAGTCAAAAACGGGAGAGTGACTGCAGGGAGAGCACGACGTTTCTTTCTAGCTAAGGTGGTGTCAGTGACCTACCAGCCCTGACATTATATATACTTTTCACCTGTGTGGTTGTTGGAATGCGAGGCGCCTCGATATAGGTCTGTAAGGACCGGGAAACGTGTGTTCAGGAATAATTAATCCTCAAAAGTAAGAGAGGACCGGCCCTGAAGATCCAAGGATCATAGTGGGGTCCTGGGACATTTGCTAGAGTGTCTCGAATCGGAGAGGAGCTTGCCCCTTGCCTCGACTCATGAAGGAATCCAATTTCCAATACGATATGTGCGGTTGTGATTGTATTACTAGTATGGCGACATAGTGGTATGGGTCATTTATGCCGCCTATGATCGATATTTATGATTGAAATCACTTTTGAAACATATATGCACTAGTAATAATATCAAGCACTTTTGTTTTATTCGTATGAAGCATCTTTGGCCATTATAAGGTAAAAACTCTATCCTCCGGCTTGCGTTGCATTGTGTGATGGGACCTGAGTCTTATAATGGCTTCATTTTAGAAAAAGCATTGCGTTGATTTAATCATTTACTTTACTTCATGCACTAGCACTCATTGGAGTAAACCCGTTCCGCGAAAGTGGCGTGGTCCTTTGATTTGCCTTATTATTGTTGTTAATAAGTTGAATAGATTTCTCATACCAGTCCCATGACTGACTCGTAGTTTGTTTCACCTTGCAAACTCGGGTGCCCTCATTTTCACACGGGCAGCCTAGTTACAGGTTTCTGACGCACCTTTTGGCTCATGGCGAGGCTCGACTACACCGTGCTGACTTGGATTTTCTCCGCCATTATTGTATCTATATTATGATTCCGCCACTGGCGATGTAGACTGATATTCCTTTTGTGTACTCTTTATGTATGATTCCGCCTCAGGCGATGGTGACTGATTATGTATCATTATGCACTAAGTTGTATCCTGTACTGTGCTTCTCTGATGTGATGTTATCTATATGATTCCGCTGTCATATGTGTGTAAATTATTCTATTTTCTGTTTATGCTATTATCTGTGATCTGCTAATGATGATTAATGTGTTATATTCCAATGATTATCCTTAACACCGTGTCACGGGGTTTTGGGATCGTCACATGAAATGACACAAAAATCCTCATCTTTGTTAAATTAGAAATGACGCACAAGAAATTGCATGTTTGGGTGAATTAAAAAAAAATACATTGTTATGTATAGGTTGTGTATGTGAATTAAAATATACATTATTGTGTGTTAGGTATATCTCAAAATGTTATAAAGCTAAGTGTTCTTTACTTGTTATGATAATCACAATAATGAAATGGTCGAAGAAATTGTATGTATATATATAATTATATATAGGTAAATCAAAATCAAACGAATCGAGCGTGGTAGTTCGCGTTTAGGAATTGTACTTTTAATTGATTATACCGAAATATCTGACCGTCGGATTTTCCCAAATCTGAAACTGTTAGGTTCGCCTTGGGAAGATCTTTCCAACGATATGAATTTTAATAAAATGCAATGGTTAGAATTAGAGAAATTTGTAAAACAAATTTGGGTGAAAACAGCGCCAAGGTCGCCTACCGACTTGAAGCGTCGTTAAATCGAATTCAATTATTTTTATATAAATAAAAGTAGAGATTAATCGTTATAAATTAATATCAACGATAAGAAATGATTTTAAATTATATATATACGAGGATCATTTGAAAAGTCCGAGTTCAATCTCATTTCAAATGATTATTCGTCGATCTAAGTCGAAGAGTTGAAGACGATGATTGAAGACCGACGATCTTCACGACGAATGGATGAGTTACCATTGACGTCCATGATTGGAGTAGCTACCTTGAAGGGGCTACAATGGTGGCCGTCCAGACTTCTTGTTGATTGTTCGGATATGCGAGGAATAAGGTGCATCCGGTTTCGTTCAGACACAGAATAGACTTGAAAATGGATTGTATGTCTGACATTGTATTCCTTTATATGGTATTCGTTGATATCTGCTAAATATATATCTGTTTGGTGTTTAACACCCTTCTCTAAGACGTACGAGCTTAGAGGTAATATATTGGTAGGAATCAATGTACGGTATGGATTAACAATGTGGCATGCTATGATGCAGATGATCAAGGCTTTTGTTGAAAAGCAGGCCTTGTGGTTGATGATCAAAACACGTCCTATTTAAGCATAGCTTTGTGCATTACGTATCTTCACGAGCCTCACAACCCAGTTGGAGTCTAAAACGGGAGAATGGATTGCAGGAAGAGCAGCACGTTTCTTTCTTGCTAGAAGTGGTGTTTAGGTTTTACACGGCCCAACATTTTACCTATGTGGATGATGGAATGAGGCTCCTCGGATGATAGGTCCTATAGGATCGGGAAACGTGTGTTCAGGAATTGCCAATCCGCAAAATCGTATGTATGGACCGGCCCTACAGGATCCAAGGGTTCACTGCGGGGAATCCTGAGACATTAGCTAGAGTGTCTCGAATTGGTAAGGAGCTCCTCCCAAGCCTTGAATCATGATGGAAACCCAATTTTCAATACAACCTCATGCGGTTTTGATTGTAGAACTAGTATGGCGACATAGTAGGATGGGGTACTATGCCGTCTATGATTGATACATTATAACTGAACTGTTTTTGAAACTTATATACACTAGTAATAATATCAAACCCGTTTTTTTATCGTATCAAGCACTTCTGACCATTATAAGGTAAAACTCTATCCTCCGGTTTGCGTTGCATTGTGTGATGGGACTTGAGTCTTATAATGGTTTCATTTTTCCAAAAAGCATTGCGTTGTTTAACGATTTACTTTAATTTATGCACCGGCAATCCAATGGAGTAAACTCATTCCCATTAGCGGCGTGGTCTTGTGATTAGCCTTATTATTAGATTAGTTAAGTTAGATTTCTCATACCAGTCCCATGAATGACCTGTAGTTTGTTTCACTTTGCAAACTCGGGTGCCCTCTTTTCCACACGGGCAGTCGAATAGCTTTATGCAAATATTTATCTCTTGAGCAGGATTCTGGATCGAAGCCTAAAGCTGTGTCCAGAGCATAGAAGTCTTCCACTGTTTATTATATTTAATTTGTTGTAATTTATCTTCCGCTGTAATTTTATTCGATGTACTCTGATATGTTCTGCACTCTGATGTAACATTATTGTAATGTTTATAAAAGTCTGCTGTTATTATTCTAATGTGTTGTATTCCCAGAGTTAACGTATTCGGGTTTTGAATTGTCTTAGTCGATTTTGCGATCGATTGGGTCCGGGCAAAACCCGAGCTGTTACAATTATTTAAAATAAATCATTTTAAATATTCAAATATCCATTAAAATTTCTAAAATAAATTTTTTTATTTGGTTCAAAATTTCCGGGTTGTTACAATCTCCCCCACTTAAAATCTTTTCGTCCTCGAAAAGGAAAGGAGCTGAATGTTGTTTAACGAACTAGATTTTAATTCTTTTATTAATTACAATAATTTTATTAGTTGATTAACCTTTCAAATATATATAACTTTTATATGTTCAAAAATCTTATTTTCTAAGATCGGATTATATATTAATCACAAATACGTTAATTATATACTTGTCACTCTCAAGTCGTTCTAGGGCATTACTAACCCCATCTCTAACGAGTTTTCTCATTCTAGAATGTTACTGATCCTATCCCTAATGAGTATTCTTTTATATGATATTTCTAATCCTATGCGTAATGAGTCTTTTGTTCAGTCCTAACGAGTTGTACCCCAAAGATTTGAGCTAACCAGAGCTCTAATAGCAACTGCAACGACTCGGATTTCGCCCGCACCTAATCGATCGCAAGATCGACCAAGACCGTTCAAAACCCTCATACGTTAACTTTAGGAATACAATACATTAAAACAAATAATAGCAGAATTTTATAAACATTATTATAATGTTACATCAGAGTAAAGAATATCAGAGTACATCGAATAATAATACAGTGGAAGTTTAAATTACAATAAATGTAATACACTGCAGCGGAACAATTAAATTAACACAATGGAAGACTACCAATGCTCTGAACACAGCTCTAAGCTTTGATCCAGAATCTTGCTCAATATATCTGCAAAATAAGCTACTTGACTGCCCGTGTGGAAAAGAGGGCACCCGAGTTTGCAAAGTGAAACAAACTATGATTCCGTCATGGGACTGGTATGAGAAATCATTCCTATCTTATCTAACAATAAGGCTAATCCCAGGACCACGCCGCTAACGCGGAACGGGTTTACTCCATTGGATTGCTAGTGGATGAAATAAAGTAAATCATTAAACAGCGCAATGCTTTTTTGAAAAATGAAACCATTATAAGACTCAAGTCCCATCACACAATGCAACCCAAACCGGAGGATAGAGTTTTACCTTATAATGGTGAAAAATGCTTGATACGATAAAACGGATTGGATATTATTATTAGTGTATATACATTTCAAAATAATTTCAATCACAATGTATCAATCATAGATGGCATAGTACCCCATCCTACTATGTCGCCATACTAGTTCTACAATCAAAACCGCATGATGTCGTACTAGAAGCTGGATTTCCATCATGAGTCAAGGCTAGGAACGGTCTACTTACCGATTCGAGACACTCTAGCATTGTCTCAGGATTCGGACGCTAGCGAACCCTTGGATATTGCAAGGCGGGTCCACAAATACTTTAGTGGATTAGTGTTGCTTGAACACACGCTTCTCGATCCTATTGAACCTATAATTTGTTTATTGGCGACCAATAAATCCGAGGCCTCCAAATCCATCATCCACATAATTAAATATGTCAGGGCTGGTAAGTCGCTGACACCACTTCTAGCTAGAAAGAAACGTGTGCACTCCTTGTGTTCCCTTGCTCCGTTTTTGAGTCCTACCGGGGTGTGAGGCTCGCGAGGTAATGCTATACACAAAGCCATGCTGAAATAGGCTATACTTTGATCATCAACCACAAGGCTCTGCTTTTCAACAAAAGCCTCGACCATTTGCATCTTGGCATGCCACATTGACAATTCACGCCATGCGATCGATAACTACAAATATATAGCCTCTGAGCTCGTATGTCTCATAGAAGGGTGTTAAGCAAGAGAATAAATTCTCCACCACCACAGATATATATTAAATAGAAATCAATTTAATTTACATGGAATAAAATCCAATGTCAGACACACATCAATTTACAAGTCCGTTCTGGGTCTGGACGAAACCGGAGACACCTTATTCCACGTCCCGCATGTCCAATACGGAAGTGAGGTGCTCGCATATTTGGGCAATCAACAAGTACGTCTGGAAAACTACCACCTTAACCCTTTCCTAGGAGCGACCCAGTTCGGGGCATCAGTAGTTGCCCATTCGATGTGAAGATCGCTGGTCTTCAACCATCGTCTTCAATATCTTTAACTTTAATCGTCGTAGTAATTATTCAGAATGGGTTAAACCCGGTCTTTCCGAATAAATCGCGTATTTTATAATTGAAAATCAAGTGCTATAAAGACACATCATACGCCTCATTCTAATTCAGAATATTCTTTTAATAAAATATTCATATTATTAGGGAATGGTTCCCATCAATTTTATCAAAGATAAATTCTTTTAAAAACATATTCTTTAATCTTCTTTTTAAAGATTCATTAAAACTCAAATTCGGTTTTAATATCAAAATCATTACTTTATGATTATCAGCTTTTAAGAAATTAACCTTGTCTTTAACTGGGTTAAAGAACTAATGTTATTAAAAACACAGTTCACGATAAACACCAAATCATCATCATTAAATATGGAATTTCTACAGAAATCAAATCAATATATAATCGATATAAATTTTCATATCAGACAAATAATATAAATGGAATAACGGCAAAGCCTTTTAAATTCCAAATATAGTAACAGTCTTCTTTTATAGAAGCCTATCTCGATTATTGTCAAATCGAATTTCCACTCAATTCCAATTTAATATATTAAATTGGAAAACTTAACTTTGAAAATTTTCATTTAATGTAACGACCCAGATTTTTGAACGATTAATTTTAAATATTTAGTGTCGGTTAAATATTGAATTAATAAAATAAAAGATTGTTTACAGTGAATTATCGATCAAATAATCGGAATACGATTTATTTTGATAATCATCGAAATACGAGAACTGAAATAATTCAAGTCAAAGATAAAACTGAATCGAAATGGTTCAGATGATCAATATATATATTCTATTTGAAGATGAACGATGATAATAGAAATTTTTTGTTTTTAATTTAAATTGATTTAACACGGCTATTTTAAATATACGTTCAAATTTAATTGTATAATCTATTTTCGTTGAATTCAAAATAGCGTTATAACATTTTAACAACGGTCGGTACTTTAAAATAGCGGTCCACGATTTTTAATTATGAACCCCGATTTATTTGATCAGTGGATAGGATCAAAATCAAATAGATATCTATTTAAAAGAAATAAAATATTTGTTATGTACTTAACCCAACCGCCATTTAATAACGTGTACTTTCTGTTTCTTTCTTCTTCTATATAATCGCACCCACCTTCATTTTCTTCTGAAAAATAGTTCGATCCAAGCTCCAAATGGGAAATGACTAATCCTTAATCGCAAATAAAGGCCAAGCCTTTTCCCCATTTTTCAATTCAATACTCAGAAAAAATCGACAGCCTCAAAATGAAAAGGCCGACCCTTTAAAATCCAACCATGGAAACAATCACGGTCGAAGATCGCAAGTTCTTGGAAGCCAACTGGAGCGCTCGCGAGTCATGGAGAAAACGGGGTTTGTCAACAACAGTTTGGGTATACATCAGTAGGGTTCGATGCTCACGCCTGCACCTCGAGTGGACTGCGCGATGGTGTTGAGTTCGACTTTGGGATAGGCTCTCATGGTAGGGATAGCGAAGCGAGTTCAGGTCGTCTTCGAGTGGAAGGGGCAGTGCGATGGGGTTGTCGGGGGTTTGTTAGGGTTCGTGAAAGGGGTTCTGACTTGAATTGTTCGTAGTGATGGACAGTATTCGATATCGATTTGGGGGAGCGATCGAGACTGGTGGGAGTTCGCGAGCAGTATGGTTGGGGGAATTGTATTCACGAGCCTCCTGTAGCTCGTTGCCAGTATGGCGATGAAGGAAAGGGGAGGTTTCAGATCTGTGGTTTTATTGGAGGATCAACAGTGAGTTGAAGCAGTGGTTGATTCAGCATTGATCGAATGGGGCAGAAAAGCTTAGGCAGAAATTTTCTGTGGGATGCTATGTGCCGAAATCCTAAAAGCAAGGTGAATGCTGAAAAACTTTCGACAGTAAATTTCATACAGTTGTTTATACGAATAAACTGATTTGATTAATCCAATACATAATTAGTGGAAACTAATGTTTAGTTAAAAAATTAACTTTTGCATTTAAAACTGTAATTTAATACAATGATTATGTATAGATAATCATGTAAATTTATGAATACAAAAGGTAAAATTTGATTAAAGGAGAAAGATGAAAGTAAATTTAATTTAGTTAATTTAGTTTAGTTACTAATTAAGTTAATAATCCCTTAGAAATGTTGTGTTTAATTTATACAAGGTTGGAAGATCGGGGGGTAGGATATTGGATTCATAATTTCAGATCTTACAATCGGAAATCAAAATAGATCGGCGAAAGAAAAATCACGGTGAGTAAATCTCACTCACCTTTTATTTAGAATTATTTTTATTCATTAAAAATAATTGTGTTGCTTGTTTGAATTCTTTCTGATTGTTTGAAACATATAGTTATATAGGCTTGCTAATATATATATATATATATATATATATATATATATATATATATTGGTTTGGTGGTTGGTTGGATTCCCGCAGTTTCATTAGCGGATGCCCGCAGTATCATTAGCGGATGACCCTACGCCCACGTATATAAGTGGATCCCCTTTTATACCGTAATATCGTGCCTTGAAGTAGGATGGGTATTATTACTGTTGACTAACGTCTATGGATGCAGGAAAAACAGGTTGGGGGAATCCAACTGGATTCCTCAAAAATATATGATCTGTTTGTTTGTTTGTTTGCACATATACTGTCATATATGATGTGTTAGAAAACCTGTCGATTATAATTGGTTGTTTTGATTGTTGAAATATCACTAGGCTTAAATGTTGTTATTTTAAAAAAATATCGAAAAAGGAAATTTCCAGAGTTAAAAGGGAAAATTCTATTTTTCGAAAATAGAATTTGGAATTTTGAATAGAACAAAAGTATTAACTTGTTTTTAAAAAAAAATATAACAAATAATTCTTTTATAAACAAAGTTATAACTGAATTGAAAAGAATTATCATTGGATAATTCAGAAGTATAAATACAAGTGAAATTTAAACAAAAGGGAATTCAAATTTCGACTTTGGATATAGAATCCATATAGATTTGAATATAGTAATTCAAATGGAGTTGAAAACAGTTTTGAATATAGGAATTCAAACAGAGTTTGAAATAAAATTTGAATTCAAAAGAATTGAAATAGAATTTGAATTTAAAGGAATTCAAATAGAATTTGAATTCAAAGGAATTCAAATGAATTTGAATAAAGAAAAGTCAAATAGAGATTTGAATGAAGTTTAACTATAGAATTTGAAAATAAGATTTAAATGGAGTTTGAATATAGAAATTCAAATGTAATTCAAATATAGAATTCGAATATCGAAAGTGAAGTGGATTTTGAATAAAGAAATTTTAAATGTGGAATTTGAAAATAGATTTTTAAAAATAGAATTTGAAATAGATTTGAATATAGAAATCTAAATGAAGTTTGAAAATAGATTGAATATATTGGAATTCAGATGGAGATTGAAAAATGGAATTTGAATATAGAATTCAAATAGATTGAAATGGAATTTGAAATAGAATTTCAAAATAGAAAATTCAAAGGGGATTTGAATATAGAAATTTAAATGGAGTTTGAATATATGAAATTCAAAGGAAAATCAAATATAGAATTTGAACGTAGAAATTCAAATGGGATTTGAATAAAGGAAATTCAAATAGGGAAATTCAGATTGAATTTGAATAAGAGATTTGAAATAGAATTTAAATATAGAAATTCAAAAGTAATTTGAATATAGAATTCAAATAGAATTCAAATGGAATTTGAATATAGCGTTCAAAAGGAATTGAAATTTTAAACATCGAAATATAAATGAATTTATTTCTGAATAAGGAAAAATTGACAAATTTTAGAAGATTGGAAGTAGTATGTTGTATTGGGAAAATTTTGATTTGATATACTAAAAATATATCAGAATGAAGTTGAATTTATTATAAACGAAGTTTAAAAATTTATATATATAAATATAATTAAAACGAACTAGCCGCAGTGCTGCAGTTCGAAAATTGGCGATTCGAACTTCAATTGAGTATATGGAACTCAATAGAAGTCGGAATTCATTGAAACAAGAAACGTCAGGACCGATTTTATAATAGTTTTCTAATGGAGGAGAAAAATCTGGATTTCGTTGAATAGATTTTGAGTTACATCAAAATCAAATTTTCAGAAAAACAGCGCCAGAACATTTTTAAAACCATAACGGTTTATTTAAATAAATAAAAGGATTTTTATAAATAAAAATCCGAATTTTCCATTAGAAAAATCCACACTGGAGATGTAAAATAAATGTGAGCTCCAGTGAAGTAAGTAAAATGATTTTTGAAAACAGAAATCAGATTTTTGATTATTGAATAGAATTAACTAATTTGAATAGTAATTAGTTAATGAGATTTTGAATTGGTATTGGGCTTTGAATAAGTGAATTCAATTTGGAACTTTATATTCGAAATTGAAAAGGAAACTAGAATTGAAATTGAAATTCAATTTGATTATGAGCAAGTTAAATATTTTGTTTGAACATGTTATGTTCAAACAAAGAAGTGGAATAAGCAAAATAGCTAACTAAAGAATAAATGAGCGAAACTGAATTCAAACGACTGGATTGAGTTGAATTGAATTAGAAACAGGTGAGCATGTGTTAGACAGGTATGGGATGAAGTATATGAAGATTTTAATTTATGTGCCCGACAAAAAGGTACACGTTTAAATTCATATATGAGATTTTATGCGCTATATCGGCAAGCCGCTTGGCTTTTTCTTTTTCTTTTGGATTGGTGAGGGCCATGGGAGGCTATTTGAAATATCCCGATGTTCTCGGTATAAGGGAGTTTATAGCGAATTTTTCCGGGAATTTAAGGAGTTAGAATATTTTTAAAGATAATTTGACCGTTAGAAATCAATGTATCGATGTATATAGAATTCGATAAGGAACGAAATTGAAAATAGAATATTTTAAACAAAAGGGAAATCTATAAAATTAGAAATAGAAAGCGAACTATATACACGTTTTAAAAATGAATAATTGGGTTTTATAGTGTGTTTATTTGAGTTTAGTGGTTTTGCCGTTTTGAAGTTAAGGATGTTTTCAGTCAAGGTCTGAGAGGTAATTTTACCCCAACTTGATTTATTTCATTTTTTTTATTGATAAATAGCAAGATCCAATCTCGAGGAGAAGTGTTTGAAAAGAGTTAATTGAGTAAAATCTTTTGGGTTGTTATAACGATGTTTTATACAACATTCGTTTTAACCCAAGTGATGGAATTTTGGAAATATAAAAGTAAATATTTCCTGAGTATAATTTAAGTGGCCGGGAAAGAGATAAGTGATTGAAATTGTTTTCAATTTCAAATAGAATATAATTTCCTATGTGTAGAAAATAAAAGAATGCGAGATATGGAAATGTTTTCTAAATGGGTAAGAGGCCAAGATGATAACTGAAAATATTTAGTTAACAAATAGTGATAAAGGAAGTGGAGAAGTATTTTAATTAATGAAATATAAATTAAATGGCCGAGTGATTGATGAATGTTATGGATGAATGTTTGTTTGTTTTTCTTCGATAGTTAAATAACCGACTATCGAAGTGTTTGCCAATATCGTTGTCAATATAGAGAGACGGGTTGGATTATTATCCGTAAACCACTTTGTATTGGCAGTAGCGTTACAAATCAGATTATATGAAGATAATCGAAGACGAAGCAAAATGCATGGGCTTTTTCTATTAATAGAAATTGTGCCTTCGGTTTCGTTTAGTCCCAGAACAAACATAAATGGTCGAATGTCTGATGAAGTATTTCCAATGATCTAATGGGTTGGTTTGTATAAATATATATGGTTGCAACGGATTTATTCCCTTAGCATAACATCCAGAATATTTGTGCAAATCAATTAGTGATTAACGGATCTGACGATGTGGCATTCAAAGTGATTGTGTTATAAATGAATGGCAAGTAATCGTAGTCTCAGGCCTCAATAACCGGGAAATGACAAAAATCGGGCAGGCAGCATGGCTATATGGGTCCCTCCCATTAGGGTGTATAATCACCTTTCTAGATTTTCATTTAATTCCTTATTCTATTCGATGTTGTCCCAATTGGGAAATGGTTGTTGATCCCAACCGTTGGTGATATACATTCGATACACTCAAGCGAAATGAGTGGTCGGTTGTGTGTGGGCTGGATTGCAAGACGTTCTTGTAGAACCCAGGTGTATTCTCCTCTAGAGATACATCATCGGATGGTGGTCCCATACCTTGTCATAGTTGGAATCCAATCTCCAATAAGCGCCCTGTGGTTTTGATTCTATACTATATATGTGGAGCGTGAGATGCAAGCGTTCTGCTATTTGATTATTTATTTGATGTAGACATTATTATAATATCACAGGATTTCATACCAAAGTGTTTTGGGTTATAATAAGATAAAAACCGTCCATGTTTATGTGTGGGCTGGTCTTACTATTATCTTTCCTTTCGAAAGGAGTTTTAAAGTTAAACAAATTGTTGGAGTTTACTCACACCAGTCCCATGACTGACTCAGAGTTTATTTTGTTTGTTTTTCCCTAAACTCTTGGGTGTCCAAATTTGTACGGGCAGTCAAGTAGTCGGGATTTTACAGATTCATTTTGGAGGTAGCTGGGAGCAGGAGGCTTCACCAGTTAGCTATAGACTATCATATTTCCGCGGTATACTTCGTTGTATCTGGAAACAGGTGTTTATAACTGTTGCAGGAATAACCATTGTGCTCTGATGATGGTATGTATATGAAGTTACTGATTTGTATTTCAATAGTTATGTTATATAATATATTTTATTCGTTCCTCTTTGAGATATGTCTCCTTTGTTTTCTTCTATTCTAATATTCCTTTCTTTCTATTTCTCATCCTCTAACTTCTTTCTAATAATGATTCGTATTTCTGTGCAATTTGGGTTGGACATGTTGTGTTATTAGTCAACTCAGAAAGTACGGATTTGCGGGCCTTTACAGTTGGTATCAGAGCTTAGGTTGAGCGAACACCTAGGCTTGATGGAATGTGCTCATTAGAGATAGGGTCAGTAGTACCCTAGAATGGGTTGAGTGTATATATGAGAGAGCGTATTTGTTAATTGATATAAAAGTTATTTTATATTGTGTTGGCTAGTCTGTTGAGTGATTTATGAATTCTGGTCGAATAGTGGGACGCTACAAAGTCGATAGGAATTTCTAAACACTTGAACAGAAGATTGAACACGATATTGTTTTAAAGTGGGTGAATGAAATTATTTTACCCAAATTTCTATTTTGATATAGAGAGAATAGTTTTTGAAATTATTATATTATATGGATTTGTTGGTTGTTACTTTTATAATGAAATGAGATTATAAAATTGAAATGGTTAAGTATAACCAAAATAAAATTTGTATATGAATAACAAATACAAATGAAATGAATTTAAATTTAATTCAAAGCAGAATTTAGAATTTAAATCCTGGGAAGTTAGAAATATTTTTCGAAGTATATTAAAATAATATAGCTTTGTTTTGAAAAGACCGTTTGAATAAAAATCATATTTGAATGGATTTTGAAATAGATAAAGCACGGAACTCACTTCATTGGCTGGGAAATAATTCTGATGATGATTGCAGCTTCATCAGTATTCATTTTCGAGTTCTAAGTGACGAATGGTTACCTTAGAAAAGTTCTTGATTTAATTTGTTTGAAAGAAAAACAAGTGGTTTGAAATTCAAATATTTTGAATTTGAGATAGTGAAAAATATATATGTATGTATTTGTGGGATTTCAATATTTTTTTGAAACGAAAACCCTAGGATTTGGATTCTTGAATTGGAATTTAACTTAAGCAAGTTAAATGGATCGAGTTAAATAAATTGATGAAATTCAAATTGAATAAGATTGAATAGAATTTGAATTGGGTGTAAATCATTTAGATTAAATGTGTGAAAACCAAAAGTTTTGGTTGGAGCTAATTTATTGAAATATAAAGAGGTGAGTTTCAACATAAGGGAGTTTTGGAAAGTTAATGGGTTTATTGTATTTTTCCTACCTTAGCAATTTCGAGGACGAAATTATTTTAAGGGGGAAAGAATGTAATGACCCAGATTTTTGAACGATTAATTTTAAATATTTAGTGTCGGTTAAATATTGAATTAATAATATAAAAGAATTTTTATAGTGAATTATCGATCAAATAGTCGAAATACGATTTATTTTGATAATCATCGAAATACGAGAACTGAAATAATTCAATTCGAAGATAAAACTTAATCGAAATGGTTCAGATGATCTATATATATATTCTATTTGAAGATGAACGATGATAATAGAAATTTTTTGTTTTGAATTTAAATTGATTTAACATGGCTATTTTAAATAAATGTTCAAATTTAAATGTATAATCTATTTTCGTTGAATTCAAAATAGCGTTATAACATTTTAACGACGGTCGGTACTTTAAAATAGCGATTCACGATTTTTAATTATAAACCCCGATTTATTTGATCAGTGGATAGGATCAAAATCAAATCAATATCTATTTAAAAGAAATATAAGATTTGTTATGTACTTAACCCAACCACCATTTAATACCGTGTACTATCTGTTTCTTTCTTCTTCTATATAATCGCACCCATCTTTATTTTCTTCTGAAAAACAGTTCGATCCAAGCTCCAAATGGGAAATGACCAATCCTTAATCACGAATAAAGGCCAAGCCTTTCCCCCATTTTTCGATTCAATACTCTGAAAAATCGAGAGCCTCAAAATGAAAAGGCCAACCCTTTAAAATCCAACAATGGAAACAATCGCGGTCGAAGATCGCAAGTTCTTGGAAGCCTACTGGAGCGCTTGCGAGTCATGGAGAAAACGGGGTTTGTCAACAGCAGTTTAGGTATACATCAGTAGGGTTCGATGCTCACGCCTGCACCTCGAGTGGACTGCGCGATGGTGTTGAGTTCGACTTTGGGATGGGCTCTCATGGTAGGGATAGCGGAGCGAGTTCAGGTCATCTTCGAGTGGAAGGGGTGAGTGCGATGGGTTTGTCGGGGGTTTGTTAGGGTTCGTGAAAGGGGTTCTGACTTGAATTGTTTGGAGCAATGGACAGTATTCGATATCTATTTGGGGGAGCGATCGATACCGGTGGGAGTTTGCGAGCAGTAAGGTTGGTGGAATTATATTCACGAGCCTCCTGTAACTCGTTGTCAGTATGGCGATGATGGCAAGGGGAGGTTTTAGATCTGTGATTTTTTTTGGAGGATCAACAGTGAGCTGAAGCGGTGGTTGATTCAACAGTGATCGAATGGGGCAGAAAAGCTTGGGCAGAAATTTTCTATGGGATGCTATGTGCCGAAATACTAAAAGCACGGTGAATGCTGAAAAACTTTCGACAGTAAATTTCATAGAGTTATTTATACGAATAAACTGATTTAATTAATCCAATAAATATTTAGCGGAAACTAATGTTTAGTTAAAAAAAATAACTTTTGGATTTAAAACTGTAATTTAATGCCTTGATTATGCATAGATAATCATGTAAATTTATGAATACAAAAGGTAAAATGTGATTAAAGGAGAAAGATGAAAGTAAATATAATTTAGTTAATTTAGTTTAGTTACTAATTAAGTTAATAATCCCTTAGAAATATTGTGTTTAATTTCCAAAAGGTTGGAAGATCGGGGGGTAGGATATTGGATTCATAATTTCAGATCTTACAATCGGAAATCAAAATAGATCGACGAAAGAAAATTCACGGTGAGTAAATCTCACTCACCTTTTATTTAGAATTATTTTTATTCGTTAAAAATAATTGTGTTGCTTTTTTGAGTGCTTTCTGATTGCTTGAAATATATAGTTATATAGGCTTGCTATTATATATATATATATATATATATATATATACACACACACACACATACATACATATATATTGGTTTGGTAATTGGTTGGATTCCCGCAGTTTCAGTAGCGGATGCCTGCGGTATCATTAGAGGATGACCCTACGCCCACGTATATAAGTGGATCCCCTTTTATACCGCAATATCCTACCTTGAAGCAGGATGAGTATTATTTCTGTTGACTAACGTCTGTGGATGCAGGAAAAAGAGGTTGGAGGGATCCAACTGGATTCCTAAAAAATATATGATCTGTTTGTTTGTTTGTTTGCACCTATACTATCATATATGATGTGTTAGAAAACCTGTCGATTATAATTGGTTGTTTTAATTGTTGAAATATCACTGTGCTTAAATGTTGTTATTTTAAAAAAATATCGAAAAAGGAAATTTCCAGAGTTAAAAGGGAAAATTCTATTATTCGAAAAAAGAATTTGAAATTTTGAATAGAACAAAAGTATTAACCTGTTTTAAAAAAAATATATAACAAATTATTCTTTTATAAACAAAGTTATAACTGAAGTGAAAAGAACTATCATTGGATAATTCAGAAGTACAAATACAAGTGAAATTTAAAAAAAAGGAAATTCAAATTTAGACTTTGAATATAGAATCCATATAGATTTGAATATAGTAATTCAAATGGAGTTGAAAACAATTTTGAATATAGGAATTCAAACGAAGTTTGATATAAAATTTGAATTCAAAAGAATTGAAATAGAATTTGAATTTAAAGGAATTCAAATTGAATTTGAATTCAAAGGAATTCAAATGAATTTGAATAAAGAAAAGTCAAATAGAGATTTGAATGAAGTTTAACTATAGAATTTGAAAATAAGATTTAAATGGAGTTTGAATATAGAAATTCAAATGTAATTCAAATATAGAATTCGAATATTGAAAGTGAAGTGGATTTTGAATAAAGAAATTTTAAATGTGGAATTTTAAAATAGATTTTAAAAATAGAATTTGAAATAGATTTGAATATAGAAATCTAAATGAAGTTTGAAAATAGATTGAATATATTGGAATTCAGATGGAGATTGAAAAATGGAATTTGAATATAGAATTCAAATAGATTGAAATGGAATTTGAAATAGAATTTCAAAGTAGAAAATTCAAAGGGGATTTGAATATAGAAATTCAAATGGAGTTTGAATATATGAAATTCAAAGGAAAATCAAATATAGAATTTGAACGTAGAAATTCAAATGGGATTTGAATAAAGGAAATTCGAATATGGAAATTCAAATGGAATTTGAATAAGAGATTTGAAATAGAATTTGAATATAGAAATTTAAATGTAATTTGAATACATAATTCAAATAGAATTCAAATGGAATTTGAATATAGCGTTCAAAAGGAATTGAAATTTAAAAGATCGAAATACAAATGAATTTATTTCAGAATAAGGAAAAATCGACAAATTTTAGAAGATTGGAAATAGTATGTTGTATTTGGAAAATTTTGATTTGATATATTAAAAAAATATCAGAATGAAGTTGAATTTATTATAAACGAAGTTTAAAAAATTATATATATAAATATAATTAAAACGAACTCGCCGCAGCGCTACAATTCAAAAATAGGCGATTCGAACTTCAATTGAGTATATAGAACTCAATTGAAGTCGAAATTCTTTGAAACAAGAAATGTCAGGACTAATTTGATAATAGTTTTCTAATGGAGGAGAAAAATCTGGATTTCATCGAATAGATTTTGAGTTACGTCAAAATCAAATTTTCAGAAAAACAGCGCCAGAACCTTTTAAAAACTATAACGGTTTATTAAATAAATAAAAGGAATTTTATAAATAAAAATCTGAATTTGCCATTAGAAAAATCCACACTGGAGATATTAAATAAATATGAGCTCCAGTGAAGTAAGTAAAATGATTTTTGAAAACAGAAATTAGATTTTTGATTATTGAATAGAATTAACTAATTTGAATAGTAATTAGTTAATGAGATTTTGAATTGGTATTGGGCTTTGAATAAGTGAATTCAATTTGAAGCTTTATATTCGAAATCGAAAAGGAAACTCGAATTGAAATTTAAATTCAATTTGATTATGAGCAAGTTAAATATTTTGTTTGAACATGTTATGTTCAAACAAAGAAGTGGAATAGGCCGAATAGCTAACTAAAGAATAAATGAGCGAAACTGAATTCAAATGATTGGATTGAGTTGAATTGAATTAGAAACAGGTGAGAATATGTTAGACTGGTATGGGATGAAGTATATGAAGATTTTGATTTATGTGCCCGACAAAAAGGTACACATTTAAATTCATATATGAGATTTTATGCGCCGTATCGGCAAGCCACCTTGCTTTTTCTTTTTCTTTTGGATTGCGAGGGCCATGGTGTAACGGCGCGATTTTCGATCCTCCGAAAACCGTGTCATTATTGAAAGAAATTAGAAGATGAGATAGAAAAGATAGAACTAATAGAATAGAAGAATAAGAAGTTATCAGAAATCTCACAGCAGAATTTAAAAATACAAATACATTACATCATAGGGTCTGATACATCATAATACATGAACAACTTACATCATCATGGTACATTCACATAATAATACATCATGATAGGGAAATACAAATCTAACTGGATACATAGGTGTAGTTAAACTACTAGACTTGTCCTGCAACTTGAACTTCGTAAGGTTCCATTTGCCAACCTGAATTACTTGCCTACTCATAATAAATATTATGAGTACCCAAGAGTTTAGGGAAAACACAGAAAATAAACTCCGGGTCAGTCAGGGGACTGGTGTGAGTAAACACAGTTAAAAAGATGTAAACAGGGAAATTAGGAATAAGGTGTTCCGTTATTAATAGATTCAATTACTTAGAAATCTTAAGCCCAATCCATAACTAATATATGGGAAATGACCCTTGTATTTTAATATCAAAACGTTTGATATTTACGATAGTATTTATCAAATAAATAATCATCTAGTGATCGCTTGCATCTCACGTTCACGTACATAGAATAAGATCTAAACTGTTGAGCGCTTATTGGAATTTGGTTTCTAACTGACAGGGTATGGGAGCACCCACCGATCAGTGTACTCTAGAGAAGATACACTGGGGTTCAACAAGAACATCCTGCAAACCCGGCCACATATGACCGTCCACTCATTAAGCTTGAGTGTAACGAATATATTACCACCTCCACGGTTGGGAATGACCCACCGATTACCGAAGGTAACAACAGTGAAAATAGATTGAGAAACAACAGGAGTTACTCTAGATGGTGATAATATACCCTGCTTGGGTATGACCCAACTAGCCATGCTGCCTAGCCCAACTATTGTCTTTCTCGGGTTGTGATGTTTGAAGTCACGTTACCGTTTGACGGATTATTCTTCAATGTCTTTGAATATCACACCGTCCTATCTGACAGATCACTCATTTGTTTCCACAAACATATTCTGGGTATAAGGCTAAAGAAATGAATCTCTCCACCACCAACATAATACACTTATGTAAAGTCGATGTGTAAAATCTGATCGATATACGTTGTCAGACATCCGACTGTTCGGATCTGTTCTGGGATTGAACAGACCGTAGATACTATTTTGGAATAGTGCTTGCATTCTTCATCTTTATCGATTTCCGGTATACGTCGTAAAATTCGAGTCGAAGTGGAATGTAAATGCCGGACTCTTCGAAACGATGTACGAAATATCTTTTATAGTCGATAATTTAATATCAGCTTAACTGTCTTTAATTTAGTTTACACATTTTGTATTTAGTTTACATATACAATATATAATTCTCTGGTTCATCTCGGATATGAAAAATATCTTTATCATTGATCAGTTGAAGTGTGTACGTCGTACACAAGTTGTTGTATATATTTCTTTTATTTAAACTTAAATAAATTGTTTTATAATTTATTTAAATTAAATTATCTTTTAAAACTCAAGTTCTAACTTGACGAACTTCTTCGAACAACTTCGATTCTGGGACCACATTTGTCGTCTTGACTGTTCCACTGGTTTATGCCATATTAAATAAAAACTCTATTTTTATTTAAATTAATTATTTATTGAATAATTATATTTATTAATTTAATTTAATTTAATTCGATTTAATTAAATTCTTGCATTAGAAATCGGTTCTCGCTTGTATTTACCAAGTCAATTTCGGCATCTCAAAATCAAGTGATCACCACGGGTGACCACCGACGTTCACTTGCCAAACCCACGCGCCAAACATCTCATGCCAAGCCACTTCGATCAGCTCCAAAACCATGGTGATCCACTGATGGATCACTCAAATCCATCGTGCCAAGCCACCGCCTTCCTTCTCCATTTTCTTGCCCTCGATCTACTATGCAAACGTGCACAACTTTGCACGTGCACGGCCTCCCCCGCCACCGTACGACTACCGAACCACCAGTCACAAGCTCCATCTTCGCCACTGATCGCCACTGACCAGTCACCACCTCCGATTATTGCCTCCTCCTCGAAATCGATGCTCCACCATTTTTCCAGTACACAGCATCAAAAAGAACTCCACCAAAACCGAGCTCGCCCCATCGCCTCAGACCGCCTGAGCACCTCGCACCGCCGCCACCACCTTCTCCTAGACCCAACGTCACTCCACGTCCAACCTCGGCCAACTCGCACGCCTGTGGGGCCCCCACGTCGCCGCCAAATGGTCGAACCCATTTACCCCCTCAAAACCTAAATCGAGCTCGACAGCTCGAATCACTCACTGTAAAAATCATGGGGTATTTTTCCCATGTTCTCCGATGTGTCCAGCACCTCCACACTCCATGCCCCGACCATCAACGTCGCCGATCGCCAGAATTTGGCCAAAATATCATTTTCGGCTATCTCGATCATTCTCCCTCATCTCGACATTAAAAATCATGAAACTACTTTTAAAAATCATCATTTGCTACCATGATTGCATTCGAATCTCTGTAATTCAATTCCCCGATGTTTGGATTTTCGGATTTGAAAGTGTGGATACAGAAAATACTGCTTCTGCTGTTTTCTTGTTTTCAAAACATGTTTACTTGATTTTTGTTCATGCTATAAAGGTTATATATATATATATATTCGTATATAAGTATAACATATATATATGTTTGTATACTTGTGATTTGTGATCAACCAGGTATAGATTCACTTAACAGAGGAGTTGTTTTGACAGTAAACAAACAGCAGTGTCTTCTTTGATTAACTATGGTGATGAACTCGTTTATTTTTCATTTACACTTGCATACATAGTTGAATGATGACATGAACTTGATGTACTAATCATATATATTGGTGTTAATAAACTTGTGAACTTGCATTGGTGATAATCTATGAAAGCACACACACAAACTGTTTACAGAACTTGCAAATGAAACTAGACTTCTGAGTGATTACTCACCTGTAAATAAGCTCCTGTATTCTTTCTTGAAAATGGATGATAATTCTCAGCAAAAACTTGTATTTGTGTAAAAAGAAAATGCATGGAATTGGACGTGTATTTATAGGCAAATATCTCTAAAGTTTTCTACATCAAACTCTCTACCTACCCCCTTTCTTTCTCTTGCATTTGTGGTGTAAAATTGTTACAACAAAAGTAAGTGTACCCTTCACAGAAACATATTCTTACCAACCTCTCTTTGGTCTCTACTAAGTATATGAGCCTATGCTTGCATTTAATGCAAGGCTTGATTTCATTAAATGCTACACAACACTTGCCATCAAAGTATAAGAGAATGGATATTTCTCTCCTGATATTTGTTTGCTACTAAATCATTTCAGCCGCCTAGATTAGCGAGGGAATTAGATGATGCTTTAAGGTCCTAATCTATTATTAAGGTGATGGAGTTTGCACTGGAATTTCCTTTTAAAATGGTAACTTGCCTATGCTAGTTGTAAAATAGGATTTGTCATATCTATTTTATGTTGCTAACATTCCTACACTCCAGAGTGTTATAAAAAGTGTTTCTAATATTTTCTTAAGTTGTTAAGGCATTCACATTTAATATATCCTATATACATTAAGTTATAGTATAAATCATATATATATATTTTCATATATATATATATATATATATATATATATATATATGTGATTATATACACTAAAATTGGTTGAACACTCCAGATATATTTTAAATCTCCTTATTAAAATATATATCAGAAGCTTGAAAAATCTAGCCATTACACATGGGAGGCTATTTGAAATATCCCGATGCTCCCGGTACAAGGGAGGTTATGGCGAATTTTTCCGGGAATTTAAGGAGTTAGAATATTTTTAAAGATAATTTGACCATTAGAAATCATTGTATCGATGTATATAGAATTCAATAAAGAACGAAATTGAAAATAGAATATTTTAAACAAAAGGGAAATCTATAAAATTAGAAATAGAAAGCGAACTATATACATGTTTTAAAACTGAATAATATGGTTTTATAGTGTGTTTATTCGAGGTTAGTGGTTTTGCCATTTTGAAGTTAAGGATGTTTTCAGTCAAGGTCTGAGAGGTAATTTTACCCCAACTTGATTGATTTCATTTTTTATTGATAAATAGCAAGATCCAATCTCGAGGAGAAGTGTTTGAATAGAGTTAGTTGAATAAAATATTTTGGGTTGTTATAACGATGTTTTATACAGCATTCGTTTTAACCCAAGTGATGGAATTTTGGAAATAGAAAAGTAAATATTTCCTGAGTATAATTTTAGTGGTCGGGAAAGAGATAAGTGATTGAAATTGTTTTCAATTTCAAATAGAATATATTTTCCTAAGTGTAGAAAATAAAAGAAGGCGAGATATGGAAATGTTTTCTAAATGGGTAAGAGGCCAAGATGATAACTGAAAATATTTAGTTAACAAATAGTGATAAAGTAAGTGGAGAAGTATTTTAATTAATGAAATATAAATGAAATGGCCCAGTGATTGATGGATGTTATGGATGAATGTTTGTTTGTTTTTCTTCGATAGTTAAATAACCGACTATCGAAGTGTTTGCCAATATCATTGTCAATATGGAGAGACCGGTTGGATTATTATCCGTAAAACACTTCTTATTGGCAGTAGCGTTGCGAATCAGATTATATGAAGATAATCGATGACGGAGCAAAATGCAAGGGCTTTTTCTATTAATAGAAATTGTGCCTTCGGTTTCGTTCAGTCCCAGAACGAACGTAAATGGACGAATGTCTGACAAAGTATTTCCAAAGATCTAATGGGTTAGTCTGTATAAATATATATGGTTGCAACAGATTTATTCCCTTAGCATAACATCCAGAATATTTGTGCAAATCAATTAGTGATTAACGGATCTGACGATGTGGAATTCAAAGTGATTGTGTTATAAATGAATGGCAAGTAATCGTAGCCTCAGGCCTCAACAACCGGGAAATTACAAAAATCGAGCAAGCAGCATGGCTATGTGGGTCGTTCCCATTAGGGTGTATAATCACCTATCTAGAGATTCATTTAATTCCTTATTTTATTTGATGCTATCCCAATCGGGAAACGGTGGCTGATCCCAACCGTTGGTGATATACATTCGATACACTCAAACGAAATGAGTGGTCGGTCGTGTGTGGGCCGGGTTGCAAGGCGTTCTTGTTGAACCCAGGTTTATTCGCCTCTAGAGATACATCATCGGAAGGTGGTCCCATACCTTGTCATAGTTGGAATCCAATCTCCAATAAGTGCCCTACAGTTTTGATTATATACTATATATGTGGAGCGTGAGATGCAAGCGTTCTGCTATTTGGTTATTTATTTGATGTAGACATTATTATAATATCACAGGATTTCATATCAAAGTGTTTTGGGTTATAGTAAGATAAAAACCGTCCATGTTTATGTGTGGGCTGGTATTACTATTATCTTTCCTTTTTAAAGGAGTTTTAAAGTTAAACAAATGGTTGGAGTTTACTCACACCAGTCCCATGACTGACCCAGAGTTTATTTTGTTTGTTTTTCCCTAAACTCTTGGGTGCCCAAATTTATACGGGCAGTCAAGTAGTCGGGATTTTACAGATTCATTTTGGAGGTAGCTGGGAGCAGGAGGCTTCACCATTTAGCTATAAACTATCATATTTCCGTGGTATACTATGTTGTATCTGGAAACAAGTGTTTATAACTGTTCCAGGAATAACCGTTGTGCTCTGATGATGGTATGTATATGAAGTTACTGATTTGTATTTCAAAAGTTATGTTATATAATATATTTTATTCGTTCCGTTGTGAGATTTGTCTCCTTTGTTTTTTTCTATTCTAATATTCCTTTCTTTCTATTTCTCATCCTCTAATTTCTTTCTAATAATGATTCGTATTTCGGTGCAATTTGGGTTGGACGTGTTGAGTTATTAGTCAACTCAGATAGTACGGATTTGCGGGCCTTTACATTTTAAATCTTAATAAAATGATTTATGAATTCTAAATCATATTTTTACTATTAATTGGGTTAATGAACAAATGTCGTTTAAAACACAGTTCACAATAAGCCCAATTCTTATATCATTTTATTCCCGTTACTGAATATAATTGGAAACTCTAATAATCTTAATTAAAAGATTTATTCTTTCATACGGGGTTTAAGAATAGTGTTGTTTAAGACACTATCCACGACAACCCAAAATCCAATTCCTTTATTTAATTCCAACCAAATAATAATTAATTTGAAGACTTCATTAAATCTTAATTTAAAAGATTTATCCTAGTTAATAACTAGTTCATTTCGATAAAAATATATTTTTATCTTTTGCGTCCATTCAAAACGAACATAGAAATCATCATTTTATTCTTCGTTGATTATTATTTTAAAATATTCGTTATTTAAAAATATTCTTTATATAAAAAGATTCTTTATATAAAATATTCTTTATATTACAATATCCTTTATTTTAAAATATTCTTTATTCAAATATTCTTTATATTAAAAGATATTCTTTATTTAAAATATTCTTTAATTAAAAGAAATCCTGAACCGGAATGCGACTCAATCAGTTACCATATAATTTCGGTTATATGGATTTCATGCATCGGATATATATGACAACAAATGAGAGATAATCATCAAACCATCCATTCAACATCCAGAGTGAAAATTTACAACTGTGTGAGCATTAAAATGAAATAACAATGCTCATCGCAGCCTGTCAATCTATCGATCGACATACAACTATATATTGGCACCACTGTATGTTAAATATCATCCCGATACCCGTGTGGGGTTTTTAGCCAATAGCAATTCATCTAAATACCAAATTGGTTGATGAATTTAACCTATTTTAATTTCTACTAACATGTTGACAATAATGAACAAACATGTTATTATATTCCTAATGCCAAATAAAAATGTATTTTACTCGTATAATTTCCTTATACATTTCTAATGTCTAATAAAATCTAATTTGTTTATATGACATTATTGCTGATGACAAATGAAAAGATAATTTTCATTTTCCTTTATTTGTATGCAAAATTCTATTTTAAACTTTAACAAATAAAAAGTAATACTTTATTTGTAAGTATAATTTCAAATCATAACATATGAAATGCCTCTTTATTCTGTACACAAGTTCTAATGTAAAACTTGACAATACAAATGTCACCTGGATTTGCATTCAATTTCTATTGTATAATTTAACAATAGAATGTCACTTTTATTTACATACATTCCTAGTGTATGTTTTGCAAATAAAAATGATTCTTATATTTGCATATAAATTATATTTCAACAAAATGCATCGAAGGTGATATATTCATTTTGTTGACAATTCTATTTCAACAAAATGATTTAAAGGTGATTCATTCACTTTGTTGACAATTCTATTTCAACAAAATGATTTAAAGGTGATAATTTCATTTTGTTAACAATTCTAGTTTAACAAAATAAAAAAAATGGTAATTCAAATTGTTACCAATTCTAATTTAATAAAATGAATATTTTTTGTAACATAGATCTAGTTAATAAAAATGCTATTTGTGTTTTATTTAACCAAAAATGTAATTTTTGTTTTCAATCATCATATTTAACAAAATTTAATTTTTGTTTCAGCTATTATTTTTTGACAAAAATGAATATTTTGGTTCAACTAATCTATTTAGCCAAAAATGTTCATTTTGATAAAAATGTGTATTTTGATTCAGCTAATCTATTTTAACAAAACAATAAAGATGATGACTTTTTTCTGTCAACAAATCTATTTCAACAAATCAATAAAATTAATAACTTTGTTTTGTTGAAAATTCTAATTCAACAAAACAAATAAAGGTGATGTGTTTGTTTGGTCGACAAATCTAATTCAACAAACAAATAAAAGTGATGTGTTTATTTGTTTACATTTCTCTATTCAACATAACAAATAAAAAATGATAATTTTATTTGCTTACAATTTTTATTTAACAAAACAATACTGTTGTTTTAACAGAAATCTATTTGACAAAAATATAATTTTTGTTCTAACTCAATTCTAATTCTAATTTACAAAAATGCAAATTTTGTTCTAACCATTATATTTTGACAAATATGCCAATTTTTGTTTCAACTGTTACATTTTGACAAAAGTAACAAATTTGGTTTCAACTATTATGATTTGACAAAAGTGACAATTTGATTTCAACTTTTATAATTTGAAAAAAGTGACAAATTGGTTTCAACTAATGTGTTTTGACGAAAATGTATATTTTGTCTTAACTAATGTGTTTTGGCAAAAATGTATATTTTGTTCAACCATTCTAATTGGACGAAAATGAATGTTTTTATTCAACTAAACTATATTGGCAAAAATTAATATTTTTGTTAAACTGAACTAAATTGACAAAAATGAATATTTTTGTTAAGCTAAACTATATTGACAAAAATGAATATTTTTTTTTTCATGTTTCATTCTTACTTAAAAATGTGACCTTTTAATGTTTCAACATTATTATCTATAGAATGAATATTTGCATTAAATCATACTTTTTATTAAAAAGGTGATTTTTAATGTTTTAACCATTCTATATCCATACGGTGAATATTTTACATAATTCATTCTTATATTACAAATGTAAATTTTTAATGTTTCAATAAAAATGACATGTTTGGTCAATTCTAATTTCAACAAAAAAAATGATAATTTTATATTGTCAATTCTAATTTCAACAAAATGATAGTTTTATATTGTCAATTCAAATACAATGAAAATGATAGTCTTATTCTGTCAATTCTAATTTAATAAACATGACATATTTATTCACATACATTTCCTATGTATTCCAATGACAAATAAAAGAATATTTTATTTCTTTACACTTTCCTATGTGTTCCAATAACAAATAAAAGAATAATTTATTTGTTTACAATTTTCTATGTGTTCTAATAACATATAAAGGAATATTTTATATGTTTACATTTTTCTATGTATTCTAATAACGTATAAAATAATATTTTATATGTTTGCATTTTAATAACAAATAGAAGAATAATTTATTTGTTACAATTTCTAAGCTAACTTAGCAAATAAAAATGCTAATTTTATTTTAATAAAATGTGTAAAACTTGTTTCATCTATTTTATTTCATACATGACATTTTTGTTTCCATCTATTTTATAACAAACATGAATATTATATATTTTATATATATAATAAACATATGGTTTTGATTGTATACACAAAAATGCTAACAAACATGAATACACACAAATCAATTCATTGGTTCATCGCAAACATAAAAAAAATCAACAATGAAATAAATATATACACAATACCAACATGAATTTTAAATAAAATAAATATAAATTTCACAATGAAATAAATAATTAATTTTATTTTAAAATAGAAATCTCACATTGGGAGTTTTGAATTTTGATTTTCATTTCTGTACAGTTCAGATCTGAATTTCCTCTTAATTCTGATTTGCTCCTTGTCAGTTCTGGTCAGTTTCATGTTGTAGTGTTCTTCAATACGATCGCAACGCATTTCGTTTTGTTCGATTTCGATAAGATCTGAACAAGATATGACATTTTAAAGATTTATTACATTTATAAACAATTTAAATATAATTAATTTAACCAATTAATTCTTTAATCACCCTCTTCTTCCACTAATCCTTCTGGTCTTCTTCCCGTTGCTTCCAGTCACGAAGAACTCTAAAGCCACCACCAAGAATCCTCTTTGCGCCGCCACTATACTTCACCAGAGCCCGATCACCGACCACTCCTTCATCCGTCGTTGAAGCCCCCAGCCACGCCCGTCGTGTCGCCCCACTCAAAGTCGTCCGCTAGCCGGAAAATAGGTTCGAACGGCGTCCGTTCTCATGGCAGTTTCGGCCCCTACAGATCATGATAGGCCATGATCACCGTATCAAACTGATAAGCATGGGTTTCTCATCGTTTTTTTTTTGAATTCAAGAATTAATTCGCCAAGATTTGGGAGGATCTAATGGTTTAAATTCGGAGGAGGAAGGCCATTGATAACATGAATGATGGTTGGTGTATTCTTAGGGTTAGGGTTATCTAATTTCCTAGGGTTTTTATAATAAAATATTTAATTAATTCATTAATTCAATGTCAAAGCCCGTTAATTCTTTTGAGATCCAATTTCAGCCCAACGAAAGTTGTCCCTAGGCAAAAACCCACGTTCCGGACGCAATGGGCTAGTCCCGTTAGCCCGTTTGGTCATCTCCAGCTTGTTTTCTTTAATTTAATGTATAAATCGTTTAATTATTTAATTTGAACGTACATTTAAATTTACCGGGGCCACGTACTGACTCTAAAAATTCCAAAAAAATTATTTCTAGTTATGTTTTGACAATATGGTTCTAACAAGACTAATTTCATCGAATTCCGAGACCGTTTGAAAAATGGCCAATTTTCTCGTCGATCCGAATTGACTGAAACTGACAAAACATGTTTTATTTTGCCACGCTCACATATTAATTCTAAAAATTTTGAAAATTTAACCTAGTAATAATTTGAAATTCCGAATCCAAAAAAGTGGTTTTGTCGAAAACGGAGGTCGTTTGAAAAATGGCTATTTTTAAGGGCCATATATTATATTAAATATATATAAATTCTACAACAACTTTTCTAAATTTAAAACTGGACATAAATTTTTATTTTTAAAGCGAAATTTTAGTTTTTTACATTCGTTAGAAAGATATAATTAAACAGATTCAAATATTTCTTGTTTCGCCCAATTCTGACTTATATTAAATCATGTATATTCATTTGAAATTTAAAATCGAATTTTCAGACTACCGTGCCATTTCAAATTCCTTTAATAATTAAATTAAATTATTATGTTTTAACTTCGATTAAAATAAATTTTTAGTCGTTATTATTTAAAATAAATCATTTTAAATATTCAAAAATCCATTAAAATTTCTAAAATAATTTTTTTAAATTGGTTTAGAATTTCCGGGTTGTTACACATCTATTGTGCTTAAAATCTTTTATTTGTTTGTCATCATCAAAAGGGGGAGATTGTTATATGTAACGTAGTTGTATACACAATTATATGATTTTTGTTTGATGATAACAACCAAATAAATATTATTTTAAATGTGTTTGTTACTGTACTGTTCTGTATATACATCACAGACAAGAATATAATATTTATATTTAAATGGAATACGACTGTACAAACATTCATATATTCATACAGTATTTTATTTAAATTAAATATTATATTTCAAACATTCAAACAGTTTAACTATTTATAACTCTTATATTTCAAACATTCAAATAGTACAACTATTTATAACTCCACTATTTAAACACTTCACATGAATTTGTACTTGTAAATAAACTGAATAAAATAGACAACTTTGTTTGACAATTATAAAATGATATTTTATTTGAAACAAATTTGTTTATTACAAATATCAGGACAATTCTCACATTCTTATAGAAAGCTCCTCACTACAACACTCAGTACATCCTTTGACACGTTTATATTTCGCGCACTGACACTCTGTTTTGTTGTCTTCTGTCTTCATAGCTAACGTCGGTCTAGTCGTCATCCATACCTGTCATATACAGAAACACACACAGTATATGTAATAGAAATGTTGACACACTTTTTGGCAAAAGCTGTCATATTGATTATCTGGATAACATCGCGCTCAGATATGGAGTACATCGTCAGAAGACTGGCAGCGATTTGGTCAAAGTCGCATCATGAACAAAGAAAGGCCTGAAACTCCTGGCAGATGACCTTTTTTGGGCCCTAAATCAAAGATTGTAGAGCAATGCTTTGTAACTCATGTATATCTCTGAATTAGCTTAAGTTTGAGCTTTGGTTTGGCTCAATTGGACTTACAGTTTGAAAGTTATGCATGTTTCCGTAAACTGGTGTAATCTGGCAATTTCCTGGATAAAGCAACAAAGCATCACACGATCGGAGTATGGCTCATGCACCCTTGGATCGCCCCTCATCGGATCTCCCCCCTCGGCTCGTGGTATAACTTCAGATCGCGACCCAATCTTAGTACACATGAAGACCACGACCCGATCGCCAACACTTCACTCCAGCTCGCAACCGGACCCGGATCGTGATAGCCATATCACAATCCGACCCATAACCACGAACCAATCTTTAGACCTGCAGATACCCGCACTGTTTTGACCTATTCTTAAGGCTACTCCTGCTCCTACTTTTCCGGATCGGGTGCCACGTACCTCACCACGAACCGGTCCACCCAGAAGCTCCTCTACGCCTATAAATACACCGAAACATGGCCATTCAAAAGGACTTTTAGCACTTGATATTAGGGGCTTCCACCATTATCAACGCAAGGACTTTGCAAATAGCAGAAGGCCATTTCTAATCATTCTAACATGAGGTTATCATGTATAAACTCAATTTGTAATCTCCATTTCTTTATTGTAAACAAGAGGATTTTGTGTATAAACCGAGATATTTGTACTTGTAACTTCTTAGGATTAAGAAGAGATAAAGTGGATATAGGCTTGGTTTGAGCCGAACCACTATAAAAACTGAAACACCCCACCTCCGTTAGGGTCACTCTCAAAGGGAATGCCCTAATTTTGGTGGAGGTTTATAAGTATAAGTCACAGATATACAAGACAGATATAAGAACACATATTTGTAAACAGCGGAAAAACAACAACTTTTATTTCATAAAAGCAAAAACGTGTTACAGCACATCACCATGATTGTCTTACATCCTTTCCAAAACATAACATAACACTTTCATAATCTGTCTTGATTACATTATTTAAAGAAGCATAAATAAAACATAGATAAACTGCAAAAGCCCCATAGTGGTTGTCCAAAGCCATAGTTCAAAACGAAAAGGTCCAAGCAATACATTTCTCCTCTTCAAGCTGGATGCTAAGGCTGGTCAAGCTGCAGTGTTCCCTCCCTGTGGACCTGGGGGGGGGGGGGGGGAACGGAAGAAAAGAAGACGAAAGAAAAGTAGAGTCAGACATAAAGCCTGAGTAAGTCTAGTACTATTCTGTCTATGAATAAAGAACTGGGTATGATAAGTATAAACAAGAAGTGGGAAAGCACTATAAACTTGGTTAAGTTGTCTAGGGTCGAATATACTATCGTACCCCATGTTAATCTCTGAAGCCATATAAACTAGTTCCCAACTGGCACCCTGTAATCAGGGTGATGTGATCCATTCTATGATGATCGGCTCCTACTCGCATAGTGACATGTGTCTTACGGCCCCCGATGTTGTAGTTACCTATGCTGGTCCCACCATGGGGTGTATCAAGTCCCATGGTGGCGGCCCGACACAATCCTAGAATGCACAGGTATGCTACTGGTGCCCAGTGCCTTATTTTTCTGCGCCGGAGTGTGTGCACGCCCGCACCCCGTTAGAACCTACACTGCTACACCACCGCCGTCGATTTGACCTCTTACAATCATCCCAGTAATCGTGCCCCACCCTGTCTAGTTTCAGGGTATCCTGATACACCTTCTAGGGTTACTGCTGAAAAGGGTCCCCCGTTACTAGGTTTTCTATCTCTAGCCAACATGCTAAGTTGGTTAAGTGTTTTCTAACCTAACCCCCACCAGTCCGTTTAGTTTAGCATTTTCCATTTTGATTAAGTCTTTAGTTCACTTAATCCTAACAATCCTGACTCAGCCTTAATTGTCTTATTAAGGCCCTGACCTCTCACATTAGACAGGTATTGTTGTGGCTGCCTGTTGCCGGTTGGTTCCGGGCAGTCTTACGCCACAACTCAGTCTAACCTCGGGTCCTTATTGGGCTCCATGTTTAACCTCCCACATTGGATAGGTATTGTTGTGACTACTGGACAACCGGGCGGTTCCGGGCAGGTTTACATCACAACTCAATCCAACCTCGGGTTAAACACATCGTATGTTCTACATATTTTGTCTTTCTTCTTTATTTTCTTATATGTAAATATTTGCGGCCCATTATTAAGTTAATGGTGTAAAGGTTACACCAATCATGGGCCCAACCCATACTTGAATTTGGGCCCTTCTACTTTATGTTTTCATTTATTAATTAATTTAACCCAACGTTATTTTCCCCCGTTTAACACGTCCGTTTATTATATATATGTTGGGCTTAGCCTTTTTAAGCCTAACTTAGCCATGAGAAAAAGGGGAGGCTTAAAGCGTGATTACATACACAAAAAGGGGAGTGTGAACGCATGAACTTGCAATGTGACGTTGGGACTACAAAATAGAAACTGGTGTACTTGCATAGTGGTAACATATACTTTGGTCATAAAGCATAAGTGACATGAATCAAACCATGTAAACTTGTAGTTAAGTTAAGAATATCACTATCGACACATAAGCTTAACTACAACATAAACCTATATTTTTATTCAGGCATAATGTCAAACATAAGCAAATCATGTTCATAAGACTACTACATGTTTACAAAGGTGCCTACTTTTGTGACTAATACAAAAGTATAGTTAAATTTATTCACATAACCATGGCATAAATATTCCTAACATGAAATCATGATTTTTACTTTAGTCATGAAAACTTGCAAAAAGGGATTTTGAATCTAACCTAGTTATGTACCACATATGTCATCATATAATTCTTGTTAACAATATAGACTTAACATGGATTTCAATTATGCCAAATATCAATCATAGCCTAGTCATATTCATAAGTTTGCAAATAGGTTTTCTAGTACAAAAGCATGGCTTAATACATAGATCATGGTGCCAAAATTTCAACATAGTTTCATATGAACTATAATAACCCAAATTTGTTCCAATTACGTACAAAATGATTTATGTACAAAAATATACATCATGATGGCATAGTAGCAAAACCCCAAACTTGCATGAGTTTCAATTAAACAACTACATACATGTAGCTTCAACATGGATTACATAATTTGCGAATATTCCAAACGCTAAAACTACCGCAAACATGTAGTTTTTCATAATGAATAACATAATTCGAGAATATCCAAACGTATACAATATTCCCAATCGATAAGAATCATAGTAACGCACAAATATGAATTACTTTATCGCCACAAATCAAGTACACAAACCAACACAATTATTTGTTCATACCAAAATAATACTCTACTTACAATGGTGTGGCGAATTCTCCAATTTAGGGATTTGGAGATGCGATTCCTTGTTGATTTGATTTGTTTAGGTTGCTTTATGCTTTAGAATTTGTCTCCTAATCCTCTCTCCAATCGGCGGCTACTCTTAGTCGTTCCTCAACAACATGACGGCTTTGTTCTTATTTTTGAATGAATAGATTAGGGTGAGTCTAGGGTCATTTTTATAGGGTTTATGAACCGATTAGGACCATTGATGTTGCTTGGATTGATCGTAGCCATTCATTCGAAAGAGAGACCAATTAGAGCCTGCCACCTAGCCCTAATGACAAAGCAAGCTTCTGAAAATCGGCCAAACACAGACCTGGCCAGCCAGGGCTAGACCAGACCTGGCCAGCAGGTCATTTTTGACCTGGGCGCACTTGGCAGGTGCGCCAGGTCAAAAATGTACTGGCGCACTTCACAAGTGCGCCAGTTCATTTTTGTTCTGGCGCACTTCCCAAGTGCGCCAGTGCATTCTGACCCTTCTCCGGTTTTTCGCCCAACTTCGTTCGTCCATAACTTCTTCATACGATATCCGTTTTTCGAAAACTCGGACTCTATTTCGCGTATTTTTCCGAGACGAACGCAATGGCGTATCCCGTTTCCCTTAGTTCTTTGATTTGAAATTAATTATACTTTAATTTGTGAATTTCACAGTTATAGAATTCGCGGGGTGTTACATTCTCCCCCACTTAAAAGGATTTCGTCCCCGAAATCTTCAAGTTTAGGAAAATGTATATCCTAACATCCAATCATCCATCTACTCATCCATCAAACACGAGCATCCATTGTCCTCAAAAGACTTTTAATGCTTCATGATCATATGCGAAGTGTGTGTGTATATGAACTTATCTAATGCAAAATCAGGCGGTCTACTGATTCAGTTGACCTCCTTAATGCAAATTATGTAGGTGCCATGAATCCATCATGTATGCAAATTTTTCTATTCATGATTCTACATGATTGCACAATCATTCAATACAAATGCAACATCCACATGACAACACATTAGAGTTCAACCATATACGAATGCAAACACATATGCATATGCAATATGAAGTGACTGAGCCGATCTAAAACCTAGATTGTGTGTGTATATGCAACCACGAGCAACCACTAGCAATCACTTGCAACCACTTGCAACCATCATCCATAACATGTTTCAATTACATGTTTCCATCCAAAGGGGTTTCTACCTAAAAGATAAGGTCGAGGAAATATACCTAAAAAGATAGATAAAAGCGCAAATTAAGGAAAAGGAAAGATCAAGGATGTACCCTCGAACAGAAAAGGGTAGGCAGTGCGTATTCTAGCTTCAGTTTCCCAAGTCGCGTCTCCCTCGGCGTCGCTCCACTGAACTTTGACGAGCTTGACTTCGTGGTTGCGTAGCTTCTTCACTTCCGTTCCTAATATGCGGGTTGGAACTTTTCTTATGGTTGCTTCGCGTTCCACTTCGGCCTCTTCGAGGATATTTGGCTCTACCACCTCAGCAGACTCATGTAGACATTTTCGGAGATGTGAAACGTGAAAAACGTTGTGGACTCCAGCCAACTTCTCGGGTAGCTCTAATCTATAGGCCATTTTCCCAATCTTCTCGATAATAGGGAATGGCCCTACGAACCTTGGTGCCAGTTTTCCTGTGGTTCCAAAACGAACAACATTTCTTAGCGGTGATACCTTGAGAAAAACTCTGTCTCCAACCTCAAATTCAAGGTCGGTCCTTCTCTTGTCGGCATAGGACTTTTGTCTGTCTTGGGCCGTCTTCATCCTTCTTCGTATTAAGTCTACTTTCTCTGAAGTCTCTCGGATCATATCTGGTCCAAGTATGAGCTTATCAGTAGACTCCCACCAACAATTGGGCGATCGGCACGGTCTTCCATATAAAGCTTCGAAGGGCGCCATTCCGATGGTTGCTTGATAGATGTTGTTGTAGGCAAATTCCACCAAAGGAAGGTGGTCTTCCCATGTCCCTCCGAAGTCAAGGACGCATAGTCTTAAAAGGTCTTCCAAAACACTGTTCACTCTCTCTGTTTGGCCGTCGGTTTGGGGATGATAGGCTGTGCTCAAGCATAACTGCGTTCCTACTGCTTCTTGCAGACTCCGCCAAAACTCACTGGTGAAGATGGGGTCTCGGTCACTAACAATGCTAGATGGTATTCCATGGAGTCGAACGATTTCCTTGAGGTAAAGTGATGCTAGGGATGAGGCAATTCTTTTACTTTTGACAGGTAAAAAGTGGGCGCTTTTAGTAAGCCTATCCACTATTACCCAAATGCTAGTGTTGCCTCTCCTAGACCTAGGCAGCCCATCGATGAAGTCCATTGAGATGCTATCCCACTTCCACTGCGGGACCTCCAGAGGATGTAACAGTCCGCCAGGCTTTTTCTGTTCCGCCTTAACCTGTTGGCACACCATGCACTTAGAAACGAATTCTGCCACGTCCTTTTTCATGCCGTTCCAGAAGAAAGTCCTTTTTATGTCTTTGTACATTTTATCTCCGCCTGGGTGTATCGTCATCTTGGAGTGATGTGCTTCCTCGAGAACCTTCTTTATTAAATCTTTTGTCTGTGGGACGCATAGTCTTCCGTCTCGCCTTAGCAAACCCTTATCGTCGATGGAGTATCTGTTGAGGTGACTTGAAGTCTCACCCCTAATTAGCCTATCACTTATTTCCACAAGCTGAGGGTCTTCGCGTTGTGCTGTCCCTACTGAATCCACTAAAGTTGGGCGCACTTCGAGAGATGCTAGCAAGCCTGGTACGAAATCAGAGGAAGGCCTAAAGTCGAAGCTGGCTATAAACTCTAGGCTTTGTCTTTCAACAAACAACGGGCTTAGGGTCAATTTCTTTCGGCTCAACGCGTCTGCCACTACGTTGCCTTTGCCCGGAGTGTAGGAGATTTCGAAATCGTACGAGGCAAGAAACTCCATCCATCTCTGTTGCCTCAAGTTAAGATTCTTCTACGAGAAAAGATATTTCAACGATTTATGGTCAGTGTAAAGTTCGAACTTTTCACCTAGGAGATAGTGTCGCCAAGACTTGAGTGCAAAGACGATGGCGGCTAACTCAAGATCGTGGGTTGGGTAGTTCTTTTCGTGCACTTTCAACTACCTCCCGCCATAAGCTACTACCCTTCCTTCTTGCATTAAGACGGCGCCTAGCCCTGTCCCACATGCATCCGTATAAACAGTGAACATCTTGCTCCCATCTGGTAGCGTCAAAACTGGGGCTGTTGTAAGAGCCCTTTTCAGTCGTTGGAAAGCAAATTCGCAATCCAAATCCCAATTGAACACTAGATTCTTCTTAGTCAATTTCGTGAGCGGAGCTGAGATTTTCGCAAAATCCCTTATAAACTTTCGATAGAAACCTGCTAGTCCTAGAAAGCTTCGGACCTCAGTTGCATTCCTTGGTGTCTTCCAATCCTGTACCGCCACTACCTTAGCAGGGTCCACTGCTAACCCTTGTTTGGATACTATGTGCCCAAGGAACCTCACCTCTTCTCTCCAAAAGTGGCATTTGGAGAATTTGGCTTTTTGTTGATGGACTCGCAAAGTTTCCATGATTGCCCTTAAGTGTTGAGCATGTTCCTCTTCACTCTTTGAGAAGATAAGGATATCATCTACGAAGACCACTACGAATTTGTTGAGGAAATCTCTGAATACCCTACTCATCAGGTCCACGAAGTAAGCAGGTGCATTTGTCAAACCGAAAGGCATGACAAGCCATTCAAAGAAGCCGTCTGGGGTTCTGAACGCCGTTTTATCGATGCTATCTTCAGCCACCCTTAGCTGATGAAAACCGGTTGCTAGATCGAGTTGGGAGAAAACAGACGCTCCTACAAGCTGGTCAAATAAATCGTCAATTCTAGGGTGAGGGTGCCTATTCTTTTTCGTTAGCTTGTTGAGCTCCCTATAGTCAACACATAGACGGAGTGAACCATCCGCCTTTGTAGCGAACACCACTGGAGCGCCCCATTCTGAAATGCTCCTCCTAATGAACCCCTTTTCCAGAAGCTCTTTAATCTGTTTACTGAGCTCTTTCCTTTCTCGTGGAGCCATGTGTCTAACGGGAAACGCAACGGGCTTTGCATCATCTACAAGATATATGCGGAAGTCTATTTCCCGCTTCGGAGGCAAGCCCTTCACCTCTTCGAAGACATCCGGATATTCCCGGACCACTCTAACTGATTGCAAATTTTCAACAGAGGCATCTAGCGATTCAAGATAACTAAGCATAACCGCATACGAGGGATTACAAGAAATTTCCAAAGTATTACCGAGCTCGGTTAGGAGCCTAACAACCCTTTTCTCACAATCAAGGATGGCCCCATTACTGGATAGCCAATCCATACCCAAAATCAAACCATAACCCGAAAAGCCCAAAACAAAGGCACTACATTGAAATTCTACGCTTAGAATTGAAATTTTCAATCCCAAACAGATCATAGACAAATGAGCTGGGCCCCCAATTGGGTTTGAAACAATTAAGGGGTCCTCTACCATACTAGTTTTTAGGTGCAGAGATTCTACTAAAGCAGACGAGATAAAGGAGTGTGATGCGCCAGAGTCAAATAAAGTGTGAACGGGGTGATCACAAAGATAAACTACACTTTCTACAGAAGTATTTATACCTCGCTGTTGCAGAGGTGGCGCTTCCAGCACATGAACCTGTGCCCCTGGGGTGGATCCGGCCCTCTGCCCCTATCCTCGTTTCTTTGGGCAGCCCTTAGCCCTGTGGCCTGTCTCACCGCAAGAAAAGCACCCACCATTCTCCTTGGCCTTCTTTTTCCGGCAGTCCTTTACTAAGTGCCCCACTTTGCCACAGAAATTGCACTTCCTCTTCTCTTTGTTGCCTTTTCCGCCTTTCTTAAAGTCTGTCTTCTTAGGCTGCAAACCTTCTTTCTTCCCTTGAGAGCTTTCTGCCTTTGTCTCCTTCTTGCCCTTATCCTCTTCATTCAGCAATGCCATTTGCACCAATCTTTCATACGTGGCTCCCATGGGTATATGGGTCATGGCCAAACTGTGTAATGGCTCATTCAACCCTTTGACGAAACGGAGAGCCTTCTTGTGCGGGGTGTTGACTAGGTCAAGCCCAAACCTAGCTAGCTCATCGAACTGATTCACATACTCTCTGACTGTCTTGTCCCCTTGCTTAAGAAATAAGAATTTTTCCAATTGCAAACTTCTTTCCGCATCTGAGAGAAATTTAGTCTCAAACCTTGCCCTAAAGTCCTCCCATGTCTCCACTGGTCTTTCAGCATTAGTGACTTCCCACCAGTAGGAAGCCTCGCCCTTCAATAGCCACACTGCCAATTGTACTTTTTGTCTATCCTCTACCTCAAAGATGATGAATAGGTCCTCAGTTTCTTTCAGCCAATTCCTAGCTGCCACGAAGGACTCAGTTCCATGGAAATCCTTTCCTCCCATAGCCTTAAAATCTTTACATATCTTAGCAAATGTGTTTCCCGGTGGAGGAGGTGGAGGAAAAGGTGCCGCTGCAGCTGGATGATTTCCTTCAGCTGGGGGAGGAGGAATGGTAGGACCTGGCTGAGTGGCCCTTGCTTCTAAGAACCGTCTAAACCAACCAGGTATTGGCACCCCTTCCGGCAAGTTAAGTTCTTGGGACATGCTGAAACAAAAAGGATAGATTCAAAACGAAGGATAAGAGATAGTACCTATGGCTTTGGGGGGACTTTGCCTTTTTAAAATAATATTTTCCTTTTAAAAATGCTTCTTTAAATTTCCTTTTTGAAAATAATTTTTCAAAACTTTTTATCTTATCTGGTAAACCTATGCTCTGATACCAAGTGAAACACCCCACCTCCGTTAGGGTCACTCTCAAAGGGAATGCCCTAATTTTGGTGGAGGTTTATAAGTACAAGTCACAGATATACAAGACAGATATAAGAACACATATTTGTAAACAGCGGAAGAACAACAACTTTTATTTCATAAAAGCAAATATGTGTTACAGCACATCACCATGATTGTCTTACATCCTTTCCAAAACATAACATAACACTTTCATAATCTGTCTTGATTACATTATTTAAAGAAGCATAAATAAAACATAGATAAACTGCAAAAGCCCCATAGTGGTTGTCCAAAGCCATAGTTCAAAACGAAAAGGTCCAAGCAATACATTTCTCCTCTTCAAGCTGGATGTTAAGGCTGGTCAAGCTGCAGTGTTCCCTCCCTGTGGACCTGGGGTGGGGGGGGGAACGGAAGAAAAGAAGACGAAAGAAAAGTAGAGTCAGACATAAAGCCTGAGTAAGTCTAGTACTATTCTGTCTATGAATAAAGAACTGGGTATGATAAGTATAAACAAGAAGTGGGAAAGCACTATAAACTTGGTTAAGTTGTCTAGGGTCGAATATACTATCGTACCCCATGTTAATCTCTGAACCCATATAAACTAGTTCCCAACTGGCACCCTGTAATCAGGGTGATGTGATCCATTCTATGATGATCGGCTCCTACTCGCATAGTGACATGTGTCTTACGGCCCCCGATGTTGTAGTTACCTATGCTGGTCCCACCATGGGGTGTATCAAGTCCCATGGTGGCGGCCCGACACAATCCTAGAATGCACAGGTATGCTACTGGTGCCCAGTGCCTTATTTTTCTGCGCCGGAGTGTGTGCACGGCCGCACCCCATTAGAACCAACACTGCTACACCACCGCCGTCGATTTGACCTCTTACAATCAGCCCAGTAATCGTGCCCCACCCTGCCTAGTTTCAGGGTATCCTGATACACCTTCTAGGGTTACTGCTGAAAAGGGTCCCCCGTTACTAGGTTTTCTATCTCTAGCCAACATGCTAAGTTGGTTAAGTGTTTTCTAACCTAACCCCCACCAGTCCGTTTAGTTTAGCATGTTCCATTTTGATTAAGTCTTTAGTTCACTTAATCCTAACAATCCTGACTCAGCCTTAATTGTCTTATTAAGGCCCTGACCTCTCACATTAGACAGGTATTATTGTGGCTGCCTGTTGCCGGTTGGTTCCGGGCAGTCTTACGCCACAACTCAGTCTAACCTCGGGTCCTTATTGGGCTTCATTTTTAACCTCCCACATTGGATAGGTATTGTTGTGACTACTGGACAACCGGGCGGTTCCGGGCAGGTTTACATCACAACTCAATCCAACCTCGGGTTAAACACATCGTATGTTCTACATATTTTGTCTTTCTTCTTTATTTTCTTATATGTAAATATTTGCGGCCCATTATTAAGTTAATGGTGTAAAGGTTACACCAATCATGGGCCCAACCCATACTTGAATTTGGGCCCTTCTACTTTATGTTTTCATTTATTAATTAATTTAACCCAACGTTATTTTCCCCCGTTTAACACGTCCGTTTATTATATATATGTTGGGCTTAGCCTTTTTAAGCCCAACTTAGCCATGAGAAAAAGGGGAGGCTTAAAGCGTGATTACATACACAAAAAGGGGAGTGTGAACGCATGAACTTGCAATGTGACGTTGGGACTACAAAATAGAAACTGGTGTACTTGCATAGTGGTAACATATACTTTGGTCATAAAGCATAAGTGACATGAATCAAACCATGTAAACTTGTAGTTAAGTTAAGAATATCACTATCGACACATAGGCTTAACTACAACATAAACCTATATTTTTATTCAGGCATAATGTCAAACATAAGCAAATCATGTTCATAAGACTACTACATGTTTACAAAGGTGCCTACTTTTGTGACTAATACAAAAGTATAGTTAAATTTATTCACATAACCATGGCATAAATATTCCTAACATGAAATCATGATTTTTACTTTAGTCATGAAAACTTGCAAAAAGGGATTTTGAATCTAACCTAGTTATGTACCACATATGTCATCATATAATTCTTGTTAACAATATAGACTTAACATGGATTTCAATTATGCCAAATATCAATCATAGCCTAGTCATATTCATAAGTTTGCAAATAGGTTTTCTAGTACAAAAGCATGGCTTAATACATAGATCATGGTGCCAAAATTTCAACATAGTTTCATATGAACTATAATAACCCAAATTTGTTCCAATTACGTACAAAATGATTTATGTACAAAAATATACATCATGATGGCATAGTAGCAAAATCCCAAACTTGCATGAGTTTCAATTAAACAACTACATACATGTAGCTTCAACATGGATTACATAATTTGCGAATATTCCAAACGTATACTTGCATAAAACTACCGCAAACATGTAGTTTTTCATAATGAATAACATAATTCGAGAATATCCAAACGTATACAATATTCCCAATCGATAAGAATCATAGTAACGCACAAATATGAATTACTTTATTGCCACAAATCAAGTATACAAACCAACACAATTATTTGTTCATACCAAAATAATACTCTACTTACAATGGTGTGGCGAATTCTCCAATTTAGGGATTTGGAGATGCGATTCCTTGTTGATTTGATTTGTTTAGGTTTCTTTATGCTTTAGAATTTGTCTCCTAATCCTCTCTCCAATTGGCGGCTACTCTTAGTCGTTCCTCAGCAACATGACGGCTTTGTTCTTATTTTTGAATGAATAGATTAGGGTGAGTCTAGGGTCATTTTTATAGGGTTTATGAACCGATTAGGACCATTGATGTTGCTTGGATTGATCGTAGCCATTCATTCGAAAGAGAGACCAATTAGAGCCTGCCACCTAGCCCTAATGACAAAGCAAGCTTCTGAAAATCGGCCAAACACAGACCTGGCCAGCCAGGGCTAGACCAGACCTGGCCAGCAGGTCATTTTTGACCTGGGCGCACTTGGCAGGTGCGCAAGGTCAAAAATGTACTGGCGCACTTCACAAGTGTGCCAGTTCATTTTTTTTCTGGCGCACTTCCCAAGTGCGCCAGTGCATTCTGACCCTTCTCCGGTTTTTCGCCCAACTTCGTTCGTCCATAACTTCTTCATACGATATCCGTTTTTCGAAAACTCGGACTCTATTTCGCGTATTTTTCCGAGACGAACGCAATGGCGTATCCCGTTTCCCTTAGTTCTTTGATTTGAAATTAATTATACTTTAATTTGTGAATTTCACAGTTATAGAATTCGCGGGGTGTTACAAAAACTTTGTGTGTTCCCCATTTTTACTGCTTTTTCTGCATTTTGTGATATGTGATCTGCCTTTGGATGTTAGGCCCAAATTTTGGCCTAACATTTTGGCGGGCCAGGAAGGGGGGCACAAGACAACCACAATTTCTAGCTTGAAAGGAGACTCAATGGAGAACAAAAGGAAGAAGATTAGAACTTCTACTCATGCCAATGATGCTGACGCTGAAGACACAAGGAACGAGGCAAGCCAAGAAGCTTCCACTCATGGAGATCCTTCTTCATACTTGAACAGAGACGAGATGGACGGAGTTCTCACTGAGCTGAAAGATCAGATGGCACGGCAAGATGATATCCTCCAGAAACAACAGGAAATGATCAACTAATTCTTCGCTCGGATGGATGGAAGGCCGAGAAATGCTGAAGTCACTGGAAACGAAGCCATTGAAGTGGCTCGAGTATCACCCGGACTTGGGGGCAACCCCCCGATCAATAACATCAATCATCTCGTGATACACCTCTAGATCGCAATCCGGATCGTGGTGCACCACCAGGCTCATGAGCCAATCCCAGCAACTCGCTCCCGTTTGCTCAACAACAACCAGTTCATGACCAACCTTCAGGGCCCAGTCGGATCACCCCCTTACCTCACGAACCTGCCTCACGAACCGACCCCCTCGAAACAGGTCGGGTCGCCACCCTCGATCCGCGATCCCTAGGAAACAGCTCACCGACAACTTCCATTCTCTCATACACTCAACGTTGGGGCACCAGCTCTATTCTTGGAAATTTACAGCAACTTTTTGAAGGAAATCGACTTGCTGATCTGATTCAACGCCTCTCGATAGGCCGCACTTATCAAAATGATGTGGATGACGTCAACCACAACCCGTTCACTAAGGAAATAAGGAATTCTCGCAATCCCCAAGACTTCAAACTCCCACAACTGGAGCCATACAACGGCAGGACGGATCCTACCGTGCACCTGATGCGCTACAAACGGCATATGGAGGTTTAATCGGCGTCGGAAAACGTTATGGCTAAGTGTTTTCCCCTCTTTCTAACTGATATAGCAGCCCTGTGTATTTGGCAGCTAGAAATGGAATCGATCAACAGTTGGAATATGTTGGTCGCTAGCTTCCTTGAACAGTTTCGGGTCCATATTGCATGACCCAAAAACGTCATGTCACTCGTCACAATCAAGCAGAGGCCTAGAGAAACTCTGCATTCATCTCTGGAAAGATTCAACGTTGCAGCAGCATCAGTTGATCGCCCTGAACAATCGATGATACGGATGGCAGCAGTATCCGGCGTTCTGGATAACACGGAATTCAAGAAATCTTTGTACCGAGATCCACCGCGAAATCTCGGCGAATTCTAACATGAAGCAGATAGATTCCTGCAGGAAGAAGATGCAACCTCCGAGAAGAAAGTTCTCGATGTCAACATTCTTAAAGACGGAGAACCGTTTGATTCTGGAAATGTCAAAGGAAAAGCCGCCGTCAAGAATGATCGAAACACTCAGCCCCGGAGAGGGCACAAATTTGAAAAGTATACTGAGCTCATTGCTTCGCTTTTTGACATCCACATGGACACAAACGGTGTTGTCTCCTACCCAAAGCCTCCCATGAAGGAGCCATCACAAAAAGAATGCAATTCTGGAAAGCACTGTATATTCCACGATATGGACGGGCATGACACAAATTACTGCAGGCATCATCGTGATTTGATTAAGGAACGGGTTAGACGTGGAGAGCTGCCCGAGTATGTGAAACTACCAACAGCGCCTGCACCTGCGCTGCCACCTCCTGGTCCCCGGAGAGGGAATGACCCTAGATCGAGCTCTCGTGGGCTCATCATCAACTGATCTGGATGAGATCAACATTCATTTTCTGCATTTCTTAGGCTTTAAGAATTGTTTTTTCTTTCATTAGGTTTTATGATTGGTTGAATCGGAGTACACACATACGAGGTTAGGATGTATCCCCAAAGCGTGCTCTGGACTCAGTGTCAAACCAATCAGGATTTGCTTTGGTTTTGCATTTTGAATTGAATAAGAACTTTCCAAGCATGGATTATGTTTGGAGAATTTAAGTATCTTGTCAGGATGTGGAAGGATCCTCAACTTCAGTTAAAGTATGGCTTATACTTACTATAGAACTCCAGGTATGGACTATGCCTAGGGATGGACTATATTGTCAGGCTGTGGCAAGCGTGGCTCTATTTCAGGTCTGAGTATCGATTATACTCACTTTGGACTCCTAAGTATGGATTATACTTAGGAATGACCAATGGTCTTGTCAGGATGTGACAAAAGAAATTGGGTATGGATTATACTCGATTTGGACTTCTGGGTATGGATTATGCCTGGAAATGTTGGCCCTTGCCAGGATTTGGCAGGATGACTCAAACGTCCCTTGAGTATGGTTTATACTCATTAGACCCCGAAGCATGGTTTATGCTCAGAAAATTTGAACAATATCACCATGATTTTGCATGTTTGTTTTTCCTTTATCTCTTTACAGGTATGGATTATATCTGTAGCAGGCAGACCCAGCAAGGTGATGGCATTATCGAATTTCTATGGCTCATAGATTTCCTGGACTATCCAGAACACATCCTCCTTCAACCAACAAGACATGATCTGGGGGACAAACTTGTTGACACACCTTTTGGTAAAAGCTGTCACACTAAATATCTGGATAACTTCGCACTCGGATATGGAGAACATCGTCAGAAGACAGGCAGCGATTTGGTCAAAGTCGCATCACGAACAAAGAAAGGCCCGAAACTACTATCAGATGACCTTTTTTGGGCCCGAAACCAGCAATTATGGAGTTGAGCTCTACTCTTGTAGATCTCTGAATTAGCTTCAGTTTGAGATTTGGTTTGGCTCAATCGTACTTATGGTTTGAAAGTTATGCCCGTTTCCGTAAACTGGTGTAATCTGGCAATTCCCTGGATAAAGCAACGAAGCGTCACACGATCGAAGTATGGCTCATGCACCCTAGGATCGCCCCTCATCGCATCGCCCCCTTCGGCTCGTGGTATACCTTCAGATCGCGACACACTCTTAGTACACATAGAGACCACGACCCGATCGCCAACGGTTCACTCCAGCTCGCAACCAGACCCGGATTGTGATAGCCATATCGCGATCCGATCCATGACCACGAACCGATCTCCAGACCTGCAGATACATGCACTATTTTGACCTATTCTTAAGGCTACTCCTGCTCCTTCTTTTCCGGATTGGATGCCACGTACCTCACTACGAATCTGTCCTCGCAGAAGCTCCTCTACGCCTATAAATACTACGAAACATGGCCATTTAAAGGTACTTTTGGCACTTTATCTTGGGGGCTTCCAGCATTATCAATGTAAGGACTTTGCGAATAGCGAAAGTCCATTTCTAATCTGTCTAACACGAGGTTATCGTGTATAAATTCAATTTGTAATCTCCATTGCTTCATTGTAAACATGAGGATTTTGTGTATAAATCGAGATAATTGTACTTGTAACTTCTTAGGATTTAAGAAGAGATAAAGTGGACGTTGGCTTGGTTTGAGCCGAACCACTATAAAAACTTTGTGTGTTCCCCATTTTTACTACTTTTTCTGCATTTTGTGATCTATGATTTGCATTTGGGTGTTAGGCCCAGATTTTGGTCTAATAAGAAATAATATTCAAAATTCATGCAAATATAAATTTTATTTTTTAAATTTTATTTGCCTCAGTTTTCTTGTGTGTTTCTAATCATTTTTCATGACTTGGTCAGATATGTATATTTTTCTTATACCCACTAATCAGCCTCAACATACCACACCGGTATGTTAATCAGAATCAGCATCATAACTAGCTGATTCTGAACAACCTCTACTGAGTGCAGCGGTCTGCTGATATATAATATTAAGTACACGTGTATGCAAACATGGTCGATGCGTGACAAAGTCAAACAAGTATTCAAAACAGCATGTGATATGGTGGTAACACAACAATGAAGAGCATGTATGCAACTTTGGTCAAACACAAGTCAATGCAGCGTCAAAGCTAGGTCAATATACATACACAAGTGGCAAGAACACAAATTCAACTACAAGTGCACAGTAATGTCCAGATGTAGGAAAGTGCAAATGCAAAAAAAAAGGACAAGCGGGTTGATAGTTTTTCAAATACATGGTGACACAAAACTGGGTTGAGTTAAGAGCATCTCAATATGGACATTAGTAAATACAGGCAATCACAACTCAACAATGTGGCTTGTCAATGCCAATATTAAGAAGGACATGCACATGAAAATATATGGCTGTGCAAGTTGGCATGTACATGTTTCAAGTGAATGGACTCAAGTACACAAGTATGGTGAATGGAGCTCAAGAATAATTCCAGAAGTGCAAAACAGTAGCAGCAAAGAGGCAGTGTTCAAAATCATGTGGTGATATAATTCCTTAAATTCAAACTGTTACAAGTGATCAAGCACATAAACATCATTGCAGCAGCTAATAACCAAAACTGGTGGTGCATTCAATGATGGTCAGCATATGAAACAAGAGTTGCAAGCATATATATTTATAAGAGGCTCAGGTGATTTAGCACAAGGCAAATTGGTTCAGTATGCACTGCATTTTATTTTACATATGGTGCATATAATATGTACAAGTGAACATAAATGGAATGGTGCAACATGACAATAGCAAGCAACAAATTCATACTGCATTGCTCAAACCAGACAAGGCAGTAACAAATGGTTAATGGTGGCAGTTTCATAATAGGCCATTGAAATATGTTTCAAGTTCTAGTATATCTAAAACATGGTAGACAGATCAATGGAGCTGTAATGTATAAGAACAAGTTCATAACTGCCCATACCATAATGAATATACAGTGAAGGTTCAATGTTACAAGAGGAAATTCAACCAATTGTGGAAACAAATGGAAACAAATAAAGTGAGAAATTACAGCAACATTTTGTGTCAAGAAATTCATTAAACTCATTTCCAGAATTGCTCATATATTTCAATCAGATTGAATTCAAACAAGGGCAGTAAATTATCATGCAATAATATTTGGGCATGAAATCATTTGAGTTTATTTTTAGAAAGTCGTTCAAGATTAATTCTTTCCTGAAATCAAGCTTGATACTCACAGCAAATTGATGTCAAATGTTCAAATGTATAAAGAAACAAATAATGAGTCAATCATGCAAGCTATTTCAAGGCAAAGGAATCAATTTCAATTAAGGAAATCAAATGAGGGATCCACAATAAAATCAGCCAGATCATTAAATGAAATCAGAGAGAGTTAAAGGATTTTTAATCCTATTTTAACACCGATCATCACTGGCAAATAATGGCATTGAAAACCAAAAATCAACTCGAGAGCTAGAATTTCAAACCAGAGAATACTAACAAATTTTCCATCGTTTTTGATCGAGCAAATTCCAAATTGAAGCATCAGAAAGCAACAGAGAGTTCTAGCATCAGAGATTGATTCATACATCAAGCTATCGACTTCGATTTGGGATTCAAAGAAGAAACCCTAGAAATTTCTTGAGAGTCGCCGCCATTTTTTAGGAGAGAAATAAAAGAGATCGAACAAATTGAAAAAGGGTGGAGCCATTTCTAAAGTGACCGACCAAGTTTTGAAAAGGTGACAACCCTTTATTCTTTATCTCCTAGGGTTTCATTTTTAAATTTGAATTTGATTTTTTTTAATTTCATTGTAAACCATCCGATAAGTTTCTAGTGTCTGTAAAATACTAGGGAACCAGTTAGGATGTTAACTGGCAGTTTACTAGAGTCTGTAAAAACTAGGGTTACTAATTAATGGGTCGTAATCAGGGGAAATCTTGTCTAGGGGATTAGATCAGTCTAGGGTTTTGAGCGTAGGGTTAGTACAGGAGAAGGGAGTGCGAGTTACAGTGTCTGTAAGCGGGATCTGTTAATAACTCCTAGTAGAAACCTTAGGAATGCAGCAGTAGGCAGGATTTTACAAAAGCTGGGTATATCTGTGTGTCATTTACTTTCTGTATTTTTATTTCTGCTGCATTCTGTGATATGATATTTTTAATATCTCGCTTAATTTTAAATAAACCCTATTCACCCCTCCCTCTATGGTTAATCTAGATCCAACAGTGAGCATTTAAGAAATGGTCAAGCATGAGCAAATGAATGCAAGCATTGAATTTAGCATAAGGATGGAAATGAATTAAGTTGAATTGAGTGAATGCATGCATTCATTGAAAAAGGATAACACAAGAAGAACTTGAAAATGAAGTACACCATGCATTGCAATGAATGCTAGCCATATTGAAAATATGACATATTGTGCCAAGTTTGAAATGTATGCAATGCATGAAATATAATTTGAGAAATGGAATGTAATGCATGGTAAATTGTTTGATGCTAATTGTTAGAAAATTTTTGACTTCTCAAATTTCAAATCACATTATATTAAATAACATGTGTTAAAGGTTTTACATAAATAATGTTAAAAGTTTTACAGTATTTTCTTTTTTTCTACTAAATATATATAAGATAAGTGAAATACACACATACACACACACACACACACACACACACACACACACACATATATATATGGAGATGGTTTGATTTTAGAGAAAATAATGATGGGAAACAAAAAAAAAGGAGAAAGGAGAATTAAAGCGATGGAGATTTAAGGAATGAGGATATAAAAAAAGATACATGAAGAAAGAATGTAGGGAAAGAATTAATAAAATGAAGGGAAATTAATAGATAAGGGAATGAAATGAATGTGTAATTAATGGATAAATAGAGTGGAGAGAAAGGAGGTAGTGAGTTTTGGGAAAGTGGAAAAAGAAGGGGAAACGATAAATATGTTTTATGTTTTTTTTATTGTTATAAATGTTAACATAAATTTCATTAACTACGATAGTTAAAACATACAATATATACCTTTAATACTTGGTGACTTACAATTCTTCCTATATAAAATTAATTTGGAAAAATTCATAAAGTTATTTTCAACTATCGCATTAGTGCCTATTTTGAACCTTAAAAATAAACTCAAGGATTCAACTGCTATTTTTTTTTTCAACAATAGTTCAAAGTTAGCTAGTCCAATTGTATAAACATAAACAATTTAATAATTTCCATTATTATCAATCACAATTTAACAAATTATAAATTGTTGGTTAATAGAAATAAAATTTTAAATCGTTCATTAACAACATTGTAATTTTAAGGGATGTCACATTCATTTAGACATCAAACACTGTATATACTTTATTTTCCCCAGGTTTCACAATTAGATCTACCGCCGAAGCTTTCATGTTTCAATAGAGATTTGTACGTATACCACATAACCGCCAGTTTACCATCAATCTGGGGTGTGAGGTTCATCGAGGTCACGATATACACAATGCTACGCTACAATAACCCAAGTGAAATGACCCGAACTTCCCCTTACGGGAAATCACGGATAGAGTTAAGGACAAGACGAATCAGAACACAAACAAAAGAACATTTCATTGTATATTACAACAATTCCATCAAAATACAAGAATAGACAGAGTATGAATAAATATTACACAGAAAATATCTGAGATTTAAATTACATTTAAATACATCGCAGCGGAAAATAATATAAAACACAACTAGAAGTAATACACGGATACAGAGCTTTCAGAGTATCGTTCCAGCTGTAAATAAGGATCCTGTGAATATAAATCAGCAAAACCAAAACTACTAGCCAGTCGTACGGAAAACAAGGGCACCCAGAGTTTAGGTTAAAACAATAAACTGCAGGTCAGTCATGTGACTGGTGTGAGAACTAAAACAGTTATTAATCTTTATTTTAAAGTTAGGTAAATCAAGGGACCAAGCCATATAACACGGAACGGGTTTCCTCCCAAGAATACCAGTGCATAAAACAACAACGCAATGCTAAATAAAGAAGAATGAAGCTATTATAAGACCCATGTCCCATCACACAATGCAACGCAAGCCGGAGGATAGGGTTTTTACCTTATAATAGCCAAAGAATGCTTGATACATTTAAAACAAATCATTTAATACTATTATAAGTGCATAGTGTATAAAACAACTTCAAATCATAAGTATCAATCATAGACGGCATAAGTGCCCCATACCACTATGTCGTCATACTAGGCTCTACAATCAAAACCGCAAAGTCACGTATTTGGAAATTGGATTTCCATCTATGAACCGAGGCAAAAGATAGTCCTCATCAGCTTCGAGACTCTCTAGCCCGAGCCTCAGGGTCAGAGCGCATCGACCCTTGGAACGTCAGGGTCGGTTGACTGATGTGGATTAAAATGCCTGAATACTACGTTTCCCCACCCTTTAGGGCGTAAATGAGCAAATGACTCCATCAGCTCCACACAGTCACCGATATATCTGTGGCGCCTCACAACAGTAACAACCACACAGGTGAAAATAATATAAATGTTAGGGCTTGTAGGTCACTGACACCACCCTAGCTAGAAGGAAACGCATGCCCTCCCTGATGTCCTCTCCCGTTTCTGGTTCACAACCGGGGTATGAGGCTCGTGAATCAATGCTACACAAAGCTATGCCACACAGGCGGTGCTTTGATCATCAACCCCAAGGCTCTTCTTTTCAACAAAAGCCTTGATCATTTGCCACTTAGGCATGCCACACAGGCAATTCACTCTATGCGATTGATATCCATTAATAAATAACCTCAGAGCTCGTACGTCTCAGAGAAGGGCGTTAAGCAAGAGAATAAATTCTCCGCCGCTAAACATATATATATATATATATATATATATATATATATATATATATATATATATATATCTAATAGAAATCAATCACAACGAATAAAATCCAATGTCATACACACAGTCAATTTACAAGTTCGTTCTGGGTCTTAACGAAACCGGAGGCACGTTGTACCTCGCATATCCATCGATCTCCAAGTACGTCTGGACGATCACCAACTGATTCCTTCCTCTTGGGTGTACAGCCCAATTAAGATCGTCAGTAATCACCAAACGACGTAAAGACCTCCGGTCTTCAACCACCGTCTTCATCCTCGACACATCGTCCAATCAGTTATTCAGAATGGGATAAACCAGGTCTTTCTGAATAACCCGCGTATATAATAAACAAGTGTTACATAAACACAACATACGCCTCATTCGAATTTATAATATTCTTTTATTCAAATATTCTTATACTTTGGGAAAGGTTCTATCAAAGATAAATTCCTTAAATTTATTCTTTAATTCTTTTTAATATCAATTCAAACCAAATTATGGTTTATCCAAACTAGTCGGGATTAATGAACCTTGCCGAAGTAATTATTTGTTTTAATTCCCCAATCCCAACCTATTCATCTCATGAAGTAAAACTGGTAATACTTCATATCTAACACTACGGTGTTATCAGTAAATTCAATTACCATTTCACGTTCTAATCTAATTAAAGATTTAACTATCGCCTGGAGCAAAAATGGTGATACTCCATTCTCGATTATTTCAATCTAATTAGAGATTCATTAAAACTCCACTTAGTTTTAATCTTCCCAAAAATCAATATCCTATCTTTAACTGGGTTAAAGAACCAATTTCATCTAAAACAAGGTTCACGATAAACCCAAAATCACATTTGATATTAAACCAAGACTCTGAATAGAAAATATATCAGCTTATATTCAATATCCAATTCTACGACCAACAAATATCGTATTGGAAATAACGATATAAATATATCTTTCAAATTTCTATAACAATATCTGTATAATCACGAAATCCAACATCGAAATATTGTACAGACCATTTCGATTCAAATCCATTCCAATTTAATTATTGGAAATTCTGGTTACTTTTTAAAACCCTTTTCAAATCCAATTTATTTATTTCAAAAATAAATGGATTTTAATTCTAGTTCAAAACTAGTTCATTTCGATAAAAAACTATTTTTATCTTTTCAAATATGGAGTTTTTCATCCCAATTCTTTCCAAATCATATCTTATGATTTTACACAAATTATTACTATTTTTAATAATTTTATCAAGGCCCGTATAGTCGATTTCCATCAACGGGCATCGAACCGCACTTACATCGACCTTTTCCAAATTTGATTTGGACATAATTCCAAATCGAACCGTTAGATTTCAAATCACTACTATTCATTAGAAATCTCTTTTTGATATGAACCCAATGGTTCCGTTTTTAGGAGAATCTGATGGTCGGATCTCCCGTAATGTACGTTCGAAATCAATGGTCGAAATTCGTGAACTGCCGCAGCGCGACGTGTTCTATTCAGGCAATTATAAATATTATATATATTTCATCGATTTCCTTTTAAAACGTGTTTTATAAACCGTTTTAAATTCGTTTTCGAAACGATTTCAACTTCATATTCAATTTCTACTCAAAAATGAATATTCCACATCATCGATATACAAATGATAATATTTTCAAAACGTTGTATTTTGAAATTACTTCCTTTTCTATATTCATTTTAAAAACGAATATAATCGATATAAATATCGTTCGCGTCAATAATGCGCATATCTAATCAACACAACTTTATATATTTCAATAATTTCGTTATCCTATTCAACAAATGAATATTTTCTTCAACACATGAACTTTATTTTATTCAACACATGAATTTATATTTTATTTCAACACATGATTTTTTATTCTATTCAAAACATGAATTTTCATTCTATTCAACACATGAACTTTCTTTTACTCAACACATGAATATATATTTTATTTTCTAAATTGGAATGAGACCCACTCAATTACCATATAATGTTATTTATATGGATTCTATACAACACATGTATATAATAGCAATGATAATTAATCAACCATCATCTAAAGTGCACCACACAACTGCATAAGCATTAAATATAAATAATTAATGCTTAAACAGTCTGTCAACCCATCGATTGACATACAACTAAACAATTGGGATTAGTGTACGTCGATATCATCCCAACACCCGTGTGGGGTTTCAATTAATCAAACACGTATTTTATTTGTGTAGTCGGGCGATGTGTAAAATTTATCATCCCAATCAATACCCGTCAAATCGGTGTACATAAACAAATCGTTCGATTTGTAAATGAATATTTATTTTACTTCAACACATGAATATATACTTTATTTCAACACATGAATATATATTATATTTCAACACATGAATTTTATTCTATTCAACACATGAATTTTCTTTTATTCAACACATGAATATACATTTTATTCAACACATGAACTTTCTTTTATTCAACACATGAATATATATTTTATTTCAACACATGAATATATATATTTTATTTCAACACATGAATTTTTATTCCATTCAACACATGAATTTTCTTTTATTCAACACACGAATATATATTTTATTTCATTCCACATCACAATAAATTTTCACAACACACAAAATCAAACAAGTCGTCCATGGTCTGTGGACGATGGGTGTCGGGTGCTGCTAAGCACCGTCTGCATCCTATTATATTTTTCAAACTAGAAATAGAAATAAAAGTGAGGAGTTCTCACCGAGAAGCTAAACCAAACGCCGCGACTCTTCATATGTAGAAAATCTTCGCCATGTTTTCAACGAGATCTGTTACACGCGGTTTTACGTTAAAAAATCACATTTTTATCATACCACTTCATCTATAAAAATTATATTTCTATAACGCTATACGAATATTAAAATATTATATTTTTGTATTCTCGATCATATAAAAATTATATTTTTATATTGTGACTATATATATATATATATAAATTATATTTTTATACACTTCCTTATAGATAAAAATCATATTTTATCTCTCTTCCTAGATAATACAAATCATATCTTTACTTTGTTTTCAAGACGATAAAGATCGAATCTTTACTTTGTTTTCAAGACGATAGAAATCAAATCTTTACTTTTTTTTCAAGATGATAAAATCGAATCTTTACATTGTTTTCAAGACGATAAAATTCCTAGCTTCATACGAGTAAAAACAATAGTTTTATACATGTAAACTAATTTTTTTTATCATTTAAAAATCTCATTTACTTTAAATAAATAAAAATAAATCATAAACTAAATGTAAAAAGGGACGTACAGTCGGAAATGGTGGAGGTGGGGATGGCGCCGGCGATAGGGAGGCAGAGAGCGGGTGGAGACTGCTCTACAGTGGCGGTGGCTGTCCCTTTTCCCAACGGTGGAAGGATTTGGGGCTGGGGTCTTTGAGGGGGTGCGGTAAGGAGTAGAGGAGGAGGGGAAGATGGAGAAGGCGAAGATAGGAGGAGGGGGCGCGCCTGAGGTGGGGCGTGGCGGCGACAGGCCACGGTGGCCGATGGAGGAGGAGGCGGTTTTTTATTCTTTTCTGATTTGAGCGACAGTTTTGACTAATGAGGGTAGAGAGAGAGGGTGAAGAGATTATATAATATATATGTATATATATATTTAATTATTTTAAATTCTAAAAGCAACTTTTTGTTTTCAACTCGAAATTGAACCCACCGACTGTCGTCCCTAGCTAATTACCCTCATTCCGAACACAATGGGATATGCATCATAAGCTGATTCGATCGTTTCGATCAGTTTTTGTCAAAATCAAAATATAACTTTATATATTGAATTTGGACGCGTATTTCAATTTATCGGGGCCACATAAGGACTTTAAAAATTCCAGAAAAATCATCACTCGTTCATTTCATAACTCGATTACGCTACATTGACAATTAATGACATGTCATTGATTTCTATCAATACATAACCTCTACGTTCATTTGTCTTAGAGAAGAATAATTTACTACCACAAATTTGATATATATTAACTAAAATTAGTGCTACACAGTCAATCTCAATGTCAGACACACAATCCATACAAGTCCGTTCTTGATTTGAACGGAATAACAATCCAAAAATCTCTAAATATTTCAGATCTCATGCCACTTATAATCTCGTATCGAGTGATCGGCCCAAACGAGACGACATAACTAATCAATCCAAACAATTCGAAGATTCTCGGTCTTCACTTATTGATTTCCAAGTATTCAATTTCTTTATAACGTCGTATGATTACTTGGAAGGGTTTTCGAACATATATTCGACCTCAGTCTTTCCATGTAATAAGCGCATGCTTAAAACAATAGTTATGGATCATTTCGGATTTCTCATATAAACCTCCCTCCAAATTGTTATTGATTCAGTTATAATCAATGTTGGATTTATTACAGTTTCCATAAACCCCGTTATTGCTTTAACACCTTTGGTGAAATTAAATATACGTTTTCAAATCTAATATTTCAAAACAAAATTCCTTTATTCATTATCATTTTCATAAGTTTCCAGAAATTACCAAATCTTAATTTGGTTTAGATTCCATTACTGATAATTCAAAAAATTCATATTTCAAAGTAGAATATACTTCTCATATCAAATATCACAATCCTTTCAAACTAGTTTATATTCAAAATATAACATATTTCATATCGAGATATCATAATCATTACAGAATCAAATTTCATATCAATATCCTGATTATTTAAACATTGATTTTTATTGAAAGGGGAATATATTTTTATTTCAAATCTCAATCTGAATCTATGGTTTAAATTGAGAACAATTCTAATTTAGGAAGAAATTACAAATATTTAAATAACTTGGAAAATAGATGATTATAAATAAAACCCTTTTTCTTTGAAAAAATATATATTAAAATAATTAGAGTATAATAAAATAATTTAAATCACTATATACATACATATATATTAAAATGCTTTACTAAAAAATAATATATTTTTATAATAAACAATATAATTTAATTCAAAACTATAGGTATATAGATAGTTAACAAATTTTAAACCATAATTGTTCTTTCTCCAAATTTCAATAACTTGAGATTTATTTGATGCCCGTAACATCTAGGGTGAACAGTGGGATTAATACGCACAAATAAACATACACATCATATATTAAATAACAGGAACAATTTACATTAGCGATATCCATTAAATAATCAGTACAAGGCACCCATCACAACCATTTCATCCAAACAAGCAATATTATATCGTTTCACTAGTTAACAAATGTTGGGGTTTCAAAATAGCAATTTAATTTCGAATAAATATTTTAATGTCGATTCTAAATTTAACACTATAATTAACTTGTATGTCAGTTTAAGCAACCATCAACAATCAATCACAATCAGATAATCCAATTTATTTCATAATTTAATTTAATAAATATGGGAATATGTAACATCCTAGAATTTTAACGATTTAATAATTAACTAATTTAATTATTTTAATATAGTGGTTAGATAATTCCAATGAGTTGAATTCAAATATTTTGAATGTTGAATTAATTTAAATAGTAGAATAATAAAATATATTTTTCCAAAATAGTTGGAAATAACCAAATTGACGATCTAGTGTAAAGTGGATAATTTAATAGATTACATTCAGTTTAGAATTGAATTAGTTTGAGCGAATTAATTATAATATAATTTAAATCGAGCTGTAATGTCGTGGTAGTTCGTAATATGGAGTTTTGAACTTCAAACAACTACACATGATTCATTTTAAATTGGATTTCTTCGAAATAAGGAACGTTGAAATCAATTAAACCGTATTTTTCTAATGGAACTGAAAAATCAAGATTTCGGATTATATATTATAAGTTATGTCCAAATTAAATATCCAGAAAAGCAGCAGCATAATCGGTTTTGACCAAACGGTTATTTAATATATTTAAATATCGGTTTCGTATTTGGACAAGATTTTTGAGACATAGTTATAATTTAATTTTTTAAAATTTTAATGTAATTTTTAATTTGGAAAATAAGCAACTTTTTATTTGGAGTATTTTGCACCCTTAATCAGCATTTTGGGACTTCACAGAATAAGTTAACTAGTCTGTATTATTACATGTCAAGGATCGTGGCACCTCGCTAGACAGGACTGTACGAAGTTTTTCATAATAGGGTACACGAAACATTTTAGCTCCTATAGAGATGAATAATCATTCTAAAATGGTGACATTCGGCCGGTACATCCTCTAGAACATGCTTCATTATACATAGGCGTCCATCATTTGGTATCCATTCATTTTAATTTATTGAATACCTGCTATGATCTGGGAAATACTCTAAATATTCAATTAGCTAAAATATCAACTACCGTTGCGTCCTTCGTCTCTTGACCATGAGTATTCATCAATGAACCACTGTTTTGTTTCAGACGAAAGTTGCAAACATTGTGCCACTGCTTAATGTATCAGTATCCAATAACAATGAATAGTAGAACATAAATATAAAAATATATATTAGGAAAAGCTGAACACACCCTAACACCACATGCTACTACCTATATTGTGCAAGCAAAAGAAAGTTTATTGCATCCTTACCCTATACACTAGGAATCCCTGTCTTGGCTAATCAAATATTTAAAGAAACCTACAAACCTAATCTACTACATACGACATGCTACTCCTTGGCACTTAAGTAATGTAAATATTATAAATACAGGACATAAGTCTCTCTCTTTTTGATTTTCTAAAATCGAACATACAAAATTCAAAAATGATAAGATCGTATTTGAGATCCTAGAAGAGGGGGCATGAACCTCGTTTAGATTTATTATGGCGTTGGCGATGGTTTGTTCAAACCTGTACACGGGGCGTTGGAATGGACGTCAAAGTTCAAGCAGGGTAGTCTCTGGCAGTGGAAAGTCCAGGCATTTTGAAGTAGGGTTCAAACATGTAAAATGGAAAACGGGTACATTGCTATGCGTGAGGTGCAGAAGACGAAATCAAATTGGGAGGGTAATTTTGTAAAGAGTGTATGAGCTGCGGTTTTCAAGCCATGGAACTATGGAGCATGGTGTGGAAGGTTAGTAAAGAATAGGTGGAGCGGTGCTCTTTAATTAAGGGAGTCATTCATAAACTTTGCTGGAGAGGGAGATTTACAAGTGCTTTCGAAGTGGAAGAATAATATTATATGCACTACTGTGCTGTTTTGTTTGAGAGCACGAGGGTAAGTTCCAAAACATAGATCAACGGTTGAAGGTGTTCAAGGAGAAGAGAGGGAACATGGCTGAGACGGTTAGCAGAATGGTGGAGTAACGTGAATATACGGAGACGAGAGGAAACGAATATGGCATGTTATGAATAGTAAAACAATTGGGAAGAAGAAAGTTTGGCGGTGGGTGATGGTTCGGAGCTTGAGTTGGACATTAACAGAGCAACAACGTTCTTTTTCTTCAATCAGGGAAGATGAGTGTTGTATGAAGATAGGTCTGCGTGGTGGGTGGGCTGATGGAATGGACTGGTTCTTTTTATTAAAAAAATAAATAAATAAGCCCATAAAGGGGAGGACGTGAATTAGCCTGAAGAAAAGTAAAAATGGGATTGCATACGGTTGTACAGGTGAGTGATGCATGGGAATATTCGTGCAATTTTGGATAGTGCTGCAGGCTTGCAAATGCTGTGTATATACGCATGAACATGGTTTTCGATTTGCAAGCTTGAACATGGGTGCGTTATATAAGTGTTATGCCAATTTAATGACAGAGAAATGGGAAATAGTTTACCGAGCGAGTTCGAAACTTCATCGGGGAGGTAGCTTCTGCATGGATTGAATCGAAATGGCATGAAGCGACTTAAAAATAGTAAGGCCCAATATATAATAAATATAAATTTAATTTAATTAGTGGAGTAACTTGTTAATGTAATATTTCACTCGTACGTTGTTAGTTTCACGAACTGTCTGATCTGTTGAGATTGTTTGGTCGCAGGCTACGTACTAGAGCCAGTTTGAAGAGATTTGAAGCTCGTCGAAATTTATAGCAAAATAAAACGCTCGGTTCAAATTGTCGACCATTAATCATTATTTAATGATTAACGACCAAGGTGAGTAAACTCACTAACTCTATCCAGTTTATAAATTTCATAAATATTATTTAATACTGCTAAGTATGGTTGTTTGGATGAACTGTTTATAATCTAGTGTAAGTTATAGACACAGTTATTTACAAAAACGTTTGTTAAATAGTGATCATATTTATCATAATATGTCGTGATGATATGGAATAGATAATATTGATGTTAACTAACATTTGTGGATGCATGGAACAGGTTGGAGTAATCCAGCTAGATTCCTCAACAATCATATTGTTGTTTTCATATATTATATTATGTGATAAAAAATCTGTTATTGATTATTGTTTGTTTGAAATATGAATTTACAATGGCCCGAAATAACTGTTATTTAAAATACCGTAGAAATATACGAGAGTGATTCGAGTTTAAAAAGGAAAATTCTATTATTTAATAATAGAAATTAATCTTGATTCGGTTAGAATAACATAACTTGTTTTAAGATAATAAACAAGTAATTTGATTTGGAAATGATATTTATAAGGGAATGAAATAAGTATTATTGGATAAATAGTTAATACTTGATTTAAAACCAAGAAATTATAATAGAATATGTGATCAAGATCAAGTTATAAACTTGATATTTATTGAACAAGAATATGACTTATAAATGGAGTTCTATGAAGTCGAATAGGGATTAAATTAGAAATAACTCGGTAAACAAGATTTGGACTTGTTAGGGAATTTATTACCTAAACAAAAATTTATTTGATAAGAGTGTTCTGATTTCTATAAAAAGGATAATATTCACGTTTAAAGTGAATAATGTTGTAAAAGCTAACGTTTTATAGATCAAAATGGTTATAATGGAAATTGGAAATATTTTCCAATGTAATTAATGTAGATACAGAAAATAAGAAATGTGAAAAAGAGGGAAATGATTCCGAACGTTAAAAACATATATTTTCTGAAACAAGGGAAAACAAGAGAACAATATTTAGTAATGTTTTTCCAAAGGGCGTGAAGGGCTAAAACATGTTTTGGGAAAAATCTGGGAAGATATGAGAAACTGAAAAGTTAATGTTAAACAAAAAGGGCCAGTGATTGTGTGATGTTTAGTTGTACATTTGAATGAATGTTTGTTTTTACTTTGATAATTATATAACTGAAAATCGAAGTGTTTTGACCATTGTTGTCAATACGGAGAGACCGGTTGGATATATTATCCTAAAACCACTCCGTATAGGTATAGGCATTGCGAATTAGAGTATGCTGAAGATAATTGAGGATATAGTGAAATTCAAGGGTCGTTCTGTTCCAGAATAGTGCTTTTGGTTTGTCCAGACCCAGGACAAATTGTATGGACGAATGTCTGACAGAGTATTCCTAACAGATCACATAAGATGATCTTTTCAAGGTATTACGTCTGGTGGCAGAGGAATTCGTTTCTCTTAGCTCTTATACCCGTAATAGGTTGTGAAGATCAACAAGTGATTGGATGGGTTTGACGATGAGGCATTCAAAGTGTATGGTGGTCAAATGTTCTAAAAGTAAACGTAGCCTCTAGCCTCACAACTGGGAAATGACAAAAATCGGGTAGACAGCATGGCTAGATGGGTTATACCCAAGCAGGGTGTATTATCACCGATCTAGAGAAAATTCATATTTGTTCTTCTTTCGATTCTGTATCTTCGGATTACAATTGGATGGCCACCAACAGTGGGAGACAATATATTCGCTACACTTAAGCTAAATGAGTGAGCGGTCATGTGTGGCTGGGTTGCAAGACCTTCTTGTTGAACCCCAGTGTATACCCTCTAGATTACACTGATCGGAAGGTGATCTCATACCTTGTCTGTTGGAATCCAATCTCCAATAAGAGCCCTGTGGTTTTTGATTTTATACTATATATGTGGAGCGTGAGATGTAAGCGTTCTGCTATTTGATTATTTACTTGATTAGACATTATTATAATATCACTGGATTTTGATACCAAAATATTTTGGGTTATAGTAAGGTAAAAACCATCCATGTTTATATGTGGGTTGGTCTTACTATTCTCCTTTTATTTCAAGAGTATTTGGAAGTTAAACAATTGGTTGGAGTTTACTTACACCAGTCCCATGACTGACCCAGAGTTTTTTTTTTTTTTTGTGTTTTCCTTAAACTCTTGGGTGCCCAAATTTGTATGGACAGTCAAATGTTTAAGTATTTTACAGATACACTTGGAGGAGCTCGAAGCAGGAGGCTTCACCGTTAGTAATTTAGAGATTATTTCCGCTGTGATGTATATGAGTTGTACTCTGATATGGTATGTTATACAAATTCAGATTTGTATTTCAAAGTTATGTTTTATAATATATTTTATTCGTTCTGGTGTGAGATTCGTGTTTACTCTGATTCGGTTCTGATGTTCTTATTACTCTTTTATTCTATTAGTTCTATCTTTCTACTTCTCATCCTCTAACTTCATTCTCTTAACATTCTTCTTTTCTACATAATTTGGGTTGACCGTGTTAGTAAAATGTTAGGTTAAATTGTTATGGAAAAGTGGGATGTTACAACGTGGTATCAGAGTGAAGGTTAACTCATTACCTTGGCTCTGTGGCGTAACTCAATAGAAATGGAGTTACTAATAGTCTAGATTAAGTTTGATTGTATATATATGAGCACGTATTTGTAGATTTGTATAAAAACTATTTTATATTGTGTTGATTGATCTGATTGAGTGTTATATAAATTCCAGATCGACGCGTTTAGCTGATGTGGTCAATAGGGATTTATAAACGCTTGGATAGAATAATTCGACGTAGTATTGTTTTAAAAAGCTGGGTGAATGAAATAATTTTACCCAAAATATATTTTAACATAAAAAGAAGTATATATTTTGATATCATTATAATATTGGGTGTGTTGATCAAACAAGACTACAATTGAGATGGTTGTAGGCAACCAATCAGGATTCATATAATGTAATGTAAAAATCAGGTAGATTAATTCTGAATCTAAAATGGAATTGAAATTAAAACTTTTAGAAACTTGGAAAATTATTTGAATTTTGGATTATATATAGGAATTTTAAAATCCTGGGTGAATTTGGAAATGTTTTCCAAGCATTTTGAAAGGATGTTTTGAAGAAATTTCAAAATAAAGTGTTTAAAAAAAATAAGTTTTGAAAGCGACATAGTATTGAACTCACTTCGTTTATTGGGAAATAATTCCGATGATGAAGTCGACCATCATCGGTGTTCATTTTCGAGTTTCTAAGCGACGGATTACTACCAAGAATATTATTTTGAGAAGATAAGTATTTTTAAACTTGAAAAAGGAAGTTGATTTTAGAAAAGCAAAGTTGTTTAAAACCCCAGGAAGAGATTATTTAAATTAAAAACATATATACAAGATGAATTTATATTATTGGAATATAAATTTACTTAAGGAAATAAATAGAAAAATGAAATTTAACTGAAATCAGTTAAGAGGAAATTGAATGGTAATAAAATAATGTTGACTAAAATTGGATTTTTGAATAAAATTGGACTCAGGTTAGTAAGTGGACTGGGTTGTGTCTTTTGAATTGAAATAGAATTGGATTGTTAAGTAAAAGTACAGAATTGAAATTGAGATTGGAGTTTGGAATGGAGTTGGCTTGGATGTAAGAGAATTATTGGTTATGGATGAACTGACTGGATATCTGTTGAAAATGCATTTGTGTATGCTGAATGGATTGAAAATGGAAGAGATAGAGTTGGATGTCCAACAAAAAGGTACATGTTTATATTATATTGGGTATGAGATATTTATGAGCTATTTTGGGCAAGCTACTTGGCTATTTTGTTTTGGATTGGAGAAGCCCAGAGAGGCGAGTTGTAGTTGTACCGATTGAGCCGTGCAATAGAGATGCTGGCAAAATTTATCAAAAATATAAGGTGTTAGAAATGTTTTGGAATTTTTTAAAATATCCATTAATAAGAAGAAATTAATATTTTAATCAAATTAAATTGATTCAGTTGAAACTGAAAATAAGGAATAATACAAAAGATATAATCATGTTATAATAGGGTCGTGGCATTTTTCCTACCCTAGTAATTTCGGGGATGAAATTCTTTTAAGGGGGAAGGAATGTAGCGTCCTGGAATTTTAAAGATTTATTAATTAATTAATTTAATTATTTAAATATAGTGGTTAGATAATTCCACTGAGTTGAATTCAAATATTGAGTATTGAATTAATTTAAATAGTAGAATAATAAAATATTTATTTTCAAAATAGTCGGAAATAACCAAATTGACGATATTATGTAAAGTGTATAATTTAATAGATTATATTCAGTTTAGAATTGAACTATAGTGACGAATATATTATTTAAATGATAGTTTGAGCATATTAATTATAATATAATTTAAATCGAGCCGTAATTTCGCAGTAGTTCGTAATATGGAGTTTTGAACTTCAAATGACTATAAAAGATACATTTTAAATTGGATTTCTTCGAAACAAGGAACGTTGGAATTTATTAAACTATATTTTTATAATGGAAGTGAAAAATCAAGATTTCGGATTGTATATTGTAAGTTATGTCCAAATTAAATACTCAGAAAAGTAAGGGCATAATCGATTTTGGCCATAACAGTTATTTAAATATATTTAAATATTGGTTTCGAATTTGGACAAAATTTTTGAGACGTAATTATAATTTAATTTTTAAAATTTTACTTTAATTTTTAATTTGGAAAACAAGCAACTTTTTATTTGGAGTATTTTGCACCCTTAATCAGCATTTTGGGACTTCATAGAAAAAGTTAACTAGTCTGTATTATTACATGTCTAGGATCGTGGCACCTCGCTAGACAGGAATGTATTTTCATTTTTGTCCGTAACTATCCGTAAATGCATGGAATTTTTCAAAATAGGGTACACGAAACATTTTAGCTCCTATAGAGATGAATAATCATTCTAAAATGGCGACATTCGGCCGGTACATCCTCTAGAACATTCTTCATTATACATAGGCGTCCATCTTTTGGTATCCATTCATTTTAATTTATTGAATACCTGCTATGTTCTGGGCAATACTCTCAATATTCAATTAGCTAAAATACCAACTACCGTTGCGTCCTTCTTCATCTCATGACCATGAGTATTCATCAATGAACCACTGTTTTGTTTCAGACGAAAGTTGCAAACGTTGTGACATTGCTCAACGTTTCAGTATCCAATAACAATGAATAGTAGAACATAAATATAAAAATATATATGAGGACAAGCTGAACACACTCTAACACCACATGATAATACTTATATAGTGCAAGCAAAGGAAAGTATACTTCAGCCTTACCCTATACACTAAGAATCCCTGCTTGCCTACTCTAATATTTAAAGAAACCTGCAAACCTAATCTACTAGATAAGGCATGCTACTCATTGGCCCATAAGTATTGTAAATATTATAAATACAGGACATAAGTCTCTCTCTTGTTGATTTTCTGAAACCAAACATACAAAATTCGAAAATGATAAGAATGTATTTGAGATCCTAGAAGAGGGGGTGTGAACCTCATTTAGATTTATTACGGCGTTGGTAGTGGTTCGTTCGAACCTGTACACAGGGCATTGGAATGGACGTCAAAGTTCAAGCAGTGTAGTCTCTGGCAGTGTAAAGTCCATGTAACACCCCGTATTTTCTATGAACGTATAAGTAACAAATTAAAGTATACTTACTTTTTAGGAGAAGGATTAAGGGAAACGAGTTGCGCCATTGCGTTCGTCGCGAAATTCTGCTTGAGATAGAGTCCGAGTTTGCATAAAACGCATACCGTATAAAGAAGATATGGACGAACAAAGTTTGGTGGCTAAAGAGGGAAAAAAAAGTTTGCACTGCCGCACTTGGGAACTGCGCCAGTAAAAATTTACATTGGCGCACTTCCCAAGTGCGCCCAGGCCGAGAGGAAACCTGTACAGCTTTCTGGTTTGACCCTGGCTGGCCTGGTCGGGTTCTGGTCGAATTTCTGAGCTCTGCTGTGTCACAAGGGCTAACTTGCCACTTTCTGATTGGCTTCTCTTGAGATGGACGGCCTTGATTAGCCCTAGCTTCATCGACGGCTCTAATTAGTTTGAAACCCTATATAAACAGCCCCCTAGCCCCCTTCTCTTTACACCATTCTTCTCTAACCTTAAACTATAATATTTCATTCCTATACTCTGCCTCCATTCTTATTAAATAAAATAATGGCGTCGTTACTCTGCTGGAATCAAAACTTGGACTGATGCATCTTCTTCCAACCTGAATAGAATTAAAAGCTAAATCAAATCTCAAATCAAAGTTTAGAGCTACAACAATAATTCAGCAGTTCTGCATCAACACTAGTTTATTATCCTTTCTTAAAACCACGAAAGGCAAGTACAGTTATTTTCCGCTATAAACGTTAATTATGATTGTCACATGAATTGTAAATCTGAATTTGAGGTTATGTCTATTCTGTTCTGTTTAGATATATCTTATTCTGTATCTCTTTCTTCTTTATGTTCTATAGCCAGGCTACCACGAGCCTGAGCCAAATCTCATAAGAGATTAACGCACGAATGCTAAAATGTTTGGGACAAATATGAATGATGCATAATTGGACAGGACTGATTTGAGGACATGACATAAAATCTGAGGCATATAATTGGACATGTGGCATATTTAACATATGACTTGAGACTGAGGCATAAAATATGTTGGACTCATGACTTGGGATTCAGGGCGTAGATTTAACCGTAAACATGAAACTAATTCTGATACATAGTACATGTTGTAATCTAGATCTGTAGTTAATTTGAGAAATAAACATATGTTAGATCTAGACCTGTTCATACTAGGTATGAAACTCTGTGATTTGGGAGAAGGGGAATTATAGGACAACTTGAAACTTGGGGGCGTAATGCATGTTTTAAACCAACGTCTGATGTTAGAGTTTAAAGATAGTTTACAACATGTTATGCATGAATGATAATGCATATAGAGAACATACTACATGTTATAGTTTAAAAATCTAGATTTTTGGGACATATTCTTTTATGTAAAAATTCATGACTTGAAAAAAAGAATATGTGACTTAGGCGTAGAGACCTATACAAAAACAGGATAATTATTAGTGTGAATGCGCCTAAATAAGGGTTTTTGGACATCTGGCATCATAGGCTATAATTCGGCATAATTCATATTGTTTATCGTGATTTATGGAGAATATTCTGTACTGGGTAATGTTTAACTAAAAATTAGGAGCAAGATGTGGTATTATGAATTATGACCATGATTTGGCAAGTGAGTTTAGGCTAAATTTATGATTAGGCAAAAGTATGATATATATATATATATATATATATATATATATATATATATATATATATATATAATCGGCTAAATCTGTTATCTGCTAAATCTGTTATATTGCCTAATCCGCTAGTTCTGTTATATTGCCTAAACTTCTAATTAGATTGAATTGCCTAATCTACTGATTATGTTAAATTGCCTTATCTGCTAAATCTTCTAAATAGCCTAATCTGCAAGATCTGTTATCTGTTTAATCTATTGAATGACGTAATCTGTTGGAACTGAAATGCTGAAATTTGAAGTATGTGAATCTGTAGGCTCGATTTAAAATTGAGCAAAACTTGTTAATAGAACCTCGAATAATCTGTTGTAACTTGTAATAATTTTAATCTGTTAAATAAACAGAATTAGTCGGATATCTGAAAAAATCTGTATTGGAATGAATTGGCTATGACACGAGGTTAGACCCTGTTTGCGGTACAAGCCTGCTCGGAACCAACCGGCTTAACCAACGACTGCAAAACTGTCAGTCTAATGTGAGGGGTTGTAGGCATAACTAAATTATGCTTAGACACGAGGTTAGGTTTGGCTTGTGGCAGAAGTCTGCCCGGAACCGCCCGGCATATCCAACGGCCACAAGCTACCGGCCTAATGTGAGAGGTCTGTGCATTAATATTTAATTAATGCAAATCTAGGATAAATATGATGTCTAAAACGTGTTGGGTGGATAGGGTTAAACCAATTGGACTAATGAATTTAACGAACCCGTTTCGTTAATCTGTAGGCCCAATTACAAAGTTAGACAAATATGTAAATCTGTTAAATTCGTATATCTGATCCGTTAATCTGAAAATTTGTCTGATCTGTGAACAAGTTGATCTGAACTCTGTATGTCTGAACTTGTAAACAAATTAATCTGAAATCTGTTAGTCTGGGGACACAAGGTTAGGAGGAGAATTAATTATGTCATCTGTTGTTTGGGACTCGTATTAGTCAGTAACCCTTTCTGGTATCAAAACTTTGACCCAACAGTAGGTAGGGTTCGGGCACGCTTACTGAACTAATTATAAGTGGTTCATTCTGATAATGGCGAGGGGGTGTTGATGGTGCGTTCCAACCGGGTCATGTACGTGCATGGATCCCGGTCTGCCTTTGAGGATGTAAGATGCCGTGACATCTGTAAATAGGCCTGTGCCAATTGGTTGTCACTTTAGGGAGTGATACACCCTATTGTGGAGCCGACACAAGATATTTATGTTTAGGGAGCCGATCGCTTGGGGTAGGGCTTTAGGGTACACTTAGTTCTGTCTGTTTCTGTTGGTACCGTCTGTTTCTGTCAGGTGGCAACACCTGTCTGCGTGGTACCGTCTGTTCAGGAGGTAAAGGCCCATTTACTAGTGTACACCTAATTCTACATTTTGTTTCCGTAGGGATAAATCTGTTTCTGTTTCTGTACCTTCTGTTCGGGTGGTAAAGGCCCAGTATTAGCATTCTGTTTCTGTCTGTTTCTGTTCGGGTGGTAAAGGCCCATTATTAGCATTCTGTTTCGGGGCAATTATTCCATTCCTGTTTCTGCTTTAGTTTAGACATTAGGGTGACACCTAATCCTGTTATACTAGTATTAGTGCAGAGAAATGAAAAGTAATATTATTCTGTTTCTTCTGTTTAACCTAAGTACATCTGTTATTCCTGTTTCCTGTTATGTCTCATCCAGTTTTATTTGCACGCCATGACATTATTATCTGTTCATAATTGAAAGTCACTGGACTTGCCAGACTTTATGTCTAACCCTTGTTGTTGCGCCTCTTTTCTTCCATCCCCCCCCCCCCAGGTTTTCATGGAGGGAATACTCTAGCTTGATCCGGATCTTTCCATCTGCTTGGAGTGCTTGAAGTGCTTAAAGTATGGCTTGTCTTTTTCTGGCATCTTTGGTGGGGATTATGATTTTAAAGTTTTGTACTCTGATGGCTTTTGAACAAGGCTGATATATATGTACTTGAGTTTTTGGTAAAGTTGTAACCACTGATTTCTGTCCGCTGCAATAAAGTTATAAAGTTTTTCTAGTATTATTTTTATATCTGTCTTGTAATATTCTGTTCTATTTACTAAAATGCTCCATCAAAGTTAAGGCATTCCCTTTGTGAGTGACCTTAACGGAGGTGGGGTGTTACACTTGGTATCAGAGATGAAGGTTACCAGATTTGATAAAAAGTTTTGAAAAATATTTTCAAAAAGGTTTTAAAAAGGAAGTATTTTCAAAAGTAAAGCTTATTTTTGAAAAACATAATCCCCAAAAGCCATATATCTATCTTTTGATCCTCTGTTTGAATCTTTATTTCCTTCTTTCTCCGGGGCTCCTGGCTTTCTGGGAGGTAACCTCATCGCAGCATGGTTCTGTAGGCTTGATAAGACTACGAAACCGGTTAAAGGGCAAATAAGCGCCCGACTTCCATCTGTAGCCGCAGTAGTCTCACCTACGGATAATTTTCTTTCGAGCTTTGTAGGATTTTCTGTGCGGTGGAGGCAGCTTTTGAGTGACTTTTCAATGTGTTACACATAGATAGTAAAGATGAGAATGAGGAAGTTTAGCTAAGGAGCACAACCCAAGGATAAGAAACTCATGGATATGGACTTGGTTCACAAAGGAGGCAAAAAGGAAACACAAAAGAAGGAAGAAAAGTCTGAAGATAAAGGAGGAGGAAAGTGCTTTACTTACGGAAGCATGACTCATCTGAACAAGGATTGCCGAAAGAGGAAGGACACTCACTTCAATTGTGGTAAGAGGGGGCACTTCACTAGGGACTTCCTGAAGAAACGGGGGCAAGGACAGAGAACATGACCTACTTCAGGAAGGCAGGCGAATGCTCTCATAGTTAGTGGATAGGATAGAAGTAGGAAAATTTCCATAGAGAGTTTAGTTTCCTTATCTGATTATTGAGTTAGAACTCTTTCCGATTATGGCATTCTGATTCTGTAGTCAAGTCTCTGCACTTTAATACTAGTCTTGTTTTTGATCTGGTTATAGTCTCAAATCCCATAAGGGTTACGACTCATCTGTTGGTGATAGGTTGGGGTTTGAGGGTATCTGAGTTAGGCGTCAAGTCGATTGTAAGGCATACATTCTAGGTTTTTGAGCGATATGGTGGGATTCTCCCATGCTTAGTTTTCTAAGAAACATTCGATAATCTGATCTGTACTAGTAGTCTGTGAGCATCTGAATATTTTTGAAAAGGTTAAGATTTCCATTTTTCGACATTGTCTAAGGAGGGTAATCCTCTGGGTATCAGTCTGATGTTGATTTCGGTCTTCGGGGTTGATACTTAGGGGAGTTTGTCTCACAACCAAGGTCTAATGGAAACCAAGTTTTTGTTTTATCTGTACTCGCTTCCATCATTCGACTGTATCCTATCGATCGAATCTTTGAACTTTAGGTAGAAACCAATGGGTGTAAACATGTGTTTGAGACATGTTATGTTTGATGGTTACCAGTGGTTGCTAGTGGTTGCTCGTGGATGCATATACACACACTAGGCACTAGATCGGCTCGAAAACACTCTCATACTGCATATGGATGTGTGTGCATTTTCAATTTTGTGGATGCAAAATGATTGATTCATCACATGGATGTAGCATTTGGAAGAATGATTGCGCACACATATAGAAATGATGTGTATCAAATAGGATTTCTTGCATACATAATTGGACTCATGGCACCAACATTGTTCGCATTGAGGAGGTCAACTGAATCAGTAGACCGCCTAATCTTTGCATTAGATATGAGACATATACACATACTTTTGCATATGTTCATACAACATTAGAAGTTTTCTAAGGAAAATGGATGCTTTTGGATGATGGTTGAGTAGATGGATGATTGGATGGTAGGACACATTCTTCTTAACTTGAAGATTTCGGGGACGAAATCCTTTAAGGAGGGGAGAATGTAACACCCCGTATTTTCTATAAACGTGTAAGTAACAAATTAAAGTATACTTAATTTTTAGGAGAAGAATTAAGGGAAATGGGTTGCGCCATTGTGTTTATCTCAAAATTCTGCTTGAGATAGAGTCCGGGTTTGCGTAAAACGGATACCGTATAAAGAAGATATGGACGAACAAAGTTTGGTGGCTAAAGAGGAAAAAAAAGTTTGCACTGGCGCACTTGGGAAGTGCGCCAGTACAAATTTACATTGGCGCACTTCCCAAGTACGCCCAGGCCGAGAGGGAACCTACACAGCTTTCTAGTTGACCCTGGCTGGCCTGGTTGGGTTCTGGTCGAATTTCTGAGCTCCACTGTGTCACTAGGGCTAAGTTGTCACTTTCTGATTGGCTTCTCTTGAGATGGATGGCCTTGATTAACCCTAGCTTCATTGACGGCTCTAATTAGTTTGAAACCCCATATAAACAGCCCCCTAGCCCCCTTCTCTTTAAACCATTCTTCTCTAACCTTATGCTACACAATTTCATTCCTATACTATGCCTCCGTTCTTATTAAATAAAATAATGGTGTCGTTACTCTGCTGGAATCAAAACTTAGACAGATGCATCTTCTTCCAACCTGAATAGAATTAAAAGCTAAATCAAATCCCAAATCAATGTTTAGAGCTACAACAACAATTTAGCATTCCTGCATCAAAACTAGTTTATTATCCTTTCTTAAAACCACGAAAGGCGAGTACAGCTATTTTCCGCTATAAACGTTAATTATGATTGTGACATGAATTGTAAATCTGAATTTGAGGTTATGTCTGTTCTATTCTGTTTAGATCTATCTTATTCTGTATCTCTTTCTTCTTTATGTTCTATAGCCAGGCTACCACGAGCCTGAGCCAAATCTCATAAGAGATTAACGCACGAACGCTAAAATGTTTGGGACAAATATGAATGATGCATAATTGGACAGGGCTGATTTGAGGACATGACATAAAATCTGAGGCATATAATTGGTCATGTGGCATATTTAACATATGACTTGAGACTAAGGCATAAAATATGTTGGACTCATTACTTGGGATTCAGGGCGTAGATTTAACCGTAAACATGAAACTAATTCTGATACATAGTACATGTTGTAATCTAGATCTGTAGTTAATTTGAGAAATAAGCATATGTTAGATCTAGACCTGTTCATACAAGGTATGAAACTCTAAGATTTGGGATAAGGGGAATTATAGGACAACTTGGAACTTGGGGGCGTAATGCATGTTTTAAATCAAGGTCTGATGTTAGAGTTTAAATATAGTTTACAACATGTTATGAATGAATGATAATGCATATAGAGAACATACTACATGTTACAGTTTAAAAATCTAGATTTTTGGGACATATTCTTTTATGTAAAAAGTCATGACTTGAAAAAAAGAATATGTGACTTAGGCGTAGAGACCTATACAAAACAGGATAATTATTAGTGTGAATGTGCCTAAATAAGGGTTTTTGGACATCGGGCATCATAGGCTATAATTTGGCATAATTCATATTGTTTATCGTGATTTATGGAGAATATTCTGTACTGGGTAATGTTTAACGAAAAATTAGGAGCAAGATGTGGTATTATGAATTATGGCCATGATTTGGCAAGTGAGTTTAGGCTAAATTTATGATTAGGCAAAAGGATGATATATATATAATCTGCTAAATCTGTTATCTGCTAAATCTGTTATATTGCCTAATCCGCTAGTTCTATTATATTGCCTAAACAGCTAATTAGATTGAATTGCCTAATCTACTGATTATGTTAAATTGCCTTATCTACTAAATTGCCTAATCTGCAAGATCAGTTATCTGTTTAATCTGTTGAATGATGTAATCTGTTGGAACAGAAATGCTGAAATTTGAAGTATGTGAATTTGTAGGCTCGATTTAAAATTGAGCAAAACTTGTTAATAGAACCTCGAATAATCTGCTGTAACTTGTAAGAATTTTAATCTGTTAAATAAACAAAATTAGTCAGATATCTGAAAAATCTGTATTAGAATGAATTGGCTATGACATGAGGTTAGACACTGTTTGCGGTAGAAGCCTGCCCGGAACCAACCGGCTTAACCAACGACCGCAAAACTGTCAGTCTAATGTGAGGGGTCATAGGAATAACTAAAATATGCTTAGACACGAGGTTAGGTCTGGCTTGTGGCAGAAGTCTGCCCGGAACCGCCCGGCATATCCAGCGGCCACAAGCTACCGAACTAATGTGAGAGGTCTGTTCATTAATATTTAATTAATGCAAATCTGGGATAAATATGATGTCTAAAACGTGTTGGGTGGATAGGGTTAAACCAATTGGACTAATGAATTTAACAAACCCGTTTCGTGAATCTGTAGGCCCAATTACAATGTTAGACAAATTTGTAAATCTGTTAAATTCGTATATCTGATCCGTTAGTCTGAAAACTTGTCTGATCTGTGAACTAGTTGATCTGAACTATGTATGTCTGAACTTGTAAACAAATTAATCTGAAATTTGTTAGTTTGGGGACACAAGGTTAAGAGGGGAATTACTTGTGTCATCGGTTGTTTGGGACCCATATTAGTCAGTAACCTTTTCTGGTATCAAAAGTTTGACCCAACAGTAGGTAGGGTCCGGGCATGCTTACTGAACTAATTATAAGTGGTTCATTTTGATAATGGCGAGGGGTGTTGATGGTGCGTTCGAACCGGGTCATGTGCGTGCATGGATCCCGGTCTGCCTCTGAGGATGTAAGACACTGTGACATCTGTAAATAGGCCTGTGCCAATTGGTTGTCACTTTAGGGAGTGATACACCCTATTGTGGAGCCGACACAGGATATTTATGTTTAGGGAGCCGATCGCTTGGGGTAGGGCTTTAGGGTACACTTAGTTATGTCTGTTTCTGTTGGTACCTTCTGTTTCTGTCGGATGGCAACACCTGTCTGCGTGGTACCGTCTGTTCGGGAGGTAAAGGCCGATTTACTAATGTACACCTAATTCTACATTTTGTTTCCGTAGGGATAAATATGTTTCTGTACCTTTTGTTCGGGTGGTAAAGGCCCACTATTAGCATTCTGTTTCTGTTTGGGTGGTAAAGGCCCATTATTAGCATTATGTTTCTGTTGAAATTATTCCATTCCTATTTCTGCTTTAGTTTAGACATTAGGGTGACATCTAATCCTGTTATACTAGTATTAGTGCAGAGAAATGAAAAGTAATATTATTCTGTTTCTTCTATTTAACCTAAGTACATCTGTTATTCCTGTTTCCTATTATCTCTCATCCAGTTTTATTTGCATGCCATGACATTATTATCTGTTCATAACTGAAAGTCACTAGACTTGCCAGACTTTATGTCCGACCCTTGTTGTTTCGCCTCTTTTCTTCCGTTTCCCCACCCCCAAGTTTTCAAGGAGGGAATACTCTAGCTTGATCCGGATCTTTCTTCCTGCTTGGAGTGCTTGAAGTGCTTAAAGTATGGCTTGTCTTTTTCTGGCATCTTTGGTGGGGATTATGATTTTAAAGTTTTGTACTCTGATGGCTTTTGATCAAGGCTGATATATATGTACTTGAGTTTTTGGTAAAGTTGTAACCAAACTGATTCTGTCCGCTGCAATAAAGTTATAGAGTTTTTCAAATATTATTTTTATATCTGTCTTGTAATATTCTGTTTTGTTTACTAAAATGCTCCATCAAAGTTAAGGCATTCCCTTTGTGAGTGACCTTAACGGAGGTGGGGTGTTACAGTCCGGGCGTTGTGAAGTGGGCTTCAAACATGTAGAATAGCAAATGGGTCCAGTGCTCTGCGTGAGGTGTGGAAGACGAAATCAAATAGGGAGGGTAAGTTTGTAAAGAGTATAGGAGCTGAGTTTTTCAAGTCATGGAACTGTGGAGCATGGTATGTAAGGTTAGTGAAGAACAGGTGGAGCGGTGCTCTTTGGTTGAGGGATTCGTTCGTAAATTTCGCTGGAGAGGGAGATTTTGCAAGTGCTTTCGAAGAGGAAGAATAATAATGTATGCACTATTGTGCTGTTTTGTTTGAGAGCAAGAGGGTAAGTTCCAAAACATAGAGTAGCGGTTGAAGGTGTTCAGGGAGAAGAGAGGGAACATGGCTGAGACAATTAGCTGAACAGTGGAGTAACGTGAATATATGGAGACGAGAGGAAACGGCTATGGCATGTTATGAATAGTAAAACATTTCGGAGGAAGAAAGTTTGGCAGTGGGTGATGGTTTGGAGCTTGCGTTGGACATTAACAGAGCAACAACGTCCTTTGTCTTCAATCAGGGAAGTTGAGTGTTGTATGCAGACAGGTCTGTGGGGTGGGCGGGCTGATGAAATGGGCCAGTTCGTTTTATTAAAAAAATAAATAAAGAAGCCCATAAAGTGGAGGACGTGAATTAGCCTGAAGAAAAATAAAAAGGCGATTGCAACGGTTGTATAGGTGGGAGACGCATGGGCGTATTCGTGTAATTTTGGATAGTGCCGCAGGCTTGCAAATGCTGTGTATATATGCATGAACATGGGCTTCGATTTTCAAGCATGAACATTGGTGTGTTATATAGGTGTTGTGCCAATTGAATGATAGAGAAATGGGAATCAGTTAACGGAGCGAGTTCGAAACTTCATCGGGAGGAAGCTTCTGCGTGGATCGAATCAAAACGGTATGGAGCGACTTAAAATTAGTAAGGCCCAATATATAATAAATATAATTTTAATCTACTCTAATAGGTGGAGTAAATTGTTAACGTAATATTTCACTCGTACGTTGTCAGTTTCATGAACGGTCTGATCCGCTGAGATCGTATGGTCGCAGGCTACGTACTGGAGGCAGTTTGAAGAGATTTCAAGCTCGTCGAAATTTAGAGCAAAATAAAATGCTTGGTTCAAATCACTGATCGTTAATCATTATTTAACGAATAACGATCAAGGTGAGTAAACTCACTAACTCTGTTCAGTTTATTGTTTTTATAAATATTATTTAATACTGCTAAGTAATGGTTGAATGTTGTGTGATGGTTATTTGGATGAACTATTTATAAACTAGTGTAGGTTATAGACATAGTTATTTACATAAACTTTGGCTAAATAGTGATCATATTTATTATAATATGTCGTAGTGATATGGAATAGATAATATTGATGTTAACTAACATCTGTTGATGCATGGAAAAGGTTGGAAGAATCCAACTGGATTCCTAAACAATTATATTGTTGTTTTTACGTATTATATTACATTATGTGATAAATAATCTGTTATTGATTATTGTTTGTTTGCAATATAGATTTACACTAGCCTGAAATAACAGTTATTTAAAATAATGTGGAAATATATGAGAGTGATTCGAGTTTAAAAAGGAAAATTCTATTATTTAATAATAGAAATTAATCTTGATTTGGATAGAATATCACAACTTGTTTTAAGATTATAAAACAAGTAATTTGATTTAGAAACGATATTTATAAGTGAATGAAATAAATATTATTGGATAAATAGTTAATACTTGATTTAAAACCATGAAATTATAATAGAAGATGTGATTAAGTTCAAGTTATAAACTTGATATTTATTGAATAGGAATATGACTTATAAACAGAGTTCAATGAAGTGGAAATGGGATTAAATTATAAATAACTCGGTAAATAAGATTTGGACCTATTAGGGTATTTATTACCTAAACAAAGATTTATTTGACAAGATTATTCTGATTTCTATAAAAAGGATAATATTCACGTTTAAAGTGAATAATGGAGTAAAAACTAACGTTTTGTAAATCAAAATGGTTATAATGGAAGGAAATATTTTCCAACGTAATTAATGTAGGTACAGAAAATAAGAAATGTGGAAAAGAGGGAAATGTTTTTGAATGTTAAGAACATATATTTTCTGAAATAGGGGAAAACAAGAGTATAATATTTAGTAATATTTTCCCAAGGGCGTGAAGGGCTAAAACGGGTTTTGGGAAATATCTTGGAAGATATGAAAAACTGAAAAGTTAATGTTATATAAAAAGGGCCAATGATTGTGTTATGTTTAGTTGTACATTTGTGTAACAACCCGTATTTCGATAACATGATTAAGACGAGAATCAAGGCAGAATTTAATTTTAAATTCTGAATCTGGTGAAACGGGCTATGCCATTGCGTTCGTCTCGGAAAAATACGCGAAATAGAGTCCGAGTTTTCGAAAATCGGAGTCCGTATGACCAAGATATGGCCTCGCGAAGTTTCACGAAAAATTCCCAAATTAAAGGATACTTAATTAAGTGAAATGGGTTGCGCAGAGAAATATATATATATTGATATATATATATATATATAATTGAAAAATAAGTAAATAAATATGCAAAAATGTTCAAAATAGCGAATTGGGAGAGGGGAATAACCGAACCGGCCGATTTTTGAGGTCGACCCAAGCCCGCTGGGTCGACTAGGGGTTAATCCAGGGTGTTTGGCTGTCAACCCGTGGGCCGATTCGCTCAAATGCAGATTTTGCATTTGGATGGTTCTCATGGTTCATCTTTAATCTAAAGGCCCTAGATAGTTCCTACACTTGACTTCTTCCCCAAGACATACTTTGGTGGCTTGGATTGAATCTAGGTTTAATCCTATGGCCTAAAACACTTGCCTAATCTATAAATAAGCCCCTAACCTACCCCTAAACCCTCATTATTCATTCATGCAACTAATCTATGGCAAAATTGCTACTCTCATGGCCTCCACTCAACTATCCTAGCCTCCACTTCATTTCTATGAGAGGTTTCATGATCATGAGAGTATTAGAGAGTCCCTATGTTAGTATGAGAGCTTCTCAAGTTGATTTCAAGGCAAAAGCTTTTATCTTTGTTCATAAAGATGGTATTTTTGTTGATTTGGAGTGTTCATCTTTGGGTTTTTGGGTGATGGCATGCATAGGCTTCATCACAATCTTTGTTTTGCATTTCGATTTGTGCCTTCATAGCTATGTAAGCCCTTCCCTACTCTTAGATATTAACTATGAAGTTAAATGTTCATGTTGAAAGTTTGGGTTTGATTAATTAGAATGATGCATGCTATCATGTTATGCATGTTTATGAAGTCATTATCTAGATCTTATGAGCTAAAAGCCACAACCTTTATGTTGAAATGTTGCATTATGCAACATGAGAATCTTCATAATCATTATGTCAACTTGCATATGAAGTCATAATCCTTATATGATGTTATATGCGAGTTTCTAGCCATCATTCCATGTCTTTTGTCACCATGATTTGCTTATGTACCAAGTTTGGGTTTATGCATGTTTTGAGGCTTAAGAATGTAACATGCAAGTTAATGAACACATTTGTGCCTCATTTGCCACCATGATTAACTTGTGGCTTAATACCCATTTTTGTCATTCCTTTGCCAAGTCTCTTCTTTTAATCCATCACGTTGTTGCGAACGTATATGCTAGTTTAAAAAGCGTTGGGGTCACATTATGGGGAAACATAATGACATGAATATGACTTGGGTAAATGGGTATAAACATGACAACATGTAACGTTAAATATGACATGTGTTTATACTTGAAAACATGACTTGAAGTATAACATGGAAGTTGACATGTAAGTATGCATAAAAACATAAGCTTGGGAATTTACCTATTAAGTTAGGTCTACCCATTGGGAATTTACCTATTAAGTTAGGTCTACCCAATTGCTTGAAAACTTGACTATGAACATGACACTAGACTAAACATGAAAGTGGCCAACTCGAGGTTGGGTTGAGTTTGCAACGTAAAACTACCCGGAACCGACCGACCTAACTAGTAGTTGCAAACAATAGGACCCAATGTGAGAAGTTGGTCATGTTGTGCTTGAACCCGAGGTTAGACCAAGTTGTGGTGTAAAGCTACCCGGAACCGACCGGCTTAACTAGTAACCACAACAAAGTCTAATGTGAGAGGTTGTTGTGCATTAAGTAATTAATGCCACATGATAGGGTTAAGTTAATTTGATTAATGACTCTTAACCAAATATGACATGGGTAAATGGGTTAAGTAAATTGGTTAGGCTAATGATACTTAACAAAACATGACAAGGTTGGGTAGGTTAAGTGATTTGATTTGCCTAATGATGCTTAACCATTTTTATACGACTAGTGGACGGGGATTAAGTTAACCAACACTTAATCAATCCAACATGATAATTTGGCAAGGTTAAGTAAGTTTTCTTAGTGACACTTAACCATACAAGATGATTAGGGGATGGGGCTAAGTAATTTGCACCTAACTAATCCGACACGGTAATTAGATGGGGTTAAGTAATCCACACTTAACTGATCTAAACACGGTAATTCGATGGGGTTATGTTAAACACTTAACCAATTTAAACTCGGTATTCAATGAGGTTAAGTAACCAATACTTAACCAACTTAACGTGATAATTTAATGGGGTTAAGCAACTTATACTTAACCAATTATACATGATGATTTGATGGGGTTAAGTAACTTACACTTAACCAATCTAATACACGGACCTGATAAGGTTAAGTCACAAGACCTTTTTAGAATATACTTAACCATTGTAGTACGATTAGAGGATGGGGTTAAGTCAACCTATACTTAACCAATCCGACTCGATAATTTGATGGGATTAAGATAATCTATGCTTAATCGATCTAGCAAGATAATCCGATAGGATTAAGGTAAGCTAGTACTTGACCAATTTGACTTGATAGGGTTAAGTCATGAGCCTCTGGGTACACTTAACCAACTTGTGGGACTAAGTCTTGAACTTAAATACTTAGCCAATCTTTGACGTGATTCGTGGGCGGGTTAAGTCATGGACTTGAATGATAACACTTAACCCAATAGACAAACCCTAGCTAGAAGAACTAGGTAGAAAACCGTGGTTAATCAAGGATAACGGGAAAGGAAGCTAAGTGGTAAACCTTAGTTAAGGGTAACTAAGTAATAATTCTTAGCTAAGGACATAGGACTAATTCTCAAAACGATGAGTAACCTGATACGGTAGGTCATCACTTAGTATACGAGGGGGAGCAAGTTATCTGACTTGGATAAAAGCTCCAGCGCACTGGGTGCCGAAGTGGAAGCTTCGGGGGACGTGAGGATATTCTTGGGATCCCTCTGTGGGCTGCCAGGTAATTATACTAGGCCCATGAGAGGTTAAGGTATGCGTTAGAAGGACCAAGAGTATGCCTTGGTTGCTATGCGAGCAACCTAAAGACTGGGATGGATTAGCGTGGAGTCGACGATTCTTGTTTTTGCCCTGGATAGTGCATCGCCGACTACCTACCATCTTTAGTCAATCGTGTACGTGCGGAAAGGCAGGGAACCCCCAACAGACCATGTGCTTGCTATCGAGTCATGGGTGAGGTTGGCCCGTAGGAAAGTGGGCTATAGTGGGGCCGTGGAGTGGTTCTTATACATGATTTTTCTTGGATTGCCTTTCAGTAGTTGAGGGAGGGGCCACGTGGGACCATAGCCACGGGTACAAAAACAGACATTGATATCTGCATCGGTAGACGATTTAAAGCTCCCGACCGAGTTCCGTATTTCTTGATTTGCCCTGGCACGGAACTCGGATGGCACATTGGGGAACATGTGCATCTAGACATGGAAAACGATTCACGATACATACGTGGGATCAAGGGCGCGGTTGACGGGTGGCATAATCCCTAGTGGTCCTAGGTGGCCAAAACCCAAAACGAGACACGGAAACGTTCATTAGGTAGCATAATCCCTAGCGGTCCTAGGTGGCATAAATCCTAAGTGGACGCGCGATAGTTCATGGTAAGAAAACACAACTAGATCAGGGGTTGCAGTCCAAAACAACTTCAAGGATAAACCGTTTACATGGGAAAGCCCGTACAGCCTACGGCAAAGGACTGAACTTATACATGGAAAGAAACATATAAGTTGAGTAACCTATATATGCGGCATATTAGGTTGACATGGACCATTACACGACTTTTGAGTAAGGGTCATTCACGGATAACACGTAATACAGTTGGGATACTAGTACGGTAGGTGCAGAGCGGATATACAGGATAGATGCCATGGGACGTTATACGTGATAGATATCTTGGGGATATTATACTTGATAGAAACCTGACGATGTGATACCTTGTTTTATCTTGACATCGTAATTTATCATGACACCTTAGTTTACCTGAGTTCAGTAGTTCATCTTGTTATTTTGATTTAGCCTATCTATCTTGTTATCATGCTTATGTTCATCTCAGTTTCTCATGTCAGTTAACTTTGCTAGTTTTTATACTAATAGTAGATAGGGCTTACTCAGTCTTTTTGACTGACCCGTTTTGTTTTGCCTCTTTTCTTCCGTTCCCCCCCAGGTTACAGGGAGGAAACACTGCTGTTTAGTTCGGACTTCTCCTGCTTGAAGGTCATCATGGATGGCTTGGACTTTTCCTGGCTATGGCTACTTTACTGTTTTTATTTGGGGAATAATTTATGAAAAAGTCTTTATGCTTCTTTACTATTGCAAGACAGGTTTTGATGTACTCTGATGTAAAAGGCTTTAGACCTTATGTATTCATGTTTATGAAAGTTCGATTTTACTTCCGCTATTTTATATGTTTTGTCTTGTGATATTTCTGTGCATGTTTACCAATAATGCCCCTCTAAATCTAGTGCATTCCTTTGCGAGTGACCCTAGCGGAGGCGGGGTGTTACAATTTGTATGGATGTTTGTTTTTGCTTTGATAGTTAAACAACCGACTATTGAAGTGTTTTGACCATCGTTGTCAATACGGAGAGACCGATTGGATATATTATTCGAAAGCCACTTCGTATAAGCATAGGCATTTCGAAATAGTGTATGCTAAAGATAATTGAAGATGGAGTGAAATTCAAGGGTCATTCTATTCCAGAATAATGCTTTTGGTTTGTCCAGACCCAGGACAACTTGTACGGAAGAATGTTTGACAGAATGTTCCTAGCAGATCACTTAAGACGATCTTTTCAAGATATTACGTCTGGTGGCGGAGGACTTCGTTTCTCTTAGCTCTTATACCCGTAATATGTTGTGAAGATCAACTAGTGATTGGACGGGTTTGACAATGTGGCATTCAAAGTGTATGGTGGTCATATGTTCGAAAAGAAAACGTAGCCTCTAGCCTCACAACCGGGAAATGACAAAAATCGGGAGGGTAGCATGGCTAGTTGGGTCATACCCAAGTAGAGTGTATTGTCACCGATCTAGAAAAAATTCCCATTTGTTCTTCTTTCAATTCAGTATCTTTGGATTACGGTTGGACGGCCAACAACCATGGGTGACAATATATTCGCTACACTCAAGCCAAATGAGTGGGCGGTCATGTGTGGTAGGATTGCAAGATGTTCTTATTGAACACCAATTGCATACCCTCTAGTGTACACTGATCGGAAGGTGATCTCATACCTTGTCTATTGGAATCCAATCTCCAATAAGCCCTGTTGTTTTTGATTTTGTTCTATATATGTGGAGCGTGAGATGCAAGCGATCTGCTATTTGATTATTTACTTGATTAGACATTATTATAATATCACTGGATTTTGATATCAAATTATTTTGTGTTATAGTAAGGTAAAAACCGTCCATGTTTATGTGTGGTTGGTCTTACTATTATCCTTTTCTTTCAAAAGGGTTTTCAAAGTTAAACAATAGGCTGGAGTTTACTCACACCAGTCCCATGACTGACTCATAGTTTATTTTATTTTGTGTTTTCCCTAAACTCTTGGGCGCCTAAATTTGTACGGGCATTCAAATGTTTCAGGATTTTACAGATACACTTGGAAGAGCTCGAAGCAGGAGGCTTCACCGTTAGTTATTTAGAAATTATTTCCATTGTGATGTATATGAGTTATACTCTGATATGGTATATTATACAAATTCAGATTTGTATTTCAAAGTTATGTTATATAATATATTTTATTCGTTCCGCTGTGAGATTCGAGTTTACTTTGATTCGGTTCTGATGTTCTTCTTACTCTTCTATTCTATTAGTTCTATCTTTCTACTTCTTATAACACCCCACCTCCGCTAGGATCACTCACAAAGGGAATGCACTAGCTTTGGTGGAGCATTATCTAGGTAAGCATACACAGAAATATTACAAGACAGAAAACAGCGGAAGAAGAACCAAATTTCATTGCCTTAAAATCTAGAAAGGTCTAAAGCCTTTTAACATCAAAATGCCATTAAATCCATTACATCGAAATCTGTCTTGCAATAGTAAAGAAGCATAAAACCATAGTCATAAATCATTCCCGAAGTAAAACAGTAAAGCAGCCATAGCCAAGAAAGGTCCAAGCCATATATGATGATCTTGAAGCAGAAAGAAGTCCAAACTAAGTAGTAGTGTTTTCCTCCCTGAGAACCTGGGGGGGGGGGGGGAGGAAGAAAAAGAGGCGAAAGAAAAAAGGTCAGTCATAAAGACTGGTAAGTCCTAGTGACTTTCAGCATAGAAACAAGTAAAGATAACATGACATGTATAAACTGAAAGTAAACATAAGGATGATGAAAAGATAGACAAGTTAAACTAAGATAACAAGATAAACTATGCTAACCAGATAAACTACGGTATCAAGATAAACTATGGTAACCAGATAAACTATGGTAACAAGATAAACTATGCTAACCAGTTAAACTACGTATAGCATCACATGTTTAACATTCTCTGCACCAACTGTACTAGTACCCCAACCTGTATCATCCTTTCCATGTATATGTATAGTCCCTTGCCGTATATCGTACGGGTTTCATCACGTATTTCTATACTACTTCAACGTAGTGCCACCATTCTTGAAATCGTTTGGACAGCCACCCTTGTTCTGGCTAGGTTTCCTTATCATGAACTATCGCGTGTTCAACTAGGATTTATGCCACCTAGGACCACTAGGGATTATGCTACCTATTGAACGTTTTCTAGTTTTGATTAGGGTTTATTCCACCTAGGACCACTAGGGATTATGCTACCTAACGAACAACACCCTTTTTCCATGTAAAGATCTATTAATCGATCGGCTCCCTACAAATCCTAGCTCGTTCATGTGTCTGTGTCATACGGCCTAATCACGAAATGTAGTCACCTGTGCTAGGTCCACCATAGGGTGTATCAAACCCTAGGGTAATCAAGCTCGCACAGTGTAAACCTACTGGTGCCCAATGCCTGCTTTTTCAACTCCAGACTACGTGCACGACCATAATCCTCCTGAACCTACAATGGCGCACCAACTCAGCCGTCGTTCTGGTCGCTTACAATCAGCCCAATAATCATGCCCCACCCTGCCTAGTTCCAGGGTACCGTGATACATCTAGTGGGTTACTGCTGAAAAGGATCGCGTAACTAGGGTTTCCGTCCAGTAGGTTAAGTGTTGTCATTTAAATTCGAGACTTAACCCCATCAGTCTAGCATGTCAAGTTGGTTAAGTGTTGTCATTCAAGTTCGTGACTTAACCGGCCTACGTGTCATGTCAAATTGGCTAAGTGTTGTTGTTCAAGTTCATGATTTAGCCCTATGAATCATGTGTCAAGTTGGTTAAGTATATTCAAGCGGTTCATGACTTAACCCTATCAATTCATCGTGTCAAATTGGTTAAGTATATTCAAGCGGTTCATGACTTAACCCTATCAAATCATCGTGTCAAATTGGTTAAGTATGTTCAAGCGGTTCATGACTTAACCCTATCAAATCATCGTGTCAAATTGGTTAAGTTTATTCAAGCAGTTCATGACTTAACCCTATCATGTGGCATTAATTCATTAATGCACCCCAACCTCTCACATCAGACCTGTTGTTGTGGTCACTGGATATGCCAGGCGGTTCCGAGCAGAATTACACCACAACTCAGTCTGGCCTCGGGTTTTTAAGTGTGATATTACTAACTACCCACATTGGATCCTATTGTTTGCAGTAACTGGATTTGCCGGGCAGTTCCGGGCAGAATTACACTACAAACTAAACCCAACCTCGAGTTGGCCATTTTCATGTTCATTCTAGTGTCATGTCCATGCTCAAGTTTCATGTCAAGTTTTCAAGGCAAGTTTCATGCCCACATCCAGATCCAAGTTATAACAATGTTCAAGTTTCAAGTTTTGCCTTTTATCAAGTTCACAATTCTTGTTCATAACCAATTCATGTTTTGCCTAATCTACTCAAATCGTATTCCCATCGCATGTAAACTTGAATCGATATATACTACAAATAAATCCAAATCCCGAAATAAAGGGAATAACATCAAAACTATGTTAGGCAAAGGGGATGAGCATAAAGCGATAAAAGGGATTACAAGACTAGCACGATATAACTTGAGATAATTGGTTACAACATCACTAGCATATAGGATTTCAAATCTAGGAAGACAAGGCGATAATCATGATAAAAGTTGACATAAAAGAATAGGCATGCAAGAGCAAGCCAAATACAAGGATAATGGATCCAATGGCTTTGGTGTACATAATAGCGAATAAACTAAGCAAGTCACACCCTAGGTATGAGACCCAACAACTGCAAATTCGGTGTACAACATGGGATTAAACTACGGGCATGAACAATCCATTATAATAGTCTTAGGCAATTAACCCCAATAGTCATAGTCATGGTCATAGGCAGAAATCTCATAATTATGAACCATAAGCGATTAATCACAATAGTCAAGAATAATTATCAAAAATAGTTCCAGGCAAATAGTCATAGGAAATTAACAGTAATAGTTTCAAAGTCAAGGTCATAGATAATAGCCTTATGTTCACCATCATAGGTAATAATTCCCATAGTCAAGAGTCATGATTAGCCACAATTGTCCTTGTCATAGTCATAGGCAATAGTCTTATGTTCACCGTCATAGGCATAGGCATAGTCTTATGTTCACAATCATAGGCATAGTCTTATGTTCTCAGTCATAGGCATAGTCTTATGTTCTCGGTCATACGCATAGTCTTATGTTCTCAGTCATAGGCATAGTCTTATGTTCACAGTCATAGTCCTTGGCCATTAACAAAAGTTTCAACGTTATAGTCATGTTAAGGTTATAAACATGAAAGAGTTTGATTTACAACATGAATTGGCCCAAAGCAATATTCACGAAAGTCAAGATCCAAGATGAACAAGAATAGATATGAATCAATTATCATACATAGGCCCAATTCCAATTTATAACATGAATAGGCCCCAAATAGAAATATTCCCACAAATCAAGATCCAAGAATTTATGTTACAATCTAGCGTTTGAATAATTAACTAGGTCTAACAACATGAATGGGCATGATTCAATCGATAGGAAATAACCCAAAATCATAGATTCAAGAAGAGACAAGAACAGATCTAAATAGATAATCAAGCTTAGGTCCAATTTCGTTTCATTCCATGTCCATATTAAATTTAACAAGTTTAAATCTCAAAGTAACTAGAACTTACAGATCATGGTCTAAGAAATTAAGATGCAGAAGTTGAATCTAGAAACTAGTCGTCGATTGGTTGATTCGATGGATTCTGATTTGATAGCAGAAGCAAGCCCCCAATAAGCAATTCCTAGCCGTAGTCTTCAAGAATTAGTCTTCGTGTTTTAATTTAATTTATTTATTTGTTTTTCTCAGAGGCAGCATAAGGACAGAAAGAATTGATGTAGAGAGAATGAGGCTAGGAGGCTGTTTATATAGGTTTAGAGTCACGAATCTAGTCAGAAAATTGGTCCAAATACATCAGAATGAACCCAGGCTGAAAACCAGGTTTTGGCACCAGATCGACCATAAGGTCGACCTGGTCCCTGGGAGGTCGACCATAGTGTCGACCCCTAGGTCGACCTGGTCCTGGGTAGGAAATTTCCCGCCCAGTCTGCCTTGGGATTTGAATTTGAATTTCGAATTCAAATTTCGAGCTGTTTTTTATTCTGAAAATTCCTGAAACTTCGGAGGGCCATAACTTGGTCATACGGACTCCGTTTTTTGAAAACTCAGACTCGTTTCCAAGCAGAATTTCGAGACGAACGCAATGGCATAACCCATTTCCCTTGATTATTATTTTAAAATTTTATTCTGCCTTGATTTATGGTTTCAATATGTTATTAAAATACGAGTTGTTACATTCTCCCCTCCTTAAAGGATTTCGTCCCCGAAATCTCTAAGTTAGGAAGTATGTATCCTACCATCCATCATCCATCTACTCAAAACATCGTCCACAAGCAATCATTGTCCTTAAAAGATTCCTAATGTTGTGTGTCTATATGCAGAAAGCGTGTGTATATGTATTTATCTAATGCAAAAGATCAGGCAGTTACTGATTCAGTAGACCTCCTTAATGCAAAATATGTTAGTGTAATGAGTCCAACATGTATGCAAATTCCTAACATACTTTATAATCTCAACATGAGTGCACAAACATTCATTCATATGCAACATGCAAATGATAGCATATCAAGTTTCCATCCATGTACAAGTATAAACATTCATGCATATGCAATATGAGATGTGACTGAGCCGATCTAGTGCTTAATATGTGTTCATGCATCCACGAGCAACAACTAGCAACCACTTGCAACCATCAAACATAACATGTCTCAAACACATGTTTACATCCATTAGTTCCTACTTAAAGGTATAGCCGAATGATAGAAGCAAGTAAAGAAAAACTTTGTACCCTAAACACCAGCCCAAAACCAATATATATGATTCTAGGAAACCAGACATGATCAACTCCTTTTAGGTCACAAGAAATCCCTTCCTAAAACCAACCCATATCCTACAAACCCAAAAAGTTTAGTTGAAACGACCTAAACTTCCCCGTAAAGGAAAGCCCGGATTGCTTTGAGAACAATACTCATCAGAACACAAACAGAAGAACATTTTTATTGCTATTAACACAATTACATCAGAGTACCAGAGTATTCCAGAGTACAGATAAATACCTTACATTGGAAATACAATACCAGAGTTTAAATTACATTTAAATACAGCAGCGGAAAATATAATACAAAATACAACTAAAAGAGATACACGGATACAGAGCTTTCCGAATATCGCTTCAGCTGTAGACCAGGATCCTGCGAATGTAATATCTGCAAAACCAAAACTACTAGCTGCCCGTGTGGAAAATATGGGCACCCAGAGTTTAGGTTAAAAGAATAAACTCCAGGTCAGTCATGGGACTGGTATGAGAACTCAAAACTAATTTAACTAATAAGACAAATCCAAGGACCACACCGCTAATGCGGAACGGGTTTTGTTCCAATGGATTGTCGGTGCGTAAATTAAAGTAAATCGTTTAAACAACGCAATGATTTTTGGAAAAATGAAACCATTATAAGACCTAGGTCCCATCACACAATGCAACGCACACCAGAGGATAGGGTTTTACCTTATAATGGTCAAAAGATGCTTGATACGTATAAAAATGGATTTTGATACTATTAGTGTGTATAAATATGTTTTAAAACAATTTGAATCATAATGTATCAATCCTAGACGACATGGTTACCATATAACATGTCGCCAATACTAGTTCTACAATCAAAACCGATGGTGTCGTATTGGAGATTTGGATTCCATCATGAGTCGAGGCTAGGGGCAAGCTCCTCTCCGATTCGAGACACTCTAGCAGATGCCTCAGGATCCCCCGCAGTGAACCCTTGGAAGCTGTAGGGCCGCTCCCCGCCTATGGGCAGTGGATTAGTTATGCCTGAACACACGTTTCCCGGTGCCTTTGGACCTATAGTATGACCACCAACGGCCTATAAAAATAACGAGGCGCCTCAAAATCCATCATCCACATAAGTAAAATGTCAGCGCTGGTAGGTCCCTGACATCACTCTAGCTAGAAAGAAACGTGTGCACTCCCTACGGTCCGTATCCCGTTTTTGACTCATACCGGGGTGTGAGGCTCGCGAAGTAACGCTGTACACAAAGCTATGCTAATTAAAGTTGTGCTTCGATCATCATCCACAAGGCCCTGCTTTTCAACAAAAGCCTTGATCATATGCATCTTAGCATGTCACATTGTCAGACCATACTATATCATCAATCATCTACCAATATATAACAGGGTGTTAGGCAAGAGAATAAATTCTCCACCACCAAACAGCTATATATTAGACAAAGATCAACGAGTACAATATAAAGGAATACAATGTCAGACACACAATCCATTTATTAGTCCGTTCTGGGCCTGAACGAAACCATATCCAGTAGATCTCCTAATACGTCTGAATGATCATCAATTTTCCATCATCTTGGGTGTACGGTCCAATCAAGATATCAATAATCATTCATTCGATATGGAAATTTCCCGGTCTTCAACAACCGTCTCCATCGTCAGTCTTCAATCGTCATATGAATCATTCAGAATTGGTAAACTCGGTCTTCCTGAATAATTTGCGCTATTTAAAATCATGTGTCTAAAACACAACCAACGCCTCATTCCCATTAAGAAAATTTGTTTATTTAAAAATTCTTTTCATTGGAAACTCTCTTCTTTAATCTAATTTAAGATTTCTCAAAATTCTAATTAGATTCAATCTTCTAAGTGATAAATTAATGAGACATTTTTCATGTTTAGAATTCAAGTAAAAGTTAACTTTTATTGTCAAATATTATTTCATTGTCATAACTTAAATAAGGTAAAACCTTCATTTTCATGTTCATATCAATGATAAAAGAATAACCTTTATTTCTCATTTCATATTACCTGTTTAATTCGATAAATAAAAGGATAACTTTTATTTACGTGTCGTATTTCATATTCATTTCAGAATTAAAAGATAAACCTTTGTTTACCATTCTTATTTTATATTCAATCCATAAATAAAAGATAAACTTTTATTTATAATTCTTATTTCATATTCATTCATAAATAAAAGATAAACTTTATTTATAATTCTTATTCCATATTCATTCATAAATAAAAGATAAACTTTATTTCACACTTTGTTTCATATTCCTTTTCAAAATAAAAGATTAAACTTTTATTATCCTACTTTGTTTCATTAAAACATGTTTGATGGTTCTTTAACATACGTAAAAGAATGACCTTTATTAGCAAAATATATTTAGCATTCCTAATCTTAATAAAAGATTAACCTTTATGAACAAAGCATATTCGACGCTCTAATCTTAAATAAAAAATTACTTTAAAAAAAAAACATATTCGCCGTTCTAAATCTTAAATAAAAGAATTGCTTTTGTTTACAAAACCTTTTTGGCTTTCTTTAACTATGAATAAAAGAAAACTTTCATTAACGAGACTTATTCAGAATTCATTAACTCATACAAAAGAAGTTTCATTTATTAATAAACATTAACGTTCATTAACCCATGTAAAGAAGTATTTTTTTTTTAGTATTAGCATTCCTAGTTTTATAAAAGAAATAATCTTTTATTTGTTAACATTAGCATTCATAGTTGCATAAAAGAAATAATCTTTTATTAATTAACATTAGCGTTCATTCTAAATAAAAGAAAATAATCTTTTATTCCTAACCTTACGTTCATTCAAAGTCAACGGTTGAAATTCGCGAACGGTCGCTAAGCGAAACGTTCTATTCAAGCCATTGAATAATAATAAACAATATATTAATATTTTTTAATTAATTTTCATTAAAAACGTTTCCTATTTAGTATAAATTAAAATTATTAATGATAATTGCAAACTTAGATTTAAATAATAAACAAGTTTTGACTTTTCAACTTCCTTTAATATTATATTGATATAATATTAATGTTTCACAGCGTTCACTTTTGAAATTCAACTTTCAGAATTAATCATTCATTAATGATGCATTTATGTTTATAATATTAAAAGAAATATTAACTTTTCAAAAATTTGAATTTCAAATCTCCATATTAACAAATTAATAAATTCTGCGTTAAATATTACGTTTCCCAAAATGTTACTTGGGATTTCAAAATCTCCTATATTAATTAATTAATTAGTTCTGTATTAATTATTATATTTTCAAAATTATGTAGTTTTAAATTTCAAACTTTAATATTAATTAATTATTTAATACTGCATTAACCTCTCACATTAGATATATATTGTTGTGGTGGCTGGATATACTGGGCGGGTCCGGGCAGTCTTATACCACAACTCAATCTAACCTTGGATCAAGCAGAATCTATTCATTTTAATTATATTAAAATAAACGTAAAATTGAAAATTTTCAAATTTCAAAACTTAAATCATTTATATTTAATGAATGAAATAAATGGTATTGACCATTTTCGCCAAAAATAACGTGAAACAATCTAAACGGCTTTGTATTAATTAAATGACATTAAACGACATTTAAAACCACAATAAATTCTTTTAACGAGATAAACTTTTGAAAATGTTCAAATTCTCTTATTTGGAATGAGACCCACATAATAACATAAATGATACTTCAAATATTGCATTTACAACATTTTCCTACATTGCTCAATTCACCTTACATTCGATAACATTCATTAATTTATGTAAATGACTTTCAAACAGCATACATTAAATTTGACATATCAACCATCACACAATTATCTTTAACAATAAAACAACCAAATAACAACACATTTAATTGTGCACTTGGGAAATTGTGTGCAAATATTTACCCAATCAACGTACATAAGTCAGGTCACTTATGTACGGAAGTGTAACATATATAATTTAACATAAATAACACTCGACATTAATTATCCAGTTTCATGGTTTCAAATTTTCAAAACATCGCATTAATTCATAACACCAATTAACAACATCAATCCACAACCATCCATGTATCATATGAAATTAAACCACAAACAATCATCTCAAGCATTTAAAAATATTTATTTATAAATAAATAAATAAATAATTACTGAAATAAAGAATGAGTGAGAAAAGAGTTCTCACATTCTATTTGACATAACAAGCCATAACTAAATGACGATTCTAACATAAGTGATGGTTTTATTCAGATATGACAACTCTAACATAAATGATGGTTATAAATCAACCATTCTATTTTGTCAAAGATGACAATTTTATTAACAAACAATATATTAACAAATAATTCTTTCATTCTACATTGTCAAGATACAAATGACATTCGTTCCAATAAAACATATGTTAACAAATAATTCTTTTATTCTAAACTAATATGATAAGGTGACATTTTGGTTAAGTAGACATATGATTAACATATAATTATCTTATTCTAAACTAATATGTTAAAGGGACATTTTGGTCAACATTTAATCTTTTAATTGATTTATCCTATGCATTAAAATGTAGAAAATGGAGTTTTCCTATGTTAACATTTTTACGCAATAAAAATGAATCTTTTCTATGTTAACATTTTTATACAATAATAAAAAAAATGAAGTTTTTGATCATGTTACATTTCATATAACAAAAATGAAGTTTTTGTTATGCTAACTTTTTATATAACAAAATGAAGTTTTTATTTCACGATAATTTATATATATATTTTATATAAATAATTTTCATGTACAACAATATCACACAATAACAAACCAAATCACAATCCCAACAAACCATCATGGTTTTGTACAATCAATAGTGTCGGATGCTGCTAAGCACCGTTTATATTCTAATATAAATTTAACTGTAAAATAATTAGAGTGAAAGGAGTTCTCACCTTAATGGGTTTAAATGGGTGGTTTTGTTTTGAGCTTTTAAAATCCGAAAATCTGAACTTTTGATCGGAAATTTTGACAAATCCGGGCGTTGTTTGACGAAACCGACGACACCAGTAGCTTCGTATCGTCGATACCTTCGTGTTGACATATAATTTGTTAGGGTTTGGAGAGATTTGGATTTTAACATGTTTTTGATGGAGAAGAGAGCAGCCATTGTTGAGAGGAAGTATAAAGAGCGTAGCTTTTGGTTTAGAGAATAGGTTAGGGTTGGGGAATATGATATTATATAGAAGTAGGTAATTATTATTTTTTAGTTAGACCCCTAGGTTATTTAAACCTACATGTTGCTATTCTAAGTGGAATACAGATAATATATATTTGAAAAATAATGGAATGAGAAAACAAGAATAAATGGAATGAGAGAAGAGAGAGTAAATGGAATGTGTCTTAAAGAAATACATTAATTCTTTCCTTTATTTGTCTTTTATATCATTCACCATTCAGGATTTTTCTTTTTCAGTCTACGAGGTATTTAACTTGATTAGTGTCATTTTTCCTTTTTACCTTTATCTTAATTGTTATTCTTTAATCCTTGCTACTATTATAAATCTTTTCTTTAGGGAGGTAGTCATATTCTACTGGGTTGGCTATGGAAACACTTCTAAAATCTATATCCATATTTATTATAGAATAATTCCTTCCGCGATTCATAATTAGAAAACACCTTTTCTGTTTTCTTTCTTTTTTGTTAGGTATTACAAAATACATTAACATCTCTATTTTGTATTAATCTTTCATCTTTTAACATTATCCTTGTAATGACATCCATTGCGTTTTAATAAAAATTGTAATATGAAAATCTATTCTTTTCCAGCCATCCAAAATATTACTAACTTTCCAAATCAGGTTATATTAAATTCCCTTTTTATTACCCTTTTGCGTATTTAATTAACATAGTTACTAAACAAAATCATATATAGGATTACGCCCTTTGTCCTTTATTTTGAGATGCGTCTAGCTAGATATAGCAAGTGAATTAATTTTGTAGAAAAATAAATAAGTTCGTTTTGTGCGTGTCATTTAATTTGACATTTAATAAATGATTACAAGATGGAATGACGTCGGAATTCAGGCGAATCTTGCCTAAATTACTAGACGGTATTCTAAGTAGAACACCATTTTTCGTTTTAGAAAATTTGATCATCCGTGGGCCCGAATCTTTAATTTCATGCTAGAAACACACAAAAGGGGAACAACAATTGTTTGTAAATATGGTTCGTATTTTCCTTGTATTCCACAAATTGATGGATTCCTTTTATCATCATATAAAAGAAGAAAATTATTAAATGCGCATTAATAGAAATTAATTAAGCACCTATCTAATTAAACATATATAGAAATGAACACTTGTATGTTAATTAGACCTCAAAGCAACAGATGTCGCTTCCTTCCTAAAATCTACCCACGTTGCTCCCTTCCTCTTTTTTTTTTTCTTTCCACTTCAATCATTATTATTTGTTTTATTTGATAGCAACAAACATATAATTCGAACGATCCACAAAATCCATGTTAAACTTGAATGCATATCCGTTTTGTTGTGCTGAATTCATTGGTCAAGCGTCTTGATGTATTATCCATGTTTAACTTTTTTTTTTAAATAAACTGTTTTTAAATGTCCAAAATTCATTAAATTAATCAAAAATAATATTTTATTTTAGTCCTAAAATTCAGGGTTGTTACAATCTCCCCCACTTAAGAACTTTTCGTCCTCGAAAAGGAATAGAGTAAAAAGTTGTTTTATAATTCCACTCAACTTTCAAAAATTTATTACGGATTAAACTTTCAACTTTTCAATTTCTAAGAATTCTCCAATTTTCAAAAATTTGGCTAATGCCCTAAATTTTAGAAAAATTTCGCCATAACCTCCTTTGTATGGGGAATATCGAAAAAGCAAACTCCCTCATAGGGCACCAAAAGAAAATAAAATAGAAGGAAGAGGATAGGAGAGAGAAAAGCCAAGCAACGGCATATAAATTCAATAAGAAAAACAATTAGGAGGGTAAGAGAGAAAAAGTGCCAAGCAACGGCTAGCCAACGGTTAATAAAATCAAAAACCCAAGAAATAGTAAATGTGTACCTATTTTTTCGTCGGGCAAATAATTCTATTCCTCTTGTAACACCCCGCGAATTCTATAACTGTGAAACTCACAAATTAAAGTATAATTAATTTCAAATCAAAGAACTAAGGGAAACAGGATACGCCATTGCGTTCGTCTCGGAAAAATACGCGAAATAGAGTCCGAGTTTTCGAAAAACGGATATCGTATGATGAAGTTATGGACGAACGAAGTTGGGCGAAAAACCGAAAAAGGGCCAGAATGCACTGGCGCACTTGGGAAGTGCGCCAGAACAAAAATGAACTGGCGCACCTGTGAAGTGCGCCAGTACATTTTTGACCTGGCGCACCTGCCAAGTGCGCCCAGGTCAAAAATAACCTGCTGGCCAGGTCTGGTCTAGCCCTGGCTGGCCAGGTCGGTGTGTGGTCGAATTTCTGTGGTCTGCTTTGTCATTAGGGCTAGGTGGCGGGTTTTTATTGGTCTCTCTATCTGATGAATGGCTATGATCAATCCTAGCAACATCAAGGGTCCTAATCAATTCCTAACCTCTATATAAACAACCCTAGACTAAACCCTAATCTATTCATTCAAAATAAGATTATAGCCGCCATGTTGCTGAGGAACGACAAAGAGTAGCTGCCGACTAGAGAGAGAGTTAGGAAGAAAGTTCTAAAGCCTAAAGCAATTCAAGCAACCTAAAGCTAATCAATTCAACAAAGGAATCGTGTCTCTTAATTAGAGAATTCACCGCAACCATTGTAAGTAGAGTATTACTTTGGTATAATAAACAACTGTGTTGATGTGTATGCTTGAATTGTGGCAATGGAAGTAATTCATATTTATGCGTTCTTATCAATTTATATACGTTTGGATATTTATGGATTATGTTATAAAGAACTACATGCGGTAGTTCTACACAAGTTTACGTTTGGAATATTGCGCAAATTGTGTTATCTATGTTGAAGCTACATGTATGTAGTTGATTGAAATTTATGCGAGTTTGGGGCTTTGTTATTATGCCATCATGATGTATATTTTTGTATAAATCATTTTGCAAGTAATTGAAACAAGTTTGGTTGTTATAGTTCATATGAAACTATGTTGGAATTTTGACACCATAATCCATGTATTTGCAAAACTTATGAATATGGCTAGGCTATGAATGATATTTGGCATAATTGAAATCTATGATTAAGTCTATCTTGTTTAAAAGAATTATATGATGACATATGTGAGACATGGCTAGGTTAGACTCAAAAATCCCTTTGTGCAAGTTTTAAAGCAAACACCATGTTTAGGAATATTTATGCATAAGTATGATTATACCATCGTTATGTGATTAGACTTAAACCATGAATTATGTTGAACTATGCTTTTGTGTTAGTAACAAAGTATCCCCTTTGTAAACATGTAGAAACCTTATGAACATGACATGTTTATGTTTATGCCAAAAGTATTTATGCCATGCTTATGTTTGACATTATGCTATGCTTATGCTAGGAATATTTATGACATGCTTATGTTTGACATTATGCCTAAATAAGAATATAGGTTCATGTTGTAGTTAAACCTATGCAAGTTCACATGCTTTGATTCATGTCACCTATGTTACCACTATGCAAGTACACCAATTTCTACTTTGTATTTCCAACGTCGTATTGCAAGTTCATGAGCTCACCTTCCCCTCTTTGTGTATACGCCATAAGCCTCCCCTCTCGCATGGCTAAATTGGGCTTTAAAAGGCTAAGCCCAATATATATGAACGGACTTGTAAAACGGGGGAAAATAACGTTGGGTTAAAATTAATTAATGAATGAAAATATAAAATAGAAGGGCCCAAATTCAAGTATGGGTTGGGCCCGTGATGGGTGTAATCTTTACACCATTAACTTAATAATGGGCCGCAAATATTTACATATAAATAAAGAAGAATGACAAAATATGTAAATGTAGAACATACGATGTGTTTAACCCGAGGTTGGATTGAGTTGTGATGTAAACCTGCCCGGAACCGCCCGGCTGTCCAGTAGTCACAACAATACCTATCCAATGTGGGAGGTTAAACATGGAGCCCAGCAAGGACCCGAGGTTAGACTGAGTTGTGGCGTAAGACTGCCCGAAACCAACCGGCAACAGGCAGCCACAACAATACCTGTCTAATGTGAGAGGTCAGGGCCTTAATAAGACAATTAAGGCTGAGTCAGGATTGTTAGGATTAAGTGGACTAAAGACTTAATCAAAATGGAACATGCTAAACTAAACGGACTGGTGGGGTTAGGTTAGGAAACACTTAACCAACTTAGCATGTTGGCTAGAGATAGAAAACCTAGTAATGGGGGACCCTTTTCAGCAGTAACCCTAAAAGGTGTATCAGGATACCCTGAAACTAGGCAGGGTGGGGCACGATTACTGGGCTGATTGTAAGAGGTCAAAGCGACAGCGGTGGTGTAGCAGTGTAGGTTCTAACGGAGTGCGGGCGTGCACACACTCCGGCGTAGAAAAATAAGGCACTGGACACCAGTAGCATACCTGTGCACTCTAAGGTTGTGTCGGGTTGCCACTATGGGACTTGATACACCCCATGGTGGGACCAGCATAGGTAACTACAGACATCGGGGGCCGTAAGACACATGTAACTATGCGAGTAGGAGCCGATCATCATTGAATGGATCACATCACCCTGATTATGGGGTGCAAATTGGAAACTAGTTTATATGGGTTCAGAGATTAACATGGGGTACGATAGTATATTCGACCCTAGATAACTTAACCAAGTTCATAGTGTTTGCCCGCTTCCTGTTTTACTTATCATACCCAGTTCTTTATTCATAGACAAAGTAGTACTAGACTTACTCAGGCTTTATGTCTGACTCTATTTTTCTTTCGTCTTCTTTCTTCTGTTTCCCCCCCCCCCCCAGGTCCTCAGGGAGGGAACACAGCAGCTTGACCAGCCTCAACATCCAGCTTGAAGAAGAGAAATGTATTGCTTGGACTTTCCTGTTTTGAACTATGGCTTTGGACAATCCACTAAGGGGCTTTTGCAGTTTATCTATGTTTTATTTATGCTTCTTTAAATAATGTACTCAAGACAGATTATGAAAGTGTTATGTTATGTTTTTGGAAAGGATGTTGTTGTAACACGTATTTGACTTGATGAAATAAAATTTGTTGTTCTTCCGCTGCTTACAAATATGTGTTCTTATATCTGTCTTGTATATCTGTGACTTGTACTTATAAACCTCCACCAAAATTAGGGCATTCCCTTTGAGAGTGACCCTAACGGAGGTTGGGTGTTTCACTTGGTATCAGAGCATAGGTTTACCAGATAAGATAAAAAGTTTTGAAAAATTATTTTCAAAAAGGAAATTTAAAGAAGCATTTATAAAAGAAAAATATTATTTTATTTTATTTTTTTTAAAAAAAAGGCAAAGTCCACTCCCCAAAAGTCATAGGAACAATCTCTTATCCTTCGTTTTGAATCTATCCTCTCTGTTTTAGCATGTCTGGAGACCTTACTCCCCAGCTGCTAACGCTTTCACTCCTCCTCCTCCACGTGAACCAGCAAGCGGAAGAGTCCCAGAGTAGGAAGACGAATAATAGTCAAACAAGAAAGGATCATAACAATAATAATAACAAACGAGAAAAAAAAAGGAAATGCAATTTTTGTGGTACGGAAGGGCACATAGCCAAGGATTGTAGAAAGAGGAAAAGAAAGCAAGGAGCATGTTTTCATTGTGGGGAGACTGGACACATCAGCATAGACTGCCCTGAAAAGACAGATTTTGAGAAGGGCGGAAAAGGCAACAAAGAGAAGAGGAAGTGTAATTTCTGTGGCAAAGTGGGGCACTTAGTAAAGGACTGCCGAAAAAAGAAGGCCAAGGAGAATGGTGGGTGCTTTTCTTGCGGTGAGACGGGCCATAGGGCTAAGGACTGCCCAAAGAAACGGGGACAGGGGCAGGGCACTGGATCCACCCCAGGGGCACAGATTCATGTGCTGGAAGCACCACCTTTGCAACAGCGAGGTACGAACACTTCTGTAGAAAGTGTAGTTTATCTTTACGATCACCCCGTTCGCACTTTATTCGATTCTGGCGCATCACACTCCTTTATCTCGTCTGCTTTAGTAGAATCTCTGCACCTAGAAACTAGTACGGTAGAGGACCCCTTAATTGTTTCAAACCCAATTGGGGGCCCAGCTCATTTGTCTATGATCTGTTTGGATTTGAAAATTTCTATTCTAAGTGTTGAATTTCAATGTAGTGCCTTTTTTTGGGCTTTTCGGGGTATGGTTTGATTTTGGGCATGGATTGGCTATCCAGTAATGGGGCCATCCTTGATTGTGAGAAAAGGGTTGTTAGGCTCCTAACCCAGCTCGGTAATACTTTGGAAATTTCTTGTAATCCCTCGTATGCGGTTATGCTTAGTTATCTTGAATCGCTAGATGCCTCTGTTGAAAACTTGCAATCAGTTAGAGTGGTCCGGGAATATCCGGATGTCTTTGAAGAGGTGAAGGGCTTGCCTCCGAAGCGGGAAATAGACTTCCGCATATATCTTGTAGATAATGCAAAGCCCGTTGCATTGCCCGTTAGACATATGGCTCCACGCGAAAGGAAAGAGCTCAGTAAACAGATTAAAGAGCTTCTAGAGAAGGGGTTCATTAGGAGGAGCATTTCAGAATAGGGCGCTCCAGTAGTGTTCGCCACTAAGGCTGAAGGTTCATTTCGCTGATGCATGAGTTGTAAAGAATCACCTTAGTAAGTACATTTGTTTATTTTCAAGAGATAATTCATCTATGTGGAATACCTTCTAGTAAGTGAACAAGATCCAAGATTCACTAATGAATTTTGGAGAGCTTGCATGGAACCATGAGTACGCAGTTAGGCTTGAGCCAAGTATACTAGAAGGAGAATAAGTGAAAAAGGAAACAAGAATTAAGAAGCTACGAAATTGTGAAGTTAAAGATGGACAAAGCATAATGGAGTTAAGCTCAAGGAAGTGCGACTTAGAAGATTGAAGACTAGATTCGTGCATAATATCTCTTCTTAAGAGTATATCCTCTCGGTCCCATTCTCAATCCAATTTCTGTTGCAAACCACATAGGGAGTATGACTCATCTGTTAGTAACACATGTTGGGGCTCGAGGGTGTTCATTGGTTTGACTAAAGTTTTTGGGTTTTATAAGATACAGATTGGTCTTAGGAAGGGACTCCCTTATGACCAAAAAGGAGTCCATCATGCTTAGTTGCCTAGAATCATATATGGTGGTTGGGTTGAGTAATTCTTTGGGTGTCAGTCTGATGTTGATTTCGGTCTTCGGGGCTGATGCTTAGAGAGTTCTTCTCCTAATCAATATATATGTGGCATAGGTTTTCAGTTTTGACATTGCCTAATGGGCACAAAGTTTTTACTTGCTTCTATCATTCGACTATACCTTTAGATAGGAACAATTGGGAAAATGTCCTATAGATTAGAGCTACCCGAGAAGTTCGCTGGAGTCCACAACGTCTTTCACGTTTCACATCTCCGAAAAGGTCTGCATGAGTAAGCTGAAGTGGTAGAGCCAAATATACTCGAAGAGACCGAAGTGGAACGCGAAGCAACCATAAGGAAAGTTCCAACCCGCATCTTAGGAACGGAAGTGAAGAAGCTACGCAACCGCGAAGTCAAGCTCGTCAAAGTTCAGTGGAGCGACGCCGAGGGAGACGCGACTTGGGAAACTGAAGCTAGAATCCGTACAGCCTACCCTTTTCTGTTCGAGGGTACATCTTTGATCTTTCATTTTCCTTAAGTTGCGCTTTTATCTATCTTCTTAGGTATATTTCCTCGACCTTATCTTTTAGGTAGAATCTTTTTGGATGGAAACATGTAGTTGAAACATGTTATGGATGATGGTTGCAAGTGGTTGTAAGTGATTGCTAGTGGTTGCTCGTGGTTGCATATACACACACAATCTAGGTTTTAGATCGGCTCAGTCACTTCATATTGCATATGCATATATGTTTGTATTCGTATGTGGTTGAACTTTAATGTGTTGTCATGTGGATGTTGCATTTGTATTGAATGATTGTGCACTCATGTAGAATCATGAATAGGAAAATTTGCATACATAATGGATTCATGGCACTTACATAATTCGCATTAAGGAGGTCAACTGAATCAGTAGACCGCCTGATTTTGCATTAGATAAGTTCATGTACACACACACCTCGCATATGATCATGAAGCATTAGAAGTCTTTTAAGGACAATGGATGCTCGTGTTTGATGGATGAGTAGATGGATGATTGGATGTTAGGACATACATTCCTCCTAACTTGAAGATTTCGGGGACGAAATCCTTTTAAGTGGGGGAGAATGTAACACCCCGCGAATTCTATAACTGTGAAACTCACAAATTAAAGTATAATTAATTTCAAATCAAAGAACTAAGGGAAACTGGATACGCCATTGCGTTCGTCTCGGAAAAATACGCGAAATAGAGTCCGAGTTTTCGAAAAACGGATATCGTATGAAGAAGTTATGGACGAACGAAGTTGGGCGAAAAACCGAAAAAGGGCCAGAATGCACTGGCGCACTTGGGAAGTGCGCCAGAACAAAAATGAACTGGCGCACCTGTGAAGTGCGCCAGTACATTTTTGACCTGGCGCACCTGCCAAGTGTGCCCAGGTCAAAAATAACCTGCTGGCCAGGTCTGGTCTAGCCCTGGCTGGCCAGGTCGGTGTGTGGTCGAATTTCTGTGGTCTGCTTTGTCATTAGGGCTAGGTGGCGGGTTTTTATTGGTATCTCTATCTGATGAATGGCTATGATCAATCCTAGCAACATCAAGGGTCCTAATCAATTCCTAACCTCTATATAAACAACCATAGACTAAACCCTAATCTATTCATTCAAAATAAGATTATAGCCGCCATGTTGCTGAGGAACGACAAAGAGTAGCCGCCGACTAGAGAGAGAGTTAGGAAGAAAGTTCTAAAGACTAAAGCAATTCAAGCAACCTAAAGCTAATCAATTCAACAAAGGAATCGTGTCTCTTAATTAGAGAATTCACCGCAACCATTGTAAGTAGAGTATTACTTTGGTATAATAAACAACTGTGTTGATGTGTATGCTTGAATTGTGGCAATGGAAGTAATTCATATTTATGCGTTCTTATCAATTTATATACGTTTGGATATTTATGGATTATGTTATAAAGAACTACATGCGGTAGTTCTACACAAGTTTACGTTTGGAATATTGCGCAAATTGTGTTATCTATGTTGAAGCTACATGTATGTAGTTGATTGAAATTTATGCGAGTTTGGGGCTTTGTTATTATGCCATCATGATGTATATTTTTGTATAAATCATTTTGCAAGTAATTGAAACAAGTTTGGTTGTTATAGTTCATATGAAACTATGTTGGAATTTTGACACCATAATCCATGTATTTGCAAAACTTATGAATATGGCTAGGCTATGAATGATATTTGGCATAATTGAAATCTATGATTAAGTCTATCTTGTTTAAAAGAATTATATGATGACATATGTGAGACATGGCTAGGTTAGACTCAAAAATCCCTTTGTGCAAGTTTTAAAGCAAACACCATGTTTAGGAATATTTATGCATAAGTATGATTATACCATCGTTATGTGATTAGACTTAAACCATGAATTAAGTTGAACTATGCTTTTGTGTTAGTAACAAAGTATCCCCTTTGTAAACATGTAGAAACCTTATGAACATGACATGTTTATGTTTATGCCAAAAGTATTTATGCCATGCTTATGTTTGACATTATGCTATGCTTATGCTAGGAATATTTATGACATGCTTATGTTTGACATTATGCCTAAATAAGAATATAGGTTCATGTTGTAGTTAAACCTATGCAAGTTCACATGCTTTGATTCATGTCACCTATGTTACCACTATGCAAGTACACCAATTTCTACTTTGTATTTCCAACGTCGTATTGCAAGTTCATGAGCTCACCTTCCCCTCTTTGTGTATACGCCATAAGCCTCCCCTCTCGCATGGCTAAATTGGGCTTTAAAAGGCTAAGCCCAATATATATGAACGGACTTGTAAAACGGGGGAAAATAACGTTGGGTTAAAATTAATTAATGAATGAAAATATAAAATAGAAGGGCCCAAATTCAAGTATGGGTTGGGCCCGTGATGGGTGTAATCTTTACACCATTAACTTAATAATGGGCCGCAAATATTTACATATAAATAAAGAAGAATGACAAAATATGTAAATGTAGAACATACGATGTGTTTAACCCGAGGTTGGATTGAGTTGTGATGTAAACCTGCCCGGAACCGCCCGGCTGTCCAGTAGTCACAACAATACCTATCCAATGTGGGAGGTTAAACATGGAGCCCAGTAAGGACCCGAGGTTAGACTGAGTTGTGGCGTAAGACTGCCCGGAACCAACCGGCAACATGCAGCCACAACAATACCTGTCTAATGTGAGAGGTCAGGGCCTTAATAAGACAATTAAGGCTGAGTCAGGATTGTTAGGATTAAGTGGACTAAAGGCTTAATCAAAATGGAACATGCTAAACTAAACGGACTGGTGGGGTTAGGTTAGGAAACACTTAACCAACTTAGCATGTTGGATAGAGATAGAAAACCTAGTAACGGGGGACCCTTTTCAGCAGTAACCCTAAAAGGTGTATCAGGATACCTTGAAACTAGGCAGGGTGGGGCACGATTACTGGGCTGATTGTAAGAGGTCAAAGCGACGGCGGTGGTGTAACAGTGTAGGTTCTAACGGAGTGCGGGCGTGCACACACTCCGGTGCAGAAAAATAAGGCACTGGACACCAGTAGCATACCTGTGCACTCTAAGGTTGTGTCGGGTTGCCACTATGGGACTTGATACACCCCATGGTGGGACCAGCATAGGTAACTACAGACATCGGGGGCCGTAAGACACATGTAACTATGCGAGTAGGAGCCGATCATCATTGAATGGATCACATCACCCTGATTATGGGGTGCAAATTGGAAACTAGTTTATATGGGTTCAGAGATTAACATGGGGTACGATAGTATATTCGACCCTAGATAACTTAACCAAGTTCATAGTGTTTGCCCGCTTCCTGTTTTACTTATCATACCCAGTTCTTTATTCATAGACAAAGTAGTACTAGACTTACTCAGGCTTTATGTCAGACTCTATTTTTCTTTCGTCTTCTTTCTTCCGTTTCCCCTCCCCCCCAGGTCCTCAGGGAGGGAACACAGCAGCTTGACCAGCCTCAACATCCAGCTTGAAGAAGAGAAATGTATTACTTGGACTTTCCTGTTTTGAACTATGGCTTTGGACAATCCACTAAGGGGCTTTTGCAGTTTATCTATGTTTTATTTATGCTTCTTTAAATAATGTACTCAAGACAGATTATGAAAGTGTTATGTTATGTTTTTGGAAAGGATGTTGTTGTAACACGTATTTGACTTGATGAAATAAAATTTGTTGTTCTTCCGCTGCTTACAAATATGTGTTCTTATATCTGTCTTGTATATCTGTGACTTGTACTTATAAACCTCCACCAAAATTAGGGCATTCCCTTTGAGAGTGACCCTAACGGAGGTGGGGTGTTTCACCTCTGCTTCTAGCCTTCTTGCTATGACCTGTTCAATATTATATACGTATACAAGTCTATCTGCATTTTTAATTAACTCAATCAAGCAAACAACACAACCATCAATCAATTAGTGGGTTAACTTTCTAAAACGCATAACTTTATACATATGTATTCAAAAATCATATTTTGATGCCAAGTCACAACAATATCTATGTTTTGGTTCTCACACCAGTCAAATGGGAAATATATAGATATCCCACCTTTGAAACACGAACATGAATTCTGATGAGGATGCATCAATCACTAGTGTCATCAGGGTCATCTCCGGGTTTCTAAAGTGGGAATCTATTTCTACCGAGTATATTGAGACTACGAATATACGCTAGCTAGGCGTGTATGCAAAATCTACTCAAACTCGATAGTCCAAAATATAATAGAAAATTCAAATACGTATAATATGGTTTAAATTTTCAAAACAAAGTTCGTTTTCATTATTATTATTATTATTTTAAAAATAATACTCTTCGGACTCATTCTAGGATACTACTGATCCCATCTCTAACGAGTCATTCTTATTGGATATTACTAATCCAACCTCTGATGAATTCTTTTGTTCGGTTCTAATGTGTCTTGTTCTCGAGCTCTGTAAACCAAAGCTCTGATACCAAATGAAACGACCCAAACTTCCCCGTAAAGGAAAGCCCGGATTGCTTTGAGAACAATACTCATCAGAACACAAACAGAAGAACATTTTTATTGCTATTAACACAATTACATCAGAGTACCAGAGTATTCCAGAGTACAGATAAATACCTTACATTGGAAATACAGTACCAGAGTTTAAATTACATTTAAATACAGCAGCGGAAAATATAATATAAAATACAACTAAAAGAGATACACGGATACAGAGCTTTCCGAATATCGCTTCAGCTGTAGACCAGGATCCTGCGAATGTAATATCTGCAAAACCAAAACTACTAGCTGCCCGTGTGGAAAATATGGGCACCCAGAGTTTAGGTTAAAAGAATAAACTCCAGGTCAGTCATGGGACTGGTATGAGAACTCAAAACTAATTTAACTAATAAGACAAATCCAAGGACCAAGCCGCTAATGCGGAACGAGTTTTGTTCCAATGGAATGTCGGTGCATAAATTAAAGTAAATCGTTTAAACAACGCAATGATTTTTGGAAAAATGAAACCATTATAAGACCCAGGTCCCATCACACAATGCAACGCACACCAGAGGATAGGGTTTTACCTTATAATGGTCAAAAGATGCTTGATACGTATAAAAACGGATTTTGATACTATTAGTGTGTATAAATATGTTTTAAAACAATTTGAATCATAATGTATCAATCCTAGACGGCATGGTTACCATATAGCATGTCGCCAATACTAGTTCTACAATCAAAACCGATGGTGTCGTATTGGAGATTTGGATTCCATCATGAGTCGAGGCTAGGGGCAAGCTCCTCTCCGATTCGAGACACTCTAGCAAATGCCTCAGGATCCCCCGCAATGAACCCTTGGAAGCGGTAGGGCCGGTCCCCGCCTATGGGCAGTGGCTTAGTTATGCCTGAAAACACGTTTCCCGGTCACTTTGGACCTATAGTATGACCACCAACGGCCTATAAAAATAACGAGGCGCCTCAAAATCCATCATCCACATAAGTAAAATGTCAGCGCTGGTAGGTCCCTGACATCACTCTAGCTAGAAAGAAACGTGTGCACTCCCTACGGTCCGTATCCCGTTTTTGACTCATACCGGGGTGTGAGGCTCGCGAAGTAACGCTATACACAAAGCTATGCTAATTAAAGTTGTGCTTCGATCATCATCCACAAGGCCCTGCTTTTCAACAAAAGCCTTGATCATATGTATCTAAGCATGTCACATTGTCAGACCATACTATATCATCAATCATCTACCAATATATAACAGGGTGTTAGGCAAGAGAATAAATTCTCAACCACCAAACAGCTATATATTAGACAAAGATCAACGAGTACAATATAAAGGAATACTGTAACGACCCAGAAAATCTGAACCAATTTAAATTTTTTAAATTGGCTAAAATAATGGATTTTAAATATTTAAAATAAATATTTTAAATAATGGCGATGAAAACTGAGTTTGAATCGACAATTGAAAACGAATATAATTAATTATAATTGTAAACAAGGCCTGAAATGGCGTGGCAGTTTCAAAAATTGAATTCAAACTTTGTCGGACTGTACCGGGCGCAAAACAATCCGGATTTTAGTGAAACCAAAAACATTAGGATCTAATTGATGATATCTTTCCAACGAATCTGACGAATCGAAATTTGATAACGGGAATCAAAAGATATGTCCAGTTGAAAATTCTGAATAGTCGCTATGGAATTCAGGCCCTTAAAGAAGGACATTTTGCAAACAACCTCGGATTTCGACGAAACCACTTTTGTTGGATCCGTGATGTCAAGTTATTGCTAGATTCCAAATTTCATAATTTTTCGAATCAATATGTGAGCGTGGCAAAGGAAAACGCGTTTGACCAGTTTCAGTTGATTTTAATCGACTGGAAAATGGCCATTTTTCAAACGGTCTCAGAATTCGACGAAACTTGTTTTGTTAGGACTGTATCGTCAATACGAAGCTAGAAAATATTTTTCTGGAATTTTTAGAGTTAGTATGTGACCCCGGTAATTTGAAATGTACGTTTAAAATTCAATATAGTGATTTAAATGTAAATTTAACGGAAACTGATTGTAACGATCAAATCAGCTTGCGATACATATCCCATTGTGTTCGGAATGGGGGTGAAACGCTATGGACGACAGTCGTTGGGCTCGATTTGAGATTCGTATGCAAAAGTCAACTTTTTTTGAAAATAAAATAATAAAATAATAAAAAAAAAAAACCTTTCTTCCCTTAAACTCCTCCAGGCCCCCCCTCCCCCGATCCATTTCAAAGCAGACCCGATTAAAAAAAAACGCTCGATCCCCTTCAGGAATCGCCGACGCCCATCGCGGCGGCGCCACCACCCACGAGCCCACCACCCCGTTCGCTCCTCCCTCCTCCATTCAATTCTCTACTTCCAAACCCGATACCCCAACGCCCCCTTAAGACGGAAACCGCCCTCCTCCACAAGCCCCGCCACCACCAGCACCTGAGCACCCGCGACCCCCCCTTCCTCGATCCGTGAATCCGAAGCACCCCCCCTCTTCAGGCGACAGCAAAGGTAATTGTTGTTATTTTATTTTTATTTTTAATTCCGAGAATACTGATTTTAAAAAAGGATTTAAAACTGATTTTTAAAAGGATTTAAAACTGATTTTTAAAAGGATTTAAAACTAATTTTTAAAAGGATATAAAACTGATTTTTAAAAGGTTTAAAAACTGATTTTATTTTAAGATTTAAAATAGAAAAAGATTAGAACTTTAAAAAGAAAAAGATCAGATTTTTTAGAATAGAAAAGATCATATTTTTAAAATAGAAAAGACGGAATTTTTTAAGTAGAAGAAATAAGATATGATTTTTGTATTTTTAAAGTAATAAAAATATAATTTTTACATCATAGGAATATTAAAAATATAATCTTTATTTTTGAAAAGGCGGAATCTTTATTTTTGAAATTCGATTTTTGTATATTGAATAGCGAAGTCAAAATTCGATTTTTATATATTGAATAGCGAAGTCAAAATTCGATTTTTATATATTGAATAGCATAATAAAAATTCGATTTTTATATATTGAATAACATAGTAAAAATTCGATTTTTACATATGTAGAGAATACGGGCAACGAAGCGACAAAAGGCGAGATTGGCGAAGATTTCTAAAGGAAGAGTCGTAGTATTGGATAGCTATTTGTGAGAATTTCTCACTCTTCAATTTCTTTTTCTATATATATATATGTGTGTTGAAATTAAATTGAATTGCTATATATAAATAAATATATATATATATATATATACGCCCCTCGTCCACAAACCATGGACGATATTTATTGGTTGAAATTGTTGTGAAAATTGATTGATAGCGAATGGTTGTTTGGGATTGTTTGTGGTTGATATTGATTTGATTGTGGTTGAAAAATACCCGTTTGTGATTGGAAAATATTTGGTTGAAACCACATAGGATTAGTTTGTGGAAATGAAATAAATATATACATGCCGCCTGCGTGCGAACTAGATGCATGATCCCCATTGTCAAAAACCGCGAGGTTTTAAGGTAGAGCGAGGAGCCGTACTATGGACGGTCCCGGTTTTAACTACCCTGTCGTTATGCTGCCGAAATTTTGAATAATATTCGTGTGTTTGAATTATTTTCATATGCTTAAACTATATTTATTCATTGAATAGAAAACCTTCATGTGTTGAATTGATATTCATTCGTTGATTAGAAATTCATGTGTTGAATGGTATTCGCGTTTTAAAATGTAAAAATCACCTTTTATCTATATATAAAAACTATAGAAAACATTCATGTGTTGAATTGATATTCATTCGTTGATTAGAAATTCATGTGTTGAATGGTATTCATATTTTTAAATAAATTGTTTGATAATAAAAATCACCTTTTATCTATATATAAAAACTATAGAAAACATTCATGTGTTGAATTGATATTCATTCGTTGATTAGAAATTCATGTGTTGAATGGTATTCATATTTTGAAATAAATTGTTTGATAATAAAAATCACCTTTTATCTATATATAAAAACTATAGAAAACATTCATGTGTTGAATTGTTACTCATTCGTTGATTAGAAATTCATGTGTTGAATGGTATTCATATTTTGAAATAAATTATTTTATAATAAAAAATCACTTTTTATCGACTATATGAACTGTGTAAAATAATCTCGTTTTAAAAGAAATTGTTTTATGATAAAAATCCCATTTTTATCACCAATATGAAATATATAGAATAATAGTGTTTTGAGATGAATTGTTTTACAATAAAAATCACATTTTTATTATACGCATAAATCGTTGAAATGTGAAGTGTTAAAAATAGCCACTTGTTCAAAATAAACATATATGAGTGGAAATATTCATTAATTAGCTAATGAAATGATTTGCACCTATTTATGTAACATTAGAATGAATGGTGTTTTTAAACCAAATAGAAATCAAATATGAAGTTGAATAGAAAATGATAAATGATAAGAACTGTATATATATGTACATGCATATTCATTGAACAGGTTATAGCGAAGGGGCTAGAGAAGAGGAATAAAATTTTGTGCCCGACAAATAGGAACGCATTTACTGTTTTGTTTGGGTGATGATTTTATGAGCCTGTTGGCTAGCCGCTTGGCTTTTTCTTTTTCTTTTTCTTTTTGAGATTAGAAGGACCGGGAAAGCTATTTGCGATTTCCCGATGCTCCCGGTGCAGGGGAGGTTATGGCGAAATTTTCCAAAAATTTAAGGCGTTAGTGAAATATTTGAAGTGAAAACGATATTGAAATCATTGAATGAACTATATTTATATAAATATATAAATATAAATAAAATTAAAACGAAACGAGGCCGTGCAGTTCTTATTTTGAAACTGTGATTTCAAACAACTAATGCGGGGAATCCGACCATTGGATTTTCTCGAAACCTCAACCGTCGGGTTCGCCTTGGAAATATCTTCCCAACGGCACCAACCTTGTAAAAATCCAACGGTTGGATTGTCTGGAATGTTTAATTCAAATCTGAAGAAAAACAGCGCCAGAAGCGATTATATTTATATATATATATAAATATAATTATATATTTAATCGAATAACGACGCTGCAGTTCGTATTTTGAAATCGAAACTTCAAACGATTGTACCGGGAGATCCGACCGTCGGATTTTCCCGAAACTGGAACCGTTGGATTCGTTTTGAAAAGACCTTTCTAATGATGTAAATTTTGTGAAGATCCAATGGTTAGATTTTCAGATATATGTAAATCAAATCTGAAGAAAAACAGCGCCACGGCCGCTTTATGGCCCGAAGCGTCGTTTTGAATAAATTAGCTATTTTAAAATAAATAAAAATAGCGATAAATAGTTATAAAATATCATAAGCGATATGGAATGGAAATAAACTGAATTTGCTCGATTTATGTGGCTTTTGATGGTTTAATGTGTTTGGTGTGAAAATTACATTAAAGAACAAAATTGATGTTGTCGAATAATTTAACCATTAAAATAAATTGATTTGAAATTCTAAATATACGTGAATTATTTGAAAAGGACGAGTTAATTCTCATTTCAAATAATCGACCGACGATTGAAAGTCGAAGATGAAGACGGTGGTCGAAGACCGGAGATCTTCACCTCGTTTGGATGGTAACCGAGGTCCTGATTGGGAGGCATCCCGAAATATGGATAATGAGTGGTGATCGTCCAGACGTACGTGGTGATCAATGGGTTTACGAGGTATTTAGTGCCTCCGGTTTCGTTCAGACCCAGAACGGACTTGTAAATGGACTGTGTGTCTGACATAGGATTTATTCTGTGTGGCATGCTAAGATGCAGTGATCAGGGCTTCTGTTGAAAAGCAAAGTCTTGTGGTGATGATCAAAGCACCGCCTGTGTGGCGTAGCTTTGTGTATAACGTGAATTCGCGAGCCTCACACCCCGGTATGAACCTAAAACGGGAGAAGGACCTCAGGGAGGGCCTACGTTTCCTCCTAGCTAAAAGTGGCGTCAGTGGTTTTACATGCCCTGACGAGTTTGACTTATGTGGTTGTTGCTGTTGTGAGGCGCCTCGGTTAGATCGGACGATCCGGGTCCGTTGGAGTCACTTGTTGGCTCGTTTACGCCCCAAAGGGCGGCGAAACGTAGTGCTCAGGCATTTTTAATCCACTCCGTGTGGACCGGCCCTGACGATCCAAGGGTCGATGCGTTCTGATCCTAAGACTCGGGCTAGGCAGTTTCGAATTCGGTAAGGACTATCTTTTGCCTTGGTTCATGACGGAAATCCAATTTCCAAATACGACATCGTGCGGTTTTGATTGTATACCTATATATGGCGACATAGTGGTATGGGGCATTAATGCCGTCTATGATTGATAGTTATGATTTGAAATTGTTTTCAAAACATATTGACACTAACAATAATATCAAATGCCTTTGTTTTATTCGTATCAAGCATATTTTGACCATTATAAGGTAAAACTCTATCCTCCGGTTTGCGTTGCATTGTGTGATGGGAACTGAGTCTTATAATGGCTTCATTTTTATAAAAAGCATAGCGATGTTTAAAAGAATGATTTGTTTTAAAGCACTGGCAATCCAATGGAGTAAACCCGTTCTACGAAAGTGGCGTGGTCCTGTGATTAGCCATATTATATATGTGTTGAGTAGATTTCTCATACCAGTCCCATGACTGACTCGTAGTTTGTTTCACTCTCAAACTCGGGTGCCCTTTTTCTACACGGGCAGCCTTGTATTCAGGTTTAGCTGGTTCTTCTTCTGGATAGCTGGAGCTGAAGATGGATTCTATCATTTATTTCTTTTTATGCTGTTCAGCTCCTGTTGTACATATTTTGTTTATTTCCGCTGTAGACATTTATGTATAGCTGAACTGTATTTGTACTAAGTAAGATCCTGTATACTGTGTAACTCTGATGATTACTTTTATCCAGTATATTTTATTGTTCATTATCTGGTGTATTTATTTAATTTTGTTCTGCTATTATCTGTTTCTGTGTTATATTCCAAAGATAACCCTTGTTTCCGTGAGAACGGGATTTCGGGTCATCTCAATGTGGTATCAGAGCTTTGGTTAAGCTTAGTTCTGGAGTATAACACTTGAACGAACTCGTCAGAAATAGAACCAGTAGTGTTCTAGGACGGGTAACTCTATACAGATAGGATCAGTAATATCCTTGTATGAGTAAAGCAGAATGAAATTACACCTCGATAGACACATTTACACTTCAAGTATTTGTCTCTATATTTTAAAATACCTTTTCTGTGACCTGACACTTGATCTGCTAATTGCATGAGTACTAGAAAAATGAGTGCCAGAAACAGAAGGAATACAGAACCCGATCTAGAGGCTCTATTAAAGAGATATCGAAATCTGAACGGAGCACAGTTCTCGGGCAATGAATCAATAATTCAAACTCAAGCTTGGATGAGTTCTGTCGAAAGAATTTTTGAGCGTATCCAGCTGAGGGATGACCAAAAACGGTTAGTAGCATCTTGGGCGCTCAAAGAAGAAGCTTTGATCTGGTGGGAATCAATCATCAAAGATAATCCAGAAGGTGATATCACCTGGGACAGATTCAAAGTGATTTTCTTAGAAAGATTTACACCTCCCGAAGCGATGGAGCGATTATGTGATGAATTTTCTTATCTAATACAAGGTGATATGACTATCCCAGAATATCATAAGAAATTCAACGAACTTGCTCACTTTGCTCCTCATCTGATTCAAAATCCAAAGAGGAAAAATCTGAGATTTATTCATGGCCTGCAAAGGAGATATCAGAATAGTGTGATGAGGAATGTGAAGCTTCCTTTCCCAGAAATGATATACATGGCTTATCAGTATGAAGATCTCCATAAGAAAGGAATGTTGCGCGACGAAGAAGAAGTCTGTTGTAGTGACAAAGCAGAGTCTGAAACTGATCGTCCAGAGGCCAGTACAAAGTCTGATGTCAGTAAGAAGCCCAGTGCCAAGAGAAAAGGGGCTAAATCTGAAAAAGAGCGGGCAACGACTGCCACATGCTCTAACTGCAATAAACAGGGGCATCTGACTAGGAAGTGTAAAACCTCGAAGAAACGAAAAAAGGGGTCTAAACCCGATAACCAGTTTCGAGAGAATAGAAAATGTTGTCAATGTCATCGGATTGGCCATCTTGAAAAGGATTGCAGGCAATTTAAGAAGTCCAAAACAGTACATATAAATGAAGTAGCAGAAGCGTCTGGGCCCTCAGCTAGCCAAGAAAGACCAGATGTTTTAGAAGGCACGCTAACTATCAAAGACATCCCAGTTAAAGTACTGTTTGACACAGGCGCGTCAAGAAGCTTCATTTCCAAAGATGCAGCTAAGAAACTGGATTTGAATTTAAAAAATCTCAAGGAACCGATGACTGTCCAGAATCCGGTTGGGGGTTCCATTGATCTCAGTTGGGTTTGTGGAGTGCCGGTTTCTTTCTCTCGTTATCGGTTTCCTACCATCGCAGTCGTCATGAATTTTAAAGAGTTTAATCTTATCTTGGGGTTAGACTGGTTGAACAAATATGAAGCTGAAGTTAAGTGCGCCGACAGAGTCGTAAAGGCAAAGATTAAATCAGGTGATTATATAACCATTCCCTGTGAAGGTCAGAATGCTAATAGAAAAGGCTTCTGGGCAACTTTGAATGTTTCTCCAACCCAAATAGAAAATGTCCCCGAAGTTGCAGAGAATATTCCCGACTTAGTGAAAGATATTCCTGTCGTCAAAAATTATGCGGATGTGTTTGAAGAAGTTGTTCGCTTACCTCCGCAAAGAGAAATAGATTTCAAGATTGCTTTGATTCCTAATGCAAGGCCGGTAGTTCACGCTATTCGAAGAATGTCCTTGAAAGAGAAAGAGGAATTAGACAATCAAACACGACAGCTAGTATGGAAGGGTCTGATCAGGCCTAGTTTCTCTGATTGGGGTGCAGCCGTGGTATTTGTCCCAAAATCTGACGATACTCTACGTCTATGTGTGGATTATCGTGATCTGAACAAACAGACAATAAAGAACAAATATCCATTGCCGCGGATTGATGATTTGTTGGATCGATTAAATGGCGCACAAGTATTTTCACGAATGGACCTAGCTACAGGTTTCCATCAACTTCGAATTGCCGAAGAGTGTATTCCAATGACAGCGTTCAGAGGCCCCGACTTATTCTACGAGTGGTTAGTAATGCCGTTCGGCTTATGTAAAGCTCCAGCTTACTTCGTCGATCTGATGAACAGAGTGTTCAGAGGAGTATTGAATAAATTTGTTCTGGTTTTTATTGATGATATTCTAATCTTCTCTAAATCAAAGGCTGAACATGAAAAGCATCTGGAACAGGTTCTAGAAATTCTGAGACGGAATGTATTAAAAGCCAAATTTTCCAAATGTATCTTCTGGCAAGATGAAGTAAAATTTCTAGGCTATGTCGTATCGAAAGAAGGAATTGATGTGGATCCAAGCAAAATCACGGCCATTCAGAATTGGAAACAGCCCAGTACTCCCACTGAAGTCCGCAGTTTTCTCGGATTGGCTAGCTATTATCGGAAGTTCGTTAAAGACTTTTCGAAGATATCGGGTCATTTAACAAAGCTTACGAAGAAGCACTCTAAATTCAAATGGACCCCAGAAAGTGAGGAAGCTTTCGAAGAGCTAAAGTTAAGACTAACGACAGCTCCAGTGTTAACCATCATTGATGGCAACCAAGATCTAAAAGTCTGGACTGATGCGTCTAGAGAAGGCATTGGCGCAGTGTTAATGCAAAGAGGCCAAGTAATTGCTTATGTTAGCCGTCAACTGAAGCCACACGAGAAGAACTACGTAACTCATGATCTTGAGTTATTGGCTATTGTGTTCGCTTTGAAAATCTGGAGACACTATCTTCTGGGCGAGAGATTTGAACTGTTTACAGATCACCAGTCGTTAAAGTATCTGTTCACTCAGAAGGACTTGAACTTGAGGCAGCAACGTTGGCTGGAGTTTCTTGCAGCATATGATTTTGAAATTATATATACTCCAGGAAAAGCCAATGTCGTGGCTGATGCTTTAAGCAGAAAGAATTTAATGATCGCCAGCTTTATTATCACGACTTCCTTGATTGACAAAATATCTATTCTTCAGAAGGAGGATAATTTTATTAAGTATATGATTAAAAGGATTCAGAAAGGCGAACCCTCGTGTTTTCAAATAGATAACGACGATGCCTTGAGATTGAAAGGAAGGATTTGTGTTCCTGACATCCCCGAACTCAAAAGGGAAGTGTTAGACGAGTGTCACAAGTCCAAGCTGAGTATCCATCCTGGTGTGGCCAAAATATATAACGATCTCAAAAGAACATTCTGGTGGAAGGCTATGAAAAGAGACGTTTCGATATACGTTAGCCGATGCCCTACTTGCCAGCTAGTTAAAAGCGACCAACAGAAATTGGCTAGATTGTTACAACCACTAGAAGTTCCTAGTTGGAAGTGGGAACATATTTCGATGGATTTCATTGATGGTTTGCCCAGAACCAGAAAAGGGAATGACAGTATTTGGGTGATCGTAGATCGCTTCACGAAGACCGCCCATTTCATACTTGTCAGATCAAATAGAACTGCTCAGAGTCTGGCGCAGATTTACTTCAGGGAAATAGTTAGACTACATGGAGTGCCGCTCAGTATAGTAAGTGATAGAGATACGATATTCACTAGCAAATTCTGGGAAGCATTTCAAGTCGAGCTGGGAACAAAGTTAAACTTGAGCATCGCTTATCATCCTCAGACAGACGGTCAGACTGAGAGGGTGAATCGCATTTTAGAAGATCTATTGCGGGCTTGTGTTATAGATTTCGGTGGATCATGGGAAGACCATCTGCATTTGGCTGAATTCTCTTATAACAACAGCTACCAGGCGAGTCTGACAATGTTGCCATTCGAAGCATTGTATGGTAGACCGTGCCGATCTCCTGCTTGTTGGGTCGAGCCAGGAAATAGACTTGTGTTGGGTCCTGATATGATTCGCGAAGCTGCCGACAAAGTCGATTTTATTAAGAAGCGATTACTTGCCGCTCAAAGCCGACAAAAGAGCTATGCCGATAGAAGAAGAAGAGATATATCCTTTGAAGTTGGCGACTATGTATATTTGAAAGTATCGCCGATGAGAGGAGTAATCCGGTTCGGTAAAACTGGAAAGTTGGCACCCAAATTTATTGGTCCATTTCCTATTCTGGAACGGATTGGGACTCTTGCATATAAAGTTAAATTGCCAGATTGGTTGCCTGGAGTGCATGATGTATTTCATATATCTCAACTTCGAAAGCACGTTCATGATCCAGACTTGATCGTGGTAGAAGCAGCTCAACAGGACATTGAAATTACTCCAGAACTAGCTGTGAGGCGAGAGCCGCTAAAGATAATAGGCAAAGAAACCAAAGAGCTGAGGAACAAGAAGGTTCGCTTAGTCAAAGTGCAATGGAGTGGAGATCCGTGAGATTGTACTTGGGAAACGGAGGAGAGCATTCAGAAAGCTTATCCTAGATGCCGAGTAGATATCTCTGATTGACTCAGGTGCAAGGTACATTTACCCTACTTTGCACTACCATTCAATTCTCTACTCTATTGTTATTTTCTTTTCATAGATGTGCACTTTTAATTATATAGTCTGAATGATTTTAAAGAGTATAGGATTTGATTAGTATATTTTTGAAGAGTAAAAACAAATTGGTTGTTGTATGATTGTAGATTTATCAAACCACTTTCGACTTTGTTCCTTTTCGGGCACGAAAAGTTTTAAGTGGGGGAGATTGTAACGACCCAGAAAATCTGAACCAATTTAAATTTTTTAAATTGGCTAAAATAATGGATTTTAAATATTTAAAATAAATATTTTAAATAATGGCGATGAAAACTGAGTTTGAATCGACAATTGAAAACGAATATAATTAATTATAATTATAAACAAGGCCTGAAATGGCGTGGCAGTTTCAAAAATTGAATTCAAACTTTGTCGGACTGTACCGGGCGCAAAACAATCTGGATTTTAGTGAAACCAAAAACATTAGGATCTAATTGATGATATCTTTCCAACGAATCTGACGAATCGAAATTTGATAACGGGAATCAAAAGATATGTCCAGTTGAAAATTCTGAATAGTCGCTATGGAATTCAGGCCCTTAAAGAAGGACATTTTGCAAACGACCTCGGATTTCGACGAAACCACTTTTGTTGGATCCGTGATGTCAAGTTATTGCTAGATTCCAAATTTCATAATTTTTCGAATCAATATGTGAGCGTGGCAAAGGAAAACGCGTTTGACCAGTTTCAGTTGATTTTAATCGACTGGAAAATGGCCATTTTTCAAACGGTCTCAGAATTCGACGAAACTAGTTTGGTTAGGACCGTATCGTCAATACGAAGCTAGAAAATATTTTTCTAGAATTTTTAGAGTTAGTATGTGACCCCTGTAATTTGAAATGTACGTTTAAAATTCAATATAGTGATTTAAATGTAAATTTAATGGAAACTGATTGTAACGATCAAATCAGCTTGCGATACATATCCCATTGTGTTCGTAATGGGGGTGAAACGCTATGGACGACAGTCGTTGGGCTCGATTTGAGATTCGTATGCAAAAGTCAACTTTTTTTGAAAATAAAATAATTAAATAATAAAAAAAAAGAAAACCTTTCTTCCCTTAAACTCCTCCAGGCCCCCCCCCCCGATCCATTTCAAAGCAGACCCGATTAAAAAAAAAAAAACGCTCGATCCCCTTCAGGAATCGCCGACGCCCATCGCGGCGGCGCCACCACCCACGAGCCCACCACCCCGTTCGCTCCTCCCTCCTCCATTCAATTCTCTACTTCTGAACCCGATACCCCAACGCCCCCTTAAGACGGAAACCGCCCTCCTCCACAAGCCCCGCCACCACCAGCGCCTGAGCACCCGCGACCCCCCCTTCCTCGATCCGTGAACCCGAAGCACCCCCCCTCTTCAGGCGACAGCAAAGGTAAGTGTTGTTATTTTATTTTTATTTTTAATTCTGAGAATACTGATTTTAAAAAAGGATTTAAAACTGATTTTTAAAAGGATTTAAAACTGATTTTTAAAAGGATTTAAAACTGATTTTTAAAAGGATATAAAACTGATTTTTAAAAGGTTTAAAAACTGATTTTATTTTAAGATTTAAAATAGAAAAAGTTTAGAACTTTAAAAAGAAAAAGATCAGATTTTTTAGAATAGAAAAGATCATATTTTTAAAATAGAAAAGACGGAATTTTTTAAGTAGAAGAAATAAGATATGATTTTTGTATTTTTAAAGTAATAAAATTATAATTTTTACATCATAGGAATATTAAAAATATAATCTTTATTTTTGAAAAGGCGGAATCTTTATTTTTGAAATTCGATTTTTGTATATTGAATGGCGAAGTCAAAATTCGATTTTTATATATTGAATAGCGAAGTCAAAATTCGATTTTTATATATTGAATAGCATAATAAAAATTCGATTTTTATATATTAAATAACATAGTAAAAATTCGATTTTTACATATGTAGAGAATACGGGCAACGAAGCGACAAAAGGCGAGATTGGCGAAGATTTCTAAAGGAAGATTCGTAGTATTGGATAGCTATTTGTGAGAATTTCTCACTCTTCAATTTCTTTTTCTATATATATATATATATATATATATATATATATGTGTGTGTGTGTGTGTGTTGAAATTAAAGTGAATTGCTATATATAAATAAATAAATATATATATATATACGCCCCTCGTCCACAAACCATGGACGATATTTATTGGTTGAAATTGTTGTGAAAATTGATTGATAGCGAATGGTTGTTTGGGATTGTTTGTGGTTGATATTGATTTGATTGTGGTTGAAAAATACCCGTTTGTGATTGGAAAATATTTGGTTGAAACCACATAGGATTAGTTTGTGGAAATGAAATAAATATATACATGCCGCCTGCGTGCGAACTAGATGCATGATCCCCATTGTCAAAACCCGCGAGGTTTTAAGGTAGAGCGAGGAGGCATACTAGGGACGGTCCCGGTTTTAACTACCCTGTCGTTATGCTGCCGAAATTTTGAATAATATTCGTGTGTTTGAATTATTTTCATATGCTTAAACTATATTTATTCATTGAAAAGAAAACCTTCATGTGTTGAATTGATATTCATTCGTTGATTAGAAATTCATGTGTTGAATGGTATTCGCGTTTTAAAATGTAAAAATCACCTTTTATCTATATATAAAAACTATAGAAAACATTCATGTGTTGAATTGATATTCATTCGTTGATTAGAAATTCATGTGTTGAATGGTATTCATATTTTGAAATAAATTGTTTGATAATAAAAATCACCTTTTATCTATATATAAAAACTATAGAAAACATTCATGTGTTGAATTGATATTCATTCGTTGATTAGAAATTCATGTGTTGAATGGTATTCATATTTTGAAATAAATTGTTTGATAATAAAAATCACCTTTTATCTATATATAAAAACTATAGAAAACATTCATGTGTTGAATTGATATTCATTCGTTGAATAGAAATTCATGTGTTGAATGGTATTCATATTTTGAAATAAATTGTTTGATAATAAAAAATCACTTTTTATCGACTATATGAACTGTGTAAAATAATCTCGTTTTAAAAGAAATTGTTTTATGATAAAAATCCCATTTTTATCACCAATATGAAATATATAGAATAATAGTGTTTTGAGATGAATTGTTTTACAATAAAAATCACATTTTTATTGTATGCATAAATCGTTGAAATGTGAAGTGTTAAAAATAGCCACTTGTTCAAAATAAACATATATGAGTGGAAATATTCATTAATTAGCTAATGAAATGATTTGCACCTATTTATGTAACATTAGAATGAATGGTGTTTTTAAACCAAATAGAAATCAAATATGAAGTTGAATAGAAAATGATAAATGATAAGAACTGTATATATATGTACATGCATATTCATTGAACAGGTTATAGCGAAAGGGCTAGAGAAGAGGAATAAAATTTTGTGCCCGACAAATAGGTACACATTTACTGTTTTGTTTGGGTGATGATTTTATGAGCCTGTTGGCTAGCCGCTTGCCTTTTTCTTTTTCTTTTTGAGATTAGAAGGACCGGGAAAGCTATTTGCGATTTCCCGATGCTCCCGATGCAGGGGAGGTTATGGCGAAATTTTCCAAAAATTTAAGGCGTTATTGAAATATTTGAAGTGAAAACGATATTGAAATCATTGAATGAACTATATTTATATAAATATATAAATATAAATAAAATTAAAACGAAACGAGGCCGTGCAGTTCGTATTTTGAAACCGTGATTTCAAACAACTAATGCGGGGAATCCGACCATTGGATTTTCCCGAAACCTCAACCGTCGGGTTCGCCTTGGAAATATCTTCCCAACGGCACCAACCTTGTAAAAATCCAACGGTTGGATTGTCTGGAATGTTTAATTCAAATCTGAAGAAAAACAGCGCCAGAAGCGATTATATTTATATATATATAAATATAATTATATATTTAATCGAATAACGACGCTGCAGTTCGTATTTTGAAATCGAAACTTCAAACGATTGTACCGGGAGATCCGACCGTCGGATTTTCCCGAAACTGGAACCGTTGGATTCGTTTTGAAAAGACCTTTCTAATGATGTAAATTTTGTGAAGATCCAACGGTTAGATTTTCAGATATGTGTAAATCAAATCTGAAGAAAAACAGCGCCACGGCCGCTTTATGGCCCGAAGCGTCGTTTTGAATAAATTAGCTATTTTAAAATAAATAAAAATAGCGATAAATAGTTATAAAATATCATAAACGATATGGAATGGAAATAAACTGAATTTGCTCGATTTATGTGGCTTTTGATGGTTTAATGTGTTTGGTGTGAAAATTACATTAAAGAACAAAATTGATGTTGTCGAATAATTTAACCATTAAAATAAATTGATTTGAAATTCTAAATATACGTGAATTATTTGAAAAGGCCGAGTTAATTCTTATTTCAAATAATCGACCGACGATTGAAAGTCGAAGATGAAGACGGTGGTCGAAGACCGGAGATCTTCACCTCGTTTGGATGGTAACCGAGGTCCTGATTGGGAGGCATCCCGAAATATGGATAATGAGTGGTGATCGTCCAGACGTACGTGGTGATCGATGGGTTTACGAGGTATTTAGTGCCTCCGGTTTCGTTCAGACCCAGAACGGACTTGTAAATGGACTGTGTGTCTGACATAGGATTTATTCTGTGTGGCATGCTAAGATGCAGTGATCAGGGCTTCTGTTGAAAAGCAAAGTCTTGTGGTGATGATCAAAGCACCGCCTGTGTGGCATAGCTTTGTGTATAACGTGAATTCGCGAGCCTCACACCCTGGTATGAACCTAAAACGGGAGAAGGACCTCAGGGAGGGCCTACGTTTCCTCCTAGCTAAAAGTGACGTCAGTGGTTTTACATGCCCTGACGAGTTTGACTTATGTGGTTGTTGCTGTTGCGAGGCGCCTCGGTTAGATCGGACGATCCGGGTCCGATGGAGTCACTTGTTGGCTCGTTTACGCCCCAAAGGGCGGCGAAACGTAGTGCTCAGGCATTTTTAATCCACTCCGTGTGGACCGGCCCTGACGATCCAAGGGTCGATGCGTTCTGATCCTGAGACTCGGGCTAGGCAGTCTCGAATTCGGTAAGGACTATCTTTTGCGTTGGTTCATGACGGAAATCCAATTTCCAAATACGACATCGTGCGGTTTTGATTGTATACCTATATATGGCGACATAGTGGTATGGGGCATTAATGCCGTCTATGATTGATAGTTATGATTTGAAATTGTTTTCAAAACATATTGACACTAACAATAATATCAAATGCCTTTGTTTTATTCGTATCAAGCATACTTTGACCATTATAAGGTAAAACTATATCCTCCGGTTTGCGTTGCATTGTGTGATGGGAACTGAGTCTTATAATGGCTTCATTTTTATAAAAAGCATAGCGATGTTTAAAAGAGTGATTTGTTTTAAAGCACTGGCAATCCAATGGAGTAAACCCGTTCCACGAAAGTGTTGTGGTCCTGTGATTAGCCATATTATATATGTGTTGAGTAGATTTCTCATACCAGTCCCATGACTGACTCGTAGTTTGTTTCACTCTCAAACTCGGGTGCCCTTTTTCTACACGGGCAGCCTTGTATCCAGGTTTAGCTGGTTCTTCTTCTGGATAGCTGGAGCTGAAGATGGATTCTATCATTTATTTCTTTTTATGCTGTTCAGCCTCTATTGTACATATTTTGTTTATTTCCGCTGTAGACATTTATGTATAGCTGAACTGTATTTGTACTAAGTAAGATCCTGTATACTGTGTAACTCTGATGATTACTTTTATCCAGTATATTTTATTGTTCATTATCTGGTGTATTTATTTAATTTTGTTCTGCTATTATCTGTTTCTGTGTTATATTCCGAAGATAACCCTTGTTTCCGTGAGAACGGGATTTCAGGTCGTCTCAAATACAATGTCAGACACACAATCCATTTATTAGTCCGTTCTGGGCCTGAACGAAACCATATCCAGTAGATCTCCTAATACGTCTGAATGATCATCAATTTTCCCTCACCTTGGGTGTACGGTCCAATCAAGATATCAATAATCATTCATTCGATATGTAAATTTCCCGGTCTTCAACAACCGTCTCCATCGTCGGTCTTCAATCGTCGTATGAATCATTCATAATGGGTAAACCCGGTCTTCCTGAATAATTTGCGCTATTTAAAATCATGTGTCTAAAACAAAACCATAGCCTCATTCCCATTAAGAAAATTTGTTTATTTAAAAATTCTTTTCATTGGAAACTCTCTACTTTAATCTAATTTAAGATTTCTCAAAATTCTAATTAGATACAATCTTCTAAATCATTAATTAATGAGACATTTTTCATGTTTAGAATTCAAGTAAAAGTTAACTTTTATTGTCAAATATTATTTCATTGTCATAACTTAAATATGGTAAAACCTTCATTTTCATGTTCATATCATTGATAAAAGAATAACCTTTATTTCTCATTTCATGTTACCTGTTTAATTCAATAAATAAAAGGATAACTTTTATTTACGTGTCGTATTTCATATTCATTTCATAATCAAAAGATAAACCTTTGTTTACCATTCTTATTTTATATTCAATCCATAAATAAAAGATAAACTTTTATTTATAATTCTTGTTTCATATTCAGTCATAAATAAAAGATAAACTTTATTTATAATTCTTATTCCATATTCATTCATAAATAAAAGATAAACTTTATTTCAACCTTTGTTTCATATTCCTTTTCAAAATAAAAGATTAAACTTTTATTATCCTACTTTGTTTCATTAAAACATGTTTGACGGTTCTTTAACATACATAAAAGAATGACCTTTATTAGCAAAATATATTTAGCATTCCTAATCTTAATAAAAGATTAACCTTCATGAACAAAGCATATTCGACGCTCTAATCTTAAATAAAAAATTACTTTAAAAAAAAACATATTCGCCGTTCTAAATCTTAAATAAAAGAATTGCTTTTGTTTACAAAACCTTTTTGGCTTTCTTTAACTATGAATAAAAGAAAACTTTCATTACCGAGACTTATTTAGAATTCATTAACTCATACAAAAGAAGTATCATTTATTAATAAACATTAACGTTCATTAACCCATGTAAAGAAGTTTTTTTTTTTTTAGTATTAGCATTCCTAGTTTTATAAAAGAAATAATCTTTTATTTGTTAACATTAGCATTCATAGTTGCATAAAAGAAATAATCTTTTATTAATTAACATTAGCGTTCATTCTAAATAAAAGAAAATAATCTTTTATTCCTAACCTTACGTTCATTCAAAGTCAACGGTTGAAATTCGCGAACGGTCGCTACGCGAAATGTTCTATTCAAGCCATTGAATAATAATAAATAATATATTAATATTATTTAATTAATTTTCATTCAAAACGTTTCCTATTTAGTATAAATTAAAATTATTAATGATAATTGCAAACTTAGATTTAAATAATAAACAAGTTTTGACTTTTCAACTTCCTTTAATATTATATTGATATAATATTAATGTTTCACAGCGTTCACTTTTGAAATTCAACTTTCAGAATTAATCATTCATTAATGATGCATTTATGTTTATAATATTAAAATAAATATTAACTTTTCAAAAATTTGAATTTCAAATCTCCATATTAACAAATTAATAAATTCTGCGTTAAATATTACGTTTCCCAAAATGTTACTTGGGATTTCAAAATCTCCTATATTAATTAATTAATTAGTTCTATATTAATTATTATATTTTCAAAATTATATAGTTTTAAATTTCAAACTTTAATATTAATTAATTATTTAATACTGCATTAACCTCTCACATTAGATATATATTGTTGTGGTGGCTGGATATGCCGGGCGGGTCCGGGTAGTCTTATACCACAACTCCATCTAACCTCGGATCAAGCAGAATCTATTCATTTTAATTATATTAAAATAAACGTAAAATTGAAAATTTTCAAATTTCAAAACTTAAATCATTTATATTTAATGAATGAAATAAATGGTATTGACCATTTTCGCCAAAAATAACGTGAAACTATCTAAACGGCTTTGTATTAATTAAATGACATTAAACGACATTTAAAACCACAATAAATTCTTTTAACGAGATAAACTTTTGAAAATGTTCAAATTCTCTTATTTGGAATGAGACCCACATAATAACATAAATGATACTTCAAATATTGCATTTACAACATTTTCCTACATTGCTCAATTCACCTTACATTCGATAACATTCATTAATTTATGTAAATGAAGCATACATTAATTTTGACATATCAACCATCACACAATTATCTTTAACAATAAAACAACCAAATAACAACACATTTAATTGTGCACTTGGGAAATTGTGTGCAAATATCTACCCAATCAACGTACATAAGTCAGGTCACTTATGTACGGAAGTGTAACATATATAATTTAACATAAATAACACTCGACATTAATTATCCAGTTTCATGGTTTCAAATTTTCAAAACATCGCATTAATTCATAACACCAATTAACAACATCAATCCACAACCATTCATGTATAATATGAAATTAAACGACAAACAATTATCTCAAGCATTTAAAAATATTTTTTTATAAAAAAATAAATAAATAATTACTGAAATAAAGAATGAGTGAGAAAAGAATTCTCACATTCTATTTGACATAACAAGGCATAACTAAATGACAATTCCAACATAAGTGATGGTTTTATTCAGATATGACAACTCTAACATAAATGATGGTTATAAATCAACCATTCTATTTTGTCAAAGATGAAAATTTTATTAACAAACAATATATTAACAAATAATTCTTTCATTCTACATTGTCAAGATACAAATGACATTCGTTCCAATAAAACATATGTTAACAAATAATTCTTTTATTCTAAACTAATATGATAAGGTGACATTTTGGTTAAGTAGACATATGATTAACATATAAGTATCTTATTCTAAACTAATATGTTAAAGGGACATTTTGGTCAACATTTAATCTTTTAATTTATTTACCCTATGCATTAAAATGTAGAAAATGGAGTTTTCCTATGTTAACATTTTTACGCAATAAAATTGAATCTTTTCTATGTTAACATTTTTATACAATAATAAAAAAAATGAAGTTTTTGATCATGTTACATTTCATATAACAAAAATGAAGTTTTTGTTATGCTAACTTTTTATATAACAAAATGAAGTTTTTATTTCACGATAATTTATATATATATATATATTATATATAAATAATTTTCATGTACAACAATATCACACAATAACAAACCAAATCACAATCCCAACAAACCATCATGGTTTTGTACAATCAATAGTGTCGGATGCTGCTAAGCACCGTTTATATTCTAATATAAATTTAACTGTAAAATAATTAGAGTGAAAGGAGTTCTCACCTTAATGGGTTTAAATGGGTGGTTTTTTTTTTGAGCTTTTAAAATCCGAAAATCTGAACTTTTGATCGGAAATTTTGACAAATACGGGCGTTGTTTGACAAAATCGACAACACCAGTAGCTTCGTATCGTCGATACCTTCGTGTTGACATATAATTTGTTAGGGTTTGGAGAGATTTGGATTTTAACATGTTTTTGATGGAGAAGAGAGCAGCCATTGTTGAGAGGAAGTAGAAAGAGCGTAGCTTTAGGTTTAGAGAATAGGTTAGGGTTGGGGAATATGATATTATATAGAAGTAGGTAAAAAAAATTTTAGTTAGACCCCTAGGTTATTTAAACCTACATGTTGCTATTCTAAGTGGAATACAGATAATATATATTTGAAAAATAATGGAATGAGAAAACAAGAATAAATGGAATGAGAGAAGAGAGAGTAAATGGAATGTGTCTTAAAGAAATACATTAATTCTTTCCTTTATTTGTCTTTTATATCGTTCACCATTCAGGATTTTTCTTTTTCAGTCTACGAGGTATTTAACTTGATTAGTGTCATTTTTCCTTTTTACCTTTATCTTAATTGTTATTCTTTAATCCTTGCTACTATTATAAATCTTTTCTTTAGGGAGCTAGTCATATTCTACTGGGTTGGCTATGGAAACACTTCTAAAATCTATATCCATATTTATTATAGAATAATTCCTTCCGCGATTCATAATTAGAAAACACCTTTTCTGTTTTCTTTCTTTTTTGTTAGGTAGTACAAAATACATTAACATCTCTATTTTGTATTAATCTTTCTTCTTTTAACATTATCCTTGTAATGACATCCATTGCGTTTTAATAAAAATTGTAATATGAAAATCTATTCTTTTCCAACCATCCAAAATATTACTAACTTTCCAAATTAGGTTATATTAAATTCCCTTTTTATTACCCTTTTGCGTATTTAATTAACATAGTTACTAAAAAAAATCATATATAGGATTACGCCCTTTGTCCTTTATTTTGAGATGCGTCTAGCTGGATATAGCAAGAGAATTAATTTTGTAGAAAAATAAATAAGTTCGTTTTGTGCGTGTCATTTAATTTGACATTTAATAAATGATTACAAGATGGAATGACGTCGGGATTCAGGCGAATCTTGCCTAAATTACTAGATGGTATTCTAAGTAGAACACCATTTTTCGTTTTAGAAAATTTGATCATCCGTGGGCCCGAATCTTTAATTTCATGCAAGAAACACACAAAAGGGGAACAACAATTGTTTGTAAATATAGTTCGTATTTTCCTTGTATTCCACAAATTGATGGATTCCTTTTATCATCATATAAAAGAAGAAAATTATTAAATGCGCATTAATAGAAATTAATTAAGCACCTATCTAGTTAAACATATATAGAAATGAACACTTGTATGTTAATTAGACCTCAAAGCAACAGATGTCGCTTCCTTCCTAAAATCTACCCACGTTGCTCCCTTCCTCTTCTTTTTTTTTCTTCCACTTCAATCGTTATTATTTGTTTTATTTGATAGCAACAAACATATAATTCGAACGATCCACAAAATCCATGTTAAACTTGAATGCATATCCGTTTTGTTGTGCTGAATTCATTGGTCAAGCGTCTTGATGTATTATCCATGTTTAACTTCTTTTTTTAAATAAACTGTTTTTAAATGTCCAAAACTCATTAAATTAATCAAAAATAATATTTTATTTTAGTCCTAAAATTCCGGGTTGTAACATTAGTCAACCCAACGGACACCCTCAAACCCCAACGTATATCACAACCAGATGAGTCACACTCCTTATGGGGTTTGCAACAGAAATAAGATTGAGAATAGGACCGAGAGGATATACATAAAAGATAGCATGCAAGTAAGCTCTACAGGAAAAGAGGTATCAAGGATATACTCTTAAAAAGAGATATGATGCACGTATCTAGTCTTCAATCTTCTAAGTCGCATTTCCTTGAGCTTAACTACATTGTTCTTTGTCCGTCTTTAACTTCATAATTTCATAGCTTATTAATTCTTGTTTCCAAAATATGAGTTGGAACTCATTTCACTGTTGCCTCTCGTCCCACTTTCCCTTATTCTCCTTCTAGTATAATCGGCTCAAACATAACTGCGTACTCATGATTTCACGCAAGCTCTCCAAAATTCACTAGTGAATCCTGGATCTCGTTTACTCACTATAGGGTATTCCACGCAGAAGAATTATCTCTTGCAAATAAAAAGATGTCTACCATGTTGCCAAATGTACTTACTAAGGTGATTTCCTATAACTCATGCATAAGCGAAATGAACCATCCACCTTAGTGGCAAACACTACTCGAGATCAACAAATGTATCAAGAGATTCTAGGTATGGCAGAATCCTCAGGGTTACACTAGACTTCGAGGGTATTACCATGTCTAGTTAAGAGTTTAACTACCCTCTTTTCATACTCAAGAATGGCACCATTACTGGATAACCATTCCATCCCTAAAATCGACCCGTAGCCCAAAAACATAAGCATTTCTTCTAAACTCAACGCTTAGCATAGACATTCTCAAATCCAAACAAGTCATGAATAAATGAGCTGTTCCCCCAACAGGATTTGAGAAGAAAAAAAAATGGTATCCTCTACTACGCTAGTACTAAAGTGCAAAGACTCAACTATCGAAGCAGAAATAAAAAGGATGCGATGTACCATAATCAAAAAGGGTACGGACAGGATAGAAAGATAAACTAGGCTTTCCTACAGAAACAGTTCTACCTTCTTGTTCTGAGCCTCATTCGCCTTAACCACTCTTATCCCCTCTTATTTAACGTGTTAACAGGTCTCTCGAGAACTACCTCCATCGCACGGCAACCCTACAAAGCTTGAAATAAGATTAGTTGCAGATGGAACTAATGTGACTACAGATGGAGGGAAGAAAGGAAAAGAGATTCAAACAAGGAAACAAAGGATAATGCTAATGGCCTTTGGGGAATAGCCTTTAAAAATAAAACTTTTCTCGAAAAATGCTTCTTTGTAAATGGTTTTGAAAATAATTTCAAAAGGTTTTAAAAACTTTTGCCCAGTCTGGTAACCTTCTGCTCTGATACCGAATGTAACACCCCACCTCCGCTAGGGTCACTCAAAAAGGGAATGCACTAGCTTGGTGGAGCATTATCTAGGTAAGCATACACAGAAATATCACAAGACAGAAAATAGCGGAAGATGAACCAAATTTCATTGCTTTAAAATCTAGAAAGTTCTAAAGCCTTTTTACATCAAAATGCCATTAATTCCATTACATCGAAATCTATCTTGCAATAGTAAAGAATCATAAAACCATAGTTATAAATCATTCCCTAAGTAAACCAGTAAAGCAGCCATAGCCAAGAAAGGTCCAAGACATATATGATGATCTTGAAGCAGAAAGAAGTCCAAACTAGGTAGTGGTGTTTTCCTCCCTGAGAACCTGGGGTTAGGAGGCTAGGAGGCCGTTTATATAGGTCAAGAGTCAGGAATCTAGTCAGAAAATTGGTCCAAATACATCAGAATGAACCCAGGCTAAAAACCAGGTTTTGGCACCAGGTCGACCATAGGGTCGACCGAGTCCTTGGGAGGTCGACCACAATGTCGACCCCCAGGTCGACCTGGTCCGGGGCGGGAAATTTCCCGCCCAGTCTGCCCTGGGGTTTGAATTTGAATTTCGAATTCAAATTTCAAGCCGTTTTTTATTCTGAAAATTCCTGAAACTTCGGAGGGCCATAACTTGGTCATATGGACTATGTTTTTCGAAAACTCGGACTCGTTTCCAAGAAGAATTTCAAGACGAATGCAATGGCGCAACCCGTTTCCCTTGATTCTTATTTTAAAATTTAATTCTGCCTTGATTTATGGTTTCAATATGTTATTAAAATACGGGTTGTTACACTTCTCATCCTCTAACTTCTTTCTCTTAACATTCTGGTTTTCTATATAATTTGGGTTGGGTGTGTTAGTAAAATGTCAGCTTAAGTTGGTACGGAAAAGTGAGACGTTACAACGTGATAATCCACATGAGTTAAAATGTCGGGGCTTCATAACATGAGACCACTTCTAGCTAGAAAGAAACGCATGCAGTCCCTACGGTCCTTATCCCTCTTTTTTGACTCATACCAGGGTGTGAGGCTCGCAAAGTTACGCTATACACAAAGCTATGCCGAAATAAGTTGTGCTTTGATCATCAACCACAAGGTTCTGCTTTTCATCAAAAGCATTGATCATTTGCATCTTGGCATGCAACATTGAAAATCCACACCATACGATCAATAACTATCAATATATAACCTTTGAGCTCGTGCGTCTCAGAGAAGGGTGTTAAGGAAGAGAATAAATTCTCTGCCACCAAACAGACATATATTAAATAGAAATCAATTCACATGGAATGAAATCCAATGTCAGACACACATCCATTTACAAGTCCGTTCCGGGTCTGAACGTAACCAGAGACACCTTATTCCTTGTCCCGTATGTCCAATACAGAAGAGAGGTGCTCGCTTGTCCGGACAATCAACAAGTACGTCAGGACAACTATATCACCGTAACCCTTTCAAGGCAGCAACTCCAATCAAAGGCATCAGTAGTTGTCCATTCGATGTGAAGATCGCCGGTCTTCAAACACCATCTTCAATATTTTCGATTTAAATCGTCGTATAATTATTTGAAATGAGATTGAACTCGGTCTTTTCAAATAATTCTCGATTATATATAATTAAATTCATTTTATATCATTAATATTATTTTATAACGACTTATCGCCATTTTTATTTGAATAAAAATAGCCCAATTTAATTCATTGACGCTTCGGGTCAATAGGCGGCCCTGGCGCTGTTTTTACCCAAATTTGATTTACACATTTCTCGAAATCTAGCCGTTGGATTTTAACAAATTTTATGTCATTGGAAGGATCTTCTCAAAGCGGACCTAACAGTTTCAGTTTTTGGAAAATCCGACGGTCGGATCTTTCGGTATAATCGTATAAATTTATGATTCTGAAAAACGAACTACCGCGCGCGATTTGTTTAATTTTAATTTATATATATATATATATATATATATAATCATGTATAAATATAAATCATTCGACGATTCCACAAACGTGTTTAACATGTCAAATAAAAGAATGTTTTATTCTGCATAACCATTTTAATTTTTTTTAATGACAAAATAAAAGGATATTATATTTGCAAAAAATTCCTACATTTCCTAATGTCAAATAAAAAGAGAAGTTTTATTTGCATACATTCCCAATATTTTCTAATGCCAAATACAAATGTAATTTATTTACATACTTCACTACATGTTTCTAATGTCAAATAAAAAGTAATTTATTTACACGATATTTTCTTCATTTCTAATGTCAAATAAAAATGTATTTTATTGGCATGCATTCACTACATGTTTTTAATGTCAAATAAAAGTGTAATTTATTTACATGACATTTTCTACATTTCTAATATCAAATAAAATTGTAATTTATTGGCATACATTCACTACATGTTTCTAATGTAAAATAAAAATGTAACTTATTTACATGACTTTCTCTACATTTCTAATGTCAAATAAAAATGTAATTTATTGGCATACATTCACTACAGGTTTCTAATGTCAAATAATTAAAAATGTAATTTATTTATATGACATTTTCTACATTTCTAATGTCAAATAAAAATGTAATTTATTGGCATACATACACTACATGTTTCTAATGTCAAATAAAAATGTAATTTTTTACATGACATTTTCTACATTTCTAATGTCCTATAAAAATGTAATTTATTAGCATACATTCACTACATGTTTCTAATGTGAAATAAAAATGTAATTTATTTACATTACACTTTCTACATTTCTAAAGTCAAATAAAAATGTAATTTATTTACAATGTTTCTAATGACAAATAAAAAGGATAATTTTTATCCTCATTATTTGTATGCAATTTCTATTTTTAACTTTAACAAATAAAAAGAAATATTTTTATTTGTATACAATTTCAATGTATAACATGACACATAAAAATGTTTATTTTAATTTGTATATAATTTCAATGTCAACATGACGATAAAAATTTCTCTTTTAATTTGTATACAATTCTAATGTATAACATGTAGATAAAAATGTCTCTTTTAATTTGTATACAATTCTAATATATAACATAACGATAAAAATGTCTCTTTTAATTTGTATACATGTAACAAACTAGGATTTTCAATCTCCGAAAATCAATATGAAACCCATGTTGACTATTCAAACATCGGAAATACCTGATCATTAATAGAAAGAAGTTAGATGGTGAGGATAGATAAGATAGAAAATTAGAATAGAAGAAGAAGAAGAACACAATCAGAGTAAACACGAATCTCACAGCGGAACGAATACAATATATTATAACATAACTTTGAAATAAAACAGTATATGTATACAATAACATTATGAGAGTACAACACTTACACACAGCAGAAATTCAACAGCTATATAGTCCTGAAGCCTCCTGCTTCAAGCTCCTCCAAGCACGTCTGTAAAGACCTGAACTGCTTGACTGCCCGTACAAATTTGGGCCCCTAAGAGTTTAGGGAAAACAAAACAAAATAAACTCTAGGTTAGTCATGGGACTGGTGTGAGTAAACTCAAATCATTTGGTTTAACTTTTCAAAAATCCCTTTTCAAAAGAAAAGATAATCGTAAGACCGATCTACACATAAACACGGATGGTTTTTACCTTACGATAACCAAAACACTTTCGAAATCAATACTTCTCTTGATATTATAATAATGTCTAATCACAAGTAATTAGAATCTAGTAGAACGCTTGCATCTCACGTTCTACATATAGTATACAAACAAAACCGCGGGCGCTTATTAGAGAATGGATTCCAACTATGACAAGGTATGGGACCGCCTGCCGATAGTGTATCTCTAAAGGAAAATACGTAGGTTCAAGAAGAATGTCTTGCAACCCGGCCCTCACATGAACGACCACTCATTTCGCTTGAGTGTATCGAATGTATATCACCAACGGTTGGGAGCTACCCACCGTCTTCCCGAAAAGGGACAACATCGAATAGATAAAAGAATGAATTGGATTTTCTCTAGACAGGTGATATACACCCTAATGGGAGCGACCCACTTAGCCATGTTGCCTGCTCGATTTCTGTCATTTCCCGGTTGATGAGGCTTGAGATCATAACGTATCTTTGACAGATCATACATTCATTTACTTTGAATGCCACATCGTCATACCCATCAAATCACAAATTGATTTCTCCAAAAATACCATGGGTAAAAGGCTAAGAGAAACGAATTCCTCCGCCACCAAACGTAAGTACGTTTGAAGAGATCAACTTACGCGATCCGTTAGATATACTCTGCCGGACATTCGTCCATTCACGTTTGTCCTTGGACTGGACAAACCGAAGGCACTATTCTGTAAACAGGATAGCCCTTGCATAATTCCGTCTACAATATTTGATCACAACGCTAACGTCCATACAGAGTGGTTTTCAGAAAATGAATCTGATCCCGGTCTTCCCGTGTTGATGACGGAAAATTGATCAAAAAACTTCGATAGTCGGTGATTTAACTATCAAATAAAAATAGGTGTGCAAACAACGATATTATTTCCAGATGGAAATTCTATCGATCAATCATCAATCCACAGTTATCTATTTCTATAAAATTATCTTTAATTTATCCATTTCCCCATTTCTATATATTCGTAAGTTCTATTTTTCTAAATTTAGAAAATATACATCATCAATCATTGGAAAACATTTCCATCCCTGTTTCACGTATCACTGTCATTCCAGTATTCCTTCTCATTAACATTTCATTTTCTATGATTAGGAAATATCTCTGATTATATTTGGAAAATGTTTCCAAAATTTATTCAATAGATGTTTAAATAAAACATCACTAAGCCAATTAGAACCATTACACTCATTAACTAAATTCACTTAATCAATCTTCACTATCGAACCATACCCATCCCTTAGTTAAAAACGAAGTCAATCAAGTTGGGGTATAATTACCTCTCAGATCTTAACTGAAAAACATTCCTAACCTCGAAATAGACAAAGTTCACCTTTTAAACTTTACTAAACTTCCTTACGTAACTCTCGGATTCTATTTATGAATTCACTCCTTTATTTTAAGACATTGGTTATAACTATAGCGTTATAATTCCTTTCTTCTTAAATATCCAACTTCAAAATATAGCTTTTATTTCTTAATTTAGCTAAATAACTGAACCACTAATTTATTAATAAATAAGTAAATCTTGATTAAACCGGAAAGTAAATATTACTTTCTCGAATTCGATAAAATCGAATTCAATGTACAATTCTCCTTCGAATAAACTCTATTCGATAGCTCCTTTTCGAATAAACTATATTCGATAACTCTTTCTTCGAATAACTATATTCAATAATCTCTCTTCGAATGATTTACATTCAATTAACTTTCTACAAATGATTTTCATTTGATTAATCTCCTTTCGAATAAACTATATTCGATTTTACCCACCTCGAATAACTTATATTTAATTTAACTCACCTTGAATAAACTTTATTCGATTTAACTCTAATCGATTAACTCTGATTGATTAGCCATAACTGGTTAACTCTAGTTGACTAACTCTAACTGGTTGACTCTAACTGATTAACTCTGATCAATTAACTCTAACTCGACTTATTTAACTCCCATCGATTAACTAATATTCTATTTAACTCCATTCGCTTGACTCTGGATCGCAGCGATCACAATGGTTACGCCTGATTCCCTCAGGAAACATCCGACCGCCGTAGGCTATCTGCAGCCCTGCCAATTACGCTAGCAGTCGTACGAAATGGCAACTCATCCTGAATAACTATGTTTGACTAACTCTATCTCAAATAACTATATTCGATCCACTCTAATTGAATAACCAATATTCAATAAATTCTAATTCGATTAACTCTATCTAATTAACTCTAACTGATTAACTCCTTTGATTAATTCTACGTTTATTCAGTTTCAAATATCGATGTCGAAATTGATTCTTACTTCTCTATATAAGTCCTGACTTATATATATATATATATATATTTTCTATTTATCCAATGATAAACATTTTATTTGATTTATAAAATATTATTTATAAATTTATCTTCTCAATCCATCGGTTAGAATAGATTCTATTTAAAAACTTTACTTTAAATCCATGTCAAGTTTTACCCGTGTGCGAAGCACGGGTGTTAAATCTTTCAAATGTAAATTCTTCTTTTATACCATTCTAGTCACTTTTTCAAGTATTTCCTTTTTTAATCTATTTATTTACAAAATAAATCCCTTTTTGATAATTCTATTTATGTATAAAATATTTTCTATTTATATAAAATCCATTGATTTTATAAGCAATTCCTTTGATAATCTAACTATTTTCTTTACACATATTTCCCCTCTCTATTCTGTTTATTTTTCAAATAAATATCCCCTTTCGATTCAATTTGTAAATAGTTTACAAATATTTCTTTTCAATTCCATTTGTAAATAGTTTTACAAATATTCCTTTTCAATTCTATCTATTTAATTACCAAATAAGTATTTCCTTTTTAATCTATTTATTTTCTAAATAAATAGTTTTCTTTTTATAAAATATTTTAATTTTATAAATATTTCTTTTTCAATATAACATTGAAAATTTTCTTTTTACCATTCCAGTATTCTTTATGGTATTTAATGTACCATATAACAATGATCGATATCATTCCAACATATAAGATCAACAACAGATTTCATATCACATCATATAACACAATATATGAAAAACAGTAAAATAAATGTTGAGGAACCCGGTTGGGTCCCTCCAACCTGTTTCCCCGCATCCACAGATGTTAAACAATAAAATTAACATCAATTTCATTTTACTATGAAATATTCTGCTAAACAGAATCAATATTTGATTAACGATTTATATCGTTATCTGTATTTTCAATCAACTGACGAGCAGTTCAACCAAAACAGCCAACAACAGCAAACAACCATTATTTATCAGCTATAAAAATACGTTATAAAAATATAACTGAGAAGAGTTAGTGTGTTTTACTCACATTTCGCGTTAACCGTTAAATAACAATTTGCGTCTACTGATTCAGATGGAAAATTTATTTTGTTATGAATTGTAACGAGCTCGGATTCACTCTCAGTCAGTTCCATTGGGTTTCTTCCGTCCATATGATCCCATCGGATCTTGTTTCGCTGAAAACCGATCACGTATGATAAAGTTATACCATTTGGAAGTTTATACCCATTTAAATTGAATAAAAACCTGGATTTTATTTTCAAATGGGCCTTGCCCTTTTACCTCAAGCCCAAACCCATTTGAAACAGTGTTCCTCCTTCCCCAACAAGACCCGTACGCTGCTCCTTCAATACGCACAACCATTGCCAACATTCAACCCTCTATCGCTCCTTACTTCATTAATGAAAAATCAAAAAAAATCACCATCCACCTCCACTCCATAATCTCGACAACCCCATACCATCAATATACACTTCGATCCCCTCGGCTAAGTTCCGACCTCACGCTCTGCTACAGCAAACACAAAAATGACCGAACTTTATCGAGCTCTAATTTCTCCAAAATTTTCGAGCATGTCCCAATTCCAACCAAAAACCCAAAAACAAACTCCAATTGAATCAATAACGCACCAAAATCCATCATGCTCCAAACCTAGCCTCACGCTCCTTTTTCTAATGTGAACCAAAGTTGTTCGAACTTGCAGATAATTATATGGAAATGAAGAGGAGCTTGAAGGAAGACCACACATATATATGTTTCGATTTATAGAAATTTATTTCCATTGTTATGATTTTTTAATGATGCCATATTTCAGTTTTGGGGAAGAATTGTGGCGGCGTGAAAAATGCTTGACCAGAAAAAAATGAGGAATAGGTTTAGACAGTTTAGGGTATTATATAGGATATGTAAAATATTTTTTTATTCACTTATTCTATTTTATTTTAAGCAATCGCTGTTTGTATTCATCCTCTAAAATTCCTGTGATCACATACGATACCCAAAAATCATGAAACTGGACATGCAGCTACAGTTCGACATTGCGGTCCTGACGAAACTGATTTCATTGAATTCCGACTTCGTATGCTCACATAGGGTAATTTTCACCATCGAAATATCGATTGTTTTTCACTTTAAAAATCCGTACGGCCACATACCGACTTCAAAAATCACAGAAACTGAAATCTAGAAATAATTTGATGTTGCGGATCCAACAAAATTAGTTTCGTCGAATTCTAAGGTCGTTTGAAAAACTGGCTATTTTTAAAGCTCTTAATAACCCATTTAAATATAGAAATATATTTAAAAACAATTAAATTTTATATTTAAAAATAAATATTATCGTATATATTCACAATAGAATATCACACCGCTACACTGGGATTTATAACTCGATATTTCAAATCCAGTGTTACATCGATATTCGATTTATATTTAAAAATCCATTTTAAAATATAAATAAATCGATATATATTATAAAGGAATTCCATAGCGACTTTTCTAAACTTTGATTTGGACATAACTAAAAATCTACACGATGAAATCTTGGTTTTTTTCTTCCCTCCGAAAGATATACTTCACCAGCTCCATACGTTTCTTGTTTCATAGAAATCCGATTTAAAATGGACCCTGTACATTCAGTCGAAGTTCAAATCGCCAAATAGCGAACAGCAGCGCGATTTCGAGCTCGATTATAATTATATTATAATTATACGTTCAAACTGTCGTCGATTGAATATATTTGTTCATATAATTCAACTCTAAACTGAACTATATATTTTAAATAATCCAATTCACACAAATTGTGAATTCCACTATTTTTTATTATTTCAGAAGTTAAATACATTATTATATTATTTATTTTAATTAAATATTCAATATTATTTAATTCTGGTCATTTTAAATAACCAAACATTATTTAAAGAATTAAATAAATTATTTATATCGCTGAAAAATGCGGGTCATTACATTCTTTCCCCCTTAAAATAATTTCGTCCTCGAAATTGCTAAGCTAGAGAACAAACCCTATTGACTAGTACAAATTTATTTGTTTACTTATCAACCTTATTTTCAACTGAACCAATTTAATTTCAATTAAAATATCCATTAATTCTTATCAACGAAAATTTTCTAAAATCCTGAAAATTTTCTAACACCCGAAATTTTCGAAATTTTTTGCCAGCACCTCCTTTGTACCGGTCAATAGTTCAAACCCCAACTCGCCTCTCTGGGCCCTTCCCAATCCAAAAGATAATCAACCAGCCAAGCGGCTTGCCAAATCGGCCCATAAATTACCAAATCCATAAAAATAAACGTGTACCTTTTTGTCGGGCATATCATTACATCCTTGCACTTACTTCTACTCAATACCTGCTAATCATATATCTATCTATACCAATCAGTTTCAATCAATCAAATCTCAACACAACTATTTGCTTATATCCAAGCCAAATTTCATTTCATGCCAAAGTCTCATTTTTGATTCCAACTCCTAACTCATCAATCCAATACCATCTCAGATTCTATCTCACAATTCAAAATGATCCCACTTGATATATTATATTCCAATTAAATTTCCAGTTAATTAGTTTCAATTCAATTCATATTTGCTTTCACAAATCCCTTTAAATTAGTTTTTAATTCATACAATCTTCCTGGGAATTTTTAAATAGCTTAGCTCTTTCAAAAATCAAATATCCCTTTCCAGGATTCAAAACAACCTCCTTTTTCTTAAAACAATTCAAAAACACTCTCTTTGGTAGTAATCCGTCACTTACAACTCGAAAATGAACACTGATGATGTGGCCAGCATCATCAGAGTTATTTCCCAGCTATCGAAGCGAGTTCAATACTATATCACTTATCAAAACCATATTTAAACACTTTTATTTTGAAATATTTTTCAAAATATCATTCACGATACTTCTAAACAATTTAAAATCTCCCAAGATCTTAAAATTTTGTTATTCTTAACTCAAATCCACTTACAACACTTTTTTCTAGTTTCCCAAAATTTTGATTCCAATTCTGATTTAATTGATCTGCTTCTATATTATACGAGCTCTAATTGGTTATTTATACATCCATTTCAATTATAATCAACCAACACATCCAATATACTATAATACTTCAAACATTAATATTTTGTTTATATCAAAATATAATTTGGGTAAAATTATTTCATTTACCCTTTTTCAAAACATAATGTGTCGGTTCACCATATTCGAGTGTTTAGAAACTCCTACCGATACAGTGGATCAAACTGATCGACCAGAATTCACAAACTACTCAACCAATAAATCTCCACAATATAAAATCATATTTATTCAATCTACAAATACGTTCACTTGTATACATACGCTCAGACTCAATCTAGGGTATTACTAAACCCATCTCTACTGAGTCACGCCAAAGAGCCAAGGTAATCACTTAACCTTCAGCTTTGATACCACCGTAACGAACTGGGATTTTCGATCTCCGAAAATCAACATAAAACCCAGGTTGACTATTCAGACATCGGAAATACCTGATCATTAATAGAAAGAAGTTAGAGGGTGAGGATAGATAAGATAGAAAATTAGAATAGAAGAAGAAGAAGAACACAATCAGAGTAAACACGAATCTCACAGCGGAACAAATAAAATATATTATAACATAACTTTGAAATAAAACAGTATATGTATACAATAACATTATCAGAGTACAACAGTTACACACAGCGGAAATACAATAGCTATATAGTCATGAAGCCTCCTGCTTCAAGCTCCTCCAAGTACGTCTGTAAAGACGTGAACTGCTTGACTGCCCGTACAAATTTGGGCACCCATGAGTTTAGGGAAAACAAAACAAAATAAACTCTGGGTCAGTCATGGGACTGGTGTGAGTAAACTCAAATCAATTGGTTTAACTTTTCAAAAATCCCTTTTCAAAAGAAAAGATAATCGTAAGACCGATCTACACATAAACACTATGGGACCACCTGTCGATAGTGTATCTCTGGAGGCAAATACACTGGGTTCAACAAGAACGTCTTGCAACCAGGCCCTCACATGACCGACCACTTATTTAGCTTGAGTGTATCGAATGTATATCAACAACGGTTGGGAGCTACCCACCGTCTTCCCGAAAAGGGCAGCATCGAATAGATAAAAGAATGAATTGGATTTTCTCTAGATAGGTGATATACACCCTAATGGGAGCGACCCACTTAGCTATGCTGCCTGCCCAATTTCTGTCATTTCCCGGTTGATGAGGCTTGAGATCATAACGTATCTTTGACAGATCATACATTCATTAACTTTGAATGCCACATCGTCATATGTAACAACCCTGATTTTGGGGCCAATTTAAAATTTATTTTAAGTGATTTTAATGAGTTTTTGATATTTAAAATAATTTATTTAAAACAAAAATGATTGGAAATTGATTTAAATCGAAGTTAGAATGAATAATTTAATTTTAATTATAAAAAGAGTTAGAAATAGCGTGGTAGTTCGAAAAGTCAAACTTGAACTTTGACTGACCATACAGGATGCAAAAATTTAACGGATTTTAGTGAAACCAAAAATATTAGAATCTATTTAAAAACATCTTTCCAACGAATCCGAAAAATTGAAATTTAATAGCGGAAATCAAAAGTTATGGCCAATTCAATTTTTAGAAAGGTCGTTGTAGTATTTATATATATTATATATGGCCTGAAAGGCTACTTTTCACATACGAAGGAATTTCGACTCGAAACCACTTCCATTGAGTTCGGAATGATGTTTCTGCATTGAAAAACAGTAAACACTTATATATTTTGAGTTTCGGAAATTATTTGTTTAAAAATGTATTTTTAATATTAAATATATAGCCCTTGAAAATAGTTATTTTTCAAAAAGTGTCCATTTTCGATGAAACCACTTTTGTTGGAACCGGAATATCAAATTATTTCTAGGTTTAAATTTTTAGAATTTTTCGAGTTAATATGTGAGCGTGGCAAAAGAAACTGTGTTTTGTCAATTTCGGTCAAAAATTAATTGACTGAAAAATAGCCATTTTTCAAAAAGTCTCAGAATTCGACGAAATAAATTTTGTTGGGACTGTATCGTCATAAGAAAGCCAAAAATAATTTTTCTGGATTTTTCTGAGTTAGTATGTAGTCCCGGTAAAATTATTTGTACGGAAAAATTAAAAATAAAGGAAATAAATTTTAAAACTGAAAAACGGAGGCCAAGATGACAGTTTGGGCTAATGGGACAGGTCCATACGAGTCCGGAATGGGGGCTAAATGGTAGGAACGACAGTCGTTGGGCCTGAATCGGAGTTCGGACCAAAACGGGCTTAAACGGGCTAATTAAATAATAATTAGATTAACCTAATAAAATAATATTATAAAATGATCGGGTTCTTCTTCCTCACGTTGTCTTTCAGCCGTGAGAACGCATAGCCGCCCCTTTCTTCAAAAATTCATTCTCTGATTTCTCCCTCAATTCTCAACGAAAACCTTCGTATAAATACACGTTTCGAAGAGATTTTCGAGCTCTTTCTTCTCCGACAAGAATCACCACCTCTCATCGACCGTAGCCATCGCCACAAGCCTCCAAAGCCGCGACGTTTGCGCCCCCACCGTGCCACCCACAAGCCGCCACACCTCCTCCAACTCCCGGTGAAGATAGCCCTCTCGTAGCTCTCCAATCTCCCGCAAACCGTTCGTAAAACCGTCGATCGTAGCTCGAGTTATCTCGATTCAAAGTTTAGAACTTTAGGTATTGTTTATTTCAGATTTTGTCACGCTTAGTAGCGTCGCTGGGTCAGTTGTTAAAGGCTGAATTTTGATTTTCCATACGAATTTGAATTTGAATCATTCCAGATCCGAAATCGCTTTGAATTCAAACACAAGACCTGATCAAAGTTGACAATTAATTTCAGATCCGAGCTAGGTGAGAATTTATTTTTAATTTAATTTAATTTATTTAATTATTAATTCTTAGTTATTAAAAATATTTATTGATAGATCTGCTATGTCGTGATATTTTAAATATGGATCTGAATTGTTTATACCGTATGATGTTAGATCCGCAAATCTAAATATTAGATCTGAATTTATTGATTAATTAGAAGTAATTATTTGTTAATTTTATTGAATCATGCCTCATTGATTTGTCATATGCCAATATAAACATCACCCTGTATATTACCTTGATGTGAATTGTTAGATTTAGTCACGTTGGTTTATTTGAATGTTGTTGTTGTTTGGATGTGACATGAAATACGATGTGGTAAATGGTAAGGGCTTAATCTTTACATTGTAAATAGAAAGACTAACTTTTATATATTGAATTTTTGATTGAAAATATTAAAGACTGGTTTTTTTTAATTGAAATATTAAAGATGTAAATTTTCATGAAAATATTAAAAAATGAAAATTTTCATGTAAATATTAAATGATGAATTATTACATTGTAATTAAAGGATGGAAAATTTTACATTGTAATTTAAGAATAAAATTAACATTGTAATTTAAGAATAAAATTTACATTGTAATTTAAGAATAAATTTTACATTGTAAATGAAAGATGAAATTTTTAGATTGAAAATCAAAAGATATGTTTCATTGTAAATAATAAAAGATATGATTTTTCATTGTCTATGAAAGGAATGAATTTTTGCAATGAATCATTATGGAATGAATTTTTGCAATGAATCATTATGGAATGAATTTTTGTAATGAATCATTATGGAATGAATTTTTGCAATGAATCATTAAGGAATGAATTTTTGCTATGAATCATTATGGAATGAATTTTTGCAATGAATCATTAAGGAATGAATTTTTGCAATGTATTATTAAAGAATGAATTTTTTAATGAATCATTAAAGAATAGATTTTTCATTAAATTATTAAGAAGGATTTACTTTGAATATAAAAGTAGGACTTATAATGTAAATATAAAGTAAAGGTCTCATGAAATTAAGATGAATTTTTTTTATGTTAATTTAATGTAAATTAGAACGATAAAGTATAAATGACATTTTTAGATGTGATTATAATGAGAATATTCACCGTATAAAAAGTTTACATTTTTATATATAGAATATTCATCGTATGAAAGGTTTACATTTTTATTAATGTAAATATATAGGATAGGAATTTCACCTTATGTTAAGTCTATTTTTTTTTCTTAATGTAAAGTAAATAAGAATTTCACCATGTGAAATTTACATTATTTTTGGTGTGAATAAAATAGAAATTCCATCGTATGTCAAAATTTACATTTTTATATGTAAGTTATAGAGTGAATTTATACCGTATGTCAAAAATTACATTTTTTTTTGTAATTAAAAGGAGAATTTCATCGTATGTCAAAATTTACGTTTTTATATGTAAATTATAAAGTGAATTAACGTTGTATGTTAAAAATTACATTTTCTTTGTAATTAACAAGTGAATTTCACCATATGTCAAAATTTACATTTCTATATGTAAATTATAAAGTAAAGTATGTTAAAAATTACATTTTTCTTTGTAATTAACATGGAAATTTCATCATATGTTAAAATCTACATTTTTATATGTACATTATATAGGGAATTACACCGTATGATAAAATTTACATTTTTATATGTAATTAAAACATGAATTTACATTGTGTGTTAAATATTACATTTTTATATGTAATGTCTATAGGAAACTATACCGTATGACAAAATTACATTTTTCTATGCAATTAAAGGATGAAATTTCATTGTATGATAGAATTTGCATTTTTCTTATATATATGTAACACAAAATGTGAATGAGCATTAGAAATAAAATTTGTTTGTTTTATATGTAATTTAGATGTAGAAAAGTGACATTGCAATTAAAAATCATATTTTTACAATGTGAAATAGGATGTAGTGTTTGCATTGTAATTAAAAATCTTATTTTTACAATGTAAATTAGAAGTAATGTTTGGATTGTAATTAAAAATTATATTTTTACAATGTGAATTAGATTTAGTGTTTGCATTGAAATTAAAAATTATATTTTTACAATGTGAATTAGATGTATTTTTAGCATTGTAGTTAAAAATTATATTTTTACAATGTGAATTAGATGTAGTGTTTGCATTGTAATTAAAAATTATATTTTTACAATGTGAATTAGATGTAGTGTTTGCATTGTATTTAAAAATTATATTTTTACAATGTGAATTAGATGTAGTGTTTGCATTGTAATTACAAATCATGTTTTCACAATGTGAATTAAGAGTAGAGTTTGCATTATCATTAGAAATTATATTTTTATCTGTAATTTAAAGATTTTGAGTGTATCAAAATTTACATTTTCCATGTAAGTAAAAGAATGAAGTAAGGATGAAGTAATAGTATTTTCATTTTCAAATGAATTAAAAATTTAGTAAGTATCGGTAATTGTGTAGAGCGTTGTTTTAATCAAACGACGTTATTACGATTCAATGATTATATATATATAATTAAAATTAAACGAATAGGGCGTGGTAGTTCGCGTTTTGAAATCGTACTTTTAAACGACAATACAAGAAGATCCGACCGTCGAATTTTCTTGAAACTGAAACCGATAGGACTATCTTGGAAAAATCTTTCCAACGATATGTACTACGTTAAGACCCAACGGTTAGATTCTGAGAAATGTAAAAATCAAAACTGGTTGAATGCAGCGCCATAGTCGCCCATGGACTTAAGGCGTCGTTATATAAAAATTTAATTATTTTAAATAATTAAAACAGGGATGAATCATTGATAAAAATAATTATTAATGTGTAAGAAGGATTTTAAATATATATATATATATATATATACGAGGATTATGTGCAAAGTCCGAGTTTATCTCATTCCAAATAATTAAACGACGTTTAAAAATCCAAGATTGGAAGACGACGATTGAAGACCGTCAAATCTCCACATCGAATGGACGATGATGATTGTTGCCTTAGAATGGCTCGCTACCATGATAAGGTAATAGTAGGAGTTGCCCGGACGTAGTGTTGATTTGTACGTGTTTGGCTTTCGCTCAGACCCGGAGCATAAGCTTATAAATGGATTGTGTGTCTGACATCATACTCCATTATATATCATGTTATTAATCTTCTGTTGAATGTATGGATGTTTGGTGGCGGAGAATTTATTCTCTTGCTTAACACCCGTTCATATATTTTGGCAAAGGATTGGTAGTGTGATATGGAGGGATGATGTGGCATGCTAAGATGCATATGATCAAGGCTTTGTTGAAAAGCAGGCCTTGTGGGATGATCAAAGCATAGCCTATTTAGGCATAGCTTTGTGTATAACGTAACTTCGCGAGCCTCACACACCGGCGGAGTCTAAAACGGGAGAAGGGAACGCAGGGAGAGCAGCACGTTTCTTTCTAGCTAGAAGTGGTGTTTGGGTTTTAACACGGCCCGACATCTTACTTATGTGGATGATGGAATGAGGAGCCTCGGATGATAGGTCCTATAGGACCAGGAAACGTGTGTTCAGGAATTGCCAATCCACGAAGCTGTATGTGTGGACCGGCCCTGCAGGATCCAAGGGTTAACTGCGGGGAATCCTGAGACATTAGGTAGAGTGTCGAATCGGTAAGGAGCTCCTCCCAAGCCTTGACTCATGATGGAAACTCAATTTCCAATACACCCCATTCGGTTTTGATTGTATTACTAGTATGGAGGCATAGTAGTATGGGATACTATTCTTCCTAGGATTGATACATTATGATTGAAATTGTTTTTAAAACATATACACACTAATAATAATATCAAATCCGTTTTTATCGTATCAAGCATATTTAATAACCATAAGGTAAAACTCTATCCTCTGGTGTGCGTTGCATTGTGTGATGGGACCTGAGTCTTATGGTGATTTCATTTTTCTAAAAAGCATTACGTTTTTTTACGATTTACTTTAAGTTATGCACGACAATCCATTAGAATAAAACCTGTTCCGCATTAGCGGCGTGGTCCTTGGATTTGCCTTATTACTATTAGTTAAATTAGTTAAGAATTCTCACACCAGTCCCACGACTGACCCGTTGTTTGTTTCCACCTTTGCAAACTCGGGCGCCCTCTTTTCCACACGGGTAGTCGAGTAGTTTGTCTATAGGTTTATCTCGAGCAGGATTCTGGATTCAAGCTTAAAGCTGTGTCCAGAGCATAGTTGTTTTTCGCTGTATCTATTTTATTTCCGTTGCACTGTATCGTATTAAAATCTTGTAATTTTTCTTCCGCTGTATTTATCGATGTACTCTGATCTTCTGTACTCTGATGTAACATTTGTATAATGTTTATAAAAGCCTGTTGTTTATTGTTCTGATGTGTTGTATGCCCAGAGTTAATGCATTCGAGAATTTCTAACTTTTGGGTCAGACCTGTGTGGTTTATGGTCGGTCCAAAGGGCAGGGATTTTCGGGTCATTACATCATACCCGTCAAATCACAAATTGATTTCTCCAAAATTACCACGGGTATAAAACTAAGAGAAACAATTCCTCCGCCACCAAATGTAAGTACGTTCGAAGAGATCAACTTACACGATCTGTTAGATATACTCTGTCGGACATTCGTCCATTCACGTTTGTCCTAGGACTGGACAAACCGAAGGCACTATTCTGTAAACAGGATAGCCCTTGCATAATTCCGTCTTCCATATTTGATCGCAACGCTAACATCCATACAGATTGGTTTTCAGAAAATGAATCTGATCCTGGTCTCCCCGTATTGACGACGGAAAAATGGTCAAAAAACTTCGATAGTCGGTGATTTAACTATCAAAGAAAAATAGGTGTGCAAACAATGATATTATTTCAAGATGGAAATTCTATCGATCAATCATCAATCCACATTTATCTCTTTCTATAAAATTATCTTTAATTTATCCATTTCCCCATTTCTATATATTTGTAAGTTTTATTTTTCTAAATTTAGAAAATATACATCATCAATCATTGGAAAACATTTCCATCCCTGTTTCACGTATCACTGTCATTCTAGTATTCTTTCTCATCAACATTTCATTTTCTATGATTAGGAAATATCTCTGATTATATTTGGAAAATGTTTCCAAAATTTATCAAATAGATGTTTAAATAAAACATCACTAAGCCAATTTGAACCATTACACTTATTAACTAAATTCACATAATCAATCTTCACTATCGAACCTTACCCATCCCTTTGTTAAAAACGAAGTCAATCAAGTTGGGGTATAATTACCTCTCAGATCTTAACTGAAAAAACATTCCTAACCTCGAAATAAACAAAGTTCACCTTTTAAACTTTACCAAACTTCCTTACGTAACTCTCGGATTCTATTTATGAATTAACTCCTTTATTTTAAGGCACTGGTTATAACTATGGCATTATAATTCCTTTCTTCTTAAATATCCAACTTCAAAATATAGCTTTTATTTCTTAATTTAGCTAAATAACTAAACCACTAATTTATTAATAAATAAGTAAATCTTCGTTAAACTGGAAAGTAAATATTACTTTCCCGAATTCGATAAAATCGAATTCAATGTACAATTCTCCTTCGAATAAACTCTATTCGATAGCTCCTTTTCGAATAAACTATATTCGATAACTCTTTCTTCGAATAACTATATTCGATAATCTCTCTTCGAATGATTTACATTCGATTAACTTTCAACGAATGATTTACATTCGATTAATCTTCTTTCGAATAAACCATATTCGATTTAACCCACCTCGAGTAACTTATATTCGATTTAACTCACCTTGAATAAACTATATTCGATTTAACTCTAATCAATTAACTCTGATTGATTAGCCATAACTGGTTAACTCTAATTGACTAACTCTAACTGGTTGACTCTAACCGATTAAATCCAACTGATTAACTGTAACTGTAATAACCCGGAAAATACGAGCCAATTTAAAATTTTTAAAATGGTGATTTCAAAGGGATTTGAACAATTGAAATAGAATATTTCAGTAAAATAGTGAATTAGGAATAGTAAGTCGGTTTGAAAATTTGAATTCAAAATTTGACTGACTGTGCAGGGTGGAAAATATAACAGATTTTAGCGAAACCAAAAATATTTAAATCTATTAGTCAATATCTTTCGAACGAATCTGAAAAATCGAAGTTTCATAACGCGAATCAAAAGTTATGGCCGAATGAATTTTCAGAAGGGTCGGTATATAGAATATATAGCCCTGGAAAATTGATATTTTGCATACGACCTCGGAATTCGACGAAACCACTTTTGTTGGGTCCGGGATGTCAAACTATTGCTAGGTTTCAAATTTCATAATTTTTGAAGCTAGTATGTGAGCGTGGCAAAAGAAAATGTGACTGGTCAATTTCTATTAAATTGGATCGACCAGAAAATGGCCATTTTTCAAACGACCTCAGAATTCGACGAAACTAGTTTTGTTGGGACCGTAGCGTCAAAACATAGCTAGATTTATTTTTCTGGAATTTTTCGAATCAGTTTGTGGCCTTGGCAAATTGAAATGTACATCGAAAGTTAAAAATTAAATGTTTTATACTTTAATTTGAAAAATAACTGACTGTAACAGTTGAATTGGCCAACGAAACGTATCCCATTGTGTTCGGAATGGGGGTATTTAGCTAGTGGCGACAGTCGTTGGGTTTAGAAAGGAGTTCGTTTGAGAAAACACTATTTAAAAATTTAATATAGTCCTCGGCCAATCAGAATTTTTCTTTCATAAATTTTAAAAATAAAAAAATAAAAAACAAAAACCCCCCCGATCAACGGCGACCCGAGCTCCCTACCTTCTCTCCTCCATCGCCGCCGCCACAGTCGCTTCCAGACTTCGCCACCGCCACCTTTCGACGCGTCTCAGCCCCCTCTTCAAATCCGACCCCAGCATCGCCACCCTCGTCGCCTCCTCCGCCCGTATCGAAGACAGGAAGTCCCGACCTTCCCAGCGCCGCCGCCGCCGATCTGGACCACCGAACGCCACCAAACCACCACCGATAGGAAGCCCTCTCTTCCCTCTTCCACGTCCAACTCCCCGATCGTCCCCACGTGCCAATGATTTTGCGGAAACTGTAAACCTAGTTTTGAATCTTCGTGAAAGTGAGTTTTTCTTTGATCTTTACACTTTGAAAAATCATATCTTTTCGGTGTGTTGACGAAATTCGATGAAACGGGAAACATCGGGACCGTAAGGAAGCTCTCTACCCAATAGAAGAAGCCGCGGATTTTTCTGACACCGTATCGATTTTTAGCACTCCGAAAACCAATGTGAGAAATCTAAATTAAAGTGAAATTGAATGGAAAATGTCGTGTATAATTTATATTAGCAAAATATAAATTACATACGTGTTGTATACCTCATGTACATGCGTAGTGAAGGCTATATAAGCGACGTATGAATTTTACATGCATAGAATAATTGATATATGTGTTGAAATGCAAGTGAAATATAGCAATTATATATATATACTCCCCTCGTCCACAAACCATGGACGATATTTATTGTTGTGATTTGGTGTGAAATATTGGATGAAAAATACGAATGGTTGAATAATTGTTTGTGGTTGATATTGTTTGGTTATGGTTGAAAAATACCCATTGGTGATTGAAATGAATTGGAAATATTTTTGGAAATAAAAATAAACATGCCGCCTGCGTGCGAATTAGATGCATGAATCCCCATTGTCAAAAACCGCGAGGTTTTAAGGTAGAGCGAGGAGTCGTACTAGGGACGGTGCCGGTTTTAACTACCCTGCCGTTATGCTGCCGAAATTTTGAATAATCTTTGTGTGTTAGAAATATTTTCATATGTTGAAATTATTTTCATGCGTTGAAATTAAAGTCATATATTGAAACTATATCCGTGTGTGGAAATGTTTGTGTGTTGAAAAGTGTTATGTGAAAATTAGATTCATTTGTGAATGAATGAAGGGTTTCAACAATAAAAATTCCATCTTTCTAATATGAACAACATCAATAAAATGTCCATGTGTGGAAATTTTTCATGTGTTGAAAAGTGTTGTGTGAAAATTAAATTCATTTGTTAATGAACGAAGTGTGTAAACAATAAAAATCACGTTTTTATATATATATGAAGTATGAAAAATATTCGCCTTATATAAATAGTTTCAACAATAAAAATCCCATCTTTCCAATATGAACAACATAAATAAAATGTCCATGTGTGGAAATGCTCATTTGTTGAGAAGTGTGTGTAGTGGAAAAGTTCATGTGTTGAATAGAAAGATCGAACAACAAAAATTACAATTTTTATTGAAACTATGAAGTGTTGAAACATCAATTTGTCGAATAAATATTTTGAACGATAAAAATATCATTTTTATCATATTTGTAATATGCTAAAGATATGCGGACATTGAAATAAATATTTGTGGAAGAAATATTATTTTTAACATGCATAGGAACTAAATAAAATAGTCATGTGTTGAAATCTATGTTAGTTCGCCAAAATTATCATCTTTGAAATGTGAAGTGTTAAAAATAGCCACTTGTTCAAATAAACGTGCATGAGTTGAAATATACATTAACTAGCTAATGGTATGATTTTAGCCTATGCATGCAACATTAGAATGAATGGTGTTTTTAAACCAAAGCAAATCAAACATGATATTGAATGGAAAATGATTAGTGATAGAAATTGTATATATGTATATGCATATCTATTGAACAGGTTAAAGCAAAAGGGGCTAGAGAAGAGAAATAGAATTTTGTGCCCGACAAATAGGTACACATTTACCGCTTTGTTTGGGTGATGATTTTATGAGCCTGATGGCTAGCCGCTTGCCTTTTTCTTTTTCTTTTTGATATGAGACGCCCGTGTGGCGATTTCGGAATTTTCCCAGACCCTCCCGTACAAAGGAGGTTATGGCGAAATTTTCCGAAATTTAAAGGCGTTAGTGAAATAATTGAAGTGGAAACGATATAGGAATTTTTGAACGAACTATATTTATATAAATATATAAATATAAATAGAATTAAAATGAAACATGGCCGTGCAGTTCGTGTTTTGAAACCGTGATTTCAAACGACTAGTGCGGGAAATCCGACCATTGGATTCTCCCGAAACTGCAACCGTTGGGTTCGCCTTGGAAATATCTTTCCAATGGCACCAACTTTGTGAAGATCCGACGGTTGGATTGTCTGGAATGTTTAATTCAAAACTGAAGAAAAACAGTGCCAGAAACGATTATATTTATATATATATATATATATATATATAAATATAATTAAAATAAATCGAATAACGACGCTGTAGTTCGTAAATTGAAATCATAACTTCAAATGGCTAGTGTGGAAGATCCGACCGTCGGATTTTCCCAAAACTGAAACCGTTGGATTCGTTTTGAAATCACCTTCATAATGATGTAAAATTTGTGAAGATCCAACGGTTAGATTTTCAGATATGTGTAAAACAAAATTAGTGGAAAGCAGCGCCAGTGCATCGACACGACCCGAAACGTCGTTTAATTAAATATGGCCGTTTTAAATTAAATAAAAATGGCCATATATCGTTATAAAATACTATAGACGATATAGAGTGGAAATGAACCAATTTTGTTGTGGTTGCTTGATACGTGATGGTTGAATGTATTTGACATGAAAATTATAACATAATGACTGAAATGTGAATGTTGAATAGTACAACCATGTGATTAATTGATTTGAAAATCTAAATATACGTGGGTTATTTGAAAAGGCCGAGTTTATCTCATTTCAAATAATCGATCGACGTTGAGAAGTCGAAGAGTCGAAGACGGCTGAAGACCGACGATCTCCACATTGGATGTATGGGAGCTACTGATGCTCGTGATTGGAGTAGCTACCATAAAGGAATTGAAGTAGTAGCCGTCCAAACATACTGTTGATTGTACGGATATGCGAGGAATTGGTGCCTCCGGTTTCGTTCAGACCCAGAACGGACTTGTAAATGGACTGTGTTTCCGACATTGGATTTTATTCTGTGTTGATTGATCTCTGTTAAATATATATCTGTTTGGCAGCGGAGAATTTATTCTCTTGCTTAACGCCCTTCTCTGAGACGTACGAGCTCAGAGGTTATACGTTGACAGAAATCAGTCGCATGGAGTGGATTTCCTGTGTGGCACGCCTAAGTGGCATAAGATCAAGGCTTCTGTTTCAAAGCTAAGTCTTGTGGTTGATGATCAAAGCATGGTCTGTGTGACGCAGCTTTGTGTATAACGTGAATTCGCGAGCCTCACAACCCGGTATGAGTCAAAAACGGGAGAAGGACCCAAGGAGTGCATGACGTTTCTTTCTAGCTATGGTGGTGTCAGTGACCTCCCAGCCCTGACATTTATATCTACTTTTCACCTGTGTGGTTGTTGGAATACGAGGTGCCTCGATTATAGGTCTGTAAGGACCGGGAAACGTGTGTTCAGGAATAATTAATCCTCAAAAGTAAGAGAGGACCGGCCTTGGAGGATCCAGGGGATTGCTGTGTGCGGTCCCAAGGCATTTGCTAGAGTGTCTCAAATCGGAGAGGAGCTTGCCCCTTGCCTCGACTCATGAAGGTATCCAATTTCCAATACGAAATATGCGGATGTGATTGTATTACTAGTATGGCGACATAGTGGTATGGGTCATTTATGCCGCCTATGATTGATATTTATGATTGAAATCGCTTTTGAAACATATATACACTAGTAATAATATCAAGCACTTTTTTTTTATTCGTATGAAGCATTTTTGGCTATTATAAGGTAAAAACTCTATCCTCCGGCTTGCGTTGCATTGTGTGATGGGAACTGAGTCTTATAATGGCTTCATTTTATAAAAAGCATTGCGTTGATTTAATTATTTATTTTCATGCACTAGCACTCATTGGAGTAAACCCGTTCCGCGAAAGTGACGTTGTCCTTTGATTTGCCTTATTATTGTTGTTAATAAGTTGAGTAGATTTCTCATACCAGTCCCATGGCTGACTCGTAGTTTGTTTCACCTTGCAAACTCGGGTGCCCTCATTTTCACACGGGCAGCCTAGTTACTGGTTTCTGACGCACTTTTGGCTCATGGCGAGGCTTGACTACACTGTGCTGACTTGGATTTTCTCCGCCATTATTGTATCTATATTATGATTCCGCCATTGGCGATGTAGACGGATATTCCTTTTGTGTACTCTTTATGTATGATTCCGCCTCAGGCGATGGTGACTGATTATGTATCATTATGCACTAAGTTGTATCATGTACTGTGCTTCTCTGATGTGATGATATCTATATGATTCCGCTGTCATATGTGTGTAAATTATTCTATTTTCTGTTTATGCTATTATCTGTGATCTGCTAATGATGATTAATGTGTTATATTCCAATGATTATCCTTAACACCGTGTCACGGGGTTTTGGGATCGTCGCAGCTGGTATCGGAGCTTTGGTTAACCTTAGTTCTGGAGTCTAACACATTAAACACTTCGTCAAAATAGAATCAGTAGTATTCTAAGGCGAGTCGCTCATTAGAGATAGGACTAGTAAAGTCCTAGAATGAGCCGAGCAGAGTAGCAAAAACAATTGATCAGTCCATCGTTATCTTTCCGTAAATTTTCTACTTAATTATGCAATAGACTATCATTTCTGTTAGCTGACTTTTTCTTTGCTTATACAGAATTTGAAAAATGGCTACCAGAGCAGCCGCCGCTAGAGGAGGCCGTGCCGGCCGAGGAAGGGGAGAAGTCCCAGCTCAAGAAGGACCTTTGATACAACCTCCGGCAGCTCAATACTTCGAGCTTGACCGTGTAGCTAAGAGATATAAGAACTTAGGAGGCAAGACCTTCTCGGGAACTGGCACCGAAATAGAGGCCCTTGCATGGCTCAAAACATGCGAGAAAATTCTTGAAGGCCTAAGGCTTGGAGACGAAGACAAAGCTATTATGGGCGCCTGGCTTATGCAGGAACAAGCTGAATTATGGTGGGAATCTCTTACCGCCGGGAATAGGGAAGCTGGAAGAACATGGGTTGGATTTAAAGAACTCTTCAAGGAGAAATATGTCCCAGAACAAGCTCTAGAAAGAATGCACGATGACTTCGCCAATCTCCAGCAAGGGGATCTTTCCGTGCAAGATTATCTGAATAAATTTACAATGTTGTCGCCCTATGCTCCGGAGCTCGTTGCCACTACGAAATCCAAAAATAAGAGGTTTATCCTTGGGCTAAGACGACAATATCATGATAGAGCCATGGCCCATGTCAAGCTGGAATTTAACGAACTGGTGGAAATGACATGCAACTATGAAGACCTTGATCAAAGGCATCTGGATCAGGATCGCGCTAGAAGCCAAGCCGGAAACAAGCGCAAGCCTGCTGTAAATCAAGGCGAGTCAAGCCAAGCAGCATCTTCAAAACCTCAGACTGGCAAGCCGCCAAGAGGAAATTTCTTTAACTGTGGTAAGCCGGGGCACTACTCAAACGTCCGCACAGCTCCGAAGAGGCAGAAGACGAATTCTCAAGGCTCGAGCCAAGGCTCTCAGAACCCTCGCTCGTGCTTCAACTATCGCAAGACCGATCATCTGGTCAAAGACTGTCCTTTGCTGAAGAAAGCTACAGTAGCTCATGTCTATGACGGGTCTAGCCCGCCAGCTGCTTCCGATGGAGCAGGTAAACCTGATGTTTTGGGAGGTACCCTTACCATTAAAAATATTCCTGTTTCTGTATTGTTTGACACTGGTGCATCACGTAGTTTTATTGCTAGAAACTTAGTGCACAAATTAAAGTTAAAACAGTGAAAGCTTAAAGAATCGGTTGAAGTTCATAACCCGATAGGGGGTCCTATTACTCTCAGTACATGTTGTAGAGTGCCAATCTCTTATTCTTTCTACAAATTTCCCATTAATTTAATTGTTATGGATTTTCCCGAATTCGACGTTATCCTTGGGTTGGAATGGTTAACGAAATACAAGGCTGAGGTAAAGTGTGTGGAAAGAATTGTTAAAATCCGAACGGAGCTTGGACATATATATATACCCTGTCATGGTTCGAATACGAATAGAGAAGAATTTTGGTCAGCATTAGAACTTATCCCCACTTCCATAGAAAAGATTCCGATTGTTAGAAACTATGCGGATGTGTTTGAAGAAGTTGAAAACTTACCTCCGCAAAGAGAAATAGAATTCTGAATCGATCTAATTCCTAATGCGAGACCAGTGGTACATCCAATTCGTAGAATGACTCCAAAAGAAAAAGAAGATTAGGCGATCAAACTCGTCAATTATTGTGGAAAGGTCTAATCAGACCGAGTTTTTCTAATTGGGGTGCAGCTGTTGTGTTTGTCCCAAAGTCAGACGGTACTCTTAGATTATGCGTTGATTACCGAGACCTCAACGAACAGACGCTGAAAATAAGTATCCATTACCCCGCATTGATGATTTGCTAGACCAATTGAATGGGGCGAAAGTATTTTCCCGAATGGACCTAGCTACAAGTTTTCATGAATTGAGAATAGCAGAAGAGTGTGTTCCTTTGACCGCTTTCAGAGGTCCAGACATATTTTATGAATGGTTAGTAATGCCATTTGGCCTATGTAATGCTCCAGCATACTTTGTTGATCTAATGAATAGAGTGTTCAGGGGAGTTCTGAATAAGTTTGTCCTCGTCTTCATCGATGATATTTTAATCTACTCCAAATCAAAACCCGAGCATGAAAAACACTTAGAACAAGTATTGGAGATTCTAAGGAAGAACGTCTTCAAAGCCAAATTCTCTAAATGTGTCTTCTGGCAAGAAGAAGTCAAATTTCTTGGCCATGTCGTGTCAGAGAAAGGAATTTCTGTTGATCCAAGCAAAATAACAGCGATTCAAGACTGGAAACAACCCACTACTCCCACGGAAGTTAGAAGTTTTATGGGGTTGGCTAGTTATTATCAAAAGTTCGTTAAGGATTTTTCGAAGATATCCGGTCCGTTAACGAAGCTCACAAAGAAACACGAGAAGTTTAAGTGGACTTCCGACTGTGAAGAAGCTTTCCAGGAATTGAAATCGAAGCTGACCACCGCTCCAGTGTTAACTATTATTGATGGCAATCAGGATTTAACGGTTTGGACAGATGCTTCTATTAGAGGTCTTGGTGCAGTATTAAAGCAGAGAGGCCAAGTAGTCGCTTATGCAAGCCGCCAACTGAAACCGCATGAGAAGAATTATGTGACTCATGATCTTGAGTTGCTAGCCATCGTTTTTGCCTTGAAAATCTGGAGGCATTATTTATTGGGCGAGAAATTTATACTATACACGGATCATCAATCATTGAAGTATTTATATACCCAGAAAGATCTGAATCTGAGACAGCAGCGTTGGCTAGAATTTCTTGCAGTGTATGACTTGGATATCCTGTACACGCCGGGGAAAGCTAACGTTGTGGCGGATGCGCTAAGTAGAAAAACCGCAATCATCGCCAATCTTATAATTACACCTGGATTGATTGATAGGATATCTGTTTTTCAGAAAAGTGACAATTTTGTGAAAGAGAGAGTAAAAAGGATTCAAAGGGGCGAAGGCTCCAGTTTCCAAGTGGATAGTGAGGGAGTTCTAAGGCTGAATAGAAGAATATGTGTTCCCGACATTTCCGAGCTTAAAAGTGAAGTGTTGGATGAGTGCCATAAATCCAAATTTTGCATCCATCCAGGTGTGAGTAAAATGTACAACGTATCAAACGCACTTTCTGGTGGAAGGCAATGAAAATAGATATTTCTTTGTATGTTAGCAGATGCCCTACTTGTCAATTGGTCAAGAGTGACCAACAGAAGCTAGCTGGACTGTTGCAACCGTTGGAAGTCCCAGGCTGGAAATGGGAACAGATTTCCATGGATTTCATAGATGGTTTGCCGCGAACCAAAAAAGGTAATGACAACATTTGGGTAATCGTAGATCGATTCACGAAGACTGCCCATTTTATACCTGTCAGGTCCAATAGAACTGCCCAAAGTCTAGCGCAGATATATTTCAGAGAAATTGTTAAGCTGCATGGAATTCCCATCAGCATAGTCAGTGATAGAGATCCCCTTTTTTACTAGCAAATTCTGGGAAGCTTTCCAGACAGAATTGGGAACAAAACTGAATATGAGCACCGCTTATCACCCACAAACAGATGGCCAAACTGAGCGGGTGAATAGAATTCTAGAAGATTTATTGCGGGCTTGTATAATCGATTTTGGTGGGTCATGGGAAGATCATTTGCATTTGGCAGAGTTCTCATATAACAATATCTATCAAGCAAGTTTAAGAATGTCGCCATTTGAAGCATTATATGGCAGACCCTGCAGATCTCCAGCATGTTGGGTAGAACCTGGCAACAAACTTGTACTAGGACCTGATATGATTAGAGAAGCATCTGATAAAGTCGACTTCATCAAGAGTCGATTGAAAACCGCACAAAGCCGACAGAAAAGTTATGCAGACTCTAGAAGGAGAGATTTGACATTTGCTGTTGGTGATCATGTTTATTTGAAGGTTTCTCCGATGAGAGGAGTAATCAGATTTGGCAAGACTGGGAAGTTGGCACCGAGATTTATTGGTCCCTTTCCTATACTTGAGCGAATTGGAACTCTTGCTTATAGGGTTCAATTGCCAGATTGGTTGCCTGGAGTGCACAATGTATTTCACGTATCTCAACTTAGAAGACATGTGCATGATCCGGATCTTGTTGTAGAAGAAGCAGCGCAACATGATGTGGAGATAACTCCAGAATTAGCACTCAGAAGAGAGCCATTAAAAATTGTTGGCAAAGAAACTAGAGAACTCAGAAGGAAAAAGGTTCATTTAGTTAAAGTGCAATGGAGCAGTGATCCTAGAGACTGTACTTGGGAAACTGAGGAAAGCATTAAGCAAGCTTACCCCAAATGTAGAGTGGATATCTCTGACTAACTCCTGTGCAAGGTACTTTTACAATAATTTGCATTTACATTTTGTTTCCTACTTTACTGTTGTTTCCTTTTCGAGGACGAAAAGTTTTAAGTGGGGGAGATTGTAATAACCCGGAAAATACGAGCCAATTTAAAATTTTTAAAATGGTGATTTCAAAGGGATTTGAACAATTGAAATAGAATATTTCAATAAAATAGTGAATTAGGAATAGTAAGTCGGTTTGAAAATTTGAATTCGAACTTTGACTGACTGTGCAGGGTGGAAAATATAACGGATTTTAGCGAAACCAAAAATATTTAAATCTGTTAGTCAATATCTTTCTAACGAATCTGAAAAATCGAAGTTTCATAACGGGAATCAATAGTTATGGCTGAATGAATTTTCAGAAGGGTCGGTATATAGAATATATAGCCCTGGAAAATTGATATTTTGCATACGACCTCGGAATTCGACGAAACCACTTTTGTAGGGTCCGGGATGTCAAACTATTGCTAGGTTTCAAATTTCATAATTTTTTAAGCTACTATGTGAGCATGGCAAAAGAAAATGTGATTGGTCAATTTCTGTTAAATTGGATCGACCAGAAAATGGCCATTTTTCAAACGACCTCAGAATTCGACGAAACTAGTTTTGTTGGGACCGTAGCATCAAAACATAGCTAGATTTATTTTTCTGGAATTTTTCGAATCAGTTCGTGGCCCTGGCAAATTGAAATGTATGTTGAAAGTTAAAAATTAAATGTTTTATACTTTAATTTGAAAAATAACTGACTGTAACAGTCGAATTGGCCTACGAAACATATCCCATTGTGTCCGGAATGGGGGTATTTAGCTAGGGGCGACAGTCGTTGGGTTTAGAAAGGAGTTCGTTTGAGAAAACACTATTTAAAAATTTAACATAGTCCTCGGCCAATCAGAATTTTTCTTTCATAAATTAAAAAAAAAAAACCCCGATCAATGGCGACCCGAGCTCCCTACCTTCTCTCCTCCATCGCCGCCGCCACGGTCGCTTCCAGACTTCGCCACCGCCACCCTTCGACGCGTCTCAGGCCCCTCTTCAAATCCGACCCCAGCATCGCCACCCTCGTCGCCTGCTCCGCCCGTATCGAAGCCAGGAAGTCCCGACCTTCCCAGCGCCGCCGCCGCCGATCTGGACCACCGAACGCCACCAAACCACCACCGATAGGAAGCCCTCTCTTCCCTCTTCCACGTCCAACTCCCCGATCGTCCCCACGTGCCACTGATTTTGCGAAAACTGTAAACCTAGTTTTGAAGCTTCGTGAAAGTGAGTTTTTCTTTGATCTTTACACTTTGAAAAATCATATCTTTTTGGTGTGTTGACGAAATTCGATGAAACAGGGAACATCGGGACCGTAAGGAAGCTCTCTACCCAATAAAAGAAGCCGCGGATTTTTCTAACACCGTATCGATTTTTAGCACTCCGAAAACCAATGTGAGAAATCTAAATTAACGTGAAATTGAATGGAAAATGTCGTGTATAACTTATATTAGCGAAATATAAATTACATACGTGTTGTATACCTCATGTACATGCGTAGTGTAAGCTATATAAGCGAAGTATGAATTTTACATGCATAGAATAATTGATATATGTGTTGAAATGGAAGTGAAATATAGTAATTATATATATATATATATATATATATATATATATATATATATATATATATATACTCCCCTCGTCCACAAACCATGGACGATATTTATTGTTGTGATTTTGTGTGAAATATTGGATGAAAAATACGAATGGTTGAATAATTGTTTGTGGTTGATATTGTTTGGTTGTATTGAAAAATACCCATTGGTGATTGAAATGAATTGGAAATATTTGTGGAAATAAAAATAAACATGCCGCCTGCGTGCGAATTAGATGCATGAATCCCCATTGTCAAAAACCGCGAGGTTTTAAGGTAGAGCGAGGAGCCGTACTAGGGACGGTGCGGGGTTTAACTACCCTGCCGTTATGCTGCCGAAATTTTGAATAATCTTTGTGTGTTAGAATTATTTTCATATGTTGAAATTATTTTCATGCGTTGAAATTAAAGTCATATATTGAAACTATATCCATGTGTGGAAATGTTTGTGTGTTGAAAAGTGTTATGTGAAAATTAGATTCATTTGTGAATGGATGAAGGGTTTGAACAATAAAAATTCCATCTTTCTAATATGAACAACATAAATAAAATGTCCATGTGTGGAAATTGTTCATGTGTTGAAAAGTGTTGTGTGAAAATTAAATTCGTTTGTGAATGAACGAAGTGTGTAAACAATAAAAATCACGTTTTTATATATATATGAAGAATGAAAAATATTCGCCTTATATAAATAGTTTCAACAATAAAAATCCCATCTTTCCAATATGAACAACATAAATAAAATGTCCATGTGTGGAAATGCTCATTTGTTGAGAAGTGTGTGTAGTGGAAAAGTTCATGTGTTGAATAAAAAGATCGAACAACAAAAATTACAATTTTTATTGAAACTATGAAGTGTTGAAACATCAATTTGTCGAATAAATATTTTGAACGATAAAAATATCATTTTTATCATATTTGTAATATGCTAAAGATATGCGGACGTTGAAATAAATATTTGTGGAAGAAATATTATTTTTAACATGCATAGGAACTAAATAAAATAGTCATGTGTTGAAATCTATGTTAGTTCGCCAAAATTATCATCTTTGAAATGTGAAGTGTTAAAAATAGCCACTTGTTCAAATAAATGTGCATGAGTTGAAATATACATTAACTAGCTAATGATATGATTTTAGCCTATGCATGCAACATTAGAATGAATGGTGTTTTTAAACCAAAGCAAATCAAATATGATATTCAATGGAAAATGATAAGTGATAGAAATTGTATATATGTATATGCATATCTATTGAACAGGTTAAAGCAAAAGGGGCTAGAGAAGAGAAATAGAATTTTGTGCCCGACAAATAGGTACACATTTACCGCTTTGTTTGGGTGATGATTTTATGAGCTTGTTGGCTAGCCGCTTGGCTTTTTCTTTTTCTTTTTGATATGAGACGCCCGTGTGCCGATTTGGGAATTTTCCCAGACCCTCCCGTACAAAGGAGGTTATGGCGAAATTTTCCGAAATTTAAAGGCGTTTGTGAAATAATTGAAGTGGAAACGATATAGGAATTTTTGAACGAAATATATTTATATAAATATATAAATATAAATAGAATTAAAACGAAACGTGGCCGTGCAGTTCGTGTTTTGAAACCGTGATTTCAAACGACTAGTGCGGGAAATCCGACCATTGGATTCTCCCGAAACTGCAACCGTTGGGTTCGCCTTGGAAATATCTTTCCAACGGCACCAACTTTGTGAAGATCCGACGGTTGGATTGTCTGGAATGTTTAATTCAAAACTAAAGAAAAAAAGCGCCAGAAACGATTATATTTATATATATATAAAAATATAATTAAATTAAATCGAATAACGACGCTGCAGTTCGTAAATTGAAATCATAACTTCAAATGGCTAGTGTGGAAGATCCGACCGTGGGATTTTCCCAAAACTGAAACCGTTGGATTCGTTTTGAAATGACCTTCCTAATGATGTAAAATTTGTGAAGATCCAACGGTTAGATTTTCAGATATGTGTAAAACAAAATTAGTGGAAAGCAGCGCCAGTGCATCGACACGACCCGAAACGTCGTTTAATTAAATATGGTCGTTTTAAATTAAATAAAAATGGCGAAATATCGTTATAAAATACTATAGACGATATAGAGTGGAAATGAACCAATTTTGTTGTGGTTGCTTGATATGTGATGGTTGAATGTATTTGACATGAAAATTATAACATAATAACTGAAATGTGAATGTTGAATAGTCCAACCATGTGATTAATTGATTTGAAAATCTAAATATACGTGGGTTATTTGAAAAGGCCGAGTTTATCTCATTTCAAATAATCGATCGACGTTGAGAAGTCGAAGAGTCGAAGACGGCTGAATACCGACGATCTCCACATTGGATGGATGGGTGCTACTGATGCTCGTGATTGGAGTAGCTACCATGAAGGAATTGAAGTAGTAGCCGTCCAAACATACTGTTGATTGTACGGATATGCGAGGAATTGGTGCCTCCGGTTTCGTTCAGACCCAGAACGGACTTGTAAATGGACTGTGTGTCTGACATTGGATTTTATTCTGTGTTGATTGATCTCTGTTAAATATATATCTGTCTGGCGGCGGAGAATTTATTCTCTTGCTTAACGCCCTTCTCTGAGACGTACGAGCTAAGAGGTTATACATTGACAGAAATCAGTCGCATGGAGTGGATTGCCTGTGTGGCACACCTAAGTGGCATAAGATCAAGGCTTCTGTTGCAAAGCAAAGTCTTGTTGTTGATGATCAAAGCATGGTCTGTGTGACGCAGCTTTGTGTATTACGTGAATTCGCGAGCCTCACAACCCGGTATGAGTCAAAAACGGGAGAAGGACCCAAGGAGTGCATGACGTTTCTTTCTAGCTATGGTGGTGTTAGTGACCTCCCAGCCCTGACATTTATATCTACTTTTCACCTGTGTGGTTGTTGGAATACGAGGCACCTCGATATAGGTCTGTAAGGACCGGGAAACGTGTGTTCAGGAATAATTAATCCTCAAAAGTAAGAGAGGACCGGCCTTGGAGGATCCAGGGGATTGCTGTGTGCGGTCTCGAGGCATTTGCTAGAGTGTCTCAAATCGGAGCGGAGCTTGCCCCTTGCCTCGACTCATGAAGGAATCCAATTTCCAATACGAAATATGCGGATGTGATTGTATTACTAGTATGGCGACATAGTGGTATGGGTCATTTATGCCGCGTATGATTGATATTTATGATTGAAATCGCTTTTGAAACATATATACACTAGTAATAATATCAAGCACTTTTGATTTATTCGTATGAAGCATTTTTGGCTATTATAAGGTAAAAACTCTATCCTCCGGCTTGCGTTGCATTGTGTGATGGGACCTGAGTCTTATAATGGCTTCATTTTATAAAAAACATTGCGTTGATTTATTTATTTATTTTATTTCATGCACTAGAACTCATTGGAGTAAACCCGTTCTGCGAAAGTGGCGTGATCCTTTGATTTGCCTTATTATTGTTATTAATAAGTTGAGTAGATTTCTCATACCAGTCCCATGACTGACTCGTAGTTTGTTTCACCTTCCAATCTCGGGTGCCCTCATTTTCACACGGGCAGCCTAGTTACAGGTTTCTAACGCACTTTTGGCTCATGGCGAGGCTTGACTACACTGTGCTGACTTGGATTTTCTCCTCCATTATTGTATCTATATTATGATTCCGCCATTGGCGATGTAGACGGATATTCCTTTTGTGTACTCTTTATGTATGATTCCGCCTCAGGCGATGGTGACTGATTATGTATCATTATGCACTAAGTTGTATCCTGTACTGTGCTTCTCTGATGTGATGATATCTATATGATTCCGCTGTCATATGTGTGTAAATTATTCTATTTTCTGTTTATGCTATTATCTGTGATCTGCTAATGATGATTAATGTGTTATATTCCAATGATTATCCTTAACACCGTGTCACGGGGTTTTGGGATCGTCGCAGTAACAACCCACATTCTACGCATCTAGGATCGTAGAATATTTATTTCTTTTTCTTGGTAAGTCGTATGGTCGTGTACTTTTGGGAAACGACTAGTGGTGTCATTTCCCATGTTCATGATTTTTGCCAATTTTTAAATGACCGTTTTGCCCCTAGTTGATCTTGTTTCGTCCATAAGTTTTGACTGGAAAGGAATTTTGACCTGAAACCACTTCCATTAGCTCCGGATGATGGTTTCTCTTTCCGTAGAGTAGTCATAATTGCCAAACGGACTTACCGTTTGGGAGATATGGCTGAATTAAGGTTCAAAGGGTTATTTTAAGCTAAATGGGCTTAACCGGGTAATTAGCAGCTAGGCCCAAAAGGGGATTTCGGGATTAGTGGTATTTAAGGGCTGCTAGGGTTATGATTTCGGTTTTTACTTCATTTTCCAGCCGCCTAAGACATTCCTTCAGGTATAGCCATGGCCTCCACCTTCTAATTTCACTCCAAATCACCTCTAATCACTTTCTAATCAAAGATTAAGCAAAACTACATCAAACCAAAGGGGATTAGCACCAAATCAGAGAGTGAGTTGCTGGAACACATAGAGATTGGATCTATATTAGAGGAGTTTCAGTTCTGAATGTTTAATTGTGCCAAAGGTGAGTGATTTGCTTAGTTTTTTCACTAATTACGGCTAATTAGGGTAATTAGCGAAGATTAGCGAAATTATGGCTCAGAAAAATCTAGAAAATTTTCTAAAATTCTAAAACATCATTTGATGCCTCTGATATGAATTTGGGTTAATTTGGACTAATTTTGTTAATCCCGGAATTTAGGGGATTAAGGGGTGATTAGTGTTAATTAGCGAAATTAAGCGTGATAAAATTCTGGAAAAATATTCAGAAATTCATAAATATTGTTTTAGACCTTTGTTAGAAAATTTGGCTAATTTGGTTAAGTTTTACTAATCCTATCATTAGTTGTTTTTAAACATGCTTAAGGGGAAAATATGGGTTTTTGGGTATGTTTGATCCGTTTTGACATATCATATTGTTGTTTTGTTGTTTGTGGATGTTTATGCATGTTGCTATGACTGTATGGTATTCTTTGTGATTGTTTAGAAGTGTTAGATTGGTCGAAAACGCCGTCGAATGGCGTAAAACAGTTGTTGGACAAAGTGCAGGAATTCGGATCGGATGGGGGATTGAGGGCCGGATCGGATCGCCCTTTGCGGTCGTGGAGCCACATCACGAACCAAGCCATCTCCTCCGAACCGAACCGTCTGTGTGAAGTCTACGAGCATCAACTAAGGACCAGAGACTCGTACCCGATCTGAACCACTCATGCAGGGGAACCCAACCCGAACCGTCCGGAAGAACGCGAAGAGATAGCCATGAAGAATCCAAAGCCGGAGCGCCCTACCCGAACCGAACCGCGTCTCCGACCCGACCCGAGTGGTCACTTGCGACCCGAACCGATGCACCATGGAGGAGCTTGAGGGACCGATCCGATCCAGTGAGGAATGTTGAAGGCCGAACCGAGCCACTGAAGGAGCCACTATGCCTGGAGCACGACGGAATGAGCTGGTCATGAACCGGAGAGGCTCGTCACGACCGAACCGAAGAGCTTTGACTTGAGGCGTAAACAATGAAGCCGAACCGATCCGAATGAATATGAAGACCATAACCCGAGATGCAAAGGTAGTCCAAAGGAGAAGTTAGAGCTCAGGATCCAGATGGGAACTAATGAGTTCACTTCATGATTTGGGCTTTGCTGCGGGACGTGTGCAAAGGGGTTGTCGGTATTCATAACTTTGGTTCACCACTGAGAGATGGATAGTGGGCTTGTAGTGATAGTTACACGGGATTGGATTCCGTCATGGCCCAAAGTATTAGGTGACCAAAGTAGTGGATATCGTATGCTTTACGCACTGAGTGAGGGATGTGAGGATGATTGCTATGCTTGATTGTTTGCCACCACTATGACATGCACACCCCCACCCCCGTATCTCTTACACAGTATGTTAGTGGCACCTTAGAGTATTGTACGGTATGTTGTGCTAACTCTTTGGTTGCAGGTCCAGGTTCAGGTATGATTGGATTATACTTATTATTGTTCTGTTTTGTTTAGCTGCTTATCGCTCACACCAGACTTTTTGTCTGACCCAGAGTTTTACGTCTCTTCTTATTACTCTGGGTGCTAACACGAGCAGACTAGAGACAGGTTAGGTGGATGCACGGGTAGCTGTACTGGAGACGAGCAGGAGGCTTCCACGTATGATATTTATGTATTATCTCCCTGTGTTTTCGATGGTCACTGCTTGGGCATTAGTAGTGTACCTTTTCCTTTCTTTTGCTCAGAGACAGTATTTTTGAAGTTGTAATAAGGATGTTGGATCATAAGCTGTATTTTGGATTTTCGCTGCGATGTTAGACATGATTTAGTTTTTCAGATTATGCACTGTCTCGCCTGTTTTATGTCAAAGTTATGTTATTATTATATTTTATTCCATGCGCTGTGAGACATTCTACAGGTTCTTTGTTCGTTCACTCTCTTCTTTCCTTTCTTCTGACGACCGTCCCATGCTAACTGGATATGTGTACAGCGAACTATTGGAGTAAATGTCGGTTGGTGCGGGGCGGGCCGTCACATTTGGTATCAGAGCTCTAGGTTGCCTAGTTAACCTAGGGAAAGACACTAGGGAGAGATAGTACGTGTATGAGAGCGCGTATTTGTGATTACTTTGGTTTTTAAAAGCTATATATGTATATACTATTAGTAGTATAAGAATGAAGTCGCACTGCACTAGCACCACTATGGGGTCGTTAATCGTTTCCCTTTTCAGATTGACGATGAGCCGAGACACGAGGGGTGTTGGTAGAGGAACCAACCAGGGGAATGTCGCTGACATGAGGGCGATGTTTACTAACCTCATGAGAGACATGCTTAGAGAAGTGCAAGGGGCAGTTCCCAATCCCGGGGTTGGTGTTGGCCCAGTAGTGCAGGCGCCTAGGGTCGATTTCGCCAAGTTGTGCAAGGATTACACTAACCTTGGTGGAAAGCCGTTCCATGGAACGAAGTCGGCCACAGATCTTCAGGATTGGTTGGATAGTTGTGATCATATCTTCGCTGACTTGGGTATTGAGGATGCGAGGAAGAGAAGGCTAGCGTCTCGTCAGCTGCAAGGGCGAGCGATGAATTGGTGGAATGCCATTAAGATTGCTACTCCTGGGGATCAAGTTACTTAGAATCAGTTTAAGACTCGATTTTGTGATAAGTATATTCCAACTGCTCATAAATCAGAATTGTTCAGGAAATTCTTAGAGCTTAAGCAGAATGGTAGGGCAGTCTCGGAGTACATCGCAGAATTCGATACTTTATCGAAATATGGATGGTCCCTTATCGATACAGTTGAAAAGAAGAACGAGAAGTTCATAACTGGCTTGGATGGGTACTTGGGGGAAAGACTTATAAACCATATCGATGAGACGTTCGAATCTATTGTAGGAAAGGCATTAAGGTCAGAGAGCCTTTTCCCTAAGTCGAAGACTGAAGTTGCTATTGCATCTACAGAGGAGCCAAAGCTGCAAGCAGGCGGTAAAGGCAAGAAGAATTCTCAGAGCAAGAGGAAGCAGAACCCGACCAAGGATGGTCAGAATAAGAAAAATAAGAAAGATGGCGAATGCTTTAGTTATGGCAAGAAGGGCCACTATGCCAGAGATTGTCGAGAAAAGCCTGGGGAAAGGAAGTGCTTTAACTGCGGCCAGGCGGGACATCACAAGAATGATTGCCCACAACCTCCTAGGGAAAAGCAGATTGTGAAAGCGTATGCTATCAACGCTGTTCCTTCTTCGTCGAATGCTCCAAGTGCGGCACAAAGGGGAAAGGGTGTCGTTATAAAAGGTATGCTTTCTATTTAAGATGTTTTTGTTCGGGTATTGTTTGACAAACCCGAGATAGTCGATAGACCTCTAATTGTGATGAACCCAATAGGTGGTTCGACTAATCTTAGTATGATTTGTTGTGGTTGGTCTTATCGAGTCATGGATGTATGTTTCCTTGTGATTGCTTTGTTTTGGGCTTTACTGGGTTTAGCATTATTTTGGGGAGTCGATTTACTCCAAAGGAATAGGGTGGTATTAGGTACCTACCTAGTGATGGCGACAGTAACTGGAGTTAAGGAAGCTAAGAGGTTATCGTTGTAATAAGTTCTAGTTGTCTCTGGGAGGCAAATGAGTGCTCCAGTGCTAGATTGTTTTGCTAGTATCACCTCATGTGGATTGTCCGAACTCGGAGGAGATGTTCCTTGGGTGCTTGTCTGATATTGGTTTAGGCCTTTGGGGCTTGTGCTTGGGGAATGTCGATTTCGACTAGGATGGTTTGCGTGAGGGGTAAATAGTTGTTGTGATTTTTCATTGGATGATATCTTGGTTTACTCGAGGAGTGATGGGCAGACGGAACATGATAAGACTGTTCAATGGTATAGACTGCCCAGAGTTAGACTCGATAGGGTTAGGAGATTGCTCGAGTGGGACTCGAGAAAGATGCAAAGTAATGGATTGTTTAGGACCCTATGTTGATGTTCTCTATTGGATAGTAGAACTTTGAAGGAATAGGATGTGTTCGTTGATCATGGAAGATTCAACGAAGATTAGGGTGATTCAAGTTGGGCTTGAACTCGTAAAAGAAAATGGGTGTTCGTTGATCTTGGAGATGCAACGAATAGGGAGACGACTCACGTTGGACTAGAGTTTGTCACTAATGGATACTCAAGACTGGGTCTGAGTTATAGATTGACTCGAGTTGGACTCGAGAAGGCTGCAAGGAATTGGATTCGGCTTGAGTTGGACTCGAGAGGGCAGCAAGAAAATGGATAGACTTGGGTTGGACTCAAGTATTTTAGGCGGACTAAAAGCAGGGGTATATGGGGATGCCCATTACCCTGGATCCGTTGGATGTGATCTAGTTATCCTTGGAGGATAAACGTACGTTGGACGTACGGTAGTCCGTAGGGAGGCGGGGCTTCCATTGGCCTGGGATTGGTTGGACCAGTCAAGTAGGCATCGGTGTATGTATGGAGGCTGGGCTTCCATTAGTTATTGATGTTGGTTAGACCAGACATACTAGAATCGACATATTGGGATTGGTTAGACCAATCATGTAGGTATCGATGTGTTTATGAATTTAACAGATGAAAGGTAGGACTTGTTTGATGGATGTTATGGTTGCTATGTTGTTCCTGTTTTTCTTCCCTTGAGTAGACTATCACCTGTAGGGTTCCAGCGATGGGGAACAAAGTGATTGCAGTAGGACTATGAGCCAGTGCAGTAGAGTCGTCATGACTCGAGGGGCAAAGTGGACATAGTAAATGATTAGTAAGGCTATGAGCCAGTGCAGTGGAGTTGTTATGACTTTATGGGGCAGAGTGGACATAGCAATAGACTAGTGGTTATGGATCAGTGCAGTGGAGTCGCCATGACTCCATGGGGCAGAGTGATCATAGTAAAGGATTTGAGTGCGGTAATAGTTGCATTGAGTAGGAGACATGCCAGTTTAGGGGTTTTGTTTCTAGGATGGAAGCAACTAGAGTATATCATAAGATATGATTTCAGACCCAAGAGTGAATTGGATTCAGAAACGCTAGTAAGCTTGACGATTAAATCGATTTTGATTGAGTGGATTGGTTCCAGTTAGAAGGAACGATCCTAACCTATTGGAAATCGCCTCTAGGATAAAGATGTGAATCGATGGCGTGCGGACGACTGTACTTGGGAAGTAGAGGATGACATAAGAAGGTCGTATTTGAAGCTCTTTGTTTGGTAAGATCTTAGCGGCGATGATTCTTCCTTTGTTAGAAAACCGCATGCTAGGATATGCTTGTTGTACTATCATGTATGTTTGATTGTTTGAAATTGGTTGATAGGCATGCGGGACCCATTGTTGTTTCTTAGTTAAGGAATTTCTGGGGCGAAATTTCTTAAGGGGGGGAGAATGTAACAACCCACATTCTACGCATCTAGAATCGTAGAATATTTATTTCTTTTTCTTGGTAAGTCGTATGGTCGTGTACTTTTAGGAAACGACTAGTGGGGTCATTTCCCATGTTCATGATTTTTGCCAATTTTTAAATGATCGTTTTGCCCCTAGTTGATCTTGTTTCGTCCATAACTTTTGACTGGAAAGGAATTTTGACATGAAAACACTTCCATTAGCTCCGGATGATGGTTTCTCTTTCCCTAGAGTGGTCATAATAGCCAAACGGACTTACCGTTTGGGAGATATGGCTGAATTAAGGTTTAAAGGATTATTTTCAGCTAATTGGGCTTAACCGGGTAATTAGCAGCTAGGCCCAAAGAGGGATTTCGGGATTAGTGGTATTTAAGGGCTGCTAGAGTTATGATTTCGGTTTTTACTTCATTTTCCAGCAACCTAAGACATTCCTTCAGGTATAGCCATGGCCTCCACCTTCTAAATTCACTCCAAATCACCTTTAATCACTTTCTAATCAAAGATTAAGCAAAACTACATCAAACCAAAGGGGATTAGCACCAAATCAGAGAGAGTTGCTGGAACACATAGAGATTGGATCTATATCAGAGGAGTTTCAGTTCTGAAAAGTTTAATTGTGCCAAAGTTGAGTGATTTGCTTAGTTTTTCCACTAATTACAGCTAATTAGGGTAATTAGCGAAGATTAGCGAAATTATGGCTTAGAAAAATCTAGAAAATTTTCTAAAATTCTAAAACATCATTTTATGCCTCTGATATGAATTTAGGTTAATTTGGACTAATTTTGTTAATCCCAGAATTTAGGGGATTAAGGGGTGATTAGTGTTAATTAGCGAAATTAAGCGTGATAAAATTCTTGAAAAATATTCAGAAATTCATAAATATTGTTTTAGACCTCTGTTAGAAAATTTGGCTAATTTGGTTAAGTTTTACTAATCTTGTCATTAGTTGTTCTTAAACATGCTTAAGGGGAAAATATGGGTTTTTCGGTATGTTTGATCCGTTTTGACATATCATATTGTTGTTTTGCTGTTTGTGGATGTTTATGCATGTTGCTATGACTGTATGATATGCTTTGTAATTGTTTAGAAGTGTTAGATTGGCCGAAAACGTCGTCAAATGGCGTAAAACAGTCGCTGGACAAAGTGCAGGAATTCGGATCGGATGGGGGATCGAGGGCCGGATCGGATCGCCGTATAAGGTCGTGGAGCCACATCACGAACCAAGCCATCTCCTCCGAACCGAACCGTCTGTGCGAAGTCTATGAGCATCAACTAAGGACCATAGACTCGTACCCGATCCAAACCACTCGTGCAGGGGAACCCGACCCGAACCGTCTGGAAGAACGCGAAGAGATAGCCATAAAGAATCCAAAGCCTGAGCGCCCTACCCGAATCAAACCGCGTCTCCGACCCGACCCGAGTGGTCACTTGTGACCCGAACCGAAGCACCATGGAGGAGCTTGAGGGACCGATCCGATCCAGTGAGGAATGTTGAAGGCCGAACCGAGCCACTGAAGGAGCCACTATGCCTGGAGCACGACCGAAGGAGCTTGTGATGAACCGGAGCGGCTCGTCACACCCGAACCGAACCGAAGAGCTTCGACTTGAGGCGTAAACAATGAAGCCGAACCAATTCGGATGAATATGAAGACCATAACCCGAGATGCAAAGGTAGTCCAAATGAGAAGTTAGAGCTCAGGATCCATATGGGAACTAATGAGTTCACTTCACGATTTGGGCTTTGCTGCGGGACGTGTGAAAAGGGGTTGTCGGTATTCATAACTTTGGTTCACCACTGAGAGATGGATAGTGGGCTTGTAGTGATAATTACACGGGATTGGATTCCGTCATGGCCCAAAGTATTAGGTGACCAAAGTAGTGGATAACGTATGCTTTACGCACTGAGTGAGGGATGTGAGGATGATTGCTATGCTTGATTGTTTGACACCACTATGACATGCACACCCCCACCCCCGTATCTCTTACACAGTATGTTAGTGGCACCTTAGAGTATTGTACGGTATGTAGTGCTAACTCTTTGGTTGCAGGTCCAGGTTCAGGTATGATTGGATTATACCTGTTATTGTTCTGTTTTGTTTAGCTGCTTATCGCTCAAACCAGACTTTTTGTCTGACCCAGAGTTTTATGTCTCTTCTTATTACTCTGGGTGCTCACACGAGCAGACTAGAGACAGGTTAGGTGGATGCACGGGTAGCTGTACTGGAGACGAGCAGGAGGCTTCCACGTATGATATTTATGTATTATCTCCCTGTGTTATCGATGGTCACTGCTTGGGTAATAGTAGTGTACCTTTTCCTTTCTTTTGCTTAGAGACAGTATTTTTGAAGTTGTAATAAGGATGTTGGATCATAAGCTGTATTTTGGATTTCCGCTGCAATGTTAGACATGATTTAGTTTTTCAGCTTATGCACTGTCTCGCATGTTTTATGTCAAAGTTATGTTATTATTATGTTTTATTCCATGCACTGTGAGACATTCTACAGGTTCTTTGTTCGTTCACTCTTTCCTTTCTTCTGACGACCGTCCCGTGCTAACTGGATATGTGTATAGCGCACTATTGGAGTAAATGTCGGTTGGTGCGGGGCGGGCCGTCACATTAACTCTTATCGATTAACTCTAACTTGACTTATTTAACTCCTATCGATTAACTAATATTCTGTTTAACTCCATTCGCTTGACTCTAGATCGCAGCGATCACAATGGTTACACCCGATTCCCTCATGAAACACCCGACCGCCGCAGGCTATCTGCAACCCTGCGAATTACGCTAGCAGTCGTACGAAATGGCAACTCATCCTGAATAACTATATTTGACTAACTCTATCTCAAATAACTATATTCGATCCACTCTAATTGAATAACCAGTATTCAATAAATTCTAATTCGATTAACTCTATCTAATTAACTCTAACTGATTAACTCCTTTGATTTATTCTACGTTTATTCAGTTTCAAATATCGATGTTGAAATCGATTCTCACTTCTCTATATAAGTCCTGACTTATATATATAAATATATATATATATATATATATATTCGGTTTATCCAATGATAAACATTTCATTTAATTTGTAAAATATTATTTAAATTTATCTTCTCAATCCATCGGTTAGAATAGATTCTATTTAAAAACTTTGCTTTAAATCCATATCAAGTTATACCCGTATACGAAGCACGGGTTTTAAATCTTTCAAATGTAAATTCTTCTTTTATTCCATTCTAGTCACTTTTTCAAGTATTTCCTTTTTTAATCTATTTATTTACAAAATAAATCCCTTTTTGATAATTCTATTTATTTACAAAATATATTCTATTTATATAAAATCCATTGATTTTATAAGTAATTCCTTTGATAATCTAACTATTTTCTTTGCACATATTTCCCCTTTCTATTCTAATTATTTTTCAAATAAATATCCCCTTTCGATTCAATTTGTAAATAGTTTACAAATATTTCTTTTCAATTCCATTTGTAAATAGTTTTACAAATATTCCTTTTCATTTCTATCTATTTGATTACCAAATAAGTATTCCCTTTTTAATCTATTTATTTTCTAAATAAATAGTTTTCTTTTTATAAATATTTTAATTTTATAAATATTTCTTTTTCAATATAACATTGAAAATTTTCTTTTTACCATTCCAGTATTCTTTATGGTATTTAACATACCATATAACAATGATTGGTATCATTCCAACATATAAGATCAACAATAGATTTCATATCACATTGTGTTATATGAAAAACAGTAAAATAAATGTTGAGAAACCCAGTTGGGTCCCTCCAACCTGTTTCCCTGCATCCACAGATGTTAAACAATAAAATTAACATCAATTTCATTTTACTATGAAATATTCTGCTAAACAGAATCAATATTTGATTAATGATTTATATCTATATTTTCAACCAATTGACTAGCAGTTCAACCAATACAGTCAACAACAGCAAACAACCATTATTTATCAGTTATAAAAATACGTTATAAAAATATAACTGAGAAAAGATAGTGCGTTTTACTCACATTTCGCGTTAACCGTTAAATAACGATTTGCGTCTGTTGATTCAGACGGACAATTTATTTTGTTATAAATTGTAACGAGCTCGGATTCACTCTCTGTAAGTTCCATTAGGTTGCTTTCGTCCATACGATCCCTTCGGATCTTGTTTCGTTGAAAACCGATCACGTATGACAAAGTTATACCATTTTGAAGTTTATACTCATTTAAATTAAATAAAAACCTGGATTTTATTTTCAAATAGACCTTGCCCTTTTACCTCAAGCCCAAAACCGTTTGAAACAGTGTTCCTCCTTCCCCAACAAAACCCGTATGCTGCTCCTTCAATACGCACAACCATTGCCAACATTCAACCCTCTATCGCTCGTTACTTCATTAAGGAAAAATCAAACAAAAATCATCGTCCACCTCCACTCCATAATCTCGACAACCCCATACCATCAATACACACTTCGATCCGCTCGAATATGTTTCGACCTCACGCTCTGCTACAGCAAACACAAAAACGCCAAAACTTTATCGAGCTCTAATTTCTCCAAAATTTTCGAGCATGTCCCAATTCCAACCAAAAACAAACTCCAATTGAATCAATAACGCACCAAAATCCATCATGCTCCAACCCTAGCCTCACCCTCCTTTTTCTGATGCGAACCAAAGTTGTTCGAACTTGAAGATAATTATATGGAAATAAAGAGGAGCTCGAAGGAAGAACACATATATATATGTTTCAATTTATTGAAATTTATTTCCATTGTTTTGATTTTTTAAAGATGCGATATTTCAGTTTTGGGGAAGAACTGTGGCGGCGTGAAAAACGCTTGACCAGAAAAAATGAGGAATAGGTTTAGACAGTTTAGGGTATTATATAGGATAGGTAAAATATATTTTTATTCACTTATTCTATTTTATTTTAAGCAATCGCTGTTTGTGTTCGTCCTCTAAAATTCCTATGATCACATATGATACCCAAAAATCACGAAACTGGACATGCAGCTACAGTTCGACATTGCTGTCCCAACGAAACTGATTTCGTCGAATTCCGACTTCGTATGCTCACACAGGGTATTTTTAACCTTCGAAATATTGATTTTTTTTTCACTTTAAAAATCCGTATGGCCAAATACTGACTTCAAAAATCATGGAAACTGAAATCTAGAAATAATTTGATGTTGCGGATCCAACAAAATTAGTTTCACCGAATTCTGAGGTCGTTTGAAAAACTGGCTATTTTTAAAGCTCTAAATAACCCATTTAAATATAGAAATATATTTAAAAACAATTAAATTTTATATTTAAAAATAAATATTATCGTATATATTCACAACAGAATATCACACCGCTACACTGGGATTTATTACTCGATATTTCAAATCCATTGTTACATCGATATTCGATTTATATTTAAAAATCCATTTTAAAATATAAATAAATCGATATATATTATAAAGTAATTCCATAGCGACTTTTCTAAAATTTGATTTGGACATAACTAAAAATCTACACGATGAAATCTCGATGTTTCTCTTCCATCAGAAAGATATACTTCACCAGCTCCATACGTTTCTTGTTTCACAGAAATCCGATTTAAAATGGACCCTGTACATTCTGTTGAAGTTCAAATCGCCAAATAGCGAACTGCAGCGCCATTTCGAGCTCGATTATAATTATATTATAATTATACGTTCAAACTGTCGTCGATTGAATATATTTGTTCATATAATTCAACTCTAAACTGAACTATATATTTTAAATAATCCAATTCACACAATATTGTGAATTCAACTATTTTTGAATATTTTAGAAATTAAATACATTATTATATTATTTAATTCTGGTCATTTTCAATAACCAACCATTATTTAAATAATTAAATAAATTTTTTATATCGCTGAAAAATGCGGATCGTTACAATACAATTCTAATGTATAACATGTAACATAAAAATAACATTTTTATGTGTTTTACAACTCCTACATTAGCATGTAACATAACAAATAAAATGACATTTTCATTTGCATACAAATCTAATTCTAATAATAAATGATATTTTTATTTTGTCGACCATTCTATTTCAACAAAACAAATAAAAATGATACCATTTTGTTGACATTCTATTTCAGCAAAACAAATAAAAATGATAATTTTGTTTTGTTGTCAATTCTAATTCAACAAAACAAATAAAAATGATACTTCTATTTTGTTGACATTCTATTTCAATAAAAAATAAAATAAATGATAATTTTGTTTTGTTGACAATTCTATTTAAACAAAACAAATAAAAATGATACTTCTATTTTTTTGACATTCTATTTCAACAAAACAAATAAAAATGATAATTTTGTTTTGTTGACAATTCTATTTCAACAAAACACACAAAAATGATAATTTTATTTTTGATGATAATTCTATTTCAACAAAACATATAAAAATGATAATTTTATATGATAATTTTATTTTTTTTGTTGACAGTTCTATTTCAGCAAAACATATAAAAATGATAATTTTATTTTTGTTGATAATTCTATTTCACCAAAACGTATAAAAATGATAATTTTATTTTTGTTGACAATTCTATTTCAATTAAACATATAAAAATGATGATTTTATTTTTTGTTGATAATTCTATTTCAACAAATCATATAAAAATGATAATTTTTTTTTTGTTGACAATTCTATTTCAAAAAAACATATAAAAATGATAATTTTATTTTAACACACTTCTATTCAACAAAAATGATATTATTGTTTTAACACAAATCTATTCAACAAAAATGACAATTTTGTTTTAACGCAAATCTATTCAACAAAAATGATAAAAATGATATTTTTGTTTTAACACAAATCTATTCAACAAAACTGATATTTTGGTTTTAACACAAATCTACTCAACTAAAATGATATTTTTATTTTAACTACTTTATTTCAACAAAAATGTTTTTTTTGTTTTGACTATTTTATTTCAACAAAAATGTTACTTTTGTTTTGACTATTTTATTTCAACAAAAATAGTCCATCAAATCAATAGATCAACGTAACAGCATCAATCCTCCCAAATCAAATCATGTATAACAACAAATTGAATTTAACAGCGGATTGGTAAAGATTTCTAAACACAATCATAATTAATTAATTTTAATTATTAAAAAAAGAATTCTCACAGTGCTTCAAATTCTGTATAATTCAGAATTGAATTTGCCCCAAAATTTGATTTGCTTCAAATTTTTTCTAGTCTGTCCTGAAATGTAGATCTCGAATTTACGATCCCAACGGTTCTGAAATTGTCCAATTTTGTATTCGTATGTATAAGATATGAATTTATTTGTGTAAATAACATTTTAAATTAATTAATTAAATAATTTTATTAGGATTTACCTTATCTTCTTCAATTAGAAAACATGGCCGCTATTTTTCAAATAGGTTCAAAACTATGTCACTGATTTGCGATTAAACCGTGAAGGTTGAAGACGATCAGCCTTCACCACAAGAAGGGCTCCGAACATCGCGCCTGGCGGTGGTCCCCACATCGAGATCGACGCTGGTAGGTAGGCACGTCGACGGTGTAAACGCAGCATCTTCAAAGGCGCGGTTCTTGATGGATACTCAACAATAGGCGGGGAATCGGGTATGGATTTGACGAGCAAAGAGAATACCACAAAATCCCCTAAAGAATCGATGGATTTTGTTGAATGGTTTGAGTGTAATCGGATGAGAAAGGGATGAATGGTTTCCGTCGTTCAAAACTGAAGGCGGCGGCTTGGTTTTTAGGATTAGGGTTTTAGTTAATCTCCTATTTATAATATTATATTATTAAATGTTCCAATTTACAAAAAAAACATTACTTTTTAATAACTCCAAATTCAGCCCAAGTAATGTTGTCCCTCGCCAAATACCCCCGTTCCGTACATAATGGACTAGGTTTCATCAGCCCATTTGATCATTTTCATCTTGTTTTCTTCAAATTAAAATATAAATAACTTAATAATTTAATTTGATCGTACATTTAAATTTACCGTGGCCACAAACGGACTCCAAAAATTCCCGAAAAATAAATCAAGCTATGTTTTGATGGTATGGTCCTAACAAAATTAATTGAGTCGAATTTGGAGATCATTTGAAAAATTCCATTTTTAACGGTCGATCAAATTCAATAGAAATTATCGAACACAGTTTAATTTACCATGCTCACATATTAATTCCTAAAATTATGGAAAATTAAACTTAGAAATAATTTGACATTCCAGATCCGACAAAAATAGTTTCATCGAAAACAGTGGTCGTTTATAAAATGACTATTTTTAATAGCTTTAATAATATTAAAAATGGAACTTTTAAATTCTGGCACATTTTCTAATAATATTCCTTAAATAAATTTTTTAAATTGGTTCTGATTTTCCGGGTTGTTAAAACTCCGTATAGGCATAGGCATTGCGAATTAGAGTATGCTGAAGATAATTGAAGATGGATTGAAATTTAAGGGTCGTTCTGTTCCAGAATAGTGCTTTTGGTTTGTCCAGACCCAGGACAACTTGTGTGGATGGATGTCTAACAGAGTATTCCTAATAGATCACATAAGATGACCTTTTCTTGATATTACGTCTGGTGGCAGAGGAATTCGTTTCTCTTAGCTTTTATACCTGTAATATGTTGTGAAGATCAACTAGTGATTGGACGGTTTTGACGATGTGGCATTCAAAGTGTATGGTGGCCAAATGTTCTAAAACTAAGCGTAGCCTCTAGCCTCACAACCCGGAAATGACAAAAATTAGGCGGGCAGCATGGCTAGTTGGGTCGTACCCAAGCATGGTGTATTGTCACCGATCTAGAGAAAATTCATATTTGTTCTTCTATCGATTCTGTATCTTTGGATTACGGTTGGATGGCCAACAACCGTGGGTGACAATATATTCGCTACACTCAAGCTAAATGAATGGACGGTCATGTGTGGCTAGGTTGCAAGACGTTCTTATTGAACCCCTAGTGTATACCCTCTAGAGTACACTGATCGAAAGGTAATCCCATACCTTGTCTGTTGGAATCCAATCTCCAATAAGCGCCCTGTGGTATTTGATTTTATACTATATATGTAGAGCGTGAGATGCAAGCGTTCTCCTATTTGATTATTTACTTGATTAGACATTATTATAATATCACTGGATTTTGATATCAAAATATTTTGGGTTATAGTAAGGTAAAAACCATCCATGTTTATGTGTGGGTTGGTCATACTATTATCCTTTTGTTTCAAAAGGATTTTCAAAGTTAAATAATAGGTTGCAGTTTACTCACACCAGTCCCATGACTGACCCAGAGTTTATTTTGTTTTGTGCTTTCCCTAAACTCTTGGGTACCCAAATTTGTACGGGCAGTCAAGTGTTTCAGGATTTTATAGATAACTTGGAGGAGCTCAAAGTAGGAGGCTTCACCGTTAGTTATTTAGAGATTATTTCCGCTGTTATGTATATGAGTTATACTCTGATATGGTTTGTTATACAAATTCAGATTTGTATTTCAAAGTTATGTTATATAATATATTTTATTCGTTCCACTGTGAGATTTGTGTTTTCTCTGATTCGGTTCTGATGTTCTTCTTACTCTTCTATTCTATTAGTTCTATCTTTCTTCTTCTCATCCTCTAACTTCTTTCTCTTAACATTCTGCTTTTCTATATAATTTGGGTTGACTATGGTCGTAAAATGTCATATTAAATTGGTACGAAAAAGTGGGACGTTAGAGAATAATTCAGTTAATTGTGAGTGAGAAATTCACTCAACTTTTGTTCGAAGCTCAAAGAAAGCTTAAAATTTGATGGTCTTCAAATGCATCCAAACCAGTGTCTTCTTATCCGGAATTTTGATACATTCCAGTGAAAGAAACTGGGCATCAACTGGAGCTTCTCTCATGACCAGCAAATTAGAACATCGAACATCACTTATTTTCTACCATCTCAAGTATTGCTTTGCAAAACACGGCAATAGTTATTCTTTTTTTTTTTTGAAAAAAAGGATCAGGGAACATTACAGAAGAAGGGAAATGTAACGACCCGAAATTTTGGGGCCAATTTAAAATTTTTATTTTAGAAATTTTAATGGATTTTAATATTTAAAATAATTTGTTTTAAATAAGAACGAATAAAAATTTAGTTTAAAACGAATAAATTTAATTTAATTATAAAAGGAGTTTAAAACAGTGCTGCAGTTTGAAATTTTGAATTTGAACTTTGACCGGCTGTACAGAATTCATTTTAAGTCAGAATTGAACGAAATCAGAAATATTTAAATCTGTTTAATCATATCTCTCTAACGAATCTGAAAAATTGAAATTTCACTTTAAAAGTAATAAGTTATGTCCAGTTTAAAATATAGAAAAGTCGCTGTAGAATTTATATATATTTTAATATAATATATTGGCCTTAAAAATAGCCATTTTTCAAATGACCTCGGTTTTCGATGAAACCACTTTTTTTGGAACCAGAATGTCATTTTTTTGCTAAGTTTATTTTTCCAGAATTTTTCGAATTAATATGTGAGCGTGGCAAAAGAAAATTTGATTTGACTGTTTCAGTCAAATTTAATCGACTTGAAAATAGCCATTTTTCAAACCGTCTCAGAATTCGACGAAATTAGTCTTGTTAGGACCGTATCGTCATAACAAAGCCAAATATAATTTTTCTGTAATTTTTAGAGATCGTATGTGGCCCGGGTAATTTAAAATGTACGTTTAAATTTAATATAAATTGATTTATATTTTAAATTTAAGAAAAACCAATCGTAATAGCCGAATTGGGTTTCGAAACATATTCCATTGTGTCCGGGATGGGGGTTATTAGCTAGGGGCGACACTTGTTGGGTCTAATTTGGAGGTCGTATGAGTTAAAGGGAATTATTGGATTTAAATGAATTAAATAAAGTTAAAATACATTATAAATACAAGTATATATACACCTTCAAATACATAACCCTAGCCTATACGTTCTGAGCCGCCATCATATTCGTTCCAATGCCTGATATGCTCCAGTAAAGAAGGCCACTGGTCTCCCTCCTCGTTCAACGATTCCAGAATCTGAAACTACCAAATTCTTCAACTCATGGAGACCTTCCTATTGATCGGTTGTGATCAAATCTAACGACCTGGAGTGATCAAAATTGAGCCATGAAGTGTCGGCGCCTGGAAGGGTTTGGCGAGCTCTAAAGGACGACGAGTGAGCCCCCAAGTCAGGTGTAGGAGGAGGTTGGCAAGGCGGTCGAGGTGGTGTGTCCCGATGGGCTTATGGCGCGATGATCTGATGGCGGTGGCGTGCCCTTGCAATCGATGAATGAGTTTCAATGTACATCGTAATACAGAAGAGAGGAAGAAGAGTTAAGTGCTAATCATATGTTAATTGAATTAATTATTGTAATTAAATTTCAAACCATTGTAATTCGTTCAAATCTTGTCAGAATGCGACAAAACTAAATCCGTATTTCAGAGAACTACACAATGAAACTGACCAGGACTGAAACTGACCAAATATGAATTTCAGGAAATTTCAAACCTAAACTGAACAAGAATTAAAATACACGGTGAGAAATCTATTCATTTCTTTCTTTTATAATTAGAAATAATATCTGAAGTTATTGATGTTAATCTACAGTTGATTCAAACTGCTATTATCCTGTGTTAAATGTAGATTATACATATGTTTGTTTGGTTCTGTGATGTGGCGATTGAATGATTGAAATTAACATTTCTGTAAATTTGAATTAGACTAAAACAAAACTATCATTTTGTTTATTGTACTGTTGGGATTGAAACAATTCTGTTAATTAGAATTAGATTGAACAAATTTACTATTTTGTTCATTTTATTGTTAAATTAACACTTCTGTTAATTAGAATTTGATTTAAAAAAAAATATATAATTTTTGTTTATATAAAAGAATCAAATTTATAAAACATCAAAATTTGTAAATATATTGAATTAGTATTTTTCAACATATATGAAACACAGAATTTGGTTAATTTGTTAAGCCAGCATTTTAACATTTACATGAATCAAACATTTTTTTCAATTTTGTTAAGTCAAATTTTGGAATAAGATTTGAACAAATATTGTTATGTCATTTTGTTGAACTAACAAATATTGTAATAACCCGGAAATCTGGGCCAATTTAAATTTTTTATTTTGGCTATTTTGATGAATTTTCAATATTTAAAATGAATTATTTTAAATAATAACGACGAGAAATTTATTTTGAATGGAATTCGAACGAATATATTTATATAGAAAGTCATTAGAATATAAATAATTATTTATATATATAAAAGGAATTGAAAATGGCGCGGTAGTTCGATAATTCGATTTCAAAATTCAAATGAATGTACAGGATTAAAAATAAACCGGATTTTAGTGAAACCAAAAATATTTGAATCTAATTGAGAATATCTTTCCAATGAATCCGAAAAATTGAAATTTCATAGCGGGGATCAAAAGATATGTCCAGTTGAAAATTCTTAATAGTCGCTATGAAATTCAGGCCCTTAAAAATAGCCATTTTGCAAACGACCTCGGATTTCGACAAAACCACTTTTGCTGGATCCGCGATGTCAAGTTATCGCTAGATTCCAAATTTCATAATTTTTCGAATCGATATGTAAGCGTGGCAAAGGAAAACGCGTTTGACCAGTTTTAGTTGATTTTAATCAACTGGGAAATGGCCATTTTTCGAACGGTATCGGAATTTGACGAAATTAGTTTTATTTGGACCGTATCGTCAATACGATGCTAGAAAATATTTTTCTGGTTAGTATGAGGCCCCGGTAAATTGAAATGCGCGTTCAAATTCAATATATAAAGTTATATGTTGATTTTGACGAAAACTGATCGAAACAGTCGAATCTGCTTATGATACATATCACATTGTGTTCGGAATGGGGGTAATACGCTAGGGACGATAGGCGGTGGGTTCGATTTGGAGGTCGGATTTAGAAGTTACTTTTAGGAAATTTAAAATAATTAAAATAATATAATTGTTTACAAAACCCCCTCCTTTCTCTTTGGCCAAGCCAACCCCCCCCCCCCCATTTTAGGTCGTTCAGAACGAATTTAGGGAAAAAAGGAGATCGATGCTCCTCCAGTCGCCATCACGCATCACCCCACCCCATCCACCATCGGCCGCCACCAGCCTCCCTCCATGCCGCTCCCTCTCTTTCCTCTCCTCCAATGCAGACCACCACGCCCCAAAACCCGCGAGACCCCAAAGCTCCGCTTGCGTCCAGACACAGCCACTGCGAGCGCCGCCACCCAGATGACTACCGCCGCTTCCAGGCCGTAGCCGCACACCTGCAATGCCCCCTTCCGACCAAATCAGTAAGTTTTCCCCTTTCTGGTTTTTCTTTTTCTTTTATTTATTTATTATTATGCATAACCTATTTTAAATAAAACTGAAAATTAACATGTTTAAAAAGTGGAATTAGTATAGATTTTTAAATCTAAAAAGACTAGATTTTTAAACGAGTACAAAATTTGATTTTTGCAATGATAAAGTAATTTGATTTTTATATAAAAGAAAGGCGATATTTTAATTCAAAGAAAGGTTAGATTTTTATTGCGATAATATAAAAATTTGATCTTTATATTAGAAGTAGAAAAATAAAAATATAATTTTTATATTAAAATAAGCGTTGTAAAAATAGATGAAGTAGGAATAAAAATATGATTTTTATTTATTGAAAATAAAGTGTAGATTTTTACATATGAAAAACTGATTTGATTTTATAGGAAAACTTTGGTTTTTATCTATAGGAAAGAATAGATTTTTGTGCATAAAAAGATTAGATTTTTATAACATGAAAAGATTCAGTTTTTAAATATATTTTTAATATGATAAAAGATCTGACTTTTAATCGAATTAAAATATAATTTCTATTGTAGGTGAAGATTAAAAATATAATTTGTATTAGATGTGAAGATCAAAAATATGATTTTTATATATTGAATAGCAAAGTAAAAATTCGATTTTTATATATTGAATAGCAAAGTAAAAATTTGATTTTTATATATTGAATAGCAAAGTAAAAATTCGATTTTTATATATTGAATAGCAAAGTAAAAAATTCGATTTTTATATATTGAATAGCGAAGTAAAAATGTGATTTTTATATATATAGAGAATACGAGCAGTGAAAATTGACAAAAGGGCGAGAACGATGAAGATTTCTACCTAAGAAGAGTCGTGGCATTGGATAAGCTATTCTGTGAGAACTTCTCACCTTTTAATTTTGTTTTCTAGTTAATAATATATACTAGGATGCAGACGGTCTTTAGTAGCACCCGACACCCGTCATCCACAGACCATGGACGGCTTGTATGCTTGGTTGTTTGATTTTGATGTGTAGTTGATTGTGTGATGTGAAATGAAATAAAATATTTATATAGTTAAAAATATTTTATAGTTAAAATAGAATTTTTAATGTGTATATGAAATGAAATAAAAATAAACAAATCGGACGATTTGTTTGTATACACCCATTTGACTAATATTGATTGGATCGATAAATTTTACACATCGCCCAACTGGACAAATAAAATCTGTGTTTCATTGTTTGAAACCCCACACGGGTATTGGGATGATATTTGACGTACACTAATCCCGATTGTTTAGTTGTATGTCGATCGTTTGATTGACAGACTGTTATAAGCATTGAATATTTATATTTGATGCTTATACAGTGTAGAATGCACTTTGGATGATGGTTGATTATTCATCGTTGTTATTGTATACATGTGTTGTAGAAAATCCATATAATTAACATTATATGGTAATTGATTGGGTCTCAGTCCAGTTTTGAAAAAGAAATATTTGAAAAAGAAATATTTGAAATAGAATATTTGAAAATAGAAATATACGAAGCCGTGTTGATTAGATTGACGCCATTTTGACGTGAACGATATTTATATCGATTTTATTCATTTTACAATGAACATCGAAAGTGATTTCAAAATCTGATATTTTGAAAGGAATTGAAATTTGAATCAAATTAAATTGAAATGAAATTTGAATTAAATAGAATTGAATTGAAATTCGAATTAAATAGAATTAAATTGAAATTTGAATTAAATAGAATTGAATTGAAATTCAAATTAAATTGAAACAGAATTGAAATCGTTTGAAAATGAATTTAAAACGAATTGAAATAGATTTGAAATCTATTTGAATTGAAATCGATTTGAAATGAATTTAAAATGAATTGAAATAGATTTGAAATCGATTTGAATTGAAATCGATTTGAATTGAACTCGATTTGAAATGAATTTAAAACAAATGTATAGTGGAATATTCAATTTTGATTTGAAATTGAATATGAAGTTGAAATCGTTTTGAAAACGAATTTAAAACGATTTATAAAATTCGTTTCAAAAAGAAATCGACGAAGTATATATTATATATTATATATATAATATAATGGCCGGAATAGAACGCGCCGCTCCGTGGCAGTTCGCGAATTTCGACCATTGACTTCGAATGGATATTGCGGGAGATCCGACCGTTGGATTCTCCTAAAATCAGAACCGTTGGGTTCGTATCGAAAAGAGCTTTCTAACGAATATTAGAAATTTGAAATCTAACGGTTGGATTTGGAATTATGTCCAAATCAAATTTGGAAAAGGTCGCTGTAAGTGCAGTTCGATGGCCATTGATTGAAATCGACTGTACGGGCCTTGATAAAATTATTAAAAATAGTAATAATTTGTGTAAAATCATAAGAAATGATTTGGGATTAATTGGGATGAAAAACTCCATATTTGAAAAGATAAAAATAGATTTTTATCGAAATGAACTAGTTTTGATCTAGAATTATAATTCTATTTATTTTTAAATAAATAAATTGGATTTGAAATGGTTTTGAAAATAACTAGAATTTCCAATAATTATATTGGAATGGATTTTAATCGAAATTGTCTTCGGAATATTTCGATGTTGGATTTCGTGATGATACATATATTGTTATGGGAATTTGAAAGATATAGATATATATATCGTTATTTCCAATACGATATTTGTTAGTCATAGAATTTGATATTGAATATAAGCCGGTATATTTTCTATTCAGAGCCTTGGATTAATACCAAATGTGATTTGGGTTTGTCGTGAATGGTGTCTTCATTAACACTGTTCTTGAACCCAGTTGAGAAAAGATTAAATCTTTTTATTTAGATTTAATGAAATGTACTAATTAAATAATATTTAATTGGAATTGAATTGATATTGATTTTTGGGTTTATCGTGAACAGTGTTTTAAATAACTCTTGTTCTTTAACCCGATAATTAATGGAATGGGATTTTGGGTTGTCGTGAACGGTATCTTCAATAATACTGTTCTTAGACCCAAAGGAGTTAAGAAAATCAGAAACTAACTGGAGGTTAGTTAAGTTGAATGGTTTCTTGGGTATTGATCTGATGCTGGTTTCGGCCTTCGGGGTTAATACTTCGGGAATTGCTCACTTGCTAATTTACGGTTAGGGACTGATTGAAATGTAATGTGATTTTGGGTTTATAGTGAACAGTGTTTTAAATGACACTGATTCTTTAACCCAGTTAAAGATTAAAACTAAGTGGAGTTTTAATGAATCTTTAATTAGATTGAAGTGATCGAGAATGGAGTATCACCAGTTTTGCTCCAGGCGATAGTTAAATCTTTAATTAGATTTAAACATGAAATGGTAATAAAATTTACCGATAACACCGTGGTGTTAGATATGAAGTAAGACCCGTTTTACTTCATGGGATGAATAGGTTGGGATTGGGAAATTAAAACAAATGATTACTTCGGTAAGGTTCGTTAATCCCGACTAGTTTGAATTGATATTCAAAAGTAGATTAAAGAATAAATTTAAAGGATTTGTCTTTGATAAAATTAATGGGAACCTTTCCCTATGATTGTGAAATTTAGAAACTAAATGTCGGTTAGTTAAGTAGAATGGTTTTCTAGATATTGATCTGATGTTGGTTTCGGCCTTGGGGTTAATATTTGGGGAATTATTCTCTTGTTAATTTACGGTTAGTGACTGATGAATTGAAATGAGGCGTATGTTGTGTTTGTGTAACACTTGTTTATAATATACGCGAGTTATTCGGAAAGACTGGGTTTATCCCATTCTGAATAACTGATACGACGATAAGTCGAAGATGACGACGGTGGTCGAAGACCGGAGGTCTTCATGTCGTTTCGGTGATTACTGACGATCTTGATTGGGATGTACACTCAAGAAGATGGAAACAGTTGGTGATCGTCCAGATGTACTTGGAGATCGATGGATATGCGGGGTACTAGGTGCCTCCGGTTTCTTTCAAACCCAGAACGGACTTGTAAATGAACTGTGTGTTTGACATTGGATTTCATTCTATGTGATTGATATCGGTTGCATGGAGTGGTTTTCCTGTGTGGCATGCTAAGCTGCAAATGAGCAAGGCTTCTATTGAAAAGCAAAGTCTTGTGGTTGATGATCGAAGCACGACCTTTGTGGCGTAGCTTTGTGTAACGTTTACTTCACGAGTTTCACACCCGGTATGAACCAAAAACGGGAGACGGACCTTAGGGAGGGCATGCGTTTCTTTCTAGTTAGAAGTGGCGTTAGTGGTTTTACACCCCCTGACGAGTTTGACTTATGAGGTTGTTGCTATTGCGAGGCACCTCGGTTTGATCGGACGATCCGGGTCCGATGGAGTCATTCGTTGGCTCACTTACGCCCCAAAGGGCGGGGAAACGCAGTGTTCAGGAATTTTAATCCACATCGGTGGACCGGCCCTTACGATCCAAGGTCACTCGAGCTCTGACCTGAGGCTCGGGCTTGAGAGTCTCGAATCGGTAGAAGACTACCTTTTGCCTCGGTTCATAGATGGAAATCCAATTTCCAAATAGGTGACTTTGCGGTTTTATTTGTAAACCTATATATGGCGACATAGTGGCATAGGACATTCATGTCGCCTAAGATTGATACTTATGATTTGAAGTTGTTTTATACACTATGCACTTATCATAGTATCAAATGATTTGTTTTAAACGTATCAAGCATTCTTGGCTATTATAAGGTAAAAACCCTATCCTCCGGCTTGCGTTGCATTGTGTGATGGGACCTGGGTCTTATAATAGCTTCATTTTTCTTTATTTAGCATTGCGCTGTTGTTTTATGCACCGGTGTTCTTGGGAGGAAACCCGTTCTGTGTTATACGGCGTAGTCCCATGATTCACCTAGCTTTAAAAATAAAGATTAATAACTGTTTTAATTCTCACACCAGTCACATGACTGACCTGGAGTTTATTGTTTTAACCTAAACTCTGAGTGCCCTTATTTTGACACGGGCAGGTAGTAGTTTTGGTTTTGCAGATTTATATTCACAGGATCCTGGTTTACAGCTAGAACGATATCCGGAAAGCTTTGTATCCGTATATCTCATTCTAGTTGTGTTTTGTATTATATTCCGCTGCTATGTAATGTATTGTAATCTCTGATATTTATCGAATGTATTTTATTCATTTATACTCTGTATATTCTTGTATTTTGATGAATTGTTGTAATTAACAATGAAATGTTCTTCCGTCTGCGTTCTGATGTGGCTTGTCCTCGAACTATCCGCTCTTTTCTTCATGGGGAAGTTACGGGTTTTCACAAATATTGTTATGTCATTTTGTTGAACTAGATTTTCAACAAAACAGAATACACATTTTTATGCAGTATTGTCTACATAAAAAGAATAAATTTTTAAAGATGCCTTTTTTTTTATTTTCAAATTAGAGACAACAAGAAAAAAAAACTGATTTCAAAGTTGCATTTTTATGTAATCTGTTTTCAAATAAAAAAAGGGTACATTTTTAATGTCGTTATATTTTCATTTAAAAGATTTGATTTTCAATATTACATTTTTGTGTAATATTGTTTACATTTAAAAGATTAGAATTTCAAGTTATCTTTTTTTTATATAATGTTATTTACATATAAAAGATTTGAATTGCAAGACATCATTTCTAGGTAATATTGTTTACATATAAAATAGTAGATTAAAAAAGAACATTTTTATTAGAAAATGTGAATTATATTAAAAAGTACATTTTTGTGAGAAAATGAATATTAGAATATAAAGTACATTTCTGTTAGAAAACGTAAATTAAAATAAAAAGGACAAATTTAATATCTTTGTTAATTAGATTATAAAGGACAAATTTAATATCTTTGTTAATTAGATTATAAAGAACAAAATAACATTTTTGTTATGAAATGTTACACCAGACATAAAATAACATTTTGTTATGAAATGCGTATTGGATTAAAATCTATTACTTTTGTGTCGTAATAGAAAACGTATATTTTCTTACAAAAAAAAAGTTAAAAATGTATATTTTCATACATTGAATAAAAGAGGAAAAAAGAAAAAAAATGAATTAAAATGGACATTTTTGTCACATTAAAAAGAATGAAGAAAATTCATTATTTTGTTTACATTAGAAAAATTAGACAAAATTCATTATTTTGTTTACATTAGAAAAATTAGAGAAAATTCATTATTTTGTTTACATTGGAAAAATTAGAGAAAATTCATTATTTTGTTTACATTAGAAAAATTAGAGAAAATTCATTATTTTGTTTACATTAGAAAAATTAGACAAAATTCATTATTTTGTTTACATAAGAAAGATTAGACAAAATTATCATTTTTGGTCACTGTAAAAAGAAATGAAATAAAAATGGACATTTTTGTGTATTGAAAAAGATTAAACAACAATGAAAATTAGTGTAGATTAAAGAGGAGTAGATTAAAATATATTGTTTTGGTCATTAAAAAGAGTTACACCAAAATATACATTTTTGGTCATTGAAAGGAATTACACAAAAGATTAGAAATAAAAGTTAACATCTTTATTGTCGATTAGTTACAATATAAAAAAATATCATATTTTATAAATATGATATTAGCTATGGATTGAAACATATGTCTGTGATGTTGAAGTGGTTGGTATGTTAAATATATTGTTAGTGTTTTCATACTGAACAGTACACTTCCATTTACAAGTTGTCCGACTTGTTTATGTGATTGGGACGATAAGTTTCACACATCGCCCAAGTGCACAAATAATTTATTATTTGTTTGATGAATGAAACCCCACACGGGTGTTGGGATGATATTGGACGCACACTAATCCCAATATTTAGTTATCTGTCAATCGATGGATCGACAGTCTGTGATGAGCGTTAGTTATTTACTTTAATGTTCACACAGATATAAATTCCACTCTGGTCGTCATTTGGATGTTTAATAATTATTTATCATGATTGTTTATTTTATACAATATATGGTTGATTGATTGAGTCACATTCCAATAAAGAATATTTTAGAAAAGAATATTTTAGCAAATATCTTAGAGAAAGAATATATTTTAGAAAAAGAATATATTTTAGGAAAATATATTTTTATTGAAATGAACTAGTTATTAACTAGAATAAATCATTAAATTAAATTTAATGAAGTTTTCCCAATTTGTTAATATCTAATTGAAATTAAATTAAATAAATTGGATTTTGGGTTTGTCGTGAATAGTGTCTTAAATAACACTGTTCTTAAACCCCGTATGAGAAGAATAATCTTTTAATTGAGATTATTAAAGTTTTCAATTATATTTAGTAATTGAAATAAGATGAAGTGAGAGTTGGGTTTATTGTGAACTGTGTTTTTAAGCGACATTTGTTCTTTAACCCAACTGACAGTGAAATTATGATTTGGAATTTATAAATCTTTTATTAAGATTTAAACGAGAATTTTCCAAAAGCCTAGTTTTCGAATTTGATATATTAAATTGGAGTTGAATGGAATTCGAATTAATAATAACCGAGATAAGCTTCTGTAAAAGAAGACCGATGCTACATATGGAATTTAAGAGGCTTTGCCGTTATTCCATTTATATTATTGGTCAGATACAGAAATTTATAACGATTATATATTGATTTGTTTTCTGTGAAGATTCCATATTTTATGGAAGACGATTTTGGGTTTACCGTGAACTATGTTTTAAATGACATTAGTTCTTTAACCCAGTTAAGAATAAGATTTATCTCTTAAATCTAAAGAATCATTTAATAATGATTTTTGATATTTAAAACCAAATGGTGTTTTGAATAAATCTTTAAAAGAAAGATTTAAGAGTTAATAGAAAGAATTTATCTTTGATAGAATAATATGAATATTTTATTTAAAAGAATATTATGAATTGGAATGAGGCGTTGGATGTGTTTTTATAGTACTCGATTTTTAATTATAAAAATACGAGAGTTATTTGGAAAGAACGGGTTTAACCCATTCCAAATAATTTTTACGACGATGAAGAGTCGAAGATGAAGACGGTGGTTGAAGACCGATTATTTTCACATCGGATGGATGTGTTGCTACTGAAACCCATGATGGGAGTAGCTACCTTAAAGGGGCTTCAGTGGTGGTCGTCCGGACTATTGTTGATTGTTCGGATTTGGTTTTCGCTCAGACCTAGTGACAGGACCCGAACTTCCCCGTGAAGGAAAGCCCGGATAGCGTTGAGAACAACCCACAAAAGGACGCAGACGGAAGAACATTTCCTTTTTATTACAACAATTCCATCAGATACAAGAATATACAGAGTATAAATGAATAAATTACATTCGATAAATATCAGAGATTACAATAAAGTACATAGCAGCGGAAAAATACACAAAACACAACTGAAAGTGATACATGGATACAGAGCTTTCGGAGCATCGTTCCAGCTGTAAATCAGGACCCTGGGAATATAAATATGCCAAACCAAATCTACTAGCTGCCCGTGTGGAAAATAGGGGCACCCAGAGTTTATGTTAAAACAATAAACTCGAGGTCAGTCATGTGACTGGTGTGAGAACTAAAACAGTTATTAATCTTTATTTTTAAAGTTAGGTAAATCAAGGGATCCCGCCGTATGACACGGAACGGGTTTCCTCCCAAGAATACCAGTGCATAAAACAAAGAGCGCAATGCTAAATAAAGAAAAATGAAGTTGTTATAAGACCCAGGTCCCATCACACAATGCAACGCAAGCCGGAGGATAGGGTTTTTACCTTATAACAGCCAAAGCATGCTTGATACGTTTAAAACACATTAATTGATACTATTATAGGTGTATAGTGTCAAAACAATTTCAATCATAAATATCAATCATAGGCGGCATGAATGACCCATACCACTATGTCGCCATACTAGGTTCTACAAATAAAACCGAAACACACGTATTTGGAATTGGATTCCATCATGAGTCGAGGCAAGGGGCAAGCTCCTCTCCGCGTTCGAGACACTCTAGCAAATGTCCCAGGACCCCACTATGATCCTTTGGAACCTCCAAGGTCGGTCCTCTCTTACTTTTAAGGATTGGTTATTCCTGAACACACGTTTCCCGGTCCTTACAGACCTATATCCGAGACGCCTCGTATCCAACAACCACACAGGTGAAAAGTATATAAATGTCAGGGCTGGTAGGTCACTGACACCACCCTAGCTAGAAAGAAACGTTGTGCACTCCTTGGGTCTGTATCCCCTTTTTGACTCATACCGAGGTGTGAGGCTCACGAATTCACGTTATACACAAAGCTACGCCACACAGGCCGTGCTTCGATCATCAACCACAAGACTTTGCTTTTCAACAGATGCCTTGATCAATTGCCACTTACGCGCGCCACACTGGCAATTCACTCCATGCGACTGATGTCCATCGATATACAACCTCTGAGCTCGTACGTCTCAGAGAAGGGCGTTATGCAAGAGAATAAATTCTCCGCCGCCAAACAGATGTATATTTAATAGAGATCAATCAACACAGAACAAAATCCAATGTCAGACACACAATCCATTTACAAGTTCGTTCTGGGTCTGAACGAAACGGAGGCACTTTCCTCGCATATCCATCCATCTCCAAGTACGTCTGGACGATCACCAACTGTTTCTCTTATCTTGGGTGTACAGCCCAATCGAGATCATCAGTAATCACCCAAACGATGTGAAGACTTCCAGTCTTCAACCACCGTCTTCATCTTCGACATCTTGTCGAATCGGTTATTCAGAATGGGTATAACCCGGCCTTTCTGAATAACCCACGTATATAATAAACAAATGTTACACAAACACAACGAACGCCTCATTCCAATTCAGAATATTCTTTTATTCACAAAATCATATTCTTAGGGAAAGGTTCCCATTAATTTTATCCAAGATAAATTCTTCTAAATTTATTCTTTAATCTTCCTTCGGATATCATTTCTAACTAGTCGGGATTAGCGAACCACACCGAAGTAATTATTTATTTTATTTCCCAATCCCAACCTATATATCCCATGGAGAAAAACTGGTAATATTCCATATCTAACAACACGGTGTTATCAGTAAAATTAATTACCATTTCACGTTCAAATCTATTTAAAGATTTAACTATTGATTTGGAGCAAAATTGGTGGTACTCCATTCTCGATCACCTTTCAGATTTGATAATTTAAATTATCAATTCACATTTTAATCCAATTAAATATTCATTAAAACTCCACTTAGTTTCAATCTTTTCAAAAATCAATATCCTGCCTTTAACTGCATTAAAGAACCAATATCATCTAAAACACGATTCACGATAAACCCAAATCACATTTGATATTAAATACAAGGATCTGAATAGAAAATATATCGGCTTATATTCAATATCAAATTCTGGAACCCACATATATCGTATTGGAAACAACGATATAAAATATGTCTTTCAAATTCCCATAACAATATCTATATAGTCACGAGATCCAACGTCGAAATATTCCGAAGATAATTTCGATTCAACTCCAGTCCAATTCACGTATTGGGAATATTGGTTATTTTTAAAATCACTTTCAAATTCAATTTATCTATTTCAAAAATAAATTGATTTTTATTCTAGTTCAAAACTAGTTCATTTCGATAAAAAAAATCTATTTTAATCTTTTCAAATGTGGAGTTTTTCACCCCTGTTCTTTCCAATTCACATATTATGATTCTACACAAATTATTAATATTTTTAATAATTTTATCAAGGCCCGTACAGTCGATTTCCATCAACGGCCATCGAACTGCACTTACAGCGACCTTTTTCAAATTTGATTTGGACATAATTCCATATCCAACCGTTAGATTTCAAATTTCTAATATTCATTGGAAAGCCCTTTTCGTTATGAACACAACGGTTCCGGTTTTAGGAGAATCCGACGGTCGGATCTCCCGCAACGTCAATTCGAAGTCAATGGTCGAAATTCACGAACTGCCGCGGCGCGGCGCGTTCTATTCAGGCCATTATATATATAATACATATACATTATATATATTTCGTCGATTTCCTTTTAAAAACGTATTTTATAAATAGTTTTGTATTCGTTTCAAAAATAACTTCAACTTCATCTTCAATTTCAAATCGATTTGATTTCAATTCAATTCGAATTCATTCATTTCAAATTGATTTCAATTTGATTTTAACTTCTATTTAATTCCATTCAAATTCATTTTCTATTCAATTCGAATCGAATTCATTTTCTATTCGATTCGAATTCATTTCAAATTGATTCAATAAAATTTCAATTTGAATTTTAATTTAGTTCAATTTGAATTTCATTTAAAAACATTAAATTTTGAAATCACTTTTCAATATTCATTGTAAAACGAATAAAATCGATATAAATATCATTCACGTCAAAATAGCGCAACTCTAATCAACACGGCTTTATATATTTCAATAAATTCGTCATTCTATTCAACAAATGAATATATATATTCCATTCAACACATGAATCTATATTTCTTTCAACACACGACTAATCTCAACACATGAGTACTGTCAACACATCACTATTTTTGTTATGTAAAATATTTTATAAAATTGTGGTATCTATCGTTTGATTTTTAATCAGATTCCACCGTAAAGTAGATTCTAATTGTATGTATGATAAAGATGTAATTTTTATTATTAAAATATTTTACTCAACACATGAGTATTTTCAACACATGAACACCGTCAACACATGACTATCTTTTATATTCAACACATGAATTTTCTTTTATAATATTCATTATTTTCCCGATTGGAATGAGGCCCAATCAATCACCATATAGTGTTAATTATATGGATTCCATACATCACATGTATATAACAACAATGATAAACAATCAACAATCATCCAAAGTGCACCACACAACTGCATAAGCATCAAATATAAATAATCAACGCTTACATAGCCTGTCGACCAATCGATCGACATACAATTAAATAATAGGGATTAGTGTACGCCAAATATCATCCCAACACCCGTGTGGGGTTTCAAATCAACAAACACGGATTTTTATTTGTGCAGTTGGACGATGTGTAAAATTTATCGACCCAATCAATATCAGTCAAATCAGTGTATATAAACAAATTGGCCGATTTGTTTATAAATATTTATTTATTCACTTTCACGTTAAAAATTATATTTTTGACGATAAAATATTTTATTTCAACACATTAATTTATATTATCGATTTCACATCAACAACACAAACAAATTTCACAACACATCAAACAAGCATACAAGCCATCCATGGTCTGTGGATGACGGGTGTCGGGTGCTACTAAGCACCGTCTGCATCCTAGTATATATATATAACTAGAAAAAGAGATTTAGAGTGAGAAGTTCTCACCAATAGCTATCCCAACTCCATGACACTTCTAATGTAGGAAATCTTCACTGTTCTCGTCTCTTATCACTTTCGTCGCCCGTAGCCACTACATATATAAAAATCACATTTTTATATTGCTATTCAATATATAAAAATCGAATTTTTACTTCGCTATTCAATATATAAAAATCGAATTTTTACTTCGCTATTCCATATATAAAAATCGAATTTTTACTTCGCTATTATATAGGTAAAAATTATATTTTTCTAGCGCTACTATATAGATAAAAATTATATTTTTCTAACGCTACTATATAGATAAAAATTATATTTTTCTAACGCTACTATATAGATAAAAATTATATTTTTATCATGCTACTATATAGATAAAAATTATATTTTTATCACGCTATTGTCTATATAAAGATTTCGCCTTTTCTAAAATAAATATTTCGCCTTTTCTAAAATAAATATTTTGCCTTTTCATTTCATCATTATAAAAATCACATTTTTATTTCAACACGTATATAATAAAAATCAGATTTTTATTATGCTACTTCATTAAAAATCCAACCTTTGTTTATTCAAAAATCTTGTCTTTCTATAAATAAAAATCCCGCCTTTCTATCAATAAAACTGAAAATCATTAGATAAACAAACTGGAAATAAATGAAACTGAAAACTTACAGGTGGTTAAGAGGGGGGTCTCGGTGTTCTTCGATGCAGGTGGAGGAGAGGGAGGTGGAGGCGCTCGAGGTTGGGGAAGAGAAGAAGGAGGAGGCGGCTGCTATGGCTTGGGGGGGGGGGGGGGGGGCGACTAGAACGCAGCAGGGCTGGAGGGGGAGGGGAAGAAGAAGGGAGGGGCGGAGGTTAGAACGGGGGGTGGGGGGGGGGGGGGTGCGGCATCGATCGCCATCGAGGGGGGGGGGGCGTGGCTGCGCTGCGCCTTCATCTTTTTTTTTTTTATTTCTGATTTGAAGAGAGGGTATAAGGGAAGAGGGAGAGAGGGATTTTAATTTTAATTATTTAGTTTACAAAAAAGTTGACTTCTTCATACGACCTCGAAACGAGACTCACCGCCTGTCGTCCATAGCTAATTACCCCATTCCGAACACAATGGGATATGTATCGTAGGCTGATTCGATCGTTTCGATCAGTTTTCGTCAAAATCAACATATAACTCTATATATTGAATTTAAACGCTTATTTCAATTTACTGGGGTCACATACTAACGCGAAAAATTCCAGAAAAATATTTTCTAGCTTCGTATTGACGATATGGTCCTAACAAAACTAGTTTCGCCGAATTCTGAGACCGTTGGAAAAATTGCCATTTTCTAGTCGATTAAAATCAACTAAAACTGGTCAAACATGTTTTCTTTTGCAACGCTCACATATTGATTCGAACAATTATGAAATTTGAAACCTAGCAATAATTTGACATCACGGACCCAACAAAAGTGGTTTCGTCGAAATCCGAGGTCGTTTGCAAAATGTCTATTTTTAAGGGCCTGAATTCCATAACGACTATTCAAAATTTTCAACTGGACATATTTTTTGATTCCCGCTATGAAATTTTGATTTTTCGGATTCGTTGGAAATATATTCCCAATTAGATTCCATTATATTTTGTTTCACTAAAATCCAGAATGTTTTGCACCCGGTACATTCATTTGAAGTTTGAAATCGAATTATCGAACTACCGCGCCATTTTCAATTTTATTTATAATTATATTTAATTATTATATTCTAACGACGACGTTTATAATATATACGTTCGATTTCTATTCAAAATAAATTTCTCCGTCGATATTATTTAAAATAATTCATTTTAAATGTTCAAAATTCGCTAAAATTGCCAAAATAAAAATTTTAAACTGGCCCAGATTTTCGGGTTGTTACACCTAGAGAATAAGCTAGTAAATGGATGCGTGTCTGACATTGGATTTCATTCCATGTGAATTAAATCGATTTCTGTTAATATATGTCTATTTGGTGGTGGAGGATTTATTCTCTACTTAACACCCTGGTATATATTAATAGCGATTGATCGCATGGCGTGAATTGTCAATGTGGCTCGCCAAGATGCAATTGATCAAGGCTTTTGTTGAAATGCAGAGCCTTGTGGGATGATCAAAGCATAGCCTATTACGGCATAGCTTTGTGTATATCGTGACTTCGCGAGCCTCACACCCCGGTATGAGTCAAAAACGGGATATGGACCGTAGGGAGTGCACAAGTTTCTTTCTAACTATTGGTAGTGTCAGTGCTTAAACTGGCTGGCATTTTACTTATGTGGATGATGGATTTTGAGGTGCCTCGGATTTTTATAGGCCGTTAGTGGTCATACTATAGGTTCAAAGGAACCGGGAAACGTGTGTTTAGGCATAACCAATCCACTGCCGATAGGCGGGGACCGGCCCTACCACATCCAAGGGTTCACTGCGGGGGATCTTGAGGCATTTGTTAGAGTGTCTCAAATCGGAGAGGAGCTTGCCCCTAGCCTCGACTCATGATGGAAAACCAACTTCCAATACGACCTTGCGATTTTGATTGTAGAACTAGTATGACGACATGATATATGGTACCTATGCCGTCTAGGATTGATACATTTATATTTGAAATGTTTTATTAAAACATATACAAACTAATATTAAATCCGATTTACCGTATCAAGCATCTTTTGACCATTATAAGGTAAAACCCTATCCTCCGGTTTGCGTTCATTGTGTGATGGCACTTGGGTCTTATAATGGTTTCATTTTTTCTAAAAAGTGTTGTGTTGTTTAACGATTTACGTTATTTTATGCACTGGCAATCCAATGGAGTAAACCCGCTCCGCGTTAGCGGCGTGGTCTTGTGATTAGCCTTATTATCAGATAGTTAAGTTAAGATTTCTCATACCAGTCCCATGACTGACCCGTAGTTTGTTTCACTGGCAAACTCGGGTGCCCATATTTTCCACATGGGCAGTCGAGTAGCTTTTTGCAGATTTTAACAGGATCCTGGCTTACAACTGAAGCGGTATTCGGAAAGCTCTGTATCCGTGTATTCCTTTCAGTTGTATATTTGTAATATTTTTCCGCTGCTATTTAAACGTAATTTGAAACTCTGATATTATTGTATTTCTATTGTGGAATAAGTATTCATACTCTATTACATTCTTGTACTCTGATGTAATTGTTGTAATCAGCAATAAAATGTTCTTCAGTTTGTGTTCTGATGTGTGTTGTTCTCAAAGCAATCCAGTCTTTCCTTTACTGGGAAGTTTGGGTCGTCACATTTGGTATAAGAGCTTTGGGTTACAGAGCTCAAGAACAAGACACGTTAGAACCGAACGAAAGAATTCATCAGAGATTGGATTAGTATTATCCAATAAGAATTACTCATTAGAGATGGGATCAGTAGTATCCTAGAACGAGTGTGAAGAGTATTATTTTCTTTAAAATAAAAACCAATGCAGTTTTGAAAATTTTGTCTTAAAATACGTATTTGAGTATATTATTATATTTTAATGTGGACAATCGAGTATATAAAGATTTCGAATATACGAGTAATTTACGGATATTCGAAGTTTTAATATACTAGATAGATATGGGGTCACACTCTAGTCGCCCGGAGATGATTCTGATGGTTGCTAGCGTCATCAGAGCTTATGTTCGAGTCTCGAAAGTGGTATTTCTATATATTTCCATTGACTGGTATGAGAACCAAAACTTAGTTAATACACATTGCTATGATTTGCACTCAAAATATGATTTTTGACTATATATAAAAAGTTATATATATTTGAAAAGTTAATCACCTAATTGATTGCTGGCCGCGATGTTTGGTAATTAGTTTCATGAATTAAAATATTAGAATGATAATTAAATTAAACCAATAAATAAAAATTTATAGGTTGAGTTGGTTAATTAAACAATTTTTAGCTACGTTCCTTTTCGTGGACGAAAAGATTTTAAGTGGGGGCGATTGTAACGACCCGGAATTTGGGGGCCAAATAAAAATTTTTAATTTAGAAATTTTAATGGATTTTAATATTTAAAATAATTTATTTTAAATAAGAACGACTAAAAATTTAGTTTAAAACGAATAAATTTAATTTAATTATAAAAGGAGTTTAAAACAATGCTGTAGTTTGAAATTTTGAATTTGAACTTTGTCCGGCCGTACAGGATTCATTTTAAGTCAGAATTGATCGAAACCAGAAATATTTAAATCTGTTTAATCATATCTCTCTAACGAATCTGAAAAATTGAAATTTCACTTTAAAAGTAATAAGTTATGTCCAGTTTAAAATATAGAAAAGTCGTTCTAGAATTTATATATATTTTAATATAATATATTGGCCCTAAAAATATCCATTTTTCAAACGACCTCGGTTTTCGACGAAACCACTTTTGTTGGAACCGAAATGTCACTTTATTGCTAAGTTTATTTTTCTAGAATTTTTCGAATTAATATGTGAGCGTGGCAAAAGAAAATGTGATTTGACTGTTTTAGTCAAATAAAATCGACTTGAAAATAGCCATTTTTCAAACCATCTCAGAATTCGACGAAATTAGTCTTGTTAGGACCGTATCGTCACAACAAAGCCAAATATATTTTTTTGTAATTTTTAGAGATCGTATGTGGCCCGGGTAATTTAAAATGTACGTTTAAATTTAATATAAATTGATTTATATTTTAAATTTAAGAAAAACCAATCGTAATAGCCGAATTGGGTTTTGAAACATGTTCCGTTGTGTCCGGGATAGGGGTTATTAGCTGCGGGCGACACTTGTTGGGTCTGATTTGGAGGTCGTATGAGTTAAAGCGAATTATTGGATTTAAATGAATTAAACAAAATTAAAATACATTATAAATACAAGTATATATAAGCCTTCAAATACGCAACCCTAGCCTATACGTTCTGAGCCGCCATCGTATTCGTTCCAATGGCTGATGTGCTCCAGTAAAGAAGGCCACTGATCTCCCTCCTCGTTCAACGATTCCAGAATCTGAAACTACCAAATTCTTCAACTCATGGAGACCTTCCTATTGATCGGTTGTGATCAAATCTAACGACCTGGTGTGACGGCAAGGAATTTCGCTCGATCCGAATCAGTCGTTAAACCGATCTAAACCGTTCGAAACCCCTGATCGTTTGAGAACAGGACAAATCAGTACACAGACGGAAGAACATTTCATTGCTATTACAACAATTCCATCAGATACAAGAATATACAGAGTATAAATGAATAAATTACATTCGATAAATATTAGAGATTACAATAAACTACATAGCAGCAGAAAATAACACAAAGCACAACTGAAGGTGATATACGGATACAGAGCTTTCCGGATATCATTCCAGCTGTAAACCAGGATCCTGTGAATATAAATCTGCAAAACCAAAACTACTAGCTGCCCGTGCGGAAAATAGGGGCACCCAGAGTTTAGGTTAAAACAATAAACTCCATGTCAGTCATGTGACTGGTGCGAGAACTAAAACAGTTATTTAAAACTTCATTTTTAAAAGAGAGTAATTCAAGGGACCACGCCATATAACATGGAAAGGGTTTCCTCCCAAGAATGCCAGTGCATAGAATAAATAGTGCAATGCTTTTTCGAAAAATGAAGCTATTATAAGATGCAGGTCCCATCACACAATGCAACGCAAGCCGGAGGATAGGGTTTTACCTTATAACAGCCAAACATGCTTGGTACGTTTAAAACAAATCATTTGATACTATAATAAGTGTATAGTGTCAAAACAATTTCAATCATAAATATCAATCATAGGCGGCATGAATGTCCCATACCACTATGTCGCCATACTAGGTTCTACAATTAAATCCGAAATAAACGTATTGGAAATTGAATTTCCGTCATGAGTCGAGGCAAGGAGCAAGCTCCTCTCCGCTTCGAGACACTCTAGCAAATGCCTCGGGACTACACACTCTGGGCAACCCCGGATTCGGCTGGGCCGGTCCTCACTTACGTTAGAGGATTAGTTATGCCTGAACACACGTTTCCCGGTCCTTACAGACCTATAATCGATGCGCCTCGCATTCCAACAACCACATAGGTGAAAAGTATATAAATGTCAGGGCTGGTAAGTCACTGACACCACCATAGCTAGAAAGAAACGTCGTGCTCTCCCAGCAGTCCGTATCCCGTTTTTAACTCATACCGAGGTGTGAGGCTCGCGATTTCACGTTGTACACAAAGCTACGCCACAAAGGCCGTGCTTTGATCATCAACCACAAGACTTTGCTTTTCAACAGAAGCCTTGATCCATGCAACTCAGCGTGCCACACAGGCAATCCATGCCATGCGATTGATATCTATCGGTATATAACCTCTAAGCTCGTACGTCTCAGAGAAGGGTGTTAAGCAAGAGAATAAATTCTCCGCCGCCAAACAGATATATATTTAACAGAAATCAATCAACACAGAATAAAATCCAATGTCAGACGCACAATCCATTTACATGTTCGTTCTGGGTCTGAACGAAACCGGAGGCACTTTCCTCGCATATCCATCGATCTCCAAGTACGTCTGGACGACCACCAACTATTTCCATCCTCTTGGGTGTACAGCCCAATCAGGATCGTCAGTAATTATCCAAACGATGTGAAGACTTCCGGTCTTCAACCACCGTCTTCATCTTCGACATATCGTCGAATCGGTTATTCAGAAAGGGTATAAACCCGGCCTTTCCGAACAACCCGCGTATATTAAAAACAAATGTTACACAAACACAACATACGCCTCATTCCAGTTCAGAATATTCTTTTATTCACTAAATCACATTCTTAGGGAAAGGTTCCCATTAATTTTGTCCAAGATAAATTCTTTAAAATTTATCTTTTAATCTTCCTTTGGATGTCAATTCAAACCAAATTATGGTTTTTCAAACTAGTCGAGATTAGCGAACCACACCGAAGTAATTATTTATTTTATTTCCCAATCCCAACCTATTCATCCCATGAAGCAAAACTGGTGATACTCCATATCTAATACCATGGTGTTATCGGTAAAATTAATTACCATTTCATGTTCAAATCTAATTAAAGATTTAATTATCACTTTGGAGCAAAACTGGTAATACTCCATTCTCGTTCATTTTCTAAATTTGATAATTTAAATTATCAATTCACATTTCAATCTAATTGCACATTCATTAAAACTCCTTTTACTGGGTTAAAGAACTAGTGTTATTTAAAACAAAGTTCACGATAAACCCAACAAATCAATTTTATTTAAAACCCATTTGAAATCCAATTTATTTATTTAAAATAAATGGGTTTTTATTTTAGTTCTAAACTAGTTCATTTTTGATAAAAATCAATCTTTATCTTTTCAAATGTGGAAATTTTCATCCCAATTTTTCTCAAATCATTTCTTATGATTTTACACAAATTATTACTATTTTTAATAATTTTATCAAGGCCCGTACAGTCGATTTCCAACAACGGCCAACGAACTGCACTTACAGCGACCTTTTCTGAATTTGATTTGGACATATCTCCAAATCCAACCGTTAGATTTCAAATTTCTAATAGTTGTTAGAAAGCTCTTTTCGTTACGAACCCAACGGTTCCGGTTTTAGGAGAATCCAACGGTCGGATCTCCCGTAATGTCCGTTCGAAGTTAATGGTCGAAATTCGCGAACTGCCGCGGCGCGGCGCGTTCTATTCAGGCCATTATATTATATATATATATATAATATATATAATATATATTTCGTCGATTCCTATTTAAAAACGAATTTTATAAATAGTTTTGAATTTGTTTCAAAAACAATTTCAACCTTTATTTCAAATTCCAATCAAAATTGAATTTCGTATTATAAATCCTTTTTACTTTCATTTCTGTTTGATTTCAATTTAAATCGATTTTAATTCGATTCGAATTCATTTCGTTTTCTATTCAATTCGAATTCAAATTGGTTTCATATTCAATTCAAATCAAATTCGTTATATACTCAATTGAAATCAAATTTGTTTTCTATTCAATTCAATTCGAAATCGTTTCATATTCAATTCATTTCGAAATCGTTTTATATTCAATTCAATTCGAAATCGTTTTATATTCAATTCATTTCGAAATAGTTTTATATTCAATTCATTTCGAAATCGTTTTATATTCAATTCATTTCGAAATCGCTTTTCAATATTCATTTTAAAATGAATAAAATCGACATAAATATCGTTCACGTCAAAATGGCGTCAATCTAACCAACACGGCTTCATATATTTCTATTTTCAAATATTCTATTATCAAAATTTCTTATTATGAAAATATTTCTATTTCAAATATTTCTATTATCAAAATATTTCGTTCAACACATGACTAATCTTAACGGATGAGTACGGTCAACACATGAACCTTTATTTTATATTGATAAAGATGTAAATTTTATTATTAAAATATTTCGTTCAACACATGACTAATCTCAACGGATGAGTATTGTCAACACATGAACCTTTATTTTATATTGATAAATATGTAAATTTTATTATTAAAATATTTCGTTCAACACATGACTAATCTCAACGGATGAGTATGGTCAACACATGACCCTTTATTTTATATTGATATTCTTTATCTTCTAAGTTGGAATGAGGCCCAATCAATCACCATATAGCGTTAACTATATGGATTCCATACAACACATGTATATAATTTCAACAATAAATAATCAACCATCATCCAAAGTGCACTACACTGTATAAGCATTAAATATAGATATCTAATGCTTATAACAGCATGTCAATCAATCAATCGACATATTTAATCAATCAGGATGAGTGAACTTCAAATTTCATCCCAACACCCGTGTGGGGTTTCAAACAATCAGACACAGATTTTTTTTGTGCAGTTGGGCGATGTGTAAAATTTATCGACCCAATCGATATCACTCAAATCAGTGTATATGAACAAATCGGCCAATTTGTTTATGAATATTTATTTATTCACTTTCACGTATATTCATATTCACGTTAAAAGTTATATTTTTAACGATAAAACATTTTATCTTAACATATGAATTTCTATTCAGTTCATTCTTTAAATTAAATGATATTTTTATTTTTCTAACTTATTTTAGAAAATTTCGGCAGCATAGCGGCACGATACTAGAAATGGGACGAGGCCTAGCCTTATCCCCGGTCTAGTGAAGGCCCACGCCATTCACACATCAATCAAATCCATTCATTTCACCAAACAATTCAATATTTGGTTCAATTAGGCATAATGGTTCAAAATTATCAAACAACTAAACAATCAACACAAACATCAATCAATTAGTGAATTAGAGTTTCAAATTCATAATTTTGATACATATACAAAAAATCATGTTTTTGATGCCAAATCACAACAAATAAATCTATCTATATAAGTTTTGGTTCTCACACCAGTCTAATGGAAATATATAGATATCACACCTTCGAAACACGAAAATAAATTCTGATGATGTTTCGAACCACCATCAGAACCTCTCCGGGCTACTAGAGTGCGGTTCTATATCTATCCGGTATATTAAAACTTTGAATATACGTTCATGACGCGTATATGCAAAACCTTTATATACTGGATTGTCCAAATTCAAAGTAAATAAATATTCAAATACGTATAAAATGGTTTAAATTTTCAAAACAAAATTGTTTTCATTTGAAAAATATACTCTTCACACTCGTTCTAGGATACTACTGATCCTATCTCTAACGAGTCATTCTAATTGGATATTACTAATCCAATATCTGATGAATTCTTTCGTATGGTTCTAATGTGTCTTGTTCTCGAGCTCTGCAAACCAAAGCTATGATACCAAATGTGACGGCAAGGAATTTCGCTCGATCCGAATCATTCGTTAAACCGATCTAAACCGTTCGAAACCCCTGATCGTTTGAGAACAGGACAAATCAGTAAACAGACTTGAATAACATTTCATTGCTATTACAACAATTCCATCAGATACAAGAATATACAGAGTATAAATGAATAAATTACATTCGATAAATATCAGAGATTACAATAAATTACATAGCAGCAGAAAATAATACAAAGCACAACTGAAGGTGATATACGGATACAGAGCTTTCCGGATATCATTCCAGCTGTAAACCAGGATCCTGTGAATATAAATCTGCAAAACCAAAACTACTAGCTTCCCTTGCGGAAAATAGGGGCACCCAGAGTTTAGGTTAAAACAATAAACTCCAGGTCAGTCATGTGACTTGTGTGAGAACCAAAACAGTTATTTAAAACTTCGTTTTTAAAAGAGAGTAATTCAAGGGACCACGCCGTATAACACGGAACGGGTTTCCTCCCAAGAATGCTAGTGCATAGAAAAACAGCGCAATGCTTTTTCAAAAAATGAAGCTATTATAAGACCCAGGTCCCATCACACAATGCAACGCAAGCCGGAGGATAGGGTTTTACCTTATAACAGCCAAACATGGTTGGTACGTTTAAAACAAATCATTTGATACTATAATAAGTGTATAGTGTCAAAACAATTTCAATCATAAATATCAATCATAGGCGGCATGAATGTCCCATACCACTATGTCGCCATACTAGGTTCTACAATTAAAACCGAAATACACGCATTGGAAATTGAATTTCCGTCATGAGTCGAGGCAAGGGGCAAGCTCCTCTCCGCTTCGAGACACTCTAGCAAATGCCTCGGGACTACACACTCTGGGCAACCCCGGATTCGGCTGGGCCGGTCCTCACTTACGTTAGAGGATTAGTTATGCCTGAACACACATTTCCCGGTCCTTACAGACCTATAATCGAGGCGCCTCGCAATCCAACAACCACATAGGTGAAAAGTATATAAATGTCAGGGCTGGTAAGTCACTGACACCACCATAGGTAGAAAGAAACGTCGTGCTCTCCCAGCGGTCCGTATCCCATTTTTAACTCATACCGAGGTGTGAGGCTCGCGAATTCACGTTATACACAAAGCTACGCCACAAAGGCCGTGCTTTGATCATCAACCACAAGAATTTGCTTTTCAACAGAAGCCTTGATCCATGCAACTCAGCGTGCCACACAGGCAATTCATGCCATGTGATTAATATCTATCGATATATAACCTCTAAGCTCGTACGTCTCAGAGAAGGGCGTTAAACAAGAAAATAAATTCTCTTTTTTAAAAATCATTTCTTTAAAAAATATATTTTCAAGCCAATGTGAACTTATACTTTAAATCTGAAAATAATTCAATGTTTATTTTAAATTAGAACTGAAAACAAACATACTTTTTAATGTATATAAAACTGATTTATATATAATAAAAAAAGGATAAAAGAATAAATAAAACAACTCACAACAATCTGGGATGGATGGGGGGGAGGCCTGCGGTCGGCGCTCAGGCGAAGGAGGGGGGGACGCGGCGCTCGACTAGATGGAGGGTTGGTGCGTCGGGGGGGGGGGAAGAACTGTCGCGAGGTCGAGGGGAGGAGGGGCTGTCGCGGAGAAGATGGAGGGAGGGGGAAGTAAGGCGGCGGTCGATCGGCGAGGGTGGTGGAGCGTCGAAGTCTGGGCGGCGCGATTAATTAGGGCATAGATTTTTTTCTTTTCGTTTTGAAACGAAGGGGGGGTCGGCTGATAAAAGGAGAAGATTATATATTTTTTTATTTAATTATTTAATTCAAAAAGTTGACTTTTACATACGACCTCTAAACGAGGCCCACCGCCTGACGTCCATACCGTTTTACCCCCATTATGAACACAATGGGATATGTATCGTAAGTTGATTCGACTGTTTCGATCAGTTTCCATTATAATTAACATATAACTCTATATATTGAATTTGAATGCGCATTTCAATTTACTGGGGCCACATACTAGCTCGAAAAATTCTAGAAAAATATTTTCTAGCTTCTATTGATGATACGGTCCTAACAAAACTAGTTTCGTCGAATTCTGAGACCGTTGGAAAAATGGTCATTTTCCAGTTGATTAAAATCAACTTAAACTAGTCAAACACATTTTCCTTTGCCACGCTCACATATTGATTCGAAAAATTATGAAATTTGGAATCTAGCAATAATTTGACATCACGGACCCAACAAAAGTGGTTTCGTCGAAATCTGAGGTTGTTTGCAAAATTTCCATTTTTAAGGGCCTGAATTCCATAGCGACTATTCAGAATTTTCAACTGGACATATCTTTTGATCCCCGCTATGAAATTTCGAATTTTTGGATTCGTTGGAAGATATTATCAATTAGATCCTAATATTTTTGGTTTCACTAAAATTCTGATTGTTTCGCACCTGGTATGTTCAATTGAAGTTTGAAATCGAATTATCGAACTACCGCACCATTTTCAAATCTCTTTATAATTATATATAAATATTTATATTCTAACGACGACGCGTATAAATATATTCGTTCTAAATATATTCAAAATAAATTTCTCGTTGATATTATTTAAAATAATCCATTTTAAATATAGAAAATTCGCTAAAATTGCCAAAATAAAAATTTTAAACTAGCTCAGAATTTCCGGGTTATTACACCTGGAGTGATCGAAATTGGGCCACGAAGTGTCGACGCCTGGAAAGGTTTGGCGAGCGCTAGGGGAAGGCGAGTAGGCCCCCAAGTCAGGCGTAGGAGGAGGTTGGCAAGGTGGTCGAGGTGGTGTATCCCGATGGGCTTCTGGCGCGATGATCTGATGGCGGTGGCGTGCCCTAGCAATCGATGAATGGGTTTCAATGTACAGCGTATTACAGAAGAGAGGAAGAAGAGTTAATTGCTAATCATATGTTAATTGAATTAATTATTGTAATTAAAGTTCAAACCATTGTAATTCGTTCAAATCTTGTCAGAATGCGACGAAACTGAATCCGTTGAAACCGTGTTTCAGAGAACTACACAATGAAACTGACCAGGACTGAAACTGAGCAAATCTGAATTTCAGGAAATCTCAAACCTGAACTGAACCAGAATTAAAATACACGGTGAGAAATCTATTCATTTCTTTCTTTTATAATTAGAAATAATTTCTGAAATTATTGTTGTTAATCTATAGTTGATTCAAACTGCTATTATCCTGTGTTAAATGTAGATTATACATATGTTTGTTTGGTTTTGTGATGTGGCGATTAAATGATTGAAATTAACATTTCCGTAAATTTGAATTAGACTAAAACAAATTATCATTTTGTCTATTGTACTGTTGGGATTGAAACAATTCTGTTAATTAGAATTAGATTGAACAAATTTACTATTTTGTTCATTGTATTGTCAAATTAACACTTCTGTTAATTAGAATTTGATTTAAACAAAAATATATAATTTTTGTTTATATAAAAGAATCAAATTTATAAAACATCAAAATTTGTAAATATATTGAATTAGTATTTTTCAACATATATGAAACACAGAATTTGGTTAATTTGTTAAACCAGCATTTTAACATTTACATGAGTCAAACATTTTGTTCAATTTTGTTAAGTCAAATTTTGGAATAAGATTTGAACAAATATTGTTATGTCATTTTGTTGAACTAGATTTTCAACAAAATAGAATACACATTTTTATGCAGTATTGTCTACATAAAAAGAATATATTTTTAAAGATGCCTTTTTTTTATTTTCAAATTAGAGACAATAAGAAAAAAAAATTGATTTCAAATTTCCATTTTTATGTAATCTGTTTTCAAATAAAAAAGGGTACATTTTTAATGTCGTTATATTTTCATTTAAAAGATTTGATTTTCAATATTACATTTTTGTGTAATATTGTTTATATTTAAAAGATTATAATTTCAAGTTATCTTTTTTTTATGTAATGTTAATTACATATAAAAGATTTGAATTGCAAGAATCATTTCTAGGTAATATTGTTTACATATAAAATAGTAGATTAAAAGGAACATTTTTATTAGAAAATGTGAATTAGATTAAAAAGTACATTTTTGTGAGAAAACGAATATTAGAATATAAAGTACATTTCTGTTAGAAAACGTAAATTAAAATAAAAAGGACAAATTTAATATCTTTGCTAATTAGATTATAAAGGACAAATTTAATATCTTTGTTAATTAGATTATAAAGAACAAAATATCATTTTTGTTATGAAATGTTACACTAGACATAAAATAACATTTTGTTATGAAATGTGTATTGGATTAAAATCTGTTACTTTTGTGTCGTAATAGAAAATGTATATTTTCATACAAAAAAAAAGCAAAAAATGTATATTTTCATACATTAAATAAAAGAGGAAAAAAGAAAAAAAATGAATTAAAATGGACATTTTTGTCACATTAAAAAGAATGAAGAAAATTCATTGTTTTGTTTACATTAGAAAAATTAGACAAAATTCACTATTTTGTTTACATTAGAAAAATTAGAGAAAATTCATTATTTTGTTTACATTAGAAAAATTAGAGAAAATTCATTATTTTGTTTACATTATAAAAATTAAACAAAATTCATTATTTTGTTTACATTAGAAAAATTAGACAAAATTCATTATTTTGTTTACATAAGAAAGATTAGACAAAATTATCATTTTTGGTCACTGTAAAAAGAAATGAAACAAAAATGGACATTTTTGTGTATTGAAAAAGATTAAACAGCAATGAACATTAGTGTACATTAAAGAGGAGTATATTAAAATATACTGTTTTGGTCATTAAAAAGTGTTACACCAAAATATACATTTTTGGTCATTGAAAGGAATTACACAAAAGATTAGAAATAAAAGTTAATATCTTTATTGTCGATTAGTTACATAATAAAAAAAAATCATATGTTATAAATATGATATTAGCTATCGCTTGAAACATATGTCTGTGATGTTGAAGTGGTTGGTATGTTAAATATATTGTTAGTGTTTTCAAACTGAACAGTACACTTCCATTTACAAGTTGTCTGACTTGTTTATGTGATTGGGACGATAATTTTCACACATCGCCCAAGTGCACAAATAATTTATTATTTGTTTGATGAATGAAAACCCACACGGTTGTTGGGATGATATTGGATGCGCACTAATCCCAATATTTAGTTATCTGTCAATCGATGGATTGACAGTCTGTGATGAGCATTAGTTATTTACTATAATGCTCACACATTTATAAATTTCACTCTGGTCGTCATTTGGATGTTTAATAATTATTTATCATGATTGCTTATTTTATACAATGTATGGTTGATTGATTGAGTCACATTCCAATAAAGAATATTCTAGAAAAGAATATTTTAGCAAATATCTTTGAGAAAGAATATATTTTAGAAAAAGAATATATTTTAGGAAAATATATTTTTATTGAAATGAACTAGTTATTAACTAGAATAAATCATTAAATTAAAATTTAATGAAGTTTTCCCAATTTGTTAATATTTAATTGAAATTAAATTAAATAAATTAGATTTTGGGTTTGTCGTGAATAGTGTCTTAAATAAAACTGTTCCCCGAATGAGAAGAATAATCTTTTAATTGAGATTATTAAAGTTTTCAATTATATTTAGTAATTGAAATAAGATGAAGTGTGAGTTGGGTTTATTGTGAACTGTGTTTTTAAGCGACATTTGTTCTTTAACCCAAATGACAGTGAAATTATGATTTGGAATTTATAAATCTTTTATTAAGATTTAAACGAGAATTTTCCAAAAGCCTAGTTTTCCAATATGATATATTAAATTGGAGTTGAATGGTCGAATTAATAATAACTGAGATAAGCTTCTGTAAAAGAAGACTGGTACTACATATGGAATTTAGGAGGCTTTGCCGTTATTCCATTTATATTATTGGTCAGATACAGAAATTTATAACGATTATATATTGATTTGTTTTCTGTGAAGATTCCATATTTTATGGAAGACGATTTTGTGTTTACCGTGAACTATGTTTTAAATGACATTAGTTCTTTAACCCAGTTAAGAATAAGATTTATCTCTTAAATCTAAAGAATCATTTAATAATGATTTTTGATATTTAAAACCAAATGGTGTTTTGAATAAATCTTTAAAAGAAAGATTTAAGAGTTAATGTAAAGAATTTATCTTTGACAGAATAATTTGAATATTTTATTTAAAAGAATATTCTGAATTGGAATGAGGCGTTGGATGTGTTTTTATAGTACTAGATTTTTAATTATAAAAATACGAGAGTTATTCGGAAAGACCGGATTTAACCCATTCTGAATAATTTCTACGACGATGAAGAGTCGAGTATGAAGACGCTGGTTGAAGACCGATTATTTTCACATCGGATGGATGTGTTGCTACTGAGACCCATGATGGGAGTAGCTACCTTAAAGGGGCTTCAATGGTGGCCGTCCGGACTATTGTTGATTGTTCGGGTATGGTTTTCGCTCAGACCCAGAGCATAAGCAAGTAAATGGATGCGTGTCTGACATTGGATTTCATTCCATGTGAATTAAATCGATTTCTGTTAATATATGTCTGTTTGGTGGTGGAGGATTTATTCTCTACTTAACACCCTGGTATATACTAATAGCGATTGATCGCATGGCGTGAATTGTCAATGTGGCACGCCAAGATGAAATTGATCAAGGCTTTTGTTGAAAAGCAGAGCCTTGTGGGATGATCAAAGCATAGCCTATTACGGCATAGCTTTGTGTATATCGTGACTTCGCGAGCCTCACACCCCGGTATGAGTCAAAAACGGGATATGGACCGTAAGGAGTGCACACGTTTCTTTCTAGCTATTGGTAGTGTCAGTGCTTAAACTGGCTGGCATTTTACTTATGTGGATGATGGATTTTGAGGCACCTCGGATTTTTATAGGCCGTTAATGGTCATACTATAGGTTCAAAGGAACTGGGAAACGTGTGTTCAGGCATAACCAATCCACTGCCGATAGGCGGGGACCGGCCCTACCGCATCCAAGGGTTCACTGGGGGGGATCCTGAGGCATTTTCTAGAGTGTCTTGAATCGGAGAGGAGCTTGCCCCTAGCCTCGACTCATGATGGAAAACCAACTTCCAATACGACCTTGCGGTTTTGATTGTAGAACTAGTATGGCGACATGATATATGGTACCCATGCCGTCTAGGACTGATACATTTATATTTGAAATGTTTTATTAAAACACACACACACTAATATTAAATTCGTTTTACCGTATCAAGCATCTTTTGACCATTATAAGGTAAAACCCTATCCTCCGGTTTGCGTTGCATTGTGTGATAGGACTTGGGTCTTATAATGGTTTCATTTTTTCTAAAAAGCATTGCGTTGTTTAACGATTTACATTATTTTATGCACTGGCAATCCAATGGAGTAAACCCGTTCCGCGTTAGCGGCGTGGTCTTGTGATTAGCCTTATTATTAGATAGTTAAGTTAAGATTTCTTATACCAGTCCCATGACTGACCTGTAGTTTGTTTCACTGGCAAACTCGGGTGCCCATATTTTCCACACGGGCAGTCGAGTAGCATTTTGCAGATTTTTACAGGATCCTCGCTTACAGCTGAAGCGGTATTCGGAAAGCTCTGTATCCATGTATGTAACAACCCGAAAATCTGGGGCAGTTTAAATTTTTTATTTTGGCAATTTTAGCGAATTTTGTTTATTTAAAATAGATTATTTTAAATAATATCGACGAGAAATTTATTTTGAATATAAATCGAACGTATATATTTATATAGATCGTCATTAGAATATAAAATTTTATTTTAATAATATAAGGAATTGAAAATGGCGCGATAGTTCGATAATTCGATTTCAAACTTCAATTGAATATACCGGGTGCAAAATAAACCGGATTTTAGTGAAACCAAAAATAATAGGATCTATTTGATAATATCTTTCCAACAAATCCTAAAAATCAAAGTTTCATAGCAGGAATCAAAAGATATACCCAGTTGAAAATTCTGAATAGTCGCTATGCGATTCAGGCCCTTAAAAATAGCCATTTTGCAAACGACCTCGGATTTCGACGAAACCACTTTTGTTGGATCCGTGATGTTAAGTTATTGCTAGATTCCAATTTTCATAATTTTTCGAATCAATATGTGAGCGTGGCAAAGGAAAACGTGTTTGACCAGTTTTAGTTGATTTTAATCGACTGGAAAATGGCCATTTTTCAAACGGTCTCAGAATTTGACGAAACTAGTTTTGTTAGGACCGTATCGTCGATACGAAGCTAGAAATGATTTTTCTAGAGTTTTTCGAGTTAGTATGTGACCCCGGTAATTTGAAATATGCATTTAAATTGAATATATAAAGAGTTATACTTTAAATTTCAACTGAAACCAATTCAAACAGTCGAATTGGCCTACGATACATATCCCATTGTGTTCGGAACGGGGGTAAAACGCTAAGGATGACAGTCGGCGGGTTCGATTTCGAGTCCAAAATTTAAAGTTGCTTTTAGGAGTTAAATAAATTAAATAATATAAAATTAAATAAACCCCACCTTTTTATTCTCTCTCCCTGTTAGCTTACAATTTAGGTCGGAAAAAAAGCGCTCCTTCTGAAATCGACGACGCACCGCCTCCAGGGGGGTTCAACGCAGCCGCCGCAGGCGGGGAAGCCACCGCGCCCCCTTCTTCCTCCCCCGCCCCCTCTTCTCAATCCTTCTTCTCTCTGCCCTCGTTACTCCCTTCTTTCCCCCGCACCCACGACCGCTCCCACCACCGACCTGCCATTTGCCGCCGCGATATCGCCAGCGCCCCCAGCCTCCCATCTCCGACGCCGATCGAAGAACGAGCCCCCTCCCCAGTTCGTCGCGAGTTGCCACTTTCCACCTGAAAACCATCGAAGACGCCGGCTCTGAAGACGCGCCACCCGCCTGCGACATCACCTCCAGACCCCGACGCCTCAGCAAGTCCAGCAGCCCCCTCCTCCGAATAAAACAGAGAGGTTTCTTTCTAATTTTAAGAGCAAGCTTTCTTTTACTTTTAATTAATTTAAAAACTGATTTTTCCTTTGTTTGAAAAACTGATTTTTCTTAGTTTCTAAAACTGAAAAGATTAGATTTTTAATTTAGGAAAAGTTTAGATTTTGAAATGTAAAAAGGTATGACTTCTTATATGATGAAGTTTATATTTTTAAATATAGAAATACGAAATTTTTAAGCATAGAAAGACGAAATTTTTATTATAGTAGAAGATTAAAAATATAATTTTTATAGAGCGGAGATAATAAAAATATAATTTTTATACTATACAAAAGATAAAAATAAAATTTTTATATCATGAAAAGGTTAAAAATATAATCTTTATATTTGAAAAGGCGAAATCTTTATATTTAAAAAGACGATATTTTTATATAGTGAAAGATCGAATTTTTATATGTATGAAGAAGAAATAAAAATATGATTTTTATATACATGAAGAAGAAATAAAAATATGATTTTTATATATATGAAGAAGAAATAAAAATACGATTTTTATATATATGAAGTGAAGATAAAATTTTGATTTTTATAATGAAGAAGCAAATATAAAAATATGATTTTTATATGTGTAGTGAATACAGAAGATGAAAGTGACAAAAGGGCGGGAACGACAAGATTTTCTACAAAGAAGAGCCGTGGGATTGGATTAGCTATTTGTGAGAATTTCTCACTCTTTAATTTAATTTTCTAGTTATATATATATATATACACACACACACACACTAGGATGCAGACGGTGTTTAGTAGCACCCGACACCCGTCGTCCACAGACCATGGACGACTTGTATGCTTGTTTGTTTGATTTTGCTGTGTAGTTGATTGTGTGATGTGATGGATAATGAAATAAAATATTTATATAGCTAAAAATATTTTATAGTTAAAAATAGAAATTTTAACGTGTATATGAAATAAAAATAAACAAATCGGACGATTTGTTTATATACACACATTTGACTGATATTGATTGGGACGATAAATTTTACACATCGCCCAACGGCACAAATAAAATCTGTGTTTGATTATTTGAAAACCGACATAGGTATTGGGATGATATTTGACGTACACCAATCCTGATTGTTTAGTTGTATGTCGATCGATTGATTAACAGATTGTTATAAGCATTGAATATTTATATTTGATGCTTATACAGTGTAGAATGCACTTTGGATGATGGTTGATTATTCATCGTTGTTGATATATACATGTGTTGTAGAAAATCTATATAATTAACATTATATCGTAATTGATTGGGCCTCATTCCAGTTTCGAAATAGAAATATTTGAAATAGAAATATTTTTAATAGAAATATTTGAAATAGAAATATTCGAAATAGAATATTTGAAAATTAGAAATATTTGAAATAGAAATATTTGAAATAGAATATTTGAAAATCGAAATATATGAAGCCGCGTTGATGGATTGACGCCATTTTAACGTGAACGATATTTATATCGATTTTATTCAAATTGAAGTGAATATTAAACTGAATTGAAATTCGAATCTAATTGAAGTGATTTGAAATTCGAACTAAACTAAAATGGTTCGAAATTCGAATAGAATTGAAATCGTTTTGAAATGAATTCGAATAGAAATGAATTCGAATTGAAATTGAATAGAAATGAATTCGAATTGAAATTGAATTGAAAACGAACTGAAATTGAATTAGAAATCAATTTGAATTGAAACCGATTTGAAATGAATTTAAAACGAATTTATATTGGAATATTCAATTTTGATTTGAAATTGAATATGAAGTTAAAACCGTTTTGAAAATGAATTTAAAACGATTTATAAAGCACGTTTTGAATTGAAATCGACGAAGTACATATTATATATATAATATAATGGCCTGAATAGAACGCGCCGCGCCGTGGCAGTTCGCGAATTTCGACCATTGACTTCGAACGGATATTACGGGAGATACGACTGTCGGATCCTCCTGAAACCGGAACCGTTGGGTTCGTATCGAAAATATCTTTCTAACGATTATTAGAAATTAGCAATATAACGGTTGGATTTGGAATTATGTCCAAATCAAATTTGAAAAGGTTCGCTTTAAGTGCAGTTCGATGGCCGTTGATGGAAATCGACTGTACGGGCCTTGATAAAATCATTAAAAAAAATCAATAATTTGTGTAAAATCATAATAAATGATTTGGGAAAAGTTGGGACGAAAAAATCCATTTTTGAAAAGATAAAAATAGATTTTTATCGAAATGAACTAGTTTTGAACTAGAATAGTAATTTATTTACTTTTAGAATAAATAAATTGGATATGAAATGGTTTTGAAAATAACCAGAATTTCCAATGATTGCATTGGAATGGATTTGAATCGAAATTGTCTTCGGAATATTTCGATGTTGGATTTTGTGATTATACAGATGTTGTTATGGAAATTTGAAAGATATAGATATATATATCGTTATTTCCAATACGATATCTGTTGGTCGTAGAATTTGATATTGAATATAAGCCGATATATTTTCTATTCAGAGCCTTGTGTTTAATATCAAATGTGATTTGGGTTTTTGTGAATGGTGCCTTTATCAATACTGCTCTTGAACCCAATTGAGAAAAGATTAAATATTTTATTTAGATTTAATGAAGTGTACCAATTAAATAATATTTAATTGGAATTGAATTGATATTGATTTTTGGGTTTATCGTGAACAGTGTTTTAAATAGCACTTGTTCTTTAACCCGATAAATAATGAAGGTGATTTTGGGTTTACCGTGAACCGTGTTTTAAATGACACTGATTCTTTAACCCAGTCAAAGATTAAAACTAAGTGGAGTTTTAATAAATCTTTAATTAGATTGAAATAATCGAAATGGAGTATCACCAGTTTTGCTCCAGGCGTTAGTTAAACCTTTAATTAGATTTGAACGTGAAATGGTAATTGAATTTACCGATAACACCGTGGTGTTAGATATGAAGTATAGCCAGTTTTACTTCATGGGATGAATAGGTTGGGATTGGGAAATTAAAACAAAGTATTACTTCGGTAAGGTCCGTTAATCCCGACTAGTTAAATCGAAATTCAAAAGATGATTAAAGAATAAATTCAAGGAATTTACCTTGGATAAAATTGATGGGAACCTTTCCCTATGAATGTGAAATTTAGAAACTAACTGTCAGTTAGCCAAGCAGAATGGTTTTCTGGATATTGATCTGATGTTGGTTTCGGCCTTCGGGGTTAATATTTGGGGAATTATTCTCTTGATTAATTTACTGTTAGTGACTGATGAATTGGAATGAGGCGTATGTTGTGTTTGTGTAACACTTGTTTATAATATACACGAGTTATTCGGAAAGACCGGGTTTATCCCATTTTGAATAACTGATACGACGATAAGTCGATGATGAAGACGGTGGTCGAAGACCAGAAGTCTTCACGTCGTTTGAGTGATTACTATTGATCTTGATTGGGCTGTACACCCAAGAAGATGGAAACAGTTGGTGATCGTCCAGACGTATTTGGAGATCGATGGATATGCGAGGTACTAGGTGCCTCCGGTTTCGTTTAGACCCAGAACGGACTTGTAAATGGACTGTGTGTCTAACATTGGATTTTAGTCCATGTGATTGATCTCTATTAAATATATATCTGTTTGGCGGCGGAGAATTTATTCTCTTGCTTAACGCCCTTCTCTGAGACATACGAGCTCAGGGGTTATATATTGATGGATATCAATCGCATGGACTGAATTGCCTGTGTGGCATGCCTAAGTGGCAAATGATCGAGGCTTCTGTTGAAAAGCAAAGTCTTGTGGTGATGATCAAAGCACAGCTTGTGTGGCACAGCTTTGTGTAACATGAATTCGCGAGCCTCACACCCCGGTTGTGAACCAAAAATGGGAGACGGACCTCAGGGAGGGCATGCGTTTCTTTCTAGCTAGGGTGGTGTCAGTGACCTACCAGCCCTGACATTTATATACTTTTCACCTGTGTGGTTGTTGCTGTTGCGAGGTGCCTCGGTTATATCGGTTTCGGTCGATGCATTCTGGTCGGCAGACGGACCAGACTTACGCCCCAAAGGGCGGGGAAACACAGTGTTCAGGATTTAAGTTTAATCCACATCGGTGGACCGGCCCTGTCGCTCCAAGGGCCCACCTGAGTCTGGGTACTGAGGCTCGGGCTAGAGAGTCTCGAATCGGAAGAGGACGATCCCTAGCCTCGGATCATAGACGAAAACCCAATTTCCAAATACAAGACTTTGCGATTTTGATTGTATAACCTATATATGGCGACATAGTGGAATGGGGCGCTCATGCCGTCTATGATTGATACTTATGATTTGAAGTTGTTTTATACACTATGCACTTATAATAGTATCAAATGATTTGTTTTAAACGTATCAAGCATTCTTGGCTATTATAAGGTAAAAACCCTATACTCCGGCTTGCGATTGCATTGTGTGATGGGAACTGGGTCTTATAATAGCTTCATTCTTCTTTAATTAGCATTGCGCTGTTTGTTTTATGCACTAGTATTCTTGGGAGGAAACCCGTTCCGTGTTATACGGCGTGGTCCCTTGATTTACCTAACTTTAAAAATGAAGATTTACAACTGTTTTAGTTCTCACACCAGTCACATGACTGACCTGGGGTTTATTGTTTTAACCTAAACTCTAGGTGCCCTTATTTTGACACGGGCAGCTAGTAGTTTTGGTTTTGCAGATTTATATTCACAGGATCCTGGATTACAGCTGGAACGATATCCGAAAAGCTTTGTATCCGTATATCTCTTCTAGTTGTGTATTGTATTATTTTCCGCTGCGATGTATTTAAATGTAATTTAAATCTCTGATATTTCCGTGTAATATTCATTTATACTCTGTATATACTAGTAATCTGATGCATTGTTGTAATATACAATGAAATGTTCTTTCGTCTGCGTTCTGTTGTGGCTTGTTCTCGAACTATCCGCGCTTTCCTAACCGGGGAATTTACGGGTTTTCACAGTTGGTATCAGAGCTTTGGTTTACAAAGCTCAGAGAACAAGACACGTTAGAACCATACGAAAGGATTCATTAAAAATTGGATTAGTAATATCTAACGAGAATGACTCGTTAGAGATAGGATCAGTAGTATCCTAGAAAGAGTGTGAAGAGTGTATTTTTAAAATGAAAACAATTTTTGTTTTGAAATTTAAATCAATTATTCGTATTTGGTTATTTATTTTAAATTGATTTGGATAATTCAGTATATATAGATTTTGCATATACGTCTGATCCGCGTGTATTCGAAGTTTTAATATATTGGGTTGACATAGAGTCACACTCTAGTCGCCCAGACATTGTCCTGATGATGAAGTACACCATCACCAGTATTTATTTTCGAGTTTCGAAAGTGAGATTTCTATATATTTCCATTTGACTGGTGTGAGAACCAAAATTAGATAGGGCCTATTGTTGTGATTTGGCATCAAAAATCTGATTTTTGACTATGTATCAAAATTATATGTTTGAAATGCTAATCAACTAATTGATTAATGGTTGTGTTGTTTGATTATTGTTGGATTAATTAAAATTTGAATCATTTAGTCAAATTGTACCAAAAAGTGAGTTGTATTGAAAATGTGTCGCATTTGCTTGCATATACTTGCACTTACATTGAACAGGTCATAACAAAGAGGCTAGAGCAGAAGAATAAAATTGTTTGCCCGACAAATAGGTACATGTTTCTCATAATTTACTGTTTTGTTTGGGTGATGATGATTTTATGAGCCGATTGGCTAGCCGCTTGGCTTTTTCTTTTTCTTTTTGAGATCAAAAGGCCTATATGGCAATTTTGGGATTTTCCCGTGGCTCACGGTGCAGGGGAGGTTATGGCGAAATTTTTCGAAAATTTAGGGTGTTAACCAAATTTTTGAAGAATTTGAAAATTCTTAGAAAATGAAAAGTTGGAGAATGGAAGCCGGATCGAACGTAGAGTTGATTGATCAAACCACTTTCGACTTTGTTCCTTTTCGGGGATGAAAAGTTTTAAGTGGGGGAGATTGTAACAACCCAAAAATCTGGGCCAGTTTAAATTTTTATTTTGGCAATTTTAGCGAATTTTGTCTATTTAAAATGGATTATTTTAAATAATATCGACGAGAAATTTATTTTGAATATAAATCGAACTTATATATTTATATAGATCGTCGTTAGAATATAAAATTTTATTTTAATAATATAAGGAATTGAAAATGGCGCGGTAGTTCGATTATTCGATTTCAAACTTCAATTGAATGTACTGGGTGCAAAATAAACCGGATTTTAGTGAAACCAAAAATAATAGGATCAATTTGATAATATCTTTCCAACGAATCCGACAAATCAAAGTTTCATAGCGGGAATCAAAAGATATACCCAGTTGAAAATTCTGAATAGTTGCTATGGGATTCAGGCCCTTAAAAATAGCCATTTTGCAAACGACCTTGGATTTCGACGAAACCACTTTTGTTGGATCCGTGATGTCAAGTTATTGCTAGATTCCAATTTTCATAATTTTTCGAATCAATATGTGGGCGTGGAAAAGGAAAACGTGTTTGACTAGTTTCAGTTGATTTTAATCGACTGGAAAATGGCCATTTTTCAAACGATCTCAGAATTTGACGAAACTAGTTTTGTTAGGACCGTATCATCGATACGAAGCTAGAAATGGTTTTTCTGGAATTTTTCAAGTTAGTATGTGACCCCGGTAATTTGAAATGTGCGTTTAAATTGAATATATAAAGAATTATACTTTAAATTTCAACTGAAACCGATTCAAACAGTCGAATTGGCCTACGATACATATCCCATTGTGTTCGGAACGGGGGTAAAACGCTAGGGACGACTGTCGGCGGGTTCGATTTCGAGTCCGAAATTCAAAGTTGCTTTTAGGAGTTAAATAAATTAAATAGTATAAAATTTTATAAACCCCCCTTTTTATTCTCTCTCCCCGTTAGCTAATAATTTAGGTCAGAAAAAAAACGCTCCTTCTGAAATCGACGACGCGCCGCCTCCAGGGGGTCAGCGCCGCCGCCGCAGGCGGGGAAGCTACCGCGCCCCCCCTTCTTCTTCCTCCCCCGCCCCCTCTTCTCGATCCGCCTTCTCTCTGCCCTCGCTACTCCCTTCTTCCCCCCGCACCCACGACCCCTCCCACCACCGACCTGCCATCCGCCGCCGCGACATCGCCAGCGCCCTCAGCCTCCCATCTCCGTCGCCAATCGAAGAACGAGCCCCATCCCCAGTTCGTCGCGAGTAGCCCCTTTCCACCTGAAAACCATCGAAGATGCCAGCTCTGAAGACGCGCCACCCGTCTGCGACATCACCTCTAGACCCCGACGCCTCAGCAAGTCCAGCAGCCCCCTCCTCCGAATAAAACAGAGAGGTTTCTTTCTGATTTTAACAGTAAGCTTTCTTTTACTTTAAATTAAGTCAAAAACTGATTTTTCCTTTGTTTTAAAACCGATTTTCCTTTGTTTGAAAAACTGATTTTTCTTAGTTATTAAAACTGAAAAGATTAGATTTTTAATTTAGGAAAAGTTTAGATTTTGAAATGTAAAAAGGTATGATTTCTTATATGATGAAGTTTATATTTTTAAATATAGAAAGACTTGATTTTTAAGGATAGAAAGACGAAATTTTTATTATAGTAGAAGATTAAAAATATAATTTTTATAGAGCGGAGATAATAAAAATATAGTTTTTTTATTATACAAAGGATAAAAATATAATTTTTATATCATGAAAAGGTTAAAAATATAATCTTTATATTTGAAAAGGCGAAATCTTTATATTTAAAAAGACGATATTTTTATATTGTGAAAGATCAGATTTTTATATATATGAAGAAGAAATAAATATATGATTTTTATATATATGAAGAAGAAATAAAAATATGATTTTTATATATATGAAGAAGAAATAAAAATATGATTTTTATATATATGAAGAAGAAATAAAAATACGATTTTTATATATATGAAGTGAAGATAAAAATTTGATTTTTATAATGAAGAAGCGAATATAAAAATGTGATTTTTATATGTGTAGTGAATACAAAAGATGAAAGTGACAAAAGGGCGGGAACGACAAGATTTTCTACAAAGAAGAGCCGCGGGATTTGATTAGCTATTTGTGAGAATTTCTCACTCTTTAATTCAATTTTCTAGTTATATATATATATATACTAGGATGCAGAGGGTGTTTAGTAGCACCCGACACCCGTCGTCCACAGACCATGGACGGCTTGTATGCTTGTTTGTTTGATTTTGCTGTGTAGTTGATTGTGTGATGTGATGTGTAATGAAATAAAATATTTATATAGCTAAAAATATTTTATAGTTAAAAATAGAAATTTTAACGTATATATGAAATAAAAATAAACAAACCGGACGATTTGTTTATATACACACACTTGACTAATATTGATTGGGATGATAAATTTTACACATCGCCAAACGGCACAAATAAAATCTGTGTTTGATTATTTGAAACCCCACACGGGTATTGGGATGATATTTGACGTATACTAATCCCGATTATTTAGTTGTATGTCGATCGATTGATTGACAGACTGCTATAAGCATTGAATATTTATATTTGATGCTTATACAGTGTAGAATGCACTTTGGATGATGGTTGATTATTCATCGTTGTTGATATATACATGTGTTGTAGAAAATCCATATAATTAACATTATATGGTAATTGATTGGGCCTCATTCCTGTTTCGAAATAGAAATATTTGAAATAGAAATATTTGAAATAGAAATATTTGAAAAAGAAATATTCGAAATAGAATATTCGAAAATTAGAAATATTTGAAATAGAAATATTTGAAATAGAATATTTGAAAATCGAAATATATGAAGCCGCGTTGATGGATTGACGCCATTTTAACGTGAACGATATTTATAACGATTTTATTCAAATCGAAGTGAATATTAAAGTGAATTGAAATTCGAATCTAATTGAAGTGATTTGAAATTCGAAATAAACTGAAATGGTTCGAAATTCGAATAGAATTGAAATCATTTTGAAATGAATTTAAATAGAAATGAATTCGAATTGAAATTGAATAGAAATAAATTCGAATTGAAATTGAATTGAAAACGAACTGAAATTGAATTAGAAATCAATTTGAATTGAAATCGATTTGAAATGAATTTAAAACGAATTTAGATTGGAATATTCAATTTTGATTTGAAATTGAATATGAAGTTGAAACCGTTTTGAAAATGAATTTAAAACGATTTATAAACCACGTTTTGAATTGAAATCGACGAAGTACATAATATATATATATATAATATAATGGCCTGAATAGAACGCGTCGCGCCGCGGCAGTTCGCGAATTTCGACCATTGACTTCGAACGGATATTACGGGAGATCCGACGGTCGGATCCTCCTTAAACCGAAACCGTTGGGTTCGTATCGAAAAGTGATTTCTAACGATTATTAGAAATTAGCAATCTAACGGTTGGGTTTGGAATTAGGTCCAAATCAAATTTGAAAAGGGTCGCTGTAAGTGCAGTTCGATGGCAATTGATGGAAATCGACTGTACAGGCCTTGATAAAATCATTAAAAATATCAATAATTTGTGTAAAATCATAAGAAATGATTTGGGAAAAGTTGGGATGAAAAACTCCATGTTCGAAAAGATAAAAATAGATTTTTATCGAAATGAACTACTTTTGAACTAGAATAGTAATTTATTTACTTTTAAAATAAATAAATTGGATTTGAAATGGTTTTGAAAATAACCAGAATTTCCAATGACTGCATTCTAATGGATTTGAATCGAAATTATCTTCGTAATATTTCGATGTTGGATTTTGTGATTATACAGATGTTGTTATGGAAATTTGAAAGATATAGATAGATATATCGTTATTTCCAATACGATATCTTTTGGTCATTGAATTTGATATTGAATATAAGCCGATATATTTTCTATTCAGAGCCTTGTGTTTAATATCAAATGTGATTTGGGTTTGTCGTGAATGGTGCCTTTATCAACACTGTTCTTGAACCCAGTTGAGAAAAGATTAAATCTTTTTATTTAGATTTAATGAAGTGTACCAATTAAATAATATTTAATTGGAATTGAATTGATATTGATTTTTGGGTTTATCGCGAACAGTGTTTTAAATAACACTTGTTCTTTAACCCGATAATTAATGAAGGTGATTTTGGGTTTACCGTGAACCGTGTTTTAAATTACACTGATTCTTTAACCCAGTCAAAGATTAAAACTAATTGGAATTTTAATAAATCTTTAATTAGATTGAAATAATCGAAATGGAGTATCACCAGTTTTGCTCCAGGCATTAGTTAAATCTTTAATTAGATTTGAACGTGAAATAGTAATTGAATTTACCGATAACACCGTGGTGTTAGATATGAAGTATAACCAGTTTTACTTCATGGGATGAATAGGTTGGGATTGGGAAATTAAAACAAAGGATTACTTCGGTAAGGTTCGTTAATCCCGACTAGTTAAATCGAAATTCAATAGATGATTAAAGAATAAATTCAAGGAATTTACCTTGGATAAAATTAATGGGAACCTTTCCCTATGAATGTGAAATTTAGAAACTAACTGTCGGTTAGCCCAGCAGAATGGTTTTCTGGATATTGATCTGATGTTGGTTTTGGCCTTCGGGGTTAATATTTGGGGAATAATTCTCTTGATTAATTTACGGTTAGTGACTGATGAATTGGAATGAGGCGTATGTTGTGTTTGTGTAACACTTGTTTATAATATACGCGAGTTATTTGGAAAGACCGGGTTTATCCCATTCTGAATAACTGATACCACGATAAGTCGAAGATGAAGACGGTGGTCGAAGACCAGAAGTCTTCACGTCGTTTGGGTGATTACTGATGATCTTGATTGTGCTGTACACCCTAGAAGATGGAAACAGTTGGTGATCGTCCAGACGTATTTGGAGATCGATGGATATGCGAGGTACTAGGTGCCTCCGGTTTCGTTCAGACCTAGAACGGACTTGTAAATGGACTGTGTGTTTGACATTGGATTTTAGTCCGTGTGATTAATCTCTATTAAATATATATCTATTTGGCGGCGGAGAATTTATTCTCTTGCTTAACGCCCTTCTCTGAGACGTACGAGCTCAGGGGTTATATATTGATGGATATCAATCGCATGGAGTGAATTTCCTGTGTGGCATGCCTAAGTGGAAAATGATCGAGGCTTCTGTTGAAAAGCAAAGTCTTATGGTGATGATCAAAGCACAGCCTGTGTGGCACAACTTTGTGTAACGTGAATTCGCGAGCCTCACACCCCGGTTGTGAACCAAAAACGGGAGACGGACCTCAGGGAGGGCATGCGTTTCTTTCTAGCTAGGGTGGTGTCAGTGACCTACCAGCCCTGACATTTATATACTTTTCACCTGTGTGGTTGTTGTTGTTGCGAGGCGCCTCGGTAATATCGGTTTTGGCCGATGCATTCTGGTCGGCAGACGGACCAGACTTACGCCCCAAAGGGCGGGGAAACGCAGTGTTCAGGATTTAAGTTTAATCCACATCGGTGGACCGGCCCTATCGCTCCAAGGGCCCACTTAATCTGGGTCCTAAGGCTCGGGCTAGAGAGTCTCGAATCGGAAGAGGACGATCCCTAGCCTCGGTTCATAGACGGAAACCCAAATTCCAAATACGTGACTTTGCGATTTTGATTGTATAACCTATATATGGCGACATAGTGGGATGGGGCGCTCATGCCGTCTATGATTGATACTTATGATTTGAAGTTGTTTTATACACTATGCACTTATAATAGTATCAAATGATTTGTTTTAAATGTATCAAGCATTCTTGGCTATTATAAGGTAAAAACCCTATCCTCCGGCTTGCGATTGCATTGTGTGATGGGAACTGGGTTTTATAATAGCTTCATTCTTCTTTAATTAGCATTGCGCTGTTTGTTTTATGCATACGTATTCTTGGGAGGAAACCCGTTCCGTGTTATACGGCATGGTCCCTTGATTTACCTAACTTTAAAAATGATGATTTACAACTGTTTTAATTCTCACACCAGTCACATGACTGACCTAGGGTTTATTGTTTTAACCTAAACTCTAGGTGCCCTTATTTTGACACGGGCAGCTAGTAGTTTTGGTTTTGCAGATTTATATTCACCGGATCCTAGATTACAGCCGGAACGATATCCGAAAAGGTTTGCATCCGTATATCTCTTCTAGTTGTGTATTGTATTATTTTACGCTATGATGTATTTAAATGTAATTTAAATCTCTGATATTTCTGTGTAATATTCATTTATACTCTGTATATACTAGTAATCTGATGCATTGTTGTAACATACAATGAAATGTTCTTTCGTCTGCGTTCTGTTGTGGCTTATTCTCGAACTATCCGCGCTTTCCCAACCGGGGAAGTTACGTGTTTTCACAGTGTATTCCTTTCAGTTGTATATTTGTAATATTTTTCCGCTACTATTTAAATGTAATTTGAAACTCTGATATTATTGTATTTCTATTATGGAATAAGTATTCATACTCTGTTACATTCTTGTACTCTGATGTAATTGTTGTAATCAGCAATAAAATGTTCTTCAGTTTGTGTTCTGATGTGTATTTTTCTCAAAGCAATCCATTCTTTCCTTTACTGGGAAGTTTGGGTCATCACAGGAAAGGAATTTGATTTTGAAAAGAGAGGAATGAGATTGAATGAAGGAGTAAAAATACGAGGACAAAAATAAAGGGTAGAAGCGATTCAAGTAGAATAAGAGGTAAAACTTGAATCAAATATAAAAAGAAACGTTAATAGATGGGATAACATTTGATGTCGTAAACATGTAAACGTTATGCTAATCATAATTTGTTTAAATTACAAAATAAATTTATTAGTTACATTAGTAAATAGTTAAAGTAACGTTAATTGCTATTCACTAAATTTTGAAACCAATCATTTAGAATTAAATGGTAACTAATTACAATAACTTTCCAATTGAATTGCCAGTCCAAAAAGTTGTTTTATTCATACAAATATAAACTAGCTTTTTACATATTTAGTTGGCATTATATAAAATCCGTATTTGCATGTATAAATCCTTGTTCACTCATTTTTGTTAAATGTTATTAATATCTAAATTTGGAAAATAATTTCAAGTAAACTTCTTTTGTAGTCAACCATTTTAATTTCCATTATGTTACACTTTTTTTAATAACATTTTATAGTTAAAGAATTCGACGAAACCAGTTTCGTTGGGACCGTAAGGTCCAGAGGTAGCTGTATACCAATTTTCGTGATTTTTGGGTATTGTATGTGGTCACAGGAATTTTTAGAGGACAAATAAAAGTAGCAATTGATTTTAATTGAATATAATATTCGAATTAAAAATATTAGAACTACCCTATAAGTACCAGTTCACCCTTCTAACCCTAAACCATTTTTCCCTATACCAGAACCCGACCTCCGTTTCTTTCTCTTCTTCAACATTGAAAAAAACTATCTCTCAAAATCAAAATAAAATAGAATATAATCTATAAATTCCCCAAATCAAGATTTATAGCTTCCTGAGATGTTTCTCATCGTTTGTATACGGTTTCTACTGGGTTTGGTGGCAAATTTCCATCGCTGGGTTATATACAGTGAAGCTAGGGTTGCGGAAATTGGGAGTTCGAAGCGTTGATTTGTGAATCCGAGGTTGCCATTCGGTTTGCAGCAGGATCTGGTGTGGGGTATGGAAGTTCGGTGGATTCCGGTTTGAATTAGTGTCGATGTCGACTGTTCAGCGTGTGTGAGTTCCTGGAAACCACGATAAGAGAATTTTGAGCGAGTTCCACAAATCGGGTATGGGAGCGAAGTGATTTGGAAGAGGAGTTTCATTGTATAATCCGTTTGGACTTTCGTTGAACGGTGAAGGAGCAGTTCGAAGGGGGAGCGTGGAAATGTCTTCAGCAGGTCCGTGAGTTTCAACGGAGCAATGGTGATTGAGTTTTATACTTTGAATACGGTTTGAAAGAGGAATTAAAGAGAAAACCATTAATGATTTTATTTGGATTTTTAATGAGAAGGAAAAGAGAATAAGGTGAAGGAAATTCGTGAATTTGGTGTTTGAAGAGGAGCAGGCCGCGTTCAAACCCTTTGGAGAAGTTGATATGAGCGGGTCGGGTATTTGAGGTTTGTTCGGGCTGAGAAGTTTAATGTAAGGTCCATTCAAATTATATAATTCAAGTTTTTAGTTTAATTAAATAGTGTATGAACTTCGAAAATTCATATCTTCGTCATACGATATCAGATTGACGAACCGTAAGTTGCGTTGGGACCGTATGGACAAGAGCTTCACAATGAAGCTAAGTGGAAGTGGATTGGAGCTCGTATGAATTTATGGCGAAATAAATTTTTTGATTCAAATCAAATAACAGTTTATCGTTCTTTAACGATGAACTGCAAATGTGAGTAAAACTCGCCAACTCTGAACAGTAATATTTTTATAACGTACTTTTAGAACTGCTAGATAATGATGACTGATTGCTGTGTGTTGATTTGGTTGATTGAACTGCTAGTCAGTTAGTTGATATTATATATATACACAAATATATATGTATAAACCGTTAAATATATGTTGATGTTGTTTATCAGAACATTTCATATCGAAATGAAATTGATGTATATTATACTGTGCAACATCTGTGGATACGGGGATACAGGTTGGAGGGATCCGACTGGATTCCTCAACATTTATTTTACTATTTCATATATTGTGATATATGATGTGATGTATATCTATTATAGGTTATGTGTGTTAGAATGATATGGATCATTTGTTATTCGATATTTTAAATATCATAAGAAACCCTGGGATGTAAAAAGGAATATTTCAATGTATATTGAAATAAAGGGATTTTATAAAATCAACCGATTTTATAAAAGGAAGTAAATTTGAAAATAATGCATTTATAAAATCATAGGATATTATAAAGGAGGATATTTGTTTAGAAAATAAATAGGATATTATAAAAAGGAAAACGTTATTAAAAGGGAATCTGTATAAGTGGAGAAACTTTGTTAAAGGACATTTTTTTTAAGTGAAGAACCGTTACTAAAAGTAAATCTTTATAAATGAATAAACATTGTTAAAAGGGAAAATCTTTGTAAATCAATAAAGTAATCGAATATTAGTATTCAAAAGGAGTTAATCAAAAAGGAGTTGAATCAAATAAGTTATTCAATAAGAGTTAACCAGTTAGAGTTAATCAGTTAGAGTTAATCAGTTAGAGTTAATCTATTAGTGTTATTCGAATAAGAGTTAATCAAATAGAGTTAAAACAATATTAGAAACTGACTAGAGATTAGTTAAGTCGAATGGTTCTCTGAGTGTTGATCTGATGTTGGTTTCGGCCTTCGGGGTTTATACTTAGAGAATTGTTCTCTTACTAGTTTACAGTTAGGGACTAATGGTTGTGGAAGAATAGTGATACGTGAATAAGCTATGGAAATGTTTTCCAGTGTTAATAACGTATATTTTCTAATCATAGAAAATAAGGAAATATGTGTATATATATATATATGTTGGATGATTTGATCGATAATTCCATTTGGAAATAAGATCGTTGTGTGAACACCGACATGTTTTTATTTGATAGTTAAATCACAGACTATCAAAGTTTTGACCATTTTAACGTTATTAATATGGAGAGACCGGTTGGATTCTTATCCAAAGAACCACTCTGCATTGGCATAAGCATTGCGAATATGCCAAAGAAAATTGAAGACGGAGTAAAGTGCAAGGGCTGTTGTATAAATCTTAGATAACAATGGACTAAGATGTATGTACTGAATAGTGCCTTCAGTTTCATTCAATCCCAGAACGAACGTATATGGACGAGTGTCAGACAGAGTATTTCCAATGATCGAATGGGTTGGTTTGTATAAATATATATGGTTGCAACGGATTTATTCCCTTAGAATAACATCCAGAATATTTGTGTAAACCAATTAATGATTAACGGATTTGATAATGTGACATTCAAAGTGATCGTGTTATAAATGAATGGAAAGTAATCGTAACCTATGGCCTCAACAACCAGGAAATGACAAAAATCGGGCAGGCAGCATGGCTAAGTCGGTCGCTCCGAAGTAGGGTGTATAATCCCCTATCTAGAGAATATTCATTTGCTTCTTAAATCTATCAATGTTGTCCCATACATATATACGGGGAACTGTTGCTTATTCCAGCCGTTGGTGATATACATTTGATACACTCAAGCAAAATGATTGGTCGGTCATATGTGGCTGAGTTGCAAGATGTTCTTGTTGAACTCCAGTGTATCGTTCCTAGAGTACACTAATCGGAAGGTGGTTCCATACCTTGTCATAGTTGGAAATCCATTACCCAATACGTGCTTGCGGTTTGATTTGTATACTATATATATGTAGATTGTGAGATGAATGCGTTTCTGCTAGATGATTATTATATTGTGGTTGATAGACATTATTATAATATCAAAGGGTTTTTGATATAAAGATATTTTGGATTCTCATGAGGGAAAAATCCGTTCCGTTATATGGCGTGATCTTATGAGACATCGTTTACTAGTTCAAATTGTTTCAAACTGTTTTACTCATACCAGTCCCATGACTGACCCGGAGATTATTTTGTTTTGTTCTACCTAAACTCTTGGGTGCCTAAATTTGTACGGGCAGTCAAGTAGTTCAGGATTTTATAGATCTATCTAAAGGAGATTGGAGCAGGAGGCTTCAGCGTTAGTTATATAGAGTTTTGTTCTGCTGTGTTGTAAGTGTTGTACTCTGAAATGTTATTGTATACATATACTATTTGTATTTCAAAAGTTATGTTATATTTTGTTCGTTCCGCTGTGAGATTCGTGGTTACTCTGATGATGATGTTCTTCTTCTTCTTCTTCTATTCTAATAGTTCTATATTATCTATCCTCACCCTCTATCTTCTTTCTATTAATTTATTGAATTTCCAGTGCAATTTGGGGTTGGACTTGTGTTATTTGGTAGCTCAAATTGGACCGGATTTTCGGGTCATTACAGTTGGTATCCGAGCTTAAGGTTAAGTGAATTACCTTGGCTCTGTGGCGTGACTCAGTAGAGATAGGGTTAGTAATGCCCTAGATTGAATTGAGCGTATATATACGAGTGAATGTATTTTCTATTTGATATAAAAATTTGTTTTATATTGAGTAGATTTATTGGTGGAGTTCTTTGTGGATTCTGGTCGATGGTGGGGCACCTTAATATCGATAAGGGTTTCTAAACACTCGAATACAACGGGTCGACACAGTATGTTTTGAAAACGGGTGAATGAAGTAATTTTACCCGAATTATATTTTGATATAAAGAATGGTTAAGATTTGAATCATTATAGTATATTGGATGTGTTGGTTGTTATTTAATCGAATGAGATTATAATTGAAATGGTTATATAAATGACCAAGTAGAATTCATATAAGTGTATTATATGAGAATTTTAAAATCCTCGGAGATTTTAAATGTGTTTACAAACATTGGAAGGATATTTTGAAATGGTTTCAAAATGGGAAATGTTTAAGAATGGTTTTGAAAATGATATAGTATTGAACTCACTTTTATAACTGGAAAATAACCCTGTTGAGTGTGGCCTCATCATCAGTGTTCATTTTCGAGTTGCTAAGTGACGGATTACTACCAATGATTTTGTTTTTTAATTTTTTTGAGAAAACAAGTGGTTTAGAAATTCAAATGTTTTGAATTGGTATTATGATTTCAAATTGATTTGAAATAAACCCAGGGATTTAAATTCTAGAATGAGATGGTAAAAGTGAATAATAAACTAAAATTTAACTTGAACTAAGTTAAATAAAAATTTGATTTGATTAGTGAATAATCTGGAATGGTATTGGAATTGGTGAGTTAGAATTTTGAAAATCGAGAATGGAACTCGAGTTAAGAATGAGATGTGATTTGAGTATATAAACTGTTTGGAGTTTTTTGGTATGGCATGATATATGCAGAATTGGTAACAGGTGCAAAGTGATATAATGAAATACCCGACAAAAAGGTACAAGTTTATATTTCATATGAATTTTGTGATTTATGAGCCGATTTGGCAAGCCGCTTGGCTGTTTGATTTTCTTTTGGTTGGAGAAGTCCTAGAGATGCGAGTTGTGGTTTTACCGTTAGGGCTGTACAAAAGAGGTTATGGCGAAATTATCCGAAAATTTGAAGTGTTAGAAAATTTTCAGAATTTTTGAAAATTTTAGTTAGTTGGAATGAATAAATATTTTAGTCGATATTAATTGGTTCAGTTGAAATCAGAAATAAGGGGTAAACAAATCTTAGGAATTCCAATAGATAGGGTCGTCCTCTAATTTAGCAATTTCGAGGACGAAATTATTTTAAGTGGGGAAGAATGTAATGACCCGCATTGTCAGAGGTATTATAATTAATTTATTTAATTATATAAATATTGATATAGTGAATTAAATAGAGGTTTAATTAAATAATATGGAATAATTAATTTAATTAAATAATAGAATAATATATTTAATGCGGAAATAATCAAAAATATCGGAAATCACAATATTTTGTGAACAGGGTTATCCCTTAGAATTAATTCAGCTTGGAGTTGAATTATATTGATGAATATATTCAATCGATGTCAGTTTGAAATGTGGAATTATAATATAATTAAAATAGTTCGCTATTTGGCGATTTGAACTTCAACTGAATATACGGGGTTCGTTTTAAATCGGATTTCTGTGAAACAAGAAATTTTGTGTGGAGTGGTGAAGTATATCTTTCTAGTGGAAGAGAAATATCGGGATTTTGTCGTGTAGATTTTGATGTATGTCCAAATCAAATTCTCAGAAATGCAGCGCCCTGACCATAATTATTTAATTATATTTTATATAAGGATTTAAATAGAAATCGAACATCAATATAACTCTGACGATGTAATATCGAGTTGTAAATTCATACAGGAATATTCTGGAGCTGTAGGGTATGCCACTGTGAATATAGATGATAATATCTATTTTTAAATATTAAATTTAATTATATTTAAATATATTTATATATTTAAATGGGTCATCCAGAGCTTTAAAAATAGCCAATTTTGCAAATGACCTCAGAATTCGACGAAACTAATTTTTTTGGATCCGCAGTGTCAAATTATTGCTAGATTTCTAGTTTCATGATTTTTAGAGTCACTGTGTGGCTGTACGAATTTTTAGAGTGAAAACAGTCAGTATTTTGACGGTTAAAAATACGCTGTGTGAGCAAACGGAGTCGGAATTCGACGAAACCAGTTTCGTTGGGACCGTGAGGTCGAGAGGTAGCTGTTAACCAATTTTCGTGATTTTTGGGTATTGTATGTGGTCACAGGAATTTTTAGAGGACAAATAAAAGTAGCAGTTGATTTTAATTGAATATAATATTCGAATTAAAAATATTAAAACTACCCTATAAGTAATCGTTCACCCTTCTAACCCTAAACCAATTTTCCCAATACCAGAAACCGGCCTCCGTTTCTTTCTCTTCTTCAACGTGGAAAAAAACCATCTCTCAAAATCAAAATAAAATAGAATATAATCTCTAAATTCCTCAAACCAAGATTTATAACTTCCTGAGAGGTTTCTCATCGTTTGTATATGGTTTCTACTGGGTTCGGTTGTAAATTTCCGTCGCTGGGTTATAGACAGTGAAGCTAGGGTGTCGGAAATTGGGAGTTCGAAGCGTTGATTAGTGAATCTGAGGTTGCCATTGGGTTTGCTGTAGGATCTGGTGTGAGGTATGGAAGTTCGGTCGATTCCGGTTTGAATTAGTTGCGATGTCGACTGCTCAACGTGTGTGAGTTCCTAGAAACCGCGATGAGAGGATGTTGAGCGAGTTCCACAAATCGGGTACGGGAGCGAAGTGTTTTCGAAGAGGAGTTTCATGGTATAATCCGTTTGGACTTTCGTTGAACGGTGAAGGAGTAGTTCGAAAGGGGAGCGTGGCAATGTCTTCAGCAGGTCCGTGAGTTTCAACGGAGCAATGGTGATCGAGTTTTATACTTTGAAAACGGTTTGAAAGAGGAATTAAAGAGAAAATCATTTGTGATTTTATTTGGATTTTTAATGAGAAGGAAAAAGAGAATAAGTTGAAGGAAGTTCGTGAATTTGGTGTTTGAAGAGGAGCAGGCCACGTTCAAACCCTTTGGAGAAGATGATATGAGCGGGTCGGGTATTTGAGGTTAGTTCGGGCTGAGAAGTTTAATGTAAGGCCCATTCAAATTATATAATTCAAGTTTTTAGTTTAATTAAATAGTGTATAATCTTCGAAAATTCATATCTTCATCATACGATATCAGATTGATGAACCGTAAGTTGCGTTGGGACCGTATGGACGAGAGCTTCACAATGAAGCTGACTAGAAGTGGATTGGAGCTCGTATGAATTTATGGTGAAATAAATTGTTTGATTCAAATCAAATAACAGCTTATCGTTCTTTAACGATGAACTGCAAATATGAGTAAAACTCACCATCTCTGAACAGTTATATTTTTATAACGTACTTTTAGAACCGTTAGATAATGATGACTGATTGTTGTATGTTTATTTGGTTGATTGAACTGCTAGTCAGTTAGTTGATATTATATATATACACACACAAATATATATATAAATCGTTAAATATATGTTGATGTTTTTTATCAGAACATTTCATATTGAAATGAAATTGATGTATATTATACCGTGTAACATCTGTGGATACAGGGATACAGGTTGGAGGGATCCGACTGGATTCCTCAACATTTATTTTACTGTTTTCATATATTGTGGTATATGATGTGATGTATATCTATTATAGGTTATGTGTGTTAGAATGATATGGATCATTTTGTTATTCGATATTTTAAATATCATAAGAAACCCTGGGATGTAAAAAGGAATATTTCAATGTATATTGAAATAAAGGGATTTTGTAAAATCAACCGATTTTATAAAAGGAAATAAATTTGAAAATAAAGCATTTATAAAATCATAGGATATTATAAAGGAGGATATTTTTTTAGAAAATAAATAGGATATTATAAAAAGGAAAATGTTATTAAAAGGGAATCTGTATAAGTGGAGAAACGTTGTTAAAGGACATTTTTTAAGTGAAGAACCGTTACTAATAGTAAATCTTTATAAATGAATAAACATTGTTAAAAGGGAAAATCTTTGTAAATCAATAATGTAATCGAATATTAGTATTCGAAAGGAGTTAATAAAAAAGGAGTTGAATCAAATAAGTTATTCAATAAGAGTTAACCAATTAGAGTTAATCAGTTAGTGTTAATCAGTTAGAGTTATTCAATTAGAGTTATTCGAATAAGAGTTAATCAAATAGAGTTAAAACAATATTAGAAACTGACTAGAGATTAGTTAAGTCGAATGGTTTTCTGAATGTGGATCTGATGTAGGTTTCGGCCTTCAGGGTTTATACTTAGAGAATTGTTCTCTTACTAGTTTACAGTTAGGGACTGATGGTAGTGGAAGAATAGTGATACATGAATAAGCTATGGAAATTTTTTCCAGTGTTAATAACGTATATTTTCTAATCATAGAAAATAAGGAAATATGAATATATATATATATGTTGGATGATTTGATCGATAATTCCATTTGGAATTAAGATCATTGTGTGTACACCGACATGTTTTCATTTGATAGTAAAATCATAGACTATCAAAGTTTTGACCATTTTAATGTTAATTTGGAGAGACCGGTTGGATTCTTATCCAACGAACCACTCTATATTGGCATAAGCGTTTCGAATATGCCAAAGAAAATTGAAGACGGAGTAAAGTGCAAGGGATGTTGTATAAATCTTAGATAACAATGGACTAAGATGGATGTACTTAATAGTGCCTTCAGTTTCGCAATCCCAGAACGAACGTATATAGACGAGTGTCTGACAGAGTATTTCCAATGATCGAATGGGTTGGTCTGTATAAATATATATGGTTGCAACGGATTTACTCCCTTAGCATAACATCCTGAATATTTGTGTAAACCAATTAATGATTAATGGATTTGATAATGTGACATACAAAGTGATCGTGTTATAAATGAATGGAAAGTAATCGAAACCTCTGGCCTCATCAACCAGGAAATGACAAAAATCGGGTAGGCAGCATAGCTAAGTCGGTTGCTCCAAAGTAGGGTGTATAATCACCTATCTAGAGAATATTCCTTTGCTTCTTAAATCTATCAATGTTGTCCCATACATATATACGGGGAACGGTTGCTGATCCCAGCCGTTGGTGATATACATTCGATAAACTCAAGCGAAATGAGTGGTAGGTCATGTGTGGCTGAGTTGCAAGATGTTCTTGTTGAACTCCAGTGTATCTATCCTAGAGTACACTGATCGGAAGGTGGTTCCATACCTTATCATAGTTGGAAATCCATTACCCTGTACGTGCTTGCGGTTTGATTTGTATATTATATATATGTAGAACGTGAGATGAAAGCGTTTCTGCTAGATGATTATTATATTGTGGTTGATAGACATTATTATAATATCAAAGGGCTTTTGATATAAAGATATTTTGGATTCTCATAAGGGAAAAACCCGTTCCGTTAAACGACGTGGTCTTATGAGATATCGTTTACTAGTTCAAATTGTTTTAAACAGTTTTACTCATACCAGTCCCATGACTGACCCGGGGTTTATTTTGTTTGTTCTACCTAAACTCTTAGGTGCCTAAATTTGTACGGGCTGTCAAGTAGTTCAGGATTTTACAGATCTATCTAAAGGAGCTTGGAGCAGGAGGCTTCAGCGTTAGTTATATAGAGTTTTGTTCCGCTGTGTTGTAAGTGTTGTACTCTTAAATGTTATTGTATACATATACTGTTTGTATTTCAGAATTTATGTTATATTTTATTCGTTCCGCTGTGAGATTCCTGGTTACTCTGATGATGATGATCTTCTTCTTCTATTCTAATAGTTCTGTATTATCTATCCTCACCCTCTATCTTCTTTCTATTAATTTCGTGAATTTCCAGTGCAATTTGGGGTTGGACTTGTGTTATTTCGTCAGCTCAAATTGGACCGGATTTTCGGGTCATTACAGTTGGTATCCGTGCTTAAGGTTAAGTGAATTACCTTGGCTCTGTGGCGTGACTCAGTAGAGATAGGGTTAGTAATGCCCTAGATTGAGTTGAGTGTATATATACGAGTGAACATATTTGTTATTTGATATAAAAATTTGTTTTATATTGAGTAGATTTATTGGTTGAGTTGTTTGTGGATTCTGGTCGATGGTGGGGCACCACACCTTTGCATATGTTTTGGGACATACACACACACACACACACCCCTTTGCATTAGTTTTGGGACATACACACACACACTTTTGCATATGTTCATTTGAACATTAGAAATCCTTAAGGACAATTAATGCTAGTGGTTGTTGGATGAGTAGATGGATGTGGATGGTAGGATACATCCTTCTTAACTTGGAGATTTCGAGGACGAAATCCTTTAAGTAGGGGAGAATGTAACACCCCATAATTTTAACAACATCAACGAGGAAAAATTAAAGAATAATTAATTTAATATTCAGAATTAAGAAAAATGGACTATGCCATTGCATCCGTCTCGTAATTCTGGTCAAGATAGACATTTGGTTTGCGTAAAACGGACACCGTATGAAGAAGTTATGAAGGTTCGAAGTTTTTATATGTGCAAGATAATTATATATATATATATATATATAATTAATCAAAAAATTAGAAAACAGTTCAAAATTCGAAATTTCAGTGAGTGGCAAAAATCCCGCCTAGGGATGTCGACCCCTGGGTCGACCTCCCTAGGGCTGATGGGGCTAAGTCAGCTCTGGGGCTGGCAGCTATAAATATAGCCTCATTTCTCTTGTTTTCTTCACTGAAAATCAGTGGAGGCCTAAATGTTGTTGGTGCCTAGACTGAATCAAATCCTTTTCTTCTTCTGCAATCAAGTTTAGAGATTAAAGTGTAAATTTGAGATTCAACCTTCACTTTTCTCCTTCTATTGTTCTAATTCTGAACACTGTGAGTTTTAAGTTACTTTTAGATTTAAATAACTAAGAAGTAAATAATGATACGACTGTAATTCGGATCTATGCCTGTAATCTCTTGAATCATTTCAGATCTGTAATAAACTTGTGAATCTATGATATTCTGACATACTATGACTTGGATCTTAACCTTTATTATGTCAGATCTACCTGTAACACCCCACTTCCATTAATGTCACTCACAAAGGGAACGCATCAATGTCCATGAAGCGTTATTGTTGTATAGAACAGATAAATTACAAGAATAAAAAAAAACACAACAGATGATAAAACTTATTTTATTTCATCATAACTCAAAACGAGTTTACATAAGTAGTTTCCAAAACCATTACAACAGGATCAGTAGTCTTTTCCAAAAACTTCAAAGTACATAAATAAGCAAATAATTAAATAACATAAATGCATAAATCCCCACTGAGCATGAGCAAAGCCATAAAGATGAGAGAGTCCCAAGCAATACATCTACTATCTTCAAGCAACTGAAAGAAATCGGCACTAAGCTGTAGTATTCCCTCCTTGCAAACCTGAGGGGGGGGGGAAAGCAAGGAAAGAGATGGAAAGAAAAAGGGGTCAGACATAAAGTCTGGCGAGTGCGATAACTTTAATAATATAATTATCAAAATAACTAGGCTAAGGCATAAGCTGGAAAATAAGGAAATGACTGTGAACAATTAGGTATGACAGAACAAAATGAGGAAATAAGATGAACCAAGATAACGTTAAAGGCGCCCCTAATCATTATAAGATAATTACTACACTACACCACCACTAGTCACCCTAAAGGTTGATCCCTCCTACAAAACTTAATAATGATAATGGTAGTTTAGTGTACCCCTAGCTACCTTCATATGTTCCATCTGCCCCTATCTCCACTAGGTGTACCCACTACCCCCATTCGATCGGATCTCTAATTCGTAGATACCCATGCTGGCCCCACAGCGGGGTGTATCACTCCCCAAAGTGGCAACCCGATACAACCAAAAATGCAGGGCTTATATCTACACGATGCAACAACGTCTTACCTGCTAGCCCGGGCCCATACACGCATATGAACCCGTTGGACTTGCGTTGCCACCGTTGACCCGTTTTGACCTCTTACAATCAAATCTAGTACACATGTCCCGTCGTCGACTTAGGTCGAGCCCACAAAGACACTTAATGGGTTACTGGTTTGAAAAGGGCCCCCATGCATGACGCAAGCTTTCCACCTATGCTTGGTCCCCTGTAAGGTTTTTCCCCACTTAACCCCATTCTTATTCATGTCTTCTTACATGTTTCAATCTTGGTTAGGTGCATCTAATCGTATTTCAAATGCCACCCAAGGCACCCACTAAATTCCACATGCCACCCAAGGCACCCAATTAACCCCCTCATGTCCCACTACATGTTTATTTGGTTAAGTGTTTCTTAATTCATTAAGCCATAACCTTGTAAAGACCTCCCACATTAGACTGGCATTTGTGGCAGCGGGATTTGCCGGGCGGGTCCGGGCAGTCTTACACCACAAATGAGCCTAACCTCGTGTCTTTACAACTATTACACATTTAATTTATGCCTAAGACCTCCCACATTAGACTGGCATTTGTGGCAGCTGGATTTTGACGGGCGGGTCCGGGTAGTCTTACACCACAAAAGAGTCTAACCTCGTGTCTTAGGCGATTAATTATACCTAATTAATTACCCCCAATTTGAATTAATTTCCCTATTCAAATTGCCAATCAATTACAAATTTAACTATGTCCATAATTGACTCAATTATGTCCATCTATTTATGGTATATAAAATTATACCAATTAACATCACATTTAAGGCATTTATGCCAATTCTCAATATTAAATCTTTTAATATTATCACATTGCCCCACGTTGTACGTTTGTTCATTTAACGTAAAATATAAGTTAGGCTTGAATAGTCTAACTTATGGAATAAAGAGAAAACATCACAACATGCATAGAATAAAAACTAGATCTAAACATAAGGGGTGAACTTGCATGTGTGAATAAGGTTTTTCAGCTAAAACTTCCATAGGCCAAAGTTACAAACTTGCATAAACTATGGATGTCATAGATGTAATCATAAGGTGTAAACTTGCATAGGCAATAGTCACAAACTTGCATAAACTATGGATGTCATAGATCTAATCATAATGTGTAAACTTGCATAGGCAATAGTCACAAACTTACATTACACGATTCATAATCCAATATATATATATATATATATATATATACTTGCATATGTTATTTATACAACATAAACTATGATGTAAATTTGCATCCAACTCACACATGTCATAGCCTAACTTTAGACCCTATTTACACATAAAATAGATGTCATGAAACATGTAAGGTTGTATATGATTCTCACTAACTTGCATATGATTCATATCTAAATTAACATCTAAACTTGCATACATACATATGATTTAACATATGAATTAGTTCCAACAACATAACCAAACTAGCATATGAAACATCATTATGAATTGATTGTACATAAGCCAACAATTAACATAGATTTACAACATAGATGATAACGTCACAGCTTTACAACATAGATAATAACATCATAGATTTAAAACATAGATAATAACATCATAAATTTACAACATAGATAATAACATACGGTCAATGATTCACAACATAATCATATAATCCAAATCATAGCTCAATCCAATTAAATTGTTAATTATCTTATTGAAGAAATCGAACTCACAAAAAAAGAAGGTCTTGCATTCTGAAATCTGAGTTCTGAAATTGATTTAGCTCGCCTTTGTAGTAGATTCGTTATTGTTTAGATTAGAGTTGAATGGAACTGAATTGATTAGCTTCGTTTTCCCTCTAGTTGGTGGCGGCTACTCTAGGTTACAAGATGACATCATGACGGCCATGATTCAGATTTTATTTTATTCTAGGGTTAGAGGCTACCCGTGTTTATATGGAATTTTAATTTAATTACTGCCGTCAGATGATCTTAGGGTTAATCAAAACCACTCATTCAGGATACGGTGACACCTCAACCCTAATGACTCAGCAAGGAGTCATAAAGGACTCAGCAATGAGTCACAATATCGATCAGATTGCACCAGAAAGCTGTGCAGGCTTTCTGCTCAGCCTGGGTGCACTTGGCAGGTGCGCTAGTGCCACTTTTGTACAGGCGCATTTCCCAAGTGCGCCAATGCAATTATATATATATATATATATATATATATATATATATATTCTGATTCTTCCACCTAACTTCGTTCGTCCAAACCTCCTTCATCCTATAGCTGTTTCACGCAAACTCGGACTCTATCTCAACCAGAATTCCGAGACGAACACAATGGCGCAACCCGTTTCCCTTAATTCTCACATATGAGATTAATTATTCTTGAATTTATTTAATTCGATTATTCAAAAATTCGGGGTGTTACATTCTCCCCTACTAGCAACCAATCATCCATCTACTCAACATTCAACCACTAGCAACCATGGTCCTTAAAAGATTCCTAATGTTTTTCATGTAAATATGCATAGTGTGTGTATATGTCCGTATACTAATGCTAAATCAGGCGGTCCACTGATTCGGTCGACCTCCTTAATGCAAATAATGATAGTGCCATGTATCCATCATGTATGCAAATAACCCTATACATATCATTACTACATGTGTGCACAACCATCCATTTAAATGCAACATCCATATGATACACACATTCAAATTACATTCATTTTACTAAATACATCCATTTATATGCAATATGCAATATGAAAGTGACTGAGCCGATCTAGTGCCTAAAGTGTGTGTATATGCATCCACGAGCAACCACTAGCAAACACTTGCATCCACATGCATCCATCATACATAACATATCTCAAACACATGTTTCAACCATAGGACTACACTATCTAAAGGTCAAAGATACCAGCAAGAGGACATACTAAGTATAAAACAAGTACAAGGTAAGCGATAAAGGAGAAATTAAAAGACATACCCTCAAAAAGAAAAGGGTACAATGAACGCATCTTCTCTTCCGTCTCCCAAGTAGCGTTGCTCTCATCATCTCCCCATTGCACTTTGACTAGCTTGACCTCTCGATTCTTTAACTTCTTAATCTCTGACCCAAGAATGCATGTAGGAGCTCGTCGAATCGTCGCTTCACGCTCTATCTCCACCTCTCTAAGCAAGCTCGGCTCTACCACTTAGGTGGTCTTGTGAAAGAATTTCCTCAAATGTGATACATCGAATACGTCGTGTACACCACTAAGTCTTTCAGGCAACTCCACTCTATATGCCATCTGTCCAATCCTCTCCTTAATAGGAAATGGCCCTACGAACCTTGGTGCTAACTTCCCAACGGACCCAAAGAGAACATCATTCCGTAATGGAGACACCTTGAAAAAGACCATGTCCCCAATATGCAACTTAAGATCTGTCCTCCTCTTGTCCGCATAAGATTTCTGCCTATCTTGCACCATCTTCATCCTCCTTCGAATTAAATCGATCTTTTCCGAAGTCTCTCTAATCATATCGGGCCCAAGTAAGATCTTATCCGTAGATTCCCACCAACATGTAGGTGAACGACACGGCCGTCCATAAAGAGCTTCAAAAGGTGCCATACCAATGCTAGACTGAAAGCTATTATTATTTGCGAACTCTACCAAAGGAAGATGCTCCTCCCATGTACCTCCGAGGTCTAAAACACAAAGCCTCAAAAGGTCCTCTAGAATACGATTCACCCTCTCGGTCTGGCCGTCCGTCTAAGGATGATATGCGGTGCTCAAACATAACTGAGTCCCTACCGCCTCTTGCAAGCTCTTCCAAAACTCGCTAGTAAAGATAGCATCGCGATCTCTCACTATGCTAGAAGGAACACCATGCAAACGAACTATCTCTCGAATATATACGGAGGCTAACCATGGAGCAGTCCTCTTACTCTTCACGGGAATGAAATGGGCGCTCTTAGTAAGTCTATCTACCACGACCCAAATCTCTGTATTACCCTTCCTCGATCTCGGTAACCCATCAACAAAGTCCATCGAGACACTCTCCCACTTCCATTGTGGGAGCTCCAATGGGTGAAGCAACCCACTGGGCTTCTTTTGCTCTGCTTTTACTTGTTGGCATACCAAGCATCTAGCGACAAACTCGGCCACATCCTTCTTCATACCGCCCAAAAGTAAATTCATCTCATGTCCATGTACATCTTGCCCCCGTGGGATGAATGGTCATTTTTGAACGATGTGCATCATCAAGAATGGTCTTCCTTAAGTCCTCGTCTCGTGGTACACAAAGTCTACCGTCCCAACGTAACCAACCAATATCATCTAGGGTATACCTACTGAGATGGCTCGATGACTCCCCCTTATGAGCTTCTCTACTAACTCTACCAATTGTGGGTCATCTCGCTCTGCCTCACCAATCCGTCCCAAAAGCGTATGTCTGACCTCTAAGGATGCTAGCAAACCGAGTACAAAGTCAATGGAAGGTCTGAAGTCAAACATAGAGATGAACTCTAAGCTTCGCCGCTCAACAAACAATGGACTCAAGGACAACTTTTTCCTAATTAAGGCATCTGCTATCATGTTACCCTTGCCAGGGTATATACTATCTCGAAATCGTAGGATGCTAAGAATTCCATACACCTTTGCTTCCTTAAGTTTAAGTCCTTCTGAGGGAACAAATATTTTAGTGATTTGTGGTCTGTAAACAATTCTGATTTCTCGCCAAGAAGATAATGGCGCCAAGACTTAAGCGCGAAAACAATAGGGGCCAACTCTAGGTCATGCGTAGGGTAATTTCTCTCATGTACTCTCAGCTGCCTTCCTCCATAGGCTATTACCCTTCCCTCTTGCATTAAGACTGCACCTAGTCCTATCCCACAAGCATCGGTATAAACGGTAAATGGCTTACTCCCATATGGCAACACTAAGTCTGGGGCTGTGGTCAGAGCTCTCTTTAAACGTTGGAATGCATCATCACAATCTACGTCACACTTAAAAACTAGGTTCTTCTTCTTTAAGCGTTTTAATGGGGCTGATATTTTTGCGAAGTCCTTGATAAACTTCCTATAGTAGCCAGCCAACCCCAAGAAACTTCTTACCTCGGTAGCATTTTTAGGGACCTTCCAATCTTGGATGGCCACCACCTTCGCGGGATCCACATCTATCCCTTCTTTGGAAACCACGTGCCCTAAGAATCACACTTCCTTCCTCCAAAAGTGACATTTAGAAAATTTAGCTTTAAGGTTATGCGCTCGAAGGGTCTCCAATACTTCCCTAAGATGTAGGGCATGCTCTTCCTCGCTCTTAGAAAAGACCAAGATGTCACCCACAAAGACCACCATGAATTTTTTAAGGTACTCCCTAAACACCCTACTCATCAAGTCAACAAAGTATGCGGGGGCGTTTGTCAAACCGAAGGGCATCACAAGCCATTCATAGAAACCGTCCGGAGTCCCAATGGCAGTCTTGTCTTTGCTATCCTCAACCACTCTCAGCTGATGGAAACCAGTGTCTAAGTCCAACTGCGAAAACACTGAGGCGCCAAATAACTGATCGAAGAGATCGTCAATCCTCGGCAGTGGGTACCTATTCTTCTTAGTAAGTTTATTAAGTTCTCTATAGTCCACACAAAGTCTAAGGGACTCATCCTCCTTTGTGGCAAATACTACTGGAGAACCCCACTCCGATATACTACATCTTATGAACCCTTTCTCAAGCAACTCCCCTACTTGCTTATTGAGTTCCCTCCTCTCACGAGGAGCCATGTGGCGTACTGGCAGAGATACTGGTTTTGCATTGTCTACAAGATAAATACGAAAGTCTATCTCACGTTTTGGGGGTAGACCGCTCACCTCATCGAAGACATCAACATATTCACGGACTATACGAACAGAATGTAAATCATCATTGTATGCGTCAAGTGACTCAAGATAACTAAGCATCACCGGTCCTCTAGGGCCACAAGAAATGTCAAGGGTCTTTCCAGTACGAGTCAACAATTTTACTACTGTTAGACCCAAAAGTGGTTCTAACACCCAAATTGATTAAAAGCAAGATGAAATGAGATAAAAACAAAAATGAACACGCAGGATTTATAGTGGTTCGGCGAAGAAATGCCTACGTCCACTTATCTTTCACTATATTCAATAATTCAGTTGCAAATACAATGTTAGATTCACTCAATTCCACTCACAACTCACTTATGCTCACTCAATTGACTAAAACAAAGAATGAAAGATAATTTGGATTCTCCGGGAGTAATGGAGTTCGGATGATGGAGGTAGTTAAATTCTCAAAGTGCTGAAAAAAGATCCTTCTCTTTGTCTCCAGACGGGGTATTTATAGGTGTGAATTTGCTTGAAACTTGATCCGGGTCGGGGCCACGTGTCATCCATCGCACTCTCTTTGGGTTCGGATGAACTATCATGTTGACAACGCATCAAAGGGAAGGACGTTATGGGTAGGAACTGGTCATAGCCGGTCCGGATATCCAGGCGCTTTTGCAGGAGAATAACATGGATTATGGGTTCGGATCGGAGACACGCAGATAAGGGGTTCGGATCGGGATACCCGATCCGAACCGGATTGGCTTGGGTGCGACTCTCCTTCTTTAATCTGCTCCGCTCCGTTCCATTTTCGTGGCAAACAGGTGGCTTTCCGATCCATTCGAGATTTAGTTGCCCTCCGATCTGATTAGATATGCCTTACCAATCTACTCAGTAAGAGTTCACCGATCCGAACAGAGGACTCTATCCGACCCGAACCGATATGTTGCTCTGATCCGACCCGAACAACTGCAGCTATCAATCTGGATTGTAGTGTTTTCTCCCATCCGAACTGAAGTCTTCTAATTAAAAATTCCCTTCAATGTCTGGTTTCTTGACTTTGTGTTGCCTAGTTCACAAAGTAGGCTAACATTTTGCCCCCTCAAAGGATGCTTCTGTTGTATAAGAAGCGTGCTTTGATGTTATTTGAATGCTAGTCCTTGAGTCGGAACAGTTAGAAAGTCACTTCTGTTCGTTTGTGAAGATGCGTTGCTTCATGAAGACATGTCTCTTATCGCTTACATATATGTCGTGAAATACTTGATTCGTTTTCTTCATTTTTGAGTCAAGTCCAGAAGTTCTTCTCGACACATAGTATTCTTCTCAGGTATGTTCTTTTCTAGTTTTTCTTTTAAATCCAGTTCGAATGCTAGAGAAATGCACAGATTTCTACTCGGTTCGGATGCTAGAGGAACGTACAGATCTCTATCCGGCTCGGATGCTAGAGGAATGCACAGATTTCTACCCGGTTCGGTGTCTGACTCGAGCACCTTTTTTTTTCCTGTTTCGCTTTGCACTCGGTTGATGGGCCAGAAGGTGTGGGCTAGCTTGGACTCGGTCCGAACGGAGTAAAACACGGGGAATACAAAGAGCCATCTCACGTCTTATATAAACTCGACCACCCAAACCCTTCTACCTTCTTTACTCCCATAATTCTTGTTCTCCCAGTTTTACACCGAAACCCCACTTCCTAAAAAATCTAAAATCTCCAAACTCCTTGTTTCAATCTTCGAATAAAACATCTAGGTATTTTGAATCTTCGATTATTTATGTAATAACTAACTTTAACTAGGACTTGCGGTTAAATCGAGCGGTTGGAGTGTGGTATTTGTTGAACTCCGACGCCTGGATCTCCTCCACCGTTTACCATCGTCGTTGATCGCGTCTCCGCCGTCTCGAGGTAGCAACGGGGGTCATTTGGATCCAGCGTTAAACATTCAAGCACATAAACGCTTAATTTTGTTTGGGTCTAATGAAATTTGAAGACGAGAAAGGGGAGAATAGGAACTGGGTTCGGTTCGGGTTAGGAAGTGCTGAAGCAGCAGAGGGGAGGACAAGTTCATATGTTAGGATCGGGTCGGAATGAAATGCGATGTGGAGAAAGCCATGCTTGTCCGACCAGGTCGGGTCGGGGGAAAAGATAGAGAAAGGGAAAGGGCGTATGGATCTTTTTGTTTGCTGAACCACTCCGAATGCTTATTCCGATCCGGATTTAATCTGCCAAACATGAATGTCTTCTCCGAACCAAACAATACGCAGACCCGAACCGATCCCAGCTATATGCACATCCGATCCGAACCCAACAATGAAGGCACCCTATCCAAACCGAATGACATGCATATTCCAACTCAAAGCACTAGACTTTATCTAACCAGGGTGAATCAATGCTTGACATAATCTTCAACTTAATGAACAGTTAGGATAGTGCCTTGCGGACATAAACGAACATTAAGAACAATTCTGACTATCATTTTTTCTTCAAAGCTTCGTCTTACATTGCTGTACTTTTATTTTGCATTTCCCACATTTGCTGCACACATTTTAGTTCACACACATACACAAGGGGGCACGGGATAATTTACTCTAATCCGTGCTATTGCTTCTTCAATAGTTCTATGAAAATGAGGCCCAGACGCTCTTCCCGCCTAGCTGAGAGGAAAGAAGCCCCGGAAACTTCTAACAAAATCACTCTTGAGGATATATCTTCTTCGTCTGATCCAGAATGGGACAGTGAGGGTTCTGACTACGGGGTTGGACATCAAGAAAGCAACGAGGCGTCTTCAGAGAACGAGGTTTCTCTGGGTTTTGAGGAGGAAGGAGGAATCGGTGACAATCGAGCACCCGATGAATTTGAATCAGCCATCATATTGGGATCACCCTCGGACTCCGTTGAATCAACAATTGACAACGATCGACTTGTCCGAATTTGCCTAAAATATGGAATAATGAAAAGGGACACCCTAGGGCCCTCACGCTCTGACCGTCCCCACAACCCTCCAGAAGGATATATGACGGTCACTCGATTGATGTGCATGGTCGGCGCCATTCCTCCATTCTCTCCTTTCATCGTTGATTTCTTAAGACAAATGCGGATTGCCCCCATGCAGTTGCATCCCAATTCATATGCCTATTTGCATACCTTGTACATAGCATATCGTGACATCCTAGGCATAGAGCTCACGTTCGATGACGTTCATTTCTTATATAATTTCAAGCATCAGACTCGAGAAACTCCATCCTTCTGCTGCTTTGAATCAGTTCCAAAGAGGAAGATAATCTCTGCACCATTTAGCAGTAAAGCTGGAGATTCCAGACTCGAATGGTTCTACGTGAAGCAACAGCCTGGATGTGCCAGGAGATGGACAAAAGCAAGTAAAGCTTTGATTTTCTGAACCCGGACTCTATATACACTTGAATCATCACCCTGACCTGTTTTCCTTTTTGTTTGCAGTCGACAATCCCAAACAGATATCAGATCAGGTGTTCTTTGATCGGATGCACCGTTTTCTTAATGGCGATCAAAAATTCCTGACTATCGACGAGGTCCTCAAAGATGAATACCTTCACTTTCATGGGCTGCTATCCCTTTTTCGTAGCATCGGTCATGGGACGGTCCCTTATGCATACATCCCTCCAGTGGAGATAGTTCCAGAGACAGGAGAAGGCTCGGGAATTCCTACAGCGCCTCTTCAAACTTCACCTTCTCCATCTTCCACACAAGATGATGAATTGGCTAATCTGGCCGAAAAGCATCGTGAAGGGTATATTGCCCCCGAGGAAACTACTTCTCTAGACAAGTCAAAATCCTCCCAAGAGTCGCCACTTCATGCTTCCGAAGGGGATGTTCCTAGTACCGATGAGCACACATTTCAGGGTTTGGGGGATCTCCCCTTACCTGAGACTATATATACTTCAGAGGATTTCAGGAAGGAACCTTTAGTCTTCACCTCTTCTGAAGAAACTACTCCCGCTAAGGCCAAAGAGCCTGCCCGCACTAGTCTAGCTTCAGACTCGGGTTGGTCGGGGGGAAACACACCACTAAGGATGCACTTTACACCACAGCATTAGCATTCGTTGCAGTTCTTTCTCCATGAATCCATTAATTCTAAACTTCGTTTATTTTATCGTGCAGGTACAATGTCTCGATCCTACTACGATATAAGAAAACTTCGTCGTAGCATGTCCAATCCTCCTTAGGATGTCGAGTATGATCGCCGGGATGATCGTGGTAGGGAGGAGAGAAGACCTTATGATCCCTATCGTTCTCGACCCTCACGTTCCCGCTCACCAGTTAGGCCGGAACAAGAGAAATACAAAGGTTACCAAAACCGTAGGGAGGAAGACAGACCACAACCCAAAGACTCCTCCTCTTCCTATGAGAAACGAAGTAGAGAGAAAAGTCCTCCAAAGGAAACCGGGTCTCGAAGTAAGCAAAAGGTCCCTGCTACTAAACGACCTAGGACAGACAAAGAGACTACAGAATCCTCTTCAGGAAGGGACACCGAATTGACAGTCCTCGCTCCTCCCCCACCAGATGCGGGAACTGCAATAAAGCGGGCATATTTGAAAGAGCAATTTCCCGAACACTACTTCGAAACTCTAACCTTTTTACCTGCCCTTGAACCTATTTCGTCTAATTGGGCAGAGGAGGCCAAAGCAAAGATTGATGTGGTGCAAAAACAATATACTGAGATGTTCAAATATTCACGCAATCTTTCTAGAATCATCCGCACTCTAATCACAAATACTGATTCAATGCAAAAGACTGCGGAGGAGGATGCTAAGGCCTTAAATGCTTTAGGAAAAGATTTGGAAGACACTCAAGCTCAGCTAGCGGTCGCTCAAAAGGACGCTTCTAATTTCAAACAACAATTCGAGGATATGCAAAAGCGCTATCACGATTTGCTTGAATCTCATACTCAGGAGCGTTCTGAATTAAAAAAGCAAGCTGACGAGGCCAAGTCAGAAGCTGCTAAGACACGCCTTGCTTATGCTGAGCTTGAGCAGAAAAACGCCGAGTTAGCAAAGAGGAGTGCTGAATTAGAAAAGAAGAATGCTGACTTGGCTTCAAAGTTGTTGGAGGCAGAGAACAGGGCTGCTCTGGCCGAGGGCAATGTGGAGTGTGCTATTAAATCTGCGGAGGAAGCCCGCAAGCAACTATCGGAGGCGGAGGCTGATATTCAGGGCTTCGACGAGCTAATGATTGAATTCTTCGCACACATTATTCGTCGTCGAAACATTTCTTGGATCGAGGACTATCCATCCACTCTGGTTCAAGTATGGAATCAAATCGTTGAGTGGGAAAAAGAAGAACTTAAGGTCGATTCTCTTGATGAAGATAAACTGATGGAGAAATACTTGAGAGATGATGAACCGGAGCGTCTAGATGAAGGGCGCCGCCTCATTGCTGAGGCCATGGAAGAAGAGAGACGGAAGTCTAAACAAAAAACCATTCTCAAAGCTGGTTCCTCTTCTTCTGCCCCTGCAACCTTCGAAGTAGAAGGGTATGATCCCGAAAATCCGGGAATTCCTCGAACAACCCTGCTATCCCCTATTCCTGAACTAACCCCAGAGGTAGTGGTCACCCCCGCTGATAAGTCTTCGGAAGGTATCGCTATCTTTTCTCCTCAATTTGCCAAAGCTATTTCTACCTTTCGCCATGTGATTGAACAATCGATGAGAGACCCTTTGTTTTCGCCTGAGTTGATAACCGTTGCTTCTCATTCTGTAGGTGTTGAATCATCCGAAAAGACAGATGTAGCTCAAGGAGATGTCGCTGGGACAAAGCCCGCTGATAGGGCCAAAGAAGGGGAAGACAAGGCTGCTTCTATAGACTTGAGGGAAGGAAGTGAGCCAACTAAGGTCACCACTCCCCATGATGAAGAAATGATAGCAGCTTTAAAAGACGACGGAGGAGACGGGGGGCATGAAGAGGAACCGGAAGTTGCAATAACTGGAGAGTCGAAAAGCGCTGATGACGTTACCTTGGCTGCCATGAAGGCTGATCAAGATAAGCGCTTGCAATTAAAGGCCGAAGAACTAGACCCTGAGGTCCTCAAGCCCCTCGCAGTCGTGGATGCGGGATCAAGGTTAGTTGTTAAGCTCTCAACTAGATCTATTACAGAAGAACTTGCTAAAAAATCTTCTCTTGATTCCAGTGTCCCGCGCTCCGGGAAGAAGTCTACTGGCTCCAGTACCGCATCTTCAGGAAAAAAGAAATCAAAACGAATCTTGACTGAAGCCGAGAAGGAAGCAAAGGATGCGGAAAAAGCTGCCAAGAAATCTAAGGCTCATTCCAAACCCAAATAGTGGGTTCCCCTGTATCTTTTTAGCATCTTTGTGAACCAATAACTGCTGCTACAAAAGCAACTCCTGCACTTTCTTTTTTAGTTATTTCCCTGTACAAATTCATTCATTTGTAAATAAAAATAATTCACTTTCTGCAATGTTTATTTGTTGGTAGTTCTGCACTTATGTAAAAATGCATGTCTATAGTTATGAAACGAAACTGTGGAGGGGGGAAATATGTGTATGCATATGTGTCCCCAGTCAATTTCCACAAGTTATTCAATGCTTAACCAAGCAATCTAAATGCCCCCAATTCTCTGACGGGATAGCACTTCCTGTGTCGTCAGTACCTGTCGTTTTTTCTGGCATTTCTTTTATGCTCTCCCTCTTTCTCTTGAGAGTTAGAGTTCGAGTTCAGTCATCTGTTTATTCCCCGGTCGTTCAACGGGGAGGGACTTCTTTTTCGGCGCTCAGTCGGAGACGCCTTTATACTCTCTCTCTCTGGAAAGTTAGAGTTAGGAGGAGAATTTCTTTTTCAGCGCTCGGTCAGAGACGCTTTTATACTCTCTCTCTTTCTCTGGAGAGTTAGAGTTAGGAAGAGAATTTCTTTTTCAGCGCTCAGTCAGAGACGCTTTTATACCCTCTCTCTTTCTCTGGAGAGTTAGAGTTAAGAATGTCGTTTTCTCATTCTTTTATGTCTTATTGCACAAATAATCGTTGTGCTTCTTTTTATGTCTACACTGTTTTCAACCTTTTTAGGCTCTGAGTTATCCTGTATTTTATAATCACAATAGAATAACTGATGAATGTAAATGCATAAAAGTAAATAACACACAATATTTTTATAGTGGTTCGGCTAAGTCGTAGCCTACATCCACTTTATAGTCCTTTATTCATATCATCAAACTTTCCCAAGGCAAGTCGTGCCTTATTACAGAGTTCATAAGAAAAATAACACAAAGTACAGTGTTTTTAATCCAAATATCGCATTAAGTGTTGGGCATTCCATGCTCTGGGGACTTCTTCGCCATCCACGGCCGTTAACTTGAAGGTTCCTTCTTCAAGTTTCCGTTGAATGACAAAGGGTCCTTCCCATTTCGGACCAAGGTGAGGAAGGGATGGAAAAACTCTCTTTAGCACCAAATCTCCTGGTTCAAAAGTTCTGAGGCGAACTTTTTTGTCATAATAGCGTGCCATCTGACGCCGATGTCTTGCCGCACGCAAATCTGCTTCGTCCCTTTTCTCTTCGACTTCATCAAGAGACTCAAGTAAAAGCGCCCGATTTGTCATCGGGTCATAATATGTCACCCTGTAGGAAGGAACTTCTAGTTCAACTGGAATCACAGCTTCTGAGCCAAAGGAGAGAGAGAAAGGGGTATGACCGGTAGCCGTTTTAAATGTTGTTCGATATGCCCACAAAGCTAGGGGCAATTCATCAACCCACTTTGCCTTTGCACGCTCTAATCGCTTCTTGAGGATGGATTTTATTACCTTGTTTATTGCCTCTACTTGCCCGTTCGATTGCGGATAGGCAACCGCAGTATATCGTTTGTCTATCTTATATTTCTGGCAAAAATTTCTGAATTCAGTACTATCAAATTGGGTCCCGTTGTCAGTAATAATCGTCCTTGGGATCCCGAATCGGCATATAATATTTCTGACCACAAAACTTATCACCTTTCTCGTTGTGATCTTAGTCAAGGGCTCAGCTTCCACCCACTTTGTGAAATAGTCCACGGCTACTATTGCATACTTAGCTCCTCCTTTTGCAATTGGTAAAACTCCAATGATATCAATTCCCCATGTGGCAAATGGCCAAGGACTCACCATCGATTTAAGCTGGGTTGACGGTGCCTTGGGGATTTTGGCGAATCTCTGGCACTTATCGCAGCGTCGTGAATAATCAGCTGCATCTTTGTTGATCGTAGGCCAGAAGTATCCGTACCGCAATATTTTCTTTGCTAAAGTTTGACCTCCTGTATGATCTCCACACTCACCTTCGTGTACTTCTCTTAGTACACGCTTGATGTCGTCGTGTGCTATACACCATAACAGGGGCATAGAAAATCCTTGTCTATAGAGAGTATCATCTTGTATGACATATCTGGTAGCTTTGCGAACTACAGCTCTTTTCCCACTCTTCTTCGATGGGAGTGTCCCATTTTTAAGGAAATTCTTAATTGGAGTCATCCATGACTCCTTCTCTGGTTCCGCTTCAAAAGCAAATTCAATTTCCATTGACTCAAAGCTTGGCGACTCCAACGTTTCAATTGGAATTACTTCAGTCTCTTCTGGATTGTCGGAACTAGCCAGCTTTGCCAGTCTATCCGCTTTCTGGTTTTCAACTCTGGGAATATGTGTTATGTTGTACCGCTCTAAGCTATTCAATAGCTCTTTCACTTTCTTGAGGTAGGCGATAAGTCGAGGTCCTCGAGCCACGAATTCCTCTCATACTTGACAAACAACAATCTTAGAGTCACAAAATATGTCCATCATTTTAACTCCGAGGTCTTTAGCAAGTTTCAGCCCGGCAATCAGGGCTTCATATTCAGAGTCATTGTTAGTTGCCGAAAATTCTAATCGCAGGGCGTAATATAACGACCGTCCCTCGGGAGTGACTAAGACAATTCCAGCTCCGGACCTTCGGTCATTCTTAGCTCCATCTGTATATAATTTCCATGGATTCATCTCTAGCTCATCCTCGGATTTAACCACTCGGTCATTGATTATTTCCTCCTCTGGAATGGTGAACTCCGCAATAAAGTCTGCTAGAGCTTGCCCCCTGATTGACTTTCGTGGTTGAAAATTCAAATCAAACTGACTTAGTTCTATGTTCCATTTGATCAACCTTCCCGATGCTTCGGGTCTCTGCAATACCTGCCTTAAGGGCTGGTCGGTGTATATGGTTATTGGATGGGCTTGGAAATAGTGACGAAGTTTTCGGGATGCGATCAGGAGGCTGTAAGCGAGCTTCTCAATTTTTGGGTAATTGCGCTCTGCCGCTGCTAGTTTCTTACTTACATAATACACCGGCCTTTGTACTTTGTCTTCTTCTCGAACCAGAGCCGTGCTGACAGCATGAGCCGAGACTGCCAAATAAACAAATAATTCTTCGTGATCTACGGGCTTTGATAAAATCGGCGGTTTCTCTAGCAGTTCAAAGAAATTTTGAAAGGCCTCAACACAATCTGGAGTCCACTGGAAGTTCTTCTTTCCCCTTTTTATCAAATCAAAAAACGGAACACATTTATCTGTGGCTTTGGAGATGAATCTACTCAGCGCCGCTACTTTCCCTGCCAGACTTTGGACGTCTTTAATTCTCCTCGGTTCTTTGATGTTTCTAATCGCTGCTATCTGGCTAGGGTCGATTTCAATTCCTCGGGAACTCACAATAAAGCCAAGGAACTTTCCCGATGCCACTCCAAATGAGCATTTCAGAGGATTCAATTTCATCCGATACTTTTGCAAGATACCAAACATTTCCGCTAAGTCTTGCGTATGACTGGAAGACTGCTTTGATTTGACAAGCATATCATCCACATAAACTTCCATAGTTTTTCCTATTTGATCATAAAACATTCTATTTACCAAGCGCTGATAAGTAGCTCCAGCGTTTTTTAACCCGAATGGCATTACAACATAACAATATAGCCCCAAATTGGTAATGAAACTCGTATGCTCTTGGTCTGGTACGTGCCTAGGAATTTGGTTGTATCCAGAGTATGCGTCCATGAAAGAAAGAAGTTCATGACCTGCTGTCGAATCTACAAGCTGGTCAATCCTGGGGAGTGGGAAACTATCTTTCGGGCAAGCTTTATTTAAATCTGAAAAGTCAATACAAGTCCGCCACTTTCCGTTTGGCTTCTTTACTAAGACGGGATTCGATATCCAGTCGGGATATGTCGAATCTCGAATAAATCCATTCTGCTTCAACTTCTCTACTTCCTCTTTGAGAGCAGCCGACCTCTCTGGGCCCAGCATGCGTCTCTTTTGCTTCACAGGTGTATGCTTCGGATTTACATTCAATTTGTGACTTATAATGGATGGCGATATCCCACACATGTCAGCATGGGTCCAGGCAAACACGTCCAGGTTTGCCTTCAAGAAGTCCGTTAGTTCTTTAGCTCGACGTGGATCCAATTGAGAACCAATTTTCAAAACTATTGTCGGATCAGCTTTATCAATGGGAATTTCCACTGTCGCTTCATTAGGAGTTGCATTCCTAGCCTCTGGTTCATCGTCTTTTCTAGGATCCAGGTCTTCAGGTGTTCCTTTGGGCAACTCCTTTAGGGTCAATTTCTCTAATTGCTATGCCGAGTCCCCTTTTGAGGGAGACGAGGCATCCTTACTCTCAACGTCAAGTCCTTTCATCAACATTTTTAACTCGGCCACATAGCAGGCCCGTCCGGAAACCTGATCCCCTCTCATTACTCCAGTTCCGGCTTCGGTTGGGAACTTAAGTAACAGACACCAAGGGGCGATACAAACTCTAAATTCAGCGAGGGCAGGTCTCCCCAAAAACGCGTTATAAGGCGAATCTACGTCCAATACTACGAACTGAAGCATTCGCACTCTTCTACGTTCTCCTTGCCCCAGGGTCACGGGCAACTCTATGTATCCCAGGGGAGCTGTCGACGCCCCGTTGAAGCCTCTAATCCATCCTTCACAAGGCTTCAGATCTTCGGACTCAAGCTTCATCTGATCAAATGACTTCTTGAACAAAATATTAACGGAACATCCGTTGTCTACTAATACCTTATGGACCAAGGCCCGCCCAATGGTGGTAGTAATAACCAACGGATCATTGGTGGGTGATTGTATCCCAGTATTGTCTCGGCTTCGAAATACCACGTCGTCGAACATGGTCTTCTGTTGTTTTATGGGGGCAACATCTTCCAAATCATCACCTTCATTCATGTCTAAATGCTTGGCAGCATTCACATATTGTTCCATTGACCTAAAACTTCGGATTGCCGGGTGAGGTCCGCCTACAATGGAGTTGATGACAATTCCTTTACCTTTCTGTTGCGCTGTAGGCTTGGGAGCAGGTAGGATTTGTTTTGGAGCCTGCTCCCCTTGCCCCCTGTCCCTCGGGGCAACCTTGTACTCATCCAACTTTCCTTCACGCAGCAGCTTCTCAATTACATCCCTCAAATGCCGACATTCATTGGTCGAATGCCCATGAGTTCCGTGAAACAAGCAAAATTTCCCTGTCGCCATTTCTTTCTCGGTCGAATCACGAGGTGGCGGTCTTTTGTACTGCAACACATTGTACGTATCCAGGTAAATATTTTCCAGGGTGTCATTCAATGGTGTATAATTCTCGTAGTTCTGGAATCGGGGTCTTTTGTTAGGGTCACTTCCCCTATTTCTGTTTCTTCTGTTACCGCTCGAATTACGGTTATTGTTGTTGTTTCCCCCACTTCCAGTATTGCTGTTTCCACCCTTGTTTCCTACATTTACTTCAACCTTGCCAGAATTCTCCCCCGACTGCTTCATGGCGATATTACTCTGCACATTCTCCTTTGAAGCCGTCTCAGACTTTCTCTTTCGGTTTGCCCTGGCCTCCTCTCGCCTTAAATAAATATCGGCTTTTTCGTAGAATATCTCCCTTGTGGGGGGTGTCTTCCCAGAAAGGTAGTCTCCAAACTCAGATTCAGGATCGACTCCTTCCTTCAATGCCATCAGAATAGTGGGCTCATGCGGGTCACTGACCTCAGTTACAGCTTGGTTAAAACGATCAAGATATGCCCTTAAAGATTCTCCTGGTGCCTGTTTGATTCTCGATAATTCAATAACACTTTTGGACTTTCGGGCATGTAGTCGGAACTGGTTCATGAAACGCTCGCTTAGTTCCTTGTAATTAGAAATCGAACGAGGAGGAAGTCGGGTAAACCAGAACAATGCCACATCTTCTAGGTAGATTGGGAATGCTTTGCACTTCACTTCATCTGGGGCAGCAGCAGCATTCATGAGCCACGAATACCTCATCAAATGCTGTCCCGGATCAGTCCTTCTGTTGTACTTGTCCATTTGTGGCAAGTTAAAGCGTCGGGGAAATTGGAAGTCGAGGATATCGTCGGTGAAGGGAGTATGGCTTCGCTCAATGCCATAGTCTTCATTTGTATAATTCCGGCTCTCGGACATAATTTGACGAACCATTGCCTGTACATCAGCATTAGTTAGGGGCCGCTCAGGTTCCCTGGCCCTAGTATCCGAGTTCCTTCTGGGCTCTTGCTCAGGAGATGCTCTTCTTCTTCGAGCTGCCTCTGCTCGATTCCGTTCCCTGCGTTCCCGGTCGATCTCGGGAGGAGGGGACTGGAGTCTTTACCCCCGAGTGGGGTCATTGTTTCCTAATGCTCGTGCGATATCCTCACGAGATCCCAAAGATCCAAATGTCAGCTGCTCCACGTTCTGAGGTCGCTCGAGTGGCCTTCGTTCACGGGGCCTCTCTTCCTCGGAAGATGAAGATTGATCTACTGGTGTGTGACGAACCGGTGATGGAGTTCTCTGTCGACGGAGTTCACTAATCTCCCGACTCATGAGCCTCATATTTTCCTGCATCATGAGATTAGTGCGCTCGTGAACTTTCATGGCTTCCCTTGTGCTCTCAAGCATGTCAAGCAAACGCGAAAAATCTCCTTGAGTGATGGGCGCAGACGGATTGACCTGATCACCAACCCTGGCAGCTGGAATTGGAGCATTCGTAGGGACTCGAGTAGAGGTTCCAGCTTCACCAAGCATCGGGTCGGGTCGGAGGTAAGAGGTCGGATCGGATCGGAGCTGGGGTGCCTGGTCGGATCGGTACGCAGCGAGCAGCTCGGGTCGGTTCAGATTGGGGGAATGCACTGCTTCAGAGTCTCCTACCCGGATCGGATCGGAGCTCTCTCCCTGCTGTCGGCTCGGATTTCCTGCATTGATTCTTCCTGCTGCTGAACTCTGCCCCCGAGACCTTGTTACGACAGCATTTTGCTGATCTTCGCCAGCTCCATTTCCTCGAACAGACCGAACTTCCTTGCCTTTTCCTTTGGCCATGAGTCTTTGACAATCACTTCAACGAATGTAAAAAAGCGGAGAAACTTAAGGATTCACTTCTTTGAACTCAACGGTCCAAAAAGTAGAAAAAGATCCTGGAAAATAAAGAATTTAGATGAGGGTTCTCAGTGAAAGCACCAAAATGTTAGACCCAAAAGTGGTTCTAACACACAAATTGATTAAAAGCAAGATGAAATGAGATAAAAACAAAAATGAACACGCAGGATTTATAGTGGTTCGGCGAAGAAATGCCTACGTCCACTTATCTTTCACTATATTCAATAATTCAGTTGCAAATACAATGTTAGATTCACTCAATTCCACTCACAACTCACTTATGCTCACTCAATTGACTAAAACAATGAATGAAAGATAATTTGGATTCTCCGGGAGTAATGGAGTTCGGATGATGGAGGTAGTTGAATTCTCAAAGTGCTGAAAAAAGATCCTTCTCTTTGTCTCCAGACGGGGTATTTATAGGTGTGAATTTGCTTGAAACTTGATCCGGGTCGGGGCCACGTGTCATCCATCGCACTCTCTTTGGGTTCGGATGAACTATCATGTTGACAACGCATCAAAGGGAAGGACGTTATGGGTAGGAACTGGTCATAGCCGGTCCGGATATCCAGGCGCTTTTGCAGGAGAATAACATGGATTATGGGTTCGGATCGGAGACACGCAGATAAGGGGTTCGGATCGGGATACCCGATCCGAACCGGATTGGCTTGGGTGCGACTCTCCTTCTTTAATCTGCTCCGCTCCGTTCCATTTTCGTGGCAAACAGGTGGCTTTCCGATCCATTCGAGATTTAGTTGCCCTCCGATCCGATTAGATATGCCTTACCAATCTACTCAGTAAGAGTTCACCGATCCGAACAGAGGACTCTATCCGACCCGAACCGATATGTTGCTCTGATCCGACCCGAACAACTGCAGCTATCAATCTGGATTGTAGTGTTTTCTCCCATCCGAACTGAAGTCTTCTAATTAAAAATTCCCTTCAATGTCTGGTTTCTTGACTTTGTGTTGCCTAGTTCACAAAGTAGGCTAACAACTACCCTTCGTTCACAATCTAGGATGGCGCCATATCGGGCTAGCCAATCCATCCCTTGAATCAACTCATAGCCTATGAAACCAAGCACAAAAGCATTACATTCAAAACCAACGCCGAAGAAAGACAATCTCAAATCCCTACAAACCATGGATAAATGAGCCGACCCACCAATAGGATTTGAGACTACAATGGGATCCACAACAAGACTAGTATCTTAGTGCAGTGTTTCAACTAATGATGTAGAGATAAACGAATGTGACGCGCCAGAATCGAATAAGGTATGGACAGGGTGATCAAATAGAAAAACTAAACTCTCAACGGAAATGTTTCTACCTCGTTCTTGCAGTGGTGGGACCGCGAGAGCCTGGACCTGCTCCCTTGCCTGCCCTGGTACCACGAAAGCCAGAAGCTGCCCTCCAAAAGTTCTTTTCCCTTGTCCCTGTTTCCTTGGGCAGTCCTTAACTAGATGACCTGCCTCTCCATAGTCGAAACAGTCAGTCTTCTTCTTTTTCCTAAAGTCTTTACTCAGATGGCCCGATGTCCCACGATTAAAGCACTTCTTCTTTCCCTTGCCATTATTTTTCTTCTCGCCTTTCTTGTTTTGTTGTTGTTGCTGCGGTTTCTTTTGATCCCCTTTCTTCTCGGGTGCCTTATTAGCATTGCCGCCCTTCTCCTCTTCGTGCATAAGCGCCATATCAACGAGCCTCTCAAAGGTGGCCCCCATAGGAATGTGGGTAATAGCTAACCCATGTAGTGGCTAGTTCAAACCCTTAACAAATCTCAGGGCCTTCTTTTCGGGTGTATTCACCAACTCCAAACCAAATCTCGCCAACTGATTAAACTTGTTGACGTATTCTTTTACTGACAGATTCCCTTGCTTTAACGCCAAAAACCTTTCCATATATAAATTCTCTTCAGCCCATGAGAGAAACTTTGCCTCAAACCTACGCCTGAAATCCGGCCATGTATCAACTGGACGCTCTCCATTAGTGACTTCCCACCAAAATGAATCTTCGTCCTTCATCAACCAAGCAGCCAATTAGACCTTCTTACAATCGTCCAAATCGAAGATGCCAAACAGATCCTCCACTTCTTTCAACCAATTTCTAGCTTCAATCAACATTTCAGTCCCACTAAAAGATTTTCAACCCATCGAACGAAAGTCTTTACATATCTTGGAGAAAGTATCTCCACGCGGAGGAATGGCTGGAGCTGGGGGAGGAGGAGGAGGAACGTTGGCTGGTCCCGAGCCTCAAGATATTGACGAAACCAACTGGGTACATGAACACCCTCTGTTATCTCAGATGCTCCAGACATGCTGAAAAGAAAAAGAAAGAGATTTAAAACAAGGGAAGCGAAAGAGAGATGTATGGTTTGTGGGGATTATGCTCTTTAAAGTAAACTTTCCTAAAAAGAGCTTCTTTAAAACAAGTTTTTGAAAATACTTTCTAAGAAAATAATACTTTTGAAAACACTTTTCAAAACTTTTTATTTGTTCTTGTAACCATAGCTCTGATACCACGTGTAACACCCCACTTCCAATAATGTCAGTCACAAAGTGAATGCATCAATGTCCATGAAGCGTTATTTTTGTATAGAACAGATAACTTACAAGAATAAATAAATAAAACAACGCAGTGGAAGATAAAACTTATTTTATTTCATCAAAACTCAAAATGAGTTTACATAAGTAGTTTCAAAAACCATTACAACAGGATCAGTAGTCTTTTCCAAAAACTTCAAAGTACATAAAGAAGCAAATACTTAAATAACATAAATGCATAAATCCCCACTGAGCATGAGCAAAGCCATAAAGATGAGAGTCCCAAGCGATACATCTACTATCTTCAAGCAACTGAAAGAAATCGGCACTAAGCTGTAGTATTCGCTCCTTGCAAACCTGAGGAGGGGGGAAAGGAAGAAAAGAGGTGGAAAGAAAAGGGGGTCAAACATAAAGTCTGGCGAGTGCGATAACTTTAACAATATAATTAACAAAATAACTAGGCTAAGGCATAAGCTGGAAAATAAGGAAATGACTGTGAACAATTGGGTATGGCAGAGCAAAACGAGGAAATAAGATGAACCAAGATAACGTTAAAGGCGCCCCTAATCATTATAAGATAATTACTACACTGCACCACCACTAGTCACCCTGAAGGTTGATCCCGCCTACAAAACTTAATAATGATAATGGTAGTTTAGTGTACCCCTAGCTACCTTCATAGGTGCCGTCTGCCCCTATCTCCCCTAGGTGTACCCACTAACCCTATTCGATCGGCTCCCTAACTCGTAGATACCCGTGTTGGCCCTACAGTGGGGGTGTATCACTCCCCAAAGTGGCAACCCGATACAACCAAAAATGCATGGCTTATATCTACACGATGCAACAACTTCTTACCTACCAGCCCGGGCCCACACACGCATATGAACCTGTTGGACTTGCGTTGTCACCGCTAACCCGTTTTGACCTCTTACAATCAAATCCAGTACGCGTGTCCCATCCTCGACTTGGGTTGATCCCATAAAGATACTTCATGGTTTACAGGTTTGAAAAGGGCCCCCATGGATGACACAAGCTTTCCACCTATGCTTGGTCCCCTCTAAGGTTTTTCCCCACTTAACCCCATTCTTATTCATGTCTTCTTACATGTTTAAATCTTGGTTAAGTGCATCTAATCGTATTTCAAATGCCACCCAAGGCACCCACTAATTTCCACATGCCACACTAGGCACCCAATTAACCCCCTCATGTCCCACTACATGTTTATCTGGTTAAGTGTTTCTTAATTCATTAAGACCGTAACCTTGTAAAGACCTCCCACATTAGACTGGCATTTGTGGCAGCTGGATTTGTCGGGCTGGTCCGGGTAGTCTTACACCACAAACAAGCCTAACCTCGTGTCTTTACAACTGTTATGCATTTAATTTATGCCTAAGACCTCCCACATTAGACTGGCATTTGTGGCAGCTGGATTTGCCGGGCGGGTCCGGGCAGTCTTACACCACAAAAGAGTCTAACCTCGTGTCTTAGGCGATTAATTACACCTAATTAATTACCCATAATTTGAATTAATTTCCCTATTCAAATTGCCAATCAATTACAAATTTTACTATGTCCATAATTGACTCAATTATGTCCATCTATTTATGATATATAAAATTATGCCAATTAACATCACATTTAAGGCATTTATGCCAATTCTCAATATTAAATATTTTAATATTATCCCATTGCCCCATGTTGTACGTTCGTTCGTTTAACATGAAATATACATTAGACTCGAATAGTCTAACTTATGTAATAAGGAGAAAACATCACACCATGCATAAAATAAAAACTAGATCTAAACATAAGGGGTGAACTTGCATGTGTGAATAAGGTTTTTCATCTAAAACTTGCATAGGCCAAAGTTACAAACTTGCATAAACTATAGATCTCATAGATCTAATCATAAGGTGTAAACTTGCATAGGCAATAGTCACAAACAAGCATAAACTATGGATGCCATAGATCTAATCATAAGGTGTAAACTTGCATAGGCAATTGTCACAAACTTACATTACACGATTCATACTCAAATATATATATATATATATATATATATATATATATATATATATATATATATATATATATATATATATATATATATATATATATATATATATATATATATATATATAGACACACACACTTGCATATGTGATTTATACAACATAAACTATGATGTAAACTTGCATCCAACTCACACATGTCATAGCCTAACTTTAGATCCAATTTACACATAAAATAGATGTCATGAAACATGTAAGGTTGTATATGATTCTCACTAACTTGCATATGATTCATATCTAAATTAACATCTAAACTTGCATACATACATATGATTTAACATATGAATTATTTCCAACAACATAACCAAACTAGCATATGAAACATCATTATGAATTGATTGTACATAAGCCAACAATTAACATAGATTTACAACATAGATGATAACATCACAGCTTTACAACATAGATAATAACATCATAGATTTACAACATAGATAATAACATCATAGATTTACAACATAGATAATAACATACGGTCAATGATTCACAACATAAACATATAATCCAAATCATAGGTCAATCCAATTAAATTGTTAATTATCTTATTAAAGAAATCGAACTCACAAAAAAAGAAGGTCTTACATTCTGAAATCCGAGTTCTGAAATTGATTTAGCTTGCCTTCGTAGTAGATTCGTTATTGTTTAGATTAGAGTTGAATAGGACTGAATTGATTAGCTTCGTTTTCCCTCTAGTTGGTGGCGGCTACTCTAGGTTACAAGATGACAACATGACGACCATGATTCAGATTTTTATTTGATTTTAGGGTTTGTGTCTACCAATGTTTAAATAGAATTTCAATTTAATTATAGTCATCGGATGATCATAGTGTTAATCAAAACCAATCAGTCAGGATGGGGTGACACCTCAGCCCTAATGACTCAGCAAGGAGTCAGAAAGGACTCAGCAATGAGTCACAATATGGATCAGATTGCACCAGAAAGTTGTGCAGGCTTTCTGCTCGGCCTGGGCGCGCTTGGCAGGTGCGCCAGTGCCACTTTTGTACTGGCGCACTTCCCTAGTGCGCCAATGCAATTATATTTTTTTTCTGATTCTTCCGCCTAACTTCATTCATTCATATCTCCTTCAAGCGGTATCTGTTTCATGCAAACTCAGACTCTATCTCAACCAGAATTCCGAGACGAACACAATGGCGCAACCTGTTTCCCTTAATTCTCACAACTGAGATTAATTATTCTTGAATTTAGTTAATTCGATTATTCAGAAATTCGGGGTGTTACACTACCTTTGGTTATTGATCCAACTCACTATTTAGATCATCTTGTACTTATCATGTTGTGGTTAATTTGGATCTGAACCAGTTGGACGTCTAAATTATTATTTAGATCTTATTATGCCTATTATGACACCTCTACTATGTTAGAAGTAATTATATTATCTTATGTTCACAAGATCTATTCTCGTATGTCCATCTTATCGATATGCCACTATATGTTTATGTTAATTTTGTCAGTGTGATCTTTTCATCCACCTTCCCTTCATCTTTCCCTTTTTTATTTTATATATAGCTAGGCTAATTTCGATCCTAGGCATGTCACTAAAAATATGCGAATGCATTTGTTTAGGAACGAGGGAAAAAACGTTAAATTGGAAATAATTTGAAAAGGGGGAATTTGGCACAACTTGAATTATAAATATGAACATGAGTTTTGGGCATATAATTCATAATGAACATAATTGAAGAAAAAAGGGCATGAAAACCTATAATGACATAAGTAAGAATTGCCTAATAATCAAATGCCTAGGATTACAGTAATTAGAAATAGTAACCGCACTTAGACACGAGGTTAGGTTGCACTTGTGGTGGAAGCCTGCCTGGAACCGCCCGACATATCCAGCAACCGCAAGTTCTGAATCTAATGAGAGGGGGTAAGTGTAACACCCCACCTCCATTAAGGTCACTCACAAAGGGAATGCCTTAACTTCAGTCGAGCGTTTTTGGTAAACAGACACAGAATATCACAAGACAGATATAAAAATTTTGCAGCAGAAAACAAGTAACTTTATTAAATCTCCAAAATACTTTGTTACATAATACCATGAGTCGTAAAACTATTACAACAAAACACTTCTATCTTATATCATCAGAGTACATAGGTTTTTAAAAGAAAATCATCATTCCCCAGATTAAATGCAAGCCATATAAGAGACAGAGACTCGAGCCATACTTCAGAAGTTGCTCCTAGAAGATGATATCCAAATCCTGACTAAACCTTTGTGTTTCCTCCCTGAGAACCTGGAGGGGGGGAAACGTAAGAAAAGAGGCGGAACAAACTAGGTCAGACATACGTCTGGTGAGTCCAGTAACTTTTAGCCAGTAAGTAAACAAAGGTAAATATGACAGGCATACAAAGTGGATAAGTGGATTCACGGTGCAGATGACAGGTATGATAGGACAAATAAGGTAAGGTGTATGCATGATTCACTACTAACTACTCTGCACTATTACTAGTCAAATCAAGATGGGGTAATCCATTTTGCTAATCATGATAACGATGGTGGTAGTTTCGTGTATTCCTAGCTGCTGCCATAGGTTCCGCCTGCTACTATCTCAACTAGTCGTACCCACTACCCTCCTACTACAAATTGGTAGACTTAGGGCATATGTCCGGATATACCCTAACCACTACCCTAATTGATCGGCTCCCTACTCCGTAGATACCCTGTGTTGGTCCCACAACTAGGGGGTATCACTTCCCTAAAGTGGCAACCTAAGGTGTGCACAGTTATACCTACTGGTGTGACGGTCGTCTTGTCCCCCTCTGCCCGGCCCATGCACGCACATGTCCCCGGTCGGTTTGCGCCGCCCACACCATCCGTCTCGTTTTGGATCTCTTACAATCAATTTGTAATTCCCCGCCTAGTACGGAGATCTTTACTTTGATACCCCTCCGGGTTACTGACTGAAATGGGTCCCACACAACATGATACAAGCTCTCCCATATGTCTTGTATCCCCACTAGGTTTACTACTGACTATTTATACACTAAGGTATCTTTAATTACATAGCCCTCAATCAGTTATGCGTAGCTATAGGTGTCTTTAATACATAACCCCTATTATACCTATCGGTTATGTGTACCTATAGGTGTCTTCAATACATAACTCTATCTATTCCCATTAGTTATGCGTACCCCTGAGGGTGTCTTTAATACGTAACTCTACCTATTCCCATTAGTTATGCGTACCATTAAGGATGTCTTTAATAAATAACTTTACCTATTCCCATTAGTTATGCGTATCCCTAAGGGTGTCTTTAATACATAACTTTACTATTCTGCCCTGGTTATGTATACCATTAGGTGTCTTTAATTACATAACCCCTTTTTAATGGTTAAGTTTGTGGGCCTATATATACTAATATTACCCACCTACCCTTCAGTTGTACTTAACCCTCCCACTGATTTAATCCTATTTATTTAATGGTTAAGTTTGTGGGCATATATATATATATATATATATATATATATATATATATTACCCACCTACCCATCAGTTGTACTTAACCCACCGACTGGTTTTATCCTGTTTATTTAATGGTTAAGTTTGTGGGCCTATATATACTAATATTACCCACCTACTCATCAGTTGTACTTAACCCACCCACAATCTAATTCGTTTTACTTAACCCTAACTTATGTCTATCATCATACAGTCCATATGTATTAAGTTAGGTTAAGTAGTCTTTAATCAGCATTAATTTATTATTGAAACATCTAATTGTATTTCACATGCCACCCAAGGCACCCACTTATCCCCTCATGTCCCACTACATGTTTATCTGGTTAAGTGTTTCTTAATTCATTAAGACCGTAACCTTATAAAGACCTCCCACATTAGACTGGCATTTGCGGCAGTTGGATTTGTTGGGTGGGTCCGGGCAGTCTTACACCACAATGAGTCTAACCTCGTGTCTTTACAATTGTTACATATTTAATTTATGCCTAAGACCTCCCACATTAGACTGGCATTTGTGGCAGTTGGAATTGTCGGGCGGGTCCGGGCTGTCTTACACCACAAACGAGCCTAACCTCGTGTCCTAGACGATTAATTACTCCTAATTAATCATCCTCCAATTTGAATTACTTTTCCTATTCAAATTATCAATTAATTCCAAATTTCACTATGGCCATAATTGACTCAATTATGTCCATCTATTTATGGTATGAAAAATCATACCAATTTTCATCACAAATTTATTTTATGCCAATTCTCAATATTAAATCTTCAGGCTTTAATTGCTTAAACATTCCTTTTTTGATTAATTAAGTTAATTAATTAATCCTTTCCTTTTTCATAGGTGTCAATACCTATCTTATTAACAATTTGGATTTCTTATCCATAAACAGTCATATTCAAATTATACCATTTTTACCTAATTTTACCCATGTCATAATAGGTAATTATTTATATGTTTCCCTAGTAGAATCATGTGTCCAATTTACATAATCACCATGCCTATTACAAATTCCCCTTTCTCCCCGTTTCTTAACTAGTGTAACCATTTGCATTTTTGCGTCATCGAGGCTACAAGGTAGCCTCGCCATAACAATAAAATAAAGGAAATGACAAGGTGATCGTTTTCAGTATAATTTTTGGCATAGGGAAAATGGCATGATAACTTCGCATATAATTATGATTCACCACATAATTAACAACTTGCATAGATTCATAACAACTTGCATAGGTTCATGAATTAACATCATAATTAACAACTAACATAGGCTCATTATTCTCAACATAATCAATAACAACTTGCATGATTCATAACATAACTTCTTGCATAGGTGACTTACATAGATTCATGATCCACAACATAACAGCTAGCATAGGTTCATGAATTAACAACTTATCAACTTGCATAGGTAACTTCAAAGGTTCATGATTCATAACATAACAACTAGCATAGATTCATGAATTAAAAACGCAACAACTTGCATTGGTAACTTGCATAGGTTCATAATAACTTGCATAACTTCATGATTCACAACAATAATAAACTTGCATCATATCATGATTTACAACAATAATGAACTTGCATAACTTCATGGGTCATAATAACAATAAACTTGCATCATATCATGATTTACAACAATAATGAGCTTGCATACCTTCATGATTCACTGTAATAAGGAATTTGAATCATTTCATGATTCACAACAATAAACTTGCTTAACTACAAACAACATATACTCAAATCATAGTCTATCACAATTCACTTTTATTTATTTAAACCTAAAAGTGACTAGAACTCACCGAATAAGGGGTCTTGAGTTCTGGGTTCTGAATTCTGTAATTGATTAGTGTTCCCTTGATGTAGACAATTACATTGTTGTAGTTCTAGGGTTGATTTGAATTGAATTGTTGTCTTTAACTTTCTTCTAGTTGGTGGCGGCTACTCTAGGGTTTGGAGTGACAACATGACGGCTACTGATCTAATTTTTGATTTGATTATATGGTTTGGGTCTACACATGTTCATATAGAGTTTAAATTTAATTATAGCCGTCGGATGACCATAGAGTTAATCAAAACCACTCAGTCCAGATTAGAACTATCCAGAAACCCTAACGACTCATTAACTAGTCAAAAATTACTTAGCAATGAGTCAGAACACGGGTCAGACTGAACCAGAAGGCTGTGCAGGTTTTCTCTCGGCCTGGGCACACTTGGGAAGTGCGCCAATGCAAATTTGTACTGGTGCACTTCCCAAGTGCGCCAGTGCATTTTTTTTTCAAACTTCGTTCGTCCATATCTTCTTCATACGGCATTCGTTTTACGCAAACTCGGACTCTATCTCCAGCAGAATTCCGGGACGAACGCAATGGAATGACCCGTTTCCCTTAATTCCACATTTGAAATTAAGTATTTTTAAATTTAGTTAATTTGATTATTCGAAAATTTGGGGTGTTACATTCTCCCCTACTTAAAGGATTTCGTCCCCGAAATCTTCAAGTTGAGAAGAATGTGTCCTACCATCCAATCACCCATCTACTCAACCATTATCTACAAGCATCCATTGTCCTTAGAAAAATTCTAATGTCGTATGAACATATGCAAAAAGTGTGTGTATATGTTCCTTATCTTATGCAAAATCAGGCGGTCTACTGATTCAGTTGACCTCCTTAATACAAACCATAATAGTGCCATGCGTCCATTATGTATGCGAAAGAATTCTATCGATATATATTATTTCTACATGTGTGCTCAACCATTCATCAAAATACAACATCCATATGATAACACAACCATTGTTCATCCATTAACCTAAATATGCACACACATTTATATGCAATATGAAAGTGATTTGAGCCGATCTAGTGCCTAATGTGTGTGTAAATGCATCCACGAGCAACCACTAGCAAACAATTGCATCCACTTGCAACCATCAAACATAACATGTCCCAAGCACATGTTTACATCCATGGATTTCCTATCTAAAGGTCGAAGATTCTGTTGATGGGATACAAACAAATGATATAACTAAAACAAAAGCTCTATTCCTATTTGACATCGATTAAGAGAATAATACCCTAAGTCTCAGCCCCGAAGACCGAAATCAACATCAGACTGACACCCAAAGAATTACACCCGTTAAACAATGTCAAAACTGGTGATCTACTTCATGCTTCTAGTAAAAACCCCTATCCTTCAGAAATATACTGATACTTACAGACTATTGGTACAGATCAGATTACAAAATGATTCTCAGAAAGCTAAACATAAAACACCCTTGTGGGTCACGAGAAACTTTGGGGTCTTCCTATGACAAGTTAGAAACTACCGACCCTCCTCTAAAAATATAGAACGACCCTCTACATAGAAAGCTGGTCCACTTAGACCCAACCCGTAGCCCATAAACTTGAGCACACAAATGTCACATTCAAATTTTTGACGCCTAACACAGATTATTTCAAGCCCCTACATACCACTAACAGTTAAGTCTAACCACAAATGGGGTTTGAAACAACTACGGGATCAAAAACAAGACTAGTACTAAAGTGCAGAATCTCAATGCCAGAATCCAAAAGAGTCTTAACTTCATAATCAGATAAGGAAATTAAACGTTCTACATAAATTTTTCTATCCCTATCCTATCCCTCCGCCGCGAGAGCATTCACCTATCCTATCAAAGGAAGGGTTTTTAGACAAAGGACCGAAGGATACTACATATGGCTTTTCAGGGAATGTTTTTCAAAACAGGCTTTCCTTCTTGAAAATACTTTCTATTAAAACCTTTTTGAAAATAGTTTTCAAAAACTTTTATCTAATCTGGTAACCTTTAGCTCTGATACAAAGTGTAACACCCCACCTCCATTAAGGTCACTCACAAAGGGAATGCCTTAACTTCAGTTGAGCGTTTTTGGTAAAAAGACACAGAATATCACAAGATAGATATAAAAATTTTGCAGCGGAAAACAAGTAACTTTATTAAATCCCCAAATTATTTTGTTACATAATACCATGAGTCATAAAACTATTACAACAAAACACTTCTGTCTTATATCATCGGAGTACATAGGTTTTTAAAAGAAAATCACCATTCCCCAGATTAAGAGCAAGCCATATAAGAGACAGAGACTTGAGCCATACTTCAGAAGTAGCTCCTAGAAGATGATATCCAAGTACTGACTAAACCTGGGTGTTTCCTCCCTGAGAAACTGGGGGGGAACGGAAGAAAAGAGGCGAAACAAACTAGGTCAGACATACGTCTGGTGAGTCCAGTAACTTTTAGCTAGTAAATAAACAAAGGTAAACATGACAGGCATACAAAGTGGATAAGTGGATTCACGGTGCAGATGACAGGTATGATAGGACAAATAAGGTAAGGTGTATGCATGATTCACTACTAACTACTCTGCACTATTACTAGTCAAATCAAGATGGGATAATCCCTTCTTCTAATCATGATAATGATGGTGGTAGTTTGGTGTATTCCTAGCTGCTATCATAGGTGTCGCCTGCTCCTATCTCAAATACTCGTACCCACTACCCTCCTACTACAAATTGGTAGACTTAGGGCATATGTCCGGATATACCATAACCTACCCTAATTGATCGACTCCCAACTCCGTAGATACCCTGTGCTGGTCCCACAACTAGGGGGTATCACTTCCCTAAAGTGGAAACGTAAGGTGTGCACAGTTATACCTACTGGTGTGACGGTCGTCTTGTCCCCCTCTGCCCGGCCCATGCACACACATGTCCCCGGTCGGTTTGTGCCGCCCACACCATCTGTCTTGTTTTGGATCTCTTACAATCAATCAGTAAGCGTGCCCCTTCCCCGCCTAGTACGGAGATCTTTACTTTGATACCCCTCTGGGTTACTGACTGAAATGGGTCCCACACAACATGATAAAAGCTCTCCCCTATGTCTTGTATCCCCACTAGGTTTTCTACTGACTATGTATACCCTAAGGTGCCTTTAATTACATAGCCCTCAATCAGTTATGCGTACCTATAGGTGTTTTAATACATAACCCATATTCTACCTATTGGTTATGCGTACCTATAGGTGTCTTTAATACATAACTCTATCTATTCCTATTAGTTATGCGTACCCCTGAGTGTGTCTTTAATACATAACTCTACCTATTCACATTAGTTATGCGTACCCCTAAGGGTGTCTTTAATACATAACTTTACCTATTCCCATTAGTTATGCGTACCCCTAAGGGTGTCTTTAATACATCACTTTACTATTCTTCCCCGGTTATGTATACCATTAGGTGTCTTTAGTTACATAACCCCTTTTTAGTGGTTAAGTTTGTGGGCCTATATATAATAATATTACCCACCTACCCTTCAGTTTTACTTAACCCTCCCACTGATTTAATCATATTTATTTAATGGTTAAGTTTGTGGGCCTATATATATTAATATTACCAACCTACCCATCAGTTGTACTTAACCCACCCACTGGTTTTATCCTGTTTATTTAATGGTTAAGTTTGTGGGCCTATATATACTAATATTACCCACCTACTCATCAGTTGTACTTAACCCACCCACAATCCAATTCGTTTTACTTAACCCTAACTTATGTCTATCATCATACAGTCCATATGTATTAAGTTAGGTTAAGTAGTCTTTAATCAACATTAATTTATTATGGAAACATCTAATCGTATTTCACATGCCACCCAAGGCACCCACTTAACCCCTCATGTCCCATTACATGTTTATCTGGTTAAGTGTTTCTTAATTCATTAAGACCGTAACCTTATAAAGACCTCCCACATTAGACTGGCAATTGTGGCAGCTGGATTTGCCAGCCAGGTCCGGGCAGTCTTACACCATAATGAGTCCAATCTCATGTCTTTACAATTGTTACGTATTTAATTTATGCCTAAGACCTCCCACATTAGACTGGCATTTGTGACAGCGGGATTTGACGGGCGGGTCCGGGCAGTCTTACACCACAAACGAGCTTAACCTCGTGTCTTAGACGACTAATTACTCCTAATTAATCATCCCCCAATTTGAATTTTTTCCCTATTAAAATTATCAATTAATTCCAAATTTCACTTTGGCCATAATTGACTCAATTATGTCCATCTATTTATGGTATGAAAAATCATACCAATTTTCATCACAAATTTATTTTATGCCAATTCTCAATATTAAATCTTCAGACTTTAATTGCTTAAACATTCCTCTTTTGATTAATTAAGTTAATTAATTAATCCTTTCCTTTTTCATAGGTGTCAATACCTATCTTATTAACAATTTGGATTTCTTATCCATAAATGGTCATATTCAAATTATACCATTTTAACCCAATTTTACCCATGTCATAATAAGTAATTATTTATATGTTTCGCTACTAGAATCATGTTTCCAATTTACATAATCACCATGCCTATTACAAATTCCCCTTTCTCCCCATTTCTTAACTAGCGTAACCGTTTGCGTTTTTGGCGTCATCGAGGTTACAAGGTAGCCTCGCCATAACAATAAAATAAAGGGAATGACAAGGTGATCGTTTTCAGTACAATTTTTGGCATAGGGAAAATGACATGATAACTTCGCATATAATTATGATTCACCACATAATTAACAACTTGCATAGATTCATAACAACTTGCATAGGTTCATGAATTAACAACATAATTAATAACTAACATAGGCTCATGATTCTCAACATAATCAACAACAACTTGCATGATTCATAACATAACTTCTTGCATATGTGACTTACATAGATTCATGATCCATAACATAACAACTAGCATAGGTTCATGAATTAACAACTTATCAACTTGCATAGGTAACTTCATAGGTTCATGATTCATAACATAACAATTAGCATAGATTCATGAATTAACAACGCAACAACTTGCATAAGTAATTTGCATAGGTTCATAATAACTTGCATAACTTCATGATTCACAACAATATTAAACTTGCATCATATCATGATTTACAACAATAATGAACTTGCATAACTTCATGAGTCACAATAATAATAAACTTGCATCTTATCATGATTTACAACAATAATGAACTTGCATAACTTCATGATTCACAATAATAAGGAATTTGCATCATTTCATGATTCACAACAATAAACTTGCATAACTACAAACAACATATACTCAAATCATAGTCTATCACAATTCACTTTTATTTATTTAAACCTAAAAGTGACTAGAACTCACCGAATAAGGGGTCTTGAGTTCTGGGTTCTGAATTCTGTAATTGATTAGCGTTCCCTTGTTGTAGACAATTACGTTGTTGTAGTTTTAGGCTTGATTTGAATTGAATTGTTGTCTTTAACTTTCTTCTAGTTGGTGGCGGCTACTCTAGGGTTTGGAGTGACAACATGACGGATACTGATCTAATTTTTGATTTGATTCTAGGGTTTGGGTCTACACATGTTTAAATAGAGTTTAAATTTAATTATAGCCATCGGATGACCATAGAGTTAATCAAAACCACTCAGTCCAGATTAGAACTATCCAGAAACCCTAATGACTCATTAACTAGTCAGAAACAACTCAGCAATGAGTCAGAACATGGTTCAGACTGAACTAGAAGGCTGTACAGGTTTTCTCTTGGCCTGGGCGCACTTGGGAAGTGCGCCAATGCAAATTTGTACTGGCGCACTTCCCAAGTGCGCTAGTGCTTTTTTTTTCAAACTTCGTTCGTCCATGTCTTCTTCATATGACATCCGTTTTAAGCAAACTCGGACTCTATCTCAAGCAGAATTCCAAGACGAACGCAATGGAACGACCCGTTTCCCTTAATTCCCACATTTTAAATTAAGTATTCTTAAATTTAGTTAATATGATTATTCGAAAATTCGAGGTGTTACAGTAAGTGCACAAATACAAGATGTGCTAAGACACGAGGTTAAGCTCGACTAGTGGAAGAAGTATGCCAGGAACAGACAGTCATATCCAGCATCCACAGGTGGCAGGCTTAATGTAGGCGGTCTAGCATGTTATAACTATAAATGGACATGGTAATGAATTGGAACACTTAACCTAGTTGAATCCATAGGGATTATATGAACATAAAATTGAATAAGGGTTAAGTTAACTTGTTTGGACAGTGGGTGGGTTAAGTAAATCCGAGGGGGTGGGTAATATGTATATATAGGCCCATAAACTTAATAAAATAAGGTTATGTAATTAAAGACACCTTTTTAAGTAAGCATAACCTGTGGAAATGGTGAAGTTATGCAATTAAAGACATCTTAGCATAAACATAACTTGTGGAAATGATAGGGTTATGTAATTAAAGACACCTAGCGGTAAGCATAACATGTGGAAATCCTAGTGGGGATATAAGACAAGGGGGAGAGCTTATATCATCTTGTGTGTAGGTCCCGTTTTAGTCAGTAATCCATATAACGGTATCAAACGATGACTCCGCCCTAGGTCGGAATCGGGGCACGCTTACTGGGTTGATTGTAAGAGATCCAAACGAGGAGGATGGTGCGGGCGGCGTAAACCGACCGGGGACATGTGCGTGCATGGGTTGGGTAGAGGAGGCTAAGACAACCGTGACACCAGTAGGTATGGCTGTGCACATCAACGAAGGGTTGCCACTTTAGGAAGTGATGCCTCCTACTATGGGACCGACACAGGGTATCTATGGAGTAGGGAGTCGAACGATTTGGGTAGTTGTTAGGGTACATCTGGACCTATGCCTAAGTCTACCATTTGATAGTTTTTGGGATCATCTCATTTAGGTTATACAAGCATTAGTGTAGAGTAATCATTAGGGAAGCATATACACTAAGTCATGTTTACCTTGTCATATTTACCTTCTATGATGTTATCCTACTTATCCACTTCATATTCCTATCATGCTACTTTTACTTATTTACTTGCTAAAAGTAACTAGACTCATAAGACTTTATGTCTGACCCTTTTTGTTTCCTCTTCTCTCTTCAGTTTCCCCCCCGCCCAGGTTCTCAGGGTGGGAATACTCAGGCTTAATCAGGACTTCGTTATCATCTTGCTAAGAGTTGCTTTTGAAGTATTGCTCAAGTTCTTTACTACTATGGCTTTGTCTGTTTTGGGGAATTATACTTTTTCTTTTATTTCTGTACATTGATGGTACAAGACAGAAGCTTTATATTATTGTAATGGTTTTTATGTAGTTCCAGACTAGTGATATTTGAACCATGATGTTATGAGTTATGTTTTTAAATAAAATTTTAAATTCCGCTGCTATATTTCATATCTGTCTTGTAATGTTCTATGTCTGTTTACCTATAACGCTTCACGACACTTAATGCATTCTCTTAATGAGTGACATTTACGGACGTGGGTTGTCACACTTGTAGTGTCAGACTTTAATGCAAAAGTAGTTCTACAAACTTATTTATAGGTGTATCAGAGAAACCCGGTCCCTTAGATCCAATTTTAAAATATCAGAACCAACCACGTCAGAGGAAGTCTCCAGATCCGCGGTGGGGTTGACCCCCTTGGGGTGGGTCAACCCATGGGTCAACCCCCCTTTTGGTGGGTTGACACCTGGGTCGACCCCCGACGGTCCATTTTCCCTTCGAACATTCCCACTCATGGTTTTGATTTTCTAGATAAGTTTTTATTTAATATATATACATATAAGTTCATTATATGTATACAAACTTCTAATGCTCATAACTTCTTCATACGGTGACCGTTTTACGCAAGTAGGTGTCTATATTGACCAGTATTTCGAGACGGACGCAATGGCGTAGTTTGTTTCACTAAATTCTGAATATTTAATTAGTTTATCCTTATTTTATCTTCTTGAGTTAAAAATGTGGGGTGTTACATGATATCTCTATCATGCTAGTTTGCCTAATCATGTCACCTTATGCCTTTTATGCTAGTTTGTCTAATTATGTCATTATGCCCAATTGTGTCACTATATGCTTGTTCAGTTGCTAGGCCTATTTCTACCATCATATGTTTATCATGTTATTATGCTTATTCCTATTCTCTTCCCTTCTTATTTTCCCTTTTTATTTTGTAGCCTAGCTACCTTCCAACTTAGGCATACCGCTGAAATATGCGAACGCATGAAATTGGGAACGAGGGGAAACGTTAAAATTAGGGCATAACTTGTATTGGGAAATTTAGGCATAACTTGAATTGAAAACATGGATATGGATTTGGGGAATTAACCAAACTGTGATTAAAGATCTTAATTTAGGGCATATGGTACATAATGAATATGACTTCGGAAAGGGGCATGAAAACCTATAATGAAATAGGAATAATTGTTAAGGAATGAAAATGCCTAGATTTATAGTAATTAGAAAATATAGTCATGCTTAGATACGAGGTTAGATTGCAATTGTAGTAGAAGCCTGCCCGAAGTCGACTGGCATATCCAGCATCCACAAGTGGTAAATCTAATGTGAGGGTTCTAAGTGCATAAACACGTAACACCCTAAGACACGAGGTTAATTCTTACTTGTGGAAGATGTCTGCCCAGACCCGACCGACATATCCAGCATCCACAAGTGGTAGACTTAATATGGGAGGTCTAGCGCATTATAACCATAAAGCAATGAATGATAATGAACTTATAATACTTAACCTATTTGAATCCACATGGATTTCGCGGATAAGTTAACTTGAGTGATGGTTAAGTAAACTTGCTTGAAATAGTGGGATGGTTAAGTAAATCTTGGGGTAGTGGGTAATATTATATATATAGGCCCACAAACTTAACCTGTTGGGGGATATGGAAGCTTGTTACACTGGTAAGCATAACCCATTGAAATCCTTGTAGTAGAGATGCAAGCCTATGAGGACCTTGTATAATCTTGTGTGTGGGATCCGTTTCAGTCAGTAACTCATATAAGTATCAAACGAGTACCCTGAACTAGGTTGAAGTCGGGTTACACTTACTGAGCTGATTATATGAGGTCACTTGTGGGAGGGATAGTGTGGGCGTTGCATTCCGACGGGGTGATGCGCGTGCATGGGTCTGGACTATGGAGGTTAAGACTCCATGACACCTGTAAATATGGTTGTGCACATTCGGTAAACAAAGGTTTTCCACTTTAGGAGAAGTGATACATCCTACAGTGGGACCAGCATAGTGAATCAACGGAGTTAGGAAGCCGATCAATTGGGGGTACTAATTAGGATACATCTATTTTTGCTTGTTTAGGAGACCGTTGTTATCCTTAGGGATAACACCAGTACGTTCAGTTGGGCTGCCTGTTATTATATGGGGTAAAACCTCTCACTAGAAGTAAGCCTAAGTCATCTTGTATTTGTTGGGGATCATCTTGTTCGTGCAATACTAGTATTGGTGCAGACAAAGAAAACTGTTAGGGAAGCACTATTTATTCTGTTCAGTTTATCCTATTTACCTTGTCATACCTTCCTTATATGTTGTATCTCTCTTATCCAGCTTATATGCCTATCATAATGCTTTTACTTATTTATGTGCCAAAAGGAACTGGAATTGCCAAACTTATGTCTAACCTATATTATTTCGTCTTCTTTCTCTTCCAATCCCCCTCCTCCCCCCCCCCCCCCCCCGCGTAGGTTCTAAGCGTTGGAATAGTAAAGCTTGATCAGGATTCTTCTTTCCTTCTGTTTGAAGCTGCTTAGATGTACTGCTTGATTTCATATCTTCTCTACTATGGCTATATTTTGAGGATTATGCTTCTTTAATTATTAACCTCTGATGATTTTAGTACAAGACAGAAGTTTTATGTTGATGTACAGTGTTTTATGTATTTTAGACTTATGATGTAACTATGTTTTGAACCACGATGTTTTTTGCTTAATAAAGTTTTAAATTCCGCTGTTATTTTATATCTATCTCGTAATATTTCTGTTTCAGTTTACCTATAACGCTATATGAAACTTAATGCATTCTCTTAAAGAGTGACATTAACGGACATGGGGGTCACACTTGGTATCAGAGCGAGGTTACCAGATCGGATAAAAGATTTCGAAAATTGTTTTCAAAAAGGTTTTAAAAGAAAGCGTTTTCAGAAGAAAAGTCTATTTTGAAAAACATATTCCCTAAAGCCGTATGAAATATATTTCGATCCTCTATTTGAATCCCTTTCTCCCTTTCTCCCTTTTCTTTTCAGCAGGTCTGGGGAACCAAATATTCCTGAGGGCGTTACGATACCGTGTTAGTTATGTAGGTATCTTGATGCCACAGTGCCTGCCTAAGGTCAAGCAGACGTTCCTCCCCCAGCTGTACCCGCTGTTCCTCCTCCTCCTGTTGCTGATAATTTCTCTAAGATTTCTATGCTATGGGCGGAAAGCCATTCTGAGGAACTGATACTTTTGTAGAAGCAATAAATTGGCTTAAAGTGATGGAGAATTTTTTTGGAACTTTCTAAGTTGATGATCGTAGGAAGATTTAGTTTGTCGTTTGGCAGTTGAAAGATGAGGCTTCGTTCTGGTGGGAAATAACGCAAGCAGAGCTTCCAGTGGAGACTTAGGATGATTTACGGTAGATATTCGAAATGAAATTTCTTTCTCAAGCCAGAAAAATCATTTAAATCGAAAGGTTTTTGGTACTTAAATCAAGGAGCCATGTGTGTGAAGGAGTATGTTGATAAGTTTAACCAATTGGCGAGGTTTGGTTTGGAGCTAGCGGATACCCTGTACAAGAAAGCTTTGAGGTTTGCTAGAGAATTGAATGAACCCCTCCATGGGTTAGCTACGTCTCATATTATGATAGGAGCAATTTTTGAGAAACTTATTGATATGGGATTGATGAATGAAGAAGATAAAGGTGAAAAGAAAGAAACTAAGATCGAGGAAACAAAAAATAAGAAAGTGTGGCCTAAGACAGGACAACAACAACAACAAAAGAAGGGCGGAAAGAATGACAGAACTAGAGATAAGAGGAAGTATCATAATTGCGGCCGCCAAGGTCACTTGATCAAGGACTGCAAAAGAAAGAAGAACGCTTGTTTCAATTGCAGAGAAGTCGAACACTTTTCTATGGAGTGCCCAAAGAAGCAAGGACAGGGTCAATGGGTAGGATATCCGGGAGGGCAGGTGCATGCTATCGTGGCCGGTGCACTAGATAGAGGTAGGAAAGTTTCCGTTGAAGGTTTGAATTCTCTTTCTAATCATCCTATTAGAAATCTTTTTGATTCGGGCGCTTTATTTTCATTTATATCTGATTTTATGGTTGAGTATCTGCACTTAGTACTAGTATGGTTTCGGATCCCGTTGTTGTATCAAACCCTATTAGGGGTGCGGTTCATTTGTCCATGATTTTTCAGGGTTTGAGAATATCTATGGTAGGCGTCGAGTTTGAGTGCGACGCATATGTGCTTCGTGTTGACGGCAAACAATGACGTAAACAACAAAGATTCCTATGACTAGGAATAGTTAATTTGGTCGCAAGACTAAGTAAGACAAAGTGGTAAATGACATGAGAATTTATAGCGGTTCGGCCGCGGATTAGGCCTAAGTCCACTTTGGAAGGACGTTGAACTTTTATTAATCACTTAAGAATTATTAGGTAAAGCCATGCTCATTACATCCACTTTTATAATTTTCATATGCTAGGTATTTAGGAAAAAATATATTTAATTCTCCTTCTTCCTCAAATAGGAGATGCCATTAATGAGGCTCGTAAAGCTTTAGGAAAGTCTCAAGTGAAGAAAATCCAACCCCTTTGAAGTGTGAGGCCAAGCATTATTTATAAGAGTGGGGGTAGGTAGAATTAGGGGACCACTAGCAGAATTTCAAGCCCACCACCTGGGCGCCTCGAAATTTCGACCCTGGGCAGGGGTTCAAAATTTCATGTCCGCCGGGTTCGAAATTTCGAACCCAGACATAGGTGCGAGATTTCGCACCCGCTGGGTTAAGAATTTTGAATGTAGGCAAGGGTACAAAATTTTGCACCTTGTTGGGTGCGAATTTCGCATCACGCCTAGTGCGAAGTTCTTCCGAGGGGCGCGAAGATCCCGGGACCGGGTAGTTGAGGCTCGAATCTCCTTCGGGGCCTGAGGCCTTAGTTCGCAGATGTCTTCTGGATGCCACGATGTAACACCCCACATCCGTTAGTGTCACTCACAAAGGGAATGCACTGAGTTCCGTGGAGCATTTTAAGGTAAAAGATGCAGATGAATTACAAGACAGACAAAGTTAAAACAGCGGAAAATAAAACTTTGTTTTATTGATAAAATAGTTTGTACAACGATTTCTTTACAATATCAGAGTATCATCTGTCCTACAAAATAAAGAAGCATAAAACAACATTTTATATTCCGTAATGTAGCAAGCCGGCCATAGCATCTGAAAAGAGAATCCAAGCAAAACTTCGAAAAATCTTCAAGCTGGGAAGGAGTGACAGTCCAACTTAACCTGAGCTATACTATTCCCTCCTTTACTACCTAGGGGGGGGGAGGAACGGAAGAAAAGAAGACGAAAGAAAAACAGAGTCAGACATAAAGCCTGAGTAAATTCAGTTACTTCTAGCATGTGAACATGGAAAAACGACCTGAATTAACTGAATACAAGATAACACCATGATGATAGGGTCAGCAAGATTAGACAAGATTAACACAAGATATGCTAAGACAAGATAAACTGGATATGCTCGAATACTTTCGCCGCTTCGCTATTTCCTTGTTATACTGGTTTATATATCTATACACCACCTAACTAGTGTCCCAACTAGTAACGATAACGTGATCCCAATCCCTGTATTTTCCATTGCCTTCAGGCATACATTTATTATTTATTACCTAGATCTAATCTAGGGTTTTCTATCAAGTGCTTTCTAGACTCAACTAGATTTTACGCTATCTACTGAACGCTTCTCGGATTCAGGGTTTATGCCACCTAGTCCAACTAGGGATTATGCTACCTGTCGAACGATGCCCGCAAGTCTAGGACACTCTACCTAGAGTGGTATACGTTCCTAGACTTCCCCACGCATGTATCGCGAATCGTTATCGCTTGTCTAGATGCACATGTCCTGTAATGTGCGGCCCGAGTCCTGTGGCAGGGCAAATCAAGAAACACAGAACTTGGTCGGGGGCTTTCAGATATCTACCGATGCAGATGCTAAGGTCTGTTTTTATTCCTGTGGCTATGGTCCCTCTCGACCCCTCCCTCAACTAATGAAAGGCACACCTTGAAAAATGAGAACTATACGCAGGCCCCCTATGCCCTGCTAACCTATGGCCATCCTCACCAATAACTAGATAGCAAGTATATGGTCTTTTGGAGTTCTCTGCCTTTCCGCTTCACGTATCTCGATTGACTCAAGATGGATGGTAGACGACGAGTTGCTATCACAGGGCTACCAGTTTCTCGCCGAATCACGCTGGTCCATCCTAGTCTTTAGGTTGCCATATTTTGCAACCAAGGCATACACTTGGTTCTTCTACCACAGACCTTAACGTCTGTGAGCCCAAGCGAATCATCTGCAGCCTCACAGAGGGATACCAAGAGTACCCTCACGTCCGCACGAAGCCTCGGGCTTCGTAACCCAATTCGTTGGAGCCTTCGTTTTAATTAGACGGACGTTCGCTCCTTCCCGTGTTATACTAAGAATTACTACTTAGTTTTGCTAACTAAGGTTTACCACTTATTTTTCAAGAATCGTTGTTTTCTTAACTAAGGTTTACTACTTAGCTCCTTTTAACTAATGTTTACTACTTAGTTCTCTTTCTCGTCAATTTGGATTGGTTAAGTGTCCTTAGTCAATTCAAGCTAACTTAACCCTCTTCATTTATCCCGATAAACTGGTAATGTGTTATCAATAATTCATGTTGACTTAACCCTACCACAAACCAAGTTATATTGGTTAAGTATTTCTTATTACTTAACCCCGTTCATTCATCCTGTATTGGTTAAGTGTTCCTTTTTAACTTAACCTTGCCCATCTGTTTTAACTAACACTTTATTAATGGTTAAGTATTATCCCTTCATGTTTTAGACTTAACCCTATTCATTTATCACAATCTGATGGTTACGTGTTCAAGTTTACTTAACCCTACCGTCTAGTCCAGCTAACATATCAAATTGGCTAAGTGTATTAAATTTTACTTAACCCCAGCCTCTAGTCTAGTTAACATGTTAATTTGGCTAAGTGTATTAACTTTACTTAACCCCACCTTCTAGTCTAGTTAACATGTTAATTTGGATAAGTGTTTTCTTAGTTACTTAACCCCTACAAATCTTGTCTTGTTACGATGTTAGGTTTGGTTAAGTGTTCCTATGGACTTAACCCTCCCATTCTAGCTTAACTGTGTTAAGTTGGTTAAGTGTTCCTATGGACTTAACCCTCCCATTCTAGCTTAACTGTGTTAAGTGTCTGTATGAACCTAACCCCACCCATCGGTTTGGTTATCATGTTGAATTGGTTAAGTGTCTTAGTTAATTTAACCCTACCATTCTTGTTCTAGCTTTAACTAAATAAATTAAAGCCGCGACCACTCACATTAGACATATATTGTTGCGATTACGGGATGTGCCGGTTGGTTCCGGGCAGGTTTACATCGCAACCCAGTCTAACCTCGGGTTAGGCATATTCGTGCTTTCTAAGTTCAAAGGGTTTTGATTAATTTTCAAATCAGGTTTTGAAAGTAACCATCCCGTCCGTCGGATCAGTTAGGGATAGCCAGGGAGAGCAGGAAACTTGTATTTTCCAAACCCAAGCCTAGACGCTATCCTCTCTGTCACCCTAGAACTTTCTGGTGTATGTATTATTGAAAGAGATGTCATTAATAAACATTTCCTTGGTGTATATATAAATTGTTAACAATTTATCCTCAAAGTTTAACCATTTATCCTCAAAGTCCATTTTCCCATTATAAATAAATTTGGCCTATACCATATACATTTGCCGTGCCCACTAATGGACTTATATTCTAGGCCCAAATCTTGTTTTGCATATCTTACAATTTATAGCAATTTAGATCCAACATCCTCATTTACAGTTCATGCCAAAAACTAGATTTTATATTCTAGTTTACAGTTTATGCCCAGAACTTAATTTGCATACCAACTACCTACATTGTGGCCCATTTAACCATTTACCATTTACGCCCAATGTATGTAAATTATTCACAATTATGCTAATATACTTATCATGCCTAATTTAGCCACCCAATTCTGATTTAATATTCTAATTTCAGTTCATGTCAAAACTAGACTTGTTATTCTAATTTTCATCTTAACATTCCTGCCATAATGCATGTTCCCAAATTATGCCAATTTCCAAGTTTAGTTAATTTCATGTTTTTATGAAAACGTATTCCCATCGTTCGTAAAATCGTGATTCATCCTTGATTATAAATAAATCTAGATTCGTGGATAAAAGGGAATGGGCCAAAATACCATAAAAGAATAGACATTATAACTGGCATAAGATGATAATTCACAGGCATATAGATCTGGTAATATTACGACATGAAAAGGGTTGAATAGTATAGGTTCAAGAACATGGGTAGACCTAACTTAATAGGTAAATTCCCAAGATCAAGATCCAAGGATAACTAGAAATAGAAAGTCAAGCCAAGATCCAATATAATGCCAGTTTGGTGTACAACATGGTTTTGTAACTACAGTGTCATGGGCATAAATAATAACCTTATATCCATAGTCATAGGCAATAAATCCTCACAGTTAATGAATCACAGTCATAGGCGATGTTCATAGTCAAAGGAAAATAATTCTCACAGTCATGAGTCACAGTAATAGGCAATGTTCATAGGCAATGTTCATAGTCAAAGAGGCATATGGTTTTAAGGTCTATAATTTCATAGTCACAGTCTTATTGGTCATCGAATCATAACAGTTCTTAATAAGGTCCAAAGATATAAGCACTGATTCGAATAGAGAGATTTGGCATATTCTTTTATTCCTTTAATTTCATGTCACGAATAGAGAAAACGTTCAAATCTAAAAAGTAACCGACTTACAGAGGTTATATTAGATTCGTAGAAAAACAGTCGTTGAAGTCGTTTGAATCTTCACTTGAATCCTAGCTTGTTTTGAATCTCCTCTTGAAAGTCTTGAGCAGCATTTCCTCGTCTTGATTTATTTTACATATTATTTTAATTATTTATACATTTTCTCAGAGGCAGCATAAGGATAGAATGAAATGGTGTAGAGAGGAGGAGGCTAGGAGGCTGTTTATATAGGATTAGGCGGAAGAATCTAGGCAGAAAACGAGACCAGGTACATCAGAATGCACCCAGGCCCAAAATTGGGTTTTTGCACCCAGGTAGACACCCATGTCGACTAGGTAGTCGACCTGGTCAGGGGGGTCGACTACCCAGTTGACTTCCCAGTCGACCTGGGTCCTGGGCGGGAATTTTCCCGCCCAGCCCGCTTTTGGGTTTGAATTCGAATTTTGAATTCGAATTTCGAGCTGTTTTTCAATTCTGAAATTTCCTGAAATTTCGGAGGGTCATATCTCCTTCATACGGACTCCGATTCTCGCAAACTTGGACTCGTTTTCATGAAGAATTTCGAGACGAACGCAATGGCGCAGCCCGTTTCCTTGATTTTGATATAAAAATTTAATTCTGCCTTGATTTGTGAATCCTAGTGTTACAAAATTACGGGGTGTTACATTCTCCCCCACTTAAAAGGATTTCGTCCCCGAAATCTTCAAGTTAGGAAGAATGTGTCCTACCATCCAATCACTCATCTACACAACCGTTCCATCACAGACATTCATTGTCCTTAAAAGGATTTCTAATGTTTTCATGTTCATATGCATAGCGTGTATATGTCTTTATCTAATGCAAAATCAGGCGGTCTACTGATTCAGTTGACCTCCTTAATGCGAATGATGTCAGTGCCATGCGTCCAACCATGTATGCAAGCACCCCTAGTTATGTAAATACTACATGTGTGCATAACCATTCATCCATATGCAACATCCATATGATAACATATCAAGTTCAACTTGCAAACAAATAAATATCTGTAAATGCAATATGAAAGCGTCCGAATTGATCTAGTGCCTAATACGTATGTATATGCATTCACGAGCAACCATTAGCAACCACTCGCAACCATCAACCATAACATGTTTCAAATACATGTTTACATTCAAAAGAGTTTCTACCTAAGGATCGAAGATACGACCTAGAGGATATACTTTGGAAAGAGAGAAACAATTATGCGTAAAGCTCCTACAAAAAAAAAGAAATCAAGGATGCACCCTTAAGGAAAAGGGTTATGATGCTAGTATCTAGCCTTCTTGAGCTTTACTCCACTGTATCTTAACTAATTTAACTTCACGATTGTGAAGTTTCAGACCTCCATTTCCAAAATAAACAGATGTCAGTCACGGTACCAAGTTTATGTACTAAGATGATTAGAGGTCTACCTCTTATCCACCATGCCATAACTATAAGGGTCGAAAAGGTCACTACGTGCTTTTTAGAGTGCGTTCCACAACTATTCATCTCTCATGCAAACCGTCCTAGTCGAACTCGACATTCCTCAAGTACAAGCCCCAAAGGCCTAAACCAATATCAGACAAGCACCCAAGGAATATCTCCTCCGAATTTAGACGATTTACGTGAGATGATATAAGCAAACACGATAGCTATTCTCAAATCCCTGCTAACCAAAAATAAACTAGTCGGACAACCAATTGGATTTGAGACTCTAGTGGGATCTTTCTACTATACAAGTACTATGGTGCAGAGACTCAACTATGGAAGTGGATATGAACAAATGCGAAGCGCTAAAACCAAAGGAAAGAGTACGAACAACAAAACTAGACTCTTCCAACAGAACTTTACTACCTTTCTCCTAGGTACGCTTGGTGGCGAAAGTAGGTACTTGCCCTTCTGAAAATCTTGTCCTTTGCCCTTAATTACATGCCCTATTACACCATAGTAAAGATACTTCCTCTTGTCTTAGGTTTTATAATTCCTTCCTCCTTTGTGAGCTAAATCTACTTCCATGAATTCCTCATCCTCTTCCGTGTGTAGTCATGTTGACAAATCTCTCGAAAGCTACTTCCATCGTACAGAAAAGCCTATAAGCTTGAAAGAAAACTGGCCGTAGGTGAAACTACTACGGTTATAGATGGAAGTCGGGCACTACTTCGCCCATCGATGAGGTTACCTCCTAGAAAGCCAGGAGCACCAGAGACTCAAGAAAGAAGGGGACAAGAATTCAAACAGAGAATCAGAAGGTAGTGCGTATGGCTTTGGGGAATATGCCTTTAAAACAAAATCTTTTCTCTTCAAAATGCTTCTTTTAAAACCGTTTTGAAAATAATTTTTCAAATCCTTTATCTAATCTGGTAACCTTCAGCTCTGATACCACGTGTAACACCCCACATCCGTTAGTGTCACTCACAAAGGGAATGCACTAAGTTCCGTAGAGCATTTTAAGGTAAAAGATGCAGATGAATTACAAGACAGACAAAAGTTAAAACAGCGGAAAATAAAACTTTGCTTTATTGATAAAATAGTTTGTACAACGATTTCTTTACATTATCAGAGTATCATCAGTCCTCTAAAATAAAGAAGCATAAAACAACATTTTATATTCCCCAATGCAGCAAGAGCCAGCCATAGCATCTGAAAAGAGAATCCAAGCAAAACTTCGACAAATCTTCAAGCTGGGAAAGAGTGACAGTCCAACTTAACCTGAGGTATACTATTCCCTCCTTTACTACCTTGGGGGGGGGGGGAACGGAAGAAAAGAAGATGAAAGAAAAAAAGAGTCAGACATAAAGCCTGAGTAAGTTCAGTTACTTCTAGCATGTGAACATGGAAAAACGACATGAATTAACTGAATACAAGATAACACCATGATGATAGGGTCAGCAAGATTTGACAAGATTAACATAAGATATGCTAAGACAAGATAAACTAGATATGCTCTAATACTTTCGCCGCTTCGCTATTTCCTAGTTATACTGGTTTTTATATCTCTACACCACCTAACTAGTGTCCCAACTAGTAACGATAACGTGATCCCAATCCCTGTATTTTCCATTGCCTTCAGGCATACATTTATTATTTATTACCTAGATCTAATGTAGGGTTTTCTATCAAGTGCTTTCTAGACTCAACTAGAGTTTACGCTATCTGCTGAACGCTTCTCGGATTCAGGGTTTATGCCACCTAGTCAAACTAGGGATTATGCTACCTAACGAACGATGCCCTCAAGTCTAGGACACACTATCTAGAGTGGTATACGTTCCTAGACTTCCACACGCATGTATCGCGAATCGTTGTCGCTTTTCTAGATGCACATGTCCTGTAATGTGCGGCCCGAGTCCTTTGGTAGGGCAAATCAAGAAACACAGAACTCGGTCGGTAGCTTTCAGATATCTGCCGATGCAGATGCTAAGGTCTGTTTTTATTCCAGTTGCTATGGTCCCACTCGACCCCTCCCTCAACTAATGAAAGGCACACCTTGAAAAATGAGAACTATACGCAGGCCCCCTATGCCCCACTAACCTATGGTCATCCTCAACCATAACTAGATAGCAAGTATATGGTCTTTTGGAGTTCTCCGCCTTTCCACTTCACGTATCTCGATTGACTCAAGATGGATGGTAGACGACGAGTTGCTATCACATGGCTACCAGTTTCTTGCCGAATCACGCTGGTCCAACCTAGTCTTTAGGTTGCCATATTTTGCAACCAAGGCATTCCCTTGGTTCTCCTACCGCAGACCTTAACCTCTGTGAGCCCAGGCGGATCATCTGCAGCCTCACAGAGGGATACCAAGAGTACCCTCACGTCCCCTCGAAGCCTCGGACTTCGTAACCCAATTCGTTGGAGCCTTCGTTTTAATCAGACGGACGATCGCTCCTTCCCGTTTTATACTAAGAATTACTACTTAGTTTTGCTAAATAAGGTTTACCACTTAGTTTCTAGAATCGTTGTTTTCTTAACTAAGGTTTACTACTTTGCTACTTTTAACTAAGGTTTACAACTAAGTTCTCTTTCTCGTCAATTTGGATTGGTTAAGTGTCCTTAGTCAATTCAAGCTAACTTAACCCTCTTCATTTATCCTGATAAACTAGTTATGTGTTATCAATAATTCATGTTGACTTAACTCTACCACAAACCAAGTTATATTGGTTAAGTATTTCTTATTACTTAACCCTGTTCATTCATCCTGTATTGGTTAAGTGTTCCTTTTTAACTTAACCTTGCCCATCCGTTTTAACTAACACTTTATTAATGGTTAAGTATTATCCCTTCATGTTTAAGACTTAACCCTATTCATTTATCACAATCTGATGGTTACGTGTTCAAGTTTACTTAAACCTATGGTCTAGTCCACCTAACATATCGAATTGGCTAAGTGTATTAAATTTTACTAAACCCCAACCTCAAGTCTAGTTAACATGTTAATTTGGCTAAGTGTATTAACTTTACTTAACCCCACGTTCTAGTCTAGTTAACATGTTAATTTGGATAAGTGTTTTCTTAGTTACTTAACCCCTACAAATCTTGTCTTGTTACGAGGTTAGGTTTGGTTAAGTGTTCCTATGGACTTAACCCTCCCATTCTAGCTTAACTGTGTTAAGTTGGTTAAGTGTTCCTATGGACTTAACCCTCCCATTCTAGCTTAACTGTGTTAAGTGTCTGTATGAACCTAACTCCACCCATCGGTTTGGTTATCATGTTGAATTGGTTAAGTGTCTTAGTTAACTTAACCCTACCATTCTTGTTCTAGCTTTAACTAAATAAATTAAAGCCGCGACCACTCACATTAGACAGATATTGTTGCGATTACTGGATGTGCCGGTTGGTTCCAAGTAGGTTTACATCGCAACTCAGTCTAACCTCGGGTTAGGCATATTCGTGTTTTCTAAGTTCAAAGGGTTTTGATTAATTTTCAACTCAGGTTTTGAAAGTAACCATCCCGTCCGTCGGATCAGTTAGGGAGAGCCAGGGAGAGCAGGAAACTTGTATTTTTCAAACCCAAGCCTAGACACTATCCTCTATGTCACCCTAGAACTTTTTGGTGTATTGAAAGAGATGTCATTAATAAACCTTTCCTTTGTATATATATAAATTGTTAACAATTTATCCTCAAAGTTTAACCATTTATCCTCAAAGTCCATTTTCCCTTTATAAATAAATTTGGCCTGTACCATATACATTTGTCGTGCCCAATAATGGACTTATATTCTAGGCCCAAATCTTGTTTTGTATATCTTACAATTTATAGCAATTTAGATTTTATATTCTAGTTTACAGTTTATGCCCAGAACTTAATTTCCATACCAACTACCTACATTGCGGCCCATTTAACCATTTACGCACAATGTATGTAAATTATTCACAATTATGCTAATATACTTATCATGCCTAATTTAGCCACCCAATTCTGATTTAATATTATAATTTCAGTTCATGTCAAAACTAGACTTGTTATTCTAATTTTCATCTTAACAGTCCTGCCATAATGCATGTTCCCAAATTATGCCAATTCCCAAGTTTAGTCAATTTCATGTTTTTCCCAAAACGTATTCCCATCTTTCGTAAAATCGTGATTCAACCTTGATTATAAATAAATCTAAATTCGTGGATAAAAGGGAATGGACCAAAATACCATGAAAGAACAGACATTATAACCGGCATAAGAGGGTAATTCACAGGCATATAGATCTGGTAATATTACGACATGAAAAAGGTTGAATAGTATTGGTTCAAGAACATGGGTAGACCAAACTTAATAGGTAAATTCCCAAGATCAAGATCCAAGGATAACTAGAAATAGATAGTCAAGCCTAGATCCAATATAATGCCAGTTTGGGGTACAACATGGTTTTGTAACTATAGTGTCATGGGCATAAATAATAACCTTATATCCACAGTCATAGGCAATAAAACCTCACAGTTAATGAATCACAGTCATAGGCGATGTTCATAGTCAAAGGAAAATAATTCTCACAGTCACGAGTCACTATCATAGGCAATGTTCATAGTCAAAGAGGCATATGTTTTTAAGGTCCATAATTTCATAGTCACGGTCTTATTGGTCATCGAATCATAACAGTTCTTAATTAGGTCCAAAGATATAAGCACTGATTCGAATAGAGAGATTTGGCATATTCTTTTATTCCTTTAATTTTATGCCACGAATAGAGAAAACGTTCAAATCTAAAAAGTAACCGACTTACAGAGATTATATTAGATTAGTAGAAAAAACAGTCGTTGAAGTCGTTTGAATCTTCACTTGAATCCTAGCTTGTTTTGAATCTCCTCTTGAAAGTCTTGAGCAGAATTTCCTCGTCTTGATTTATTTTACATAATATTTTATTTATTTATACATTTTGTTAGAGGAAGCATAAGGATAGAATGAAATGGTATAGACAGGAGGAGTCTAGAAAGCAGTTTATATAGGATTAGGCGGACGAATCTAGGCAGAAAACGAGACCAGGTACATCAGAATGCACCTAGGCCCAAAAGTGGGTTTTTCTACCCAGGTCGACACCCATGTCGACTGGGCTGTCGACCTAGTCAGGGGGGGTCGACTACCCAGTCGACCTGGGTCCTGGGCGGGAATTTTCCCGCCCAGCCCGCTTCTGGGTTTGAATTTGAATTTTGAATTCGAATTTCGAGTTGTTTTTTAATTCTGAAATTTCCTGAAACTTCGGAGGGTCATATCTCCTTCATACGGACTCCGATTCTCGCAAACTCGGACTCATTTTCATGCAGAATTCAGAGACGAACGCAGTGGCGTAGCCCGTTTCCCTTGATTTTGTTTTTAAAATTTAATTCTGCCTTGATTTGTGAATCCTAGTGTTACAGAATTACGGGGTGTTACACACGAGGTTATAAGCGGCGTAGTCCCTTCTTGATCCTGTTTCCTTCACTCCTGAGTGTCCCTTTTCGGCCTCATCTTAATGAGAAACGTTGAGTTGAGCATGTCTGAATCTCTCCTAGGAGCCGGACCAAAAATCCGTTTATAATTTGCCCCCCAAAGTACGTCTTGTCATTGACATGATGTTCTTTGGGTAGGTTGAGGTAGTGGAGAAGCTATTGATTTTTCCTGTAATTCAAAAGGTAAGTAGGTGTTAGCTGTTGGGCTCGTTCTCCCTGGTGGTGTAGATGAGCCGTTGTTCGGAGGATCCACCGCGCTCAAATCATTAGGTGTTCGTAGTACGTAGCCTGCGTGGATGCACGGGAGTCGGCATGCACACGCATGGGGCAAGTATATGAGAGAATTTGTCATGGCGGTTCCGATCCTGGAGGTGTGACCATCGTCACCATCACCAATATATATATATATATATATATATATATATATATATATATATATATATATATATATATTGGGGCCGAAAATTTTAGAGCCAAGGGGGATCGAAATTTCGAGCCCAAGGGGATCAAAATTTTGAGCCAAGGGGGATTGAAATTTTGAACCTAGGGGCTCGGAAATTCGATCCCAGGGAGCTCGAAATTTCGAGCCCAGGGGGATCGAAATTTCGAGCCCAGGGGTTCGGAAATTCGATCTCCTGGGTGTTCGGAAATTTCGAACCCGTGCGGGAATGCGAAGAGACACGTTTTTCTTTTATAAATAGGCCCTCCCCCCACTTTTCCCCTTTTAATTTTTCTTTCTCTTGTTGCCATTGCTAAAAGCTTCAAAATCGATAATTTCGAGCCCAATAATTTCGAACCGAGCTAGGTGAGGCCTTGAATCGGGGACTTGAGAAGCGGAGGAGGTCAACTCGAGCACTCGTGGGCTCGATTTTTCAAACCCAGCCAGGTTCGACACCTTAAACCCCCGTGGGTTCAGATTTTAGAACATTTTTGGGTTCAAATCACCGTGTTCGAATTATCGAACCCTTACGGGTTCGAATTTTCGAACCCAGGGGTTTTGAAGTATCGAACCTTTCTGGGTTCGGATTTTCGAACTGCGTGTGTAACACCCCATTATTTTGAAACATGACATAAGAGATAATTAAAGAATAATTATTTTTAAAGGAAGAATTAGGTGAGACGGGATACGCTATTACGTTTGTCTTGAAATTCTTCTTGAGATAGAGTCCAAGTTTGCGTAAAACGGATATCGTATGAAGAAGTTATGGGCGATAGAAGTTGGGCAGAAAAATCAGAAAATAGGCTTGAATAACAGGGGCACTTGTGAAGTGCGCCAGAACAAAAATGCACTGGCGTACCTGGGAAGTACGCCTATGCCGAGGCTGAATCAGCATAGAATTTTAGAGAGTTCTTGATGACGTGTCTTATTGGGATTGGCTGGATGACATGTCTTTTGAGCTGTGTGGTTCTGATGGTCTCTAATCTAATCTAAAGGCCCTAATTCACCTAGAACATCTATAAAAGAGCCCTAAACCTAACCCTAATTTCATTAACAAAATTCATGGCACCTCCATTAACCTAGCCACCACCAAAGTAAATCTACTTCAAGTTGGGAGATAAAGATCAAAGTCTACATCAACGATTTAGTTAATCAACTTCAGAAATCAGAATTATAACTACTCTCTTCCTTAATCCAATCTTTGTGAGTCCATTGACTATTTTTAGATTTAAATAGTACAAAAGCAATTCTGACATGTTGTAAATTGGAATTGGAAATTAAACATGATAATAAGATCTAATCTCATCAGTTCTATCTTAGCCTATACGTCAGATTCATGATTCCTATATGCCCATGTTGATATTATCATCAGTTTTATTAGTTTTATCATATCTTTATGTTAGTTCATCCTTATGTCTATTTTTTTGGCTATTGTGCATGTTTTGCATCTCATCCCTTCCTCTCTTTTTTTATAGCCAGGCTACTTTCGAGCCTAGGCCAAATCTCGTAAGTGATGAACGTACGAACGGTAATTTAGCCAATGTTGAGAAATATGGCATAATATATGTTGGGTTGATTTGGGCATGATTAATGTTATATTTTTGGCATGATATGAAATTGGGGATTTTGGGTAACTAGCATAATAAACATGAAATTGGCATAAACTGCAAATAAATAAATTGGCTATGATAAGCATGTTGAGACACGAGGTTAGACTCCACTTGCGGTAGAAGCCTACTTGGAAACAACCGGTCTAACCAGCAAACGCAAATGGCTAGTCTAATGAGAGAGGTCGTAGGCATAATTAAAAGATGCTTAGACACGAGGTTAAGTCTGGCTTGTGGCAGAAGTCTGCCTGGAACTGCCCGACACATCCAGTGGCCACAAGCCTTCGACTCAATATGAGAGGTCAGTGCATTAATAACCAATTAATGCTGATCAAAGATGAATATGATGCCTAATACATCTCAGGTGACTGGGGTTAAGTTAACATGTGTAAGATGACAATTTAACCAATAACACATGAACAAAATGGATAGGGTTAAGGCAAGCTTAACCAATAATACAGATTGATTTGATAAGTGGATGGGGTTAAGTCAACTGGGCGGATGGACAACACTTAATGTAACACCCCACCTCTATTAAGGTCACTCACAAAGGGAATGCCTTAACTTTGGTGGAGCTTTTTAGGTAAAAGATGCAGATAAATTACAAGATAGACAAATAAAGCAGCGAAAAATAAAGTCATTTTATAAACAATGTGGTTCAATCAAGCTTTTACAACAATTGTCTCAATCATAGTTAAAAGCAATACATAGAACTTCTGTCTTGATTCAAAAATTTCCAAGTATAAAAGAAGCATAAAAATAACAATGATATTCCGCAATAAAGCATGAACCATCCATAGAAGTGGAAGAGAGAGTCCAAAGCAATACATCGACTATTTCGGTGCTTGGAAAGAAAACTGAGCTAAGTGGTAACATTTCCTCCCTGTGAACCCGGGGGGGGGGGGGTACGGAAGAAAAGAGGCGAAACAAACTAGGTCAGACATAAATCTGTAAGTCCAGTGACTTTCAGTATGTAAACAGGTAAAAGTAACATGACATGAATAAACTAAATATAAGACAATACCGTGATAACATTAATAACAAGATTACCTCTAAGATTTGCATAAGATATGACAAGGAAAGATTAATTGAATGTGTTTCTACTCTTTCTCTGCTTCGCTACTACCTTGTTATTCTGATTTCTATATCTCTACACCGCCTAACTAGTGTCCCAACCATCAATCTGTGTAAAATGATAATATTACAACGTGGTCCCAATCACCGCAATTATGGTAGCCTTCAGTTGTACATCTAGTATGAGGATCTTACCTCAATCAGCCTAATTGCCTTGAAGATGTTAGATGTACCCTTACTACCCTATCGATCGGCTCCTTACTTGTATTAATGTTCCATGTGTCTGTGTCAATCGGCCCTCTCTTGCGTGTATATACCCTGTGCTGGTCCCACCATAAGGTGTATCAATCCTTATGATAGCAACCCAACATGATTCAAGATGCACAATGTATAACTACTGGTACCCAATGCTTGCTATTTCCACTACGGAGAACGTGCACGCCTATAAACCGTCGGAACATACACTGACGTACCCTCTGCCGCTATTTTGACCGCTTATAATCAACCCAGTAATCGTGCCCCACCCTGCCTAGTTTCAGGGTACCTTGATACATCTATGTGGGTTACTGTTGAAATGGGTCCCCGTTACTAGGGCTTCTTATTGGTTAATTTTGTGGGCGTATATTTACTAATATTACCCACCAACCCGATATGTACTTAACCCTCCCACTGATTCAAACATGTTTACTTAATGGTTAAGTTTGTGGGCCTATATTTACAAATATTACCCACCAACCCGATATTTATTTAACCCTCCCGCACATTATGTCTTATTGGTTAAATGTTGTCCATTCATGTTAACTTAACCCACCTACTAATCATGTCATGTTGGTTAAGTGTTTCTTGTTAACCCTTCTCACTCGTCATGTTGGATTGGTTAAGTGTTTTCTATTAACTTAACCCGTTCATTCATCATGTTATATTGGTTAAGTATTTCCGATTGACTTAACCCCATTCGTTCATCATGTTACATTGGTTAAGTGTTTGAACTTAACCCCACGCGCTCATCATGATGTATTGGTTAAGTGTCATTAATCAGTTCAAGTTAACTTAACCCACCCAGTTGTTGTGTTACATTGGTTAAGCGTTGCCTTCTTGTGTTAACTTAACCCTTCCATGCATCCTGTTATATTGGTTAAGTGTTGCTCTCTTATTTTAACTTAACCCTACCCATTCATCATGTCATATTGGTTAAGTGTTTCTTATTAACTTAACCCTACTCATTCATCATGTCATATTGTTTAAGTGCTTCTTATTAACTTAATCATACTCATTCATCTTGTCAAATTGGTTAAGTGTTTTAAATTTACTCAACCCAACCTTCTTGTCTAATTAATATGTTATAACGGTTAAGTGTTCCAAATTTACTTAACTCAACCTTCTTGTCTGATTAACATGTTATAATGGTTAAGTGTTCTAAATTTTACTTAACCTTTCCATTCTTAGCATGTCTGTTTATTGGCATTAGTTAATTTATTAATGCCCCAACCTCCCACATTAGAACTGTTGTTTGCGGTTGCTGGATGTGCCGGGCGGTTCCGGGAAGACTTCTACCGCAAACTCATTCTAACCTCGGGTTTTGGGCTAAATGCGCTAACCTTTCACATTAGATCTGTGTTGTTGCGGTTACTGGATGTGCCGGGCAGTTCTGGGCAGTTTTACACCGCAACTCAATCTAACCTTGGGTGAGGCATGTTTATCTTTTAGTATATTTACCATACATGTCCTAGTCTAGATTTTATATGCTAATCATCCCAAATTCACAAAACTAGTCATGTTCCAATTCTCAAGTTATACCGCAACAAAGTTGATTGCAAGTTATGCCTCACAAATTCAAATTCAAGTTATTACTCAAAATAGGTTACACCCAATTTTTCAAATTTTGCAATAATAATCATGCCCAAAAAATCACAATATAACACATGCCCTAAGGTTTAGTCATATTGCACCATACAAAATGTTCTCCAAAAACCCCAATCATGATTCATAGTATAAACTAAGCCAAATTATAGCCTTTAATTACAGTGCATGCCAATTACCCAAAATCCCAATTTGGGCATGTTCACATTTAGCAATTATTCCTATCTTACTATAGGCTTCATGCCTAAGCCATAAATCACTATACACAGTAATCTCCTTCTTCCAAGTCATAAACCATCATATATAATATGCCCCAATTTTAGGTCTTAAACTACAACATGTACTATGCCTTACATGTTTACAGTTCAATTTACGCCCCAAACTCCAAGTCATATGTCCAATATACTTTATGTCTCAAATCTCAAGTCATATGTTTGATACACTTATGTTTTATATACAACATGTGTTATATCCTCAAATCAATTATGCCCAATTATACATAATTTAATACTTTTCCCAATTTTAGCGCTGGCTATGTCCAAATCATATATTATGCCCAATTTTTCTCAACGTACGTTCATATCTTATGAGATTTGGCTCTGGCTCGCAGTAGCCTTGCTATAAAATCAAAAAGGGAAGAAGGAAAGAAGAGACAAAGAATGGGCATAATAATATCAATGAGATAGATCCAATAGATATAGAAAGAAAGATAGAAACAGGCATAATCTCAAATTTAGATTTATTACAATGTCAAAATCACAATTAAATTTTATTTCTGAAAGTAACATGAACTTACAAATTACAGAATGGTCTTTAATTCTAGGATCTAATTTCTGAATTTGATTAGTTGTTCCTTTGATGTAAACTTTAATTGTTAACTTGAAAAATCTAATTTGATTGATTAAAGTGGAGGCTAGGTCACTTCAGGTTTTAGCAGCATATAAACGCCTATGAATTCGTGTGGAGAAAACAATATGTTTAGGGGTATTTTTATAGGTATATAGGGAGATTTAGAGCCTTCAGATCAGTCTAGAAGTCATCAGAATCGTCCAGAGCAGAATACCACGTCACATAGCGAATCAAAAAGTGACACGGGGCGAAACACGTCATCGGCCAGATCTGGGCTAACAGCGGTCGACTCCACTATAGGGGGATCGACACCTATGTCGACTCCCTTTGGGGGGGTCGACACCCTGAGCGGAAATTTTCCCGCTCAGCCTATTCTGCTTGAATTTCTAATTTTGAACTTGGTTTGGGATGTTTAATTATTATTTATATTTTCTGTTTAAACATGAAATTTCTGTACTCCGTAACTTCTTCATAAGGAGCCCGATTCACACAAACTTGGACTCGATCTCAAGAAGAATTCTGAGATGAACGCAATGGCGTAACCTGGTTCCCTTAATTCTCACATTTAAAATTAAGTATTCTTTAATTCTTTAATTTAATGTTCTCAGAAAATACGTAGTTTTACATTTAACCAATATAAGTTGGGTTAGGACAAACCCTGGGGAAAAACCTAGTAGCGGTAGGGACCCTTTTCAGATAGTAACCCACTTAGTAGTATTGGGAACCCCGAGCTAGGCAGGGTTGGGGCGCTCTTACTGGGCTGATTATAAGCGATCAAATAAAAGCGAGGGTGTAGCAGTGCAGGTTTCGACGGATTCGTTAAGATTGCACAAGGTGTTCCCGACATTGGAAGATTTAGCCATTGTACATCAGTAGGTATAAAGCTGTGCACCCATGGGTTGCCACTTAGGGAGTGATACACCCTAAGCTAGGGCCGGCACGGGTATCTACAAGTTAGGAAGTCGATCGATTAGGGGTAGTGTGGGGACATCTAGTATCTATTATGGGCAAGTGGACTTTCAAGGATTATATGGGGCAGACAACTCTTACTAGATGTTACACCTGAGGGCTACCAATTGCGGGGTCGCGAAGAGTTCGTTAAAAATTACTAGTAGGTGGTGCAGAGAATTAAATTAAGTAAGAAATCTGGGAAGCGCACTAGACATTTCGTTTATATTCCTCCTGTTATCCAGCTTTACCTTATGTCATGGTTATACTTTTCATCCGGTTTATTCCTATCATATTTCTTTACTTATTTTCATGCAAAAAGTAGCTGGATGTGCCAGGCTTTATGTCTGACCTTTTTGTTTTTGCCTCTTTTTCTTCCATTCCCCCTCCCCCAGTTTCTCGAGGAGGAAACACTGAAGCTTGACTTGGATTTCATTCTTCTTGAAGCTCTTGGAAGTGTTCAGAGTAATGCTCAGCTTTATCTCTTTTCATTACGGCTATTTGGAGTGTGATTATGATTTTACTTTTATGCACTTTGATAATAATTTTGTTCAAGATGGATATTTATGTACTTGACTCTAGTATGTGGTTTTAAAGTTGTAACCAAACATGTTTTGCTTTTCCGCTGCAATGAATAAAGTTTGAATTTTCTTAAGTACCATTTATATATCTGTCTTGTGATATTCTGTTCTATACTCTTATAATACTCCATGGAAGTTAATGCATTCCCTTAGTGAGTGACATTAATGGACGTGGGGTGTTACATGTGGTATCAGAGCTGAAGGTTACCATAACAGATAAGAGATTTTGAAAACCATTTTCAAAAAGCATTTTTAGAAAGATGTCTTTTCTAAAACATGTTCTAAAGAAAGTATTTTCAAGAGAAAAGTTTATTATGAAAAACACAATCCCTAAAAGCCATACATCTTTCTTTCAATTTTCTGTTTTGAATCTCTTCCTTTTTCCTTTCAGAATGTCTGGGGAACCCGTTATACCCGAGGGCATACAGAAATTAGGCTTGTTCAGAAGGTATCTAGAGACTAGGGCTACTTCCGCAGGCGCAGCAGACGTTCCTCCTCCCCCAGCTGTAGCCACTCCTCCTCCTCCCCTCCTCGTGTAGAGGCTTTTTCGAAGATATGCAAAGACTTCCGTGCGATGGGCGGAAAACCGTTTCATGCGACTAAGACGTTTGTCAAGGCTAGAAATTGGCTTTATCTTTGATACAGACGATGGAAGGAAGGTTCAGCTAGCTGCTTTGTTGATGAAGGAGAAGCCTTATTTTTGAGGGAAGTAACTAATGGAGGACGTGCAGTGGAGACGTGGATGGATTTTAGACAAAGGTTCGAGTTGAAATTCCTTTCACAAGAAGAAGAAACTTTATACATGGAGAGTTTCTTGGCTTTGAAACAAGGGAGTTTGTCTGTAAAGGAGTGCGTTAACAAGTTTAACCAATTAGCAAGATTTGGTATGGAATTAGTTAATACACCACATAAGAAGGCCTTGAGAATTTCCAAGGGTCTCAATGAACCATTACACGGGTTGGCTATGTCCTACCTCCCTATGGGCGCTACTTTCGAGAAACTTGTTGATATGGCACTGATGCATGAAGAGGAGAAAGGTGCTAAGGTAGTTAAGGCGCATGACAAGAAAGTGGATCCTAAGAAGAGTGGGAAATCCCGAGATAAAAGGAAGTTCCATTTCTGTGGTATACCAGGTCATATAGCTAAAGATTGTAGAAAGAAGAAGGCGAAAAGGACCGGTTGCTTCCAATGTGGTGAGGCGGGACATATGGTTAGACTGCCCAAGAAGGCAAGGGCAAGGGAAGAGGACAGGATCTACTTCTGGAGGGCAGGTTCATGCTCTCATGGCACCTATGAAAGAGAGAGGTAGAGACATTTATGTTGAAAGTTTGATTTTTCCTTTTTGATCATCCTGTTCGTACTTTGTTTGATTCTGGCGCTTCACATTCGTTCATATCTGCTTCTATAGTTGAGTCTCTGCACTTAGATACTAGTATAGTAGTGGATCCCGTTAGTGTCTCAAATCCTATTAGGGGTACGGCTCATCTTTCTAAGTTATGTCGGGATTTGAGAATATATGTGTATGGCGTTGAGTTCGAATGCAATGCCTATGTGCTTGGTTTCACGGGCCATGGGTTGATTCTAGGAATGGATTGGCTAGCCAGGTATGGTTCCATTCTCGATTGTGAAAGGAGGGCAGTTAGACTGTTGACTAGTTTGGGGAATACTCTCGATATCCCATGCGACCCTAAGGGTTCTATTACGCTTAGCTACCTAGAATCTCTTGACACATCTATTCATGATTTGCAATCTATTCAAGTAGTCCGTCAGTATGCAGATGTCATTGAGGAAGTTAGGGGCTTACCTCCAAAATGTGAGATAGATTTCCGAATATACTTGATGGACAATGTAAAGCCAGTTGCATTTCCTGTGCGCCACATGGATCCTAGAGAAAGGAGGGATCTTAGTAAACAAATGAAAGAGTTGCTTGAGAAAGGGTTCATTAGAGGAAGTATCTTGGAGTGGGGTGCTCCAGTTGTTTTTGCTACAAAGGCTGATGGTTCACTTAGATTGTGCGTGGACTATAGCGAGCTGAATAAGCTCACGAAGAAGAACAGACACCCATTACCAAGGATAGACGACTTATTCGATTAGTTGGTTGGTGCTTCGGTTTTCTCGCAGTTGGAATTAGCTACAGGATTTCATCAGCTAAGGGTGGCTGAGGACAACATAGATAAGACAGCATTTAGAACTCCCGACGGTTTCTTCGAATGGCTCGTCATGCCTTTTGGTTTGACGAATGCACCCGCATATTTCATAGATTTGATGAGTAGAGTGTTTCGGGAGTTTCTTAACAAGTTCATGGTAGTCTTGGTGGATGATATCTTCATATTCTCTAGAAGCGAGGAAGAGCATGCCCTACATCTTAGGGAAGGAGAGCATGCCCTACATCTTAGGGAAGTCTTAGAGACCCTTCGAGCACATCAACTCAAAGATAAGTTCTCCAAATGTTATTTTTGGAGGAAAGAAGTGAGGTTCTTAGGGAACGTGGTCTCTAACGAAGGGATAGCAGTGGATCCCGTAAAGGTGGTAGCAATCTAAAATTGGAAGATTCCTAAGAACGTTACAGAAGTAAGAAGTTTTCTTGGTTTGGCGGGCTATTACAGAAAGTTCATCAAGGACTTTGCTAAGATATCAGCCCCACTTACACGGTCGACCAAAAAGAATTTGACCTTTTCTTGGGATGTTGAATGTGACGATGCTTTCCAACGTTTGAAGAGGGCATTGACGACAGCTCCAATTTATTTTTTCCTGATGGGAGTAAACCGTTCACAGTGTATATCAATGCTAGCGGGATAGGGCTTGGCGCAGTTTTAATGCAAGAGGGAAGAGTGATATGCTATGGTGGAAGGCAGTAAAAGGCCGATGAGAAGAATTACCCTACGCATGACTTAGAATTGGCTGTCATAGTTTTTGCGCTTAAGTCTTGGCGTCACTATTTGCTTGGTGAGAGGTTTGAGTTCTATACAGACATAAGTCACTTAAATACATGTTCTCCAAAAAATATTTAAACTTAAGTCCACAGAGATGAATGGAGTTCTTAGCATCCTACAATTTTGAGATTGCATATACCCCTGGCAAGGGTAACGTTGTAGTTGATGCCATGAGTAGAAACAAGTTGACTTTGAGACCTTTGTTTGTCGAGCGGCAGAGTTTAGAGTATATCTCTACCTTTGACTTTAGACCCTCTATCGATTATGTACCCGGTTTGTTGGCATTATTAAAGGTGCGACCTACGCTTTTGGGACAGATTGGTGCGGCACAGCGAGATGACCCACAGTTGATAGAGATAGTAGACAAGCTCATAAGAGACGAGTCTTCGACCCATCTTAGTAGGTATACTATAGATGACAAAGGTTGGTTGCGTAAGGATGGGAGACTTTGCGTATCACGAAACGAGAGTTTGAGAAGAGCAATCCTTGAAGAAGCACATCGTTCTAAGATGACCATACATCCCGATGGTGGCAAGATGTATAGGGACATGAAGCGAGTTTTCTTTTGGGCCAGAATGAAGAAGGATGTGGCTGAGTTCGTTTCTAGATTCTTAGTGTTCCAGCAAGTCAAGGCTGAGCAAAAGAGGCCTGGTGGTTTGCTTCACCCTTTAGAGTTTCCACAGGGGAAATGGAAAGTGTTTCCATGGATTTCGTTGACGGATTGCCGAGGTCAAGGAAAGATAATACAGGGATTTGGGTACTAGTGGATAGACTTACCAAGAGCGCCCATTTCATTCCCGTTAAGAGTAAAATAACTACGGCATTGTTAGCATCTATTTATCTCCGAGAGATAGTTCGTCTACATGGCATACCTTCTACTATTGTGAGCGATCGAGATCCCATTTTCACTAGTGTGTTTTGGAAGAACTTGCAAGAGGCGGTAGGAACGCAATTGTGTTTGAGCACCGCTTATCACCCACAAACGGACGACCGAACAGAAAGAGAGAATCAGATTCTAGAAGATCTTTTGAGATTGTGCATCTTGGACTTTTGGAGGGACATGAGAAGAACATCTTCCATTAGTAGAGTTCGTCCACAACAACAATGATCAGACTAGTATTGGCATGGCACCTTTTGAGGCTCTGAATGGATGACCTTGCCGATCACCGACTCGTTGGTGGGAGTCTACGGATAAGATTTTGCTTAGCCCCTAGATGATTAAGGAAACTTCGGAGAAGATAGACTTGATTCGAAGACGCATGAAGACGACACATGACCGATAAAAGTCTTATGCTGATAAGAGAAGGACCGAACTTGAGTTCAATGTTAGAGACATGGTCTTTGTTAAAGTATCGCCGTTGAGGAATGTCGTTCTTTTTGGGTCTGTATGGAAATTCGCACGAAGGTTCGTAAGTCCATTCCCCATCATAGAGAGAATTGGACAGATGGCCTACAGAGTGAAGTTTCCCGAGAAGCTTAGTGGTTTTAATGACATATTTCATGTGTCGCATTTGTGGAACCGTTTACATGATACCGCGGAGGTAGTAGAGCCGAGCATGCTTAGAGAAATGGAAGTGGAGCGAGATGCCACGATTAGACGAGCTCCTACATGCATCATTGGATCGAAGGTCAAGAAGTTACGCAAGCGAGAGGTCAAGTTGGTTAAAGTCCAAATGGGAGATAATAAAGGAGATGCGACTTCGGAGACTTAAGACAAGATACGCGCTTCGTACCCTTTCTTTTTTGAGTATGTTCTCAACTTCTCCTTTTTCTACCGCTTTGTTTGTACTTGTTCTATCGTTTAGCGTATCCTCTTGATTATATCTTCGATCTTTAGGTAGAAAACCCTATGGTTGTAAACATGTGTTTGAGACATGTTATGATTGATGGTTGCAAGTGGATGCAAGTGATTGCTTGTGATTGCTCGTGGATGCATACACACACATTTTAGGCACTAAGATCAGCTCCATCACTTTCATATTGCATATGAATGAGTGTGCATATTTAAATTAATGGATGTATATTGAATGTGTTATTGTATGGATGCTGCATTTGAATGAATGACTCTGCACTCATATAGAAATTATATGTATCATTAGGATTCTTTTGCATACATAATGGACGCATGGCACTATCATGTTTTGCATTAACGTGGTCAACTGAATCAGTAGACAGCCTGATCTTTTCATTAGATAATGAACATATACACACACTTTTGCATATGTTCATATAGAAATAGAAATATTTTAAGAACAATGGATGTTTATGGATGATGGATCAGTAGATGGATGATAGGATAAATTCTTCTTACTTGAAGATTTCGGGGACGAAATCCTCTTAGGAGGGGAGAATGTAACACCCCCTTATTTTGAAACACGACATAAGAGATAATAAAAGAATAATTAAATTTCAAAGGAAGAATTAGGTGAAACGGGTTACGCCATTGCGTTCATCTCGGAATTCTTCTTGAGACAGATTCCGAGTTTGCATAAAACGAATATCGTATGAAGCAGTTATGAACGATAGAAGTTGGGCAGACAAATCAGAAAACAGACTGGAATAACTGGCGCACTTGTGAAGTGCGCCAGAATAAAAATGCACTGGCGCACCTGGGAAGTGCGCCCATGCCAAGGTTGTATCAACACAGAATTCTGGAGAGTTCTTAATGACGTGTCTTGCTAGGATTGGCTGGATGACATGTCTTTTGAGCTGTGTGGTTCTGATGGTCACTAATCTAATCTAAAGGCCCTAACTCACCTAGAACATCTATAAAAGAGCCCTAAACCTAACCCTAATTTCACTAGAAAAATTCATGGGGCCTCCATTAACCTAGCCGCCACCAAAGTAAATCAACATCAAGTTGGAAGATACGGATCAAAGTCCGCATCAACAGTTTAGCTAATCAACTTCAGAAATCAGAATTCAGAACTATTCTCTTCCTTAATCCAGTCTCTGTGAGTCCATTGCCTATTTTTAGATTTAAATAATACAAAAGCAATTCTGAAATGTTGTAAATTTGGATTGGAAATTAAACATGATAATAAGATCTAATCTCATCAGTTCTATCTTAGCTTATATGTCAGATTCATGATTCCTATTTGCCTATGTTGATATTATCATCAGTTTTATCAGTTTTATCATATTTTTATGATCAGTTCATCCTTATGCCTATTTTATTTTTATTATGCATGTTATGTATCTCTTCCCTTCCTCCTTCTTTTTATTTCATTTTGTAGCCAGGCTACTTTCGAGCCTAGGCCAAATCTCGTAAGAGATGAACGTACGAATGGTAATTAAGAGAACATTGTGAAATATGGCATAATATATGTTGGGCTGATTTGGGCATGATCAATGTTAAATTTTTGGCATGATACAAATTTGGGGATTTTGGGTAATTGGCACAATTAACCTAAAATTGGCATAAACTGCAAATAAATAAATTGGCTAAGATAAGCATGCTCAGACACGAGGTTAGACTCCCCTTGCGGTAGAAGCCTGCCCAAAACCAACCGGCCTAACCAGCAACCGCAAACGGCCAGTCTAATGTGAGAGGTGGTAGGCATAATTAAAAGATGCTTAGACACGAGGTTATGTCTGGCTTGTGGCAGAAGTCTGCCCGGAACCGCCCGACACATCCAGCGGCCATAAGCCATCGACTCAATGTGAGAGGTCTGTGCATTAATAAATAATTAATCCTGATCAAAGATTAATATGATACCTGAAACGTGTTAGGTGGGTGGGGTTAATTTAACCTGTGTAAGATGAAAGTTTAATCAATAATACATGAACAAAGTGGATAGGGTTAAAGCAAGCTTAACCAATAATACACATTGATTTGATAAGTGGATGGGTTTAAGTTAACTGGGTGGATGGACAACACTTATCCAATATAAGTTGGGTTAGGATAAACCCTGGGGGGAAACCTAGTAGCAGTAGGGACCCTTTTCAGACAGTAACCCGCTTAGTAGTATCGGGAACCCTGAGCTAGGCAGGGTTAGGGCACGCTTACTGGGCTGATTATAAGCAGTTAAATAAGAGCGAGGGTGTCACAATGCAGGTCCTAACGGGTTCATTAAGCGTGCACAAGTTGTTCCCGGCATTAGAAGATTTAGCCACTGTACATCAGTAGGTATAAAACTGTGCACCCACGGGTTGCCTCTTAGGGAGTGATACACCCTAAGCTGGGGCCCGCATAGGTATCTACAAGTTAGAGAGCCGATCGATTAGGGGTAGAGTAGGGACAACTAGTATCTATTATGGGCAAGTGGACTTTCAAGGATTGTATGGGGCAGATACCTCTTACTAGATGTTATTCCTGAGGGCTACCAATTGCGGGGTTAGGATCAGTTCGTTAAGAATTACTAGTAGGTGGTGTAGAGAATTAAATTAAGTAAGAAATCTGGGAAGCACACAAGACATTTCCTTTATATTCCTTATGTTATCCAGCTTTACCTTATGTCATGGTTATACTTTTCATCCGGTTTATTCCTGTCATATTTCTTTACTTATTTTCATGCTAAAAGTAGCTGGACTCGCCAAGCTTTATGTCTGACCTTTTTGTTTTCGCCTCTTTTTCTTCCGTTCCCCCCAGGTTCTCAGGGAGGAACACTGAAGCTTGACTTGGATTTCTTTCTTCTTGAAGCTCTTGGAAGTGTTGAGAGTAATGCTTAGCTTTATCTCTTTTCATTATGGCTATTTGAAGTGGGATTATGATTTTACTTTTATGTACTCTGATAAAATTTTTGTTCAAGATGGATATTTATGTACTAGACTCTAGTATGTGGTTTTGATGTTGTAACCAAACATGTTTTTCTTTTTCCGCTGCAATGAATAAAGTTTAAATTTTCTAAAGTACCATTTATATATCTGTCTTGTGATATTCTGTTATATACTCTTATAATACTCCATGGAAGTTAATGCATTCCCTTAGTGAATGACATTAATGGACGTGGGGTGTTACACCGTAGGTTCGAATTCCAAAGACCACTGTTTGGGTAAGAAATTTCGAACCCTGAGGGGCTCGAGTTTTCGAACCCAGGTTAGTTCAGAACTTCGAACCCTTCTAGGTCCGAAATTTCGAACCATGAGCTCGAAATTTCGAGCCCGACATGGTGACATGACCATTGCCGGGTTTCCAATTAGTCATGCCGATGGACTTTGACTTCCGAATATTCACCTATGGATTTGCATGCTAAGCGTCGATGCGTATATGGTTAACCGCACGAGCGGGGTTTAGGGTTGTTCACATGGGTAGAGCATACAACCGGACCGGGACTTGGACTGTTACGAAATGTTCTGAACATTCTTTATTTAGCTTATCCTTGCATAACATTACACACACATATTAGTTGTCACCAACATGAGGGGTACAGGTCACTATACTACCCGTTCTAACATTGATGCGTTGAAGTACAACTAGAGATGCAGACCAAATCAAGGACCGGAAAGACTATGGAATCCGAGGCTTCCCAGCCTACCTTGCACACATCCAACCCTACCCCTGTAGATAGCTCGTCTGGCAGCAAGCTTTAGACCACCGAAGGATCGACTCCTTTTCATCCGGTCAGCTCGCCCGAAACGTCTGAGCATGGGGAGCAACATAAGCGGAAATATTCCCCAGTCGTGACTTAAGAGGCCGAGAATGTTGATATCATTTATGAGGATGCGCCCGCACCTTTGGTAGCTCCGGACATGTTGCTTGATGCAGTGATTTTGGAGAATCCTACCTACTCAATGCAGTCGTGTATGGATGCTACAGCAGTCAGGAAAATGGAGGCACGATTTAACATACTGGTGGGTGATGCCCATGCCTCCGGGAGAGATGACAGAGCCCACGTGCCGCCCAAGGGTTTTTTTAGAGTAAGACGGGTGTGTAGCATGTCACTACACAGCCGGTTACGTGTAGATGCATATAAAGCTAGTAATAATACTTGGTTGACAGGCCCAACCAGTAGCAAGCATAGTTTAGACCAAGGAGGTCATAATAGGCGGTATATAGAGTATTGATAATATATACATTAAATAGCTACTTCACATATTAGTGAATAATACATTAAACCACCCGACGGTTTTACGGCCTGGAACCGACAAGCTTGCCTTGCTAGGTGCGTGCCCCCGCCAATAACTTCATCCGAGATATGTTGTTCTACTTCCATCTCACGCCATCACAACTACACCCTAATGCTTATGCTTCTCTCCTCGGTACTTATGTTCTTTTCCACGATTTTTTGAACAGGGAGCCCAATGGGGAAGATATTTGATACTTCTTCCACTTAAGGAAAACGAGCGCAACTTCTCCTTCTCAATGGTCGATGGAAGCGACAACTGCCACATAATTCTTCGTCGGGACGTGGCCCGGTTTGTCTGTGTTTACGCGCGAGTGGTTCTTCATTAGCTGCCCTCCCGAATTTGCCCGAAGGTGGATTGAGGAAGTTAGTGTTTCTCTAACTCTGTTCCTTGCTGTAATTTTCTAGATTCCATCCTTTATTCATGGTTTCAATTGGATTATGACAGGAAATCCAAAGGCGCCGACTGGAGATGAATACCGGCAACGTCTTAACGCTTTGCGGGTGATACCGGAGAATCTTCGCGAAACTAGCATCGTGACAAGTCAGGATCGCCTCCACCGCGCTGGGTTGCTGCCGGACAACCGGGCTGTGATCAAGCCCGTGGTTGCTATTAGTGTGCCAAAAGAGGGAGTTGCGGTAGGCTCTACCCCTACAGGGCGGAAGAGGAAAATGACCCCAACAGGAGGAGAATTGCAAAGGATTGCTCCGCCTCAAGGAGATGTGCTCGGAGGCGAGGTTCATTGTCAAGAGAAGGTTGCTAGAGATGAGGGGTTGCCGAGCACTCCCGTCTCGCCTTCGACAAGGGAGGGGGATGGAGTGTTGGCTAAACCGCAGTCTCCTGTGACTCGCCTAGGGGCCACTGCCTCACTTGAACCCGCGGGCCAGTTTGATGGCTTTAAGGGACTTGTTTCAGTAGTGACTCCATGGACGAATACGACGAGCCTATAAGAACTATCGTGTGCTGGTGAGGGATTAACTCCCTCGATCGGACCACAATTTGGTCTGTTGAGAGAACACTTAGGGCATACATCCATAACACTACATAGCATAGATGTTTGCATACGTGAGTTAATTGACTAACTTTGGCTTTTTCCATTGGCGGGTGATATGAAAGGTGGACGCGACGGACGAAGTTATGGGCGCGGAGGTCGCCGACATCCCTAGAGTTCTTATTTCGAGAGATTCGAAAGATCCGCTAGCTTGTATGGTGCTCCACCTCTGTTAGAACAAAGCAGCGGTCATCGAGACCGGGATCAATCTAGGCGATCTCCAATATCTCCTCCTCCTATTTGCGTGTCCATGGGAGATACTGGGCTTAACATAGGTGGCTCTCGATCTTTGCCTTTGACAGCTCCCCCTTCGGTCGCTCCTCCGGCTCCCGTTCATCTTGCTACGGAAAAGGAAGCACCTCTTAGTCAGCCGAGGCCGGAGAGAGAGACCGAGATGGAGGTTCCAGACTTGACAGAACCCCAGTTCCAAGGGATATCCATAGAGGAGCGAAGGGCGTTTCTGAAACATCATTTTCCCTGGCACTATTTCGACGAGTTGAAGTTTATCCCCGACCTTCGTCTGTCTCCGAACAGACAATCAGGGGAGATGTGGATGCATGTGAAAGCTTCATATCATCAAACCAACGAGTTTAACAAGTATTCCTTCTGGATTTTGGAGCTAATCAGAAAGAAGAACCTATAGCTTTCTGCCGAGTAGACCAAACATCGAAGCTTTGAATAAGAAGATAGGTACACCCATCCCCCATATTGTAAGCTCTCTTTTATGCACTATCAGACACTTTAACGTTAGCTTTGTCGTTGCAGCTGAGATGACGCTGGCTTATGATACACTGAAGAGGGAGTCGGGGCATACCCTCATGAATTATAAAGCCACCGTGGTTGACCTAACCACTGAGACCACGACCCTAAGGAAGGACAAAGCTGATCTAAAGCGACCGTGTGACGTTTTGGAGAAAGACAACGTGAGGTACACCGAACTCCAGAGTAGTAACGCCGCTTCGAGGGATGAAAATGAGAGATTGCGGGCTGAGAATGCCGAAGTCACTGAGTTGAAAAGGCAGCTCGAGGTCATGAGAAAGGAGAAGGAGGATGCCAAAGCTAGCAACAGGGATGTGCTGAGCGAGTCCGAGGGTATAAAGGCAGAATATGTAAGGGAGATAGAGCTACTAAGGGGACAGCTGAACGACGCGGATTTTCGCGTTGGGTTCTCCTTTTAGGAGAGTATCCATAATATGTATGTCAAGGCTTTAAGATTCCATGGGATTTCGTGGGTCGAAGATTATCCCCGTGAGCTTGCTAGAACTTGGGAGAGGTTAATCCCTTATGAGGCCTTCTTGTGTCAAGTGGATGTAAGCACTTTAGATTAGCGCCAGCTTGCAAATGTTCTTCTAGACAGTGGTGAACGTGAGAAGCTGGAGGAAGGAAGGAGGCTGTTGTAAGAGGATGCTAAGAATGAAAGGTTGGTGAGGCTCGCTAAGGAGAAGGGGAAGTTCGTGCCGACCGATATCGTGGTGGTGACAGAAACTTTTGCAGGGTGGAGCTCCTATCATCCCCTGGACATCGGGTCTGCTATGGTCAGTGGTTCTGAGGCTTTGGCCCAAACCGCTACCGAGTACAATCCCGACTTCCCAGCACTGGGGGATACCAGTCTCATCTTACCTATCGCCGCAAGCACCCATCCTATCATTCCTATGCCATCCCTGACCGTATGTAAATTCCTTTTACCCTGCATCCCTGAGGATGAAGTGATTACCGAATTTATGGACTAAAACGGTTGTGTCTTTTCTATGCAGTTCCTCCGAAGCCCATGATGTCAGCGAACCCTTCCCCTGTGGTCCCACAGGTGACCGAACCTAGGCCCGACCTCATGGGAACACAGTTTAGAGAGGGCGGCGACCGACTCGACACTTTTTCTGACATAGGGGTGACTCCTAGCATGGTAGACATTCTCAACGAGGAAGGAGAGATGACCGATGGACAGAGTGCCCTGACTAGAGGTCTAGCGGATGCCTATGTGTCCACGATGTCGGCTATGGCGGTGACTCAAGAGGCCAAGATGGTGGCCCAACATAAGAAGGTGGAGGAGATGGAGAGGGCTGAGTAGGAAGGAAAGGAGATCCCGACAAAGAGCAAGGTCATGGCAGGTCCTACTGTTCGGAATGTCCCTGTGCCTACGCTGCGTGTCGTTACTACTAAAGTCACGAAGATCTACAACAGTGATGGTGTGGGGGTTCGTCTCCTCTCTTTTACTCATGAGTTGGTTACTCCCCCGAAGGGTCGATTGAGCAGAAGGGGATCTGGCCAGAAGAAGTCTGGTACTGGTGACGAACCATCGAGTGCTGAATCTGCAAAAAGGCATAAGAAAAAGAAGAAAAGACACGATTAGTGTTTGTAGCCTAAGTAGAGGTTACCGTTATTTTGGTAGTGTAGGCTGATAGTTTACGCGAGTACGGCCCTCGCTTTTAGGTTTTCAAGACACGGTTTGGTTCTCATGTACACCCTGTCTTTAGAAAGTAAAATGTGTTAGACAAGTAGTTTGTTCAGCGTGTGTGTGTGAAAAGGAAATATGAATTAGTAAAGATCATTGTTTATGTCAAGTGTTCAGATGTTCTTTTTATGTTTTCCAACGTTTTATACTTGTGGGAACTTATCGTTACACTTGTCACAAAAGCGTTTTGGGGGAAGTCTCTGGGTTAATTATACTCGAGAGGTGAGGTAGAGCGCTGGTTTCAGTAAGTTCCCCTCACCTCAGGGAACCCGAAGTTTGTGAAACCAGGCTGTGCGCCTGCTGTTTTGGGTGGCTCGGGGTTAAACCCAAGTATAGCGAAGGTGTAGGGCTTCGCATTGTGCGGTCCTCCAGGAGGGTGGCTCTCCTGTCATTCATCTGGTTGAGGCGAGCTGCTAGACATCGTTTATTTGCCCATGTAGTTTTAAGCCCCGATCATCAGCTCGTAAGGTCCGATTGTGACCACAAGCTGCCCCCAAGCCTTGAGAGCTAAGGGGAAGAAACGATTTAAGGTCGGTCTTGGTGATACGCCAAGGTGCGATAGTGGTTGTTTAGACATGATCGGCGATTCGAGTAGCGTTGCTGGCTCCCATGCTCGGGGTGTCGGGCATAGCCAAGTGTCTCAGACTCGTCGTTTCCTAGAAATTGAAATGGCCGCGCCGGCTCCCGTGCTCGGGGTACCGATGCGATGGTCGTTGGCATGAATCGAGCTGGTTGTTTGAAAATAAGACGCATTACGTGAGAAGTAAATAATAAGGGGATAGGAGATTGAACATCATTTCTACTAACAACTTTGGGAGTAATAGCCTTTACAATGGTTTGGAGTTCTGAAAAAACAGAACATTATTTGAAAAGCATAAACAACCGTAAACTGAGTTATGTAAAGTAGTGGCGGAGATGTTCGTTGTTCCATGCCCTTGGGAATTCAACTCTATCGACGGTGGCGAGCCTGAAAGTTCCATCGCTGAGCCTTCGATGTATGGAGTACAGGCCTTCCCAGCGAGGCGCGAGGCCTGTTGGCAGGAGAAAACCCGCTTTTGAATGAGGTCGCCGATGTTGAGGTCCTTGTGGCGAACCCTGGAATTGAAGTATCAGGCTACTTTCCGTTGTTGGGCGGCGGCTCTGATATCGGCCTCGTTCCTTTTTTCTTCGAGCAAGTCTAGTGATCCCAAAAGTAAATCTTGGTTTGTCTTTGGATCGAAGTACGTGACTCGATGTGAGTGAAGCTTGAGTTCAATGGGAATGACGGCTTCAGATCCGTATGCGAGGGCGAAAGGAGTATGACCGGTTGCTGTCTTGTGGGTGGTGCGATAAGCCCATAGAGTTAGAGGAAGTTCGTCTTCCCACATTCCCCCAGCCTTTTCCAGGTGCTTCTTGATGATGGATTTGATTACCTTGTTCCCCGCCTCGACTTGCCCATTGGCTTGAGGATGGGCCACCATTGAGAATCTTTTATCGATGCTGTGGCACTGAAAGAAGGCTTCAAACTCGGTGCTCTCGAATTGGGTGTCGTTATCGACGATGATAGCTTGGGGCACCCCGTAGCAGGTAAGGATGTTACGGACCACAAAGTTAATCATCTTCTTCATCGTAATGGGGGAGAGAGCTTCAGCTTCTTCCCATTTGGTGAAATAGTCCACTGCGACGATGGCGTATCATCCCCCGTCTCTTGCCATTGAAAGAGTTCCGTGTTGTATATAACGGTGTTGTATACACAATTATATGATTTTTGTTTGATGATAACAAACAAATATATTTTATTTTGGATGTGTTTGTTATTGTACTGTTATATAACATCACAGACATGAATATAATATTTATATTTAAATAAAATATGACTGCACAGAATTTCATATATTAACAGTATTTTATTTAAATATAAATATTTCAACATTCACACAGTACAAATTATACGACTCCACTATTTGTACACATTCATAGATATTTGTACTTGCAAATGAACTGAATAAAACAGACAAGTGTTGTTTGACAACAATAAAATAATATTTTATTTCAAACAAATTTGTTTATAACAAATAATAGTACAATTCATATATACATACATTTTCACTGTCTGACTCATATACAGTTCACTCTACACTCTTTGTACATTCATTTACAAGTCATTTACATTCACTCTGTACAATTTCATTTTACACTCATTCACTGTCTTTTTTCTTTTCTTGTGTTTTCTGAATGCTTTATTATCAGTTCAGTTATTGTCTTCTGACTTCAGTCTTTTATCTTCACAGCTCTCAATCAGTCCAGTCATTATCTGCTTACCTATCACAATGAAACACACACACAGTACACTGCAATAGAATTTAAACTGAATATATGCGAATATAAATTTATTTTTTAAAAATTTTATTTGTCTCAGATTTATGGTGTCTTTCTTATCATTTTTCATGACTCGATCTTATTTGTATATACCCATCTTGTACCCGTTGATCAGCCTCAACATACCACACTGGTTTTCAGATCAGAACCAGCGTCATAACTAGCTGATTCTAAATAGCCTCAACACAGTGCAGCTGTCTGCTGATATATAATATAAGTTACACGTGCACGATATATGTATACACACACTGCTTTGTATATATACACGTATGTACAAGTGAAAATAGGTGAGAACAAAAATTTCAAAATGAAGTGCACATGAAGCTAGTATTTGGTCGAGAAGGCAACATAAGCATCAAGCAACAAGCTTCCAGTTCAAGTCAAGTGCAGATATGATACATGATGCAGCTAATTTTTGGGCCATGGTGCATGTAGCATGATCAAGGCAAATTTATTTAAAGTGTGAAGTGCAGTAGTATGACAAAGTGACCAAGCAGTTAGGTGAGAGGGCATGGGCAATAATGAAGAAATGGTCAACATACATCATGGTGATACAATGGAGAAGCTAATACACATTCATCATGTATAGTCGAGACAAGTGAGGTTTGCATCACAACAATGATCAGTCCAGAAATTCAAAAGTTCAAGCAAATGTGACCAAGCACACATGTACAACATGTAAAGAAAATGGAGCAAGCCAGTTTTACAAAGCGAAGCAACAAGTATGACATGTTGGTGCATCTCAGATTTTAAAAATGGTCAATCAATAGCAAAACTGACAAAGACGAGTGTAAAGTTGAAAGCAGCATGTGTTTTCACAACTTGGTGTACAGAGCAAATAGATGTAGCAAATTTTTTCAAGGTGATCATGTGCACATGCTAGTCATGGCAAGCAACAGCTCTATTTATGGAAGTAACAGTATATGAGCATGGTACAACTATGTTCCAAGTCAGAGTGAAGCACAAATGACAAGTTTCATAAATATGCAAACATGAATGGTACAAAGTAATGCATAGGCAAATCAGCATGGTTCAATAAAGAATGGTCAAGATGTTACAAGCAAATGAAAGTGCCAGAGTGCCATCAATACAGCATGAAATAGGTGCAAACATTGTCAAAGAAATTGGACATGATCTCAACATTCATAGTGAAAGAGCATGCAACTACAAGTTTCAGAATCCCTAAATTTTGGCTCTATTTATATGCACAGCAGTTTGTACATACATGATGATCAAACATGTGGACTTATACATGTCTAAATGTCTAACCATATTTAAATGGACACAACTGTATGCATTGCACATATGTACATGAAAGTGAGCAAAGCATCTAAGAATTTCAACGGAGAAAGAAATGTGAGAAATCAATTTTCCAGAAAATCTTTTTTGGCAAGAAGAAATCAATGGAGCAGAGTTTACAAGAAGGAATCAGTTCATGTTGTTTTAGAAAACATGGAAGGGATTTAGTTGCTTCCTGATTTAAACAAATGAGAAAAAGCATGTTCATGTGATAATTTTTTTTTCAATTCAGGAAACAGTTTAATGTAGAATTTGAAATCGTTATTCTTACTTCAAATTGTACTCAATCAAGCATGGAATAATGGAGCAATTAAATCATAGGTGGCATGATGAATCAACATATTTAAATCGAGGTGTTTACAAGAAATTCCTTCAAATACGAGAAAACCGACCAGATACAAAGAAAGAAAGAAAATTGCTTACAGATTTATTTTCAGATACACCACTAATGTTTTGGAATAACTTCATGCGTAATCAAGTGTTCAAGGAGAAAATTTACGTCCAGATTCATCGAGTAAATCAAAGCCGAGGAAATCACGCATCTTTTCAAAAGAGGAAACAACAAATCAGTCGAGCCATTCATTTGAAATAAAAGATATTAGGGTTGTGTTTACCCTATAAATACACCTCTTACATCACAGGCATGTTGCATCGAAAACTGACAAAATCAATTCAAGTATTTCAAAGCATGCATTTTCAGAAAAACTCACAGTTTCGATCGAGCCAGAGAACAATTCCAAATCAGTGACGAGAGAAAGAGAGCAAGGCTTCATTAAGTAAAAGGCTCAGATAGTACAACCCGAGAATCAATTCAAACAAGCATACGCGATCTCGATTTGGGGAGGAAATCAAAAACCCTAGCTTTGGATTTCCAGAGCCGCCATTTTTAGTTGCCACAGAAGAAAGGGATCGGCCATACAAAATGAGAAAGGGGTGCACCGAATAAACAAGGTGCCGACCTAGTTTACTTTTGAAAGGGGATAACCATATTTTTATTCTAGGCTTATACTAGGGTTTTGTTTTATTTTTATTGTATTTTTAATTCCTTTGTAAAAACCATCAAAACATTTTTTCTAGTGTCTGTAAAAACTAGGGGTTTCAGTCAGGGTGTTGACTGATAGTTGACAGAGTCTGTAAAATCTGGGTTACTGGTTACTGGGTCGTAATCAGGGAAAATATGATCAAGGGGATATCGGTCAGTCTAGGGTTTTGAGTGTAGGGTTAGTATAGGAGTTGGGAGTGCGAGTTTACAGTGTTTATAAGCGGGATCTATTATTAACTCCTAGTAGAAACCTTTGGAATGCTGCGGTAGGCAGGATTTTGCCGAAGCTGGGTATCTCTATGTGTTATTTCCTTTCTGCTTTTTATTTGTGCTGTATTCTATGATCTGTTTATTATTTAATATCCTGTCAGATTTTTGATTCAGCGAAAACTGTGTCAAACCCTATTCACCCCCCTCTAGGGTTATTCTAGATCCAACAAGTGGTATCAGAGCAGGTATTTCTGTTAACTCTAGAGTAATGGTGATTCCTAGTTGTCAGTCGATATAGAGTCAGTCCAGTACATCTCCAACTACTTTAGATGGAACAGATTTTTTAAACTAGAAATCCAAATGGTATTTTATTTAAAATCTGTTAATATTAAATATTGGGATGTTGTTTTGAATGGATTTGATAGTGTAGATATTTCTTTCAATACCCGTGCTATGAAAATTATATTTGATTATCTTAGTACTGAACTGTTTAATCTTATCTGCCATTGTTCATCTGCATAGGAAATCTGGAATACTCTCAATACGAAATATGGAAGATCTGCAAACGGTAGCTCAAAACCCGAGAAAGTCAACTCAGATTCAGAGTTCTGTTTAACAGGATTTACAAATGAAAATTCAAAAATATCAGATGATGGAGAATCAATAGATGCTAAAATAGAAAATTTCTTATACAAAGATTTAGTTTATATGTGCGTTGATTTGAATAAATCTGAAGATAAACTCAAATCTAAAAAAAATCTCTGAAATATAAGAATTCTGAGTTGACCAGCAAAATGGATGATTTGGAACTACAACTAGAACATTTTAAAAATTCCTCAAATTTCGATTGCAAAAATTGTTTGACATTGAAAACCAATCTAATTCATCTCAATAAAAACATTCAAAAGTTTGAAAAAGAAATTATGATCTTAAAAGAAAACAAGATTGAGTTATCAAATTTGAACAATTTTCTACAAAAGGAATTTGAAGTTTTTAAGACTGATATAAATTCCAAATTTGAAATTACTGACAAAGAAAATTTGTTGAAAAGTGATTTGATTTTGAAAGAACTTGAAAATGAAATTGAAAAGTCCAAGAAATTTGAATCTGAAAGTCGAAAACATTTTGAATTTGAGATTGTTGAGTCCCAAGCCAAAATTAATTTGCTTAAAGATGAAAATTTGGTTTTAAAATCTGATTTTGTAGAGAGTAAGATCACCGAAAACCATTGTTCAGATTTAATGAAAGAAAATGGTGAACTTAAATCTAAAATTCAACAACTTGAGACAACATTGACAAAATTTTCTGATGGAGAAAAATCTCTGAATATGTTGTTGAAAAACCAGTTTTCATCAGGAAATAAAAACCGTCTTGGCTTTGGGAAAATCCATGAGTTTGGAAAACGAGATTCAGGTGGTTATAAAAATCCACTAGACTGCTTTGAAAGGAATAGACTTGAAAATATGAACTGTAAAAATTCCAAAGGATTAAACTTGTTTTATAATAAACCATTTAAACATATTTGGACCCCAAAAGGAAATAAAATGAATTAAGTTAATTTCAAACAAATATGGGTTCCTAAAGGCACAAAAATAGATTCGAATGGTTTGTTGTATAAACAAGTCTGGATTCCAAAATGTGTGAATAAAATTGTGAGTGGTTTTGCAAATTTTATTAGACCACTCGATCCTATAAATTCATAGGTACCGAAGGATGGCTGAGGAACTACTGTGATGAAAATAAATTTGAAAACAAGTTGGTTTATAGTTCTGTATCATCTACAGTCCTTTCAGCTAAGATCTGATGAGTCATATATTCTGGTTTACACTGATTTCTAGTATGATCTCTGAACTTGTCCTTGTAAATATTCTCTGTTTTTTATTTTCTTGTTTATTTCCTATTCTATCGCCTTCTATCTTTGTTTATCGTTTTGATTTGACACTGCCACATTTTTGTTTGTTTTGTTTCTTCTTGGGCTTCCTTAACTTCCAGTTGCAGAACTCTTGATTTTCTGGAAATTTGCCTTACTTGAATGAAAATCTGATATTTTTAATCATTTTCAGATATTGTATTTAAACTTGTAAATATATGCAATTGTTTTGATGTTTATTTTCTAATTTATGAATTCATAACAGTGTTGATGTATTCGTGTCATATCTCGAACACTATTAGTTTGAATTCTAAATTTTTGATAATCTACAAGTTTAATGGAATTACACGCACCTCTGCTGTTATGGGTTTCTTCTAATTCATCTTAGAAAATCTTAAAATGTTATACTCATTACATCACTCTATTATTTATCAGTTGTGATAATTTCAAAAAAATTCAGATTGGCTTGAATTGCCTTGAGTTACAGTGTTACATCCTAAATCTCATCTTTATTCATGATCATTATTGTTGAAATTTATTTGTTGGAAATCATCTGAAATTCTTGATATTCAGAACATCACACGCCTCTAAAATTTGAAAATATCAATCTTGTGTGGCTAATTCATTATATCTCAAAACTTGACATTGATTCAAGTGATTTCAAATAAATTATTTTCTAAATTTTCTGGATCATGAATACAACTCAAACTAGTTGTAAATGATCTGAAATTTCTCTTATACTTGTCAAAAATATCTTGAAAATTTCTTTTGAAAAATGTCTTTGAAAATCGCTGTTATTTCATCATGTTCTGATTTAAATATTTGTTTATTTAAAATCATTTGAAATTAATGATTTACTGAATCACACACATATCTTGAATGTGAAACTAATAATTTTGTGTGATCGATTCATTGAATCTAGAGTTTTTCATATTCCTCAAATGATTTCAAATAAACGGTAGTTCTAATCTTAGATCATGAATGATCTTATGTGACCATCCTCTGACAAGTCTATGGTGATATTGATTTCTGTGCTGCTCTGATACTGTTTCAGATAACTGCTTACTTTAATCGGTCTGTTGCTCTAATATGTTATAATCTGTTGAGTTATCTGCTTGGGCCATGTAAATAAATTTCTTTTATATGTGATACCCTTGCTTGTCTCCTGTGTCTTCTTACAATCCTCATTAATTGAGACACCAATTGGTATCAGAAGTGCTGATTTTTTTTGTATATTTTTTTATTCCCTTTTGCTTTGTATAGAACTTTTCAATTTCCTCTTGTAATTGATTTTCAGTATTAAAATTATTTATTGATTATTCATTCAGAAATTGAAATCAATATCCAAATTGAATTGTATTTATAATTCATCAAAATTATTATCAGTTTTTGAAATTGTGATTAATTGTGACAAGAGGAGTTTTTTAGATTTCATGATGATTGAACAATTCTTATAATATCTTTGAATTGGCAATTATTTCACGACCATCTCCTTTATCTATCATCATTCTTCCATCCATCAAGATTTTATATTCATGTGGAGAGTTTATTTTTTAAAAAATTATCTTGTTTTAAAATAGTGAAAATTATCTATGATAGAAATGGGACTATGCTATTATTCAAAATTAGTGATACCTGAAAAAATTTCAATAATCCCGGTACAGTCGAGCATATTTCATAATATAATTAATTTAGAAATTTATTTCACAAACCATTTCTGTACCTACCGCATTTCTGTCATCCATTTTTGGTTTTATACACTGAGGAGTTTTTTTTTTCGAAACTGAAAATAATAAAATATTCATAAGTGTTTCTCTAACCTCATTTAAAAATCCAAGCTCTGGTTATGTATGGTTATGAGATTACTTATATTTAAGCTGCAACTAATCTCATTTAAAAATCGAAGATCTGGTTATGCGTGCTCAATGTGCTCTTAAATCAAGGGAAAAAGAAAAGAAAATAATTTGGCTATAAATAAAATTTATATGAAATTCTTCTTGGTGTGTAAAAACTAGCCTATCAATCCATGTTCTATTTTTTGAAATGTGTTAATATTTTATGACGTATTATGATTTGTTGATTGATTGCTATTGGGATTTGAGATTATACGATTTTGTCACTTAAATTGAATTTATAAATATACTCCGAATCCGTCACTGTTTTAAGCTTCATTTTTTATAAAAATTCTTTGAAAAATAATTGGAAATCATTTTTGAAACTCTCTACATATTAATAAATTCATAGTAAATAATCATTTTCTACAATGTGAAATATGCCACCTGTTCCTAGATTATTATGATTATTGTTTGACTGATTAAAATCTATGATGACCGTTCTTCCTTTTGAGCTGATTTTATAGTCATTGTTTGAGACGACCCGAACTTCCCCGTGAAGGAAAGCACGGATAGAATTGAGTACAAGACAAAATAGAACGCAGACGGAAGAACATTTCATTGTTATTACAACAATTCCATCAGATACAAGAATATACAGAGTATAAATGAATAAATTACATTCGATAAATATCATAGATTTAAATTACATTTAAATACATCGCAGCGGAAAATAATACAAAAGCACAACTAGAAGTAATGCACGGATACAGAGCTTTCCGAGCATCGTTCCAGCTGTAAATCAGGACCCTGTGAATATAAATCTGCAAAACCAAAACTACTAGCTGCCCGTGTGGAAAATAAGGGCACCCAGAGTTTAGGTTAAAACAATAAACTCTAGGTTAGTCATGTGACTGGTGTGAGAACTAAAGCAGTTATAAATCTTTATTTTTAAAGTCAGGTAAATCAAGGGACCACGCCGTATAACACGGAACGAGTTTCCTCCCAAGAATACCAGTGCATAAAACAAACAGTGCAATGCTAAATAAAGAAAAATGAAGCTGTTATAAGACCCAGGTCCCATCACACAACGCAACGCAAGCCGGAGGATAGGGTTTTCCCTTATAACAGCCAAAGCATGCTTGATACGTTTAAAACACATTATTTGATACTATTTTAGGTGTATAGTGTCAAAACAATTTCAATCATAAATATCAATCATAGGCGGCATAGCTACCATCTACTATGTCGCCATACTAGTTCTACAATTAAACCGCAATATCACGTATTGGAAATTGGATTTCCGTCACGAGTCGAGGCAAGGGGCAAGCTCCTCTCCGCGATCGAGACACTCTAGCAAATGTCCCAGGACCCCACTATGATCCTTGGATCTTCAGGGCCGGTCCTCTCTTACTTTTGAGGATTAGTTATTCCTGAACACACGTTTCCCGGTCCTTACAGACCTATATCCGAGGCGCCTCGTATCCAACAACCACACAGGTGAAAAGTATATAAATGTCAGGGCTGGTAGGTCACTGACACCACCCTAGCTAGAAAGAAACGTTGTGCTCTCCCTGCAGTCACTATCCCGTTTTTGACTCATACCGAGGTGTGAGGCTCGCGAATTCACGTTATACACAAAGCTACGCCACACAGGCCGTGCTTTGATCATCAACCACAAGACTTTGCTTTTCAACAGAAGCCTTGATCAATTGCCACTTACGCGTGCCACACTAGCAATTCACTCTATGCGACTAATGTCCATCGATATACAACCTCTGAGCTTGTACGTCTCAGAGAAGGGCGTTAAGCAAGAGAATAAATTCTCCGCCGCCAAACAGATGTATATTTAATAGAAATCAATCAACACAGAATAAAATCCAATGTCAGACACACAATCCATTTACAAGTTCGTTCTGGGTCTGAACGAAACCGGAGGCACTTTCCTCGCATATCCATCCATCTCCAAGTACGTCTGGACGATCACCAACTGATTCCCTCATCTTGGGTGTACAGCCCAATCAAGATCATCAGTAATCACCCAAACGATGTGACGACTTCCGGTCTTCAACCAACGTCTTCATCTTCGACATCTCGTCGAATCGGTTATTCAGAATGGGTATAAACCCGGCCTTTCCGAATAACCCACGTATATGATAAACAAATGTTACACAAACACAACAAACGCCTCATTCCAATTCAAAATATTCTTTCATTCACAAAATTACATTTTTAGGGAAAGGTTCCCATTAATTTTATCCAAGATAAATTCTTCTATATTTATTCTTTAATCTTCCTTTGGATATCATTTCAAACTAGTCGGGATTAACGAACCACACCGAAGTAATTATTTATTTTATTTCCCAATCCCAACCTATATATCCCATGGAGAAAACTGGTAATACAACACATCTAATACCACGGTGTTATCGGTAAAATTAATTACCATTTCACGTTCAAATCTAATTAAAGATTTAACTATCGCTTTGGAGCAAAACTGGTGATACTCCACTCTCGATCACTTTTCAGATTTGATAATTTAAATTATCAATTCACATTTTAATCTAATTAAAGATTCATTAAAACTCCACTTAGTTTCAATCTTTTCAAAAATCAACATCTTGCCTTTAACTGGGTTAAAGAACCAATGTCATCTAAAACACGATCCACGATAAACCCAAATCACATTTGATATTAAACACAAGGCTCTGAATAGAAAACATATCGGCTTATATTCAATATCAAATTCTGAAACCAACAAATATCGTATTGGAAATAACGATATAAAATATATCTTTCAAATCCCCATAACAATATTTGTATAGTCACGAAACCCAACATCGAAATATTCCGAAGATAATTTCGATTCAACTCCAGTCCAATCCATGTATTGGGAATATTGATTATTTTTAAAATCACTTCAAATTCAATTTATTTATTTCAAAAATAAATTGATTTTAGTCCTAGTTCAAAACTAGTTCATTTCGATAAAAATCTATTTTTATCTTTTCAAATGTGGAATTTTTCAAACCAATTTTTCCCAAATCATTCCTTATGATTTTACACAAATTATAGATATTTTTAATAATTTTATCAAGGCCCGTACAGTCGATTTCCATCAACGGCCATGGAACTGCACTCACAGCGACCTTTTCTGAATTTGATTTGGACATAATTCCAAATCCAACCGTTAGATTTCAAATTTCTAATATTCATAGCTCTTTTCGATACGAACCCAACGGTTCTGGTTTTAGGAGAATCCGACGATCGGATCTCCCGCAACGTCAATTCGAAGTCAATGGTCGAAATTCACGAACTGCCGCGGCGCGGCGCTTCTATTCAGGCCATTATATATATAATATATATATATTATATATATTTTGTCAATTTCCTTTTTAAAACGTATTTTATAAAACGTTTTAAATTCGTTTTCAAAACCATTTCAACTCTATATTCCATTTCAAATCAAAATTGAATATTTCATATCATTACTATATAAATGATAATATTTTCAAAATGTTATATTTTGAAATCACTACCTTTTCTATATTCATTATAAAAACGAATATAATCGATATAAATATCGTTCACGTCAAAATGGCGCAACTCTAATCAATACGGCTTTATATATTTCAATAAATTCGTTATCCTATTCAACAAATGAATATTTATTCTATTCAACACATGAATCTATATTTCTTTCAGCACACAAATAATCTCAACACATGAGTACTGTCAACACATCACTATTTTTGTTATGTAAAACATTTTATAAAATTATGGTATCTATCGTTTGATTTTATTTAGACTCCACCGTGAAGTAGATTTTAATTGTAAATATGATAAAGATGTGAATTTTATTATTAAAATATTTTACTCAACACATGAATAGTTTCAACACATGATCATCGTCAACACATGACTATTTTTATATTCAACACATGAATTTTCTTTTATAATATTCATTATTTTCCCGATTGGAATGAGGCCCAATCAATCACCATATAATGTTAATTATATGGATTCCATACAACACATGTATATAATAGCATTGAAAAATAATCAACCATCAACCAAAGTGCACTACACTGTATGAGCATCAAATATAGATATCTTACGCTTATAACAGCCTGTCAATCAATCGATCGACATATTTAATCAATCAGGATGAGTGAACTTCCAAATTTCATCCCTACACCCGTGTGGGGTTTCAAACAATCAAACACAGATTTTAGTTGTGCAGTTGGGCGACGTGTAAAATTTATCGACCCAATCAATATCAGCGTATATAAACAAATCGGCCGATTTGTTTATAAATATTTATTTATTCACTTTCACGTTAAAAATTATATTTTTAACGATTATATATTTTATTTTAACACATGAATTTCTATTCATTTCATTTATCAAATAAAATGATATTTTTATTTTTCTAACATATTTTAGGAAATTTCGGCGGCATAACGGCACGATACTAGAAACTGGACAAGGCCTAGCCTTATCCCCAGTCTAGTGAAGGCCCACGCCATTCACACATCAATCAAATCCATTCAGTTCACCAAACAATTCAATTCAAACCAAATAATCTAACCAACTACACAACCAAACAATTAAACAAACAAGCCATCCATGGTCTGTGGATGACGGGTGTTGGGTGCTACTAAGCACCGTCTACATCCTAGTATATATATATAAATATAACTAGAAAAAGAAATTTTGAGTGAGAAGTTCTCACCAACTAGCTAATCCAATCATCTCGACTCTTCTTATGTAGAAAATCTTGTCGTTCTCGCCTTTTGTCACTTTCGTTGCCCGTAGCCACTACATGTATAAAAATCACATTTTTATTATCTACATTATATAAAAATCTTATCTTTATACCTTCTATAAGTTAAAAATCGGATTTTTATTCTCTCTATAATATAAAAATCATATTTTTATTTACTTCATATGTCAAAACCCATAGAAGATTTATAACGGAGAAAACTCACATATTTTCTATCGCCCGGATTTGTTGTTCTGGCTCCAGAATTTGCAAACGAGCTTCAATCTTCGCACCATCTATTTTTCTAACACAAGCACGTCATTCTGAACAACTTTTGTCTAGTGGTCTTCTTGCCGAAAATGTGCCATTTCGCCGGAAATCGCGAAAAGACAGCATTTTGACAGTGTTTGAACAGCAGACTTCGGACGCGTTTTACCGACAACTCCGCAATGCAAAATAGGGCTTATCATATACCAAATCGAAGAGAAAATCGTGCTCTTCGACTTTGATTTTGAGGAACTTTGGCTAGAAACGCACGGTTTGGGAGTTATTCACGAAATAGTGACAGTGTGTTATTTGCAAAACGGGATTTTTGGTGAAAATGGATTTTTGGGTGTAGCGGGGCCCACGGCCGGAGCTGGGCTGGGGGTGGCGGTGCTGGGCCTGACTGGGCGTGGGGAGGGTGCTGGTGGGTGGTGGCGGTGGTGGAGGGGCCCACGGTGGTGGTCGTGGCTTAGGGCTTTGCATTTGAAGAGAGAAAGAGGAGGAGAGAGAGAGGAGGAGGAAGAGCAGGAGGAGGGGAGGAGGAGGGGGTGCGGCGGCTCGCCGGAGGCTGGTGGTGGGCGGTGGAGGAGGGGCAGCGACATGGTGGAGGAGGAGGCCATTTTTGAGTTTTTGTGGAGAAAGGAGGAAAAGTGAATTTATGAAATAGAAAAGGAGGAAAAGTGATTATATGCTAGTTTCTCGCGTATCGCCTGAACGCTAGCAATCTCCGATGGCCGCGGATTTCGGACATGAGATTGTAGACGTGAAGACGAGTCCAACGAAACAAGTCTCGTCGAATTCCGAGTTCGTTTGACCGTCCGTTAAAAATCACAAAAATGCTCAGATAAGCTCTAAAAATGCGATTTTGGCGCACCTTTTCTTCTCGCACGCTCACATGCTAACTCAAAAAATCAAGCCCTCTTGGATTTAACCATTATTAGATGATACGAATCTAGAAAAAAAGTAGAATTGAATTCCGAGGATGTATCAATAATGCTCCTTTGTAAAATGACTACCCGCTTTACCCTAAACTGTTTCAGCTCGCACGGCCACATACTAACTCCGTTCGGCGCGCCATTTGGAACTCAACAATGATTTGTCATTATGAATCCATAAAAATTTATCTCGTCGAATTCTGAGCTCGTATGCAAAATTTCACTTTTTAAGGGCTATGTATTGTTAACCGAACAACACCAGCCCATAGCCACTATTCCGGATATCGGAATATATCGAAGCTTATACTTTTCGGAGTTCTTAACGGTATTTTGAACTCAATGGAAGTGGTTTCGAGTCCAAATTCATCCGTATGCAAAATATGACTTTTTGGGTCATGTATAATTTACATAGCGACTATTCTGAATTTTCAACTGGGCATAACTTTTGATTCCCGCTATGAAATTTCGATTTTTCAGATTCGTTGGAAAGATATCATCAATTAGATTCCATTATTTTTGGTTTCACTAAAATCCGGACTGTTTTGCACCCGGTGTGTTCAATTGAAGTTTGAAATCAAATTATCGAACTACCGCGCCATTTTCAATTCCTTTTATAATTATATATGATTATTTATATTCTAACGACGGCGTATATATATATATACTTCTAATTATATTCAAAATAAATTTCTCGTCGATATTATTTAAAATAATCTATTTTAAATCTTCAAAATTCGCTAAAATTCCCAAAATAAAAATTTTAAACTGGCTCAGATTTTCGGGTTGTTACAATCTCCCCCACTTAAAACTTTTCGTCCCCGAAAAGGAACAAAGTCGAAAGTGGTTTGATTAATCAACTCTACGTTCGATCTGGCTTGCATTCTCCAACTTTTCAGTTTTCGAGAATTTTCAAATTCTTCAAAAATTTGACTAACAACCGGAATTTTCGAAAAATTTCGCCATAACCTCCCCTGCACCGGGAGCCACGGGAAAATCCCGAAATTGCCATATAGGCCTTCTGATCTCAAAAAGAAAAAGAAAAAGCCAAGCGGCTAGCCAATAGGCTCATAAAATCATCATCACCCAAACAAAACAATAAATTATGATAAACATGTACCTATTTGTCGGGCAAACAAATTTTATTCTTCGGCTCTAGCCTCCTTGCTATGACCTGTTCAATGTAAGTATATGTATATACTAGCAAATGCGACCAATTTCCAATACAATTCAATATTCGGTTCAATTAGGCTAAATGGTTCAAAATTATCAAACAAATAAACAAGCAACTCAAACATCAATCAATTAGTGAATTAGAGTTTCAAATTCATAAATTTTGAGACATATACAGAAAATCATGTTTTGATGCCAATTCACAACAATGTATTCTAGCTATATAAGTTTTGGTTCTCACACCAGTCTAATGGAAATATATAGATATCACACCTTCGTCACTCGAAAATAAATACTGGTAACGCTGCAGCATTATCAGAATCATTCCCGGGCAACTAGAATGTGATTCTATATCTATCTAATATATTAAAACTTCGAATATACGTTCATGACGCGTATATGCAAAACCTTTATATACTGGACTGTCCATATTCAAAATAAATAAATAATCAAATACGTATAAAATGGTTTAAATTTTCAAAACAAAATTGCTTTCATTTGAAAAATATACTCTTCACACTCGTTCTAGGATACTACAGATCCTATCTCTGACGAGTCATTCTAATTGGATATTACTAATCCAATATCTGATGAATTCTTTCGTATGGTTCTAATGTGTCTTGTTCTCGAGCTCTGCAAACCAAAGCTCTGATACCAAACTGAGACGACCCGAACTTCCCCGTGAAGGAAAGCACGGATAGAATTGAGTACAAGACAAAATAGAACGCAGACGGAAGAACATTTCAGCGTTATTACAACAATTCCATCAGATACAAGAATATACAGAGTATAAATGAATAAATTACATTCGATAAATATCAGAGATTTAAATTACATTTAAATACATCGCAGCGGAAAATAATACAAAAGCACAACTAGAAGTAATGCACGGATACAGAGCTTTCCGAGCATCGTTCCAGCTGTAAATCAGGACCCTGTGAATATAAATCTGCAAAACCAAAACTACTACCTGCCCGTGTGGAAAATAGGGGCACCCAGAGTTTAGGTTAAAACAATAAACTCCAGGTCAGTCATGTGACTGGTGTGAGAACTAAAACAGTTATTAATCTTTATTTTTAAAGTTAGGTAAATTAAGGGACCACGCCGTATAACACGGAACGGGTTTCCTCCAAAGAATACCAGTGCATAAAACAAACAGCGCAATGCTAAATAAAGAAAAATGAAGCTGTTATAAGACCCAGGTCCCATCACACAATGCAACGCAAGCCGGAGGATAGGGTTTTCCCTTATAACAGCCAAAGCATGCTTGATACGTTTAAAACACATTATTTGATACTATTTTAGGTGTATAGTGTCTAAACAATTTCAATCATAAATATCAATCATAGGCGGCATAGCTACCATCTACTATGTCGCCATACTAGTTCTACAATTAAAACCGCAATATCACGTATTGGAAATTGGATTTCCGCCATGAGTCGAGGCAAGGGGCAAGCTCCTCTCCGCGTTCGAGACACTCTAGCAAATGTCCCAGGACCCCACTATGATCCTTGGATCTTCAGGGCCGGTCCTCTCTTACTTTTGAGGATTAGTTATTCCTGAACACACGTTTCCCGGTCCTTACAGACCTATATCCGAGGCGCCTCGTATCCAACAACCACACAGGTGAAAAGTATATAAATGTCAGGGCTGGTAGGTCACTGACACCACCCTAGCTAGAAAGAAACGTCGTGCTCTCCCTGCAGTTACTATCCCGTTTTTGACTCATACCGAGGTGTGAGGCTCGCGAATTCACGTTATACACAAAGCTACGCCACACAGGCCGTGCTTTGATCATCAACCACAAGACTTTGCTTTTCAACAGAAACCTTGATCAATTGCCACTTACGCGTGCCACACTAGCAATTCACTCTATGCGACTGATGTCCATCGATATACAACCTCTGAGCTCGTACGTCTCAGAGAAGGGCGTTAAGCAAGACAATAAATTCTCCGCCGCCAAACAGATGTATATTTAATAGAAATCAATAAACACTGAATAAAATCCAATGTCAGACACACAATCCATTTACAAGTTCGTTCTGGGTCTGAATGAAACCGGAGGCACTTTCCTCGCATATCCATCCATCTCCAAGTACGTCTGGACGATCACCAACTGATTCCCTCTTCTTGGGTGTACAGCCCAATCAAGATCATCAGTAATCACCCAAACGATGTGAAGACTTCCGGTCTTCAACCACCGTCTTCATCTTCGACATCTCGTCGAATCGGTTATTCAGAATGGGTATAAACCCGGCCTTTCCGAATAACCCACGTATATGATAAACAAATGTTACACAAACACAACAAACGCCTCATTCCAATTCAGAATATTTTTTCATTCACAAAATTACATTTTTAGGGAAAGGTTCCCATTAATTTTATCCAAGATAAATTCTTCTAAATTTATTCTTTAATCTTCCTTTGGATATCATTTCAAACTAGTCGGGATTAACGAACCACACCGAATAATTATTTATTTTATTTCCCAATCCCAACCTATATATCCCATGGAGAAAACTGGTAATACTCCACATCTAACACCACGGTGTTATCGGTAAAATTAATTACCATTTCACGTTCAAATCTAATTAAAGATTTAACTATCGCTTTGGAGCAAAACTGGTGATACTCCACTCTCAATCACTTTTCAGATTTGATAATTTAAATTATCAATTCACATTTTAATCTAATTAAAGATTCATTAAAACTCCACTTAGTTTTAATCTTTTCAAAAATCAACATCTTGCCTTTAACTGGGTTAAAGAACCAATGTCATCTAAAACACGATCCACGATAAACCCAAATCACATTTGATATTAAATACAAGGCTCTGAATAGAAAACATATCGGCTTATATTCAATATCAAATTCTGAAACCAACAAATATCGTATTGGAAATAACGATATAAAATATATCTTTCAAATCCCAATAACAATATTTGTATAGTCACGAAACCCAACATCGAAATATTCCGAAGATAATTTCGATTCAACTCCAGTCCAATCCACGTATTGGGAATATTGATTATTTTTAAAATCACTTCAAATTCAATTTATTTATTTCAAAAATAAATTGATTTTAGTCCTAGTTCAAAACTAGTTCATTTCGATAAAAAACTATTTTTATCTTTTCAAATGTGGAATTTTTCAACCCAATTTTTCCCAAATCATTCCTTATGATTTTACACAAATTATAGATATTTTTAATAATTTTATCAAGGCCCGTACAGTCGATTTCCATCAACGGCCATGGAACTGCACTTACAGCAACCTTTTCTGAATTTGATTTGGACATAATTCCAAATCCAACCGTTAGATTTCAAATTTCTAATATTCTTTGGAAAGCTCTTTTCGATACGAACCCAACGGTTCTGGTTTTAGGAGAATCCGACGGTCGGATCTCCCGCAACATCAATTCGAAGTCAATGGTCGAAATTCACGAACTGCCGCGGTGCGGCGCGTTCTATTCAGGCCATTATATATATAATATATATAAATATATATTACATATATTTCGTCAATTTCCTTTTTAAAACGTATTTTATAAAACGTTTTAAATTCGTTTTCAAAACCATTTCAACTCTATATTCCATTTCAAATCAAAATTGAATATTTCATATCATTACTATATAAATGATAATATTTTCAAAACGTTATATTTTGAAATCACTACCTTTTCTATATTCATTATAAAAACGAATATAATCGATATAAATATCGTTCACGTCAAAATGGCGCAACTCTAATCAACACGGCTTTATATATTTCAATAAAAAAGTTATCCTATTCAACAAATGAATATTTATTCTATTCAACACATGAATCTATATTTCTTTCAACACACGAATAATCTCAACACATGAGTACTGTCAACACATCACTATTTTTGTTATGTAAAACATTTTATAAAACTATGGTATCTATCGTTTGATTTTAATTAGACTCCACCGTAAAGTAGATTCTAATTGTAAATATGATAAAGATGTGAATTTTATTATGAAAATATTTTACTCAACACATGAATAGTTTCAACACATGATCATCGTCAACACATGACTATTTTTATATTTAACACATGAATTTTCTTTTATAATATTCATTATATTCCCGATTGGAATGAGGCCCAATCAATCACCATATAATGTTAATTATATGGATTCCATACAACACATGTATATAATAGCATTGAAAAATAATCAACCATCAACCAAAGTGCACTACACTGTATGAGCATCAAATATAGATATCTTACGCTTATAACAGCCTGTCAATCAATCGATCGACATATTTAATCAATCAGGATGAGTGAACTTCCAAATTTCATCCCAACACCCGTGTGGGGTTTCAAACAATCAAACACAGATTTTAGTTGTGCAGTTGGGCGACGTGTAAAATTTATCGACCCAATCAATATCGGTCAAATCAGTGTATATAAACAAATCGGCCGATTTGTTTATAAATATTTATTTATTCACTTTCACGTTAAAAATTATATTTTTAACGATTATATATTTTATTTTAACACATGAATTTCTATTCATTTCATTTATCAAATAAAATGATATTTTTATTTTTCTAACATATTTTAGGAAATTTCGGCGGCATAACGGCACGATACTAGAAACGGGACAAGGCCTAGCCTTATCCCCGGTCTAGTGAAGGCCCACGCCATTCACACATCAATCAAATCCATTCAATTCACCAAACAATTCAATTCAAACCAAATAATCTAACCAACTACACAACCAAACAATTAAACAAACAAGCCATCCATGGTCTGTGGATGACGGGTGTCGGGTGCTACTAAGCACCGTCTGCATCCTAGTATATATATATAACTAGAAAAAGAAATTTTAAGTGAGAAGTTCTCACCAACTAGCTAATCCAATCATATCGACTCTTCTTATGTAGAAAAACTTGTCGTTCTCGCCTTTTGTCACTTTCGTTGCCCGTAGCCACTACATGTATAAAAATCACATTTTTATTATCTACATTATATAAAAATCTTATCTTTATACCTTCTATAAGTTAAAAATCGGATTTTTATTCTCTCTATAATATAAAAATCATATTTTTATTTACTTCATATGTCAAAACCCATAGAAGATTTATAACGGAGAAAACTCACATATTTTCTATCGTCCGGATTTGTTGTTCTGGCTCCAGAATTTGCAAACGAGCTTCAATCTTCACACCATCTATTTTTCTAACACAAGCACGCCATTCTGAACAACTTTTGCCTAGTGGTCTTCTTGCCGAAAATGTGCCATTTCGCCGGAAATCGCGAAAAGACAGCATTTTGACAGTGTTTGAACAGCAGACTTCGGACGCGTTTTCCCGACAACTCCGCAATGCAAAATAGGGCTTATCATATACCAAATCGAAGAGAAAATCGTGCTCTTCGACTTTGGTCGTGAGGAACTTTGGCTAAAAACGCACGGTTTGGGAGTTATTCACGAAATAGTGACATGGTGTTATTTGCAAAACGGGATTTTTGGTGAAAATGGATTTTTGGGTGTAGCGGGGCCCACGGCCGGAGCTTGGCTGGGGGGTGGCGGTGCTTGGCCTGACTGGGCGTGGGGAGGGTGCTGGTGGGTGGTGGCGGTGGTGGAGGGGCCCACGGTGGTGGTGGTGGCTTAGGGCATTGCATTTGAAGAGAGAAAGAGGAGGAGAGAGAGGAGGAGGAGGAAGAGGAGGAGGACGGGAGGAGGAGGAGGGGGTGCGGCGGCTCGCTGGAGGCTGGTGGTGGGCGGCGGAGGAGGGGCAGCGGCATGGTGGAGGAGGCCATTTTTGAGTTTTTGTGGAGGAAGGAGGAAAAGTGAATTTATGAAATAGAAAAGGAGGAAAAGTGATTATATGCTAGTTTCTCGCGTATCGCCTGAACGCTAGCGATCTCCGATGGCCGCGGATTTCGGACATGAGATAGTAGACGTGAAGAGGAGTCCAACGAAACAAGTCTCGTCGAATTCCGAGTTCGTTTGTCCGTCCGTTAAAAATCACAAAAATGCTCAGATAAGCTCTAAAAATGCGATTTTGGCGCACCTTTTCTTCTCGCACGCTCACATGCTAACTCAAAAATTCAAGCCCTCTTGGATTTAACCATTATTGGACGATACGAATCTAGAAAAAAAAGTAGAATTGAATTCCGAGGACGTATCAATAATGTTCATTTGTAAAATGACTACCCGCTTTACCCTAAACTGTTTCAGCTCGCACGGCCACATACTAACTCCGTTCGGCGCGCCATTTGGAACTCAACAATTATTTGTCATTTTGAATCCATAAAAATTTATCTCGTCGAATTCTGAGCTCGTATGCAAAATTTCACTTTTTAAGGGCTATGTATTGTTAACCGAACAACACCAGCCCATAGCCACTATTCCGGATATCGGAATATATCGAAGCTTATACTTTTCAGAGTTCTTAACGGCATTTTGAACTCAATGAAAGTGGTTTCGAGTCCAAATTCATCCGTATGCAAAATATGACTTTTTGGGTCATGTATAATTTACATAGCGACTATTCTGAATTTTCAACTGGGCATAACTTTAGATTCCCACTATGAAATTTCGATTTTTCAGATTCGTTGGAAAGATATCATCAATTAGATTCCATTATTTTTGGTTTCACTAAAATCCGGATTGTTTTGCACCCGGTGTGTTCAATTGAAGTTTGAAATCAAATTATCGAACTACCGCGCCATTTTCAATTCCTTTTATAATTATATATGATTATTTATATTCTAACGAAGGCGTATATATATATACGTTCTAATTATATTCAAAATAAATTTCTCGTTGATATTATTTAAAATAATCTATTTTAAATCTTCAAAATTCGCTAAAATTGCCAAAATAAAAATTTTAAACTGGCTCAGATTTTCGGGTTGTTACATTGTTCATCTATATTTTAAATTCTGGATCCTTTTGATGATAACAAAAGGGGGAGAATGGGTTGAGATTTTGATTTATGAGTGATTATTTTATAAAAAAATTTAATTTTGAAAATTCATTCAATTTTCATGTTTTTTCCATCATGCACAGTTATAGGGGGAGTTTCTGTTGTAGGGGGAGCTTTCAAATAGCGGGAGTTCGGTTCTTCACTCTCAAACACATTTATTATATTCAAAATCTTCATATTTGTTTGTCATCATCAAAAGGGGGAGATTGTTGTATATAATGGTGTTGTATACACAATTATATGATTTTTGTTTGATGATAACAAACAAATTTATTTTATTTTAAATGTGTTTGTTTTTGTACTGTTATATAACATCACAGACAGGAATAAAATATTTATATTTGAATACAATATGAATGTACAAAATTTCATATATTCACAAAGTATTTTATTGAAATATAAATATTTCAACATTCAAACAGTACAAATTATATGACTCCACTATTTGTACACATTCACATATATTTGTACTTGTAAATAAACTGAATAAAATAGACAAGTTTTTTTGACAACAATAAAATAATATTTTATTTCAAACAAATTTGAATACAACAAATAACAGTACAATTCATATATACATACATTTTCACTGTTTGACTCATATACAGTTCACTCTACACTCTTTGTACATTCATTTACAAGTCATTTACATTCACTCTGTACAATTTCATTTTACACTCATTCACTGTCTTTTTTCTTTTTTTATTCTGAATGCTTCATTATCAGTTCAGTCACTGTCTTCTGACTTCAGTCTTCTATCTTCACAGCTGTCAGTCAGTCCAGTCACTATCTGCTTACCTATCACAATGAAACACACACAATACACTGAAATTGAATTTAAACTGAATATATGCGAATATAAATTTTATTTTTAAAAAATTTTATTTGCCTTAGATTTCTGGTGTCTTTCTCATCATTTTTCATGACTCGATCTAATTTGTATATATCCATCTTGTACCCACTAATCAGCCTCAACATACCACACTAGTTTGCAGATAAGAACCAGCGTCATAACTAGCTGATTCTAAATAGCCTCAACATAGTGCAGCAGTCTGCTGATATATAATATAAGTTACACATGCACGATATATGTATACACACACTGCTGTGTATATATACACATAAATACAGGCGAAAATGGGTGAAAACAGCAAGTTCAAAATGAAGTGCACATGAAGCTAGTATTTGGTCGAGAAGGCAACATAAGCATCAAGCAACAAGCTTCTAGTTCAAGTCAAGTGCAAATACGATACATGATGCATCTAATTTTTGGGCCATGGTGCATGTTGCATGATCAAGGCAAATTGAATTACAGTATGAAGTGCAGTAGTATGACAAAATGACCAAGCAGCTAGGTGAGTAGGCATGGGCAATAATGAAGAACTGGTCAACATACATCATGGTGATACAATGGAGAAGCTAATACACATTCATCATGTATGGTCGAGACAAGTGAGGTTTGCATCACAACAATGATCAGCCCAGAAATTCAAAGGTTCAAGAAAATGTGGCCAAGCACACATGTACAACATGTAAAGAAAATGGAGCAAGCCAGTTTTACAAAGCAAAGCAGCAAGTATGACATCTTGGTGCATCTCAGATTTTAAAAATGGTCAATCAATAAAAAACTGCCAAAGACAAGTGTAAAGTTGAAAACAACATTTGTTTTCACAACTTGTTGTGCAGCGTAAATAGATGCATCAAATTTTTTCAAGGTGATCATGTGCACATACTAGTCATGGAAAGCAACAACTCTATTTATGGAAGTAACAATATATAGGCATGGTACAACTCTGTTCCAAGTCAGAGTGAAGCACAAATGACAAGTTTCGTAAATATGCAAACATGAATGGTGCAAAGCAATACACAGGAAAATAAGCATGGTTCAATAAAGAATGGTCGAGATGTTACAAGCAAATGTAAGTGCCAAAGTGCCATCAATACAGCATGAACCAGGTGCAAACATTGTCAAAGAAGTTGGACATGATCTCAAGCATTCATAGTGAAAGAGCATGCAACTGCAAGTTTCAGAATCACTAAATTTAGGCTCCAGTTATATGCACAGCAGTTTGTACATACATGATGATCAAACAAGTGGACTTATACTTGTCTAAATGTCTAAGCATATCTACATGGACACAGCTGTATGTATTGCATATATGTACATGAAAGTGAGCAAAGCATCTAAGAATTTCAGCAGAGAAAGAAATGTGAGAAATCAGTTTTCCAGAAAATCATTTTTTGCAAGAAGAAATCAATGGAGCAGAGTTTATAAAGAGGAATCAGTTCATGTTGTTTTAGAAAACATGGAAGGGATTTAGTTGCTTCCCGATCTAAACAAATGAGACACAACATATTCATGTGACAATTTTTTTTTCAATTCAGGAAATAGTTTAATGCAGAATTTGAAATCGATTTTCTTGCTTCAAATTGTACTCCATCAAGCATGGAATAATGGAGCAATTAAATCATAGGTGGCATGATGAATCAGCATGTTTAAATTGAGGTGTTTACAAGCAATTCCTTCAAATATGAGAAATCCGACCAGATACAAGGAAAGAAAGAAAATTGCATACAGATTTATTTTCAGATACACCAAAAATGTTTTGGAATAACTTCATGCGTAATCAAGTGTTCAAGGAGAAAAATTACGTCTAGATTCATCGAGTAATTCAAAGCCGAGGAAATCACGCATCTTTTCAAAAGAGGAAACTACAAATCAGTTGAGCCATTCATTCGAAATCAGAGATATTAGGGTTACGTTTACTCTATAAATACACCTCTTACATCACAGGCATTTTTCATCGAAAACTGACAAAATCAATTCAAGTATTTCAAAGTAAGAATTTTTTGAAAAAAACTCACAGTTTCGATCGAGCCAGAGAACAATTCCAAATCAGTGACGAGAGAAAGAGAGCAAGGCTTCATTCACTCAAAGGCTCAGAGAGTACAACCCGAGAATCAATTCAAACAAACATACGCGATCTCGATTTGGGCAGGAAATCAGAAACCCTAGATTTGGATTTCCAGAGCTGCCATTTTTAGTTGCCATAGAAGAAAGGGATCGGCCATACAAAATGAGAAAGTAGTGCACCGAATAAACAAGGGGGCGGCTTAGTTTACTTTTGAAAGGGGATAACCCAATTTTTATTCTAGGCTTGTACTAGGGTTTTGTTTAATTTTTTTGTATTTTTAATTCCTTTGTAAAAACCGTCAAAACAGTTTTTCTAGTGTCTGTAAAAACTATGGGTTTCAGTCAGGGTGTTGACTGATAGTTGACAGAGTCTGTAAAATCTGTGTTACTGGTTACAGGGTCGTAATCAGGGAAAATCTGATCGAGGGGATATCGGTCAGTCTAGAGTTTTGAGCGTAGGGTTAGTATAGGAGCAGGGAGTATGAGTTTACAGTGTCTGTAAGCGGGATCTATTAATAACTCCTAGTAGAAAACTTAGGAATGCAGAATTAGGCAGGATTTTGCCGAAGCTGAGTATCTCTGTGTGTTATTTCCTTTCTGCTTTTTATTTCTACTATATTCTGTGATCTGTTTATTATTTAATATCATGTCATATTTTTAATTCGGTGAAAACTGGGTAAAACCCGATTCACCCCCCTCTAGGGTTATTCTAGATCCAACATTACGATGACGTCGATTCCCCACATGGCGAACGGCCACCGGCTGACCATTTGAGACAATTCGGTAGGTGGGACTCTTAGGATCTTGGAGAAGCGCTGGCACTTATCACACTTGCGAGCGTTGTCCGCGGTGTCTTGATCAAGAGTGGGCCATTGATAACCATGTTTGAGAATCTTTCTGGCCATGGTCTGCCCCCCAGTGTGATCGCCACATTCGCCTATATGCACACTACTTAGCACTAGGAGGGCGTCGCCGTGAGTTAAACACCGGAGCAGGGGAACGGAAAAACCTCTGCAGTAGAGTACCCCGTCCATAAGAAGGTATCGGGCCGACTGGCGAGTGAGTGCGCGCCTTTCCTTGTAGTGCTTTGGTAGGGTCCTGTGCTGCAGGAATTTTTTTATTGGTGTCATCCAAGACTCGGGCTCGGGTTCGGTGCTCATGATCGTCTCGTCTTGCCCTTGCTTGATGCTCGGAGAGTTGAGGACTTCAACCGGGGAGAATCCGTTAAGTTACGGATCTTCGGAGCTTGCCATTCTTGCGAGGGAATCTGCTTTTTCATTTTGCTCGCATGCGATATGGGCAATGGTGAAATGCTCGAGGTAGACAAGTAGCCTCTAAACCCGGGCCAGGTGCTGGGTAAGCCGTCACTCTTTCGCTTGATACTCTCCTAGTACTTGTCGGACCATAAGCTATGAATCGGAGAAGATGTGGACGGTCTCTAGCTTGAGTTCGATCACGATTCTAAGCCCGGAGATTAAGGCCTCGTACTCCGCGTCGTTGTTAGTAGCCGGGAAATTTAGCCTCAACACGTTATACATCGGGTGTTCTTTAGGGGTGATGAGCATGACTCCAGTCCCAGAGTATTTTCTTTTAGAGTAGCCATCTACGAACACCACTGGGCGTCGGGAGTTCCAACGTTCTCGGTGGGATCCTCCTCGGGGGCTGTGAACTCCATGATGAAATCTGTGAGAGCTTGGATGAGGACGGCTTGTCGGGGGATGAAGGTTATCTCGAATTGGCTTAAATCTATGCTTCACTTTAGTAATCATCCTGACGCCTCGGGTCATTGTAGGACCGGATGCAGTGGCTAGCCAGTGAAAACTTTTATGGGATGCGACTGGAAGTATTGTCGGAGCTTTCTAGAGGAGACTAATAAACAGAATGCCAGCTTTTCTAGCTGTGGGTAATTTTTCTCTACCCCCGTTAAACGCTTGCTGATATAGTAGACGGGCCGTTGAGTGCGATCTTCGAGGCATATTAGTGCCAAGCTGAATGCCTGTGTAGAAACAGCTATGTAAATATATAAGTCCTCATGGTCTGTAGGCTTAGAAAGGATAGGAGGTCGCTCTAAGTGATCCAAAAGTTCCTGGAATGCCGAAACGCATTCGGGGGTCTACTCGAAATTGCATTTCCCCTTTCGTAGTAAAACGAAGAAGGGGATGCATTCGTCGGTGGCCTTAGAGATAAACCGACTTAAAGCTGTGACCTTCCCATTCATACTTTGGACATCCCTGATGTTCTTGGGGACTCAAAAGTCCCGAATAGCTTTGATTTTTTCCAGATTGGCTTCGATTCCCCGAGAATTGACAATGAAACCCAAGAATTTTCCCGAAGAGACCCTGAAGGAGCATTTCAGGGGGTTCAGTTTCATGTCGTACTAGTGGAGGACATCGAACATTTCGGAGAGGTCATGGACGTGATTGCTTGATATTTTAGATTTTACCAGCATATCATCCGCGTACACCTCCATGGACTTTCCAATCTGATTTTTAAAGAGTTAATTAACTATTGTTTGATAAGTGGCGCTAGGATTTCTGAGGCCGAAGGGCATAACACGGTAGCAATAGAGCTCGAGGTCGTTTAAGAAAGAGGTATGATCTTGGTCGGGAGGCTCATCGGGATCAGTTGTAGCATGAGTAGGCATCCATGGAAGATAGTAGCCGGTATCCGGCGGTCAAGTTGACTAATCGATCGATCTTCGGGAGCGAAACGCTGTCCTTGGTACATGCCTTGTTCAGATTGGAGAAGTCGATGCATGTTTTCCATTTACCATTGTCTTTTTTAACCAGAATTGGATTGGAAACTTGTTCGGGATAGTTAGCTCCGCGAATGAAGTTATTGTTGAGAAGATGGTCTACCTCTTCTTCGAGTACTTTGGACCTCTCAGGCCCCAAGAAGCGGTGCTTCTGTTTGACTAGAGGCATCCCGGGATCTAGGCAAAAGGAATGGCAAGCAATCGCGGGGTCGATGCCCTTTATGTCGGAGTGAGTCTATGCAAATACATCTAGATTGGCTTTTAGGAAGCATATGAGATCTTCTTTGATTGTTGGGTGGAGTTATGATCCTATCTTTAACACCCTTGTTGGGTCATTGAGGTTGATGGGAATGTCCACTGTGGATTCAACCGGGGTACCCCTCTCGTATTCGGGCTCTTTGTCCTTCCGTGGGTCAAGGTCATCGAAAAGACAAGAGTGGCACCTAAGACAGGGCCTAGGAGCCGCTGATCGCTATGCTGACACGTTCTTGGTGCTAGTAGCCATGGGCCTGGCTTTGCCCTTGTCCTTATAGCGCGAGTTCTTCCATTCTATTGCGTAACATTCCCTGGCTCTTACTTGGTCGCCATTAACCGTTCCGATTCCATTTTCCATTGGAGACCATGGTGCCATGTAAACTTAGAATTCGGTAAGAAAGGGGTGCCCGAGGAAAGCATTGTATGGGGAGTCGATGTCTATAACCATGAAAGTGAGAATTCTTACTCAGCTTCGGTCTCCCTCACCTATGTCTACAGGTAGGTCGATCATCCCTACGAAGGTACAGGAGGCCGTACTGAAGCCATGAATTGCGGTGTGACATGGCTTCAAGTCATTTGTTTACAATTTCATTTGGTTGTAGACGGCCTTGAAGATGATGTTGACCAAGCTCCCCGAGTCGATTAAAAACCTTTAGAATGGAAGCGACATCGATTTGGGCACTGATGACTAATGGATCAGTGGTCGAGATTTCCACACCTGTCGATTCTCTTTCTCATAATATGATGTCATCCCGCATGGTTTTTTGTAGCTTGGGTGGGATAGACTCAGGGGGAGCGGAGCAGGCTTCGTAAGTAGCATAATTTATGGAACTCACATACTCTTCCATTTTTCGGAAACTACCGTGTATAGGGTACAGCCCTCCACATAAGGTATTGATCATGATTCATCATCTCTGGTTAGATGGTCCTGGGGCTCCCTTGGTAGCTGCTTGTGGAGCTGGTGCTGGAGGTTGCGAGTTTGCTTTGGAGGTGAAAGGGCTCTTGAATATATTGCTCGAGCTGTTTCTTGCGAATAAATTTCTCGATTGCGTCCCACAGTTGGCGGCATTTGTTGGTGTCATGCCCGTACATGTCGTGGTATCGACAGTTCATCCCGGTGTACTTCTCGCGGTCAGTCGATTCTCTGACGTGCGGCTTCTTGTATGGAACAATGTTACACGTTTCCGAGTAGATTGTTTCTATGTCTTCATTCAATGGGGTGTAGATCTCGAAAGCTTGGCGAGGGCTGGGCTTTCTTAATTCCACTGGAGCTTACCCATTGTTCCATCCATCCGGCCCGCCATTGTTTGGTTTTTGCCTTTGGGGACCTGCCCCCATGTTTTGGTCGAAGGGCTCCTCTCCTTGCCTACCTCTGAAGTGGTACCGCTTGGGGATCATTGGTACGATTTGTGGCGGAAAGCCGGTTCCTCGTTGCTTCTTCTTGGTACAAGTATTGATCTGCCTTCACATAGAAGCGTCGAGGCTCTATGGTTGTTTCCGATCGATCCAGTCCCTGAACTCTGAAGTAAGGAGGACACGGTTTGCTAGATGAAAGAGTATAGTGCATGGATCTGGATCCTTGACCTCAGCGAGAGCTATGTTGAACCGGGAAAGGTAGCTCCTAACCGAATCAGCGGGCCTCTGGTATAGGTTGGATAAGGCGAGGGCATTCTTCGGAGTTGGGATATGCACCCCGAATTACTTGACCTGTTCTGTTACTAGTTTCTCGAAGTTGTTAATGGAATCAAGTGGGAGGAGGGAAAACCAAAGTAGAGCGGTACCGGACAGGAAGAACTGGAAGCACTTGCATTTGGCTAGATCGTCACCCCGGCTTGAGTCCATTCGCCATTCATAGCGATTCAAGAAGGCACAAGGATCAGTGGTACCATCGTAGAGTGGCATTTGTGGCTTGCTAAAGCGTCTCGGCCACTTACCCTCATTTACTCTTCTTGTGAAGGGGTTACGCCTAATGTGAGCTTCCCATGCGCTGTTTGTGCCCCCTCGCATTTCCCTTATGACCCTTCGTATCATGTCGGGGAGATAGGTCGGGTGTGGGTCTTCCATCGGGACCCATGGGTTCTAACGCAGTTCCGAAGTCCTATTCCGAGGTCGTCTTCTATGATGGATGTCCGGACCGTCTTACTCCATGTCCTCGACATCTATGATCGGGTCTATGTGTGGATGTTGAGGTGGAGCGGGGTGATCCGGATCCTGTTCTAAAGGAGCGCATGATGTAGGAATAGCGGTCCCTTCACCCTTATTAGCGGCCATTGGGTTGTGTCGAGGAAGAGGTTGGTTTGTAGGATTGGGTCCGTCCTTGATAATCAAGCGAGAGCGGTCTCGGTACTATGCCCCCTCGCTGTATGTGACTGTAGTTCGGTCGCCGTTGTCGTTCCCATTCCCGTTGGCATGACCGTTACTGTTATCGAGGGCATTGGTATGAGTGGCAACATTATTTATGTGGGTGAATATTCTCCTTTGGTATGGGCCCCTTGACTCGGAAGAGGAATTTTCTGAGGCGGTTGGTCGGTGTTGAGCATTTTTCCGAGTTAGTTGAAGTTGGGCGACGACGCGTTGACTTTCTTGAAGTTGTCGCATAAGGTCGATGTTGCTCCTTAATGCTTGGTTGAGCTCAATCGTGGTGTTCTCATATCTTTCACTAAGCGCGTGAATTTGAGCTTGTGTAATGGGTGCTTCAGGGTCCACAACAGGAGGGACGGTTTCATTAGTGGTTGGGACATCTACCGGTTGAGGTTGTTAGGAGGTGCTGGCATCGGCTGCGGCTGAAGAGCCGACCATTGCGTTCTTTGACTTCTTTACCATCGTAGGTGCACTCGACAGCAGGTTGAGCAAGGAACCTTAAGCTCGTCGAAGTCGAGATGATAATGTGGAAGAAAGGCGCAAATCTTGAATTTAGTCTCTCAATGAAAGCACCAAATGTTGATGGCAAAAATGTCGTAAACACCAAAGATTCCTGTTACTAGGAATAGTTAATCTGGTCGCAAGACTAAGTAAGAGAAAGCGGTAAATGACAAGAGAATTTATAGTGGTTTGGCTACGGATTAGGCGTACGTCCACTTGGGAAGGATGTTCAACTTTTATTAATCACTTAAGAATTACAAGGTAGAGCCATGCTCATTACATTCACTTTTATAATTACCATATGCTAGGTATTTGGAAAAAATATATTTAATTCTCCTTCTCCCTCAAATAGGAGATGCCACTAATGAGTCTCATGAAGCTCTAGGAAGGTCTCAAGTGAAAAAAATCCAACCCCATTGAAGTGTGAGGCCATGGGCTATTTATAGGAGTGGGTGTAGGTAGGATTAGGTAGGAGTAGGTAGAAATAGGAGACCACATGCAGAATTTCAAACCCACCACGTACACGCCTCAGAATTTCGAACTCGGGCATGGGTTCAAAATTTTGCATCTGCTGGGTTCGAAATTTCAAACCCAGGTGTGGGTTCGAAATTTCAAACCCACGCATAGGTGCGAGATTTCGCACCCATCTGGGTGCGAAATCCGCGTCATGCCTAGCGCGAAGTCCTTCCGAGGGGCGCGAGGATCCCAGGACCGGGTGATTGAAGCTCGTAGCTCCTTTGTGGTCCGAGGCCTTGGTTCGCGAATGTCTTCTGGATGTCATGAGGTTACAAGCGATGTAGTCCCATCTTCATCCTGTTTCCTTTGCTCCCGAGCGTCCCATTTCGGCCTCAGCTTCATGAGGTATGTTGAGTTAAGCATATCTAATGCTCCCCTGCTAATTAAACCAAAAAGCCGGTTAACATTTTCCCCCTAAAGTACGTCTTGTCTTTGACATGATGTGCTTTGTGTAGGTTGAGGTAGTGGTGAAGCTGTCAATTTTTCCCGTAATTAAATAGGCAAATAGGTGTTAGCTGTTGGGGTCGTTCACCCTGGCTATGTAGGCAAGTCGTTGTTCAGAGGATGCACCGCGCTCAAATTGTTAAGTGTCTGTAGTGCGTAGCCTCCGTAGTGCGTAGCCTCCATTGATGCACGGGAGTTGGCATGCACATGCGCGGAGCACGTACATGAGAGAGTGTTTCACGGCGCTTCCGATCTGGGGGTGTGACCATCGTTACCATCATCAATTTTATTTTCAGGTTCGGAAATTTTCGATCCAAGGGGGATCGAAATTTCGAACCCAGTGGTTCGGAAATTCGACCCTCTGAGTTTCGAAATTTCAAGCCTAGGGGGATCGAAATTTCGAGCCCAGGGGTTCGAAAATTCGGTACCCTGGGGGTTCGAAATTTCGAACCCATGAGGTTCGAAATTTCGAAACCCGTGGGTTCGAAAACTTCGCACCCGTGCTAGAATGCAAAGAGACATGTTTTTCTTTTATAAATAGGCCCCACCTTTCACTTTTTTTCTTCAAATTTTTCTTTGTTTGGCCGCTATTGCTGAAAGTTTCGAACCCAATAATTTCGAACCTGATAATTTCGAACTGAGCCAGGTGAGGCCTCAAATTGAGGAGTCGAGAAGGGGAGGACGTCGAAGTGCCGCGGCGGAGAACTTGAACCCTCATGGGTTCTATTTTTCAAACCCAGCCAGGTTCGATGCCATGAACCCCCATGGTTCGAATTTTCGAACCTCACTGGGTTCGAATTTACGAGCCCACCGGGTTCGATGTCTCGAACCCTTATGGATTCGAATTTTCGAACCTCGTGGGGTTCATGGGCTATGGTTTGATTCTAGGGATGGATTGGATAGCTATTTATGGTGCCATTCTAGATTATGAGAGGACGGTCGTTAGACTTTTGACTTGCTATGGGTGGACCCTTGAGATTTCTTGTGACCCTAAGGGCTCTATCATGTTTAGTTTCCTATTGTCGCTTGATTCATCTATCGATGATTTACGATCAGTACCAGTAGTCTGTGAGTATCACGATGTTTTTGAAGAGGTTCGGGGCATACCTCCGAGGCACAAAATTGATTTTCGTATATACTTGGTGGACAATACAAAGCTAGTTGGATTGCTTATGCGCCATATGGCTCCAAGAGATAGGAGGGTGCTCAGCAACCAATTAGGGGAGCTACTTGAGAAAGGGTTTATTAGGAAAAGTATATCCGATTGTGGTGCTCAAGTAGTATTAGCCACTAAAGCGGATGGTTTGCTTCGTTTATGTGTGGATTATAGAGAGTTGAATAAACTCACTAAGTAAAATAGGCACCCACTTCGGAGGATAGATGATCTGTTTGACTAGCTTGTTGGTGCATCTGTTTTCTCTCAGTTAGACTTGGCTATGGGGTTTCATCAGTTGAGGGTGGCCAAGGATTGTTGTTAATCCATAAAATATAACTTTGAGATGCTAAGCATGGTTAGATCACCCTCATAGAGTGGTGTGGGTCTTGAGAGAGCTTGTCTAAATCCATTTCCACTTTTAGGCCGCAAAAGAGCATTTAGGTCGCTACAACAATTTAGCTTCTTCATACATAGTTGGGTCGTTCTGCCGAAACCTCATTACCTCCTTAGTCCACCATAATTTTGGCTCCACAAGTCTTTAGCCCGCCATTCAATTGAGGTCGTGCCGCGTAGGATGTTAAGACACCCAATGACCTAACGAAACAAGAATGAGAAAAACGAGCTAGCACAAGGCACCAGCTCGCTCTCTGGGTCACTCCGCTATCTCTCGAAGCTACATAATTCCTTAACTCGTCAAAATACTTATCATGCTACGTATATATCTAATCCATTTTGAATTGCTCTAGCTCGCGTCACCGCATCACAAGATTGCTTTGGCCTACTCTGCGTTATCCTAGCCCGTGCCGCCTTGCTTTAGCCTGCTCCGCATTGCCCTAGCTCGTGCCGCCTTAAACCAGACGATTTTGGGTCTCGCCGTACTACTTTGAAGACCGTAGGTCGCTTGACGGCCTAAGGAGGGTACAAGATATTTATAGAACTGCCACCTGGCCTGAATCTCACCTATAAATACCCCCCTCATTCCTTCATTGAGGGAGACCGAATTTTATGACCCCGAAGGGCTACCCAATTATTTCCTAAGCATTTCTAAGTGATTTCCATCTCTCTTAGTACCTTCATTTGAAGATCAAACATGAAGTTCATCATGAAATTCACTTATTTCGCCGCTGATTTCTGTTGATTAAAGTGATGCTATTGTGTAATGAACAATATGAGTGTACTTTTTAGTGATCCTAGACTTGTAACTCTTGAATTGATAATGGAAATTGTTGTTAAAGTGGATGAAGATGTTTGCTAAGATTGAACCACTATAAAATTTGTGTCTCTTTACTATTGTTTTGATTGTGGCCTCTTTTCTTACCGACTGGTGAAGTGCAAAATATTTACCTTTGGTGTTGAGATCTAATTTGGATTTTAACATTTGGCACCCACTGTGGGGCAATATTCGAAATCATATTCTCACGCTCTTTCACAAGGTTGAAGCCTTCCATTGAGGGTCTATGTCCACTTTTGTCATAGATCCTACAGGAGTACAATCTAAATAAATTGAATAACTTGCTTCTAAATTCAAGTCCTTTTCCGAAATCATGGGTAGCCCATTAAAGAAGAATGCTAGTAAAAATGTCAAAGAAATCGACGATGTCGCTAACAACGAAACTACTCCTCTCACCAACCAATTCGAGTTTGGAGAAACCTCTAAGGTTGGAGAAGCTAAAATAAGAAGAAAGTTAGATGAAGTTGTTACGGGCTTGACAAGTCAAATGGATATCGCAAATAAGGCCATGGTAAAGAAACTTGAGTCAATATTTGACGTGCAACTAGCTACAGCGAAAGTTACCATGAATGCCACTCGTGCTAAGTCTAATCAGACGGATCATAAAGAAAATTTGAGCTCTTCTTCTTCGAGTCAAAATCGAGGAAATTCGATCCAAGAGGTGGAAAATCCTAACGATCCTCAATATAAAGAAACTAAACTCCCTACGCGCAACCACACCAATAAAGAAAACTCTCGACAAGCACTTGGAATCACCAAAGGGGAACCTCCCCAAGCGGTAGGCTTAGGGCCTCAGAATCCAAACCGTGACCATATGCTTAGGCAAATATCCCGCAAGGATGATGGCGTCCGCCCCATGGACCAGCCAACAGAAGAGGAGAGCATATCGGAAATGGTGCACAAAATCATGGAGAAAAGCTTGAAAAACAGGACGATGAGAAGGATTGGGGGTTCGCTCCTACTAAAAATCCAGTCATGGAGAGGATCAAAATTGCACCATATCCAAACAAGTTTAAGCCTCCGACACTGCAAGCTTACAATGGGACTGGTGATCCCAACGTGTTTTTGTTCAAATATGATCAACATATGGATGGAGAACGCGCCACAGATGAGTTGATGTGCCTGTACTTTCCAACTTACCTCGAATGGGTGGCGTCACTTTGGTTCACAAAGCTACCACCCGAATAAGTGGATGAATTTACTACATTGGCTAAGATATTCCAAGAGCAGTTCAGGCTCCATGCTACGAAAGTGCGGGATGTCATGGAAGTAAACGTGCTTGAGAAAAGACCGAGAGAACCCGTCAAGGCTTTCCTCACTCACTTCGATACTGCCGCAGCCGAGTTTGGAAACTCTAAGCCTCGTTTAGCTTTAATGGTTTTGAAGGGAGCCATAAACAAAAAGACTATGCTTCGACGGTGGATTAAGAAGAAGAAACCAAGTATGCTTGAGGAACCATTTGACAAAGCTGAGGAGTATATAGGAGTGCATGAAGATCCAGCCTAGGCCATGGATGTTCCTGAAAGCAGCTGACAACTTGAGAAGAAAAATAATGATGCAGAAGGTGGACATAAAAATCCCGGTAGCCAGAAAAGTGGGAGTGATGGAAAAGATAATCGTGCCAACAAGAAATTTCTCTTCCATAAAAATTCAGAATTGACTCCTTTGAGAGGCACCGTGGAGAACATCTTCATGGCAACTAAAGATTAGAGTACCCAACACTGAAGCAAGTAAAGGTCAGTGATACTGCAATTAAATCAGGGAGGTTCTGCCGGTTTCATAAATAGCCAGGACATAATACAAATGAATACCGACACCTGAAGAACTTAATTGAAGAACTGATAAGGAAGAAAAGACTTCAGTAGTATACAAAAAACCCGCAGAAATCTCAAAATGCTCAATGCCAAGAAACATCTACGGGCAACCTAAGCATAATGAGAATGTTTCAGTCGCTATCATTCTAAGGCTGATCATCAATGCCGTTTTAGGAGGTCGTCACCCAGCCAGAAGAAGTTGGAGGGACATCGTGAAATACACTAATGAGTTGAAGAGCCTTCCAAAAGATGAAGAACTCATGATCATGAATGAAGCCTTTTTGGAAAAGATGCCAAAGATTCCATAGGACGATATTGTATGCAAGGATTGAGACTTAGATGGACTGCTAGCACCAGCGGTAAATCCAATGGTGATAACCATCGATTTAGGTTCGGCCATTGTCAGAAGAGTCTTGGTCGATAGTAGGCATCCGTCAATGTCCTTTTCATCAATGCATTTAATAAGATGAACCTTTCCATGGACGATGTGAAAGTTTGCCAGAATAAAATCCATTGGTTTACTGGGCAAGTAGTATAACCAATTGGCATCATCAACTTTCTAGTTGAGCTTGGAGAAGGGAATCAGAAGGCTGCGTTAAGGAAAGATTTTGTCATAATCGATGAGTTGTCTGCTTATAATGCTTTCGTTGGACGACCGACCCTCGTAGCATTTGGAATAACAATGGCTCCATGGTGCCTAACGATGAAATTTCCTATCGGAAATAGAGTCAGCGTAGTAAAAGGTGATCAACGGGCAGCAAGAGAATGTTATCTGGCTGAGTTTGCTGTGGCAAGAAGGCAGGAAGTGAAGAAGGATGTGGAGCATCCGCTCCACATTCATGACTCCCACTTATTGCAATTAGGGTGGGGCCCTCATGCTGGCGAGCATAGCGGAGCTTAGAAGGAAATTGATCTAAGGAAAGCCAATGTGAGGGAAAATAGAGCAGCACCAGCTGAAGACACCATCTCTATTCCATTGCATGATAAAGATCTTGATCGAGCCTTGAAAATAGGTTCTCAGCTGGGCCTAAAGCTGCAAAAAGAATTTAATGTTGTTTTTAAAAGAAAATTTAGATCTTTTTGCTTTTACGCATTCCGACATGTGCGGAATACCACCTGATGTAATAATCCAAAAAATTTAACCAATTTAAAATTGGAATATTCATTACTTAATTTGAATTTAAATTTGACATAAATATATATAGTAGTTTTGACAAGTTAAATGATAGATATAAATTTAAATATAATTGCAAAGATATGATAAGTAAGATTTGATAATTTATTTTGTCAAAACAGGACTTTTGTCATTACGAGTTGTCATTATATTTTGTTGAATCAAATTTTGTTAACACAAATATAATAACATAGCAACACAAATAAGTGTTTAAAATTTGTGACTTAAATAAGTGTTTCAAGCTAGTAACACAAAATAAGTGTTAGAAATAATGTCACAAAATGATTTGATATGTATGTAACATGTGTCCTAAAGAGGTGTCACCACCTTATTCACTTAAGGAATATGTGTTAACATGCTTGAATTAAAAATATAAGAAAAGGACAAGTATCCTATGAAGTGTAAGCTCCTTATACCTTTAAGTTTCCTATATAAAACCACCTTAACTCTCTTTCCACCATCCTTCTCCATATCTCATTTCTTCCATTTTCTTTCATCCTTCTCCCCTTCTTATCCATGGCTTCCTAAGCCATTCACCTCTCCTCTTCCTTTCACCATTTTGGCTTAGCCTTTTTCCACCTCCCTCCTTAAAAATTTGGCCTCCATCACCACCACCACCTTGCCAAAGTTCATCCTCCTTGTAACACCCCACGCCCGCTATGGTCACTCTCTAAGGGAATGCCATAACATCGGTGGAGTATTTTGAGTGAATATAGAACAAAGTAATTACAGCAAGACAGATATAAGTAATACTTGAAAATTTAAAACATCATTTCAACTTGCAGCGGAAAATAGAACATGTCTGGTTACATCACAAAACCATAATAGGAGTCAAGTACAAATATCCATCATGATAAATAAAAATACATAATCCCAATACATGAACTGATAGCCATAAAAGAAAAGGGGTAAGCTGAGCTCTACATCTAAGGTCCAAGCTCCAAGAGAGTAATAAAAGCAGCCTGATCAAAGCCCACTCGTGCTGGGCCCACTCTGAGAACCTGAGGGTTGGGAAAAAGATAAAAACAACGGGGTCAGACATAAGTCTGAGCGAGTCCTATACCTTTAACAATGTAATCATTAAAGTAATAAGGATATGATATAACTTGGTACGGTGTGACTGTGGACAAATGACTACACTCAGTAGCCAATCAGACTTAGAGTGAACTAAGATAACGATAAAGACGCATTTACCGTCCCAAGGATAATTACTACACTGCACCACACCAGTCATTCCTACTTAAAGGTTGATCCCTCCCATGGACTTAAAAAATTTACCCGGTTGTTTCGTATACCCCTAGCTGACTACATAGGTGCCGTCTGCCCCTATCTCCACTAGGTGTACCCACTACTCCCAAGCGATCGGCTCCCTACCGTAGATACCCGTGCTGGCCCCACAATGGGGTGTATCACTCCCCAAAGTGGCAACCCGATACAACCAACGGTGCATGGCTTATACCTACACGATGCAACAACGTCTTACCTACCAGCCCGGGTTCACACACGCATATGAAACCCGTTGGACTTGCGTTGCCACCGCTAACCCGTTTTGGCCTCTTATAGTCAAGCCCAGTACGCGTGTCCCGTCCTCGACACGGGTCGAGCCCAATAAGACACATACGGGTTACTGGTTGAAATGGGCCCCCACAAGCTACCCACCTAAGCTTGTCCCCTTTTTTTTCTAGTGCATCCCACTTAACCCTTTAATCATGTTTAATTACATGTTTCCACTTGGTTAAGTATTCTAATCGTATTTTCTATTGCCACACAAGGCAACCGCTAAATTTCCACATGCCACCCAAGGCACCCACTTAACCCCTCATGTCCCACTACATGCTAATATGGTTAAGTGTTTCTTAATTAATTAAGACCGTGATCTCCCATAAAGACCTCCCACATTAGACTGGCTGTTATGACCGCCTGGTTAAGCCGGTAGGGTCCGGGCAGTCTTACGTCATAACAGAGTCTAACCTCGTGTCTTTACTTTAATCACGTATTTAATTTATGGCTAAGACCTCTCACTTTGGGCAGACATTTGTAGCAACTGGTTAAGCCGGTAGGGTCCGGGCAGTCTTACACTACAAATGAGTCCAACCTCGTGTCTTAGTCGATTAATTACACCTAATTAATCACCCCCATATTAATTATCCCTAATTAATATCAAGTTTTTCATAACATGGGTAGACCTAACTCAATAGGTAAATTCCCATGGGGTAGACCTAAGTCAATAGGTAAATTCCCACTTATGTTAATTTATTTTTATGGTATGCTTAATCATACCCAATCATACTTTTATTAATATATTTATTAACCCCATCGTTCCCCACGTAAATCGTTGTCATTTCATGGCATAATAAAGGGAAGATCCATCACAAATATCATGGGTTTAACCAAATCTTAGCATATAACTTTGTCATGGGTTAAGAGGATGTCAACTTGCATATATGAGCATATATTAACCCAATTACATTTAACCCAAACTTGCATATTATCATACAAATGACTTGCATAACATGTTGCATATGAACTTGCATATTATCATACATATGACTTGCATAACATGTTGCATATGAACTTGCATATTATCATACACATATCTTGCATAACATGTTGAACTTGCATATAAGCATTCTCATAACTTGCATAACATGTTAAACATGCATTTAAGCATACACATAACTTGCATAAGCATTCACATTCTTGCATAAGCATTCACATACTTGCATAAGCATGCATAACTTGCATATCATGTTAAACTTGCATTTAAGCATATACATAACTTGCATATGAACTTGCATAACAACCTACACATAACTTACATAACATCATACACATAACTTGCATATGAACTTGTATATGAAGTTGCATAAAACTTGCATATAAACTTGCATAAAACTTGCATATGATCTTACATAACACATCATATCATAAAAAGAGGCAAGTTTACATATGAACTTATAACATATGACAACCACAACTTGCATAATCCACATTTACATCCATAGCCTCCTAATATCCTATCCTAATTAGTTTAGCAATTACTTGCTAAAGGCATAGGAACTCACCAAAACCAAGATTAGCAAACTTATGAAGTAGAACTAGTTGCTAAATATGAAGAAGATGATGATTAGAGGTTGATTAGCTTGCAACTTCCTTCATAAACTAGTGGAGGCTCCTCTTAAGTTTGATTTTGGCGGCATGAGGCCATCATTTCTATTTTTAGTATGAATTAGGGTAGTATTAGGGTGTATTTATAGATTAGGTGAGTGTTTTAGGCCCTTAGATTAACCCTAAATTAGATTAGGACCCTTAGATTTCGGCACCTTCCAGAAACCAGCCCTAAGACCAAGCCCAAACCCCAAACTGGTGCTCCCAACCAAAGAACTCTCTAGAAACTGTGCAGGTTTCTTGGCTCGGCACGGGCGCACTTCCCAAGTGCGCCAGTGTATTTTTGTACTGGCGCACTTCATAAGTGCGCCAGTGCATTTTTGTTCTGGCGCACTTCACAAGTGCGCCAGTGCATTTCTGGCCTGTTTCTGGTTTTTCTGCCTAACTTCGTTCGTCCATATCTCTTTCATACGGTACCCGTTTTACGCAAACTCGGACTCTATTTCGCGTATTTTTCCGAGACGAACGCAATGACGCAGCCCGTTTCCCCTAATTCCCACATCTGGGATTAGTTATTCTTTAATTTGTGAATTTTAACATTAACCGAAATTCGGGGTGTTACATTCTCCCCTCCTTAAAGGATTTCGTCCCCGAAATCTCTAAGCTAAGGAGAATGCATATCCTACCATCCAAACAACCATCTACTCAATCCATCAAACACGGGCATCCATTGTCCTTAAAACAGTTTCTAATGATGTATGAGCATATGCAAAAAGTGTGTGTATATGTTCCCTATCTAATGTATGAACATATGCAAACCATGATAGTGCCATGCATCCATTATGTATGCGAGAGAACCCTATCGACACATACAAATTCTACATGAGTGCACAATCATTCACCAAAATGCATCATCCATATGATAACACAATCATTATACATCCATAAATATAGCTTCCTACACACAATTTTATGCAATATGCAATATGAAGTGATTGAGCCGATCTAGTGCCTAGAGTGTGTGTACATGCACCCACGAGCAACCACTAGCAACCACTTGCATCCACATGCATCCATCAAACATAACATGTCTCAAACACATGTTTCAACCATAGGTTTACCCTATCTAAAGGTCAAAGGTACTAATGAGAGGACATACTAAAGATAAGATAAGTACTAGACAAACGATAAAGGAGAAGTTAAAAGACATACCCTAAAAAAGGAACGGGTACAATGAACGCATCTTCGTTTCCGTTTCCCAAGTTGCGTTGCCCTCGTCTTCTCCCCATTGTACCTTGACTAGTTGAACCTCTCGACTCCTCAATTTCCTAGTCTCTGACCCAAGGATGCGGGTAGGAGCTCGTCGAATAGTCGCATCACGCTCTACTTCCACTTCTTTAAGCAAGCTCGGCTCTACCACCTCTGCGGTCTCATGTAAGCACTTCCTCAAATGGGACACATGGAATACATCATGTACACCACTAAGTCTGTCGGGCAACTCCACTCTATACGCCATCCGTCCAATCCTTTCCTTAATAGGAAATGGCCCTACGAATCTTGGTGCTAACTTCCCAACAGATCCAAAGCGAACCACATTTCGTAACGGAGACACTTTGACAAAGACCACGTCCCCAACTTCAAACTCAAGATCCGTCCTTCTCTTGTCCGCATAAGATTTTTGCCTATCCTGCGCTGCTTTCATCCTTCTTCGAATCAAGTCAATCTTCTTAGAAGTCTCCCTAACCATATCAGGCCCCAGCAAAATCTTATCCGTAGATTCCCACCAACATGCAGGTGATCGACAAGGCCTTCCATAAAGAGCTTCGAAAGGAGCCATACCAATACTGGACTGAAAGCTGTTATTATATGCGAACTCCACCAATGGAAGATGCTCTTCCCACGTACCTCCGAAATCTAAGATACAAAGCCTCAAAAGGTCTTCTAGGACACGATTCACCCTCTAAGTCTGGCCGTCCGTCTGAGGATGATATGCGGTGCTCAGACACAATTGAGTCCCCACTGCTTCTTGCAAACTTCTCCAGAACTCACTAGTGAAGATAGGGTCTCGATTACTCACTATGCTAGAGGGTACCCCATGCAATCGAACTATCTCTCGAAGATATACTGAAGCTAGCCATGGAGCCGTCCTCTTGCTCTTTACAGGTATGAAATGGGCGCTTTTAGTAAGTCTGTCTACTACAACCCAAATTCCCGTATTACCCTTTCTTGATCTGGGTAACCCGTCAATAAAATCCATCGAGACGCTATCCCACTTCCATTGCGGAACCTCCAATGGGTGAAGCAACCCACCAGGTTTCTTTTGCTCCGCCTTCACTTGTTGGCACACCAAGCATCGGGCGACATACTCAGCCACATCTTTCTTCATACCGGCCCAGAAGAAAACCCTCTTCATGTCTTGGTACATCTTGTCCCCACCGGGATGAATGGTCATCCTAGAACGGTGTGCATCATCAAGAATAACCTTCCTCAAACCCTCGTCTTGCGGTACACAAAGTCTACTGTCTCTACGCAAGCACCCCCTATCGTCTAGGGTGTACCTACTCAAATGGCTGGACGACTCCCCCCTTATGAGCTTCTCCACCAACTCAACCAACTGTGGGTCGTCCCTCTGTGCTTCTCCAATCCGCCCCAGAAGAGTAGGTCTGACCTCCAAGGATGCTAGCAAACCGGGTACATAATCAATGGAAGGTCTGAAATCAAACATCGAGATAAATTCCAAGCTTCGTTGTTCCACGAACAATGGACTCAAGGACAACCTCTTTCTGCTCAAGGTGTCCGCCACCACGTTACCCTTGCCAGGGGTATACGCTATCTCGAAATCAAAGGACGCTAAGAACTCCATCCACCTTTGCTGTCTCAAGTTCAAATCCTTCTGAGAAAACAAGTACTTCAATGATTTGTGGTCAGTGAACAATTCGAATCTCTCACCAAGAAGATAATGGCGCCAAATCTTAAGCGCAAAAACAATAGCGGCCAACTCTAAATCATGGGTAGGGTAATTTTTCTCATGCACTCTCAACTGCCTTCCACCATAGGCTATTACCCTTCCCTCTTACATTAAGACTGCGCCTAGACCTGTCCCACAAGCATCGGTATAGACAACAAATGGCTTGCTCCCATCTGGCAACACTAAAACTGGAGCAGTGGTTAAAGCTCTCTTTAACCGTCGGAACGCATCATCACAATCTACGTCCTATGCGAAAACAAGATTCTTCTTCGTTAAGTGGGTTAATGGGGCTGATATCTTCGCGAGGTCTTTAATAAACTTCATATAATAACCCGCCAACCCCAAGAAACTTCTTACTTCGGTAGCATTCTTCGGAACCTTCCAATCCTGAATTGATACTACCTTCGCGGGATCCACAGCTATCCCTTCCTTGGAGACCACGTGCTCCAAGAAACGCACCTCCTTCCTCCAGAAGTTACATTTAGAGAATTTAGCCTTAAGGCTATGTGCTCGAAGAGTCTTTAATACCTCCCCAAGATGTAGGGCATGCTCTTCTTCACTCTTAGAAAATACTAAGATATCATCCACAAAGACCACCACGAATTTATTAAGGAACTCCCTGAACACCCTACTCATCAAATCCACAAAGTATGCAGGGGCGTTCGTCAACCCAAATGGCATCACCAGCCACTCATAGAAACCATCCGGAGTCCTAAAGGCAGTCTTGTCTATGCTATCCTCAGCCACCCTCAACTGATGAAACCCCGTGGCTAAGTCCAACTGAGAAAATACTGAAGCGCCAACCAACTGATCGAAAAGATCATTAATCCTCGGCAATGGGTGTTTATTCTTCTTTGTGAGCTTATTGAGTTCTCTATAGTCTACACAAAGTCTGAGGGACCCATCCGCCTTCGTAGCAAAAACTACTGGAGCACCCCACTCCGATATACTCCGTCTTATGAACCCCTTCTCAAGCAACTCCCCTACTTGCTTATGGAGTTCCCTCCTCTCACGAGGAGCCATGTGGCGCATTGGTAAAGATACAGGTTTAGCATTATCCACCAGATATATTCGGAAGTCAATCTCCCGCTTCGGAGGTAAGCCTTTCACCTCCTCAAACACATCCGAGTATTCCCGGACCACGCTAACAGATTGCAAACTCTCGACCGAAGCGTCAAGCGATTCAAGATAACTTAGCATAACAGAATCCATGGGATTACAAGAGATCTCGAGAGTGTTACCCAAGCGGGTCATGAGCCTAACAACTCTCCTTTCGCAATCAAGAACGGCACCATTACTGGATAACCAGTCCATGCCCAAAATCAACCCATAGCCCGTGAAGCCCAAAACAAAAGCATCACATCTAAACTCAATGCTAAGTATAGAAATCTTCAAACCCAAACATATCATGGACAAATAAGTGGAGCCCCCAATTGGGTTTGAAACAACCAAGGGATCATCTACCAGACTGGTGTCTAAGTGCAGTGACTCAACTAATGATGATGAGATAAACGAATGCGATGCGCCCGAATCAAACAATGTACGGACAGGATGATCAAATAGAAAAACCAGACTTTCAACGGAAATAGTTCTTCCTCTTTCCTGAATCGGTGGAACCGCGAGAGCCTGTACTTGCCCCCTAGCCTGACCCGGTGCCATAAGAGCTTGCACCTGTCCTCCTGAGGTAGATCCCGTCCTTTGCCCCTTCTTAGGACAGTCTTTCACTAGATGCCCTGCTTCGCCACAGTGGAAGCAGCCAGTCTTCTTCTTCTTGCGACAATCCTTGCTTAGGTGGCCAGGTGTCCCACAATTGAAGCACTTCTTCTTCCCCTTGCCACCGTTCCCTTTCCCACCTTTGTTTTGCTGTTGTTGTTGAGGTCTCTTTTGATCTCCCTTCTTCTCGGTTGCCTTATTAGCATTGGGACCCTTCTCTTCTTCATGCATGAGTGCCATGTCAACTAGCTTCTCAAAGGTGGCCCCCATAGGGATATGAGTCATAGCCAACCCCTGCATCGGTTCATTCAAGCCTTTCACGAACCTCAAAGCCTTCTTCTCCGGTGTATTCACCATGTCTAGGCCAAACCTTGCCAATTGATTAAACTTGTTGACATATTCCTTCACTGAGAGATTTCCTTGCTTTAGGGTCAAGAATCTTTCCATATACAAGTTTTCCTCCGCCCTTGAGAGAAACTTTGCCACAAATCTTTGCCTAAAATCCGCCCAAGAGTCAACGGGGCGTTCTCCATTAGTGACCTCCCACCAGAATGAGGCCTCTCCCTTCATTAACCAAGCAGCCAACTTGACTTTCTTTCCTTCTTCCATCTCAAAGATATCTATCAATTCTTCCACCTCTTTAAGCCAATCTCTAGCCTCCACAAAAGTTTCAGATCCTTGAAAATGTTTTCCTCCCATAGCTTTGAATTCCTTACAAGTCTTAGCAAAAGTATCTGTGCGATGAGGAGGGGGAGGAGGAAGATCGGGTGCTACGGTTGGTGGAGGAACATTTGCTGGACCCGCAGTGGTGGCCCTGGCCTCCATCAATCTCCTATACCATACTGGTATCGTCACACCCTCCGGAAAGTTAAGATCCTCAGCCATGCTGAAACGAAAAAGGAAAGATTCAAAACGGAGAATTCGAAGGATAAAGATATGGCTATTGGGGATTATGCTTTTCTTTCAAAAACTTTTCTCTTTAAAGACATGTTTTTGAAAATATCTCTCCCAAAAATGTTTTTAGAAAATTAGTTTTCTAAAAATTTTATCTGTTCCGGTAACCTTTGCTCTACGTGTAACACCCCACGCCCGCTATGGTCACTCTCTAAGGGAATGCCATAACATCGGTGGAGTATTTTGAGTGAATATAGAACAGAGTAATTACAGCAAGACAGATATAAGTAATACTTGAAAATTTAAAACATCATTTCAACTTGCAGCGGAAAATAGAACATGTCTGGTTACATCACAAAACCATAATAGGAGTCAAGTACAAATATCCATCATGATAAATAAAAATACATAATCCCAATACATGAACTGATAGCCATAAAAGAAAAGGGGTAAGCTGAGCACTACATCTAAGGTCCAAGCTCCAAGAGAGTAGTAAAAGCAGCCTGATCAAAGCCCACTGGTGCTGGGCCCACTCTGAGAACCTGAGGGTTGGGAAAAAGATAAAAACAACGGGGTCAGACATAAGTCTGAGCGAGTCCTATAACTTTAACAATGTAATCATTAAAGTAATAAGGATATGATATAACTTGGTACGGTGTGACTGGGGATAAATGACTACACTCAGTAGCCAATCAGACTTAGAGTGAACTAAGATAACGATAAAGACGCATTTACCCTCCCAAGGATAATTACTACACTGCACCACACCAGTCATTCCTACTTAAAGGTTGATCCCTCCCAAGGACTTAGAAAATTTACCCGATAGTTTCGTATACCCCTAGCTGACTACATAGGTGTCGTCTGCCCCTATCTCCACTAGGTGTACCCACTACTCCCAAGCGATCGGCTCCCTACCGTAGATACCCGTGCTGGCCCCACAGTGGGGTGTATCACTCCCCAAAGTGGCAACCCGATACAACCAACGGTGCACGGCTTATACCTACACGATGCAACAATGTCTTACCTACCAGCCCAGGTCCACACACGCATATGAAACCCGTTGGACTTGCGTTGCCACCGCTAACCCGTTTTGGCCTCTTATAGTCAAGCCCAGTACGCGTGTCCCGTCCTCGACATGGGTCGAGCCCAATAAGATACATATGGGTTACTGGTTGAAATGGGCCCCCACAAGCTACCCACCTAAGCTTGTCCCCTTTTTTTTCTAGTGCATCCCACTTAACCCTTTAATCATGTTTAATTACATGTTTCCACTTGGTTAAGTATTCTAATCGTATTTTCTATTGCCACACAAGGCAACCACTAAATTTCCACATGCCACCCAAGGCACCCACTTAACCACTCATGTCCCACGACATGCTAATATGGTTAAGTGTTTCTTAATTAATTAAGACCGTGATCTCCCATAAAGACCTCCCACATTAGACTGGCTGTTATGACCGCCTGGTTAAGCCGGTAGGGTCCGGGCAGTCTTACGTCATAACAGAGTCTAACCTCGTGTCTTTACTTTAATCACGTATTTAATTTATGGCTAAGACCTCTCACATTGGGCTGACATTTGTAGCAACTGGTTAAGCCGGTAGGGTCCGGGCAGTCTTACACTACAAATGAGTCCAACCTCGTGTCTTAGTCGATTAATTACACCTAATTAATCACCCCCATATTAATTATCCCTAATTAATATCAAGTTTTTCATAACATGGGTAGACCTAACTCAATAGGTAAATTCCCATGGGGTAGACCTAACTCAATAGGTAAATTCCCACTTATGTTAATTTATTTTTATGGTATGCTTAATCGTACCCAATCATACTTTTATTAATATATTTATTAACCCCATCGTTCCCCACGTAAATCGTTGTCATTTCATGGCATAATAAAGGGAAGATCCATCACAAATATCATGGGTTTAACCAAATCTTAGCATATAACTTTGTCATGGGTTAAGAGGATGTCAACTTGCATATATGAGCATATATTAACCCAATTACATTTAACCCAAACTTGCATATTATCATACAAATGACTTGCATAACATGTTGCATATGAACTTGCATATTATCATACATATGACTTGCATAACATGTTGCATATGAACTTGCATATTATCATACACATATCTTGCATAACATGTTGAACTTGCATATAAGCATTCTCATAACTTGCATAACATGTTAAACATGCATTTAAGCATACACATAACTTGCATAAGCATTCACATTCTTGCATAAGCATTCACATACTTGCATAAGCATGCATAATTTGCATATCATGTTAAACTTGCATTTAAGCATACACATAACTTGCATATGAACTTGCATAACAACCTACACATAACTTACATAACATCATACACATAACTTGCATATGAACTTGTATATGAACTTGCATAAAACTTGCATATAAACTTGCATAAAACTTGCACATGATCTTACATAACACATCATATCATAAAAAGAGGCAAGTTTACATATGAACTTATAACATATGACAACCACAACTTGCATAATCCACATTTACATCCATAGCCTCCTAATATCCTATCCTAATTAGTTTAGCAATTACTTGCTAAAGGCATAGGAACTCACCAAAACCAAGATTAGCAAACTTATGAAGTAGAACTAGTTGCTAAATATGAAGAAGATGATGATTAGAGGTTGATTAGCTTGCAACTTCCTTCATAAACTAGTGGAGGCTCCTCTTAAGTTTGATTTTGGCGGCATGAGGCCATCATTTCTACTTTTAGTATGTATTAGGGTAGTATTAGGGTGTATTTATAGATTAGGTTAGTGTTTTAGGCCCTTAGGTTAACCCTAAATTAGATTAGGACCCTTAGATTTCGGCACCTTCCAGAAACCAGCCCTAAGACCAAGCCCAAACCCCAAACTGGTGCACCCAACCACAGAACTCTCTAGAAACTGTGCAGGTTTCTTGGCTCGGCACGGGCGCACCTCCCAAGTGCGCCAGTGTATTTTTGTACTGGCGCACTTCATAAGTGCGCAGTTCATTTTTGTTCTGGCGCACTTCACAAGTGCGCCAGTGCATTTCTGGCATGTTTCTGGTTTTTCTGCCTAACTTCGTTCGTCCATATCTCTTTCATACGGTACCCGTTTTATGCAAACTCGGACTCTATTTCGCGTATTTTTCCGAGACGAACGCAATGACGCAGCCCGTTTCCCCTAATTCCCACATCTGGGATTAGTTATTCTTTAATTTGTGAATTTTAACATTAACCGAAATTCGGGGTGTTACACTCCTCCTCTTATAAAGAGATAAGATTAATATATTTATATATATATATATATATACACATTGGAAAAGAAGATGGTGCGCGAAAATATTTTCTGAGGATTCGTTCAGCTAGGCTCGCCTGCCGTGAAGATTTGGAAAGCTGTTAGGTGAGAACTCTTTAACCATGGTTTATATATTTAATTAGTAGTTAGAGTAATTTAAATATAGTGATGAATTATTATTGGTTAATGATGATTGATATTTGTTGTGATGGATGATGGATGCGAAGTTTAGAACACACACTATTAAACGTTAGTGTTATAACGCTTGTGCACAATTATGATTTATTGAATCATGTTGATGATGGTTGCTATGGGTGTTTAAATGGTTGTTGTTGTTTTGCACACACTATGACACAACAATTATGGTATCACATTGGTGATCGACAAATCTCCTTCATAATTAAAAGCAATATCATTATTGGAATTGAAGGTTAATAATTGGAACATACCATATGTATGAATTCATATATATTGTTAAAGTCCATTAAATGAATAAGTAAATTCCAAAACATTCTAGGATGACAGAGAGGATAGTGTATAGGCTTGGGTTTGGAAATGAATTTTCCTGCTCCCCCTATTATCCCTAACTGATACGACGAATGAGAAGGTTAGTTTGAAGTTATTTGAATTTAGAAATGAATTGGAATTTTTGAAAGTTAAAATTTAGATCCAAAATAATTTGGAAAGTAAATTTAAATGTTTTCAAAAGGATTATATAGGGATATAATGGTTTTCTAAGATATTTTGAAGTATCATAGAATAATGGTTATTATGGTCAAAATAGAGCTTGTCGCATAACGGCAATTTTCGTATTTTAGATGCAAACTTTAAACACTTATAACTTTATCAATCTAAATCGGATTTCCATAAAATGAGAAATATTTGATTTCCATTAACAAGGACTTTTAAATGAATGAAAGCAGATTTTAAATTCGAATTATAATTTTCAAGTTATCTTTGAAACCGTTTTGGAAAAGATCGATGTAAGAACAATTGTTGACCATAACTATAAACAGCTATTTTTAAATGTTTTAAAAATATGGAAAAAATTTGTAAAACCATTACAAATTATGAAAAGGTGTTTTGAATTGTAAATTTGATGTTTTGGCTAAGATAAACGATGTATTTATCAAAGTAGTTAAGATAACTGTTTTGTAACGCTTTTGTAACACTTTTGAAGCACTATTATAACGCTTTCTTTGAAAACAACCTATTTTGAAGTATTTAAACCGCGAAATGTTTTCCGAACTACAAGTAATCATTTGTAAATGATTTGTTAAATTTTTGCAAAGGTTTAAACGTATTGAAAATAATTTGTTTGGAATTTAAATTGATTTATTTATTAATTAAAATGTATTTTTCAAATTTAAATAATTGGATATGTTGGAGATAAATCTTCGGATGGTTGATATTAATTCGTTAGATGATGATTCTTATTATTTGAGGAATTTAAAAGGTTGTTCACCATTGTTCCGCTTATAGTGTGAGTTGGATATCGAGATTAATATTAAGTATAAGTTGATGGTATTTCTATCCAGATCTAATAAGAGTTAGATAAATCTTTTAATTAAGATACGAGTTTCCTAAGTTAACAGGGATAAGTTGGATAGAAATAATCTTCATAAATTTGATATGAAATTCTGTGGTGTAAATGTATATTATTTGAGGAATTTGGAAGATATTATTATATCGTTATTCCACTTATAGTATGTGTTGATTATGAGAATTGATATTGAATATAAGTAGATACAATTTCTGTATAACTTATGTTCGATATATATTGATGAAACACCCCACCTCCGTTAGGGTCACTCTCAAAGGGAATGCCCTAATTTTGGTGGAGGTTTTTATAGTATAAGTCACAGATATACAAGACATATATAAATACACATATTTTTTAACAGCAGAAAACAACATCAACTTTTATTTCATCAAAATACGTGTTACACAAACCATGCCATAATTGTCTTACAATACTTCCAAAAACATTACATTTACTTAACTTTCTTGATTGCATAACTTAAATAAGCATAAAAACATAAGTAAACTGCATAAGGCCCCATAATTGCTATCCAAAGCCATAGTCCAAAACGAAAGAGACCCAAGCAATACATTCTTTCTCTTCAAGCTGAATTTGAAAATTGGTCAAGCTGCGGTATTCCCTCCCTGTGGACCTTGGGGGGGATGAAAGAAAAGTAGAGTCAGACATAAAGCCTGAGTAAGTCTAGGACTATTCAGTCTATGAATAAATAAATGAGCATGATAAGTATAAACTGGAAATGGAGAAGCACCATAAACTAAGTTAAGTTGTCTAGAGTCGAATATACTATCGTACCCCATATTAATCTTTGCACCCCTATAAACTTGTTCCCAACAGGCACCCTAAATCAGGGTGAAGTGATCCATTTCAAATGATCGGCTCCTAGTCGCATAGTTACATGTGTCTTACGGCCCCCGATGTTGTAGCTACCTATGCTGGTCCCACCATGGGGTGTATCAAGTCCCATGGTTGCTGCCCGACACAATTCTAGAATGCACAGGTATACTACTGGTGCCCAGTGCCTAATTTTTCTGTGCTGGAGTGTGTGCATGCCCGCACCCCATTAGAACCTACACCGCTGCACAACCGCCGTCGATTTGACCTCTTACAGTCAGCCCAGTAATCGTGCCCCACCCTGCTATGCTTAGGGTATCCTGATACACCTTGTAGGGTTACTGCTGAAAAGGGTCCCCCGCTACTAGGTTTTCTATTTCTAGCCAACATGCTAAGTTGGTTAAGTGTTCTGTATAAACCTAACCCCCAACCAGTCTGTATAGTTTAGCATGTTCAATTTGATTAATTATAAATTCAATTTACTTAATCCTATCAATCCTGACTCAGCCTTAATTGTCTTATTAAAGCCTCGACCATTCACATTATACAGGTATTGTTGTGGCTGCCTGTTGCCGGTTGGGTCCGGGCAGTCTTACGCCACAACTCAGTATAACCTCAGGTGTTTATTGGGCTCAATGTTTAACCACCCACATTGGATAGGTATTGTTGTGACTACTGGACAGCCGGGCGGTTCCGGGCAGGTTTATGTCACAACGCAAACCAACCTCGGGTTAAACACATCGTATTTTCTAAATTTACATATTTTGTCTTTTTTCTTTTTATATGTAAATATTTGCAGCCCATTATTCAAATTCATCTTTATTGGGTAAAATTAATTTATACCACTTAATTGTTTTCAAGGTCGTTGGCATGCGTCAAACTTTCCAACACATATGTTTATGTTTTTAACCCAACGTCACTACCCCCATTTTATACGTTTGCTTTAATATAACATATGTTGGGCTTAACATTTAAGCCCAACTTAGCCACATGAAAAAGGGGAGGCTTAGAACATGGTGTTTATATGTTCTAAGTAACATCAAAAGGGGTGTGTGAACGCATGAACTTGCAACATAACGATCTAATTAACATAGATTAGGCACTTGTAAACTTGCATTGTAATAGCATATAATCTTGACATGAAATATACCTAACATGAATCATGGTTTTAATCTAGTCATGTAAACTTGCATTTTAAAAATATGAATCTAACTTAATTATATGTCATACATATATTATCATATGAGTTTGATAACAACATAGGCCTAAAACATGTTTCCAATTAGGCATAACACCAAACGTAATCTAGTCATGTTCATAGAATTAACACAAGTTCACAAAGATGCTTGCTTTTGTCACTAATACGAAAGTATGGTTTTACACTTGAATCATGATGCCAATTCCAACATAAATTCATACGAATCATAATACTTAATTGGATCCAACTACACACTAAAAATGATCATAAAAATATACATAGATGGATCTAAAATCATGTTGGCATAATGGTGAATCCTATACTTGCATGAGTCTCAACTTTGTTGTAATAAACTACCACTTACATATAGTTGTTAACTTTCAACATGAATCATATACTTGCAAATATCCAATAGGTCTAACATCGTTATACCATAACATCCCAAATCGATTCATAATTAGAATCATAGCAACATACAATTATGAATTATTATCACCACAAATTAAGTACAATTCCATTTCTCATTTTACACAAATCAAAATCCAATTATTCATTCACATCGGAATAGCACTCTACTTACAACGTATGACGAATCTTCAATTCAAGAATCTGAATTCTGAATTTGGAGATGTTATCCTTTGTTGTAGGCGTTGTTTTGATTTAATTGTCGTTGCTTTAAGCTTTTGAATCGACTCCTAATCGTCTCTCAATTTTTGACGGCTACTCCTAGTCTTTCTTCAGCAGCATGACGGTCTCATTCCTATTTTTATTTGTGTGAATTAGGAGGAGTCTTAGGTCCTTTTTATAGAGTTTGTGAATTGATTCGAGCCGTCGATGGAGCTTAGATTAATATTAGCCGTTCGTTTCAAAGAGAAACCGATCAGGAGCTGACACCTAGCCCTAGTGACAAGACAAAGCTCAGAAATTCGGCCAAGCACTGACCAGGCCAGCCAGGAGGGGCTGGGTTCGACTTGGCTCAGGGGCCAGGTCGACTACACAGTCGATCCCCAGGTCGACTACCCAGTCGACCTGGGTGCCCCAGGTCGACTACCCAGTCGACCTGGGTGCCTTGGGCGGGAAAATTCCCGCCCAGTCCAATCTGGGTCCGATTTTTTTTTGAAATTTGAATTCGTTCTGAACTGTTTCTGTCTGTTTGAATTTTAAACTGAATTCTGAAACTTTCGGAGTTCATATCTCCCTCATACGGAGTCTGTTTTACATAAACTCGGACTCTATCTCAAGCAGAATTCCGAGACGAACGCAATGGCGTATCCCGTTTCCCTTAATTCTTTGATTTGAAATTAATTATACTTTAATTTTTGAATTTCTTTTTTATAGAACATACGGGGTGTTACATTCTCCCCCACTTAAAAGGATTTCGTCCCCGAAATCTTCAAGTTTAGGAAGAATGTATATCCTAACATCCAAACGTCCATCTACTCATCCATCAAACACGAGCGTCCATTGTCCTTAAAAGACTTCTAATGCTTCATGATCATATGAAAAGTGTGTGTACATGTACTTATCTAATGCAAAATCAGGTGGTCTACCGATTCAGTTGACCTCCTTAATGCAAATTATGTAAGTGTCATGAAACCATTATGTATGCAAATTCTCCTATTCATGATTCTACATGAGGGCACAATCATTCATATATAAATGCAACATCCATATGACAACACATTAAACTTCAACCATATACGAGTATAAATACATATATGCATATGCAATATGAAGTGACTGAGCCGATCTAAAACCTAGATTGTGTGTGTATATGCAACCACGAGCAACCACTAGCAATCACTTGCAACCACTTGCAACCATCATCCATAACATGTTTCAATTACATGTTTTCATCCAAAGGGTTTCTAAAAGATAAGGTCGAGGAGATATATCCTAAAAGATAGATAAAGCATAACTTAAAGAAAAAGAGAGATCGAAGATGTTCCCTCGAAAACAAAAGGGTATGTTGCACGTATTCTAGCCTCAGTTTCCCAAGTTGCGTCTTCCTCGGCGTCGCTCCACTGAACTTTGACGAGCTTGACTTCTCGGTTGCGTATCTTTTTCACTTCAGTTCCTAAGATGCGTGTTGGAACTCTTCTCACGGTTGCTTCACGTTCCACTTCGGCTTCTTCTAGACTTCTAGGCTCTACTATTTCAGCAGACTCGTGCAAACACTTCCGGAGGTGAGAAACATGAAAGACGTTGTGAACTCCGGCTAGTTTTTCAGGTAGCTCTAATCTATAGGCCATTTTCCCAATTTTCTCGATAATAGGAAACAGCCCTACGAACCTTGGTGCTAGATTCCGTGTGGTTCCAAAACGAACAACGTTCCTTAAAGGAGATACCTTAAGAAAAACCTTGTCTCCAACCTCAAATTCAAGGTCGGTCCTCCTCTTGTCTGCGTAGGATTTTTGTCTGTCTTGGGCTGTCTTCATTCTTCTCCGTACTAAGTCTACCTTCTCTGAAGTCTCTTGGTTCATATTTGGTCCAAGTATGAGCTTGTCAGTAGACTCCCACCAACAAGTGGGCGATCGACACGGTCTTCGATATAAAGCTTCGAAGGGCGCCATTCCGATGGTGGCTTGGTAGCGGTTGTTGTAGGCAAATTCAACCAAAGGAAGATGGTCTTCCCACGTCCCTCCGAAGTCAAGGACGCACCGTCTTAAAAGGTCCTCCAAGACTCTGTTCACTCTTTCTGTCTGGCCGTCGGTTTGGGGGTGATAGGCTGTACTCAAGCATAACTGTGTGCCTACCGCTTCTTGTAGACTCCGCCAAAACTCACTTGTGAAGATAGGGTCTTGGTCACTAATAATGCTGGAGGGTATTCCATGGAGTCGAACAATTTCCTTGAGATAAAGAGATGCTAAGGATGAGGCAGTCCTTTTACTCTTAACAGGTAAAAAGTGGGCGCTTTTAGTAAGCCTATCCACTATTACCCAAATGCTAGTGTTGCCTCTTCTAGACCTGGGCAGCCTATCAATGAAGTCCATTGAAATACTATCCCACTTCCACTGTGGAACCTCTAGAGGATGGAGCAGACCGCCAGGCTTCTTCGGCTTCGCCTTAACCTGTTGCCAAATCAAACACTTAGAAACGAAATCTGCCACGTCCTTCTTCATGTCGTTCCAAAAGAAAGTTCTCTTTATGTCCTTGTACATTTTATCTCCGCCTGGATGTATCGTCATCTTGGAGTGATGTGCTTCCTCGAGAACCGTCTTTACTAAATCCCTTGTCCGTGGGATGCATAGCCTTCCATCTCGCCTTAGCCAACACTTATCGTCGATGGAGTATCTGTTGAGGTGACTTGAAGTCTCACCCATAATTAGCCTATCAATCGTCTCCACAAGCTGAGGGTCTTCGCGTTGTGCTGTCCCTATTGAGTCCAAAAGAGTCGGGCGCACCTCAAGAGAGGTTAATAAACCAGGTATGAAATTAGAGGAGGGCCTAAAGTTAAAGCTAGCTATATACTCTAGCCTTTGCCTTTCAACAAACAGCGGGTTTAATGTTTGCTTCTTTCAGCTCAACGCGTCTGCCACTACGTTTCCTTTGCCCGGAGTGTATGAGATCTCGAAATCGTACGAGGCAAGAAACTCCATCCATCTCTGTTGCCTCAAGTTAAGATCTTTCTGCGAGAAAAGATATTTCAATGATTTATGGTCAGTGTAAAGTTTGAACTTCTCACCTAGGAGATAATGTCACCAAGACTTGAGGTCAAAGACGATGGTGGCTAACTCAAGATCGTGGGTCGGGTAGTTCTTTTCATGAACCTTCAATTGTCTCCCACCATAAGTTACTACCCTTCCTTCTTGCATTAAGACAGCGCCTAGCCCTGTCCTACATGCATCTGTATAAACTGTGAACATCTTGCTTCCATCTGGCAACGTCAGAACTAGGGCTGTTGTAAGAACCCTTTTTAGTCGTTGGAAAGCAAACTCGCAATCCAAGTCCCAATTGAACACTAGATTCTTCTTTGTCAGCCTTGTGAGAGGAGCTGAGATTTTCGCAAAATCCCTTATGAATTTTCGGTAGAAACCTGCTAGTCCTAGAAAACTTCAGACCTCAGTTGCATTCCTTGGTGTCTTCCAATCCTGTACCGCTACTACCTTAGCAGGGTCCACAGCTAACCCATTTTTGGATACTACGTGCCCAAGAAACCTCACTTCCTCTCTCCAAAAGTGACACTTGGAGAATTTGGCTTTTAGCTGATGGACTCACAGAGTTTCCATGATTGCCCTTAAGTGCTGAGCATGCTCCTCTTCACTCTTTGAGAAGATCAAGATATCATCTACGAAGACCACTACGAACTTGTTGAATAATTCTTTGAACACCCTACTCATCAGGTCCACAAAGTAAACGGGTGTGTTTGTCAAGCTGAAAAGCATGACAAGCCATTCAAAGAAGCCGTCTGGGGTTCTGAATGTTGTCTTATCGATGCTATCTTTAGCCACCATTAGCTTATGAAAACCGGTCGCCAAATCAAGTTGGGAGAAAACAGACGCTCCTACAAGCTGATCAAACAGATCATCAATTCTGGGGAGAGGGTGCCTATTCTTTTTCTTTAGCTTGTTGAGCTCCTATAGTCAATACATAGACGGAGTGAACCATTCACCTTTGTGGCGAACACCACTGGAGCGCCCCATTCTGAAATGCTCCTTCTAATGAACCCCTTCTCTAGAAGCTCTTTAACCTGCTTACTGAGCTCTTTTCTTTTCCGTGGAGCCATGTGTCTGACGGGCAACGCAACGGGCTTTGCATTATCTACAAGATATATGCGGAAGTCTATCTCCCTCTTCGGAGGTAAGCCCTTTACCTCTTCAAAGACATCCGGATATTCACGGACCACTTTAACCGATTGCAAACTCTCAACAGAAGCGTCTAGCGATTCAAGATAACTAAGCAAAACCGCATGCGAGGGATTACAAGTAATTTCCAGAGTGTTACCGAGTTGGGTTATAAGCCTAACCACCCTTTTCTCACAATAAAGGATGGCACCATTACTGGATAGCCAATCCATACCCAAAATCAAACCATATCCCGAGAAGCCCAAAACAAAGGCACTACATCTAAATTCTACGCTTAGAATAGAAATTTTCAATCCTACACAGATCATAGACAAATGAGCTGGGCCCCCGATTGGATTTGAAACAATTAAGGGGTCCTCTACCATACTAGTTTCTAGGTGCAGAGATTCTACTAAAGCAGATGAAATAAAGGAGTGTGATGCGCCAGAATCAAATAAAGTGCAAACTGGGTGATCATAAAGATAAACCACACTTTCTACGGAAGTATTTATACCTCGCTGTTGTAGAGGTGGTGCTTCTAGCACATGAACCTGTGCCCCAGAGGTGGATCCAGCCCTCTGCACCTGCCCTCGCTTCTTTGGCCAATCCTTAGCCATGTGGCCTATCTCACAGCAAGAAATGCACCCAACATTCAACTTGGCCTTCTTTTTCCGGCAATCTTTCACTAAGTGCCCCACTTTGCCACAGAAATTACACTTCCTCTTCTCTTGGGACTTGTTGTCTTTCCCGCCCTTCTTAAAGTCTGTCTTCTTAGGCTGTAAACCCTCTTTCTTTCCTTGAGAGCTTTCTGCCTTTGTCTCCTTCTTGCCCTTATCCTCTTCGTTCAGCAATGCCATCTGCACCAACCTTTCATACATTGCTCCCATAGGTATATGGGTCATGGCCAAGATGTGTAATGGCTCATTCAATCCTTTGACAAAACGGAGAGCCTTCTTGTGTAGAGTGTTGACTGGGTCCAGTCCGAACCTAGCCAGCTGATCGAACTGATTAACGTACTCTTTGACTGTCATATTCCCTTGCTTAAGAAATAGTAATTTTTCCAATTGGAGACTCCTTTCAGATTCTGAGAGGAATTTAGCCTCAAACCTCGCCCTAAAGTCCTCCCAAGTTTCCACTGGTCTTTCTACATTGGTAACTTCCCACCAGTAGGAAGCTTCGACTTTAAGTAGCCATACTGCCAATTGTACCTTCTGCCTAACTTCTACCTCAAATATGACGAATAAGTCCTCGGTTTCCTTCAGCCAGTTCCTGGCTGCCACGAAGGACTCGGTTCCATGAAAGTCCTTCCCTCCCATAGCTTTGAAATCTTTACATATCTTAGCAAAAGCATTACCACACGAAGGAGGTGGAGGAGGAGGTGCTGCTGCAGCTGGATGATTTACTGCAGCTGGATGATTTCCTACAGCTAGGTGAGGAGGAGTTGTGGGACCTGGCTGGTTGGCCCTTGCTTCTAAGAATCGTCTGAACCAACCAGGTATTGGTACACCCTCAGGCAAGTTAAGTTCTTCGGACATGCTGAAACAAAAAGGATAGATTCAAAACGAAGGATAAAAGATAGTACCTATGGCTTTGGGGGACTATGCTTTTTTTAAAATAAATTAACATTTTATCTTTAAAAATGCTTCTTTAAATTTTCTTTTCAAAATAAATTTTCAAAACTTTGTATCTTATTTGGTAAACCTATGCTCTGATACCAAGTGAAACACCCCACCTCCATTAGGGTCACTCTCAAAGGGAATGCCCTAGTTTTGGTGGAGGTTTTTATAGTATAAGTCACAGATATACAAGACAGATATAAATACACATATTTTTGAACAGCAGAAAACAACATCAACTTTTATTTCATCAAAATACGTGTTACACAAGCCATGCCATAATTGTCTTACAATACTTCCAAAAACATTACATTTTCTTAACTATCTTGATTACATAACTTAAAGAAGCACAAAAACATAAGTAAACTGCATAAGTCCCCATAATTGCTATCCAAAGCCATAGTCCAAAACGAAAGAGATCCAAGCAATACATTCTTTCTCTTCAAGCTGAATTTGAAAATTGGTCAAGCTGCAGTATTCCCTCCCTATGGATCTGGGGGGGGGGGGAATTGAAAGAAAAGTAGAGTCAGACATAAAGCCTGAGTAAGTCTAGGACTATTCAGTTTATGAATAAAGAAATGAGCATGATAAGTATAAACTGGAAATGGGGAAGCACCATAAACTAAGTTAAGTTGTCTAGAGTCGAATATACTATCGTACCCCATATTAATCTTTGCACCCCTATAAACTAGTTCCCAACAGGCACCCTAAATCAGGGTGAAGTGATCCATTTCAAATGATCGGCTCCTACTCGCATAGTTACATGTGTCTTACAGCCACCGATGTTGTAGCTACTTATACTGGTCCCACCATGGGGTGTATCAAGTCCCATGGTGGCGGCCCGACACAATTCTAGAATGCACAGGTATACTACTGGTGCCCAGTGCCTAATTTTTCTGCGATGGAGTGTGTGCACGCCCGCACCCCGTTAGAACCTACACTGTTGCACCACCGCCATGGATTTGACCTCTTACAGTTAGCTTAGTAGTCGTGCCCCACCCTGCCTGGTTCAGGGTATCCTGATACACCTTGCAGGGTTACTTCTGAAAAGGGTCCCCCACTACTAGGTTTTCTATTTCTAGCCAACATGCTAAGTTGGTTAAGTGTTCTGTATAAACCTAACCCCCAATCAGTCTGTATAGTTTGGCATGTTCAATTTGATTAAGTATAAATTCAATTTACTTAATCCTATCAATCCTGACTCAGCCTTAATTGTCTTATTAAAGCCTCGACCACTCACATTAGACAGGTATTGTTGTGGCTGCCTGTTGCCGGTTGGGTCCGGGCAGTCTTACGCCACAACTCAGTCTAACCTCAGGTCTTTATTGGGCTCAATGTTTAACCACCCACATTGGATAGGTATTGTTGTGACTACTGGACAGTCGGGCGGTTCCAGGCAGGTTTATGTAACAACGCAATCCAACCTCGGGTTAAACACATCGTATTTTCTAAATTTACATATTTTGTCTCTTTTCTTTTTATATGTAAATATTTGCAGCCCATTATTCAAATTCATCTTTATTGGGTAAAATTAATTTATACCACTTAATTGTTTTCAAGGTCGTTGGCATGCGTCAAACATGCCAACGCATATGTTTATATTTTTAACCCAACGTCACTACCCCTGTTTTATACATTCGCTATAATATAACATATGTTGGGCTTAACATTTAAGCCCAACTTAGCCACATGAAAAAGGGGAGGCTTAGAACATGGTGTTTATATATTCTAAGTAACATAAAAAGGGGTGTGTGAACGCATGAACTTGCAACATAACGATCTAATTAACATAGATTAGGCACTTGTAAACTTGCATTGTAATAGCATATAATCTTGACATGAAACATACATAACATGAATCATGGTTTTAATCTAGACATGTAAACTTGCATTTTAAAAATATAAATCTAACTTAATTATGTGTCACACATATATTATCATATGAGTTTGATAACAACATAGGCCTAAAACATGTTTCCAATTAGGCATAACACCAAACGTAATCTAGTCATGTTCATAGAATTAACACAATTTCACAAAGATGCTTGCTTTTGTCACTAATGCAAAAGTATGGTTTTACACTTGAATCATGATGCCAATTCCAACATAAATTCATATGAATCATAATACATAATTGGATCCAACTACACACTAAAAATGATCATAAAAATATACATAGATGGATCTAAAATCATGTTGGCATAATGGTGAATCCTATACTTGCATGAGTCTCAACTTTGTTGTAATAAACTACCACAAACATATAGTTGTTAACTTTCAACATGAACCATATACTTGCAAATATCCAATAGGTCTAACATCGTTATTCCACAACATCCCAAATCGATTCATAATTAGAATCATAGAAACATACAATTATGAATTATTATCACCACAAATTAAGTAAAATTCCATTTCTCATTTTACACAAATCAAAACCCAATTATTCATTCACATCGGAATAGCACTCTACTTACAACGAATGACGAATCTTCAATTCAGGAATCTGAATTCTGAATTTGGAGATGCTATCCTTTGTTGTAGGCGTTGTTTTGATTTAATTGTCGTTGCTTTAAGCTTTTGAATCGACTGCTAATCGTCTCTCAATTTTTGACGGCTACTCCTAGTCTTTCTTCAGCAGCATGACGGTCTCATTCTTATTTTTATTTGTGTGAATTAGGTGGAGTCTTAGGTCCTTTTTATAGAGTTTGTGAATTGATTCGAGCCGTCGATGGAGCTTAGATTAATATTAGCCGTTCGTTTCAAAGAGAAACCAATCAGGAGCTGACACCTAGCCTTAGTGACAAGACAAAGCTCAGAAATTCGGCCAAGCACAGACCAGGCCAGCCAGGAGGGGCTGGGTTCGACCTGGCTCAGAGCCCAGGTCGATTACACAGTCTACCCCTAGGTCGACTACCCAGTCGACCTGGGTGCCCCAGGTCGACTACCCGGTCGACCTGGGTGCCTTGGGCGGGAAAATTCATGCCCAGCCCAAACTGGGCCAGATTTTTTTTTTTGAAATTTGAATTTGTCCTGAACTGTTTTTGTCTGTTTGAATTTTAAACTGAATTCTGAAACTTCCGGAGGTCATATCTCCTTCATACGTAGTCTGTTTTACGCAAACTCGGACTCTATCTCAAGCAGAATTCCGAGGCGAACGCAATGGCCTATCCTGTTTCCCTTAATTCTTTGATTTGAAATTAATTATACTTTAATTTGTGAATTTTTCTATTATAGAACATATGGAGTGTTATAATTAATTTGGGTTTTGTCGTGAATCTTATCTTCAATAATATCATTCTTGAAATCCCATAAGATTGAGTTATGGAAATTCATATCGTAATTTGTGGATTCAATCAGATCTTTGATTTGAGGAAATTAAAAGTGAGGAATTGGAAAGAAAGTAGAATCCATTAGATAAGATTGAAGAATGGAATGTTGGAAAATCAATTTAAATGGAAACTATGGTTGAAATGTGGATTGAGGATTTTCGAAGGAAACTGGATTTTTGATAACGAGTTATTAAACAGAAAATTAATTTAGGCTTTAAGGCTAAACCATCTTTGATTTAAGGGGTACGTTTTAAAAGAGAAAGGTTAAATATGGATTTTGTAATAATTTGAGAATGGGTTTAAAGAAGCTTAATTTTGACAAAATCCAAGACGGACAGAGATTGGTAGAAAGCCTTTATGGTCTATAATTGTGTTTTTTTAAACTGCGCTTATTATTTGGAAAGACCGAGATCGGATGTATGTCTTAAAGCGACTCCAAGTAATAATACGACGTTGTGGAGCAATTGAAGACATTGGAGACAACATTGAAGACCGGGACCCTTCATGTCGTAAGGACGACTTGCTGATTGTCTCGAATGGGTCGCTCCCATTTGCAGATGGATTTTATATCAGTTAAGTGGCAAGAAGCCCGAACGTATGTGAAGGAAATTCGAATTGTGGTTTCGTTCAGACCCAGAACGGACTTGTACGGATTGTGTGTCTGACATTGTAATTGTCTACGTAGCACTGATCTTTGTTAAATATGTATCTACTTGGTGGCGGAGAATTTATTCTCTTGCTTAACACCCTTCTTCAAGATCTACGAGCTTAGAGGTTATATATTGATGAAAATCAGTGATGCGTAGTGAATGGACAATGTGACATACTTAAGTTATGAGATGAGCTATGGATGATCAAAGCATGGCTTATTTAAGCGTAGCTTTGTGTATATCGTGACCTCGACGAACCTCATACCCCGGATTGATGGTAAACTGGTAGTCGGTTTTTTATGTTCATTTCGTATGCTCGGTGCACCGGGATGTGATGATGAAAGGGTGCTACGAAGTCCCCAGTCTGGGATGCTATTTGTTGGGTACTTTGATTCATGTATGGTGGGTTAGTATAACGGAGTACAAGTCTGGACGTTATCGGCGAGTACAGGGATGATGTGTGCAAGAAATTTTGTGAGCCCACGAATGATCTTTCGTACCAGGAACCATCATGTTCGAAACCAAATCTCCACTGCGAGCCCGCACGGTTTTGATTGTATAGCCTGCTAGTTACCAGTAGGATTGTCAGTATAATGGGATGGGGCATTAAGCTGCCTAGGATTAATACATTTATTTGCGAAAAGGTTTTTCACACAATATATAATACTAAAAGAGGATTTTCATGTATGAATTCATTTTTAGTTATCATAAGGCAAAACTCGCCCATCTGGTGTGCGCTTGCATTGTGTGATGTGGGGCGAGCTTATGATAGCTTCATTTTTCAAAGACTCATTGCAGATTTCTATGCACTGGTATCCACATGGAGTAAACTCCTTCCACATTAGCGGCGTGGTCCGATGAATTACCTAACTTTAAAATAAACCCTAAAAATGTGACGACCCCAAAACCCCGTAAGACTGTGGCAACGGTAATCTTTGGAATATAACACATAAACAAATAATAGCACAACAGAATTAAATAAATACACCAGATAATGTACAAATAATACATTGGATAAACATAATCATCAGAGTTACACAGTATACAGGATCATACTTAGTTCAAAATACAGTTCAGCTATGCATAAATGTCTACAACCGAAAACAAATATAATATGTACAATAACAGCTGAATAGCATAAAAGATATAAATGGTAGAATCCATCTTTAGCTCTAGCTATCTAGAATCAGCCTGCTAAAACCTGAATATAAGGCTGCCCGTGTAGGAAAAGGGGCAGCTAAGTTTGCAAGTGAAACAAACTACGAGTCAGTCATGGGACGAACTTCCAATAATAACTAGCTAATCCAAGAAAACTTCGAACTTCTGTCGGAGTACTAGGCTACTTCCAGTTTTGAATAGCGGTGATTTTACTTGGATCCACAGCAATTCCCTCTTTTGATACGACGTGGCCAAGAAACTATACTTCATCTTGCCAGAATATACATTTAGAAAGTTCAGCTTTTAAAAAATTCCTCAGAATTTCTAGAACTTGTTCCAAATGTTTTTCATGTTCGGCTTTTGACTTAGAGAAGATTAAAATATCATCAATAAAAACCAGAACAAACTTATTCAAAACCCCTCTGAACACTCTATTCATCAGATCGACAAAATAAGCTGGAGCATTACACAAGCCGAACGGCATTACCAACCATTCGTTGAATAAATCAGTACCTCATGATGCTGTCATAGGAACACACTCTTTGGCAATACGAAACTGATGGAAGACTGTAGCTAGGTCCATCCTTGAAAATACTTGTGCACCATTCAATCGATCCAGCAAATCATCTATCTGCGGCAATGGATATTTGTTCTTTAATGTCTATTGATTCAAGTTGCGATAATCTACACATAGTCGAAGAGTACCGTCTGACTTCGGGACAAACACCACTGCTACTCCCCAATCAGAGAAACTAGGCCTGATCAGACCCTTCCATACAAGCTGTCGAGTTTTATTGTCTAGTTCATCTTTCTCCTTCAGAGTCATTCTCCGAATAATGTGCACTACTGGCCTTGCATTCGGAATTAAAGCTATCTTAAAATCAATTTCTCTCTTTGGAGGTAAAGTAACAACTTCTTCGAACACATCTACATAATCCTTGACGACAGGAATATCTTTTATGAGGTCTGGAATATTCTCTGCGACCATAGGTTTATTTTCTATTTGAGCAGGAGAAACATCCAGAGCTGACCAAAATTCTTTTCTATCTGAATTCGGACCTTCGCATGGCATGGTTATATAGTTCCCTAATTGGGCCTTTGCCTTAACAACTCTCTCGGCACATTTAACCTCAGCTTCATATTTGGTTAACCAATCCAATCCCAAAATAAGATCGAATTCAGTAAAATTCATGATGATAGAGATGGTAGGGAACTTATAACAGGAAAAAGAGACAGGCACCCCACAAACCCAACTAAGGTTGAGGGAACCCCCAACCGTATTATGGACAGTGATGGGTTCTTTGAGCTTTTTCAATTTCAAATCCAACTTCTTAACCGCATTCTTTGCAATAAAGCTTTATGACGCGGCTGTAACAAACATTACTTTAACTGGAATGTTTTTGACATTAAGAGTGCCTTCCAAAACATCAAACCTCTCCTGACTAGAGGAAGATGCAGGCACTTCTGCCACTTCGTTTACATGTACTGCTTCAGATTTATTTGAGAGTTGGCACTCCCTTGCAATATGACCTGCTTGGTGGCACTTATTGCATTTCCTTTCACCATGAGATTTCTTTTTCTTCTTTACAGGTTTGCAATTTATCGCCAAATGCCCTGGCTTCTTGCAGTTACTGTATACGGCAGTCGTTACTAGTCCTTTCTCAGATTTAACCCTTTTTCTATTGGCTTTGGGCTCCTTACTGGCCTCGGGCGTCGTACTGGCCTCAGGACTATCAGTCTCAGACTCCTCTTTGTTACTAGAACTGACTTCCTCTTTATCGTTCAAAAGACCTTTCTTATGGAGATCTTCATACTGATAAGCCATGCATATCATTTCAGATAAAGGAAGCTTCACATGCCCCATTACTTTACTTTGGTGTTTTCTTTGAAGCCAGTTAATAAATCTCAGATTCTTCCTCTTCGGATTTTGAATTAGATGAGGGGGAAAAATGAGAAAGTTTGTTGAATTTCTTATGATATTCTGGGATATTCATATCTCCTTGTATCAGATAATAGAATTCATCACATAACCTCTCACTTGCTTCTAGAGGAGTAAACCTTTCACTGAAAATCTCTTTGAATCTATCCCAGGTGATATCACCTTCTGGATTATCCTTTGTAACACCCCACGTCCATTAATGTCACTCACAAAGGGAATGCATTAACTTCCATGGAGGTTTTAAGTGAATATAGAACAGTAAAATTACAACAAGACAGATATAAAATAGTACTTGGAAATTCAAAAACTTTATTTCATTGTAGCAGAAGTCAAAACATGTTTGATTACATCATAACACCATATTCAATGTCAAGTACAATATCTATCTTGATAAAACAAGTACATAATCCCATTACATGAATAGCCATTAAAAAGAAAGATAACAAGCTGGACTTTACTTCAGCGGTCCAAGCTTTCCAGAAGATAAGCGATCCAACTAGACTCCACTAGAACTTGGCCCAACCTGCGGACCTGAAGGGAGAAAAAGGATGGAAAAGAGGGGGGGTCAGACATAAAGTCTGGTGAATATGATAATTCTACAATACTATTACCAAAATAACTGGACTAAGGCATAAGCTGGAAAACAAGAAAATGTCTATGAAGAGCAGATTAAGGACATAGACAATCGCTAAAGGCAACGTTATAGGCGCTCCTAAATACTAAAGGATAAACACTATACTGCACCACACCAGTCACCCTAAAGATTCATCCCACTTAGCTTCACTTAGAAACTTTCCCAATGGCTTTACGTACCCCTAGCTGACTACATAGGTGCCGCCTGCCCCTATCTCCACTAGGTGTACCCTACTTCCCATTATTCGATCGGCTCCCTAACTCGTAGATACCCGTGCTGGCCCCACAGTGGGGTGTATCACTCCCCTAAAGTGGCAACCTGATACAACGGACATGCACGGCTTATACCTACACGATGCAACAACGTCTTACCTACCAGCCCGGGTCCACACACGCATATGAAACCCGTTGGACTTGCGTTGCCACCGCTCCCTGTTTTGGCCTCTTATAGTCAAACCCAGTATGCGTGTCCCGTCCTCGACTTGGGTCGAGCCCACAAAGATACGTTTTGGGATACTGGTTGAAATGGGCCCCCACTATTTACCATTAGCATTCCACCTAAGCTTGTCCCCATTAGTCCATCCCACTTAACCCACTTAGTCATGTTCATTTACATGTGTGTTTGGTTAAGTCTAATCGTATTTCAAATGCCTCTAAAGGCAACCACCAGATTCCTCATGCCACCCAAGGCACCTACTTAACCCCCATGTCCCACGTTACATGATTATCTGGTTAAGTATTTCTTAGTTCATTAAGGCCATAACCTCATAAAGACCTCTCACATTAGACTGGCATTTATGGCAGCTGGATTTGCCGGGCGGGTCCGGGCAGTCTTACACCATAAAAGAGTCTAACCTCGTGTCTTTACAACTGTTATGCTTTAGTTTGGGCCTAGGACCTCTCACATTGGGCCGACATTTGTGACTACTGGATTTGCCGGGCGGGTCCGGGCAGGTTTACATCACAAACGGGTCCAACCTCGTGTCCTAAGCATTGATTATTAATAATAACCCACTTTCCCCCAATTTTAATAATTCCCTACTTGAATTATTAATTACTTCCAATTTATAACAATGTCCATAATTGACTCAATTATGGACATTCATTCATGGTATGCAACATCTTACAAAATTGCACCCAATTTATTAATTCCTAATATTACCCCTACCCCACGTTTGAACGTTTATTCGCAAAATATATGTTAGACTCGAATAGCCTAACTCATAGCATAAAAGAGATTATCATAATAACAATCATGTATATGTGACCAAATGAATCATAATAAGGTGTGAAACTTGCATATGTCCAACTTGCATAGATTATACATGTCATGGATCTAAAGGTGTCAACTTGTTCAAAATTCACCTAATATGATCTCAATTAACTTTCATAAACTTACATATGAACATGTGTGAATCAACATCATCTAATTTTTTAACAACATGGTTTTATATGGGTACACCTAACTCAATAGGCAAATTCCCATAATCAAGTTTTATTTAATTATAGTTTCAAGTTTATGGGTACACCTAACCTAATAGGCAAATTCCCATAAACAAGATCCATTTAAATTAAGAAAAAAAAAACATAACTTTAAGCATGATCCAACAACATCATGATTTTTCAACATAATATAGCATGATTTATAACATGGTATAGTATGATAGTATAACATAGCTTGACATGATTCTCAACATAGCACGACATAGCATAAGAGAATTTACAACATAGCATGACATAGCATATATAATTTACATCATACGACAACATAATAACATAATAAGAGATCCACAATATATAGAATTTACAATTACAAATCACATCACTTTCTTGTGATCCATTCATAATTGAGTCAAATTAGTTTGTAATAGTCTTGTGAGAATCATCATACTCACCAACAAAAGAAAAGAATTAGAGAAAGAGAGATCTTTTGATTTGATTTGTGTAGATTTAGTTGTAGATGATTAGGCTTCCTCTTCTTAGTTTGTGACGGCTACGCTGAACTCCATGGCAGCAGCATGACGGTAGCTTCTCTAATTTTACAAGTGATTTAGGTTTAGGGTCTACCCACTTATTTATAGATTTTAGAATGCATTTAGGCCATTAGATTTAACCTAGAAATAACCGCAGCCGTTCAGACAAGATGGGGTTTATCTTGTTGACTCAGCAATGAGTCAGAAGTGACTCAGCAAACACTCAGCAATATATATATATATATTCTACAATGTACACATTAGATACATCCCCCCCTTTTTACACACTTATTATTGTTTTTATATACATATTAGATACATCCCCCCTCTTACACACTTATTAATATTTTTATATTCATAATAGATACATCCCCTCTCTTACATACTTATTAATATTTAAGAAACTTTAGTGTTAATAGAAAATTCGGGGTGTTACATTCTCCCCTCCTTTTAGGATTTCGTCCCCGAAATCTTCAAGTCTGGAAGAATGTATATCCTACCATCCAAACGTCCATCTACTCATCCATCATACACAGGCATCCATTTTCCTTACAGACTTCTAATGCTTTCATGTTTAAATGCACAGTGTGTGTATATGTCCGTATCTAATGTAAAATCAGGCGGTCCACTGATTCAGTTGACCTCCTTAATGCAACTATGATCGTGCCATGCATCCATTATGTATGCAAAAGATTCTTAATGCTACATAATACTTCTATATGCGTGCACAACCATCATCTGAATGCAGCATCCACATGATAATACAACCATCGTTCATCCATTTTACTAAATACATCCATATATATGCAATATGCAATATGTAGTGACTGAGCCGATCTAGTGCCTAAAGTGTGTGTATATATGCATCCACGAGCAACCACTAGCAAACACTTGCATCCATTTTGCATCCATCATACATAACATGTCTCAAACACATGTTTCAACCATAGGATTATCCTAACTAAAGGTCAAAGATACTAATGAGAGGACATACTAAAGACAAGATAAGATAAGCTAAGCGATAAAGGAGAAATTAAAAGACATACCCTCAAAAAGAAAAGGGTACAACGAACGCATCTTCTCTTCTGTCTCCCAAGTTGCGTTGCTCTCATCATTTCCCCATTGCACTTTAACCAGTCTGACCTCTCGATTCCTCAACTTTTTGATCTCCGACCCAAGAATGCATGTAGGAGCTCGTCTAATTGTTGCATCACGCTCTATTTCCACCTCTTTAAGCAAGCTCGGCTCTACCACCTCCGCGGTCTTGTGCAAACACTTCCTCAAATGTGATACATGGAATACGTCGTGTACTCCACTAAGTTTCTCAGGCAACTCCACCCTATATGCCATCTTCCCAATCCTGTTTTTTACAGGAAACGGCCCTACAAACCTTGGTGCTAATTTCCCCACGGACCCAAAGCGAACAACATTCTGTAACGGAGATACTTTGATAAAAACCATGTCCCCAATGTCAAACTCAAGATCTGTCCTCGTCTTATCAGCATACGATTTTTGCCTATCATGTGCTGCTTTCATCCTCCTTCGAATCAACTCAATCTTCTCCGAGGTTTCCCTAACCATATCGGGCCCAAGTAGGATTTTATCGGTAGATTCCCACCAACATGTAGGCGAACGGCAAGGCCTTCCATAAAGAGCTTCGAAAGGTGCCATGCCAATACTAGACTGAAAGCTATTATTATATGCGAATTCTACTAACGGAAGGTGCTCTTCCCATGTACCCCCAAAGTCTAGGATACAAAGCCTTAAAAGATCCTCTAGAATGCGATTCACCCTCTCGGTCTGGCCGTCTGTCTGAGGATGATATGCGGTGCTCAAACATAGCTGAGTCCCTACCGCCTCTTGTAAACGCTTCCAAAATTCGCTAGTAAAGATGGGGTCACGGTCGCTTACTATACTAGAAGGAATACCGTGCAAACGAACTATCTCCTTAATGTATACAGAAGCCAACCACGGAGCAGTCCTCTTACTTTTCGCGGGAATAAAATGGGCGCTTTTAGTAAGTCTATCTACCATAACCCAAATCCCCATGTTACCCTTCCTTGATCTTGGTAATCCATCCACAAAATCCATTGAGATGCTTTACCATTTCCATAGTGGAACTTCTAATGGGTGAAGCAACCCACCGGGTTTCTTTTGTTCTGCTTTAACTCGTTGGCACACCAAGCATCTAGTGACGTACTCGGCCACATCCTTTTTCATACCGGCCCAAAAGAAAACCCGCTTCATATCTTTGTACATCTTATCCCCGCCGGGATGAATGGTTATTTTTGAGCGATGAGCATCATCAAGAATGGCCTTCCTTAAGTCTTCGTCTTGCGGTACACAAAGTCTATTATCCCTTCGTAACCAACCCTTATCGTCTAGGGTATACCTACGAAGATGGCTTGACGACTCCCCCCCTTTGAGCTTTTCTACTATCTCAACCAACCGTGGGTCGTCTCGCTGTGCCTCACCAACCCGTCCTAGAAGTGTAGGTCTAACCTCCAAGGATGCTAACACACCGGGTACTAAGTCAACGGAGGGTCTAAAGTCAAACATAGAGATGAATTCTAAGCCTTGTCGTTCAACAAACAACGGACTCAAGGACAACCTTTTCCTACTTAAGGCGTCTGCCACCACGTTACCCATGCCCGGGGTATATGCTATTTCAAAATCGTAGGAGGCTAAGAATTCCATCCACCGTTGCTGCCTTAAATTCAAATCCTTCTGAGAGAATAAGTATTTTAATGATTTGTGGTCAGTGAACAGTTCGAATTTCTCACCAAGAAGATAGTGATGCCAAGACTTAAGCGCGAAAACAATTGCGGCTAGCTCTAAGTCATGCGTGGGGTAATTCTTTTCATGAACCCTCAACTGTCTTCCACCATAGGCTATTACTCTTCCCTCTTGCATGAGGACCACGCCAAGTCCCGTCCCACAAGCATCAGTATAGATGGTAAACGGTTTATTCCCGTCTGGCAGCACTAAGAGTGGGGCTGAAGTTAAGGCTCCCTTTAAACATTGGAACGCATCATCGCAATCTTTGTCCCACGTAAAAACCAGGTTCTTCTTCGTTAACCGTGTTAATGGAACCGATATTTTTGCGAAGTCTTTGATAAACTTCCTATAATAGCCAGCCAACCCCAAGAAACTTCTTACTTCGGTTGCATTTTTAGGGACCTTCCAATCTTGGATGGCCACCACCTTTGAGGGATCCACTGCTATCCCTTCTTTGGAAACCACGTGCCCTAAGAACCGTACTTCCTTCCTCCAGAAGTGACACTTAGAAAATTTTGCCTTAAGGTTATGTGCTCGAAGGGTTTCCAACACTTCCCTAAGATGTAGGGAGTGCTCTTCTTTATTCTTAGAAAAGACTAAGATGTCATCCACAAAGACTACCACGAATTTGTTAAGGTATTCCCTAAACACCCTACTCATCAAATCAACAAAATATGCAGGGGCGTTTGTCAAACCAAAGGGCATCACTAGCCATTCATAGAATCCGTCAGGAGTCCTAAAAGCAGTCTTATCTATACTATCCTCAGCCACTCTCAGTTGATGAAAGTCAGTGGCTAAGTCCAACTGCGAAAACACTGAGGCGCCAACTAACTGATCAAAGAGATCGTCAATCCTCGGCAGTGGGTGTCGGTTCTTTTTAGTAAGCTTGTTTAGTTCTCTATAGTCCATACAAAGTCTAAGAGACCCATTCGCCTTTGTGGCAAAAACTACTGGAGCACCCCACTCCGATATACTACGTCTTATGAACCCCTTCTCAAGCAACTCCTTTACTTGCTTATTGAGTTCCCTCCTTTCACGAGGAGCCATGTGGCGCACTGGCAAAGATACGGGTTTAGCATTATCCACAAGATAAATTCGAAAGTCTATCTCCCGCTTTGGAGGTAAGCCCTTCACCTCCTCAAACACATCCGGATATTCCCGGACCACTTCTACCGATCGCGGGTTCTCTACAGACGCGTCAAGCGATTCAAGATAACTTAGCATAACGGAATTTATGGGATTACAAAAGATGTCGAGAGCATTACCAAGGCGAGTCACAAGCCTAACTACTCTCCTTTCACAATCAAGAATGGCCCTATTTCTAGACAACCAATCCATTCCTAAAATTAGCCCATAGCCCGTGAAGCCCAATACATAAGCATCACATCTAAATTCAACGCTAAGTATAGAGATTTTCAAATCCAAACATATCATGGTCAAATGAGCCGAACCCCCAATTGGATTTGAAACGACCAAGGGATCTTCTACTAAACTGGTGTTCAAGTGCAGTGATTCAACTAATGATGCAGAGATAAACGAATGAGATGCGCCAGAATCGAATAAGGTACGGACAGGATGATCAAACAGAAAAACTAAGCTTTCAACAGAAATTGTTCTACCTCTTTCTTGCAGCGGTGTGGCCGCAATAGCCTGAACTTGCCCCCTTGCCTGCCCTGGTGCCATAAGAGCATGCACCTGTCCTCCCGAGGTAGACCCTGCCCTCTGCCCCTTCTTTGGACAGTCCTTCACTAAATGTCCCGCATCTCCACAATGAAAACAACCAGTCTTCTTTTTCTTTCTACAATCTTTGCTGAGATGGCCAGGCGTCCCACAATTGAAGCATTTCTTCTTCCCTTTGCCATTATTGTTTTTACCACCCTTCTTATTTTGCTGTTGGGGTTTCTTCTGATCCCCTTTCTTTTCAACTGCCTTATCCTCATGCATAAGTGCCATTTCAACTAGCTTTTCAAAGGTGGCTCCCATAGGGATGTGGGTCATAGCCAACCCTTGCAACGGTTCATTCAAGCCTCTAACGAACCTCAAAGCTTTCTTCTCTGGCGTGTTCACCAACTCCAAGCCAAACCTTGCTAACTGATTAAATTTATTGACATATTCCTTTACTGATGAGCTCCCTTGCTTTAGTGCCAGGAATTTTTCCATATTTAAGTTCTCCTCTGCCCTTGAAAGAAACTTTGCCTCAAACCTTCGTCTGAAATCCGCCCATGAATCAACTGGACGTTCCCCGTTAGTGACCTCCCACCAAAACGAGGCCTCTCCCTTCATTAACCAAGCAGCTAAACGGACTTTCCTCCCATCTTCCACTTCAAACATATCCAACAATTCCTTGGTCTCCTTAAGCCAATCTCTGGCCTCCACAAACGTCTCAGTCCCTTGAAAAGTTTTTCCTCCCATAGCCTTGAATTCCTTGCACGTCTTTGCAAAAGTGTCAACACGAGGAGGAGGAGGAGGAGGAATGGGTGCAACTAGGGGTGGAGGAGTATCCGTTGGGCCTGCAGTGGTGGCCCTAGCCTCCAAGTATCTCCTAAACCACCCTGGAATCGTCACACCTTCTGGGAGATTAAGATCTTCAGCCATGCTGAAACGAAAAAGGAAAGATTCAAAATGGAGAATTCGAAAGATAAAGATAAGGATGTGGCTATTTGGGATTATGTTTTTAATAAAAACTCTCTTTAAATAACATGTTTTTTTTTTTTGAAAGAACTTCTTCCAAAAATACTTTAGAAAAAAAAATATTTTCTAATTTTTTTTTTTATCTGTTCTGGTAACCTTATGCTCTGATACCACGTGTAACACCCCACGTCCATTAATGTCACTCACAAAGGGAATGCATTAACTTCCATGGAGGTTTTAAGTGAATATAGAACAGTAAAATTACAACAAGACAGATATAAAATAGTACTTGGAAATTCAAAAACTTTATTTCATTGTAGCAGAAGTCAAAACATGTTTGATTACATCATAACACCATATTCAATGTCAAGTACAATATCTATCTTGATAAAACAAGTACATAATCCCATTACATGAATAGCCATTAAAAAGAAAGATAACAAGCTGGACTTTACTTCAGCAGTCCAAGCTTTCCAGAAGATAAGCGATCCAACTAGACTCCACTAGAACTTGGCCCAACCTGCGGACTTGAAGGGAGAAAAAGGATGGAAAAGAGGGGGGTCAGACATAAAGTCTGGTGAATATGATAATTCTACAATACTATTACTAAAATAACTGGACTAAGGCATAAGCTGGAAAACAAGAAAATGTCTATGAAGAGCAGATTAAGGACATAGACAATCGCTAAAGGCAACGTTATAGGCGCTCCTAAATACTAAAGGATAAACACTATACTGCACCACACCAGTCACCCTAAAGATTCATCCCACTTAGCTTCACTTAGAAACTTTCCCAATGGCTTTACGTACCCCTAGCTGACTACATAGGTGCCGCCTGCCCCTATCTCCACTAGGTGTACCCTACTTCCCATTATTCGATCGGCTGCCTAACTCGTAGATACCCGTGCTGGCCCCACAGTGGGGTGTATCACTCCCCTAAAGTGGCAACCTGATACAACGGACATGCACGGCTTATACCTACACGATGCAACAACGTCTTACCTACCAGCCCGGGTCCACACACGCATATGAAACCCGTTGGACTTGCGTTGCCACCGCTCCCTGTTTTGGCCTCTTATAGTCAAACCCAGTATGCGTGTCCCGTCCTCGACTTGGGTCGAGCCCACAAAGATACGTTTTGGGATACTGGTTGAAATGGGCCCCCACTATTTACCACAAGCATTCCACCTATGCTTGTCCCCATTAGTCCATCCCACTTAACCCACTTAGTCATGTTCATTTACATGTGTGTTTGGTTAAGTCTAATCGTATTTCAAATGCCTCTAAAGGCAACCACCAGATTCCTCATGCCACCCAAGGCACCTACTTAACCCCCATGTCCCACCTTACATGATTATCTGGTTAAGTATTTCTTAGTTCATTAAGGCCATAACCTCATAAAGACCTCTCACATTAGACTGGCATTTATGGCAGCTGGATTTGCCGGGCGGGTCCGGGCAGTCTTACACCATAAAAGAGTCTAACCTCGTGTCTTTACAACTGTTATGCTTTAGTTTGGGCCTAGGACCTCTCACATTGGGCCGACATTTGTGACTACTGGATTTGCCGGGCGGGTCCCGGCAGGTTTACATCACAAACGGGTCCAACCTCGTGTCCTAAGCATTGATTATTAATAATAACCCACTTTCCCCCAATTTTAATAATTCCCTACTTGAATTATTAATTACTTCCAATTTTTAACAATGTCCATAATTGACTCAATTATGGACATTCATTCATGGTATGCAACATCTTACAAAATTGCACCCAATTTATTAATTCCTAATATTACCCCTACCCCACGTTTGAACGTTTATTCGCAAAATATATGTTAGACTCGAATAGCCTAACTCATAGCATAAAAGAGATTATCATAATAACAATCATGTATATGTGACCAAATGAATCATAATAAGGGGTGAAACTTGCATATGTCCAACTTGCATAGATTATACATGTCATGGATCTAAAGGTGTCAACTTGTTCAAAATTCACCTAATATGATCTCAATTAACTTTCATAAACTTACATATGAACATGTGTGAATCAACATCATCTAATTTTTTAACAACATGGTTTTATATGGGTACACATAACTCAATAGGCAAATTCCCATAATCAAGTTTTATTTAATTATAGTTTCAAGTTTATGGGTACACCTAACCTAATAGGCAAATTCCCATAAACAAGATCCATTTAAATTAAGAAAAAAAACATAACTTTAAGCATGATCCAACAACATCATGATTTTCAACATAATATAGCATGATTTATAACATGGCATAGTATGATAGTATAACATAGCTTGACATGATTCTCAACATAGCATGACATAGCATAAGAGAATTTACAACATAGCATGACATAGCATATATAATTTACATCATACGACAACATAATAACATAATAAGAGATCCACAATATATAGAATTTACAATTACAAATCACATCACTTTCTTGTGATCCATTCATAACTGAGTCAAATTAGTTTGTAATAGTCTTGTGAGAATCATCATACTCACCAACAAAAGAAAAGAATTAGAGAAAGAGAGATCTTTTGATTTGATTTGTGTAGATTTAGTTGTAGATGATTAGGCTTCCTCTTCTTAGTTTGTGACGGCTACGCTGAACTCCATGGCAGCAGCATGACGGTAGATTCTCTAATTTTACAAGTGATTTAGGTTTAGGGTCTACCCACTTATTTATAGATTTTAGAATGCATTTAGGCCATTAGATTTAACCTAGAAATAACCGCAGCCGTTCAGACAAGACGGGGTTTATCTTGTTGACTCAGCAATGAGTCAGAAGTGACTCAGCAAACACTCAGCAATATATATATATATATATTCTACAATGTACACATTAGATACATCCCCCCCTTTTTACACACTTATTATTGTTTTTATATACATATTAGATACATCCCCCCTCTTACACACTTATTAATATTTTTATATTCATAATAGATACATCCCCTCTCTTACATACTTATTAATATTTTAGAAACTTTAGTGTTAATAGAAAATTCGGGGTGTTACATCCTTGATGATTGTTTCCCACCAGATTAAAGCTTCTTCTTTGAGCGCCCAAGATGCCACTAATCTTTTCTGATCGTCTCTCAGTTAGAAACGCTCAAAAATTCTTTCAGTAGAACTCATCCAAGCTTGAGTTTGAATAATCGATTCATTACCCGAGAATTGTGCTCCACCCAGATTTCGATATCTCTTAAATAGAGCCTCTAGATCTGGTTCTGCATTCCTTCTGTTTCTGACACACATTTTCTAGTACTTCTGCAAATAGAAGATCAAGAGTCAGGTCAACAGAAAAGATATTTTAAAGCATAGAGACATATACTTGAATGTAAATGTGTCTATCGGGCGTATTTCACTCTACTATACTCATACTAGGATATTACTGATCCTATCTGTAATGAGTTACTCGTCCTGGAACACTACTGGTTCTAATTCTGATGAGTTTGTTAGTATGTTATATTCCAAAACTAAGCTTAACCAAAGCTCTGATACCACGCTGTGACGACCCCAAAACCCCGTAAGACGGTGGCAAGGGTAATCTTTTGAATATAACACATAAACAGATAATAGCAGAACAGAATTAAATAAATACACCAGATAATGTACAAATAATACACTGGATAAACATAATCATCAGAGTTACGCAGTATACAGGATCATACTTAGTTCAAAATACAGTTCAGCTATGCATAAATGTCTACAGCGGAAAACAAATATAATATGTACAATAGGAGCTGAACATCATAAAAGATATAAATGGTAGAATCCATCATCAGCTCCAGCTATCAGAATCATCCTACTAAAACTGGAATACAAGGCTGCCCGTGTAGGAAAAGGGGCACCCGAGTTTGCAAGTGAAACAAACTATGCGTCAGTCATGGGACTGGTATGAGAAATCTACTTAACACATTTTATAATATGGCTAATCATAGGACCACGCCACTTTCGCGGAACGGGTTTACTCCATTGGATTGCCAGTGCTTAACACAAGTAAATCTTTTAAACATCGCAATGCTTTTTACAAAAATGAAGCCATTATAAGACTCAGTTCCCATCACACAATGCAACGCAAACCGGAGGATAGAGTTTTTTCCTTATAATGGCCAAAATATGCTTGATACGAATAAAACAAAAGTATTTGATATTATTACTAGTGTTTATATGTTTCAAAAACAACTTCAAATCATAAGTATCAATCAGAGACGGCATTAATGCCCCATACCACTATGTCGCCATATATATGTATATAATTAAAACCGCACGGTATCGTATTTGGAAATTGGATTTCCGTCATGAACCAAGGCAAAAGATAGTCCTTACCGGAGACGCTCTAGCTAGTGTCTCAGAACAAGTACTCAGTTAAGCCCTTGGAGCGACAGGGTCGGTCCACCGATGTGGATTAAAATGCCTGAACACTATGTTTACCCGCCCTTTGGGGCGTAAATGAGTCCTATGACTCCATCGGCTTCACATGGTCACCGATACATCCGAGGCACCTTGCAACAGCAACAACCAGACTGGTGAAAATAATATATATGTCAGCCTGTTTAAGCACTGACACCACCTCTATCTAGAAAGAAACGCATGTCCTCCCTGAGGTCCTCTCCCGTTTCTGGCTCATACCGGGGTGTGAGGCTCGCGAATTCACGTTATACTCAAAGCTATGCCACATAGGCCGTGCTTTGATCATCAACCACAATACTTTGCTTTTCAACAGAAGCCTTGATCATTTGCCACTCAGGCGTGCCACACAGGCAGTTCACTCCATGCGACTGATTTCTATCGATATATAACCTTTGAGCTCGTACGTCTCAGAGAAGGGCATTAAGCAAGAGAATAAATTCTCCACCGCCAAACAGATATATGTTTAATAGAGATCAATCAACACGGAACAAAATCCAATGTCAGACACGCAGTCCATTTACATGTTCGTTCTAGGTCTGAACGAAACCGGAGGCACTGTATACCTCGCATACCCATCGATCTCCACGTATGTCTGGACGATCACCACTTATTATATATATTTCGGGATGCCTCCTAATCAAGACATCAGTTATCATCCAACCGAGGTGAAGATCTCCGGTCTTCAACCACCGTCTTCATCATCGACCTCTTATCGCCGATCAATTATTTGAAATGAGATTTAACTCGGCCTTTTCAAATAATTCACGTATATTTAGAATTAAATCAATTAATTTCAATGGTTAAATTATTCGAAAATAATTCACGCCAAAACAGATTCAACCATCAAATATCCACTAAATCGGGTAAATTCGGTTTATTTCCATTCCATATCATTTATAATATTTTATAACGATTTATCGCTATTTTTATTTATTTAAAAATAGCCATTTCATTCGAACGACGCTTCAGGCCATAACGCGGCCGTGGCGCTGTTTTTCTTGAGATTTGATTTACACATATCTGAAAAACTAACCGTTGGATATTCAAAAAATTTATATCATTAGAAAGATCTTTTCAAAAAGAATCCAACAGTTTCAGTTTTGGTAAAATCCGACGGTCGGATCTACCGGAATGCTCGTTTGAAGTTTCGATTTCAAAATACGAACTACAGCATCGTTATTCGATTTAATTTAATTATATATATATATATATATATAATCGATTCTGGCGCTGTTTTTCTTTAGATTTGAATTAAACATTCCAGACAATCCAACCATTAGATTTTCACAAAGTGGGTATCGTTGGAAAGATATTTCCAAAGCGAACCCAACAGTTTCGGTTTCGGGAAAATCCGATGGTCGGATCTCCCGCACTAAACGTTTGAAATCACGGTTTCAAAACACGAACTGCAGCTTCGTTATTCGATATATTTTAATTATATTTATATATATATATATATATAAATATAATCGATTCTTCGATTTCCAAACCATTTTCACTTCACATATTTGATAAAAACGATATTTTTATCCAATAGATATTTATTTCAACATATGAATTTTGTTTAATTTATTTCCACATAGGAATTTCTATTCAACACATGAATTTTAATTATATTATTTATTTTATTTCCACACAGGAATTTCTATTCAACACATGAATTTCTATTCAACACATGAATTTTATTTCAACATTCAACACATGAATATTTTCTATAGTTTATATATATATAATAAAACAATGTGATTTTTATTGCAAAACAATTTATTTCAAAACCCGATTATTTTATATACTTTATATATAAGGTAAAATGTTATTTTTGGTGTTAAAACAATTTATTTAAACCACTAATATTTTATATAGTCTATATATATGATAAAAATGTCATTTTTATCTTTCAAAGAATTTATTCAATACACGAACTCCATTCAACACATGAATTTCTTTCAACACATGAATTTCTATTCAACACATGAATTTTGTTTCAGCATTCAACACAAGACTTTAATTTCAACATTCAACACATGAATACAAATCAAACACAGGAATATTTCAGAAAATTTCGGCAGCATAACGGCAGGGTAGTTAAAACCGGGACCGTCCCTAGTACGGCTCCTCGCTCTACCTTAAATCCTCGCAGCTTTTGACAATGGGGATTTTCAATATCTAGTTCATACGCAGACGAATTTTCCCATATACTAATCCTATTGGGATATCAATCACAATCAATCATTTCAAACCAACCATTCATGATATTCACCAAATTTTCACATCAACCAATAATCCAAACAATATCACAACCAATATATATCGTCCATGGTCTGTGGACGAGGGGAGTGTGTGTGTGCATATATATATATATATATATGTATATAGCTATATTTCGATTTCATTTCAATATCATTTCAATTTATTTCAACACATATATCACTTCTGCAACGCATATATAACTTGTACATCGAACATACTACTTATACAACGCTTATACATGAGGTGTACAATGCTTATATAACTCATACTTCGACTATATAACTTATACATCGTTGATTCCATATCGTTTATAATTCAGAAATATCACATTGGGTTCCATTCCACCAAAATTAGCAGAAGGCTCAGAAATATATACAGTCTCTTGTAGAATGTAGAAGACATCCGCACGAGTCCACTGTCTCTTGTTTCACTGGATTTCGATCACATAACAAAAAGATGTGATTTTTAGAAGTTTGCAACGATTTTAAAGTTTTAAAACTGTTTTAAATAAATGAAGGTCGTACCTTTCAACTCACATTCAAAACTAGGTTTTAGATTTTCAGCAAATCCGTGTAATGAGGCGATGATCGGGCGATGCAGCGTTGAAGAGGATGGAGCAGGCTTCTTGGCGCCGGTGGTGGCGTCCAGTTCGACGTTAGCACAAAGGGGCGGTGGCGCTCTAAAGTGCTCGAGTTTGTGGGCTTGGATCTCGACAAACACGCGATGGTAAGGGGTAAGGCTTATACGGATTTGAAGCTTGGAGGACCCTCTTCAAAAACCTCAACTGGGGCGGTTGATATTGGTGCGTGGATCGAGAGGAAAAGAGGAGAGACGGAGTGAAAGCCTTTTCGTCGTGCGCGATTTTGAATATCGGGGAGAGAGAGAAGTCTGTGGCCAATGAGATATTTTTAATTTATTTATATATTTTAAAAATCCAAAAATACCCCTTATCTCATACGAACTCCAATCCAAACCCAACGACTGCCGTCCCTAGCTAAATACCCCCATTCCGAACACAATGGGATATGTTTCGTGGGCCCATTCGACTGTTTGAGTCAGCTTCTCTTCATATTAAAATATAAAACATTCAATATTTGATTTGAACGTACATTTCAATTTGTCGGGGTCACACACTAATCCCAAAAATTCCCTAAAAATAAATCTAGCTGTGTTTTGACGATACAGTCCCAACAAAACTAGTTTAGTCGAATTCTGAGACCGTTTGAAAAATGGCTCTTTTCTGGTTGATACAATTTAACTGAAATCGACCAAACACATTTTCCTTTTCCACACTCACATACTAACATCCAAAATTATGAAATTTGAAACCTAGCAATAATTTGACATCCCGGATCCAACAAAAGCGGTTTCGTCGAATTCTGAGGTTGTTTGCAAAATGGTCATTTTCATGGGCTATATAAACTCTATAGCGACCTTTCTGAAAATTCATTTGGCCATAACTTTTGATTCCCACAATGAAACTTCGATTTTTCAAATTCGTTAGAAGGATATTCACTAAAAAATTTAAATATTTTTGGTTTCGCTAAAATCCATTTTATTTTGCACCCGGTACAATCAGTTAAAGTCTGAATTCCAATTTTGAAACTGCTGCGCCATTTCTGGCCTTGTTTATAATTAAAATTAATTATATTTATTTTCAAACATCGTTTCAAACATACTTTTCATCGTTATTATTTAAAATATTTATTTTAATTTTTAAAATTTTTAAATTCACTAAAATAGCCAAACTAAAAATTTTAAATTGGCTCAGATTTTCCGGGTTGTTACAAAAAACAACTGTTTTGAGTTCTCACACCAGTCCCACGGCTGATCTGGAGTTTATTGTTCCCTCACCTAAACTATGGGTACCCATAATTTTTACACGGGCAGTTTGGTTCGTAGATTTAGCCCCGGAGTTAGTTGGAGCAGAATTCTGGTTTTAGCTGAAGCTATTAGGACTTGGAGCATTCACATTCTTCCGCTAAGTTTAGTATCTTTTCCACTGTGTAATCGATGTACTCTGATGTATTCCTTGTAACTCTGATGTTATATTATGGTAATGAAATGAAAAGTACTGTTATTTTTGTGCAAATATGTTAGTACCCATAACAATCCGTCTTTATGAACGGTTTAAGTTGGTTTAATTACCAGCGAGAACCGGGCAAAAAGCCAGGTCGTTACATTTTTGGTATCATAGCTTTGGTTTATATAAAGAAATAAGGTACGACATATTTGAACAAAAGGAAAGACCCATCAGATTTATATATCTCTTTAGAGATAGGATTAGAAATGCCTTAGAATGAGATTTTGGAGTATTATATTTGAGAGATTTTATTTGAAAATATGAAATGAGTTTTGAAAAGATATATGTTAAGAAAGAAACATATTTTGGAAATATATGGTTAATTATAACCTGGATACTTAATCAAATGATTAAGGTTAATTTTACATTTTGTGATTATAATTACACATAAAATAATTCTTATGGCATGGTAACTAAGCCCCTTCCACTGATCAGGAAAATGATCCAAGTACAAATGCCTTTTGGATTTAATTTAACTATTGGGTAACATTTCGAAATATCGATAAACTTAGGTCAAATTTGTTAAGGTAACTAATCAATATGGTTAGAAATTAAAATTCAGAATTTGATTATTTTATTTGATGTTGAGGTTGGACTATCGAGTATATGAAGATTTTGCATATACGTCTGGTCAACGTATATACGAAGTCTTAAGTATACTAGATAGATATAGAATCACACTCTAGTCGCTTGAAGATGATTCTGTTGATGACTGCAGCATCATCCGTATGTATTTTCGAATTTCGAAAATGAGATGACTATATGATTCCGATTAAAATATCAATATATACTTGAACCAATTTAGATAAGTGTTTGAAATTGTTATGAACTTAAATAGAAAAGTGAAAATTTGATAAGTTGTAAGCATTGTATCAGGTAAACCTGTAATAAGGATGAGCCAGTAAAGAGTATATGAGAAAGTGCATTTGTGATATATATATATATATATATATACACATAAAAAGGTTTTGAAAAGATGTATAATTTGAAAACTCAAATCAAAATTTTGAGTAAGAATTGGCAGTTACTTTGGAATTGATTTTGAAAGAATATATTTTGAGTATAAAGGAAAAAGATCTTTGAAAATATTTGAAAATTAAAAACTTGAGCACGGACATCTTGTGATTGGAATTTCTTAATTGATTAAAAGACGTCTACATAAAGTTGTAATTTACATAAGCAATCTAAGTAGTCTGGGATACGATTTAAATTCTAAGTCGGAATTAATTAATCAAGATATTTTATAATTAGTCCTCTCCAACTAATTAAATTTAAAATGCGAATATCTTAAGAACTGTAACACCTCGTATATATGCTAACACTATAATAACAAATCAAAGAATAACTAATCACAGACATGAGAATTAAGGGAAAAAGGTTGCGCCTTTGTGTTCGTCTCGGAATTATGGTTGAGACAGAGTCCAAGTTTGCATGAATTGGACTTCGTATGAAGAAGTTATGGCCATCAGATGTTTTAGAAAATTCAAAACAGATTTCAGAAAATTCAAACTTCGGAGTCAGACAGGCTAGGCGGGAAAATTCCAGCCAGGGCCAGGTCGATCTGGGGGTCGACCTGCCCTGACCAGGTCGACCATAGGGTCGACCTAGAGGTCGACCTCCCCCCCCCCCCCCCCCGGGAAGATTTGTTTTATTACCTGTTGATGACTGGATGCTGACTCATTAGGGTTTCTGATATGCTCTGGTTGGCTGGGATTAATTCTTGGTTGATCGGACGGCTTAAACTAATCCTAAACTCTTTAAAAACACCTCTAGACTCAAACCCTAAAATCAAAACAAAATTAGATTCATGGCCTCCATGCCGTCACCTAGCAACTCAGCATAGTCGCCACCAATTAGAGAGGAAGAAAGCTAATCTAATTCAATCCTTTTCAACTTTAAATAACGAATCTTCTTCAAGGGAAAGCTAATACAACTTCAGAAATCAAAATTCAGAACTAAAGACCTTCTTTGAGTTGTGAGTTCGATAATTTTAATAAAATAATTAGCAAATTAATTGGATTATGTTATGATGCGGATTATTTGGATATGATGTGAATTATTGACCGCATGCTATAATTATGTTGTAAAACTGTGATGAATTCTATGATGTTATGTTGTGATCATCTATTGTAAAGTTACGATGCTATCATCCAAGTTGTAATTATATGATTGGCTTATGTATAATCAAATCACCATGTTGTTCATATGCTAGTTTGGGTATGTTGATTCATATGATAAATCATAAGTATGTATGCAAGCTTAGATTTTTATTAAGACATGAATCATATGCAAGTTGGGGAAAATTATATGTATAACCTTATATGCTTCATGACATCTATTTTAGATCTAAAAGTTAGGCTATGAAATGTGTGAGTGATATGCCAAATTCTACATCCTAGTTTACATGTTTAGATGTGAGCCTATACCATTGTTATGTTGCGTAAATCACATATGCAAGTTTATTTGAATACATGTGTTTGAATATGAATCATGTTATGCAAGTTTGGGGTCACTGCCTGTGCAGGTTTACACCTTTAGATGTAGATCTATGACATACATGATTTATGCAAGTTTGTGACCATTATCCCAACAAGTTCACACCTTTAGGTTTGGGTCAATGACATATGTAGTTTTATGCAAGTTGTAACTTTGGCCTATGCATGTTTTAGGTGTTGAACATCATTCACACATGCAAATTCACCCCTATGTTTAGATCGAAGTTTTAATTATATGTATGTTGTGATGTTTTCTCTTTATTCCATGAGTTAGACTATGTGAGTCTAACGTATATTTTACATTAAACGAACAAATGTACAACGTGGGGTAAGGGGATAATATTAAAAGATTTAATTGGCATAAATGCCTAAAAAGGCATAAAATAAATTTGTGATGAAAATTGGTATGATTTTACATACCATAAATGGATGGACGTATTTGAGTCAATTATGGACATCGTTGAATTTAGAATTGATTGATAATTTGAATAGGGAAAGTAATTCAAATTGGGGATGATTAATTAGGTGTAATTAATCGTCTAAGATACGAGGTTAGGCTCTTTTGTGGTGTAAGACTGCCCGGACCCTCTCAGCAAATCCAGCTGCCACAAATGCTAGTCTAATGTCAGCGGTCTTGGACATAAATTAAATACGTAACAATTGTAAAGGCACGAGGTTAGGCTCTATTGTGGTGTAAGACTGCCCGGACCCGCCCGGCAAATATAGCTGCCACAAATGCTAGTCTAATGTGAGAGGTCTTTATGAGTTTACGGTCTTAATGAATTAAGAAACACTTAAGCAGATAAACATGTAGTGGGACATGAGGGGGTTAAGTGGGTGCCTTGGGTGGCATTTGAAATATGATTAGAAACTCTTAACCAAAAATTGAAACATGTAAGTGAACATGAAAAAGAAGTGGGTTAAATGGGATGCACTAGAGGGGACCAAGCTTCGGTGGATAGCTTGTGTCAATTAATGGGGGGCCATTTCAACCAGTAACCCATACGTATCTTTGTAGGCCCGACCCAAGTCGAGGACGGGACACGCATACTGGGCTTGACTGTAAGAGGCCAAAACGGGTTAGCGGTGGCAACGCAAGTCCAACGGGTTCATGTGTGTGTGGGCGTGGGCTGGTAGGTAAGACGTTGTTGCATCGTGTAGGTATAAGCCGTGCATTATTTGTGGTATCGGGTTGCCACTTTGGGGAATGATACACCCCACTGTGAGGTCAGCATGGGTATCTACGAGTTAGCGAGCCGATCGCATGTGGTAGTGGGTACACCTAGTGGAGATAGGGGCAGACGGCACCTATAAAGGCAGCTAGGGGTGCATGAAACTACCAATATCATTATTAAGTTTTGTAGGCAGGATCAACCTTAGGGTGACTAGTGGTGGTGCAGTATAGCAATTATCCTATAGTGTTGGTGTAGTTTAGTAATTATCTTATAGTGGTTTAGGTTTGCTTTAACGATATCGTTGTTCATCTTGTTTCCTTGTTAACTCTGCCATACTCAATGGTTCATAGTCATTCCCTAATTTTCCAACTTGTGCCTTAGCCTAGTTACTTTGGTAATTATATTGTTAAAGTTATCGCACTCACCAGACTTTATTTCTGACCCCCTTTGTTTCCTCCTCTTTTCTTCCTTCCCCCCCCTAGGTGCTCAGGTTGGAACTAGCACCAGTGGAGCTTGATTTTGGACACCTGTGCTTCTTGCTTTTAGAAAATTGCTTGGATCACTGAAGTAAAGTTCAGCCTCTCTTTAATTTATGGCTATTTTGTATTTGGGATTATGTCTTTCAATTTAAGTACTTTGAGTTGGTCAAGATGGATATTATGTACTTTGAATCTGGTTTTGATGATGTAATCAAACTTATGTATTTTCCACTGCATTGAAATAAGGTTGTAAAGTTTAAGTACTATTTATATCTGTCTTGTTGTTAAGTTTCTGTTCTATACACACATAAAATGCTCCATGGAAGTTAATGCATTCCCTTTGTGAGTGACGTTAATGGATGTGGGGTGTTACAAGAATTAAATATGACAATACGATATTTGATGATATTTTGGTTAAGGACTACATTGGTTAAAGCTGTTTCTCTAAACTCTGTAGGAAATAAGTTTTGAAATCTTGAATTTAGAATAATTAATGGGGATAGCCAAACTTAAACAATATAAGGAATTAAAATCTGGAATTATCGGCGAATTTGGATAGTTGATAAGTTTTAAAGTATATTGTGACAACAAAAGGAACTGTTTAAGTGAGAATGAATACGTTGTGAATTAAGTTTCATAATTTGATTAAAGTATATCTAGAAAGTGGGAATATTAAGAAGATATTACCTAAACTGAAACGTTTAGACAAGATGAGTACTGAGATGATCGAGTTTTCCATGTAAAGAATAATAGTAATTTTGGGGAACTAAAAAGGAATAAGTTTCATAACCTTTGTATTTGCAAGATAAGATCTAAGAGAACAAATTTATAACTCTGATTTTTTTTGAAAAAAGTGAATGGTTGAGTATAAGTAATTGGCCCAGTAAACGATGAATTGAATATAATGGGTAACTGGAGGTTATCGTCGGAGGACAGGTAGATATGGTTGTCCGTAAATATGTGTAATAATATTTTACTTGGTATATCCATTATAACAACAGCGAGCTTTGATATAAAGAATCTTAATCTTGAATTTGTTGAATAAGTAGTTACGATTCCCTTTCCTTTGCGAGGACGAATAGTTTTAATGGGGGTGAATGTAATAATCCATAATTTTTAACCAATTTGAAATTGGAATATTCATTACTTAATTTGAATTTGAATTTGACATAAATATATATTGTAATTTTGACAAGTTAAATGATAGATATAAATTTAAATATAATTACAAAGATACAATAAGTAAGATTTGATAATATATTTTGTCAAAACAGGACTTTTGTCATTACGAGTTGTCATTATATTTTTTTGAATCAAATTTTGTTAACACAAATATAATAACATAGCCACACAAATAAGTGTTTAAAATTTGTGACTTAAATAAGTGTTTCAAGTTAGTAACACAAAATAAGTGTTAGAAATAATGTCGCAAAATGATTTATTATGAATGTAACATGTCCTAAAGAGGTGTCACCACCTTATTCACTTAAGGAATTTGTGTTAACATGCATGAATCAAAGACATAAGGAAATGACAGGTGTCCTATTAATTGTAAGTTGTTTATACATTTAAGTTTCCTATATAAACCCACCTTAACCCTCTCTTTTCACCATCCTTCTCCATTTCATTTCTTCCATTTTCTTTCATCCTTCTCCCCTTCTTATCCACGGCTTCCTAAGCCATTCACCTCTCCTTTTCCTTTCACCATTTTGGCTTAGCCCTTTTCCTCCTCCCTCCTTAAAAACTCGGCCTCCATCACCACCACCACCTTGCCAATGTTCGTCCTCCTCCTCTTATAAAAAGATAAGATTAATATATTTATATATATTGGCAAAGAAGATGGTGCGAGGGAATAATGTCTAAGGGTTCGTTCAGCTAGGCTCGCCTATCGTGAAGATTTGAAAGCTGTTAGGTGAGGACTCCTAAACCACGGTTTATATATTTAATTAGTAGCTAGACTAATTTAAATACAGTGATGAATTATTATTGGTTAATGATGATTGATATTTGTTGTGATGGATGATGGATGCGAAGTTTAGAACACACACTATTAAGCGTTAGTGTTATAACGCTTGTGCACAATTATGATTTATTGAATCATGTTGATGATGGTTGCTATGGATGTTTAAATGGTTGTTGTTGCTTTGCACACACTATGACACAACATTATGGTATCACATTGGCGCTCGACAAATCTCCTTCATGATTAAAAGCCATATCATTATTGAAATTGAAGGTTAATTGTAACACCCCGTATATTATATAACAGTAAAATTCACAAATTAAAGTATAATTAATTTCAAATCAAAGAATTAAGGGAAACGGGATACGTCGGTGCGTTCGTCTCGGAATTTTGCTTGAAATAGATTCCGAGTTTGCGTAAAACGGACTCCGTATGAGGGAGATATGACCTCCGGAAGTTTCAGAATTTAGTTTAAAATTCAAACAGACAGAAATAGTTCAGAAACGAGTTCATAATTCAAAAATCGGACCTAGATTGGGCTGGGCGGGAATTTTCCTGCCCAAGGCACCCAGGTCGACTGGGTAGTCGACCAGGGGGTCGACTGGGTAGTCGACCTAGCCCCTGAGCCAGGTCGAACCCAGCCCTTCCTGGCTGGCCTGGTCTATGCTTGGCCGAATTTCTGAACTTTGCCTTGTCACTAGGGTTTATGTGTCAGCTCCTGACTGGTTTCTATTTAAACGAACGGCTAATATTAATCTAAGCTCCATCGAGGACTCTAATCAATTCACAAACTCTATAAAAAGGACATATGACTCCACCCAATTCACACAAATAAAAATGAGAATGAGACCGTCATGCTGCTGAAGAAAGACTAGGAGTAGCCGTCAAAATTGAGAGACGATTAGGAGTTGATTCAAAAGCTTAAAGCTACGAGAATTAAATCAAAACAACGCCTACAACAAAGGATAGCATCTCCAAATTCAGAATTTAGAATCCTGAATTGAAGATTCGTCATACGTTGTAAGTAGAGTGCTATTCCGATGTGAATGAATAATTGAGATTTGATTTGTGTAAAACGAGAAATGGAATTGTACTTAATTTGTGGTGATGATAATTCATAATTGTATGTTGCTATGATTCTAATTATGAATAGATTTTGGATGTTGTGGTATAATGATGTTAGACCTATTGGATATTTGCAAGTATATGATTCATGTTGAAGTTAACAACTATATGTTTGTGGCAGTTTATTACAACAAAGTTGAGACTCATGCAAGTATATGACTCACTATTATGCCAACATGATTTTAGATCCATCTATGTATATTTTTATTATCATTTTTAGTGTAGTTGGATCCAATTGAGTATTATGATTCATATGAATTTATGTTGGAATTGGCGTCACGATTCAAGTGTAAAACCATACTTTTGTATTAGTGACAAAAGTAAGCATCTTTGTGAACTTGTGTTGAATTTATGAACATGGCTAGTTTATGTTTAGCTTTATGCCTAAACAAAATATGTTTTAGGCTTAGGTTGTTGATAAGAAACATATGATAATATATGTGGCACATAATTAAGTTAGATTCATGCTTTAAATAAAAGTTTACATGATTAGATTAAAACCATGATTCATGTTTAGGTATGTTTTATGCCAAGATTTTATGCTATTAAATTGCAAGTTCACAAGTGCCTAATTTATGTTAATTAGACCGCTATGTTGCAAGTTCATACGTTTACACACCCCTTTTTGATGTTACATAGAATATATATACATCATGTTCTAAGCCTCCCAGTTTTCATGTGGCTAAGTTGGGCTTAAATGTTAAGCCCAACATATGTTATAATATAGTGAACGTATAAAACGGGGGTAGCGACGTTGGGTAAAAATATATAAAACATATGTGTTGGCATGTTTGACGCATGCCAACGACCTTGAAAACATTTAAGTGGTATAAATTAATTTTACCCAATAAAGATGAATTATGGGCTGCAAATATTTACATATAAAAATAAAAGAGACAAAATATGTAAACTTAGAAAATACGATGTGTTTAACCCGAGGTTGGATTGCATTGTGACATAAACCTACCCGGAACCGCCCGGCTGTCCAGTAGTCACAACAATACCTATCCAATGTGGGTGGTTAAACATTGAGCCCAATAAAGACCCGAGGTTAGACTGAGTTGTGACGTAAGACTGCCCAGACCCAACCGGCAACAAGCAGTTACAACAATACCTGTCTAATGTGAGTGGTTGAGGCTTTAATAAGACAATTAAGGCAGAGTCAGGATTGATAAGGATGAAGTAAATTGAATTAATATTTAGTCAAATTGAACATGCTAAACTATACAGACTGATTGGGGGTTAGGTTTACAGAACACTTAACCAACTTAGCATGTTGGCTAGGAATAGAAAACCTAGTAGCGGGGGACCCTTTTCAGCAGTAACCCTACAAGGTGTATCAGGATACCCTGAACTACGCAGGGTTTGGCACGATTACTGGGCTGACTGTAAGAGGTCAAATCGACGGCGGTGGTGCAGCAGTGTAGGTTCTAACGGGGTGCGCGCGTGCACACACTCCAGCGCAGAAAAATTAGCACTGGGCACCAGTAGTATACCTGTGCATTCTAGAACTGTGTCGGGCCGCCTCCATGGGACTTGATACACCCCATGGTGGGACCAGCATAGGTAGCTACAACATCGGGGGTCGTAAGACACGTGTAACTATGCGAGTAGGAGCCGATCATTTGAAATGGATCACTTCACCCTGATTATGGGGTGCCTGTTGGGAACTAGTTTATAGGGGTGCAGAGATTAATATGGGGCACGGTAGTATATTCGACTCTAGACAACTTAACTTAGTTTATGGTGCTTCCCCATTTCCAGTTTGTACTTATCATGCTCAATTTCTTATTCATAGACTGAATCGTCCTAGACTTTCTCAGGCTTTATGTCTGACTGTACTTTTCTTTCGTCTTCTTTTCTTTCGTCCCCCCCCCCCTCAGGTCCACAGGGAGGGAATACCGCAGCTTGACCAGTTTCACATCCAGCTTGAAGAGAGAGAATGTATTGCTTGGATCTCTTTCATTTTGGACTATGGCTTTGGACAGCAATTATGGGGACTTATGCAGTTTACTTATGTTTTTATGCTTCTTTAAGTTATGAAATCAAGACAGTTATGAAAATGTAATGTTTTTGGAAGTATTGTAAGACAATAATGGCATGGTTTGTGTAACACGTATTTTGATGAAATAAAAGTTGCTGTTGTTTTCTGCTGTTCAAAAATATGTGTATTTATATCTGTCTTGTATATCTGTGACTTATACTTATAAACCTCCACCAAAATTAGGGCATTACCTTTGAGAGTGACCCTAACGGAGGTGGGGTGTTTCACTTGGTATCAGAGCATAGGTTTACCAGATAAGATAAAAAGTTTTGAAAGTTATTTTTTTCAAAAGAAAAATTAAAGAAGCATTTTTAAAGATAAAATGTTATATTATTTTTAAAAAGGCATAGTCCTCCAAAACCATAGGTACTATCCTTTATCCTTCGTTTTGAATCTGTCCTTTTTGTTTCATCATGTCCGAAGAACTTAACTTGCCAGAGGGTGTACCAATACATGGTTGGTTCAGACGATTCTTAGAAGCAAGGGCCAATCAGCCAGGTCCCACTATTCCTCCCCCAGCTGCAGGAAATCATCCCACTGTAGAAAATCATCCAGCTGCAGCAGCACCTCCTCCTCCACCTCCTCCGCGTGGTAATGCTTTTGCTAAGATATGTAAAGATTTCAAAGCTATGGGAGGGAAGGGCTTTCATGGAACCGAGTCCTTCGTGGCAGCAAGGAACTGGCTGAAGGAAACCGAGGACTTATTCGTCATCTTTGAGGTAGAAGATAGGCAGAAGGTACAACTGGCAGTATGGCTACTTAAAGGCGAGGCTTCCTACTGGTGGGAAGTTACCACTGCAGAAAGACCAGTGGAAACATGGGAGGACTTTAGGGCGAGGTTTGAGGCTAAATTTCTCTTAGAAGCTGAAAGGAGTCTCCAATTGGAAAATTTCTTATTTCTTAAGCAAGGGAATATGACGGTCAAAGAGTACGTTAATCAGTTCGATCAGCTGGCTAGGTTCGGACTGGACCTAGTCAACACTCCGCACAAGAAGGCTCTCTGCTTCGTCAAAGGATTGAATGAGCCATTACACAGCTTGGCCATGACCCATATACTTATGGGAGCTACGTATGAAAGGTTGGTGTAGATGGAATTGCTGAACGAAGAGGATAAGGGCAAGAAGGAGACAAAGGCAGAAAACTCTCAAGGGAAGAAAGAGGGTTTACAGCCTAAGAAGACAGACTTTAAGAAGGGCGGGAAAGACAACAAGTCCCAAGAGAAGAGGAAGTGTAATTTCTGTGGCAAAGTGGGGCACTTAGTGAAAGATTGCCGGAAAAAGAAGGCCAAGTTGAATGGTGGGTGCTTTTCTTGCGGTGAGACAGGCCACATGGCTAAGGATTGCCCAAAGAAGTGAGGGCTGGGGCAGAAGGCTGGATCCACCTCAGGGGCACAGGTTCATGTGCTAGAAGCGCCACCTCTGCAACAGCGAGGTAAAAATACTTCTGTAGAAAGTGTAGTTTATCTTTATGATCACCCAGTTCACACTTTATTTGATTCTGGCGCATCACACTCTTTTATTTCATCTGCTTTAGTAGAATCTCTGCACCTAGAAACTAGTATGGTAGAGGAACCCTTAATTGTTTCAAATCCAATCGGGGGCCCAGCTCATTTGTCTATGATTTGTGTGGGATTGAAAATTTATATTCTAAGCGTAGAATTTAGATGTAGTGCCTTTGTTTTGGACTTCTCGGGATATGGTTTGATTTTTGGCATGGATTGGCTATCCAGTAATGGTGCCATCCTTGATTATGAGAAAAGGGTGGTTAGGCTTTTAACCCAACTCGGTAACACTCTGGAAATTACTTGTAATCCCTCGTATGTGGTTATGCTTAGTTATCTTGAATCACTAGATGCTTCTGTTGAGATTTTGCAATCGGTTAAAGTGGTCCGTGAATATCCGGATGTCTTCGAAGAGGTGAAGGGCTTACCTCTGAAGCGGGAGATAGACTTCCGCATATATCTTGTAGATAATGCAAAGCCCGTTGCATTTCCCGTTAGACACATGGCTCCATGGGAAAGAAAAGAGCTCAGTAAACAAGTTAAAGAGCTTCTAGAAAAGGGGTTTATTAGAAGGAGCATTTCAGAATGGGGCGCACCAGTGGTGTTCGGCACAAAGGCGGATGGTTCACTGCGTCTATGTGTTGACTACAGGGAGCTCAACAAACTAACGAAAAAGAATAGGCACCCTCTCCCCAGAATGGACGATCTGTTTGATCAGCTTGTAGGAGCGTCAGTTTTCTCCCAACTCGATTTGGCGACCGGATTTCATCAGCTAAGGGTGGCTGAAGATAGCATCGATAAGACAGCATTCAGAACCCCAGACGGCTTCTTTGAATGGCTTGTCATGCCTTTCGGCTTGACAAACGCACCCGCTTACTTCGTGGACCTGATGAGTAGGGTGTTCAGAGAATTCCTCAACAAGTTCGTAGTGGTCTTCATAGACGATATCTTGATCTTCTCAAAGAGTGAAGAAGTGCATGCTCAGCACCTAAGGGCAATCATGGAAACTCTGCGAGTCCATCAACTAAAGGCCAAATTCTCCACTCACAAGGCTGACAAAGAAGAATCTAGTGTTCAATTGGGACTTGGATTGCGAGTTTGCTTTCCAACGACTAAAAAGGGCTCTTACAACAGCCTCAGTTCTGACGTTGCCAGATGGAACAAGATGTTCACAGTTTATACAGATGCATGTGGGACAGGGCTAGGCGCTGTCTTAATGCAAGAAGGAAAGGTAGTTGCTTATGGTGGGAGACAGTTGAAAGTACACGAAAAGAACTACCCAACACATGATCTTGAGTTAGCCGCCATCGTCTTTGCACTCAAGTCTTGGCGACATTATCTCCTAGGTGAGAAGTTCGAATTTACACTGACCATAAATCGTTGAAATATCTTTTCTCGCAGAAAGATCTTAACTTGAGGCAACAGAGATGGATGGAGTTTCTTGCCTCATACGATTTCGAGATCTCCTACACTACGGGCAAAGGCAACGTAGTCGCAGATGCTTTGAGAAAAAAGAAGCTAACATTAAGCCCGCGGTTTGTTGGAAGGCAAAGCCTAGAGTATATAGCCAGTTTTAACTTTAGGCCCTCCTCTAATTTCGTACCAGATTTATTAGCATCTCTTGAGGTGCGCCCTACTCTTTTGGACTCAATAGGGTCAGCACAATGCAAAGACCCTCAGCTTGTGCAGACGATTGATAGGCTAATTAGGGGTGAGACTTCAGGTCACCTCCACAGATACTCCATTGACGATAAGGGTTGGTTAAGGCGAGACGGAAGATTATGCATTCCACGGACAAGGGATTTAGTGAAGATGGTTCTCGAAGAAGCACATCGTTCCAAGATGACAATACATCCAGGCGGAGACAAGATGTACAAGGACATGAAAAGGGTTTTCTTTTGAAACGGCATGAAGAAGGACGTGGCAGATTTCGTTTCTAAGTGTATGACTTGCCAACAGGTTAAGGTGGAGTAGAAGAAGCCTGGCGGTCTGCTCCATCCTCTAGAGGTCCCACAGTGGAAGTGGGATAGCATTTCAATGGACTTCATTGATGGGCTGCCAAGGTCTAGAAGAGGCAACACTAGAATTTGGGTAATAGTGGATAGGCTTACTAAAAGCGCCCACTTTTTACCTGTCAAGAGTAAAAGGACAGCCTCATCCCTAGCATCTCTTTATCTCAAGGAAATTGTTCGACTCCATGGAATACCCTCCAGCATTGTTAGTGACCGAGACACTATCTTCACAAGTGAGTTTTGGCGGAGTCTGCAAGAAGCGGTAGGCACACAGTTATGCTTGAGTACAGCCTATCACCCCCAAACCGACAGCCAAACAGAAAGAGTGAACAGAGTTTTGGAGGACCTTTTAAGAGTGTGCGTCCTTGACTTCGGAGGGACGTGGGAAGACCATCTTCCTTTGGTGGAATTTGCCTACAACAACAGCTACCAAGCCACCATCGGAATGGCGCCCTTCGAAGCTTTATATGGAAGACCATGTCGATCGCCCACTTGTTGGTGGGAGTCCACTGACAAGCTCATACTTGGACCAGATATGATCTGAGCGACTTCAGAGAAAGTAGATTTAATACGGAGAAGAATGAAGACAACCTGAGACAGACAAAAATCCTATGCAGACAAGAGGAGAACCGACCTTGAATTTGAGGTTGGAGACAGGGTTTTTCTTAAGGTATCTCCTCTAAGGAACGTTGTTCATTTTGGAACCACAGGGAAGCTAGCACCAAGGTCCGTAGGGTCGTTTCCTATCATCGAGAAGGTTGGGAAGATGACCTATAGATTAGAGCTACCTGAAAAACTAGCTGGAGTTCACAACGTCTTTCATGTTTCGCACCTCCGAAAATGTCTACATGAATCTGCTGAAGTGGTAGAGCCTAGCATTCTAGAAGAAGCTGAAGTGGAATGTGAAGCAACTATGAGAAGAGTTCCAACATGCATCTTAGGAACAGAAGTGAAAAAGCTACGCAACCGCGAAGTCAAGCTCGTCAAAGTTCAGTGGAGCGATGCCGAGGAAGATGCGACTTGGGTAACTGAGGCTAGAATACGCGCAGCCTCCCTTTTCTTTTTGAGGGTACATCTTTGATCTTTCTTTTTCCTTAAGTTGTGCTTTTATCTATCTTTTAGGGTATATCTCCTCGACCTTATCTTTTAGGTAGAAACCCTTTGGATGAAAACATGTAATTGAAACATGTTATGGATGATGGTTGCAAGTGGTTGCAAGTGATTGCTAGTGGTTGCTCGTGGTTGCATATACACACACAATCTTGGTTTTAGATCGGCTCAGTCACTTTATATTGCATATGCATATATGTATTTATATTCGTATATGGTTGAAGTTTAATGTGTTGTCGTATGGATGTTGCATTTAAATATGAATGATTTTGCACTCATGTAGAATCATGAATAGGAGAATTTGCATACATAATGGATTCATGACACTTACATAATTTGCATTAAGGAGGTCAACTGAATCAGTAGACCGCCTGATTTTGCATTAGATAAGTACATGTACACACACTTTGCATATGATCATGAAGCATTAGAAGTCTTTTAAGGACAATGGACGCTCGTGTTTGATGGATGAGTAGATGGACGTTTGGATGTTAGGATATACATTCTTCCTAAACTTGAAGAATTCAGGGACGAAATCCTTTTAAGTGGGGGAGAATGTAACATCCCGTATATTCTATAACAGTAAAATTCGCAAATTAAAGTATAATTAATTTCAAATCAAAGAATTAAGGGAAACAGGATATGCCGTTGCGTTCGTCTCGGAATTCTGCTTGAAATAGAGTCATAGTTTGCGTAAAATAGACTCCGTATGAGGGAGATATGACCTCCGGAAGTTTCAGAATTCAATTTAAAATTCAATCAGACAGAAACAGTTCAGAAACGAGTTCATAATTCAAAATTCGGACCCAGATTGGGCTGGGCGGGAATTTTCCCTCCCAAGGCACCCAGGTCGACTGGGTAGTCAACCTGGGGCACCCAGGTCGACTGGGTAGTGGACCTGGGGGTCGAGTGGGTAGTCGACCTGGCCCTTGAGCCCGGTCGAACACAGCCCCTCCTAGCTGGCTTGGTCTGTGCTTGGCCGAATTTCTGAACTTTGTCTTGTCACTAGGGCTTATGTGTCAGCTCCTGATTGGTTTCTCTTTAAAACGAACGGCTAATATTAATCTAAGATCCATCGACGACTCTAATCAATTCACAAACTCTATAAAAAGGACCTAAGACTCCACCTAATTCACACAAATAAAAATGAGAATGAGACCGTCATGCTGTTGAAGAAAGACTAGGGGTAGCCGTCAAAATTGGGAGACGATTAGGAGTTGATTCAAAAGCTTAAAGCAATGACAATTAAATCAAAACAACGCCTACAACAAAGGATATCATCTCCAAATTCAGAATTCAGAATCCTGAATTGAAGATTCGTCATACGCTGAAAGTAGAGTGCTATTCCGATGTGAATGAATAACTGAGATTTGATTTGCGTAAAATGAGAAATGTAATTGTACTTAATTTGTGGTGATGATTATTCATAATTGTATGTTGCTATGATTCTAATTATGAATAGATTTGGGATGTTGTGGTATAATGATGTTAGACCTATTGGATATTTGCAAGTATATGATTCATGTTGAAGTTAACAACTATATGTTTGTGGTAGTTTATTACAACAAAGTTGAGACTCATGCAAGTATATGATTCACTATTATGCCAACATGATTTTAGATCCATCTATGTATATTTTTATGATCATTTTTAGTGTAGTTGGATCCAATTGAGTATTATGATTCATATGAATTTATGTTGGAATTAGCATCATGATTCAAGTGTAAAACTATACTTTTGTATTAGTGACAAAAGTAAGCATCTTTGTGAACTTGTGTTGACTTTATGAACATGGCTAGTTTATGTTTAGCTTTATGCCCAAACAAAATATGTTTTAGGCTTAGGTTGTTGATAAGAAACATATGATAATATATGTGGCACATAATTAAGTTAGATTCATGCTTTAAATAAAAGTTTACATGATTAGATTAAAACCATGATTCATGTTTAGGTATGTTTTATGCCAAGAGTTTATGCTATTACAATGCAAGTTCACAAGTGCATAATTATGTTAATTAGACCGCTATGTTGCAAGTTCATGCATTTACACACCCCTTTTTGATGTTACTTAGAATATATATACATCATGTTCTAAGCCTCCCCTTTTTCATGTGGCTAAGTTGGGCTTTAATGTTAAGCCCAACATATGTTATAATATAGCGAACGTATAAAACGGGGGTAATGACGTTGGATTAAAAAAATATAAAACATATGTGTTGGCATGTTTGACGCATGCCACGACCTTGAAAACATTTAAGTGGTATATATTAATTTTACCCAATAAAGATGAATAATAGGCTGCAAATATTTACATATAAAAAGAAAAGAGACAAAATATGTAAACTTAGAAAATACGATGTGTTTAACGCGAGGTTGGATTGCGTTGTGAGATAAACCTGCCTGGAACCGCCCAGCTGTCCAGTAGTCACAACAATACCTATCCAATGTGGGTGGTTAAACATTGAGCCCAATAAAGACCCGAGTTTAGACTGAGTTGTGACGTAAGACTACCCGGACCCAACCGGCAACAGGCAGTCACAACAATAGTTGTCTAATGTGAGTGGTTGAGGCTTTAATAAGATAATTAAGGCTGAGTCAGGAATGATAAGGATTAAGTAAATTGAATTAATACTTAATCAAATTGAACATGCTAAACTATACAGACTGATTGGGGGTTAGGTTTACAGAACACTTAACCAACTTAGCATGTTGGCTAGGAATAGAAAACCTAGTAGCGGGGGACCCTTTTCAGCAGTAACCCTACAAGGTGTATCAGGATTCCCTGAACTAGGCAGGGTGGGGCACGATTACTGGGCTGAGGTCAAATCGACGGCGGTGGTGCAGCAATGTAGGTTCTAACGGGGTGCAGGCGTGCACACACACCAGCGCAGAAAAATTAGGCACTGGACACAAGTAGTATACCTGTGCATTCTAGAACTGTGTCGGGCCGCCACCATGGGACTTGATACACCCCATGGTGGGACCAGCATAGGTAGCTACAACATCGGGGGCCGTAAGACACGTGTAACTATGCGAGTAGGAGCCGATCATTTGATATGGATCACTTCACCCTGATTATGGGGTGCCTGTTCGGAACTAGTTTATAGGGGTATAGAGATTAATATGCGGTACGATGGTATATTCGACTCTAGACAACTTAACTTAGTTTATGGTGCTTCCCCATTTCCAGTTTGTACTTATCATGCTCAATTTCTTATTCATATACTGAATAGTTCTAGACTTACTCAGGCTTTATGTCTGACTCTACTTTTCTTTCGTCTTCTTTTCTTTCGTTTCCCCTCCACACCCCCCCCCCCTAGGTCCACAGGGAGGGAATACCGCAGCTTGACCAGTTTCACATCCAGCTTGAAGAGAGAGAATGTATTGCTTGGATCTCTTTCATTTTGGACTATGGCTTTGGATAGCAATTATGGGGACTTATGCAGTTTACTTATGTTTTTATGCTTCTTTAAGTTATGAAATCAAGACACTTACGAAAATGTAATGTTTTTGGATGTATTGTAAGACAATAATGGCATGGTTTGTGTAACACGTATTTTGATGAAATAAAAGTTGTTATTGTTTTCCGCTATTCAAAAATATGTGTATTTATATCTGTCTTGTATATCTGTGACTTATACTTATAAGCCTCCACCAATATTTGGGCATTCCCTTTGAGAGTGACCCTAACGGTGGTGGGGTATTTCATTAATAATTGGAAAAGACCATATGTATGAATTCATATATATTGTTAATGTCCTTTAAATGCATAAAAAAATACTAGAACATTCTAGGATGTCAGAGAGGATAGTGTCTAGGCTTGGGTTTGGAAAAGAATTTTCCTGCTCTCCCTGGCTATGCCTAACTGATCCGACGACTGGGAAGGTTAGTTTGAAGTTATTTGAATTTAGAAATGAATTGGAATTTATGAAAGTTGAATTTTAGATCCAAAATAATTTGGAAAGTAAATTTAAATGATTTTAAAAGGGTTATATAGGGATATTATGGTTTTCTAAGATATTTTGAAGTATCATAGAATAATGGTTATTATGGTAAAATAGAGCTTGTCGCATAACGACAATTTACGTATTTTAGATGCAAACTTTAAACGCTTATAACTTTTGCTATCTAAATCGGATTTCCATAAAATGAAAAACGTTTGATTTCCATTAACAAGAACATTCAAATGACTGAAAGCAGATTTTAAATTCGAGTTATAGTTTTCAAGTTATGTTTGAAACCGTTTTGGAAAAGATCGATGTAAGAACAATTGTTGACCATAACTATAAAAAGTTATTTTTAAATGTTTTAAAAATATGGAAAAAAATTGTAAAATCAATACAAATAATTAAAAGATGTTTTGAATTGTAAATTTGAAGTTTTGGCTAAGATAAACGATGTTTTTATCAAAGTAGTTAAGATAACTATTTTGTAACGCTTTTGTAACACTTTTGAAGCACTATTGTAACGCTTTCTTTGAAATCAACCTATTTGAAGTATTAAACCGCGAAATGTTTTCCGAACTATAAGTAATCATTTGTAAATGATTTGTTGAATGTTTTCAAAGGTTTAAAAGTATTGAAAATAATTTGTTTGGAATTTAAATTGATTTATTTAATAATTAAATTGTGTTTTTCAATTTTAAATAATTGGAAATGGTTGGAGATAAATCTTCGTATGGTTGATATTAATTCGGTAGATGATGATTCTTACTATTTGAGGAATTTAAAAGGTAGTTCACCAATATTCCGCTTATAGTGTGAGTTGGATATCGAGATTAATATTAAGTATAAGTTTATGGTATTTCTATCCAGATCTAATAAGAGTTGGATAAATCTTTTAATTAAGATATGAGTTTCCAAAGTTGACTGGGATAAGTTGGATAGAAATAATCTTTAGATATTTAATATGAAATTCTATGGTGTAAATGTATACTATTTGAGTAATTTGGAAGATATTATTATATCGTTATTGCACTTATAGTATTTGTTGATTATGAGAATTGATAACGAATATAAGTAGATACAATTTCTGTGTAACTTATGTTCAATATCAATTGATTTGGGTTTTTTCATGAATCATATCTTCAATAATATCATTTTGAAACCCCTTGAGATTGAGTTATGGAAATTCATATCATAAGTTGAGGATTCAATCAGATCTTTGATTTGAGGAAATTAAAAATGTGGAATTGGAAAGAAAGTATAATCTTTTAGTTAAGATTGAAGAATGGAATGTTGCAAAATTAATTTAATTGGAAACTATGGTTAAAATGTGGATTGAGGATTTTCAAAGGAAACTGGATTTTTGATAATGAGTTATCAAACGGAAAATTAATTAAGGATTTAAGGCTAAACCATCTTTGATTTAAGGGATGTGTTTCAAAAGAGAAAGGTTAAATATGGATTTTGTAAAAATTTGAGAATGGGTTTAAAGAAGTTTAATTTTGACAAAATCCAAGATGGAAGGAGATTGGTAGAAAGCCTTTGTGTTCTATAATTGTGTTTTTTTAAACTGCGCTTATTATTTGGAAAGATCGGGATCGGACGTACGTCTGAAAACCATTCCAAGTAATAATACGACGTTGTGGAGCAATTGAAGACATTGGAGACTACTTTGAAGACCGGGACCCTTCATGTCGTAAGGACGACTTGCTGAATGTCTCGAATGGGTCGCTCCCATTTGCAGATGGATTTTATATCAGTTAAGTGGCAAGAGGCCCGAACGTATGTGAAGGAATCCGGATTGTAGTTACGTGCAAACCCGGAACGGACGTGTATGGATTGTGTGTCTGACATTGTAATTGACTGCGTAGCACTGATCTTTATTAAATATATATCTGCTTGGTGGCGGAGAATTTATTCTCTTGCTTAACACCCTTCTCTAAGACCTATGAGCTTAGAGGTTAAATATTGATGAAAATCAGTGATGCGTAGTGAATGGACAATGTGACATATTTAAGTTATGAGATGAGCTATGGATGATCAAAGCATGGCTTATTTAAGCATAGCTTTGTGTATATCATGACCTCGACAAACCTCACACCCTAGATTGATGGAAATCTAGATTGATGGTACTCTGGGTTCCCATAATTTTTACACGGGCAGCCTAGTAGTTTGGTTCGTAGATTTAGCCTTGGAGTTAGTTGGAGTAGAATTCTGGTTTTAGCTGAAGCTATTATGACTTGGAGCATTCGCATTCTTCCGCTGAGTTTAGTATCTTGTCCACTGTGTAATCGATGTACTGTGATGTTTTCCTTGTAACTCTGATGTTATATTATGGTAATGAAATGAAAAGTTCTGTTATTTTTGTGCAAATATGTTAGTACCCATAACAATTAGTCTTTATGAACGGTTTAAGTTGGTTTAATTACCAGCGAGAACCGGGCAAAAAGCCGGGTCGTTACACTTGATGTAATTGTTCATAAATTGAATTTTAATCCAATTTTGACTCCTGTAAAACAAAAAAGATGAATTCAAGGACCTAAAAGTTCTGTGGCATCAAAAGAAGAAGTAGATAGGTTATTCTAAAATAACTTTATAAGAGAATCTACATAACCCGATTAGGTTTCAAATCCGGCACTTGTTAAAAAGTCCAACGGAAAATGGAGAGTATGCATAGATTATTCGGACCTTAATAAAGCATTCCCCAGTGACAGTTTTCCATTACATAGAATTGATCAACTTGTCGATGCGATCGCAGGGCACGAACTATTATCCTTTATGGATGCATACTCCGGGTATAATCAAATTATGATGCATAAGCCAAATAAGGAGAACACAAGTTTCATAACAGATATAGGCTTGTACTACTATCCAGTAATTCCGTTCGGACTAAAAAATGTTGGAGCAACATACCAGCGCCTCGTGAATTCCATGTTCAAATCCCAAATCGGAAACACAATGGAAGTTTACGTGGATGATATGCTGGTAAAGTCAAAGAAAGCCGAGGACCAACTTGAAAACCGGGTAAAGATGTTTCATCCTTAGAAGGTATAGGATGTAGCTCAATCCGTTAAAATGTTCATTTGGAGTGGCGTCGATAAAATTTCTTGGGTTCATAGTAAACTCCAGGGGCATTGAAGCAAATCCCTCTCAAGTCACGTCCTTACGAGAAATGCATGCTCCGAGGACAAAGAAAGAGCTTCAAAGCCTGAATGGGAAAGTAGCAGCACTTAACCGATTCATCTCTAAGGTGACAGATCAGTGCATTCCACTCTTCGATGCATTGAAGAAAGAAAAAAAAAAGAGTTCTGATGGACTCCTAAATGCCAAATAGCCTTCGAAGAGTTAATCAAGCACATGGAGTCACCACTAATGCTTTTTAAACCTAAAGATGGAGAGGAGCTATTCCTATATTTGGCCATCTTGTCTCATGCCTTAAGTGTCGCGTTAGTTCGAGAGGATACCAAGGTCCAATAGCCAGTCTATTATATCATTAAGAGGCTCACTAGGGCAGAACTATACCATCCGAAGTTGAAAAAACATGCGTATTGTCTTCTCATCGCCTCGAAAAAGATGAGGCCATATTTCCAATCGCATCCTATAAAGGTCCTCACCGATCAGCCGCTAAGACAAGTTCTCTTTCGCCCAGAAACTTCAGGATGATTATTAAAGTGGAACATAAGGCTCAGTCAATATGATATCACTTATCACCCTCGAAGAGCTATTAATGTGCAGGCTTTATCGGATTTCATCGCCGATTTCATTGATAGGGAAGTGGAAACGAAGGAACCAGCAGTAACCATGGCTAGTTGGAAGTTATACCTCGATGGATCCAGAAATGATTATTGTTCAGGGGTAGGAATCGTCCTAGAAACCCTAGATGGTCATTCTATATGCTACGCCTTAAATTGGAATTCCCATCGACCAATAATAATGTTGAATATGAAGCTTTAATCATAGAGCTAAAATTGGCGAAAGAACTGAGTCTAAGAACCTTGCAAATCCTTAGTGACTCACAGCTGGTAGTATGTCAAGTCCTAAAGGAGTTCCAGACCAAACTCGGAAAACTTCCTACCTATCTTACCAAAGCTTTAGAACTTCTTGACGACGTTGACTACTACACTATATCTCACATTCCTAGAGAAGAAAATTCAAAGGCAGATTCTCTCGGTAAGTATGCCAGTTCCTTGGATGCAGAGTTACTAGGATTGATTCCCATTGAGCTCCTTTCAGCTACCGCCATTGAAGAAGTAGATCTTGACTGGATAATGGATACTTTTGAAGAACCGGTGTCCTGGATGACTCCAATCAAGGAATATATCCTCAACGGAACACTTCCAGAAGAGACAAAAAAGCGAAGGAAGATATTGAGCAAAGGTCCATTATACCTTATCTAGGATGGAAGGTTGTATAGGTGAGGATTCTCCATGCCACTGCTGTGATGTGTAACCAAGGAAGAGTCTAAAGCAATCTTGGTAGAATTTCATGAGGGAGAATGCAGAGGTCACACAGGAGATCAAACACTGGCCATGAAATTTCTACGATACGGCTACTTTTGGCCCGATGTGAACCAGGATGCATTGACTTATGCTAAGAAGTGTGACAGATGCCAATGATTTGCGAAGATTCCAAGAGCACCTCCCACAGAATTAACTCAGATGGTTAGTCCATGGTCGTTCGCCGTCTGGGGTATAGACTTGATTGGAGCATTGCCTACAACTAAGTAAAATATGAAATATGGAATCGTGGCAGTGGACTACTTCACTAAATAGGCCGAAGCTGAACCGTTAGCCACAATTACCTTAAAGAAGGTGGTTACCTTTTTTTGAAATAAAATTATTTGCCGATTTGGGGTACCTCAAAAGATAATCACCGATAACGGAACTCAATTCAAGAGCGGTGAATTCCTAGATTTTTGTGCTAAATACAAGATTAAGAAGAGTTTTGCAGTCGTTGCTCATCCGCAGGCTAACGGACAAGTTGAAGCAATCAACAAAATTTTGAAGTCAATCATTAAGAAGCGACTTGAGAGAGCTAAAGGTGGTTAGGTAGACGAGCTTCCACTTGCACTATAGGCGTATCGTACCACTCATAAAATTGTGAAGGCACACTCCATTCTCACTTGCGTTTGGATCTGAGGCTATGATTCCAGTGGAGCTGGAATTTCCAACTTGCAGAAGAATCCGCTTCAACCAAGAAGAAAATGAGAACTTGCAACTCAAAGCACTTGAATTGCTCGAAGAAAAAAGAAGAGAAGCAGAACTCAGGTTCATTGCACAACAAAGAAGAATTGCTAGTCAATTCAATGCCTAAGTATAACGGAGAACCTTCCAAGTTAGGGACCTTGTTCTGAAAAGAATCATGATAGGGACTGGAGTATTCGGACCCAATTGGGAGGGACCGTATATGATAAGCCAAAAATTCTCAGATGGTACATTCGAGCTGAAAACGACGGATGGGATCCAACTTCCAAGGGCTTGGAATAGCATACACCTTCGTCACTACTTTACTTAATATTTCTTTCATATGTTCTGAAGAAGTTGTAAACATCATGCATTGTAAATACCATACAACATTGTCACAAGTTTTGTACATATTAATGAAAGAAATTGCTTTACTTGCCTAAATCATACATTTGCAAATTATTGTTTACAAGTTGCTAAAATTCCATTTTGATTGCAGGTCTCCTAAAAGAACGTTGATGCATCTATGACCTAATAAAACCTGGTGACCATTATAGCACATCCCAATTGGGATAGCTCAAACGCACATGCTCAATGCTCAAAACATCATTCACAACAAATACAAAGATGTGGAGCACAACATTGCAAATAAGGGACACCAGGATCTGAAAGGTGAAAGGATGCAATGTTCAAATTACAACTAAAGTTGTACGTTTCACTATAGGGGCACCTTATTTACTGCAAAGTCCAAGGCCCGAGTTCTAAAAAATCGTGGTTAGAACAATAAATGAACTAGCGTCCGCCTTGTGAAACAGCATCGCTCTAAACCAAAGACCTCCCCGAGGGGCACCCAATCCATCGCTAATACCATTAATACATGGTCCGATTGCGACAAATACTGGCCTTTAAACCAATGACTTCCGCGAAGGGCACCCAATTGATCGTCCGTGCCATTGTTACATGGGCCGATTACGACAAACCCTAGGCTTCAAAAGACCCCTTCGGGGGCATTCGATCAGATGTTGAATGTTCCAAATCCAACTATTGATGTTGGGTCTTCCAAATTCAGTTACTGGACGGATTCTAAAGAACCCCTTGTGGCATCCGACCATAAGTCGGGTCTTCCAAACTCGGTTAGTGATGGACCCAAAGACCTTCTCGAAGGCGACCTACAAATTCTACAAGTGGCTAAATCATTCAGCCACAATCAATAATGGGTTTACAAAGCACCTCTACGGAGGTACGAAAAGAAAGACCTCTCCGGGGGCATATGTTCAAATCTAATCTCCGAAGGACCTCGATTACCACGTTAGCGGGAAATGTGATTGAATATACTAAAATATAAGACCTCTCAAGCAGGGGCATAGCGACAAAGATTCTTCTTCACAAGAAGCATGAGCTTGCTCGATTAAAACGGAAACCCTTTGGCTTATTCATGCATAACCTTCAAAGTTCGTGACGAATTTTGGTATGGGGTCATTACCACTGCATTAAAGGAAAATCAATAATGCTTACTTAAACATACCATAAACTAGTCATAACTTCACATTGCAAATTTGGTACCTACAAGGTTTATTTTGACCAATAGAGTTGAATCTTGAAATGGCTAAGGCATACTCAAAAACTTCGATGTTGTGATAAGCACAAAAGTGGTTAGTCACAAGAAAGAAGTCTCGGGTATTGCCCCATTCGAAACTAAGGAAATTTAGCGAAGTTGGTCGAATACACCTAGCCAGGAATGATTCATAGCAACAACTAAAAAACCAAGTTACAATAACAAATGACTTGTAGCATAAAAATCTATATTGTGAGCATGAAAAGAAAGCATGTGTGAAATGCAAAACAACAAAGTATGAAAAGCTAAAGTACAACAAGCAGTACACATTTTTATCATAGAAACACAAGATTAAATTGCAGAATCCCAAGTCAAGTCATAGAATCATGAATCTAGTACAGAAGATTCAGACATATAGTAACATAAAGCAGTAAGCGGGGACCAGCACCCGCATATACAATCGGTGTGGGCACAGCTTACAAAGAGAATAGTAGAGAAGCAAAATAAGCTGGTGCTGAGCACTACTACTTCTTCCTATCACCTGACCTTAGAGTTGGTTTGTTGAGAGGAGGAGGAGGGGTCTCTACCACATCACTCGGATTTTCTCGAGAAGACAAAATGATAGCTTCCATATCCTTCTTCTTCTTCTTGTGCTTCTTAGACGATGAAAACTTGGTAGCTTTCTTTCCTTTACCCTTAGTAACATCTTTCGGGTTTTCATCTGTTCCCATGGCTTTAGGATCATCACTGAGAATGTAATCGACATCTTATAAGTCGGAAAGCGAACCAATTTTAGCATCTGTGATCCGGGAACTGTAATGACAAGTAAGGATGTATCACTAGGGGGAGGGGGAGTGATAATGGAGGTAAGGGGAATAGTCATCAAGGGTGAATCAATTATAGCGGCTTCAAATGTTGTCGCCTTGCCTATGGTAGGAGAAGAAAGGAGTGAAATTAAACCTAGATTATGGGAGCAATGAGCATAATAGGGAAGAGACCCAGATGAATCAAAAACGGATTCTAAGTATTATACAGTATAGTCAATTTTAATTTTACCTGCATCTAGAAGATTTTCCTGAACATCTCTGGGCTCAAATCTCCAGTTCTCTATGTTTTCATCATCACCTTTGTCATCACCACCATGTTCCTCTGTGATATTGTCTGTGACCATATGCCCCTCAATGTCTATGTCTTTCTCTGTTAAAGAAAAAGAAGCATTCAAGTGAACCTGTGAACTAGAAGCTTCAATAATTGCGTGATTGATGGGAGGCTCGATGTTGGTTTGAACTTGAACCTTATCTCCAGAAGTACCAGCTCTATTACTCTGCAACTTGGATTTTCTCTCAACTGGAGCCTTCTTGGTTCTATCATCCAAAAGTTCATTAATAAGACCGTCCTTGCTGCGATCATCACCGATGATCTCAAGTACTTGTTTCCAAGTAAGTGCTAAAGTGGTTGAAAAGGTGTCTCCTAAGTAGTGCAAACACCCGCAGCTCTTGAAACTGAAAACGTAAAACCAAAATATGTTGGCATCGGCTTCGTCCATAACCTTCTTGTGAATTTCCTCAGCAGCTTTTTTATCCTTCTCCAGAGTCTCAACCTTAGCCGTTAATATGTGATTAGAAGCTTTCAGGGAATTGTTAGTTTCCCTGAGTTGAGCAGCTTCATCCCGATATTGTTTAGAGAAATCCTTTTCCACAAATAATGTAACTTCAACATTACGTTTGGCCATTAGGGCTTCTTTTGCTTTCTTCTTAGCAATTCAAGTTCTTCCCGGAGCTTCTTGTTCTCACTTTTTAGTACTTCTAACTCTACAACTCTTTTATTGAGTGATGCAATAGTGGCGCCGCGAGAATCTAAGACCTCCTCCCACTTAGCTTTATCACTCCCTGAAGTCGTGATCTTACCAAGATTAATATCATTATACTTTTGAAGATCGTCGTCAAATTTGTTCCATTTACACAGCTTCTCACTAGCATTGTCCCTGACGATACTTAACTTCGTGTCAAGTTGGCTCTTAACATTGTCGAGTTGGGTATGCATTTGCCTTATCACGACATCTAATTCATTTGCCATGTCGTCAGCATCAGTCGGATTTAAACCACGATCAAACATAAGCCCTTTCAAATTCCGACCTGGGAATCATTCGAAGAGAGGAACGTTTGTTTGTCTAGGTATGTAATGAGGCTTATGAATGATCAAATGGATTTTAGTAGGAGGACCAGGGGAACCAAAAGATGGAACTGATCGGCGTATAATAGGAAGCTTCTCTAATCGAGGATGTTTGTGTGAGCCACCTATCTCTTGATCATAATTTCCTCGCTTCTCTCTGTGGCCCTCTTCATCAGGTGTATCTTCCATAAGCCAAGCATGTCTTCTTCTTTCCTCGTGCTCTTCATCACGTATCTTACGCATTTATTCATCAGCCAAATCCGGTTCTAATACATGCGGAGGCTTTTGGGAATACTTCGGAGGAAGAGGAGGATGAGGTTGTTTGGAATTATGCATTGGTCGCAAAGGATCATATTGTAACAGATACTTTGGATTGAATTCTTTGCTTTTCCTCTTGAAATCTGATCTAAAATCTGATGAATGTTTTCTATGCATGTCTGGACCTGAAATAAGATAAAAGCGAATTCTCAGTGCTTGGACTACAAAGTATCGGGGCAAATTGTAAAGGCTATGTAGAAATTTTAAAGTGTATGCATAATAGACATGTTCTCTAAAGCATTTCTTTTAATGGACCAGTTTTCCTAGTGGGTTCTAAAGAAACTCCTAAAGATTTCAGCAATTTTCCCGGTGTGGAAATGAGATTCTCCATTATGCTGGCCCCTTTGATTGTGTTATGAAGATTAAGAGGCTGGGTGATAGTATTGCCTTTATTAAGATACTTAGCTGAGTTAAGATCGCCCAAGTTATCGAAGGTACCTACAGAACCTTCCTCGGTCACATTTTAAACAAGATGGTCCTCAGTCATCATTTCAACATTTCGGTCAATCCCTAGTGCGTTTTCACCCTCCTTAGTATGTTCAGTCTCATGTTCTGAAACACTCTCCTCCTTGTCATCTTTCTCGACATGATCAGACTCTGTTTCTGATACAGGATTTAGGGAGGTATCTCCTTTCTCATTTAGTTCAGTCGAAGTCAGAAAACCCTTTCCCTCACGTTGGGTAAATTTTTCATCTTCATTAAAAAGCATTTTCGATGGCGACATACTACCAGCAACAGGCTCCGAACACTTTTCCAATGCATGGTCAATAGTTGGGTCCTGGTTAATAATTTGGTTTTGAGTTTCATTACCGTCACTAGAAGCACCCGTTTCCATGCCCATAGGATTAGGTTTAGGAGTTGGAGGCCCAGCTTTAGAAGGAAACTTACTCAAAGGATCGAGTAATTCGTATTGACGAAGAGTTGTTTCAGTAGCTAAAACTTTCCTACTTTTCCTAGCCTCGCCAAATGCTTTCTAGGTTTCAAATACGGTCTTGAGTGGGGCAGATGCCTTGCTATCTTTAATTAGGGCTGGGACAACTGAATTTAAAAGGAAGAGTTAAAAAGAACTATTATTTAAATAAAGCAAGATAAAACTACCCACAGAGTGTGTTTACCCCCTTCTGTCAAATTCTCGCGAAAGGTTTTAGGACAACGAACGAAGAAAAACTGAGTTAAATACCCTAAAACACTTTTTGGTAGAAAGGTTATAATTATGTGATTCCTTGCACCCTCAACATTTACAATATATGAGGTGTCTTTCCTTTTCCTAAATGAGCAAAGGTAGCAAATCTCTGGAAAAGTCGGTTGTAACAACCCGTATTTTTATAACGTGTTATAACTATAAATCAAGGCAGAATTAATTTTTAAAATAAGAATCAAGGGCAACGGGTTACGGCATTGCGTTCGTCTCGAAATTCTGCTTGGAAACGAGTCCGAGTTTTCAAAAATCGGAGTCCGTATGACCAAGTTATGACCCTTCGAAGTTTTCAGAAATTTTCAAAATCAAAACAGCTCAGAATTCGAATTCAAATTTCGAATATAAACCCAGAACGGACTGGGCGGGAAAATCCTCGCCCAGGACCAGGTCGACCTGGGGTCGACCGTAGAGTCGACCTGCCGAGGACCAGGTCGACCATAGAGTCGACCTGCCCAGAACCAGGTCGACCATAGTGTCGACCTAGGTGTCGACCTGGTTCCCGAGCCCATTTTTGAGTCAGAATTCACTCTGATGTATCTAGTCCGATTTCTGTCTAGATTCATTGGCCTGACACTATATAAACAGCCCCTAACTCTAGTCTCTCTACCCAAATTCTCTATATCCTTATGCTGCTAAAACTCTGGTTGAAAAGTTAGAGAAAAGGAATTGCTTCTTCTCCAACAAAGCTACGTGTAGAGAATTGCTGTTTGGGGGATTTCTGTTAGACACGAGATTCAACGTTGCCTCTTTGTTTTCTAATTCTAAAACCACGATCTGTAAGCCCTAGTTACTTTTAGATCTAAACTTTAAACTTAATATGGACATGTTGTAAATTGAAATTGAACATAAGTATGACAATCATCTTGGACCTATTATTGTGTATCTTGGACCTATCATTGTATATCCTGGATCTATCGTTGTTCATTTTGAATCTAGTATTTTGGATCTACTATTTGTTCACCTTGGATCTATTCTTGACTTATGGTAATAATTATATGAAATTGATTTTGTCCCTAAACATGTTGTAAACTTAAACCCCTCATGTCCATAATGTTAACATGCCTTTGATGTTGAATTAGTTGTTCACAAGTTTGGAGTTATTATATTATGTTTTAGTCATTTATCTCAAGTTACACCATGCTTAACTTATAATCACTTTTGCCACCTTATGCCCGTTCTTTCTATGTTATTCCCTAATTAGATTTGTTTGTATCGCTTCGAATTCACGTGCAATGGGAATACGATTTGGGTAGTTTAGGCAAACCTGAATTTACTATAAACTTGAAACATGGACATTGTTATAACTTGAACCTGGATATGGACATGAACTTGACACGATTTGACATGAGACATGACATGAAAACTTGACATGAATTTAGACTCGAAACTTGAACCTGGACATGACACTTAGAATGAATTTGAAAATGGCCAACTCGAGGTTGGGTTGAGTTTGCAGTGTAAATCTTCCCGGAACCGCCCGGCGAATCCAGTGACTAAAAACAATAGGTTCCAACGTGGGTAGTTGGTCATATCGCACGTAAAACCCGAGGTTAGACTATGTTGTGGTGTAAATCTACCCGGAAACGCCCGGCAAATCCAGTAACTACAACAACTAGCCTAATGTGAGAGGTTGGGTTGCATTAATGAATTAATGCCGCATGATAGGGTTAAGTCATGAACAAATTGAATATACTTAACCAATTTGACACGATGATTTGATAGGGTTAAGTCATGAACCGCTTGAACACACTTAACCAACTTGATACACGATTTGGATAGGGTTAAGTCACGAATTTGAATGACAACACTTAACCGATTAGAAACCCTAGTTACGCGGTCCTTTTCAGCAGTAACCCACTTAGATGTATCACGATACCCCGGAAAAGGCAGGGTGGGGCACGATTACTGGGCTGATTGTAAGCGACCAGAATGATGGCTGAGTAGGTGCGCCATTGTAGGTTCAGGCGGACTACGGTCGTGCACGTAGTCCGGAGTTGAAAAAGCAGGCATTGGGCACCAGTAGGTTTACACTGTGTGTGCTTGATTCGTGTCGGTGGTTGGCACCCTAAGGCTTGATACACCCTATGGTGGACATAGCATGTAACACCCCGAATTTCAATTAACACTAATGGTTAGTAATTAAAGTATAATTAATCTCAGATGTGAGAATCAGGGGAAACGGGCGGCGACATTGCGTTCGTCTCGGAAAAATACGCGAAATAGAGTCCGAGTTTGCGTAAAACGGGTACCGTATGAAAGAGATAGGGACGAACGAAGTTAGGCAGAAAAACCCGAAACAGGCCAGAAATGCACTGGCGCACTTGTGAAGTGCGCCAGCACAAAAATACACTGGCGCACTTGGGAAGTGCGCCCATGTCGGGACAGGAAACCTGCACAGTTTCTAGAGAGTTCTGTGGTTGGGTGCACCAGTTTGGGGTTTGGGCTTGGTCTTAGGGCTGGTTTCTGGAAGGTTCCGAAATCTAAGGGTCCTAATCTAATTTAGGGTTAATCTAAGGGCCTAAAACACTCACCTAATCTATAAATACACCCTAATACTACCCTAATTCATACTAAAAATAGAAATGATGCCACCATGCCGCCAAAATCAAACTTGAGAGGAACCTCCACTAGTTTATGAAGAAAGTTGCAAGCTAATCCACCTCTAATCATCATCTTCTTCTTGTATAGCAAATAGTTCTACTACATAAGTTTGCTAATCTTGGTTTTGGTGAGTTTCTATCACTTTAATAACCAATTGCTAAATTAAGTAGATGAGATATGATGAGATCATGCGGTTTTGTATGCGGATTTGTGGGTTTTAAGTCATATGATATGATGTTAGTTTGCTAATCTATGTTTAATGTTAACCCTATGTTTATGCAAGTTAAGTATGGGGGTTTATGCAAGTTAAGTGATGGGTTTCATGCATGCTAAGCATTGGGTTTCATGCATGCTAAGCATTGGGTTTTATGCATGCTAAGTATTTGATTTTATGCATGCTAAGTGTTTGGTTTTATGCATGCAAATTATTTGATTTTATGAATGCTAAGTGTTTGGTTTTATGCATGCTAAGTATTTGATTTTATGCATGCTAAGTATTTGATTTTATGCATGCTAAGTATTTGATTTTATGCATGCTAAGTGTTTGGTTTTATGCATACATTATGACATGCAAGTTTACCCTTTTTCTAAATAAGATGCATACATATGCAAGATGACACCTTTGTATGCTATGCATACATATGCATGTTTACCCTATTATGATGCAAGTTCATATGCAAGTTTCTCTCTTTTTATGATATGCATAACATATGCGAGTTTGCCTCTATGTATGACATGTTATGCAAGTTCACATGCAAGTTTATGTGCAAGTTCATATGCAAGTTTGTCTCTTTTTATGACATGCATAATGCAAGTTTGGGTTAAATGCTAGTTGGGTTTAATGTATGCTCATATATGCAAGTTGACACATTTTGAACCCATGATAAAGTTATAAGCTATGTTGGTTAAACCCATGACATTTTTGATGAATCTTCCCTTTTATTATGTCACGTTACGAGAACGAATTACGTGGGGAACGATGGGGTTAATATGCATGTTAATAAAATGATGTGGAATGGCTATGCTTAAGAGTAACATAAATTAAATGGACATAATTGGGAATTTACCTATTGAGTTAGGTCTACCCATATTATGGAGTTGGGAATTTACCTATTGAATTAGGTCTACCCATACTACGGAGTTGGGAATTTACCTATTGAGTTAGGTCTACCCATATTCTGGAAAACATGATTAATTAATTAGGGATAATTAATATAAATTATTAGGGTGATTAATTAGGTGTAATTAATCGACTAAGACATGAGGTTGGACTCAGTTGTAGCATAAAACTGCCCGGACCCAACCGGCTTAACCAGTTGCTACAAATGTTAGCCCAATGTGAGAGGTCTTAGGCACAAATTAAATACGTGATTAAAGTAAAGATACGAGGTTAGACCCTTTTTATGACGTAAGGCTGCCCGGACCCAACCGGCATATCCAGCAGTCATAAAAGACGGTCTAATGTGAGAGGTCTTTATGAGGTCATGATCTTAATTAATTAATTAAGAAACACTTAACCATATTAGCATGTAGAGGGACATGAGGGGTTAAGTGGAGGCCTTGGGTGGCAATAGAAAATACGATTAGAATACTTAACCAAAGTTGAACATGTAATTAAAACATGGTTAAAGGGTTAAGTAAGTGCTTTGGGTGGCATGTGGAAATCTAGTGGGTGCCTTGAATGGCAATTAAAATATGATTAATGACTTAACCAGAATTTATAACATGTAAGTGGACATGGTTAAAGGGTTAAGCGGGATTCACTAGAAATAACAAGCTTAGGTGGTAGCTTGTGGGGGCCCATTTCAACCAATATCCCAAACGTATCTTAGTGGGCTCGACTCTAGTCGAGTGATGGGACACGCATATTGGGCTTGACTATAAGAGGCCAAAATGGGTTAGCGGTGGCAACGCATGACCAACGGGTTTCATATGCGTGTGTGGACCCGGGCTGGTAAATAAGACGTTGTTGCATCGTGTAGATATAAGCCGTGCACCGTTAGTTTTATCAGGTTGCCACGTTGGGGAATGGTACACCCCACGGTGGGGCCAGCACGGGTATCTACGTTAGGGAGCCGATCGAATGGGGAGCAGAGTGTACACCTAGTGGATTGTAGGGCCCTATGGCATCTACTCAGTCACCTAGGGGTACGCGAGAACTATTAAGTTAATTTTATAAGTCCATGGGTGGGATCAACCTTTAAGTTAGGAATGACTGGTGTGGTGCAGTTTAGTAATTTACCTTTGGAAGGGTAGATGCGTCTTTACGTTTCTTAGTTTATCCTAAGTCTACCAAGCTGCTTAGTGTAGCCATTCATCCCCAGACGACACCGTATATCAAGCTTATGTCTTCTCTGGTTACTTTAATGATTGTATTGTTAAAGTTATGGGACTCGCTCAGACTTATGTCTGACCCCGTTGTTTTTATCTTTTTTCCCAACCCTCAGGTTATCAGAGTGGGCCCAGTACGAGTGGGCTTTGATCAGGCTGCTTTATTCTCTTTTGGAGCTTGGACCATAGATGTAGAGCTCAGCTTACCCTTTCTTTTATGGCTATCAGTTCATGTATTGGGATTATGTACTTTTATTTATCAGGATGGATATTTTGTACTTGACTCTTATTATGGTTTTGTGATGTAACCAAACATGTTTTACTTTCCGCTGCAATGAAATGATGTTTTAAAATTTTCAAGTATTACTTATATCTGTCTTGTTGTAATTTTTCTGTTCTATATTCACTTAAAATACTCCACCGATGTTATGGCATTCCCTTAGCGAGTGACCATAGCGGGTGTGGGGTGTTACACGTGGTATCAGAGCTTAAGGTTACCAGAACAGATAAAATCTTTAGAAAAACTATTTTCTAAGAATATTTTTGAAAGGAGTATTTTCAAAAACATGTCTTTTAAAAGAAAAGTTTTTGAAAGAAAAGCATAATCCCCAATAGCCATATCTATATCTTTCGAATTCTCCGTTTTGAATCTCTTCCTCTCTCGTTTTGAGTTTCCCCTCCGCGTATAGATGACCTTTCTAAGATAGATAAGAATGGAAAACCACTTCAAGGGACTTAGACGTTAGTCAGATTAGAAGTTGGTTCAAGAAGGAGGAGGACTGGTAGGTATCTATTGGATAGACGAAGGGAGGAAGGCTCAAATAGTTGTTTGGTTAATGAAGGATGAAACCTCATTGGTGGGAGGTTACGAGTGGAGAATGGGATGAAGAAGGCGAGTAGTTATCCTTTTGGGAGGAATAGGACACCTTATTAGGATTGGCCAAAGAGGCAAGGGCAAGGTACGGAATCTCCTAGAGGGTAGTTGTATTCCCTCACGACTAGGGTACCAAATGGGGATAGACCGTCTAGGTTGGAATTTGGATTTCTTTATTATCGGATTCGAACTTTATTTAATTCTGACGCATCGAGTTCGTTTATCTCTACATTGTTAGTTGAGTCACTGCACTTAGACACTAGTTAGTAGATGATCCCTTAGTTGTTTCAAACCCAATTGGGGCTCCATGAAGTGTTTGGGTTTGAAAGTTGCTATACTTAGCGTTGAGAGTAGATGTGATGCTTTTTGGGCTTCACGAGCTATGGGTTAGTTTTGGGCATGGACTGGTTATCCAGTAGGGGTGCCGTTCTTGATTTTGAAGGGAGAGTTGTTAGGCTTATGACCCGCTTGGGTAACACTCTCGAGATCTCTTGTAATCCCATGGAATCTGTTATGCTAAGTTATCTAGAATCGCTTGACACGTCGGTCGAGAGTTTGCGATCTGTTAGAGTGGTCCGAGAATACTCGGATGTGTTTGAGGAGGTGAAGGGCTTACCTCCGGAGCGGGAGATTGACTTCCGAATATATCTGGTAGACAATGCTAAATCTGTATCTTTACCAGTGCGCCACATGGCTCCTCGCGAGAGGAGGGAACTCCATAAGCAAGTAGGGGAGTTGCTTGAGAAGGGGTCCATAAGATAAAGTATATCGGAGTGGGGTGCTCCAGTAGTTTTTGCTATGAAGGCGGATGGGTCCCTCAGACTTTGTGTAGGCTAAAGAGAACTAAATAAACTCACAAAGAAGAATAGACACCCATTGCCGAGGATTGATGATCTCTTTGATCAGTTGGTTGGCGCCTCAGTATTTTCGCAGTTGGACTCAGCCACGGGGTTTCGTCAGTTGAGAGTGGCTGAGGATAGTATAGAGAAGATTGCCTTTAGGACTCCGGATGGTTTTATGAGTGGCTGGTGATGCCATTTGGTTAGACGAACGCCTCCGCATACTTTGTTGATTTGATGAGAAGGGTGTTCAGGGAGTACCTAAATAAGTTCGTGATGATCTTGGTGGATGACATCTTGGTCTTTTCTAGGAGCGAAATAAGTTTTCGTATGTGCTCAATAGGTTGAGCAAAGCCAGTTATGGGATAAACAGTGGTTTTGGAGCGAGACTGGCAAGGACATCCAGAGTTGGACAAGGGCTTAATTATTTAGCCGTTTTTACTAGTACCATCTCACGTAGGTCGTCTGAATTCGAAGGAGGTATCCCTTGGGTGTTTGTCTGATATTGGTTTAGGCCTTTGGGGCTTGCATTTGGGGGATGTCGAGTTCAACTAAGGTGGTCTTTGTAAGAGATGGATGGTTGTGACGATTTTGCATGGGAGAATATCCTGATTTTCTCTAGAAGTGGAGAAAAGCATGCCCTACATCTTAGGGAAGTGTTGGAGACTCTTTGAGCGCATTGTCTTAAGACAACAAAGGTGGATGGAATTCTTAGCATCCTATGAGTTTGAGATAGCGTATACCCCTGGCAAGGGTAACGTGGTGGCAGACGCCTTAAGCAGAAAAAGGCTGTCTTTGAGTCCATTGTTCGTGGAATGGCGAAGCTTGGAGTTTAATTCTATGATTGACTTTAGACCTTCCGTTGACTTTGTACCCGGTTTGCTAGCCTCCTTGGAGGTTAGGCCTACTCTTTTGGGGCGGATTGGCGAGGCACAGCGAGACGACCCACAGTTGGTTGAGTTAGTAGAGAAGCTCATAAGGGGGGAGTCGTCCAGCCATTTGAGTAGGTACACCCTAGATGGTAAGGGGAGGTTGCGTAGAGACGGTAGACTTTGTGTACCGCAGGACGAGGGTCTGAGGATGGCTATACTTGATGATGCACATCGGTCAAAGATGACCATTCATCCTGGTAGGGACAAGATGTACCAAGACATGAAGAGAGTTTTCTTCTGGGCCGGTATGAAGAAAGATGTGGCCGAGTATGTGGCTAGATGCTTAGTGTGCCAACAAGTTAAAGCGGAGCAAAGGAAACCCGGTGGGTTGCTACACCCATTGGAAGTTCCGCAATGGAAGTGGGATAGTGTCTCGATGGATTTCATCGATGGGTTACCGAGATCGAGGAAGGGCAATACGGGAATTTGGATTGCGGTAGACACAATTACCAAGAGTGCCCATTTTATACCCGTGAAGAGTAAGAGGACCGCTCCATGGCTTGCTTCAGTCTATGTTAGAGAGATTGTTAGATTGCATGGCGTACCATCCAGCATTGTGAGTGATCGAGATCCTATCTTCACTAGTGAGTTTTGGAGAAGTTTGCAAGAGGCGGTAGGGACTCAGTTGTGTTTGAGCACCGCATATCATCCTCAGACGGACGGTCAGACCGAGAGGGTGAACCGTATCTTAGAAGATCTCTTGAGGCTTTGTATCTTGGATTTTGGAGGTACATGGGAAGAACATCTTCCTTTGGTGGAGTTCGCATACAATAACAGCTTTCAGTCTAGTATTGGCATGGCACCTTTCGAAGCTCTTTATGGAAGGCCTTGTCGATCTCCTACATGTTGGTGGGAATCTACGGATAAGATCTTGCTTGGGCCAGATATGGTTAGAGAGACTTCAGAGAAGATTGATTTGATTCGAAGAAGGATGAAGGCAGCGCAAGATAGACAGAAATCTTATGCAGATCGGAGAAGGACGGATCTTGAGTTTGAGGTTGGGGACATGGTTTTTGTCAAAGTATCTCCGTTGAGAAATGTTGTTCGCTTTGGGTCCGTTGGAAAGTTAGCACCAAGGTTTGTGGGACCGTTTCCTATTAAGGAAAGGATTGGACAGATGGCATATAGAGTGGATTTGCCCGAGAGACTTAGTGGTGTTCATGATGTATTCCATGTATCACATTTGAGGAAGTGCTTACATGAGACCGCAGAGGTCGTAGAGCCGAGCTTGCTTAGAGATGTAGAGGTAGAGCGTGATGCGACGATTCGACGAGCTCCTACTCGCATCCTTGGGTCAGAAACTAGGAAGTTGAGGAACAGAGAAGTTCAGCTAGTTAAAGTGCAATGGGGAGAAGACGAGGGCAAAGCTACTTGGGAGACGGAAGCGAAGATGCGTTCTTTGTACCCATTTCTTTTTGAGAGTATGTCTTTTAACTTCTCCTTTATCTCTTGTCTAGTACTTATCTTATCTTTAGTATATCCTCTCGCTAGTACCTATGACCTTTAGATAGGGTAAAACCTATGGTTGAAACATGTGTTTGAAACATGTTATGGTTGATGGATGCATGTGGATGCAATTGTTTGCTAGTGGTTGCTCGTGGATGCATATACACACACATTAGGCACTAGATCGGCTCAGTCACTTCATGTTGCATATCGCATAAATGGATATGGAAGTTAGATTGATGGATGTATCATGGTTGTGTTATCATGTGGATGATGCATTTTTGTGTATGGTTGTGCACGCATATAGAAATTGTATGTGTCAATAGGGTTTCGCATACATATTGGATGCATGGCACTATCATGGTTTGCATTAAGGAGGTCGACTGAATCAGTAGACCGCCTGATTTTGCATTAGTATACGGACATATACACACACTTTCTGCATATGTTCATACATCATTAGAAGTTTCTAAGGATAATGGTTGCTTGTGGTTGATGGTTTAGTAGATGGTTGTTTGGTTGGTAGGATACGTTCTTCTTGACTTAGAGATTTCGAGGACGAAATCCTTTAAGTTGGGGAGAATGTAATACCCCGAATTTCAATTAACACTAATGGTTAGTAATTAAAGTATAATTAATCTCAGATGTGAGAATCAGGGGAAACGGGCTGCGTCATTGCGTTCGTCTCGGAAAAATACGCGAAATAGAGTCCGAGTTTGCGTAAAACGGGTACCGTATGAAAGAGATATGGACGAACGAAGTTAGGCAGAAAACCCCGAAACAGGCCAGAAATGCACTGGCGCACTTGTGAAGTGCGCCAGCACAAAAATACACTGGCGCACTTGGGAAGTGCGCCCATGTCGGGACAGGAAACCTGCACAGTTTCTAGAGAGTTCTGTGGTTGGGTGCACCAGTTTGGGGTTTGGGCTTGGTCTTAGGGCTGGTTTCTGGAAGGTTCCGAAATCTAAGGGTCCTAATCTAATTTAGGGTTAATCTAAGGGCCTAAAACACTCACCTAATCTATAAATACACCCTAATACTACCCTAATTTATACTAAAAATAGAAATGATGCCACCATGCCGCCAAAATCAAACTTGAGAGGAACCTCCACTAGTTTATGAAGAAAGTTGCAAGCTAATCAACCTCTAATCATCATCTTCTTCTTGTATAGCAACTAGTTCTACTACATAAGTTTGCTAATCTTGGTTTTGGTGAGTTTCTATCACTTTAATAACCAATTGCTAAATTAAGTAGATGAGATATGATGAGATCATGCGGTTTTGTATGCGGATTTGTGGGTTTTAAGTCATATGATATGATGTTAGTTTGCTAATCTATGTTTAATGTTAACCCTATGTTTATGCAAGTTAAGTATGGGGGTTTATGCAAGTTAAGTGATGGGTTTCATGCATGCTAAGCATTGGGTTTCATGCATGCTAAGCATTGGGTTTTATGCATGCTAAGTATTTGATTTTATGCATGCTAAGTGTTTGGTTTTATGCATGCTAAGTATTTGATTTTATGCATGCTAAGTGTTTGGTTTTATGGATGGTAAGTATTTGATTTTATGCATGCTAAGTATTTGATTTTATGCATGCTAAGTATTTGATTTTATGCATGCTAAGTGTTTGGTTTTATGCATACATTATGACATGCAAGTTTACCCTTTTTCTAAATAAGATGCATACATATGCAAGATGACACCTTTATATGTTATGCATACATATGCATGTTTACCCTATTATGATGCAAGTTCATATGCAAGTTTCTCTCTTTTTATGATATGCATAACATATGCGAGTTTGCCTCTATGTATGACATGTTATGCAAGTTCACATGCAAGTTTATGTGCAAGTTCATATGCAAGTTTGTCTCTTTTTATGACATGCATAATGCACGTTTGGGTTAAATGCTAGTTGGGTTTAATGTATGCTCATATATGCAAGTTGACACCTTTTGAACCCATGATAAAGTTATAAGCTATGTTGGTTAAACCCATGACATTTGTGATGAATCTTCCCTTTTATTATGTCACGTTACGAGAACGAATTACGTGGGGAATGATGGGGTTAATATGCATGTTAATAAAATGATGTGGAATGGGTATGCTTAAGAGTAACATAAATTAAATGGACATAATTGGAAATTTACCTATTGAGTTAGGTCTACCCATATTATGGAGTTAGGAATTTACCTATTGAGTTAGGTCTACCCATACTACGGAGTTGGGAATTTACCTATTGAGTTAGGTCTACCCATATTCTGGAAAACATGATTAATTAATTAGGGATAATTAATATAAATTATGAGGGTGATTAATTAGGTGTAATTAATCGACTAAGACACGAGGATGGACTCAGTTGTAGCGTAAAACTGCCCGGACCCAACCGGCTTAACCAGTTGCTACAAATGTTAGCCCAACGTGAGAGGTCTTAGGCACAAATTAAATACGTGATTAAAGTAAAGACACGAGGTTAGACCCTTTTTATGACGTAAGGCTGCCCGGACCCAACCGGCATATCCAGCAGTCATAAAAGACGGTCTAATGTGAGAGGTCTTTATGAGGTCATGATCTTAATTAATTAATTAAGAAACACTTAACCATATTAGCATGTAGAGGGACATGAGGGGTTAAGTGGAGGCCTTGGGTGGCAATAGAAAATACGATTAGAATACTTAACCAAAGTGGAACATGTAATTAAAACATGGTTAAAGGGTTAAGTAAGTGCTTTGGGTGGCGTGTGGAAATCTAGTGGGTGCCTTGAATGGCAATTAAAATATGATTAATGACTTAACCAGAATTTATAACATGTAAGTGGACATGGTTAAAGGGTTAAGCGGGATTCACTAGAAATAACAAGCTTAGGTGGTAGCTTGTGGGGGCCCATTTCAACCAATATCCCAAACGTATCTTAGTGGGCTCGACTCTAGTCGAGTGACGGGACACGCATATTGGGCTTGACTATAAGAGGCCAAAATGGGTTAGCGGTGGCAACGCATGACCAACGGGTTTCATATGCGTGTGTGGACCCGGGCTGGTAAATAAGACGTTGTTGCATCGTGTAGATATAAGCCGTTCACAGTTAGTTTTATCAGGTTGCCACGTTGTGGAATGGTACACCCCACGGTGGGGCCAGCACGGGTATCTACGTTAGGGAGCCGATCGAATGGGGAGTAGAGTGTACACCTAGTGGATTGTAGGGCCCTGTGGCGTCTACTCAGTCACCTAGGGGTACGCGAGAACTATTAAGTTAATTTTATAAGTCCATGGGTGGGATCAACCTTTAAGTTAGGAATGACTGGTGTGGTGCAGTTTAGTAATTTACCTTTGGAAGGGTAGATGCGTCTTTACGTTTCTTAGTTTATCCTAAGTCTACCAAGCTGCTTAGTGTAACCATTCATCCCCAGACGACACCGTATATCAAGCTTATGTCTTCTCTGGTTACTTTAATGATTGTATTGTTAAAGTTATAGGACTCGCTCAGACTTATGTCTGACCCCATTGTTTTTATCTTTTTTCCCAACCCTCAGGTTATCAGAGTGGGCCCAGTACGAGTGGGCTTTGATCAGGCTTCTTTATTCTCTTTTGGAGCTTGGACCATAGATGTAGAGCTCAGCTTACCCTTTCTTTTATGGCTATCAGTTCATGTATTGGGATTATGTACTTTTATTTATCAGGATGGATATTTTGTACTTGACTCTTATTATGGTTTTGTGATGTAACCAAACATGTTTTACTTTCCGCTGCAATGAAATGATGTTTTAAAATTTTCAAGTATTACTTATATCTGTCTTGTTGTAATTTTTCTGTTCTATATTCACTTAAAATACTCCACCGATGTTATGGCATTCCCTTAGCGAGTGACCATAGCGGGTGTGGGGTGTTACATAGCACAAGTGACTACATTTCGTGATTGGGTCTTATGACACAGACACTTGACGAGCTAGAACTTTTAGGGAGCCGATCGGTTAGTAGATCATACCGTAGGACCCCATAATGGGTCACTTATGATATTGGACCAAGGGATCATTCCATGGTTAATACTTGACATGGGTTAGAATACTAGTAAAGTTGGTGCAGCGAATCTTGAATATGCGATGCTAGACTTGATTTATCTTGATATCTTAGTTATCTTGCCAGACTTATTATCATCCCTATGATTACTTTCCGTTTACTCATGTCTTGTTAACTTTACTAGTTTTTATACTTAAAGTCACTATAACTTACCAGTCTTTATGACTGACCCTTTTTCTTTCGCCTCCTTTTCTTTCGTTTCCCCCTCCCCCCCCCCCCCCCACAGGCTCTCAGGGAGGAAACACTAGCTCTTAGCTTGGATTTATCTTGCTTTTTGTCAGCTCATGTACGGTTTGGTCTTGAGCTATGCTATGGCTGCACTTCTGCTATTTATGGGGAATAATTTACTTTTGTTATCTTAAGTTTATGCTTCTTTATTTAGAACTTGATGTAATGGAATAATTTGTACCTTGGATATATGAGGTTTTGACTCTTTTATTGAAAGTAATAAAAATTTGGTTTTTAATTTCTACAGCTGCTTTATTTATGTTCTGCCTTGTGATATCTCTGTGTATATTTACCTAGATAATACTCCACCAAAACTAGTGCATTCCCTTTGTGAGTGACCCTAGCGGAGGTGGGGTGTTAAATTTGGTATCAGAGCAGAAGGTTACCAGATGTGACAAAAGTTTTAAAAACCTTCTAAAACTATTTTCCAAAACCGTTTATAAAGAAGCATTTTTCAATGAAAGTTTTATGATTAAAAAGGCTATTCCACAAAAGCCATTAGCACTTTCCTTTGTTTCCACGTTTGAATCTTTTTCTTTTCGTTTTTTCAGCATGTCTGATCTTAATCTTCCTGAGGGAGTGCCCGTACCTGGATGGTTCCGAAGGTACTTAGAAGCTAGGTCCAACGGCGCGGGCCCGACAGACATCCATCCTCCTCCTTCCCCAGTGGTCGCGGTTCCTCCTCCTCTTGGTACCGCCTTTGCCAAAATATGCAAAGACTTTAAAGCAATGGGCGGCAAGAACTTCGTTGGAACTGAAACCTTTATTGAGGCACGAAAATGGATAAAGGAGACTGAAGACTTGTTTATTATCTTTGATGTGGAGGACCATAGAAAAGTTCAGTTGGCAGCATGGTTGTTGAAAGTGGAAGCTGCATTTTGGTAGGAAGTCACCAACGCTACCAGGCCAATTGAGACTTGGGCAGGCTTTAGAGAGAGGTTTGGGCTTAAATTCTTATCGTCAGCTGAAGAGAACCTTCAGATGGAGAAGTTCCTACCACTCAAGCAAGGGGACATGTCTGTTAGGGAGTACGTGAATAAGTTTAATCATCTTGCTCGGTTCGGTTTGGACTTGGTCAACACGGCTCAGAAAAAGGCTGTACGCTTTGCTCGAGGGTTGAATGAGCCACTACACAGTTTGGCCATAACTCATATACCCATGGGGGCGACCTTTGAAAGCTTGGTGGATATGGCCCTACTTCATGAGGAAGACAAGAATAGCAAGAAGGAGGTTAAGCCTAATGAGACTCAGAATAAGAAAGTTGACTTCAAGAAGGGAGGCAACAAGAATAACAAGAATAACAAGGGCAACAACAACAATAATAACAAGGCACGTGAGACAAGGAAGTGTAACTTTTGTGGTATTATGGGACATCTAGCTAAAGACTGTAGAAAGAAGAAGAGAAAGTTGGGTGAATGCTTTCATTGTGGAGATACTGGACACATTAGCAAAGATTTCCTTAAGAAACAAGGGCAGGGGCAAGGGCAGGCCCAGCGAGCAGGACCTTCTGGAGGGCAGTTGCATGCTCTCAACACCACTCCAGCACTGGACCGAGGTAGTAATATTTCCGTAGAAAGCCTTGTTTACATTTTTGAATTTCCTGTTCGAACCTTATTTGACTCTGGCACATCGCATACTTTTGTTTCTTCTGATATTGTTGAAAATCTGCACCTAAGTACTAGTCTGGTTGAGGATCCCGTTATAGTTTCAAATCCAATTTGGGGCTCTGCCCATTTATCTATGATGTGTGTGGATTTGAGGATCTCTATCTTAAGCGTAGTATTCACGTGTAATGCTTATGTTCTCCGATTTATGGGATACGATTTGATCCTAGGTATGGATTGGCTGTCCAATTATGGAGCCATTCTTGATTGTGAACAAAGGGTAGTGAGGCTCATGACTCGCCTTGGTAATACCCTTGAAATTTCTTGTAACCCAAAGGGTCCGATCATGTTGTGTTATCTTGAATCTCTTGACTCGTCCGTCGATAATTTGCAATCTGTAAGAGTGGTCCGAGAATATCCAGATGTCTTTGATGTGGTGAGGGGGTTACCTCCTAAATGCGAGATAGACTTCCGAATTTATCTTGTTGATAATGCCAAGCCAGTTTCATTGCCCGTTAGGCACATGGCCCCATGAGAAAGAAGAGAGCTAAGTAAACAAGTAAAGGAGTTACTTCAGAAAAATTTCATAAGGCGAAGCATTTCTGAATGGGGTGCTCCGGTGGTATTCGCTACTAAGGTGGATGGTTCGCTTCGTCTGTGCAAAGATTATCATGAGTTAAACAAGCTAACTAAGAAAAATAGGCACCCACTGCCAAGAATCGACGATTTGTTTGACCAGCTTTTGGGAGCATCTGTTTTCTCTCAACTCGATCTTGCCACAGGATTCCATCAGCTTAGAGTGGTTGAGGATAGCATTGACAAAACTGCGTTTAGGACTCCAGATGGGTTCTTCGAATGGCTCGTCATGCCGTTTGGATTAACGAATGCACCCGCATATTTTGTAGATTTGATGAGTAGGGTGTTTCGGGAGTTCCTTAACAAGTTTGTAGTGGTTTTCGTGGACGATATTATGATCTTCTCAAAGGATGAAGAAGAGCATGCTAGACATCTCAAGGAAGTCATGTATACGCTTAGAGCACACCAGTTAAAGGCTAAGTTCTCCAAATGCCATTTTTGGAGGAAGGAAGTTCGGTTTCTTGGACATGTAGTTTCTAAGCAAGGCCGTGGACCCCGAAAAGGTAGTTGCGCTGCATGACTGGAAAATTCCTAAGAACACAACGGAGGTGAGAAGCTTTCTCGGTTTGGCAGGCTACTATAGTAAGTTCATTAAGGACTTCGCTAAGATTTCATCCCCTCTTACTAGGTTAACGAAGAAAAACCTAGCGTTTGCATGGGACATAGAATGTGAGATTGCTTTTCAGAGACTCAAGAGAGCCCTCACCACAGCTCCAGTTTTGGCATTACCCGATGGAGGTAAGATGTTTACCGTGTACAAAGATTCATGTGGCACAGGATTAGGCGCAGTCCTAATGCAAGAAGGGAAAGTAATTTGCTACGGGGGTGGACAACTTAAAGTTCATGAGAAGAACTATCCCACACATGACTTGGAGTTGGCGGCGATCGTTTTTGCACTTAAATCTTGGCGCCATTATCTTCTTGGGGAGAGGTTCGAGCTGTATACTGACCACAAATCGCTTAAATACCACTTCTCACAGAAAGATTTGAATCTGAGACAACAGCGGTGGATGGAATTCTTGGCATCATATGACTTCGATATAGCTTATACCCCTGGCAAGGGGAACGTGGTGGCAGATGCGCTAAGTAGGAAAAGGTTGACTTTGAGCCCCTTGTTTGTTGAAAGGAAAAGTCTAGAGTTTATAGCAACCTTTGATTTTACACCTGCGTTGAGTCATTAACTGTTACGTTAGCATCTCTTGAGTTAAGACCTACACTTCTGGATCAAGTAGGGACTTCACAGAAGGAAGACCCACATATAGTCGAAATCATGGACAAGCTGATTAGTGGTGAGACGTCAAGTCACCTCGGTAGGTATGCCATAGATGACAAGGGATGGCTAAGGCGTGATGGAAGGCTATGTGTCCCACAAGTGGGAGACTTAGTAAGGAAGGTTCTCGAAGAGGCTCACCACTCGAAGATGACTATACATCCCGGAGGGGATAAGATGTACATAGATATGAAATGCATATTCTTTTGGGCCGGAATGAAAAAGGACGTGGCATAGTTCGTTTCAAAGTGCATGGTGTGACAACAAGTAAAGGCCGAGTCGAAGAAGCCCGATGGGCTATTACATACTTTGGAGGTTCCGCAATGGAAATAGGAGATTATCTCGATGGATTTCGTGGATGGACTGCCTAGGTCAAGGAAGGGAAATACTAGCAAATGGGTCATAGTTGATAGACTCACGAAAAGTGCCCACTTCATTCTGGTGAAAAGCAAGAGGACCGCATCATGGCTAGCGTCTATTTACCTACGAGAGGTAGTACGGTTGCATGGGGTTCCTTCTAGTATAGTTAGTGATCGTGACCTGATTTTCACTAGCCAGTTTTGGTATAGTCAGCAAGAAGAAATGGGTACGCGACTGAGTTTAAGCACGGCCTATCACTCACAGACGAATGGACAAACCGAAAGGGTAAATAGGGTACTAGAGGATCTCTTGAGACTATGCATTCTTGACTTTGGTGGTACTTGGGAAGACCATCTTCCTCTCGTGGAGTTTGCATATAATAATATTTACCAAGCTAGCATCGGAATGGCACCGTTCGAAGCCCTGTATGGAAGACCGTGCAAATCTCCAACTTGTTTGTGGGAGACGACAGACAGGCTTATACTTGGGCCCGACATGATAAGGGACACTTCTGAGAAGGTTGAGTTGATACGAAGACGGATGAAAACGGCCCAAGATAGACAGAAATCTTATGCGGACAAGAGAAGGACAAACCTAGAGTTCGAAGTCGGAGACATGGTCTTTATAAAAGTTTCTCCTTTACGCAATGTAGTTTGTTTTGGAGTGGTTGGAAAGCTAGCACCAAAGTTCGTAGGACCGTTCCCTATCACTGAAAGGATTAGGCAGATGGTCTATAAGGTAGAATTACCCGAGAGGCTAGCCGGAGTACACAATGTTTTTCACGTCTCGCATCTCCGAAAGTGCATACATGAGTCAGCCGAAGTGGTTGAGCCAAGCATCCTCGAAGACGTAGAAGTGGAAAAAGAAGCAACATTGAGGCGAGTTCTAATTCGTATCTTAGGAACGGAGATTAAGAAGCTAAGGAATCAAGAAGTCAAGCTAGTTAAAGTGCAATGGAGTGAAGCCCAAGAAGACGCAACTTGGGAAACCGAAGAGAAGATACGCACGCTTTACCATTTCTTTTTTAGGGTACATTCTTGATTTCTTTTCCTATAAACTTGAAAACCGTTCGTATCATGCTTTTAACTACCTATGTTTGTCTTGTTATCTTCTCGATCTTATCTTGAGAACCTTAGATAGAACCATATGGATGTAAACATGTGATTGAAACATGTTATGGTTGATGTTTGCGAATGGTTGCAAGTGATTGCTAGCGGATGCATGACACACATTAGGCACTAGATCGGCTCAGTCACATTTTCATGTTGCATATGCATGAGTGCTTATACTTGTACATGGATGTGTGAATGAATGTTTTGTGCACTCATTTAGAGATTATAAATCATGTTAGGAATTTTGCATACATGTTGGATTCATTACACTAACATATTTTGCATTAAGGGGGTCCACTAAATCAGTAACTGCCTGATCTTTTGCATTGGATAAGTACATATACACACACTTTCTGCATATGTTCATACAGCACTAGAAACCTTTTAAGGACAATGGTTGCTTGTGGATGATGTTTTGAGTAGATGGATGATGGATGGTAGGACACATCCTCCCTAACTTGGAGATTTCAGGGACGAAATCCTTTAAGGAGGGGAGAATGTGACAACCCGTATTTTTATAACGTGTTATAACTATAAATCAAGGCATAATTAATTTTTAAAATAAGAATCAAGGGCAACGGGTTACGCCATTGCGTTCGTCTCAAAATTCTGCTTGGAAACGAGTCCGAGTTTTCGAAAATCGGAGTCTTTATGACAAAGTTATGACCCTTCGAAGTTTTCAGAAATTTTCAAGTTCAAAACAGCTCAGAATTCGAATTCAAACCAAGAACGGACTGGACGGGAAATTTCCCGCCCAGGACCAGGTCGACCTGGGGGTCGACCATAGAGTCGACCTGGGGGTCGACCATAGAGTCGACCTGCCCAGGACCAGGTCGACCATAGAGTCGACCTGCCTAGGACCAGGTCGACCATAGTGTCGACCTGGGTGTCGACCTGGTTCCCGAGCTCATTTTTGAGTCAGAATTCACTCTGATGTATCTAGTCCGATTTTTGTCTAGATTCATTGGCCTGACCCTATATAAATAGCCCCTAACTCTAGTCTCTCTACACAAATTCTCTCTGTTCTTATGCTGCTAAAACTCTGGTTGAAAAGTTAGAGAAAAGGAATTGCTTCTTCTCCAACAAAGCTACGTGTAGGGAATTGCTGTTTGGGGGATTTCTGTTAGATACGAGATTCAACGTTGCCTCTTTGTTTTCTAATTCTAAAACCACGATCTATAAGCCCCAGTTACTTTTAGATCTAAACTTTAAACTTAATATGGACATTTTGTAAATTGAAATTGAATATAAGTATGACAATCATCTTGGACCTATTATTGTATATCTTGGACCTATCATTGTATATTTTGGATCTATCATTGTTCATTTTGAATCTAATATTTTGGATCAACTATTTGTTCACCTTGGATCTATTCTTGACTTGTGGTAATAATTATATGAAATTGATTTGGGCCCTATACATGTTGTAAACCTAAACCCCTCATGTCCATGATGTTAACATGCCTGTGATGTTGAATTAGTTGTTCACAAGCTTGGAGTTATTATCTTATGTCAACTATTACTATGACTATCACCCTATTTTGCTAGGTTAGATAATTGAGACCACTATTCAATATGCCAGTATTGTTATAGTCATTTATCTCAAGTTATACCATGCTTGACTTATAATCACTTTTGCCACCTTATGCCCGTTCTTTCTATGTTATTCCCTAATTAGATTTGTTTGTATCGATTCGAATTCACGTGCGATGGGAATACGATTTGGGTAGTTTAGGCAAACCTAAATTTACTATAAACTTGAAACATGGACATTGTTATAACTTGAACCTGGATATGGACATGAACTTGACACGATTTGACATGAGACATGACATGAATATGTGACATGAATTTAGACTCGAAACTTGAACCTGGACATGACACTTAGAATGAATTTTAAAATGCCAAACTCGAGGTTGGGTTGAGTTTGTAGTGTAAATCTGCCCAGAACCGCCCGGTGAATCCAGTGACTGTAAACAATAGGATCCAATGTGGGTAGTTGGTCATATCGCACGTAAAACCCGAGGTTAGACTATGTTGTGGTGTAAATCCGCCCGAGAACCGCCCGACAAATCCAGTAACTACAACAACTAGTCTAATGCGAGAGGTTGGGGTGCATTAATGAATTAATGACACATGATAGGGTTAAGTCATGAACCACTTGAATATACTTAACCAATTTGTCACGATGATTTGATAGGGTTAAGTCATGAACCGCTTGAACACACTTAACCAACTTGATACATAATTTGGATAGAGTTAAGTCACGAATTTGAATGACAACGCTTAACCCATTAGAAACCCTAGTTATGCGGTCCTTTTCAGCAGTAACCCACTTAGATGTATCACGATACCCCAGGACTAGGCAGGGTGGGGCACGATTACTGGGCTGACTTTAAGCGACCAGAACGACGGCTGAGTATGTGCGCCATTGTAGGTTCAGGCGGACTACGGTCTTGCACGTAGTCCGGAGTTGAAAAAGTAGGCATTGGGCACCAGTAGGTTTACACTATGCGTGCTTGATTCGTGTCGGCGGTTGGCACCCTAGGGCTTGATACACCCTATGGTGGACCTAGCACAGGTGACTACATTTCGTGATTGGGCCGTATGACACAGACACTTGACGAGCTAGAACTTGTAGGGAGTCGATTGGTTAGTAGATCGTACCGTACGACCCCGTAATGGGTCACTTCATGATATTGGACCAAGGGATCATTTCATGGTTAATACTTGACATGGGTTAGAATATTAGTACAATTGGTGCAGCTAATCTTGAATATGTGATGCTAGACTTGATTTATCTTATTATCTTAGTTATCTTGCCAGAGTTATTATCATCCCTATGTTTACTTTCCGTTTACTCATGTCTTGTTAACTTTAATAGTTTTTATACTGAAAGTCACTAGGACTAACCAGTCTTTATGACTGACCCTTTTTCTTTTGCCTCTTTTCTTTCTTTCCCCCTCCCAAGGTTCTCAGGGAGGAAACACTAGCTCTTAGCTTGGATTTAGCTTGCTTTCTGTCAGCTCGTGTACGCTTTGGTCTTGAGCTATTGTATGGCTGCACTTCTGCTATTTATGGGAAATAATTTACTTTTGTTATCTTAAGTTTATGCTTCTTTATTTAGAACTTGATGTAATGGAATAATTTGTACCTTGGATATATGAGGTTTTGACTCTTTTCTTGAAAGTAATAAAAATTTGGTTTTTAATTTCTACCGCTGCTTTATTTATGTTCTGCCTTGTGATTACTCTGTGTATGTTTACCTAGATAATACTCCGCCAAAACTAGTGCATTCCCTTTGTGAGTGACCCTAGCGGAGGTGGGGTGTTACATCAGTTCACGCTCTTTAACTTGCATAAAAAGGATATAAAGTCCTAATAGGATGGTATAGCCATTTAAATGAAGTTGGGAAGAGGAAATGGCTAGGTGGTTTAGAATTTTTTTTATGAAAGGGTTAATTGACATATAGAGATTCACTACTACATATCCTGTTGGGGGTTGATCTGTGAATACGCCCTTATTTGGCAAGACTGCATCTGTGATAGGAATCCCAAATTGACTACATAATTGTTCAAAGTGCTCCTGGTCAAGCGTGGTAGAATGTCTTTCTGTCGGTAGATTAAAAAGCAGAACATGATTTGGAAAAGGCTGGGGGGCTGCTACTGCGGTAGAAATATTAATTGGAGCAAATGATTTACCTTCAGCATGAGCACGTGTTTTCTGCCTAGTAGTCATTCTATAAGAATAACCTCATTTATAAGTAAATTACTAATCAACTAGTTCAAGATATCAAGCAAGTTAGAACTTTGGGATGATCTGTGCGAGATGGAAGCTTTAGATTGTTCTAGGACTCATAAGTCAAGGTCACCATGCGGTTTAAAAACCATGAACTACCTCAACGATCTAAAGACCTATGGTGTTCAAACGACCTAAAACCATGGTCCGCAACTTTGGGTCATAATAACAAGCCAATACTTTAGGTCTTTATCAACTAAAAGTTTTGAGCCGTGTTCACGATCTAAAAGACTTTGGATTAGAATAACGACCTAAGACTCTGGATGGAGATAATGACTCAAAGTTCAAAGCAAAGGCCACGACCTAAACTTTCTAAATACCAAGACTAACTTAAAATCTGAGCTTTGATAACATGAGTCGTCCAAAGGAAGAGATGGTCTTATATCAACAACAAGTTACGATATCAAGATAGTTTGATCAACATGTGCAAAGGAGCATCAACAAGCTCTACATTGTATGAAACTATAAGCAATACAGGAACTAAAATCATAAGTTTAAGCATAAGAAATTTGGATTGTTGTGATAGCTTAAGGAATTTAGGTCATTTTGCAGCTTAGGTCGTCGGTAATCCGGGAACTGGGGTCGTTCTGGAGTTCAAAGGGATTAAGGCCGTATTAACGAACTTAAGCTTTGAACTTAAAACAACAGCCCAAGCTCTTTAAATGATAAATGACCTAAGGCTCCATCTTGCGGCAACAATGTTGAAGTTAAAACGTAAGAAGTCGATCCATAAACATCTTATGCAATCAACGATCCCCAAGATCAGTTCGAAATTCAAAATCGCATACAAGTTATAAGGAATCAAGATTAAAATAGCACCAAATTCAATGCAAAATGATTAACACAATTAAGTATCCTTGAATTGAGTTCAAGAACCAAGCATCAAAATCAAGCAAAACATGAAAAAAAAATGAATTCAAGAACTATTCATGCTACAAGTCTCGAATTTAGTTGGACTGGTCTTCGATTTGATTTGAGCAGTTGGTTGGATTTGAATCAGTGCCGATGATGTAGTAGAATATGTTGATCAGGAAGTGGTGAGATAATAATCAAGTTTCGAATTGGTTTTAGGGAGCTGCCATTAACGAGTTCTTCTAGCTTGGAGGAAGAGTAAATGGAAATGACGGCATAAGGCGGGAATATAAGAGGATGCAATACTAGCAAGCCAAATTTGAAAGGCCCATGGTGACCTAAAAAGCAATGTTGGACTCAATGACCCAAGCTAAGATTTAAAAGGCTAGAACGTCTTGAACGAGCTAAGAACTTTAGGGAGCCAAAGAGCAACCTGATCTAATACATACCATGACCTAACTTCAAGTGTAAGAAATAACGACTTAACACGTATCAAAATTGTCTAAATCGAAGCCTATATTATTTTCGTTAAATACAAGGTTCGAGGGGCAAATGTTAATCCATTAAAATATAACTTGGAGATGCTAACCATGGTTAGGTCATCCTCATAGAGTAGTGTGGGTCTTGAGAGAGCTTGTTTAAATCCAATTCCCCTTTTAGCCCGCAAAAGAGCATTTAGGTTGCTACAACGATTTTGCTCGTTCATACATAGTTGGGTCGTTCTGCCTAAACCTCGTTACCTCCTTAGTCCACCAGAATTTTGGCTCCATAAGTCTTTAGCCCGACATTCGATTTAGGTCATGCTGCGTAGGATGTTAAGACACCCCACACCATAACGAAGAAAGAATGAGAAAAATGAGCTATCACAAGGCACCAGCTTGTTCTCTAGGTCGCTCTGTTATCTTCGAAGCTACAGAATATCCTTAGCTCATCAGAATGCTTAGCCCACTCCATATAGATCTAATCCATTTCGATTTGCTCTAGCTCACACCGCTGCATCACAGGATTGCTTTGGCCCGCTCTGCATTATCCTAGCCCGTGCCGCCTTGCTTTATCCCGCTCTGCATTACCCTAGCTCTTGCCGCCACAAACCAGACGATTTTGGGTCGCGCCGCACTACTTTGAAGTCCGTTGGTCGCTCGACGGACTAAGGCGGATACGCGATATTCACAGAACTGCCACATGGCCTTGGTCTCACCTATAAATACCCCCATCATTCCTTCATTGAGGGGCGCCAAATTTTATGACCCCGAAGGGCTGCCCTGTTATTTCCTAAGCATTTCTAAATGATTTCCATCACTCTTAACACCTTCAATAGAAGATTAAACATGAAGTTCATCATGAAATCAACCAAAAGTGATCAAGCATCTTAAAGATTGAAGATTCTCCACCATTCTCCTCGCATATTATGGAATTCACTTATTTCTCCGTTGATTTTTGTTGATTAAAGTGATGCTGTTGTGTAATGAACAACATGAGTGTACTTTTGGGTGATCCTTGACTTGTAACTCTTGAATTGATAATTGAAATTATTGTTAAAGTGGATGTAGATCTTTCCTAAGATCGAAGCACTACAAAATTTGTGACTTTTTACTTTTTTGGTGATTGCGGCCTCTTTTCTTACCGATTGGTGAAGACCAATTTTCACACCTTTGTTGTCGAGATCTAATTTGGGTTTAACAACAGTATAAACAAGACTGCCATTATAACTCGAAATGGTTTTTTTAATTGGCTCATCATGCGTTTTGGGTTGACGAATGCACCAACCTATTTTGTTTATTTGATGAGTATGATGTCACGGGAGTTTCTAAATAATTTCATCGTGGTCTTTGTTGATGACATCTTGACTTTCTCGAAGAGCGGAGAAGAGCATGCACGACATTGAAGGGAGGTTTTGAAAAGTCTCTGTGCGCATCAATTTAAGGTGAAATTCTCCAAATGTCATTTTTGGAGAAAAGAAGTGAGATTTCTAGGCCATGTGGTCTCTAAAGATAGGATAGCAGTAGATCCCGCAAAAGTAGTTGTAGTTCAAGATTGGTAGATCCCAAAGAATGCAATGGAGGTGAGGAGTTTTCTTGGATTAGCGGGCTATTATAGGAAGTTCATTAAGGATTTCATAAAGATGTCAGCTGCACTCACCTGACCGACGAAGAAGAATCTGACAATTTCTTAGGATATAGACTATGAGGATTTTTTCCAGTGATTGAAAAGGGCTCTGACAACATCCCTAGTCTTAACCTTTCCCGATGGAAACAAAGTGTTTGCAGTATACACTGGTGCATGTGGTACATGGCTTGGTGCGGTTCTGATGCAAGAAGGAAGGGTAGTATGTTATGGAGGTAGACAGCTAAGAGTTCATGAGAAGAACTACCGTACCCAAGACTTAAAGCTAGATGCCATAGTATTCTCTCTTAAGACTTGGCACCATTATCTACTTGGGGAGAAGTTCGAGTTGTATACCAATCATAAATCCCTCAAGTACTTGCTCTCGCAGAAGGATCTTAATTTAAGGCAAAAAAGATGGATGGAGTTCCTAGCATCCTATGACTTTGAGATTTCCTATACCCCTCGCAAGGTTAATGTTGTGTCAGACGCATTGAGTAGGCAGAGGATGACCTTATGTCCTCTATTTGTGGAGAGGAAAAGCTTGGAGTTTATATCAACTTTTGATTTTGGACTCTCCACTGAGTTTACACCTGGTTTATTGGCATCATTAGAGGTGCGACCTACTCAGTTGGACCGGATAGGGACTTCACAGTGAGAGTACCCACAGATTTCAAACATCCTGGATAGGCTCAGTAGAGGAGAGACTTCTACTCACCTCAGTAGATAATCCATAGACGATAGAGTGTGGTTACGGTGAGATGGAAGCCTTTGTGTTCCCGAGTTGGGAGTTTGTTGAAGACAGTCCTTGGGGAAGCCTATCATTCTAAGATGACTATTCATCCAGGCGGTGATAAGATGTATAGAGATATGAAGAGGGTTTTATTTTGGGTTGGGATGAAGAAAGATGTGGCGGAGTTTGTTTCTCGATGTTTGATTTTCCAGCAAGTCAAAGCTGAGCAAAGGAAGCCCGATGGTTTACTTCATCTTTTGAAGGTCCTACAGTGGAAGTAGTAGAGTGTCTCGATGGATTTCATTGATGGTTTTCCTAGATCGAGAAAGGGAAACACCAGTATTTAGGTTATAGTGGATTGACTTACTAAGAGCACTCATTTCATTCCTGTTAAGAGTAAGAGGACAGCAGCCCGGTTGGCGGCAGTTTATCTTCATGAGATAGTCTGTCTACATGGAGTACCTTCTAGTATAGTGAGTGATCGTGAACCTGTATTCACCAGTGAGTTTCGGAAGAGTTTTCAAGAAGAATTAGGTACACATTGTGTTTGAGCACTGCTTATCACCCTCAGGCCGATGGGCAGACGGAAAGGTTGAATAGTGTTCTCGAGGTTCCTTTAAGGCTGTGTATCCTAGACTTTGGAGGGACTTGGGAAGAGCATTTTCCTTTAATAGAGTTCGCCTAAAGCAATAGTTATCAAACTAGTATTGGCATGGCACCCTTCGAAGCGTTGTATGGACGACCCTATAGATCACTGACTTGTTGGTGGGAATCTACAGAAATACTTTTACTTGGACCTGAGATCGTTAGAGAAACCTCAGAAAAGGTTGATCTTATTCGCAGGTGCATGAAGACAGCCCAGGATAGGAAGAAATCCTATGATGATGGGAGAAGGACTGACATTGAGTTTGAGGTGGGAGACATGGTTTTCATCAAGGTATCGCCTTTGAGAAATGTGGTACGTTTTTTATCGGTAGGGAAATTGTCACCGAGGTTTGTAGGACCATTTCTCATGATAGAAAGGATTGGTCAAATGGCCTATAGAGTAAAGCTACCAGAGAGTCTGTCCAGCGTTCGTGATGTTTTCCACGTTTCTCATTTATGGAAGTGCTTGCATGATACTGCAGAACTAGTTGAGCTGAGTATGCTTAAGGAAGTAGAGGTAGAATGGAAGGCGACAGTTAGACGAGTTCCTAACAGTATTTTTGGATTAAAAGTTAAGAAGCTATGCAATCGAGAAGTCAAATTGCTGAAAGTTTAGTGGGGAGATAACCTAGAAGATGCAACTTAGGAGACTGAAGATAAGATTCGCGCTTCATATCCTTTCCTTTTTGAGAGTATGTTCTTAACTTCCTTTCTAAAGCTTTTATTCATGCTTGTTTCTATAGTTGAAGTATATCCCATCGATCGAATCTCTGACCTTTAAGTAGGAATTCCATGGATGTAAACATGTGTTTGAGACATGTTATGTTTAATGGATACAAGTGGATGCAAGTGGATGCAAGTGGTTGCTCGTGGATGCATATACACACATTAGGCACTAGATCGGCTCAATCACTCTCATACTGCATATGGATGTGTGTGCATTTTTCTTCTTTTTATGGACGGAAATGGGTGTATCATCATATGGATGTTGCATTTGGATAAACGATTGTGCACACATATAGAACTTTCATGTTATAATTGGATTATTTGCATACATTTTGGATTTATAGCACTAATATACATTGCATTAAGGAGGTCGACTGAATCAGTAGATCACCTGATCTTTCGCATTAGTGTAGGGAGATATACATACACTATTTTATATGTTCATATAAGCATTAGAAATAATTTAAGGACAATGGATGCCTTTGATTGGTCGATGAGTAGATGGATGATGGATGTTAGGATATACATTCTTCTTAACATGCAGATTTCGGAGACAAAATCCTTTAAATATGAGAGAATTTAACACCCCATAATTTTTAAGAACGTTAAAACAATAAATTAAGGAATATTTAATTAAATAATTAAAATTAAGTAAAACGAACTGTGCCATTGCATTCGTATTGGAATTCTTCTTAAGATAGATTCCGAGTTTGTGAAAAATGGACATCACATGAAATCGAAGTTCATTAACATATAAGCTTAGTATATATATATATAAAAATTTTCTAGAAAATCAAAAATCGAAGGCGAGACGACGCGGGAATCAGACCCATTGGAGGTTGACCCCAGCCATAGGGGTGTTGACCCTTGGGTCGACACCATAAGGGCGGTATCGACACCCATGTCGACATACAGGTCGACACCTCCATATTCGAATCAGAATAATTCCTGCATATGTGGACTGAATTCTTATCTAGATTCGTTGACCCTATGTTATAAATAGGACCTTGATCCCATTGTTTTATTCATCTAAATCAATGGCGATAATGAGGTGCTGCCCCAAATCAACCTGATCTAGCCTATTCTTCTTCAACAATCAAGTTAGTCATATTTAGAGATCTGTGCTACGACCTCTGCGATTAATTCTCTACTCTTTAAGATCCAATCATAGTGAGTCTACATTATTTTTAGATATAAATACCTAAAATGTAATCTTGACATGTTTATGAGTTGGATCTAAGCCTATGACTATTTGAATCACACTAGATCTGCCATTACTTCTTTGTCTAAACCACTGTTTAGATCTAATCATGCCTGTTTATGATATCCTTATCATGCTAGTTTGCCTAATCATGTCACCTTATGTTTATTATGCTAGTTTGCCTAATTATGTCAGTATGCCCAGTTCGGTAACTATATGCTTGTTTAGTTGCTAGGCCTATTTATGCCATCATATGTCTATCTTGTTATTATTCTTATTCCTGTTCTCTTCCCTTCTTCTTTTCCCTTTTTATTTTATAGCCAGGCTACCTTCGAGCCTAGGCATACCACTGAAATATGCGAACGCGTGAAATTGGAAATGAGGGGAAACGTAAAATTGGGGCATAACGTATATTGGGAAATTTGGGCATAACTTGAATTGAAAACATGGATATGGATTCTGGGCATTAACTAAACTGTGATTAAAGATCTTAATTTAGGGCATATGATACATAATGAATATGACTTGGGAAAGGGGCATAAAAACCTATAATGAAATAGGAATATTTGTTAAAGAATGAAAATGCCTAGATTTACAGTAACTTGAAATGGTAGTCGTGCTTAGACACGAGGTTAGATTGCATTTGTGGTAGAAGCCTTCTCGGAACCAACCGGCATATCTAGCGTCCACAAGTAGTAGGGTGCAAGCCTAGGGGGAGCTTGTATAATCTTGTGTGTGGGATCTGTTTCAATCAGTAACCTATATAGGTATCAAATGAGTACTCCGAACGAGCTCGGAGTCGGGGCACTCTTACTGAGCTAATTAGAAAAGGCCACTTGTGGGAGGGACGGTATGAATGGCGCATTCCGACGGGTTCATGTGCATGCATGGGTCCGGACTAGGGAGGTTACGACACCGTGAAACCTGTAGATATGTTGATGCACATCATGTAAACAAAGGGTTGCCACTTTAGGAAGTGATATATCCTACTATGGGGCCAGCACAGGGTATCTACGGTGATAGGTTACCGATCGATTGGGGGTAGTAATTAGGGTACATCTAGTCTCACTTGTTTAGGAGCCCGTTATTATCCTTAGGGATAACACCGGTATGTTCAGTTGGGCTGCCAGTTATTGTATGGGGTAAAACCTCTCACTAGAAGCACGCCTACGTCTACCATCTTGTATTTGTTGGGGATCATCTTGTTCATACGATACTTGTATTGGTGTAGAAAAGGAAAAGTGTTAAGGAAGCGATATTTATTCTGTTCAGTTTATCCTGTTTACGTTATCATGCCTGCCTTATATGTTGTATCTCTCTTATCCAGCTTATATGCCTGTCATGATGCTTTTACTTATTTATATGCTAAAAGTAAATGGACTCGCCAGGCTTATGTCAGACCTATTTTGTTTCCTTTTCTTTCTCTTCCATCCCCCCTCCCCCCCCCCCCACGCATGTTCTTAGGGTTGGAATACTCGAGCTTGATCAGGATTCTTCTTTCCTTCTGCTTGAAGCTACTTAGATGTACTGCTCAATTTCGTATCTTCTCTACTATGGCTATATTTTGGGGATTATGGTTCTTTTATTACCCTACTCTGATGATTTTAGTACAAGACAGAAGTTTTAAGTTGATGTACTGGGTTTTATGTATTTCTGACTTATGATGTAAAAATGTTTTCAACCACGACGTTTTCTGCTTAATTAAGTTTTAAATTCCGCTGTTATTTTACATCTGTCTTGTAATATTTCTATTTCTTCTTACCTATAACGCATCATGAAACATAATGCATTCTCTTAAAGAGTTACAATAACGGGTGTGGGGTGTTACAAACTTCGCTTCAAATTAATTTCCACTTAACAGTATATTCCAATTTCAATAAATTTAAACCATTATTCAAGCAGGTTTACATTTTATTACTTCATTCATATTCTTAAAATTTCAAATTTACTCTACATCTCGTTTCAACAATCTCAAGCTATTGAAATCTAAATTTCGAATTTTAATAGATTCCAAATATTTACTTCAAGTATACTTATATTAAAAACATTTACTTGACAAATTATTATCAAATTGACTTATTAATTTTCATTTTCCTAACAAATCTTCATATAAACTGATTTCAACATTTCTAAATCACAATTTAAAACAATTTGGCTTAATTTTGAAATTTCATTTCAGTCAATTTCATTAAGCAAATTAATTAAGTTAAAATTAAATTCCAAAAATCTCTCTTACACCTTTCTTAGTTTAAAGTATTAAGAAAAGTTATATTTATATTTTACAAATCTATATTTTTGTATTAAAATTTAATAATATTAAACTATATTAAAAGATTTATTAAATTACCTATAAAATAATTTAAATTATTTAAAATTTAAAAATAATATTATAATCAAAATAGCTTTGTACATCAAAATATATTTAAACTCAGAAAACTATTTCTAAAAAAATAGACCAAAGGTGTCAGTATATAATTTTCTACCTGCGCCATGTAACACAAATATGTATCATTTCAATCCGTAACTCAAATATCAAATCCAGGGTAAATATCATTTTTACCAGCATACCAAATCGATTCAATTCATTTCCTAAATCTATATAGTGATTCAAGTATTTATCGTTTCAACCTATAGGGAACTTGCAATATGAAAACAAATAAATAAACAACATCTATAAACTAAACTTATCAAGCATATACATGAAGTAAACCCAACAAATCAAATATTTACATGAAGTAATACATGTCACATACGCACATTCATGTCATATATACCAGTAGTGTCATAAATTAGCACCATCTGTGCACACATATAATAAAATTTTATAAAACAATCGTATACATTTCATAGAATTTCAAAAGTGTTGAATTTCACTTCAATAAAAATGTAAGTCAAGTGTGAGATAAACTCACCTTTCTTGGCATTGAATGGAGACAACAAACGAATGGACACGGAATGGAACAACGACATCCAAGAATAACCAAAATCGATTTAAGCTCGATAACCACTCAATATTTTTTTATAAGAGGAGAAGTGTATTTCTCGATGGATCAATATGGCTATTGGCATTTTTGGATAGTTTTCTAAACACAACACCAAACCCAAATAAGCAAAAATAAACATAACAAATCTTTTACATAAATATTATATATATATATATATATATGCAAATTTTTTTAGAACTTAACACCCGTACAAAACACAAAAAACACACTATATTTCATATTATATTATATATATATATAACACTCACACACTACAACTCAACTCAGTAAAAAACACTGACACGTCACACGTACAAACGTGGGAGAATAGAGCATGCTTACATGGCACTCAAGGTGAGGTGTATCAAAAGTAGAGCTTTTTCCGATAGTGGTTGACTGCCTTTATTGCCTTGGGGGTCTGGCCGAATATTGAATGACTCAGCTGGATATATGTAGGTGAATCCAAGATATTTGGTCGATCCGACTTTGATGAAAATGGCGAACTCGGTCGGTTGAGATGAGCGATTCTTTCGGTTCTCGATGAATCGTTTATTTGAAGGAGAACAACTTGGGCTAGCTTTAGCTTGGGCCGTTTCTGAAGGAGGTTGGCTTGAGCTGAGTCTTGCCTAGGCTTCTTAGAGTGAAGGCCGTTTTATCGGTCGATCGACCAACACTGAAAGTAAACTTTCTAACATTGGGCTTTGATTTGTTGAACCGCGACAGCTTTTGCCAAAAAAGTTGGTCAACACTTTTCCCCTTAGAATACACTTTCTTGGTAATGGTGGTGTGTTTTGATCCTTGCATCGGAGTCCAATATGCGGGTAGTGATGGTTACGCCGAACCATATTAAGGCGAGAAATCCGACGACCCCGATGGTTGTATTATGACCGGAAAACTGACGATCAAATTAGATCGTATTAAGGTTAGAAAACTGGCAACCATCGAGGACCGTATTAAGGCAGAGAGAGTAGTATTTCACTCTGGTTGCAGGAACCATTACCTACAAAGATTAGGTTGGACATTCTCGGTCTAAAGAAAGTTCTGGTTTTGTTTGGTCGATTATTAACCATACTCAGCTTGGAGATAAAGGCGAGTAGTACACTTGGCATGGAGATGGCGAGTATTAACCATACCAGGCTTATTTAGGTAGCGGGTATTAACAATACTCGACTTATGGAGGTAGCGATTACTAACCATACTCGGCTTACAGAGGTGGTTAGTACTAACCATACTCGGCTTATGGCAAGTGTTAACCATGCTCGACTTATATAAGGTCATCTGAGTAGAGTATGTACTCGGTTTAAAGAGAGGGTGAGTATAGTGCATACTCGGCTTAAAGAAATTTGACTGTACTTGGCTCAAGGGGTATGTTTAAGTATGGTGGTGGGATTTTGATCGTATGCTTTCGACAATGGCTTAGCACCGACCATAATCGAGTTGGTGAGTGTTAGTCACGCTCGATCTATATCATTCAAACATAATCCATGTTTGCAAAAGAAAGTTCATTATTTACTAGAAAAACTATTACAAAAAGATGAGAATAAATCCTAAGAGGACAAACGTTGATTCCATAGCATGTTAATGAACTAAATCCTAACCCCCTACATGTGTACATCAACATATCCTTTTTATTGAAAGAAACGAAAATACAATAAGGCTTCTGACTCTTATTAATTGATGATAATGCGGCAAGTGCCATGCTCAGGGTCCTTTCCGTTTCTAGGAGCTAGAGGACCGACCTAAGGAGCTTGGGCAGAAGATGATGGCGGCATGGTCGGTGTGTTTTTTTTTTGACATACTCGGGAAGCTCTCCTCACCTGACCCTATCCTTGATGAGATCGCGTAGCTGCCTACATTCGTTGGTGCTATGACCAGCTATGTTGTGGAACATGCAGTGCTTGCCGGAATCGAGCTCTTTATGGGTCGGGTCTCAACGAGGAGGTTTTGGGAAAGGCAGGGACCCTCGTACGTCAAGGTAGATGTTGAGCATAGAAGAATTATGGTTGGTGTATTGATCATACTTACTTTCTCTTTGAGGTCATACGGTGTGACACCTCATGTCCGTTGATGCCACTCACTAAGGGAATGCATTAAATTTCATGAAGCATTATAGGTAAACAAAAACAGAAATATTACAAGACATATATAAAAGCAATAGCGGAATTTGAATTTTTATTTCAAACATAAATCATAGCATCATGGTCCAAAATACTGTAAGTCTGAAACTATATAAAACCCATTACAATGATATAAAACTCCTTTCTTGTACAATCAGAGTAAAGAAAATACATAAAAAGCATAATTCCTCAAAACAGACAAAGCCATATAGTTAAAGATAGAGACTAATCAATACTTCAAAAGCTGCTCCAAGCAAGATGATAACCGAGTCCTGACCAAGACTGAGAATACCCACCCTGCGAACCTTGGGGGGAACGGAAGAAAGAAGAGGAAACAAAAAGGGTCAGACATAAAGTCTGACAAGTCCAGTTACTTTTAGCAAGTAAATAAATAAGAGTAGCATGATAGGCTTATAAAGTGGATATGGAAGATAAGATAACATCACAAAAGGTAAGTATGATAAGGTAAACATGATGGAGTGTATATGCTTCCCTAATGGTTACTCTGCACTGATACTAGTATAACTAGAATAAGATGATCCCAACAACTATCAAATGGTAGACTTAGGCGTACGTCAACATGTATCCTATGTACTACCCCAATCGATCGGCTCTCTAATCCGCGTAGTTACCTTGTGCCAGCCCCATAGTAGGAGGTATCACTTCCTAAAATGGCAACCCCTCGTCTTCATAATGTGCACAACCATATCTATAGGTTTAACGATCGTATTATCCCGCTCGGCCCGGTCCATGCACGCACATGACCCGGTCGGTTTGCGATGCCCACACCATCCTCCACGTTTAGATCTCTTATAATCATCCCAGTAACCATGCCCCAACTCCGACCTAGGACGGAGTACTTGTTTTGATACTGTTATATGGGTTGCCGACTAAAATGGGTCCCACACAATATGATACAAGCTCTCCCCCTTGTCTTGTATCCCCATTAGGATTTCCATTTAGTTATGCATACCACTAGGTGTCTTTGATTACATAACCCTATTATTTCTACAAGTTATGCTTACCCTAAAAAGGTGTCCTTAATTACATAACTTTATTATTTCCATCGGTTATATATACCACTTGGTTTCTTTGATTACATAAAACTATCGGCTTAAGTTCATGGGCCTATATTAAATATTACCCACCCCCTTAGATTTACTTAACCCATCCACTATTCAATCAAGTTTACTTAACCCCAACTTAAGTTTATTTTCATACGATCCCTAAGGATTTAACTAGGTTAAGTATTCAAGGTTTATTACCATTTATTTCATTTATGGTTACAGTATGCTAGACCCCCCACATTAAGCCTACGATTTGTGGATGCTGGACATGCCGGGCGGGTCTGGGCAGACGTATTCCACAAATCGGGATTAACCTTGTGTCTTAGCACGTCTTGTATTTGTGCACTTAGACCTCTCATATTTGATTCAACAATTGCGGTCGTTGGACATGCCGGTCGGTTCCGGGCAGACTTCCACCGTAAGTGCAATCTAACCATGTGTCATAAGTGTAGTTATAGTTTCTAATTATTGTAATCCAAGGCATTTCATTATTATCCAATTTTACCTATGTCTTTATAGGTGTTCATGCAAATTTTTCCCCATTATGTTCATATTGAATTATATGTCCAAATTCATGTTCATAAACATTATTAAAGTTATGCCAATTTTAATGTTTTCCCCCATTCCCCAACAAACGCATTCGCATATATTTAGCGGCATGCCTAGGCTAGAAAGTAGCATGTCAATAAACAACAAAAGGGAAAGGTGATGGAAAGATGACAGAATTGATTATTCTAACATAATTGACATAAACATATACTGGCATGGTGATAAGGTGGACATATAAGAATAGATCTTGTGAACTAGTTCTAACATAACAAGGATGTCATACTAAGCATGATAAGATCTAAATAATTCTTTAGATATCCAACTAGCTCAGATCCAATATGATAGGCACAAGGTGATTTAAATAGTAAGCTAGATCTAAAATCAAAAGTAGATCTGACATAATAAAGGTTAAGATCAACATCATAGTTATGTCAAAATGTCATAGATTCACAAGTTACAATATATCTGATATGATAAAGATTAGGATCCAAGTCATAACTAATTCAGAATGTCATAGATTCACAATTTATAATAGATCTGGTATAATTCGGTCACAGAAACAGATCCAAACTAAAGTCATATCATGTTTACTTTTAATCATTTAAATCTAAAAGTGACTTAAAACTCAGTGTACAGATCTAGAAAATTTGAAGAAGAATAGTGAAGGTTGAGTCTCAGATCTACACTTGAATCTCTAATATTTGATTGCAGAAAAAGAAAAGGATCCTATTCAGTCCAGGCACTGATATAATTTGGCATTCATTTATTTCCAGTGAAGAAACAGGAGAAATGAACCTTTATTTATAGTTGCCAGCCCCCAGAACTCGTCATGCCACGTCAGCACTATGAGGTCGACACATCCCTGGGGGTCGATCCCGGTGTTGACACCCCCCTTGGGGGGTCGACCCTGATGTCGACACCCCTTCTAGGGGGTCGACTCCCCTAGAGCGGGAATTTTATCGCTCTCTGAATTTCGATTTTTGAAATGTTTTCTGGACAAGTTTCGACTGATACATATAATTCTTTTACACGTATACAAACTTTAAACCCTCATAACTTCTTCATATGGTGTCTTTTTTACGCAAACCAAATGCCTATCTTGACCAGAATTTCGAGACGGATGCAATGGCATAGTCCATTTCCCTTAATTTTGAATATTTAATTATTTATTATTTAATTTATCCTCTTTAATGTTGTTAAAATTTTGGGGTGTTACATTCTCTCCTACTTAAAGGATTTCATCCTTCGAGTTAAGAAGAATGTATCCTAGCATCCACATCCATCTAGTCATCCATCAATCACAAGTATCCATTAGCCTTAAAGATTTCTAATGTTTATATGATCATATGCAAAGGTGTGTGTACATGTCCCAATACTAATGCGAAAATCAGATGATCTACTGATTCCAGTTGATCACCTTAATGCAATGTATGTTAGTGCCATGAATTCAATATGTATGCAAATAATCCTATTATAACATGTAAGTTTTATATGTGTGTACAATCGTTCGTCCAAAGGCAAACATCCATATGAGGATACATCCGTTTTCATCCATTAAAAGAAAGAAAAATGCACACACATCCATATGTAGTATGAGAGTGGTTGAGCTGATCTAGCGCCTAATGTGTGTGTATATGCATCCACGTGCAACCACCAGCAACCACTTGCACCCATCAAACATAACATGTTTCAAACACATGTTTACAATCATGGGACTCCTACCTAAAGGTCGAAGATTCGATCGATAGGATATACTTAAATGATAGAAACAAGCACCCCACGTCCATTAATGTCACTCACTAACAGAATGCATTTTCTTTCATGGAGTATTATAAGAGTATAGAACAGAATATCACAAGACAGATATATAAAGTGGTACTTAAGAAAATTCAAAATTTATTCATTATTGCAGAAAAGCAAAACATGTTTGATTACAACATCAAAACCACATATTAGATTCAAGTACACAAATATCCACCTTGAACAAAATTATTATCAGAGTACATAAAAATAAAACCATAATCCCACTCCAAATATCCATAATGGAAAAGAGATAAAGCTGAGCATTACTCTCAACACTTCCAAGCACTTCAAGAAGAAAGAAATACAAGCCAAGCTCCACTAGTCCCACCCTGAGGACCTTGGGGGGGGGAAAGAAAAGAGGTGAAACAAAATGGGTCAGTCATAAGTCTGGCGAGTTTAGTGACTTTAATAATATAATCAGTAAAGTAACAGGATAAGAACAGAAACTAATATAAGAGATGACTGGAACATAAGAAGATATGACAAGGTAAACAAGATGAACAAGATATAACGTTGATTGCGCTTCTAGTCACCATAAGATAATTCCTACACCGCACCAATACTAGTTCCATACTGAAGTTGATCCCTCTTACTAAACATAATAACAATAATGATGGTAGTTTCGTGTACTCCTAGCTGCTGTCATAGGTGCCACCTGCCCCTATCACCACTAGTTGTACCCACTACCCTTCCCATTCGATCGGCTCCCTAACTCGTAAGTACCTGTGCTGCTCCCACTACTGGGTGTATCACTCCCTAAATTGGCAAGCCGATACTACTAAAATGCACGGCTTATACCTACACGATGCAACAACGTCTTACCTACCAGCCCGGACCCACGCACGCACATGACTCTGTTGGACTTGCGTTGCCACCGCTCGTTACTCTTTTGACCTTTTACAATCAATCCCAGTAAGTGTGTCCCGTCCTCAACCTAGTTCAAGCTCATATAGATACTGAAATGGGTTACTGGTTGAAAAGGGTCCATTCACTTGACACAAGCTTCCCTCCTAAGCTCTGTCCCCACTAGGAAGTCCCATTTAACCCCTCTTTATTCCCATGTCTAATCACATGCCTCATCTTGGTTAAGTGTTTTAATTATGTTTCACATACTACCCATGTCACGTACTTAAACCCATGTCTTACCACATGTCTTATCCTGATTAAGTGTTCATTAATTCATTATAACCGTAATCTTGCAAGACCTCCCACATTAGATTGCCATTTTTGGGTTGCTGGATATGTCGAGCGGTTCCAAGCAGGCTTATACCGCAATTCGAATCTAACCTTATGTCTTTGCATTATTACGCATCTAATTTGTGCCTTTTACCTCTCACATTAGATTACCAAATTGCGGTTGCCGGATGTGCCCGGTGGTTCCAGGCAGTCTTATACTGCAATTTGAATCTAACCTCATGTCTTAGGCGCTCATCATAACCTCTTTTATTCAAACCCAATCTCAAGTACTGAATTATGATATATATTCCAATTTCCAACAATTTCCAATTCAAGTTACGTTTATAATTCTAAACCAAGTTATGCGTATAATTCCATGTATAAAAATTGTACCAATTTATGCCCCTAAATCAATTACATGGTTAAAATCAATCTATGCCCAACTACATATTATTCAATATTTTCCCAAACTTTTTCCCAACATTCTCACGTCATTCGCATGTATAATTCAACGTATTATGTTAGGATCGAAGTTGGCCTAATCTCATAAAATAAAAAGGAAAAGTAGGAGAAAGAGAATCATGACATCAAAACTTGCGTAAAATAGGCATATGAAACGTGAACTGGCATAGAACAATATAATAGATCCAATAGGCATATGGAATATGAAATGGCATACAACAATAAAATAGATCCAATAGGCATATGGAATATGAACTGGCATATGATAACAGAAATTTGGGTATGAATAAGAATTTACACAACTTGATATGATTCATCTTACAGGCATGTTCATATAATCCAATTTAAAATCTTATCACAATCACTTTTAACTTAATTATATGTGAAAGTAACTTAGACACACAGCGATTGGAATTAGATGAGAGAATAGACCTGAATTCTATATTCTGAATTTGATTAGCTAAACCGTTGTTGTAGAATTTGATTCCTATCTTCCAATTTGAATGCTCCTATTCTTGTTTTCTTTGGAGAAGAGAAGCAAGGTTTAATTTAGACTTAAGCAGCATGGAGGCGCCATGAATTAGTGTAATGAAATTAGGGTTAGGTCTAGGTGTTTATTTATAAGAGTACTAGGTGTATTAGGGCCTTTAAATTAGACTAGGATCCATCTGAACCATCCAAACCAGAAAAACACATCACCCAGCCAATCCCAGAAGGCCACGTCAGCCCTAGTCAACCAAAACACATCACGCCCAGATCTGGGCCGATGGGGTCGACACCACTATAGGAGGGTCGACACCCCTGTCGACACCCCTATAGGGGGGTCGATACCTATGTTGACTCCCCTAGGGAGGTTGACACCCTAGAGCGGGAGAGTTCCCGCTCAGCCCGCTTTGCTGATTTTGAATTTCGAATTGGTTTTGGATTAATAATTATTTTTTAATTTAAATTCTACTTAAACTTGAATTCTTCTAAGCTCCATAACTTCTTCATACGATATCCGATTTACGCAAACTCGGACTCTATCACAAGCAAAATTTCGGGACGAACGCAATGGTGCAACCCGTTTCACTTAATTCTTCTTATAAAAATTAAGTATTCTTTACTATCTTTATGCCATGTTTTAAAATTATGGGGTGTTACATTCTCCCCTCCTTAAAGGATTTCACCCCCGAAATCTTCAAGTTAAGATGAATGTATCCTACCATCCGATAATCCATCTGCTCATCCATCATCACAAGCATCCGTTATCCTTAAAAGATTTCTAATGCTATATGAATATATGCAAAAGTGTGTGTATATGTTCCTTATCTATAGCAAAGATCAGGCAGTCTACTGATTCAGTTGACCTCCTTAATGCAAAACATGATAGTGCCATGAGTCCATTATGTATGCAAAAAGAATCCTAATGATACATATCATTTCTATATGAGTGCACAAGCATTCATTCAAATGCAACATCCATATGATAACACATTCAATATACATCCATTAATTTAAACATGAACCCTCATTCATATGCAATATGAAAGTGATTGAGCCGATTTAGTGCCTAATGTGTGTGTAAATGCATCCAAGAGCAACCACTAGCAAACACTTGCATCTACTTGCATCCACCAAACATAACATGTCTCAAACACATGTTTACAACCATAGAAATTCCTACCTAAAGGTCTAAGATATAATAGAGAGGATACACTAAACGATAGAACATGTATAAACAAAGCGGTAGAAAAAGGAGAAGTTAAGAACATACCCTCGAAAAGGTAAAGGTACGATGCGCGTATCTTGTCTTCAGCCTCCCAAGTCGTGTCTCCTTGATCATCTCCTCATTGGACTTTAACCAACTTGACCTCTCTGTTGCATAACTTCTTGACCTCCGATCGAAGGATGCATGTAGGAGCTCGTCTAATCGTGGCATCTCGCTCCACTTCCACTTCCCTAAGCACGCTCGGCTCTATTACTTCCGCGGTATCATGTAAACACTTCCGCAAATGCGACAAATGAAATACGTCATGAACACCACTAAGCTTCTTGGGAAACTTCAGTCTGTAGGCCATCTATCCAATTCATTCTGTAATGGGGAATGGCCCTATGAACGTTGGTGCCAATTTCCCTATAGACCCAAAATGAACTACATTCCTCAACGGTGATACTTTAATAAAGACCATGTCTGTGATGACCGTCCACAGCCCCCACACTATACAAGAGGAATAGTGCACCGAAAGGTATGTCAGACAGCTATGGTCGATCATCAAGTTATGGTAGATAAGCGAAACCTTTCGTAAACTCACAGCGCAAGGATAAAATATAATAGAACATATACAACAGGTACTGAGAGTGAAGCAGAAAACAATAAACTTTCGAGACAACAAGAAAGTTTTTCCCATAAAAGAGGATAACAACGATAGTATTTGTACAATTTTCCTCACTACAACACTCATAAAAATAGCACACAGCGGAAACAAATACTAAACAGTAGTAAAGATAGTACGCCAGCCTCCTGCTCGCATCCGAACAACAACATCGTCCTCACTTAAGCTACCTGTCACCTGCTACTTAGTCTGCCCATCCAACAATCGGATGAACAGCCCAATGTAATAAGAGGAAACATAAATCCTTGAGTCAGACAATAGTCTTAGTGAGCGATAAAACAGCTAACAAACTTCAACAATAAAGTATACGAGAAGGGATAGATAAATATACTAATCTACCCACAACACTAGAGAAGAACTCAACCTTATCTTCCCCACATCGGACAATGATAGCCTTTACAATCCATTCAACCAAAGGAATAAAAATTCATACATGGGAACCAGAACAACCATTGATAACATTCATAGCATCCAGATTATAGAGGTCTCACGTAGACAACCCTAATCGAGTTTAACATCCCTCAAGCACTCTCCCCAGAGGCTAAACCAATATCAGTCAAGCACTCAAGAAACATCACCCTCAATTTTGGTTAATCCACGTGAGATGGCACAAATAGAACAGCCAATCATCCATGACTGACTCTGGATATCACCGCCAATCCTGCTTTGAAACCACTGTTAATCGTATGACGACCAACCTTGCCATATGTCAAGGGCTAATGGTAACCCTAGTTCTAGCACAAACTCCATATGTCCAAGCTTGACATTGTCCAACCTTGACAACTAGGCCTTTCAACGATACCCAAGGTACTCGACCTATAATCGGTCTTTCGGGTGCCCCCATCATACCCTTGCTTTGAGCCCGCTACAACTTACGACAACAACAATCTCTCGGCCTTCAATATCTCTAGTGGTCCAACCTTAATGGTTATTCACTATTCAAGCGACCTTCTCGAGCAACAATTATCCACCAAATCATGACCTTTGAGTTGCCTTCCTATTCGTTGTTTTTCATCGATCAACGAACATATCACATCACTTCAAACATCCCCTTCTGGACTCTCGTCGAAGCCACCAACATCGTTGAACCAACCAACATCTTTATTAGGTTCAAAGCAATCCATAGCATTATTTCAGCTCTTCCTAACTTCCCAATTAAATTTACATCGAAGTCACATCATCACTGGAAATGTCTGAGTCACTTTATTCTGCGTCACTACTGGCTGAGCCAATTCTGGCTGAGCCAATTCCGGCCAATCCAACTTCTGCCTGATCCAACTTCTGGTCGAGCCAACTTCTGCTTGAGCCAACTTTTGCCCAATCCAACTTTTGCCCGATCCAACTTCTGCCCGATCCAACTTCTGCCCGAGCCAACTTCTTCCCGAGCCAACTTTTGCCCGATCCAACTTCTGCCTGATCCAACTTCTCGCCGAGCCAACTTCTTGCTGAGCTAAATTCTGGCCGAGCCGACTTCTACCCGATCCGACTTCTGCTCGATCCAACTTCTGCCCGATCCAACTTCTCGCTGAGCCAACTTCTGCCCTAGGCAACTTCTACTCGAGCCAACTTCTAAATATTGCAATTCAACTCCGATTTCGACCAAAACTTCGCCAAACGACGAATCCGACGAAACCAACTCAACCAAAATCAACAAATGCAATCACAAACATATCACAACATTACTAACCACATGAACATGACGATTACCACAAAAATGATGTAAATCTCACCAAAAACCATTAAAATGAACATATGATCAAAATCAGAGATCTAACTAACATAAACATGTAAAATGACATGAAATTAACAAGTAAAACTTGTTAGACTAGATCATACGGTGATGCATATGAAAATGAACATGTAATGGTTTAAATCTATGGTAAAACATTCCAATTTGATGAGAAACATGCACAAACACTCATATACTTCATTGCATTCATGTGAGAGATGTAAACCACTCACCAATTCTCCAAAACAAGATAAAACGATAGAAATTTGAATCCGAACAGCAAATACTTCGAACCAAGCTCCTCGATCCGATGAATTTACCCTCGGAACGATGTAGATCTAGCCTCGAATGGTGTAGATCTTCGATTTCCCTCCACGGATTTGGAATTTTAATGGTGGAAAATTGTTGGAGGAAGAAGAAGCACAAAGCCTCCAATTGAGAGAGTGAGAGAAGTAACCTATTCTCCATAACCCTCACACCCATTTATAGTTTCCACCAACCCACTAATGGGCCTCCCCAATTTAGCCCATTAGGCTCTCCAAAACTGAACAACTAACTGAGAAACCTTAAAACAATGATTTCTCCCATACTGTTGAGCAAAATCCTTTATCTAAACACTCTACGGAAAGACAATCATTAATTCCTTTCCAATGGCACAGGTTTTACCCACTGATTCGACCTGAGTCAAAATTTATGCCCTGTACAAGACTAATAGGGGCAAAATGGTCACTAACAAAATCGGTAAAAATTATGGACATGTCTCACATCCCCATAAGCAACAAATTAAAAGATGAGAATGATCCGACCCTCAGGGATTAAAATAAAAATATTTTACGATCTTCCGATGTGTAAAATGCGGACTGTTACAATGTCTCCAACATTGAACTCAAGATCCGTCCTTCTCTTATCAGCATAAGACTTTTGATGGTCCTGTGCTGTATTCATGCGTCTTCGAATCAAGTCTATCTTCTCCGAAGTTTCTCTAATCATCTCGGGCCCAAGCAAAATCTTATCCGTAGACTCCCACCAACAGGTCGTTGATTGGCAAGGTCGTCCATACAGAGCCTGAAAAGGTGTCATGATAATACTTGTCTGATAACTGTTGTTGTAGGCGAACTCTACTAATGGAAGATGTTCCTCCCATGTCCCTCCAAAGTCTAAGATACATAACCTCAAAAGATCTTCTAAAATCCTATTTACTCTTTTAGTTTGGCCATCCGTCTGTGGGTGATAAGCGGTGCTCAAACACAATTGTGTTCCTATCGCATCTTGCAAGCTCTTCCAAAACTCACTAGAGAAAATGGGAACTCGATCGCTTACGATACTAGAAGGCATTCCATGTAGACGAACTATCTCTAGGAGATAAACAGATGTCAACCATGCCGCTGTTCTTTTACTCTTAACAGGAATGAAATGGGCGCTCTTGGTAAGTCTATCCACTACTGCCCAAATCCTCGAATTACCCTTCCTTGACCTCGGCAACCCATCAACGAATCCATGGAAACGCTTCCCAATTTCCGCTATGGAACATCTAAAGGGTGAGGCAAACCACCAGGCTTATTTTGCTTAGCCCTGACTTGTTGGCACACTAAGCATCTAGAAACAAACTAACCCACATCCTTCTTCATTCCAGCCCAAAAGAAATCTCGCTTCATGTCCCTATACATCTTGTCACCGCCGGGATGTATGGTCATCTTGGAACAATGTGCTTCTTCAAGGATTGTCCTCCTCAAACTCTCGTCTCGAGATACGCAAAGTCTCTCATCCCTATGCAACCAACCTTCCTCATCTACAGTATACCTACTAAGATGGCTTGAAGACTCCCCTCTTATGAGCTTGTCTACTGTCTCCATCAGTTATGGGTCATCTCGTTGTACCGCACCTATCTATCCGAAAAGCGTAGGTTGCACCTCTAACGATGCCAACAAACCGAGTACGTAATCGACAGAGGTTCTAAAGTCAAAGGTAGAGATATACTGTAAACTCTGCCGCTCGACAAGCAAAGGACTCAAAGTCAACTTCTTTCTACTCAAGGCGTCATCTACAACGTTACCCTTGCAAGGGGTATATGAAATCTCAAATCGTTGGATGCTAAGAACTCCTTCTACCTCTATTGCCTTAAGTTTAGATCTTTTTGAGAGAACAAGTATTTTAGTGACTTATGGTCTGTATACAACTCAAACCTCTCTCCAAGCAAATAGTTACGCCAAGACTTAAGACCAAAAACTATGGCAGCTAACTCTAAGTCATGGGTAGGGTAATTCTTCTCATGGGCCTTTAACTGCCTTCCACCATACCATATCACCCTTCCCTCTTGCATCAAAACTGTACCAAGCCTTGTCCCGCAAGCATCGGTATACACTGTGATTGGTTTACTCCCATCAGGAAAAACTAAAACTGGAGCTGTCGTCAATGCCCTCTTCAAACGTTGGAAAGCATCATCACAGTCAACATCCCAAGAAAAGGTCAAATTCTTTTTCATCAACCATGTAAGTGGGGCAGATATCTTAGCAAAGTCCTTGATGAACTTTCTATAATAGCCCGCTAAACCAAGAAAACTTTTTACTTCTGTAGCATTCTAAGGAATCTTCCAATCTTGGATTATTACCACCTTTGTGGGATCCACTGCTATCCCTTCCTTAGAGACCAGGTGCCGTAAGAACCTCACTTCCTTTCTCCAAAAATGACATTTGGAGAGATTAGCTTTGAGTTGAAGTGCTCGAAGAGTCTCTAAGACTTCCCTAAGATTTAGGGTATGCTCTTCCTCGCTTCTATAGAATATAGAGATGTCATCCACAAAGAGTACCACGAACTTGTATAAAACTCCCTAAACACCCTACTCATCAAGTCTACGAAATATGCGGGTGCATTCGTCAAACCAAAAGGCATGACAAGCCACCTGATGAAACCATCGAGAGTCCTAAAAGCAGTCTTATCTATACTATCCTTAGCTACCCTCAATTGATGAAATCTTGTAGCTAAGTCCAACTGCGAGAAAACCGAAGCACCAACCAACTGATCAAACAAATCATCTATCCTCGGTAATGGGTGTCTATTTTCTTTGTGAGTCTGTTTAGGTCCCTATAGTCCACACACAATCTAAGTGAACCATCAGCCTTCGTAGCAAAAACAACAGGAGCACCCCACTACGAGATACTTCTTCTTATGAACCCTTTCTCAAGCCACTCTTTCACTTGTTTACTAAGCTCCCTCCTTTCTCTAGGAGCCATGTGGCGCACCGGCAATGCAATTGGCTTTGCATTTTCCACCAAGTATATACGGAAATCTATCTCGCGTTTTGGAGGCAAGCCCCTAACCTCCTCAAAGACATTTGCATGCTCACGGACTACTTGAATATATTGCAAATCATCAATAGAAGTGTCAAGAGATTCTAGGTAGCTTAGCATAATAGAACCCATAGGGTCGCATGAGATATCGAGAGTATTACCTAAACTAGTCCAAAGTCTAACTACCCTCTTTTCACAGTCGATAATGGCACCATACCTGGCTAGCCAATCCATTCCTAGAATCAACCCATAGCCCGTGAAACCAGGCACATAAGTGTTGCATTCGAACTCAACGCCATACACATATATTCTCAAATCTAGACATAACATAGAATGAAGAGTCGTACCCCCAATAGGATTTGAGACAACCACGGGATCCATAACTAGACTAGTATTTAAGTGCAGGGTTTCAACTAATGAAGCAGATGTAAATGAATGTGAAGAGCCAGAATCAAAAAAAAGTTCGAACAAGATGATCAAAATGGAATATAAAACTTTCGATAGAAATGTTTCTACCTCTCCCTTATCCTGGTGCCATGAGAGCATCAACCTGCCTTCCAGAAGTAGGTCCTGTCCTCTGCCCTTGCCCTTGCCTCCTCGGGCAGTCTTTAATCATATGTCCTGCCTCACCACACTGCTAGCAAACCGTCTTCTTCTTCTTCGTACAGTCCTTGCTTAAGAGGCCCGGTGTTCCATAATTAAAGCACCTTTTCTTCCCTTGGCCCTTGTGATTCTTACCACCTTTCTTTTTTGTTATTGTGCTTTCTTTTGATCTACTTTCTTATCCTGTGCCTTAACTACATTAGCACCTTTCTCCTCTTCATGCATTAGCACCATATCAATAAGTTTCTCGAAAGTAGCCCCCATAGGAAGATAGGACATAGCTAACCCGTGTAATGGTTCATTCAGACCCTTGGCAAATCTCAAAGCCTCTTATGCGGTGTATTAACTAATTCCATACCAAATCTTGCTAACTGGTTAAACTTGTTAACGTACTCCTTCACAGACAAACTCCCTTGTTTCAAAGCCAAGAACCTCTCCATGTATAAACTCTCCTCTGCTTGTGAAAGAAATTTCAACTCGAACCTTTGTCTAAAATCCATCCACGTCTCCACTGCACATCCTCCATTAGTTACTTCCCACCAAAATGAGGCTTCGTCCTTCATCAACCAAGCAGCTAGCTGATCCTTCCTCCCATCATCTATCTCAAAGATACCAAAAAAGTCCTCCACTTCCTTGAGCCAATTCCGATCCTCAACAAACGTCTCAGTTCCATAAAATGGCTTTCCGCCCGTCGCACGGAAGTCTTTGCATATCTTAGAAAAAGCATCTACATGGGGAGGAGGAGGGGCTGCAGCTGGGGGAGGAGGAACGTCTGCTACGCCTGTGGCAGTAGCCTTAGCCTCCAGATACCTTCTGACTCAGCCTGGTATCTGTACGCCCTCGCGTATAACGGGTTCCCTAGACATGCTGAAAGGAAAAAGGAAGAGATTCAAAACAGAGAATCGAAAGACAGATATATGGCTTTTGGGGATTATGTTTTTTATAATGAACCTTTCTCTTGAAATACCTTCTTTAAACATGTTTTTGAAAAAAATCTTTAAAAAATGATTTTGAAAACAGGTTTCAAAATCTTTTATCTATTCTGGTAACCTTCTGCTCTGATACCAAGTGTAACACCCCACGTCGATTAATGTCACTCACTAAGGGAATGCATTAACATTCATGGATTATTATTAGAGTATAGAACAAAATATCACAAGACAGATATATAAAATGGTACTTAAGAAAATTCAAAATTTATTCATTGTAGCGGAAAAGCAAAACATGTTTGGTTACAACATCAAAACCACATACTAGAGTCAAGTACACAAATATCCATCTCGAACAAAATTATTATCAAAGTACATAAAAGTAAAACAATAATCCCTCTCCAAATAGCCATAATGGAAAAGAGATCAAGCTGAGCATTACTCTTAACACTTCCAAGAACTTCAAGAAGAAAGAAATCCAAGTCAAGCTCCACTAGACAGACCCTAAGGACCTAACGGGGGAAAACAAAGAAAAGAGGCGAAACAAAAAGGGTCAGACATAAGTCTGGCGAGTCTATTGACTTAAACAATATAATTAGTAAAGTAACAAGATAAGAATATAAACTGGATATAAGAGATGACTGTAACATCAGCAAATATGAAAAGGTAAACAAGGTGAACAAGACATAACGTTGATTGCGCTTCTAATCACCATAAGATAATTCCAACACCACACTAATACTAGTTCCATACTGAAAGTCGATCCCTCTTACTAAACATAATAACAATAATGATTGTAGTATCATGCACTCCTAGCTGCTATCATAGGTGCCGCCTGCTCCTATTTCCATTAGTTGTACCCACTACCCTCCCCATTCGATCGGCTCCCTAACTCGTACATACCTGTGTGGTCCCACAGTACGGTGTATCACTCCCTAAAGTGGCAACCCGATACTACTAAAATGGATGGCTTACACCCACACGATGCAACAACGTCTTACCTACCAGCCCTGACCCACGCACGTACATGACACCATTGGACTTGCATTGCCACCGCTCGTTACTCTTTCGACCTCTTACAATCAACCCCAGTAAGCGTGTCCTATCATCGACCTAATTCGAGCTCATATAGATATTGAAATGGGTTACTGGTAGAAAAGGGTCTACCCACTTGACAAAAGCTTCCCTCCTAAGCTTGGTCCCCACTAGGAATTCCCACTTAACCCCTCTCTTTATTCCTATGTGTAATCACATGCCTCATCTTGGTTAAGTGTTTTAATAATGTTTCACATGCTACCCATGTCACCCACTTAATCCCATGTCTTATCTTGGTTAAGTGTTCATTAATTCATTATAACTATAATCTTGCAAGACCTCCCACATTAGATTCCCGTTTTTGCGATTGCTGGTTACGCCGGGTGGTTCCTGGCAGGCTTATACCACAATACGAATCTAATCTTGTGTCTTTGCATTATTACGCATCTAATTTGTGCATTTGACCTCTCACATTAGATTACCAAATTGCGGTTGCTTGATGTGTCGGGCAGTTCCGGGCAGTTTTATACCGCAATTCAAATCTAACCCCGTGTCTTAGGCATTCATTATCACCTCTTTTATTCAAACCCAATCTCAGGCTCTGAATTATGATATATATTCCAATTGCCCACAATTTCCAATTCAAGTTACATTTATAATTCTAAACCAAGTTATACTTATAATTCCATGTATACAAATTGTACCAATTTATGCCCCCAAATCAATTACATGGTTACAAATCAATCTATGCCCAATTACATATTATTCAATATTTTCCCAAACTTTTTCCCAATGTTCTCATGTCATTAGCACATATAATTCAACGTATTATGTTAGGCTCGAAGTTAGCCTAATCTCATAAAATTAAAAGGAATAGAAGGTGGGAAGACAAACATGACATCAAGTCCGGCATAAAATAGGCATAAGAAATATGAACTGGCATAGAACAATAAAATAGATCCAATAGGCATATGGAATATGAACTGGCATAGAACGATAAAATAGATCCAATAGGCATATGGAATATGAACCGGCATATGATAACAAAAATTTGGGTATGAATAAGAATTTACACAACTTGATATGATTCATCTTACAGGCATGTTCATATAATCCAATTTAAAATCTTATCACAATCACTTTTAACTTAATTATATGTGAAAGTAACTTAGACTCACAGCGACAGGAATTAGAAGAGAGAATAGATCTGAATTATTTATTTTGAATTTGATTAGTTAAACCGTTGTTATAGAATTTGATTCTCTTCTTCCAATTTGAATACTCATATTTTGATTTGCTTTAGAGAAGAGAAGCTAGGATTAATTTATACTTGAGTAGCATGGAGGCGCCATGAATTAGTGTAATGAAATTAGGGTTAGGTCTAGGAGTTTACTTATAAGAGTACTAATTGTATTAGGGCCTTTAGATTAGACTAGGATCCATCTGAACCATCCAGACTAGAAAAACACATCACCCCGCCAATCCCAGAAAGCCACGTCAGCCCTAATCAACCAAAATACGTCATGTCTAGATCTGGGGTAATGGGGTTGACACCCCTATTGTGGGGTTGACACCCCTGTCGACACCCCTATAGGGGGGTCGACACCCTTGTCGACTCCCCTAGGGGGGTCGACACCCTAGATCGGGAGAGTTCCCACTCAGCCTGCTTTGCTGATTTTGAATTTCGAACTGGTTTTTGATTATTAATTATTATTTAATTTAAATTCTACTTAAACTTGAATTCTTCTAAGCTCCATAACTTCTTCATACGAAATCCGATTTACGCAAACTCGGACTCTATCCCAAGCACAATTCCGAGATGAACGCAATGGCGCAACCCGTTTCCCTTAATTCTTCTTATAAAAATTAAGTATTATTTAATTATCCTTATGCCATGTTTTAAAATTACGAAGTGTTACACTTCTGATCCAAGAATACGGGTAGGAACTTGTCCAATTGTCGCCTCCCATTCCACTTTAACTTTCTCCAATATACTTGGCTCAATGACTTCTGCGGTATCACGTAAGCACTTCCGCAAACGAGAAACATGGAAAACATCGTGAACGCTGGATAGTCTCTCGGGTAGTTTTACTCTATATGCCATTTGGCTAATCCTTTCTTTTGTGGGAAATGGCCCTATAAATCTTGGAGCCAATTTCCCTACAGATCCAAAGCGTACCACATTCCTTAAGGGTGATACCTTAATAAAAACCATGTCTCCTACTTCAAATTCAATGTCAGTCCTTCTCTTGTCTACATAGGACTTCTGCCTATCTTGCGCGGTCTTCGTTCGTCGCATAATGAGATCAATCTTCTCGGACTTTCTCTGACCAAGTCTAGTCCAAGCAATAGTCTTTCCGTAGATTCCCACCAACAAGTTGGTTACCTACAGGGTTTTCCATATAATGCTTCAAAAGGTGCCATGCTAATGCTAGCTTGGTAACTATTGTTGTAGGAAAACTCTACTAAAGGAAAATGCTTTTCCCAAGTACTTCCAAAGTCTAGAATGCACAGCCTCAAAAGATCCTCAAGAACTCTGTTTACCCTCCCTGTAACACCCCACACCCGCTAAGGTCACTCATATGGGAATGCCTTAAATTCGGTGGAGTATTTTAAGTGAATATAGAACAGAAAAATCACAAGTAGACAGATATAAATAATACTTGAAAATCTAAAACATCATTTCATTGCAGCAGAAGATAAACATGTTTGGTTACAATACCAAAACCGACTAAAACAAGAGTCAAGTACTAAATATCCATCCTGATAAAAACAAAAGTACATATTTCCACTACACAACTAATAGCCATAATAGAAAAGATAAGCTGAGCTTTACATCAACGGTCCAAGCTCCAAAAGATAGATAAAGCAATCTGATCAAAGCCCACTAGTGCTAGGCCCAACATGAGGACCAGAGGGGGGAAAAGATTAAAAAAACGGTGTCAGACATAAGTCTGAGCGAGTCCTATAACTTTAACAATACAATCATTAAAGTAATTAGGACTCGCTCAGACTTATGTCTGACCCCGTTGTTTTTATCTTTTCCCCCCTCAGGTCCTTAGGTAGGGCCTAGCACTAGTGGGCTTTGATCAGATTGCTTTATCTATCTTTTGAAGCTTGGACCTTTGATGTAAAGCTCAGCTTATCTTTTCTATTATGGCTATTAGTTGTGTAGTGTACTTTTGTTTTTATCAGGATGGATATTTAGTACTTGACTCTTGTTTTAGTTGGTTTATGTATTGTTACCAAACATGTTTATCTTCTGCTGCAATGAAATGATGTTTTAGATTTTCAAGTATTTTTATATCTGTCTTGCTGTGATTTTTCTGTTCTATATTCACTTAAAATACTCCACCGAAGTTAAGGCATTCCCTTATGAGTGACCTTAGCGGGTGTGGGGTGTTACACGTGGTATCAGAGCTGAAGGTTACCAGAACAGATAATTTTTTTAGAAAAACTATATTTCTAAAAACATTTTTGGAAGAAGTATTTTCAAAAACATGTCTTTTAAGAGAAAAGTTTTTGGAAGAAAAGCATAATCCCCAATAGCCATATCTTTATCTTTCGAATTCTCCATTTTGAATCTTTCCTTTTCGTTTCAACATGGCTGAAGATCTTAACTTTCCGGAGGGTGTGACGATACCAGTATGGTATAGGAGATTGATGGAGGCTAAGGCCGCCGCTGCGGGTCCAGCAAATGTTCCTCCACCACCAGTCGCACCTGATCTTCCTCCTCCTCCTCGCGTGGATACTTTTGCTAAGACTTGCAAGGAACTTAAGGCTATGGGAGGGAAACCTTTTCAAGGATCAGAAACTTTTATGGAAGCCAGGGATTGGCTTAAGGAAACGGAAGAGTTAATAGATATCTTTGAGATGGAAGAAGGAAAGAAAGTCAAGTTAGCTGCTTGGTTAATGAAGGGAGAGGCCTCGTTCTGGTGGGAGGTCACTAATGGAGAGCGCCCTGTTGACTCTTGAGCGGATTTCAGGAAAAGGTTTGAGGCGAAGTTTCTTTCACGTGCGAAAGAAAATCTGTATATGAAAAGGTTCTTGACACTAAAGCAAGGAAACTTATCAGTGAAGGAATATGTCAACAAGTTTAATCAGCTAGCAAGATTTGGCATAGACATGGTGAATACACCGGAGAAGAAGGCTTTGAGGTTCGTTAAGGGCTTGAATGAACCGATGCATGGATTGGCTATGACTCACATCCCTATGGGGGCCACCTTTGAGAAGCTAGTAGACATGGCACTCATGCATGAGGAAGAGAAGGGTCCCAATGCTAATAAGGCACCCGAGAAGAAAGGAGATCAGAAGAGACCTCAAAAACAACAGCAAAACAAGGGTGGGAAAGGCAACGGTGGCAAGGGAAAGAAGAAGTGCTTCAATTGCGGGACACCAGGCCATCTCAGCAAAGATTGTCGGAAGAAGAAGAAGACTGGCTTCTTCCACTGTGGCGAAGCAGGGCATCTAGTGAAGGACTTCCCTAAGAAGGGGCAGAGGATGGGATCTACCTCAGGGGACAGGTGCAAGCTCTTATGGCACCAGGTCAGGCAAGGGGGCAAGTTCAGGCTCTCGCGGTTCCACTGATTCAGGAAAGAGGAAGAACTATCTCCGTTGAAAGTCTAGTTTTTCTGTTTGATCATCCTGTCCGTACTTTGTTTGACTCTGGCGCATCGCATTCGTTTATCTCATCATCATTAGTTGAGTCACTGCACTTAGACACCAGTCTAGTAGATGATCCCTTGGTTGTTTCATACCCAATTGGGGGCTACACTTATTTGTCCATGATATGTTTGGGTTTGAAGATTTCCATACTTAGCATTGAGTTTAGATGTGATGCTTTTGTTTTGGGCTTCACGGGCTATGGGTTAATTTTGGGCATGGACTGGTTATCCAGTAATGGTGCCGTTCTTGATTGTGAAAGGAGAGTTGTTAGGCTCATAACCCGCTTGGGTAACACTCTCGAGATCTCTTGTAATCCCATGAATTCTGTTATGCTAAGTTATCTTGAATCGCTTGACGCTTCGGTCGAGAGTTTGCGATCTGTTAGAGTTGTCCGGGAATACTCTGATGTGTTTGAGGAGGTGAAGGGCTTACCTCCGAAGCGGGAGATAGACTTCCGAATATATCTGGTGGACAATGTTAAGCCATTATCTTTGCCAGTGCGCCACATGGCTCCTCGTGAGAGGAGCGAACTCCATAAGCAAGTAGGGGAGTTGCTTGAGAAGGGGTTCATAAGACAAAGTATATCGGAGTGGGGTGCTCCAGTAGTTTTTTCCACGAAGGCGGATGGGTCCCTCGGACTTTGTGTAGACTATAGAGAACTCAACAAACTTACAAAGAAGAATAGACACCCATTACCGAGGATTGATGATCTCTTTGATCAGTTGGTTGGCGCCTCAGTGTTTTCGCAGTTGGACTTAGCCATGGGGTTTCATCAGTTGAGAGTGGCTGAGGATAGTATAGAGAAGACTACCTTTAGGACTCCGGATGGTTTCTATGAGTGGCTGGTGATGCCCTTTGGTTTGACGAACGCCCCTGCATACTTGTTGATCTGATGAGTAGGGTGTTCGGGGAGTACCTTAATAAGTTCGTGGTGGTCTTTGTGGATGACATCTTAATCTTTTCTAAGAGTGAAGAAGAGCATGCCCTACATCTTAGGGAAGTTTTGGAGACTCTTCGAGCACATAGCCTTAAGGCTAAATTCTCTAAATGTCACTTTTGGAGGAAGGAGGTGCGATTCTTAGGGCACGTGGTCTCTAAGGAAGGGATAGCTGTGGATCCCGCTAAGGTAGTATCCATCCAAGATTGGAAGGTTCCGAAGAATGCTACCAAGGTGAGGAGTTTCTTTGGGTTGGCTGGCTACTATAGGAAGTTTATCAAGGACTTCGCGAAGATATCAGCCCCATTAACTTGCTTGACAAAGAAGAATCTAGTCTTCACAAGGGACGTAGATTGTGATGATGCGTTCCAACGGTTAATGAGAGCTTTAACCACAACTCCAGTCTTAGTGTTTCCATATGGGAATAAGCCATTTGTTGTTTATACCGATGCTTGTGGGACAGGACTAGGCGCAGTCTTAATGCAAGAGGGAAGGGTAATAGCCTATGGGGGAAGGCAGTTGAGAGCGCATGAGAAAAAATACCCTACACATGATCTAAAGTTGGCCGCTATTGTTTTTGCGCTTAAGACTTGGCGCCATTATCTTCTTGGCGAGAGGTTCGAATTGTTCACTGACCACAAATCATTGAAGTACTTGTTTTCTCAAAAGGATTTGAACTTAAGGCAACAAAGGTGGATGGAGTTCTTGGCATCCTATGATTTTGAGATAGCATATACCCCTGGTAAGGGTAATGTGGTGGAAGACGCCTTAAGCAGAAAAAGGTTGTCCATGAGTCCATTGTTCGTTGAACGACAAAGCTTGGAATTTATCTCGATGTTTGACTTCAAACCTTCAGTTGACTTTATACCTGGTTTGCTAGCATCCTTAGAGGTCAGACCTACTCTTTTGGGACGGGTTGGTGAGGCACAGCGGGACGACCCACAATTGGTTGAGTTGGTAGAGAAGCTCATAAGGGGGGAGTCGTCTAGCCATTTGAGTAGGTACACCCTAGACGATAGGGGGTGGTTGCGTAGAGACGGTAGAATTTGTGTACCGCAAGACGAGGGTTTGAGGAAGGCTATTCTTGATGATGCACATCGCTCGAAGATGACCATTCATCCCGGTGGGGACAAGATGTACCAAGACATGAAGAGGGTTTTCTTTTGGGCCGGTATGAAGAAAGATGTGGCCGAGTATGTCGCTAGATGTTTGGTGTGCCAACAAGTGAAAGCGGAGCAAAAGAAACCTGGTGGGTTGCTTCACCCGTTGGAAGTTCCGCAATGGAAGTGGGATAGCGTCTCGATGGATTTTATTGATGGGTTACTAAGATCGAGGAACGGTAATACGGGAATTTGGGTTGTGGTAGATAGACTTACTAAGAGCGCCCATTTCATACCCGTGAAGAGTAAGAGGACTGCTCCATGGCTAGCTTCAGTTTACCTTCAAGAGATAGTTCGGTTGCATGGTGTACCTTCTAGCTTAGTGAGCGATCGAGATCCTATCTTCACTAGCGAGTTTTGGAAGAGTTTGCAAGTGGCAGTAGGGACTCAGTTGTGTTTGAGCACCGCATATCATCCTCAGACGGACGGCCAGACCGAGAGGGTGAATCGTATTCTAGAAGGCCTTTTGAGGCTATGTATCTTAGATTTTGGAGGTACATGGGAAGAGCATCTTCCATTGGTGGAGTTCGCGTATAATAACAGTTTTCAGTCTAGTATTAGCATGGCTCCTTTCGAAGCTCTTTATGGAAGGCCTTGTCGGTCACCTACATGTTGGTGGGAATCTACGGATAAGATCTTGCTTGGGCCCGATATGGTTAGAGAAACTTCGGAAAAGATTGATTTGATTCGAAGAAGGATGAAAGCGGCGCAAGACAGACAGAAATCTTATGCGGATAAGAGGAGAACAGATCTTTAGTTTGATGTTGGGGACATGGTCTTTGTCAAAGTATCTCCATTACGGAATGTTGTTCGCTTTGGGTCCATTGGAAAGTTAGCACCAAGGTTTGTAGGACCGTTTCCTATTAAGGAAAGGATTGGACAGATGGCATATAGAGTGGATTTGCCCGAGAGACTTAGTGGTGTACATGACGTATTCCATGTGTCACATTTGAGGAAGTGCCTAAATGAGACCGTAGAGGTGGTAGAGCCGAGCTTACTTAGAGAAGTGGAGGTAGAGCGTGATGCGGCGATTCGACGAGCTCCTACTCGCATCCTTGGTCAGAGATTAGGAAGTTGAGAAACAGAGAGCTTCAACTAGTCATAGTGCAATGGGGAGATGATGAGAGCAACGCTACTTGGGAGACAGAAGCGAAGATGCGTTCACTGTACCCATTCCTTTTTGAGGGTATGTCTTTTAACTTCTCCTTTATCATTTGTCTAGTTCTTATCTTATCTTTAGTATGTCCTCTCATTAGTACCTTTGACCTTTAGATAGGGTAAACCTATGGTTGAAACATGTGTTTGAGACATGTTATGATTGATGGATGCATGTGGATGCAAGTGGTTGCTAGTGGTTGCTCGTGGATGCATATACACACACTTTAGACACTAGATCGGCTCAGTTACTTCATATTGCATATTGCATATAATTGTGTGTAGGTAGCTATATTAATGGATGCATAATGGTTGTGTTATCATATGGATGATGCATTTTGGTGTATGGTTGTGCACACATGTAGAAATAGTATGTGTTGATAGGGTTCTTTCGCATACATATTGGATGCATGGCACTATCATGGTTTGCATTAAGGAGGTCAACTGAATCAGTTGACCGCCTGATTTTGCATTAGACAGGGAACATATACACACACTTTTTTCATATGTTCATACAGCATTAGAAACTTTAAGGACAATGGATGTCAGTGTTTGATGGTTTAGTAGATGGTTGTTTGGATGGTAGGATACGTTCTTCTGGACTTAGAGATTTCGGGGACGAAATCCTTTTAGTAGGGGAGAATGTAACACCCCGAATTTCAGTTAATATTAACATTCACAAATTAAAGAATAACTAATCCCAGATGTGGGAATTAAGGGAAACCGGGTGCGCCATTGTGTTCGTCTGGGAATTCTGGTTGAGATAGAGTCCGAGTTTGCATGATTTGGAGTCCGTATGACCCAGTTATGGCCCAACAAAGTTTTAGGAAAAATTCAAGTTCAAAAACTAGAGCAAAATTCGAAATTCAACACACAGGGGGCAAGGCGGGAAATTCCCGCGCAGGCCAAGTCGACAGGGGTGTCGACTGCCCAGTCGACACCGCCCCAACCCATGTCGACTGCCCAGTCGACACGGGTGTCGACCTGGGGGCTCGGCCAGGTTAGCCTGGGTGCAGTCTGAAGGGGTTTGGGCTGTGTTTGGGGGCTTGTGACGAGATCTAATGGCTCTAAACTAATCTAGGGTTAATCTAAGGGCCTAAATTATATCCTAAATTTATAAATACACCCTAAGACTATCCTAATCCATACTAAAAATAGATACAACATCATCATGCCGTCAAAATGCAACTTAGAAGGAGCCTCCACAAATTAGAGAGGAAGATAGCTTCTCAAATCAACTTCTAATCAACTCTAGCAACTAAATCTTCTTCATAGGAGTGCTAATCAACAAGTTGTGAGTTTCTATGCCTTTAGCAAGCATTTGCTAAACTAATTATGATAGGATATAATGAGGTTATGGTTATGTATGTGGATCAATGCAAGTTATGTTATCATATGCTATGTGTTCATGATGTTAGTTAAGCAAGTTTTATGCTATATGTTCATGATGCTAGTTATGCAAGTTTTATGCTATATGTTCATAATGCTAGTTATGCAAATCACTATGATAAACATCGATCCATTATGACACCATGTTATGCAAGTTGGGTGTTTAATTATATGCAAGTTCATATATGACATGTTATGCAAGTTTGGTGTTTGATTATATGCAAGTTCATATATGACATGTTATGCAAGTTTGGTGTTTGATTATATGCTAGTAACATGTGCAAGTTTACACCTTTGTATGATATGCATACATATGCAAGTTTACCCCTTTGTATGTCATGCATATATATGCATGTTTACCCCTTTTTATGATATGAGTAACATATGCAAGTTCATCCCTTTTTAGACCTATGACATGTATGCAAGTTTATCCCTTTATGATAGGTCTATGACATGAACATCTATGCAAGTTACCCTCTTTATGACATATGTGATTCATGCAAGTTTGGGTTGATTATTTATGCTAGTTGGGTTTGATGCTATGGTCATATATGCAAGTTGACACCTTTAAAACCCATGTTGATGTTAATGTTATGCTAAGTCGAAGCCATTGTGTTTGTGATGAATCTTCCCTTTTAAGTATGTCATGTTAGCGTATTACGTGGGGAACGATGGGGTTAATATTCATGTTAACAAAATTGTGGTGAAAGTGGTATGATGTTGCATACCATAAGTGGATGGACATAATTGAGTCAATTATGTACATCATTAAATTAGAATTAATTAGGGAAAATTAATTCAAAATATGGGGGTGATTAATTAGGTGTAATTAATCGACTAAGACACGAGGTTGGACCCTTTTATAGCATAAGACTGCCCGGACCTGACCGACAAATCCAGCGGCTACAAATGATTGGCCCAATGTGAGAGGTCTTAGGCATAAACTAAATACGTGACAAGTGTAAAGACACGAGGTCAGACTCTGTTATGGCGTAAGGCTGCCCGGACCCGACCGGCAAATCCAGCTGCCATAAAAGAAAGTCTAATGTGAGAGGTCTTTACAAAGGTTACGGTCTTAATCAATTAAGAAACACTTAACCAGATAAGCATGTAGTGGAGCATGAGGGGTTAAGTGGGTGCCTTGGGTGGCATGTGGAAATCTAGTGGTTGCCTTGGGTGGCCATAGAAAATACGATTAGAATACTTAACCAAAGAGGAAACATGTAATTAAACATGATTAAAGGGTTAAGTGGGATACACTAGAGGGAGCAAGCTTAGATGGGTAGCTTGTGGGGTCCCATTTCAACCAGTAACCCATATGTATCTTTGTAGGCTCGACCCAAGTCGAGGACGGGACATGCATATTGGGCTTGACTATAAGAGGCCAAAACGGGTTAGCGGTGGCAACGCAAGTCCAACGGGTTTCATATGCGTGTGGGGACCCGGGCTGGTAGGTAAGACGTTGTTGCATCGTGTAGGTATAAGCCGTGCATCAGTGTTGGTATCGGGTTGCCACTTTAGGGAATGATACACCCCACTGTGGGACCAGCACAGATATCTACGCTAGGGAGCCGATCGCTTGGGGAGTAGTGGGTACACCTAGTGGAGATAGGGGCAGACGGCACCTATGTGGTCAGCTAGGGGTACACAAAACTACTAGTTATATTTTCTAAGTCCATGGGTGGGATCAACCTTTAAGTAGGAGTGACTGGTGTGGTGCAGTGTAGTAATTATCCTTGGGTGGGTAGATGCATCTTTACCGTTATCTACGTTCTTCCTATGTCTAGTTGGCTGCCTAGTGTAGTCATTTATCCCCAGTCGTTACCGTACCAAGTTTATATCATACCCTAATTACTTTAATGATTGTATTGTTAAAGTTATAGGACTCGCTCAGACTTATGTCTGACCCCGTTGTTTTTATCTTTTCCCCCCTTCAGGTCCTCAGGTTGGGCCTAGCACTAGTGGGCTTTGATCAGATTGCTTTATCTATCTTTTGGAGCTTGGACCGTTGATGTAAAGCTCGGCTTATCTTGTCTATTATGGCTATTAGTTGTGTAGTGGAATTATGTACTTTTGTTTTTATCAGGATGGATATTTAGTACTTGACTCTTGTTTTAGTTGGTTTTGGTATTGTAACCAAACATGTTTATCTTCTGCTGCAATGAAATGATGTTTTAGATTTTCAAGTATTATTTATATCTGTCTTGTTGTGATTTTTCTGTTCTATATTCACTTAAAACACTCCACCGAAGTTAAGGCATTCCCTTATGAGTGACCTTAGCGGGTGTGGGGTGTTACACTCCCTGTCTGTCCATCGGACTGAGGATGATAAGCGGTGCTCAAACATAATTGTTTTCCTAGTGTTTCTTGCAAGCTCCTCCAAAATTCACTAGTAAAGATGGTGTCATGATCACTTACGATGCTGGAAGGTACCACATGAAGACGAAATATCTCACGAACACAAAGTGTTGCCAACCATGTTGTCGTCCTCTTGCTCTTTACTGGAATGAAATGAGCGCTCTTAGTCAGCCTGTCCACTACTACCCAAATACTGGTGTGGCCTTTCATTGATCTAGGCAAGCCATCTATGAAATCCATAAAGACATTTTACCATTTCCACTGTGGGACCTCTAAAGGATGAAGTAAACCACTGGGCTTCATTTGCTCAACTTTAACTTGCTGGCAAACAAAACATTGAGAAACAAACTCCGCCACATCTCTCTTCATCCCATCCCAAAAGAAAACCCGCTTCATATACTTTTACATTTTATCACTGCCTAGATGAATGGCCATTTTAGAATGATGGGATTCTTCTAGGATTGTCTTTATCAAGCTCCCAATTATGGGAACACTGAGCTTTCCATCTCGTCGCAACCACCCTTTATCGTCGATGGAATGTCTATTGAGGTGATTAGAAGTCTCTCCTTTATTGAGTCTATCCAAGATGTCTGAAATCTGTTGATCGTTTCGCTGCGAAGCTCCTATCGGATCCATAAGAGTAGGTCGTATCTCCATCGATGCAAACAAACCAGGCAAAAGCTCGGTGGAGGGTCTAAAGTCAAAGGATGATATAAACTCCAAGCTTTTCCTTTCCATAAATAAAGGACTTAAGACCATCCTTTGCCTACTTAGTGCGTCTGCCATTACATTACCCTTGTCAGAGGTATAAGCAATCTTGAAGTCATAAGATGCTAAGAATTCCATCGACCTTTTCTGCCTTAGTTTAAGATCCTTTTGTGAGAACAAGTACTTGAGAGATTTATGATCAGTGTACAACTCGAACTTCTCTCCAAGCAAATAATGATGCCACATCTTAAGCACGAATACGATGGCAGCTAGCTCTAGATCATGGGTAGGGTAGTTCTTCTCATGAACCCTTAGCTGTCTCCCTCCATAACATACTACCCTTCCCTCTTGCATCAGAACCGCACTAAGCCCTGTACCATATGCGTCAGTGTATACTATAAATACTTTATTTCCATCACGCAAGGTCAAGACATGGGTTGTTTTCAGTGACATCTTCAGTCTTTGGAAAGCAACATCACAATCTATATCCCACGTAAACGCCAAATTTTTCTTCGTCGGCCTGGTGAGTGGGGCTGATATCTTCGCGAAGTCCTTAATGAACTTCCGATAATAGCCTACCAACACCAAAAAGCTTCTCACTTCCGTTATATTCTTTGGGATCTTCCAATCCTGAACTGCAACTACCTTTGTGGGTTCTACTGCTATCCCTTCTTTAGAAACCACTTGCCCTAGAAATCTCATCTCTTTTCTCCAAAAATGGCATTTGGAGAACTTTTCATTATGCTGATGTGCACGTAGAGTTTTCAAAACTTCCCTTATATGTAAGGCATGCTCTTCCTCACTCTTTAAGATGATCAAGATATCATCAAAAAATATCACGACAAATTTATTTAGAAACTCCTGAAACACCCTACTCATTAGATCAATAAAATAGGAGGGTTCATTCGTCAACCCAAAAGGAATTACAAGCCATTAAAATAAACCATCTGGAGTCCTAAAGCGGTCTTATCTATACTGTCTTCCACCACCCTCAACTGATGGAACCCCATGGCCAAATCTAACTAAGAGAATACTAATGCACCAACAAGTTGGTCAAACAAGTCATCTATCCACGGGAGTGGGTGCCTGTTCTTCTTAATGAATTTATTCAACTCCCTATAGTCTACACATAAGCGATGCGAACCATCCGCCTTAATTGCGAATACCAGCAGAGCACCCGAATCAGATATGCTTCGCCTAATAAACCCTTTTTCGTGTAGCTCCCCTACTTGTTTACTAAGCTCCCACCTTTCTCTTGGAGCCATATAGCGCACGGGCAATGTAAATGGCATTGCGTTGTCCAGCAAATGTGTGCAGAAATTGATCTCGCGCCTTGGGGTAAACCCCTAACCTCATCAAAGACATCAAGATAATATTGGACTACTGGAATAGATTGTAGATCATCGATAGATGCATCAAGAGATTCTAGGAAACTAAACATAACAGACCCTTGTGGGTCATAAGAAATCTCGAGGGTCCTCCCATGACAGGTTAGAAGCCTACTGACCCTCCTTTCACAATGTAGAATGGCACCATACTTGGTTAGCCAATCCATTCCTATAATCAATCCATAGCCCATGAACCCGAGCACATACGCGTCGCACTCAAACTCGATGCCTAAAACGGATATTCTCAAACCCCGACAAATCATAGATAAATGAGCCAAACCACCAGTGGGATTTGAGACAACTACGGGATTCACTACCATACTAGTATTCAAGTGTAGTGATTCAACCACAGAACTAGATATAAACGAATGTGAGGCACCAGAATCAAAAAAGTTCTAATACGGTGATTGGAAAGAGAAATCAAACCTTCCATGGAAACTTTCCCTCCTATGTCTGGAGCATTGGTCGTAAGAACATTCGCTTGGCCTCCAGAAGTCCCTGCCCTTTGACCTTGTCCATGTTTCTTCGGGCACTCCCTAGCAAAGTGTCTGACTTCCCCATAGTTAAAGCAAGTATTCTTCCTTCTCTTGGAGTCCTTTACCAAGTGATCCTCACATCCAACCCTGTGACACTTCCTTTTATCCTTGGCCTTGTCATTCTTTCCGCCTTTCTTCTGTTGTTGTTGTTGTTGTCGTCACTTACTAGGCCATACCTTCTTATTCTACGTTGTTTCCCCAACCTTAACTTCCTTTTTCTCTCCTTTCTCTTCCTCATCCATCAAGGCTATGTCAACAAGCATTTCAAAGGTGGCTCCCTTTGGAATATGGGACATAGCTAACCCGTGGAGGGGTTCATTCAGCCCTTTTACAAACCGCAAAGCCTTCTTATGTGGGGTATATACTATATGATACATGCTCTGCCCCTTGTCTTGTATCCCTGCTAGGATTTTCATTTGGTTATGTATACCACTAGGTGTCTTTGATTACATAACCCTATCATTTCTACAATTTATGCTTACCCTAAAAAGGTGTCCTTAATTACATAACTTTATTATTTCCATCATTATGTATTCCACTAGGTGTCTCTAATTACATAACCCTATCAGGCTAAGTTCGTGGGCCTATATGAAAATATTACCCACACCCTCAGATTTACTTAACCCATCCACTATTCAATCAAGTTTTCTAAACCCCAACTTAAGTTTATGTCCATACGATCCCTAAGAATTTAACTAGGTTAAGTATTCAAGGTTTATTACCATATAATTCTTTTATGGTTACAGTATGCTAGACCTCCCACATTTAGCCTACCATTTGTGGATGCTGGCCATGCCGGGCGGGTCTAGGTAGACTTATTCCACAAATCGGGCTTATCCTCGTGTCTTAACACTTCTCGTATTTGTGCACTTAAGCCTCTCACATTAGATTCAAGAATTGCGGTCGCTGGATATGCTGGTCGGTTCTGGGAAGACTTCCACCGCAAGTGCAATCTAACCTCGTGTCATAAGTGCAGTTACAGTTTCTAATTAATGTAATCCTAGGCATTTCATTATTATCTAATTTTACCTATGTCTTTGTAGATGTTCATGCCCTTTTTTTCCCATTATGTTCATATTGAATTATATGTCCAAATTCATGTTCATAAACATTATTCAAGTTATGCCAATTTTAATGTTTTCCCTCATTCCCTAACTAACGCATTCGCATATATTTAGCGGCATGCCTAGACTACAATGTAGTCTGGCCAAAAACAACAAAAGGGAAAGTTGTTGGAAAGATGACAGAAGTGATTATTCTAACATAATTGACATAATCATATACTGGCATGGTGATAAGGTGGACAAATAAGAATAGATCCGGTTAACTAGTTCTAACATAACAAGGATATCATACAAAGCATGGTAAGATCTAAATAATACTTTAGATGTCCAACTAGCTCAGATCCAATATGATAGGCACAAGGTGATCTAAATAGTAAGCTAGATCTAAAATCAAAAGAAGATCTGACGTAATAAAGGTTAAGACCAACATCACAGTTATGTCAGAATGTCATAGATTCACAAGTTACAATAGATCCGATATGATAAAGATTAGGATCCAAGAAATAACTAATTCAGAATGTCATGGGTTCACAATTTATAATAGATCTGGTATAATTCAATCACAGGAACAGATCTAAACCATAGTCATATCATGTTTACTTTTAATCATTTAAATCTAAAAGTAACTTATAACTCAAAGTGCATGGATCCAGAAAATTATAAGAAGAATAGTGAAGGTTGAATCTCAGATCTACACTTGAATCTCTAATATTTGATTGCAGAAGAAGAAAAGGATCCTATTTAGTCCAGGCACTGACAGCATTTGGCCTCCATTGATTTCCAGTGAAGAAAACAGGAGAAATTGACCTTTATTTATAGCTGCCAACCCCCGGAACTCATCATGCCACGTCAGCCCTAATGCGGTCAATCCCGATGTCGACACCCTCCTGGGGGGGTCGACCCTGTTGTCGACACCCCCTCTAGGGGGCCGACTCCCCTAGAGAAGGAATTTTGCCGCTCTCCGAATTTCGATTTTTGAAATGTTTTCTGGATAAGTTTCGACTGATATATATATATATATATATATATATATATATATATATATATTATTCTACGTGTATACAAACTTTAAACCCTCATAACTTCTTCATATGTTGTCCCTTTACTGCAAACCAAATGCCTATCTTGACCAGAATTTCGAGACAGACGCAATGGTGCAGTCCGTTTCCCTTAATTCTGAATATTAAATTAATTATTATTTAATTTATCCTCTTTAATGTTGCTAAAATTTCGGGGTGTTACATACATGGCGTTCATTCTTTTCAATGGCCTTTCCTCTTCCTTTATTCTAGCCATTGGTGTTGGACGAACCTCCTTGTTTGGTGGAGAGGACCTTGAGGCTCTCCATCTCAATGCTGGCCTCTTCTTGTTGGAGGAAGTACTTGGCCTCTACATAGAAATCCTCTATTTCTTTGGATGGATCTCTGGTCAAGGAGATTGAGAATTCTGATTTGATCTGAAGACCTGCGATGGCAGCCACAAGCACCATTGATGGCGGCCATAAGCACCATCGATTGCTCGTGTCGATGGACAGAAGCTACGGCCACGTTGAATCTTTCGAGGAAGGATTGAAGCGTCTCTCTTGGTCACTGCTTGATGGAGGTCAAGAATAAGACACTTTTCGTTTGGGACATGTGGACTCTAAATTGCTCGATGAAGCGGGTGACCAGCGTATTATAGCTACTGATCAACTCCGTTGTTAGCTGCTGAAACCATATGCTGGCTATATCAGTGAGAAATAGTGGGAAGCACTTGGCCATAACATTGGTCGATGCGCTGAGAACTTCCATATGGCGCATGTATCGCATGAGGTGGATGGTCGGGTCGGTCCGACCATTGTAAGGCTCGATAGCAGGGAACTTGAAGTCCGGAGGATTACGGGAGTTCCTGATTTCTCTGGTGAAGGGGCTATGATGGATGTTGTTTATATCCTACTGATAAGAGTTTCCCCAGGTGAAACGTCGGATAATGCTTGCAAGCTGGCTTCCATCTCCGAGGAGTCTTTGCCACGAATCCAACTCTGCATTCGGGAGAACTTCAGCTTCAGGGTCCAACGAAAGCATGCTCGGAAGTGTGGCCATTGGTTGGTCTCGACCTCCAATATTTGCGTGAAGGTGAGGGCGAGGATGATCCCTGGTTGGTGGTTCCAGGCAGAATGGCCCCTCTTGAACCTAATGAGAATTGGACCGGGTCGTACCCTTGAAAGAAGGTCTGGGCTGATCCAGCATAACATGTGATGTTCGCGGCTCAACGTTGCCCCTGGTCGGGGCGATGTTAGGAGGGTTTACAGTAGTGCTTTCTTCCGCTATAGTGAGAACCAATATGGTAGAATGGTTTCCCTAGTCCGAAGGGAAGGATCCAATAGTTCTTCGTTGAAGGAGGGGCGGCATAAGATGAGTCTATTGTAAATACTTGGTTGTAATGGGAAGGCATTAATTCTGACTGATCCTGTTGTTGCTCGATTGGCCCAAGGGGTCGAGAAGTCCCCAAGAGTGCAGGCGAAGCGGTCGAATGACCTAGATCTTAAATGGGGCCCTCCTGTGAATCTGTGGCTGTGTTAGTCGTTGGAAGTGATACTCCTGGCTGAGATTGGTATGGAGGTGTAGCCGAGCCACGAGGAAGAAAAGGTGTGATATGATCAATGGCCTGATTCTGTATAGATCGAGGATCAGTTGCCGCCTCAGTCCCGATTGGTGGAGGAATTGATGTTGAAGCGTTAAATCCCATCTCCACCAGGTCGAGAAGGTGATCCATAAACTATTGATGTCGTTCGAGGAGTCTACCTTGAGATGTCATATGGCCTCTGAATTCGGCTATAATTTTATCCATGTCGTCTCGAGTAAGATACCGGGACACGTCTTCATGAGAGTAGGCTTCCAGACTTGCTTCTACAGCGTTTGTTCCAGCTGCATCGGCATTGGTGGGGTGAGAAGATGTTGCATCTTTATTCTGCTTGTTCTCTATGAATTGGAACTTGCTGAAGGTCACAGAGTATGTCGGTGCGTGTCTCCTACCTGGCGCGCCAAAGTGTTGATGTCCAAAGTTGGTCACTAGTGAATTTCAACCCCCAACCGTGTTGATAACACATGGATAATGATTAAAAAATGCGATAAAGTAAAGAAAAATAGGGAACATGCAAGATTTTATAGTGGTTCAGCAAAGATGGTACCTACGTCCACTTTATATATATTTTGACTTTCTTTTTTGTTACAAGTACAACACTTTTTTCTGTTTGAAGAAAGAACAAGAAGAGTTGGTTATTTTTTGAGTAAGCCATGAGAGTCAGAAGTCTTAAGTGGAGAATAGAACATCCTAAAGAGAGTTATCTTTCCATTTTGAGCTTGGTGGTATTTATAGGTGAGGAAGTGGGTTGAGCTAGGCGCCACGTGGCTTGCCTCTTTTGCAGTGCTTGGACACGTAGAGCGCGAACATCGGTAGTCATTGTAGCGGCGGGACCCGGTCCACGGCTGATTAATAGTGTCCTCGAAAAGAGTGGATTACGTGGCACTCGAGGTGAGATGTATCAAAAGTAGAGTTTTGTCCATAAGAGGTTGACTGCCTTTATTGCCTTAGGATTCGGGCCGAGTATTGAATGACTCAACTGGATATTTCTAGGTGAATCTGAGATATTTTGTCTACCCGACTTTGATGGAAACGGAGAACTCGGTCAGTTGAGATGAGCGATTCTTTCGGTGCTCGATGAGTCATTTATTTGAAGGAGAACAACTTGGGTCGGCTCTGGCTCAGGCCATTTCTAAAGGAGGTTGGCTCGAGCTCAGTCTTTCCTAGGCTTCTTGGAGTGTAGGTTTTTTTATCGGTCGACCGATGCTGAGAGTAAACTTTCTGACATTGGGCTTCGATTCGTTGAACCGCGACAGCGACAGCTGTTGCCAAAAAGTTGGTCAACAACGTCCTTTACTATTCCTTATATACTATTTCTCTTTCCCTTTCTTCTTATGTATTCCTTCAGTAAAAAAGAAAGCATACTTCATTATCCATTTATAACTATTCAAGTTTCCCATGAATGCCTTCCTACCTTCCCAAAATATTCATGCAAAAAAAGGGAATATAATATTAATATGCCAAAACAAGAAAATTCAAAACATGTTTCTTTTATTCGGATTGCACCTTTCTCTCTTCCTTCTTATTTACCTTCGTAATGTGCAACACTTTCCATCACTTAGCGTTGCCAATCTAAAAAAACAACACATTAAGACAAAATGCATGGTGAATTAAAGCGCTCCTCTTCCCATTTAATTCCTTTCTCTTTCTTCTATTTATTCCTCAAGTCACACCTCTTACCTTCCATTCTTATTTTACATATTATTCCTTCCTCTTCTCTATCTTATTTTCGTTGATACAAAAAAATATTGGATTGAACCAAAAAGAATAAGGAGGAGCTTTAAACTTCCAATCTGAAAGCCATTTATGGCACTTGCGATATGATTATTACCCGGAAGCCATGCAGATTCCTAAAGTATATTATGCCCTTTATTTAAAATATTGTGATTTTTTCTCTTGTCCAACCTGCGCATCACCAGGGACCACACGCCGCCCCACCACTGTAACCCCCTTCGAGCAACTCTCCTACATCCTTCCTTTGCTGTTGTGCTGCGTTTAAGGTGAGTGTTATGCTCATAATGTACTATATTCCATGTTGTACAACATCAATTCAAGATGAAATTAAAATGGTTGGTTGATTTGTGATGTCATACCTTGAATATTGAGGCAGGTGTATTTGATTTGTACATTTTTCCAATACCTCCTTGATTGTTTATACACCTGCATATTATAATTGTATTCGTATATACATACATGTGTATACATGTACCCTATTGAATATTGAATTGTCATATTATTCCTTTAAGGTAAAGGACTGGAATATGCCTGTATACACCATGTTTGATCATACTTGAATTGTTATGTGTGTTTGATTCTACGCACATATATGTCCTCTTGTTTTACAAAACCCATTCGCAAAAATATTGTCCTCTTGTTTTGTGTTTTGTTGCACATATATGTCCTCTTGTTTTAAAATATCCATTCTCATCACCTGAGTCACCTTTGCTATAGCTAACACGAAAACTTGCACTGCCTGCATTTGTATGAAAACTACTGTATAACTATCCTTATTTTCTATGCCTTGATTATATCCCCATGTCATTATATTAAACTAAGTTTATCTTTGCTAACTATTTGATGCATGAAAACATATATGTATATATACCTATCTGCTTCTGTGGCAAAATTTGTGAATCCCAGAAACTATATATTTATGGGTTGCTGCTTTTAGCCATTGAAAGGAATATATTTTTATAATATCTTATTTTCTTTTCTGGGATGCTTGATTTTGTCACATATGTTAGGCAGTTTAAATTTGGATATTTGATACACTCGAATATTTAATAATTGATAGGGTTAACTTTTAATTTTAGTATTTTATTGATGTATTTTTACTTGAATAAAGTTAATCTTGACTCGAGTGATTTGTGTTTTGGATGAAATGCTCGGGACAGACCCGAGTGTTACATATTTAAAGTTTTCAGCTATTGAAGTTAGAGAGGCATGTGAAGACGCGCACAATATGGATCGTAAAATTTGTAAATTTTATTTATTTAAAACTTATGTATTTTCCATTGTGTAAAATTTGTAAACTCTGATATTTTGTAAAAAAATGGTTCCGTTGTGAGATATTTTAGTTTATTTATTCTTCTGTGTTTGATTATGTTAAATGCATAAGCTAAATAACAATCTGTCATTTTGAGCGTTTTAAGTTGGTTTAAATACTGACTCGAAGCAGTTGAAAAGGTAATACACTACAGCTGGTATTAGAGCTTTAGTTTACACAAAGCTTAACTTGTGGAGTTTGATAAGAATCAGTGTGACACCCTACGTCTGTTAATGTCACTCACTAATGGAATGCATTAAATTCCGTGAAGTGCTAAAGGTAATCTGAAACAAAATAATTACTAAACAGATAAAAATTAGATAGCAGTGGAAATTTAAATTTTTATTTCAACATAAACAAAAATACAGCAGTCCACAATACCATAAGTCACAAAAACCTTATAATAAAATAACTTCTATCTTGCATCATCAAAGTACATAAGAATATAAAAAAATAATTCCCCAATTGAAAGAATTAAGCCATAGTAGAGACAAGAACTTGAGCCATACTTCAAAAGTAGCTCCTAGCAAGGTGATATCTAAATCCTGACTAAGCCTCGGTGTTTCCTCCCTAAGAACCTGGGGGGGAATGAAAGAAAGAAGGAGAAACAAAAGGGTCAGACATAATGTATGGCGAGTCTACTTACTTTTAGGAAGTAGATAAATAAAAGTAACATGATAGGCATATAAAGTGGATAAGGGAGATCACTACATAAATGGCAGGTATGATAAGGTAAGCAAGATAAGGTGTACATGCTTCACTAATGATTACGCTGCAATATTACAAGTATATCCTGAAAGAGTTGATCCCTTCACCTATAAGGTGGTAGACTTAAGTATACGTCCAAATGTATCCTAACAACTACCCTGATCGATCGGCTCCCTAACCCTCGTAGATACCTTGTGTTGGCCCCACATTAGGAGGTATCACTTCCTAAAGTGGAAACCCCTCGTCGTAATAATGTGCTCAACCATATCTACAGGTGTCACGGTCGTCTTATCACCTTCTGCCCGGCTCATGCATGCACATGGCCCAGTCCGTTTGCGCCGCCCACACCGTCCTCTATGTTTGGACCGCCCACTACCATATCTACAGGTGTCACGGTCGTCTTAGTTCCACCGATTATGTATACCACAAGGTGTCTTTAATTACATAACCTTAACGGGCTAAGTTTGTGGGCCTATATGTGAATATTACCCATCCACTCTTCATATTTACTTAACCCACCCCTCAACCATGTTTACTTAACCCCCATCTTAAATTTAAGTTCATACAATCCCTATGGATTAACTTAGGTTAAGTAGTCCAATTCTTTACCATGTCCATTTATGGTTTCATAATGGGCCAGACCTCCCACATTAGGCCTACAACATGTGGATGCTGGATATGTCGGTCGGGTCCGGAAAGACTTATTCCACAGCTGGGTCTAACCTCTTGTCTTAGCCCGATTCGTATTTACGTACTTAGACCTCCCACATTAGGTTCAACATTAGTGGCTGCTGGATATGCCAGTTGGGTCCGGGCAGACTTCCACCACTAATGCATCCTAACCTCATGTCATAAGTACAATTACAATTCCTAATTGTAATTACTAGACATTCCATTTTTGATTAATTTACCAATTATTAATCCTTTCCTTTTATAGGTGTCAATACCTATTTTACCCAATAATTTGAATTACATGTCCAAAAATGTTCATATTCAAATTATGCCAATTTTAACTCTTTTCCCCCCGTACCTTAACTAGCGCCCTCATAAAATTGGCAATATGCCTAGGCTAGACAGTAGCCTAGTCAAAAACGATAATAGGGAAAATAATGGGAATATAAATAAAATGATCATCTTGGCAAAAACGTAAACAAGTATGATAATAGGGTGAACATACATACTAGCATGGACATGAAATTTTCATCATAACAAGGTGGACATAAAAATGATGAACTATGATGTCACAATATCTAAATTAACAATTTAGATGTCCAATCGATTTAGGTCTAACATGATAACATAAGGTGACAATTTAGATCACATATAATAGATCTAGCACGAATAATTCAATGACATTTTAGATCACATAAAATAGATCTAACATGAATCATAAGGTGGCATTTTAGATCACATAAAATATATCTAACATGAATCATAAAGTGACATTTTAGATCACATAAAATAGATTTAACATGAATCATAAGGTGACATTTTAGATCACATAAAATATATCTAACATGAATCATAAGGTGACATTTTAGATCACATAAAATAGATCTAACATGAATCATAAGGTTACATTTTAGATCACCTAAAATGGACCTAACATGAATCATAAGGGGACAATTTAGATCACATAAAATAGATCTAACATGGATCATAAGGTGGCAATTTAGATCACATAAAATAGATCTATACACATCCGCATCATAGCACATTGAAGTTACAAACCAAGATCCATAATAATAACATAGTAGAACCATCACAATTAAATTGGATCTAGAGAAATAGATTTATCATGACATAGCGTAAGATCTAACAATAACATAGATTCAAAGTTTACAACGTATCCAAATCACAGTCTTTCATAATTCACTATTATTTATCTAAACCTAAAAGCAACTAAAACTCACTGTGATTGGATTGCGATGATGATAGAAAAGAAGTTGGTGTTGAGTCTACGATTGAATCTCAGAATTCGATATGCTTTAGTTGATAGAAGAAGATGAGAGACCATAGTTCAATTCAGACTCCGGTAGAGTTTGGCCGGCATGATTTCTAATGAAGAAATATGTGAAATAGCTATGTATTTATAGCTGAAGAACCCTCTGGAATCGGCTGCCACATATGCCCTAGGGTAAATCAGGTCACGGGTCGCCTCCCACTTGGGCAAAGGCTTGATTACCCAATAAACAAATTCTGGGTGCACTTTACAGGTGCGCCAGTGTAAAAATACATGGACGCACTTGTCAAGTGCGCCAGGAATTTCTGCTTTTTCTGCTAAACTTCTATCATCCATAAATTCTTCATACATTATCCGTTTTACGCAAACCAAGTGTCTATCTTGACAAGAATTTCGAGACGGACGTAACGACATAGTCCATTTCCTCTAATTATGAATATTAAATTAATTATTCTTTAATTTTTCCTCTTTAATATTGTTAAAAATTTCGGGTTGTTACAATCAGTCCCTTGAAATTACACATGAGAGAACATAATTTGAAATATAAATTGTTTTAAAACTAATATTTTGAAAAAGTAGCATTGTGGAAGCATTTGGAAATTAATAAATTTTGAAATAAATTAATTTTGAAATTGATAAATTGTTTGGAAATATACCATTTTGTCTTTTATATTTGGAGATGGTGTATCTTACAATTTTTTTGATTATTTTATTCGACATCAAGGTTGGACTACTAAGTATAAAAGATTTTGAATATATGCCTAGCTAAAGTATGTACAAAGTCCTATCTATACTAGATAGACATGGAATCACACTCTAGTCGCTTGGAGATGATTCTAATGATTGTCGTGACATCACTAGTGATTATTTTCGAGTTTCGAGAGTGGGATGACTATATGATTCCGACTGAAACGTCAAGAAATACTTAGACTAATTCTTTTGATAAATATTTGAAACAATTGGGATATATTTTAATGAAAATTCTTAGGTAAAAGTAAGGTAAACTTGTGTAAATGATCAAAATTTAAATAAAGTTATGCTGTTGTGAAATATAAGTAGAATTTACAAATGAATGTTTAGAATTAAATTGTAAGTTTAAATAGTTAATGGTGAATGACTTGAAAATAGAAAAAATATATGACGGTAAGTGAATATTTTGGAAATATGAACTAAAGCAAACCTAATTTAAAATAGGAAAAGAACAGAATTCATAGCTACATCGTTTACCCCCTTGGCCATGAAAATAAATTGTTCCTTTTGTTCATTTTGATTCGTTCACTTAGCTTTACTTATTGTTATTTGACCTTCTCACTTTTGTTTTATTCATGCTTGAGCATTCGTAACTGCTCAAGTCATATCCTTGTATTCTTTCGCTTACCGTGCATCGAAAAAAGTTTAAAATAAAATAGGATTAATGACATGGTTTTGGATTTGAAATGAATATTTTAACTTTGAATTGTGAAGACAATTGGCAATTGAATTTTTGAATTATTGATTTTATACTATGTTAATGGAAGTATTGAAAACAAGATGTAAACGACAACTAAAATCGACTGAAATAGATTTCTTACTTGTTTTGAAATATATTAAATCCAACTTATATTAATGTGTTTGAAATAAGTGATCAAGAAATATTTTGAGAAGGTTATTTTGTACAAATTCAACTAAGTTAATTATAAGCTAATTTCAAAAGCTTTTGAAAGAGTTTAATTTTTTGTGAATGATGTTTGATTCGATAAATGATTATTGAAATCACATTATGAAATCAAAGCTGAATTAGCATTGAAATTTTGGATAAGCTGATTTGGATTATATTATCTCTTGAAGTTAGTATTTTTCTTTACAACAACTAATATATATATACACACACATACACTATTTTTCCTAAACTATAAAATTTAATTTATTTACTTTATTTAAACTACTTTGAATACATACTTAGATATCTTATTCAACTATTATATAGCAAACCTATTTAGTTTATTTAAACTATTTTGTACCAAAACTTATTTATTTTAACTCAAACCTATTTTATATCAAGCTATTATTATTTTATTGAAACTGTTTTAAATTTAACTCAACTGTTTTGAAGATAAAAATATATTTTCCATCCAAGCAATTTAAGTCCGAAAAGATCAAATGTAAAGATTCAGTTGAAAAATGATATACGTGACATGTAATCCAAATTTAATTTGAAGTTTCGATGATGAATTGATTTGTAAATCTGAAGTTGAAATGATATAAAATATCTGAATCAAAACTTAATCTGATATTGAAATCGAATTTCGAGAATATTCGATTTTGGATATTTAATATAAAAAAATTCGTAACTTAGTTATTTTGGTAGTAGTATATATATCTAATTCGAGTTATTTAAGATCCGAAGTTATTGTATATAAAGAGTCGATTGAAAATCAATAATCGAAATATGAAACCCAATTTGAATGTGAATATTTGATAATGAACCGATTTGTAATTATTGAGTACTCCTATCAATTTGAAATCTATTTAATTTGATATTGAAATGAAAATTTTGAACATTATCGACTTATGAATATTGTGATATGAAATGTATGATACTTATGTGATTTATATAAGTATGAGATTTATTTTTAAAGGTTTAAGTCAATTTTATTTTAAGAAATATTTTGAATAATGTAATGATTTGGAAGAAATATTGATTTTATATAATTATGACTTAAAAAAAGGTTCCTAAACAATTGATTTGGGACTTCAAAAGAACTGAACAAAAATTTATCCAATTTAAGTAAATGATTTTCGAAGTCATATATGAACTTCAAATTGAACTAACATTGAAATGGATAATTTGTGGACCTATGAAATGTTTTGATAATAAGTTTGGAAACTTATATAAATGATTTATATAAGAATGAAGTTAACTCAGAGAATATTGACTTGAAAGGTAATAGATTTGAAATGATAATCTTATATAATGGAACTTATATAAGAATGACATGTTAACATGATATGAGAATTCTTATGTAAATGAAATTTAATATAAATACGATATATGCAAAGTGAAATGAATATTATATATATTATCATATGATTTCAACTCAAAGATATTGGAAGTAACTTATATTAAAAATCGAGGTCCTACTCGGTAGAAACTCTTGTTGATATTTCTTAGATTTGGTTGTCCAGACATAATACTCATGGGTTTTCCTTTGAACTCGACTGCATAGCGAAATTAACAGGGATGCGAAGCCCTACGGCAATGGATGTTTCCTGGGGAACCGGGTGTAACCATTGTGTAAAGGCCCGTAAATCCGTATCCTTTAAGATGACGAATTACAACCTACGTCTACCCCAAATTGCATGAAATTATGAATCTTTAATAGAAAGAATTTAGAGGGTGAGAAATAGAAAGAAAGAAATAACAGAATAGAAGAAAGAAGAAGAACATCAGAATCTCACAGTGGAATGAATGAAATATAATATCAAATCTCTTTACAAAAGGAAACTATATATACATACTGTTAGACCAAAAAATGGTCCTTACACCCAAATCATCGTATTTTGAGCATAGGATATGAATAAATAACTGAAAAATATAGAAAAAGCGAGACAACAAGATTTTTATAGTGGTTCGGCATTAACAAGCCTACGTCCACTTCATATTTTCTCATTTCATTCATGGATTACAATTACAACGAGTGTTGTCTCTCTTTCACTCGAATTCAATGAATAATTCCCTCTGAATTCATTGATTTTATTGAGGAAGATTGTGCTTGTTCATGGATTAGTGTTGGCCATGGCTGCCATGGATGTTGAGATGCCAAAAGGTTCCCTTGAAAATTCCCTCTGGAGGTGTATTTATATCTGTAGGAAAGCTCCTGGGAGGACCGGTTCGTGATGGGGTACGTGGCAGGCGATCCAGAAAAATAGGAGAGCCAGTAGCTTTGAGAATAGGTCAAAGCAAGCTGCGTGTGAGCAGGTCCGAAGATCGGATCGCGGTCATAGGTGGGATCGCGGTCACGGGTCGGATCGCGGTCATGGGTCGGATCGCGGTCATGGTCGGATCGCGGTCATGGGTCGGATAACGGTCATGGGTCGGATCGCGGTCATTGGTCGGATCGCGGTCCGATGTCTTGTTCTTAGTCTTTGATGCTAGTTTACATCCGTTCACGGAAATGGGCATAACTTTCAAACCGTAAGTCCGATTGAGCCAAACCAAAGCTCAAACGGAATCAAATTCAAAGGGCTACAAGTATTTGATGTGAATAGATCCAAATGAAGTCGTTTGATAGGTGTTTCAGGCCAGTTTATAGTGATGTTGTGATTTTGACCAAACTGCCTTGTGTCTTCTGACGATGCTTCCTATGTCGGAGAGTGATGTTATCCAGAGATTCCATATCAACATGATCTTTGCTTTGGGTAGCCTGGTCACAAAGCAGGCTAACACATACCAATCATCAGAGTGCATCATATATCAGACACATCGGAAATAAACTCTAAATAACTAACGGTGAAGCCTCCTGCTTCGAGCTCCTGAAATACTAGTGAAACCTTACCTGGAAATATACCTGGTCTGACCCGAGCACATTTGAAGAAAAGAAAAACTCACTCGGATCAGTCTGGAATACTTTTTAGTCATATATTCACAACAAACAACTTGCTTAACTTGAGAAATCCATTTTAAAAGAAAGGATAATAGTAAGACCAACCTACACACAAACACAGACGGGTTTTACCTTACTATAACCCAAAACATTTTTTATATATCAAAATCTAGTGATATTACAATAGTGTCTATCAAATCATAATTAAATAACCATCTTGCAGAACTTCTCTTGAGTGTGCCAGTTGTACATAGCTGGCCCCAGCTGTCCAGTTGCAGTTCCGTAAATATACAACCGAACGACCCACGCAATGTACATCATAATTACAGAATTGCCACCTGGTCCAAACTTCTCCTATAAATACCCCATTTCACCACACTCCAAGAGACCGATCTAAGCCACCCCGAAGGGCTATCATTTCGGTTTTCCGCCATTCTAAAGCTTCTCAAGCTCCATTAATGGCTTCCTAAGCTTGCTCCATCTTCCTCCAACTACATGAAGATCAAATCACATCTATTTTCCATCCGAAATCACTATAACTCAATTCTAGTGATCTCCAACTGCCATTAATCTTCTCTAAAAGTCCGGATCTAAATGAACTTTATTATGGAATCAAGAAAAAGCATCTAAGCGCCTAAGTGATTGAAGATCTATAAGATAAATTTCACAATCCGCGAGATCCAATCCACTCCTCTACGATTTAAAGTGAGATCTAAAGCTAAAAGAGAACAAAAGTGGATAATCATTGTAAAGAGAGTGAGAAAATGATATAAATGAGATGTATGAGATGATCAACTTTGTAAATCTCTTTATTATAATGAAAATCTTTGCCAAAGTGGATGTAGATCTTTCCTAGATCGAACCACTATAAAAACCCCTTACCTTTTTTAATTACTTTTTCGTGCTTATTTTGCGATTGTGGCTCATTTCAATTTCTAACCATATTGGTGAAGTACGATTTACGTACCTTTGGTGTTGAGATTCAATTTGGGTTTTAACATTTGGCGCCCACCGTGGGGCCGCTTTCGCACTTCTCTCAATCCTTAGAGGCAACTTCTACCATAGATTCTATAAGTCTAAGATCTAGGCCAATCAACGAAATCTCTTCCAAATTCGAGTCTTGTCTGAGATAATGGCTAAGTCTAAGAAGACCACTAGCAATGCCGTTGAAGAAAATGACAATGTTGCTAACAATGAAACTACTCCACTTGCCAATCGCTTTAAAGTTGGAGAAAATTCAATGGCCGGAGCCGGAGTGACTAAAGATGAATTAGGTGTCGTCGTCGCTAACTTAATTCAACGCATGGAAGCCTCCAAAAAATCTTTGATATATACTAATAAAATTATCATGAATACTAATCAAGCTTTAATGGATAAAAAGAGTGCTCTCCTAAACACTCAAGCAAATCCCGCTTCTCCTCCAAAAATCCATGTCAACCTTGAAGAAAATGTAAATTCGTCGGCTTCTGATCCTCATAATGACAACTTGGAAGGATTTGTTGTCAAAGACGACACTAATGTCGAAGACTTAAAGTTAAAGTTAAAAACCATTCCAGTCGAAATAACCGACGAGTTTCAAGTCTCATCAAGGGGGCAACTTCCAATAGTGGAAGTAAAAGACCTAGATCCTCTAAACGTGATCGCTCGCCACGACGAGTATCCGAAAAAGAGATCGAAGTCCGCTCTCCGGACCAACATAAGTCGAAGCAATATATCGCAGACGTGGTAAAGCAAATCATGAAAGACAACATGCCTCTCTAGGATAGTGAAAGGAAATGGGACTTCTCCTTCGGCAAAAATCCATTCACAAAGAGGATCCTCAAAGTTGAATTCCCTAAAAAGTTCCCTCATCCTACTTTGCCTCCGTACAATGGGACCTCTGATCCGAATCACTTCCAATATAGATACGAATGGTATATGAATGCAGCCAAAGAAACTGACAAGATCAAATGCCTATGCTTCCCTCTTTATCAAGAAGGTGTCACATCATAATGGTTCACAAGACTGCCACCCAAATCCATTGACCGATTTGATGATTTGATTCTAAAATTCAAAGAGCAATTCAGGTTGCAAGCTACGAAGGCTAAGGACGTTATTTTTCTTACATCAATCAAGCAGAATCTAGGAGAATCTGTCAAAGCTTTCCTCAAAAGATTCAATATTGCTATATTCGAAGTAGGGAATCCTGAGCTCCGCATGATATTAATGTCTCTGATCGGCGCAATAGATGAGAACAACAAATTTGGTAAATGGATTAAAATGAAGGAGCCAAGCACGCTCGAGAAATTCTATAAAAAGGCCGAGAAATACATGAGATTGGACAATAATCCTGTGCCTCTTTAGATTATTGATGCTAACCATCCTCTAAAGCTTCTAAAAATGTGGCTACCCCGTATAATCAGAAGAATGCTCAATGTCTGAAGCGCGCCAATGACGGGAACGGCAACAGGGCTAATAAGAAGTCTCGCCTTTTCTACTCATCAGATTTGACGTCTTTGAATGACATATCTAAAAATATCTATCATGCAACAAAGAATTCTAAAGAGTATGCGGAGCCAAATCCGATAAGGATAAGCGACAAAGCAACAAACTCGGGAAAGTTCTGCAGATATCACAACCAGCCTAAGACTAATGAGTGCCGACACCTGAAGAACCTCATCTAGGAATTGAACAGGAGAAACAGGCTGCAACAATATGTGAAAAATTCGCAATCTTCAAACGCTGTTCCAATTCCCCAGGGCCAGTGGGCAACAAGCAACGAAGCTCTTGTTCAAACCATTCCAAGGCTGATTATCAATCGATAACCGTTGATGGTGCTCCAATTTCAATGGATCGGAATAAGAGATCAACATCGCCAGTGCTTTACTTCATGCTATATTTCCTACTTTAGTTCGTGCTTTACTTCATGTTTTAATTTCTGTTATATTCAAAGCTTCTCGTAAGCAGTCTGTAATAATCTGCAAGTGATGCACTGAACATTAGCTTTACGACTAAGAGCATATTTGTCTTAATGAATTTCTTACTTGCCAAATTATATGTAAAATCAAAACTTTCTTAAAAGATGATTTCATATTGCAGGCTATCTGTCGAGCGCTTGTTCCTGTCACATCGTGACCCCAACAACACTAGTTCAAGAGCCGAATGCTGTAAATATAAACATACACAAATGCAAAAATAGAAAAAGCACCACCTTGAAAGTGAATGGGAAAGTCGCGAAGATCCAAACAACGAACAAGTGCCATGGCAAACAAACACGAGAGCTATAACTTTTTTCGAAGGGGCACTTCCCTAAGTGAGGGGTTCAGAGCTTCAGTTCCTAAATTGGAACAGCCTGCCAAGTCAAGCATCCATCAAAGGGACTGATGGCCGCCACGTAAAACGATATAATAGCCACCCAATTCATTTGCATAGCATATGGAATCCCCAGATGGGAAGAATGAAAACCATTTGTGTAGCATCTGGAATCCCCATATGTGAAGAATGAAAACCAATTACGTAGCATCTGGAATCGCCAGATGTGAAGAATGAAAACCATTTGTGTAGCATCTAAAATATGAGATGCGAAGAATGAAAACCATTTGCGTAACATCTGAAATATCAGATGTGAAGAACGAAAACCATTTGTGTAGCATCTGAAATATCATATGTGAAGAATGAAAAACGTTTGCGTAACATCTGAAATATCAGATGTGAAGAATGAAAACCGTTTGCGTAACATCTAAAAATCAGATGTGAAGAATGTAAATCCATTTGCGTAGCATCTAAAATATCAGATGTAAAGAATGAAAAGTGTTTGCATAACATCCAAAATATTAGATGTGAAGAATGAAAACCATTTGCGTAGCATCTGAAATACAGATGTGAAGAATGAAAACCATTTGGGTAACATCTCAAAATATCAGATGTGAAGAATGAAACTGTTTGCATAACATCTGAAAATCCCAGATGTGAAGAATGATCAATCCATTTGCGTAACATATGAAAATCTCAGACGTGAAGAATGGTCAATCCGTTTGTGTAGCATCCGGAGTTCCAGATGTGAAGAATGTAATCCACTTGCATAGTGTCGAAATATATCAGATGCAACAAGTGTTAGTCCTTAACCAATTAACTTGCATATTGTTTGAAAATCTCAGGCACGACAATTGTTGGATTTTTAGCCTAAGCAGGGGTAGGAAATTAAAAATTCTTCCTATAATAAAGACTAATGAAGTCCTGCTTAAGAGGGGGCACAAATATATAAAAACTTCTCTAAGAAGAAGTACTAAACTAGCTAGTAAAGTCGGAATTCCTACTGTATTGACAAAGCTCAGGGTTTTCATGCAAGTTGGCAGGCTCAAATAGCTTATGTTGATAGAGTTAAAGCCTCTAGTACATCAACTATGATTAAGGAAACCCGAAAAACTGATCACACCACGCTTTAGGGACTCGTGACGACCCATGATACTGAGGCAGTACAATCACATAAGAGTTGAATAATACCCAGGAAAATACCACTAGCCCATCACAATAGAGCAACAAGTCAAAACCAATGCATTTGGTTTAATTTTCTCTTAAAAATGGATCATTTGGGAAATTCAGCAAAATCGATATGCTCGATGCGTCAATCAAATTCATTGCACAATTAAAGATCAACTCGAGGAAATCCAATTGGAATTCGTAACTCAAAGGCTCCCTCATCTGCAAAGCTTCGGTTGAACAATAATCATGCACAGGGGAAGTCGTTGTGAAACAAAGATTCAAAATTTTCATATATCCTAGGATAATCCATAGTGTCGAAGAAAATTCAAATTCATAATTCTGAATCCATCCAAAGGCTGAAATCGCTCTGGCCTCAGAAACTCAAATTGAAGTCCCAATCTAAACAGAACAATTCGAAGACCGCATTTCTCACAAGCAAAAAATACAAGCTTCGAGGGGCAAATGTTAACCCTGTTATACAAGCATATTCCAAGAAAAATAAGAAACCTCTCGTTGGCATTTAATCATACACAACATCTGCATGGACTGTTCATGGGAACACATCAACATCCTCTCAGCTCGCATCAGCAAATTTGGGTCGAGCATTTCCACTTCAACATGGGGTCGAACAGAGCACCATGCAGGCAGGTCGACCAGCCTTTTCAGTGGACGGTTGAGCATCATACAGTGGATCGAGCACCATAAAGAGGCCACTGGGTTGAGCACCACTGAGAAGCCGATGGGTCGAGCACCATGCTGATGAACCAAGGGTTGGGCACAATTTCTTTTATAAAGTAAGTAATCACATGAAAGAAGGAGTGAAAGAAGTGTGATTCTTGAACCCCAACTCGAACAGTAGCCTGCAAAAAAAAAGGGAATGGAAGGATAAAGTATACACGGCAACGTAATGAGGAAAAGATGGCTCCAGTATAAATTGGGAATGTAAAAGCAATGGCAAAGTTGTAATATAGGAGTACAGTCACTCAAATGGAAATGAGTCGTGCATATTTTCCAAAGGGATCATTCATGCGTTGTCTCTACCGGGTTGCTCGTTCATGGGAAAACAAGAGTCGGATGCACATTTGTTTAAGGTCGGACATGCATCTAGGGTCGGGAGCACCAGTTGTACACAACTGGCTCCAACTGTCCAGTGGCAGTTCCGTAAATATATTAGCGAATGACCCACGCCCGGTACACAATAATTACAGAATTGCAACCTAGTCCAAACTTCTCCTATAAATACCCCATATCGCCACATTTCAAGGGACCGATCTAAGCCACCCCAAAGGGATGTCGTTTTTGTTTTCCACCATTCTAAAGTTTCTCAACCTCCATTAATGGCTTCCTAAGCTTGCTCCATCTTCCTCCAACAACATAAAGATCAAATCACATCTATTTTCCATCCGAAATCACTCTAACTCAATTCTAGTGATCTCCAACCACATTAATCTTCTCCAAAAGTCCGGATCTACCATGAACTTCATTATCGAATTAAAGAAAAGCATCTAAGCGCATAAGCAATTGAAGTTCTGTAAGGTAGCTTTCACAATCCGCGAGATCCAATCAATTCCTCCACGAATTAAAGTGAGATCTAAAGCTAAAAGAGAACAAAAGTAGACAATCATTGTAAAGAGAGTGAGCAAATGATATAAATGAGATGTATGAGATGATAAACTTTGTAAATCTCTCCATGATAGCGAAAATCTTTGCCAAAGTAGACGTACATCTTTCCTAGATCGAACCACTATAAAAAATGCTTGTCTTTTTTACTTACTTTTTCCTACTTATTTTGCGATTGTGGCTCCTTTTAATTTCTAACCAAATTGGTGAAGTACGATTTACGTACCTTTGGTGTTGAGATCCAATTTTGGTTTTAACACTTGCAACCTGGCCACACATGAACGCCCACTCATTTAGCTTGAGTGTAGCGAATGTATTATCACCCGATGGTTTTAAGGGCCCACCATCCATCCGCGGATATATAGAATCGAAAGAAGAAAAAATAAGAGATTTCTCTAGATTGATGATAATACACCCTGCTTGGAAATGAACGACCTAGCCATGCTGCCTGCCCGATTTTTGTCATTTCCCAATTGATGAGGCTTGAGGTCACGTTAATCTTTTTAGAACATCACATAATCATTTACTTTGAATGCCACATCATCAGATCCATCAAATTACCAATTGATATCCACAAATATACACTGGGTGTTAAGCAAGAGAATTTCTCCGCCACCAAACTTGGTATATTTATAAAAATCAATGTATTTGACCATCACGAAATACTTTGTCAGACATTCGTCCATATAAGTAATCCAGGAAGAGGATAAACCGAAGGCACCATCCTACCGCATCCTTATATAGAATCACCAAAAAGATCAGTAGCAAGTAGTCCTTGCAGTCCGTAAATTCCAACCATGACAGAACCACAGTGTATCTCTTTTATGGGGGTAACCCAGAGATTATAAACAGTTCTTCTATTTCATGAAGATCTACAGTCTTCAATGCTCCGTATTTATTTGCCACAAGTTAGTTTCGTACGCAACATTGTTTTGAAGTTGTTTTCGGTCTAGTTCCCATCCGGGTCTCTTCGAAACAAACGTCAAAATGTCCAATAGAATATTTCATTGATAGTCGGGTTTTTAACTATCAATTCACAATAGTATTGTTTAGTACACTGGCAACTCAGACCCTTTGAGAAAAATCATTCATTTCGACCATTATATCGATTTGATATTGTTACAGTATCATAAAACCTTTTCATTTCCTTTACCTTGGAAATATTACTTTATATTCTTCAAATTCCCCTTTTACTTCACTTCAGAAAATATAAATATATTATCCGCTTAACGGTATAACTCCAATTATAAATTCTTATACGGCATAACCATTATCAAGCGACATTTATTTATTATATAACCCAATTGGTCTTATTTAACTCTTAGACCTCAAAGATACTCCCAATTCAGATCATTATGGAAATATATAATTTAAATTCAAATATTTACTTGTGCTTCACATTCAACAAAACCTTTTATTTGTTTCTTTAGAAAACATCGTTGTGTACTTATTACTCGGAAGAAACGTGTTCCAAACCATAATATCTCATTACGCTTCATACCTCGGCCGAACAGTGTTAAATTATACAATGTTTACTTTAAAACTCAATAGTTTAATTATATTTTAAAATCTTACAAATGTTGCGATGTAATAAGCTAATCTCAAATCCTTTACCATTACAAACTAATACCATCACTCGATAATAGTGAAGCCGTTCAAGTTGGGGTATTATAATTACCTCTCAGACCTTGATCGACAACGTTCTTATCTTAAGATAATTACCAGATATTTTAATTCCTTTCTACTTAATTTGTTAATTAAGTAAATTCTCTTTCTAGACAAATCTTATTTATTTTTAAATATCCTTTATATCATTATCCTTAATCTTCTTATACAACTGCATTTACAACCTGGATTTAATTACAATTATCCACTTACTAATATTTTACTCAAAACTATTTAACATATTATAAAACTAAATTTGGATTCCATCACTAAATCCATTACCAGAATTTTTATACCAACCCATTAATAAATCTTTTGAAATTCGATTTCATTTACATTCACTTTTCTTAACTAGGAAAATCTAATAAAAATCTTCATATTAGCTTACAAAACTTTATATAAACCTTTATTTAAAATTCTTTTATAAAAAAAATTCAAATACATTGATTAAAGTTAAAAAAAATATTTTCTAATTTAAAATTCTCCCAATTTTACCAACGACCAAGTGATGTCTTAAAAACAATGAATTTTAGGCCATCGGCTGTCAATGACTTAATCAATACTGTTTATTGATTAAAAACATAGCAATCATTGAATATAAGTTCAATGATTAACATCCATTCAACCGTCAACATCCAAACATGTTATAATCTCATTTGGGATAAACAATTAATGTGTGAATAATATGAACGATCAATATATACAATTAATTTGAGGAATCCGGTCGGAATCCTCCAACTTATTGTTTCCTACATCACAAGTCATAATACAATTTTATAACAAACAATGGACAATAATTTAAACTAACAAATCCAACGATTAACAAACAATATGCAATCACGACATCCAATCAACCAATTAATAGTGAATTACAGTTATGTGAATTTAGCACATAATAGAATTCTAGAAAAGTGTGAGAGTTAACTAGTCATTTTTTAGATTGGACGACTCGCGCCATTTCGTATAATTTTAAACAAGCATTTAAAATTAGACAAAACTCCAATTTGATTTGAGTGCTTCCAAACCAGCTCCGTCGCGTAGATCACATTCACACGATTTCAACATCTCTGGTTTCGTTCACTTCTGTTATCACACGACAAAGTTATACATGTTATAATATCGTGTATACATTATGTAATTTGAACACAATTAACTAATTTTTAAATAAGCATATAACTAATCTTACTTGTGATTTACTCTCTGTCACGTTTAGCGGCTTCTTCTGTTCATTTGAAAATGCAACTGTCATTGTGCGTTGATCCGTTTCTTGATGTACACCCCTTTATACTAACACAACACTTAACCTATCAACTAGGTGTCCTTGTTCCATCGTCACAAAAGCACTAGAACTGGCCCAAGGATGGTTAACGCATTGCTAAATGCAGGGTTCACATCAACCGGTTGTCCTGAACGAACAAGAACCCAATATAGCCTTAAACAGACTTCTGTTATCCTCTTTATATTTGTATATATTGTTTTTTTTCAAAGACCTAAAAGGCCCAGTCCAAAACATCAATCAACCTCTCCTCCTGTATTTCCTTACATCGAAAACTATTGTAATAACCCACGTAGACACCTTCTTCTACCCCACATAAACACTTCTTATCCTGCTATGCAAGTTGCTCTAGAACCCAAAAGAATGCCTAACACACCCATGCAGTTTCCTACTGCTACCACGCCACCTGAACGTAACCGGGCTACCCATTTTGGTTTCTCCTGCAAATACCCTTCCAGGTTTAAACTAAAACTCCTTCCCATATTTTCCATAACCTGAACGACGTGGCGTCTCAGCCAATCCACGTCATCGATCCCGTACAAGCATAAACCCCATCCAGCTCTGTAGAAAATGTGACTAGCCACCCTCCCAAACACCCAACGCCGATCCTATGACACCCACCTACACCTACTGCTACGGCTGCCGCCATGAGGACCCGTGCCTCCATATCTTCCAAAATCACGACAACGACCATCCTTTGATTGTGAGCCGCTCCTTCCAATCGCGACCTCGAATAGACACTCGATGATCCCAACTGCTGTGGGAGTTCGGCCAAATGAAACTGATCGCAGTAGTTTCCACAACAAATCAAACGGTTTTCATTTTGTATTTGTATGCTTTTTGAAAGATCTGATCGTTTTCCTTGTATTTGGCTTGTTTATTTTAAACTTCCATGTTTATTTATTTGTGGAGAAAAGCTTGATTTCCTGTGTGGAAGAAGGAGATAACACCGCTTTATATAGAAGGGGAAAGAAATGTCGTTTTCAGATGCTGTTTACAATAACAGATGCATGAAAAACCATTTCCGTTGATATATTCTTTTTTTATTTGTTTTCTTACTTCAAAATTTAGGCCGTTGATAAGAAAAGGGATGGAAGATGCATGTACAATTTTAGGAATTAAGGTGGGGGGAATCAGTAATAGGGTTTGACATTCTTTGCTTAGGTCTACGCATTTTACCTTAAAAGCCAGCTGAAATAAATTATAGATCGGCGCATGTCTGATATTTTTATCTTGTTTATATTTTTGTTTGACGAGACTGACGATCTTTATTTTAAGCTAAAGATAATCTTGTTCATACCCATCGTCGATTTTAATTGATGTTTGTATGTTTCTGTGAGCACACAAGAACCCCGTTCGTGGTTAAAATGGGACCTCATTGTACAATTCGACATTTCAGATCGGTTGAAACTTGTTTCGTCGAATTCCAAGTTTGTTTGCTTAAATGGTGCTTGTTTAAGATTAAACGTTCAATTAATTTATATCCAATTTTGCTACGCTCACAAAATAACTCCAATTTGTGCAAAATTTGAAATCTACCAATAATTAGCTGTTACGATCTTAATAAAATTTGTTTCGTTGAGAACGAATGTTGTTTGGAAAAAGTCGCTTTTTAAGGTTCCATTTGAAATTAAAATAAATCGATTTTTAAAATACCTCAATATAATAATATTAGAATACTATAATCAGCCATAGCCGTGCAGAATTTCATATACTTTCCAAATAAAATACTCTAGGGAGAGTTTCAAACTAAATCGATATTCAATAAAATAGAAACCCTTTATTTTTATATAATGAAACATTATAATTTATAAACGAATTCCATAGCAACTATTTGAAATTTTGATTTAGACGTAAACCAAAATCTACAAGATGAAAACTCGATTTTTCTTCTCATTAGAAAAATATGTCGAATATACTCGGACGTTTCTTATTTCAAAAAAAATGTGACTTAAACTGGATCATATATAACCATTTAAAGTTCATAACGTTATATTACGAACTACCGCACCGCTGCAGCTCGTTTTATAATTAAATTATAAATTAAACGCCCAAATATCATTTAATAAACGAAATCTTAATAAAATTAAATATAAACTTAAGTAAATACCCTTATATTACCAAATCACATAATATTGCAAATTCAGCCAATTTCAACTATTTCAAAATTAAATTATTATTTTATTATTTGAACAAATAAAATATTCAAAAAATTAATAAATTCAAGCCATTTGAAATTCAAATAACCATTTTAAACAAATTTTAAATATTAAATCAAATGGTTAATAATCTAGGTCGTTACATTCCTTCTCCATAAAAGAATTTCGTCCCTGAAATTACTAAGGAAGGAAAAATGCTACAAACCCAAAATATATTTAAATTAAAATCTTCGGTTCACTTTCTGAATTAATCCAATATAAAAACCATTTAATTACTATAGAAAACAAATTCCAGAAATTCCTAAAAATATTTGAAATTTATCTAACACTATAAATTTTGGAAAAAATTTGGCAGAGTCTCACCTATATAAAGGGGCTTCTGTAATATCGTAGGAACAAAAATAAATCCATCGACCCAAACGGTCGGAAATTCCAATTCAAACCCCAATCAAAAATCAAAAATTTATATTTTGTGTAGGTGTACCATTTTACGAGCGTTGTTACGCGACCAGCAATAAACTATTCTCTAGTTTGCTCAATTAATATACAGCTCTAATCAGCTTCAGAATTCAATCAATATTAGATAAATTTGGCCTGCACCTGTTCTTAACTCCATTGAACTTCATTAGTTTCAAAACCGTGTTAGTTAAATTTAACCATTCAAGTCATCCATTCTAAATTATTTTACACACCATTCAATAATCATTCCTTATCAACTCATTAGATACATCAATCCATTCTTATATACTCAATTTAGGTTCATCATATTTGAATTTACCTTGATAAGTTCAGTTCATTCATATTTAACTGGGTACAATCAAGCTTATCCAACTTTAAATTCATACCCGTGCAATCATTCTCAACTATATAACCAAACTGATTTCCAAACATTCCATTCCAATTCATTAGAATTCAAGTATTTCTATTCCCAACTCAAGTAAAATTTTTACTGACTTAATATAATTTTTAAAAGATTCAAGTCCAATTATAACTTTTTTAATTTATTTTTATTTAACACAAGTTAAAGTAAATATTCTTATTCACATTTGAAATTCTCACCTGGTTAAATCTTTTGAATTTCATAATCAAACTCATTCAAATCACCCAATCAAGCCAATACAAGCTTTAAATAATCATATCAACAATTTGAGAGAATTACTTACTTTTTCTATAAAAATATGATTCGGGTAAAATTATTTCATTTACCCTCTTTACAAAATAATTTAAAGCTAATTTTAGATTCAAATTACAAATATGCGCTCTTATATATACGCTAAAACTCAATCTAAGGTATTACCAACCCTATCTCTATTGAGTTACGCCACAGAGCTAAGGTTATTTCTAAACCAATAGCTCTGTTACCAACTGTAAAAGCTCGTAAATCGGTATCCTTTGAGCTAACGAATTACAACCTACGTCCAACCCCAATTACACGAAATTACGAATCTTTAACAGAAAGAATTTAGAGGATGAGAAGAAAGAAAGAAATAATAGAATATAAGAAAGAAGAAGAACATCAGAATCTCATAGCGGAACGAATAAAATATAATATCAAATCTCTTTACAAAAAGAAACTGTATATACATACCAATCATCAGAGTATTTCTTATATCAAACACAGCAGAAATAAACTATAAATAACTAACGGTGAAGCCTCCTGCTTACAACTCCAGAAAATCCAGCTAAACCTAAGCTGGAAATATACTCGGTCTGACCCAAGCACATTTGAAGCAAAGCAAAATTCACCCGGATCAGTCTATAATACTTTTTAGCGATAAATTCACAACAAACAACTTGATTAACTTTAGAAATCTATTATAAAAGAAAGGATAATAGTAAGACCAGCCCACACATAAACACGGACAATTTTTACCTTACTATAACCCAAAACATTTTTTATATATCAAAATCCAGTGATATTATAAAAGTGTCTATCAAAACACAAATAAATAACCATCTAGCAGAACGCTTGCAACTCACGCTCTACATATTCAATATGAAATCAAAAACAGCAAGGAGCTTATTAGATTATGGATTCCAACTAAGACAAGGTATGGGACCACCTTCCGATCAGTGTACTCTAGAGGGAATACACTGGGGTTCAATAAGAACTTCTTGCAACCGGGCCATACATGACCGCCCACTCATTTAGCTTGAGTGTAAGGAATACATTATCACCCGATGGTTTTAAGGGCCCACCATTTATCCATGGAGATACAGAATCGAAAGAAGAACAAATAAGAAATTTCCCTAGATTGATGATAATATACAGCCTGCTTGGGAATGACAGACCTAGCCATACTGCCTGCCCAATTTTTGTAATTTCCCAGTTGATGGGGCTTGATGTCATGATAATCTTTTCAGAACATAACATGATTATTTACTTTGAATTCCATATCGTCGGATCCATCAAATCACTAATTGACTTTTCCTCCACCAAACTTGGTATATTTATAAAAATCAATGTACGTAACCCTCAGAAAATACTCTATCAGACATTCGTCCATACAAGTCATCCAGGAACAAGATGAACCAAAGGCACCCTTCTACGACATCCTTATATAGTAATCACCGCAAGGATCGGCAGCGAGTAGTCCTTGCAATTCGTAAATTCCAATCAGGACAGAACCATAGTGTATCTCTTTTATGGAAGCGACCCAGCGATTATAAGAAATTCTTCCGTTCAATGAAGATCTACGGTCTTCAATACTCCAACTTTATTTGCTGCAAGTTAGTTTTGTGCGCAACGTTGGTTCGAAGTGGTTTTCGGTCTAGTTCTCGTCCCAGTCTCTTTGAAATAACACGTCAAATGGTCCAATAGAATATTTCATTGATAGTCGGGTTTTTAATTGTCAATTCACAATAGTATTGTTAAGTACACCGGCAGCTCAGACCCTTTGAGAAAAACCATTCATTTCGACCATTATATCGATCTGATATTGTTATAGTATCATAAAACCATTTCATTTCCTTTACCTCGGAAATATTACTTTAAATTCTTCAAAATTCCCGTTTACTTCACTTCAGAAAATATCAATATATTATCCGCTTAATGGTATAACTCCAATTATAAATTCTTATATGGCCAAACCAACGTCAAGCGATGTTTGTTTATTATATAACCCAGTTGGTCTTATTACACTCTTAGACTTCAAAGATTCTTCCAATTCAGATCATTATGGAAATATATAATTTAAATTCAAATATTTACATTTGCTTCACATTCAACAAAACCCTTTTTTTCATTTCTTAAAAGTTTATACTTATTGTTAGTATGTTTTTCGCAACTGGCTTTACCGATTGTAGAAAAATACAATAACTGCAAGTTGCAAAAACAGTTGCTAAAAATATTTATTCGCAACTGGCTAGGATGCGCAGTTGCTAAAAGTATGTTTTTGCAATAGGAAGAGAAGCGTAATTGCTAAAAATATGCTTTTCGCAACAGACAGAAAAGGCCTGTTGCTAAATCTTATCTATTGCAACTGCTATAATCGGTCTGTTGCTAAATATCATTTATTGCAACTGTAACTTATCGCCTGTTGCAAATACCTAGTTGCAATAGGGTATTTTACTTGTAGTGTGCATTATTTCGTATAATTCTAAACAAGCATTTAAAATTATATGAAACTGCAATTGGCTTCTAGTGATTCCAGATCGGCTCCATTGCATAGATCACGTTCATGCGATTTCAACGTCTTTGGTTTGGTTTACTTTTGTTATCACACGAAAAAGTTATACAGGTTATAATATCATATATATATATATATATATATATATCATATAATTTGAACGCACTTAACTAATTTTTAAATTAGCATATAACTAATCTTACTTGTGATTTACTCCCAGTCTAGGGCTGCACAAAGTATGGGTTGGATCGGGTTAGACCAAATACATCATCCGACCCGCATAGGTAAGGGTTTAAGGTAGTTCAACCCGTATCCGACCCTATATGAGGTTGGATATGGGTTGGGTTGAAGTATGGGTTGGGTCGGGTTTAGTAGGGTTGGGTTGGGTTGCTTGAATATATAAAAAAATGAGAACATAAGGGAATTTTTTTTAAAAAATAATGTTAAAATATTTAGCATAATATATTCAATTTTAGCTAGCATAATACATTTAAAATAACTGATTCATTATAAGACATATTTTATTAAAATTACATTGTAAAACACATCATAATGAATTAATTTATTACATAGTAGAACAAGTGTTTCATTTTAAAATACATTAAAATGCTCACTAAAATACATTTGCCAAATTCTATCTAATTTGGATTGGCATGAAATATTCTTTTTGTATATATACTATATAATACATGAACATTATTTTAGGATTATACTATTCTAATTTTAAATGGGCTGATATTAAATAGTTTTTCAATATAGGATCTGGTTGGGTTAATATAAGGTTGGGTTGAACAAAATATCAAACTCGACCCGTATATTGTAACGACCCGGATTTTGAGCGACTTTGGTTATCGACGTAAGCCCGACGTCGATAACCAAAACATCGAAAAATCCCGGTAATTAATGAAAGAAATTAGAAGGTGAGAATAGATAAGATAGAAACTTAGAATAGAAGAAGAAGAAGAACATCATCATCAGAGTAAACGTGAATCTCACAGCGGAACGAATAAAATATAACATAACATATCTTTGAAATAACATCAGTATATGTATACAATAACACTTATCAGAGTACAACACTTACAACAACAGCGGAAATAATAATAGCTATAGAATCCTGAAGCCTCCTGCTCCAAGCTCTCCAAGTGTATCTGTAAAATCCCGACTACTTGACTGCCCGTACAAATTTAGGCACCCAAGAGTTTAGGGAAAACAACAAAAATAAAACTCCGGGTCAGTCATGGGACTGGTATGAGTAAAACAATTTAATACTTGATTTAATAAAGGATATCTCACAAGACCACGCCGCATAACGGAACGGGTTTTTCCCTTATGAGAATCCAAACAACTTTTCAAAGAAATATCATTCTGATATTATAATAATGTCTAAGTACAAATAAATGTCAATCTAGCAGAAACGCTTGCATCTCACGTTACTACATATATAATATACAATCAAAATCGCAAGCACGTATTGGATGATTGGATTTCCAACTATGACAAGGTATGGAACCACCTTCCGATCAGTGTACTCTAGGAACGATACACTGGAGTTCAACAAGAACATCTTGCAACTCAGCCACACATGACCGACCACTCATTTCGCTTGAGTGTATCGAATGTAAATCACCAACGGTTGGGATCAGCAACCGTTCCCGTATATATATGGGACAGCATTGATAGATTTAAGAAACAAATGAATATTCACTAGATAGGTGATTATACACCCTACTTCGGTGCGACCGACTTAGCCATGCTGCCTGCCCGATTTCTGTCATTTACCGGTTGATGAGGCTAGAAGCTACGTTTTATCATTACATCAGATTCACTTCGAATGCCACATTGTCAAATCCATCGAAATCACTAGTTGACGTTTACAACAGTACATTACGTGTCAGCTAAAAGAAGTTTCCTTCTCCGCTTCCACTCTTGGTACGGTTGAAGAAATCAATGTACGTGACCTTTCTGGAAATACTCTGTCAGACATCCATCTTCATTCACTTAGAATGTCACATCGTCATACCCGCCAAATCACAAATTGACTTATCCAAAAATAACACGGGTATACAGCTAAGAGAAACGAATTCCTCCGCCACCAAACGTGAATACGTTTGAACAGATCAACTTACGCGATCCATTGGATATACTCTGTTAGACCTTCGTCCATACAAGTTGTCCTGGGACTGGACAAACCGAAGGCACTATTCTGTAAACAGGATAGCCCTTGCATTTTACTCCGTCTTCAATTATCTTTGGCATATATGATTCGCAACGCTTATGCCAATACAGAGTGGTTCTATGGATAATAATCCAACCGGTCTCTCCATATTAACAACGTTAAAATGGTCAAAACTTCGATAGTCTGTGATTTAACTATCAAATGAAAACATGTCCGTGTACAAACAACGATCTAAATTCCAAATGGAATGTCAATCGATCAATCATCCTGTATATCTATACATATTTCCTTATTTTCTATATTTAGAAAATATTTGTTATCAACGTTGGAAAACATTTCCATTGTTTATTTACGTATCACTATCCTTCCACAACTATCAGACTCTAACTATAAACTAACAAGAGAACAACTTCCTAAGTATAAACCCCAAAGGCCGAAACCAACATCAGATCGATACCCAGGAAATCATTCAACTTATTAATCTCTAGTCAGATTCTAATTTTGCTTAACTTTATATTCTTTAACTCCATTCGCTCAACTCTAGATCGCAGCGATCACAATGGTTACGCCTGATTCCCTCAGGAAACATCCGAACGCCGTAGGCTATTTACAGCCCTGCGAATTACGCTAGCAGTCGTGATAAATGGCAACTTATCCTGAATAACTATGTTTGTTTTAACTCTAACTGGTTTTACTTGGTTCGACTAACTCAATTTATTTACTCGACTGACTAATTCAACTCGATTACCCTAACTTGATTTACTTATCTCGATTAACTGAACTAATCACTTTGATTAACTCGACTAATTCACTTTGGTTAACTTAACCAATTCACTTAACTAATTCACTTAGTTTAACCTAACTATTCACTTAACTCCCGTCGAATAAACTATATTCGATAACTCCTCTAACTCTATTCGAATAAACTATATTCGATTAACTCCTTTGATTTAACTCTAATCGATTAACTCCCTTCGATGAACTAACATCGATACTCCTTTCGATTACCATATTCGATTTACTTTATACACTTTATAAAGATTTCCTTTTTAACAACGTTTTATTCATTTGAAAAGATTTACTTTTAAATAACGGTTCTACACTTTAAAAATGATTTCCCTTTTATAACGTTTCCATTTCAATTCTATTTGTAAATGGTTTAAAAATATTCCCTTTTCAAATTTATTCTTAAAATATTCTAACTCCTTAAATTCTCGGGAAAATTCGCCATAACCTCCTTTGTAACGGGAGCATCGGGAAAATCCCCAAACTCGCCACACAGGCCTTTCCATTCAAAAAGAAATGCTTTGAATTTATTTCCTTTTCAAATATCTCCTATTTATAAATATTCCAATTTATAAACATTTCTTATTTATAAATATTCCACTTTATAAATATCTCTTATTTATAAATATCCCATTTTATAAATATTCTATTTTCAATATCACTTTGAAAATCTCCTTATCAACATCCCGTATGTTATGGTATTCAATCATATCAAATCACGATGTCTAATCTCGTCCATACACACCCAATCAACAACAGGTTATAATTTACATCATATATTAAAATATATGAAAAACAATAAAATAACTGTTGAGGAATCCAGTCGGATTCCTCCAACCTGTTTCCCTGCATCACAGATGTTAGACAATATAGATAACATCACTTTCAGTTCCATATGATATATTCTGTTAAACAGAATCAATATAGAAATTTAACTAACTGACTAGCAGTTCAATCAAACAATCAACACACAGTCAAACAGACAATTTTAACAGTTCTAACAATACAACATGAAATTATAAACTGTTCAGAGTTGGTGAGTTTTACTCACATTGGCAGTTCATCGTTAAAGAACGATAAACTGTTATTTGATTTGAATCAAACAATTTATTTTTCCATAAATTCAAACGAGCTCCATTCCACTTCCGGTCTGTTCCATAGGGTAGTGTCCGTCCATACGATCCCATCGGATCTTGTTTCGTCCGATTCCGATAAAGTATGAATAAGATATTGGAGTTATTAGTCAATACACTATTTTAGATTTTCAAAAATAAAAACTAAGTTATTAATTCATGGCCTTCACCTTTTAACTCGCCAGCCCACTAAAGCCCAAGCCCACCACGTTTAATACCCGTCTTCCCCATCCTCCTTTTCCTCCTACGCGGCTTCAGTTACACAACACAGCCATTACCACCTCCTTCATTCGGTCCTTCCTCCCTCTACACCTTGCCGTTCGAAAATCTGAATCCACCATTACACTTCTCGTCCAAGCCTCTTCCCGACCATCCCCATTTCACCTAACTCGAGTTTGCCAGGATGCCCTCGTCACCAAGTACCAGCGACCAAAACCAACCACCGAACACCCCCAGTTCATCACAAACGAACCCTATCTCAACCGCAAACTCAATTCCGAACTCAAATACAAACATCGATGCCCTAATTTTTCACAATCCCTAACCCTAGTGCTCGCTGGAAAAATCCACCGTGAAAAAGAATGCGTCGAACTGGGCTATAAGGGTATCGGCTCAAAGAGAATTGAAGCAGGGATCGAATCGTATATATATAATGATTTTAGGATTTTTCATTTGTTTGTTTGGATTTTTGCTCTCTCTCTTTTGCTTTTCTGGTAACTGAAAAAGTTACGGCGCCCTTTAGAACTGAAATTAGGTCTTAAGGGAATTGTAAGGGGGTATATATAGGGGCATAAATATCTAGATATTTTAAATATTAATATTTTAATAATTTATTTAATCTTTTATATTTATTTCTGACTTCTAAAAATCTGTGTGATCACACACGATGCCCAAAAATCACGAAACCGGACATGTAGCTAGAGTTCGACATTACGGTCCCAACGAAACTGGTTTCGTCGAATTCCGATTCCGTATGCTCACACAGCGTATTTTTAACTGTCGAAATACTGACTGTTTTTCACTCTAAAAATCGGTACGGCCACACAGGGACTCTAAAAATCACCAAACTTGGAATCTAACAATAATTTGACATTGCGGATCCAACAAAATTAGTTTCGTCAAATTCCGACTTCGTTTGCAAAAGTGGCTATTTTTAACGCTCTAGATAACCTATTTAAATATATAAATATATTTAAATAAATTAAATTAAATATTTAAAATTAAATATTATCGTATATCTTCACATATGATATCGTACAGCTCCAGAATATCATATCAGAATATACAGTTTGATATTTCAGATTCCAGATTATCCCGATATTCAGTTTATATCGAAAATCCTTTTATAACGTAAATAAAGCGTCGCAAATTATAAAGGAATTCTACAGCGACTTTTCTGAAATTTGATTTGGACGTACATCAAAATCTACACGACGAAATCCCGATTTTTCTCTTCCACTAGAAAGTTATACTCCACCAGCTCCACACGTTTCTTGTTTCACAGCAATCCGGCTTAAAACGAATCCTGTACATTCAGTTGAAGTTCAAATCGCCAAATAGCGAACTGCAGCGCCATTTCGAGCTCGTTTATAAATATATTATAAACTATACATTCAACTGTCGTCGATTCAATATAATCGTTATTATATTTCAAATTGAAACTCCACCAAATCTCGTATGCTATTCAATTCACATGATATTGTGAATTTCACTATTTCCGACTATTTCGATATTATAATATATTATTATATTATAATTATTAATTAAATATTCAATATAATTTAATTAAACGATCATTAACTTCTCTAAATCACCAATTATATAATTAAATAAATTAATTATATATCTCAAAAAAATGCGGGTCATTACATTCTTCCCCACTTAAAATAATTTCGTCCTCGAAATTGCTAAGGTAGTGGACGACCCTATCTATTGGAATTCCTAAGATTTGTTTACCCCTTCTTTATGATTTTAACTGAACCAATTAATATTGATTAAAATATTTATTCATTCCGACTAACTAAAATTTTCAAAAATTCTGAGAATTTTCTAACACTTTAAATTTTCGGAAAATTTCGCCAGCACCTCCTTTGTACTGGTCAATAGCTCAAATTCCAACTCGCCTCTCTGGGCCTTCTTCAATCCAAAAGAAAATCAAACAGCCAAGCGGCTTGCCAAATCGGCTCATAAATTCCAAACTCGTATAGAATATAAACTTGTACCTTTTTGTCGGGCATATCGTTGTATCCCTGCTATTTGTTACCACTTCTGCATATAACAATGCATTACCAACTTGATCTTAAATCAGTTCATTCTCAAAACCAAATCATTAGCTTATACCTAAGTCGGATTCTATTTCAACTCGAGTTCCATTCTCGATTTCAACTCTTAACTCATCAATTCAATTCTACCCTAGATTATTCTATAATCAATCAAGTTTTATTTAACTTGGTTCAAGTTAAATTCCAATTTATTTATTCAATTTTTACCATCTCAATCTCATTAACTTCATAAGTTAAATTCTAATTCCATAACTTAAATCCCTGGGTTTCTTTCAAATCAATTTGGAATCATAATACCAATTCAAAACATTTGAATTTTCTAAACCATTTGTTTTCTCAAAACAAATTTAAAAACAAAATCTTCGGTAGTAATCCGTCACTAAGAACTCGAAAATCACACCGATGATACTGCGCAGTCATCATCGGAATTATTTTCCAGCGACCCAAGTGATTTCAATACTATATTATTTCAAAACCCTTACTGAATACATCCATTTTGAAAACATCTCAAAATCTCCCAGGAACTTAAAATTTCCTTATTTTAATTCCAAATTTGATTTAAATTCATATTTAATTCATCTTATTTCATATACTTTACTTATATGATTCTGATTGGTCATATATAACCATTTCACATTTTATAATCTTATCAGATTAAAATCACTACCAACACATCCTATATATGATAATATATCACATATCCATACTGTGTCGGTCCATCGTATTCAAGTGTTTATGTACTCCTACCGATACAGTGGATCAAACTGATCGACCAGAACTCATAAACAACTCAGCCAATGAATCTCCACAATATAAAACCATTTTTATATCAAATACAAATACGCACTCGTATATATACACTCAAACTCAATCTAGGGTGTTACTAACCCTATCTCTACCGAGTCACGCCACAGAGCCAAGTAATTCTTAACTTAAGCTCTGATACCAACTGTAATGACCCGGATTTTGAGCGACTTTGGTTATCGACGTAAGCCCGACGTCGATAACCAAAACATCGAAAAATCCCGGTAATTAATGAAAGAAATTAGAAGGTGAGAATAGATAAGATAGAAACTTAGAATAGAAGAAGAAGAAGAACATCATCATCAGAGTAAACGCGAATCTCACAGCGGAACGAATAAAATATAACATAACATATCTTTGAAATAACATCAGTATATGTATACAATAACACTTATCAGAGTACAACACTTACAACAACAGCGGAAATAATAATAGCTATAGAATCCTGAAGCCTCCTACTCCAAGCTCTCCAAGTGTATCTGTAAAATCCCGACTACTTGACTGCCCGTACAAATTTAGGCACCCAAGAGTTTAGGGAAAACAACAAAAATAAAACTCCGGGTCAGTCATGGGACTGGTATGAGTAAAACAATTTAATACTTGATTTAATAAAGGATATCTCACAAGACCACGCCGCATAACGGAACGGGTTTTTCCCTTATGAGAATCCAAACAACTTTTCAAAGAAATATCATTCTGATATTATAATAATGTCTAAGTACAAATAAATGTCAATCTAGCAGAAACGCTTGCATCTCACGTTACTACATATATAATATACAATCAAAATCGCAAGCACGTATTGGATGATTGGATTTCCAACTATGACAAGGTATGGAACCACCTTCCGATCAGTGTACTCTAGGAACGATACACTGGAGTTCAACAAGAACATCTTGCAACTCAGCCACACATGACCGACCACTCATTTCGCTTGAGTGTATCGAATGTAAATCACCAACGGTTGGGATCAGCAACCGTTCCCGTATATATATGGGACAGCATTGATAGATTTAAGAAACAAATGAATATTCTCTAGATAGGTGATTATACACCCTACTTCGGTGCGACCGACTTAGCCATGCTGCCTGCCCGATTTCTGTCATTTACCGGTTGATGAGGCTAGAAGCTACGTTTTATCATTACATCAGATTCACTTCGAATGCCACATTGTCAAATCCATCGAAATCACTAGTTGACGTTTACAACAGTACATTACGTGTCAGCTAAAAGAAGTTTCCTTCTCCGCTTCCACTCTTGGTACGGTTGAAGAAATCAATGTACGTGACCTTTCTGGAAATACTCTGTCAGACATCCATCTTCATTCACTTAGAATGTCACATCGTCATACCCGCCAAATCACAAATTGACTTATCCAAAAATAACACGGGTATACAGCTAAGAGAAACGAATTCCTCCGCCACCAAACGTGAATACGTTTGAACAGATCAACTTACGCGATCCATTGGATATACTCTGTTAGACCTTCGTCCATACAAGTTGTCCTGGGACTGGACAAACCGAAGGCACTATTCTGTAAACAGGATAGCCCTTGCATTTTACTCCGTCTTCAATTATCTTTGGCATATATGATTCGCAACGCTTATGCCAATACAGAGTGGTTCTATGGATAATAATCCAACCGGTCTCTCCATATTAACAACGTTAAAATGGTCAAAACTTCGATAGTCTGTGATTTAACTATCAAATGAAAACATGTCCGTGTACAAACAACGATCTAAATTCCAAATGGAATGTCAATCGATCAATCATCCTGTATATCTATACATATTTCCTTATTTTCTATATTTAGAAAATATTTGTTATCAACGTTGGAAAACATTTCCATTGTTTATTTACGTATCACTATCCTTCCACAACTATCAGACTCTAACTATAAACTAACAAGAGAACAACTTCCTAAGTATAAACCCCAAAGACCGAAACCAACATCAGATCGATACCCAGGAAATCATTCAACTTATTAATCTCTAGTCAGATTCTAATTTTGCTTAACTTTATATTCTTTAACTCCATTCGCTCAACTCTAGATCGCAGCGATCACAATGGTTACGCCTGATTCCCTCAGGAAACATCCGAACGCCGTAGGCTATTTACAGCCCTGCGAATTACGCTAGCAGTCGTGATAAATGGCAACTTATCCTGAATAACTATGTTTGTTTTAACTCTAACTGGTTTTACTTGGTTCGACTAACTCAATTTATTTACTCGACTGACTAATTCAACTCGATTACCCTAACTTGATTTACTTATCTCGATTAACTGAACTAATCACTTTGATTAACTCGACTAATTCACTTTGGTTAACTTAACCAATTCACTTAACTAATTCACTTAGTTTAACCTAACTATTCACTTAACTCCCTTCGAATAAACTATATTCGATAACTCCTCTAACTCTATTCGAATAAACTATATTCGATTAACTCCTTTGATTTAACTCTAATCGATTAACTCCCTTCGATGAACTAACATCGATACTCCTTTCGATTACCATATTCGATTTACTTTATACACTTTATAAAGATTTCCTTTTTAACAACGTTTTATTCATTTGAAAAGATTTACTTTTAAATAACGGTTCTACACTTTAAAAATGATTTCCCTTTTATAACGTTTCCATTTCAATTCTATTTGTAAATGGTTTAAAAATATTCCCTTTTCAAATTTATTCTTAAAATATTCTAACTCCTTAAATTCTCGGGAAAATTCGCCATAACCTCCTTTATAACGGGAGCATCGGGAAAATCCCCAAACTCGCCACACAGGCCTTTCCATTCAAAAAGAAATGCTTTGAATTTATTTCCTTTTCAAATATCTCCTATTTATAAATATTCCAATTTATAAACATTTCTTATTTATAAATATTCCACTTTATAAATATCTCTTATTTATAAATATCCCATTTTATAAATATTCTATTTTCAATATCACTTTGAAAATCTCCTTATCAACATCCCGTATGTTATGGTATTCAATCATATCAAATCACGATGTCTAATCTCGTCCATACACACCCAATCAACAACAGGTTATAATTTACATCATATATTAAAATATATGAAAAACAATAAAATAACTATTGAGGAATCCAGTCGGATTCCTCCAACCTGTTTCCCTGCATCACAGATGTTAGACAATATAGATAACATCACTTTCAGTTCCATATGATATATTCTGTTAAACAGAATCAATATAGAAATTTAACTAACTGACTAGCAGTTCAATCAAACAATCAACACACAGTCAAACAGACAATTTTAACAGTTCTAACAATACAACATGAAATTATAAACTGTTCAGAGTTGGTGAGTTTTACTCACATTGGCAGTTCATCGTTAAAGAACGATAAACTGTTATTTGATTTGAATCAAACAATTTATTTTTCCATAAATTCAAACGAGCTCCATTCCACTTCCGGTCTGTTCCATAGGGTAGTGTCCGTCCATACGATCCCATCGGATCTTGTTTCGTCCGATTCCGATAAAGTATGAATAAGATATTGGAGTTATTAGTCAATACACTATTTTAGATTTTCAAAAATAAAAACTAAGTTATTAATTCATGGCCTTCACCTTTTAACTCGCCAGCCCACTAAAGCCCAAGCCCACCACGTTTAATACCCGTCTTCCCCATCCTCCTTTTCCTCCTACGCGGCTTCAGTTACACAACACAGCCATTACCACCTCCTTCATTCGGTCCTTCCTCCCTCTACACCTTGCCGTTCGAAAATCTGAATCCACCATTACACTTCTCGTCCAAGCCTCTTCCCGACCATCCCCATTTCACCTAACTCGAGTTTGCCAGGATGCCCTCGTCACCAAGTACCAGCGACCAAAACCAACCACCGAACACCCCCAGTTCATCACAAACGAACCCTATCTCAACCGCAAACTCAATTCCGAACTCAAATACAAACATCGATGCCCTAATTTTTCACAATCCCTAACCCTAGTGCTCGCTGGAAAAATCCACCGTGAAAAAGAATGCGTCGAACTGGGCTATAAGGGTATCGGCTCAAAGAGAATTGAAGCAGGGATCGAATCGTATATATATAATGATTTTAGGATTTTTCATTTGTTTGTTTGGATTTTTGCTCTCTCTCTTTTGCTTTTCTGGTAACTGAAAAAGTTACGGCGCCCTTTAGAACTGAAATTAGGTCTTAAGGGAATTGTAAGGGGGTATATATAGGGGCATAAATATCTAGATATTTTAAATATTAATATTTTAATAATTTATTTAATCTTTTATATTTATTTCTGACTTCTAAAAATCTGTGTGATCACACACGATGCCCAAAAATCACGAAACCGGACATGTAGCTAGAGTTCGACATTACGGTCCCAACGAAACTGGTTTCGTCGAATTCCGATTCCGTATGCTCACACAGCGTATTTTTAACTGTCGAAATACTGACTGTTTTTCACTCTAAAAATCGGTACGGCCACACAGGGACTCTAAAAATCACCAAACTTGGAATCTAACAATAATTTGACATTGCGGATCCAACAAAATTAGTTTCGTCAAATTCCGACTTCGTTTGCAAAAGTGGCTATTTTTAACGCTCTAGATAACCTATTTAAATATATAAATATATTTAAATAAATTAAATTAAATATTTAAAATTAAATATTATCGTATATCTTCACATATGATATCGTACAGCTCCAGAATATCATATCAGAATATACAGTTTGATATTTCAGATTCCAGATTATCCCGATATTCAGTTTATATCGAAAATCCTTTTATAACGTAAATAAAGCGTCGCAAATTATAAAGGAATTCTACAGCGACTTTTCTGAAATTTGATTTGGACGTACATCAAAATCTACACGACGAAATCCCGATTTTTCTCTTCCACTAGAAAGTTATACTCCACCAGCTCCACACGTTTCTTGTTTCACAGCAATCCGGCTTAAAACGAATCCTGTACATTCAGTTGAAGTTCAAATCGCCAAATAGCGAACTGCAGCGCCATTTCGAGCTCGTTTATAAATATATTATAAACTATACATTCAACTGTCGTCGATTCAATATAATCGTTATTATATTTCAAATTGAAACTCCACCAAATCTCGTATGCTATTCAATTCACATGATATTGTGAATTTCACTATTTCCGACTATTTCGATATTATAATATATTATTATATTATAATTATTAATTAAATATTCAATATAATTTAATTAAACGATCATTAACTTCTCTAAATCACCAATTATATAATTAAATAAATTAATTATATATCTCAAAAAAATGCGGGTCATTACATATATAGTATGGATTACAAATTGTAACCCATATCCGATCCGAACAAGGATGGGTTGTGTCAGGTTTATGTGGGTTGGATCGGCTTGGGTATGGATTGTGTGCAGCCCTATCCCAGTCAATGTTTAGCGACTTCTGTTCATTTGAAAATGTGATCATCACTGTACGTTGATCCGTTTATTCACGTACACTCCTTTATACTTACACAACACTTCACCTATCAACTAGACTTCCCTGTTCCATCATCACAAAAGCACCCGAACTGGCCCAAGGATGGTTCATGCATTGCTAAATGAAGGGTTCACATCAACTGGTTGTTTGAACGAAAAAGAATCCAATATAGCCTCAAACAGACTTCTGTTCTCCTCTTCATATTTTTATATATTGTTTTTTTCAAAGGCCTGAAAGGCCCAGTCCAAAAAATTCAATCGGCCCTTCCTCCTCTATTTCCATTCACCGAAAACTGTTATAATAACCCACGCATACACCTTCTTCTACCCCTACGTAAACACTTCTTCTCCTCCTATGCAAGTTGCTCCAGAACCCAAAAGAATGCCAAACTTTCCCATGCAGTTTCCTGCAGCTACCGCTCCACCTAAACTTAACCGGGCTACCCATTTTTCATTTTGCATTTGTATGCTTTAGAATTTAGGCCGCTGATAAGAAAAGAGATGGAAGATGCATGTGCGTTTTAGGAATTAGGGTGGGGGAATCAGTAATAGGGTTTGACATTCTTTGTTTAGGTCTGCGCATTTTACCATAGAAGCCGGCTGAAATAAATTATAGATCGGCACATGTCAGATATTTGAAAAAATTTAATGAACTATAATGTATTAGAAACCATTCTATTCGCATAATAGTTTTGATTTTGTCTGGATATACGATTTTGATTCCAAATAGAATTGTTTATTCGATTCTCGACGATGAACACTGATAAGGTTTTTTGATAAAAATTTAAGTTCTCTATCATAGTTTATTGCTATGAAAGGAGAATGAAAGTTTCTAATTAAGAAGTCAAATCAAAAGTCCGCACTAGAGTGATCGGATCACCAATACTATTAAAAGAAAAAATTTGTGTTTCAAAAAATAATCGAAATTGATATGCACATGAATGGTGTACCATTTAATTACGCATTCCTCATTTCGCTCCTTTTCGAGGACGAAAAATTCCGAGAGAGGGAGACTGTAACATTCCTTAAAATTTCGACCATTTAATCTATTGAATTTAAAATGACTTTTAAATAAAATTTACAGTGTTATTAATGAATACTTTCAAAATTTATTTGTGATTAACAACAATTTATGATTGGTTAGAGTGTGACTGACAATAGTGAAAATTATCAAATTGTATGTGCATTTAGTATAACTAACTTTGAGTTATTATCGATAAAATTTAACGGTTTGATCCTTGATTCTGTTTTAATGTTTAATAGAGAAATTAGTGAGATAGCTGATAATAAATTAAGGAACATCCCTCTTAAATTTTACATCTAACTGTAAGTTTAAACAGTATGGAATAACGTATATTTAAACTAGCATAGTTAACAAAAATTTAACGTTGAAATTTATAATCAAATAACAATAAAATGCGTTCTCTGGTCTTAATCACTTTATTAAATGATTCTTGAAATATTTAAATTTAATACGTGAACATTCGTTTTATTGAATTTCGATTTTTGGCATTTTAATTTAAATATTTTATATCAATTTATGGATGATAACGGTCATTAATGAAATTTCATGCTAGCAATAACATATAAGTGCTAACGTTAAATTATTAGTGTGAACGTAGATGTTAGGCCTACATTAAAGGCAACTCAAATTCTAAAATCAATGAACGAATCTAATTTTGTGTGGTAGAATAGTGTATGAATTCATTACTTCTTTTGAATTTTGCAATTTGAGATTTCAATGCATTGCTTCTTTTAAATATTCATGTTATAAGGATAAAATATTAAAATAAATTTCCTTAATGGCAACAAAAGATAGGGCAACAAATGTAATGGTAGCTATCTAAATTAATGCTTGAATTTTATTTTATAACATAAATTTACTCATGACATGTACTTGTTGCAAGGACCAATACGATACCATAAAACTCCCATTGGATTATTTGTAACATAAGAAAGGAATGTTATAAATATAAATGTTAATTCTATGTTATAGTTATGTAAATTTCAGTTTCCACCTTTCAACTTTCACCTGGAGTACTATTTAGATTTCAGACTCTGATATTTCAAATTCCAGCGAATTAATTACTCTTTTCACATGTAGCTCATCTCCTAATTAAAAGATGATACATTCATTGACTAATAAATAATTAAGTAAAAATATTATAACACGTCCTTAACTATTCCTTGTATATTGTTTCTCTTTCCTTTTCTTCTTACATATTCCTTTATTAAAAAAGAAAACATATGTCATTCTCCATTATAACTATTCCTATTTCCAATGAATGCCTTCCTACCTTCCCAAACTAATCATGGAAAAATGGGAATATAATAATATGTCAAAACAAGCAAATGGAAAACACGTTTCTTCTATTAGGACTGCACCTTTCTCTCTTCCCACTTCTTTACTTTATTAATGTGCAACACGTTCCATCACTTAACGTCACCACGGGTGGATGCAGCGTTTAAGGAGTGGGGTCCCAGGACCCCACTGAAAAAAAAAAAAATCAAAATCCACTGCTTTCTCCACATATTCCGTCTGTTTCTCACTTCAGCAGCTCAGCCCATTTCCCAAACGCGGATAAAAAGACACGAACGTTTCCTCAGTCCTCATGCGTTTCAATGTCAGATCACCGCATCTGCTCCGCCGCCACCGTCTCCGTCTCGCTTTGCCAACGCTGCACTGCCGCTACATCATCCGGCGCCTACCTCCTCCTCCTCAGACCTCAACTCCTCTAGGCTCTGCCCTAATTCAGGTAATAGATCTTCTCCTAATACAGTAATTTCTATGCTATTCAGTAATTTCTATGCTGCTCAGTAATTTTTAAATCATACTTTGAAATCTGAATTAAAAATCTGAATTGGCAGATAGAAAATGGAAAGATTCTTTAAAAGAAAACATGTTTCTGAATCTAGTTCTAATCCTTCAATGCCTGAACTAATTGATTCTAGTCCTTCAATGCCTAAACTAATTGATTTAAAAGAACTCCCTTCAGATCCATGTGAAAGAAAAAGAATTTCAGACTATCATCCTAATCAGAGAGATACACGCTGGAGTTCCCATTACAAAACCCTTATGCGTTTATTTGATTTGTATCCAACTGTTATAGATGTTCTTAACTTTGTTGAAAAGGAGGGTGAAAAGGATTTGCAACAGCGTCAAGCAAATGGTCTTCAAATATATTTCACATCTTTTAATTTTGTTTTTTATTTACACTTGATGTTGCATATCTTTGGGCTCACTGAATCTCTAACAAAAGCATTACAAAGAAATGATCAAGACATCTTGAACGCTATGTCGCTGGTGAAATCAACAAAGCGACAATTGCAAAATTTTAGACTTGATGGATGGGAACCTCTTTTAAAGAAGATCTATTTTTTTTGTGATAAGCATGACACTGAAAAGTTGGACATGACGATGCCTTACATTAATCCCAAAAATCGACGACAAAGAACATGAATCACATTTGAGCATTATTACTCTTTTGATTGTTTCAATGTTGTCGTGGATATGCAAATTGCAGAGTTTATTGATCGTTTTAATGAGGTGAACTTGGAATTGCTCATTAGTATGGCTGCTTTGGACCCATGTGACTCATTTGGTGCATTTGACTCATCACAGTTGATGAGGTTAGTTGAATTTTATCCCGATGATTTTAGTTCAATGGAGAGGATTGCTATTGAATATGAACTTATCATTTATTTTGATAATGTGAAACAAGACAAACGATTTGCCCATTTGAATGGTATTGGTGATCTTGCTCGAGTGATGGTGCAAACAAAAAACATCTTTCTTATCCTTTAGTGTATCGGTTAATAAAGCTTGCATTGGTATTACCGGTTGCAACCGCAACAGTTGAGAGATGCTTTTCTAAAATGAAACTTGTGAAGTCGGATTTGCGTAACCGAATCGGCGATGGCTTTTTAAGTGATTGTCTTATTTCGACTATAGAAAAACAAGCACTCGCCAATGTTACCAATGAAATTGTAATAGATCGTCTCCAAAAGATGAAAGCTCGTAGGGAACAAATCTATAATGTAAAACATTTCTATTTTGTCTTGAAGTAATATATTTTGACTTATTATCGTATTTTATTTTCTTTGTATGTTGCATAAGGACCCCAATAAAATGTTTTCCTGGATCCGCCACTGAACGTCACCAATCTTAAAAAAATAACACCTTAAGACAAAATGATGATGAACTAACGTGCTCCTCTTCCCATCTAATTCCTTTCTCTTTCTTCTATTTATACCTCATGTCACTGCTCTTACCTTCCATTCTTCTTTCAAACATTATTCCTTCCTCTTCTCAATCTTCTTTTAGTTGATACAAAAAAAAAAAAAAATGGATTGAACCAAAACAAAAAAGGAGGAGCTTCAGACTTCCAGTATGAAAGCCATGCATAGCGCATGCTTAATGATCATTAACAGGAAACCATGTAGAAGTATATTATGCCACATTATTTCAAATATTGTGCTGGTCATTTTCCTTTTCTCCAACATACGCACTACCAGGGACCACACACTGCCCCACCATTTAAACCCCTTCGAGCAACTCTTCTGCCTCCTTCCTTTGTTGCTGCGCTACGTTTATGGTGAGTTTTATGCTCACGATTTAATGTATTTCAAGTTTTCTGACATCAACTGAAATTAAAATGGTTGGTTGATGCGTGATGTCATACCTTGAATATTGAGGTCGGTGTATTTGATTTGTACATTGTTCCTATACTTCCCTGGTTGTTTATAGATCTGCATATTCTAATTGTATGTGTATATATGTACACTATTGAAAATTGAATTGTCATATTAATCCTTTGCTGTAAAGGCCTGGAATATGCTTGTACACACCATGTTTGATCATACTTGAATTGTTATGTGTGTTCTATGCACAAATATGTCCTCTTGTTTTACAAAACCCATTTACAAAAATATTGTCCTGTTGTTTTATGTCATGTTGCACATATATGTCCTCTTGTTTCACAAAATCCATTCTCATCACCTGCACCTGAGTCACCTTTGCTATAGCTAACACAAAAACTTGCACTCCCTGCATTTGAATGAAAACTGCTATATAACTATCCTTGTTTTCTATGCCTTGATTATATGCTTATGTCATTATATTAACCTAAGTGTATTTTTGCTTACTATTTGATGCATGAAAACATATATGTATATATTCCTAACTTCCTCTATGGCAAAATTTGTGAATCCCTAAAACTATATATTTATGGGTTGCTCTTTTTGGCACTGAAACAAATATATTTTTATGAATTCCTGTTTTCTAGTCCGAGATGCTCGATTTTGTGACATATGTTAGGAAGTTTAAATTTGGATATTTGATACACTCGAATATTTAATAATTGATAAGATTAACTTTTTATTTTAGTATTCTATTGATGTTGTTTTACTTGAATAAAGTTAATCCTGGCTCGAGTATTTTTTGTTTTGCATCAAATACTTGGGTCAGACCCGAGTGTTACAGATTTTAAGTTTTCAGCTATCGAAGCTAGAGAGGCATGTGAAGACGCACGCGCTTTGGATCATAAAATTTGTAAATTTTATTTATTTAAAAGATATGTATTTTCCGCTATGTAAAATTTGTAAACTCTGATATTTTTTTATAAAATGCTTCCGCTGTGAGATATTGTAATTTATTTTTTTCTGTGATTCTTTGTTTGATTCTATTAAAAGCATAAGAAAAATAATAATATGTCATTTCAAGCGGTTTAAGTTGGTTTAACTACTGACTTGAAGCGGTCAAAAAGGCAATTCGTTACATTGAATCTTTCGCAATTCAAACCAAATTAGACCATGAAATCAAAACAAAAGTGATAATGTATGTCTAGCTCTTCGATTTGATACGGAAGTGATGAAATTTCATTGCTTATTCTTCTCGAATTTTGGCCTTAAAGCCATGCCATTCACAATCGATTTTAGGGTTGTCGGGGTGTTCGAGTGCACTACCGTGACTGGCGTTGGGAGGAGACACTGCAGCATTTCGTTTGGAGGTGGGTGGTCGTTCTTCGACGACGTAGGGAGGTATGCGTGGGAAAGGAATGATGGCGGCTCACTTGAACATGTTGCTTGGAGCAACGCGGAAGAAATAGTTGAACGATGGATTAAGGAAAATGTTTAATAGGTTAATTAAGTTACTTAATTCTCTTAAGTTAATTATTAAAGTAGTTAACCTGTAAACTGTCATATCTTGTGCAAACAGAACCATAAAGAGATGATATCAGAAGCATTGGAATCATTGTGAAAAATGCTACGCCGTAGAGCTGATTGGAAGGAGATTGGGGCTAGTTGCAATTTTGACTAAATTAAATGCAAATTTTAATTTAATCAGAATAATCGTTATTTAACAATTTCAAAACCGATCGATATGAGAAATCTTTCACTCAACTAATTTTTATAGTTATTCTATTTTATAACTAAATATACATTTATTACCTATGCTGATTTTTATTTAGTTAATTATCACAAATTGTTATACGGTATATGGTAGCTCACATCACAAATTGTTTGAAAACGATATGGATGAATGGATAATTTATTGTGATATCTTGGGATTGTAATTCTGATTTAATTAACATGTTAAAAAAATTGTTAAAATATTTGTGGTAGTTGAAATTAGATTAAACATCCGTTTACAAGTCGAACGACTTCTTTACATTCACCCATTCAAGTAATATAGATTGGAATAAATAAATAATTAATAAATTATTATTTATCGGTTAGAAACCCCACATGGGCCATGGGTTGATAACTAATTCACACATCTCCCTTGTGTTTATTTGTATGTCAATCAATTGATTGGTAGAAAGTTGTAAGCGTTATTTAATTATTTAATGCTTATACGGTTGTAGATGCAATCTGGTTGTGAATTGGATGTTTAATAGATATTTATACCTATTGTTGAATATATGCGATGTATGAAATCCATATAACTAAATTTATATGGTAATTGGTTGAATCTCATTTCAATCAAAAATTAAAACATATATTTCAATATAATATTTAGTGAAAAATTGAAGTTGATTTTGATTTCCGATTTGGATGGAGAACAATGATTATAAAATTGTAATGAATATTAATAACTGAAATTAACACGAAGCCGAGTTAAGTATATATATGCCATTTTAACTCGAACGGATTTTTCTATCAATTTTGTCCATTTTTATAATGAATATCGACAAGATTTGATTTCAAAATCTGACTTTTTGAAAATATTATCATTTTAATATTATTTTGATATAGATTGTCCAATTTTGATTTAAAATTGAAATAGAAGTTGAAATTGTTTAAAAATGAATTTACAAATTTTTTATAAAATACATTTTGAATGGAAATCAATGAAATATATTATATATTTTTTGAATGGTTTGAATTGAACGAGTCACGTAGCGAACATTCACGAATTTCGACCATTAATTTTGAATTGACGTACCGGGAGATTCGACCATTGGATTCTCCTGAAACCGGAACCGTTGGGTTCGTATTGAAAAGATCTTTCAAATGATAGTAAAAGATTTGAAATCTAGTGGTTGAATTTTGTGAAATTTTGAATTCAAATTTGAATAAAAACAACGCTAGTTTTGTTAAATGATCTGAAATGTCATTTAACTGAAAGGGCCTACTTTTTAATGATTAAAAATAGGAAAAAATTATGTTAAATCATAATAAAGGATTCTAAAAGATTTTTGGATGAAATATTCTAGTTTTGAAAAGATAAATGATATTCTATACGAATAGGGTAGTTAATCACTAATGTAATAATCCAATGTTTATAAATTAAGAAATTGGATTGCCAATGGTTTTAATATAACTAGGTTTTTCCAACGTATAAATTGGAAAGGATTCGAATGAAAATAATCTATGAATGTTTCGATATTGGATTCCGTGATTATGCAGATATCATCAAGGAATTTGGATGATATATGTTAGACCAAAAAATGGCACATACACCCAATTGTCTAGGATTTGTAGAGAATATTGACGAATAATAATCTAAAAACATTGAGAAGCAATCAAATACACGAAAACTATAGCGTTTCAACGTTAATGAACCTATTTCCACTTCATAGTTTCTTAACTCAACATAGAATTACAATTGCAAGGCTTTGATTCACTCAAGCACTCGATTACAATGAATTTGCCTCCCAAATTCATGGAGTCTATAGGAGGAGATGGTGATTTCCTATGGAGGAATACTGGTCATGGCGGCCATGAACGAACTAAGTGCAAAGGGTACCCTAAAAATTCTGTGTGAACATGTATTTATAGGCGTTGTAGAGGTGCGGGTCCGATGTCGTGGCAGCTGGAGAGGAGTTCTTGGAAGTAGTGGAAAACGTGGTGAAACCGTTTTCGGTTCTTGGGTTGACATGTGTATGGTGATACCAAAATGTAATAGCAAGTGGAGCAGGTCAGTTGCCGCAGTAATAGGGCCATTAGCTTCAGGCAGTTCGGATATGGCTTGGTTCATTCAAGCCAGTTTGCGAGTAATGAGTGCTCCAGAATTCTTCAAGTGGAGGTAAAGGTGATGGTGTTGAATCAGTGCCTCTGACCCAATCCGACATATACGTTGGGTCTTCATAGTTGCAGCCAGGTTGAGTCTAAATCGAGATTGTTCGGCCCGAAGCAGTCTCCGACCCGAAGTTGTTCCAGCAAGGCTGAGATGCCATCAATCTGAGTCAAGGTTGTTCGATCCGATAAGATTTGTTAAGCGATTGTAATCCAAAACTTTCCTACTCTCCATCATTCCATCAAAGCGAATGCCAATCAATGTGAGTTCATACCTGAACCCCAGTCCCTGGCTTTGGGTAGCCTAGTCACAAAGCAAGCTAACATTTTTCCTCCCAAAGTACATCTTATCGTAGATGAGATCTGATTTGAATAAGTCGAGCTGGATCTTTTTGGAATGTCGTCCTCCCTTGAGAAGGCTTTATTAAATTGTTGTGTCCTCTTGAGTAGTTCGGATATTTCGACTTTTCATTGTATATACGGCTTGTCATCCATCACATAGTTTCCACGAGTGCTCATCGAGCCAAATTCAATGGCCAGAGTGGTCAAGATGATCAAATAATATTTTATACCTTGTCGAATCAAGAGGTTAAACTCTTTCACCATAAGCCATGCAGGATCGTTTTCTCCTATGCACGTGATCATGCTTGCACGGGTCGTTGCCAAACGACGTTGTCTTCTTATGCAAATCAAGCGTACTGTCAATTTAGACTTTCTTTTGCATACAGTTAATATATGAAGTAACCATCTAAGTGATGGTGTAGTATGAGAAACTTCGGGCTCTGAGCTAGCATCTAGACCGTTGGGATAGAGCACATAAGAATTGGCATATGAATCTGTCATTTGTGCTTGGATTTGGACTATCTCGATGTCAAGATATTAATCTAGGGTTGCACAATCACATCAAATCGTAACAATATGGAATTTAAAAGCCATGATCACTCCGGATGTCAATAGAAAATCATAAACCGATGGTCACGTCAGATCATATTAAGAGAAATCCACGACCGCTCTGGATCGTTTTATAGTTCCGTGATCACATACGAGTTAGGGTCATGTTCAAAATTTGTATTTCGGTTTAAGCTCATGCTCCCAGCATCTGTGGAGGACGAGCTAAGTTGGTTCTTGTTCCCCCAGCATCGGTGGGGGTTGGGCTAGGCCAATCGGACTCTAGTCTTCTAGCCTTTATACTTTCTTTCGTCGCGTCGGGTTAGAGTTGCAGGTTCAGCAATCTTAGTGGACCCGTGTCATTTTGTACTATTTCTGAAGTCGTCAAGAGTTGGAATTGTATATGCGAATGGTCTAATCATATTCGCGTTAGTGTTATCCCATTTCTTTTGTTAGAAAATGAGGATTGCCTCATTGAGTGTCGGCGAATTTAGATACTCTCCTTGCATCAGCCACTGAGTTGAGTAAGCTCGTCAATCATGCAAGCGAGCGAACGTTGTTAATGGCTTATTCGAGCTCCCTTGTTCATGCTTTAGCATAATCCGAAATAGCCACCATATTCTTGTTAAGTCTATCTCTCATGCTTCGTTTCATTAAGCTTCGCAATTGTGATCACTGGCTCGATGAATAACATTGGTTTTTTCAAAATTGTACGTTCCTGTCAATCTTTTTCGGGGCTTTTCTTTTGTCTTTATCATTTCAAGAGATAGATGGTGCTCCGTTCTTTTCATGAAAACCTTGAGATCATCCATCTCAACATCAGTATCCACTTGTTGCAGGAATCTATCTATCTTAGGATAGAATTCACCAACGTTTCTTGAAAAATCTTAGGGTTGAAAGTTATTGAGGTTTGTTTCAGAGGTGAATCTGCCAAGGTCTTTTGGTGGGTATTGTTGTAAAGATACTTTGAAGTCTGAGTTATCTAGAATACCGGATACTGCTGCTATCAACACTATAGATGGTCCACATTGATCTACTGATGCCACTGCGGCATTGAACCTACCAAGGAATGTATGCAAGGTCTTGCCAGACCTTTGTTTGATTGAAATGAGGTACATGACATTCTTTGATCGATAGATGCGGACCTTTGACAGCTCAATGAAGTTGGTGACCAAATTGTTCTGGCGGTTGATCGATTCAAATGTTCATGCCACCAAAATTGTACAGCAATAATGTAAATTAAGATCCAGAAGTGGTAGCTTGAAGTGTAGGGGATTGCTGAAGTCCCTGATGTCTCGTGTAAAAGAGTTTTGACTGACATTGCTCATGTCTCCTTTGAGGTGTGCTTTCTATGGTGAAGCATCAATTAACGTTGGCAAATGGGCCTTCGTCTTTGAGAGGTTGTCGGCAATTTTCCAATTTAGCACTGGTTTCCATAGCATGAAGTCTCGAACTAGGTGGAAGCCAGTCTCTGGCTTCTTAGTTTCACATATGTAATAGCCGTCAATCAGGCTTCTGTCTTTTAATTTTGGATAGTGATCCACTACTGGACATATGCATGTTTGTCTTGTGGAGCTATAATTTTTGGTTGCAGTCTAGGATCTTGACGAAATCCGATGATAGAAAGCATGCAAAAAGTCAGCGGATAGTCGAATTATGTTGCTCGAAGCTTGTATCCCGTGCCCCCACATCGACGGGTATTTTGCTCAGCGGTGAGAATCAAACCCATGTCTTCTTTGATTTCTACTCCCTCATCAAGTCATTAGTTTGAGTTTGATACAAAATGATTCATTCATGTCCATCTCATGTTAGTCTTTGGTCTCCCATCCAAGCTCTATAGTACGGAGTCGGGTGGCGATAAGGTCAATTATAGTCGCCTCAAATGCTCCCATTTGCCCCCTGCATTAAGGAATGGGGAGCTTCATCTTGAAGTTGAGTTGGATTTTAAGCATTCATTTGAATTGGGGCATAGGTTGGTCGGACTCCGTTAAAGTTCTAGCGGCTCTTGCATTGCCCTCATTTTCATCCAAAATGTTATGGTCAGAAGTTACATGTTGCATATTGTTGGATCTAGATTAACCCTAGAGGGGGGGGGGGGGGTGAATAGGGTTAATTGCAGATTATCACTAAGTATATAATTATTAAAAATATCATAGCACAGATAATAATCAGAGTAAATGAATACTGTAAGTAAATAACACACAAATATACCCAGCTTCGGCAACCCTGCTTACTGCTGCATTCCCCAAGGTTTTTATTATAGAATTATACAGATTCCCGCATACACAAACTTACAGACTCGCGACCCTCGCTAACCGCCGATACAGTTTCGTACACTCGCAATACTTGGTGCTGTCCTAACTCTATACTAAAAACCCTGACTGATCTTTGTCCCCAAGATCAGATTTCCCCTGGCTACAAACCCGTATTCAGTAACCCCTAGTTTTACAGACTAATAATCTGTTCAGATGATTTTACAACTCGAAAAAAAAAGAGAAATAATCAACACAAATTAAACTAGCAAAAACCTTAGAACAAAAAGAATAAAGGAATTAAAATCTAAAGGGTCATTCCCTTTTAAAATAGAACGAGGGTTTGCTTAACCCATCTGGGTCGGCTCGTCCATTTATGTGCACCGCTATTATTTTGACCCGTTCCTTCTCTCTTTTCTCTGAGAAAAACAAATGGCGTCTTGTAAAATCGGGCTAGGGTTTTCAGGAAATTTTCCCAAATCAATTTGCGATGGTTCTTCAACTCTGGATAATTTTCTGATGCTCGAATCTTGGTTAATCTCTGAAGCCTTGATTTGAGATGCGGCGTGAGAAACAGATGTTCGAAACCCTGATTTCAATTTGTGAGTTTTCTGATTTAAAAAATTTCTTGGAATTGTGATGCTTGTTGGTTTTCGATAATGATGCCTGTGATGATGTGGTGTTAGAAATAGGATTATAAATCCTTAATTCCTCTCTGATTTCGTTTAATGACCTGGCTGATAGCGGTTTCCTCTTTTTGCTTGCCCTCGATTTGAATTTGGACTTGAAGACTTTCTGAAAAAGAATGAATTGATTTTGTAGACCTTGAATAAATCTCTTGAGTGATTTTCTGATTTTTATCCAGTTTCCTGCGGTTTACTGTTTTGAAGTTCCTTGAATGAAATGGATATGCTCGATTTAAATTTGATTTGTTGGCTTTGAAAGATATGAGAAATTCTGGAAATGATTTGGTCAAAACTGTATGAAATATTCTTTCTAGAGATTGATGATATTTTGTGCTCAATAATATGCTTTCTTCCTGGTTGATTTGTTGAACACGTGAAACCACATTGATCATTTCTGGAAACACATAACTACCTTGCCATATATTTTTCTTGATTGAATTTCCTGTTTTTGACATAGTTTCTGAACATAATACCCTGATTCTTTCCTGAAATGGATTTGTAAAAATACTTTTGCTCAAAAAAAGGAAACTTATTCAAAACTTTGTGCATGTAGATTTCTTGATTTGCTCCATTAACATGTGCTATATTGAGCCGTCCACTAATTCGCCAGCTCACCACCGTATTCCACTGTATTAGCTTGTACTATCCTCGACCATGCTGAAACTTGAACTGTCTCTTGATATGTTTTTGCATGTGCATACCCTGACTTTGAAAAATAGCACTTGAGCTTATGATTTCCCATGTTACAAACCATGCTGTGCACATCTTGATGTTTGCTCACTGAAAAGCATTCATGTCTTATTTGTGTACACATGCTGATTGCTTGCCATGACCACTTTGCTTTGTATTTTGAGATGTGTACCATGCTCTACCATAACCATGTATTGCTAAGTATGGCTTTGCTGTGCCATCTTTCATGACACCACTATCTCGACTTGCTTGACCTGTATTACTTGCTAGTTTCACCCATTTCTACACTGTTATAGTTTCATTCTCATGCTGTTGCTTCATTCACCATTGCTGTTTGTACCTATGATGTTGCTTCCATGTCCATTGAACATAAGTACTCCACTATTTCATTAACTTGATTTGTGCACATATACCAGTTTGTAATCTTGCTGAAACACAATTCTTCCATTTGGACTTGACTTGAATTTCATGTTGCACTTACACTTGAGTTATGCTGAAATAATATTGTTGCTGCTCGGCCACGTTTACTTGAAAGATGTCATGCTCGACCACTTTTAATTTCTCCTTTGTTTTTAACCATGTTTGAGTTGTGATGACTTTGTTGTTTTGCTTCTTTATTGCTGGCTCGACCATATTAGCATTTGCTGCATGTTGACATGTTTACACCATTTCATTTTGTACTTAGTTAAGATGGTCCACGCGTCTACTCCTCAGTCGCAAACTGATTGGCGAGGCAGTGCACACGTGTATACACGTGTGTACATGCAGCCATCTGTCAAGTTGTCCCTGTCCCTACATTGAGATATATATGTTGTCTGCCTTGTGGTATTTACAGTGTTTCACTGTGAATATCACAAGCTGTCTAGACACAGTCGAATTAAATCAGATCGAGTCAGAAAAATGATGAGAAACACACCGAAATTCTGAGGCAAATAAAATTTAAAAATAAAACTTATATTCGCATGAATTCTATTTTATTTCTATTGCATTGTATTGTGTGTGTTTCTGTTTCGTGTGACAGGTATGAAGATGATGACTGGACTAAGCAATATGAAGACTGGACTGACTTGTAAGTTGTGAAGACAGAAGATAAAAGATGACAGAAGACAGAAATTGACAGTGAAAAATATACAGTGTGTGTAACAGTGAAAGTGTCTGTAACAAAAAAAATGTATACTGAAATGTAAACTTAGTGAATGTATGAGTGAGGAGCTGTGTGTGTGTATATATATATATATATATATATATAAATGAATTGTACTGATGTTTGTAATAAACAAGTTTGATTGAAATAAAATATTATTTTATTGTTGTCAAACAAACTTGTCTATTTTATTCTGTTATTTATTAGTACAAATATTCTGTGAGTGTTTAAACAGTGGAGTTTATAAGATTTGTACTGTTGTGTTATTGAAACAGAATATTCAATTTAAATAGAATACATCATGAACATATCAATGTCTGTATGGTCGTATTCCATTTAAATATAAATGTTATATTTCAGTCAATGATGTATATATTTAACACTACGATTTCAAACACATTTATAATAATATTTATTTGGTTGTTATCATCAAACAAAAATCATATAATTGTGTATACAACAACGTTATATACAACAATCTCCCCCTTTTGATGATGACAAACAAATAAAAGATTTTGTATACAATAAATGTGTTTGACAGTTGAAATTGAACTCCCCCTATTTGTCATCTCCCCCTACAACAGACAACTCCCCCTAGTTATCAGCTCCCCCTACAATAGACAACTCCCCCTATAAATGTGCGTGAGTGAAATGAATGATATGAATAATCATAAATTTTCAAAAATTAAAAATATTTATAAAATATTTACTCATAAATCAAAATCTCAACCCATTCTCCCCCTTTTGTTATCATCAAAAGGATACAGAATTTAAAATATAGATGAAAAATTACTAACAAATATAATTTCAACTTAAGAGGAAGAACGATTATCATAAATTTCAATCAGTCAAACAAAAATCATAATATTCTAAGAACAGGTGGCATATTTCACATTGTAGAGAATGACGAATATACGATGAATTTTATATAAAATGGAGAGAGTTTTAAAAACAATTCATTTCCAATTATTTTTAAAGGATTTTTATAAAAAATAAAGAACAAAAGCAGTGATGAATTTGTACTATAATTAATAATTCAATTTAAGTGACGAAGTCAGATAGTCTCAAATCCCAGTAGCTATCAATTAACAAATCATAATACTTCATAAGATATTAACACATTTCACAGATTGGAAGATGGATTGATATGCTGGTTTTTATACTCAGAGGAGAATTTCAAATTTATTTCTATTTTTAGCACTTTATTTCCTTTTTTTTATTTTTATTTTTTATTTAAGAGCACACTGACCACGCATAACCAGAGCTTGGATTTTTAAATGGGATCAGCCGCAGCTTAAATTATAAGATGTCTCATAAACATGCATAACCAAAGCTTGGATTTTTAAATGAGGTTAGAGACACTCTTATATATTAATTATATTTTTTCATTTTCAGCTTTATAAAGGAAAAAACTCCTCGGTATATGAAACCAATATGGATGATAGAAATGTGGTAGGTACAGAAATGGACTGTGAAATAAATTTCTAAAATAATTATACTATGAAATAAGCTCGACTATACCGGGATTATTGAAAATTTTCAATTATCGCTAATTATGAATAATAATATAGTCCCATTTCTATCACACATAATTTTCACTGTTTCAAAACAAGATGATTAAAAAAATAAACTCTCCACATTAATAAAAAAATGATGGATGGCAGAATGATGATAGGTAATGAAGATGGTCGTGAAATAATTTCCAGTTCAAAGATATTATAATAAACGTTCAACCATCATGAAAAAATTTAAATCAAATCCTCTCTTGTTGTGAAATATACTGCAGTCACAATTTCATCACAATTTCAAATTCTGATAATATGTTTTGATGAATTATAAATATAGTTCAATACGGATATTGATTTCAATTTCTAAATGAATAATCAATAAATAATTTTAAAATTGAAAATCAATTACAAGATGAAATTAAACAGATTTATAAAAAAAAATGAATCAATATAGGGTGATAATTCAAAAAATAGATGAGTGAGAAAGGCTGACACCAATTGTAGTCTCCTTTATCGGGGAATTTAATTACACCCTAATGGACTATCATGGACATCTCAGACCAAAGAAATTTAAACACAAACCCAGCCAGACAGATTTAGCACATTTATTTGTATAGGCAAAAAAAAGTGTGGATCTATACAAAGTGAAAATTTGAAAATTTGAATCTCAGTATAGATGAGTGAAACAAATATAAGCACTTCTGATACCACTTGGTGTCTTTATTCACAAAGCCCAAACAGACAGACTTAACAAATTTGCACATTTTCCAAAACTGCAGATAAGAACAAGCAATTATTTGAAAAAAAGTATCAGAGCAGCAAACAATTCTTCTCAATACAAGCATTCATTTAGAGCATTTTCACACTAGTATCAGAGCAGCACAAAAATCGTTTCAAAGCACACTTTTCAAGACATTTCTGATGGTCACAGAATATGATTCATGATCCAAGATTAAAAATACTGTTTATTTGAAATCATTTGAGGAAATATGAAAAACTCACTATTCGATGAATCAATCACACCATATTATAAATTTCAGATTCAGGATATGTGTGAGATTCAATAAATCAATAATTTCAAATGATTTTAAACAAACAGATATTCAAAACAAATAATCATGAAATAACAGTGAGTTTCAAGACCGGATTTTCAAAGAAATTTTCACAAGTATCTCTGACAAGTGTGAGATTAAATTCAGGTCATTTACATCAAATTTGAGAGGTATTCATGAACTAGAAAATTAAAGTAATTTATTTGAAATCACTTGAACTAAATGTCAAGTTCTGGGATATAATGAATCAGTCACACAAGGTTGATAATTTCAAATTTAGGAGGTGTATGAGATTAAAAATATCAGAAATCTTAGATGATTCCAAACAAAACTAATTTCAACTGAACCATTCATGAATAAAAATGAATTTTAAGATGTATCACTGAGACAAGATATTTTTTTAAAAAAATTCAAGCCAATCTGGAAATTTCTGGAATTGTCACAACTGATAAATAATAGTGTGTTGTAATGAGTATAATATTTTGAGCTTTTCTAAAATGAATTAGAATAAACTTAGAATAGCAAAGGTGTGTGAATTTCCATATAATTTTCTGATCTTCAAAACAATTTAGAATTTAGATTAACAGTGTTCAAGATATAATAAGAATACGTCAACACTGTTAGGAATTCACAAAACAGAAAAAGAACTTCAAAACAATTGCAGAAAAAAATTCAATATCTAGACATGATTAAAAGTATCAAAGTTCTATACACAAAACAGATTTCCAGAATATCATGAATACTGCAATTCAAGAAGCACAAAAAATGTGGCAGTGATAAATCAAAATAGAATAGACAGAAGAAAGAGATAGAAGGGAGAAGAAGAAATAAACAAAAGAAGAAAAAAAATCAAAAACAGAAAATACTTACAGAGGTGAGTTTAGAGATCATACCAGAATTCAATGTAAATCAGAATCTCTAACTCAACAAACTTGGATAAGGAGCTGTCGATGATTCCATGATATGAAGCTGTTTGAATTCAGTTTCTCTTTCTGCACAACAGCTCCTCAGCCTCATGTGGTACCTAACAGTTAAGAGAATCGAGTGGTCTAACAAAATTTGTAACACCACTCACAGTTTTGTTCATAGCTTTAGGTACCCAAACTTGTTTATATAACAATCCCTCGGAATTTACCAAAGTACCTTTAGGGACCCAGATTTGTTTGAATTTAGACAAAATTGTTTTATTTCCTTTTGGGGTCCAGGATTGTCTAAATGGATCGTTATACAATAACTTCACATATCGGTTGTGATTTAAAAACCTTTTGGAATTTCCAAAGCTCAAATTTTCAGAAAGATCCTTTTTGAAGCAATTTAAAGGATTTTTAAAATCACACGAATTCAAATTTTCAAAGTCATTTGTTATTCCAAAACCAAGACCATTTTTATTTCCAGGAGAAAGTTAATTTTTCAACAACATGTTCAAAGATTTCTCACCTATTGAAAATTTAGTCAAAGTTGACTCAAGTTGTTGAATTTTAGTTTTAAGATCACGGTTCTCTTTCATTAAATCTGAACAATGATTGTTAGTGATCTTACATCTATCAAAATCTGATTTTAAGAACAAATTTTCATCTTTAAGAGTTTTAATTCTGGCTTGGGATTCCTTGATTTCAGACTCAAATCGTTTTTGTTTTTCAAACTCAAATTTCTTGGATTTTTCAATCTCGTTTTCCAGTTCTTTCAAAATCAAATCGAATTTCAACAAGTTTTCTTTTTCAGCAATTTCAAATTTGGAATTTATACCAGTCTTAAAATTTTCAAATTCCTTTTGTAAAAAATTATTCAAACTTGATAACTCAATCTTGTTTTCTTTTAAGATAAGAATTTCTTTTTCAAACTTTTGAATATTTTTATTTAGATGAACAAGATTGGTTTCCAATTTCAGACAATTTTTACCATCAGACTTTGAAGAGTTTCTAAACGATTTAAGTTGTGATTCCAAATCATCAATTTTGCCAGTCAACTCAGAATTCATAGATTTCAGAGATTTGTTTTTAGATTGGAATTTATCAACAGATTTAGTTAAATCAGTGCACATATAAACCAAATCTTCGTATGTGAGATTTTCAGTTTGAGCATCTGTTGATTCTCCATCGTTTGATCCATCTGTTTCTACTTTTAAGCACAGATCTGAATTTGAGTTGACATTCCAGGGTTTTGAGCGGTTGTCAGTTTTTCCATAGAGCTTGTTGAGAGTTCTCCAGACATGCTGCGCAGTCAAACAATGAGATACGTGAATAAAATGTTCTGTACCGAGATAATCAAATATGATATTCATAGAACGAGAATCGAAAACAATGTTTCTATTATCAGACATATCACTCCCATTAATAACGGTATCACAACATTTAATATTAACATATTTTAAATAAAATTCTATTTCGGATTTCCAGTTTGAAAAATCTGTTCCATTGAAAATAGTTGGAGATGAACTGGACTGACTCTCAGAAGACTGACAACAAGGGGAAAACATGATTCTAGAGTTAATAAAAAACCAAGCTCTTATACCAAATGTTGGATCTAGATTAACCCTAGAGGGGGGGGGTGAATAGGGTTAATTGCAGATTATCACTGAGTATATAATTATTAAAATATCATAGCACAGATAATAATCAAAGTAAATAAATACTGTAAGTAAATAACACACATATATACCCAGCTTCGGCAACCCTGCCTACTGATGCATTCCCCAAGGTTTTTATTATAGAATTATACAGACTCCCGCATACACAAACTTATAGACTCGCGACCCTCGCTAACCGCCTATACAGTTTTGTACACTCGCAATACCTACTGCTGTCCTAACTCTATACTAAAACCCCTGACTGATCTTTGTCCCCAAGATCAGATTTCCCCTGGCTACAAACCCGTATTCAGTAACCCCTAGTTTTACAGACTAGTAATCTGTTCAGATGATTTTACAACTCGAAAAAAAAAGAGAAATAATCAACACAAATTAAACTAGCAGAAGCCTTAGAACAAGAAGAATAAAGGAATTAAAATCTAAAGGGTCATTCCCTTTTAAAATAGAACGAGGGTTTACTTAACCCATCTGGGTCGGCTCGTCCATTTGTGTGCACCGCTATTATTTTGACCCGTTCCTTCTCTCTTTTCTCTGAGAAAAACAAATGGCGGCGGCTTGTAAAATTGGGCTAGGTTTTCAGGAAATTTTCCCAAATCAATTTGCGATGGTTCTTCAACTCTGGATAATTTTCTGATGCTCGAATCTTGGTTAATCTCTGAAGCGTTGATTTGAGATGCCGCGTGAGAAACAGATGATCGAAACCCTTATTTCAATTTGTGAGTTTTCTGATTTAAAAAATTTCTTGGAATTGTGATGCTTATTGGTTTTTGATAATGATGCCTGTGACGATGTAGTGTTAGAAATAGGATTATAAATCCTTAATTCCTCTCCGATTTTGTTTAATGACCTGGCTGATTGCGGTTTCCTCTTTTTGCTTACCCTCGATTTGAATTTGGACTTGAAGACTTTCTGAAAAAGAATGAATTGATTTTGTAGACCTTGAATAAATCTCTTGAGTGATTATCTGATTTTTATCCAGTTTCCTGCGGTTTCCTGTTTTGAAGTTCCTTGAATGAAATGGATATGCTCGATTTAAATTTTATTTGTTGGCTTTGAAAGATATGAGAAATTCTGGAAATGATTTGGTCAAAACTGTAAAGAAATATTCTTTCTAAAGATTGATGATATTTTGTGCTCAATAATATGCTTTCTTCCTGGTTGATTTGTTGAACACGTGAAACCACATTGATCATTTCTTGAAACACATAACTACCTTGCCATATATTTTTCTTGATTGAATTTCCTGTTTTTGACATAGTTGCTGAACGCAACACCCTGATTCTTTCCTGAAATGGATTTGTAAAATTACTTTTGCTCAAAAAATGGAAACTTATTCAAAACTTTGTGCATGTAGATTTCTTGATTTGCTCCATTAACATGTGCTATATTGAGCTGTCCACTAATTCTCTAGTTCACCACCATATTCCACTGTATTTGCTTGTACCATCCTCGACCATGCTGAAACTTGAACTGTCTCTTGATATGTTTTTGCATGTGCATACCCTGACTTTGAAAAATAGCACTTAAGCTTATGATTTCCCATGTTACAAACCATGCTGTGCACATCTTGATGTTTGCTCACCGAAAAGCATTCATGTCTTATTTGTGTACACACGCTGATTGCTTGCCATGACCACTTTGCTTTGTATTTTGAGATATGTACCATGCTCTACCATAACCATGTATTGCTGAGTATGGCTTTGCTGTGACATCTTTCATGACACCACTATCTCGACTTGCTTGACCTGTATTGCTTGCTGTTTTCACCCATTTCTACACTGCTATAGTTCCATTCTCATGTTGTTGCTTCATTCACCATTGCTGTTTGTACCTATGATGTTGCTGCCATGTCCATTGAACATAAGTACTCCACTGTTTCATTAACATGATTTATGCACACATACCAGTTTGTAATCTTGCTGAAACACAATTCTTCCGTTTGGACTTGACTTGAATTTCATGTTGCACTTACACTTGAGTTATGCTGAAACAATATTGTTGCTGCTCGGTCACGTTTACTTGAAAGATGTCATGCTCGACCACTTTTAATTTCTGCTTTGTTTTTAACCATGTTTGAGTTGTGATGACTTTGTTGTTTTGCTTCTTTATTGCTGGCTCGACCATATTAGCATTTGCTGCATGTTGACATGTTTACACCATTTCATTTTGTACTGAGTTGAGATGGTCCATGCGGCTACTCCTCAGTCGCAAACTGATTGGCGAGGCAGTGCACACGTGTATACACGTGTGTACATGCAACCATCAGTCAAGTTGTACCTGTCCCTGCATTGAGATATATATATATATGTTGTCTGCCTTGTGGTATTTACAGTGTTTCACTGTGAATATCACAAGCTGTCTAGACACAGTCGGATTAAGTCAGATCGAGTCAGAAAAATGATGAGAAACACACCGAAATTCTGAGGCAAATAAAATTTAAAAATAAAATTTATATTCGCATGAATTCTATTTTATTTCTATTGCAGTGTACTGTGTGTGTTTCTGTTTCATGTGACAGGTATGAAGATGATGAGTGGACTGAGCAATATGAAGACTGGACTGACTTGTAAGCTGTGAAGACAGAAGATAAAAAATGATAGAAGACAGAAATTGACAGTGAAAAATATACAGTGTGTGTAACAGTGAAAGTGTCTCTATCAAAAAAAAATGTATACTGAAATGTAAACTGAGTGAATGTATGAGTGAGGAGCTGTGTGTGTGTATATATATATATATATGAGTTGTACTGATGTTTGTAATAAACAAGTTTGATTGAAATAAAATATTATTTAATTGTTGTCAAACAAACTTGTCTATTTTATTCTGTTATTTATTAGTACAAATATTCTGTGAGTGTTTAAATAGTGGTGTTTATAAGTTTTGTATTTTTGTGTTATTGAAATAGAATATTCAATTTAAATAGAATACAGTATGAATATATCAATGTCTGTATGGTCGTATATCATTTAAATATAAATATTATATTTCAGTCAGTGATGTGTATATTTAACAGTACGATTTCAAACACATTTATAATAATATTTATTTGGTTGTTATCATCAAACAAAAATCATATAATTGTGTATACAACAACGTTATATACAACACATATGTCTAGGAGGAGGTTAGTTTCCCTTTATTTCATTCAAGATGACGATACTCGCTCATGCGAGTAAGTCATAGTTGCTCGGCCTTCCATCTATCCGAGTAAAGAAGTTATCCATCATCTTCTGTCGCTTCCGGAGAAGTTTATCTTGCCGAGCCATCTGGGTTCTCAGTTCAGCAGGCGCACCATCCATTTCATATCTAGTCTAATAAGCTAGGGGATCACCAATGGAGGAAATTCCCTGACTTCCTTCATTCCTAGTGTCTTCTTTGCCAACATCCTCAGTATGGAAGATGTTTCTATCTTTCTTCCTCTTAACCCTTGAGTTGGAATATCAATCATTCCTCTTCCTTGCAAGCTAGAAGTCGAAGTAATAGCATGCTTCCATTGTCTGAGGCCTTCCAATCAAGAAGTCGGTTGGACTTGCAAATGATCGTACACTCTGCTTCAACTTTGTGGTTCTCAAATGGCCCGTCAGGATCAAAGCATAAGTTAGACAAAGACAGATATGTTATTCAATTTGTAAATAATTTCAATAGTTATGCACCCAGCCCGGAGGTAATGGCAAAAGACAGGTGGGCATATCACATCCCTTTCAGACTTAGACATGTATGAATGGAAAAGACATTGCTTTCAACGCTTAGGTGATTGAGTTATCCAAGTGCTCGAGCCATTGCATTTTCCATTCAATGCACTTGTAAGGTGACACTCATCGCTGCACTCGGGCGATGGTGAGTCACACCTGGGTGTGTATGTTGATTTGATATACCGCTCTTAGGTCCTTCTTTCGGTCGTTGCCTTAAGTCATGTGACGTGTCATTGAATAATCCACTCTCAAGGCCTCCTTTCGGTCGTCGCCTAGAGTCGCATGAGAAGTTTAGCATTAGGCATCAATGTCAGCCTTCTAGACGTGGCTCGTTGCTTGTTTTCCACTAACCTAGTACGGTTTTTGCAAGTGTGGCCCTCACATTATTATTATGTTATCTTGTATAAGCCGACACTCTGTAAATAAGGAAAATCTCCTACAATGTCACAAAATTGCAAGTTTATTGCATATTTCGATCAAATGTACTCGCAATCAAACTATTAATAATCTAAGTAATAAACAATGAAACACATAACAATCAAATAAGGATTAAACATCCCTACAAACCAGCATCCCTGCAATCAAATAATAGCTAACAAATCATATATAAATTATTTAAGGGGGGGGGGGTGATGTGTATGTGTATGCCCCAAATCAATCATGAATAGAGTGCCTAGCCAGGGCTTAGTCAGGATTGATTAGTAGCTATATTATGTTTCCCCCAATCCTTCAGTGGGGAGTACAGGATCAACTTTCAATCTTCCCCCAATCCTTCAGTGGAGTAGGAACCCATCTTCGGCACTTGGTCTCAGTGCCTTTATACTCTCCTATCGTATGGTCAAGTTAGAGTGTAGCCAAGGCGGTCTTTAATCGTGGTGCACCATCACGCCCTGTGGATGTCATCTTCCCGCCCTTTATACTCTCTCTCAGATCATGAGATTTAGAGTGGTGGATGTCATCTTTCCGTCCTTTATACTCCCCCTCAAATCATGAGAGTTAGAGTTGTGGACGTCGTCTTCCCGTCCTTTATAATCTCTCGAATCGGGGGAATTAGAGTCACGGATCAAACGGTCTTTAATCTTGGCGCGCCCATCACACTCGTCCAAGATCTATACTTCTATCCAAGCTATAAGGACTAGAGTTAGTTGAGCAAACAATCAGATCACGTTTTCCGATGATTTGCATTCCTCCTATCAATCCATGGAAGGAGTGTTTAGCACTGAAATACGGGTACCTGCATCATTCGTATCGCATGAGTTAGTCATGTCAATAACTCAGGAAGCATGTAAAAGTTAATTGCTTGATTGAAAAATAAGCATATCAAGGGGAAGTGCTGGATCCTTTATTTGGAATTATGTAATCAGGTGGCGTCAAGCATAGGATCAAGCCATGTAGACAATCGAACTACATCCATCTGGAATCATATTCCGACTTTGAAATGCAAAATTCAATGCTCAATTACCTTAATGTCTTCCATGTGTGAGCCAAGGAGTGGATGGTCATCTCGGATCCACTATGATTTTAATATCTTCTCTCAGGCAGAGGGCATTGAAATACCCCACCTCCGTTAGGGTCACTCTCAACGGGAATGCCCTAATTTTGGTGGAGGTTTATAAGTATAAATCACAGATATACAAGACAGATATAATAACACATATTTTTGAATAGCGGAAAACAACAACTTTTATTTCATTAAAATACGTGTTACACCAACCACGCCATAATTGTCTTACAACACTTCCGAAAAAAACATAACATCTTCATAACTGTCTTGATTACATTATTTAAAGAAGCATAAGGAAAACATAAATAAACTGCAAAAGTCTCATAATTGATGTCCAAAGCCATAATCCAAAACGAAAAGATCCAAGCAATACATTCATTCTCTTCAAGCTGGATATGAAGGCTGGTCAAGCTGCGGTATTCCCTCCCTGTGGACCGGGGGGGGGGGGGGAGGGGAACGGAAGAGAAGAAGACGAAAGAAAAGTAGAGTCAGACATAAAGCCTGAGTAAGTCTAGGAATATTCAGTCTATGAATAAAGAACTGGGTATGATAAGCATAAACTAGAAATGGGAAAGCACCATAAACTAAGTTAAGTTGTCTAGGGTCGAATATACTATCGTACCCCATATTAATCTCTGTACCCATATAAACTAGTTCCCAACAGGCACCCCATAATCAGGGTGAAGTGATCCATTTTATGATGATCGGCTCCTACTCGCATAGTTACATGTGTCTTACGGCCCCCGATGTTGTAGTTACCTATGCTGGTCCCACCATGGGGTGTATCAAGTCCCATGGTGGCGGCCCGACACAACTCTAGAATGCACAGGTATGCTACTGGTGCCCAGTGCCTTATTTTTCTGCGCCGGAGTGTGTGCACGCCCGCACCCCGTTAGAACCTACACTGCTGCACCACCGCAGTCGATTTGACCTCTTACAGTCAGCCCTGTAATCGTGCCCCACCCTGCCTAGTTTCAGGGTATCATGATACCTTGTAGGGTTACTGCTGAAAAGGGCCCCCCGCTACTAGGTTTTCTATTTCTAGCCAACATGCTAAGTTGGTTAAGTGTTTTATAAACCTAACCCTCAATTAGCCTGTTTAGTTTAGCATGTTCCAATTTGATTAAGTATTAATATAATTTACTTAATCCTATCAATCCTGACTCAGCCTTAATTGTCTTATTAAAGCCTTGACCTCTCACATTAGACAGGTATTGTTGTGGCTGCCTGTTGCCGGTTGGGTCCGGGCAGTCTTACGCCACAACTCAGTCTAACCTCGGGTCCTTATTGGGCTCCGTGTTTAACCACCCACATTGGATAGGTATTGTTGTGACTACTGGACAGCCGGGCGGTTCCGGGCAGGTTTACATCACAACTCAATCCAACCTCGGGTTAAACACATCGTATTTTCTACATTTACATATTTGGTCTCTTTTCTTTTTATATGTAAATATTTGTGGCCCATTATTCAAATTCATCTTTATTGATTAAGATTTATTTATGCCACTTAATTGTTTTTCAAGGTTGTTGGCATGCGTCAAACATGCCAACACATATGTTCTATATTTTAGCCCAAACGTCATTGCCCCCGTTTTATACGTCGCTCCAATGTAAGGTGTGTTGGGTTTAACACTTAAACCCAATTTAGCCATATGAAAAGGGGAGGCTTATAACATGGTGTTTATAAGGTAACATAAAAAGGGGAGTGTAAACGCATGAACTTGCAACATAACGATTAAATTAACATAAGGTAGGCACATGTGAACTTGCAATTGTAACAACATATAATATAAGCAATACTTAAACATAAATCATTCTATTCACATAATCATGGTATAAACAAAACATGAATCATTCTATTCATGTAGTCATGGCATAAATAGTACTTAAACATGAACCATTCTAATCATATAATTATGGCATAATCATAATTGAACATGAGTCCTTCTATTCATATAGTCATGGCATAAACATAATTGAACATGAATCGTACTATTCATATAATCATGGTTTTTATCTTACCTATGTAACTTGTAAGTAATTCTAGTGTAATTCTAATGTAACTTATGTGTCAAATATATTATCATATGATTATGATAACAACATAAGCCTAAAAACATGATTTCAACTAGGCATAATAACAAACATAGTTTAGTCATGTTCATAAAATTAATACAAGCTTACAAAGATGCTTACTTTTGTCACTATCACAAAATCATGATTTTTATACTTGAACTATGATGCCAATTCCAACATAACCTTCATATGAATCATAGTACTTAAGTGGATCAAATTACATTAAAGGTGACAATAGAATTATACATCATGTTGGCATAACAATAAATCATATACTTGCATGAATTTCAAATAAACTACTACAACATATAGTTGTTATTTTCAACATGAATCATATACTTGCAATTATCAAATGGGTGTTGTAAATAACTACCACAAACATGTAGTTTTCAATATGAATCATATGCTTGCATGAATCCCAACTAAAATTCCACAACATGTGGTTGTCAACATAAACCATATACTCGTATGAATCAAATCATACACCATAGCATTGCCAAATCGTTTAGAATCAAAATAACATACAAATATAGATTATTATCGACACAATTACATTTCGTTGTTAACTTCCAACGCAAATCGCATACTTGCAAATATCCAATCGTATACCATAATATTCCCAAATCGTTTAGCATCAAAGCAACATACAAATAATAGATTATTATCGCCACAATTCCATTTCTTACTTTACGCAAATCAACACAATTATTTAATTCACATCGGAATAGCACTCTACTTACAACGTGTGACGAATCTTCAATTCAGGAATCTGAATTCTGAATTTGGAGATGCTATCCTTTGTTGTAGGCGTTGCTTTGATTTGATTAACGTTGCTTTAAGCTTTGAATTAGCTCCTAATTTTCCCTCTATTTCTGACGACTATCCTCAGTCTCTCCTCAGCAGCATGACGGTCTCATCTCCATTTTAGTTTAAGTGAATTAGGGTTAGTCTGAAGTATTTTTTATAGAGTTTTTGAGTTGATTTAGACCGTCGATGAAGCTTGGTTCAATAATAGCCATTCGTTCAAAGGAGAGACCAACCAAGAGCTGACACCTAGCCCTAGTGACAAGGCAACGCTCAGAAAATCGACCAAACACAGACTAGGCCAGCCACGGTGGGCTGGGTTCAACGTAGCTCAGGGGCCAGGTCGACTCCCCAGTCGACCCCCAGGTCGACTCTAGAATCGACCTGCCTGGGCAGGTCGACACCTAGGTCGACTCCCAGGTCGACTCCCAGGTCGACTCCCAGGTCGACCTGGCCTGGCAGGTCGACCCTAGGGTCGACCCCCAGGTCGACCTGGTGGGTTTGGGCGGGAATTTTCCTGCCTACTCTGATTGGTCTGAAATTTGAATTTTCTGAAACTTCATCGGGCCATAATTTGGTCATACGGGCTCCGTTTTTCGAAAACTTGGACTCTATTTCGCGTATTTTTCTGAGACGAACGCAATGGCGTATCCCGTTTCCCTTAATACTTTGATTTGAAATTAATTATACTTTAATTTGTGAATTTCACTGTTAAAATATTCGGGGTGTTACGTTCTCCCCCACTTAAAAGGATTTCGTCCCCGAAATCTTCAAGTTAAGGAAGAATGTATATCCTAACATCCAAACATCCATCTACTCATCCATCAAACACGAGCATCCATTGTCCTTAAAAGACTTCTAATGCTTCATGATAAGATGCGAAGTGTGTGTGTACATGTACTTATCTAATGCAAAATCAGTCGGTCTACTGATTCTGTTGACCTCCTTAATGCAAATTATGTAAGTGTCATGAATCCATTATGTATGAAAATTTTCCTATTCATGATTCTACATGAGTGCACAATCATTCATACAAATGCAACATCCATATGACACACATTAAAGTTCAACCACAAGAAACCACTAGCAATCACTTGCAACCACTTGCAATCATCATCCATAACATGTTTCAATTACATGTTTCCATCCAAAGGGTTTCTTCCTAAAAGATAAGGTCGAGGAGATATACCTAAAAAGATAGATAAAAGCGCAACTTAAGGAAAAAGAAAGATCAAAGATGTACCCTCGAAAAGAAAAGGGTAGGCTGCGCGTATTCTAGCTTCAGTTTCCCAAGTTGCATCTCCTTCGGCGTCGCTCCACTGAACTTTGACGAGCTTGACTTCGCGGTTGCGTAGCTTCTTCACTTCCGTCCCTAATATGCGGGTTGGAACTTTCCTTACGGTTGCTTCGCGTTCCACTTCAGCTTCTTCTAGGATATTTGGCTCTACCACTTCAGCAAACTCATGTAGACATTTTCGGAGATATGAAATGTGAAAGACGTTGTGAACTCCGGCCAATTTTTCGGGTAGCTCTAATCTATAGGCCATTTTCCTAATTTTCTCAATGATAGGGAATGGCCCTACGAACCTTGGTGCCAGTTTTCCTGTGGTTCCAAAACGAACAACGTTCCTTAACGGAGATACCTTAAGAAAAACTCTGTCCCCAACCTCAAATTCAAGGTCGGTCCTCCTCTTGTCGGCGTAGGACTTTTGTCTGTCTTGGGCCGTCTTCATCCTTCTTCGTATTAAGTCTACTTTTTCTGTAGTCTCTCGGATCATATATGGTCCAACTATGAGCTTATCAGTAGACTCCCACCAACAAGTGGGTGATCGGCACGGTCTTCCATATAAAGCTTCGAAGGGCGCCATTCCGATGGTTGCTTGATAGTTGTTGTTGTAGGCAAATTCCACCAAAGGAAGATGGTCCTCCCACGTCCCTCCGAATTCAAGGATGCACAGTCTTAAAAGGTCCTCCAAAACTCTGTTCACTCTTTCTGTTTGGCCGTCGGTTTGGGGATGATAGGCTGTGCTCAAGCATAACTGTGTTCCTACCGCTTCTTGCAGACTCCGCCAAAACTCACTGGTGAAGATAGGGTCTCGGTCACTAACGATGCTGGATGGTATTCCATGGAGCCAAACGATTTCCTTGAGGTAAAGAGATGCTAGGGATGAGGCAGTTCTTTTACTTTTGACAGGTAAAAAGTGGGCGCTTTTAGTAAGCCTATCCACTATTACCCATATGCTAGTGTTGCCTCTCCTAGACCTGGGCAGCCCATCGATGAAGTCCATTGAGATGCTATCCCATTTCCACTATGGGACCTCTAGAGGATGTAGCAGACTGCCAGGCTTTTTCTGTTCCGCCTTAACCTGTTGGCACACCATGCACTTAGAAACGAATTCTGCCACGTCCTTCTTCATGCCGTTCCAAAAGAAAGTTCTTTTTATGTCCTTGTACATTTTATCTCCGCCTGGGTGTATCGTCATCTTGGAGTGATGTGCTTCCTCGAGACCCTTCTTTACTAAATCCCTTGTCTGTGGGACACATAGTCTTCCGTCTCGCCTTAGCCAACCCTTATTATCGATGGAGTATCTGTTGAGGTGACTTGAAGTCTCACCCCTAATTAGCCTATCAATCGTTTCCACAAGTTGAGGGTCTTCGCGTTGTGCTGTCCCTATCGAGTCCACTAAAGTCGGGCGTACTTCGAGAGATGCTAGCAAGCCTGGTACAAAATCGGAGGAGGGCCTAAAGTCAAAGCTGGCTATAAACTCTAGGATTTGTCTCTCAACAAACAGCGGGCTTAGGGTCAGTTTCTTTCGGCTCAACGCGTCTGCCACTACGTTGCCTTTGCCCGGAGTATAGGAGATCTCGAAATCATACGAGGCATGAAACTCCATCCATCTCTGTTGCCTCAAGTTAAGATCTTTCTGCGAGAAAAGACATTTCAACGATTTATGGTCAGTGTAAAGTTCAAACTTCTCACCTAGGAGATAGTGTCGCCAAGACTTGAGTACAAAGACGATGGCAGCTAACTCAAGATCGTGGGTCGGGTAGTTCTTTTCGTGCACTTTCAACTGTCTTCCGCCATAAGCTACTACCCTTCCTTCTTGCATTAAGACAGCGCCTAGCCCTGTCCCACATGCATCTGTATAAACTGTGAACATCTTGCTTCCATCTGGCAACGTTAAAACCGGGGCTGTTGTAAGGGCCCTTTTCAGTCGCTGGAAAGCAAACTCGCAATCCAAGTCCCAATTGAACACTAGATTCTTCTTGGTCAACATTGTGAGCGGAGCTGAGATTTTCGCAAAATCCCTTATGAACTTTCTATAGAAATCTGCTAGTCCTAGAAAACTTCGGACCTCAGTTGCATTCCTTGGTGTCTTCCAATCCTGCACCGCCACTACCTTAGCAGGGTCCACTGCTAACCCTTGTTTGGATAATATGTGCCCAAGGAACCTCACTTCTTCTCTCCAAAGTGGCATTTGGAGAATTTGGCTTTTAGCTGATGGACTCGCGGCGTTTCCATGATTGCCCTTAAGTGCTGAGTATGTTCCTCTTCACTCTTTGAGAAGATAAGGATATAGTCTACGAAGACCACTACGAACTTATTGAGGAAATCTCTGAATACCCTACTCATCAGGTCCACGAAGTAAGCAGGTGCATTTGTCAAGCCGAAAGGCATGACAAGCCATTCAAAGAAGCCATCTGGGGTTCTGAATGCCGTTTTATCGATACTATCTTCAGCCACCCTTAGCTGATGAAAACCGGTCGCTAGCTGATCAAACAGATCGTCAATTCTGGGGAGAGGGTGCCTATTCTTTTTCGTTAGCTTGTTGAGCTCCCTATAGTCAACACATAGACGGAGTGAACCATCCGCCTTTGTAGCGAACACCACTGGAGTGCCCCATTCTGAAATGCTCTGTAATGACCCGGAAATTCCCGCCCGTTGGATCGACCATAAACCACACAGACCCAAAAGTTAGAAATTCTCGAATGCATTAACTCTGGGCATACTACAACATCAGAACAAATAACAAAAGACTTTTATAACATTATAATAACGTTACATCAGAGTACAGAATATCAGAGTACATCGAATAAATATATTACAGCGGAAGATTATATTACAAGAAATTAATACAATACACAGCGGAAGACTTCAATGCTCAGGACACAACTTTAAGCTTCGATCCAAGATCCTGCTAAAGAGATAAAGATATCTGCAAAAAGCTACTCGACTGCCCGTGTGGAAGGAGGGCACCCGAGTTCGCAAGGTGAAAACAAACTACGGGTCAGTCATGGGACTGATGTGAGAATTCTTAACTAGTTTAACTAATAGTAATAAGGCAAATCCAAGGACCACGCCGCTAACGCGGAACGGGTTTACTCCAATGGATTGCCGTGCATAATAATAAAGGAAATCGTCAAACAGCGCAATGCTTTTTGGAAAAATGAAACCATTATAAGACCCAGGTCCCATCACACAATGCAACGCACACCAGAGGAGAGGGTTTTACCTTATAATGGTCAAAAGATGCTTGATACGTGAAACCGATATTATTATTAGTGTATATATGTTTTAATAAAAAGATTTGAATCATAAGTATCAATCCTAGACGGCATGGTTACCATATAGCATGTCGCCAATACTAGTTCTACAATCAAAACCGCAAGGGCGTATTGGAAATTTGGATTCCATCATGAGTCGAGGCTAGGGGCAAGATCCTCTCCGATTCGAGACACTCTAGCAAATGCCTCAGGATTCCCCGTAGTGAACCCATGGAAGCGGTAGGGCCGGTCCCCGCCTATGGGCAGTGGATTGGTTATGCCTGAACACACGTTTCCCGGTCCCTTTGGACCTATAGTATGACCACCAACGGCCTATAAAAATAACGAGGCGCCTCAAAATCCATCATCCACATAAGTAAAATGTCAGCGCTGGTAGGTCCCTGACATCACTCTAGCTAGAAAGAAACGTGTGCACTCCCTACGGTTCGTATCCCGTTTTTGACTCATACCGGGGTGTGAGGCTCGCGAAGTCACGATATACACAAAGCTATGCCGTAATAGGCTATGCTTTGATCATCAACCACAAGGCCCTGCTTTTCAACAAAAGCCTTGATCAATGCATCTTAGTATGCCACATTGTCAGTCCATACTATACCATTGATTTCTGCCAATATATAACCTCTAAGCTCATATGTCTCAGAGAAGGGTGTTAACCACCAAGCAGATATATATTAACAGAGATCAACGAATGTAGTATAAAGGACTACAACGTCAAACATACATTCCATTTATAAACTTATGCTCTGGGTCTGAGCGAAAGTCAAATCCGTACAAATCAACACTACGTCCGGATAACTACCATCTTAGCCCCGTCTTGGGAGCAAATCAATCAAGGACCTCAACGCTAGTTACCCATTCGATGTAAAGATCGTAGGTCTTCAATCGCCGTCTTCAACTCTTAGATTTAAAACGTCGTATAATCATTTGAAATGAGATTGAACTCGGTCTTCTCAAATGATTCTCGCATATATATATACATATACATATATATATATATATATAATTTGAAAACATTTCATGTTGTTATTAATATTTGATAACAACATATCGCTGTTTTTATTTATATAAAAATAGCCTAAATTAACTTAACAACGCTTCGGGTAAATGGGCGACCCTGGCGTTGTTTTCAACCAAATTTGATTTACACATATCATGAAATCTATCCGTTGGATTTTGGCGAAATTTATGCCATTGGAAAGATCTTACCAAAACGGTCCTAACGGTTCCAGTTTTGGGAAAATCCGACGGTCTGATCTTTCAGTATAACCGTTTGAAGTTAAGAATGTCGATACGCGAACTACCGCACGTGATTCGTTAAATTTATAATTTATATTTATATAAATATAAATATAAATTGTTTGGCGATTTCAACTATAAAAGTCTATTCTTTTTATCGCTTCTGAAATGACGATAAAAATATCACTTTTAATATCTCTGTTTTATTTACACTAAATGTAAATAAATTATACTTTTTCTATATTTTGTTTTATTTACCTAAATGTAAATAAATTATATTCTTTCTATGTTTTAATTTATTTACACTAAATGTAAATAAATTATATTCTTTTCCTTATCCTTATTTATTTACCTAAAAGTAAATAAATACATTCTTATCTTTTTCTTATTTATTTGACTATATGTAAATAAATATTTTACTTTTACTTTTGCTATATTTATTTACAATAATTGTAAATAAATGTACCTCTTCCTTTATCTTATTTATTTACATAAGAAAATGTAAATAAATATTATTCACATAATTATTCTTTTAATCCCTTTTATTTACATAAGAAAATGTAAATAAATTCTATTCGTAAAATTATTCTTTTAATTCTTTTTATTTACATCACTATTATTTTTATTCTTTTTATTTACATAGGAAAATGTAAATAAATTCTTATAATCTTAATTACATTAAATGTGATCTTCTTTACAGAGTAAAATATATTCTTTCAATTACGTATAAAAATGTGATTTATTTATCCTCTTATTTTGTTTGATGTAAATATATATGTCTTCCTTTGTCTATGTTTTATTTATTTACACTAAATATTTTACATATGCTTTAACCTCTCACATTGGATAGGTATTGTTGTGATTACTGGACAGCCGGGCGGGTCCGGGCAGTTTTACATCACAACTCAATCCAACCTCGGGTTACGCATTATAATTTCTTATTTATTTACCTATTTGTAAATAAATATTTTTTTTTATTAACATTTTATCTTAACAAAATGTCTATTTTGTTTTAACCATCTTTTATCTTAACAAAATACTTATTTTGTTTTAACACACTTTTAAAATACAAAAATGTGTATTTTGTCTAATTCACTTTTAATATACAAAAAAATGTATATTTTGTTCTACCAATCATATTTTCATAAAAATATGTTTTAACATTCACCAATCATATTCAGATAAAAATATGTTATCTTGTTTCATTTAAACCAAACATGATAAAAGTGTATTCTTTTACATTTATCAAGAAATGTTATTCTTATTCATTGATCAAGAAATGTTATTCTTTTTCATTGATCAAGAAATGTTATTCTTTTTCATTGATCAAGAAATGTTATTCTTTTCATGTTTATATTTGTTTTGAAATCACAAATAAAAAAAAGTAATTCAATTTCTATGTTAATATTTGTGTTGGGAACACAATTTACTTCTATGTCATATTTGTATCGAGAAATACAAATAAAAAGATGAACTTAATTTCTATGTATATTTGCATACTTTATTTTATTTTAAATATATATTTGTGTTGAAACAAAAATAAAAAGAAAGACTTTATTCTCTAAATATATTAACACAATGCTACGCATAAGGTTCATCATCAATTTTGTCATGTCAATTTGGTGTCAAGTAAGGTAACCAAAATAATGGTTTTTGTCTAACCATTCCATTCACCCAACGATGTAATTTCCATGTCAACCATACCACACAACATAGGAGCATATAATTTTAAGGAATCTCAATAAAGGGTCTCATCCTTATTTTATTTAGTAAATGAAAATAAGGATTTAAACTTGCATTTTATTAGGTTAACAAAATTAAGGATAAAAACTTGCATTTATTTATGTAAACAAAAATAATGATAAAACTTGCATTCATTTGTGTTAACAAAAATAAAGGATAAAAATTGGTATCTTGATTCGTAGACAAGACAAAAATAAAAGTTGTCCTTTTATTTATGTTGACAAAATAACATAAAAATTGTCCTTTAGTTTTGCTGACAAAATAGTATAAACATTTTGTCTTTTTATTTTATATAAACAAAATCACATAAGAATTGTCTGTTTATTTTAAAAAACAAACGAAATGACATAAGAATTTCCTTTTTATTTTAACAAACACAATGACATAAGGATTGTCCTTTTTATTTGTAAACAAAATTAATGTCAAAACTTGTCCTTTTATTAACAAAGTTAATGTCAAAACTTGTTAACCCAACTCATGTTAAAACTTTATCCTTTTTATTTTACTAACAAAATTAATGTTAAAACTTTGTTCTTTTATTTTACTAACAAAATTGTGTTAAAACTTTGTTGACAAAATTTAATGTTAAAACTTTGTCCTTTTCATTATGTAAGCAAAAATCTGTTTTTCTATTATGCAAACAAAAATTTGGTCTTTTATTATGTACACAAAAATTTGTCTTTTTATTTTACAAACAAAATTACATGTTAAAATTGTTTTTATTATGTAAACAAAATAAACCAACACAATTAAATGTTTTAATTTTATTTAAGAAAATAAAATGAAAGTAAAAACAAAAATTAGAGTAAAAACTTTGTCATTTATTTTGTAAACAAAATTTGTATAAAAATTTTGTTTTTTTTTCCTTATGTAAACAAAATTACACAAACATTTATCTCTTTATTTGTACACATCATGTTGACAAAAATGTATTTATACTATTGACCATTTTATTAACAAATAAAATGTTAATAGAAATATATTTATAATCTTATCATTCAGACGTATATATTAACACAACATCATTATTTTTTTATTATTTAGTGTATAATAATAATACACTAAATCTTATTTATTTGTAACATCATTATTCTTTTAATCCCTTTTATTTACATAAGAAAATGTAAATAAATTCTATTCATAAAATTATTCTTTTAATTCTTTTTATTTACATCACTATTATTTGTATTCTTTTTATTTACATAGGAAAATGTAAATAAATTCTTATAATCTTAATTACATTAAACGTGATCTTCTTTACAGAGTAAAATATATTCTTTCAATTACGTATAAAAATGTGATTTATTTATCCTCTTATTTTGTTTGATGTAAATATATATGTCTTCCTTTGTCTATGTTTTATTTATTTACACTAAATATTTTACATATGCTTTAACCTCTCACATTGGATAGGTATTGTTGTGATTACTGGACAGCCGGGCGGGTCCGGGCAGGTTTACATCACAACTCAATCCAACCTCGGGTTACGCATTATAATTTCTTATTTATTTACCTATTTGTAAATAAATATTTTTTTTTATTAACTTTTTATCTTAACAAAATGTCTATTTTGTTTTAACCATCTTTTATCTTAACAAAATGCTTATTTTGTTTTAACACACTTTTAATATACAAAAATGTGTATTTTGTCTAATTCACTTTTAATATACAAAAAATGTATATTTTGTTCTACCAATCATATTTTCATAAAAATATGTTTTAACATTCACTAATCATATTCAGATAAAAATAAGTTATCTTGTTTCATTTAAACCAAAAATGATAAAAGTGTATTCTTTTACATTTATCAAGAAATGTTATTCTTTTTCATTGATCAAGAAATGTTATTCTTTTTCATTGATCAAGAAATGTTATTCTTTTTCATTGATCAAGAAATGTTATTCTTTTTCATGTTTATATTTGTGTTGAAATCACAAATAAAAAAAAGTAATTCAATTTCTATGTTAATATTTGTGTTGGGAACACAATTTACTTCTATGTCATATTTGTATCGAGAAATACAAATAAAAAGATGAACTTAATTTCTATGTATATTTGCATACTTTATTTTATTTTAATTATATATTTGTGTTGAAACACAAATAAAAAGAAAGATTTATTCTCTAAATATATTAACATAATGCTACGCATAAGGTTCATCATCAATTTTGTCATGTCAATTTGGTGTCAAGTAAGGTAACCAAAATAATTGTTTTTGTCTAACCATTCCATTCACCCAACGATGTAATTTCCATGTCGACCATACCACACAACATAGGAGCATATAATTTTAAGGAATCTCAATAAAGGGTCTCATCCTTATTTTATTTTGTAAATGAAAATAAGGATTTAAACTTGCATTTTATTAGGTTAACAAAATTAAGGATAAAAACTTGCATTTATTTATGTAAACAAAAATAAAGATAAAACTTGCATTCATTTGTGTTAACAAAAATAAAGGATAAAAATTGGTATCTTGATTCGTAGACAAGACAAAAATAAAAGTTGTCCTTTTATTTATGTTGACAAAATAACATAAAAATTGTCCTTTAGTTTTGCTGACAAAATAGTATAAACATTTTGTCTTTTTATTTTATATAAACAAAATCACATAAGAATTGTCTGTTTATTTTAACAAACAAACGAAATGACATAAGAATTGTCGTTTTATTTTAACAAACAAAATGACATAAGGATTGTCCTTTTTATTTGTAAACAAAATTAATGTCAAAACTTGTCCTTTTATTAACAAAGTTAATGTTAAAAACTTGTTAACCCAACTCATGTTAAAACTTTATCCTTTTTATTTTACTAACAAAATTAATGTTAAAACTTTGTTCTTTTATTTTACTAACAAAATTGTGTTAAAACTTTGTTGACAAAATTTAATGTTAAAACTTTGTCCTTTTCATTATGTAAGCAAAAATTTGTTTTTCTATTATGCAAACAAAAATTTGGTCTTTTATTATGTACACAAAAATTTGTCTTTTTATTTTACAAACAAAATTACATGTTAAAATTGTTTTTATTATGTAAACAAAATAAACCAACACGATTAAATGTTTTAATTTTATTTAAGAAAATAAAATGAAAGTAAAAACAAAAATTAGAGTAAAAACTTTGTCATTTATTTTGTAAACAAAATTTGTATAAAAATTTTGTTTTTTTTTCTTATGTAAACAAAATTACATAAACATTTATCTCTTTATTTGTACACATCATGTTGACAAAAATGTATTTATACTATTGACCTTTTTATTAACAAATAAAATGTTAATAGAAATATATTTATAATCTTATCCTTTTTATTAACCAATTAGAATATTACAAAAATTTTGTTTAAAATCTTAACATTTTGTTGACAAATATAATATTAACAAAAATGTATTTTTAATCTCAACCTTTTTATTTTAACCCCATATACAGGTCTAAATTTGTCATACCAGATTCTATGCAATACCATCCAATACAAACAAAATCAAACAATTTATCATACCAGATCTATACAATACCATCCAATACAAAAAGAATCAACACCAAAATTCTATCACATCACAGCACAAATAAAATAACATACAGACAGATAATTAACTGAATAAATAATTTAATAAATTATTTAAATTGTAAAAATCAGAGATTCTCACCGTTTTGCGATTTTTGTCGAAATTCCAAACAGCCCAGAAACAACTCCAGTCAGTCTCAACACGTTCTATTTGCTGTTACGATTCCAACGCTTCCGAATTCGTCAAATTCAGAGCTAAAACGAACGAGTTACGATTCATTTAAGTTAGAGAAAAAAGGAATCAAAAGGGAATATTCCTCTTCTTCTACCTTTCAAAATTTGGGCGTCGTTTATGCTTGTAGGTTCAATATTTTGATTCCACTTTGCAGGTAGCAGGATGATCGATAGGGGGGTGCTGATGGTCGGACGTGGTGCGGCCAGGAGAGGCGCACGTGCGCCTAGCACGGTGGAGGGTGCGACGCCTCCTGGTGGGCCCGGCGGCGGCCTAAAGGCGGCGAGTTCTCGTCGCTGGTGAGGGCGCTACAGTCGACGAGGTGGGCGGTGGTTGATATCAATGGAAAGAGGTCGCGAAGCTCTTCAATATGAGCTATAGTTTGGACTGTAATTCGGCGGGAGGTGGGAGAGAGAGAAAGAAGGCTGCTGTTAAATTATGAGAAAAAATGAAAATGAGAATTTGTGGAGAGGAAAAGATAATATGTAGTGGAGTGTTTAGAATATTATAATATTATGGCTGAGGTGGCGAATTTATTTCTCCCTTTATTTCTTTCCTCAAATCCCCTTTGATTATGTTCTATAATGGAATATTTGCATGTGAAAGGAAGAGAGAGAATGGTGTATTTATGTTATAGTATTTTATGTTTTATTATTTTAATTAATTTATTTTCACAAAAATAACTGTATGTTAATATATAAGAGTTGGAATTAAGTTAAATCAATAGCTTATGCGTATATGTGCATACATGAACGTTTGAATTTTAAAACTTGAAAATAAAGTTTATTGGAAACAAAAGCATGAAATTGATATATATAAACATATATAAGGAAAGAAACAATAAATAATTTGATAACAATCAATCTATATTACAATTTTAATTTATGTACGTTACAGCAAAAATTAATGTACGTTAATTAGTAATTAATGTATGTTACAAACCTAAGAAAGAAATAAATGATGCATTAAGGACAATGAAGAGGGAAGGCATTTAAACTCTTGAAACTATTCACATTTCGTATGTTATGCATTTCAAAGAAAATGAATTGCTGACAAATGAACCTAATACAATTTTATTTAATTATTTTCTAGTTTAGCTATATCTCATTTATTGATTTTTAATTTACATATACAATTCTTTCCTAATTTATTTCCTATTCTTAGTCAATCAAATTATTAAATTTAACCCTTTTATTTCTAGCTTAATCAGATTTTTTTTTTCAATTACGCAATTATTTTGTGTTTATTTCCGTTTCTATCCACATTTATGTACCCTTAATTACACCATCTATTATAGTAGAATTTCATACCTAATTTGCTAATTAATACCTGCTATGATTTCCTCTTCATATGTTTTTATGTTACAAAGAAAATGTAAACTTAGCTATATTGTATAGAAAATGTATTCCTTTACCATTACAAAGAAAAATGTAAACTTTATATGTAAACATGTTTTATGTGCCTACATGAACGTTTGATTTTTTTTTAATAAGTATATTAATTAATACATGCTATTTCAGAACTCCTAAAAGGGAAAGATAGAGAAAGTGTAGTTATTCCTTTTCATTAACATGCGGCTCTTATTTATTATAAATAAAAATGAATGTTTTCTCTTTTACAAAAATGTAAAAAAAAAATTTTTTTTTACTGAACTCAACTCTCTATTAATTATAATATGATTTTGATGTAAGAACAAACCATTTATTTCTTTACATGTAAAAAGAGTAACAAAAATATATTTTATTATATGTAAATTATATACGCTTCGTATTCACATAAAAAAGAACATTTTTAATGTAAAAACATATTTAATATATTTTCTTTCTTCCTCTTTTCTAGCAGGTATTTTCTAGCAATGTTAAAAAATAATATTTTCAACACTTCTATATTTTCTAACATATGTTTCACTTCAAATAACATAAATTTTAATCGTTATTATTTAAAATAAATCATGTCAAATATTAAAAATTCATTAAAATTTCTAAAGTAAAAATTTTAAATTGGCCCCAAAATTCAGGGTTATTACATGCTCCTCCTAATGAACCCCTTTTCCAAGAAGCTCTTTAATTTGTTTACTAAGCTCTTTCCTTTCCCGTGGAGCCATGTGTCTAACGGGCAACGCAACAGGCTTTGCATTATCTACAAGATATATGGTGAAGTCTATCTCCCGCTTCGGAGGCAAGCCCTTCACCTCTTCGAAGACATCCGGATATTCCCGGACAACTCTATCCGATTTCAAATTTTCAACCGAGGCGTCTAGCGATTCAAGATAACTAAGCATAACTGCATACGAGGGATTACAAGAAATTTCCAAAGTGTTACCGAGCTGGGTTAGGAGCCTAACAACCCTTTTCTCACAATCAAGGATGGCCCCATTACTGGATAGCCAATCCATGCCCAAAATCAAACCATATCCCGAAAAGCCCAAAACAAAGGCACTACATTTAAATTCTACGCTTAGAATAGAAATTTTCAATCCCAAACAGATCATAGATAAATGAGCTGGGCCCCCAATTGGGTTTGAAACAATTAAGGGGTCCTCTACCATGCTAGTTTTTAGGTGCAGAGATTCTACTAAAGCAGACGAGATAAAGGAGTGTGATGCGCCAGAATCAAATAAAGTGCGAACGGGGTGATCATAAAGATAAACTACACTTTCTACAGAAGTATTTATACCTCACTGTTGCAGAGGTGGCGCCTCTAGCACATGAACTTGTGCCCCTGAGGAGGATCCAGCCCTCTGCCCCTGTCCTCGTTTCTTTGGACAGTCCTTAGCCATGTGGCCTGTCTCACCGCAAGAAAAGCACCCACCATTCATCTTGGCCTTCTTATTCCGTCAATCTTTTACTAACTGCCCCACTTTGCCACAGAAATTACACTTCCTCTTCTCTTTGTTGCCTTTCCCGCCCTTCTTAAAGTCTGTCTTCTTAGGCTGCAAACCCTCTTTCTTCCCTTGAGAGTTTTCCGCCTTTGTCTCCTTCTTGCCCTTATCCTCTTCGTTCAGCAACGCCATCTGTACCAACCTTTCATATGTAGCTCCCATGGGTATATGGGTCATGGCCAAACTGTGTAATGGCTCATTCAACCCTTTGACAAAACGGAGAGCCTTCTTGTGCGAGGTGTTGACTAGGTCAAGTCCGAACCTAGCCAGCTCATCGAACTGATTAACATACTCTTTGTCTGTCTTGTTCCCTTGCTTAAGAAATAAGAATTTTTCCAACTGCAAACTCCTTTCCGCGTCTGAGAAAAATTTAGCCTCAAACCTTGCCCTAAAGTCCTCCCATGTTTCCACTGGTCTTTCTACATTAGTGACTTCCCACCAGTAGGAAGCCTCGCCTTTAAGTAGCCATACTTCCAGTTGTACTTTCTGTCTATCCTCTACCTCAAAGATAATGAATAAGTCCTCGGTTTCTTTCAGCCAATTTCTAGCTGCCACGAAGGACTCAGTTCCAATGAAATCCTTTCCTCCCATAGCTTTAAAATCTTTACATATCTTAGCAAAAGTGTTTCCCCGCGGAGGAGGTGGAGGAAGAGGTGCTGCTGCAGCTGGATGATTTCCTGCAGCTGGGGGAGGAGGAATGGTAAGACCTGGCTGAGTGGCCCTTGCTTCTAAGAAACGTCTAAACCAACCAGGTATTGGTACACCCTCTGGCAAGTTAAGTTCTTCGGACATGCTGAAACAAAAAGGATAGATTCAAAACGAAGGATAAGAGATAGTACCTATGGCTTTGGGGGGACTTTGCCTTTTAAAATAAAATAATATTTTATCTTTTAAAAATGCTTCTTTAAATTTCTTTTTGAAAAATAAATTTTCAAAACTTTTTATCTTATCTGGTAAACCTATGCTCTGATACCAAGTGAAACACCCCACCTCCGTTAGGGTCACTCCTAAAGGGAATGCCCTAATTTTAGTGGAGCTTTATAAGTATAAATCACAGATATACAAGACAGATATAATAACACATATTTTTGAACAGCGGAAAACAACAACTTTTATTTCATTAAAATACGTGTTACACCAACCACACCATAATTGTCTTACAACACTTCCAAAAAAACATAACATCTTCATAACTGTCTTGATTACATTATTTAAAGAAGCATAAGGAAAACATAAATAAACTGCAAAAGTCCCATAATTGATGTCCAAAGCCATAGTCCAAAACGAAAAGATCCAAGCAATACATTCTTTCTCTTCAAGCTGGATATGAAGGTTGGTCAAGCTGCGGTATTCCCTCCCTGTGGACCTGTGGGGGAAACGGAAGAAAAGAAGACGAAAGAAAAGTAGAGTCAGACATAAAGCCAGAGTAAGTTTAGGACTATTCAGTCTATGAATAAAGAACTGGGTATGATAAGCATAAACTAGAAATGGGAAAGCACCATAAACTAAGTTAAGTTGTCTAGGGTCGAATATACTATCGTACCCCATATTAATCTCTGTACCCATATAAACTAGTTCCCAACAGGCACCCCATAATCAGGGTGAAGTGACCATTTTATGATGATCGACTCCTACTCGCATAGTTACATGTGTCTTACGGCCCCCGATGTTGTAGTTACCTATGCTGGTCCCACCATGGGGTGTATCAAGTCCCATGGTGGCGGCCCGACACAACTCTAGAATGCACAGGTATGCTACTGGTGCCCAGTGCCTTATTTTTCTGCGCCGGAGTGTGTGCACGCCCGCACCCCGTTAGAACCTACACTGCTGCACCACCGTAGTCGATTTGACCTCTTACAGTCAGCCCAGTAATCGTGCCCCACCCTGCCTAGTTTCAGGGTATCATGATACCTTGTAGGGTTACTGCTGAAAAGGGCCCCCCGCTACTAGGTTTTCTATTTCTTGCCAACATGCTAAGTTGGTTAAGTGTTTTATAAACCTAACCCCCAATCAGCCTGTTTAGTTTAGCATGTTCCAATTTGATTAAGTATTAATATAATTTACTTAATCCTATCAATCCTGACTCAGCCTTAATTGTCTTATTAAAGCCTTGACCTCTCACATTAGACAGGTATTGTTGTGGCTGCCTGTTGCCGGTTGGGTCCGGGCAGTCTCACGCCACAACTCAGTCTAACCTCGGGTCCTTATTGGGCTCCGTGTTTAACCACCCACATTGGATAGGTATTGTTGTGACTACTGGACAGCCGGGCGGTTCCGGGCAGGTTTACATCACAACTCAATCCAACCTCGGGTTAAACACATCGTATTTTCTACATTTACATATTTTGTCTCTTTTCTTTTTATATGTAAATATTTGCGGCCCATTATTCAAATTCATCTTTATTGATTAAGATTTATTTATGTCACTTAATTGTTTTTCAAGGTTGTTGGCATGCGTCAAACATGCCAACACATATGTTCTATATTTTAGCCCAAACTTCATTACCCTTGTTTTATATGTCGCTCCAATGTAAGGTGTGTTGGGTTTGACACTTAAACCCAATTTAGCCATATGAAAAGGGGAGGCTTATAACATGGTGTTTATAAGGTAACATAAAAAGGGGAGTGTGAACGCATGAACTTGCAACATAACGATTAAATTAACATAAGGTAGGCACATGTGAACTTGCAACTGTAACAACATATAATATAAGCAATACTTAAACATAAATCATTCTATTCACATAATCATGGTATAAACAAAACATGAATCATTCTATTCATGTAGTCATGGCATAAATAGTACTTAAACATGAACCATTCTAATCATATAATTATGGCATAATCATAATTGAACATGAGTCCTTCTATTCATATAGTCATGGCATAAACATAATTGAACATGAATCCTACTATTCATATAATCATGGTTTTTATCTTATCTATGTAACTTGTAAGTAATTCTAGTGTAATTCTAATGTAACTTATGTGTCAAATATATTATCATATGATTATGATAACAACATAAGCCTAAAAACATGTTTTCAACTAGGCATAATAACAAACATAGTTTAGTCATGTTCATAAAATTAATACAAGCTTACAAAGACGCTTGCTTTTGTCACTATCACAAAATCATGATTTTTATACTTGAACTATGATGCCAATTCCAACATATCCTTCATATGAATCATAATACTTAAGTGGAACAAATTACACTAAAGGTGACCATAGAATTATACATCATGTTAGCATAACAATAAATCATATACTAGCATGAATTTCAAATAAACTATTACAACATATAGTTATTATTTTCAACATGAATCATATACTTGCAATTATCAAATGGGTGTTGTAAATAACTACCACAAACATGTAGTTTTCAATATGAATCATATGCTTGCATGAATCCCAATTAAAATTCCACAACATGTGGTTGTCAACATAAACCATATACTTGTATGAATCAAATCATACACCATAGCATTGCCAAACCGTTTAGAATCAAAATAACATACAAATATAGGTTATTATTGCCACAATTCCATTTCGTCGTTAACTTCCAACGCAAATCGCGTACTTGCAAATATCCAATCGTATACCATAATATTCCCAAATCGTTTAGCACCAAAGCAACATACAAATAATAGGTTATTATCGCCACAATTCCATTTCTTACTTTACACAAATCAACACAATTATTTAATTCACATCGGAATAGCACTCTACTTACAACGTGTGACGAATCTTCAATTCAGGAATCTGAATTCTGAATTTGGAGATGCTATCCTTTGTTGTAGGCGTTGCTTTGATTTGATTAACGTTGCTTTAAGCTTTGAATTAGCTCCTAATTGTCCCTCTATTTCTGAAGGCTATCCTCAGTCTCTCCTCAGCAGCATGACGGTCTCATCTCCATTTTAGTTTAAGTGAATTAGGGTTAGTCTTAGGTCCTTTTTATAGAGTTTTTGAGTTGATTTAGACTGTCGATGAAGCTTGGTTCAATAATAGCCGTTCGTTCAAAGGAGAGACCAACCAGGAGCTGACACCTAGCCCTAGTGACAAGGCAAGGCTCAGAAAATTGACCAAACACAGACTAGGCCAGCCAGAGTGGGCTGGGTTCGACCTGGCTCAGGGGCCAGGTCGACTCCCCAGTCGACCCCCAGGTCGACTCTAGAGTCGACCTGCCTGGGCAGGTCGACACCTAGGTCGACTCCCAGGTCGACCTGGCTTGGCAGGTCGACCCTACGGTCGACCCCCAGGTCGACCTGGTGGGTTTGGTTGGGAATTTTCCTGCCTACTCTGATTGGTCTGAAATTTAAATCTGTTTTCAAAATTTGAATTTTCTGAAACTTCATCGGGCCATAATTTGGTCATACGGACTCCGTTTTTCGAAAACTTGGATTCTATTTCGCGTATTTTTCCGAGACAAACGCAATGGCGTGTCCCGTTTCCCTTAATACTTTGATTTGAAATTAATTATACTTTAATTTGTGAATTTCACTGTTAAAATATTCGGGGTGTTACAGGCATAGCTTTGTAAACGAGCAGTTAAGTCAGGTTCGTTAACGTATTGCTCCATAAATCTATGTGCAGATGTTAGAATTCTGATCAGTATCAAATCCTAAGTACCTACATCATCCACATATTAATTCATTTGAGTTAATTACATCAATAAATCATAAAGCATGCAAATATATGTGTCATGGTTAAAGAATTATCCTGTTAAAGTGATGAATATCATTCTGTGTGAAAATGGCATTGCATGCTCTTTGCAGGTCCGTTCTACCAGGGGATTGTAACACCCCGAATTTTCTGTTATTTGTAAATTAACAAATTAAAGTATAATTAATTCTAAATGAAAGAATTAAGGGTAACAGGTTTTTCCATTACGTTCGTATCTGAAATCTACTTGAGATAGAGTCCGAGTTTGCATGAATCGGACTCTGTATGAAGGAGTTATGACCTCCGGAAGTTTTAGAATTCAAGTTAAAATTCAAACAGTTCAAAACGAAGTTCAAAATTCAAAAATCATACCCAAACTGGGCTGGGCGGGAAAATTCCGGCACAGGCACCAGGTCGACCTGGGGGTCGACCTGCCCGGTCGACCTGCTTTGGCCCTGGCTGGCCTAATCGGGTTCTAGTCGATTTCTGAGGCTTGGCTGTGTCACTAGGGCTGACTTGTCGCATTTTGGTTGGCTTCTTTCGAAGTGAATGGTCTAGATTTGTCTATGATCATCTGACGGCCCAAATCAATCTGAAACTCTATATAAACAACTTAAGACTCCAACCTAAATTCACATATGAAATTAGAGACGGAGCCGCCATGTTGTCAGGAGAAAATAAGGAGGAGCCTCCACTTGTAGAAAAGCTTAGCGACGAGCAAAAAATCAAAGTTAAAACAAGAATCAAAACAATGTTAGTCTACCCAAAGGAAAGCAATTCAATTTCAGAACTCAGAATCCAGAATTCAAGTTCTGCGTCTGTTGTAAGTATAATGATTCTTCCGATGTGGATAAAATTAAGTCCTGATTCGATGTAAATTGGAAATGAAATTGTGTTATTGTATAACAACGATGTTGATTCATATACGATGTAATGATTGTGGTATTGTGATGTTTGTGGTACAATTGAGTTTATGTTGATCCTATTGTACATGTAGAATAACATACAAGCTGTATAGTTCATGTTGTAATCGACACCTGTATGTTTATGTGATTATACAGGTTGTATGTGATTAAGATTTCATGTATATATATATGCTAGAACTTTTATGCCTAAACGATTACGTTCACATACATGCTAGTATGTTTGTAAGAAAGTTGCAAGTTCCAAAATTGGATCCATGTCAAGATCCACTTTAATATGTGTTTCATGTTGTAATTAGACATATGATTGGATCTAGTTCACACCCTTGTCATAAAATTATGAAATTATCCTATTCTTGCCATATGCTAGTTATGCTCGATGTTATGCCTAGATCCAAAAACAAGTTTAGGCTTATGTTATCTAAATCATATGCTAACTTAGGTGACACCTATTTGGTTAGATACCTATTTTAATGCAAGTTCACATATATGTTGATTTTGGCTATGTTGCAAGTTCACATTCATGTTGACTATTTTGCAAGTTCACACCTATGATGTTCATATTGACTATTTTCATACCAAGTTTACACCTATGTCATGTTCAGGTTTATGAATTCCCTTATGTCAATTTTGTGTGCGCTAAATTAGGCTAATTTTTTAGCCTAATATTATATGTTAAAAACCAAGCGAACGAAAATTAGGCTAAGATTGTTAGCCTAATGTTTAAACGGGGTAACGTTGGGAATATTAGAAAAAATGTCATAAAAATATATGAAATTGGCATGTTTGTCGCATGCAAAATTGGTGGCATTTTAAACGGTATAAATTCGTATACCAAAAAGGATGTACTTGGAAAGTGGGCCATAACATTAAATTTATATATATTAAGTAATAAAGACAAATATGTAAATTTAGAAAATACGAGTATTCTTAACATGAGGTTGGATTGAGTTGTGATGTAAACCTGCCCGGACCCGCCCGGCTGTCCAGTAGTCACAATAATACCTATACAATATGGGTGGTTAAGCATGAAGCCCAATAAGGACCCGAGGTTAGACTAAGTTACGGTGTAAATCTGCCTGGAACCGATCGGCACATCCAGCAACCGTAACAATACCTGTCTAATATGAGTGGTCGGTGCTTTAAAAATGTAAGGACAGACTGTCAGGATGGTAGGGTTAAGTTAACTAAAACACTTAACCAATTCAACATGTTAATGAAATTGATGGGTGGGGTTAGGTAAATACAGAAACTTAACCACTTAACATGCTTGACTAGAAAACCCTAGTAACGGGGACCCTTTTCAGCAGTAACCCAATTAGGTATCATGGTACCCTGAAACTAGGCAGGGTGGGGCACGATTACTGGGCTGATTGTAAGCGGTCAAAAGCGACGGCGGTGGGTGCAACACTGTGGGTTCTAACGGAGTGCGGGCGTGCACACACTTCGGAGCAGACAAACAGGGCACTGGGGGCATCAGTAGTATAACCTATGCATTTCTGGTTTTGTGTCGGGTCGCCACCATGGGACTTGATACACCCCATGGTAGGGCCAACATAGGTACCTACAATCTTTGGGGGCTGTAAGACACAGATGATTATGCGAGTAGGAGCCGATCTTTGGAAAAGGGGATCACTTTACCTCCAGCATGTGGTGCCAGTTAAGACAATATAAGTAGGTGCAGAGATATAGTGTGGGGTGCGATAGTATATTCGATTCAAACTGCTTTGTCTTAGTTTATGACACTCGCCTATTTCCAGTTTATATTTATCATGCCGTTATTCTTATTCTCATACTGAAGAGTCACTAGACTTACCAGGCTTTATGTCTGACGATATTTTCTTTTGACTTCTTTTCTTCCATTTCCCCCCATGTCCATAGGGAGGAAACAACTCAGTTTATTCAGACTCTTTGCAAGCTTCAAGATAGTAGATGTACGGTTTGGACTCTCTCTCTCCTTGGCTATGGCAGTTGGACACAACCTTTTATAACGTCCTATTCCGTTATAAATAAATTTCCCTTTTTAACTCTATTTATTTTCTAAATATTTCTTATCAATTCTATTTGTAAATGATTTACAAATATTTCCTTTTTATTCATTTTACCAATATTTCCCTTTATATTTGTTTTTACAAATATATTTACTATCAATTCTATTTGTAAATGATTTACAAATCTTTCCTTTTCCATTATTCTATTTGCAAATAGTTTGCGAATATTTCCTTTTCAAATCTATTCTTTGATTTTATAATTTCCCTTTTCTTAATATCTCCTATTTATAAATATTTCAATTTATAAATATTTCCTATTTATAAATATTCCATTTGTAAATATTTTATTTTCAAATATCACTTTGAAAATATTCCCTTATCAACATTTCGGTATGTTATGGTATTCAACGTATCAATATCAAATCACGATGATAAGTATCATCCAAACACATATAATCGACAATAGATTATATATCACATCATATATCACAATATATGAAAAACAGTAAAATAAATGTTGAGGAACCCAGTTGAGTACCTCCAACCTGTCTCCCTGCATCCTCAGATGTTATACAATAAAATCAACATCACTTTCAGTTCCATATGATATATTCTGTTAAACAGAATCAATGTAGAAATTCAACTAACTGACTAGCAGTTCAATCAAACAATCAACACACAGCCGATCAACCAATATTTAACAGTTCTAAAAATACAACATGAAATTATAAACTGTTCAGAGTTAGTGAGATTTACTCACTTTGGACTATCATCGTTAATAACGATAATTGTCGTTGATTCAGACGGACAATTTATTTCACTATAAATTGTAACGAACCCCAATCCACTTCCAGTCAGTTCTAGTACGTAGCCACCGTCCATACGATCTCATCATGACCAGTTTCACTGAATTTTGTTACTGTATGACCAAGTTATGGCTTACACAAGCTAATATAGTTTTAAATAAATAAAAACTTTGGTTTAAATTCAAATGGGCCTTAAACCCTTAACCTTTGGCCCACTCACCCTTTAAAAGCCCAACACCATGTAAATCCTTCTTCCCTCAATTGACACATACCGGCTCCAGTAAATCACTGAACGCCCTCAACATTTCCATCAACTTCGATGTCATTTCTGTACTCCGTTCTTCCACCAAAATCAAATTAAAAATCACCATCCTCCTCCTCGTTCGATCCTCCATAACCTCCATACCACCTCGACAAACTCGCACACCCTAATCCCGCCGCGTCCGCTGCTCCAAACCGTGATGCCAGAAAATACATCGACATCTTTTCATCTCGATTCAGCCAATACTTCACACCGAGATGCGCCTCACTCTCGCAAGTACACTACAACCCTCGAATTCCACATCGATGTACATAATTTGAATTGAACCCAAACCCTAAGTGCGCTGCTCATAACAGCAGATGCCCAAACGTGAATCGCGACTCCTGATATATATATACTGGAGTGAAGAGGGACTCAAACTAAGTTGGAAGCAATTGATTTCAGATTTTTTTGATTTTCCTTTTGCTTTTACTTTGAATTTCCAAGAGAGGATTGTTCTTCTGTGATATTCGGTTTTATATGGTTTTTGCTTGACAACGTGGAGCGTTATTTTCCATCCAGTATGTAGTGGCTGATATTGGTGACTGTGTGGCTTTTGTTTCCACCAGAAATAGATTAGGATATTATTAGATTGATTTATCCATTTATTTTATTTATTTTTATATCCGTCTTCGGTCCTTAAAAATTCCTGCGACCACATACGGTACCTAAAAATCACGAAAACTGACAAGTTGCTAGAGTTTGACATTACAGTCCCAACGAAACTGGTTTCATCGATTTCCGACTCCGTTTGCTCACACAGCGTATTTTTAACCGTCAGAATATCGATTGTTTCTCACTCTAAAAATCTGTAACACCCCGTGTATTCTATAACTGTGAAATTAACAAATTAAAATATAATTAATTGGAAATCAAAGAACTAAGGGAAACGGGATACGCCATTGCGTTCGTCTCGGAAAAATACGCGAAATAGAGTCTGAGTTTTCGAAAAACGGAGTCCGTATGAAGGAGATATGGCCTTCGGAAGTTTCTGAATTAAATTTAAAATTCAAACAGAATAAAATAAGCCCAGAAAATCAAGTTTAATATGGGGCCCAATGGGCCAGGGTGGAAAAACGCCCGCCTGACGCACCCAGGTCGACTGGGCTGTCGACCTGGTCTAACCAGGTCGACAGGGCTGTCGACAGGGCTGTCGACAGGCATGTCGACCTGGTCCAGACCCAGGTCGAGCCCAGTCCAACCCGGCTGGCCTATTCTCTGTTAGTCGATTTTCTGTGGTCTGCTTTGTCATTAGGGCTAGGTGGCAGGCTCTAATTGGTCTCTCCTTAGAATGAATGGCTACGATCAATCCAAGCAACATCAATGGTCCTAATCAGTTCCTAACCTCTATAAAAACAACCCTAGACTAACCCTAATCTATTCATTCAAAAATAAGAACAAAGCCGCCATGTTGCTGAGGAACGACTAGGGGTAGCCACCAATTGGAGAGAGGATTAGGAGGAAAATTCTAAGGCATAAAGCAACTCAATCAAATCAAACCGCATCTTCAAATCCCTAAATTAGAGAATTCGCCACACCATTGTAAGTAGAGTATTACTTTGGTATGAACAAATAACTGTGTTGATTTGTATACTTGGTTGTGGTGATAAATAATTCATAATTTGTGCGTTACTATGATTCTTATCGATTTGGGAATTATGTTATTCATTATAAAGAACTACATGCGGTAGTTCTATGCAAGTATACGTTTGGAATATTCGCAAATTATGTAATCCATGTTGAAGCTACATGTATGTAGTTGTCATGCAAGTTTGGGGTTTTGCTACTATGCCATCATGATGTATATTTTTGTGCATAAATCATTTTGTAAGTAATTGGAACAAGTTTGGTTGTTATAGTTCATATGAAACTATGTTGAAATTTTGGCACCATGATCTATGTATTAAGCCATGCTTTTGTACTAGAAAACCTATTTGCAAACTTATGAATATGACTAGGCTATGATTGATATTTTGCATAATTGAAATCCATATTGTTAACAAGGATTATATGATGACATATGTGGTACATAGCTAGGTTAGATTCAAAAATCCCTTTTTTGCAAGTTTGCATGACTAAAGTAAAAATCATGATTTCATGTTAGAAACATTTATGCCATGGTTATGTGAACAAATACTTATGCCATGCTTATGTTTGACATATGCCATGCTTATGTTTGACATTATGCCATGCTTATGTTAGAAATATTTATGCCATGCTTATGTTTGACATTATGCCTAAATAAAAATATAGGTTCATGTGTCAATAATGGTACCCAATTTAGATTCTTATCTCAATTACAAGTTCACATGCTTTGATTCATGTCACCTATGCTTTAGGACCAAAGTATATGTTACCACTATGCAAGTACACCAGTTTCTATTTTGTAGTTCCAACGTTATGTTGCAAGTTCATGCGCTCACCTTCCCCTTTTTGTGTATGTAATCACGCTTTAAGCCTCCCCTTTTCGCATGGCTAAGTTGGGCTTTAAAAGGCTAAGCCCAACATATATATAATAAACGGACGTGTTAAACGGGGGAAAATAACGTTGGGTTAAAATTACTAATGAATGAAAATATAAAATAGAAGGGCCCAAATTCAAGCATGGGTTGGGACCATGATTGGTGTAACCTTTACACCATTAACTTAATAATTGGCCGTAAATATTTACATATAAGAAATAAAGAAGAATGACAAAATATGTAAATGTAGAACATACGATGTGTTTAACCCGAGGTTGGATTGAGTTGTGATGTAAACCTGCCCGGAACCGCCCGGCTGTCCAGTAGTCACAACAATACATATCCAATGTGGGAGGTTAAACATGGAGCCCAATAAGGACCCGAGGTTAGACTGAGTTGTGGCGTAAGACTGCCCGGAACCAACCGGCAACAGGCAGCCACAACAATACCTGTCCAATGTGAGAGGTCAGGGCCTTAATAAGACAATTAAGGCTGAGTCAGGATTGTTAGGATTAAGTGAACTAAAGACTTAATCAAAAATGGAACATGCTAAACTAAACGGACTGGTGGGGGTTAGGTTAGGAAACACTTAACCAACTTAGCATGTGGGCTAGAGATAGAAAACCTAGTAACGGGGGACCCTTTTCAGCAGTAACCCTAGAAAGTGTATCAGGATACCCTGAAACTAGGCAGGGTGGGGCACGATTACTGGGCTGATTGTAAGAGGTCAAATCGACGGCGGTGGTGTAGCAGTGTAGGTTCTAACGGGGTGCGGGCGTGCACACACTCCGGCGCAGAAAAATAAGGCACTGGACACCAGTAGCATACCTGTGCATTCTAGGATTGTGTCGGGCCGCCACTATGGGACTTGATACACCCCATGGTGGGACCAGCATAGGTAACTACAACATCGGGGGCCGTAAGACAAATGTAACTATGCGAGTAGGAGCCGATCATCATAGAATGGATCACATCACCCTGATTATGGGGTGCCAGTTGGAAACTAGTTTATATGGGTTCAGAGATTAACATGGGGTACGATAGTATATTCGACCCTAGACAACTTAACCAAGTTTATAGTGCTTGCCCACTTCTTGTTTATACTTATCACACCCAGTTCTTTATTCATAGACAGAATAGTACTAGACTTACTCAGGCTTTTTGTCTGACTCTATTTTTCTTTCGTCTTCTTTTCTTCCGTTTCCCCCCCAGGTCCACAGGGAGGGAACACAGCAGCTTGACCAACCTTAACATCCAGCTTGAAGAAGAGAAATGTATTGCTTGGACTTTCCTGTTTTGAACTATGGCTTTGGACAATCCACTATGGGGCTTTTGCAGTTTATCTACGTTTTATTTATGCTTCTTTAAATAATGTACTCAAGACAGATTATGAAAATGTTATGTTATGTTTTTTGGAAAGGATGTAAGACAATCATGGTGATGTTTTGTAACACGTATTTGACTTTATGAAATAAAAGTTGTTTGTTTTTCCGCTGTTTACAAATATGTGTTCCTATATCTGTCTTGTATATCTGTGACTTATACTTATAAACCTCCACCAAAATTAGGGCATTCCCTTTGAGAGTGACCCTAACGGAGGTGGGGTGTTTCACTTGGTATCAGAGCATAGGTTTACCAGATAAGATAAAAAGTTTTGAAAAATTATTTTCAAAAAGGAAATTTAAAGAAGCATTTGAAAAAAAAAAGATATTATTTTATTTTAAAAAGGCAAAGTCCACTCCCCAAAGCCATAGGTACTACCTCTTATCATTCGTTTTGAATCTATCCTTTTTGTTTCAGCATGTCCGAAGATCTTAACTTGCCGGAAGGGGTACCAATACCTGGTTGGTTTAGATGGTTCTTAGAAGCAAGGGCCACTCAGCCAGGTCTTACCGTTCCTCCTCCCCCAGCTGCAGGAAATCATCCAGCTGCAGCGGCACCTTTTCCTCCACCTCCTCCTCGGGGAAACACTTTCGCTAAGATATGTAAAGATTTTAAAGCTATGGGAGGAAAGGATTTCCATGGAACTGAGTCCTTCGTAGCAGCTAGGAATTGGCTGAAAGAAACGGAGGACTTATTCATCATCTTTGAGGTAAAAGATAGACAAAAAGTACAATTGGCAGTATGGCTATTGAAGGGCGAGGCTTCCTACTGGTGGGAAGTCACTAATGCTGAAAGACCAATGGAGACATGGGAGGACTTTAGGGCAAGGTTTGAGACCAAATTTCTCTCAGATGCGGAAAGAAGTTTGCAGTTGGAAAAATTCTTATTTCTTAAGCAAGGGGACAAGATAGTCAGAGAGTATGTGAATCAGTTCGATGAGCTGGCTAGGTTTGGGCTTGACCTAGTCAACACCCCGCACAAGAAGGCTCTCCGTTTCGTCAAAGGGTTGAATGAGCCATTACACAGTTTGGCCATGACCCATATACCCATGGGAGCCACGTATGAAAGATTGGTGCAAATGGCATTGCTGAATGAAGAGGATAAGGGCAAGAAGGAGACAAAGGCAGAAAGCTCTTAAGGGAAGAAAGAGGGTTTGCAGCCTAAGAAGACGGACTTTAAGAAGGGCGGGAAAGGCAACAAAGAGAAGAGGAAGTGCAATTTCTATGGCAAAGTGGGGCACTTAGTAAAGGACTGCCGGAAAAAGAAGGCCAAGGAGAATGGTGGGTGCTTTTCTTGCGGTGAGACAGGCCACAGGGCTAAGGACTGCCCAAAGAAACGAGGACAGGGGCAGAGTGCTGAATCCACCCCAGGGGCACAGGTTCATGTGCTGGAAGCGCCACCTCTGCAACAGCGAGGTATAAATACTTCTGTAGAAAGTGTAGTTTATCTTTATGATCACCCCGTTCACACTTTATTTGATTCTGGCGCATCACACTCCTTTATCTCGTCTGCTTTAGTAGAATCTCTGCACCTAAAAACTAGTATGGTAGAGGACCCCTTAATTGTTTTAAACCCAATTGGGGGCCCAGCTCATTTGTCTATGATCTGTTTGGGATTGAAAATTTCCATTCTAAGTGTAGAATTTCAATGTAGTGCCTTTGTTTTGGGCTTTTCGGGGTATGGTTTGATTTTGGGTATGGATTGGCTATCCAGTAATGGGGCCATCCTTGATTGTGAGAAAAGGGTTGTTAGGCTCCTAACCCAGCTCGGTAATACTTTGGAAATTTCTTGTAATCCCTCGTATGCGGTTATGCTTAGTTATCTCGAATCATTAGATGCCTCTGTTGAAAATTTGCAATCAGTTAGAGTGGTCCGGGAATATCCGGATGTCTTCGAAGAGGTGAAGGGCTTGCCTCCGAAGCGGGAAATAGACTTCCGCATATATCTCGTAGATAATGCAAAGCCCGTTGCGTTGCCCGTTAGACATATGGCTCCACGAGAAAGGAAAGAGCTTAGTAAACAGATTAAAGAGCTTCTAGAAAAGGGGTTCATTAGGAGGAGCATTTCAGAATGGGGCGCTCCAGTGGTGTTCGCTACAAAGGCGGATGGTTCACTCCGTCTATGTGTTGACTATAGGGAGCTCAACAAGCTAACGAAAAAGAATAGACACCCTCTCCCTAGAATTGACGATTTATTTGACCAGCTTGTAGGAGCGTCTGTTTTCTCCCAACTCGATTTAGCAACCGGTTTTCATCAGCTAAGGGTGGCTGAAGATAGCATCGATAAAACGGCATTCAGAACCCCAAACGGCTTCTTTGAATGGCTTGTCATGCCTTTCGGCCTGACAAATGCACCTGCTTACTTCGTGGACCTGATGAGTAGGGTATTTAGAGATTTCCTCAACAAATTCGTAGTGGTCTTCGTAGATGATATCCTTATCTTCTCAAAGAGTGAAGAGGAACATGCTCAACACTTAAGGGCAATCATGGAAACTTTGCGAGTCCATCAACTAAAAGCCAAATTCTCCAAATGCCACTTTTGGAGAGAAGAGGTGAGGTTCCTTGGGCACATAGTATCCAAACAAGGGTTAGCAGTGGACCCTGCTAAGGTAGTGGCGGTACAGGATTGGAAGACACCAAGGAATGCGACTGAGGTCCGAAGCTTTCTAGGACTAGCAGGTTTCTATCGAAAGTTCATAAGGGATTTTGCGAAAATCTCAGCTCCGCTCACGAAATTGACTAAGAAGAATCTAGTGTTCAATTGGGATTTGGATTGCGAGTTTGCTTTCTAACGACTGAAAAGGGCTCTCACAACAGCCCCAGTTTTGACGCTGCCAGATGGGAGCAAGATGTTCACTGTTTATACGGATGCATGTGGGACAGGGCTAGGCGCCGTCTTAATGCAAGAAGGAAGGGTAGTAGCTTATGGCGGGAGGCAGTTGAAAGTACACGAAAAGAACTACCCAACCCACGATCTTGAGTTAGCCGCCATCGTCTTCGCACTCAAGTCTTGGCGACACTATCTCCTAGGTGAGAAGTTTGAACTTTACACTGACCATAAATCGTTGAAATATCTTTTCTCGCAGAAAGATCTTAACTTGAGGCAACAAAGATGGATGGAGTTTCTTGCCTCGTACGATTTCGAAATCTCCTACACTCCGGGCAAAGGCAACGTAGTGGCAGACGCGTTGAGCCGAAAGAAATTGACCCTAAGCCCGTTGTTTGTTGAAAGACAAAGCCTAGAGTTTATAGCCAGCTTCGACTTTAGGCCCTCCTCCGATTTCGTACCGGGCTTGCTAGCATCTCTCGAAGTGCGCCCGACTTTAGTGGATTCAGTAGGGGCAGCACAACGTGAAGACCCTCAGCTCGTGGAAATGATTGATAGGCTAATTAGGGGTGAGACTTCAAGTCACCTCAACAGATACTCCATCGACGATAAGGGTTTGCTAAGGCGAGACGGAAGACTATGCGTCCCACAGACAAAAGATTTAGTAAAGAAGGTTCTCGAGGAAGCACATCACTCCAAGATGACGATACACCCAGGCGGAGATAAAATGTACAAAGACATAAAGAGGACTTTCTTCTGGAACGGCATGAAAAAGGACGTGGCAGAATTCGTTTCTAGGTGTATGGTGTGCCAACAGGTTAAAGCGGAACAGAAAAAGCCTGGCGGACTACTACATCCTCTAGAGGTCCCGCAGTGGAAGTGGGATAGCATCTCTATGGATTTCATCGATGGGCTGCCTAGGTCTAGGAGAGGCAACACTAGCATTTGGGTAATAGTGGATAGGCTTACTAAAAGCGCCCACTTTTTACCTGTCAAAAGTAAAAGAACTGCCTCATCCCTAGCATCACTTTACCTCAAAGAAATCGTTCGACTCCATGGAATACCATCTAGCATTGTTAGTGACCGAGACCCCATCTTCACCAGTGAGTTTTGGCGGAGTCTGCAAGAAGCAGTAGGAACGCAGTTATGCTTAAGCACATCCTATCATCCCCAAACCGACGGCCAAACAGAGAGAGTGAACAGAGTTTTGGAAGACCTTTTAAGACTATGCGTCCTTGACTTCGGAGGGACATGGGAAGACCACCTTCCTTTGGTGGAATTTGCCTACAACAACAGCTATCAAGCAACCATCGGAATGGCGCCCTTCGAAGCTTTATATGGAAGACCCTGCCGATCGCCCACTTGTTGGTGGGAGTCCACGGATAAGCTCATACTCGGACCAGATATGATCCGAGAGACTTCAGAGAAAGTAGACTTAATACGAAGAAGGATGAAGACAGCCCAAGACAGACAAAAGTCCTATGCCGACAAGAGAAGGACCGACCTTGAATTTGAGGTTGGAGACAGAGTTTTTCTCAAGGTATCACTGCTAAGGAACGTTGTTCGTTTTGGAACCACAGGAAAGCTAGCACCAAGGTTCGTAGGGCCATTCCCTATCATCGAGAAAATTGGGAAAATGGCCTATAGATTAGAGCTACCCGAGAAGTTGGCTGGAGTCCACAACGTTTTTCACGTTTCACATCTCCGAAAATGTCTACATGAGTCAGCTGAAGTGGTAGAGCCAAATATCCTCGAAGAGGCCGAAGTGGAACGCGAAGCAACCATAAGGAAAGTTCCAACCCACATCTTAGGAACGGAAGTGAAGAAGCTATGCAACCGCGAAGTCAAGCTCGTCAAAGTTCAGTGGAGCGACGCCGAGGGAGACGCGACTTGGGAAACTGAAGCTAGAATACGCACTGCCTACCCTTTTCTGTTCGAGGGTACATCCTTGATCTTTCTTTTTCCTTAAGTTGCGCTTTTATCTATCTTTTTAGGTATATTTCCTCGACCGTATCTTTTAGGTAGAAACCCTTTGGATGGAAACATGTAGTTGAAACATGTTATGGATGATGGTTGCAAATGGTTGCAAGTGATTGCTAGTGGTTGCTCGTGGTTGCATATACACACACAATCTAGGTTTTAGATCGGCTCAGTCACTTCATATTGCATATGCATATATGTTTGCATTCGTATATGGTTGAACTCTAATGTGTTGTCATATGGATGTTGCATTTGTATTGAATGATTGTGCACTCATGTAGAATCAAGAATAGAAAAATTTGCATACATAATGGATTCATGGCACTTACATAATTCGCATTAATGAGGTCAACTGAATCAGTAGACCGCCTGATTTTGCATTAGATAAGTACATGTACACACACACTTCGCATTTGATCATGAAGCATTAGAAGTCTTTTAAGGACAATGGATGCTCGTGTTTGATGGATGAGTAGATGGATGACTGGATGTTAGGACATACATTCCTCCTAACTTGAAGATTTCGGGGACGAAATCCTTTTAAGTGGGGGAGAATGTAACACCCCGTGTATTCTATAACTATGAAATTAACAAATTAAAGTATAATTAATTGGTAATCAAAGAACTAAGGGAAACGGGATACGACATTGCGTTCGTCTCGGAAAAATACGCGAAATAGAGTCTGAGTTTTCGAAAAACGGAGTCCGTATGAAGGAGATATGGCCTTCGGAAGTTTCTGAATTAAATTTAAAATTCAAACAGAATAAAATAAGCCCAGAAAATCAAGTTTAATATGGGGCCCAATGGGCCAAGGTGGAAAAACGCCCGCCTGACACACCCAGGTCGACTGGGCTGTCGACCTGGTCTAACCAGGTCGACAGGGCTGTCGACAGGCATGTCGACCTGGTCCAGACCCAGGTCGAGCCCAGTCCAACCCGGCTGGCCTATTCTCTGTTAGTCGATTTTCTGTGGTCTGCTTTGTCATTAGGGCTAGGTGGCAGGCTCTAATTGGTCTCTCCTTAGAATGAATGGCTACGATCAATCCAAGCAACATCAATGGTCCTAATCAGTTCCTAACCTCTATAAAAACAACCCTAGACTAACCCTAATCTATTCATTCAAAAATAAGAACAAAGCCGCCATGTTGCTGAGGAACGACTAGGGGTAGCCACCAATTGGAGAGAGGATTAGGAGGAAAATTCTAAGGCATAAAGCAACTCAATCAAATCAAACCGCATCTTCAAATCCCTAAATTAGAGAATTCGCCACACCATTGTAAGTAGAGTATTACTTTGGTATGAACAAATAACTGTGTTGATTTGTATACTTGGTTGTGGTGATAAATAATTCATAATTTGTGCGTTACTATGATTCTTATCGATTTGGGAATTATGTTATTCATTATAAAGAACTACATGCGGTAGTTCTATGCAAGTATACGTTTGGAATATTCGCAAATTATGTAATCCATGTTGAAGCTACATGTATGTAGTTGTCATGCAAGTTTGGGGTTTTGCTACTATGCCATCATGATGTATATTTTTGTGCATAAATCATTTTGTAAGTAATTGGAACAAGTTTGGTTGTTATAGTTCATATGAAACTATGTTGAAATTTTGGCACCATGATCTATGTATTAAGCCATGCTTTTGTACTAGAAAACCTATTTGCAAACTTATGAATATGACTAGGCTATGATTGATATTTTGCATAATTGAAATCCATATTGTTAACAAGGATTATATGATGACATATGTGGTACATAGCTAGGTTAGATTCAAAAATCCCTTTTTTGCAAGTTTGCATGACTAAAGTAAAAATCATGATTTCATGTTAGAAACATTTATGCCATGGTTATGTGAACAAATACTTATGCCATGCTTATGTTTGACATATGCCATGCTTATGTTTGACATTATGCCATGCTTATGTTAGAAATATTTATGCCATGCTTATGTTTGACATTATGCCTAAATAAAAATATAGGTTCATGTGTCAATAATGGTACCCAATTTAGATTCTTATCTCAATTACAAGTTTACCTGCTTTGATTCATGTCACCTATGCTTTATGACCAAAGTATATGTTACCACTATGCAAGTACACCAGTTTCTATTTTGTAGTTCCAACGTTATGTTGCAAGTTCATGCGCTCACCTTCCCCTTTTTGTGTATGTAATCACGCTTTAAGCCTCCCCTTTTCGCATGGCTAAGTTGGGCTTTAAAAGGCTAAGCCCAACATATATATAATAAACGGACGTGTTAAACGGGGGAAAATAACGTTGGGTTAAAATTACTAATGAATGAAAATATAAAATAGAAGGGCCCAAATTCAAGCATGGGTTGGGCCCATGATTGGTGTAACCTTTACACCATTAACTTAATAATTGGCCGCAAATATTTACATATAAGAAATAAAGAAGAATGACAAAATATGTAAATGTAGAACATACGATGTGTTTAACTCGAGGTTGGATTGAGTTGTGATGTAAACCTGCCCGGAACCGCCCGGCTGTCCAGTAGTCACAACAATACCTATCCAATGTGGGAGGTTAAACATGGAGCCCAATAAGGACCCGAGGTTAGACTGAGTTGTGGCGTAAGACTGCCCGGAACCAACCGGCAACAGGCAGCCACAACAATACCTGTCTAATGTGAGAGGTCAGGGCCTTAATAAGACAATTAAGGCTGAGTCAGGTTTGTTAGGATTAAGTGAACTAAAGACTTAATCAAAAATGAAACAGGCTAAACTAAACGGACTGGTGGGGGTTAGGTGAGGAAACACTTAACCAACTTAGCATGTGGGCTAGAGATAGAAAACCTAGTAACGGGGGACCCTTTTCAGCAGTAACCCTAGAAGGTGTATCAGGATACCCTGAAACTAGGCAGGGTGGGGCACGATTACTGGGCTGATTGTAAGAGGTCAAATCGACGGCGGTGGTGTAGCAGTGTAGGTTCTAACGGGGTGCGGGCGTGCACACACTCCGGTGCAGAAAAATAAGGCACTGGACACCAGTAGCATACCTGTGCATTCTAGGATTGTGTCGGGCCGCCACTATGGGACTTGATACACCCATTGGTGGGACCAGCATAGGTAACTACAACATCGGGGGCCGTAAGACACATGTAACTATGCGAGTAGGAGCCGATCATCATAGAATGGATCACATCACCCTGATTATGGGGTGCCAGTTGGAAACTAGTTTATATGGGTTCAGAGATTAACATGGGGTACGATAGTATATTCGACCCTAGACAACTTAACCAAGTTTATAGTGCTTGCCCACTTCTTGTTTATACTTATCACACCCAGTTCTTTATTCATAGACAGAATAGTACTAGACTTACTCAGGCTTTTTGTCTGACTCTATTTTTCTTTCGTCTTCTTTTCTTCCGTTTCCCCCCCCCCCCCCCAGGTCCACAGGGAGGGAACACAGCAGCTTGACCAACCTTAACATCCAGCTTGAAGAAGGGAAATGTATTGCTTGGACTTTCCTGTTTTGAACTATGGCTTTGGACAATCCACTATGGGGCTTTTGCAGTTTATCTACGTTTTATTTATGCTTCTTTAAATAATGTACTCAAGACAGATTATGAAAATGTTATGTTATGTTTTTTGGAAAGGATGTAAGACAATCATGGTGATGTTTTGTAACACGTATTTGACTTTATGAAATAAAAGTTGTTTGTTTTTCCGCTGTTTACAAATATGTGTTCCTATATCTGTCTTGTATATCTGTGACTTATACTTATAAACCTCCACCAAAATTAGGGCATTCCCTTTGAGAGTGACCCTAACGGAGGTGGGGTGTTTCAAAATCCGTACTGCCACACACCGACTCTAAAAATCATGAAACTGGAAATCTAACAACGATTTGACATTGCGGATCCAAAAAAATTAATTTCGTCGAATTCCGACTTCGTTTGCCAAGTGGATATTTTTAAAGCTCTAAATAGCCTATTTAAATATATAAATATATTTAAATAAAATTTAAATAAATTATTAATAAATTAATATTATCGTATATATTCACAGTGGAATACCATACAGCACTAGAATATTCCTATATGAATTTCTAACTCGATATCCACTTCTGGGTCAACCCGATATTCGATTTGTACTGAAATTCCTTTTTAAAATATAAATAATTCCTTTATAAATTATAAAGGAATTCCACAGCGACTCTTCTAAAATTTGATTTGGACATAAATCAAAATATACACAACCAAATCCCGATTTCTTTCTTCCACTAGAAAGATATACTCCACCAGCTCCACACGTTTCTTGTTTCACAGAAATCCAGCTTAAAACGAATCCTGTACATTCAGTTGAAGTTCGAATCGCCAATTTACGAACTGCAGCGCCATTTCAAGCTCGATTTTAATTATAATATTATTATATGTTCAAACTGTCGTTATTTAAATATATTCGTTATTCAAATTCAATTCCAAGCTGGATAAAATATCACAGATGATCCAGTTCACACCATATCGCCATTTCAGCCAATTCTGATTATTTTAAAATTTACTATATTATTTAATTTATTATTCTAATTAAATATTCCCCATTATTTAATTCCACGACCATTTAATTCACTATATCACTATTTATATAATTAAATAAATTAATTATAATACCTCTGCCAATGCGGGTCATTACAATCTTCCCCACTTAAAATAATTTCGTCCTCGAAATTGATAAGGTAGAGAACGACCCTATCGACTGGTTAGAACATATTTGTTCACTTCTTAACTTCAGTTTCAACTGAACCAATTTAATTTCAATTAAATTATTAATTAATTCTTATCAACGAAAATTTCCAAAAATCCTGAAAATTTTCTAACGCCTTAACTCTTCGAAAAATTTCGCCAGCACCTCCTTTGTACTGGTCTATCAGTCAGACTCCAACTCGCCTCTCTGGGCCATCTCCATCCCAAAAGAAAATCAAACAGACAAGCGACTTGCCAATTCGGCTCATAAATCTTATAACCAATAGAAATATAAACTTGTACCTTTTTGTAGGCACATCACTATATCCTTTCCACCTGTTATCAATTCAGCAGATACAAGGGTCATCCCAATCAAATTCCAATCTGCTTTTATCCACGACACAACCATTCGCTTATATCCGAGCCAAATATCATTTCAACTATAGTTTCTCCTCGATTTCTAACTATAATCTTGATTATCCCATTACACTTCAAATTTGAATCTCACAATCCAATTTGTCTTGATGTCATTCTAATTCAATCTCAGTTACCACTTTACCGGCTTTACTTTAATTCAAATTTGCTTTCACAAATTTCTATTAAATTTGTTTTTAATTCAAACAGTCTTTCCTTGGGAGTTTTTAAATAGTTTACTCTTTTCAAAAATCAAATTTTCCTTTTTGAAATTCAACACAACTTGCCTTTCCCAAAACAAATTCAAAACAGTATCTTTGGTAGTGATTCGTTACTTATAACTCGAAAATGAATACTGATGATGCAGCTGTCAACATCAGAATCTAGTTTCAAGCGATCGAAGTGAGCTAAATACAATTAAACCATTTCTAAACATTTCCACTTTTAAATTCATTTCAAAATATAATTCACACTGCTTGTAAAACAATTTAAAACCTCCCAGTACCTTAAATTTTCCTTATTTTTAATCCAAATCCATTTACAAACACTTATCCAATTTTCCAGAATTTTAATTCAATTTCTGGTTTATGTTTCAGATTTAACTCATCTTATTTCACATATTTCACTTATATGAATTCTGATTGGTTATTTACATATCTAGTTAATTTATAATCCTACTTGATAAATAACAACCAATATATCTAATATGTATATTTCCTCTATATCAGGATATACCTTGGGTAAACTTATTTCAATTTACCATCTTTTCAAAACATATCCTGTTGACCCATCATATTCGAGTGTTTATAAACTCCTACCGATATAGTGGATCAAACTGATCGACCAGAACTCATAAACTACTCCACCAATAAATCTCCACAATTTAAAACAAATTTTTATATCAATAATAAATGCTTTCACTCGCATATATACACTCGAACTCAATCTAGGGTATTACTAACCCCATCTCTACTGAGTCACGCCACAGAGCCAAGGTAATTCACTTAACTTAAGCTCTGATACCAACTGTAATGACACAAAATTCCGATCCAATTTGAGCTGACCAAAAACACAAGTCCAACCCCAAATTATACTGAAAATCAGGAAATTAATAGAAAGAAAAACAGAGGGTGAGAATAGATAAGATAGAAACTTAGAATAGAAGAAGAAGAAGAACACAACATCAGAGTAACATGAGTCTCACAGCGGAACGAAACAACATATAATTGATAACATATCCTTGAAATCAAATCATTATATGTATACAATAACATTATCAGAGTACGACACTTATAACACAGCGGAAATAACCTATAGCTATTTAATCTTGAAGCCTCCTGCTCTGAGCTCTTCCAGTATATCTGTAAATCCCGACTACTTAACTGCCCGTACAAAATTGGGCACCTAAGAGTTTAGGGAAAACAAAACAAAATAAACTCCGGGTCAGTCGTGGGACTGGTGTGAGTAAAACAGTTTAAAATAGTTTGGACAAGTAAACGATATCTCATAAGACCACGCCGTATAACGGAACGGGTTTTTCCCTTATGAGAATCCAAATATCTTTATATCAAAAACCTTTGATATTATGATAATGTCTATCAACCACAATATAATAATCATCTAGCAGAAACGCTTTCATCTCACGTTCTACATATATAGTATACAATCAAAACCACAAGCACGTATTGGTTAATGGATTTCCAACTATGACAAGGTATGGAACCACCTTTCGCTAGTGTACCTCTAGAAAGGAATACACTGGGTTCAACAAGAACATCTTGCAACATGGCCATACATGACCGACCACTCATTTCGCTTGAGTGTATCGAATATATATCACCAACGGTTGGGATCAGCAACTGTTTCCCGAATTGGACAGCATCAACAAGAAATTTTTAGAAGTAAATGAAACTCTAGATCAAGTGATTATACACCCTACGTTGGAGCGACCGACTTAGCCATGCTGCTTGCCCGATTTCTGTCATTTACTAGTTGTAAGGCTTGAGGTTACGCTTCATCATCACATCAGATTCACTTCGAAATCCACATTGTCAAATCCGTCAAATCACCGATTGACGTCCTCAACCATACATTATGTTTTAGCTAAGAGAAGTTTCCTTCTCCGCTTCCACTCTTGGTACGGTTGGAGAAATCAATATACGTGATCATCTGGAAATACTCTGTCAGACATCCGTCCATACAAGTCATCCAGGAACAGGATGAACCGAAGGCACTATTCAGTATATCCATCTTAGGCATTGTTATCTAAGATTTATACAACAGGCCTTGCATTTGCTCCGTCTTCAATTTCCTTTGGCATATAAGATTTGCAACGCTTATGCCAATACAGAGTGGTTCTTTGGATAATAATCTAACCGGTCTCACCATATTAACAACGTTAAAATGGTCAAAACTTCGATAATCTGTGATTTAACCATCAAAGAAAAACAGGTGTGCAAACAACGATATTATTTCCAGGAGGAAATTTTATCGATCAATCATCATTCAACCTATCTCTTTATTTCAATATTTGATTACATTTCTGATTCTATTTGGAAAACGTTTCCAAATCTTCTTTACTTTGATTTAAACAGATGTTTAAATCAACATCGCGACGACAACTCAAACCACTATACTTATTAACTAAAATCACTTAACCACTTTTACACTCGAACCTTACCCATTTCTAAATTAAAAACAAAGTTAATCAAGTTGGGGTATAACTACCCCTCAGACCTTAACTGAACAACATTTCCAATCTCAAAATATGGCAAGTTCATTTTTTAACCCTTTAAAACTTCCTTACGTAACTCTCTTTCGAATAAATCTCTATTCGATAACTCCTCCCTTCGAATAACTATATTTGATAACCTCTCTTACGAATAACTAGATTCGAAAACTCTTCGAATAAACTAAATTCGATTAATTCTATTTATTTAACCCTAATCGATTAACTCTTTTTACTTAACTCCTTACTTAACTCCTTAACTCCTTTCGAATATCTAATTCGATAACTCCTTCCGAATAACAAATTCGACAACTCCTTTCGATTAAACTATAATCGATAACTCCTTTGTGTTTAACTCTATTCGAATAACTAATTCGAATAACCCTTATTTATTTAACTCTATTCGAATAAACTAAATTCGATTAACTCCATTTGTATAACTCTAGTTCGATTTAAATCTATTCAATAACTCTAGTTCGATTTAACTCTATCGATTTACTCTAACTGGTTAACTCTATCTAACCAACTTTACTCGACTAACCCCCTTCGAATAACATATTCGATTTACTAACTTTCGAAAACCATATTCGATTTAACTCCTTCGAATACCATATTTGATTTAACTCCTTTATTCGCTTTATAAAGATTTCCTTTTTAACAATGTTTATTCATTTTTGAAGATTCACTTTTCGTAACGGTTCTCCACTTTAAAATGATTTCCTTCTTATAACAGTTTCCTTTTTATAATGTTTTCCCTTTTATAATGTCCTATTTAAATTTCCCTTTTTAACTCTATTTATTTTCTAAATATTTCCTATCAATTCTATTTGTAAATGATTTAAAATATTTCCTTTTTATTCCTTTTACCAATATTTCCCTTTACAATAGTTTTTACAAATATATTTCCTATCAATTCTATTTGTAAATGATTTACAAATCTTTCCTTTTCAATTATACTATTTGCAAATGGTTTGCGAATATTTCCTTTTCAAATCTATTCTTTGATTTTATAATTTCCCTTTTCTTAATATCTCATATTTATAAATATTCCAATTTTTAAATATTTCCTATTTATAAATATTCAATTTATAAATATTTTATTTTCTAATATCACTTTGAAAATATTCCCTTATCAACATTTCGGTATGTTATGGTATTCAACATATCAAATCACGATGATTAGTATCGTCCAAAAACATATAATCGACAACAGATTATATATCACATCATACATCACAATATATGAAAAACAGTAAAATAAATGTTGAGGAACCCAGTTAGGTCCCTCCAACCTGTCTCCCTGCATCCACAGTTGTTATACAATAAAATCAACATCACTTTAAGTTCCATATGATATATTCTGTTAAACAGAATCAGTATAGAAATTCAACTAACTGACTAGCAGTTCAATCAAACAATCAACACACAGTCAATCAACCAATATTTAACAGTTCTAAAAATACAGCATAAAATTATAAACTGTTCAAAGTTAGTGAGATTTACTCACTTTGGACAATCATCATTAATAATGATAATTGTCGTTGATTCAGATGGACAATTTATTTCACTATAAATTGTAACGAACCCCAATCCACTCATAGTCAGTTCCACTATGTAGCCACAGTCCATACGATCTCAACGTGACCAGTTTCACTAAATTTCGTTACTGCATGACCAAGTTATGGCTTACACAAGTTAATATAGTTGTAAATAAATAAAAACTTTGGTTTAAATTTAAATGGGCCTTAAACCCTTAACCTTTGGCCCACTCACCCTTTAAAAGCCCAACACCGTGTAAATCCTTCTTCCCCCAATTGGCACATACCAGCTCCAGTAAATCACTGAACGCCCTCACCATTTCCATCAACTTCGATGCCATTTCTGTCCTCCGTTCTTCCACCGAAATCAAATTAAAAATCACCATCCACCTCCTCGTTCGATCCTCCACAACCTCCACACCACCTCGACAAACTCGCACGCCCTAATCCCGCCGCGTCCGCTGCTCCAAACCGTGATGCCAGAAAATCCATCGACATCTTTTCATCTTGATTCAGCCAATACTTCACACCGAGATGCGCCTCACTCTCGCAAGTACACTGCAAACCTCGAATTCTGCATCGATGTATAGAATTTGACTTGAACCCGAACCCTAAGTGCGCTGCTCGCAACAGCAGATGCCCAAACGTGAATCGCGACTCCCAATATATATACTGGAGTGAAGAGGGACTCAAACTGAGTTGGAAACAATTGATTTTAGATTTTTTTGATTTTCCTTTTGCTTTTACTTTGAATTTCCAAGTGAGGATTGTTCTTCTGTGATATTGGGTTTTATATGGTTTTTGCTTGACAACGTGGAGCGTTATTTTCCATCCATTATGTAGTGGCTGATATTGGTGACTGCGTGGCTTCTGTTTCCACAAGAAATAGATTAGGATATTGTTAGATTGATTTATCTATTTATTTTATTTATTTTTATATCTGTCTTCGGTCCTTAAAAATTCCTGCGACCACATACGGTACCCAAAAATCACGAAAACTAACATGCTACTAAAGTTTGACATTACGATCCCAACGAAACTGGTTTCATCGATTTCCGACTCCATTTGCTCACACAGCGTAATTTTAACTGTTAGAATATTGATTGTTTCTCACTCTAAAAATCCGTACGACCACACACAGACACTAAAAATCACGAAATTGGAAATCTAACAACTATTTGACATTGCGGATCCAACAAAATTAGTTTCGTCGAATTCTGACTTCGTTTGCAAAAGTGGATATTTTTAAATCTCTAAATAGCCTATTTAAATATATAAATATATTTAAATAAAATTTAAATAAATTAATATTTTTGTATATATTCATAGTGGAATACCATACAGCTCTTGAATATTCCTATATGAATTTCTAACTCGATATCCATTTCTGGGTCTACTCGATATTCGATTTATATTGAAATTCCTTTTTAAAATATAAATAATTCCTTTATAAGTTATAAAGGAATTCCACAGCGACTTTTCTAAAATTTGATTTGGACATAAATCAAAATCTACAAGATGAAATCTCGACTTCTTTCTTCCACTAGAAAGATAAACTCCACCAGCTCCACACGTTTCTTGTTTCACAGAAGTCCGTCTTAAAACAAATCTTGTACATTCAGTTAAAGTTCGAATCGCCAATTTACGAACTACAGCACCATTTCAAGCTCGATTTTAATTATAATATTATTATATGTTCAAACTCTCGTTATTTAAATATATTCGTTATTCAAATTCAATTCCAAGCTGAATTAAATATCATAGATGATCCAGTTCACAGAATATCGCCATTTCAGCCAATTCAGATTGTTTCAGGATTTACTATGTTATTTAATTTATTATTTTAATTAAATATTCCCCGTTATTTATTTCCACGACCATTTAATTCACTATATCACTATATATGTAATTAAATAAATTAATTATAATACCTCTGCCAATGCAGGTCATTACACAAGAAGGGATGGTAGTAGCTTATGGTGGAAGATAATTGAAAGTTCATGAAAAGAACAACCCAACCCACGATCTTGAGTTGGCCTCCATTGTCTTTGCGCTTAAGTCTTGGCACCATTATCTCCTAGGTAAGAAGTTCGAATTATATACTTACCATAAATCGTTGAAATATCTCTTCTCGCAGAAAGATCTTAACTTAAGGAAGCAAAGATGGATGGAATTCCTTGCCTCATATGACTTTGAAATTTCCTATACTCGTGGCAAAGGCAACGTAGTACCAGACGCATTGAGCAGAAAGAAGCTGACCCTAAGCCCTCTCTTTATGGAAAGACAAAGCTTGGAGTATATCGCCAGTTTCGACTTCAGGCCTTCCTCAGATTTTGTACCTGGTTTATTGGCATCTCTAGAAGTACGACCTACTCTTTTAGACTCAATAGGGGCCGCACAATGCGAAGACCCTCAGCTTGTGGATGTGATTGATAAGCTAATTAGGGGTGAAACTTCCAGTCACCTCAATCGGTACTCCATCGATGATAAAGGTTGGCTGAGACGGGATGAAAGGCTATGCGTCCCACAAGCTAGGGATTTAGTAAAGAAGGTTCTCTAGAAAGCACATCATTCCAAGATGACAATACATCCAGGTGGAGAAAAGATGTACGAGGACGTAAAGAAGAGTTTTCTATTGGAGTGGCATAAAGAAGGACATAGCATATTTCGTTTCTAATTGCGTGACATGCCAACAGGTCAAGGCGGAACAAAAGATGCCTGAAGGACTACTTCATCCTCTAGAAGTCCCGCAATGGAAGTGGGATAGCATTTCAATGGACTTCATTGACGGGTTGCCTTGGTCAAGAAGAAGCAATACTAACATTTGGGTAATAGTAGTCAGGCTTACTAAAAGCGCCCACTTTTTACCTATCAAGAGTAGAAGGACTGCCTCGTCTCTAGCTTCTCATTATCTCAAGGTAATAGTTCGACCCTATGGAATACCCTCCAGTATAGTGAGTGAAAGAGATCCCATCTTTATGAGTGAATTTTGGCGAAGTCTACAAGAAGCTGTAGGCACACAGTTATGCTTGAGCACGGCCTATCACCCCCAAACTAATGGCTAGACAGAAAGGGTGAATAGGGTATTGGAAGATCTTTTGAGACTATGCGTTCTTGACTTCGGAGGCACTTGGGAGGTGTTAGAGTTTGTACCCTAGAGGCAATTCATTTGATGAGATTGATAACATTGTTGATGTTATTATTTTATTTGGAATAAAATATTATTCTATTATATTGTATTTACTGTGCAATATAAATAATAATATAATAGAAGTCCTTAGAATAATAATACGGAGTTGTATAGTTCGAGTAAGACTGAACTTGAGATTATATAATGTGATAAGTATTATAATTCTTAAATACACCTAGTCGTGTTTTATTGTTAATATATGACAACAATAATGCGTTAAGACTAGTATGTTGATTGACTGATGATCACATCTCATTGATCATTAATATACGTGATAATAATGTCAAAACATAAAAACGTATTGGAGAATATCGTATTGGGTTGACCCGCCGTGAGATAACTTCATGGAACATAATCAACAGTATCATAAGTTATTCTCACAGTGATAGTGATATAATGGTCCTCAGACCTGGAATCATTATAATTTTATTCGAGGATATTTGTGTTTTGATATCATCTAAAGTTATTTCGTAACAGAGTAATGATAACGGTGATTATTGGATATATCTAGAATCGAATATAAATTATGAATGATCTAGATGGAATTTAACCCTACAATATATTCGTAGTGATATCCATGGGCCTCTTGATTAAGTGAGACTGTGAAATGCATGGCCGTGCTCAAATATTGATTTGTACTAAACAGTCTACTTATTGATCAAGAAAAACAGATTAAATTATAAAGAGGATGATACGATTCATGCCTCCAGTTTAATCTTGGATATAATGGTTAAAAGGATTAAATTATATTGATATACTATTCACAAAAGGTTGTATCGAATCATTGATCTTATTGTAATTTGGGTAACAGCAATGTGTTGCTAGATACCGCTCACTGTTTGTAATTTAAATATGATTTAAATTATGGCCAACATTATAATAACCTATCGGGTCACACACTTAGGACGTTATAAAGAAAGAACATGTATTGGGTAAAAAAAATATCAAATTCGTTGATATTTTATATTGCGTTGAAAAGGTAAATAAGTGGTTTCCTTATTTAAAGGATCATTTTAGGTTTTAAAAGGGTTTTATTTTTGACCACACCATATATATATATGATATTTGGGAGCCGTCATTAAAAAGAATAAGATTGAAAATAAAACCCTAATAAGGCCGACCTTTCCAAAACCTTCTACATGGAGGCTAGCACCTAATTTCTTCTTCCTTTCGATTTGATCTGGACGAAAGACGTTCGTGTGGATATCCAGTAGAGGGCCGGTGTTATCATCGAGCCTATGATTCGATCGATCTAAGGTCTTCAAGGCGGGGAGTTATCTGTTAGTTCATCATGACAGGTATGAAAATCTCAATTAAATTGATTTCGATTTATGATTTTGCAATAGATCTGTGAGTTTAAATAGTTAAACTGTTAGATTAGGGATTCGATTAGATCGTTAAATGCCAACAATGGTATCAGAGCGAGGTTTGCAGTAAATTGTATCTCGAAATCTGTTTTGGATTTGTATTCGTTTGAATTCCTAATCGATCGATTGTATAGGATATAGAAATTAGGGGTTTTGATTCTGGATTGATTAATTTGGAATATTATACGTTTTTTTGTGAAACAAAACATTTCATTCAAATACGAATTAATATATGATATTGATTCTACTTGAATTTTACTGGGTTTTAAACCATTAAATCTTGAAAAAAAATGAATTGGATATTAAACAAAATTTAGATCTGTTTATATGAGTAAACAGGGACGAATTTATTATCAAAAGTGTTTGATTGATAAATATTTATGAACTGATTTTATCATCCATTCCCTTCTCATGATTAGAATGGGTTTAATCATTGATAAATTAGTTGGATGCTCTTAAGATTGTCTTGATTTAATGAAATCAGTAATATGGAAATTTGTCAAGGATGATTCTGATTTGATCAGTATATTTGAAAATGAAAATCTTGATTCATGGATGTCTAAAACATGAATTCAGGAAAGATTGATAAATACAATTCAAGAAGATGAAATTGTATTATCGAAAATTAAATCTGTATTTGATATAGTCTATAAAACCATTTTTCTAAAAAAAAATTTATATTTGATATAAAATTTTGAAATGTATTTATTAATGACTAAATCTGAGTTTTAATTAAGTTTTGAAATTGCTTTCACCTTGACTGGTAAAAAGAATCCTGTTGTTAGAATTTAAAGTAAATTCAACTATAAAGTCAAAGTGAAAATTGTTTCACTGCAGATAAAAATAGTTTTTGATACTATGGTAAAATCGTTTACTAGTTATATTTTGTTATGTGATACAAAGTTAAGGGGATTTATCCTTGATATTGAATATTGGTTCAATTTCATGTTCCTGTTACATTATCTTAATTATGGGAATTGGATTATAACTGAACGGTGATCTTAAATGTTAAAATGTTGTTCAAACTAAGTTTAGATGACTAATGATTTGCAATCTATGTTATTTGATGACATAATGCTGAGATTTCACTTTTCGAAACCAATTGCTGATTTTGAAAAAAAAAAAAACTAAACAAGTATTGATATTTCAAAACCAGATTTAAGAGCACAGTTCTTTAATTATTGAAAGTAGTTTCAATATAAATGAGTGCTCACAGTAACAAATCCTTATGAACATCTGAAACTTTATGCAAGCACATGAATGGCCAGAAATTGTTTCTTTTAATATTAATAAACTTTGTATTTGATACAAATTTCAGTATGAAATTATAAATTGATATATGATATCATTTCTATTTTATTGTTGATACATCCTACATTGTTAAACATCTAACATATGGGTAATGTATTAACTCTATGTGATTTTATGAAGCATAAAATCTGTAATCAGCAGAGGATACAAATCAAAAGCTGTTCGATTTGCTCATACAAATAGGTTTGATTCTATGAATTATGAATTCATAGTCGAGCATTTTGAGTTTACTGTATACAAGATATTGATCATAAATATAGGATAACCCCAAATCATAATGATGATTTTTAAGTTATCAAATATTATAATATGCTCTGTTTGTCATGCTATTAAACCATACATTCTCTTAAAGCCTAAGAGATTTATAGAAAACTGTTACTGTAACTGTTGCATTGATTCTATCTAATTAATGCTTGAATCCATTACCTGTATAGGTATAGCATAATTTTATTAAGGGCAATATAACCTGTTTTAACCAATACTGCAGTTTGAATTTTGAATTCTGACTCATATTTAAAACATGTTTTGATTGTCATTCATGGAGCAATTTAAATAATTCCAATAATATTTAAACACATTTACTTTCTCTTAAAACATGTTTAAGCATACCATAGATATATTAATATATGATATGCTATGGTATGAGAAAGGTGCATTGGATAAAATGAATACTGATTCCATATTTATTGTGATAAATAAATTACTGCAATGTGTATCAATTACAATATCAAATCTGTGTAACGTTTTAAGATTTTTCCTGGATACTTGTCTGGTTTTGGTAGAATGATCAATATAAAATCCAGTTTTTTACTAATCTGAAATCAAGTCCTTTTGATCAGATTTAATAATTTAAATCTGTTATTATGAATGGTTACTTTTGTATAAATCTGAGATTTCAAATTGTTTGAATGTCAATTCTAGATTATCCTTCAATAAAAGTTTGAAATGTTCTGTTTATTTCAGTTATGAAAGTCTGTAAATAGCCATGTGTTTATAAAAGTTGCAAATTGTTTGCAATTTAATTCTCGACTCATACACATCATAATATGTATAATATGGCCACTGCTATGACCTGTAAACTTATAGACCAGTCTCATATGTCATAAGAACGTGTAGGTGAAATATTAACTTTTGCCATTGTTTATGACTTGGACATTTAACCTTTCCTCATACAGACATTTATACATTTTAGGATGATTGATGTTTATGACATGAAACAGTTGACTCAAATTTTAGTTATGACTTGAATTTTAGGACACTGGTGCTAGAGTCTGACTTTAAAGTATTCATATTTGTTATGTGATATAAATTATAGATCAGATCTATAATAAGTCAAATATATGTTGAAACATCATATAAGACAATAGATTAAGCAAATTTGGTTTGCTTACCTTGTTTTAAAATGGAATAGTCTTAGTTGATGTATGTGATACATTATATAAGACAATAGATTTTCATTTTATTATATCATAAAGAAAGTTGTTTCAATGATGATATATATCACTGAGTATTAGATTCAACATGATTACATACATATTGATGTATTCTTGATAAGAGCGATCATGTTGATTAAGAACTTCTTTTATTGTAGGAGTTATTGAAATGCTGAAAACTGTTCCAGCATGATGATCAACTCATAGTGAGGCAGGGATTAAGCAATGTCTTATAATTCTAGTCTCATTTCATTTGAAAATGATGGGTTTGTATGTGATAAATGTGTATGTATATTTACATAAATGTACATTGATCAGACACATTCATGTATGACTTGTATAAACTAATTTTACATGTCTGCTAGCAAATGTATGTAATAAGTTATATATATGTACTAGCGGATATACTTGTATGTAAATATTAGAATTGTATGCTTAACTCTGTATGTGTATAAATGGTCTGTAATATCATGGCATTTAACAATGCTCAATAGGGTCTGACCCATACATATTTCTTTTATTTTTGGTTATGATTCAAATCTTTCTGTATTGTAATCGAAGATTATACCTGTTGTGTGTGTGTGTGTGTGTATATATATATATATATGAATCTGCGATTAGCTTGTATAATTATAGAATCATTCTATATTTACATATAAAATCATCTGTCGGTTTCATCATTTTGGATATGAATTATACTAAACCATGTCAGGTTTACTGCAATGTTATTGTCACTTTGCTTATCCAAATAATCTATCTAAAATTTGCATAATTAAAATATTGTAAAATACTTGTCTGGTTGTTACAATAAATTGAAATATATCACATTGAATGTATGAAATTGTCCATGATAATTTGCTAAATTATATATATATGCATCTTTGCTACACATGACATTGAATTTAAATACATATCGTATATTATTTAAATCCAATTTATATTACGAATATAATACATATATATTTTGATATATATGTAAATAACTCAGATATTGTTCGCCGTTACGAATTATAAATTCCCTTTAAAAAAAATTCATTTGTTATATTAAGTCACGGTGACGACTTCCAATAATATACTCATCACTGTCCAAAATTACTGGTTGTAACTAACGCCAAAGCATTGTGCACCTTTTAACTTTGGTTATATGCGATGGAGTAAAATGTGGTGTTCCAACCTATTATTGGGTCTGATTTAACTAGGCTGCAAATACGATTATGGTCTTAGAGACAAAAGCATGAATTATTCTATATATTTTGAGCAAATGAATAATACTGAACAATCTGTTCAACATGCGATCCAAGAGTTATATAGACGATATAATTGACATAAGATGTCTGCCTAAAAGGTTGTGTTTTGAGTTTAGCCAAAGCTGGGTCAAGGCATGACTAGATATGGATCTTGGAACACCATTATATGTATATAATGATTTACATATATAAACAGAGTGATCTTAATTTGAGTGGGAGCGTATTTTAGTTTCAATTACATATTTATGTTAATATAAATTTTGATTGTCTAAATTTTGTATTAAATAAATATTACAGAATCAGTTATTATTTTATTATCTAATGTAGATATTAGATAATAAATAACTCGATAATTTACATTAATCCTTAAGAAGGATATAAATTGAGTTAAATCAAATTTTCACTTGACACAGTGACTGAGTGACAAGTATTGGGTCTCGAACATAATGATGTATATGGAGCAACGAATACATAAGCTAGAGGTAAGTTTTATTACTTCATTATATTTACTGATGATATCAGTAGATATATATATATATATATATATCTTATGAAATACATATCAGAATCCTTTGAAAAGTTCAAAGAATTCAAAGTGAAGTTAGAAACCAATTTTAATAGAAAAATAAATATTTTTCGAACAATTCGAAAGAGAACATTTAAGCCAATAAATTTAATGACTGTCTGAATGAGTTTGGAATTGTTTCACAACTCTGTCCACCTAGAACACCATATTAGAATGGTATGTCTGAACGGAGATATCGAACCTTATAAGATATAGTACAATTAATGATAAGTCATATAGATCTTCCTATAAGTTAAATTTAGAATCCCACTAAAATGATTTTAAGAAGCCATATAAGATATGAACTAGGAAATGTCCTAGTGTGTCTAATACGAAGATTTAGGATGTAAGGCGTTTGTTAAATGTCCTTCCTCTGATAAGACCGGACCCAAATCAGATAACTATTTTGTGGATATAAATTCTCTGTGAATAAAATGTTTATTACTTGATTTGGTATCCTTATGAAGGAGAGTCAGTCTCTTAGATACCGATGGGAATAAAATAGAATTCGAGATATATCGAAAAAGCCACAAGATACCATTAAATCTTGTATAGACAAGAATTGAGTGGGAGTGACACATTAACTCTAATGTTATTTGATAACACATTGATTATTGTAAATAATGTTAGCTTAAAAACAAGAAATAAATACAGATTCTAAGAAAGAAAATGATTGGATTAAGAAGTTCATGATTGAACTTAATTCATTGTTGATCGAATGATACACATTGCGACAACAATGTGGTTGTTGCTCAGGCCTAAAACATTAAACTCATTATCGATCCAAACATATATTTAAGAAATATAATTCCTATGTGAAGTTGTTCACAGAGGAAATGAACATATCTGCAAAAGATACAAACGTTGCAATGTTGCAGGCCTACTGAATTAAACTCTGTCGCAGCAGAAGTTTAATAATCACGCTAGTTTCATAAGTATACGATACGTAAATAATTGACTCTAGTGCAAGTGGGAGATTGTAAGAGTTTGTGCCCTAGAGGCAATTCATTTGATGAGATTGATAACACTGTTGATGTTATTATTTTATTTGGAATAAAATATTATTCTATTATATTGTATTTACTGCGCAATATAAATAATAATATAATAGAAGTCCTCAGAATAATAATACGGAGTTGTATAGTTCGAGTAAGACTGAACTTGAGATTATATAACGTGATAAATATTATAATTCTTAAATACCCCTAGTCGAGTTTTATTGTTAATATAGGACAACAATAAAGCGTTAAGACTAGTATGCTGATTGACTGATGATCACATCTCAGTGATCATTAATATACGTGATATTAATGTCAAAACATAAATACGTATTGGAGAATATCGTATTGGGTTGACCCACCGTGAGATAACTCCATGGAACATAATCAACAATATCATAAGTTATTCTCACAGTGATAGTGATATAATGGTCCTCAGACCTGAAATCGTTATAATTTTATTCGAGGATATTTGTGTTTTGATATCATCTAAAGTTATTTCGTAACAGAGTAATGATAACGGTGATTATTGGATATATCTAGAATCGAATATAAATTATGAATGATCTAGATGGAATTTAACCCTACAATATATTCGTAGTAATATCCATGGGCCTCTTGATTAAGTGAGACTGTGAAATGCATGGTCGTGCTCAAATATTGATTTGTACTAAACAGTCTACTTAATGATCAAGAAAAACAGATTGAATTATAAAGAGGATGATACGATCCATGCCTCCAGTTTAATCTTGGATATAATGGTTAAAAGGATTAAATTATATTGATACACTATTCACAAAAGGTTGTATCGAATCATTGATCTTATTGTAATTTGGGTAACAACGATGTGTTGTTAGATACCGCTCACTGTTTGTAATTTAAATATGATTTAAATTATGGCCAACATTATAATAACCTATCGGGTCACACACTTAGGACGTTATAAAGAAAGAACATGTATTGGGTAAACAAAATATCAAATTCGTTGATATTTTATGTTGCGTTGAAAAGGTAAATAAGTGGTTTCCTTATTTAAAGGATCATTTTAGGTTTTAAAAGGGTTTTATTTTTGACCACACCATATATATATATGATATTTGGGAGCCATCATTAAAAAAAATAAGATTGAAAATAAAACCCTAATAAGGCCGACCTTTCCAAAACCTTCTACATGGCGGCTAGCACCTAATTTCTTCTTCCTTTCGATTTGATCGGGACGAAAGACGTTCGTGTGGATATCCAGTAGAGGGCCGGTGTTATCATCGAGCCTATGATTCGATCGATCCAAGGTCTTCAAGGCGGGGAGTTATCTGTTAGTTCATCATGACAGGTATGAAAATCTCAATTAAATTGATTTCGATTTTTGATTTTGCAATAGATCTGTTAGTTTAAATAGTTAAACTGTTAGATTAGGGATTCGATTAGATCGTTAAATTCCAATAGGAGGATCACCTTCCTCTAGTGGAATTCGCCTACAACAACAGCTACCAAGCCACTATCGGTATGGCGCCCTTCGAAGATCTATATGGAAGACCATGCTGATCACCAACTTGTTGGTGGGAGTTTACTGATAATATTACACTTGGGCCGGACATGATTCGTGAGACTTCAGAAAAAGTGGACTTGATACGAAGGAGAATGAAGACGGTCCAAGACAGGCAGAAATCCTAAGCCAACAAAAGAAGGACCGACCTTGAGTTTGAGGTTGGGGACAAGGTTTTCCTTAAGGTATCCCCTTTAAAGAACGCCATTCGCTTTGGGTCCGCAGGAAAGCTAGCATCAGGATTTGTAGGACCGATCCCTATCATAGAGAAGATTGGGAAAATGGTTTATAGAGTAGAGCTGCCCGAAAGGTTGGCTGGAATTCACAACGTCTTTCACGTTTCTCATCTCCGAAAATGTCTACATGAATCTACAGAAGTGGTGGAGCCAAACATTCTAGAAGAAGCTGATGTGGAACGTGAAGCAATGGTGAGGAGAGTTCCAACTCGAATCGTAGGAACTGAAGTGAAAAAGCTACGCAACCGTGAAGTCAAACTCATTAAAGTTCAGTGGAGCGATGCCGAGGAAGACGCAGCTTGGGAAACTTAGGACATAATACGCACAACCTACCCTTTTCTTTTTGAGGGTATATCTTTGATCTCTCTTTTTCCTTAAGTCATGCTTATATCTATCTTTTTAGGTATATTTCCTCGATATTATCCTTTATCCTTAGGTAGGAACCGCTTTGGATGTAAACATGTATTTGAAACATGTTATGGTTGGTGGCTGCAAGTGGTTGCTCGTGGATGCATATACACACACAATCTAGGTTTTAGATAGGCTTAGTCACCTCATATTGCATATGCATATGTGTATTCATATTTATATGTGGTTGAAAATTGGTATGTTGACATATGGATGTCGCATTTATATGAATGTTTGCGCACTCATGTAGAATTATGAGTAGGGAAAATTTTGCATACATAATGGATTCATGGCACTAACATGATTCGCATTATGGAGGTCAACTGAATCAGTAGACTGCCTGATTTTACATTAGATAAGGACATTTACACACACTGTGCATATGATCATAAAGCATTAGAAGTCTTTTAAGGACAATGGACGCCTGTGTTTGATGTTTGAGTAGATGGACGATTGGATGTTAGGACTTACGTTCTCCTAAACTCGAAGATTTCGGGAACGAAATCCTTTAAGGAGGGGAGAATGTAACACCCCGAATTTTCTGTTATCTGTAAATTAAAAAATTAAATTATAATTAATTCTAGATGAAAGAATTAAGGGAAACGGTTACGTCATTGCGTTCGTCTCGGAATTCTGCTTGAGATAGAGTCCGAGTTTGCGTGAATCGGACTCCGTATGAAGGAGTTTGACCTCCGGAAGTTTCAGAATCCAAATTAAAATTCAAACAATTCAAAACGAAGTTCAAAACTCAAAAATCAGACCTAAACTAGGCTAGGCGGGAAAATTCCCACTCAGTCACCAGGTCCACCTGGGGGTCGACCTGGGTGACCAGGTCGACCATAGGGTCAACCTGGGGGTCGACCTGGTTTGACCCTGGCTTGCCTGATCGGGTTCAGGTCGATTTCTGAGGCTTGCTGTGTAAATATGGCCGACATGTCACATTTTGGTCGGCTCCTTTCGAAGTGAATGGTCTAGAATCGTCTATGATCATCTAGCAACTCAAATCAGTCTGAAACTCTATATAAACAACTTAAGACTCCAACCTAAATTCTCATAAGAAATTAGAGACGGAGCCACCATGCTGCCGGGAGAAAATTATGAGGAGCCTCCACTTGTAGAAAAGCTTAGTGACGAGCCAAAATCAAAGTTAAAACACGAATCAAAACAACGTTAGTCTACCCAAAGGAAAGCAATTCAAATTCAGAACTCAGAATCCAGAATTCAAGTTCTTCGTTCGTTGTAAGTATAGTGATTCTTCCGATGTAAATAAAATTAAGTCTTGATTCGATGTAAATTGGAAATAAAATTGTGTTATTGTATAACAACGATGTTGATTCATATGTGATGTAATGATTGTGGTATTGTGATGTTTGTGGTATAATTGAGTTCATGTTGATCCTATTGTACATGTAGAATCATGTAGAATCACATGCAAGCTGTATAGTTCATGTTGTAATCGACACCTATATGTTTATGTGATTATACATGTTGCATGTGATTAAGATTTCATGTATATATATATGCTAGAACCTTTATGCCTAAATGATTATGTTCACATACATGCTAGTATGTTTGTAAGAAAGTTGCAAGTTCCAAAATTGGATCCATGTCAAGATCCACTTTAATATGTGTTTCATGTTGTAATTAGACATATGATTGGATCTAGTTCACACACTTGTCGTAAAATTATGAAATTATCCTATTCTTGCCATATGCTAGTTATGCTCGATGTTATGCCTAGATCCAAAAACAACTTTAGGCTTATATTATCTAAATCATATGCTAACTTAGGTGACATTTATTTTGTTAGATACCTATTTCAATGCAAGTTAACATATATGTTGATTTAGGCTATGTTGCAAGTTCACATTCATGTTGACTATTTTGCCAGTTCACACCTGTGATGTTCATATTGACTATGCCAAAAATGCCAAGTTTACACCTATGTCATGTTCATGTTTATGAATTCCCTTATGTGAATTTTGTGTGCGGTAAATTAGGCTAGGTTTTTAGCTTAATATTATATGTTGAAAACTAAGCGAACGAAAGTAAGGCTAAGATTGTTAGCTAATGTTTAAACGTGGTAACGTTGGGAATATTAGAAAACTTGTCATAAAAATATATGAAATTGTGTAACACCCCGAATTTCAGTTAACACTGATATTCACTAATTACAGAATTAATAATCTCAGATGTGAGAATCAGGGGAAATGGGTTACGTCATTGTGTTCGTCTCGGAAAAATACGCGAAATAGAGTCCGAAATTTTGTAAATCGGAGTCCGGGTGACCCGGTTAAGGCCCAAAGAAGTTTTCGGGAAATTTGAATTTCGAAACATGCAGAAATGGGGCCAGGCGGGAAAAGTCCCGCCCAGCCCAGTCGACTTGGCTTTCGACAGGGCTGTCGACTTGCCTGTCGACTTGGCAGTCGACAGGGTTGTCGACTTGCCCTGTCGGCTGATTCTGGCCTGGGTGCACCACTTTGAGTTTTGGTCTGTGTTTTGGAGGGCTGGACGAAATCTGATGGCTCTAAATAGAATTAGGGTTAATCTAAGGGTTAGAAACACATCCTAGTCCTATAAATAAGACCCTAAGCTAGCCCTAAATGATCATAATCCTATCCTCTAACTAAACTATGCCAAAATTTTCTATGATCATGGCGTCCACTCAAAAGCCTAGCCTCCATCCTCTTTAAATACTATTTCTATGAAGCTTTCATGTTCATACAAGCATCTTTGAGTTGTATGTGTGATCATTAGCTTGCATTCATCATCAAGTTGCAAGCTTTACATTCAAGGCTAGAGTTTTTGGGTGATTTTTTGGCAAGGGTTTGCTTATTGGAGTTTAGTGGTGAGTTTCTATAGCCTTAATAATCAATTGTTAAATTGATTATGATAGGATATGATAAGATATGTCTATGTTTGTGGATAAATGTGCTTATGCAAGTTTAGTATAGTGTATGTTGTGTGTTTTGCAAGTTTTATGCTATATGCAAGTTTAATGCTATGTTTTATGATGCTCACTATGCAAAACACTATGTTGAACATTGATGCATATGTAACATGTTATGCAAACTATATGTGAGATTATATGCAAGTTATATGTAACATGTTATGCAAGTTATGTATTTGGTTTTATGCATGCTAAGTATTTGGTTTTGTGCATGCTAAGCATTTGGTTTTATGCATACTAAGTGTTTGGATTTATGCAAGTTATGATGCAAGCTCATATGCAAGTTATGATGCAAGTTCATATGCAAGTTATGATGCAAGTTCATATGCAAGTTTGTCTCTTTTTATAATATGCATAAAATATGCAAGTTTGCCTCTAAGTATGGCATGTTATGCAAGTTCATATGCAAGTTATGATGCAAGTTCATATGCAAGTTATGATGCAAGTTCATATGCAAGTTATGATGCAAGTTCATATGCTAGTTTGCCTCTATGTATGACATAAGTACATGTGCAAGTTCGTCCCTTTTAGACCTATGACATGTATGCAAGTTGACACCTTTATGATAGGTCTATGACATGAACATTTAAGCAAGTTACCATCTTTATGACAAATGTGATTCATGCAAGTTTGGGTTGGTTATTTATGCAAGTTGGGTTTATGGTCATATATACAAGTTGACACCTTTTAAACCCATGATAATGCTAATGATATGCTAAGTTGAACCCATTGTGTGTATGATGAATCTTCTCTTTTGAAGTATGTCATGTTAATGTATTTACGTGGGGACGATGGGGTAAAAATTAATGAACACATAAAATTGTGGGAAGTGGGTATGATTAAACATACCGTAAAGTGGATGGACATAATTGGGAATTTACCTATTAAGTTAGGTCTACCCATATTATGGAATTGGGAATTTACCTATTGAGTTAGGTCTACCCATATTCTTAAATATTTGTAATTAATTAGGGATAATTAATACAAATTATGGGGGTGATTAATTAGGTGTAATTAATCTACTAAGACACGAGGTTGGACCCTTTTGTAGCATAAGACTGCCCGGAACCGACATGCAAATCCAGCGGCTACAAATGATTGGCCCAATGTGAGAGGTCTTAGTCATAAACTAAATACGTGACAAGTGTAAAGACACGAGGTTAGACTCTGTTATGGTGTAAGGCTGCCCGGAACCAACCTGCATATCCAGCTGCCATGAAAGACAGTCTAATGTGAGAGGTCTTTACAAAGGTTACGATCTTAATTAATTAAGAAACACTTAACCAAATTAGCATGTAGAGGGGCATGAGGGGTTAAGTGGGTGCCTTGGGTGGCATGTAGTAACTAGTGGGGGTGCCTTGGTGGCATGAGGAAACTAGTGGGTTGCCTTGGGTCGTAATAGAAAATACGATTAGAATACTTAACCAAAGAGGAACATGTAATTAAACATGATTAAAGGGTTAAGTAAGTGCCTTGGGTGGCATGTGGTAATCAAGTAAGTGCCTTGGGTGGCCTGCGTAAATCTAGTGGGTGCCTTAAGTGGCAATTGAAATATAATTAAATGACAAGCTTAAGTAGTAGCTTGTGGGGGCCTTGAGTGGCAATTAAAATATGATTAAATGACAAGCTTAAGTAGTAGCTTGTGGGGGCCTTAAGTGGCAATTGAAATATGATTAAAAGACTTAACCAAAATTTATAACATGTAAGTGGACATGGTTAAAGGGGTTAAGTGGGATGCACTAGATAAAATGACAAGCTTAAGTAGTAGCTTGTGGGGGGCCATTTCAACCAATATCCCAAATGTATCTTTGTGGGCTCGACCCAAGTCGAGGACGGGACACGCATATTGGGCTTGACTGTAAGTGGCCAAAACGGATTAGCGGTGGCAACGCAAGTCCAACGGGTTTCATATGCGTGTATGGACCCGGGCTGGTAAGTAAGACGTTGTTGCATCGTGTAGGTATAAGCCGTGCACCGTTGATATTATCAGGTTGCCACTTTGGGGAATGATACACCCCACTGTGGGGCCAGCACGAGTATCTACGTTAGGGAGCCGATCGCTTGGGGAGTAGTGGGTACACCTAGTGGAGATAGGGGCAGACGGCACCTATGTAGTCAGCTAGGGGTACAAGAAACTACTGGGTAAAATTACTAAGTACACTTAGTGGGATCAACCTTTAAGTAGGAATTACCCTTGGGTGGGTAGAACTGGTGTGGTGCAGTGTAGGAATTACCCTTGGGTGGGTAGATCTGGGGTGGTGCAATCTAGTAATTATCCTTGGGTGGATAAATGCGTCTTTTCGGTTATCTTAGTACATCCTGTGTTTAGTTGGCTACTTAGTGTAGTCATTATCCCTAGAGGTACCGTACCTTGTTTATATCATACCCTAATTACTTTAATGATTGTATTGTTAAGGTTATAGGACTCGCTCAGACTTATGTCTGACCCCGTTGTTTTTATCTTTTCCCAACCTTCAGGTTTTCAGAGTGGGCCTAGCACTAGTGGGCTTTGATCAGACTGCTTTATCTATCTTTTGGAGCTCGGACCGTGGATGTAAAGCTCAGTTTATCTTTTCTATTATGGCTATTAAGTTATGTAGTGGGATTATGTACTTTTGTTTTATCAGGATGGATATTATGTACTTGACTCTTGTTTATGGTTTTAGTGTAACCAAACATGTTTTACTTTCCGCTGCAATGAAATGATGTTTTAAATTCTCAAGTATTACTTATATCTGTCTTGTTGTAATTTTTCTGTTCTATATTCACTTAAAATACTCCACCGATGTTATGGCATTCCCTTAGTGAGTGACCGTAGCGGGTGTGAGGTGTTACACGTGGTATCAGAGCCAGGTTACCAGAACAGATAATTTTTTTAGAAAAACTATTCTCTAAGAATATTTTTGAAAGGAGTATTTTCAAAAACATGTCTTTTAAGAGAAAAGTTTTTGAAAGAAAAGCATAATCCCCGATAGCCATATCTTTATCTTTCGAATTCTCCGTTTTGAATCTCTTCCTCTCTCGTTTTGAGTTTCCCCTCCGCGTATAGATGATCTTTCTAAGATAGATAAGAATGGAAAACCACTTCAAGGGACTTAGACATTAGTCGGATTAGAAGTTGGTTCAAGAAGGAGGAGGACTGGTAAGTATCTATTGGATAGACGATGGGAGGAAGGCTCAAATAGTTGTTTGGTTAATGAAGGATGAAACCTCATTGGTGGGAGGTTACGAGTGGAGAATGGGAAGAAGAAGGCGAGTAGTTATCCTTTTGGAGGAATAGGACACCTTATTAGGATTGTCCAAAGGGGCATGGGCAATCTATGGAATCTCCTGGAGGGTAGTTGTATTCCCTCGCTGCTAGTGTACCAGATGGGGATAGGGCCGTCTAGGTTGGAATTTGGATTTCTTTATTATCCGGTTCGAACTTTATTTGATTCTGACGCATCGAGTTCGTTTATCTCATCATTGTTAGTTGAGTCACTGCACTTAGACACCAGTTTAGTAGATGATCCCTTAGTTGTTTCAAACCCAATTGGGGCTCCATGTTGTGTTTGGGTTTGAAAGTTTCTATACTTAGCGTTGAGTTTAGATGTGATGCTTTTTGGGCTTCACGGGCTATGGGTTAGTTTTGGGCATGGACTGGTTATCCAGTAGGGGTGCCGTTCTTGATTTTGAAGGGAGAGTTGTTAGGCTTATGACCCGCTTGGATAACACTCTCAAGATCTCTTGTAATCCCATGGAATCTGTTATGCTAAGTTATCTAGAATCGCTTGACACGTCGGTCGAGAGTTTGCGATCTGTTAGAGTGGTCCGGGAATACTCGGATGTGTTTGAGGAGGTGAAGGGCTTACCTCCGGAGCGGGAGATTGACTTCCGAATATATCTGGTAGACAATGCCAAACCAGTATCTTGGCCAGTGTGCCACATGGATCCTCGTGAGAGGAGGGAACTCCATAAGCAAGTAGGCGATTTGCTTGGGAAGGGGTTCATAAGACGAAGGATATCGGAGTGGGGTGCTCCAGTAGTTTTTGCCACGAAGGCGGATGGGTCCCTCAGACTTTGTGTAGGCTAAAGAGAACTAAATAAACTCACAAAGAAGAATAGACACCCATTGCCGAGGATTGATGATCTCTTTGATCAGTTAGTTGGCGCCTCAGTATTTTCGCAGTTGGACTTAGCCACGGGGTTTCGTCAGTTGAGAGTGGCTGAGGATAGTATAGAGAAGACTGCCTTTAGGACTCCGGATGATTTTTTTATGAGTGGCTGGTGATGCCATTTGGTTTGAAGAACGCCCCCGCATACTTTATTGATTTGATGAGAAGGTGTTCAGGGAGTACCTAAATAAGTTCGTGATGGTCTTTGTAAATGACATCTTGTTCTTTTCTAGGAGCGAAATAAGTTTTCGTATGTGCTCAATAGGTTGAGCAAAGCCAATTATGGGATAAACGGTGGTTTTGGAGCGAGACTGGCAAGGACATCCAGAGTTGGACAAGGGCTTAATTATTTAGCCGTTTTTACTAGTATCATCTCACGTAGGCCGTCTGAATTCGAAGGAGGTATCCCTTGGGTGTTTGTCTGATATTGGTTTAGGCCTTTGGGGCTTGCATTTGGGCGATGTCGAGTTTGACTAGGGTGGTCTGCGTGAGAGATGGACAGTTGTGATGATTTTGGATGGGATTCTTAGCATCCTAGGAGTTTGAGATAGCGTATAGCCATGGCAAGGGTAACGTTGTAGCCGACGCCTTAAGTAGAAAAAGGTTGTCCTCGAGTTCATTGTTCGTTGAACGACGGAGCTTAGAGTTTATTTCTATGTTTTACTTTAGACCTTCCGTTGACTTTGTACCCGGTTTGCTAGCCTCCTTGGAGGTTAGGCCTACTCTTTTGGGACGGATTGGCGAGGCACAGCGAGACGACCCACAGTTGGTTGAGTTAGTAGAGAAGCTCATAAGGGGGGGGGGGAGTCGTCCAGACATTTGAGTAGGTACACCCTAGATGGTAAGGGGTGGTTGCGTAGAGACGGTAGACTTTGTATACCGCAAGACGAGGGTTTGAGGAAGGCTATACTTGATGATGCACATCGGTCGAAGATGACCATTCATCCCGGTGGGGACAAGATGTACCAAGACATGAAGCGAGTTTTCTTTTGGGCCGGTATGAAGAAAGATGTGGCCGAGTATGTCGCTAGATGCTTGGTGTGCTAGCAAGTGAAAGCGGAGCAGAAGAAACCCGGTGGGTTGCTTCACCCATTGGAGGTTCCGCTATGGAAGTGGGATAGTGTCTCGATGGATTACCGAGATCGAGGAAGGGTAATACGGGAATTTGGGTTGTGGTAGACAGACTTACTAAGAGCGCCCATTTTATACCCGTGGAGAGTAAGAGAACTGCTCCATGGCTAGCTTCAGTTTACATTCGAGAGATTATTAGATTGCATGGTGTACCTTCCAGTATAGTGAGCGATCGAGATCCTATCTTCACTAGAGAGTTTTGGAAGAGTTTGCAAGAGGCGGTAGGGACTCAGTTGTGTTTGAGTACCGCATATCATCCTCAGACGGACGGCCAGACCGAGAGGGTGAATCGTATTTTAGAAGACCTTTTGAGGCTATGTATCTTAGATTTTGGAGGCACATGAGAAGAGCATTTTCCATTGGTGGAGTTGCCCGACAGACTTAGTGGTGTACATGATGTATTCCATGAGAGGAAGTGCCTACATGAGACCGCAGAGGTGGTAGAGCCGAGCTTGCTAAGAGAAGTAGAGATAGAGCGTGATGCGACTATTCGACGAGCTCCCACACCCATCCTTGGGTCAGAGATTAAGAGGTTGAGAAACAGGGAGGTTCAACTAGTCAAAGTGCAATGGGGAGAAGATGAGAGCAACGCTACTTGGGAGACGGAAGCGAAAATGCGTTCATTATACCCATTCCTTTTTGAGGGTATGTCTTTTAACTTCTCCTTTATCGTTTGTCTAGTACTTATCTTATTTTTAGTATGTCCTCTTGTTAGTGCCTTTGACCTTTAGATAGGGTAAACCTATGGTTGAAACATGTGTTTGAGACATGTTATGATTGATGGATGCATGTGGATGCAAGTGTTTGCTAGTGGTTGCTCGTGGATGCATATACACACACTCTAGACACTAGATCGGCTCAATCACTTCATATTGCATTTTGCATATAATTGTGTGTAGGTAGCTATATTTATGGATGTATAATGATTGTGTTATCATATGGATGATGCATTTTGGTGAATGATTGTGCACTCATGTAGATATATATATGTGTCGATAGGGTTCTTTCGCATACATATTGGATGCATGGCACTATCACGGTTTGCATATGTTCATACATTAGATAGGGAACATATACACACACTCTTTGCATATGCTCATACATCAGTAGAAATTGTTTTAAGGACAATGGATGCCCGTGTTTGATGGATTGAGTAGATGGTTGTTTGGATGGTAGGATATGCATTCTCCTTAACTTGGAGATTTCGGGGACGAAATCCTTTAAGGAGGGGAGAATGTAACACCCCGAATTTCAGTTAACACTGATATTCACTAATTACAGAATTAATAATCTCAGATGTGAGAATCAGGGGAAACGGGTTACGTCATTGTGTTCGTCTCGGAAAAATACGCGAAAAGAGTCCGAAATTTTGTAAATCGTAGTCCGTATGACCCGGTTAAGGCCCAAAGAAGTTTTTGGGAAATTTGAATTTCGAAACATGCAGAAATGGGGCCAGGCGGGAAAAGTCCCGCCCAGCCCAGTCGACTTGGCTGTCGACAGGGCTGTCGACTTGCCTGTCGACATGCCTGTCGACTTGGCAGTCGACAGGGCTGTCGACTTGCCCTGTCGGCTGATTCTGGCCTAGGTGAACCAGTTTGAGTTTTGGGCTGTGTTTTGGAGGGCTGGACGAAATCTGATGGCTCTAAATAGAATTAGGGTTAATCTAAGGGTTAGAAACACATCCTAATCCTATAAATAAGACCCTACGCTAGCCCTAAATGATCATAATCCTATCCTCTAACTAAACTATGCCAAAATTTTCTATGATCATGGCCTCCACTCAAAAGCCTAGCCTCCATCCTCTTTAAATACTATTTCTATGAAGGCTTTCATGTTCATACAAGCATCTTTGAGTTGTATGTGTGATCATTAGCTTGCATTCATCATCAAGTTGCAAGCTTTATATTCAAGGCTAGAGTTTTTGGGTGATTTTTTGGCAAGGGTTTGCTTATTGGAGTTTAGTGGTGAGTTTCTATAGCCTTAATAATCAATTGTTAAATTGGTTATGATAGGATATGATAAGATATGGCTATGTTTGTGGATAAATGTGCTTATGCAAGTTTAGTATAGTGTATGTTGTGTGGTTTGCAAGTTTTATGCTATATGCAAGTTTAATGCTATGTTTTATGATGCTCACTATGCAAAACACTATGTTGAACATTGATGCATATGTAACATGTTATGCAAACTATATGTGAGATTATATGCAAGTTATATGTAACATGTTATGCAAGTTATGTATTTGGTTTTATGCATGCTAAGTATTTGGTTTTGTGCATGTTAAGCATTTGGTTTTATGCATACTAAGTGTTTGGTTTTATGCAAGTTATGATGCAAGCTCATATGCAAGTTATGATGCAAGTTCATATGCAAGTTATGATGCAAGTTCATATGCAAGTTTGTCTCTTTTTATAATATGCATAAAATATGCAAGTTTGCCTCTAAGTATGGCATGTTATGCAAGTTCATATGCAAGTTATGATGCAAGTTCATATGCAAGTTATGATGCAAGTTCATATGCAAGTTATGATGCAAGTTCATATGCAAGTTTGCCTCTATGTATGACATAAGTACATGTGCAAGTTCATCCCTTTTAGACCTATGACATGTATGCAAGTTGACACCTTTATGATAGGTCTATGACATGAACATTTAAGAAAGTTACCATCTTTATGACATATGTGATTCATGCAAGTTTGGGTTGGTTATTTATGCAAGTTGGGTTTATGGTCATATATACAAGTTGACACCTTTTAAACCCATGATAATGCTAATGATATGCTAAGTTGAACCCATTGTGTGTATGATGAATCTTCTCTTTTGAAGTATGTCATGTTAACGTATTTACGTGGGTACGATGGGGTAAAAATTAATGAACACATAAAATTGTGTGAAGTGGGTATGATTAAACATACCGTAAAGTGGATGGACATAATTGGGAATTTACCTATTAAGTTAGGTCTACCCATATTATGGAATTGGGAATTTACCTATTGAGTTAGGTCTACCCATATTCTTAAATATTTGTAATTAATTAGGGATAATTAATACAAATTATGGGGGTGATTAATTAGGTGTAATTAATCTACTAAGACACGAGGTTGGACCCTTTTGTAGCATAAGACTGCCCGGAACCGACCGACAAATCCAGCGGCTACAAATGATTGGCCCAATGTGAGAGGTCTTAGTCATAAACTAAATACGTGACAAGTGTAAAGACACGAGGTTAGACTCTGTTATGGTGTAAGGCTGCCTGGAACCAACCGGCATATCCAGCTGCCATAAAAGACAGTCTAATGTGAGAGGTCTTTACAAAGGTTACGATCTTAATTAATTAAGAAACACTTAACCAAATTAGCATGTAGAGGGGCATGAGGGGTTAAGTGGGTGCCTTGGGTGGCATGTAGTTACTAGTGGGGGTGCCTTGGTGGCATGAAGAAACTAGTGGGTTGCCTTGGGTGGCAATAGAAAATACGATTAGAATACTTAACCAAAGAGGAACATGTAATTAAACATGATTAAAGGGTTAAGTAAGTGCCTTGGGTGGCATGTGGGAATCAAGTAAGTGCCTTGGGTGGCATGCGGAAATCTAGTGGGTGCTTTAAGTGGCAATTGAAATATAATTAAATGACAAGCTTAAGTAGTAGCTTGTGGGGGCCTTGAGTGGCAATTAAAATATGATTAAATGACAAGCTTAAGTAGTGGCTTGTGGGGGCCTTAAGTGGCAATTGAAATATGATTAAAAGACTTAACCAAAATTTATAACATGTAAGTGGACATGGTTAAAGGGGTTAAGTGGGATGCACTAGATAAAATGACAAGCTTAAGTAGTAGCTTGTGGGGGCCCATTTCAACCAATATCCCAAACGTATCTTTGTGGGCTCGATCCAAGTCGAGGACGGGACACGCATATTGGGCTTGACTGTAAGAGGCCAAAACGGGTTAGCGGTGGCAACGCAAGTCCAATGGGTTTCATATGCGTGTGTGGACCCGGGCTGGTAAGTAAGACGTTGTTGCATCGTGTAGGTATAAGCCGTGCACCGTTGATATTATCAGGTTGCCACTTTGGGGAATGATACACCCCACTGTGGGGCCAGCACGGGTATCTACGTTAGGGAGCCGATCGCTTGGGGAGTAGTGGGTACACCTAGTGGAGATAGGGGCAGACGGCACCTATGTAGTCAGCTAGGGGTACAAGAAACTACTGGGTAAAATTACTAAGTACACTTAGTGGGATCAATCTTTAAGTAGGAATTATCCTTGGGTGGGTAGAACTGGTGTGGTGCAGTGTAGGAATTTCCCTTGGGTGGGTAGATCTGGGGTGGTGCAATCTAGTAATTATCCTTGGGTGGATAAATGCGTCTTTTCGGTTATCTTAGTACATCCTGTGTTTAGTTGGCTACTTAGTGTAGTCATTATCCCCAGAGGTACCGTACCTTGTTTATATCATACCCTAATTACTTTAATGATTGTATTGTTAAGGTTATAGGACTCGCTCAGACTTATGTCTGACCCCGTTGTTTTTATCTTTTTCCCAACCCTCAGGTTTTCAGAGTGGGCCTAGCACTAGTGGGCTTTGATCAGACAGCTTTATCTATCTTTTGGAGCTCAGACCGTGGATGTAAAGCTCAGTTTATCTTTTCTATTATGGCTATTAAGTTATGTAGTGGGATTATGTACTTTTGTTTTATCAGGATGGATATTATGTACTTGACTCTTGTTTATGGTTTTAGTGTAACCAAACATGTTTTACTTTTAGCTGCAATGAAATGATGTTTTAAATTCTCAAGTATTACTTATATCTGTCTTGTTGTAATTTTTCTGTTCTATATTCACTTAAAATACTCCACCGATGTTATGGCATTCCCTTAGTGAGTGACCGTAGCGGGTCTGGGGTGTTACAAATTGGCATGTTTGTCACATGCCAAAATTAGTGGCATTTTAAACGGTATAAATTCTTATACGAAAAAGGATGAACTTGGAAAGTGGGCCATAACATTAAATTTACATCTATTAAGTAATAAAGACAAATATATAAATTTAGAAAATACGAGTATGCTTAACACGAGGTTGGATTGAGTTGTGATGTAAACCTGCCCGGACCCGCCTGGCTGTCCAGTAGTCACAACAATACCTATCCAATGTGGGTGGTTAAGCATGAAGCCCAATAAGGACCCGAGGTTAGACTGAGTTACGGTGTGAATCTACCCGGAACCGACCTACACATCCAGTAACCGTAACAATACCTGTCTAATGTGAGTGGTCGGTGCTTTAAAAAGCTAAGGTCAGACTGTCAGTATGGTAGGGTTAAGTTAACTAAAACACTTAACCAATTCAACATGTTAATGAAATTGATGGGTGGGGTTAGGTAAATACATACACTTAACCACTTAACATGTTTGACTAGAAAACCCTAGTAACGGGGATCCCTTTCAGCAGTAACCCAATTAGGTATCATGGTACCCTGAAACTAGGCAGGGTGTTGCACGATTACTGGGATGATTGTAAGCGGTCAAAAGCGACGGCGGTGGGTGCAACAGTGTGGGTTCTAACGAAGTGCGGGCGTGCACACACTTCGGAGCAGACAAATAGGGCACTGGGGGCGCCAGTAGTATAACCTATGCATTTCTAGTTTTGTGTCGGGTCGCCACCATGGGACTTGATACACCCCATGGTGGGGCCAGCATAGGTATCTACAATCTTTGGGGGCCGTAAGATACAGATGATTATGCGAGTAGGAGTCGATCTTTAGAAAAGGGGATCACTTTACATCCAGCATGGGGTGCCAGTTAAGACAATATAAGTAGGTGCAGAGATATAGTGTGGGGTGCGATAGTATATTCGATTCAAACTGCTTTGTCTTAGTTTATGACACTCTCCTATTTCCAGTTTATACTTATCATGCCCTTATTCTTATTCTCATACTGATGAGTCACCAGACTTACCAGGCTTTATGTCTGACCCTATTTTCTTTCGTCTTCTTTTCTTCTGTTCCCCCTCCCCTAGGTCCACAGGGAGGGAACAACTCAGCTTAGTCAGACTCTTTGCAAGCTTCAAGATAGTAGATGTACGGTTTGGACTCTCTCTCTCCTTGGCTATGGCAGTTGGACACAACCATGGGGATTTATGCAGTTTTAATCATGTTTTATGCTTCTTTATTTAATAACCAAGACAGAAATGATGTTGTAATGTTTTGGAAGTTGTTATGAGACAATTATGGAAATGTTTTGTATGAATAAGTATTTTACAAAATAAAAGTCTGTTTGTTTCCGCTGCTTATATATATGTGTTTATATCTATCTTGTGTTTTATCTGTGACTTTTACTTACAAACCTCCACCAAAGTTAAGGCAGTCCCTTGTGAGTGACCTTAATGGAGGGTGGGGTGTTTCAGAGATGGATGCAAAAATCATTAGCTGATGATGAACATCTTTTCAAACCGTCATAGGATGGTGGTCCCAAGAATGAGCAAACCTTGGTCGGGGTCTTGGAGCGACAAATGTAGTTAGGTAGATATTGCAAGCGAATAACGAGGTCGCATCTCCTTTGAATCGCCTTCTTGCCATCATGCCTAGGGCAAGGATTAGGTGTCAGGTAATCAGGTCAAAAACGCTAATGGTAGCATCTCATCTTGTCAATGCTATAGTGGGAATCAGGAGGAGAGTAAGGAATCCATGTTTATAGACACTTCATACTTTCCATGCTTGTAGAAGCTTATCCATCTCCATGTCAGGAAATGGATGAGGGGGCTATGAAGATAGACATGTTCCGTCCACCCGCATCCATCTTCGATCCCACGTTGGGAATAAGAGCTGATATGTGTAAAATCAATCAACACTCATGCCCAAGTGTTCCAAGTCTTTAACTCGCCAATCTTTGGGCAGGATTGAGGCCATCGAACATGCAAGGTAATGTCGCATCAACTTTGGACTGGATAGTGGAATCATAAGTAATCCATGCTAAGATGTCTGAGTTGCCCCTGCGTCTGGGGCACAAGTCAATCAACGAATGTTCAATGAAGGTAGTCAGTTTGTGAGTCTTCACATTCAATCGTTATAAGGTTATCCACTAAGAGTCCCATTCGTGCACATCCTCCATCAAGCAGGAAGTCGGCAAGTTCTTTTGCCGAACCTTTCAGTGCGGTGAATTCAGCAATGAGATTCATTGATGTTTATCTCGGGATAAACTTTCAAGGGAAATATGTGATGTTGCCTTGCATGTCTTGTCCTGGATCTTTACGAAACATGATACGCCTTTTGATTTTTTCTTATCGGAAGCGTTCCATGTTGCTGGTGGCTCTTTATGGGGGTCATCCATGACTCTCTCTCGGGTTCGGTCCCCAACACTAGACTAACTCCCATATAACCAATGCTCGGTGCATCTAGTGCCATCATCAAGACCATTTCTATCTTTTTTGGATTATCGTAGCTTGCTAGCACGACGATCTTGTTTGTCCGCCTTCAGATTTTCTATTCGTGGAATTTGGGATATGGTGCAATGTCCCAGGCCATCTAACAATCCTTCAATCCTCTTTAAGTAAGTTGCGAGTCATTGTTTTTTTTTTCTTGGAATTCCTTCCGAACCTGGCAAACAAAAATTTGAGAGTCACTACGCCTAACTAAGCACTAGCTTGCATCCATATGGACTTCTTTGGGAGAAAAATTGAGACAAACTGGCTCAGCTCGAAGTTCTATTTGAGCAATCTTCTTAATCCATTGGCTTAGACAATATCCGGGGCCTCTCTAAATGATTCACCAGGTTTTAAGAGGCTTCTATGCAATTCTGGGTCCACGGATGCATTTGTTGGTAGCTTTGAAAATAAATATACTCAGTGTTGTCACCTTCCCTGCTGAGCTTTGAACATCTTTAAATCTCTATGGCTCACGAATTATTCTTATTGCTGCAATCTGGTCATGATTGATTTCGATTCCGCATGAGCTAACTATGAAGCCAAGACACTTCCTTGACACAACACCAAATGATCATTTCAAAGGTTTAGCTTCATTCCATAGTGTCGGGAGATACTGAACATCTCTACCAAATCTGAAACATGGTCGGTTGATTGCTTGGACTTCCCAAGCATATCATCTACATTGACTTCCATGGACTTGATAGTGGAACATACGATCCACCAAGTGCTGGTACGTTGCTTCAGCATTCTTAAGTCCGAAAGGCATTACCACATAGCAGTGTAGTCCAAGGTCTATGATAAAACCGATTTGTTCTTGATTAGGCACATGCATAGGAATCTGGTTGTAACCCGAATATGAATCCATGAAAGAGAGAAATTCATTTCCAGCTCTCGAATCCACTAGCTTATCAATTCTGGGTAACAGGAATTTGTCTCTTGGGAAAGCCTTGTTAAAATCTGAAAAATCGATGCATATACGCAACATCACATTAAACTCCTTTGCAAGTATAAGGTTCAATGTCCAGTCGGGATATGTAGCATCTCTGATGAATCCATTATTTCTCAACCTCTCTACTTCTTCTTTCAAGGCAGTTGACCTCTCTGGGCACAACATAAGCTTGTTTTTCTTAGCAAAAGGATACTTCGGGTTTATATTTAGTGCACGACTCATAATCGAAGGCGAGATCCCACACATATCTAAATGGGTCCATGCAATTGCGCCTAGATTGAATCATATTAAATACGTCAGTTCCTTCATCCGTAGGTGGTGAAAATGAGATCTGATTTTCAAGACCTTTGTCGGGTCGTCATTATCAGTCGGAATATCCATAGTTGCATTATTAAGTGTTTCCCTTCTGCATCTCGAATCATCATACTCTCTGGATCTATGTCTTCGGACAGGTAATCGGGCAACTTCTTCCGCGATGCTTCCTTTACTTGTTATGCCAATGCCTCCTTTGTAGGAGGGGAAGCATTCCTGGGTTCGACGCCATCTCCATCATGTAGCATATTCCATTCAACTAAATAGCAGGCTCATCCAGTAATTTGGTCACCACACACTGTTCCTACTCCAGCTTCGATTGGGAATTTTAACAACAAACACCAAGATGCAATGTAATCTATGAATTCGGCTAGGACTGGTAGCCTGGTAGGTAATGAGTAGTCAAATTACTGTCATCTGGCTAATGATCCATAGGTCTAATCATGACCTATTCAGCTGGTACATGACGCTGGGCACCAAAGTATGTTGATTTAACCATCATCCAATGGAAATCAATTTCCATTGATGTGTTTGATAGAAGATAGGTATTGCAAAAGCTAGCTAAGTTCTTCGGGGATTGAACCGCAGGAAATATGCCTTTTATCACATCATACAAGTGAAGTATGGCTTTGTAGTGTTAGGATCATTAGTTGTTTTCGAGTATCCCATCATCAGGAATCATTGCCACATAGATCATCCGAGCCATCTTTAGAATAGCGCCCAGACTGTTCCATATCAATGTCATTCGAGACTCCACTGGTTAGACAGATTCAAGTCATGTAAACCAGGTGGTCGTTAGTCATTCAGGAACAACATTAGTTGCATTGGTGAAGTATATACACCATTAGAACTTTGAAAGAGGAGGCTCCCAAGAAACAATATGTCACTCTATACTTTCATAGTTTGCATGCATAATCTACTCAATAGCTCCTCACATTGAAGAACATCAGTAAATAGAGCCTATGGCTTTTGGAAGAATCCTAGTCATTGCTATTTTGTTGTGATATTCTTAGACTATCCGTCTAATTTTCAATGACAAGCTTTGATAACTGCTGTTGACCAAAATACATGTAGAGCCGAAGGCGATCCATGCTCCATGCTGAAGGCGAGCTGTCAGCGGGTCCGAGAGATGCGCCGGTGATGGTCCAGGGCCCCACAGTCCCGGTGGCGATTGACCTAACTGGCAAGGTTGAACAAGTAGGCACTGCCGATTCATTTGATTTTATAAGATGGATCCTTCTTTGAAATGATCAGAAAAATGTATTTTTTTCCCAAAAATAGCTATTTGAGATTGCATCAAAACATGCCTTCAAGTCACCATTCAGGAGTACCTTTAGGTTGAGTCGGATCAGATAAGTTCCTCCGGGTCGGAGCATCATCAATTATCGGTTGAGCCTTCATATGTTGTTCGGGTCGGGGGCATTCGTTTGGGTCGCTTCGGAAGGAGGTGGGAAAAAGCAAGTGAATATCATGTTCAGTATGAGTGAAGCTGGTCGGGTCACATCCGTCCTGGGCTTGCTCGAAAAGAAAGTATATCTTACCAATTCTGGAGGCATATCCTACCCGATGGCACTTCCGATCTGAAGCCTTGCTGATTCCAATAAATGCTTGATCCAGAATGAAATCAAACCATGGGCATCTTTTTTCTGATCCGAAGTCAGCTTTGGAATTTGGTTATGTTCTTCATCGGTTTCATCTCTTTGTGAAGTTTGGCGGTTCCTATCTCTTCTTAGAGTTGTATTATACAAACTTGTTGAAATCATTGGAAACTTCGAAAGTGATGAGAATACGGATTATCTCTTCAGACTTGGTGATCAAAATAGTGGATAAATAATTTGAAATGCCGAGAATCTTCATTTCTCGGTGAAAGCACCAGAATGTTAGACCAAAGATGGCACTAATACCCAATTGTCTAGGATTTGTAGAGAATATTGATGAATAATAATCTAAAACATAGAGAAGCAATCAAACACACGAAACTTATAGTGGTTCGGCATTAACGAGCCTACATCCACTTCATAGTTTCTTAATTCAACATAGAATTACAATTACAAGTTCTAAATCACTCAAGAACTCGATTATGATGAATTTATCTCTCCAAATTCATGGATTATATAAAATGAGATGGTGATTTTCTATGGGGAAATACTGGTAATGGCAGCCATGAATGAACTAAGTGCAAAAAGTCCCCAAAAATGTTGTGTGAACATGTACTTATAGGCGTTAGAGATGTGTTGGATGCCATGTGGTAGCTGGAGAGGAGATCTCGGAAGTAGTGGAGAACGTGGGGAAACCGTTTTCAGTTCTTAGGTTGATATGTGTATTATGATACAAAAATGTAGTAGCAAATAGAGCAATTTATTTGCCATAGTAACAAGCCACTAGCTTCAGGCGGTTCGGATATGGCTTGGTTGATCCGAGCCGGTTCGCGAGTAATGAATGCTCCAAAAATTTTCAAGTGCAGGTGAAGGGGATGGGGTCAGATCAGTGCCTCCGACCCAATCCGACTTATACGTTAGGTCTTCTTACTTGCAGGTAGGTTGAGTCCAAATCGGGGTTGTTCGGCCTGAACCAGTCTCCGACCCGAAGTTGTTGCAGCAAGGAAGAAATGCCATCTATCTGAGTAAAGGTTGTTCGATCCGATCCGATTTGTTAAGCGATTGTAATCCCAAGATTTTCAATTCTCCATTGTTCCATCCCAGAGAATGTCAATCAATGTAAGTTCATACCCAAGTCTCTGGCTTTGAGCAGCCAGGTCACAAAATGTAACGATCCGAAAAATCTGAACTAATTTAGAATTTTTAAATTGGCTAAAATAATGGATTTTAAATATTTAAAATAAATATTTTAAATAATAGCAATGAAAAGTGAGTTTGAATTGACGTTTGAAAACGAATATAATTAATTTTATTATAAACAAGGGCTGAAATGGCGCTGCAGTTTCAAAAATTGGATTCAAACTTTGTCGGACTGTACCGGGTGCAAAACAAAACGGAATTGAGTGAAACCAAAAATATTTAAATCTGTTAGTGAATACCTTCCTAATGAATCTGAAAAATCGAAGTTTCATAGCGGAAAGCAAAAGTTATGGCCAAATGAATTTTCAGAAAGGTCGCTTTGGAATTTATATAACCCGTGAAATTGATCATTTTTCAAATGACCTCGGAATTCGACGAATCCACTTTTGTTGGATCCGAGATGTGAAGTTATTGCCAGGTTTCAAATTTCATAATTTTTGAAGCTAGTATGTGAGCGTGGCAAAGGAAAACATGTTTTGGTCAATTATAGTTAAATTGGATCGACTAGAAATGTTCCTTTTTGCAAACGGTCTCAGAATTCGACGAAACTAGTTTTGTTGGGATCGTATCGTCAAAACATAGCTAGATTTATTTTTATGGAATTTTTCGAATCAGTTTGTGGCCCTGGCAAACTGAAATGTACGTTCAAATCAAATATTGAATGTTTTATATTTTAATTTGAATGAAAACTGACTGAAACAGTCGAATGGGCCTACGAAATATATCCCATTGCGTTCGGAATGAGGGTAAAACGCTGGGGACAACAGTCATTAGGTTTAGATTGGTGGTCGTGTCAGAAAATCCCTTTTAAAACCCGTCGGCCAATCATATTTTTATAAAAATAAAATAAAAAATCTCTCTCCTTCCCACCCCCCCGATAAACGGCGGAAGCTGCTCAAATGTTCCCCACCAGATCGCCGCCGCCTCGCTCCACGATAGGTCGCGCCACCAACCGGAAATGAAGCGCCTCTCCTCCCTCTTGAAATCAAGACCCACCCCACCCTCCCTCGTCGCTTGTGTCGAGAGCATCGCCTCCGAGAAGATCGGATCTTCCCAGCGCCGCCGAGAGTTTCTCCGACCACCGAGCAGGCTGCGACCACCACCTCCTGGAGCGCCTCTCGATGCTCTTCCGCGTGGCGTAGCCCGATCGCCACCTCGCTTCAAGGATTTGCCGAAAACCCTAAACCTAGTTTTGAACAGGTATACGGCTTGTTTTATTTTCAACTGTTTTAACACCTTTAAACTGTTGCAAACTTTGAAAAATCATATCTTTTTCGTTTCTTGACGAAATTCAGTGAAACAAGAGACAGTGGACTTGTGTGGACGTCTTCTACATTTTATAAGAGACCGCATATTTTTCTGAGCCTTCTGCTATTTTTGGTGGAGTGGAACCCAATGTGAGATTTCTAATTTATAAACGATATGGAAAACGACGATGAATAAATTATATAGTCGATGTATGAGTTATATAAGCATTGTACACCTCTTGTATAAGCGTTGTATAAGTTGTACGTTCGATGTATAAGTTGTATATGCGTTGTAAAAAATTATATATGTGTTGAAATAGAAGTGAATTGCTATATATATATATATATATATATATATATATACACGCCCCTCGTCCACAAACCATGGACGATATTTATTGGTTGTGATTGGTGTGAAAATTGATTGATAGCGAATGGTTGATTGGAATTGTTTGTGGTTGATATTGATTAATTGTGGTTGAAAAATACCCGTTTGTGGTTGAGAAATATTTGGTTGAAACCATAGAGGATTAGTTTGTGGAAATGAAATAAAAATATATATGCCGTCTGCGTGCGAACTAGATGCATGATTTCCCATTGTCAAAAACCGCTAGGATTTAAGGTAGAGCGAGGAGCCGTACTAGGGACGGTCCCCGTTTTAACTACCCTGCCGTTATGCTGCCGAAATTTTGAATAATATTCATGTGTTTGAATTATTTTCTTTTGTTGAAACCATATTTATTCGTTGAATAGAAAACCTTCATGTGTTGAGTCGATATTCATTCGTTGGATAGAAATTCATGTGTTGAATGGTATTCGTATTTTAAAATATAAAAATCACATTTTTATCTATATATAGAAACTATAGAAAACCTTCATGTGTTGAATCGATATTCATTCGTTGAATTGAAATTCATGTGTTGAATGGTATTCATATGTCGAAATAAATTGTTTTATAATAAAAATCCTATTTTTATCATCGATATGAACTATATAAAATGATCTCGTTTTGAAATAAATTGTTTTATAACAAAAATCCGATTTTTATCATCGATATGAACTATATAGAATGATCTCATTTCGAAACAAATTTTTTTATAACAAAAATCCTATTTTTATCATCGATATGAACTATATAAAATAATAGTGTTTTAAAATGAATTGTTTTATAATAAAGATCACATTTTTATTATATACATGAATTGTTAAATATAGTGAAGTGATGAAATAGAAGACAGTTAGATAAAAATATCATTTTTATCAAATGTATGAAAAGAATATAGCTTTTAAATCGAAGAATCGATATATATATATATATATATATATAAATGGAATTAAAATATATCGAATAACGATGCTGCAGTTCGTATTTTGAAACCGTGATTTCAAACGATTACACCCAGAGTTCCGACCATCAGATTTTCCCGAAACCGCAACCGTTGGGTTCGCTTTGGAAAAATCTTTCCAACGGCACCAACTTTGTAAAAATCCAATGGTTGGATTGTCTGGATGTTTAGTTCAATTCTGAAGAAAAACAGCGCCAGAATCGATTATATTTATATATATATATATATATATATATTTATATATTTAATCGAATAACGCCGCTGCAGTTCGTATTTTGAAATCGAAACTTCAAACGATTATATCGGGAGATCCGACCATCGGGATTTCCCGAAACTAGAACCATTGGATTCGTTTTGAAAAGATCTTTCTAATGAAGTAAATTTTGTGAAGATCTAATGGTTTGATTTTCAGATATGTGTAAATCAAATTTGAAGAAAAACAGTGCCACGGCCGCGTTATGGCCCGAAGCGTCGTTTTGAATAAATTAGCTATTTTAAAATAAATAAAAATAGCGATAAATCGTTATAAAGTATTATAAACAATATGGATGTGAAATTTAGAAAATAACTGAAGGTTGGATAAGTTGAATGGTTTCCTGGGTGTTGATCTGATGTTGGTTTCGGCCTTCGGGGTTAATACTTCAGAAATCGTTCTCTTACTGGTTGACGGTTGGTGAATAATGAATTGAAATGTTGCGTATGTATGTTAGTGTCGCACTTGTTTATTATATATGCGAGTTGCTCGCAAAGACCGGGTTTATTCCATTCTGAATAACTGAATCGACGATAAGAAGTCGAAGATGAAGACGGGGGTTGAAGACCGATCTTCACCTCGTTCTTATGGTCAATGAGGTCCTGATTGGGAGGCATCCCGAAATATGGATAATGAGTGGTGATCGTCCAGACGTATGTGGGGATCGATGAATATGCGAGGTATTTAGTGCCTTCGGTTTCGTTCAGACCCAGAACGGACTTGCAAATGGATTGTGTGTCAGACATTGGAATTCATTCTATTCGATTGATAACCATCAGTTGCATGGTGTGAATTGCCGGGGTGGCATGCTAAGATGCAGTGAACAGGGCTTCTGTTGAAAAGCAAAGTCTTGTGATTGATGATCAAAGCACCGCCTGTGTGGCGTAGCTTTGTGTATAACGTGAATTCGCGAGCCTCACACCCCAGTATGAACTAGAAACGGGAGAGGACATCAGGGAGGGCCTGCGTTTCTTTATAGCTAGGAGTTGTGTCAGTGTATTTACACGGCCTGACATTTTACTTATGTGGATGATGGATAGTGAGGCGCCTCGTTTATATCGGTCGATCTGGTACCGATGGAGTCATTCGTTGGCTCATTTACGCCCCACAGGGCGGAGAAACATAGTGTTCAGGCATAATAATCCACATCGGTGGACCGGCCCTGACGATCCAAGGCTTGCCTGCGCGCTTGCCTGAGACATGGGCTAGATTGTCTCGAAGTCGGTAAGGACTATCTTTTGCCTTGGTTCATGACGGAAATCCAATTTCCAAATACGTGACTGTGCGGTTTCGATTGTATATATATTTGGCTACATAGTGGCATAGGACGCTCATGGCGTCTATGATTGATACTTATGATTTGAAATTGTTTTTGAAACATCTAAACACTAGTAATAATATCAAATGCTTTTGTTTTATTCGTATCAAGCATATCTTGGCCATTATAAGGTAAAAACTCTATCCTCCAGTTTGCGTTGCATTTTGTGATGGGAACTGAGTCTTATAATGGCTTCATTTTTATAAAAAGAATTGCGATGTTTAAAAGAAATATTTGTTTTTAAAGCACTGGCAATCCAATGGAGTAAACCTATTCCACGAAAGTGGCGTGGTCCTGTGATTTGCCATATTATAAGTGTGTTGAGAAGATTTCTCATACCAGTCCCATGACTGACTCGTAGTTTGTTTCACTTTCAAACTCGGGTGCCCCTTTTTCTACATGGGCAGCCTTGTATTCAGGTTTAGCTGGCTCTTTCAGGATAGCTGGAGCTGAAGATGGATTCTATTATTTATCTCTTTTTATACTGTTCAGCTCCTATTGTACATATTTTGTTTGTTTCCGCTGCAGACATTTATGTATAGCTGAACTGTATTTGTACTAAGTATGATCCTGTATACTGTGTAACTCTGATGATTACGTTTATCCAGTATATTCTATTATTCATTATCTAGTGTATTTATTTAATTCTGTTCTGCTATTATCTGTTTCTGTGTTATATTCCAAAGATTACCCTAGCTGCCGTCAGTATGGGGTTTGGGGTCGTCACAACGTGGTATCAGAGCTTTGGTTAAGCTTAGTTCTGGAATATAACATATTAACGAACTCGTCAGAAATAGAACCAGAAGTGTTCCATGACGGGTAACTCTATACAGATAGGATCAGTAATATCCTAGTATAAGTAAAGCAGAATGAAATACACCCCAGTAGACACATTTACATTCAAGTAATTGTCTCTATATTTTGAAATATCTTTTCTGTTGACTTGACACTTGATCTGCTATTTGCAGAAGAACTAGAAAATGAGTGCCAGAAACAGAAGAAGTAATACTAACCCGGATATAGAAGCTCTATTTATGAAATATAGAAATCTGGGTTGAAAGCCGTTCTCGGGCGAAGAATCTATTATGAGAACACAAGCTTGGATTCGTTCGGCTGAGAAAATGTTCGAAGAATTAAAGCTGAGGGTTGACCAGAAAAGATTACTGGCCTCCTGGGCACTCAAAGACGAAGCTTTGTTCTGGTGGGATTTAGTTATTAAGGATAATCCAGAAGGTGATATCACCTGGGATAGATTCAAAGTAATTTTCTTGGAAAGATTTACTCCTCCTGAAGTGATTGACCGACTATGTAATGAATTTTCTTATTTGATACAAGGAGATATGACCATTTTAGAATATCATAAGAAATTCAATGAACTTTGTCACTTTGCCCTTCATCTAATTCAAAATCCGAAGAGGAAGAATTTGAGATTTATCAACGGGCTTCAAAGAAAATATCAGAACAGTGTAATGAGGAATGTGAAGCTTCCTTTCTCTGAAATGATATACATGGCTTACCAGTACGAAGATCTAGACAAGAAAGGTATGTTACAGTACGAAGAAGAAGTCATCTCTAGTAATAAAATTGAGTCTGAAACTGATCGTCCTGAGGCCAGTACAATGTCTGAGGTCTGCAAGGAGCCCAAAGTCAATCAAAAAAGTGCTAGATCTGAAAAAGAACTAGCAACGACCGCCGTATGCAACAACTACCATAAGCAAGGGAATTTGCAAGGAAAATGAAGATCTTCAAAGAAACTAAAGAAGAGTGGACCTAAATTTAAGAGAAAGTTACCAGTAACTCGAGAGTGTAATCTGTGTCATCAGGCCGGCCATATAAAGCGAGATTGCTGGCAGGTGAAAAAGGCTGAAATAGTTCAAGTGAATGAAGTAGCAAAAACTTCAGCACCCTCAGCTAGTCAGGAAAGATCTGATGTTTTAGAAGGAACGCTTACTGTCAAAAACATTCCAGTCAAAGTACTGTTTGGCACAGGCGCGTCACAAAGCTTTATTGTAAAGAATGCAGCTAAGAAGTTGGATTTGAAGTTGAGAAAGATCAAAGAACCAATGACTATCCAAAATCCGGTCGGTGGTTCCATCAATCTCAGCTGGGTTTGTGCAGTACCTGTCACTTTTTCCTGCTATAAATTCCCTACTATCTCTATCGTCATGAATTTTAACGAATTTGATCTTATTCTGGGATTGGATTGGCTAACAAAATATGAAGCAGAGGTTAGATGCGCCGAGAGAGTTGTTAGGGATAGGATTAAATCAAGGAATTATATAACCATACCGTGTGAAGCTCAGAAATCTAACAGAAAAGACTTCTGGGCAGCTTTCGATGTTTCTCCAGCTCAAATAGAAAATATCCCTGAAGTCACAGAGAATATTCCCGACCTCATAAAAGATATTCCTGTCGTCCAGAACTATGCGGATGTGTTTGAAGAAGTTGTTCGCTTACCTCCACAGAAAGAAATAGATTTCAAGATTGCTTTAATTCCAAATGCAAGGCCGGTAGTTCACACTATTCGAAGAATTTCCTTGAAAGAGAAAGAGGAACTAGACAATCAAACACGACAGCTAGTATGGAAGGGTCTGATCAGGCCTAGTTTCTCTGATTGGGGAGCAGCAGTGGTATTTGTCCCAAAATCTGATGGTACTTTACGGCTATGTGTGGATTATCGTGATTTGAACAAGCAGACCATAAAGAACAAATATCCATTACCGCGGATTGATGATTTGTTGCATCGATTAAATGGAGCACAGTTATTTTCAAGGATGGACCTAGCTACAGGTTTCCATCAGCTTCGTATTGCCGAAGAATGTGTTCCTATGACAGCTTTCAGAGGTCCCGACTTATTCTACGAGTGGTTAGTAATGTCGTTCGGCTTATGTAACGCTCCAGCTTACTTCGTCGATCTGATGAATAGAGTGTTCAGAGGGGTTTTGAATAAATTTGTTCTGGTTTTCACTGACGATATTCTAATCTTCTCTAAATCAAAGGCCGAACATGAAAAGCATTTGGAACAGGTTCTGGAAATCCTCAGAAGAAATGTATTGAAAGCCAAACTGTCCAAATGTGTATTCTGGCAAGAGGAAGTGAAATTTCTGGGCCACATCGTATCGAAAGAAGGAATTGTTGTGGATCCAAGTAAAATCACGGCTATTCAAAACTGGAAACAGCCCAGTACCCCTACAGAAGTCCGCAGTTTTCTCGGATTGGCTAGTTATTACCGGAAGTTCGTTAAAAACTTTTCGAAGATATCTGGTCACTTAACGAAGCTTACTAAGAAGCACTCTAAATTCAAATGGACTCCAGAAAGTGAAGAGGCTTTTGAAGAGCTAAATTTAAGATTAACAACAGCTCTAGTGTTAACCATCATCGATGGCAATCATGATTTGAAAGTCTGGACTGATGCTTCTAGAGAAGGCCTGGGCACAGGGTTAATGCAAAGAGGCCAAGTGATTGCTTATGCTAGCCGTCAACTGAAGCCGCACGAGAAAAACTATGTCACTCATGATCTGGAGTTGTTGGCTATCGTATTCTCTTTGAAAATCTAGAGACACTATCTTCTGGGTGAGAAATTCGAACTGTATACAGACCATCAGTTGTTAAAGTATCTGTTCACTCAGAAAGACCTGAATCTGAGGCAGCAAGGTTGGCTAGAGTTCCTTGCAGCATATGATTTTGAGATTCTATACACTCCAGGGAAAGCCAATGTCGTGGTCGATGCGTTAATCCGAAAGAATGAAATGATCGCCAGTTTTATCATTGCGACTTCGTTGATTGACAAGACATCGGCTATCCAAAAAGACGACCAATTTATCAAAGGAATGAGTCAGCGAATTCGTGAAGGCAATGCTTCGGATTTCCAGCTCGACAGTGAAGGGATTCCGAGGTTAGAAGGACGAATTTGTGTTCCAGAAATTCCTGAACTCAGAAGAGATGTGCTTGATGAATGCCACAAATCTAAGCTCAGTATCCATCCGGATGTGAGTAAAATGTATAACGATATCAAGCGAACATTCTGGTGGAAGTCGTTAAAAAGAGACATCTCGATATAAGTTAGTCGATGCCCTACTTGCCAGCTAGTCAAAAGCGACCAACAAAAACTTTCTGGGTTATTGCAACTGCTAGACATTCCTGGCTGGAAGTGGGAACATATTTCTATGGATTTCATTGATGGTCTGCCCAGAACCAGAAAAGGAAATGACCGTATTTGGGTGATCGTAGATCGCTTCACGAAGACTGCCCATTTCATACCTGTCAGATCAAACAGAACCGCTCAGAGTCTGGCGCAGATTTACTTCAAGGAAACAATTAGACTACATGGAGTGCCGCTCAGTATAGTCAGTGATAGAGATACAATATTTACTAGCAAATTCTGGGAGGCATTTCAAGTAGAACTGGGAACAAAGCTGAACCTAAGCACTGCTTATCATCCTCAGACAGACGGTCAGATTGAGAGGGTGAATCGTATTTTAGAAGATCTATTACGGGCTTGTGTTCTAGATTTCGGTGGATCATGGGAAGACCATCTGCATTTGGCTGAATTCTCATATAATAACAGCTACCAAGCGAGCCTGACAATGTCTCCATTCGAAGCATTATATGGTAGACCGTGCCTATCTCCTGTTTGTTTGGTCGAACCCAGTAATAGACTTGTGTTAGGGCCAGACATGATCCGAGAAGCTGCCGACAAAGTCGATTTTATTAAGAAACGATTACTGGCCGCTCAAAGCCGACAAAAGAGCTATGCCGATATATGAAGAAGAGATATATCATTTGTTGTGGGCGACTATGTATATTTAAAAGTATCGCCAATGAGAGGAGTTATCCGGTTCGGCAAAACTGGAAAGTTAGCACCCAAATTCATTGGTCCATTTCCTATTATGTAACGGATCGGAACTCTCGCTTATAAGGTTAAACTGCCAGATTGGTTGCCTGGAGTTCATGATGTATTTCACATATCTCAACTTCAAAAGCACGTTCATGACCCAGATTTGATCGTTGAAGAAGCAGCTCAACAGGATAATGAAATTACTCCAGAATTAGCTGTGAGAAGAGAGCCGCTAAAGATTACCGGCAAAGAAACCAAAGAGCTGAGGAACAAGAAGGTTCACTTGGTCAAAGTGCAATGGAGTGGAGTTCCGCGAGATTGTACTTGGGAAACTGAGGAGAGCATTCAGAAAGCCTATCCTAGATGTCGGGTGGATATCTATGATTGACTCCGGTGCAAGGTACATTTACCATACTTTGCATTACCAATTCATTCTCTACTCTGTTGTTATTTCCTTTCCATGGATGTGCACTTTTAATTCTATAGTCTGAATGATTTTAAAAGAGTATAGAAATTGATTATTATATCTTTGAATAGTTAAAAACAATTTGATTGCTGTTTGTATTGTGTGATTGTAGATTTGATTAATTGAATTATTAAAACGATAGTTAATTTAGTTAATAATGGTAGAATTTATTCATTTAGATCACACATTGAACTGACTAGAAAATAAATAGAAATATATACATGTGCATTATATATGTTTGAACAGGTAAATGGATAGCTGTTGAGTAAAGATTTTATTTGCGTGCCCGACAAATAGGTAAACCTTAATGAGTTGGATGCGAAATATTATTATATCAACTCCTATGAATGCCATTGGATTCGGAGTGATGGTTGTTTTGTGTGAAATAATAAATGTCGCCATAGGGTAGTAACAATTAATTTTGAACTACATTACATGGCATACTTCTGGAAGATAGGCATACTTCATCATATACCACATAAGCATTCGGAGCTTGTGTGACGAGGTGGAAGATTTACCATACGAGCGAGAGGCTTGTATGGCGATGACTATATTTTACAGATTGAACTGATGACTGAGATGGACTATTTAAATTGTAACGATAAAATTGCCAGATTAATAAAAACCCCACATGGGTCTGGAGTTGACAATAATCATGTCTCTCTAGTTATTAGATACGACCCATGGACTATTTATTTCCCACACGAGACGAGGTGACAAGGATTTATCCTCTGGAGCATTTAAAATACACACTCCCTCAGGCTTTGACCGGGTGACGAGAATTTATTCTCTGGAGTTATTATCTATACATGCTCCCCTGTAAACGCCTGAATATATCACTATAAATATGTGTATGCTTATAAGGGTTTATTGGGGACCTAATACGGCCCAATAAATTTCCAAACCTCTCCCCGTACAAAGGAGGTTATGGCGAAATTTTTCGAAAATTCCGGGTGTTAGCCAAATTTTTGAAGATTTCGAAAACTCTCAAAAACTGAAAATTTGGAGAATGGAAGTCAGATCGAACGTAGAGTTGATTAATCAAACCACTTTCGACTTTGTTCCTTTTCGGGGACGAAAAGTTTTAAGTGGGGGAGATTGTAACGACCCGGAAAATTTGAACCAATTTAAAATTTTAAATTGGCTAAAATAATGGATTTTAAATATTTAAAATAAATATTTTAAATAATAGCAATGAAAAGTGAGTTTAAATCGATGTTTGAAAACGAATATAATTAATTCTAATTATAAACAAGGCCTGAAATGGCGCTGCAGTTTCAAAAATTGAATTCAAACTTTGTCGGACTATACCGGGTGCAAAACAAAACAGATTTGAGTGAAACCAAAAATATTTAAATCTGTTAGTGAATACCTTTCTAACGAATCTGAAAAATCGAAGTTTCATAGTGGAAAGCAAAAGTTATGGCCAAATGAATTTTCAGAAAGGTCGCTATGGAATTTATATAGCCCGTGAAATTGGCCATTTTGCAAACGACCTCGGAATTCAACGAAACCACTTTTGTTGGATCCGGGATGTGAAGTTATTGGTAGGTTTCAAATTTCATAATTTTTGAAGCTAGTATGTGAGCGTGGCAAAGGAAAACGTGGTTTGGTCAATTAAAGTTAAATTGGATCGACCAGAAATGGGCCTTTTTGCAAACGGTCTCAGAATTTGATGAAACTAGTTTTGTTGGGACCGTATCGTCAAAATATAGCTTGATTTATTTTTGTGGAATTTTTCGAATCAGTTTGTGGCCCTGGCAAATTGAAATGTATGTTCAAATCAAATATTGAATGTTTTATATTTTAATTTGAAGGAAAACTGACTGAAACAGTCGAATGGGCCTACGAAACATATCCCATTGTGCTCGGAATGGGGGTAAAACGCTAGGGACGATAGTCGATGGGTTTAGAGTGGTGGTCGTGTCAGAAAATCCCTTTTAAAACCCACCGGCCAATCATATTTTTATAAAAATAAAAAAAGAATTTCTCTCTCCTTCCCCCCCCCCGGATAAACGGCGGAAGCTTCTCAAATCTTCCCGACCAGATCGCCGCCGCGTCGCTCCACGATAGGTCGCGCCACCACCCAGAAACGAACCGCCTCTCCTCCCCCTTCAAATCAAGACCCACCCCAGCCTCCCTCGTCGCCTGTGTCGAGAGCATCGCCTCCGAGAAGATCGGATCTTCCCAGCGCCGCCGCGAGTTTCTCCGACAACCGAACAGGCTGCGACCACCCCCCTGGAGCGCCTCTCGAAGCTCTTCCGCGTGGCCTAGCCCGATCGCTACCTCGCTTCAAGGATTCGCCGAAAACCCTAAACCTAGTTTTGAACAGGTATACGGCTTGTTTTTTTTTCAACTGTTTTAACACCTTTAAACCGTTGCAAACTTTGAAAAATCATATCTTTTTCGTTTCTTGACGAAATTCAGTGAAACAAGAGATAGTGGACTCGCGTGGACGTCTTCTACATTTTAGAAAAGACCGCATTTTTTTCTAAGCCTTCTGCTATTTTTGGTGGAGTGGAACCCAACGTGAGATTTTTAATTTATAAACGATGTGGAAAACGACGATGTATAAATTATATAGTCGATGTATGAGTTATATAAGCATTGTACACCTCTTGTATAAGCGTTGTATAAGTTGTACGTTCGATGTATAAGTTGTATATGCGTTGTAAAAAATTATATATGTGTTGAAATAGAAGTGAATTGCTATATATATATATATATATATATATATATATATATATATATATATATATATATATATACGCCCCTCGTCCACAAACCATGGATGATATTTATTGGTTGTGATTGGTGTGAAAATTGATTGATAGCGAATGGTTGATTGGAATTGTTTGTGGTTGATATTGATTGATTGTGGTTGAAAAATACTCGTTTGTGGTTGAGAAATATTTGGTTGAAACCACATAGGATTAGTTTGTGGAAATGAAATAAAAATATACATGCCGCCTGCATGCGAACAAGATGCATGATTTCCCATTGTCAAAACCATGAGTTTTTAAGGTAGAGCGAGGAGCCGTACTAGGGACGGTCCCAGTTTTAACTACACTGCCGTTATACTGCCGAAATATTCAATAATATTCATGTGTTTGAATTATTTTCTTTTGTTGAAACCATATTTATTCGTTGAATAGAAAACCTTCATGTGTTGAGTCGATATTCATTCGTTGGATAGAAATTCATGTGTTGAATGGTATTCGTGTTTTAAAATATAAAAATCACATTTTTATCTATATATAGAAACTATAGAAAACCTTCATGTGTTGAATCGATATTCATTCGTTGAATTGAAATTCATGTGTTGAATGTTATTCATATTTCGAAATAAATTGTTTTATAATAAAAATCCGATTTTTATCATTGATATGAACTATATAAAATGATCTCGTTTTGAAATAATTTGTTTTATAATAAAAATCCTATTTTTATCACCAATATGAACTATATATAATAATAGTGTTTTAAAATGAATTGTTTTACAATAAAGACCACATTTTTATTATATACATGAATTGTTAAATATAGTGAAGTGTTGAAATAGAAGACAGTTAGATAAAAATATCATTTTTATCAAGTGTATGAAAAGAATATAGCTTTGAAATCGAAGAATTGATATATATATATAAATGGAATTAAAATAAATCGAATAACGATGCTGCAGTTCGTATTTTGAAACAGTGATTTCAAATGATTACACCGAGAGATCCGACCATCAGATTTTCCCGAAACCGCAACCGTTGGGTTCGCTTTGGAAAAATCTTTCCAACGGCACCAACTTTGTAAAAATACAATGGTTGGATTTTCTGGAATGTTTAGTTCAAATCTGAAGAAAAACAGCGCCAGAATCGATTATATTTATATATATATAAATATAATTATATTTAATCGAATAACGCCGCTGCAGTTCGTATTTTGAAATCGAAACTTCAAACGATTATACCGGGAGATCCGACCATCGGAATTTCCTGAAACTGGAACCATTGGATTCGTTTTGAAAATATCTTTCTAATGAAGTAAATTTTGTGTAGATCCAACAGTTAGATTTTCATATATGTGTAAATCAAATCTGAAGAAAAACAGCGCCACGGCCGCGTTATGGCCCGGAGCGTCGTTTTGAATAAATTAGCTATTTTAAAATAAATAAAAATAGCGATAAATCGTTATAAAATATTATAGCCAATATGGATGTCAATTTAGAAAATAACTGAAGGTTGGATAAGTCGAATCGTTTCCTGGGTGTTGGTCTGATGTTGGTTTCGGCCTTCGGGGTTAATATTTGGGAAATCGTTCTCTTACTGATTGACGGTTATTGACTAATGAATTGAAATGATGCGTATGTATGTTAGTGTCGCACTTGTTTATTATATATGCGAGTTGCTCGGAAAGACCGGGTTTATCCCATTCTGAATAACTGAATCGACGATAAGAAGTCGAAGATGAAGACGGGGGTTGAAGGCCGATCTTCACCTCGTTTGGATGGTCACTGAGGTCCTGATTGGGAGGCATCCCGAAATATGGATGATGAGTGGTGATCGTCCAGATGTACGTGGGGATCGATGAATATGCGAGGTATTTAGTGCCTCCAGTTTCGTTCAGACCCAGAACGGACTTGCAAATGGATTGTGTGTCAGACATTGGAATTCATTATGTTCGATTGATAACCATCAGTTGCATGGTGTGAATTGCCGGTGTGGCATGCTAAGTTGTAGTGAACAGGGCTTCTGTTGAAAAGCAAAGTCTTGTGATTGATGATCAAAGCACCGCCTGTGTGACGTAGCTTTGTGTATAACGTGAATTCGCGAGCCTCACACCCCAGTATGAACCAGAAACGGGAGAGGACATCAGGGAGGGCCTGCGTTTCTTTCTAGCTAGGAGTTGTGTCAGTGTTTTTACACGGCCTGACATTTTACTTATGTGGATGATGGATAGTGAGGCGCCTCATTTATATCGGTCGATCCGGGACCGATGGAGTCATTTGTTGGCTCATTTACGCCCTATAGGGCGGAGAAACGTAGTGTTCAGGCATAATAATCCACATCGGTGGACCGGCACTGACGATCCAAGGCTTGCCTGCGCGCTTGCCTGAGACATGGGCTAGATTGTCTCGAAGTCGGTATGGACTATCTTTTGCCTTGGTTCATGACGGAAATCCAGTTTCCAAATACGTGACTGTGCGGTTTCGATTGTATATATATTTGGCGACATAGTGGCATGGGACGCTCATGTCGTCTATGATTGATACTTATGATTTGAAATTGTTTTTGAAACATCTAAACACTAGTAATAATATCAAATGCTTTTGTTTTATTCGTATCAAGCATATCTTGGCCATTATAAGGTAAAAACTCTATCCGCCGGTTTGCGTTGCATTGTGTGATGGGAACTGAGTCTTATAATGGCTTCATTTTTATAAAAAGCATTGCGATGTTTAAAAGAAAGATTTTTTTTGGCAATCCAATGGAGTAAACCCGTTCCACGAAGGTGCCGTGGTCCTGTGATTTTCCATATTATAAATGTGTTGAGTAGATTTCTCATACCAGTCCCATGACTGACTCGTAGTTTGTTTCACTTTCAAACTCGGGTGCCCCTTTTTCTACACGGGCAGCCTTGTATTTAGGTTTAGCTGGATCTTTCAGGATAGCTGGAGCTAAAGACAGATTCTATTATTTATCTCTTTTTATGATGTTCAGCTCCTATTGTACATATTTTGTTTGTTTCCGCTGTAGACATTTATGTGCAGCTGAACTGTATTTGTACTTAGTATGATCCTGTATACTGTGTAACTGTGATGATTACGTTTATCCAGTATATTCTATTGTTCATTATCTGGTGTATTTATTTAATTCTGTTCTGCTATTAACTGTTTCTGTGTTATATTCCAAAGATTACCCTTGCCGTCGTCAGTACGGGGTTTGGGGTCGTCACACAAAACAGGCTAACAATATATATATATATCGTTATTCCCAATACGATCTCTAGTGCTTCTAGAATTTTATGTTGAATATAAGATGATATAATTTCTATTCAGAGCCTTGTATTTAATGTCAAATTAGGTTTTGGGTTTTGTCGTGAATGGTGTCTTAAATAACACTGTTCTTAAACCCAGTTGAGAAAGTAATAAATCATTTAATTAAGATTAATGAAGTTTTCCGATTACGAAATATAATTGGAATTAAATGGAAGTTGATTTTGGGTTCATTGTGAATGATATTTTAAATAACATTATTTCTTTTTTGAAAGCAAAAATGTATGATCTTCTAAAAAGAAGAGAGCACACATATATAATAAAAACAAAAGGGTACAATATCTGACTACAGATCCAAAAGGAGACAAAACTAATACAAAACACGACTAAAAGAATTTAAAGGACAGTAGATAGATGAGCTCCGGATAAAACACCGCCCATCGTACTTCAATATCGAATTCTGGCAAAGCCACCACCCGATATTGAAGTATACCTACTCCAATACAAAATCTAGTCACTCCAAACTAAATACGACAGAAAAGGCTACAAACACCCCAAAAACTCTCTGCCACCAAATACCAACATAGATCCAGAGCAAAAACAACCACCAATGCAGACAGCTATCCACTAAGATTCCCAGCTAAATCCATAACCTGAAATCTGAAATAAACTAGACAAACTATTAGTAAACAACACACACACATATATATGAGTATATGTTTGTGTGTGTGTATATATATCTAAGGTATATATATATATACACACACACACATAGATATAAATCCATATATATATATGTGTGCAAAAGAGATAAAACCAAAAAGGAGACAAAACAGTTACACCAAGAAACAGAAATTATCAATAAAGTCAAAATCTATTAGAACTAAAATATCTCTTGATTCTAGCAAATAAACTCAAATTAAGTCTAACCTAATCAAAAAGCTCACAAAACGAGACTCACCAAAAAGCTTATAGTGTAAGTTAGACATCCAATCCAGACAGAAAATAACTATCCTAATGATTAAATTATCAACAAAAAGAGAGTGAAAAAATCTCTGATTTCTCTCCAACCAAATGTACCAACAAATGATAATAACTAAAGAACCCAACACATACCTCTGCCTATAATTATAATCAAATATATAACAATCCGAATAATCTACACAGTTACTAAAAGAATTAAAACCACCATAAACAAAAATCCTTAAAACCATATTAAAAATAAAATTGGTAATATTACGAGAGAAAAATAAATGATCAACATCTTCAGCCAAAAGACTACAAAAACAACACTTAACATCAAAAATAATATTCTTCTTCTTTAAAAGCTCAAACGTATTAATCTTCTTATGAGTAATCAACCATATAAGAAACTTAGCTTTAGGAGGAGAGCTAGAATTCCAAATATACATAAAAGGGTGCAAAGAAATACTAGAAAAATTAAAAAAATTATGCATAGAATTAACAGAATAAACAGAACTCTTATCCAAACCCCAATTAAAAGAATCCCCATTCTTATCCAAATGATACAAAGCTAACTTAGCTTTAAGTAATGCTAATTGCCTTAACAAACTCCCTTCTAAAATATTATCAGAGGAAAACTCCCATGGGGGGTCTAAATCTCTTCTATAAACATCTACAATTAAAGCATCTTAAAATTGCAATTATTAAAAAGCTCACTAAATTCAATTCTAATAGGCTTCCGAGAAATCCAAGCATCATGCCAAAAGAAAGCAAGGTTTCCCAAATGAACTGTCACCTTACAACCTAAATTAAAAAAATCAAAACAATACAAAACAGGCTTCCAAAAATGAGATAATCTATTAAACCAACTAATGCTAGAACCAACAATAAACTCACCACCAGAATAATAAAATTTGGACACAATAATCTTCCAACTAGCCATCACATCAGGACACCCAAATCTCCATAACCGTTTGGCTAACAAAGAAGAATTGAAATTATATAAATTAACGATCCCCCCATCTTTCTTGGGCTTACAACACACCTTCCAGTTTATTAAACATTTATAACCTCTACAAATAGGAACACCACCCCAAATATAATTACACCTGATTCTGTCTATTTCCTCAATAACCCATTAAGGAAATCTATGAACAACCATCCAATAAGAAGGAATAGCAGATAATACTGAATTAAAAAGAACTAATCTACCTTCTCTAGACAGAAATCTGTTGTTCCAACTCGATAATCTATTATTGATCTTATCAATAATAACTAACCAATCTTCCTTCTTAAGCTTCAAAGGCCTGATCTTAAAACCCAAATAATAAAAAGGAAATTTTATGATAGAACAGTTCAAGGTATTAGCAACCAAAGACTCAACATTATCAAAATCATTAAGGACCATAGTAGCACTCTTATCAAATTTGATTTTGAGACCAAATAACATCTCAAAAAAATAAAGGATAAACTTTAGAGCAATAATGTGCTTAGGCAAGTGGGAAGAAAATAATAATGTATCATTTGCAAATTGGAGAATAGATAATTCATTATTAAATTCCTCATTACCAACACTACCTAAGACACCTAATCTCCCGGCTCTCTAAATAATTCTACTGAAAACATCGACCGCTAAATTAAATAGAAAAGGATATAGGGGGTCACCTTGCCTAAGACCCCTCTTAGATTGAATCTTCTTGCCCACAACCCCATTAACAACAATATTAGAGCAACCAGACCTAAGTAAAAGCATGATCCAGTTGATCCATCTAACACTAAAAACCCTAGCAAAACATAATTCGCAAATAAAATCCTAATCAATAGAATGAAATGCCTTCTCAAAGTCTAGCTTCAAGATAGCATGGGAGAAATTATTCTTACAGCATACATTAATATATTCCTGCACTGCTGCCACAGCGTCCACAATATTTCTGCCTTTAATAAAGGCAGTTTGGGAACAATCAATAAGATCGTTCATCTTGAAACTAAGCCTATTCGCTAGTACCTTAGAAATGATCTTGACATAAGCATTGATTAAGGAAATAGGCCTAAAGTCCTTAAGATAATTAGCTCATTCTCTTTTATGGATAAGGATAACATTAGCAAAATTAAAACTAACTAAACGTAGTTCACCACTATAAAAGACATTAAAAAGACAAATAAGATCAAATTTCAAGATCTCCCAGAATTGCTTATAAAAAAGAACAGAAAAGCCATCAGGCCTAGGAGCTTTATCACTAGGCATATCACAGATGGCCTTCCAAATCTCCTGCTCAGAGAAAGGCTTATTTAAATCAACTAAGTCAACATTAGTATCAGATGGATAAATGTCCTTCCATCTAACATTAATCCTTCTCTTAATCCTAGATCCAATAATCTGCTTGTAATATCTAGTGAAAGCTTCGTTTAAATCTCTCGGAATGGTCAACTCCACATTATTAATAAAAATAGAATGAAACAGATTATCATGCCTCCTTTTATTAGCCACACTATGAAAGAACTTTGTGTTGTTATCCCCCTTCTTAATCCATTGAACTTGTGATCTTTGCTTCCACATGATCTCTTCTTTTTCCAAAATCATCTTAAAATCATTTCTAAGGCTGCAAAGTCTATCCCTCTCATTGAGATTAAGAACCCTAGCCTCGCTAACTTTGTCTAAGTCCAACATCTCACTTAAAATCTTATTTTTCCTAATTCTAACTCTACCAAAAATATACTTATTCCTCCGCTTAAGAAAAAGTCTAAACTTACCAAGCTTCGCAACAAAAATCTTCGCCGAATTACCCTTATACAAATTATTAAAATAAAATAAAGAATTCCACTTTATAGAAACAAGATTAATAAAACTAGAATCCAAAAGCCACATCTTTTCAAATTTGAAACTGTTAGAAATAGAAATATCCAAATCACATGAAAGGATGATCGGACAATGATCCGAGTAAAGAAAAGGTAAACCCTTAACTCTACAAATAGAAAATCTATCATCCACCTCAGTACTAATAAAAAATTTATCCAACAAATCAAAAGGACTATCTCTAACATTTGACCAAGTGAATGATCTATTATTAAGGGGATCTAGATCAAATTAATATCTAAAACAAAGTCATTGAAATCCTCCATAGCTTAGAAATCCCCCTCTCGAGGAGATCTCTCCGTAAAAACCTAGTGACACTGAAATCTCCCCCCACAATCCAAAAATTGGGGACCAGACTTCTAAAATCAGAACATTCAAACCACAAGATTCTCCTATCTATTCTAGTATGAGGACCATACACATTAGAGATGCCCTATAAAGAATTGTTAATAAGTGAGGCTAAAATGACGTGCAGAGAATATAATTTAGGCACCTCTTGAACTAGTCTAAAATGATTATCATTCCATCCAATCAAAAGACCCCTAGCGCTACCTATGGCCGGAAGGCAAGCCCAATTATGGAAGAGGGACCCACCTAACCTCACAGAAAAACTAAGATCAGGGTTCTCAATTTTAGACTCCTGAAACAAAACAATATCAATATGAAAGTCTTTAAGAAAGGTCATAATTTTAGCACACTTTTTATGATCGTTAAGACCCCTACTATTCCAGCTAACAATCCTCAACATCTCAAAGAGGCAACTCTCTCTAATTCCCTACTCCTAATGTAATCCACATCCAACTCAATATCAATAAAGATAAAAGTAGAATCATTAGCAAGCTAAAATAACTAACTAGTCGAGACGCTACCCAAAGCAAAAGGAGAATAATCACTACCAAACATATGGACTATACCAGAGCCTAAACCCGAATTACCACTACTAGTACTCGGGCTCGGGAACCTACCATGATAAGACAAAGAATTTTATTTAATCCTTGCGCTGCGACGGACCAGTCCCGAGCTGGGAATAACCCTTCTACAACGCCCCCTCCTAGATGAAGAACAGGACACTATAATGACCGAAAATGGCCCACCTCCAAGCTCCAGCGGACCATAACTATCCTAAATACTAGACCGATCTGGTGCAACAATCGAAGAAAAAGACCCATCACCACCCACTTGAAACACACCATAAAAGGGTTCAAACAAAGGGAAAAAAGCCGCACGTCATACTTGCCCAAAACCATAGAACAACTCGCTACATCCAAAAGAGACATAAAACCACTCTCGCCAACAAAAACAAGCTTCATCACTGATACAAGCTTCAGCCAAGGAACGACGTTATCAAACTCACCCTTACGAATGCCATAACCACTACCAAATACCACCACATCCACATTCTTATTGACATCCAAAATAATCCTATCAGAAACCTCAACACCACACCCCAATTCAACACAGTTGCTCTTATCACTACCAGCAAAGCAAGATAGTCCCCACTCCTCTAACTATCGCAAACAAGGTCAGCACTCAAGGGCAAAGAAACAGTAAGACTATCAACACAGTCATGAAAACCTCTCGAACAAGTTGCATCAGAAAAATTCTGATCAGAGACCAAGTGCCCAACAAATGCACTAATATTCTTCACATCATTATTCATCGTAGACTTCGTGAACGAAGACTTCGAAAGCTATGTTACTATAGAAGTGCTAGCGGTAGAATCAGTGTTCTTCTTCCACTTAGACTTAGAGCAAGAAAACAAAGAAGAATCCGACACCTTGACAGTTGGAGAACTACAACAACCTGCCTCCTTTAAAACCTCTTTCCCATCATCCAACTCCAACAACCCAAAACTGTTGAACAAATCACTACTATCATCCACATAACATATAACCCCATCTTTAACGCAAGAGAACAATTTAGCTCCAATAGAACACTCATGGCGCCTAACAACAACACCACACTGCATGTCAATCCAATCTAGTCTGGTCATCACTTCCTTGTCCTTCGTTATACTCAAGAAATCAGAATCTAGATCAACAGAACAACACATATCATTAGAACAAACCATGTAAACCTGGACTGATGGATTCAAAGACATGGAGTCAAAACTCTTGACATCCGAAGACCGCCCATCAAAACCCACCAAATATTCAACCAAAAGATGCAGCCCTTCCTCCAAAATAACAAATCCATCATCCACAAAAAAATCTTCACCATCTTTTGAGATTCCATATGTCTAGCATTAACGTTGCCCTTCGACAAACTGACAACTTCACTAACCGGCAAAATCTGAGAATCAGTCACACAGCGCTCGACATTCACAGATGTATTAATAGTATCAAAATGAAATAAAATCTCATTCAACAGACGCAATGTTTTCCATTATTATTCGAACATGAATCTGCAAATAACCTCTGTAATTTCAAAAGATTCAGACAGAAAAGGAAAGCGTGTTCCTTTCTGTCCAATGATCGAGGTAATGGAGGAAAAATACCACTTCTTGATTCGTCAAGAAAACTCTTTTTCCATAGCAAACCATCGACCAAACCCTCCATATGCCAACCCAATAGAAGAATCCAATTAGCCCCATCATTATCTTGTTCAGGAAAATCCAGTTCAAAAAGTTTCAATAAAGAAATAAGTTTCTGACAAAAGATCGAACAGTTGAAGTGCATTAATTCAATAATCGAACTACCTCTAAACAAGTTTGGACAATGATCCCTTTGATCGCCCAAACCACCACATTGAAAGCAGCGAATAACATTCCTACAATCTTTCGCAATATGCCACGAATCTCCACAATTGAAGCAAAAAAATCTTGGAATGAAATCCAGAAAGAAAACTCTTCTCCGAAGAAGAATTCCATTTAGAAAAGGAACAGATAATAGAGCATAATGACGAGTAACGTCCGCATAAGAACGCCGATAATCTCTCTTTGACTTTTCCAAAAAAGAATTGGAAGAGTAATCCTCAGAAAAAAGGAAACTGACGAGAAGAAGAATAGGGAATAGACGGCATTTTTACTTTAAATAACATTAGTTCTTAATCTCAATTAATAGTGAAGTTATGATTTGGAATTTATAAATCTTTTAATCGTGATTTAATGGAATTGGTCCAAAGTGAAGTTTTCCAATTCAATTTATTAAGTTGTAATTGAACGGAATTCGATTTAATAATAATCGAGACGAGCCTTTGTAAAGGAAGACTGATACTATTTATGAAATTTAGAAGACTTTGACGTTATTTCCACTTATAGTATTAGTCTGATATGGAAATTTATAACGATTATATACTAATCAGATTTCCGTGAAAGTTCCATTTTAATGGAGATAATTTTTGGTTTTTCGTGAATGGTGTTTTAAATGACATTTGTTCTTTAACCCAGTTAAAAGCAAGATTAACTTCCTAAAAATTGGATAATCTTTAAGTAATGATATTTGAGATTAAAACTAAATGGAGTTTTAATAAATCATTAATTAGATTTGAAATGTGAATGTGGTTCGAGAAGGTAGTACCACCAATTTTACTCCACGCGATAGTTTAATTTTTAATTAGATTTGAAATGTTAAATGGTACCCAAATTTACCTATAACATAATGGGTGTTAGATATGGAGTACTATCAATTTTGCTCCGTGGGATGACTAGGCTAGGATTGATATAATGAAATGAATAATTACTTCGGTAAGGCTCATTAATCTCGACTAGTTTGATAAACCTTGATTTGGTTTAAGTTGTGAAAAGATTTAAACAAGTGGTTTAAATGAAATAATAATTTGATAAGATTTGTGGGAATAATTCCCAGTAAAAAGAATAATTGAATAAAAGAATATTCTGGATTGGAAATGTTGGAGAATGGAATTTTGATGACAACAACCTTGTTTCAATTATTAACATTATTGATTATAAAATATATATACTAACATGTTTATCCAGAATATATATAGATATATATGCAAGAATTATATACAGGTGATATTGAAGAATGTAAGGTTTAAGAGATTCAAGAATTCAAGATTTCAAGACTCATAAGAATCAAGATATCAAGATTTCAAGAGCTCCAAAATATCTAAGTAATAGAGTCTTGATAATATGTAAAACTCTGGTTAGCACTTTTAAATTCTGTGTTCAAATCATTTTAAATTTTAAACTCCATTCTAAATAATTTCAAATTATTTTTACTTATTCTTCAAATATATATATGGTTGTAGTTATAAAGTTTTATATTTACCTTATATATAATATATATAGTTTTATATCATACAATTATATATATGGTTATATGTTTAAATTATATATTAATATATTTTTATACTTTATAAAACTCATTTTAAAACAACTAGTTTTGATTCATGAAATTCTAGATTATATATATTAGTTTAAACACTTGAAAAATGATTTTATAAATTGAAAATACATATATATGTCAACTTGTATAATTTGGTATGTCGACATATAATTATTACAGATTTTAATTTTTCAAAGAAGTGTCTTTTCATTATTTGAAATGTTTCAGAACTTTTGCAACCTTTGGGACTCTATATAAAAGGGGTCATTTTCGAATTTTTTAACTATCTTTTCTTCTCCGTCCTCATCCTTACTCCTACCACCATTATTCTAACTTAATTTGTTTAATTTTACGGTAATAATCTGCCGATTTCAATACAAATTATATCATTCTTCTTCTCTACTCAATCTCTATCAAATACTCTCTGTTTGGAAGTGCTATTAAAGGGTTATACGGTTGTTTGTAATTATTAAGGAACGGGTGTGTTCTTTGTAGCCTGTAAATCAACAAAAAGGAGTGGTGTGAACCTTGTAGCCATGTAATCAACGGTAGTGATTCAGTGTGAACCTTGTAGCCGTGAAGTCAAGGGTGGTGAATCAATGTTGATTTTGTAGCTTGAAAATCAAGGGTGTTGTAAGACTGATAATAGTATTAATAAAACTCTGCACAATGCAGCGTTGCGTTGGACTGAACGTAGGAGTAATACAAACCAGTATAAAATCCTGTGTGTTTTTTCTTTTCTGCATTTTATTTCTGTTTATTTTTGCATTTGTTATTGTTATTGTTGTGATATTCATTCTGTGTTTCGTACCGTTGTTTGACTAATTGTTAATTGTTTAAGTTTTCCATAATGTCTCTAAAATACCATTTGCCCCCCTCTAGTGTTAGCATTTCCTTAAGATCCGTGATTCTCATCCCTAGTAATTGGTATCAATACATAGGAATTCAAAAGTTCATCATCTAAATTTTGGTAATATTAAATGGTAAATTTTGGAATGATTTGTAACACTAGTTTAAATTCATGCATTGCATCAGTATTAAATGAGTCTGCCTTACATTCTATTGAAAAATCAAGTGATGTACTGATTATTGTTTCATCAGGGAAAGATGTGTTACCTGACTGTTGAAAATTCAAATCTTGATGATCAAATGGTGGAAACCAAAAAGGAAAAATGGATATTGAATAGGGGATGTTAAGGACATATGATGGGAAATCTTGGATTACTGAACAATATAGTATATGTAGATGGAGGAATGTTCAATTTCGGTCATAATTCTAAAGGGTAAGTGTAACACCCCACATCCGTTAAGGTCACTCATAAAGGGAATGCCTTAACTTCAATGGAGCATTATGGGTACTGGAATAGAAATATTACAAGACAGCCATAGAACAGCGGAAGGTAAAGTAGAAGTACTTCAAATCATTTATTAAATATAATTGTTTACAATAAAATCCCATCAACTTTCAAATACCCAATTGCATAACTAAAAAATCTGTCTTGCTCAAAAACAAAGAAGCATGAAAATCAATTGTAGTATTCCCCAGTAAAGCAAAGCAAGCCATAGCCAAGAGAAATCCAAGCAGTACATGAAAGAGCCTTGGAGCTTGGTAAGATCTGAACTAAGCTGTATTCCCACCCTATGAACCTTGGGGGGGGGGACGAAAGAAAAAGAGGCGAAACAAACTGGGTCAGTCATAAAGACTGAGTAAGTCCTAGTGGCTTTCAGCATAAAAACAGGTAAAGATAACGTGGCATGAATAAACTGAAAGTAAACATAAGCATGACGACAAGATAAGCTAAAGGCACGATAACTAAGAATAACATCATTGGATTTCTGTCATGTATAACATTGCAAGGTTCCCATTCAAGATGAACTAAGTATTGTTTCGCATGATTTATATCAAGCATCGCAAGATTTCTCTGCTTCACCATTAAAATGATATCTATTTGCTCTGCACCACCTAACTAGTGTCCCAACTAGTAATCAATATAAAATGATAAAATCATAACGTAATCCCGATCCCCGAAATTAAGGTTGCTTTCACGTGTAAATCTATTATTTATTACCTAGATCTAATCTAGGGTTTTCTATCGAGTGCTTCCTAGATTCAACCAGGATTTATGCCACCTAGGTCCAACCTAGGAATTATGCTACCTATTGAACGCTTCTCAGATTTAGGGTTTATGCCACCTTGGTCCAACCTAGGGATTATGCTACCTATGTGTGTCATACGGCCCCCAATGATTGTAGATACCCATGCTGGTCCCACCATGGGTTGTATCAAGACCCATGGCAGCGGCCCGACGCAATTCTAAAATACATAGGTTATACTACTGGTGCCCCCAGTGCCCTGTTTGTCTGCTCCGAAGTGTATGCACGCCCGCACTCCGTTAGAACCTACACTATTGCACCCACCGCCGTTGCTTTGATCGCCTACAAACAGCCTAGTAATCGTGCCCCACCCTGCCTAGTTTCAGGGTACCATGATACATCTAGTGGGTTAATGCTGAAATGGGTCCCCGTTACTAGGGTTTCCTACTGGTTAAGTTTGTGGGCCTATATTTAATAATATTACCTGCCAACCCAATATGTACTTAACCCTCTCCATCCATCAAGTTAAGTTGGTTAAGTGTTTTCTCTTGTTTTACTTAACCCTACCACACATCATGTTATATCGGTTAATTGTTGTTCCTTGTGTTACTTAACCATACCGCAAGCCTTGTTATACTGGCTAAGTGTTCTTTCTTGTGTTAACTTAACCCCACCGCATGTTATGTCGTATTGGTTAAGTGTACATTGACTTAGCCCACCTACTTATCATGTTGTGACGGTTAAGTGTTACCCTCTGTTGTTACTTAACCTTACCACACATCACGTTATATTGCTTAAGTGCATGTTAACTTAACCCCATCCACCAGTCATATTATAATGGTTAAGTGTCATTAGCCTACCCACGTTACTTAACCCACACATTCATATCATATTGGTTGATCCTACATTTATAAGTTTTACATGTTCTTAACTCATATCGGTTAGGTCCACATTTACATGTCAAATTTCCATGTCATCCCACCTAACCCTCTAACAATACCCATGTTTTATTATGGTTAGTATTCCTTAATTCATTCATTATGACGAACGAATCATGACCTCTCACATTAGACCATGCAATTTGTGGCCACTGGATTTGTCGGGCGGTTCCAAGCAGGTTTACACCACAAACTGTGTCTAACCTCATGTCACAAATCATTATGCCTACAATTCGACCTTCGACCTCTCACATTAGACTGACACTTTGTGGCTACTGGATTTGCCGGGCGGTTCCGGGAAGGTTTACACCAAAAACCGAGTCTAACCTCGTGTCAAAGGTTCATTAAAGGTCGTATTCCCCCTAAACCCACAATATGTGTTTAACGTATAAATAAAAATATTCATGTTTCAACCACGTTCATATTTCCAGTTGTATGCTAATTATCAAGTTCATAATTCACGTTTTTGTCCCAAAACGTATTCCCAAATCATTAGCAAATTTCACTATAAGGATATGCCCAGTTATAGCTTTTTATTTACAATACATGCCAACTACCCAAAACCCAACTTAGGCGCGTTCATATTAAACCATTACCAAGTCATAAATTTTCATATATGTTTCTATTCCAAATTTCACATAATTAACATATGCCTAAGTTCTAGATTACATGTAAATTTTACCTATGCCTAATTCATACCAAATTTACATATTTTCAATTTATGCCATTTTACATGTATGCCAATTTGAAACCATTTTACCATATCAAGTTCTAGCCGAAATTACATGTATCAAGTTTCATACCCAATAAACCCAAATCATGATTCATGATGTAGTTATCCCAAACTATAATCTTTTTATTACAATACATGTCAGTTGCCCAAGTTCATAATACATGTTTATGCCAACTATCAAGTTTACGATTTCTTTCATGTTCAAATTCCCAATTCTACATATGCCTAATTAACATAAACCCAATCTTTTGATTTAATTTACATAGTCCCAAACTCGTGATTTAATTTACATGCCAATTCATGTATGCCCAAACTTGCAATTTCAATTATATTGACAATACCCAAATTTCAAATTTCATGTTATGCCATCAATTCCAGCACACACATATATCCAAATAGGTAATATCCCAATATTTTCCCGCATAAAATCGCACGTATATCGTAGTTTAGGCCTAGGTCCGAAATTGACCAAGGTTTATCAAAAGAAAATAAATAGGGGAAGGAAGAATTTGTATAACAATACGTATAGAGAGAAAACTGGCATAAGAACATCGTTTCAGGCATAAAAGATAGATCTTGATAATAATATCAACATGAATCAAGAAAAACTGATTTACAACAAGCTGAATAGATCATAGGCTTGACATGCAAAAAGAGAATAGAAAAGTCCCAAAACTCAAGATCCAAGAAGCAACAGAAATAGATCTGAATCGATAAACATACGTAGATCCAATTCCACTTTATTTCATGTCCATATTATAATTAAATGTTTAAATCAAAAAGTAACTAGCACTTACAGAGCATGGCTAGTGAATTAGGAACTGAAATTGTCATAGAACGTTGTAGTAGTGTTGATTTATTGTTTGAACCATTGTTGTAGCTTTGTTCTTCAAATTGATTTGAGTTTGAATGCTTAAGCTTTAATTTGTGGGCGGCGGCCATGGTTCAAGAGGGAGTTCAGCAGCATAATAGTGTAAGAATGATTTGATATGAATTAGGTTAGGTCTAAGGGTGTTTTATAGGTGTAGCGACTAGATTAGGCCCTTTGATTAACCCTAGAATCAATCCGGACCATCAAAACACGTCTAAGGCTTCAAAAATGAGTTCTTGGTCAAAGTAGGCCGACCAAGTCGACCTGTAAGGGGGGGGGGGAGGGGAGGTCGACCATATGATCGACCTAGGGAGTAGGTCGACCCTATGGTCGACCTGGGGGGGGGGGGGGGGTAGGTTAACCATTATGTCGACCCCCTGGTCCAGTGCTGCCTGAAAACTACTGAAACTTGTACAGGCCGTAACTTCTTCGTCCGGACTCCGATTTTCGAAAACTCGGACTCTATTTCATGTTAAATTTCAAGACGAACGCAATGGCGTAACCCATTTCCCATTATTCTGATTTTAAAATTTAATTCTGCCTTTGTTTCTTGTTTTAATATGTTATAAAAATACGGGTTGTTACATTCTCCCCTCCTTAAAGGATTTCGTTCCCGAAATCTTCAAGTTATGAAGAATGTGTCCTACCATCCAATCATCCATCTACTCAATCATCAATCACAGGCATTCATTGTCCTTAAGAGATTTCTAATGCAGTATGAACATATGCAGAAAGTGTGTGTATATGTTCCTTATCTAATGCAAATGATCAGGCCTGATTGATCTTATTAATGCAAAATATGTTTAGTGCAATGAGTCCAACATGTATGCAAATAGTCCTAGTCACATAAACAGTATATGTGTGCACAAACATGCATCCATATACATCATCCATATGATAACACATCCAATTTCATCCATAAACAAGTATAAACACTCATGCATATGCAATATGGAAATGTGTCTGAGCCGATCTAGTTCCTAATGTGTGTTATGCAATCACGAGCAACCATTAGCAGCCACTTGCAACCACTTGCAACCATCAATCATAACATGTCTCAAACACATGTTTACACCCAATTGTTCCTACCTAAAGGTATATTCGAACGATAGAAGCAAGTAAAAACCTTGTGCCCATTAGGCAATGTCAAAACTGGAAATCTATGTCATATATACTGATTTGGAGAAGAACTCCCTAAGCACCAGCCCCGAAGACCGAAATCAACATCAGGCTGACACCTAAAGAATTACTCAACCCAACCAATATATATGATTCTAGGAAACGAAGCATGATGGACTCCTTTTAGGTCAAAAGGAAACCCCTTCCTAAAACCAACTCGTATCCTATAAAACCCAAAGAGTTTAGTCAACCCAAAGGACACCCTCAAGCCCCAAAATGTATTTCTAACAGATGAGTCATCTTCCCTATGGGGTTTCTGACAGAAATGGGATTAAGAATAGGACCGAGAGGATATACTTGAAAGATAGCATGCAAATTAGCTCTACAGGAAAAGAGGGATCAAGGATATACTCTTAAAAAGAAATATGATACGCGTATCTAGTTTCAATCTTCTGAGTCGCATTTCCTTAACTTCATTGTGCTTTCACCGTCTTTAACTTCACAATTTCGTAGCTTCTTAATTCTTGTTTCCATAATATGAGTTGGAACTCATCCCAATATTGCCTCTGGTTCCACTTTTACTTATTCTTCTTCTAGTATACTTGGCTTAAACATAACTGCGTACTCATGGTTTCATGCAAGCTCTCCAAAATTCACTAGTGAATCCTGGATCTCATTTATAGGGTATTCCACGCAGAAGGATTATCTCTTGCAAATAAACAGATGTCAACCATGTTGCCAAATGTAGTTACTAAGGTGATTTCCTATAACTCATGCATAAGCGAAATGAACCATCCACCTTAGTGGCGAACACTACTCGGAATCAATAGATGTATCAAGAGATTCTAGGTAACTAAGCATGGCAGAACCCTAAGGGTTACACTAGACTTCGAGGGCATTACCGGGGCAAGTCAAGAGTCTAACTACCCTCTTTTCATACTCGAGAATGGTATCATCTTTGGATAACCACTCCATCCCTAGAAACAACCCATAGCCCAAAAACCTAAGCATTACTTCTAAACTCAACACTTAGCATAGACATTCTCAAATCCAATCAAGTCATGAACAAATGAGCCGATTCCCTAACAGGATTTGAGAATAAAATGGGATCCTCTATTATGATAGTACTAAGGTGCAAAGACTCAACTATCGAAGCATAATTAAAAGTATGCGATGTACAAAAAAACAAAGTTCTAATGGGATAATAGAAAAGAAAAGCTAAACCTTTAACAGAAACGTTACCGCCTCTCTTAGGTATGCTAGTAGTGAGAGCATACAATTGCCCTCTCGACGATCTTGTTCTTTGCCCTTGTCCTTGTCCTATAATACTTAATTACATGTCCCATTTTACCATACTAAAGATATTCTCTCTTGTCATGGGTTTTTATTATTCTTTCACTTGGCCTCTTTCCTTTCACCTTTTTCCTCTTCGTGGATTAAGCCATATCTACAAGTTTCTCATCCTTAGACTTGTGTTCTTTATCCTAGTTCCTACAATCCTTGTATAGCTTGTTGAAAAGTTTCTCAAAAGCTACTTCCATCGCATAGCAACCCTACAATGCTTGAGATAAGATTAGTCGCAAGTAAAACTATTACGGCAACAGATGGAGGTTGGACACTACTTTGCCCTCCGACATGTGTCGCATGCCTACAAACTATGGTGAAAAAGAAAGAGAGAAGAGACTCAAGGAGAGAATAAAAAGATAGTACATATGGCTTTGGGGACTATGCCTTTCGGAAAACAAAACTTTTCTTTAGAAAAATGTTTCTTTGTAAACGTTTTGAAAATAGTTTCAGAAGGTTTTTAAAAGCTTTTGCCCAGTCTGGTAACCTTCTGCTCTGATACCAAATGTAACACCCCACATCCATTAAGGTCACTCACAAAGGGAATGCCTAAACATCAATGGAGCATTATGGGTACTAGAACAAAAATATTAAAAGACAGACATAGAACAGCGGAAGGTAAAGTAGAAGTACTTCAAATTATTTATTAAATATAATTGTTTACAATAAAATCCCATTAACTTTCAAATACCCAATTGCATAACTAAAATATCTGTCTTGCTCAAAAACAAAGAAGCATGAAAATAATTTGTATTATTCCCCAATAAAGCAAAGCAAGCCATAGCCAAGAGAAATCCAAGCAGTACATGAAAGAGCCTTGGAGCTTGGCAAGATCCGAACTAAGCTGTATTCCCACCCTGCGAACCTGGGGGTGGGGGGGGGACGAAAGAAAAAGAGGCGAAACAAACTGGATTAGTCATAAAGACTAAGTAAGTCCTAGTGGCTTTCAGCATAAAAACAGGAAAAGATAACGTGGCATGAATAAACTGAAAGTAAACATAAGTATGACGACAAGATAAGCTACAGGCATGATAACTAAGAATAACATCATAGGATTTCTGTCATGTATAACATTGCAAGGTTCCCATTCAAGATGAACTAAGTATAGTTTCGCAAGATTTCTATCAAGCATCGCAAGATTTCTCTGCTTCACCATTAAAATGATATCTATTTTCTCTGCACAACCTAACTAGTGTCCCAACTAGTAATCAATATAAAATGATAAAATCATAACGTGATCCCGATCCCCGAAGTTAAGGTTGCTTTCACGTGTACATCTATTATTTATTACCTAGATCTAATCTAGGGTTTTATATCGAGCACTTCCTAGATTCAACCAGGATTTATGCCACCTAGGTCCAACCTAGGGATTATGCTACCTATTGAACGCTTCTCGGATTTAGGGTTTATGCCACCTAGGCCCAACCTAGGGATTATGCTACATATGTGTGTCATACGGCCCCCAATGATTGTAGATATCTATGCGGGTCCCACCATGGGGTGTATCAAGACCCATGGTGGCCGCCCGACGCAATTCTAGAATACATAGGTTATACTACTGGTGCCCCCCAATGCCCCGTTTGTTTGCTCTGAAGTGTGTGCACGCCCGCACTCCGTTAGGACCTACACTGCTGCACCCACCGCCGTTGCTTTGACCGCTTACAATCAGCCCAGTAATCGTGCCCCACCTTGCCTAGTTTCAGGGTACCATGATACATCTAGTGGGTTACTGCTGAAATGTGTCCCCGTTACTAAGGTTTTCTACTGGTTAAGTTTGTGGGCCAATATTTACTAATATTACCCACCAACCCGATATGTACTTAACCCTCTCCGTCCATCACGTTAAGTTGGTTAAGTGTTTTCTCTTGTTTTACTTAACCCTACCACACATCATGTTATATCGGTTAAGTGTTGTTCCTTGTGTTACTTAACCCTACCGCAAGCCTTGTTATACTGGCTATGTGTTCTCCCTTGTGTTAACCTAACCCCACCGCATGTCATGTCATATTGGTTAAGTGTACATTGACTTAGCCCACATACTTATCATGTTGTGACGGTTAAGCGTTACCCTCTATTGTTACTTAACCTTACCACGCATCACGTTATATTGGTTAAGTGCATGTTAACTTAACCCTATCCACCAGTCATATTATAATGGTTAAGTGTCATTAGCCTAGCCACTTTACTTAACCCACCCATTCATATCATATTGGTTGAGCCTACATTTATAAGTTTTACATGTCCTTAACTCATACCGGTTAGGTCCACATTTACATCTCAAATTTCCATGTCATCCCACCTAACCCTCTAACCATACCCACATTTTATTATGGTTAGTATTCCTTAATTCATTCATTATGACGAACGGATCATGACCTCTCACATTAGACCGTGCACTTTGTGGCCACTGAATTTGCCGGGCGGTTCCGGGCAGGTTTTGAAGCGACCCGAACTTCCCCGGTCTCCGAAGAGATGAGAAAGAACGAATTACTGTGAGGACAAGACAAATCAGAACACAAACAGAAGAACATTTCACTGTTATTACAATAATGCATCAGATTACAAGAATATACAGAGTATAAATGAATATTACATAGAAATATCAGAGATTTAAATTACATTTAAATACATCGCAGCGGAAAATAATACAATACACAACTAGAAGAGATATACGGATACAAAGCTTTCCGGATATCATTCCAGCTGTAAACCAGGATCCTGTGAATATAAATCTGCAAAACCAAAACTACTAGCAGCCCGTGTGGAAAATAAGGGCACCCAGAGTTTAGGTTGAAACAATAAACTCCAGGTCAGTCATGTGACTGGTGTGAGAACTAAAACAGTTATTTAAAACTTTACTTTAAAAGAGAGTAATTCAAGGGACCACGCCGTATAACACGGAACGGGTTTCCTCCCAAGAATACTAGTGCATAGAATAAACAGCGCAATGCTTTTTCGAAAAATGAAGCTATTATAAGACCCAGGTCCCATCACACAATGCAACGCAAGCCGGAGGATAGGGTTTTACCTTATAACAGCCAAACATGCTTGATACGTTTAAAACAAATCATTTGATACTATAATAAGTGTATAGTGTCAAAAACCATTTCAATCATAAATATAAATCATAGACGTCATGAGTGCCCCATCCCACTATGTCGCCATACTAGGCTCTACAAATAAAGCCGAAATACACGTATTGGAAATTGGATTTCCATCATGGTGGCTCCTGATTCGAAAGATCGATCGCGTAGTACAAATCACCGCGGCTTACGTCTCAGCGAGAGAAAACACCGCTATGCACATCCGCACTTTTGGGACTCAAGTATCACCGCGGCTTACGTCCCAGCAAGAGAAAACACCGCTTACTCTATCCCTCCGAGCACGAAGCTCAATATCGGTCGACCGAATCCACTACACTAAAAATGTATACTGATCAAACCATCAGTTTACCACCATCTCGGGCTGTGAGGCTCGCGGACCAACGCTATACACAAAGCCATGCTATATCAGCTCCACTTTGATCATCAACCACCAAACTTTGCTTTTCAACAAAAGTCTGGATCACTGCATCTCAGTATGCCACACTATCAATCCATATCGTACCACTGATTTCTGCAAATATATAACCTCTGAGCTCATATGTCTCAGAGAAGGGCGTTAAGCAAGAGAATAAATTCTCCGCCGCCAAACAGATATATATTTAGCAGAGATCAACAAATACAATATAAAGGAATACAATGTCGGACACACAATCCATTTACAAGTTCGTTCTGGGTCTGAACCAAACCGGAGGCACTTTCCTAGCATATCCATCCATCTCTAGGTACGTCTGGACGATCACCAACTGATTCCCTCATCCTGGGTGTACAGCCCAATCAAGATCATCAGTAATCACCCAAACGATGTGAAGACTTCCGGTCTTCAACCACCGTCTTCATCTTCGACATCTCGTCGAATCGGTTATTCAGAATGGGTATAAACCCGGCCTTTCTGAATAACCCACGTATATAATAAACGAATGTTACACAAACACAACAAACGCCTCATTCCAATTCAGAATATTATTTTATTCACAAAATCACATTCTTAGGGAAAGGTTCCCATTAATTTTATCCAAGATAAATTCTTCTAAATTTATTCTTTAATCCTCCTATGGATATCATTTCAAACTAGTCGGGATTAACGAACCACACCGAAGTAATTGTTTATTTTATTTCCCAATCCCAACCTATATATCCCATGGAGAAAACTGGTAATACTCCACATCTAACACCACGGTGTTATCGGTAAAATTAATTACCATTTCACGTTCAAATCTAATTAAAGATTTAACTATCGCTTTGGAGCAAAATTGATGATACTCCACTCTCGATCACTTTTCAGATTTTGATAATTAAAATTATCAATTCACATTTTAATCTAATTAAAGATTCATTAAAACTCCACTTAGTTTTAATCTTTTCAGAAATCGATATTATGTCTTTAACTGGGTTAAAGAACCAATGTCATCTAAAACACGACTCACGATAAACCCAAATCACATTTGATATTAAATACAAGGCTCTGAATAGAAAATATACCGGCTTACATTCAATATCAAATTCTGAAACCAACAAATATCGTATTGGAAATAACGATATAAAATATATCTTTCAAATCCCCATAACAATATTTGTATAGTCACGAAATCCAACATCGAAATATCCCGAAGATAAATTCGATTCAACTCCAGTCCAATCCACGTATTGGGAGTATTGATTATTTTTAAAATCACTTTCAAATTCAATTTATTTATTTCAAAAATAAATTGATTTTAATTCTAGTTCAAAACTAGTTCATTTCGATAAAAATCTATTTTTATCTTTACAAATGTGGAGTTTTTCACCCCCGTTCTTTCCAATTCACATATTATGATTTTACACAAATTATAGATATTTTTAATAATTTTACCAAGGCCCGTACAGTCGATTTCCAACAACGGCCATCGAACTGCACTTACAGCGACCTTTTTCGAATTTGGTTTGGACATAACTCCAAATCCAACCGTTAGATTTCAAATTTCTAATATTCATTGGAAAGCTCTTTTCGATACGAACCCAACGGTTCCGGTTTTAGGAGAATCCGACGGTCGGATCTCCCGCAATATCCGTTTGAAATAAATGGTCGAAATTCACGAACTGCCGCGGCGCGGCGCGTTCTATTCAGGCCATTATATATATAATATATATATATATTATATATATTTCGTCGATTTCTATTCAAAACGAATTATATGAATAGTTTTAATTTCGTTTCAAAAGCAATTTCAACTTCCATTTCAATTCAAATCAAAATTGAATTCTTCTTAATAAATTCGTTTTAAAATTCATTTCTATTCAATTCAAATTTCAATTAAATTTGAATTCATTTCAATTCGCTTTCAATTCCATTTGAATTCAATTCATTTCGAAATCGTTTTCAATTCAATTCATTTCGAAATCGTTTTCAATTCATTTCATCTCGAAATCGTTTTCAATTCATTTCATTTCGAAATCGTTTTCAATTCAATTCATTTCGAAATCGTTTTCAATTCAATTCATTTCGAAATCGTTTTCAATTCAATTCATTTCGAAATCGTTTTCAATTCAATTCATTTCGAAATCGTTTTCAATTCAATTCATTTCGAAATCGTTTTCAATTCAATTCATTTCGAAATGAATAAAATCGATATAAATATCGTTTACGTCAAAATGGCGTCAATCTAATCAACATGGCTTTATATTTTCAAAACTTCTTTATTCTATCCAACAAATGAATATTTATCCCATTCAACACATGAATCTATATTTATTTCAACACACGACTAATCTCAACACATGAGTACTGTCAACACATCACTATTTTTATATTCAACACATGAATTTTCTTTTATAATATTCATTACTTTCCCCATTGGAATGAGGCCCAATCAATCACCATATAACGTTAATTATATGGATTCCATACAACACATGTATATAATAGCAATAATAAACAATCAACCATCAACCAAAGTGCACTACACTGTATAAGCATCAAATATAGATATCTTACGCTTATAACAGCTTGTCAATCAATCGATCGACATATTTAATCAATCAGGATGAGTGAACTTCAAATTTCATCCCAACACCCGTGTGGGGTTTCAAACAATCAAACACAGATTTTTAGTTGTGCAGTTGGGCGATGTGTAAAATTTATCGACCCATTCAATATCAGTCAAATCAGTGTATATAAACAAATCGGCCGATTTGTTTATAAATATTTATTTATTCACTTTCACGTTAAAACTATATTTTTAATGATAATATATTTTATTTTAACACATGAATTTCTATTCATTTCATTTACACAATAAAAATGATATTTTTATTTTTCTAACATATTTTAGAAAATTTCGGCGGCATAACGGCACGATACTAGAAACGGGACGAGGCCTAGCCTTATCCCCAGTCTAGTGAAGGCCCACGCCATTCACACATCAATCAAATCACTTTCGTTATGCAAACCACAAAATTTGGAGTAAGAGTCTAACCTAGCCTTACTCCTTCGCCTTATAACGGCGCACGTCTAGTCCTAACCCATTTATCGATTCGATTTTCCACACCACAAACCACATTCAAACCAATATCGCAATCAATCACCAAACAGCCAAACAAACAAGTCCATGGTCTGTGGACGATTGTGTCGGGTGCTACTAAACACCGTCTGCATCCTAGTATATATATATAACTAGAAAATAAATTGAAGAGTGAGAAATTCTCACCGACTAGCTATCCAACTTCACGGCACTTCTTTTGTAGAAAATCTTCGTCGTTATCCTATCTTCGCCATCTTCGTTGCCCGTAGTCACTATATATGTAAAAATCGAATTTTACTTCGCTATTCAATATATAAAAATCGAATTTTTACTTTGCTATTCAATATATATAAATCACATTTTTACTTTGCTATTCAATATATAAAAATCACATTTTCACTTCGATGCTCAATATATAAAAATCGACTTTTTATTACTATGTTAGATAGATAAAAATTATATTTTTATCACGCTATTTTCCATATAAAGATTTCGCCTTTATAAAAACATAGACTTCGCCTTTTCAAATTTAAAGATTTCATCTTTATAAAATCTCATCTTTATTCTTCTACACATATAAAGATGATATTTTTAATGTTCCTATCATGTAAAAATTATATTTTTAACTCTCTACCCAACCAAAAATCATATTTTTACATCTTCTACTTAATAAAGATTATATTTTTAATACTTTAAAAATATAAAAATCATATTTTTAATACTTTAAAAATATAAAAATCATATTTTAATTTCACTACTTTTCTCAAAATATCGTCTTTCCTATTTTTAAAAATCATGCCTTTTGCCTTTTTACATATAAAGATCTTTACAGTTTTATAAATAAATAAAAAATCAGTTTTTAAAAATAAATAAAAAATCAGTTTTAAAACTAAATCTATACAGTTTTTTAAAAATAAATAAAAAAAATCAGTTTTAAAACTTACAGAGGGGGGGCAGTGGCGGACTTCGCTGGAGGGGGCGGTGGTTGGGGCCCCACCTGGCGGCGTCGGTTGTTTCCACGAGGGGGGGGGGGTGTTTCGAACGGCATCGCGAGCGAGGGTGAGGCGAGAGGGGGTCTGGGGTTGGCGTCGGGGGTCCCTGCGTGGGCCAGGGGAGAGTTGCGGTGGGTTTTAGGGGGGGTGCGCGAGGTGGATTCGGCGAGGAGGAGAAGGAGAAGGAGAAGGGGAGGGTGGAGAGGAAACAGCGGCGGTGGCGGCGGTCGAGGCAACGGGGGGGCGATCGCGATTTCGATTTCAATTTTCTTTTTTTTTCCTTTCTTTCTTTTTTTTTTTTTTTGATTTCTGATTTTAATTCGGGGGGGGGGGGGGGGGGGGAAGAGTTAAAAAGGGGGAGAAATATATTTTATATATTATTTATTTTATTATTTTATTATGAAAAAGTTGACTTTTACATACGACCTCGAAACGAGGCCCACCGCCTGCCGTCCATAGCGTTTTACCCCCATTCCGAACTCAATGGGATATGTATCGTAGGTTGATTCGACCGTTACAATCAGTTTCCGTTAAATTTACATTTAAATCACTATATTGAATTTTAAACGTACATTTCAAATTACCGGGGTCACATACTAACTCTAAAAATTCCAGAAAAATATTTTCTAGCTTCGTATTGACGATACGGTCCTAACAAAACTAGTTTCGTCGAATTCTGAGACCGTTGGAAAAATGGCCAATTTCCAGTCGATTAAAATCAATTGAAACTGGTCAAACGCGTTTTCCTTTGCCACGCTCACATATTGATTCGAAAAATTATGAAATTTTAAATCTAGCAATAACTTGACATCACGGACCCAACAAAACTGGTTTCGTCGAAATCCGAGGTCGTTTGCAAAATGTCCATTTTTAAGGGCATGAATTCCATAGCGACTATTCAGAATTTTCAACTGGACACATCTTTTGATTCCCGATATGAAATCTCAACTTGTCGGATTCGTTGGAAAGATATTCACTATTAGATTCCATTATTTTTGGTTTCACTAAAATCCGGATTGTTTTGCACCCGGTACATTCAATTGAATTTTGAAATCGAATTATCGAACTACCGCGCCATTTTCAATTCTATTTATAATTATATATAAATATTTATATTCTAACGACTACGTATATAATATATACGTTCGAATTCTATTCAAAATAAATTTCTCGTCGATATTATTTAAAATAATCTATTTTAAATATTCAAAATTCACTAAAATGGCCAATATAAAAATTTCAAACTGGCCCAGATTTTCGGGTTATTACAGGTTTTCACCACAAACTGAGTCTAACCTCGTGTTATAAATCGTTACACCTACAATTCGACCTTCGACCTCTCACATTAGACTGAAACTTTTTGGCTACTGGATTTGTCGGGCGGTTCCGGGTAGGTTTACACCACAAACCGAGTCTAACCTCGTGTCAAAGGTTCATTAATGGTCGTATTCCCCCCAAAACACCAATATGTGTTTAACATATAAATAAAAATGTTCATGTTTCAACCACGTTCATATTTCTAGTTATATGCTAATTATCAAGCTCATAATTCACGTTTTTGTCCCAAAACGTATTCCCAAATCATTATCAAAATTCACTATAAGGTTATACCAAGTTATAGCCTTTTATTTTCAATACATGCCAACTACCCAAAACCCAACTTAGGCACATTCATATTAAACCTTTACCAAGTCATAAATTTTCATATATGTTTCTATTCCAAATTTCACATAATTAACATATGCCCAAGTTCTACATTACATGTAAATTTTACATATACCTAATTCGTACCAAATTTACATATGTTCAATTTATGTTGTTTTACATGTATCCCAATTTTATACCATTTTACCATATCAAGTTCTAGCCAAAATTACATGTATCAAGTTTCATACCCAATAAACCCAAATCATGATTCATGATGTAGTTATCCCAAACTATAATCTTTTTATTACAATACATGTCAGTTGCCCAAGTTCATAATACATGTTTATGCCAACTATCAAGTTTACGATTGCTTTCATGTTCAAATTCCCAATTCTACATATGCCTAATTAACATAAACCCAATCTTTTGTTTTAATTTACATAGTCCCAAACTCGTGATTTAATTTACATGCCAATTCATGTATGCCCAAACTTGTAATTTCAATTATATTGACAATACCCAAATTTCAAATTTCATGTTATGCCATCATGTAACAGCTCGGATTTCGCCCAGACTTGATCGATCGCAAAATCGACCAAGGCCGTTCAAAACCAGAATACGTTAACTTTGGGAATACAAAAAATTAGAACAATAATAGCAGACTTTTATTACATCATGATAATATAACATCAGAGTACAGAATATCAGAGTACATCGAATAAAATAAAATACAACGGAAGATAAATTCTACATTTAATACATTACAGCGGAAGACTTTTCTAAGCTCTGGACACTGCTTTGAGCTTCAATCCAGAATCCGGCTGGAGATAAGTACCTGTAGACAAACTACTCGACTGCCCGTGTGGAAGAGAGGGCACCCGAGTTTGCAAAAAGGTGGAAACAAACAACGGTTCAGTCGTGGGACTGGTGTGAGAATTCTTAACTAATAAATCACTGTTAATAGGGCAAATCCAAAGACTACGCCGCTAATGCGGAACGTGTTTACTCTAATGGATTGTCATGCATAAAGGTGTCAGTCCAAATAATAAGTAAATCATACAACAACGTCATGCTTTTTAGAAAAATGGAATCACCATAAGACCCATGTCCCATCACACAATGCAACACAAACCAGAGGATAGGGTTTTACCTTATAGTGATTAAACATGATAAATATGGCAAATACGAGTTTAATATTATTATTAGTATATATCAAAACATTTCAAAGTAAATGTATAAATCCTAGGAAGAATAGTATCCCATACTACTATGCCTCCATACTAGTAATACGATCAAATTCGTAGGGTCGTATTTGGATTTTGGTTTCCATCATGAGTCAAGGCTAGGGAGGAGCTCCCACCGATTCGAGACACTCTAGCTAATGCCTTAGGATCCCCCGCAGTGAACCCTTGGAAAGCTGCAGGGCCGGTCCGCCATACGAGTTGCGGATTAGTTATTCCTGAACACACGTTTCCCAGTCCTATAGGACCTATCATCCGAGGCACCTCATTCCATCATCCACATAAGTAAAATGTTGGGCCGTGTTAAAACCCAATCACCACTTCTAGCTAGAAAGAAACGTGCTGCTATCCCTGCATTCCCTTCTCCCGTTTTAGACTCCGCCGGTGTGTGAGGTTCGCGAAGTCACGTTGCACACAAAGCTATGCCTAAACAGGCTATGCTTTGATCGTCCCACAAGGCCTGCTTTTCAACAAAACCTTGATCATATGCATCTTAGCATGCCACATCATCACTCCATACCGTACTACCAACCCTTTGCCGAAATATATGAACGAGTGTTAAGCAAGAGAATAAATTCCCCGCCACCAAACATCCATACATTCGACCAAAGATCAATAACGTGATATTTGATAGAGTATGATGTCAGACACACAATCCATTTAATAGCTTATGCTTTGGGTCTGAGCGAAAGCCTAACCCGTGAAATCAACACATACGTTTGGGCAATGATCATGACCTTTGAATTGGGAGCAAGTCAAGTCAAGGCCTCGATCGTTGTCCATTCGAGGGAAGATTTACGGTCTTCATTCACCATCTTTATACTTCAAGTAACGTCGTTTGATCATTTAGAATGAGAGAACTCGGTCTTTCCAAATAATCCTCGTATACATATATATATATATATATATTTTAAAATCCTTCTTATACATTAATAATTATTAATGATTTATTCCCATATTAATTATTTAAAATAATTAAATTTTAATATAACGACGCCTTAAGTCCATGGCGACTATGGTGCTGCATTCGAAAAATTTTGAATTTCACATTTCTTAAAATCTAACCGTTGGATCTTAACGTAATATATATCGTTGGAAAGATTTTTCCGAGACGGTCCTAATGTTTTCAGATTTGGGAAAATCCGACGGTCGGATCTTTCGGTACATTCGTTTAAAGATATGATTTCAAAACGCGATCTACCACGCTCGATTCGATTAATTTAAATTATATTTATATATAACTATATAAATGAAAATCGTTCAACTTCTTATTCTTAAATGCATTCTCAATATCCTTTCATCCATTAACTCCCATGAGATGGTAAATTATGATTCATTGTTGAGTTCCTCCTTTAATTCCTTAATTTTCATAAAAATGTGGATTTACATACGGTGAAATTTACCATTTTGTTTGCATTAAACATAATGTAAATCATACCTACGGAGAACTCCCTTTTATTTGCATTAATTAAAATGTAACTTATACAAACGGTGGAATTTTCTTAATATTTACATTAATTAAGATGTAACTTTCTACGACCTAAATTCCTTTTTAATTTCATTATAAAATTATGTACTTCCAACGGTGTAAATTACTTTAATACTAACATTAAAAATAATGTTAATTTCCTACGATGTAAATTCTCTTTATATTTACATTAAAGATAATGTAAAATTATCCGACGGTGAAATTCATATATATATTACATAAATGAAAATGTAATCTTTTTCCTATGGTGAAATTCTTATGTATATTACATTAAGAAAAATGTAAATTTAACATATGGTGAAATTCTTATATATATAAATAAATGAAAATGTAATCTTTTTCCAACGGTGTAATTAATATTTAATTTAAATTAAAAATAATGTAAAAGATACATGTGGTGAAATTACTCTTTATTTACATTAAAAATAATGTAAACTTATCCTACGGTGAAGTTCTTATATATATTACATAAATGAAAATGTAATCTTTTTCCTAATTACAATGAAAATTCCATTCTTAACATATTGAACAATCCATTCTTAACATATTGAAAACTTCATTTTTAACATATTAAAAATTCCATTTTTAATTCAATACAAAATCCCATACTTTAATTCCATACAAAATTTCATACTTTAATTCCATAAAAAATTGCATACTTTAATTCCATACAAAATTTCATACTTTAATTTAATGCTTTAATTTCATACAAAATTTCATTCTTTAATTTCATCCAAAATTTCAATGTAAATGCCATACCTCATTTCAATGTTCAATAATATTCATATCATATTTCATGTCAAATCCCATAACAACAACATCCAAACAAACCAACATGATCAAATTCAATAATTAACCTCCAGGCAATTTACAGGATGAGGTTTAACTTGGCATATGGCAAATCAACAAGGCAGGATTAATTAAATTAACACATAATTAATTCTAATCAATCAATCAATTCATATTTAATGATAAAATTTCAGATTTAATATCATGTCATTGTAGACAATTCAGATTCAATATCATACGGTATGAACAGTTCAGATCCATGTCTTAGATATCACGTCATATTAGATCTACTATTAATAATCATGGAAATAATATTTAAATAAATTAAATTAAATTAAAAATAAATTCGCACTTTTTATTTACATTAAAAAGATGGACTTTTAATTTACCTTGCAAATTTTTATTCATAACTACATATGAAATATGTAGTTTTATTTTACATTACAAATTCTCATTCTCACTAGTTATGTTTGGTTCTTTTTTTTTATTTACAAAGAAATGTAAATAAAATCACTACTCATGTTTTGTTCTTTTTTTTATTTACAAAGTAATGTAAATTAAAATCACTACTCATGTTTTGTTCTTTTTTTTTATTTACAAAGAAATGTAAATTAAAATCACTACTCATGTTTTGTTCTTTTTTTATTTACAAAGAAATGTAAATTAAAATCACTACCCATGTTTTGTTCTTTTTTTTTATTTACAAAGAAATGTAATTTTTATACATGCTAATTCTCATTTTAATTAATCACCTACAATTATACTTTCTATTGCGGTGAAAAATCCATGTCCTAGTTACATTAAAAATAAGTGTAATTTCTTTCATGTCGTCATATTTCAATCCTACGAACATCATATCAATATTAAATTTGTTGTAGTCAAAACAACTAACAACAAGGTGATATATATATATATATATATATATATATACGATTCAAAGAATTTCAAAAAAGCATGGTTCAACTAAATTAAACAAAAATGATTATTCAAATCTTCCCTCACATACAGACCAGAAGTTTTTAACTAGCAAATCTGGAATTATAGATACAGATGAACAAACCATCATTCAGAATGTTATCACAACTCAGATCTACTTCATTCACCATTCAATTATTTAAATAAAAATTAATAATTAAATTAACTTAATTATTTAAAATTAGAATCTCACCTTGATTGGATAAGAATTTGTCCCAAACGCTTACTTTTTTTTATAAAAAAATTGTATTTGAAGTCACGGTTCTCACAATCGTGGCGCACCTCACATCGACTGCCTTCGACTCGCTAACCCACCGCCCAGGTCTCGGCCAACTCGCCGCTTTCTCCACCCTCGAAAACCCACCCCGAATCTTGCCACTTCATGCTGCCACCGTATGTCATGAAGAGTTGAACCATTTTTGCATTGGAAGGGCTTTTAATTGATGAAGGAATTAGAAGAAAGAGGAGGAAGAATAAGGGAGCGTGGCTGCCATCGATTCAAATTAGTGGTGGCTGTGTATAAGGGGGATTGGGGTTACGTATTTGGGCTGTATTTATTTCATTTAAAACTGTGTTCATGTTCTAGAAATAGTTATCTACGTCCAATTTATTTCCATTTTTTCTCTTTTGATGTCCTTAATTGACATGCATTGGTAATTTAAAGGAAACATTGCCATTGTAATATTAATTATTTCCCTTTCTTGATTTAATCCCTCTCTTGATTTAATCCCTCTCTATCACCCACATTTGTTTTCCTATTTTATTAAATGAAGTTTGCTAATATGTTAATGTTAATAATCTTCCATTACTTTCAAATTCAAACACTCATTTTTTTTCCTTTTAAAAAAATAAAATAAAATTAATGTGTGTGTACTTTCCGATTATTTTATGGAGGGGGCAAATGAATTTTGACCTTAATATGATGAGAGAGGGGTATTTTGAATAAGAGTGAATGAGAGATTAACAGAGTGAGAATCTGAACAATTCACCTTCATAAACCCAATTTAATAACCATTAATCATATTTACTAATATGAAATGAATCCTTGAAATAGAAACTTGAAATGTGTCAAATGCAAAATTAAACCTCAAATTGCTTTAGGAGCTTAATTCGGTCAACCTAGAAAGAAAAGCTAAAATGTTCATTATTAAATTTCATTGTTAATAAATAAATTTATATAACTAAGGGAAACTGCCTATGTTTGACAAACTTCATATATTCAACAACCATAAATAAATAGAATTGATTGAGAATTTGAATAGACCACTTCCATGCCAGCAGCTGTATTTAACAACCATTAATTGTATTTCTAATATGAAATTAAATTTTGAAAGTGAGATTACAAAATGGTTCAGTGGCAAAATTGTATCTTAAATTGCTGTGGAAGGTTAATTTGATGTGGGAATAAATGTAAAGAGGGAATTAGAAAGTCCAATAGTAAATTTTATGTATAATAAAATAGATAGATAATACGTGTGTGTGTGTGTGTGTTATTAAATGAAATATTAACTTACACTGAACAATAGACTACAAAACCACAACATATTTCATTCTTTAAATTTTGTGTTTAATGCTATTGTCTTCATATAAAAGTAAAAGGGAATATAGGGGCTTGAATGGAAACAGGACCTTAAATGTAACGAAAAGGAATTTCGCTCGATCCGAATCAGTCGCTAAACCGATCTAGACCATTCGAAACGCCTGATTGTTTTGAGAACACGACAAAATAGAACGCAGACGGAAGAACATTTCATTGTATATTACAACAATGCATCTGATTACAAGAATATACAGAGTATAAATGAATATTACACAAAAATATCAGAGATTTAAATTACATTTAAATACATAGCAGCGGAAAATAATACAATACACAACCAGCAGAGATATACGGATACAAAGCTTTCCGGATATCGTTCCAGCTATAAACCAGGATCCTGTGAATATAAATCTGCAAAACAAAAACTACTAGCTGCCCATGTCAAAATAGGGGCACCCAGAGTTTAGGTTAAAACAATAAACTCCAGGTCAGTCATGTGACTGGTGTGAGAACTAAAATAGTTATTATTCTTTATTTTAAAGCTCGATAAATCAAGGGACCACGCCGTATAACACGGAATGGGTTTCCTCCCAAGAATACCAGTGCATAAAACAAACAACGCAATGCTAAATAAAGAAAAATGAAGCTATTATAAGACCCAGTTCCCATCACACAATGCAACGCAAGACGGAGGATAGGGTTTTTACCTTATAATAGCCAAGAATGCTTGATACGTTTAAAATAAGTCATTTGATACTATTATAAGTGCATAGTGTATAAAACAACTTCAAATCATAAGTATCAGTTATAGACGGCATAAGTACCCCATCCCAATATGTCGCCATACTAGGCTCTACAAATAAAACCGCAAATGTCACGTATTTGGAAATTGGATTTCCTCCTATGAACCGAGGCAAGGGATCGTCCTCTACCGATTCGAGACAATCTAGCCTACCATGTCTCAGGAACAGCCGCAACTGCCCCCTGGATCGTCAGGGCCGGTCCACCAATGTGAATTATTAAGCCTGAACAATACGTCTTCCCGCCCTTTGGGGCACAAATGAGCCAACAAATGACTCCATCGGACCTGAATCGTCCGATCAAACCGAGGCGCCTCGCAATAACAACTACCACACAGGTGAAAAGTATATAATTATCAACGTTACACAAAGCTGTGCCACACAGGCTGTGCTTTGATCATCACCACAAGACTTTGCTTTTCAACAGAAGCCTCGATCAATTGCCACTTAGGCATGCCACACAGACACTTCACTCCATGCATTTGATATCCATCAATATATAACCCCTGAGCTCGTACGTCTCAGAGAAGGGCGTTAAGCAAAAGAATAAATTCTCCGCCTCCAAACAGATATATATTTAATAGACATCAATCACACAGACTAAACTCCAATGTTAGACACACAGTCCATTTACAAGTCCGTTCTGGGTCTGAACGAAACCGGAGGCACATAGTACCCTGCATATCCATCATTCTCCAAGCACGTCTGGACGATCACCAACTGATTCCCTCTTCTTGGGTGTACAGCCCAATCAAGATCATCAGTAATCACCCAAACGATGTGAAGATTTCCGGTCTTCAACCACCGTCTTCATCTTCGACACCACGTCGAAACAGTTATTTAGAATGGGATAAACCCGGTCTTTCTGAATAACTCGCGTATATATTAAACAAGTGTTACACAAACACAACATACGCCTCATTCCAATCCAGAATATTCTTATATTTTGGGAAAGGTTCCCATTAATTTTATCCAAGATCAATTCTTTAAATTTATTCTTTAACCTCCTTTGAATATCAATTCCAACTAGTCGGGATTAGCGAACCACACCGGAGTAATCATTTATTTTTTTTCTCAATCCAAACCTATTCATCCCATGAAGTAAAACTGGTAATACTTCATATCTAACACCACGGTGTTATCGGAAAATTCAATTACCATTTCACGTTTAAATCTAATTAAAGATTTAGCTATCGCCTGGAGAAAAACTTGTGATACTCCATTCTTGGTCTTTTCAATCTAATTAATGATTCATTAAAACTCCACTTAGTTTTAATCTTTATCTGGGTTAAAGAATCGGTGTCATTTAAAACACGGTTCATGATAAACCCAACATCACATTCCATTAATTATCGGGTTAAAGAACGAGTGTTATTTAAAACAATGTTCACGGTAAACCCAAAAATCTATACCAATTCAATTCCAATTAAATATTATTTAATTGGTGCACTTCATTAAATCTAAATAAAAAGATTTAATCTTTTTCTCAACTGGTTTAAGAACAGTGTTAATGAAGACACCATTCACGACAAACCCAAATCACATTTGATATTAAATACAAGGCTCTGAATAGAAAATATATCGGCTTATATTCAATATCAAATTCTACGACCAACAGATATCGTATTGGAAATAACGATATATATATATCTATATCTCTCAAATTACCATAACAACATCTGTATAATCACGAAATCCAACATCGAAATATTCCGAAGACAATTTCGATTCAAATCCATTGCAATGCAATTATTGGAAATTCTGGTTACTTTTAAAACCCTTTCAAATCAAATTTATTTATTTAAAAATAAATAGAATTTTAATTCTATTTCAAAACTAGTTCATTTCGATAAAAATCTATTTTTATCTTTTTAAATATGGAGTTTTTCATCCCAATTCTTCACAAACCATTTCTTATGATTTTACACAAATTATTACTATTTTTAATAATTTTATCAAGGCCCGTACAGTCGATTTCCATCAACGGCCATCGAACTGCACTTACAGCGACATTTTCCAAATTTGATTTGGACATAATTCCAAATCCAACCATTAGATTTCAAATTTCTAATATTCATTAGAAAGCTCTTTTCGATACGAACCGAACGGTTCTGGTTTTAGGAGAATCCGACGGTCGGATCTCCCGTAATATCCATTCGAAGTCAATAGTCGAAATTCGCGAACTGCCGCGACGCGTTCTATTCAGGCCATTAAATTATATGTATAATATATATAATATATACTTCGTCGATTTCAATTCAAAACGTGCTTTATAAATCGTTTTAAATTCATTTTCAAAACGGTTTCAACTTCATATTCAATTTCAAATCAAAATTGAATTTTCCAATATAAATTCGTTTCAAAATTCATTTCAAATTGATTTCAATTCAAATTCATTTCTATTCAACTTCAATTCGAATTCATTTCTATCCAATTTAATTCGAATTTTAATTCTTTTCAATTTCAATTCGAATTCCTTTCTATTCAATTTAATTCGAATTTCAATTCTTTTCAAAATATCAGATTTTGAAATCACTTTCGATATTCATTATAAAATGAATAAAATCAATATAAATATCGTTCACGTCAAAATGGCGTCAATCTAATCAATACGGCTTCATATATTCCTATTTTCAAATTTTCTATTTCAAATATTTCTATTTCAAATATTTCTATATCTAAATTGCAATGAGGCCCAATCAATTACCATATAATGTTAATTATATGGATTTTCTACAACACATGTATACAATAACAACGATGATTAATCAACCATCATCCAAAGTGCATTCTACACTGTATAAGCATCGAATATAAATATTCAATGCTTATAACAGTCTGTCAATCAATCGATCGACATACAACTAATTATTGGGACTAGTGTATGTCATATATCATCCCAATAACCGTGTGGGGTTTTTCAAACAATCAAACACAGATTTTATTTGTGCAGTTGGGCGATGTGTAAAATTTATCGTCCCAATCAATATCAGTCAAATGTGTGCAGACAAATAAATCGTCCGATCTGTTTATTTTTATTTCATTTCATATGCACGTTAAAAATTCTATTTTTAACCATAAAATATTTTCCACTATAAAATATTTTATTTCATTTCACATCACATCACACAATCAACTACACATCAAAATTAAACAACCAAGCATACAAGCCGTCCATGGTTTGTGGACGACGGGTGTCGGGTGCTACTAAACACCGTCTGCATCCTAGTATGTATATTTCAACTAGAAAAATAAATTAAAGGTGAGAAGTTCTCACCGATTAGCTAATCCAATCCCATGACTCTTCTTATGTAGGAATCTTCGCCGTTCTTGCCTCTTGTCACTTTCTCTGCCTGTATTCTCTACATACGTAAAAATCACATTTTTACTTCGCTATTCGATATATAAAAATCGAATTTTTACTTTGCTATTCAATATATAAAAATTGAATTTTTACTTTGCTATTCAATATATAAAAATCGATTTTTTACTTTGCTATTCAATATATAAAAATCGAATTTTTACTTTGCTACTCAATATATAAAAATCGGATTTTTACTTTGCTATTCAATATATAAAAATCGAATTTTTACTTTGCTATTCAACATATAAAAATCGAATTTTTACTTTGCTATTCAACATATAAAAATCGAATTTTTACTTTGCTATTCAATTTATAAAAATCGAATTTTTACTTTGCTATTCAATATATAAAAATCGAATTTTTACTTTGCTATTCAATATATAAAAATCGAATTTTTACTTTGCTATTCAATATATAAAAATCGAATCTTTACTTTGCTATTCAATATATAAAAATCGAATCTTTACTTTGCTATTCAATATATAAAAATCGAATCTTTACTTTGCTATTCAATACATAAAAATCGAATTTTTACTTTGCTATTCAATACATAAAAATCGAATTTTTACTTTGCTATTCAATATATAAAAATCGAATTTTTACTTTGCTATTCAATATATAAAAATCTAATTTTTACTTTGCTATTCAATATATAAAAATCTAATTTTTACTTTGCTATTCAATATATAAAAATCGAATTTTTACTTTGCTATTCTATATATAAAAATCGAATTTTTTATCTAGCTATACTATATATAAAAATTGGATTTTTATCATGCTAAATAAAGAAAAATGAAGCTTTTATAAGACCCAGTTCCCATCACACAATGCAACGCAAGCCGGAGGATAGGGTTTTTACCTTATAATAGCCAAGAATGCTTGATACGTATAAAACAAATCATTTGATACTATTATAAGGGCATAGTGTATAAAACAACTTCAAATCATAAGTATTAATCATAGACGGCATAAGCGCCCCATCCCACTATGTCGCCGTACTAGGCTCTACAAATAAAACCACAAATGTCACGTATTTGGAAATTGGATTTCTCCTATGAACCGAGGCAAGGGATCGTCCTCTACCGATTCGAGACAATCTAGCCTACCATGTCTCAGGAACATCCGCAACTGCCCCCTGGATCGTCAAGGCCGGTCCACCGATGTGAATTATTATGCCTGAACAATACGTCTCCCCGCCCTTTTGGGGCGCAAATGAGCCAACAAATAACTCCATCGGACCCAGATCGTCCGATCAAACCGAGGCGCCTCGCAACAGCAACAACCACACAGGTGAAAAGTATATAAATTCAGGGCTGGTAGGTCACTTACACCACCCTAGCTAGAAACAAACGCATGCCCTCCCTGAGGTCCTCTCCCGTTTCTGGCTCACAACCGGGGTGTGAGGCTCACGAATTCACGTTACACAAAGCTGTGCCACACAGGCTGTGCTTTGATCATCACCACAAGACTTTGCTTTTCAACAGAAGCCTCGATCAATTGCCACTTAGGCATGCCACACAGGCACTTCACTCCATGCGTTTGATATCCATCAATATATAACCCCTGAGCTCGTACTTCTCAAAGAAGGGAGTTAAGCAAAAGAATAAATTCTCCGCCGATAAACAGATATATATTTAATAGAAATCAATCACACAGACTAAAATCCAATGTTAGACACACAGTCCATTTACAAGTCCATTCTGGGTCTGAACGAAACCGGAGGCACATAGTACCCCGCATATCCATCAATCTCCAAGCACGTCTGGACGATCACCAACTGATTCCCTCTTCTTGGGTGTACAGCCCAATCAAGATCATCAGTAATCACCCAAACGATGTGAAGACTTCCGGTCTTCAACCACCGTCTTCATCTTCGACACCACGTCGAAACAGTTATTCAGAATGGGATAAACCCGGTCTTTCTGAATAACTCGCGTATATATTAAACAAGTGTTACACAAACACAACATATGCCTCATTCCAATCCAGAATATTCATTTATTCAAATATTCTTATATTTTGGGAAAGGTTCCCATTTATTTTGTCCAAGATAAATTCTTTAAATTTATTCTTTAACCTCCTTTGAATATCAATTCCAACTAGTCGGGATTAGCGAACCACACCGGAGTAATCATTTATTTTATTTCCTAATCCCAACCTATTCATCCCATGAAGTAAAACTGGTAATACTTCATATCTAACACCACGGTGTTATCGGCAAATTCAATTACCATTTCATGTTTAAATCTAATTAAAGATTTAGCTATCGCCTGGGGCAAAACTGGTGATACTCCATTCTCGATCTTTTCAATCTAATTAAAGATTCATTAAAACTCCACTTAGTTTTAATCTTTAACTGGGTTAAAGAATCGGTGTCATTTAAAACACGGTTCACGATAAACCCAACATCACATTCCATTAATTATCGGGTTAAAGAACGAGCGTTATTTAAAACACTGTTCACGATAAACCCAAAAATCTATACCAATTCAATTCCAATTAAATATTATTTAATTGGTACACTTCATTAAATCTAAATAAAAAGATTTAATCTTTTTCTCAACTGGTTTAAGAACAGTGTTAATAAAGACACCATTCACGACAAACCCAAATCACATTTGATATTAAATACAAGGCTCTGAATAGAAAATATATCGGCTTATATTCAATATCAAATTCTACGACCAATAGATATCGTATTGGAAAAACGATATATATATATCTATATCTTTCAAATTTCCATAACAACATCTGTATAATCACGAAATCCAAAATCGAAATATTCCGAAGACAATTTCGATTCATATCTATTGCAATGCAATTATTGGAAATTCTGGTTACTTTTAAAACCCTTTCAAATCAAATTTATTTATTTAAAAATAAATAGAATTTTAATTCTAGTTCAAATCTAGTTCATTTCGTTAAAATTCTATTTTTATCTTTTTAAATATGGAGTTTTTCATCCCAATTCTTCACAAATCATTTCTTATGATTTTACACAAATTATTACTATTTTTAATAATTTTATCAAGGCCCGTACAGTTGATTTCCATCAACAGCCATCGAACTGCACTTACAACGACCTTTTCCAAATTTGATTTGGACATAATTCCAAATCCAACTGTTAGATTTCAAATTTCTAATATTCGTTAGTAAGCTCTTTTCGATACGAACCCAACGGTTCCGGTTTTAGGAGAATCCGATGGTCAGATCTCCCGTAATATCCATTCGAAGTCAATAGTCGAAATTCATGAACTACCGCGGCGCGGCGCGTTCTATTCAGGCCATTAATCTATATATATAATATATATATAATATATACTTCGTCGATTTCAATTCAAAACATGCTTTATTAATCATTTTAAATTCATTTTCAAAACGGTTTCAACTTCATATTCAATTTCAAATCAAAATTGAATTTTCCAATATAAATTCATTTCAAAATTCATTTCAAATTTATTTCAATTCAAATTCATTTCTATTCAACTTCAATTCGAATTCATTTCTATTCATTTTAATTCGAATTTCAATTCGTTTCAATTTCAATTTGAATTCATTTCTATTCAATTTAATTCGAATTTCAATTCTTTTCAAATTTCAATTCTTTTCAAAATATCAGATTTTGAAATCACTTTCGATATTCATTATAAAATGAATAAAATCGATATAAATATCGTTCACGTCAAAATTGCGTCAATCTAATCAATACGGCTTCATATATTCCTATTTTCAAATATTATATTTCAAATATTTCTATTTCAAATATTTCTATATCTAAAATGGAATGAGGCCCAATCAATTACCATATAATGTTAATTATATGGATTTTCTACAACACATGTATACAATAACAACGATGAATAATCAACCGTCATCCAAAGTGCATTCTACACTGTATAAGCATCGAATATAAATATTCAATGCTTATAACAGTCTGTCAATCAATCGATCGACATACAACTAATTATTGGGACTAGCGTATGTAATATATCATCCCAATACCCGTGTGGGGTTTTTCAAACAATCAAACACATATTTTATTTGTGCAGTTGGGCGATGCGTAAAATTTATCGTCCCAATTAATATCAGTCAAATGTTTGCAAATAAACAAATCGTCCGATCTGTTTATTTTTATTTCATTTCATATGCACGTTAAAAATTCTATTTTTAACCATAAAATATTTTCCACTATAAAATATTTTATTTCATTTCACATCACATCACACAATCAACTACACAACAAAATTAAACAACCAAGCATACAAGCCGTCCATGGTCTGTGGACTACGGGTGTCGGTGCTACTAAACACCATCTGCATCCTAGTATATATATATATATAACTAGAAGTTTAAATTAAAGAGTGAGAAATTCTCACAAATTAGCTAATCCAACGCCACGACTCCTCTTGGGTAGAAGTCTTCGCCGTTCTTGCCTCTGGTCACTTTTCACTGCCTACATATATAAAAATCACATTTTTACTTCGCTATTCAATATATAAAAATCGAATTTTTACTTCGCTATACAATATATAAAAATCGAATTTTTATTTTGCTATTCAATATATAAAAATCGAATTTTTACTAATTTAAAAATCGAATCTTTATTATTTTAAAAATCGTATCATTATTTCGTTAAGAATCCGACTTTTACTTTGTTAAGAATCATTGAAAAGAAGAAAGAAAAATGATAAAACAAATAATAAAAGCTTACAGTTAATCGAACGGAGGAGGTGGAGTTGACGGTTCGGGGGAGGCTCGGAGGGCTTCAGGGGGGTCTGGCGTCGGTCAGCAACAGGAAGGGGGGGAGTCTTCGATCGACAGCATGAGGATTGGGGGGGGGGGTCTTCGATCGGCAGCGATAGAGGCGGGGGGGGGGGGGGGGGGGTGGTAGCGCTGTCGGCATCAGGATAGGGGGGTTCGATCGCGAGGCAGCAGAGAGGGGGTGTTTTAGATCGAGGTTGAGGAGGCGGGGGATTTGCGGTGGCGCGCCGCCTGGGGGGGGGGGAGCTCGGCGGTGGGGGATCGCAACTACGGCTGCGTCTTCTTCTTTTTTTCTCCTTTGATTTCGATTTAGAAGAGAATCGGGGGGTGGGGGAGGCTGAGGGGTTACAGGGAGAGAGAGAGAAAGTTTTTTTTAATATTATTTTATTTCAAAAAAGTTGAATTTTATTTTGACCTCGAAACGAGGCCCACCGCCTGTCGTCCCTAGCGTTTTACCCCTATTTCGAACACAATGGGATATATATCGTAAGCTGATTCGATCGTTTCGATCAGTTTTCGTCAAAGTCAACAAATAACTCTATATATTGAATTTGAACGCGTATTTCAATTTACTGGGGTCACATACTAACTCGAAAAATTCCCGAAAAATATTTTCTAGCTTCGTATTGCCGATACGGTTCTAACAAAACTAGTTTCGTCAAATTCTGAGACCGTTTGAAAAATGGTCATTTTCCAGTCGATTAAAATCAACTAAAACTGGTCAAACGCGTTTTCCTTTGCCACGCTCGCATATTGATTCGAAAAATTATGAAAATTGGAATCTAGCAATAACTTGACTTCACGGACCCAACATAAGTGGTTTCGTCGAAATCCGAGGTAGTTTGCAAAATTTCCATTTTTAATGGACTGAATTATATAGCGACTATTCAGAATTTACAACTGGACATATCTTTTGATTCCCGCTATGAAATTTTAATTTTTCGGATTTGTTGGAAAGATATCCTCAAATAGATCCTATTATTTTTGGTTTCACTAAAATCTGGTTTATTTTGCACCCGGTACATTCAATTGAAGTTTGAAATCGAATTATCGAACTACCGCGCCATTTTCAATTCCTTTTGTAATTATAAATAATTATTTATATTCTAACAACGAACTATATAATATATACGTTCGATTTATATTCAAAATAAATTTCTCGTCGATATTATTTAAAATAATCTATTTTAAATAATCAAAATTCGCTAAAATTGCCAAAATAAAAATTTTAAACTGGCCCAGATTTTCGGGTTGTTACAATCTCCCCCACTTAAAACTTTTCGTCCCCGAAAAGGAACAAAGTCGAAAGTGGTTTGATTAATCAACTCTACGTTCGATCTAGCTTCCATTCCCCAACTTTTCAGTTTCTGAGAATTTTCAAATTCTTCAAAAATTTGGCTAACAACCTAAATTTTCGAAAAATTTCGCCATAACCTCCTCTGCACCGGGAGCCACGGGAAAATCCCGAAATTGCCATATAGGCCTTACGATCTCAAAAAGAAAAAGAAAAAGCTAAGCGGCTAGCCAATCGGCTCATAAAATCATCATCACCCAAACAAAACAGTAAATTATAGTAAACATGTACCTATTTGTCGGGCAAACAAATTTTATTCTCTGCTCTAGCCTCCTTGCTATGACCTGTTCAATGTAAGTACATGTATATGCAAGAAAATGCGACCAATTTTCAATACAATTCACTATTTGATTCAATTTGGTTGTATGGTACAGATTTTAATTAATCAACCAATAATCAACAACACAACCATCAATCTATTAGTTGATTAGCTTTTCAAATTCATAACTTTGATATATAGTCAAAAAATCCGATTTTCGATGCCAAATCACAACAATCAGCCCTATCTAGTTTCGGTTCTCACACCAGTCAATTGGAAATATATAGAAATCTCACTTTCGTCACTCGAACATAAATACTGGCGATGGTGCCCCGTCACCAGAATTATCCCCGGGCACTAGAGTGTGATTCTATAACTATCCAATACATTAAAACTTCGAATACACGTTTGCAAGACATATATGCAAAATCTTTATATATTGGATTGTCGAAATTCATATAAATAAATAATCAAATACGAATAATTGATTTAAATTTCAAAAAAAACTTGTTTTCATTTTATATTTCAAAAATATACTCTTTACACTCGCTCTAGGATAATACTGATCCCATCTCTAACGAGTCAATATTGGATATTACTAATCCAATATCTGATGAATTCCTTCGTTCAGTTCTAATGTGTCTTGTTCTCTGAGCTTTGTAAACCAAAGCTCTGATACCAACCGTAACGAAAAGGAATTTCGCTCGATCTGAATCAGTCGCTAAACCGATCTAGACCGTTCGAAACGCCTGATTGTTTAGAGAACACGACAAAATAGAACGCAGACGGAAGAACATTTCATTGTATATTACAACAATGCATCAGATTACAAGAATATACAGAGTATAAATGAATTTTACGCAGAAATATCAGAGATTTAAATTACATTTAAATACATAGCAGCGGAAAATAATACAATACACAACTAGAAGAGATATACAGATACAAAGCTTTTCGGATATCGTTCCATCTGTAAACTAGGATCCTATGAATATAAATCTGCAAACCAAAACTACTAGCTGTCCGTGTCAAAATAGGGGCATCCAGAGTTTAGGTTAAAACAATAAACTCCAGGTCAGTCATGTGACTGGTGTGAGAACTAAAACAGTTATTATTCTTTATTTTAAAGCTCGATAAATCAAGGGACCACGCCGTATAACATGGAACGGGTTTCCTCCAAAGAATACCAGTGCATAAAACAAACAACGCCATGCTAAATAAAGAAAAATGAAGCTATTATAAGACCCAGTTCCCATCACACAATGCAACGCAAGCCGGAGGATAGGGTTTTTACCTTATAATAGCAAAGAATGCTTGATACGTATAAAACAAATCATTTGATACTATTATAAGGGCATAGTGTATAAAACAACTTGAAATCATAAGTATCAATCATAGACGACATAAGCGCCCCATCCCACTATGTCGCCATACTAGGCTCTACAAATAAAACCACAAATGTCACGTATTTGGAAATTGGATTTCTCCTATGAACTGAGGCAAGGGACCGTCCTCTACCGATTCGAGACAATCTAGCCTACCATGTCTCAGGAACAGCCGCAACTGCCCCTGGATCGTCAGGGCCGGTCCACCGATGTGAATTATTATGCCTGAACAATACGTCTCCCCGCCCTTTGGGGCGCAAATGAGCCAACAAATGACTCCATCGGACCGAGATCGTCCGATCAAACCGAGGCGTCTCGCAACAGCAACAACCACACAGGTGAAAAGTATATAAATGTCAGGGCTGGTAGGTCACTTACACCACACTAGCTAGAAACAAACGCATGCCCTCCCTGAGGTCCTCTCCCGTTTCTGGCTCACAACCGGGGTGTGAGGCTCGCGAATTCACGTTACACAAAGCTGTGCCACACAGGCTGTGCTTTGATCATCACCACAAGACTTTGCTTTTCAACAGAAGCCTCGATCAATTGCCACTTAGGCATGCCACACAGGCACTTCACTCCATGCGTTTGATATCCATCAATATATAACCCCTGAGCTCGTACTTCTCAGAGAAGGGAGTTAAGCAAAAGAATAAATTCTCCGCCGACAAACAGATATATATTTAATAGAAATCAATCATACAGACTAAAATCCAATGTTAGACACACAGTCCATTTACAAGTCCATTCTGGGTCTGAACGAAACCGGAGGCACATAGTACCCCGCATATCCATCAATCTCCAAGCACGTATGGACGATCACCAACTGATTCCCTCTTCTTGGGTGTACAGCCCAATCAAGATCATCAGTAATCACCCAAACGATGTGAAGACTTCCGGTCTTCAACCACCGTCTTCATCTTCGACACCACGTCGAAACAGTTATTCAGAATGGGATAAACCCGGTCTTTCTGAATAACTCGCGTATATATTAAACAAGTGTTACACAAACACAACATACGCCTCATTCCAATCCAGAATATTCATTTATTCAAATATTCTTATATTTTGGGAAAGGTTCCCATTTATTTTATCCAAGATAAATTCTTTAAATTTATTCTTTAACCTCCTTTGAATATCAATTCCAACTAGTCGGGATTAGCGAACCACACCGGAGTAATCATTTATTTTATTTCCCAATCCCAACCTATTCATCCCATGAAGTAAAACTGGTAATACTTCATATCTAACACCACGGTGTTATCGGAAAATTCAATTACCATTTCACGTTTAAATCTAATTGAAGATTTAGCTATCGCCTGGGGTAAAACTGGTGATACTCCATTCTCGATCTTTTCAATCTAATTAAAGATTCATTAAAACTCCACTTAGTTTTAATCTTTAACTGGGTTAAAGAATCGGTGTCATTTAAAACACGGTTCACGATAAACCCAACATCACATTCCATTAATTATCGGGTTAAAGAACGAGTGTTATTTAAAACACTGTTCACGATAAACCCAAAAATCTATACTAATTCAATTCCAATTAAATATTATTTAATTGGTGCACTTCATTAAATCTAAATAAAAAGATTTAATCTTTTTCTCAACTGGTTTAAGAACAGTGTTAATAAAGACACCATTCACGACAAACCCAAATCACATTTGATATTAAATACAAGGCTCTGAATAGAAAATATATCGGCTTATATTCAATATCAAAATCTATGACCAACAAATATCGTATTGGAAAAACGATATATATATATATCTATATCTTTCAAATTTCCATAACAACATCTGTATAATCACGAAATCCAACATCGAAATATTCCGAAGACAATTTCGATTCATATCTATTGCAATGCAATTATTGGAAATTCTGGTTACTTTTAAAACCCTTTCAAATCAAATTTATTTATTTAAAAATAAATAGAATTTTAGTTCTAGTTCAAATCTAGTTCATTTCGATAAAAATCTATTTTTATCTTTTTAAATATGGAGTTTTTCATCCCAATTCTTCACAAATCATTTCTTATGATTTTACACAAATTATTACTATTTTTAATAATTTTATCAAGGCTAGTACAGTTGATTTCCATCAACAGCCATCGAACTGCACTTACAACGACCTTTTCCAAATTTGATTTGGACATAATTCCAAATCCAACCGTTAGATTTCAAATTTCTAATATTCGTTAGAAAGCTCTTTTCGATACGAACCCAACGGTTCCGGTTTTAGGAGAATCTGATGGTCAGATCTCCCGTAATATCCATTCGAAGTCAATAGTCGAAATTCATGAACTACCGCGGCCCGGCGCGTTCTATTCAGGCCATTAATCTATATATAATATATATATAATATATACTTCGTCGATTTCAATTCAAAACGTGCTTTATAAATCATTTTAAATTCATTTTCAAAACGGTTTCAACTTCATATTCAATTTCAAATCAAAATTGAATTTTCCAATATAAATTCATTTCAAAATTCATTTCAAATTTATTTCAATTCAAATTCATTTCTATTCAACTTCAATTCGAATTCATTTCTATTAATTTTAATTCGAATTTCAATTCGTTTCAATTCGAATTCATTTCTATTCAATTTAATTCGAATTTCAATTCTTTTCAAATTTCAATTCTTTTCAAAATATCAGATTTTGAAATCACTTTCGATATTCATTATAAAATGAATAAAATCGATATAAATATCGTTCACGTCAAAATTGCGTCAATCTAATCAATATGGCTTCATATATTCCTATTTTCAAATATTATATTTCAAATATTTCTATTTCAAATATTTCTATATCTAAACTGGAATGAGGCCCAATCAATTACCATATAATGTTAATTATATGGATTTTCTACAACACATGTATACAATAACAACGATGAATAATCAACCATCATCCAAAGTGCATTCTACACTGTATAAGCATCGAATATAAATATTCAATGCTTATAACAGTCTGTCAATCAATCGATCGACATACAACTAATTATTGGGAGTAGCGTATGTCATATATCATCCCAATACCCGTGTGGGGTTTTTCAAACAATCAAACACAGATTTTATTTGTGCAGTTGGGCGATGCGTAAAATTTATCGTCCCAATTAATATCAGTCAAATGTGTGCAAATAAACAAATCGTCCGATCTGTTTATTTTTATTTCATTTCATATGCACGTTAAAAATTCTATTTTTAACCATAAAATATTTTCCACTATAAAATATTTTATTTCATTTCACATCACATCACACAATCAACTACACATCAAAATTAAACAACCAAGCATACAAGCCGTCCATGGTCTGTGGACTACGGGTGTCGGTGCTACTAAACACCATCTGCATCCTAGTATATATATATATATATATATATATATATATATATAACCAGAAGATTAAATTAAAGAGTGAGAAATTCTCACAGACTAGCTAATCTAACGCCACGACTCCTCTTGGGTAGAAGTTTTCGCCGTTCTTGCCTCTTGTCACTTTTCACTGCCCGTATTCTCTACATATATAAAAATCACATTTTTACTTCGCTATTCAATATATAAAAATCGAATTTTTACTTCGCTAAACAATATATAAAAATCGAATTTTTATTTCGCTATGCAGTATATAAAAATCGAATTTTTATTAATTTAAAAATCGAATCTTTATTATTTTAAAAATCGAATCTTTATTTCGTTAAGAATCCGAATTTTACTTTGTTAAGAATCATTGAAAAGAAGAAAGAAAAATGATAAAACAAATAATAAAAGCTTACAGTTAATCAAACAGAGGAGGTGGAGTTGACGGACCGGGGGAGGCTCGGAGGGCTTCAGGGAGGTGGTCTGGCGTCGGTCAGCAACAGGAAGGGGGGGGAGTCTTCGATCGGCAGCAGGAGGATAGAGGGGGGGGTCTTCGATAGGCAGCGATAGAGGGGGGGGTAGCGCGGCCGGCATCCGGATGGGGGTCGGTTCGATCGCGAGGCAGCAAAGAGGGGGGGTTTTCGATCGAGGCTGAGGAGGTGGGGGGGTGCGGTGGCGCGCCGCCTGGGGGGGAGCTCGGCGGTGGGGGATCGCAGCTACGGTTGTGTCTTCTTCTTTTTTTTCTCCTTTGATTTCGATTTAGAAGAGAATCGGGGGGGGGGGGGGGGCTGAGGGGTTATAGGGAGAGAGAGAGAAAGTTTTTTTTTAATATTATTTTATTTCAAAAAAGACGACTTTTATTTCGACCTCGAAACGAGGCCCACCGCCTGTCGTCTTTAGCGTTGTACCCCTATTTCGAACACAATGGGATATGTATCGTAAGCTGATTCGATCGTTTCGATCAGCTTTCGTCAAAATCAACATATAACTCTATATATTGAATTTGAATGCGCATTTCAATTTATCGGGGTCACATACTAACTCGAAAAATTCCAGAAAAATATTTTCTAACTTCGTATTAACGATACGGTCTTAATAAAACTAGTTTCGTCGAATTCCGAGACCGTTTGAAAAATGGCCATTTTCCAGTCGATTAAAATCAACTGAAATTGGTCAAACGCGTTTTCCTTTGCCACGCTCACATATTGATTCGAAAAATTATGAAATTTGAAACCTAGCAATAACTTTACATCACGGATCCAACAAAAGTGGTTTCGTTGAAATCCGAGGTCGTTTGCAAAAGTGCGATTTTTAAGGGCCTGAATTCCATAGCGACTATTCATAATTTTCAACTGGACATATCTTTTGATTCCCGCTATGAAATTTCGATTTCCCGGATTCGTTGGAAAGATATTCACAATTAGATTCCATTATTTTTGGTTTCACTAAAATCCGGTTTATTTTGCACCCGGTACATTCAATTGAAGTTTGAAATCGAATTATCGAATTACCACGCCAATTTCAATTCCTTTTATGAATATAAATAAATATTTATATTCTAACGACGATCTATATAATATTTACGTTCGAATTCTATTCAAAATAAATTTCTCGTCGATATTATTTAAAATAATCTATTTTAAATAATCAAAATTCGCTAAAATTGCCAAAATAAAAAATTTAAACTGGCCCAGATTTTCGGGTTGTTACATTAAATCAAGGAGAAATGAGGATATGAGTTGAGAAAAAAAAACAATGAATAAGAATGCTAATATATTATTTCATACCATATAAAAATACATTAGTTAAATAACGAGCTTGTGCATAGCAAGAGACTGCTATTGAAGTTTCCCAAGCATGTTTCAACCATTAAAATTTGTAATTTGGTGCTTTAGAATTTTAGAAAAAGGTAAACATAAACATTTACATGAAAATTATAATTCTATACCAAAGAGAATTACTAATACGAGTTAAGAATGAATGAGGAAGAATTTTAGTTAACTAAAATTTAAAATTCTAAACAATCAAATATTTGTTATAAAAAAAAGAAGCAAAATCCATTAAGATGGAAGTAAATCTATATGTGGTACAAATTTTGAATTGCGTTAGTGACATGGAATAAATTCAAATGAATGTCCTTGATTGTTTTTTTTAAATATTTATTACCATAAAAATATCAATAAAAATAATTAAGTATAGCAAATGAATAAGGACATGCATATTTAGGCAGATATACATCTAGCCAACGTTTCCAATTCTATAAGAAAGTGTAATTAAAGGGACTTTAATTATTAATGTCAACTCAAAATAATATATATATATATATATATATAACGTATATATAAACTATCAAGTCTAATGTTACACTTAGTTATGAAAGATAAAACATGGACAACCAATCTAACATTTAACTAATTGAGTATAATGTTCAAATAAATGTTTAAGATAAATATAAATCCATTAACATGAATTAATAAATTTCATTAATGGAAAAATTAAATTCAATAATTTAAATAATAAAAAAATGGAATTTTTCAATTCTGACGCATTTTCTAACAAAATTTCCTTAAACTAAATTTTTTAAATTGGGTATAATTTTCTGGGTTATTACAATCTCCCCCACTTAAGAACTTTTTGTCCTCGAAAAGGAACGAATGCTAAAAGTTGTTTAATTATCCTATTCATTTTTCCTTCTTTTATTGGTTTTAATAATTTTATTAGTTGAACTAAAATCACACAACACCATTATCAATCAATTGGTTGATTAGCTTCTAAAATATATATATAACTTTTATATACTCAAAAATCATATTTTCTAAAGTTGGATATAATTAAAAATACGTTAATTATAAACTTGTCACTCCAACTCATTCTAGGGCATTACTAACCCCATCTCTAATGAATTTTCTCATTCTAGGATACTGCTGATCCCATCTCTAATGAGTATTCTTTTTATAGGATATTACTAATCCTACCTCTGATGAGTCTTTTGTTCTGTTCTAATGAGTTGTACCCCAAAGATTTGAGCTAACCAAAGCTCTGATACCAACTGTAACAGCTCGGATTTCGCCCAGACCTTATCGATCGCAAAATCGACCAAGGCCGTTCAAAACCCGAATACGTTAACTTTGGGAATACAACAAATTAGAACAATTATAGCAAACTTTTATTACATCATGATAACATAACATCAGAGTACAGAATATCAGAGTACATTGAATAAAATAAAATACAACGGAAGATAAATTCTACATTTAATACATTGCAGCGGAAGACTTTTCTAAGATCTGGACACAGCTTTGAGCTTCAATCCAGAATCCGGCTCGAGATAAGGACCTGTAGACAGACTACTCGACTGCCCGTGTGGAAGAGAGGGCACCCGAGTTTGCAAAAAGGTGGAAACAAACAATGGGTCAGTCTTGGAACTAGTGTGAGAATTCTTAACTAATAAATCACTATTAATAGGGCAAATCCAAAGACCACGCCGCTAATACTGAACGGGTTTACTCTAATGGATTGCCGTGCATAAAGGTGTCAAACCAAATAATAAGTAAATCGTACAACAATGTCATGCTTTTTAGAAAAATGGAATCACCATAAGACCCAGGTCCCATCACACAATGCAACACAAACCAGAGGATAGGGTTTTACCTTATAAACATGATAAATACGGCAAATACGAGTTTAATATTATTATTAGTATATATCAAAACATTTCAAAGTAAATGTATAAATCCTAGGAAGAATAGTATCCCATACTATTATGCCTCCACACTAGTAATACAATCAAATTCGTAGGGTCGTATTTGGATTTTGGTTTCCATCATGAGTCAAGGCTAGGGAGGAGCTCCTACCGATTCGAGACACTCTAGCTAATGCCTCAGGATCCCCCATAGTGAACCCTTAGAAAGCTGCAGGGCCGGTCCGCCATACGAGTTGCGGAATAGTTATTCCTGAACACACGTTTCCCAGTCCTATAGGACCTATCATCCGAGGCGCCTCATTCCATCATCCACATAAGTAAAATGTTAGGCCGTGTTAAAATCCAATCACCACTTCTAGCTAGAAAGAAACGTGCTGCTCTCCCTACGTTCCCTTCTCCCGTTTTAGACTCCGCCTTTGTGTAAAGTTCACCAAGTCACGTTGTACACAAAGCTATGCCTAAACAGGCTATGCTTTGATCGTCCCACAAGGCCTGCTTTTCAACAAAACCTTGATCATATGCATCTTAGCATGCCACATCATCACTCCATACCGTACTACCAACCCTTTGCCGAAATATATGAACGGGTGTTAACCAAGAGAATAAATTCCCCGCCACCAAACATCCATACATTCGACCAAAGATCAATAACATGATATTTGATAGAGTATGATGTCAGACACACAATCCATTTAATAGCTTATGCTCTAGGTATGAGCGAAAGCCTAACCCGTGAAATCAACACGTACGTTTGGGCAATGATCATGATCTTTGAATTGGGAGCAAGTCAAGTCAAGGCCTCGATCGTTGTCCATTCGAGGGAAGATTTACGGTCTTCATTCACCATCTTTATACTTCAAGTAACGTCGTTTGATTATTTAGAATAAGAGAACTCGGTCTTTCCAAATAATCCTCGTATACATATACATATATATTTTAAAATCCTTCTTATACATTAATAATTATTAACGATTTATTCCCATATTAATTATTTAAAATAATTAAATTTTAATATAACGACGCCTTAAGTTCATGGCAACTATGGTGCTGCATTCGAAAAATTTTGAATTTCACATTTCTCAGAATCTAACCGTTGGATCTTAACGTAATATATATCGTTGGAAATATTTTTCCGAGACGGTCCTAATGTTTTCAGATTGGGAAAATCCGACGGTCGGATCTTCCAGTACATTCGTTTAAAGATACGATTTCAAAACGCGAACTACCGCGCTCGATTCGATTAATTTGAATTATATTTATATATAACTATATAAATGAAAATCGTTCAACTTCCTATTCTTATATGCATTCTCAATATCCTTTCATCCATTAACTCCCAGGAGAAGGTAAATTATGATTCATCGTTGAGTTCCTCCTTTATTTCCTTAATTTTCAAAAAAATGTGGATTTACATACGGTGAAATTTACCGTTTTGTTTGCATTAAACATAATGTAAATCATACCTACGGAGAACTCCCTTTTATTTGCATTAACTAAAATGTAACTTATACATACGGTGGAATTTTCTTAATATTTACATTAATTAAGATGTAACTTTCGACGACGTAAATTCCTTTTTAATTTCATTATAAAATAATGTACTTCCAACGGTGTAAATTACTTTAATATTAACATTAAAAATAATGTTAATTTCCTACGATGTAAATTCTCTTTATATTTACATTAAAGATAATGTAAAATTATCCTACGGTGAAATTCATATATATATATATATATTACATAAATGAAAATGTAATCTTTTTCCTACGGTGAAATTCTTATGTATATTACATTAAGAAAATTGTAAATTTAACATATGGTGAAATTTCTTATATATATTACATAAATGAAAACGTAATCTTTTTCCTACGGTGTAATTAATATTTAATTTACATTAAAAATAATGTAAAAGATACATGTGGTGAAATTCCTCTTTATTTACATTAAAAATAATGTAAGCTTATCCTACGGTGAAGTTCTTATATATATTACATAAATGAAAATGTAATCTTTTTCCTACGGTGAAATTCTTATATATATTACCTTAAGAAAAATGTAAATTTAACATATGGTGAAATTTCTTATATATATTACATAAATGAAAATGTAATCTTTTTCCTACGGTGTAATTAATATTTAATTTACATTAAAAATAATGTAAAAGATACATGCGGTGAAATTCCTCTTTATTTACATTAAATATAATGTAAACTTATCCTACGGTGAAGTTCTTATATATATTACATAAATGAAAATGTAATCTTTTTCCTACGGTGAAATTGTTATGTATATTACATTAAGAAAAATGGAAATTTAACATATGGTGAAATTTCTTATATATATTACATAAATGAAAATGTAATCTTTTTCCTACGGTGCAATTAATATTTAATTTACATTAAAAATAATGTAAAAGATACATGCGGTGAAATTCCTCTTTATTTACATTAAAAATAATGTAAACTTATCCTACGGTGAAGTTCTTATATATATTACATAAATGAAAATGTAATCTTTTTCGTACGGTGAAATTCTTATGTATTTTACATTAAGAAAAATGTAAATTTAACATATGGTGAAATTTCTTTTATATATTACATAAATGAAAATGTAATCTTTTTCCTACGGTGTAATTTACATTAAAAATAATGTAAAAGATACATGCGGTGAAATTCCTCTTTATTTTCATTAAAAATAATGTAAACTTATCCTACGGTGAAGTTCTTATATATATTACATAAATGAAAATGTATTCTTTTTCCTACGGTGAAATTCTTATTTACATTTCATTAAGAAAAATGTAAATTTAACATATGGTGAAATTTCTTATATATATTACATAAATGAAAATGTAATCTTTTTCCTACGGTGTAATTAATATTTAATTTACATTAAAAATAATGTAAAAGATACATGCGGTGAAATTCCTCTTTATTTACATTAAAAATAATGTAAACTTATCCTGGTGTAATTCTTATATATATTACATAAATGAAAATGTAATCTTTTTCGTACAGTGAAATTCTTATGTATATTACATTAAGAAAAATGTAAATTTAACATATGGTGAAATTTCTTATATATATTACATAAATGAAAATGTAATCTTTTTCCTACGGTGTAATTAATATTTAATTTACATTAAAAATAATGTAAAAGATACATGCGGTGAAATTCCTCTTTATTTTCATTAAAAATAATGTAAACTTATCCTACGGTGAAGTTCTTATATATATTACATAAATGAAAATGTAATCTTTTTCCTACGGTGAAATTCTTATTTACATTTCATTAAGAAAAATGTAAATTTAACATATGGTGAAATTTCTTATATATATTACATAAATGAAAATGTAATCTTTTTCCTACAGTGTAATTAATATTTAATTTACATTAAAAATAATGTAAAAGATACATGCGGGGAAATTCCTCTTTGTTTACATTAAAAATAATGTAAACTTATCCTACGGTGAAGTTCTTATATATATTACATAACTGAAAATGTAATCTTTTTCCTACGGTGAAATTCTTATGTATATTACATTAAGAAAAATGTAAATTTAACATATGGTGAAATTTCTCATATATATTACATAAATGAAAATGTAATCTTTTTCCTACGGTGTAATTAATATTTAATTTACATTAAAAATAATGTAAAAGATACATGCGGTGAAATTCTTCTTTATTTACATTAAAAATAATGTAAACTTATCCTACGGTGAAGTTCTTATATATATTACATAAATGAAAATGTAATCTTTTTCCTAATTACAATGAAAATTCCATTATTAACATATTGAACAATCCATTCTTAACATATTGAAAACTTCATTTTTAACATATTAAAAATTCCATTTTTAGTTCAATACAAAATCCCGTACTTTAATTCCATACGAAATTTCATACTTTAATTCCATACAAAATTGCATACTTTAATTCCATACAAAATTTCATACTTTGATTTATTGCTTTAATTTCATACAAAATTTCATACTTTAATTTCATCCAAAATTTCAATGTAAATACCATACCTCATTTCAATGTTCAATAATATTCTTATCGTATTTCATGTCAAATCCCATAACAACAACATCCAAACAAACCAACATGATCAAATCCAATAATTAACCTCCAGGCAATTTACAAAGTGAGGTTTAACTTGGCATATGGCAAATCAACAAGGCAGGATTAAATAAATTAACACATAATTAATTCTAATCAATCAATCAGTTCATATTTAACGATAAATTTTCAGATTTAATATCATGTCAATGTAGATAATTCAGATTCAATATCATATGGTATGAACAGTTCGGATCCATGTCTTAGATATCATGTCATATTAGATCTACTATTAATAATCATGGAAATAATAATTAAATAAATTAAATTAAATTAAAAATAAATTCTCAATTTTTATTTACATTAAAAAGATGTACTTTTAATTTACCTTGCAAATTCTTATTCATACCTACATATGAAATATGTACTTTTATTTTACATTACAAATTCTCATTCTCACTAGTCATGTTTTGTTCTTTTTTTTATTTACAAAGGAATGTATATAAAATCACTACCCATGTTTTGTTCTTTTTTTAATTTACAAAGAAATGTAAATTAAAATCACTACTCATGTTTTGTTCTTTTTTTTATTTACAAAGAAATGTAAATTAAAATCACTACTCATGTTTTGTTCATTTTTTATTTACAAAGAAATGTAAATTAAAATCACTACTCATGTTTTGTTCTTTTTTTTATTTACAAAGAAATGTAAATTTTATACATGCTAATTCTCATTTTAATTAATCACCTACAATTATACTTTCTATTGCGGTGAAAAATCCATGTCTAATTACACTAAAAATAAGTGTAATTTCTTTCATTTCATCATTTTTCAATCTTACGAACATCATATCAATATTATATTTGTTCTAGTCAAAACAACTAACAATAAGGTGATATATATATATGTGTGTATATATATATATATATATGAATATATACGATTCAAAGAATTTCAACAAAGCATGGTTCAACTAAATTAAACAAAAATGATTATTCAAATCTTCCCTCACATACAAATCTGAAGTTTTTAACTAGCAAATATGGAATTATAGATACAGATGAACAAACCATCATTCAGAATATTATCACAACTCAGATCTACTTCATTCACCATTCGATTATTTAAATAACAATTAATAATTAAATTAACTTAATTATTTAAAATTAGAATCTCACCTTGATTGGATAAGAATTTGTCCCAAACGCTTTCTTTTTTTAAAAAAAAATTGTATTTGAAGTCACGGTTCTCACAATCGTGGTGCACCTCACATCGATTGCCTTCGACTCGCTAACCCACCACCCAGGTCTCGGCCAACTCGCCGCTGTCTCCACCCTCGAAAACCCACTCCGAATCTTGCCACTTCATGCTGCCACCGTGTGTCATGAAGAGTTGAACCATTTTTGCGTTGGAAGGGCTTTCAATTGATGAAGGAATTAGAAGAAAGAGGAGAAAGAATATGGGAGCGTGGCTGCCATCGATTCAAATTAGTGGTGGCTGTGTATAAGGGGGATTGGGGTCACGTATTTGGGCTGTATTTAATTCATTTAAAAGTGTGTTCATGTTCTAGAAATAGTTATCTACGTCCAATTTATTTCCATTTTTTCTCTTTTGATGTCCTTAATTGACATGCATTGGTAATTTGAAGGAAACATTGCCGTTGTAATATTAATTATTTCCCTTTCTTGATTTAATCCCTCTCTTGATTTAATCCCTCTCTATCACACACATTTGTTTTCCTATTTTTTTAAATGAAGTTTGCTAATATGTTAATGTTAATAATCTTCCATTACTTTCAAATTCAAACACTCATTTTTTTCCTTTTAAAAAAATAAAATAAAATTAATGTGTGTGTACTTTCCGATTATTTTATGGAGGGGGCAGATGAATTTTGACCTTAATATGATGAGAGAGGAGTATTTTGAATAAGAGTGAATGAGAGATTAACAGAGTGAGAATCTGAACAATTCACATTCACAAACCCAATTTAATAACCATTAATCATATTTACTAATATGAAATGAATCCTTGAAATAGAAACTTGAAATGTGTCAAATGCAAAATTAAACCTCAAATTGCTTTAGGAGCTTAATTCGGTCTACGTAGAAAGAAAAGCTAAAATGTTCATTATTAAATTTCATTTTTAATAAATAAATATATATAACTAAGGGAAACTGCCTATGTTTGACAAACTTCATATATTTAACAACCATAAATAAATAGAATTAATTGAGAATTTGAATAGACCACTTCCATGCCAACGGCTGTATTTAACAACCATTAATTGTATTTCTAATATGAAATTAAATTTTGAAAGTGAGATTACAAAATGGTTCGATGGCAAAATTGTATCTTAAATTGCCGTGGAAGGTTAATTTGATGTGGGAATAAATGTAAAAAGGGAATTAGAAAGTCCAATAGTAAATTTTATGTATAATAAAATAGATAGATAATACGTGTGTGTGTTATTAAATGAAATATTAACTTACGCTGAACAATAGACTACAAAACCACTACATATTTCATTCGTTAAATTTGGTGTTTAATGCTATTGTCTTCATATAAAAGTAAAAGGGAATATAGGGGCTTGAATGGAAATAGGACCTTAAATCAAGGAGAAATGAGGATATGAGTTGAGAAAAAAAACAATGAATAAGAATGCTAATATATTATTTCATACCATATAAAAATACATTAGGTTAAATAATGAGCTTGTGCATAGCAAGAGACTGCTATTGAAGTTTCCCAAGCAAGTTTTAGCCATTAAAATTTGTAATTTGGTGCTTTAGTATTTAAGAAAAAGGTAAACATAAACATTTACATGAAAATTATAATTCTATACCAAAGAGAATTACTAATACGAGTTAAGAATGAATAAGGAAGAATTTTAGTTAACTAAAATTTTAATATTCTAAACAATCAAATATTTGTTATAAAAAAAAAGAAGCAAAATCCATTAAGATGGAAGTAAATCTATATGTGGTACAAATTTTGAATTGCCTTAGTGACATGGAATAAATGCAAATGAATGTCCTTGATTGTTTTTTTTTAAATATTTATTACCGTAAATATATCAATAAAAATAATTAAGTATAGCAAATGAATAAGGACATGCATATTTAGGCAGATATACATCTAGCCAACGTTTCCAATTCTGTAAGAAAGTATAATTAAAGGGACTTTAATTATTATTGTCAACTCAAAATAATATATATATATATATATATATATAAATATAACGTATATATATAAATTATCAAGTCTAATGTTACACTTAGTTATGAAAGATAAAACATGGACAACCAATCTAACATTTAACTAATTGAGTATAAAGTTCAAATAAATCTTTAAGATAAATATTAATCCACTGACATGAATTAATAAATTTCATTAATGGAAAATTTAAATTCAATAATTTAAATAATAAAAAAAATGGAATTTTTAAATTCTGACGCATTTTCTAACAAAATTTCCTTAAACAAATTTTTTTAAATTGGGTATAATTTTCAGGGTTATTACACATCAATTCCACCACACATATATCCAAATAGGTAATATCCCAATATTTCCCCGTATACAAATCGCATGTATACCGTAGTTTAGGCCTAGGTCCGAAATTGACCGAGGTTCATCAAAAGAAAATAAATAGGGGATGGTAGAATTTGTATAACAATAAGTACAGAGAGAAATCTGGCATAAGAACATCGTTTCAGGCATAAAAGATAGATCTTGATAACAATATCAACATGAATCAAGAAAAACTGATTTACAACAAGCTGAACAGATCATAGGCTTGACATGAAAAATGAGAATAGAAAAGTCCCAAAACTCAAGATCCAAGAAGCAACAGAAATAGATCTAAATCGATAAACATACGTAGATCCAATTCCACTTTATTTCATGTCCATATTATAATTAAATGTTTAAATCTAAAAGTAACTAGCACTTACAGAGCATAGCTAGTGAATTAGGAACTGAAATTGTCATAGAACGTTGTAGTAGTGTTGATTTATTGTTTGAACCATTGTTGTAGCTTTGTTCTTCAAATTGATTTGAGTTTTAATGCTTAAGCTTTAATTTGGGGGCGGCGGCCATGGTTCAAGAGGGAGTTCAGCAGCATAATAGTGTAAGAATGATTTGATGTGAATTAGGTTAGGTCTAAGGGTGTTTTTATAGGTGTAGCGACTAGATTAGGCCCTTAGATTAACCCTAGAATCAATCCGGACCATCAAAACACGTCTAAGGCTTCAAAATTGAGTTCTGGGTCAAAGCAGGCCGACCAGGTCGACCTATAAGGGGGGAGGTCGACCATATGGTCGACCTGGGGGGTAGGTCGGCCCTATGGTCGACCTGGGGGGGGGGGGGGGGTAGGTCGACCCTATGGTCGACCCCCTGGTCCAGTGCTGCCTGAAAACTGCTGAAAATTATACAGGCCATAACTTCTTCATCCGGACTCCGATTTTCAAAAACTCAGACTCTATTTCATGTAAAATTTCGAGACAAACGCAATGGCATAAGCCGTTTCCCCTGATTCTGATTTAAAAATTTAATTATTCCTTGATTTCTTGTTATAATATGTTATAAAAATACGGGTTGTAACAGTATGTGGTTGGCATCGGCAATGTCGGTAACTCTGAAACTCCTACTATTTCAGATGTTTTATTAGTTAGGAACTTAAGACATAACTTACTAAGTACAACTATGTGATAAAGGCTATAAAATAAATTTTGAAAAAGATAAATTCTTTATAGAAGATAGGAATTCAAAATTTTATATTTGAAGGAGATAGAAAAAGAAATATCCGTATACCAAGTATGTAAACTTCTAGAGAGAATTTATGTCTTATAACCAACACAAGTGACCCTTGGATCTGGCATAAGAGATTTGGTCATATAAATTTAAGGCATATTTCTAGGATTTCGAAATTACAATCAATTAGAGGTTTACCTATAATGAAATTTAAAGTAAATAATTTATGCGACTCTTGTCAATTCAGAAAATTGAAAAGTAGTTTATTTAAATCAAAAGAAGATATTACAACTTCAAAACCATTAGAGTTAATTCCCATGATTCTATTTGGTCCATCCTAACTCAATCAATAAATCACAATAAATATGTTTACATAATAATCAATGATTTTTCTAGATTTACTTGAACTTTGTTTCTTAAAAGTAAAAGTGATGCTTTTGATCAATTTAAAACCTTTAATAAAAGAATTCAAAACTTACTATCTTTAAACATTAAAACAATACGTAGTGATCACGGTGGAGAATTGGAAAATGAAAATTTTGAAAAAAATTGTAACAAAATGGGGATAACCCATAATTTTTCTTTCCCCAGATGCCCTCAACAAAACAGAGTAATTAAACGTAAAAATTGATCAATTCAAGAGTGTGCAAGAATCATGTTACCTGATAGTAACTTACAGAGAAAATTTTAGGCTGAGGCAGCTGCAACAGCTTGTTATATGTTAAATAGAATTTTAATAAGACCCTTAACTCAAAAAACGCCATATGAACTTTTATATAATAAGAAACCAAAGGTCTCATATTTTAAAATATTTGGAAGTAAATGTTTTATTCTTAACACCAAAGAAAATTTAGACAAATTTGACTCTAAATCCGATAAAGGAATATTTATTGGATATTTATAGAGAAGTAGAGCATTTAGAGTTTTTAATTTGATAACTGATACTATAAAAGAAACTTTAAATATATCTTTTGACGAGAATTATAAGAATACTACACAAAATAATGAAGATGATACAAAAATGAGATTGATGAAGTAAATAATAAAATTCACCAACTGAATAAAAGAATTAGACTTCTAAGAGATCAACCATAGAAAATATTTTAAGAGATATAGAATCTGTCATTATGACTAGAAATAAATTAAATAATATGAGTAATTCATCATTTATTTCAACTATAGAACCTAAAAATCCAAAGGATGCATCATCTGATGATTCATGGATCCTTGTTATGCAAGAGGAATTGAATCAGTATACCAGGAATACTGTATGAGAACTTGTTCCTAGACTAGAGGATAAATCTATCATTGGAACTAAATGGGTTTATAAAAATAAAATGATTGAACTCGGTGAGGTCATTAGAAATAAGGCTTAATTAGCTTCACATGGATATAATGAAGAGGAAGGTATAGGTTATGATGAAACCTTCGCTCATGTAGCAAGACTAGAGGCTAGTTGGGTTTTACTTGCCTTTGCTAACAATAATAATTTCAAATTATTTCAAATGGATGTCAAAAGTGATTTTTTAAATTAATATTTTAAAGAAGACATATATGTAGAGCAATCTACTCTTTTTGAAGACGAAAAACTTCCAAACCACGTATATAAATTAAAAAAATCATCACATGGATTAAAATAAGCTCCTAGACATGTTATGATCGATTAAAAACGTATTTATTACAATAAAACTTTGAAATTGGTAAAGGAGATAATAAATTGTTTATTAAAAGGAACAAAAATGATATTTAATTGGTAGAAAAATACATTGACGATATAATATTCAGATCAATGAATAATCAAATGAATAAAGAATTCTCAGATACTATGACTCGAGAATTTGAGATGAGTCACATGGGTGAATTTCCATTTTTCTTAAGCTTACAAATACGACAATCAAAGAATGGAATATTCATTAATCAAGAAAAATATGCTAGATATCTAATGAATAAATACAATTTAACTACCTATGGCAACTAATATAGCCCTTAGTAAAGACCTACATCAAAAGACGTCGATCAAAAATTATATAGACGAATGATAGAATCATTATTATAAATAACCGCTAGTAGACCAGATATAATTCATAGTATATGTCTATTTGCAAGCTATCAATCTCAACCTAAGGAGTCTCACTTAAAAGGCGTAAAACTTATTCTACGATATGTAAAACATACATTAGATTTTGGATTATTTTATCCTAAAAATGATTCGTATGATTTAATATCCTATAATGACGCCGACTATGCGGGATGTAAATCAGATCGCAAGAGCACTAGTGGAACGTGTCACTTTTAAGGACATTATCTAGTTTCTTGGTTTAGTAAAAACCAAAATACAATATCCTTGTCTACAACTAAAGCAGAATATATAACTACTGCTTTGGCTTGTTCACAAGTAATATATACGCAACAAACCCTAAAAGATTTTGGATTGATATAAATAAATCACAAATATATTGTGATAATACAAGCGCTATAAATATATCTAAAATTCCAACTCATCATTCGAGAACCAAACATATAGATATAAGACATCATTTCCTAAGAGGTAACGTAAGTAAAGAGAAAATTTCACTATATTTCATTGAGACAAAAAAATAGCCAATATATTAACTAAACCTTTAAACAAAGCAACATTTACTAAATTTAGAAGAGAGTTAGGCATTTGATCCTTAAGTGAAATAGAGTAATTAAATATATTAATATATATAATATACTAAAAACAGAAAAATAAAAATCATAATCAAAATGCATATATGTCGACATACTTATTTATACATGTCAACATATAACAGCCAGACTTTAAAAAAATTAACTCCCTCCAAAAGTTAGTTATAACCTATATTTAAACTCACCATTCCGAAATTTCTTCTTCATTTCTTCAATTTTTTTGGAAAAAATCTCAAATAATTGAAATAATGGCCTCCTCTAATAATATCAACCAAAACACCCCTGTTTCATTTCCCGGACCATTCGAAAGTCCATTTCAATGAACTACGCTCAGTAGAGTCATCAAATTCGAAGAATCGATGAAGGATGTACTGGAAATGCTTACTAAAATTCAGGTTCTACAAATAAGAATGAATAACAAGCATGAGAAACAAGGGAAGATAATGAGAAATTTGCAACTTTTTGTTATGGATAACCACACTAATCCAACTATTATCGATGATGGTAATCAAATGGAGAAAGAGAAAGAAGAAGAGGAAGGAGAAAATGAAGAAATTGTAGAAGAAGAGGAACAAAAAGATACACAAACCGAGAGCATGGAAGAAGAAGACCAAGTAATATGTGTAAGTAAAGTATGCTTTGACAGAGATGGAAATGTAGTTAAGAAAAGTGAGGAATTTTGTCTTTATTATCACCATTGCCCAATTCACAAATCTCCAATAGTCAAAAAGCATTGAACATTTAGAATTTTGTATAAACGCCATAAAACGTATATTCGTAAATTTGTTGTAAATACGTGTACTCGTAAATACATTATTTGGATGCTTTGTATACGTTGTTTGACTTGTTTGTAACCATTGTTTGAATTACGTAGTTTATACACTGTTTGTACTCATTAGTTTTCTGTTTTAGTTAGTAGATATACAATAGTATAGGTTTAGTACTTTAATCCTAGGAGAGTTAAATATATAGAATAAGTTAGTTAGCATTAGATTAATTTATAGCATAGAATTAGGAGGAGTATATATTAAGATAGTCAGTTTAGTATAGTTTAGTTTTTGTTGATGAAAAAGCGGGATAAATTATAAAATAAGATATAGTTAAAATATGCATAGTTTAAACAGGAGTTAGAAGGAATGCATGGGAGTAATTAAGGAATCAGATCATCTGGTATAACAGTATGAGTATTTTATAAACCAAGGTTGTCATCATCAAAAAGGGGGAGATTGTTGGAGAATGGGATTTTGATGACAACAACCTTGTTTTAATTACTAACATTATTAATTATAAAATATATACTAACATCTTTATCCTGAATATACATAGATAAATATGATGGAATTATATATAGGTGACATAAAAGACTGTATAGTTTAAGAGATTCAAGATTTCAAGATTTCAAGACTCATGAGAATCAAGATATCAAGATTTCAAGAGCTCAAGGATATTTAAGTAATAAAGTCTAGATAATATGTAAAATTCCGGTTAGCATTTACAAATTCTATTTTCAAATTCTGTTTTCAAATCATTTTAAATTTCGAACTCCTTTCTAAATAATTTCAAATTATTTTTACTTATGTCCTCAAATATATATGGTTATAGTTATAAAGTTATATATTTTATCATACAATTATATATATGTTTACTTGTTTAAATTATATATTAATATGTTTTTATACTTTGTAAAACTCAATTTAAAACAACTGGTTTTGATTCATGAAATTCTAGATTATATATATTAGTTTATACATATGAGAATGTATCAACCTGAGTTATCTTGTACTCGGGGTCGCCATGAGGACTGGGTAACACAGTAGCCGCCTCCTCTTTCTTCCACATCTTGACCTAATCGCATCTTCATTTCTTCTCTAGCACTTCCCCTCGTCTGCAGTGTTACCTCGTTAGCTTTATCCTATGTCGCCTGGGTCAAGCTTTCAATCTCCAGTTCAACCCTAATCTTTGGTTATCGCTTTGCTTGAAAAGATCGTGACTTTCTGATGCTCTTGAGCTCGGTTCACAACTAACACCAAGATTTGATTTCGCTTGTGGTCTTCCGAAGGCAGTTCTAACCCTACCTCTTGATGAACGGGTTGATATTGCCCGATTCGTGCTGGTTTGTGCCTTAAACTGAGTATCTTTCTGTCGCTTGGTTGTTTTGGAACTGGGTCGGCAGATTTGTCGATGCTGCAAGCTCACCTTCGATTTTGGTGTTGATCCTTTTTGTTGTTCTGGTTTTTGGCTTCCCCTGTATCTTAATCTGCTCCGGCATGTTTTTCCTATTCTAGTTTTTTGTGCTTGCAGCAGATCTGTCTTTGTTATCGATTCTGCGCTCCTTTACCGCCAATCTCACTGGTATTTGGGGCTCAGATCTCGATCAGTAATTACCATGTCTCTTGGTGTTGGATGTCGCTCGTATGGGTCATCACTGTAGAGCATAGCTATGCTGTTTGTAGCGATGGTACTTGTTTATTTTGCCTATTCATTGCCAAGATATCCATGTTGTTGTTGTTATGTTTTTGGATGATCTACTTGCATTGGCCATTGGATGGGACTTCACTGTGCCTTCAGCTGTACCTAGTATTGATCTCCATCCTTCTGATCTCGATTGTTTATACGCTGCTGCAACTTCTTTGTGCTCTTCGGGCTTAGTGCTAAGTCTTTTTCTTGGAGTTCATTTGAAGGTCGTGATCCAATATTGTTGTTCTTGCTTGCAACCGCTTAGTTGTGCCTTTTGGTCTGTCATGCTTTTGGTCTGGAAGATGGTGTGTTGATTGTGGGGTGTTCTTGGTGCACAACAATGCCAACCACCACGATTTGGTTTGTGTATCATCCTCCATGTCTGGTAAGTAGGGTTTCCTTCATTGAGCGCTATGTTCATCACCTTTCGGTGGACTATTGCTTATGGTCCCGGCTTCAACATCCTATGGGCGGATGGTTTTGGCCTTACTGTGGAAAGGAGGTGTTCAATGTATGTTTGAATATCGTTTATTTCAATGCTTTTTGGGGTCCGTTTTGTGTTATTGGCAGTTTTGTGCTTTGCTGAGTTCTGGGTTGCCTTCCTGGTAGATTGGATCCTTATGTTTTGGCGTTGGTTGGATTGTGTTTATGCTTCTGTTGTTCTATGCTTGCCGTTTGCACTGGACCTTGATTTCTATTCGTGGATTTTTGTTGGATTGGAGATCTTGCTTTATTTGTTTCTGACATTTCGATTTGTTGCTGTCTGTGGGTGGTTGGTCTTGTGTTGGCATGTGCTTGTTGGGCTTTGTTGCTTCTTTGTGGAGTGGTGCTCTACTATCGTGTCAGTTTGTATTTTGCTGTTTTAGCTTGGTTTTATTGGTTTTGTTAGTGTCGGTTGCCGTTTGGCATTCCGCTTGTTTGTTGTAATTTTTATTCGTGTTAATGAGAAAAAATTTCCCTTAAAAAAAATATTAGTTTAGACACTTGAAAAATGATTTTATAATTTCAAAATACATATATATGTCAACGTGTATAATTTGGTATGTCGACATATAACTGGTACAAATTTAAATTTTCAAAAGAAGTGTCTTTTCATTGTTTGAAACGTTTCAGAACTTTTTGAACCATTGGAACTCAATATAAAGGGGTCATTTTCTAATTTTTAACTATATTTTCTTCTCCATCTTCATCCTTACTCCTACCACCATTATTCTGACTTAATTTCTTTATTTCTACACTAATACTCTTCCGATTTCAATACAAATTATATCATTCTTCTTCTCTACTCAATCTCTATCAAATACTCTCTATTTGGAAGTGTTATACAAGTGTTCTAGGGTTGTTTGTAATTGTTAAAGAAATGGTGTGTTCCTTATAGCCTGTAAATCAAGGAAAAGGATTGGTGTGAACCTTGTAGTCATGAAATCAGGGGTGGTGAACCGGCGTGAACCTTGTAGCCGTGAAATCAAGGGTGGTGAATTGGTGTTAAACTTGTATTTGGGAAATCAAGGGTGTCGTAAGATTGATACTAGTATTAATAAAATTCTGTGCAATCCAGCGTTGCTTAGGACTGGATGTAGGAGTAATATGAACTAGTATAAAATCCGGTGTGCTATTTCCTTTTCTACGTTTTACGTATGTTAATTTTTGCACCTGTAATTGTTATTGTTGTGATACTAATTCTGTGTTTCATGCTGTTGTTTGAATAATTGTTAATTGTTTAAGTTTCCCATAATCTCCCTAAAACACTATTCACCCCCCCCCCCTTTAGTGTTAGTTTTTCCTTAAGAACCTTGATTCTCATACTTACCAGGAATGAGGCGTATGATGTTTTTTATATCACCTGATTATAAGATATGCAAGTTATTCTAAAAGACCGGGTTTAGACCATTCTGAATAATGGATACGACGATTAAAATTCGAAGATTTGAAGATGGCAGTTGAAGACTGGAGATCTACACATCGTTTGGAATATTGTTGATGTCTCTCTTGGGAGGTACAACCATGATGAGGCTATAAATGGTGGTCATCCAGACGTACCTGGAGATCGACCGGATATGCGAGGGCCTCTCCACTGTACTGGAAATATGGGATGAGGAATAAGATGCCTCCAGTTTCATTTAGACCCAGAACGGACTTGTAAAAGGAATGTATGTATAACATTTTTTTTATGTTGTATAAATTGAACTCTACTAAATATATATCTGTTTGGTGGTAGAGAATTTATTCTCTTTTCTTAACACCCTTCTCTGAGTTGTACGATCTTAGAGGTTGTATATCGGTAGACATCAATTGTATGGTATGAACTGACAATGTGGCATGCTAAGGTGTATGGATCAACACTTTTGTTGAAAAGCAGAGCTTTGTGGTTGATGATTAAAGCATAGCTTTTTTATAGCACAGCTTTGTGTAGTGTTAATTCGCGAGCTTCACACCACAGTATGAATCAAAAAGGGGACGAAGAACAGTAGAGAAAGGGACATACGTTGCCTTCTACATACGAGTGATGTCATTGTATGGAGCCCAGACATTTTACTTATGTGGATGATGGAAAGTGAGTTACCTCGGATTTGGCCGTAAAAAGGCCTTTAATAGTCAACATACTTACCACTATTGTGGTCCAATAGGATCATGGAATGTTTTGTTTATGATATAACTAATTAGTGATGGCTAACTGGCTCTGCATGATCCTATACGCACATGCATGTGAGTCCTGGACATTTTGCTGGAGGTGCTTTGAATTAGGTTAGGAAGTTTTCTTGCCTTGTTTCATAGATTGAAACCTAATTTCCAATACGCGATTTCACGGTTTTAGCCGTAAACTTCTATGGCGACAAAATATATGGTACCTATGTCACCTAGGATTGATACATTTATATTCGAAATTGATTTCTGCACTGTGCACTAACAATAATAAAAGATAAATTTCGCGTATCAAGCATATTTGGCCATTATAAGTAAAACTCTATCCTCTGCTTTGTGTTGCATTGTGTGATGGGACCTTGAGTATTTAATAGCTTCATTTTTCTTTTTAGCATTGCATTGTTTATTTTATCGTATTCTCGGGTGAAAACCCAATTTGTGTTATACGGCGTGGTCCCTTGATTTACCCAACATTAAAATAAAGTTAATAACTGTTTTAGTTATCAGACCAGTCCTATGACTGACTCGAAGTTTATTGTTTTCCATGTAAACTCTGGGTGCCCATATTTTCCACACGGGCAGCAAGTAGTTTTGGATTTGCAGATGTTTCTTTTCATAGGATCCTGGATTACAGCTGGAGCAATACTCTGGACTGCTTTTTACTTGTGTATTTCTTTCAGCTATGGTAATTGATGTTTTCAGCTATCTTCTCAAAGCATTTCGTCTTCTTGTTCGGTTTAGGTCGGCCTGGAAGTTCGGGTCGCCACATTATTGTTATTAGAAATAAAGAGTACCAATTTCAAAAAAAAATACAATATTTGTTTATTTTGTGTAAATCTTAAATTTATACATATAAATGTGATATGGATTTGTAGGTCTTTGAGATATAGTATTCTTGTCTTGCCTATAATTCTGTAACATGTTTTGTGGTTATTGCAAACACCTTAATTTCGAAAATCAGTCCCCAAACATTGTTTGATTTATGAAGTTGTTATTCTGGATTTATCAAATTTGGGTGTAAATAAATATAGCGTGCAGTTTGCTGCTTTTTAATGATAAACCTATTTGTGTTTGATATTGTTTGGATTTCTATTTGATTATTGGAAATTTTCCATTTTTTCTCTTTTAAAATAGAAGGCATTATTTGAAAACTACAAGAGATATAAAAGAAATCATATAAGAAGATTTGTGCAAATTCATATACTTTGTATGTAGTACACATCGTCTATTTTAAATAAAATACTACCTCTTTCTTGTGATTTGAAATATTTCAATATTCCCTCTTTTAAATACTTTGGGAAAATTTAAAATTATTAAGGTAAATAACCTTTTTAAAGTGATTTTGAATCTCAACAAAATTAAATATAAAAAGCATGGCTAGTAGCTTGGAATAAAATATGAAATAATAATAATAAAACATAATTAATAGCTATGTAAATATCAAGCTATATATATATTATTACTTTATCCGTCCAAACTTGCATACTTGACACTATAAATATATTAATAAAATTATGTTATGTGTTTGAATGTTGAATGGTTTCCACTTGTTATGGGAATATGTATTGTTATAATTCTAATAATAAGTGGAAATGAATAATTGAAACAGTTATTTTATTAGTAATAAGTATAGAGTCAACTGCTATAATTTAAAGGTGATAAGTAAGTTAAAAGAGAATTTAAATTGTGAGCATGAATGTTGTGGGGAAATGAATGAATATGTAATAAATGCAATATGGTTTCAATTGAAATATGATAGGAATAAATATTGTGACTCCAAGTAGAGAAATTATTACATATATACTTATATAAAAATTAACAAAATTAAATAATGGTAGTAAAATTTTGGAAGTTACAATAATTAGAATTAAAATAATAAAAAGGACTTCTATGAATGACATTTAGTAGGATGTCTATTGCCTTAGGGAATAGGACCACCAAGTCATTAATGGCATGTGAGTGTTATAGTAATTAATTAAGTTAAATGGAGTTTAATGGGGATTTGGGCGTCTATTGTTGTAGTAAATGCTAAGTCCAATAAGGAAATAAATAATATCCTTATAAGTTATAGGAAATATCCTTATCTTAATCTTGTTTAATTCTAGGGACAATATCCTTAATTAATTAATAAGATTGGACTTAGTAGGCTAATGGTGCGAGGTTAGTTGCCTTATTCGATAGAAGTTTGCACTTTCCAATAGTCGGATATATGTTCAACTGATGTAAGATATCATTAACCATTGGAACCCACGACGATATAATTATTGTGTAACATGAATTATCATAAAGGTTTACTTCAAGTGTGAGGTATTATGTGGTTGTAGGGTCCACCTCCCTCCAAAACGAAGAAACCAAAAAGGAAATAATTCTTAGCGGGCCTACTTCGGGATCAAAGCTACTAAGTAGTGTGACCCATCTATAGGGTTTTAATTGATTAGACTCACCCTTCCCCATAAAGATAGAGTCCTTGGGTCCACACTTAATAGGTGTTAATTGATCAGGTAGCCCACCTCGCAACATATAAGAAGTATTAAAAGGCTACTTGGGTGCAAGATTTGTAATCTCCATGTTAGTACGCTTCCTCTAGGTAGTAAATGACTGAGTTAAAATTTGCCTTGGGATAAGGTATTACATGTCCATAGGTCTACCTATACCGTAGGAAGTACCAACCGACTAGGGAAATATCTAATAAGGTTAGCTAGATAGTAACAAAGGGCCCGTTGAGGGAAAGGTCATAAATGATGATTAGTCGTCCACCTAACCTTTAGGTAATAAGTGACTGCTTACTATCTCTCACCTTATGTGGGGTTTGCGAATATGCGTAAATAATGCAAGCCTTAAATTAGTAGGACTTTGTAGCTAGTGTCCCCTAATTTACATTAGTTATTAATAAACCACCTAGTAACGCTTAAGATATCAAAGAATCTGTCTTTATTGTACAATATTAGTGTAGCCATAAGTCGCAATGTAGACATGATTCACTTCCTTTATTAATAGGATACCAAATAATTGGAGAGTCCACCTCTTGGTGTTGTAATTTTCTGGGATGGTGGTTTAAAGGCTTCATACCTATGCTTGAAAGTTCTTTCTCAAAATTACAGTAACGTTATCGTTAGGAAATGCCACTTTGGGTATGTAGTTAATCTTCGTGCGTAATCTTTACAGAGTTTGGTTAGAATTACTACCCTTGCAAGACATATTATTCGACTTAAACTAAATGGGGTTGATTTGTGTATTGTAAACAATGTTATACATTTTCTACTCACTAAGACTTGTTGTTCTGAGCGCCTCCCCATATTAACTCTCAGTATTATATTTGGGAAGAAAGGCTTTCGCAAGTCTTCAAGTTTGGTTTTTTGTTCTTGTACTCTCATGCTTGGTATTGATGTGGCGATTTGCTTTTAAGGTAGTTTCTTTAGTTGATACTAGTTATTCTATCATATTTCGGTTGTGAGTTAGTTTTATTGTACTTTAATTTTGCTCATGCTCATTATTTTCATGTACCATATTTGTACTCTTCGTGGTTGGATGGGTTTTTGTTTCGATTTTTGTCGAAAGTTGGGCTCAGAAAAGTATAATGTGTTACATTTGTTATTAGAGCTTAGGTTTAAATGATTAGAGGAATTAATAAATTAGGAATTACTAAGCGAACATCCTCAAACTTCTTTTCTAATTTCTTTGCACCTGAATCTAAATAATTTGGACGATGTGATAATCATGAATCTATTTATAAGGATGGTTTAGAATGAATAGGGGTTAGAAATATTTTTCATTTGAGTTTCTATTTAAACCCGACTTACCCTATGGTGCATTTGGAGTTTTTCTTGAAGAGCATGAGGAAGACATACGGTAAATCATGTGGGTTTGAGCTTTATGACTGGTTGAAAAGCTAGCTACTAATGAGATAGTCTGATTTTAGGTTTTTGGTTTTGTTTGGGAGTTCAGTCAATGATATTTTCTTGGTTTTGGAGTCAAACGGGAAATCCATGTCGTATTAGTTTGGAAGCAAAATTAAGAAGTGAATTCGTCTGATACCTCATTTTGAAATCCGGATGTTATTTTGTTAGAACCTATTCCTTTGAGTTCTCGGTCTTATATTCGAGGGAAACTTTATTTTCAAAACTAGTTTGGAAAGGAAAAAGGGTTTCAAAAGTTTTAAATCATTTTTAAAAAAATTATTATATAAAATGCAAGATTTGGGTAATCGAGTAGTTATAAATCTATGCATGTTTCATATTGTTTGGGTTTTGTGTAATTTTTAGTAGAAGACCCTTATTCGTATAAAGAAGTAATTTTGAAATTCTAAGGAATAGGACAAAAATCAAAATTATTCCTTGTAGTTTTTAATATTTCTCTTTTTGGATTTTTTTTGGATAATTTATGGAAATTACGAAGATCAACATTTTATAGATTTAAAATCTTGACAATTCAGAACATGGAAAGGTTGTTCCAGTCCGTAACATGAACTTTAATATAAATTAATTAAAATAATACAAGACCCTAAGTTTATAAATAAAGTTTAACTTTGAAAAGATTTTACAAACTTTCTCTCGATTTGAGTAAGGATTTTTTTTCCATAAAAACATTCAATTTGTTTGTCAACTAAGTAAAGGGAAAATCCATTTTTTTTCTAGCTGAAATTTAATTTGGCAATTCGTTCGTTTGTTCAATGGTCGGAAGTGTTCGGAGGTCAATAAGTAGCATTATGGGAAATATTTTGTCGACTTAATAAATGGTGGATGCTGGTATGAGAATTCAGAAGGAGCTGAATAGGCGGTACATTTTTTTTTAATTTATACTATTCGAACTGGCTCGTTTGGGTCCAGGTTCAGACTGCGCCCCGAAAGAGGTAAGCGGTTGACTAGGCAGTCAACCGCTCTCCTACGTCCAGGTCAACCGCTCTCCCAATCGGTCTCAACCCGGGAAGTGATATTTAACATTTCCTACGCCAAGAGCTTTTTTAACAACCCGTAATTTAGGGGCCAATTTAAAATTTTTATTTCAGAAATTTTAATGGATTTTTAATGTTTAAAATGATTTATTTTAAATAATAACAATTAAAAATTTATTTTTATTTGAGACGACCCCAAACCCCGTACTGACGGTGGCAAGGGTAATCTTTGGAATATAACACATAAACAGATAACAGCAGGACAGAATTAAATAAATACACTAGATAATGCATAATAGATTATACTGGATAAATGTAATCATCAGAGTTACACAGTATACATGATCATACTTAGTACAAATACAGTTCAGCTATACATAAATGTCTACAAGGGAAACAAAACATAATGTATAATACGAGCTGAACAACATAAAAAGATATAAATGATAGAATCCATCTTCAGATCCAGCTATCCAGAAAGAGCCAGCTAAACCTGAATACCTCGCAAACCCATTGATCTCCACGTACGTCTGGACGATCACCACTCATTATCCAAATTTCGGGATGCCTCCCAATCAGGACATCAGTTACCATCCAAACGAGGTGAAGATTTCCGGTCTTCAACCACCGTCTTCATCTTCGATTTCTTATCGTCGATTCAGTTATTCAGAATGGGATAAACCCAGTCTTTCTGAGAAACTCGCGTATATAATAAACACGTGCTACACAAACACTACATACGCATCATTTCAATTCATTAGCCACTAACCGCCAATCCGTAAGAGAACAATTTCCAAAATATTAACCCCGAAGGCCGAAACCAACATCAGATCAAAATCCAGGAAACCATTCGACTTAGCCAACCTTCAGTTAGTTTCTAAATTTCACATCCATTTTGTTTATAATATTTTATAATGATTTATCGCTATTTTTATTTATTTTAAAATAGCCAATTTATTCAAAACGACGTTTCGGGCCATAGGTCGTGGCGCTGTTTTTCTTCAGATTTGATTTACACATATCTGAAAATCAAACCATTGGATCTTCAGAAAATTTATATCATTAGAAAGATCTTTTCAAAACGAATCCAACGGTTCCAGTTTTGGGAAAATCCGACGGTCGGATCTCCCTGTATAATCGTTTGAAGTTTCGATTACAAAACACGAACTGCAGCATCGTTATTCGATTAAATATAATATAATATATATATATATATATATAATCGATTCTGGCGTTGTTTTTCTTGAGAGTTGAATTAAACATTCCAGACAATCCAACAGTTGGATCTTTATAAAGTTGGTGTCATTGGAAAGGTATTTCCAAAGCAAACCCAACGGTTTCGGTTTCGGGAAAATCCGATGGTCGGATCTCCCGCACTAATCGTTTGAAATCCCGGTTTCAAAACACGAACTACAGCTTCGTTATTCGATGTATTTCAATTCTATATATATATATATATATATATATATCGATTCTTTGATTTCAAAGCTATATTCTTTTCATACATTTAGTAAAAATGATATTTTTATTCAACATACATTCACTTCGACAATTCACTATTTTAACAATTCATGTTTATAGTAAAAACGTGATTTTTATTGTAAAACGATTTATTTCAAAACACGACTATTTTTTATAGTTAATATAGGTGATAAAAATAGGATTTTTATTATAAAACAATTTATTTCAAAACCAGATTATTTTATATAGTTCATATTGATGATAAAAATAGGATTTTTATTATAAAACAATTTCTTTCAAAATATGAATACCATTCAACACATGAATTTCAATTCAACAAATGAATTTCGATTCAACATATGAAGGTTTTCTATAGTTTATATATAGATAAAAAGGTAATTTTTATATTAAAAACACGAATAAAATTCAACACATGAATTTCAATTCAACGAATGAATATTGATTCAACACATGAAGGTTTTGTATAGTTTGTATATGTAGAGTAAAAATGTGATTTTTACTGTTAAAACAATTTATTCGAAACACGAATACCATTCAACACATGAATTTGAATTGAACGAATGAATATCGATTCAACACATGAAGGTTTTCTATAGTTTGTATATATAGAGTAAAAATGTGATTTTTTTTGTTAAAAAAATTTATTTAAAACATGAATACCATTCAACACATGAATTTCAATTCAACGAATGAATATCGATTCAACACATGAAGGTTTTCTATAGTTTGTATATATAGAGTAAAAATGTTATTTTATTGTTAAAACAATTTATTTATAACACGAATGCCATTCAACACATGAATATGATTCAACGAATGAATTTCTATTCAACACATGAAGGTTTTCTATTCAACAGACGAATATAGTTTCAACACAGGAAAATAATTCTAACACATGAATATTATTCAAAATTTCGGCAGCATAACGACAGGGTAGTTAAAACCGGGACCGTCCATAGTACGGCTCCTCGCTCTACCTTAAAGCCTCGCAGCTTTTGACAATGGGGATTCATCCATCTAGTTCGCACGCAGGCGGCATGTATATTTTTTTCATTTCCACAAACTAATCCTATGTTGTTTCAACCAAATATTTCTCAACCACAAACGGGTATTTTTTAACCACAATCAGTCAATTTCAATCAACCATTCGCTATCAATAATTTTCACACCAATCACAACCAATAAATATCGTCCATGGTTTGTGGACGAGGGGCGTGTGTGTATATATATATATATATATATATATAGCATTTCACTTCGATTTCAACACATATATAATTTTTACAACGCATATATAACTTATACATCGAACGTACAACTTATACAACGCTTATACAAGAGGTGTACAACGCTTATATAACTCGTACATCGACTATATAATTTATACATCTTCGTTTTCCATATCGTTTATAATTTAGAAATCTCACATTGGGTACCACTCCACCAAAAATAGCAGAAGGCTCAGAAAAATATGCGGTCTCTTCTAGAATGTAGAAGACGTCCACGCGAGTCCACTGTCTCTTGTTTCACTGAATTTCGTCAAGAAACGAAAAAGATATGATTTTTAGAAGTTCGCTACGCTTTTAAATGTTAAAATCAGTTTAAAATTATCATAGCCGTACCTTCACAGTTTGGTTCGAAACTAGGTTTTCGATTTTCGCGAAATCCGTGTAGCTATATGACGATCGGCCTTCGCAGCGTCGAAGGGCTAGGAGAGGCGCAGGTATCGGTGGTGGAGGGGGTCAACTCGGTCAGGCCAGGAAGCGGCAGCGGCTCCCTGAACTCGACGACTTCACAGCACCCGATCTCGACAACCACGCCACGAAAAATTGCAATCCTTGTCTTGATTTGAAGTTCTTGTGTTGCTCTTCAAAATGCATCCAACCGCTCATGATTTAATTGAGAATTGAAAGAGAAATCGAAGAGAGAAGGAAGGAAGAGGGTTCCACCTTTAATCTATTGTCGGGGAGAGAGAAAAGGAATTTTCTGATCAATCATATTTTTTTATTAATTTATATATTTTTAAATTTCTAAAATACCCCTTGTCTCACACGAACACCAATTCAAACCCAACGACTGTCGTCCCTAGTGTTTTACCCCCATTCCGAACACAATGGCATATGTTTCGTAGGCCCATTCGACTATTTCAGTCAGTTTTCGTTCAATTTAAAATATATAACATTCATTATTCGATTTGAACGTACATTTCAATTTTCCAGGGCCACAAACTGATTAGAAAAATTCAAGAAAAATATATCTAGCTATGTTTTGACGATACGGTCCCAACAAAACTAGTTTCGTCAAATTCTGAGACTGTTTATAAAATGGCGCTTTTCTGGTCGATCCAATTTAACTTTAATTGACCAAAACACATTTTCCTTTGCCACGCTCACATACTAGCTTCAAAAATCATGAAATTTGAAAACTAGCAATAACATCACATCCTAGATCCAACAAAAGTGGTTTCGTCGAATTCCGAGGTCGTTTGCAAAATGGCCAATTTCACGGGCTATATAAATTCCATAGCGACCTTTCTGAAAATTCATTTGGCCATAACTTTTGCTTTCCGCTATGAAACTTCGATTTTTCAGATTCGTTAGAAAGGTATTCTCTAACAGATTTAAATATTTTTGGTTTCACTCAAATCCGTTTTGTTTTGCACCCGATACAGTTAGTCAAAGTTTGAATTCAAATTTTGAAACTACCACGCCATTTCAGGCCTTGTTTATAATTAGAATTAATTATATTCCTTTTCAATTGTCGATTCAAACTCAGTTTTCATCTTTATTATTGAAAATATTTATTTTAAATATTTAAAATCCATTATTTTAGCCAATTTAAAAAATTTAAATTGGTTCAGATTTTCCGGGTCGTTACAATCTCCCCCACTTAAAACTTTTCGTCCCCAAAAAGGAACAAAGTCCAAAGTGGTTTGATTAATCAACTCTGCGTTCAATATGGCTTCCATTCTCCAACTTTTCAGTTTCTGAGAATTTTAAAATTCTTCAAAAATTTGGCTAATACCCAGAATTTTCGAAAAAATTCGCCATAACCACCTTTGTACGGGGAGAGGTTTGGAAATTTATTTGGCCGAATTAGGTACCTAATAAATCCTAATAAGCATACACATATTTATAGTGATATATTCTAGTGTTTACAGGGGAGCGTGTATAGATAATAACTCCAGAGAATAAATTCTCGTCACCCTGTCAAAGCCTGAGGGAGTGTGTATTTTAATTGCTCCAGAGGATAAATCCTCGTCACCTCGTCCCGTGTGGGAAATAAATAATCCATGTGTCGTATCTAATGACTAGAGAGACGTGATTATTGTCAACTCCAGACCCGTAAGGGTTTTTTATTAATCTGGCAATTTATCGTTACATTTTTATATGGTCATATCAGTCATCAGTTCAACCTGTAAAATATAGTCATCGCCATACAAGCCTCTCGCTTGTATGGTAAATCTTCCACCTCGTCACACAAGCTCCAAATGCTTATGTGGTATATAATGAAGTATGCCTATCTTCAGAAGTATGCCATGCAGTGTAGTTCAAAATTAATTGTTACTATCATATGGCGATGTTTATTATTCCACACAGAACAACTAGCACTCCGCATCCAATGGCATTCACAGGAGTTAATATAATAATATTTTGCATCCAACTCATTAAGGTTTACCTATTTGTCGGGCACGCAAATAAATTCTTTACTCAACAGCAATCCAATTACCTGTTCAAACATATATAATGCACAAGTATATATTTCTATCTATTTTCTAATCAGTTTAATGTGTGATTTAAATGAATAAATTCTACCATTATTCTATTATTGATTAAATTAACTATTGTTTCAATAATTTTAATTAATCAAATCTACTATCACACAACCCAAACAGCAATCAATTTGTTTTTAACTTTTCAAAAATGTCCTAATCAATTCATATACTTCTTTTTAAATCAAGCAGACTATAGAATTAAAAGCGCACATCCATGGAAAGAAAATAACAACAAAGTAGAGAACTAATTGGTAATGCAAAGTACGGTAAATGTACCTTGCACCGGAGTCAATCGGAGATATCTACTCGACACTTAGGATAGGCTTTCTGAATGCCCTCCTCAATTTCCCAAGTACAATCTCACGGTTCCCCACTCCATTGCACTTTGACTAAGTGAACCTTCTTGTTCCTCAGCTCTTTGGTTTCTTTGCCAATGATCTTTAGCGGCTCTCTTCTCACAGCCAATTCTGGAGTAATTTCAATATCCTATTGAGCTGCTTCTTCCACGATCAAGTCTGGATCATGAACGTGCTTTCGAAGTTGAGATATGTGGAATACATCATGAACTCCAGGCAACCAATCAGGTAATTTAACCCTATAAGCGAGAGTCTCGGTCCGTTCAAGAATAGGAAACGGACTAATGAATTTGGGCGCCAACTTCCCAGTTTTACAGAACCGGATAGCTCCTCTCATCGGCGATACTTTCAAATATACATAGTCGCCAACAACAAATGATATATCTCTTCTTCTCCTATCGGCATAACTCTTTTGTCTGCTTTGAGCAGCGAGTAATCGTTTCTTAACGAAATCGACTTTGTCGGCAGCTTCTCGGATCATATCAGATCCCAATACAAGTCTATTACCGGGTTCGACCCAACAAGCAGGAGATCGGCACGGTCTACCATATAATGCTTCGAATGGAGACATTGTCAGGCTCGCCTAGTAGTTGTTATTATATGAGAATTCAGCCAAATCCGGATGGTCTTCCCATGATCCACCGAAATCTAGAACAAAAGCCCGCAATAGATCTTCTAGTATACGATTCACCCTCTCAGTCTGACCGTCTGTCTGAGGATGATAAGCGGTGCTCAAGTTCGGCTTCGTTCCTAGCTCGACTTGAAATGCCTCCCAGAATTTGCTAGTAAATATTTGATCTCTATCACTGACTATACTGAGCGGCACTCCATGTAGCCTAACAATTTCCTTGAAATATATCTGCGCCAGACTCTGAGCAGTCCTGTTCGATCTGACAAGTATGAAATGGGCGGTCTTCATGAAGCGATCTACGATCACCCAAATACTATCATTTCCTTTTCTGGTTTTGGGCGAACCATCTATGAAGTCCATGGAAATATGTTTCCACTTCCAGCCTAGAACGTCCAGCGGTTGCAACAATCCAGCAAGTTTCTGTTGGTCGCTTTTGACTAGCTGGCAAGTAGGGCATCGGCTAACATATAAAGAAATGTCCCTCTTCATCGACTTCCACCAGAAAGTGCATTTGATGTCATTATACATTTTGCTTAATCCCGGATGGATACTAAGTTTTGACTTGTGGCACTCATCTAGTACTTCCTTTCGGAGCTCAGAAATGTTAGGGACACAGATTCGACCTTTTAGCCTTAGAATCCCATCATTATCAACTTGAAAACTCAAGGGCTCGCTTTTCTGAATTACATCTCTGATCTTCTGAATGAAGTGATCATCCTCCTGAAGAGCAGATATTTTATCTATCAATGAAGTCGTGATAATAAAACTGGCGATCATTTCATTCTTTTGGCTAAACGCATCGGCCACAACATTGGCTTTCCCGGGAGTGTATAGAATCTCAAAGTCATATGCTGCAATAAACTCCAGCCAACATTGCTGCCTCAGATTCAAGTCTTTCTGGGTGAACAGATACTTTAACGACTAATGTCTATATACGGTTCGAATTTCTCACCCAGAAGATAGTGTCTCCAGATTTTCAAAGAGAATACGATAGCCAACAACTCAAGATCATGAGTTACGAAGTTTTTCTCATGCGGCTTCAGCTGACGGCTAGCATAAGCAATCACTTGACCCCTTTGCATTAACACTGCGCCAAGGCCCTCTCTAGAGGCATCTGTCCAGACTTTTAAATCCTGATTGTCGTCAATAATGGTTAACACTAGAGCAGTTGTTAATCTTAACTTTAGCTCTTCAAAAGCCTCCTCACATTCTGGAGTCCATTTGAAATTTGAGTGCTTCTTTGTAAGCTTCGTTAAGTGACCAGATATCTTCAAAAAGATTTTAACGAACTTCTGGCAATAACTAGCCAATCCAAGAAAACTGCTAACCTCTGTAGGAGTACTAGGCTGTTTCCAATTTTGAATAGCCGTGATTTTACTTGGATCCACAGCAATTCCTTCTTTAGATACGACGTGGCCTAGAAACTTCACTTCATATTGCCAGAATATACATTTGGATAGTTTGGCTTTTAATACATTCCTTCTGAGGATTTCCAGAACCTGTTCCAAATGTTTTTCATGTTCGGCCTTTGATTTAGAGAAGATTAGAATATCGTTAATAAAAACCAGAACAAATTTATTCAGAACCCCTCCGAACACTCTATTCATCAGATCGACGAAGCAAGCTGGAGCGTTACATAAGACGAACGACATTACTAACCACTCGTAGAATAAGCCTGGACCTCTTAATGCTGTCATTGGAACACACTCTTCGGAAATTCGAAGCTGATGGAAGCCTGTAGCTAGGTCCATCCTTGAAAATACTTGTGCTCCATTCAGACGATCCAATAAATCATCGATTCGCCGCAATGGATATTTGTTCTTTATCGTCTGCTTGTTCAAATCGCGATAATCCACACATAGTCGCAGAGTACCGTCTGATTTTGGGACAAACACCACTGCTGCTCCCCAATTAGAGAAACTAGGCCTGATCAGACCCTTCCATACTAGCTGGCGTGTTTGATTGTCAAGTTCTTCTTTCTCTTTCAAGGACATTCTTCGAATAGCGTGAACTACCGACCTTGCATTCAAAATCAAAGCGATCTTGAAATCAATTTCCCTCTGCGGAGGTAAGCGAACAACTTCTTCGAACACAACCGCATAACTCTTTACGACTGTAATATCTTTGATGAGGTCGGGAATATTCTCTATGACTTCGGGGATATTTTCTATTTGAGCAGGAGAAACATCTAAAGCTTCACAGAAATCTTTTCTATTTGAATTCTGGCCTTCACAGGGAATGGTTATATAATTCCCTAATTGAGCCTTTGCTTTAACAACTCTCTCCGCACACTTAACTTCAGCTTCATATTTTGTCAACCAGTCTAACCCCAAGATAAGATCGAATTCAGTAAATCTCATGACGATGGAGATTATAGGGAACTTATAACAGGAAAAAGAGACAGGCATTGCACAAATCTAGCTATGATCGAGAGACCCCCTGACCAGATTTTGGACAGTGATGGGTTCTTTAAGCTTCCTTAATTTCATATCCAACTTCTTAACTGCATTCATGGCAATAAAGCTTCGTGACCCGCCCATGTCAAATAGTACTTTAACTAGAATATTTCTGACATTAAGCGTGCCTTCTAAAACATCAGACCTTCCCTGACTATCTGAGGGTGCTGAGATTTCTGCTACTTCATTTACTTGAACTTTTTGGTCTTTTTCAACAGCCATTAATCTCTCTTTATATGACCAGTCTTACGACAGAGATTGCACTCTCGGGTCACTTGAAACTTATTCTTGGATTTAGATTCATCCTTTTTTTTTGTTTCTTTAGATATCGGCAACTTATCGAGAGATGTCCCTGCCTATCGCAGTTAGAACATACAGTTGTCGTTACTGGCCCCTTCTCAGATTTAGCCCTTTTCCACTTGGCATTGGGCTTCTTACTGACCTCAGACATCGTACTGGCCTCAGGACGATCAGCTTCAGACTCAATTTTATTACTAGAGATGACTTCCTCTTCGTACTGTAACATACCTTTCTTGTCTAGATATTCGTACTGGTAAGCCATTTATATCATTTCAGAAAAGGGGAGCTTCACATGCCTCATTACACTGTTCTGATATTTTCTTTGAAGCCTGTTGATAAGATCGAATTCAGTAAAGCTCATGATGATGGAGATTATAGGGAACTTATAACAGGAAAAAGAGACAGGCATTGCACAAATCTAGCTATGATCGAGAGACCGCCCAACCAGATTTTGGACAGTGATGGGTTCTTTAAGCTTCCTCAATTTCAAATCCAACTTCTTAACTGCATTCATGGCAATAAAGCTTCGTGACCCGCCTGTGTCAAATAGTACTTTAACTAGAATGTTTCTGACATTAAGCGTGCCTTCTAAAACAACAGACCTTCCCTGACTATCTGAGGGTGCTGAGGTTTCTGCTACTTCATTTACTTAAACTTTTTGGTCTTTTTCAACAGCCAGCAGTCTCTCTTTATATGACCAGTCTTCCAACAAAGATTGCACTCTCGGGTCACTTGAAACTTATTCTTGGATTTAGATTCATCCTTTTTTTGTTTCTTTAGATATCGGCAACTTATCGAGAGATGTCCCTGCCTATCGCAGTTAGAGCATACATTTGTCATTACTGGCCCCTTCTCAGATTTAGCCCTTTTCCACTTGGCATTGGGCTTCTTACTGACCTCAGACATCGTACTGGCCTGAGGACGATCAGCTTCAGACTCAATTTTATTACTAGAGATGACTTCCTCTTCGTACTGTAACATACCTTTCTTGTCTAGATCTTCGTACTGGTAAGCCATTTATATCATTTCAGAAAAGGGGAGCTTCACATGCCTCATTACAATGTTCTGATATTTTCTTTGAAGCCTGTTTAGATATCGGCAACTTATCGAGAGATGTCCCTGCCTATCGCAGTTAGAGCATACAGTTGTCGTTACTGGCCCCTTCTCAGATTTAGCCCTTTTCCACTTGGCATTGGGCTTCTTACTGACCTCAGACATCGTACTGGCCTCAGGACGATCAGTTTCAGACTCAATTTTATTACTAGAGATGACTTCCTCTTCGTACTGTAACATACCTTTCTTGTCTAGATCTTCGTACTGGTAAGCCATTTATATCATTTCAGAAAAGGGGAGCTTCACATGCCTCATTACACTGTTCTGATATTTTCTTTGAAGCCCGTTGATAAATCTCAAATTCTTCCTCTTCGTATTTTGAATTAGATGAGGGGCAAATTGAGAAATTTCATTGAATTTATTATGATATTCTGGAATGGTCATATCTCCTTGTATTAGATAAGAAAATTCTTCACATAGCCGCTCAATTGCTTCAGGAGGGGTAAATCTTTCCAGGAAAATCACTTTGAATCTATCCCATGTGATATCACCTTCTGGATTATCCTTAATAACTGAATCCCACCAGAACAAAGCTTCGCCTTTGAGTGCCCAGGAGGCCAGTAATCTTTTCTGGTCATCCCTCAGCTTTAATCCTTCGAAGATTTTCTCAGCCGAACGAATCCAAGCTTGTGTTCTCATAATAGATTCTTCTCCCGAGAACGGTTTTCCACCCAGATTTCTATATTTCATAAATATGGCTTCAATATCCAGGTAAGTATTACTTCTTCTGTTTCTGGCACTCATTTTCTAGTACTTCTGCAATAGCAGATCAAGTGTCAGGTCACAGAAAAGATATTTTAAAGCATAGAAACATATACTTGAATCTAAATGTATCTATCGAGGTGTTATTTCATTCTGCTACTCATACTAGGATATTACTGATCCTATCTGTAATGAGTTACTCGTCCTAGAACACAACTGTTTCTATTGTTGACGAGTTCGTTAATATGTTATATTCCAGAACTAAGCTTAACCAAAGCTCTGATACCAAATGAGACGACCCAAACCCCGTACTGACGGTGGCAAGGGTAATCTTTGGAATATAACACATAAACAAATAACAACAGGACATGATTAAATAAATACACCAGATAATGCACAATAGAATATACTGGATAAATGTAATCATCAGAGTTACACAGTATACAGGATCATACTTAATACAAATACAGTTCAGCTATACATAAATGTCTACGGCGGAAACAAAACATAATGTACAATAGGAGCTGAACAACATAAAAAGAGATAAATGATAGAATCCATCTTCAGCTCTAGCTATCCAGAAAGAGCCAGCTAAACCTGAATACACGGCTGCTCATGTAGAAAAAGGGGCACCCGAGTTTGAAGGTGAAACAAACTACAAGTCAGTCATGGGACTAGTATGAGAAATCTACTCAACACATTTAAAATATGGCTAATCACAGGACCACGCCACTTTCGTGGAATGTGTTTACTCCATCTGATTGCCAGTGCTTCAAAACTAATAATTCTTTTAAACATCACAATGCTTTTTATCAAAATGAAGCCATTATAAGACTCAGTTCCCATCACACAATGCAACACAAACCGGAGGATATAGTTTTACCTTATAATGGCCAAAATATTCTTGATACGAATTAAACAAAAGCATTTGATATTATTACTAGTGTTTACATGTTTCAAAAACAATTTCAAATCATACCTATCAATCATAGATGGCATTAATGCCCCATACCACTTTGTCGCCATATATAGGTATACAATCAAAACCGCACAGTCACATATTTGGAAATGGGATTTCCGTCATGAACCAAGGCAAAGGATAGTCCTTACCAAATTCGAGACTCTCTAGCCCGAGCCTCAGGCAAGCTCTCAGGCAAGACTTGGAGCGACAGGGCTGGTCCACCGATGTGGATTATTATGCCTGAACAATACGTTTCCCCGCCCTTTGGGGCGTAAATGTGCAAACGAATGACTCCATCGGTCCCGGATCGACCGTTATATATCCGAGGCGCCTCGCAACAGCAACAACCACATAAGTCAATCTCTTCAAGGCGTGTAAAACCACTGACGCCACTTCTAGCTAGAAAGAAACGCATGTCCTCCCTGAGGACCTCTCCCATTTCTGGTTCATACCGGGGTGTGAGGTTCGCGAAATCACGTTAATCACAAAGCTACGCCACATAGGCGGGGCTTTGATCATCACCACAAGACTTTGCTTTTCAACAGAAGCCCTGATCACTTCATCTTATCATGCCACACAGTCAAATCACGCAATGTAACTGATAGCTATCAATCACACAGAATAAATTCCAATGTCAGACACACCATCCATTTACAAGTCCGTTCTGGGTCTGAATGAAACCGGAGACACTATATACCTCGCAAACCCATCGATCTCCACGTGCATCTGGACGGTCACCACTCATTTTCCATATTTCGGGATGCCTCCCAATCAGGACATCAGTTACCGTCCAAATGAGGTGAAGATTTCCGGTCTTCAACCACCGTCTTCATCTTCGATTTCTTATCGTCGATTCAGTTATTCAGAATGGAATAAACCCGGTCTTTCTAAGCAACTCGCGTATATAATAAACATGTGCTACACAAACATTACATACGCAGCATTTTAATTCATTAGCCACTAACCGCCAATCAGTAAGAGAACGATTTCCCGAAGGCCGAAACCGACATCAGATCAAAATCCAGGAAACCATTCGACTTAGCTAACCTTCAGTTAGTTTCTAAATTTCACATATCGTTTATAATATTTTATAATGATTTATCGCTATTTTTATTTATTTTAAAATAGCCAATTAATTCAAAACGATGTTTCAGGCCATAACGCGGCCGTGGCGCTGTTTTTCTTCAGATTTGATTTACACATATCTGAAAATCTAACCATTGGATCTTCACAAAATTTATATCATTAGAAAGATCTTTTCAAAACGAATCCAACGGTTCCAGTTTCAGCAAAATCCGACGGTCGGATTTCCCGGTATAATCGTTTGAAGTTTCGATTTCAAAATACGAACTGCAAAGTAAATATAATATATATATATATATATATATATAATCGATTCTGGCGCTGTTTTTCTTCAGATTTGAATTAAACATTCCAAACAATCCAACCGTTGGATCTTTACAAAGTTGGTGTCGTTGGAAAGGTATTTCCAAAGCGAACCCAAATGTTTCGGTTTCGGGAAAATCCGATGGTCGGATCTCCCGCACTAATCGTTTGAAATCACTGTTTCAAAACACGAACTGCAGCTTCGTTATTCGATATATTTCAATTCTAATTATATATATATATTGATTCTTTGATTTCAAAGCTATATTCTTTTCATACATTTGATAAAAATGATATTTTTATCCAACATACATTCACTTCGACACTTCACTATTTTTAACAATTCATGTATATAGTAAAAACGTGATTTTTATTGTAAAACGATTTATTTCAAAACACGACTATTTTATATAGTTAATATAGGTGATAAAAATAGGATTTTTATTATAAAACAATTTATTTCAAAACCAGATTATTTTATATAGTTCATATTGATGATAAAAATAGGATTTTTATTATAAAACAATTTCTTTCAAAATATGAATACCATTCAACACATGAATTTCAATTCAACGAATGAATTTCGATTCAACACATGAAGGTTTTCTATAGTTTATATATATAGATAAAAAGGTGATTTTTATATTTAAAACACAAATACCATTCAACACATGAATTTCAATTCAACGAATGAATATCGATTCAACACATGAAGGTTTTCTATAGTTTGTATATATAGAGTAAAAATGTGATTTTTACTGTTAAAACAATTTATTCAAAACACAAATACCATTCAACACATGAATTTCAATTCAACGAATGAATATCGATTCAACACATGAAGGTTTTCTATAGTTTGTATATATAGAGTAAAAATGTGATTTTTGTTGTTAAAACAATTTATTTAAAACATGAATACCATTCAACACATGAATTTCAATTCAACGAATGAATATCGATTCAACACATGAAGGTTTTCTATAGTTTGTATATATAGAGTAAAAATGTTATTTTATTGTTAAAACAATTTATTTAAAACACGAATGCCATTCAACACATGAATATGATTCAATGAATGAATTTTTATTCAACACATGAAGGTTTTCTATTCAACAGACGAATATAGTTTCAACACAGGAAAATAATTCTAACACATGAATATTATTCAAAATTTCGGCAGCATAACGGTAGGGTAGTTAATCCGGGACCGTCCCCAGTACGGCTCCTCGCTCTACCTTAAAGCCTCGCAGCTTTTGACAATGGGGATTCATGCATCTAGTTCACACGCAGGCGGCATGTATATTTTTTTCATTTCCACAAACTAATCCTATGTGGTTTCAACCAAATATTTCTTAACCACAAACGGGTATTTTTCAACCACAATCAATCAATTTCGATCAACCATTCACTATCAATCAATTTTCACACCAATCACAACCAATAAATATCGTCCATGGTTTGTGGACGAGGGGCGTGTATATATATATATATATATATATAGCATTTCACTTCTATTTCAACACATATATAATTTTTACAACGCATATATAACTTATACGTCGAACGTACAACTTATACAATGCTTATACAAGAGGTGTAAAATGCTTATATAACTCATACATCGACTATATAATTTATACATCATCGTTTTCCATATCGTTTATAATTTAGAAATCTCACATTGGGTTCCACTCCACCAAAAATAGCAGAAGGCTCAGAAAAATATGCGGTCTCTTCCAAAATGTAGAAGATGTCCACTCGAGTCCACTTTCTCTTGTTTCATTGAATTTCGTCAAGAAACGAAAAGATATGATTTTTAGAAGTTCGCTACGCTTTTAAATGTTAAACTCAATTTAAAATTATCATAGCCGTACCTTCACAGTTTGGTTCGAAACTAGGTTTTCAATTTTCGCGAAATCCGTGTTGCTATATGACGGTCGACCTTCGCAACGTCGAAGGGATAGGAGAGGCGCAGGGATCGGTGGCAGAGGGGGTCAACTCGGTCAGGTCAGGAAGCGGCGGCGGCTCCCTGAAGTTGACGACTTGACAACACTCGATCTCGACAACCACGCGACGAAAAATTGCAAACCTTTTTTTGATTTGAAGCTCTTGTGTTGCTCTTCAAAATGGATCCAACCCCTCGTGATTTAATTGAGAATTGAAAGAGAAACCGAAGAGAGATGGAAGGAAGAGGGTTTCGCCTTTAATCGACCGTCGGGGAGAGAGAAAAGGAATTTTCTGACCAGTGAGATTTTTTTATTAATTTATATATTTTTAAATTTCTAAAATACCCCTTGTCACACATGAACACCAATTCAAACCCAATGACTATCGTCCCTAGCGTTTTACCCCTATTCTGATCACTATAGGATATGTTTCATTGGCACATTCCACTATTTCAATCAGTTTTCGTTCAATTTAAAATATATAACATTCAATATTCGATTTGAACGTACATTTCAATTTTCTAGGGCCACAAACTGATTCGAAAAATTCCAGAAAAATAAATCTAGCTATGTTTTGATGATACGGTCCCAACAAAACTAGTTTCGTCGAATTCTGAGACTGTTACAAATGGCACTTTTTTGGTCGATCCAATTTAACTGTAATTGACCAAAACATATTTTCCTTTGCCACGCTCACATACTAGCTTCAAAAATTATGAAATTTATAACCTAGCAATAACTTCACATCCTGGATCCAACAAAAGTCGTTTCGTCGAATTCCGAGGTCGTTTGCAAAATGGCCAATTTCACCGGCTATATAAATTCCATAGCGACCTTTCTGAAAATTCATTTGGCTATAACTTTTGCTTTACGCTATGAAACTTCGATTTTTCAGATTCGTTAGAAAGGTATTCACTAACAGATTTAAATATTTTTGGTTTCTCTCAAACCCATTTTGTTTTGCACCCGGTACAGTTAGTCAAAGTTTGAATTCAAATTTTGAAACTACCGCGCCATTTCAGGCCTTGTTTATAATTAGAATTAATTATATTCCTTTTCAATTGTCGATTCAAACTCATTTTTCATCTTTATTATTTAAAATATTTATTTCAAATATTTAAAATCCACTATTTTAGCCAATTTAAAATTTTTAAATTAGTTCAGATTTTTCGGGTCGTTACATTATTGAAGTTAAAACGAATATATTTATTTTATTTACAAAAGGAATTAGAAATAGCATGGTAGTTTGAAAAGTCAAAGCTGAACTTTGACTGACCATACAGGATGCAAATTAAATCGAATTTTAGTGAAACCAACAATATTAGAATCTATTTAAGAATTTCTTTCTAACGAATCTGAAAAATTGAAATTTCATAGCGGGAATCAAAAGTTATGTCCAGTTTAAAAATTATAATAGTCACTGTAGAATTTATATATATATTTTTTTTAATATTAAAAATAGTCATTCCGCAAACGACCTCTGCTTTCGATGAAACCACTTTTTTTGGAACCATTGTTAAGTTTAATTTTCCAGAATTTTTCGAGTTAATTTGTGATCGTGGCGAAAGAAAATGCGTTTTGTCAGTTTTAATCAAATTTAATCGACTAGAAAATGGTTATTTTTCAAACGATCTCGGAATTTGGTGAAATTAATTTTTTTGGACCGTATCATCATAACGAAGCCAGAAATATTTTTTCTGGATTTTTCCGAGTTCGTATATAGCCCAGGTGAATTTTAATGTAAGTTTGAATTATTTAAATAAAGGATTTAAATATTTAATTTAAAGAAAACAGGCTACAGACATTTGTTTGGGCTCACGAGGCATGGCCCATTGGATTCGGTATGGGGGCTATTGGCTAGGGTCAACACTGGTTGGACTGAAATTGGAGTTGTTTAGAACTTATGGATTTAATTATAAAATTATCATTAAAATAATTTAAATAATAGAAGAATTCGAAAACCGTAATCCATCGTTTACCATCCGCCACCGTAACCTTCATCTTCGATGGTTGAATTTGCTTCTTGCCGCTCCCTCTAAATTCCATCGATCCTTACACTAAAAACTCCTCAATCAGTTCATATTATTGTAGAGATTTCTCCCATCTTCCCATCCATATGGCCAAAGCCGCCTGAAACTACCTGAATCGAGAGAACCAGCCCTCCAAACACACGCCGTCCGCGCCACCGCCCAGCCCACCAGACCTGATCGAGTTGGCCGTGACCCACCTCCCCTGGTGCACGTCTCGAGGCTCGACAAGGTAGCACAACTGGATTAGCACCCCGTGCCTCGGTGTTCACAAAAACTGGAAACCTACTTTTCAACCATCATGAAAAGTTGTGGCCGAATACTTAAAGAGGAAGAAAGGAAAATGGGGGGCCTAACCAAAGTAATTAGAGTAATTAGTTTTTAATTATTTTAGTTAATTATTTATTTAATTGGTGAAGTTTAAAACGCTGTAACTTCTTCAAACAGCAGCGGAATCGAGCATTTTAAAATGCGTTGGAATCATCTTTCTAAGATCTATGCTATGGAACAAACTAGATCTAAAACAGAGCAGATCGGATTTTGGTCGAATTTCAGATCTGGATTATTCGGTGAGAATTCTGTTTTAAAAATGAATTAAATACTTAATTATTTATCGCTAATCGAAATTCATGAAAATATGATTATAAATCAAATCTGCGATGTCTTGTGTTTGGAATTTGTTGTTTGTAAATTGTGATGGTTTGGGATATTCATGTTTGTTAGATCTATGTCATACGATAAATTTTCCTATTTCTTTAGATCTATAAACACCAACTTGTTTAGATTAAGATTTAAATAAAAATATTCATTTTTACTGATTCTTGACACCATATGTTGACACCAAATTTAGATGTTATAACAAGTATTCATATAAGGTGTTTCCACCAAATGTTGACTCCAAATCTAGAAGTTATAACATGTATTCATATGAGAAGTTTACACCATAGGTTGACACCAAAGTCAAGTGGTGTTGCATGTGTTAATATGAAGTTGACAATATAGGTAGACACCAAAAAGTTTAGAGTTTATTACATGTAGTAATATAAATCATGACATAGTATGTATACACTAAAATTAATGTTCTATATGTATGAACATATATATATTTAGAGTTATATGATTTCATTAAAAATGAAAATATATTTAGCGTTATGTTGTTTCATTAGAAATGAAATAACATTTTTATTAGAAATGTTTCATTTAGAATATAAAAATTATATTCTTATTATAATAGAAAGGAGAGAAAAACAAAATATCCATTTTGTTAAATGGAAAGGAGTGAAAAACAAAATATCCATTTTGTTAAATAGAAAAGAGTGAAAAAAAATTTCATTTTGTTAAATAAAAAAATGTTAAAACCATATCATTTTATTTGTCATTTGAATAACATAGAAAATTGTTTACAAATAAATATTCATTTATTTAACATTAGAATTAATAGGAAAATATTTACATATAAAATATTATTTTATATAATATTAGAATTGAAAATTACATTTTTATGTTAAATATTACATTAGATTGAAAATTACATTTTATGTAAAATGTTACAATAGAAATCACATTTTCATATTGTAACACCCCACGTCCGTTAGTGTCACTCGCAAAGGGAATGCACTAAGTTTTGTGGAGCATTATGGGTACAAGATGCAGATAAATTACAAGACAGACAAACATTAAACAGTGGAAAATAAAAACTTTGCTTTATTGATAAAATAGTTTGTACAAGATTGCTTTACAATATCAGAGTATCATCTGTCTTTACAAAATAAAGAAGCATAAAAATACATTTATATTTCCCAATGTAACATAAGCCAGCCATAGCAATCCAAAGTCGTTGTATCCAAGAATCTTCAAGCTTGAAAAGAGCAATCATCCAAAACTAATCTGAGAATTCCCTTCCTTACTACCTTGGGGGGGGGGAACGGAAGAAAAGAAGACAAAAGAAAAACAGAGTCAAACATAAAGCCTGAGTAAGTTCAGTTACTTCTAGCATGTGAACAAAGAAACAGAACGACATGAATTAACTGAATACAAGATAATACCATGATGACAGGGCTAACAAGATAAGATAAGATTAACACAGGATATGCTAGGATAAGATAAACTGGATTTACTCTAATACTTTCGCCGCTTCGCTATTTCCTTATTATTCTGGTTTCTATATCTCTGCACCACCTAACTAGTGTCCCAACTAGTGATGTTAATCGTGATCCCATTCCCTATATATTCCATCGCCTTCAGGCACACATTTATTATTTATTACCTAGATCTAATCTAGGATTTCTTATCAAGTGCTTTCTAGCTTCTACTAGAGTTTTACGCTATCTGCTGAATGCTTCTCGGATTCGGGTTTTGATGCCACCTAGGTCTAACTAGGTATTATGCATCCGATCGAACGATGCCCTTTAGTCTAGGACACACTACCTAGAGTGGTATATGTTCCTAGACTTTCCCCACGTATGTATCGCGAATCGCTATCGCTTGTCTAGATGCACATGTCCTGTAATGTGCTACCCGAGTTCCGTGGTCAGGGCTATTCTAGAAATACGGAACTCGGTCGGGAGCTTTCAATATCTGCTGATGCAGATGCTAAGGTCTGTTTTTCCAGTGGCTATGGTCCCACTCGACCCCTCCCTCAACTAATGGAAGACACCCTTGTAAAATGAGAACTGTACGAAGGCCCCTATCTGCCCCACTAATCTATGGCCAACAACACCCTGCAATCACAACTAGATAGCAAGTATGTGGTCCGTATGAGTTCTCCGCCTCCCCGCTTCACGTGTCTCGCTTGACTGAAGATGGTAGGTAGACGACGAGTCGCTATCACAGGGCTTCCGTCTTCTCGCCGAACCACGCTGGTCCATCCGAGTCTTTAGGTTTCCATATATATTACAACCAAGGCATATCCTTGGCTCTTCTACCGCAGACCTTAACCTCTGTGCGCCCAGGCGGATCATCTGCAGCCTCACAGAGGGATACCAAGAGTACCCTCACGTCCCCACGAAGCCTCGGGCTTCGTTACCCAATTCGTTGGAGCTTTCTTTGGACGTCCGCTCCTCCTCGTGCTATACTAAGAATTTCTACTTAGTTTTGCTAACTAAGATTTACCACTTAGTTTCCAGAATCATTAACTAAGTTTTATTACTTAGCCTCCCTTTCAACTAAGTTCTCTTTCTCGTCAAGTTGGATTGATTAAGCGTCTTTAGTTGACTCAGGCTAACTTAACCCTCTTCCCTTATCCTGTTAAACTGGTTAAGTGTTATCAGTAATCTATGTTGACTTAACCCCATCCCACCGGTTTTAACTAAACAAGTTATTAATGGTTAAGTATTATCTCTTTATGCTTTAACTTAAACTTATTCATTTATCATATTCTGATGGTTAAGTGTTCAAGTTTACTTGACCCTATGGTCTAGCCCAGCTAACATATTAAATTGGCTAAGTGTATTACTTAACCCCAGCCTCTAGTCTAATTAACATGTTGCGTTTGGCTAAGAGTATTAACTTTACTTAACCCCACCTTCTAGTCTAGTCAACATGTTAATTTGGCTAAGTGTTCCCATGGACTTAGCCTTCCCATTCTAGCTTTAACTGTGTTAAGTTGGTTAAGTGTTCCTATTGACTTAACCTTCCCATTCTAGCTGTGTTAAGTTAGTTAAGTGTTTCTATGGACTTAACCCTCCCATTCTGGCTTCAACTGTGTTAAGTTGGTTAAGTGTTCCTATTGACTTAACCTTCCCATTCTTGTTTTAGCTTTAATAAATTCATGCCGCAACCTCTCACATTAGACAGATATTACAGCGGTTACTGGATGTGTCGCTCGGTTCCGGGTAGGTTTACACCGCAACTCAGTCTAACCTCGGGTTGGGCATTTTCATGTTAAGTTCAAAAGGGTTTTTGATTAATTTCCAAATCTGGTTTTGAAAGTAACCATCCCGTTCGTCGGATCAGTTAAGGATAGCCAGGGAGGGCAGGAAACTTGTATTTTCCAAACCCAAGCCTAGACACTATCCTCTCTGTCACCCTAGAACCTTCTGGTCTATGTGTTATAAAAAGGGATGTTATCAAAATACCTTTCTTTTGTTTATAAATTGTTAACAATTTATCTTACAGCCCATTTCCCCCTTTTTAAACAAATTTGGCCTATATTCATTTGTCGCTAACAGACTTATATTCTAGGCCCAAATCTTGATTTGCCTAACCAACAGTTCATAGCAATTTAGATCTATCATCTTTATTTTCAGTTTATGCTAAACTAGATTTCATATGCCAAACTAGATTTTCTATTCTAGTTCACCGTTTATGCCAAAAAACTAGATTTATTCTTCTAGTTTACATTCTACATACAAACTAGATTTATTATTCTAGTTTTTCAGTTACAGGCCAATACTAGATCTAAATTTCATAACCTATAATCCATGTCAAATCTACCCAATTCACATGTCTTAACACATGTTCTAAAATTGTATAAATCAGAATCATGTTCGCTTCCAAACTATGCCAATTTCAAGCTTACAACTATATTTATGTTTATTTTTGTGTTTTTCCCAAATCGCATTCCCACCGTTCGTATAATCATGATTCAACCTAGATTGTAAATAAATCTAGATTTGTAGAAAATAGGGAATGAACCAAAGATGCTATGAAAAAGGGTGAACATAATAATTGGCATAAAAAGATTTGGAATAACGACGCAGGTTCAAGAATATGGGTATACCTAACTTAATTGGTAAATTCCCACGGTCTAAAACCAAGAATAGACAGAATAGGTTCGAGAACATGGGTAGACCTAACTTAATAGGTAAATTCCCACAGTCTAAAACCAAAGAAAATCAAGAACAGACAGAATAGATAAATCGGGTTTTAGACCCAATTTCATAGTCACAAAACCTAAGCAACAATTTTCCTAGTCATGAATCATAGGTTTTTAAATCACCGTTGTTATGTCATAGGTAATGCTTTATGTCCAAATCAAAGGCTTGTGTTCATAATCATAGGCAAATGTCCATAGTCATAGGCAATATTCATAGTCAAAAGGGAAAATAATTCCCACAGTCATAAGTCACCGTCATAGGCAATGTTTTATGTCCCAAAATCAAAGGCTTATGTTCATAGTCCAAAGGCACATGATCTCAGAATCCATAGTCATAGGCAACAGTCTTAGGCAAAGTCTTATTTGTCCTTGAATCATAACAGTTCTTAATTTAGTCCACGAGTATAAACACAGATTCGAATAGAGAGAGAGAGATTTGGCATATTCTTTTATTCCTTTAATTTCCTGTCACAAAATAAAGCAAAAACGTTCAAATCTAGAAACAACTGACTTACAGAAATTAGATCTAGAATAGAAGAATGGCGATGCTAAGATTCGTATGTCGTTGCTCGAGGTTTGTTGATTTAGCCTTTGAATTCTTCACTTTGATTTGAATCTTCTCTTGAACAGATTTGAGCAGCATCTCCATGTCTTGAATTTATATTTTATTTTAATTATTTAAGGAAATTTAGAGGAGGGGAAGAAGCCATGAATCTTAGCAGCATAAGGATAGAAGAGAATTGGTGCAAAGAGAATGAAGACTAGGGCTGTTTATATAGCTGCTCAAGAACTTATCGTACACGCAGCGCTGAGTCAGCATTGAACCTAGTTAAGAAAATAGTCCAGGTACGTAGATGAATCTAGCCAAACCTTATCATACACGCAGTGCTAAGTCAGCATTGGGTCCCACAAGCTATTTTGGCGTAGAAATTTGAATTTCGAATGAATTGTTTTGGCGTAGAAGTTTGATTTTCGAACTTTTGAATTTCTGGAATTTATCTAACTGTTTTATTCACACGAAATATTCTTATATGTATACAATTCCTCTAACGACCATTTTACGCGTATATATATACGCACAACTTTCATTTTATTTTCAAAATTCAAATGATGTTGCCATATTTCATTGACTGTAGCCTTATCTTGAATTTTATCTTTCGTATACATATATTTTTGCATATATATATATATTTATATTCTCATATGTATATATATTTTTTCTTTATTTCCTTATATGTACGTTTTTATCCTTTCAAATTTTGAATTTGTATACGTACATATATTTGCATGTTTAGTTGACCCTCTCTAAAACAAAGATAAAAAATTATGCTGCCGCCGGGGTTCCAACCCCCGACCTCCATGCTACAAATCCAATGCCTTAACCAACTGAGCTACAGAGACTTTTGTTAATAAGTCTTAGAACAATAATAATTATTGTTCTCTCCTTACTTCTCTTTTTTCATGTTAGTTACAATACTTAAATTAAACAACTACATGGATCGTTTTCTTTTAATTTTTCTTTTAAAAATTAATTATACTTTAAATTTGAGAATCTTAATGTCACAGAATTACGGGGTGTTACACATATAAAATGTTGCACTAGAGAAAAATAACATTTTTATTATAAAATGTAGCATGAGAATTAAAATAACAATTTGTTATCAAATGTGACGTTGGATTAAAATAACACCTTGTTATAAAAAGTGATATTAGAAAGAAATAACATTTTTTGTTTAAAATGTTGCATTAAAGAAAGAAAAAAAATATAATATTTTCATTCTAAAATGTTGCATTCCTCATGTAAATCAAAACATGTAATAGAAAAGAAAGTTTTTCTTATTTACATCTTACATGTAAATAAAAGGCATGAATAAAGAAGTATATCTTATTTACATTTTACATGTAAATAAAATACTTGAACTAAAAAGGGTATATTTTATTCACATTTTAGATGTGAGTAAAGACATGAATTTGTAAAGGATATTTTATTCACATTTTAGATGTGAATAAAAGACAGGAAATTTGGAAGTACATTTTTATTTTCCTTTTTATATGCAAATAAAAACTATAGATATAAAGTACGCTTTTTATTTGCAAGTTAGTTGCAAATAAAAACATGAAGTTATAAAGTACAATTTTATTTACAATTTAGTTGTAAATAAAAACATGATTATAAAAAGTTGACTTATTTTTATTTATATCTTAGATATAAATAAAAGCATAAATTGAAAAAGGATATTTTTATTTATATTTTAGATATAATTAAAAACATGAAAATAAAAAGTACATTTTTATTCACATTTTAGATGTGAATAAAGCTTGAGTTATAAAGGATATTTTATTCACATTTTAGATGTGAGTAAAAAGAAGAATTATACTTTTTATTCGCACTTTTAAATGCAAATGAAACATAGAAAAAGAATTATACTTTTTATTTGCACTTTTAAATGCAAATGAAACGTAGAAAAAGAATTATACTTTTTATTTGCACTTTTAGATGCAAATGAAACATAGGATTGTGGAGTGTTTATTTTATTTACATTTTTATTGTAAATAAAACATAGAATTAAAAAGCACCATTTTATTTACATTTTTGTTGTAAATAAAACATAGAATTAAAAAGGGCTTATTTTTTTTATCTACACTTTTGATGTAAATAAAAAGAAACACACGAAATGGAGGAAAGGTATATTTTTTTTTGCAAATTAGTTGCAAATAAAAGACATGAATATAAAAGTACATTTTTATTTGCAAATTGGTAGCAAATAAAAGCCATGGAGTAAAAAGAGAAATTTTTACTTACGTTTTATTTACATTGCAAAAAGTAAATAAAACCATAGCATGAAAGGTTATATGTTTATTTACATTTTAGATGTAAATAGTATCATGAATTAGAAAAGACACTTTTTTATTTACATTTTAGATGTAAATAAAAACATAGAAATCAAAGTGAACCTTGTATTTACATGTTAGTTGTAAATAAAACCATGGATTTAAAAAGTGACATTTGAAGTTACATTTTTGATGTAAATAAATAAGTTACATTTTTGTGGAAAATAAGAAGAAATAAAAGCGACATCTTTATTTACAATTTAGATGTAAATAAAAAGAATAAATTTAAAGTAACATCTTTATTTACATTTTAGATGTAAATAAAGAATAGAATCAAAGTTACATTTTTATTTACATTCTAGGTATAAATAAAAAGAGTAGATTAAAATGGGCATTTTAAATTTACATTGTAGATGTAATCAAAGGATAGAATTTAATGTTAAATTTTTATTGCCAGAATAGAGACAATAAAAAGAATAGTATAAAAAGACATATTTTTATTGTCATTCTAGGGACAATAAAAATGATAGAAATAAAAGTGATATTTTCATCGCCATTTTAGATGCGATAAGAAGAATATATATTAGTAGTTGAAATCGCCAAACAATTCATATTTATATTTTTATATAAATTAAAATTAAAATTAAACGAATCGCGCTGATGCAGTTCGCGATTTGAAATCGTAACTTTAAATGATTATACCGTAAGATCCGTGTAACAACCCTGAAAATGCGAGCCAGTTAAAAATTTTTATTTTGGCAATTTTAATGAATTTTGAATATTTAAAATGAATTATTTTAAATAATATCAATAAGAAATTTATTTTGAATAGAATTATTATGTATATATTTATATAGATAGATGTTAGAATATTAATATTTATTTTATAATTATAAAGGAATTGAAAATGGCGGGTAGTTCGATAATTCGATTTCAAAGTTCAAATGAATGTACCGGGTGCAATATAAACCGGAATTAAGTGAAACTAAAAATATTAGAATCTAATTGAGAATATCTTTCCAACGAATCCGAAAAATCGAAATTTCATAGCAGGGATAAAAAGGTATGTCCAGTTGAAAATTCATAATATTCGCTATGGAATTCTGGCCCTTAAAAATGGCGATTTTGCAAACGACCTCTGATACAAAACCACTTTTGTTGGGTCCGTGATGTCAAGTTATTGCTAGATTCCAATTTTCATAATTTTTCGAATCAACATGTGAGCGTGGCAAAGGAAAACGCGTTTGACCAGTTTTAGTTGATTTTAATCGACTGGAAAATGGCTATTTTTCCAACGGTCTCAGAATTCGACAAAATTAGTTTTGTTAGGACCGTATCATCAATACGAAGCAAGAAGATATTTTTCCAGAATTTTTCGAGTTAGTATGTGACCCCGGTAAATTGAAATACGCGTTCAAAATCAATATATAGAGTTATATGTTGATTTTGATGAAAACTGATCGAAACGGTCGAAACAGCCTACGATACATATCCCATTGTGTTCGGATTGAGGGTAATTAGCTATGGATGACAGATGGTGGGTCCCGTTTCGAGGTCGAAATAAAAAGTACCTTTTTGAAATTAAATTAATTAAATAAAATAAAATCCTGTCCTATCTCTCTCTCTCTCACTCTCTCAGGCCCCCCCGTTAAAAACCAAAATCAAAATAAAAAAATATAAAGGAAGAGAAAGGGGGATCGACGGTTGGGGCGAAACCGCCACCGCCCCATCGCAGCCCCCCAGGTGGCGGGCGCCACCGCCTCCAAGCCCCCCTCTGTTCTCGCCTCTCTCCTCCCATGCCACCACATCGCGACCCCTACCTCGCGCAGCCAATAGAGCACGGCCCCCAAAGACCATCGACCGATCCTTTCCCCTCCATTCTCCTTCCCTCCAGTCGATGGCGTTAGCACCCTCTCCTCCCCATTTCGAAGCCCTGCCTCCGACCATCAGCTCCACCGCCGTTCACAGCAAGCCCCTCCTTTGTTTGAATAAAAGGTGCGTTTTTTTTTGTTATTTTTCTTCAAGTAATTAAAAATAGAATTAAAAAAAAAGAAATAGCATATATTAAACCAGTTTTATATAGATAGAATATTTAAAAATATGATTTTTATAAAGTAGAAGATTTAATAACATGATTTTATATTTTTTAGAAGAATAAAAATAGGATTTTATATGATGTAGAGTAATAAAGATGTGATCTTTATAGTAGTCGCAATGTAAAGATATAGTTTTTATAGTATAGAAAGTATAAAAATACGATTTTTATATTATATAGATAGTAAAAATATCATCTTTATATATGTAGCGATGTAAAATCTGATTTTTATTATATATATGGAAATAAAAATGTGATTTTTATAGTGATGAAATGAAAAGGCAGAATCTTTATATTTGAAAAGGCGAAATATTTATATAGATAATAGCATGATAAAAATATAATCTTTATTATATGAACACCGTGATAAAAGTAGAATTTTTATCTATATAGTAGCAGTGTAAAAATAGAATTTTTATCTATATAGTAGCAGTGTAAAAATAGAATTTTTATCTATATAGTAGCGGTGTAAAAATAGAATTTTTATCTATATAGTAGCTGTGTAAAAAATGAATTTTTATCTATATAGTAGCAGTGTAAAAATAGAATTTTTATCCATATGGAGTGATTATAAAAATATGATTTTTAAATTGAAAGTGAACAAATAAAAATGTGATTTTTATTTTAAAGACAACAATATAAAAATGTGATTTTTATATATGTAGTGGCTACGGACGACGAAATAGACAAAAGGCGAGCACGACGAGATTTCTACATAAGAAGAGTCGTGGCATTTGGATTAGCTTTGGTGAGAACTTCTCACCTTAAATTTCTTTTTCTAGTTAAATTATATACTAGGATGCAGACGGTGTTTAGTAGCACCCGACACCCGCCGTCCACAGACCATGGACGGCTTGTATGCTTGTTTGATGTGTTGTGAAATTTGTTTGTGATGTTGATGTGAAATCGATAATATATTCATGAGTTGAAATAAATCTTTTATCATTAAAAATATAATTTTTAACGTGAATGTAAATAAATAAATATTCATTTACAAACTGGATGGTTTGTTTATGTACACCTATTTGAAGGATATTGATTGGGACGATAAATTCTACACATCGCCCAACTGCACAAATAAAAATCCGTGTTTGTTGATTTGAAACCCCACACGGGTGTTGGGATGATATTTGAGTACACTAATCTCAATTATTTTATTGTATGTCGATCGATTGGTCGACAGATGGTGTAAGCGATAATTATCTATATTTAATGCTTATGCAGTTGTGTGGTGCACTTTGGATGATGGTTGATTATTTATCGTTGCTATTATATACATGTGTTTTATGGAACCCATATAATTAACATTATATGGTAATTGATTGGGCCTCATTCCATTTGGGAAATTAAAGAATATTAAAATATAAAAATAGTCACGTGTCGACGTTGTTCATGTGTTGAGTAAAATATTTTAACAATAAAATTTACATCTTTATAACATTTAAAATTAGAAACTACTTCACGGTGGAGTCTGATTTAAAAATCAAACGATAGATACCGTAATTTTATAAAATATATTACATAACAAAAATAGTCGTGTGTTGACAGTACTCATGTGTCGAGATTAGTCATGTGTTGAAAGAAATATAGATTCATGTGTTGAATAGAATAAATATTCATTCGTTGAATAGAATAACGAATTTATTGAAATATATAAAGCCGTGTTGATTAGAGTTGTGCTATTTTGACGTGATTGATATTTATATCAATTATAGTCGTTTTTATAATGAATACAGAAAAGGTAGTGATTTCAAAATATAACGTTCTTAAAATATTATCATTTATATAGTAATGATATGAAATATTCAATTTTGATTTGAAATTGAATATAGAGTTGAAATGGTTTTGAAAACGAATTTAAAACTATTTATAAAATACGTTTTAAAAGGAAATCAACGAAATATAATATATATATATATATATATATATACATAATGGCCTGAATAGAACGCGCCGCGCCGCGGCAGTTTGTGAATTTCGACCATTGACTTCGAATTGACGTTACGGGAGATCCGACCGTCGGATTCTCCTAAAACCGGAACCGCTGGGTTCGCATCGAAAAGAGCTTTCCAATGAATATTAGAAATTTGAAATCTAACGGTTGGATTTGGAATTATGTCCAAATCAAATTTGGAAAAGGTCGTTGTAAGTGCAGTTCGATGGCCGTTGATGTAAATCGACTGTACGGGCCTTGATAAAATTATTAAAAATATCTATGTGTAAAATCATAATATGTGAATTGGAAAGAACTGGGATGAAAAACTCAACATTTGAAAAGATAAAATAGATTTTTATCGAGATGAACTAGTTTTGAACTAGAAATAAAATCAATTTATTTTTGAAATAAATTAATTGAATTTGAATTGGTTTTGAAAATAACCAGAATTTCCAACATATATATAAAGTGGACTGGATTTGAATCGAAATTATCTTTGGAATATTTCGATGTTGGATTTAATGATTATACAAATATTGTTATGGTAATTTGAAAGATATATTTTATATCGTTATTTCCAATAAGATATTTGTTGGTTTCAGAATTTGATATTGAAGATAAGCCGGTATATTTTCTGTTCAGAGCCTTGTATTTAACATCAAATGTGATTTGGCTTAGTCATGAATCGTGTTTTAGAAGACATTGGTTCTTTAACCCAGTTAAGGACAGGTTATTGATTTTTGAAAAGATTAAAACTAAGTGGAGTTTTAATGAATCTTTATTTAGATTGAAATGTGAATTGATAATTTAAATTAACAAATCTGAAAGGTGATCGAGAACGGAGTACCACCAGTTTTGCTCCAAAGCGATAGTTAAATCTTTAATTAGATTTTAACGTGAAATGGTAATTAATTTTACCGATAACACCGTGGTGTTAGATATGGAGTACCACCAGTTTTGCTCCATGGGATATATAGGTTGGGATTGGGAAATAAAATAAATAATTACTTCGGTGTGGTTCGCTAATCCCGATTAGTTTGGCAAACCATAATATGGTTTGAAATGATATCCAAAGGAAGAGTAAAGAATAAATTTAGCAGAATTTATCTTTGATAAAATTAATGGGAACCTTTCCCTAAGAGTGTGAAAATTTGAATAAAAGAATATTCTGAATGGGAATGAGGCGTTCGTTGTGTTTGTGTAACATTTGTTTATTATATACGTGGGTTATTCAGAAAGGCCGGGTTATACCCATTCTGAATAACCGATTCGGCGATAAGTCGAAGATGAAGACGGTGGTCGAAGACCGGAAGTCTTCACATCGTTTGGGTGATTACTGATGATCCTGATTGGGCTGTACACCCAAGATGAGGGAATCAGTTGGTGACCGTCCAGACGTACTTGGAGGTGGATGGATATGCGAGGAAAGTGCCTTCGGTTTCGTTCAGACACAGAACGAACTTGTAAATGGATTTTGTGTCTAACATTGGATTTTATTCTGTGTTGATTGATCTCTATTAAATATACATCTGTTTGGCGGCAGAGAATTTATTCTCTTGCTTAACACCCTTCTCTGAGATGTACGAGCTCAGAGGTTGTATATCGATGGAAGTCAGTCGCATGGAGTGAATTGCCTGTGTGGCACGCGTAAGTGGAAAATGATCAAGGCTTATGTTGAAAAGAAAAGTCTTGTGGTTGATGATCAAAGCACGGCCTGTGTGGTGTAGCTTTGTGTATAGCGTGAATTCGCGAGCCTTACACCACGGTATGAGTCCAAAACGGGATAGTGACTGCAGGGAGAGCACGACGTTTCTTTCTAGCTAGGGTGGTTTCAGTGACCTACCAGCCTTGACATTTATATACTTTTCACCTGTGTGGTTGTTGGATACGAGGCACCTCGGATATAGGTCTGTAAGGACCGGGAAACGTGTGCTCAGGAATTGCCAATCCTCAAAAGTAAGAGAGGACCGGCCCTGATGATCCAAGGATCATAGTGGGGTCCTGAGACATTTGCTAGAGTGTCTCGAATCAGAGAGGAGCTTGCCCCTTGCCTCGACTCATGACGGAAATCCAATTTCCAATACGTGATAATTCGGTTTTATTTGTAGAACCTAGTATGAAGAGATGATATATGGTACCCATGCCGTCTATGATTGATATTTATGATTGAAATTGTTTTGACACTATAAACTTATAATAGTATCAAGTGATTTGTTTTAAGCTTACCTAGCATGTTTGGCTATTATAAGGGAAAACCTATCCTCCGGCTTGCTTTGCATTGTGTGATGGGACCTGGGTCTTATAATAACTTCATTTTTCCAAAGAGCATTGTGCTGTTTTGTTATATGCACTAGTATTCTTGGGAGGAAACCCGTTCCGTGTTATACGGCAAGGTCCCTTGAATTACTATCTTTTAAAATAAATTTTTAAATAACTTTTTTAGTTCTCACACCAGTCACATGACTGGCCTGGATTTTACTGTTTTAACCAAAACTCTAGGTGCCCCTATTTTCCACACGGGCAGCTAGTAGTTTTGGTTTTGCAGATTTATATTCACAGGATCCTGATTTACAAATGGAACGATGCTCGGAAAGCTCTATATCTGTGTATTACTTTCAGTTGTGTTTTGTATATTTTTCCGCTGCTTCGTAATTTATTGTAATCTCTGATATTTATCGAATGTGTAATATTTATTCATACTCTATATATTCTTGTATCTGATGGAATTGTCGTAATAACAATGAAATGTTCTTCTGTTTGCGTACTTATGTGCCTTGTTCTCAATTCAATTCAGGCTTTCCTTCACGGGGAAGTTCAGGTCGTGTCAGTTTGTTATCAGAGCTTTGGTTTACAGAGCTCGAGAAAAAGACACATTAGAACCATATGAAAGAATTCATTAGATATTGGATTAGTAATATCCAATTAGAATGACTCGTTAGAGATAGGATCAGTAGTATCCTAGAACGAGTGTGAAGAGTATATTTTTCAAATGAAAACAATTTTGTTTTGAAAATTTAAACCCTTTTATACGTATTTGAATATATATTTATATTGAATTTGGACAATCGAGTATATAAAGATTTTACATATACGCGTCATGAACGTATATTCGAAGTTTTAATATACTGGATAGATATCGGATCACACTCTAGTCGCTCTGGGATAATTCTGGTGATGTGGACACATCATCAGTACTTATGTTCATGGTTCGAAGGTGTGCTATCTATATATTTCCATCAGACTGGTGTGAGAACCAAAACTTACATAGATAAGTTTATTTGTTGTGATTTGACATCAAAAACATGATTTTCTGTATATATATCAAAATTATCAATTTGAAATGTTAATTCACTAATTGAATGATGGTTGTGTTGCTTGTTTATTTGTTTAATAATTTTGAACCATTATGCCTAATTGTACCAAATAGTGAATTGTATTGAAAATTGGTTGCATTTGCTTGCATATACATGTACTTACATTGAACAGGTCATAGCAAGGAGGCTAGAGCAGAAGAATAAAATTTGTTTGCCCGACAAATAGGTACATATTTACTATAATTTACTGTTTTGTTTGGGAGATGATGATTTTATGAGCCGATTGGATAGCTGCTTGGCTTTTTCTTTTTCTTTTTGAGATCAGAGGGTCTATATGGCAATTTCGGGATTTTCCCGGTGCTCCCGGTGCAGGGGAGGTTATGGCGAAATTTTTCGGAAATTTAGGGTGTTAGCCAAATTTTTGAAATTTTGAAAAGTTCTTAGAAACTTAAAAGTTGAAGAACTTAAGCCGTAGCGAAAATAAAGGAAGTTGAGTTGATTTGTAAAACAACTTTCGGCTTCGTTCCTTTTCAGGGACGAAAAGTTTTAAGTGGGGGAGAATGTAACAACCCGGAAAATGCGAGCTAGTTTAAAATTTTTATTTTGGCAATTATAATGAATTTTGAATATTTAAAATGAATTATTTTAAATAATACCGACAAGAAATTTATTTTGAATAGAATTAGAATGTATATATTTATATAGATAGACGTTAGAATATAAATATTTATTTTATAATTATAAAGGATTTGAAAATGGCGCGGTAGTTCGATAATACGATTTCAAAGTTCAAATGAATGTAGCGGGTGCAATATAAACCAGAATTTAGTGAAACCAAAATATTAGAATCTAATTGAGAATATCTTTCCAACGAATCCGAAAAATCAAAATTTCATAGCGGGGATAAAAAGGTATGTCCAGTTGAAAATTCAGAATAGTTGCTATGGAATTCTGGCCCTTAAAAATGGAGATTTATCAAATGACCTCAGATTTCGACGAAACCACTTTTTTTGGGTCCGTGATGTCAAGTTATTGCTAGATTCCAATTTTCATAATTTTTCGAATCAATATGTGAGCATGGCAAAGGAAAACGCGTTTGACCAGTTTTAGTTGATTTTAATCGACTGGAAAATGGCCATTTTTCCAACGGTCTCAGAATTCGACGAAATTAGTTTTGTTAGGACCGTATCGTCAATACGAAGCTAGAAAATATTTTTCTGGAATTTTTCGAGTTAGTATGTGACCCCGGTAAATTGAAATACGCGTTCAAAATCAATATATAGAGTTATATGTTGATTTTGACGAAAACTGATCGAAACGGTCGAATCAGCCTATGATACATATCCCATTGTGTTCGGAATGGGGGTAGTTAGCTATGGACGACAGGCGGTCGGTCCCGTCTCGAGGTCGAAATAAAAAGTACCTTTTTGAAATTAAATTAATTAAATAAAATAAAATAAAAACCTCTCCTATCTCTCTCACTCACTCTCTCAGCCACCCCCCCGGTTAAAAATCAAAATCTAAATAGAAAAATATATAAAAGAATAGAAAGGGGGATTGACGGCGGGGGGGAAACCGGCGCCGCCCCATCGCAGCCCCCCCAGGTGACGGGCGCAACCGCCTCCGAGCCCCCCCCTTCGTTCTCGCCTCTCTCCTCCCACGCCACCACATCGCGACCCCCACCTCGCGCAGCGAACAGACCACGCCCCCCAAAGACCATCGATCGTTCCTTTCCCCTCCGTTCTCCTTTCCTTCAGTCGATGGCGCTAGCACCCCCTCCTCCCCATTTCGAAGCCCCGCCTCTGACCATCAGCTCCACCCCCGTTCACAGCAAGCCCCTCCTTCGTTTGAATAAAAGGTGCATTTTTTTTATTTAAGTAATTAAAAATAAAATTTAAATAAACAAAAGAAATAGCATATATAAAACCAGTTTTATATAGATAGCATATTTAAAAATATGATTTTTATAAAGTAGAAGATTTAAAAATATGATTTTATATTTTTTAGAAGAATAAAAATAGGATTTTATATAATGTAGAGTAATAAAGATGTGATCTTTATAGTAGTAGAAATGTAAAGATATGATTTTTATAGTATAGAAAGTATAAAAATACGATTTTTATATTATATAGATAGTAAAAATATCATCTTTATATATGTAACGAAATAAAAATCTGATTTTTATTATATATATACGTGGAAATAAAAATGTGATTTTTATAGTGATGAAATGAAAAGGCGGAATCTTTATATTTGAAAAGGCGAAATCTTTATAAAGAGAATAATGTGAAAAAATAATAATATTTATTATATGAACACCATGATTAAAATAGAATTTTATCTATATAGTAGCAGTGTAAAAATAGAATTTTTATCTATATAGTAGCAGTGTAAAAATAGAATTTTTTTTTCTATATAGTAGCAGTGTAAAAATAGAATTTTTTCTATATAGTAGCAGTGTAAAAATAGAATTTTTATCTATATAGTAGCAGTGTAAAAATAGAATTTTATGTATATAGTAGCGGTGTAAAAATAGAATTTTTATCCATATGGAGTGATTATAAAAATATGATTTTTAAATTGAAAGTAAATAAATAAAAATGTGATTTTTATTTTAAAGACAACAATATAAAAATGTGATTTTTATATATGTAGTGGCTACGGATGACGAAATAGACAAAAGGCGAGCACGACGAGATTTCTACATAAGAAGAGTCATGGCGTTTGGATTAGCTTTGGTGAGAACTTCTCACCTTAAATTCCTTTTTCTAGTTAAATTATATACTAGGATGCAGACGGTGTTTAGTAGCACCTGACACCCGTCGTCCATAGACCATGGACGGCTTGTATGCATGTTTGATGTGTTGTGAAATTTGTTTGTGATGTTGATGTGAAATCGATAATATATTCATGAGTTGAAATAAATATTTTATCATTAAAAATATATTTTTTAACGTGAATGCAAATAAATAAATATTCAATTACAAACCGGACGGTTTGTTTATGTACACCAATTTGAAGGATATTGATTGGGACGATAAATTCTACACATCGCCCAACTGCACAAATAAAAATCTGTGTTTGTTGATTTGAAACCCCACACGGGTGTTGGGATGATATTTGAGTACACTAATCCCAATTATTTCAATGTATGTCGATCGATTAGTCGACAGACGGTGTAAGCATTAATTATCTTTATTTAATGCTTATGCATTTGTGTGGTGCACTTTGGATGATGGTTGATTATTTATCGTTGCTATTATATACATGTGTTGTATGGAATTCATATTATTAACATTATATGGTAATTGATTGGGCCTCATTCCATTTGGGAAATTAAAGAATATTAAAATATAAAAATAGTCATGTGTCGACGATGTTCATGTGTTGAAACTATTCATGTGTTGAGCAAAATATTGTAACAATAAAATTTACATCTTTATCATATTTAAAACTAGAAACTACTTCACGATGGAGTCTGATTTAAAAATCAAACGATAGATACCATAATTTTATAAAATATATTACATAACAAAAATAGTATTGTGTTGACAGTACTCATATGTTGAGATTAGTCACGTGTAGAAAGAAATATAGATTCATGTGTTGAATAGAATAAATATTCATTTGTTGAATAGAATAACGAATTTACTGAAATATATAAAGCCGTGTTGATTAGAGTTGCGCTATTTTGACGTGAACGATATTTATATCGATTATAGTCGTTTTTATAATGAATATAGAAAAGGTAGTGATTTCAAAATATAACGTTTTGAAAATATTATCATTTATATAGTAATGATATGAAATATTCAATTTTGATTTGAAATTGAATATAAAGTTGAAATGGTTTTGAAAACAAATTTAAAACGATTTATAAAATACATTTTAAAAGGGAATCGATGAAATATATAATATATATATATATATATATATTATATATATAATGGCCTGAATAGAACGCGCCGCGTCGCGGTAGTTCGTGAATTTCGACCATTGACTTCGAATTGACGTTGCGGGAGATAGGACCGTCGGATTCTCCTAAAACCGGAACCGTTGGGTTCGTATCGAAAAGTGCTTTCCAATTAATATTAAAATTTTGAAATTTAACTGTTGGATTTGGAATTATGTCTAAATCAAATTTGGAAAAGGTCGTTGTAAGTGCAGTTCGATGGCCTTTGATGGAAATCGACTGTAGGGGCCTTGATAAAATTATTAAAAATATCTATAATTTGTGTAAAATCATAATATGTGAATTGGAAAGAACTGGGATGAAAAACTCCACATTTGAAAAGATAAAAATAGATTTTTATCGAGATGAACTAGTTTTGAACTAGAAATAAAATCAATTTATTTTTGAAATAAATAAATTTAATTTGAATTGGTTTTGAAAATAACCAGAATTTCCAATATATATAAAGTGGACTGGATTTGAATAGAAATTATCTTCGGAATATTTCGATGTTTGATTTCGTGATTATACAAATATTGTTATGGGAATTTGAAAGATATATTTTATATCGTTATTTCCAATACGATATTTGTTGGTTTCAGAATTTGATATTGAATATAAGCCGGTATATTTTCTATTCAGAGCCTTGTATTTAACGTCAAATGTGATTTGGGTTAGTCGTGAATCGTGTTTTAGATAACATTGGTTCTCTAACCCAGTTAAAGATAGGTTATTGATTTTTGAAAGATTAAAACTAAGTGGAGTTTTAATGAATCTTTAATTAGATTGAAATGTGAATTGATAATTTAAATTATCAAATCTAGAAGGTGATCGAGAATGGAGTACCCCCAGTTTTTCTCCAAAGCGATAGTTAAATCTTTAATTTGATTTGAACGTGAAATGGTAATTAATTTTACCGATAACACCGTGGTTTTAGATAAGGAGTACCACTAGTTTTGCTCCATGGGATATATAGGTTGGGATTGGGAAATAAAATAAATAATTTCTTCGGTGTGGTTCGCTAATCCGGACTAGTTTGGCAAACCATAATATGGTTGGAAATGATATCCAAAGGAAGATTAAAGAATAAATTTAGCAGAATTTATCTTGGAAAAAATTAATGGGAACCTTTCCCTAAGAGTGTGAAAATTTGAATAAAAGAATATTCTGAATGGGAATGAGGCGTTCGTTGTGTTTGTGTAACATTTGTTTATTATATTCTTGGGTTATTCAGAAAGGCCGGGTTATACCCATTCTGAATAACCGATTCGGTGATAAGTCGAAGATGAAGACGGCGGTCGAAGACCGGAAGTCTTCACATCATTTGGGTGATTACTGATGATCTTGATTGGGTTGTACACCCAAGATGAGGGAATCAGTTGGTGACCATCCATACGTACTTGGAGATGGATGGATATGCGAGGAAAGTGCCTCCGGTTTCGTTCAGACCCAGAACGAACATGTAAATGGATTGTGTGTCTGACATTGGATTTTATTCTGTGTTGATTGATCTCTATTAAATATACATCTGTTTGGCGGCAGAAAATTTATTTTCTTTCTTAACGCCCTTCTCTGAGACGTACGAGCTCAGAGGTTGTATATCGATGGACATCAGTCGCATGGAGTGAATTGCCTGTGTGGCACGCGTAAGTGGGAAATGATCAAGGCTTCTGTTGAAAAGCAAAGTCTTGTGGTTGATGATCAAAGCACGTCCTGTGTGGCGTAGCTTTGTGTATAGCGTGAATTCGCGAGCCTCACACCTCGGTATGAGTCAAAAACGGGATAGTGACTGCAGGGAGAGCACGACGTATCTTTCTAGCTAGGGTGGTGTCAGTGACCTACCAGCCCTGACATTTATATACTTTTCACCTGTATAGTTGTTGGATACGAGGCGCCTCGGATATAGGTCTGTAAGGACTGAGAAATGTATGCTCAGGAATTGCCAATCCTCAAAAGTAAGAGAGGACCGGCCCTGAAGATCCAAGGATCATAGTGGGGTCCTGAGACATTTGCTAGAGTGTCTCGAATCGGAGAGGAGCTTGCCCCTTGCCTCGACTCATGACAGAAATCTAATTTCCAATAAGTGATAAATCGGTTTTATTTGTAGAACCTAATATGAAGATATGATATATGGTACCCATGCCGTCTATGATTGATATTTATGATTGAAATTGTTTTGACACTATACACTTATAATAGTATCAAGTGATTTGTTTTAAACGTACCAAGCATGTTTGGCAATTATAAGGGAAAACCCTATCCTCCGGCTTGCGTTGCATTGTGTGATGGGACCTGGGTCTTATAATAGCTTCATTTTTCCAAAGAGCATTGCACTGTTTTGTTATATGCACTAGTATTCTTGGGAGGAAACCTGTTCCGTGTTATACAGCGTGGTTCCTTGAATTACTATCTTTTAAAGTAAAGTTTTAAAAAACTGTTTTAGTTCTCACACCAGTCACATGACTGACTTGGAGTTTATTGTTTTAACCTAAACTCTGGGTGCCCCTATTTTCCACACGGGCAGCTAGTAGTTTTGGTTTTGCAGATTTATATTCACAGGATCCTGATTTACAACTGGAACGATGCTCGGATAGCTCTGTATCCGTGTATTACTTTCGGTTGTGTTTTATATATTTTTCCGCTGCTTTGTAATTTATTGTAATCTATGATATTTATCGAATGTGTAATATTTATTCATACTCTGTATATTCTTGTATCTGATGGAATTGTCGTAATAACAATGAAATGTTCTTCTGTTTGCGTACTGATGTGCCTTGTTCTCAATTCAATCCGGGCTTTCCTTCACAGGGAAGTTCAGGTCGTGTCAATCCGACTGTCGGATTTTCCCAAAACTGGAACCGTTAGGACCGCTTTGGGAAGATCTTTCCAACGATATAAATCTCGTCAAAATCCAACAGCTAGATTTCGAGATAAGTGTTAACCAAATTTGGATAAAAGTAGCGCTAGGGCTGTCGATCGACCCGAAGCGTCATTAAATGAATATAGTTATTTTTATATATATAAAAATAGCGATAAATCGTTATTAAATACTAATAACAATATGAAATGGTTTTAATATATATATATATATATATATATACACACACATGAGAATCATTTGAAAAGTCCGAGTTCGATCTCATTTCAAATGATTATACGACGATCTAAGTCGAAGAGTTGAAGACGGTGATTGAAGACCAACTATCTCCACATCGAATGGATGTGTTACTACTGAGGCCCATGATAGGAGTAGCTACCTTGAAGGGGAGTCAGGGGTAGCCGTCCGGACGTATTGTTGATTATTCGGATATGCGAGGTATAAGGTACCTCCGGTTTCGTTCAGACCCAGAACGGACTTTAAGATGGATTGTATGTCTGACGTTGTACACCTTTATACGATATTCGTTGATCTTTGCTAAATATATATATATATCTGTTTGGTGTTTAACACCCTTCACTGAGACGTACGAGCTTAGAGGTTATATATTGGTAGGAATCAATGGTATGGTATGGATTGACAATGTGGCAGGCTAAGACGCATGGATCAAGGCTTTTGATGAAAAGCAAAGACATGTTGTTGATGATCAAAGCATAGCCTGTTTAGGCGTAGCATTGTGTATAGCATGACTTCGCGAGCCTCACACCCCAGTATGAGTCAAAAACAGGATTAGGACTTCAGGGAGTGCACACGTTTCTTTCTAGCTAGAGTGATGTCAGCGACCTACCAACCATGACATTTTGCTTACGTGGATGATGGATTATGAGGTTCCTCGGTTTTATAGGTTGTTAGTGGCCATATAGAGGTTCAAAAGAACCGGGAAGCGTGTGTTATGGCATAACTAATCCACTAAGCGTTAAAGTGTGGACCGGCTCTGAAGATCCAAGGGTTCACCAAAGTCCGAATCCTAAGGCATTTGCTAGAATGTCTCGAATCCCAGAGGACGATCCCTAGCCTCGATTCATGATGGAAACCTAATTTCCAATACGACACCATGCAGTTTTGATTGTAGAACTAGTATGGCGACATGATATATGGTACCCATGTCGTCTATGTTTGATACATTATGATTGAAATTGTTATTGAAACATATATACACTAGTAATAATATCAAATCTGTTTTTATTGTATCAAGCTTTTTTGACCATTATAAGGTAAAACTTTATCCTCCGGTTTGCGTTGCATTGTGTTATGGGACTTGAGTCTTATAATGGTTTCATTTTTCTAAAAAGCATTGCGTTGTTTAATGATTTACCTTATGTTATGCACTGGCAATCAGATGGAGTAAACCTGTTCCGCGTTAGCGGCGTGGTCCTGTGATTAGCCTTATTATTAGATTAGTTAAGATAGATTTCTCATACCAGTCCCATGACTGACTCGTAGTTTGTTTCACTTTGCAAACTCCGGTGCCCTCTTTTCCACACGGTCAGTCGAGTAGCTTTTTTGCAGATATTTATCTCTTGAGCAGGATTCTGGATCGAAGCCTAAAGCTGTGTCCAGAGTATAGAAAGTCTTCCGCTATGTATTGTATTAATTTATTATAATAAGTCTACCGCTATATTTTATATATCGATGTACTCTGATATTCTGTACTCTGATGTTACATTATTATGATGTTTATAAAGATATGCTATTATTGTTCTAATGTATTGTATTCCCAAAGTTAACATATGCGGGTTTTGAATGATTTTATTTGATCTAGCGATCGATCAAGGTCGGGCAAAATGTGTATCGTTATTGTTGGTATCAGAGCTTTGGTTAATCCAAATCTTTGGGGTACAACTCGTTAGAACTGAACAAAAGACTCATCAAAGATTGGATTAGTAATTTCCAATAAGAATACTCATTAGAGATAGGATCAGTAATATCCTAGAATGAGGAAACTCATTAGAGATAGGGTTAGCAATGCCCTAGAATGAGTTGAGAGTGCCCAGTTTATAATTAACTTATTTTTGATTATGTATATAATATGATTTTAGAAAATATAATGTTTAAATTTATAAAAGGTATATATATATTTAAAAAGGTTAATCAGCTAATAGGATTTTAAAACCAATAAAGAATAAAAATTAAATTGGTTAATCAAACAATTTTTAGCTTCGTTCCTTTTCGAGGACAAAAAGATTTTAACTAAGGGAGATTGTAACGACCCGGAAATTTGGGGCCAATTTAAAAATTTTATTTTAGAAATTTTAATGGATTTTTAATGTTTAAATTGATTTATTTTAAATGATAACGATTAAAAATATATTTTAATTGAAGTTAGAACGAATATATTTATTTTAATTACAAAAGGAATTAGAAATAGCACGGTAGTTTGAAAAGTTAAAGCTGAACTTTGACTGACCATATAGGATGCAAATTAAATCGGATTTTAGTGAAATAAAAAATATTAGAATCTATTTAAGAATATCTTTCTAATGAATCTGAAAAATTAAAATTCCATAGCGGGAATCAAAAGTTATGTCCAGTTTAAAATTTAGAATAGTCGCTGCAGAATATATATATATATATATATATATTAAAAATAGTCATATTGCAAACGACCTCTGTTTTCAATGAAACCGCTTTTGTTGGAACCAAATTGTCAAATTATTGTTAAGTTTAATTTTCCAGAATTTTTTGAGTTAATTTTTGAGCGTGGCGAAAGAAAATGCGTTTTGTCAGTTTCAGTCAAATTTAATCTACTAGAAATATTTTTTCTAGATTTTTCTGAGTTCGTATATGGCCCCGATGAATTTTAATGTAAGTTTGAATTATTTAAATAAAGGATTTAAATATTTAATTTAAAGAAAACAGGCTACAGACATTCGTTTGGGCTCATGAGACATGGCCCATTGGATCCGGAACGGGGGCTATTGGCTAGGATCAACTCTGGTTGGACTGAAATCGGAGTTGTTTAGAACTTATGGATTTAATTGTAAAATTATCATTAAAATAATTTAAATATTAGGAAAAATCGAAAACCCTAATCCATCATTTACCAGCCGCTACCGTAACCTTCATCTTCAATGGCCAAATTTGCTTCTTGCTTCTCCCTCTAAATTCCATCGATCCTTACACTAAAACTCCTCACTCAGTTCAAGTTATTATAGAGATTTTTCCCACCTTCCCATCCATACGGTCAAAGCCGCCTGAAACTGCCGGAATCAAGAGAATCAACCCTCCAAACACGCGTCGTTCGCGCCGCCGCCCATCCCACCAGACCCGATCGAGTTGGGTATGACCCACCTCCCCTGGCGCGCGTCTCGAGGCTTGACAAGGTGGCACAACTGGATCGGCACCCCGTGCCTCGGTGTTCGCGAAAACCGGAAACCTACTTTTGAACCATCGTGAAAAATTACAGCCGAATACTGAAAGAGGAAGAAAGGAAAAGGAGCGGCCTAACCAAAGTAATTAGAGTAATTAGTTTTTAATTATTTTAGATAATTATTTATTTAATTGTTATAGTTTAAAACGCTGTAACTTCTTCAAACAGCAGCGGAATCGAATGTTTTAAAATGCGTTGGAATCGTCTTTCTGAAATCTACGCTACGGAACAAACTAGATCTGAAACAAAGCGGATCAGATTTTGGACGAATTTCAGATCTGGATTATTCGGTTCGATTTCTGTTTTAAAAATGAATTAAATACTTAATTATTTATCGCTAATCGAAATACATGAAAATATGATAATAAATCAAATCTGCGATGTCTTGTGTTTGGAAATTGTTGTTTGTGAATTGTGATGGTTTGGGATATACATGTTTGTTGGATCTATGTCATACTATAAATTTTCCTATTTATTTAGATCTATAAACACCGACTTGTTTAGATTAAGATTTAAATAAAAATATTCATTTTTATTGATTCTTTATATCATATGTTGACACCAAATTTAGAAGCTATAACAAGTATTCATATAAAGAATTTCCACCATATGTTGACACCAAATCTAGAAGTTATAACATGTATTCATATGAGAAGTTTACACCATAGGTTGACACCAAAGTCTGGTGGTGTTGCATGTGTTAATATGAAATTGACACTATAGGTAGACACCAAAAAGTTTAGAGTATATTATATGTAGTAATATAAATCATGACATAATATGTATACACTAAAATTAATGTTTTATATGTATGAACATGTATATTTAGAGTTATGTGATTTCATTAAAAATGAAAATATACTTAGCATTATGTTGTTTCATTAGAAATGAACTAACATTTTTATTAGAAATGTTGCATTTATAATATAAAAATTATATTCTTATTGTAATAGAAAGGAGTGAAAAACAAAATATCCATTTTGTTAAATAGAAATGAGTGAAAAACAAAATATCCATTTTGTGAAATAGAAAAGTGTGAAAACAAAATATTCATTTTGTTAAATAGAAAACTGTTAAAACCAAATCCTTTTATTTGTCATTAGAATAACATAGAAAATTGTTTAAAAATATATATTCATTTATTTGACATTAGAATTCATAGGAAAATATTTACATATAAAATATTATTTTATGTAATATTAGAATTGAAAATTACACTTTTATGTAAAATGTTACATTAGATTGAAAATTACATTTTATGTAAAATGTTACAATAGAAATCACATTTTCATATAAAATGCTGCATTAGAGAAAAATAACATTTTTATTATAAAATGTAGAATGAGAAATAAAATAACAATTTGTTATCAAATGTGCCATTGGATTAAAATAACACCTTGTTATAAAAAGTGACATTAGAAAGAAATAACATTTTTAGTTTAAAATGTTACATAAGTAAGAAATAACATTATTAGTTTAAAATGTTACTGTAACAACCCGCATTCTACGCATCGGAGGATCGTAGAATATTTATTTCTTTCCCATATGAAGTCGTATGGTAATGTAACTTTGGGAAACAACCAATAGAGTCATTTCCTATGCTCATAATTTTTGTCGGTTTTTAAATGACCGTTTTGCCCCTAGCTGATCATGTTTTGGCCATAACTTTTGACTGGAAAGGAATTTTGACCTGAAATCACTTACATTAGATTCGTTTGTTGGTTTACCGTTCCGTAGAGTGGTCATCATAGCCAAACAGACTCACAATTTGGGAGATATGACTAAAATAAGGTTTGGAAGGTGAAAAACTGCTTAACCGGGCCAAATAAGGTAATTAGTGATTGGGCCCATAACCCATTTCGGGATTAGGGTTATGGGGAGGCTGAAAAGAGTTAGAGATTCATTCATTTCAGTTTTCTAGCCTCCACTTACCTCTAAGAAACCCTAAAAATGGCGTCCAACCTCTAAATCACCTCCAAATCACCTTCTAATCAATGATTAAGCTTAACAACATCAAATCAAGGGAGAACTTCACCGAATCAACATTAGAGCTGCTGTTTAGCATTGGGATTCACACCAAATTGGAGATTTATTTCAGATCTAAGTCTTAATTATGGCTAAGGTGAGTGATTTGCATAGTTCCGCACTAATTATGGCTAATTAAGGGTAATTAATGTTAATTAGCGAATTTAAACATGATAAAATTCTGGAAAAATATTTATAAAAATCTTAAATGATGTTTTAGACCTCTGATATGAGTTTGGGTTAATTTGCTTAAGTTTTGCTAATCACATCATCAGTTTCACCTAAACATGTTAAGGGAAAATTATGGGTTTTTGGCTATGTTTGACCCATTTTAACCCATCATATTGTTGTTTTGGTGTTTGTGGTTGATTATACATGTTGCTATGACTGTATGGTATGCTTTGTGATTGATTAGAATAGTTGTAATGGTCGAAAATGCCGTCGAGTGGCGTAAACTGCTTGCTAGAGAAAGTGCAGAAAATTGGCCGATCCGAATCGGAACGTAGGAAAGGACCCGATCTGAACGTCCTCCCATGCGAGTTCAGAAGCTTCGAACCTTTTATCGTATGAACAAACTCTGATCCGATCCGTAGCATTATATGGCAACGCGACTTTGAGACTCCGACCCGTACTGGTGTGCTATGAAGGAGACCGATCCGATCCAGCATCTTGTGAGGACTTCCGATCCGATCCGAAGAAGCTTGCCAGGGAGTGTAGACCTCGACCCTATCCGGAGCAGAGGGGAAGGCTTGTGCTAAAGAACCCGATCCGATTTGGTGGAGGATGTTGAAGGCCGATCCGAACCGCTATAACATGAAGGCGACGATCCGAACCGATCCGGTGATGACCAATAACCCGAGATGCAAAGGTAGTCCAAATGGAATTTAGAGCTCAGGATCCAGTTGTGAACCAATGAGTTCACTTCATGGTTGGACTTTGCTGTGGGACGTGTGCTAAGGAGTTGTCGACATTCATAACTTCGATTCACCACTGAAAATGGATGATGGGCAACTTATCAGTGTAGTAGAGTCACTATGACTCGAGGGGCAAGGTGATGGTAGCAAGACTACGTTATCGGTGCAGTAGAGTCATTATGACTCGATGGGCAAAGTGATGCGTAGTAACACTTTGAGCCAGTGCAGTGGGGTCATTGTGACTCCACGGGGAAAGGTGGACATAGTAAAGGATTAGTAAGGCTATGAGCCAGTGCAGTGGGGTCATTGCGACTTCGTGGGGCAAAGTGGACATAGCGAAGGATTAGCGACTATGGATCAGTGCAGTGAAGTCATTGAGACATCATGGGGCAAAGTGATCATAGCAAAGTATATTGGGTGATCGAAGTGGTTGATATCGTATGCTTTACGCAATGAGTGAGAGATGTGAGGATGGTTGTTATGCTTGATTGTTTGCCATCACTATGACATGTACACCCCTACCCCCGTTATCTTTACACCATTTGAAATGGCACCTTAGAGTGTTGTACAGTATGTAGTGCGACTCTTTGGCTGCAGGTCCAGGTTCAGGTATGGTTTAGCATACCTGTTATTGTTCTGTTTAGATGCTTATCGCTCATACCAGACTTTTTGTCTGACCAAGAGTTTTATGTCTCTTCTTATTACTCTGGGTGCTCACACGAGCAGACTAGAGACAGGTTAGCTGGTGATGTGCGAGTAGCTAATTCGGAGGCGAGCAGGAGGCTTCCACGTATGATATATAGATATTCTCCCTGTGTCGTTAGTGTTCGCTACTTGGGCATTAGTAGTGTACCTCCCTTATCTTTCTTTTGCTTTTGAGACAGTTTAAAAGTTGTAATAATGTTAGCTTTGGATCATAAGCTGTACTTCGATTTTCCGCTGCTATGTTTGTTGTTTTCAACTTATGCACTGTCTCACGTGTTTTATGTCAAGTATATTGTTATTATATTTTGTACCATGCACTGTGAGACATTTTACAGGTTTCTGTTTAGTTCATTCTCTTCTTTCCTTTCCTTCTGACGACCGTCCCGTGCTAACTGGACATATGTACAGCGCACCTTTGGAGTAAATGTCGGTTGGTGCGGGGCGGGCCGTCTCATTTGGTATCAGAACTTTAGGTTGCGTAGTTAACCCAATAGGGAGAGATAGTACGTATACGAGAGCGCGTATTTGTGATTACTTTGGTTTTTCAAAAGCTATATATATATATACACTATTAGTAGCATAAGAATGAAGTCGTACTACACTAGCACCACTATGGGGTCGTTAACGTTTTCTCTTTACAGATTGAACGATGAGCCGATATGCTAGAGGTGCTGGTAGGGGGACCAATAATGGGAATGCTCCTGACATGAGGACGATGTTCACTAACTTCATTTGGGAGATTCTTAGGGATGTTCAAGGGGCAGTTCCCAATCCCGGAAATGGTGGTGGTCCAGTAGTGCAAGCGCCTAGGGTCGTTTTCGCCAAGTTGTGCAAGGATTACACTAACCTTGGTGGGAAGCCGTTCCATGGAACGCATTCGGCCACAGATGTTCAGGATTGGTTGGATAGCTGTGATCGTATCTTCGACGACTTGGGTATCGAGGATGCGATGAAGAGAAGGCTAGCGTCTCGTCAACTTCAAGGGCGAGCGATGAATTGGTGGAATGCCATTAGAACAGCTACTCCAGAAGATCAGGTTACTTGGGATCAGTTCAAGGCTCGCTTTAGCGAGAAGTTTATTCCAGCTGCCCAGAAGTTAGTATTGTTTAAGAGATTCTTAGAACTCAAGCAGAATGGTAGGCCAGTCTTGGACTATATTGCTGAATTCGACACTTTGTTGAAGTATGGACTATCTCTTATCGATACTCCTGAGAAGAAGAATTAGAAGTTCATTACTGGGGTTGATGGATACTTGGGGGAAAGGCTTATCAACCACATTGGTGAGACTTTTGAATCGATTGTGGGGAAAGCTTTAAGATCAGAGAGTCTTCACCCTAAGTCAAAGACTGAGGATGCATCTGCAGAAGGGCTGAAACCGCAAGCGGGTGGCGGAGGCAAGAATAACTCTCAGAATAAGAGAAAACAGAACCAATCTAAGGATGGCCAGAAAAAGAACAAGAAAGATGTTGAGTACTTCAGCTATGGTAAGAAGGGCCATTATGCTAAAGAATGTCTGGCCAAGCCAGCGGATAGGAAGTGCTACAACTGCGGCCAAGTGGGACATCATAAGGATAAGTGTCCACAACCTCTTAAGGAGAAGCAGATTGTGAAAGCATATGCTATCGATGCTGTTCCTTCTTCGTCGAATGCCCCAATGGCAGCAGAGAAAGGAAAGGGTGTCGTCATTCAAGGTATGCTTTTTATTTATGATGTACCGGTTCGAGTTTTTTTGATACTGGTGCTTCCCGTTCCTTCATATCCAGTGACCTGGTGGATAGGTTAGGACTGGAACCCGAAATAGTCGATAGACCGTTGGTTGCGATGAACCAGATTGGTGGTTCAACTAACCTTAGTATGATTTACATAAATTTGGTCTTATCGAGTCTTGGATGTATGTTTGTTTGTGATTGCTTTGTTTTGGGCTTTACTGGGTATGGCATTATATTGGGTGTCGATTGGCTCCAAAGATACAGGGTGGTGGTAGACTGTGAGGGCTTTTTGGTGACAGTTAGGGCGGATGATGGGCGGAGGGTAGTGTTTGGTAGTCTACCTAGTGATGGGGTAACGACTAGTTTTATAAATTCCCTCGACATCCCACATGATGAGTTGTCAAATGTGCCCGTGGTTGGCCAGTATCCGGACGTCTTCGAGGAGGTGACCGGGTTTCCACCACACCAAGAGATTGAGTTCCATATTGATTTAGTGTAAGATGCCAGACCTATAGGGATGCCACTTCGTCGTGTGGCACCAAGGGAGTAGCGAGAGCACAGGGTGCAAGTCAGCAATCTTTTGAAGAAGGGGTTTATTAAAAGGAGTGTCTCCGAGTGGGGAGCACCAGTTTTGTTTGCCACTAAGGTAGATGGTTCCCTTCGTTTGTGTGTGAACTATCGCGAGTTGAATAAGGTAACGAGGAAGAATAAGTATCCTCTACCGCGGATAGATGATTTGTTTGATCAACTGGAAGGAGCAAGAGTGTTCTCCCAGTTGGATCTCGTGACAGGATTTCATCAGTTCCGAGTAGCGGATGAGAGTGTTCCGAAAACAGCATTTAGGATGACGTCTGGATTCTATGAGTGGTTGGTCATGCCATTTGGGTTGACCAATGCACCAGCCTACTTTGTGGATCTTATGAATCGAGAATTCAGAGATCAGTTGAATCAGTTTGTTCTTGTGTTCGTAGACGACATCCTTGTTTACTCGAGGATAGAGGAGGAACACAAGGGACACTTGAGGATAGTGATGGAGGTGTTGAGGAAACACCAATTGAAAGCGAAATTCTCTAAGTGTCACTTCTGGAGGAGTGAATTGAGATTCTTGCGCCATGTTGTTTCAGAGAATGGTATTGTCGTGGACCCTGCGAAGGTGGCTACGGTACATGATTGGCCTACGCCCAAGAATGCAACAGATGTAAGTAGTTTCTTGGGGTTAGCTGGATTTTATCGTAAGTTTATCCAAGACTTCTCCAAGATAGCAGCACCGTTGACTCAGTTGACTAAGAAGAATCAGGCCTTCGTCTGGGACGGAGTGTGTGAGAATGCATTCAAAAGTCTAAAAGAAAGGTTTACGCGTGAGCCAGTGTTAGTCATTCCTAAAGGGAATGATAAGATGACAGTATACACGGATGCTTGTGGTACCGGACTAGGTGCTGTATTGATGCAAGGAGGTAGGGTTGTAGCTTATGCTAGTCGGCAACTAAAGCCACATGAGAAAAGGTACCCTACACATGATTTGGAATTGGCAGCGATCGTGTTTGCATTAAAGATGTGGAGACATTATCTTTTGGGAGAAAGATTCGAGTTGTTTACCGATCATAAATTGTTAAAGTATCTCTTCTCCCAGAAGGATCTGAATCTTCGTCAGCAGAGATGCTTAGAGTTCTTGGCTTCGTATGATTTTGATATCGCATACACACCTAGGAAAGGTAATGTGGTAGCCGATGCCTTGAGTAGGAGACATGCCAGTTTAGGGGCTATGTTTCTTGAATGGAAGCAACTGGAGTATCTCGTAGGGTATAATTTCAGACCAAAGTGCGAATTGGATCCAGAGATGTTAGCTAGTTTGGCGGTCAGACCCACTTTGATAGAGCTGATTGGTTCTAGCCTAAGGGGTGATCCTAATCTATTAGAAATCATCTCCAAGTTAAATATCGATGGTGAGGAGATGAATTTGTATGGGTTTGATCGGGATGGATCGCTTAGATAAATGGAAGACTAGTTGTACCCAACATGAATGGTTTAAGAGATGAAGTGCTTAGAGAATGTCATCACTCAAAACTGACTATACATCCCGGTGGTAATAAGATGTATCGAGACATGAAGCAGACTTACTACTGGGAAGGGATGAAAAGAGACGTTGGGAAGTTTATATCCAAATGCATGAATCGCCAGCTAGTTAAAGCCGAACAAAAGAAGCCTAGTGGTTTGTTGCAACCATTAGAAATTCCCGAATGGAAATGGGAGCAAGTCTCGATGGATTTCATCGATGGTTTACCAAGGACTAGGTCGGGACATGATAGTATTTGGGTAATTTTGGATCGATTGACTAAGAGTGCAAGATTTATACTAGTCAAATCGACCAGAACGACAGCTAAGTTGGCAGAATTGTATATGAAATGGGTAGTAAGATTTCATGGAGTACCTAAAAGCATTGTGAGTGACCGAGACCCTTGTTTACTAGTGGGTTTTGGAAGAGCTTACAAGAGGCTTTAGGGTCAGAATTACATCTCAGTACCGCATATCATCCTCAGACCGACGGTCAGACGGAGAGGGTATATTGGAAGATCTGTTGAGAGCTTGTGTAATTGATTTTGGTGGATCATGGGATAACCATTTGCATCTAGTAGAGTTTGCATATAATAATAGCTACCAATCCACTATCGGTATGGCTCCATATGAAGCTTTGTACGGAAGACCGTGCAACGCACCATCATGTTGGATAGAGACTGGCGAAAAGTTTATGCTTGGACAAGATGTGGTGAGGGAAACTTCGGATAAGACTAAGATCATTCAACAACGAATGAAAGCTGCCCAAGATAGGCAAAAGAGTTATGTTGATAAGAGGAGAAGAGATTTAAAATTCTCCGTTGGTGACTTGGTGTAACACACCGAATTTCAGTTAATATTAACATTCAAAAATTAAAGAATAACTAATCCCAGATGTCGGAATTAGGGGAAACGGGTTGCGCCATTGTGTTCGTCTCGGAATTCTGGTTGAGATAGAGTCCGAGTTTGCGTGATTTAGGGTCCGTATGACCAAGTTATGGCCCAAAGAAGTTTTCAGAAAATTCAAGTTTAAAAATAGTTCAAAACTAAAGCCAAATTCGAAATTCAACACACAGGGGGAAGGCGGGAAAATTCCCGCGCAGGCCAAGTCGACAGGGGTGTCGACTGCCCAGTCGACACCGCTCCAACCCATGTCGACTGCCCAGTCGACACGGGTGTCGACCTGGGTACTCGGCCAGGTTGGCCTGGGTGCAGTCTGAAGGGGTTTGGGCTGTGTTTTGGGGCTTGTGACGAGATCTGATGGCTCTAAACTAATCTAGGGTTAATCTAAGGGTCTAAACTATATCCTAAATCTATAAATACACCCTAAGACTACCCTAATCCATACTAAAAATAGATACAAGGCCGTCATGCCATCAAAATGCAATTAGAAGGAGCCTCCATCAAATTTTAGAAGAAGATAGCTTCTCAAATCAACTTCTAATCAACTCTAGCAACTTAATCTTCTTCATAGGAGTGCTAATCAACAAGTTGTGAGTTTCTATGCCTTTAGCAAGCAATTGCTAAACTAATTATGATAGGATATAATGAGGTTATGGTTCTGTATGTGGATCAATGCAAGTTATGTAATCATATGCTATGTGTTCATGATGTTAGTTATGCAAGTTTTATGCTATATGTTCATGATGCTAGTTATGCAAGTTTGATGCTATATGTTCATGATGCTAGTTATGCAAGTTTTATGCTATATGTTCATGATGCTAGTTATGCAAATCACTATGATAAACATTGATCCATTATGACACCATGTTATGCATGTTTGGTGTTGCAAGTTTGGTGTTTGATTATATGCAAGTTCATATATGACATGTTATGCAAGTTTGGTGTTTGATTATATGCAAATTAATATATGACATGTTATGCAAGTTTGGTGTTTGATTATATGCAAGTAACATGTGCAAGTTTACACCTTTGTATGATATGCATACATATACAAGTTTACCACTTTGTATGTCACGCATATATATGCATGTTTACCCCTTTTTATGATATGAGTAACATATGCAAGTTCCTCCCTTTCTAGACCTATGACATGTATGCAAGTTTATCCCTTTATGATAGGTCTATGACATGAACATCTATGCAAGTTACCCTCTTTATGACATATGTGATTCATGCAAGTTTGGGTTGATTATTTATGCTAGTTGGGTTTGATGCTATGGTCATATATGCAAGTTTACACCTTTAAAACCCATGTTGATTCTAATGTTATGCTAAGTTGAACCCATTGAATTTGGGGGTGAATCTTCCCTTTTAAGTATGTCATGTTAGCGTATTACGTGGGGAACGATGGGGTTAATATTCATGTTAACAAAAATTGTGGTGAAATTGGTATGATGTTGCATACCATAAGTGGATGTACATAATTGAGTCAATTATGTACATCATTATATTGAAATTAATTAGGGAAAATTAATTCAAAATATGGGGGTGATTAATTAGGTTTAATTAATCGACTAAGACACGAGGTTGGACCCTTTTGTAGCATAAGACTACCCGGACCCGACCGGTAAATCCAGCGGCTACAAATGATTGGCCCAATGTGAGAGGTCTTAGGCATAAACTAAATACGTGACAAGTGTAAAGACACGAGGTTAGACTCTGTTATAGCGTAAGGCTGCCCGGACCCGACTGGCAAATCCAACTGCCATAAAAGACAGTCTAATGTGAGAGGTCTTTACAAAGGTTACGTTCTTAATCAATTAAGAAACACTTAACCAGATAAGCATGTAGTGGGGCATGAGGGGTTAAGTGGGTGCCTTTGGTGGCATGTGGAAATCTAGTGGTTGCCTTGGGTAGCAATAGAAAATACGATTAGAATACTTAACCAAAGTGGAAACATGTAATTAAACATGATTGAAGGGTTAAGTGGGATACACTAGAGGGAGCAAGCTTAGGTGGGTAGCTTGTGGGGGCCCATTTCAACCAGTAACCCATACGTATCTTTGTGGGCTCGACCCATGTCGAGGACGGGACACGCGTACTGGGCTTGACTATAAGAGGCCAAAATGGGTTAGCGGTGGCAACGCAAGTCCAACGTGTTTCATATGCGTGTGGGGACCCGGGTTGTTACGTAAGACGTTGTTGCATCGTGTAGGTATAAGCCGTGCATCAGTGTTGATATCGGGTTGCCATTGTGGGGAATGATACACCCCACTGTGGGACCAGCACGGATATCTACGTTAGGGAGCCGATCGCTTGGGGAATAGTGGGTACACCTAGTGGAGATAGGGGCAGACGGCACCTATGTTGTAACACCCCGCGAATTCTATAACTGTGAAATTCACAAATTAAAGTATAATTAATTTCAAATCAAAGAACTAAGGGAAACGGGATACGCCATTGCGTTCGTCTCGGAAAAATACGCGAAATAGAGTCCGAGTTTTCGAAAAACGGAGTCCGTATGAAGAAGATATGACCTTCGGAAATTTCTGAATTAAGTTTAAAATTCAAACAGAATAAAATAGCTCAGAAAATCAAGTTTAAATTCCAAAATGGGGCCCAATGGGCCAGGGCGGAAGAACACCCGCCTAAGGCACCCAGGTCGACTGGGCTGTCGACCTGGTCTAGCCAGGTCGACAGGGCTGTCGACCTGGTCCAGAGCCAGGTCGAACTCAGCCCAACCTGGCTGGCCTATTCTATGTTGGTCGATTTTCTGTAGTCTGCTTTGTCATTAGGGCTAGGTGGCAGGCTCTAATTGGTCCCTCTTTCGAATGAATGGCTACGATCAATCCAAGCAACATCAATGGTCCTTATCAGTTCATAACCTCTATAAAAATGACCCTAGACTCACCCTAATCTGTTCATTCAAAAATAAGAACAAAGCCGTCATGTTGCTGAGGAATGACTGAGAGTAGCCACCAATTGGAGAGAGGATTAAGAGGCAAATTCTAAGGCATAAAGCAACTTAATCAAATCAAATCAACAAGGAATCGCATCTCCAAATCCCTAAATTGGAGAATTCGCCATACAATAGTAAGTAGAGTATTATTTTGGTATGAACAAATAATTGTGTTGGTTTGAATACTTGATTTGTGGCGATAAAGTAATTCATATTTGTGCGTTACTATGATTCTTATCGATTTGGAATATTGTATACGTTTGGATATTCTCGAATTATGTTATTCAATTATGAAAAACTACATGCGGTAGTTTTATGCAAGTATACGTTTGGAATATTCGCAAATTATGTAATCCATATTGAAGCTACATGTATGTAGTTGATTAATTGAAATTCATGCAAGTTTGGGGTTTTGCTACTATGCCATCATAATGTGTATTTTTATACAAACATCATTTTTGTGAAGTAATTGGAATAAGTTTGGGTTATCATAGTCCATATGAAATTATGTTGAAAATTTGGCATCATGATTTATGTATTAAGACATGCTTTTGTACTAGAAAACCTATTTGCAAACTTATGAATATGACTAGGCTATGATTGATATTTTGCATAATTGAAATCCATGATTATAATGTTAACAAGAATTATATGATGACATATGTGGTACATAGCTAGGTTAGATTCAAAATCCCTTTTGCAAGTTTGCATGACTAAAGTAAAAATCATGATTTCATGTTAGAAATATTTATGCCATGGTTATGTGAACAAATTTAACTATACTTTTGTATTAGTCACAAAAGTAGGCACCTTTGTAAACATGTAGTAGTCTTATGAACATGATTTGCTTATGTTTGACATTATGCCTGAATAAAAATATAGGTTTATGTTGTATAGTGATATTCTTAACTTAACTACAAGTTTACATGGTTTGATTCATGTCACTTATGCTTTATGACCAAAGTATATGTCACTACTATGCAAGTACACCAGTTTCTATTTTGTATTTCCAACGTCATATTGCAAGTTCATGCGTTCACATTCCCCCTTTTTGTGTATGTAATCTCGCTTTAAGCCTCCCCTTTTCGCATGGCTAAGTTGGGCTTAAAAGGGCTAAGCCCAACATATACATATTAAACGGACGTGTTTAAACGAGGGAAAATAACGTTGGGTTAAAATTACTAATGAATGAAAATATAAAATAGAAGGGCCCAAATTCAAGTATGGGTTGGGCCCATGATTGGTGTAACCTTTACACCATTAACTTAATAATGGGCCGCAAATATTTACATATAAGAAAATAAAGAAGAAAGACAAAATATGTAAATGTAGAACATACGATGTGTTTAACCCGAGGTTGGATTGAGTTGTGATGTAAACCTGCCCGGAACCGCCCGGCTGTCCAGTAGTCACAACAATACCTATCCAATGTGGGAGGTTAAACATGGAGCCCAATAAGGATCCGAGGTTAGACTGAGTTGTGGCGTAAGACTGCCCGGAACCAACCGGCAACAGGCAGCCACAACAATACCTGTCTAATGTGAGAGGTCAAGGCTTTAATAAGACAATTAAAGCAGAGTCAGGATTGTTAGGATTAAGTGGACTAAAAACTTAATCAAAATGAAACATGCTAAACTAAACGGACTGGTAGGGGTTAGGTTAGAAAACACTTAACCAACTTAGCATGTTGGCTAGAGATAGAAAACCTAGTAACGGGGGGACCCTTTTCAGCAGTAACCCTAGAAGGTGTATCAGGATACCCTGAAACTAGGCAGGGTGGGGCACGATTACTGGGCTGATTGTAAGAGGTCAAATCGACGGCGGTGGTGTAGCAGTGTAGGTTCTAACGGGGTGCGGGCGTGCACACACTCCGGCGCAGAAAAATAAGGCACTGGACACCAGTAGCATACCTGTGCATTCTAGGATTGTGTTGGGCTGCCACCATGGGACTTGATACACCCCATGGTGGGACCAGCATAGGTAACTACAACATCAGGGGCCGTAAGACACATGTAACTATGCGAGTAGGAGCCGATCATTATGAAATGGATCACCTCACCCTGATTATGGGGTGCCAGTTGGAAACTAGTTTATATGGGTTCAGAGATTTACATGGGGTACGATAGTATATTCGACCCTAGACAACTTAACCAAGTTATAGTGCTTTCCCACTTCTTGTTTATACTTATCATACCCAGTTCTTTATTCATAGACAGAATAGTACTAGACTTACTCAGGCTTTATGTCTGACTCTACTTTTCTTTCGTCTTCTTTTCTTCCATTTCCCCCCCCCCCCCAGGTCCAAAGGGAGGGAACACTGCAGCTTGACCAGCCTTAACATCCAGCTTGAAGAAGAGAAATGTATTTCTTGGACCTTTTCGTTTGAAACTATGGCTTTGGACAAACTCTATGGGGCTTTTGCAGTTTATCTATGTTTTATTTATGCTTCTTTAAATAATGTAATCAAGACAGATTATGAAAGTGTTATGTTATGTTTTGGAAAAGATGTAAGACAATTATGGTGATGTGGTTGTAACACGTATTTGCTTTTAAGAAATAAAAGTTGTTGTTTTTCCGCTGTTTACAAATATGTGTTCTTATATCTGTCTTGTATATCTGTGACTTATACTTATAAACCTCCACCAAAATTAGGGCATTCCCTTTGAGAGTGACCCTAACGGAGGTGGGGTGTTTCACTTGGTATCAGAGCATAGGTTTACTAGATAAGATAAAAAGTTTTGAAAATTTATTTTCAAAAAGGAAATTTTAAAGAAGCATTTTTAAAAGAAAAATATTATTTTATTTTAAAAAGGCAAAGTCCACTCCCCAAAGCCATAGGTACTATCTCTTATCCTTCGTTTTGAATCTATCCTTTTTGTTTCAGCATGTCCGAAGATCTTAACCTGCCAGAAGGGGTACCTATACCTGGTTGGTTTAGACGGTTCTTAAAAGCAAGGGCCACTCAGCCAGGTCCTACCGTTCCTCCTCCCCCAGCTGCCGGAAATCATCCAGCTGCAGCGGCACCTTTTCCTCCACCTCCTCCTCGGGGAAACACATTTGCTAAGATATGTAAAGATTTTAAAGCTATGGGAGGAATGGATTTCCATGGAACTGAGTCCTTCGTGGCAGCAAGAAATTGGCTGAAAGAAACTGAGGACCTATTCATCATCTTTGAGGTAGAGGATAGACAAAAAGTACAATTGGCAGTGTGGCTATTGAAGGGCGAGGCTTCCTACTGGTGGGAAGTCACTAATGCTGAAAGACCAGTGGAGACATGGGAGGACTTTAGGGCAAGGTTTGAGACTAAATTTCTCTCAGATGCGGAAAGAAGTTTGCAGTTGGAAAAATTCTTATTTCTTAAGCAAGGGGACAAGACAGTCTGAGAGTATGTGAATCAGTTCGATGAGCTGGCTAGGTTTGGGCTTGACCTAGTCAACACCCCGCACAAGAAGGCTCTCCGTTTCGTCAAAGGGTTGAATGAGCCATTACACAGTTTGGCCATGACCCATATACCCATGGGAGCCACGTATGAAAGAATGGTGCAAATGGCATTGCTGAATGAAGAGGATAAGGGCAAGAAGGAGACAAAGGCAGAAAGCTCTCAAGGGAAGAAAGAAGGTTTGCCGCCTAAGAAGACAGACTTTAAGAAGGGCGGGAAAGGCAACAAAGAGAAGAGGAAGTGCAATTTCTATGGCAAAGTGGGGCACTTAGTAAAGGACTGCCGGAAAAAGAAGGCCAAGGAGAATGGTGGGTGCTTTTCTTGCGGTGAGACAGGCCACAGGGCTAAGGACTGCCCAAAGAAACGAGGACAGGGGCAGAGGGCTGGATCCACCCCAGGGGCACAGGTTCATGTGCTGGAAGCGCCACCTCTGCAACAACGAGGTATAAATACTTCTGTAGAAAGCGTAGTTTATCTTTATGATCACCCCGTTCGCACTTTATTTGATTCTGGCGCATCACACTCCTTTATCTCGTATGCTTTAGTAGAATCTCTGCACCTAAAAACTAGTATGGTAGAGGACCCCTTAATTGTTTCAAACCCAATTGGGGGCCCAGCTCATTTGTCTATGATCTGTGTGGGATTGAAAATTTCTATTCTAAGTGTAGAATTTCAATGTAGTGCCTTTGTTTTGGGCTTTTCGGGTTATGGTTTGATCTTGGGTATGGATTGGCTATCCAGTAATGGGGCCATCCTTGATTGTGAGAAAAGGGTTGTTAGGCTCCTAACCCAGCTCGGTAATACTTTGGAAATTTCTTGTAATCCCTCGTATGCGGTTATGCTTAGTTATCTTGAATCGCTAGATGCCTCTGTTGAAAATTTACAAACAGTTAGAGTGGTCCGGGAATATCCGGATGTCTTCGAAGAGGTGAAGGGCTTGCCTCCGAAGCGGGAAATAGACTTCCGCATATATCTTGTAGATAATGCAAAGCCCGTTGCGTTGCCCGTTAGACACATGGCTCCACGAGAAAGGAAAGAGCTCAGTAAACAGATTAAAGAGCTTCTAGAAAAGGGGTTCATTAGGAGGAGCATTTCAGAATGGGGCGCTCCAGTGGTGTTCGCTACAAAGGCGGATGGTTCACTCCGTCTATGTGTTGACTATAGGGAGCTCAACAAGCTAACGAAAAAGAATAGGCACCCTCTCCCTAGAATTGACGATTTGTTTGACCAGCTTGTAGGAGCGTCTGTTTTCTCCCAACTCGATTTAGCAACCGGTTTTCATCAGCTAAGGGTGGCTGAAGATAGCATCGATAAAACGGCGTTCAGAACCCCAGACGGCTTCTTTGAATGGCTTGTCATGCCTTTCGGCTTGACAAATGCACCTGCTTACTTCGTGGACCTGATGAGTAGGGTATTTAGAGATTTCCTCAACAAGTTCGTAGTGGTCTTCGTAGATGATATCCTTATCTTCTCAAAGAGTGAAGAGGAACATGCTCAGCACTTAAGGGCAATCATGGAAACTTTGCGAGTCCATCAACTAAAAGCCAAATTCTCCAAATGCCACTTTTGGAGAGAAGAGGTGAGGTTCCTTGGGCACATAGTATCCAAACAAGGGTTAGCAGTGGACCCTGCTAAGGTAGTGGCGGTACAGGATTGGAAGAAGCCAAGGAATGCAACTGAGGTCCGAAGCTTTCTAGGACTAGCGGGTTTCTATCGAAAATTCATAAGGGATTTTGCGAAAATCTCAGCTCCGCTCACGAAATTGACCAAGAAGAATCTAGTGTTCAATTGGGACTTGGATTGCGAGTTTGCTTTCCAACGACTAAAAAGGGCTCTTACAACAGCCCCAGTTTTGACGCTGCCAGATGGGAGCAAGATGTTTACTGTTTATACGGATGCATGTGGGACAGGGCTAGGCGCCGTCTTAATGCAAGAAGGAAGGGTAGTAGCTTATGGCGGGAGGCAGTTGAAAGTGCACGAAAAGAACTACCCAACCCACGATCTTGAGTTAGCCGCCATCGTCTTTGCACTCAAGTTTTGGCGACACTATCTCCTAGGTGAGAAGTTCGAACTTTACACTGACCATAAATCGTTGAAATATCTTTTCTCACAGAAGGATCTTAACTTGAGGCAACAAAGATGGATGGAGTTTCTTGCCTCGTACGATTTCGAAATCTCCTACACTCCGGGCAAAGGCAACGTAGTAGCAGACGCGTTGAGCCGAAAGAAATTGACCCTAAGCCCGTTGTTTGTTGAAAGACAAAGCCTAGAGTTTATAGCCAGCTTCGACTTTAGGCCTTCCTCCGATTTCGTACCAGGCTTGTTAGCATCTCTCGAAGTGCGCCCAACTTTAGTGGATTCAGTAGGGACAGCACAACGCGAAGACCCTCAGCTTGTGGAAACAATTGATAGGCTAATTAGGGGTGAGACTTCAAGTCGCCTCAACAGATACTCCATCGACGATAAGGGTTTGCTAAGGCGAGACGGAAGACTATGCGTCCCACAAACAAAAGATTTAATAAAGAAGGTTCTCGAGGAAGCACATCACTCCAAGATGACGATACACCCAGGCGGAGATAAAATGTACAAAGACATAAAAAGGACTTTCTTCTGGAACGGCATGAAAAAGGACGTGGCAGAATTCGTTTCTAAGTGCATGGTGTGCCAACAGGTTAAGGCGGAACAGAAAAAGCCTGGCGGACTGCTACATCCTTTAGAGGTCCCGCAGTGGAAGTGGGATAGCATCTCAATGGACTTCATCGATGGGCTGCCTAGGTCTAGGAGAGGCAACACTAGCATTTGGGTAATAGTGGATAGGCTTACTAAAAGCGCCCACTTTTTACCTGTCAAAAGTAAAAGAACTGCCTCATCCCTAGCATCACTTTACCTCAAGGAAATCGTACGACTCCATGGAATACCAACTAGTATTGTTAGTGACCGAGACCCCATCTTCACCAGTGAGTTTTGGCGGAGTCTGCAAGAAGCAGTGGGAACGCAGTTAGGCTTGAGCACAGCCTATCATCCCCAAACCGACGGCCAAACAGAGAGAGTGAACAGAGTTTTGGAAGACCTTTTAAGGCTATGCGTCCTTGACTTCGGAGGGACATGGGAAGACCACCATCCTTTGGTGGAATTTGCCTACAACAACAGTTATCAAGCAACCATCGGAATGGCGCCCTTCGAAGCTTTATATGGAAGACCGTGCCGATCGCCCACTTATTGGTGGGAGTCTACTGATAAGCTCATACTTGGACCAGATATGATCCGAGAGACTTCAGAGAAAGTAGACTTAATACGTAGAAGGATGAAGACGGCCCAAGACAAACAAAAGTCCTATGCCGACAAGAGAAGGACCGACCTTGAATTTGAGGTTGGAGACAGAGTTTTTCTCAAGGTATCACCACTAAGAAACGTTGTTAGTTTTGGAACCACAGGAAAGCTAGAACCAAGGTTCGTAGGGCCATTCCCTATCATCGAGAAAATTGGGAAAATGGCCTATAGATTAGAGCTACCCGAGAAGTTGGCTGGAGTCCACAACGTTTTTCACGTTTCACATCTCCGAAAATGTCTACATGAGTCAGCTGAGGTGGTAGAGCCAAATATCCTCGAAGAGGCCGAAGTGGAACGCGAAGCAACCATAAGAAAAGTTCCAACCCGCATATTAGGAATGGAAGTGAAGAAGCTACGCAACCGCGAAGTCAAGCTCGTCAAAGTTCAGTGGAGCGACGCCGAGGGAGACGCGACTTGGGAAACTGAAGCTAGAATATGCACTGCCTACCCTTTTCTGTTCGAGGGTACATGTAACACCCCGAAAATTCTATAACTGTGAAATTCATAAATTAAAGTATAATTAATTTGAAATCAAAGAACTAAGGGAAACGGGATAGGCCATTGCGTTCGTCTCGGAAAAATACGCGAAATAGAGTCCGAGTTTTCGAAAAACGGAGTCCGTATGAAGAAGATATGGCCTTCGGAAGTTTTGAATTAAATTTAAAATTCAAACAGAATAAAATAATAATTTGAAATGGGGCCCAATGGGCCAGGCGGATAAAACACCCGCCTAGCCACCCAGGTCGACTGGGCTGTCGACCTGGGCTACCCATGTCGACAGGGCTGTCGACAGCCCTTTCGACAGGGGTGTCGACCTGGTCGAGCCCAGTCAACCTGGCTGGCCAGGTCTGTGTTTGGTCGAACTGCAGTGGTCTGCTTTGTCATTAGGGCTAGGTGGCGGGTTTTTATTGGTCTCTCTTCCTAATGAATGGCTATGATCTAACCTAGCAACATCAAGGGTCCTAATCAATTCCTAACCTCTATATAAACAACCCTAGACTAAACCCTAATCTATTCATTCAAAATAAGATTATAGCCGCCATGTTGCTGAGGAACGACAAAGAGTAGCCGCCAACTAAAGAGAGGATTAGGGAGAAAAGTTCTAAGGCCTAAAGCAATTCAAGCAACCTAAAGCTAATCAATTCAACAAAGGAATTTGCATCTTCAATCCCTAAACTAGAGAATTCATCAAACCATTGTAAGTAGAGTATTACTTTGGTATGAACAAATGATTGTGTAGATATGTATGCTTGAATTGTGGCAATGAAATTCGTATTTGTGCGATTTATATACTTTTGGATATTCTGAATTATGTCATTCAATTATAAAGAACTACATGTGGTAGTTCTATGCAAATATACGTTTGGAATATTGCGCAAATTATGTAGTCTATGTTGAAGCTACATGTATATAGTTGAGTGAAATTTATGCAAGTTTGGGCTTTGTTATTATGCCATCATGATGTATATTTTATGCATAAATCATTTTGCAAGTAATTGAAACAAGTTTGGTTATTATAGTTCATATGAAACTATGTGGAATTTTGACACCATAATCCATGTATTAAGTCATGCTTTTGCAAACTTATGAACATGTCTAGGCTATGAATTATATTTGGCATAATTGAAATCTATGATTAAGTCTATCTTGTTTAAAAGAATTATATGGTGACATATGTGAGACATGGCTAGGTTAGACTCAAAAATCCTTTTTTTTTTGCAAGTTTAAAGCAAAACACCATGATTGGGAATATTTATGCATAAGTATGTTTATACCATCGTTATGTGATTAGGCTTAAATCATGATTAAGTCGAATTATGCTATGTTCATGCTAGAAGTATTTATGCCATGCTTATGTTTGACCATATGCCATGCCTATGCTAGAAGTATTTTATGCCATGCTTACGTTTGACAATATGCCATACCTATGCTAGAAGTATTTTATGCCATGCTTATGTTTGACAATATGCCATGTTTATGCTAGAAGTATTTAGGCCATGCTTATGTTTGACATTATGCCTAAACAAGAACATAGGTTCATGTTGTAGTTAAACCTATGCAAGTTCACATGCTTTGATTCATGTCACCTATGTTACCACTATGCAAGTACACCAATTTCTATTATGTATTTTCCAACGTCATATGCATGTTCATGCGCTCACCTTCCCCTCTTTGTGTATGTAATCACGCTTTAAGCCTCCCCTTTTCGCATGGCTAAATTGGGCTTTAAAAGGCTAAGCCCAATATATATAAACGGACGTGTAAAACGGGGGAAAATAATGTTGGGTTAAAATTACTAATGAATGAAAACTAAAGTAGAAAGGCCCAAATTCAAGTATGGGTTGGGCCCATGGTTGGTGTAATCTTTACACCCTTAACTTAATAATGGGCCGCAAATATTTACATATAAATAAAGAAGAATGACAAGATATGTAAATGTAGAACATACGATGTGTTTAACCCGAGGTTGGATTGAGTTGTGATGTAAACCTGCCCGGAACCGCCCGGCTGTCCAGTAGTCACAACAATACCTATCCAATGTGGGAGGTTAAACATGGAGCCCAACAAGGACCCGAGGTTAGACTGAGTTGTGGCGTAAGACTGCCCGGAACCAACCGGCAACAGGCAGCCACAACAATACCTGTCTAATGTGAGAGGTCAGGGCCTTAATAAGACAATTAAGGCTGAGTCAGGATTGTTAGGATTAAGTGGACTAAAAACTTAATCAAAATGGAACATGCTAAACTAAACGGACTGGTGGGGTTAGGTTAGGAAACACTTAACCAACTTAGCATGTTGGCTAGAGATAGAAAACCTAGTAACGGGGGACCCTTTTCAGCAGTAACCCTAAAAGGTGTATCAGGATACCCTGAAACTAGGCAGGGTGGGGCACGATTACTGGGCTGATTGTAAGAGGTCAAAGCGACGGCGGTGGTGTAGCAGTGTAGGTTCTAACGGAGTGCGGGCGTGCACACACTCCGGCGCAGAAAAATAAGGCACTGGACACCAGTAGCATACCTGTGCACTCTAAGGTTGTGTCGGGTTGCCACTATGGGACTTGATACACCCCATGGCGGGACCAGCATAGGTAACTACAGACATCGGGGGCCGTAAGACACATGTAACTATGCGAGTAGGAGCCGATCATCATTAAATGGATCACATCACCCTGATTAGGGGGTGCAAATTGGAAACTAGTTTATATGGGTTCAGAGATTAACATGGGGTACGATAGTATATTCGACCCTAGATAACTTAACCAAGTTTATAATGTTGCCCACTTCCTGTTTTACTTATCATACCCAGTTCTTTATTCATAGACAAAGTAGTACTAGACTTACTCAGGCTTTATGTCTGACTCTATTTTTCTTTCGTCTTCTCTCTTCCGTTTCCCCCCCCCCCCCCCCAGGTCCTCAGGGAGGGAACACAGCAGCTTGACCTACCTCAACATCCAGCTTGAAGAAGAGAAATGTATTGCTTGGACTTTCCTGTTTTGAACTATGGCTTTGGACAATCCACTATGGGGCTTTGGCAGTTTGTCTATGTTTTATTTATGCTTCTTTAAAAAATATGTACTCAAGACAGATTATGAAGTGTTATGTTATGTTTTTGGAAAGGATGTTGTTGTAACATGTATTTGACTTTATGAAATAAAGTTTGTTGTTCTTCCGCTATTTACAAATATGTGTTCTTATATCTGTCTTGTATATCTGTGAGTTGTACTTATAAACCTCCACCAAAATTAGGGCATTCCCTTTGAGAGTGACCCTAACGGAGGTGGGGTGTTTCACTTGGTATCAGAGCATAGGTTTACCAGATAAGAAAAAAAGTTTTGGAAATTTATTTTCAAAAAGGAAATTTAAAGAAGCATTTTTAAAAGATAAAAATATTATTTTATTTTAAAAAAGGCAAAGTCCACTCCCCAAAGCCATAGGTACTATCTCTTATCCTTCGTTTTGAATCTATCCCTTTTGTTTCAGCATGTCCGAAGATCTTAACTTGCCGGAAGGAGTACCAATACCTGGTTGGTTTAGACGATTCTTAGAAGCTAGGGCCACTCAACTAGGTCCTACCGTTCCTCCTCCCCCAGCTGCAGGGAATCATCCAGCTGCAGCAGCACCTCTTCCTCCACCTCCTCCACGAGGAAACGCGTTTGCTAAGATATGTAAGGATTTTAAAGCTATGGGAGGAAGGGATTTCCATGGAACTGAGTCCTTCGTAGCAGCTAGAAATTGGCTGAAGGAAACTGAGGATCTATTCATCATCTTTGAGGTAGAGGACAGACAAAAAGTACAATTGGCGGTGTGGCTATTGAAGGGCGAGGCTTCCTACTGGTGGGAAGTCACTAATGTTGAAAGACCAGTAGAAACATGGGAGGACTTTAGGGCAAGGTTTGAGACCAAATTTCTCTCAGATGCGGAATGAAGTTTGCAGTTGGAGAAATTCTTATTTCTTAAGCAAGGAGACAAGACTGTTAGAGAGTATGTGAATCAGTTTGAGGAGCTGGCTAGGTTTGGGCTTGACCTAGTCAACACCCCGCACAAGAAGGCTCTCCGTTTCGTCAAAGGGTTAAATGAGCCATTACACAGTTTGGCCATGACCCATATACCCATGGGGGCCACGTATGAAAGGTTGGTGCAAATGGCATTGCTGAATGAAGAGGATAAGGGCAAGAAGGAGACAAAGGCAGAAAGCTCTCAAGGGAAGAAAGAGGGTTTGCAGCCCAAGAAGACAGACTTTAAGAAGGGCGGGAAAGGCAACAAGGAGAAGAGAAAGTGCAATTTCTGTGGCAAAGTGGGGCACTTAGTAAAGGACTGCCGGAAAAAGAAGGCCAAGGAGAATGGTGGGTGCTTTTCGTGCGGTCAGACAGGCCACAGGGCTAAGGACAGCCCAAAGAAACGAGGACAGGGGCAGGGCGCTGGATCCACCCCAGGGGCACAGGTTCATGTGCTAGAAGCGCCACCATTGCAACAGAGAGGTACAAACACTTCTGTAGAAAGTGTAGTTTATCTTTATGATCACCCCGTTCGCACTTTGTTTGATTCTGGCGCATCACACTCCTTTATCTCGTCTGCTTTAGTAGAATCTCTGCACCTAAAAACTAGTATGGTAGAGGACCCCTTAATTGTTTCAAACCCAATTGGGGGCCTAGCTCATTTGTCTATGATCTGTTTGGATTTGAAAATTTCTATCCTAAGTGTTGAATTTCTATGTAGTGCCTTTGTTTTGGGCTTTTCGGGGTATGGTTTGATTTTGGGTATGGATTGGCTATCCAGTAATGGGGCCATCCTTGATTGTGAGAAAAGGGTTGTTAGGCTCCTAACCCAGCTCGGTAATACTTTGGAAATTTCTTGTAATCCCTCGTATGCGGTTATGCTTAGTTATCTTGAATCGCTAGATGCCTCTGTTGAAAATTTGCATTCAGTTAGAGTGGTCCGGGAATATCCGGATGTCTTTGAAGAGGTGAAGGGCTTGCCTCCTAAGCGGGAAATAGACTTCCGCATATATCTTGTAGATAATGCAAAGCCCGTTGCGTTGCCCGTTAGACACATGGCTCCACGAGAAAGAAAAGAGCTCAGTAAACAGATTAAAGAGCTTCTAGAGAAGGGGTTCATTAGGTGGAGCATTTCAGAATAGGGCACTCCAGGAGTGTTCGCCACTAAGGCTGAAGGTTCATTTCACTTATGCATGAGTTGTTAAGAATCACCTTAGTAAGTACATTTGGCAACATAGTTGGACTTAGGAAGGGACTCCCTTGTGACCTAAAAGGAGTCCATCATGCTTAGTTTCCTAGAATCATATGTGGTGGTTGGGTTGATTAATTCTTTGGGTGTCAGTCTGATGTTGATTTCGGTCTTCGGGGCTGATGCTTAGAGAGTTCTTCTCCTAATCAATATATATGTGGCATAGATTTCCAGTTTTGACATTGCCTAATGGGCACAAAATTTTTACTTGCTTCTATCATTCGACTATACCTTTAGGTAGGACCATTTCCTATCATTGAGAAAATTTGGAAAATGACCTATAGATTAGAGCTACCCGAGAAGTTGGCTGGAGTCCACAACGTTTTTCACGTTTCACATCTCCGAAAATGTCTACACGAGTCAGCCGAAGTAGTAGAGCCAAACATACTAGAAGAGGCCGAAGTGGAACGCGAAGCAACCATAAGGAAAGTTCCAACCCGCATCTTAGGAACGGAAGTGAAGAAGCTACGCAACCGCGAAGTCAAGCTCGTCAAAGTTCAGTGGAGCGACGCCGAGGGAGACGCGACTTGGGAAACTGAAGCTAGAATCCGCACTGCCTACCCTTTTCTATTCGAGGGTACATCCTAGATCTTTCTTTTTCCTTAAGTTGCGCTTTTATCTATCTTTTTAGGTATATTTCCTCGACCGTATCTTTTAGGTAGAAACCCTTTTGGATGGAAACATGTAGTTGAAACATGTTATGTATGATGGTTGCAAGTGGTTGCAAGTGATTGCTAGTGGTTGCTCGTGGTTGCATATACACACACAATCTAGGTTTTAGATCGGCTCAGTCACTTCATATTGCATATGCATATATGTTTGTATTCGTATGTGGTTGAACTATAATGTGTTGTCATGTGGATGTTGCATTTGTATTGAATGATTGTGCACTCATGTAGAATCATGAATAGGAAAATTTGCATACATAATGGATTCATGGCACTTACATAATTCGCATTAAGGAGGTCAACTGAATCAGTAGGCCGCCTGATTTTGCATTAGATAAGTACATGTACACACACACTTTGCATATGATCATGAAGCATTAGAAGTCTTTTAAGGACAATGGATGCTCGTGTTTGATGGATGAGTATATGGATGATTGGATGTTAGGATATACATTCCTCCTAACTTGAAGATTTCGGGGACGAAATCCTTTTAAGTGGGGGAGAATGTAACACCCCGAAAATTCTATAACTGTGAAATTCATAAATTAAAGTATAATTAATTTGAAATCAAAGAACTAAGGGAAACGGGATACGCCATTGCGTTCGTCTCGGAAAAATACGCGAAATAGAGTCCGAGTTTTCGAAAAACGGAGTCCGTATGAAGAAGATATGGCCTTCGGAAGTTTTGAATTAAATTTAAAATTCAAACAGAATAAAATAATAATTTGAAATGGGGCCCAATGGGCCAGGCGGATAAAACACCCGCCTAGCCACCCAGGTCGACTGGGCTGTCGACCTGGGCTACCCATGTCGACAGGGCTGTCGACAGCCCTGTCGACAGGGGTGTCGACCTGGTCGAGCCCAGTCAACCTGGCTGGCCAGGTCTGTGTTTGGTCGAACTGCAGTGGTCTGCTTTGTCATTAGGGCTAGGTGGCGGGTTTTTATTGGTCTCTCTTCCTAATGAATGGCTATGATCTAACCTAGCAACATCAAGGGTCCTAATCAATTCCTAACCTCTATATAAACAACCCTAGACTAAACCCTAATCTATTCATTCAAAATAAGATTATAGCCGCCATGTTGCTGAGGAACGACAAAGAGTAGCCGCCAACTAATGAGAGGATTAGGGAGAAAAGTTCTAAGGCCTAAAGCAATTCAAGCAACCTAAAGCTAATCAATTCAACAAAGGAATTTGCATCTTCAATCCCTAAACTAGAGAATTCATCAAACCATTGTAAGTAGAGTATTACTTTGGTATGAACAAATGATTGTGTAGATATGTATGCTTGAATTGTGGCAATGAAATTCGTATTTGTGCGATTTATATACTTTTGGATATTCTGAATTATGTCATTCAATTATAAAGAACTACATGCGGTAGTTCTATGCAAATATACGTTTGGAATATTGCGCAAATTATGTAGTCTATGTTGAAGCTACATGTATATAGTTGAGTGAAATTTATGCAAGTTTGGGCTTTGTTATTATGCCATCATGATGTATATTTTATGCATAAATCATTTTGCAAGTAATTGAAACAAGTTTGGTTATTATAGTTCATATGAAACTATGTGGAATTTTGACACCATAATCCATGTATTAAGTCATGCTTTTGCAAACTTATGAACATGTCTAGGCTATGAATTATATTTGGCATAATTGAAATCTATGATTAAGTCTATCTTGTTTAAAAGAATTATACGGTGACATATGTGAGACATGGCTAGGTTAGACTCAAAAATCCTTTTTTTTGCAAGTTTAAAGCAAAACACCATGATTGGGAATATTTATGCATAAGTATGTTTATACCATCGTTATGTGATTAGGCTTAAATCATGATTAAGTCGAATTATGCTATGTTCATGCTAGAAGTATTTATGCCATGCTTATGTTTGACCATATGCCATGCCTATGCTAGAAGTATTTTATGCCATGCTTACGTTTGACAATATGCCATACCTATGCTAGAAGTATTTTATGCCATGCTTATGTTTGACAATATGCCATGTTTATGCTAGAAGTATTTAGGCCATGCTTATGTTTGACATTATGCCTAAACAAGAACATAGGTTCATGTTGTAGTTAAACCTATGCAAGTTCACATGCTTTGATTCATGTCACCTATGTTACCACTATGCAAGTACACCAATTTCTATTATGTATTTTCCAACGTCATATGCAAGTTCATGCGCTCACCTTCCCCTCTTTGTGTATGTAATCACGCTTTGAGCCTCCCCTTTTCGCATGGCTAAATTGGGCTTTAAAAGGCTAAGCCCAATATATATAAACGGACGTGTAAAACGAGGGAAAATAATGTTGGGTTAAAATTACTAATGAATGAAAACTAAAGTAGAAGGGCCCAAAGTCAAGTATGGGTTGGGCCCATGGTTGGTGTAATCTTTACACCCTTAACTTAATAATGGGCCGCAAATATTTACATATAAATAAAGAAGAATGACAAGATATGTAAATGTAGAACATACGATGTGTTTAACCCGAGGTTGGATTGAGTTGTGATGTAAACCTGCCCGGAACCGCCCGGAACCGCCCGGCTGTCCAGTAGTCACAACAATACCTATCCAATGTGGGAGGTTAAACATGGAGCCCAACAAGGACCCGAGGTTAGACTGAGTTGTGGCGTAAGACTGCCCGGAACCAACCGGCAACAGGCAGCCACAACAATACCTGTCTAATGTGAGAGGTCAGGGCCTTAATAAGACAATTAAGGCTGAGTCAGGATTGTTAGGATTAAGTGGACTAAAAACTTAATCAAAATGGAACATGCTAAACTAAACGGACTGGTGGGGTTAGGTTAGGAAACACTTAACCAACTTAGCATGTTGGCTAGAGATAGAAAACCTAGTAACGGGGGACCCTTTTCAGCAGTAACCCTAAAAGGTGTATCAGGATACCCTGAAACTAGGCAGGGTGGGGCACGATTACTGGGCTGATTGTAAGAGGTCAAAGCGACGACGGTGGTGTAGCAGTGTAGGTTCTAACGGAGTGCGGGCGTGCACACACTCCGGCGCAGAAAAATAAGGCACTGGACACCAGTAGCATGCCTGTGCACTCTAAGGTTGTGTCGGGTTGCCACTATGGGACTTGATACACCCCATGGCGGGACCAGCATAGGTAACTACAGACATCGGGGGCCGTAAGACACATGTAACTATGCGAGTAGGAGCCGATCATCATTAAATGGATCACATCACCCTGATTAGGGGGTGCAAATTGGAAACTAGTTTATATGGGTTCAGAGATTAACATGGGGTACGATAGTATATTCGACCCTAGATAACTTAACCAAGTTTATAATGTTGCCCACTTCCTGTTTTACTTATCATACCCAGTTCTTTATTCATAGACAAAGTAGTACTAGACTTACTCAGGCTTTATGTCTGACTCTATTTTTCTTTCGTCTTCTCTCTTCCGTTTCCCCCCCAGGTCCTCAGGGAGGGAACACAGCAGCTTGACCTACCTCAACATCCAGCTTGAAGAAGAGAAATGTATTGCTTGGACTTTCCTGTTTTGAACTATGGCTTTGGACAATCCACTATGTGGCTTTGGCAGTTTGTATTTGTTTTATTTATGCTTCTTTAAAAAATATGTACTCAAGACAGATTATGAAGTGTTATGTTATGTATTTGGAAAGGATGTTGTTGTAACACGTATTTGACTTTATGAAATAAAGTTTGTTGTTCTTCCGCTATTTACAAATATGTGTTCTTATATCTGTCTTGTATATCTGTGACTTGTACTTATAAACCTCCACCAAAATTAGGGCATTCCCTTTGAGAGTGACCCTAACGGAGGTGGGGTGTTTCAGTACATCCTTGATCTTTCCTTTTCCTTAAGTTGCGCTTTTATCTATCTTATCTTTTAGGTAGAAACCCTTTGGATGGAAACATGTAATTGAAACATGTTATGGATGATGGTTGCAAGTGGTTGCAAGTGATTGCTAGTGGTTGCTCGTGGTTGCATATACACACACAATCTAGGGTTTAGATCGGCTCAGTCACTTCATATTGCATATGCATATATGTTTGCATTCGTATATGGTTGAACTCTAATGTGTTGTCATGTGGATGTTGCATTTGTATTGAATAATTGTGCACTCATGTAGAATCATGAATAGGAAAATTTGCATACATAATGGATTCATGGCACTTACATAATTCGCATTAAGGAGGTCAACTGAATCAGTAGACCGCCTGATTTTGCATTAGATAAGTACATGTACACACACACTTCGCATATGATCATGAAGCATTAGAAGTCTTTTAAGGACAATGGATGCTCGTGTTTGATGGATGTGTAGATGGATGATTGGATGTTAGGATATACATTCCTCCTAACTTGAAGATTTCGGGGACGAAATCCTTTTAAGTGGGGGAGAATGTAACACCCCGCGAATTCTATAACTGTGAAATTCACAAATTAAAGTATAATTAATTTCAAATCAAAGAACTAAGGGAAACGGGATACGCCATTGCGTTCGTCTCGGAAAAATACGCGAAATAGAGTCCGAGTTTTCGAAAAACGGAGTCCGTATGAAGAAGATATGGCATTCGGAAGTTTCTGAATTAAGTTTAAAATTCAAACAGAATAAAATAGCTCAGAAAATCAAGTTAAAATTCCAAAATGGGGCCCAATGGGCCAGGGCGGAAGAACACCCGCCTAAGGCACCCAGGTCGACTTGGCTGTCGACCTGGTCTAGCCAGGTCGACAGGGCTGTCGACAGGGCTGTCGACCTGGTCCAGAGCCAGGTCGAACCCAGCCCAAACTGGCTGGCCTATTCTATGTTGGTCGATTTTCTGTAGTCTGCTTTGTCATTAGGGCTAGGTGGCAGGCTCTAATTGGTCCCTCTTTCGAATGAATGGCTACGATCAATCCAAGCAACATCAATGGTCCTAATCAGTTCATAACCTCTATAAAAATGACCCTAGACTCACCCTAATTGTAACAACCCGTATTTTCAATAATCTGTTATAACATAAATTAAGGCAGAATTAAATTATAAAATGGGAATCAAGGGAAACGGGCTATGCCATTGCGTTCGTCTCGGAAAAATACGCGAAATAGAGTCCGAGTTTTCGGGAATCGGAGTCCGTATGACCCAGTTAAGGCCCATTGAAGTTTGCAGAAAATTACTAAGTAAAAATCAGATTCAAATTTGAAGAATTGGGCCAGCTGGCCAAGGCGGGAAAATTCCCGCCAGGGGTCCCATGTCGACAGGCCTGTCAACAGGGTCCCCAGGGAGTCGACTGCCCTGTCGACAGCCCTGTCGACAGGGTGTAGCCAGGCAGATTAGCCTGGCGCACCTCTTTGGTTTGGGCTTGGTTTGGGCTTGGTTGTGTGGTCTGGTTCTGGAGAGTTCCTAAATCTGACGGGCCAAAATTCACCTAGGGTTAATCCTATGGTCTAAATCACTCTAATCTTCTATAAATAAGCCTCTAACCTACCCTAAATCATTCATTAATCATCCTAGCAACAAAACTATGCCAAAATCTAAACTCTCATGGCCTCCACCTAAAACCCTAGCCTCCAATCTCTTCATTAATAATTCCTAAGTAATTTTCCATGCATACAAGCATATTTAGGCTTGTATGATCCTCCTTAGCTTGCATTAAAGGCTTGTTTTTCAATTGGCATCATAAAGGAGGAGTCTTGATCAAGTTTGCTTGCATTTGGGGATCTTAATTAGTTGCATAAGGGGTTTCTTGCATTTGTTATACTCATTTGAGTCCGCATAAGCATTGTAAGCCCTCTTACCCTCATTTTAGAAACTATAAAGTTAATGTGTGATGAAAGTTGGGGTTTATGTATGTTTATTGAGTTGTGCATGTTATGCAAGGGTACTAAGCCATGATTTGCAAATCTATTAAGTTATGCATGTATACTAAGCCATGATTTGCAAATCTATTAAGTTATACATGTATACTAAGCCATGATTTGCAAGATTTATAAGTTATGCATGTTTATGCAAGTTTGTTAAGCCATGATTTGTATGTTTATTAAGTTATGCATGTTTATGCAAGTTTGTTAAGCCATGATTTGTATGTTTGACAAGTTATGCATACTTATGCAAGTTTAAAAAGACAAGTTGTGCATGTTTTGACAAGTTGTGCATATTTTGACAAGTTGTGCATACTTATGCAAGTTTAAAAAGACAAGTTGTGCATGTTTTGACAAGTTGTGCATGTTTGACAAGTTATGCATACTTATGCAAGTTTAAAAAGACAAGTTGTGCATGTTTTGACAAGTTGTGCATGTTTGACAAGTTATGCATACTTATGCAAGTTTAAAAGGACAAGTTGTGCATGTTTTGACAAGTTGTGCATGTTTGACAAGTTATGCATACTTATGCAAGTTTAAAATGACAAGTTGTGCATGTTTTGACAAGTTGTGCATACTTATGCACGTTTAAGATGACAAGTTGTGCATATTTTGACAAGTTGTGCATGTTTTATGGTAATATGCAAGATCACTATGCTAAGTTGTGCAAGTCTAACATGTTATGCATGATTGTTGTGCAAGTGTATCATGTATGTTGTGCCAAGTTCCCTCTTCCTATCCTTTATGCGTTACTACGAATATGTAAGCGATAGAATGACGTTGGGGGTTTTGGGGTAAACTTAAAATACATGAAAATATAAGATTGGGAATTTACCTATTAAGTTAGGTCTACCCCTTGGGAATTTACCTATTAAGTTAGGTCTACCCAAGCATTTGTTAACTTGTAATTATGTGTTTGGAATAAAGTGGACATGACACTTAGAGAACAAAAGTGTGGCCAACTCGAGGTTGGGTTGAGTTTGTAGCGTAATTCTACCCGGAACCGACCGGCTTAACTAGTGGCTACAAACAATAGGACCCAATGTGAGAAGTTGGTCATGTGGTGCCAAAAACCCGAGGTTAGACTAAGTTGTGGTGTAAACCTACCCGGACCCGCCCGGCCTAACTAGTAACAACAACAAGGTCTAATGTGAGAGGTTAAGGTGCATTAAGTCAATTAATGCCTCATGATTAGGGTTAAGTCAGGGTCCACTAATACTTAACCAATTTGGGGATTCAAGGGATGAGAATGGGGTTAAGTTACACTTAACCAATTTAATCAATTTGGGAATACAAGGGATTGGATGGGGTTAAGGGGTGAACCGTTTATGACACTTAACTAATTTAATCCATGATTAGTGAGGGGTTAAATCACACTTAACCCTCTTGGGGAAACCCTAGCAACGTGGTCTGTTCTAACAGTAATCCCAGTTTGGTATCATTCACAACCCTAGAAGCTAGGCTAGGGCGGGGCACGATTACTGGAGGATGTAAGCGACCAAAGGGCGATGGCCGAGTGGTACAGCGGTGCGGGTCCGGCGGGCTACGGACGTGCACGTAGTCCGATGTTGGACAAACTCGAGGCACGGGTACCAGTAGGTTAGGGCTGTGCATTATTGCTTAAGTGTTCGGGGTCGACAACCGAGGGCTTGATACACCCAAAGGTGGGCCCAGCACAGACTACCTACATCCATACGTGGGCCATATGGACACCAACACTTGACGTGTTAGGTTTATAGGGAGCCGATCGACTAGACCGTGGGCTGGACCTTTTATTAAGGTCACTTCATGTTATTGGGCCAAAGTTTGGGCTAAGGGATCAATACCTGTTATGTTGGTTTGCTAGTACACCGTGGTGCAAAAACTTAACCTTGCTTTATGCGATGACACCTCTATCTATCTTGTAGTTGATTTATTCATGCCAGTATGTTGTTATCTATAATCACCTCAGTTTCCATCATGATGTTAACTTTATTAGTTTATAGACTGATCGTAGCAGGGCTTACTCAGTCTTTTTGACTGATCCGTTTTGTTTCGCCTCTTTTCTTCCGTTCCCCCCCCCCAGGTTCTCAGGGAGGGAATACAGGAGCCTAGCTTGGAGCTTAGCTGCTTTCTTGGATAGCTCATGTATGCTTTGGACTTGAGCTCGCTAGGGTCTTTCCACTTTGGGGATAGCTACTATTATGTTTTCTTTTTCAGTTTCAGATAATGTTATTTCATGTACTAGACTTGTTTATTTGGGAAATTGACATTTTGATGTACCAGACTTGTTTTTGAAATAGTTTAAAAATCTTCCGCTGTTTTATTTACGTACTCTGTTTATTTACATATATATATGTGTCATGTCCTGCCTTGCTATATCATTATGCATGTTTACCAATAATGCCCCTCCAAAGCTAGTGCATTCCTTTGCGAGTGACCCTGGCGGAGGTGGGGTGTTACATTTGGTATCAGAGCATATGGTTTACGAGAAGGGATAAAAAGGTTTTAAAAACTTTTGAAAAACTATTTTCAAAACCAAGTATAAAGTAATTTCCAAAGAAAAGTCTAGTTGTTTTTAAAAGGCTATTCCCCAAAAGCCATTAGCACTATCCTTTGACTCCTCGTTTGAACTCTTTTCTTTTCGTTTCTAGCATGTTTGATAATCTCATCTTGCCCGAAGGAGTAATGATACCCGATTGGTTTCGTCGGTACTTAGAAGTCACGGCACCGGTCCCGGGTGTCCCTAATGTTGTCTCCCCAGTCGAGGCCGCTGTTCCTCCTCCTCCCGTAGTTGATGTTCCTCTTCCTCCTTCCCCTCAGCATCCTCAAATTGACTTCGCCAAGATTTGCCGAGATTTTAAGGCGATGGGTTGCAAGAATTTCTTTGGAGCCGAGACTTTTGTAGAGGCAAGGAATTGGTTGAAAGAGACCGAAGATCTTTTAGCCACCTTTGATATAGGTGACCGCAGGAAGGTTTTACTAGCAGTATGGTTGCTAAAGGAAGAAGCTGCACGTTGGTGGGTAGCCACCACCGCGACCAGGCCAATTGAGACTTGGGATGACTTTAGAGGAAGGTTTGGACTGAGATTCTTATCACTGAAGCAAGGGGACATGACTATTAGGGAATACATAAATAAGTTTAATCAACTGGCTCAGGACGATTTAGACTTGGTTAATACAGCTCAGAAGAAGGCCCTACACTTTGCTCTAGGATTAAACGAGCCATTACGTGATTTGGCCCTGTCCCATATACCCTTGGGGGCGACTCTCGAGAGTTTAGTGAATTTGGCCCTACTTCAAGAAGAAGGTAGCAATGACAAGAAAGAGGTCAAGGCGAATGAGTCTCAAGGCAAGAGAGTAAATTCCGGGAAATGGGGCAAGAATAACCACAACCGCAAGGACAAGCCAAGAGGGAATATGAAATGTAACTTCTGTCGTAAGGTTGGACATATAGCCAGGGAATGTAGGAAGAAGAAGAGAAAGCGGGGCGAATGCTTTGATTGTGGTGAGTTTGGACATTTCAGCAAGGATTGCCCGAGGAAACAAGGGCAAGGTCAGGCTCAGTATGCAGGACTATCGGGAGGGCGAGTTCATCCCCTCAACACCGTTTTTCCAGTGCATGATAGAGGTAGTGTTTCTGTTGAAAGTTTTGTTTACATTTTCTTCTCGTACTTTGTTTGATTCTGGCACATCGCATAGTTTTATTTCATCTGATCCAGTTGAAAGTTTTGCACCTAAGTACTAGTGTAGTTGATGATCCCGTCTGTGTTTCAAATCCAATTGGGGGTTCTACCCGCCTGTCTGTGGTCTGAGTGGATTTGAAAATTTCTGTCTTGAGTATAGAATTCTCGTGGGATGTTTATATTCTCGGTTTCGGGGGATATGGGTTGGCTTTGGGCATGGAATGGTTGTCCTATTTTGGAGCCATTCTGGGTTTTTGTATATAGGGTTGTGAGGCTCATGACTCGCCTCAGCCGTACCCTTAGAAATTTCTAGCAACCCTAGGGGTCCCGTCATGTTATGTTATCTTGAATCCCTCAACTCGTCTATCGATAGTTTGCAATCTGCGAGGGTGGTCCGAGAATATCTTGATATCTTGGGGAAAGAAAAGGGGTTACCCCTAGACGTGGGATAGATTTCCGCATTATCTGATTGGTAACACCAAGCCAGTTTCGTGGCTGGTTAGGCACGTGACCTCACGAGATGAGAGTTAAGAAGCAAGTCAAGGAGTTGCTTGAGAAGAACTTCCTGAGATGAAGCATTTTCGAGTAGGGTGCTCCAGTAGTAGTCGTTACTGATGTGTACAGTTTGTTTCGCTTATGTGTTGATTATCGTAAGATAACCATTACGAAGGATCAATGATTTGTTTGATCAGCTTGTAGGAGCATCTGTTTTCTTTTGACTTAGCTACCGGACTCCATCAGCTTAGGATGGCTGAGGATGGAATTGACAAGACTGCGTTTGGGACTCTAGATGGATTTTAGAGTGGCTAGTCATGCTATTTGGTTTGACTAATGCACCCGCATATTAAGTGATCTTGATGGGTAGGGTGTTTAGGGAGTCCTTGAACAAGTTTGTCAGGGTCGTCGTAGACGATATTTGATCTCCTCAAAAGAACGAGGAAGAGCATGTTGGACATCTCAAGAAGGAGATGGATACGCTTAGAGCCACTAGTTGGAGGTCAAGTTCTCCAAATATCATTTTGGAGGAAAAGTGGGATTTCTTGGGCACATAGTTCCTAAGTAAGGCTTAGCGGTGGATTCCGCTAAAGTGGCTGCGGTTTGAGACCGGAAGGCTCTGAGAAGGGCAATTGAAGTAGGAAGCTTCCTCCGTTTGGCTAAGTAGTTAGCATTCCCGGAGCATAGACTTACTCTTCTGGATCAAGAAGGGGGTTTCACAAGAAGAAAACCCGCAGTTGGTCCAGAACATGGACCGGTTGATTCGAGGCGAAATGTTAAGTCACCTCGCTGGATATATTATAGATGACAAAGGATGACTAAGGCGCGACAAGAGATTATGTGTTCCTCGAGTGAAAGACTTGGTAAAGAAGGTTCTTGAAGATGCGCATCACTCGAGGAGGTGGCCGAGTTGGTCTCAGGATGCATGTTGTGCCACCAGGTTGAGGCCAAGTCATAGAAGCCCATTGGGCCATTACCTCCATTGGAAGTTTCGCAAGGGAAGTGTAAAAACATCTCGATAGATTATGCGGATAGACTACCTAGATCAAAGAAAGGGAATACGGGTATGAGGGTCATAATAGGTAGACTCACGAAGAGTGCTCATTTCAGTCCGGTGAAGAGCGAGAGGACTGCATCATGGTCAGCAACGGTTTACCCTCGAGAAGTTGGCCAGTTTTAAAATAGCCTACGGAAAGCCATGGGTAGGCAACTGAATCTAGGTACGGCCTATAGGCGGATGGTTCATGTCGATTAAGCCTGAGTTATAGGAAATCACGTTTATAAGGGAAATTGGTAACGTGGATTGGTATTTTCAAGAAAAGTTCTGTTGCGTGGAATACTGTATAGTAAGTGGACGAGATCCAGGATTCATTAGTGAATTTTGGAGAGCTTGCATGAAATCATGAGGTTATAGTATGTTTAAGCCAAGTATACAAAAAAAAAGAATAAGTGGGAAAGAAAGACGAGAGGCAATAATGAAATGAGTTCCAACTCGAATTTGGGAAATAGGAGTTAAGAAGCCAAGGAATCATGAAGTGTAAGATAGTCAAAGCACAGTGGAGTTAAGCTCAAGGAAACGTGACTAAGAAGAGTGAAGACTAGATACGCGCATCATATCTCTTTTTAAGAGTGCATCCTTGATCCTAGTTTTCCTGTGGAGCCTGCTTGCAAGTTATCTTTCATATATATCCTCTCGGTCCCATTCTCGACCTTATTTCTATTGTAAACTCCATAAGGGGGTTAAGACTCATCGGTTAGTACTATATGTCAAAGTTTGAATGGATTTCTTGTAATCCAAAAAGGAGTTTGTCTAGTTTATCTAATTTATCTAGTTTATCATGTCTATCTCGTCATGAGAACCTTTGGTAGAAACCCTTTGGTTGAAACATGTGTTTGAAACATGTTATGCTTGATGGTTGCAAGTGGTTGCAAGTGTTTGCAAGTGGTTACTCGTGGATGCATTATACACATTAGGCACTAGATCGGCTCGCACACTCTTCATGTTGCATATGCATGAGTGTTTATGCTTATTCATGGTTGAAACTTGTTGTGCTATCACATGGATGTTGCATATGGATGTATGATTGAGCACGCATGTAGATATTATACATTATGTTAGGAATTTGCATACATATGGATTCATTTCACTAACATACATATGCATTAAGGAGGTTTACTGTATCAGTAACCGCCTGATTTACATACATATGCATTAAGGAGGATTACTGTATCAGTAACCGCCTGATTTTTGCATTAGGTAAGTACATATACACACACTTTTGCATATGTTCATCCAGCATTTAGAATCTTGTAAGGACAATGATTGCTCGTGGATGATGCTTTGAGTAGATGGATGATTGGATGGTAGGATACGTTCTTCCTAACTTGAAGATTTCGGGGACGAAATCCTTTAAGAAGGGGAGAATGTAACAACCCGTATTTTCAATAATCTGTTATAACATAAATTGAGGCAGAATTAAATTATAAAATGGGAATCAAGGGAAACGGGCTATGCCATTGCGTTCGTCTCGGAAAAATACGCGAAATAGAGTCCGAGTTTTCGGGAATCGGAGTCCGTATGACCCAGTTAAGGCCCATTGAAGTTTGCAGAAAATTACTAAGTAAAAATCAGATTCAAATTTGAAGAATTGGGCCAGCTGGGCCAAGGCGGGAAAATTCCCGCCAGGGGCCCCATGTCGACAGGCCTGTCGACAGGGTCCCCAGGGAGTCGACTGCCCTGTCGACAGCCCTGTCGACAGGGTGTAGCCAGGCAGATTAGCCTGGCGCACCTCTTTGGTTTGGGCTTGGTTTGGGCTTGGTTGTGTGGTCTGGTTCTGGAGAGTTCCTAAATCTGACGGGCCAAAATTCACCTAGGGTTAATCCTATGGTCTAAATCACTCTAATCTTCTATAAATAAGCCTCTAACCTACCCTAAATCATTCATTAATCATCCTAGCAACAAAACTATGCCAAAATCTAAACTCTCATGGCCTCCACCTAAAACCCTAGCCTCCAATCTCTTCATTAATAATTCCTAAGTAATTTTCCATGCATACAAGCATATTTAGGCTTGTATGATCCTCCTTAGCTTGCATTAAAGGCTTGTTTTTCAATTGGCATCATAAAGGAGGAGTCTTGATCAAGTTTGCTTGCATTTGGGGATCTTAATTAGTTGCATAAGGGGTTTCTTGCATTTGTTATACTCATTTGATTCCGCATAAGCATTGTAAGCCCTCTTACCCTCATTTTAGAAACTATAAAGTTAATGTGTGATGAAAGTTGGGGTTTATGTATGTTTATTGAGTTGTGCATGTTATGCAAGGGTACTAAGCCATGATTTGCAAATCTATTAAGTTATGCATATATACTAAGCCATGATTTGCAAATCTATTAAGTTATGCATGTATACTAAGCCATGATTTGCAAGATTTATAAGTTATGCATGTTTATGCAAGTTTGTTAAGCCATGATTTGTATGTTTATTAAGTTATGCATGTTTATGCAAGTTTGTTAAGCCATGATTTGTATGTTTGACAAGTTATGCATACTTATGCAAGTTTAAAAAGACAAGTTGTGCATGTTTTGACAAGTTGTGCATATTTTGACAAGTTGTGCATACTTATGCAAGTTTAAAAAGATAAGTTGTGCATGTTTTGACAAGTTGTGCATGTTTGACAAGTTATGCATACTTATGCAAGTTTAAAAAGACAAGTTGTGCATGTTTTGACAAGTTGTGCATGTTTGACAAGTTATGCATACTTATGCAAGTTTAAAAGGACAAGTTGTGCATGTTTTGACAAGTTGTGCATGTTTGACAAGTTATGCATACTTATGCAAGTTTAAAATGACAAGTTGTGCATGTTTTGACAAGTTGTGCATGTTTTGACAAGTTGTGCATGTTTTGACAAGTTGTGCATACTTATGCAAGTTTAAGATGACAAGTTGTGCATATTTTGACAAGTTGTGCATGTTTTATGGTAATATGCAAGATCACTATGCTAAGTTGTGCAAGTCTAACATGTTATGCATGATTGTTGTGCAAGTTTATCATTTATGTTGTGCCAAGTTCCCTCTTCCTATCCTTTATGCGTTACTACGAATATGTAAGCGATAGAATGACGTTGGGGGTTTTGGGGTAAACTTAAAATACATGAAAATATAAGATTGGGAATTTACCTATTAAGTTAGGTCTACCCCTTGGGAATTTACCTATTAAGTTAGGTCTACCCAAGCATTTGTTAACTTGTAATTATGTGTTTGGAATAAAGTGGACATGACACTTAGAGAACAAAAGTGTGGCCAACTCGAGGTTGGGTTTAGTTTGTAGCGTAATTCTACCCGGAACCGACCGGCTTAACTAGTGGCTACAAACAATAGGACCCAATGTGAGAAGTTGGTCATGTGGTGCCAAAAACCCGAGGTTAGACTAAGTTGTGGTGTAAACCTACCCGGACCCGCCCGGCCTAACTAGTAACCACAACAAGGTCTAATGTGAGAGGTTAAGGTGCATTAAGTCAATTAATGCCTCATGATTAGGGTTAAGTCAGGGTCCACTAATACTTAACCAATTTGGGGATTCAAGGGATGAGAATGGGGTTAAGTTACACTTAACCAATTTAATCAATTTGGGAATACAAGGGATTGGATGGGGTTAAGGGGTGAACCGTTTATGACACTTAACTAATTTAATCCATGATTAGTGAGGGGTTAAATCACACTTAACCCTCTTGGGGAAACCCTAGCAACGTGGTATGTTCTAACAGTAATCCCAGTTTGGTATCATTCACAACTCTAGAAGCTAGGCTAGGGCGGGGCACGATTACTGGAGGATGTAAGCGACCAAAGGGCGATGGCCGAGTGGTACAGCGGTGCGGGTCCGGCGGGCTACGGACGTGCACGTAGTCCGATGTTGGACAAACTCGAGGCACGGGTACCAGTAGGTTAGGGCTGTGCATTATTGCTTAAGTGTCCGGGGTTGACAACCGAGGGCTTGATACACCCAAAGGTGGGCCCAGCACAGACTACCTACATCCATACGTGGGCCATATGGACACCAACACTTGACGTGTTAGGTTTATAGGGAGCCGATCGACTAGACCGTGGGCTGGACCTTTTATTAAGGTCACTTCATGTTATTGGGCCAAAGTTTGGGCTAAGGGATCAATACCTGTTATGTTGGTTTGCTAGTACACCGTGGTGCAAAAACTTAACCTTGCTTTATGCGATGACACCTCTATCTATCTTGTAGTTGATTTATTCATGCCAGTATGTTGTTATCTATAATCACCTCAGTTTCCATCATGATGTTAACTTTATTAGTTTATAGACTGATCGTAGCAGGGCTTACTCAGTCTTTTTGACTGACCCGTTTTGTTTCGCCTCTTTTCTTCCGTTCCCCCCCCCCCAGGTTCTCAGGGAGGGAATACAGGAGCCTAGCTTGGAGCTTAGCTGCTTTCTTGGATAGCTCATGTATGCTTTGGACTTGAGCTCGCTAGGGTCTTTCCACTTTGGGGATAGCTACTATTATGTTTTCTTTTTCAGTTTCAGATAATGTTATTTCATGTACTAGACTTGTTTATTTGGGAAATTGACATTTTGATGTACCAGACTTGTTTTTGAAATAGTTTAAAAATCTTCCGCTGTTTTATTTACGTACTCTGTTTATTTACATATATATATATGTCATGTCCTGCCTTGCTATATCATTATGCATGTTTACCAATAATGCCCCTCCAAAGCTAGTGCATTCCTTTGCGAGTGACCCTGGCGGAGGTGGGGTGTTACACTAATCTATTCATTCAAAAATAAGAACAAAGCCGTCATGTTGCTGAGGAACGACTGAGAGTAGCCACCAATTGGAGAGAGGATTAGGAGGCAAATTCTAAGGCATAAAGCAACTTAATCAAATCAAATCAACAAGGAATCGCATCTCCAAATCCCTAAATTGGAGAATTCGCCATACAATAGTAAGTAGAGGATTATTTTGGTATGAACAAATAATTGTGTTGGTTTGAATACTTGATTTGTGGCGATAAAGTAATTCATATTTGTGCGTTACTATGATTCTTAACGATTTGGAATATTGTATACGTTTGGATATTCTCGAATTATGTTATTCAATTATGAAAAACTACATGCGGTAGTTTTATGCAAGTATACGTTTGGAATATTCGCAAATTATGTAATCCATATTGAAGCTACATGTATGTAGTTGATTAATTGAAATTCATGCAAGTTTGGGGTTTTGCTACTATGCCATCATAATGTGTATTTTTATACAAACATCATTTTTGTGAAGTAATTGGAATAAGTTTGGGTTATCATAGTCCATATGAAATTATGTTGAAAATTTGGCATCATGATTTATGTATTAAGACATGCTTTTGTAATAGAAAACCTATTTGCAAACTTATGAATATGACTAGGCTATGATTGATATTTTGCATAATTGAAATCCATGATTATAATGTTAACAAGAATTATATGATGACATATGTGGTACATAGCTAGGTTAGATTCAAAATCCCTTTTGCAAGTTTGCATGACTAAAGTAAAAATCATGATTTCATGTTAGAAATATTTATGCCATGGTTATGTGAACAAATTTAACTATACTTTTGTATTAGTCACAAAAGTAGGCACCTTTGTAAACATGTAGTAGTCTTATGAACATGATTTGCTTATGTTTGACATTATGCCTGAATAAAAATATAGGTTTATGTTGTATAGTGATATTCTTAACTTAACTACAAGTTTACATGGTTTGATTCATGTCACTTATGCTTTATGACCAAAGTATATGTCACTACTATGCAAGTACACCAGTTTCTATTTTGTATTTCCAACGTCATATTGCAAGTTCATGCGTTCACATTCCCCCTTTTTGTGTATGTAATCTCGCTTTAAGCCTCCCCTTTTCGCATGGCTAAGTTGGGCTTAAAAGGGCTAAGCCCAACATATACATATTAAACGGGCGTGTTTAAACGGGGGAAAATAACGTTGGGTTAAAATTACTAATGAATGAAAATATAAAATAGAAGGGCCCAAATTCAAGTATGGGTTGGGCCCATGATTGGTGTAACCTTTACACCATTAACTTAATAATGGGCCGCAAATATTTACATATAAGAAAATAAAGAAGAAAGACAAAATATGTAAATGTAGAACATACGATGTGTTTAACCCAAGGTTGGATTGAGTTGTGATGTAAACCTGCCCGGAACCGCCCGGCTGTCCAGTAGTCACAACAATACCTATCCAATGTGGGAGGTTAAACATGGAGCCCAATATGGACCCGAGGTTAGACTGAGTTGTGGCGTAAGACTGCCCGGAACCAACCGGCAACAGGCAGCCACAACAATACCTGTCTAATGTGAGAGGTCAAGGCTTTAATAAGACAATTAAAGCTGAGTCAGGATTGTTAGGATTAAGTGGACTAAAAACTTAATCAAAATGAAACATGCTAAACTAAACGGACTGGTGGGGGTTAGGTTAGAAAACACTTAACCAACTTAGCATGTTGGCTAGAGATAGAAAACCTAGTAACGGGGGGACCCTTTTCAGCAGTAACCCTAGAAGGTGTATCAGGATACCCTGAAACTAGGCAGGGTGGGGCACGATTACTGGGCTGATTGTAAGAGGTCAAATCGACGGCGGTGGTGTAGCAGTGTAGGTTCTAACGGGGTGCGGGCGTGCACACACTCCGGCGCAGAAAAATAAGGCACTGGACACCAGTAGCATACCTGTGCATTCTAGGATTGTGTCGGGCTGCGACCATGGGACTTGATACACCCCATGGTGGGACCAGCATAGGTAACTACAACATCGGGGGCCGTAAGACACATGTAACTATGTGAGTAGGAGCCGATCATTATGAAATGGATCACCTCACCCTGATTATGGGGTGCCAGTTGGAAACTAGTTTATATGGGTTCAGAGATTTACATGGGGTACGATAGTATATTCGACCCTAGACAACTTAACCAAGTTATAGTGCTTTCCCACTTCTTGTTTATACTTATCATACCCAGTTCTTTATTCATAGACAGAATAGTACTAGACTTACTCAGGCTTTATGTCTGACTCTACTTTTCTTTCGTCTTCTTTTCTTCCGTTTCCCCCCCCAGGTCCACAGGGAGGGAACACTGCAGCTTGACCAGCCTTAACATCCAGCTTGAAGAAGAGAAATGTATTGCTTGGACCTTTTCGTTTGAAACTATGGCTTTGGACAAACTCTATGGGGCTTTTGCAGTTTATCTATGTTTTATTTATGCTTCTTTAAATAATGTAATCAAGACAGATTATGAAAGTGTTATGTTATGTTTTGGAAAAGATGTAAGACAATTATGGTGATGTGGTTGTAACACGTATTTGCTTTTAAGAAATAAAAGTTGTTGTTTTTCCGCTGTTTACAAATATGTGTTCTTATATCTGTCTTGTATATCTGTGACTTATACTTATAAACCTCCACCAAAATTAGGGCATTCCCTTTGAGAGTGACCCTAACGGAGGTGGGGTGTTTCATATGTGGTCAGCTAGGGGTACACGAAACTACTAGTTAAATTTTCTAAGTCCTTGGGTGGGATCAACCTTTAAGTTAGGAATGACTGGTGTGGTGCAGTGCAGTAATTATCCTTGGGTGGGTAGATGCGTCTTTACCGTTATCTTCGTTCTTCCTATGTCCAGTTGGCTGCTTAGTGTAGTCATTTATCCCTAGTCGTTACCGTACCAAGTTTATATCATACCCTAATTACTTTAATGATTGTATTGTTAAAGTTATAGGAGCAGACTTATGTCTGACCCCGTTGTTTTTTTTTATCTTTTTCCCAACCCTCGGGTTCTCAGAGTGGGCCTAGCACTAGTGGGCTTTGATCAGATTGCTTTATCTATCTTTTGGAGCTTGGACCGTTGATGTAAAGCTCAGCTTATCTTTTCTATTACGGCTATTAGTTCTGTAGTGGAATTATGTACTTATGTTTTTATCAGGATGGATATTTAGTACTTGACTCTTGTTTTATGGTTTTGTTATTGTAACCAAACATGTTTACCTTCTGCTGCAATGAAATGATGTTTTAGTTAACAAGTATTATTTATATCTCTCTTGTTGTAATTTTTCTGTTCTATATTCACTTAAAATACTCCACCGAAGTTAAGGCATTCCCTTAATGAGTGACCTTAGCGGGTGTGGGGTGTTACACGTGGTATCAGAGCTGAAGGTTACCAGAACAGATAAATTTTTTAGAAAAACTATTTTTTTAAAAAACAATTTTGGAAGAAGTATTTTCAAAAATATGTCTTTTAAGAGAAAAGTTTTTGAAAGAAAAGCATATCCTCAATAGCCATATCTTTATCTTTCGGATTCTCCGTTTTGAATCTTTCCTTTTTCGTTTCAGCATGGCTGAAGATCTTAACTTTCCGGAGGGTGTGACGATACCAGTATGGTATAGGAGATTGATGGAGGCTAGGGCCACCGCTGCGGGTCCAGCAAATGTTCCTCCACCACCAGTTACACCCGATCTTCCTCCCCCTCCTCCTCCTCGCGCGGATACTTTTGCTAAGACTTGCAAGGAATTTAAGGCTATGGGAGGGAAACCTTTTCATGGACCAGAAACTTTTGTGGAAGCTAGGGATCGGCTTAAGGAAACGGAAGAGTTGATAGACATCTTTGAGATGGAAGAAGGAAAGAAAGTCAAGTTAGCTGCTTGGTTAATGAAGGGAGAGGCCTCGTTCTAGTGGGAGGTCACTAATGGAGAACTCCTAGTTGACTCTTGGGCGGATTTCAGGCAAAGGTTTGAGGCGAAGTTTCTTTCACGTGCAGAAGAAAATCTGTATATGGAAAGGTTCTTGACACTAAAGCAAGGAAACTTATCAGTGAAGGAATATGTCAACAAGTTTAATCAGCTAGCAAGATTTGGCATAGACATGGTGAATACACCGGAGAAGAAGGCTTTGAGGTTCATTAAGGGCTTGAATGAACCGATGCATGGATTGGCTATGACTCACATCCCTATGGGGGCCACCTTTGAGAAGCTAGTAGATATGGCACTCATGCATGAGGAAGAGAAGGGTCCCAATGCTAATAAGGCACCCGAGAAGAAAGGAGATCAGAAGAGACCTAAACAGCAACATCAAAACAAGGATGGGGAAGGCAACAGTGGCAAGGGAAAGAAGAAGTGCTTCAACTGTGGGACACCATGCCACCTCAGCAAAGATTGTCGGAAGAAGAAGAAGACTGGCTTCTTCCACTGTGGCGAAGCAGGGCATCTAGTGAAGGACTGCCCTAAGAAGGGGCAGAGGACGGGATCTACCTTAGGAGGACAGGTGCAAGCTCTTACGGCACCAGGTCAAGCAAGGGGGCAAGTTCAGTCTCTCGCGGTTCCACCGATTCATGAAAGAGGTAGAACTATTTCCGTTGAAAGTCTAGTTTTTCTGTTTGATCATCATGTCCGTACTTTGTTTTACTCTGGCGCATCGCAATCGTTTATCTCATCATCATTAGTTGAGTCACTGCACTTAGACACCAGTCTAGTAGATGATCCCTTGGTTGTTTCAAACCCAATTGGGGGCTCCACTTATTTGTCCATGATATGTTTGGGCTTGAAGATTTCCATACTTAGCGTTGAGTTTAGATGTGATGCTTTTGTTTTGGGCTTCACGGGCTATAGGTTGATTTTGGTCATGGACTGGTTATCCAGTAATGGTGCTGTTCTTGATTGTGAAAGGAGAGTTGGTAGGATCATGACCCGCTTGGGTAACTCTCTCGAGATCTCTTGTAATCCCATGGATTCTGTTATGCAAAGTTATCTTTAATCGCTTGATGCTTTGGTCGAGAGTTTGCAATCTGTTAGTGTGGTCCGGGAATACTCGGATGTGTTTGAGGAGGTGAAGGGCTTACCTCCGAAGCGGGAGATAGACTTCCGAATATATCTGGTGGACAATGCTAAGCCAGTATCTTTGCCAGTGCACCACATGGCCCATCGTGAGAGGAGGGAACTCCATAAGCAAGTAGGGGAGTTGCTTGAGAAGGGGTTCATAAGACGAAGTATATCGGAGTGGGGTGCTCCAGTAGTTTTTGCCACGAAGGCGGATGGGTCCCTAAGACTTTGTGTAGACCATAGAGAACTCAACAAACTTACAAAGAAGAATAGACACCCATTGTTGAGGATTGATGATCTCTTTGATCAGTTGGTTGGCGCCTCAGTGTTTTCGTAGTTGGACTTAGCCACGGGGTTTCATCAGTTGAGAGTGGCTGAGGATAGTATAGAGAAGACTGCCTTTAGAACTCCAAATGCTTTCTATGAGTGGCTGGTGATGCCCTTTGGTTTGACGAACGCCGCTGCATACTTAGTTGATTTGATGAGTAGGGTGTTCTGGGAGTACCTTAATAAGTTCGTGGTGGTCTTTGTGGATGACATCTTAGTCTTTTCTAAGAGTGAAGAAGAGCATGCCCTATACCTTAGGGAAGTGTTGGAGACTCTTCGAGCGCATAGCCTTAAGGCTAAATTCTCTAAATCCCACTTTTGGAGGAAGGAAGTGCGGTTCTTAGGGAACGTGGTCTCTAAGGAAGGGATAGCTGTGGATCCCGCTAAGCTAGTATCCATCCACGATTGGAAAGTTCCGAAGAATGCTACCGAGGTGAGGAGTTTCTTGGGGTTGGCTGGCTACTATAGGAAGTTTATCAAGGACTTCGCGAAGATATCAACCCCATTAACTCGCTTGACAAAGAAGAATCTAGTCTTCACATGGGACATTGATTGTGATGATGTGTTCCAACGGTTAAAGAGAGCTTTAACCACAACTCCAGTCTTAGTGTTGCCAGATGGGAGTAAGCCATTTGTTGTTTATACCGATGCTTGTGGGACAGGACTAGGCGCAGTCTTAATGCAAGAGGGAAGGGTAATAGCCTATGGGGGAAGGCAGTTGAGAGCGCATGAGAAAAATTACCCTACACATGATCTAGAGTTCGCCGCTATTGTTTTTGCGCTTAAGATTTGGCGCCATTATCTTCTAGGCGAGAGGTTCGAATTGTTCACTGACCACAAATCATTGAAGTACTTGTTTTCTCAAAAGGATTTGAACTTAAGGCAACAAAGGTGGATGGAGTTCTTAGCATCCTATGATTTTGAGATAGCATATACCCCTGGCAAGGGTAACGTGGTGGCAGACGCCTTAAGCAGAAAAAGGTTGTCCTTGAGTCCATTGTTCGTGGAACGACGATGCTTGGAATTTATCTCGATGTTTGATTTCAGACCTTCCATTGACTTTATACCCGGTTTGCTAGCATCCTTAGAGGTCAGACCTACTCTTTTGGGACGGGTTGGTGAGGCACAGCGGGACGACCCACAGTTGGTTGAGTTAGTAGAGAAGCTCATAAGGGGGGAGTCGTCCATCCATTTGAGTAGGTACACCCTAGGGGGTAGTTGCGTAGAGACGGTTGACTTTGTGTACCGCAAGACGACGGTTTGAGGAAGGCTATTCTTGATGATGCGCATCGTTCGAAGATGACCATTCATCCCGGTGGGGACAAGATGTACCAAGACATGAAGCGAGTTTTCTTTTGGGCTGGTATGAAGAAAGATGTGGCCGAGTATGTCGCTAGATGCTTGGTGTGCCAACAAGTGAAAGCAGAGCAAAAGAAACCTGGTGGGTTGCTTCACCCATTGGAAGTTCCGCAATGGAAGTGGGATAGCATCTCGATGGATTTTATTGATGGGTTACCGAGATCGAGGAAGGGTAATACGGGAATTTGGGTTGTGGTAGAGAGACTTACTAAGAGCGCCCATTTCATACCCTTGAAGAGTAAGAGGACTGCTCCATGGATAGCTTCAATTTACCTTCGAGAGATAGTTCGGTTGCATGGTGTACCTTCTAGCATAGTGAGCGATCAAGATCCTATCTTCACTAGCGAGTTTTGGAAGAGTTTGCAAGAGGCAGTAGGGACTCAGTTGTGTTTGAGCATCTCATATCATCCTCAGACGGACAGCCAGACCGAGAGGGTGAATCGTGTTCTAGAAGACCTTTTGAGGCTATGTATCTTAGATTTTGGTGGTACATGGGAAGAGCATCTTCCATTGGTGGAGTTCGCGTATAATAACAGCTTTCAGTCTAGTACTGGCATGGCTCCTTTCGAAGCTCTTTATGGAAGGCCTTGTCGGTCACCTACATGTTGGTGGGAGTCTACGGATAAGATCTTGCTTGGGCCCGATATGGTTAGAGAAACTTCGAAAAAGATTGATTTGATTCGAAGAAGGATGAAAGCGGTGCAAGACAGACAAAAATCTTATGCGGATAAGAGGAGAACAGATCTTGATTTTGATGTTGGGGACATGGTCTTTGTCAAAGTATCTCCATTACGGAATGTTGTTCGCTTTGGGTCCGTTGGAAAGTTAGCACCAAGGTTTGTAGGACCGTTTCCTATTAAGGAAAGGATTGGACAGATGGCATATAGAGTGGATTTTCCCAAGAGACTTAGTGGCGTACATGACGTATTCCATGTGTCACATTTGAGGAAGTGCTTACATGAGACCGCAGAGGTGGTAGAGCCGAGCTTGCTTAGAGAAGTGAAGGTAGAGCGTGATGCAACGATTCGTCGAGCTCCTACTCGCATCCTTGGGTCAGAGACAAGGAAGTTGAGAAACAGAGAGGTTCAACAAGTCAAAGTGCAATGGGGAGATGATGAGAGCAACGCTACTTGGGAGACATAAGTGAAGATGCGTTCATTGTACCATTTCCTTTTCGAGGGTATGTCTTTTTACTTCTCCTTTATCGCTTATCTTGTGCTTATCTTATCTTTAGTATGTCCTCTCGTTAGTACTTTTGACCTTTAGATAGGGTAAACCTATGGTTGAAACATGTGTTTGAGACATGTTATGTATGATGGATACATGTGGATGCAAGTGGTTGCTCGTGGATGCATATACACACACTTTAGACACTAGATCGGCTCAGTCACTTCATATTGCATATTGCATATAAATTGTGTGTATGTAGCTAGTTTATGGATGTATAATGGTTGCGTTAACATATGAATGATGCATTTTTATTGTGAATGATTGTGCACTCATGTAGATATAGTATGTGTCGATAGGGTTCTTTCGCATACATATTGGATGCATGGCACTATCATGGTTTGCATTAAGGAGGTCAACTGAATCAGTAGACCGCCTGATTTTGCATTAGACAGGGAACATATACACACACTTTTTTCATATGTTCATACAGCATTAGAAACTTTAAGGACAATGAATGTCAGTGTTTGATGGTTTAGTAGATGGTTGTTTGGATGGTAGGATACGTTCTTCTGGACTTAGATATTTCGGGGATGAAATCCTTTAAGTAGGGGAGAATGTAACACCACGAATTTCAGTTAATATTAACATTCACAAATTAAAGAATAACTAATCCTAGATTTGGGAATTAGGGGAAATGGGTTACGCCATTGTGTTCGTCTCGGAATTTTGGTTGAGATAGAGTCCGAGTTTGCGTGATTTGGGGTCCGTACGACCAAGTTATGGCCCAACGAAGTTTTTAGAAAATTCAAGTTTAAAAACAGTTTAAAACTAAAGCCAAATTCGAAATTCAACACACAGGGGGAAGGCGGGAAAATTCCCGCGCAAGCCAAGTTGATAGGGGTGTCGATTGCCCAGTCGACACCGCCCCAACCCATGTCGACTGCCCAGTCGACACGGGTGTCGACCTGGGTACTCGGCCAGGTTGGCTTGGGTACAGTCTGAAGGGGTTTGGGCTGTGTTTTGGGGCTTGTGACGAGATCTGATGGCTCTAAACAAATCTAGGATTAATCTAAGGGCCTAAACTATATCCTAAATCTATAAATACACCCTAAGACTACCCTAATCCACACTAAAAATAGATACAAGGCCGTCATGCCGTCAAAATGCAATTAGAAGGAGCCTCCATCAAATTTTAGAAGAAGATAGCTTCTCAAATCAACTTCTAATCAACTCTAGCAACTTAATCTTCTTCATAGGAGTGCTAATCAACAAGTTGTGAGTTTCTATGCCTTTAGCAAGCAATAGCTAAACTAATTATGATAGGATATAATGAGGTTATGGTTATGTATGTGGATCAATGCAAGTTATGTTATCATATGCTATGTGTTCATGATGTTAGTTATGCAAGTTTTATGCTATATGTTCATGATGCTAGTTATGCAAGTTTTATGCTATATGTTCATGATGCTAGTTATGCAAGTTTTATGATATATGTTCATGATGCTAGTTATGCAAATCACTATGATAAACATTGATCCATTATGACACCATGTTATGCAAGTTTGGTGTTTGATTATATGCAAGTTCAAATATGACATGTTATGCAAGTTTGGTGTTTGATTATATGCAAGTTCATATATGACATGTTATGCAAGTTTGGCGTTTGATTATATGCAAGTAACATGTGCAAGTTTACACCTTTGTATGATATGCATACATATGCAAGTTTGCCCCTTTGTATGTCATGCATATATATGCATGTTTACTCCTTTTTATGATATGAGTAACATATGCAAGTTCATCCTTTTTTAGACCTAGGACATGTATGCAAGTTTATCCCTTTATGATAGGTCTATGACAAGAACATCTATGCAAGTTACCCTCTTTATGACATATGTGATTCATGCAAGTTTGGGTTGATTATTTATGCTAGTTGGGTTTGATGCTATGGTCATATATGCAAGTTGACACCTTTAAAACCCATGTTGATGCTAATGTTATGCTAAGTTGAACCCATTGTATTTGTGGTGAATCTTCCCTTTTAAGTATGTCATGTTAGCGTATTACGTGGGGAACGATAGTGTTAATATTCATGTTAACAAAAATTATGGTGAAATTGGTATGATGTTGCATACCATAAGTGGATGGACATAATTGAGTCAATTATGTACATCATTAAATTGGAATTAATTAGGGAAAATTAATTCAAAATATGGGGGTGATTAATTAGGTGTAATTAATCGACTAAGACACGAGGTTGGACCCTTTTGTAGCATAAGACTGCCCGGACCCGAACGACAAATCCTGCGGCTAAAAATGATTGGCCCAATGTGAGAGGTCTTAGGCATAAACTAAATACGTGACAAGTGTAAAGACATGAGGTTAGACTCTGTTATGGCGTATGGCTGCGCGGACCCGACCGGCAAATCCAGCTGCCATAAAATACAGTCTAATGTGAGAGGTCTTTACAGAGGTTACGTTCTTAATCAATTAAGAAACACTTAACCAGATAAGCATGTAGTGGGTCATGAGGGGTTAAGTGGGTGCCTTGGGTGGCATGTGGAAATCTAGTGGTTGCCTTGGATGGCAATAGAAAATACGATTAGAATACTTAACCGAAGTGGAAACATGTAATTAACATGATTAAAGGGTTAAGTGGGATACACTAGAGGGAGCAAGCTTAGGTGGGTAGCTTGTGGGGGCCAATTTCAACCAGTAACCCATATGTATCTTTGTGGGCTCGACCCATGTCGAGGACGGGACACGCGTACTGGGCTTGACTATAAGAGGCCAAAACGGGTTAGCGGTGGCAACGCAAGTCCAACGGGTTTCATATGCGTGTGTGGACCCGGGCTTGTAGGTAAGGCGTTGTTGCATCTTGTAGGTATATGCCGTGCATCAGTTTTGATATTGGGTTGCCACTTTGGGTAATGATACACCCCACTGTGGGACCAGCATGGATATCTACGTTAGGGAGCCGATCGCTTGGGGAGTAGTGGGTACACCTAGTGGAGATAGGGGCAGACGGCACCTATGTGGTCAGCTAGGGGTACACGAAACTACTAGTTAAATTTTCTAAGTCCTTGGGTGGGATCAACCTTTAAGTTAGGAATGACAGGTGTGGTGTAGTGTAGTAATTATCCTTGGGTGGGTAGATGCGTCTTTACCGTTATCTTCGTTCTTCCTATGTCTAGTTGGCTGCTTAGTGTAGTCATTTATCCCCAGTCGTTACCGTACCAAGTTTATATCATACCCTAATTACTTTAATGATTGTATTGTTAAAGTTATAGGACTCGCTCAGACTTATGTCTGACCCCGTTGTTTTTTTTATCTTTTTCCCAACCCTCAGGTTCTCAGAGTGGGCCTAGCACTAGTTGGCTTTGATCAGATTGCTTTATCTATCTTTTGGAGCTTGGACCGTTGATGTAAAGCTCAGCTTATCTTTTCTATTATGGCTATTAGTTCTGTAGTGGGATTATGTACTTATGTTTTTATCAGGATGGATATTTAGTACTTGACTCTTGTTTTATGGTTTTGTTATTGTAACCAAACATGTTTACCTTCTGCTGCAATGAAATGATGTTTTAGTTAAGAAGTATTATTTATATCTGTCTTGTTGTAATTTTTCTGTTCTATATTCACTTAAAATACTCCACCGAATTTAAGGCATTCCCTTAATGAGTGACCTTAGCGGGTGTGTGGTGTTACACTTGGTGTTTGTTAAGGTTTCTCCGTTGAAGAGCGTGATACGATTTGGCAGGAGAGGCAAGTTGGCACCAAGATTTGTTGGCCCATTCCCAGTTCTTGAACCAGCTAGGAATTTGGCATATAAAGTTGACTTACCCGAGAAGATGGCGGGAGTTCACAACGTATTTCATGTTTTCCAGCAAAGGAAGTTCGTGCACGACCCAGATATTACTATTTCACCTGATCAGTTGGAGGACTTCGAAGTGGAACCCAAGGCGGATGGGAACCGCAAGCCGATTCGTATTGTCGGGCACGATACGAAGCTACTTCGAAGGAAGGCAGTGAAGCTGGTCAAGGTTCAGTGGGGTGAGAACGAGAATGACTGTACTTGGGAGATAGAGGAGAGCATTAGGAAGGCGTATCCAGAACTCTTTGCCGGGTAAGATTTACTTTGTAATTTAGTCATTCCGCATGCTAGGATAGACTTGTTTTGCTTGTTTTTCATGTTTGATTGTTGTTTAATGGCTAGTAGTCATGCGAGACCCTTTATGTGTTTTGATTAGGGAATTTCGGGGGCGAAATTTCTTAAGGGGGGAGAATGTAACAACCCGCATTCTATGCATCGGAGGATCGTAGAATATTTATTTCTTTCCCATGTATGGTCATGTAACTTTGGGAAACAACCATTAGATTCATTTCCTATGTTCATAATTTTTGTCGGTTTTTAAATGACCGTTTTGCCCCTAGCTGATCTTGTTTTGGCCATAACTTTTGACTGGAAAGGGATTTTGACCTAAAACTACTTCCATTAAATTTGTTTGATGGTTTACCTTTCTGTAGAGTGGTCATAATAGCCAAACGGACTCACCGTTTGGGAGATATGGCTGAAATAAAGTTTGGAAGGTGAAAAACTGCTTAACCGGGCCAAATAAGGTGATTAGTGAATGGGCCCATAACCCAATTCGGGATTAAGGTTATGGGGAGGCTGAAAAGAGTTAGGGATTCATTCCATTTCAGTTTTCTAGCCTCCACTTACCTCTAAGAAACCCTAAAAATGGCCTCCAACCTCTAAATCACCTCCAAATCACCTTCTAATCAAGGATTAAGCTTAGCAACATCAAATCAAGGGAGAACTTCACCAAATCAACATTAGAGCTGTTGTTTAGCATTGGGATTCGCACCAGATCGGAGATTTATTTTAGATCTAAGTCTTAATTATTGCTAAGGTGAGTGATTTGCATAGTTCCTCACTAATTATGGCTAATTAAGGGTAATTAGTGTTAATTAGCGAATTTAAACATGATAAAATTCTGGAAAAATATTTATAAATTCTTAAATGATGTTTTAGACCTCTTATATGAGTTTGGGTTAATTTGGTTAAGTTTTGCTAATCACATCATTAGTTTCACCCAAACATGCTTAAGGGAAAAATATGGTGTTTTGGCTATGTTTGATCCATTTTAACCCATCATATTGTTGTTTTGGTGTTTGTGGTTGATTATACATGTTGCTATGACTGTATGGTATGCTTTGTGATTGATTAGAATAGTTGTAATGGTCAAAAACGCCATCGAGTGGCGTAAACTGCTTGCTGGAGAAAGTGCAGAAAATTGGCCGATCCAGATCGGAACGGAGGAAAGGACCCGATTCGAACCACCTCCCATGCGAGTTCAGAAGCTTCGACCCTTTTATCGTTTGAAGAAACTCCGATCCGATCCATAGCATTGTATGGCAACGTGACTTGTAGACTCCGACCCGAACCGGTGTGCTATGAAGGAGACCGATCCGATCCAGCATCTTGTGCGGACTTCCGATCCGAAGAAGCTTGCCAGGGAGTGTAGATCTCGACCCAATCCGGAGCAGAGGGGAAGGATTGTGCTGAAGAACCCGATCCGATCCAGTGGAGGATGTTGAAGGCCGATCCGAACCGCTATAACATGAAGGCGACGATCCGAACCGATCCCGTGATGACCAATAACCCGAGATGCAAAGGTAGTCCGAACGGAAGTTTGAGCTTAGGATCCAGTTGGGAACCAATGAGTTCACTTCATGGTTGGACTTTGCTGCGGGACGTGTGCTAAGGAGTTGTCGACAATCATAACTTCGATTCACCACTGAAAATGGATGATGGACTACTTATCAGTGCAGTAGAGTCACTATGACTCGAGGGGCAAGGTGATGGTAGCAAGACTACGTTATCAGTACAGTAGAGTCATTATGACTCGAGGGGAAAAGTGATGCGTAGTAAGACTATGAGCCAGTGCAGTGGGGTCATTGCGACTCTATGGGGCAAAGTGGACATAGCGAAGGATTAGCGGCTGTGGACCAGTGTAGTGAAGTCATTGAGACTTCATGGGGCAAAGTGATCATAGCAAAGTGTATTGGGTGATCGAAGTGGTGGATATCATATGTTTTACGCACTGAGTGAGAGATGTGAGGATTGTTGTTATGCTTGATTGTTTTCCATCACTATGACATGTACACCCCCACCCCTGTTATCTTTACACCATTTGAAATGGCACCTTAGAGTGTTGTACACTATGTAGTGCTAACTCTTTGGCTGCAGGTCCAGGTTCAGGTATGGTTTAGTATACCTGTTATTGTTCTGTTTAGATGTTTATCGCTCATACCAAACTTTTTGTCTGACCCAGAGTTTTATGTCTCTTCTTATTACTCCGGGTGATCACACGAGCAGACTAGAGACATGTTAGCTGGTGATGTGCGAGTAGCTGATTCGGAGGCGAGCAGGAGGCTTCCACGTATGATATATAGATATTCTCCCAGTGTCGTTGGTGGTCGCTACTTGGGCATTTGTAGTGTACCTCCCTTATCTTGCTTTTTCTTTTGAGACAGTTTGAAAGTTGTAATAATGTCAGCTTTGGATCATAAGATGTACTTGGATTTTCCGCTGTTATGTTAGTTGTTTTCAGCTTATGCACTGTCTCACCTGTTTTATGTCAAGTATATTGTTATTATATTTTGTACCATGCGCTGTGAGACATTTTACAGGTTCCTGGTTAGTTCATTCTCTTCTTTCCTTTCCTTCTGACGACCGTCCCATGCTAACTGGACATGTGTACAGCACACCTTTGGAGTAAATGTCGGTTGGTGCGGGGCGGGCCGTCTCAGTTACATTAAAGAAAGAAAGAAAAATATAATATTTTCATTCTAAAATGTTGCATTCCTCGTGTAAATCAAAACATGTAATAGAAAAGAAAGTTTATCTTATTTACATCTTACATGTAAATACAAGGCACAGATAAAGAATTATATCTTATTTACATTTTACATGTAAATAAAAGACTTGAACAAAAAACGGTGTATTTTATTCACATTTAAGATGTGAGTAAAGACATGAATTTGTAAAGGATATTCTATTCACATTTTAGATGTGAATAAAAGACAGGAAATTTAGAAGTACATTTTTATTTGCCTTTTTATATGCAAATAAAAACTATAGATATAAAGTACACTTTTTATTTGCAAATAAAAGCATGAAGTTATAAAGTACAATTTTATTTGCAATTTAGTTTTAAATAAAAACATGATTATAAAAAGTTTACATTTTTTATTTATATGTTAGATATAAATAAAAGCATGAATTGAAAAAGGATATTTTTATTTATATTTTAGATATAAATAAAAACATAAAAATAAAAAGTACATTTTTATTCACATTTTAGATGTAAATAAAACTTGATTTATAAAGGATATTTTATTCACATTTTAGATGTGAGTAAAAAGAAGAATTATACTTTTTATTTTCACTTTTAGATGTAAATGAAACATAGAAAAAGAATTATACTTTTTATTTGTACTTTTAAATGCAAATGAAACATAGAAAAAGAATTATACTTTTTATTTGCACTTTTAGATGCAAATGAAACATAGGATTGGGGAATGTTTATTTTATTTACATTTTTGTTGTAAATAAAACATATAATTAAAAAGCACCATTTTATTTAAATTTTTGTTGTAAATAAAACATAGAATTAAAAAGGGCTTATTTTCTTTTATTTACACTTTTGATGTAAATAAAAAGAAACATATGAAATAGAGGAAAGGTATATTTTTATTTGCAAATTAGTTGCAAATAAAAGATATGAATATAAAAGTACATTTTTATTTGCAAATTGGTTGCAAATAAAAGCCATAGAGTAAAAAGAGAAATTTTTACTTACGTTATATTTACATTGCAAAAGGTAAATAAAACCATAAGATGAAAGGTTATATGTTTATTTACATTTTAGATGTAAATATATCATGAATTAGAAAAGAAACTTTTTTATTTACATTTTAGATGTAAATAAAAACATAGAAATCAAAGTGAACCTTGTATTTACATATTAGTTCTGAATAAAACCATGGATTTAAAAAGCGACATTTGAAGTTACATTTTTTATGTAAATAAATAAGTTACATTTTTGGTGAAAGTAAGAATAAATAAAGCAAAATGTTTATTTACATTTTAAATGTAAATAAAAAGAATAAATTTAAAGTAACATCTTTATTTACAATTTAGATGTAAATAAAGAATAGAATCAAAGTTACATTTTTATTTACATTTTAGGTGTAAATAAAAAGATTAGATTAAAAGAGGCATTTTAAATTAACATTGTAGATGTAATCAAAGGATAGAATTTAATGTTAAATTTTTATTGTCAGAATAGAGGCAATAAAAAGAACAGTATAAAAAGACATATTTTTATTGTCATTCTAGGGACAATAAAAATGGTAGAAATAAAAGTGATATTTTTATCATCATTTTAGATGTGATAAAAAGAATCTATCTTAGTAGTTGAAATCGCCAAACGATTTATATTTATATTTTTATATAAATACAAATTAAAATTAAACGAGTAGCGCTGCTGCAGTTCGCGATTTGAAATCGTAACTTTAAACGATTATAGCATAAGATCCGACCGTCGGATTTTCCCAAAACTGGAACTGTAAGGATCGCTTTGGGAAGATCTTTCCAACGATATAAATCTCATCAAAATCCAATGGTTAGATTTTGAGATAATTGTAAATCAAATTTGGATAAAAGCAGCGCTAGGGCCGCCGATCGACCCGAAGTATCGCTAAGTGAATATAGTTATTTTTATATATATAAAATTAGCGATAAATCGTTATTAAATACTAATAATGATATGAAATGGTTTTAAAATATATCTATATATATACGAGAATCATTTAAAAGTCCGAGTTCAATCTCATTTCAAATGATTATACGAAATCGAAGAGTTGAATATAGTGATTGAAGACCAACGATCTTAACATCGAACGGATGTGTTTCTACTGAGGCCCATGATTGCAGTAGCTACCTTGAAGGTGAGTCAGGGGTAGCCGCCCGGACGTATTGTTGATTGTTCGGATATGCGAGGTATAAGGTGCCTCCGGTTTCATTCAGACCCAGAACGGACTTGAAGATGGATTGTTTGTCTGCCGTTGTACTCCTTTATACGATATTCGTTGATCTCTGCTAAATATATATATATATATATCTGTTTGGTGTTTAACACCCTTCTCTGAGACGTACGAGCTTAGAGGTTATATATTGCTAGGAATCAATGGTATGGTATGGATTGACAATGTGGCATGCTAAGATGCATGGATCGAGGCTTTTGTTGAAAAGAAAAGACATATGGTTGATGATCAAAGCATAGCCTGTTTAGGCGTAGCATTGTGTATTGAATGACTTCGCAAGCCTCACACCCCGGTATGAGTCAAGAACGGGATTAGGACTTCAGGGAGTGCACACGTTTCTTTCTAGCTAGAGTGATGTCAGCGACCTACCAGCCCTGACATTTTGCTTAAGTAGATGATGGATTATGAGGTACCTCGGTTTTGTAGGTTGTTAGTGGCCATAAATAGGTTCAAAAGAACCGGGAAGCTTGTGTTCAGGCATAACTAATCGACTAAGCGTTAATGTGTGGACCGGCCCTGAAGATCCAAGGGTTCGCCAAAGTCCGAATCCTGAGGCATTTGCTAGAATGTCTCGAATCGCAGAGGACGATCCCTAGCCTCGATTCATGATGGAAACCTAATTTCCAATACGACACCATGTGGTTTTGATTGTAGAACTAGTATGGCGACATGATATATGGTACCCATGTCGTCTATGTTTGATACATTATGATTGAAATTGTTATTGAAACATATATACACTAGTAATAATATCAAATCTGTTTTTATTGTATCAAGCTTTTTTGACCATTATAAGGTAAAACTCTATCCTCCGGTTTGCGTTGCATTGTGTGATGGGACTTGAGTCTTATAATGGTTTCATTTTTCTAAAAAGCATTGCATTGTTTAACGATTTACCTTATGTTATCCACTGGCAATCCGATGGAGTAAACCCATTCCGTGTTAGCGACGTGGTCCTGTTATTAGCCTTATTTTAGATTAGTTAAGTTAGATTTATCATACCAGTCCCATGACTGACTCGTAGTTTTTTTCACTTTGCAAACTCGGGTGCCCTCTTTTCCACATGGGCAGTCGAGTAGCTTTTTTGCAGATATTTTGTAATGACCCGCATTTTCAGTGGTATAATAATTAATTTATTTAATTATTTAAAAGATGAATTGAAGGATTTAATGGTCGTGGAATTAAATAATGGTGAATATTTAATTAAAATAATAAATTAAATAATATATTTAATTATTAAATAATCAGAATTGGCTGAAATGGCGATATGGTGTGAACTGGATCATCTGTGATATTTAATTCAGTTTAGAATTGAATTAGAATAACGAATATATCATTTGAATGACAGTTTATACGTATAATTATATTATAATTAAAATCGAGCATGAAATGGCGCGGCAGTTCGTTATTTGGCAATTTGAACTTCAACTGGATGTACAAGGTTCGTTTTAAATCGGATTTCAGTGAAACAAGAAACGTTCGGAGCTAGTGGAGTATATCTTTCTAGTGGAAGAGAAAAATCGGGATTTCATCGTGTAGATTTTGATTTATGTCCAAATCAAATTTCAGATTCGCTATGGAATTCATTTATAATTTATAAAGGAATTATTTATATTTTAAAAAGGAATTTCAATATATATCGAATATCGGGTTGAGACAGATTTGAAATATCGAGCTAGAAGTTCATACAGGATTTTTCTGGAGCTATATGATATTCCTCGGGAAATATATACGATAAATATAAATTTATTTATATTTAATTTAATTATATTTAAATATATTTATATATTTAAATGGGTCATTCAGAGCTTTAAAAATAGCCAGTTTTGCAAACGACCTCAGAATTCGACGAGACCAATTTTGTTAGATCCACAATATTAAATTATTGCTAGATTTCAATTTCCGTGATTTTTGAAGTCAGTATGTGGTCGTACGGGTTTTTAGAGTGAAAAACAGTCAGTATTTTGATGGTTAAAAATACGCTGTGTCAGCATATGAAGTCGAAATTCGACGAAACTAGTTTCGTTGGGTCCGGAATGTCAAACTCTAGTGGTATGTCATTTTTCGTGATTTTTGGGTATCATGTGGGACCACACGATTTTTTAGAAGTCAGAAACAAATAATTGAAAATAAATATAAAATATCTTAAATGTATAAGTTGACCAAACCAAGCCACATCTTCACCATTACAGCCACACACTATTTTCATCCCTGTATAAAACCGAATTCAAAGCCGCCACTTCCTCATGTTTTTTCTCAGCAAAAACGCAAGATATAAAATCAAATAGAGACTCAAACAAAGTTTATAAACTTCTATATACATATATTCGGATTCATAGGGAGATGCACTTCGATCTCGTATACGGTTTGTTGGGTTCGCATTAGTTTTCTCGATGGGGTACAGTACCGCCGAAAACTAGGGTTGGAGTTATAAGAGAATGGAAGCGACGATATGTTAATTGAAGGTTGGATTGAGATTTGTGGTAGGATTTTTGTTGCGTTGTGGTGATTTTGAGGGGATCTGTGAGGATTAAGTTCGCGGTGTTCTTATGAGATGCTGTCAGTATCGATGTCGGGTTTTTGTTATGGAGTGTGAGTTGCTTGATTTTGGTATAGGTAGAAAGTGGAGAGGAAGGTAATGCAATGGGTGGTTACGGTTGTGGATTTCGTGAAGGGAGATGGTGAACGAGGCCGGCGATGTATGGGAATGGTGAGGTGGTTGTCTGGAGCGCATTGTTCATTGAGGAAGACGGGTTTTATTGGTGGAGCGGGTCGGGTCTGTTCAAGTAGGGTTTGGGCTGGAATTTAATGGGTGAGGCCCACTTAATTAAACATTGAAGTTTTTTTTATTTAAATATATATGAACTTCGTAACATCATAACTATCTCGTACGTGATCGAAATTTGGTGAAACAAGATCCGTTGTGATCGTATGGACGGACACTACCCAATGGAACTGACTGAGAGTGGAGTGGAGCTCGTTTGAATTTGTGGGGAAATAAATTGTTTGATTCAAATCAAACAAACAGTTTATCATTCTTTAACGATGAACTGCCAAAGTGAGTAATTCTCACTAACACTTAACAGTTTATAATTTCGTGTTGTATTCTTAGAACTGTTAATTATTGGCTGATTGATTGTGCGTTGACTGTTTGATTGAACTGCTAGTCAGTTAGTTGAATTTATGTATTGATTCTTTTTAACAGAATATATCATATGGAACTGAAAGTGATGTTGATCTTATTGTGTAACATCTGTGGATGCAGGGGCACAGGTTGGAGGAATCCGACTGGATTCCTCAATAGCTTTTTTATTATTTTCATATATTGTGATATATGACATGGTTTATAATCTTTTGTTGGTTATATGTGTATGGACGATATTTGAAATCATGACTTGATATGTTAAACACCATAACATACCAGAATGTAAAAAAGGGGAATTTTCAAATTGTATTTGAAAATAAAATATTTATAAAATCAAAAGGGTTTTATAAATGAAATATTTATAAATAGAAATCTTTATAGGTGAAATTATATAGAAAGGGGAAATTTTTATAAATGAAATATTTATAAAGAAAAGGGAATATTTATAAAATCACAAGATTTTATAAATGAGATATTTATTGGTTAAATAAATAGGAGATGCTAAAAGAGATACTTATTTGTTAAGTAAATAAGTTATAAAAGAGATATTGACTTAGGAAACATAATAAGTTATTAAAAGGATTTTTTATGTGTTAAATAAATTGAATAATGAAAGGAGATATTTATTTGTTAAATAAATAAGATAAGATATAAGGAATATTTATTTAGAAAATAAATAAGATATTAATAAAGGAAATACTTAGTATAAATCTATAAGGGTAACAAAGGAAATACTTTGAAATAGAACCCTAAAAGGAAATATTTGCAAATCATTTGCAAATAGAATTTAAAACGGAAGTATTTGTAAACCATTTACAAATAAAGATTTAAAAAGGAAATATGGGTAAAGGCATTTAGAAAACAAATAGATTATAAAGGAAATATTTATATTTGGATAAATAGATATATATATATAAGTCTGAACTTATATATAAGAAGAAGTAAACAAATAAAAGGAGCAGATTGATTTATAAATGATATTTATAAATTAAGTTACATATTTATCACTTTGATAAATATAATATATAAGACAGGACTTATATAAAGAAGTAAGAATCGATTTCAACATCTATGTTTGAAACTGAATAAGGACAAAGAGTAAATCAGTTAGGGTTAACTAGTTAGAGTTAAACCGTTAGGGTTAAACCATAGAGTTAACCAGTTAGGTCAAACCGTAGAGTTAAACCAGTTAGAGTTAATCAGTTGGAGTTAATCGAATTTAGTTTATTCGAATAGAGTTGAAATGAGTCAATCAAATTTAGTTATTCGAAGAAGTGAATCGAATTAGAGATATTCGAAGTGAGATAATCGAATAAGAAATATTCGAAGTGAGTTGATCGAGTCTAGTTATTCAACAGGAGTTAAATCGAATAAGACTTATTCGATGAAAGTTATTATCGAATATAATTATTCGAAAGTAAGCAAATCGAATATAAGTTATTCGAATAAGAGTTAATCCATTAAGAGTTATTAGGTTGGAGTTATTCAAATAAGAGTTATAGATTAGAGTTAACCAAATAGGAGTAAAGAAATTAGTTGTCGTTATGTTATTCGAGTCAGGAAATAAAAGTCATATTAAAGATAATATATTTTGGATGCAGGAGATTATAACACCATTGTTATAATCACTTAAACTTGTAGAAGAAGGGGGTTCATCAATAGAATCCGAGGGTTCGAAAGGAAGTGTTAAAGAGTTTAAAGGGTGAATCTTATCTATTTCGGGATTTGAAAGGTGGTTCAGTTAAGGTCTGAGAGGTAGCTATACCCCAAATTGATTGACTGCGTTTTTAATTAAGAAATGGTTACGGTTCGAGTGTGAAGTGGTTAAGTGGATTTAGTAATTTAGTATAGTGGTTTGAGTCGTCATTGCAAAATACTTTTAAACATCTGTTTAAATCCCAATTAAGAAGTTTTGGAAATATTTTCCAAACGTGAATCAGAAATGTTTTCTGATAGTAGAAAATAAGAATTTAGAATATATGGAAACAGGAGATAAGTAAATTAATGAAATAAAGAGATAAATGTTGAATGATGATTGATCGATACAATTTCCTCCTGGAAATAATATCGTTGTTTGCACACCTGTTTTTCTTTGATGGTTAAATCACAGACTATCAAAGTTTTGACCATTTTAACGTTGTTAATATAGAGAGACTGGTTGGATTATTATCCAAAGAACCAATCTGTATTGGCATAAGCATTGCGAGTCATATATGCCAAAGATAATTGAAGACAGAGTAAAGTGCAAGGGGTATTGTATAAGTCTTAGATAACAGTGCCTAAGGTGGATGTACTGAATAGTGCCTTTGGTTCATCCTGTTCCTGGATGACTTGTATGGATGAATGTCTGGCAGAGTATTTCCAGAAAGGTCACGTACATTGATTTCTTCAACCGTACTAAGAGTCGAAGCGGAGATGGAAACTTCTTTAGCTAACACATAATGTATTGTTGTAGACGTCAATGAGTGATTTTCGATGGAACTGAAAATGTGGCATTCGAAGTGAATCTGATGTGATGATAAGGCGCAACCTCAAGCCTTATCAAACGGTAAATGATAGAAATCGGGAAGGTAGCATGGCTATGTAGTTCGCACCTATTAGGGTGTAAAATCACCTGATCTAGAGTTTCATTTACCTCTAAAAATCTATTGTTGATGCTGTCCCATTCGGGAAACAGTTGCTGATCCCAACCGATGGTGATATACATTCGATACACTCAAGCAAAATGAGTGGTCGGTCATCTGTGGCCGGGTTGCAAGATGTTCTTGTTGAACCCAGTGTATTCCTTTCTAGAGGTACACTAACGAAAGGTGGTTCCATACCTTGTCATAGTTGGAAATCCATTACCCAATACGTGCTTGCAGTTTTGACTGTATACTATGTATGTAGAACGTGAGATGAAAGCGTTTCTACTAGATGATTATTATATGGTGACTGATAGACATTATTATAATATCAAAAGGTTTTTGATATAAAGATATTTTGGATTCCCATAAGGGAAAAACCCGTTCCATTATACGGCGAGGTCTTATGAGATATCACTTAATGGCTCAAACTGTTTTAAACTTTTTTACTCATACCAGTCCCATGACTGACTCAGAGTTTATTTTGTTTTGTTTTCCCTAAACTCTTGGGTGCCCAATTTTGTACGGGCAGTCAAGTAATTGGGATTTACAGATTCTTGAACAGCTAGAGCAGGAGGCTTCAGGATCTTATAGCTATAGTTTATTTCCGCTGTGTTGTAAGCGATGTACTTGATGATGATATGTATATTCAAGTACAATCTTTTATTTTAAAGATATGTTATCTATTATATGTTATTCATTCCACTGTGAGGTTCTTGTTACTCTGATGTTGTGTTCTTCTTCTACTTCTATTCTAAGTTTCTACCTTATCTTTCCTCACCCTCTAATTTCTTTCAATAACTACCGGTATTTTCGACTCTTGATATTCGATATGTGTTGTATATCGGATAATCAAGATTGTCAAAATCCGGGTCATTACAGTTGGTATCAGAGCTTAAGTTAAGTAATTACATTGGCTCTATGGCGTGACTCGGTAGAGATAGGGTTAGTAATACCCTAGATTGAGTTTGTGTGTATATATACAAGTGAACGTATTTGTTATTTGACATAAAAAATTGTTTTATATTGTGGAGATTCATTGGTTGAGTTGTTTATGGGTTCTGGTCCATCAGTTTGATCCACTGTATCAGTAGGAGTTTATAAACACTCGAATACGATGGGTCGACACGATATGTTTTGAAAAGAGGGTAAATTAAAATAAGTTTACCCAAGGTATATCTTGATACAAAGAAGATATATATCAAAATTTTAATATATTGGATATATTGGTTGTTATTATAATCGAGTAAGATTATAAATTAAATGGTTATGTAAATAACCAATCAGAATACATATAAGTGAAATACGTGAAATCAGATGAATTAAATCTGAATTTAAACCAGAAATTGAATTAAAACTCTGGAAAATTGGATAAGTATTTGTAAATGGATTTGGATTAAAAATATGGAAAATTTAAGATTCTGGGAGATTTTAAATTGTTTTACAAGCAGTGTAGATTATATTTTGAAATGAATTTCAAAGTGGAAATGTATATAAATTGTTTTATAATATTGAACTCACTTCGATCGTTGGAAAATAGATTCTGATGATGACAACTGCATCATCAGTATTCATTTTCGAGTTGTAAGTGACGAATTACTACCAGATATACTGTTTTGAATTTGTTTTGGGAAAGACAAGTTATGTTGAATTTCAAAAAGGAAAATTGGATTTTTGAAAAGAGTAAACTATTTAAAAACTCCCAGGGAAGAATTGTTTGAATTAAAAACAAATTTAACAGAAATTTGTGAAAGCAAATTTGAATTGAAGTAAAGCCAGTAAAGTGGTAACTGAGATTGAATTAGAATGATATCAAGACGAATTGGATTGTGAGACTCAAAATTGAAGTGTAATGTGATAATCAAGTTAAGAGTTGGGAATCGAGAAGAAACTCGAGTTAAAATGATATTTGGCTCGGATATAAGCGAATGGTGGTGTTGTGGATAAAAGCAGATTGCAATTTGATTGGGATAACATTGGTATATGCTGAGTTGATAGCGTATGGAAGTGATAGAGTTGATATGCCCGACAAAAAGGTACAAGTTTATATTCAATATAAGCATGAGATTTATGAGCTGAATTGGTAAGTCGCTTGGCTCTTTGATTTTCTTTTGGTTTATGAAAGGCCCAGAGAGGCGAGTTGGAGTTTGACTTATTGACCAGTACAAAGGAGGGGCTGGCGAAATTTTTCAAAAAAATTAAGGCATTAGAAAATTTTCAGGATTTTTGAAAATTTTCGTTAATCAATATTTAATTAAAATTAAATTGGCCCAGTTGGAAACTGAAGTAAAGAAGTGAACAAATAAGTTATAACCAGTTAATAGAGTTGTTTTCTACCTTAGCAATTTCGAGGATGAAATTATTTTAAGTAGGGAAGAATGTAATGACCCGCATTTTCAACGGTATAATAAATAATTTATTTAATTACTTAAAAGGTGAATTGAAGAATTAATGGTCATGGAATTAAATAATGGTGAATATTTAATTAATATAATAAATTAAATAATATATTTAATTCTGAAATAATCAGAATTGGCTGAAATGGCGATATGGTGTGAACTAGATCAACTGTGATATTTAATTCAGTTTAGAATTGAATTAGAAAAACGAATATATTATTTGAATGACAGTTTGAACGTATAGTTATATTATAATTAAAATCGAGCTTGAAATGGCGCAGCAGTTCGTTATTTGGCGATTTGAACTTTAACCGGATGTACAAGGTTCGTTTTAAATCGGATTTCAGTGAAACAAGAAACGTTCGGAGCTGGTGGAGTATATCTTTCTAGTTAAAGAGAAAAATCAGGATTTCGTCATGTAGATTTTGATTTATGTCCAAATCAATTTTTAGAAAAGTCGTTGTGGAATTCCTTTATAATTTATAAAGTAATTATTTATATTTTAAAAAGGAATTTCAATATAAGTTGAATATCGGGTTGACCCAGATTTGAAATATCGAGCTAGAAATTCATATAGGATTTTTCTGGAGGTGTATGATATTCTTCGGTGAATATATACGATAAATATAAATTTATTTATATTTAATTTAATTATATTTAAATATATTTATACATTTAAATGGGTCACTCAGAGCTTTAAAAATAGCCCGTTTTGCAAACGACCTCAGAATTCGACGAGACCAATTTTGTTGGATCCGCAATATTAAATTATTGATAGATTTCAATTTTCTTGATTTTTGAAGTCAGTATGTGGCCGTATGGATTTTTAGAGTGAAAAACAGCCAGTATTTTGAAGGTTAAAAATACACTGTGTGAGCATACGAAGTCGAAATTCGACGAAACCAGTTTCGTTGGGTCCGGAATGTCAAACTCTAATGGCATGTCAATTTTCGTGATTTTGGGGTATCATTGGGACCACACGAATTTTTAGAAGTCATAAACAAATAATTGAAAATAAAAATAAAATATCTTAAATGTATAAGTGGACCTAACCAAGCCACATCTTCACCATTACAGCCACACACTATTTTCATCCCTGTATAAAACCGAATTAAAAGCCGCCACTTCCTCATGTTTTTTCTTAGCAAAAACGCAAGATGTAAAATCAAATAGATATTCAAACAAAGTTTATAAATTTCTATATACATATATTCGGATTCACAGGGAGACGCTGTTCGACCTCGTATACGATTTGTTGGGTTTGCATCAGTTTTCCCGTTGGGGTATGGTACTGCCGAAAAATAGGGTTGGAGTTGTAGGAGGATGGAAGCGACGATGTGTTAATCGAAGGTTGGTTTGAGATTTTTGGTAGGATTTTTTTTTCGTTGTGGTGATTTTGAGGGGATCCGTGAGGATTAAGGTCGCGGTGTTCTCATGAGCTGCTGTCAATATCGATGTCGGGTTTTTGTTATGGAGTGCGAGTAGCTTGATTTTGGTATAGGTAGAAAGTGGAGAGGAAGAGAAAGCAATGGGTGGTTACGGTTGTGGATTTCGTGAAGGGAGGATGGTGAACGAGGCCGGCGAAGTATGGGAATGGTGTGGTGGTTGTCTGGAGCGTGTTGTTTATTAAGGAAGACGGGTTTTATTGGTGGAGCGGGTCGGGTCTGTTCAAATAGGGTTTGGGCTGGAATTTAATGGGTGAAGCCCACTTAATTAAACATTGAAGTTTATTTTTTTATTTAAATATATATGAACTTCGTAACATCATAACTATCTCGTACGTGATCGAAATTCAGTGAAACAAGATCCATTGGGATCGTATGGGCGGACACTACCCAATGGAACTGACTGAGAGTAGAGTGGAGCTCGTTTGAATTTGTGGCGAAATAAATTGTTTGATTCAAATCAAACAAACAGTTTATCGTTGTTTGACGATAAACTGCCAAAGTGAGTAAATCTCACTAACTCTTAACAGTTTATAATTTCATGTTGTACTTTTAGAACTGTTAAATATTGGCTGATTGACTGTGGGTAGACTGTTTGATTGAACTGCTAGTCAATTACTTGAATTTCTTTATTGATTCTGTTTAACAGAATATATCATATGGAACTGAAAGTGATGTTGATCTTATTGTGTAACATCTGTTGATGCAGGGACACAGGTTGGAGGAATCCGACTAGATTCCACAACTGCTATTTTATTATTTTCGTATATTGTGATATATGACATGGTTTATAATCTGTTGTTGATTATATGTGTATGGACGATATTTGACATCATGACTTGATGTGTTAAACACCATAACATACCGGAATGTGAAAAAGGGGAATTTTCAAATAGTATTTGGAAATAAAATATTTATAAAATTAGAAGGTTTTTTATCAATGAAATATTTATAAATGAAATATTTATAAATAGAAATCTTCATAGGTGAAATTATATACAAAGGGGAAATCTTTATAAATGAAATATTTATAAAGAAAAGGGAATATTTATAAAATCATAAGATTTTATAAATGAGATATTTATTGGTTAAATAAATAGGAGATGTTAAACGAGATACTTATTTGTTAAGTAAATAAGTTATAAAAGAGATATTGACTTAGGAAACAGAATAAGTTATTAGAAGGATTTTTTATGTGTTAAATAAATTTAATAAGAAAAGGAGATATTTATTTGTTAAATAAATAAGATAAGATATAAGGAATATTTATTTAGAAAATAAATAAGAAATTAATAAAGGAAATACTTAGGATAAATAAATAAGATTAATAAAGGAAATACTTGGGAATAGAACACTAAAAGGAAATATTTGCAAATCATTTGCAAATAGAATTTAAAAAGGAAGTATTTGTAAACCATTTACAAATAAAGATTTAAAAAGGAAATATGGGTAAAGGCATTTAGAAAACAAATAGATTATAAAAGAAATATTTGTCTTTGGATAAATAGATATATATAAGTTTGAACTTATATATATGAAGAAGTAAACAAGTAAAAGGAGCAGAATGATTTATAAATGATATTTATAAATTAAGTTACATATTTATCATTTAGATAAATATAATATATAAGCTAGGACTTATATAAAGAAGTAAGAATCGATTTCAACATCGATGTTTGAAATTGAATAAGGACAAAAAGTAAATCAGTTAGGGTTAACCAGTTAGAGTTAAACTATTAGGGTTAAACCATAGAGTTAACCAGTTAGGTTAAACCGTAGAGTTAAACCAATTAGAGTTAATCAGTTGGAGTTAATCGAATTTAGTTTATTCGAATAGAGTTGAAATGAGTTAATTGAATTTAGTTATTCGAAGAAGTGAATCGAATAAGAGATATTGGAAGTGAGATAATCGAATCAGATATATTCAAAGTGAGTTGATCAAATCTAGTTATTCGACAGGAGTTAAATCGAATAAGACTTATTCGAAGAAAGATATTATCGAATATAAGTATTCAAAAGTAAGCAAATCGAATATAAGTTATTCGGATAAGTTATTCGAATAAGAGTTAATCCAGTAAGAGTTATTAGGTTGGAGTTATTCAAATAAGAGTTGTAGATTAGAGTTAACCGAATATGAGTAAATAAATTAGTTGTCGTTATATTATTCGAGTTAGGTAATAAAAGTCATATTAAAGATAATATATTTCGGATGCAGGAGATTATAACACCATTTTTATAATCACGTAAACTTGTAAAAGAAGGGGGTTCGTCAATAGAATCCAAGGGATCGTATAGAAGTGTTAAAGAGTTTAAAGGGTGAATCTTATCTATTTCGGGATTTGAAAGGTGGTTCAGTTAAGGTCTGAGAGGTAGCTATACCCCAACTTGATTGACTGCGTTTTTAATTAAGAAATGGTTATGGTTCGAGTGTGAAGTGGTTAAGTGGATTTAGTAATTTAGTATAGTGGTTTGAGTCGTCATCGCAAAATAGTTTTAACAATCTGTTTAAATCCCAATTAAGAAGTTTTGGAAATGTTTTCCAAACGAGAATTTGAAATGTTTTCTGATAGTAGAAAATAAGAATTTAGAATATATGGAAACAGGAGATAAGTGAATCAATGAAATAAAGAGATAAATGTTGAATGATGATTGATCGATATAATTTCCTCCCGGAAATAATATCATTGTTTGCACACCTATTTTCCTTTGATGGTTAAATCATAGACTATCAAAGTTTTGACCATTTTAACGTTGTTAATATGGAGAGAACGGTTGGATTATTATCCAAAGAACCACTCTGTATTGGCATAAGCGTTGCGAATCATATATGCCAAAGATAATTGAAGATGAAGTAAAGTGCAAGGGCTATTGTATAAGTCTTAGATAACAATGCCTAAGATGGATGTACTGAATAGTGCCTTCTGTTCATCCTGTTCCTGGATTACTTGTATGGATGAATGTCTGACAGAGTATTTCCAGAAAGGTCATGTACATTGATTTCTTCAACCATGCCAAGAGTGGAAGCGGAGAAGGAAACTTCTTTAGCTAACACGTAATATTCTGTTGTAGACGTCAATTAGTGATTTTCGATAGATCTGACAATGTAGCATTCGAAGTGAATCTGATGTGATGATAAGGCATAACCTCAAGCCTCATCAACCGGTAAATGACAGAAATCGGGCAGGTAGCATGGCTATGTAGGTCGCACCTATTAAGGTGTAAAATCACCTGATCTAGAGTTTCATTTACTTCTAAAAATCTATTATTGATGTTGTCCCATTCGGGAAACGGTTGTTGATCCCAACCGATTGTGATATACATTCGATATACTCAAGCGAAATGAGTGGTCGGTCATGTGTGGCCGGGTTGCAAGATGTTCTTGTTGAACCCAGTGTATTCCTTTCTAGAGGTACACTAGCGAAAGGTGGTTCCATACCTTGTCATATTTGGAAATCCATTACCCAATACATGCTAGCGGTTTTGATCATATACTATGTATGTAGAACGTGAGATGAAAGTATTTCTACTAGATGATTAATATATTGTGACCGATAGACATTATTATAATATCAAAAGGTATTTGATATAAAGATATTTTGGATTCTCATAAGGGAAAAACCCGTTCCATTATACGGCGTGGTCTTATGAGATATCACATAATGGCTCATACTGTTTTAAACTGTTTTACACATACCATTCACATGACTGACCTGGAGTTTATTTTGTTTTGTTTTCCCTAAACTCTTGGGTGCCCAATTTTGTACGGAAAGTCAAGTAGTCGGGATTTACAGATTCTTGAAGAGCTGGAGCAAGAGGCTTAAAGATCATATAGCTATAGTTTATTTCCATTGTGTTGTAAGTGTTGTACTTGATGATGATATGTATATTCAAGTACAATCTTTTATTTCAAAGATATGTTATCAATTATATATTATTCGTTCCGCTCTGAGGTTTGTGTTACTCTGATGTTGTGTTCTTCTTCTTCTTCTATTCTAAGTTTCTACCTTATCTTTCCTCACCCTCTAATTTCTTTCATTAACTACCGGTATTTTTGACTCTTAATGTTCGATATGTGTTGTATATCGGACAATCAAGATCGTCAAAATCCCGGTAGTTACATATTTATCTCTTGAGCAGGATTCTGGATCGAAGCCTAAAGTTGTGTCGAGAGTATAGAAAGTCTTCCGCTGTGTATTGTATTAATTTATTATAATATGTCTTCCGCTATATTTTATATATCGATGTACTCTGATGTTCTGTACTATGATGTAACATTATTATGATGTTTATAAAGGTCTGCTGTTATTGTTCTAATGTATTGTATTCCCAAAGTTAACTTATGTGGGTTTTGAATGATTTTAGTCGATCTAGCGATCGATTAAGGTCAGGCAAAATGCGTATCGTTACAACTTTAATTCTTCATGCACCTTTAATTTATAACCATCGAAACCTATTTCCACCACCCATTAATGTCCAAACTCAAGTGTAACACCCCGCCTCCGCTAGGGTCACTCGCAAAGGAATGCACTAGCTTTAGAGGGGCATTATTGGTAAACATGCACAGAAATATCACAAGACAGAACATATAAAATTGCGGAAGTAAAATCAAACTTTCATAACATGAATAAATAAGGTCTAAAGCCTTTTACATCAGAGTATATCAAAACCTGTCTTGCAATAGTAAAGAAGCATAAAGACATTTTCATAAATTATTCCCCAAGTAAAAACAGTAAAGTAGCCATTAGCCAAGAAAAGTCCAAGCCATCCATGATGACCTTCAAGCAGAAGAAGTCCGAACTAAACAACAGTATTTCCTCCCTGTAACCTTTGGGGGGGGGGAGAAACGGAAGAAAAGAGGCGAAACGAAACGGGTCAGTCAAAAAGACTGAGTAAGCCCTATCTACTATTAGCATAAAAACTAGTAAAGTTAACTGACATGAGAAAATGAAATGAACATAAGCATGATAACAAGATAGATAAGCTAAATCAAAATAACAGGATGAACTACTGAACTCAGATAAACTAAGGTGTCATGATAAATTACGATGTCAAGATAAAACAAGGTATCACATCGTCAGGTTTCTATCAAGTATAATATCCCCAAGATATCTGTCACGTATAACGCCCCGTGATATCTATCCTGTATTTTAGCTCTGCACCTACCGTACTAGTATCCCAACCGTGTCATGTGTTATCCATGAATGACCCTTACTCAAAAGTCGTATAATGGTCCATGTCAACCTAATATGTCGCATATATAGGTTACTCAACTCGTATATTCCTTTCCATGTAAATGTTCAGTCCCTTGCCGTAGACCATACGGGCTTTCCCATGAGATTCTATATTACTTTAACATAGTTCCGTGATCCTTAAGATCGGTTTGGACTGTTACCCTAAACCTAGCTAGGGTCTCCCAACCTGAATTATCGTTTGTACAACTAGGACTTATGCTACCTAGGGCTACTAGGGATTACGCTTACCTATTGCACGTTTTCGTATCTCGGTTTTGGTTCAACCACCTAGGGCCACTAGGGATTACGCTAACCGCCAACCGCGCCCTTTTTCCCACGCATTCATCGTGAATCGTTTTTCCATGACTGTATGCACATGTATCACATCGTGCCATCCGAGTCCTGTCACAGGGCAGACCAGGAAATACAGGACTCGGTCGGGAGCTTTCGATTTATCTGCCGATGCAGATGCTAAGGTCTGTTTTTCTATACGTGGCTATGGTCCCACGCGACCCCTCCCTCAACTAGCGAAAGACAAGACAGGATAAATCCTGTATGAGAACACACTTGTAACGACCCGCATTCTACGCATCATAGGATCGTAGAATATTTATTTCTTTCACATATGAAGTCGTATGGTCGTGTAACTTTGGGAGACGACTACTGGGGTCATTTCCCATGTTCATGATTTTTCCCGATTTTTAAATGACCATTTTACCCCTAGTTGGCACTGTTTTGGCCATAACTTTTGACTGGATAGGAGTTTTGACCTGAAACCACTTCCATTGGCTTCGGATGATGGTTTCTCTTTCCGTAGAGTGGTCACATTAGCCAAACGGACTTACCGTTTGGGAGATATGGCTGAAACAAATTTCAGATGGTGAAAGACAGCTTAATTGGGCTTAACAGGGTGATTAGCAGCTAGGCCCAAGGGGAATTTCGGGTTTAGAGGTATAGAAGGTCTGATTAGGGTTAGGTTATCACTTTCATTTCAGTTTTGAGCCGCCACAAACCTCCTTGAGACCTTAGTAATGGCTTCCTACATCTAAAACACCCCAAATCACTCTCTAATTGAAGATTAAGCTTAGCAACACCAAATTAAGGAGAAAAAGCACCAAAGCAAGGTTGGAGCTGCTGTTAGACATCAGTATTCGCCCCAAATCAGAGAAGTTTCAGTTCTGAGAATTTCATTTGTGGCCAAGGTGAGTGATTTGCATAGTTTTTGCACTAATTACGGTGATTAAGGGTAATTAGTGAAGATTAGCGAATTTATACGTAAATAAATTCTGGAAAAATTCTTAAAATTCTAAAATAATGTTTTAAGGCTCTGTTAAAAATTTGGGTTAATTTCGATGTGTTTTGCTAATCATATGCTTAAACATGATTAAGAGGGATTATAGGAAAATGTGAGGTTTTAGCCTCTTTTGATTCATGTTGATTCATTTAAATTGTTGTTTGCTGTTTGTGGTTGCTATTACATGCTGCTATGACTCTATGGTATGTTCCATGATTGATTAGAATAGTTAAATTGCTCGAAAACGTCGTCGAATGGCATAGAAAGCTCGCTGGAAAGTTGCAGAAGTGTGCAGGTTCCGAACCGGTTCGGATCGGAGAAAAAGGGGTCGGATCGGACTAGGGAACTGACCAAGGGAATCCGAACTGGATGAGGACTTGCCACTGGAAGAAGTTTGGCAGGAAGGAAGGCCATTGCTTAGAGTTGGAGTTGGACAGAAGATCGGATCGGAGTGATGACAACCGAACCGAACTCAAGCAGAGGCACCCGAACCGAACCGATGTCTGAAGGGGGAGAATCACTGAACCGACCCGACCTGGAGGAGGACCCCGACCCGACCCGAAGTGGACTACCGACCCGACCCGATGATGGTGATGACTACCGAACCGAACAGAATTCTAGAACTGCTACTGCACGACAACTTTTCTGAAGACCCACTCCAATTCGACCAAACCCGAGATGCAAAGGAAGTCCAAATGAGAAGTTAGAGCTTAAGATTCAGATGGGAATCAACGAGTTCACTTCATGATTGGAATTTGCTGCGGGACGCGTGCCAAGGAGTTATCGACGTCTATAGCTTTGGACCACTAGGGTAGGAGGTACGAAGGCGGATTCAGGGCCATTATGGCATTGGTAGGACCAAGGGCTATGACCAATGAAGTGGGTCATTGAAATGTTTGGTCATGACTCCAAGTGTTTGGCTTGGTCACAGCAGGGTTTCTACAAGTCGGGATTCGTCGTTACCTCAGTTGTCTAGTGTTCCAAAGTGGTAGATGTCGTACGCTTTACGCACTGAGTGAGAGATGCGAGGATGGTTGCTATGGATGATTTGTTTGCTATCATTGTGACATGCACACCCCACCCCCGTATTTTTACACTATTTATTATGGCACCTTGGAGTACTGTACGGTATGTGGTACTAACTCTTTGGTTGCAGGTCCAGGTTCAGGTATGGCTTAGTATACCTGTTATTATTCTGTTTAGATGCTTATCGCTCATACCAGGCTTTATGTCTGACCCAGAGTTTTATGTCTCTTCTTATTACTCCGGGTGCTCACACGAGCAGACTAGAGACAGGTTAGCTGGTGATGCACGGGTAGATGATCCGGGGACGAGCAGGAGGCTTCCACGTACTATATACATAATATTCTCCCTGTGTTGTTGAAGATCACTGCTTGGGCATTGTTGGTGTATCTTCTACTTTAGCTTTCTTTTGTTTAGAGACAGTAAATTTGGAAAATTGTAATAAGCTGTATTTGGATTTCCGCTGCTTTGAGATTGATGTTGGTTTTAGTTATCAGCTTATGCACTGTCTCGCCTGTTTTATGTCAAGTATGTTATTATTATATTTTATTCCATGCGCTGTGAGACATTCTACAGGTTCTTTGATTAGTTCGTTCCCTTCTTTCCTTTCTTCTGACGACCGTCTTGTGCTAGTCGGGCATGTGTATAGCGCACTTTTGGAGGAAATGCAGGCTGGTGCGGGGCGGGCCGTCACAACACTACTGGCCAACCCACAATCTAGCCCAACCGCAACCATAATTAGATAGCAATTATGGTCTTTTGGGTGTTCTCTGCCTTTCCGTACGTACACGCTTGACCAAAGATGGTAGGAAGCCTGACGAAATGCTATCTAGGGTACGACCGTGTATCGTCGACTATCCCCTATCCATCCCCGTCTTTAGGTCGCTCGCATAGCAACCAAGGCATACTCTTGGCTCTTCTAATGCAGACCTTAACCTCTCATGAGCCTAGTATAATCACCTGGCAGCTCACAGAGGGATACCAAGAATATCCTCACGTTCCCCGAAGCCGCTGCTTCGTCACCTAGTTCGCTGGAGCCTTTATCTAAATCAGATACTTGCTCCTACTCGTATACTTAAATGATGACCTACCGTATCAGGTTACTCATCTATCTATGAACTGGTCTAAATTTCCTTGACTAAGAATCATTACTTAGTTATCACTCAACTAAGGTTTACCACTTAGCCTTATTCCCGTTATCCTTGTTAACTACGGTTATCCACCTAATCCTCAGAACTAGGGTTTACACAATGGATTAAGTGTCACTTAAGTTCATGACTTAACCCATCTACAAACCATGTCAAAATTGGCTAAGTATCCAAGTCCAAGACTTAACCCTACAAACCATGTTCACGTTGGTTAAGTATATTAAGCAATTCACGACTTAACCCCGTCCAATTATCATTCCAGATTGGTTAAGTATATATTAACTTGACCCTATCAATTTTCTTAGTCAAATCGGTCAAGTGTATTCAAGCGATTCGTGACTTAGCCTTATCATGTTTTCACGTTAGATTGGTTGAGTATAGATTAACTTAACCTCAATAAATTCACGAGTTAGATTGGTTAAGTATAGGTCACTTAACCACCTCAATCATCATGTTAGATTAGTTAAGTCTTTAACTTAACTCTATTAAACTACCAAGTGGGATTAATTAAGTCTAGGCTAACTTAACCCCATCCGATTTCCATGCTTAGACTAGTGGAGTCTAATCTCATCCATTAACTGTATTTTTCGGTTAAGTGTCATTAAGAAAACTTACTTAACCTTCCCAAAATTATCGTGTTGGATTGGTTAAGTGTTGGTTAACTTAACCCCGTCCACTAATCGTATAAAAATGGTTAAGTATCATTAGGCAAATCAAATTACTTAACCTACCCAACCTTGTCATGTTTTTTTAAGTATCATTAGCCTAAACCATTTACTTAACCCATTTGTCCGTGTCATATTTGGTTAAGCGTCATTAATCAAATTAACTTAACCCTATCATGTGGCATTAATTACTTAATGCACCTCAACCTCTCACATTAGACTTTTTTGCGGTTACTAGTTAAGCCGGTCGGTTCCGGGTAGCTTTACACCACAACTTGGTCTAACCTCGGGTTCAAGCACAACATGACCAACTTCTAACATTGGGTCCTATTGTTTGCAACTACTAGTTAGGCCGGTCGGTTCCGGGTAGTTTTACGTTGCAAACTCAACCCAACCTCGAGTTGGCCACACTTATATTATCTAAGTGTCATGTCCATCATGTTTCCGAAACATGTTACAAGTTTTCAAGCATTTGGGTAGACCTAACTTAATAGGAAAATTTCCAAAGGGTAGACCTAACTTAATAGGTAAATTCCCAAGCTTATGTTTTCAAGCATACTTACATGTCAACTTCCATGTTATATTTCAAGTCATATTTTCAAGTTGTATTTTCATGCCATTAGAAATTACCCATACATAACCCAACGCTTTTACACTCACATATACGTTCGCAACAACGTAATGGATTAAAAGAAAAGACTTGGCAAAGGCATGACAAAAATGGATATTAAGCCACAAGTTAATCATGGTGGCAATTGAGGCATAAATGTGTTCATTAACTTGCATGTTACATTCTTAAGCCTCAAAACATGCATAAACCCAAAATTGGCACATAAGCGAATCATGGTGACAAAAGACATGGAATGATGACTAGTAACTCGCATATATCATCATATAAGGGTTATGACTTCATATGCAAGTTGACATAAAGGTTATGAGGGTTCTCATGTTGCATAATGCAACATTTCAACATAAAGGTTGTAGCTTTTAGCCCACAACATCAAGATAATGACTTCATAAACTTGCATGACATGATAGCATGTATCATACTCAATGATCAAACCCAAACTTGCAACATGAACATTTAACTTCATAGTTAATATCTAAGAGTAGGGAAAGGTCTTACTTTGCTATGAAGGCACAAATCGATTAAATTAAAGATTGAGACAAAGCCTATGCATGCCATCATTCAAAAACCCAAAGATGAATGCTCTAAATCAATAAAAACCCCATCTTGATGAACAAAGGTCAAAGCTTTAGCCTTGAAATCAACTTGAGAAGCTCTCATGCTAACATAGAAACTCTTTAACACTCTCAAGATCATGAAACCTCTCATAGGAATTTACTTAGGAATTTTAGAATGAGGGTGGAGGCCATGAGAGTGAAAAATTTGCCATAGTTTAGTTGCAAGAATGAATAATGAGGATTTAGGATAGGTTAGGGTCTTATTTATAGATTAGGCAAGTGTTTTAGGCCATAGGATTAAACCTAGATTCAATCCAAGCCATCAAAGCATGTCTTGGGGAAGAAGTCAAGTGTAGGAACCATCTAGGGCCTTTAGATTAAAGATGAACCATGAGAACCATCCAAATGCAAAATCTGCATTTGAGCGAATCGGCCCACGGGTTGACAGCCAAACACCCTGGATTAACCCCTAGTCGACCCAGCGAGCTCGGGTCGACCTCAAAAATCGGCCGGTTCGGTTATTCCCCTCTCCCAATTCGCTGTTTTGAACATTTTTGCATATTTATTTATTTAATTTTCAATTATATATATATATATCAATATATATATATATATTTCTCTGCGCAACCCATTTCACTTAATTAAGTATACTTTAATTTGGGAATTTTTCGTGAAACTTCGCGAGGCCATATCTTGGTCATACGGACTCCGATTTTCGAAAACTCGGACTCTAATTCGTGTATTTTTCCGAGACGAACGCAATGGCATAGCCCGTTTCCCTTGATTCAGATTTTACAGTTTAATTCTGCCTCCATTTATGTTATAACAGGTTATTGAAAATACGGGTTGTTACATTCTCCCCAACTTTTAGGATTTCGTCCCCGAAATCTCCAAGTTAGGAAGAACATATCCTACCATCCATCATCAATCTACTCAAAACATCATCCACAAGCAACCATTGTCCTTAGATGATTTCTAATGCTTTATGAATATATGCAAAACGTGTGTGTACATGTTCCTTAGCTAATGCTAATGATCAGGCCTGAATAATCTTTCTAATGCAAAATATGTATAGTGCCATGAATCCAACATGTATGCAAATAGTCCTAGTCATATAGATACTATATGCGTGCACAATCATTCATTCATATGCAACAACCGCATGATAATACATTCGATTTCATCCATAAACAAGTATAAATACTCGTGCATATGCAATATGAAATGTGACCGAGTCGAGCTAGTATCTAATGTGTATTCGCGCATCCACGAGCAACCACTTGCAACCACTTGCAACCATATCAATCATAACATGTTTCAAATACATGTTTACATCCATAGGGTTCTACCTAGAATTCCCTGAAACAGGGTCGTGAAGATAAACAGGACAAACTCCTTACAGGGTTTGTAACGGAGAATAGGACCGAGAGGATGTCCACAAAAGATAGCCTACAAGTAAGCTCTACAGAAAACAGGGATCAAGGATATACTCCCAAAAAGAGATATCATGCGCGTATCTAGTCTTTGACCATCAAAGCCGTCTTTTAACTTCGCGATTTTGTAGCTTCTTATTCCTGTTTCCATAACATGAGCTGGAACTCATTTCTTCGTCGCCTCTCGTTCCACTTGCACTTATCCTTTTCCTAGAATACTTGACGCAAACATGACTGCGTACTCATGATCTCATGCAAGCTTTCCAAAATTCACTAGTGAATCTTGGATCTCGTTTATATACTATAAGGCATTCCATGTAGAAGAACTTTCTCTTGAAAGTAAACAGATGTCAATCAGGTTATCATGCGCACTTACTAGGGTGATCTCTATAACCCACGCATAAATGAAGTAAACCATCCGTCTTATTGGCGAACACCACTCGATCGGGCTTCAAATTTCCAATAAAGGCATCAAGGGATTCTAAGTAACTAGTCACGACAGAACCTCAAAAAGGTTACCCGATACTTCGAGGGCATTACCAAGGCTAGTCAAAAGGTCTAACTACCCTCCTATCAAAACCGAGAGTGGCACCCCCTACTGGATAACCACTTCATCCCTAGAATCCATCCATAACTTATAAACATAAGCATTATTTCCAAACTCAACACTTGGCATAGACATTCCCAAATCCAAACAAGTCATGTATAAATGGACTGATTCTCCAATAGGACTTTGAGACAAAAATGGGATTCTCTATTACGCTAGTACTTAAGGTGCAGAGACTCAACTATCGAAGCAGACTTAAATGATACGAACAACGAAGTCCTAACGGGATGATAGAGAAGAAAAGCTAAACCTTTAACAAGATCGTTACCCTCCTTCCGAGGTACTCTAGAAATGAGAGCATACTACTACCCTCCCGATGAACTTGTCCTTGTCCCATAATACTTAACTATCCGCCCCATTTTACCATGCCAAAGGTACTCTCTCGTCATGGGTTTCATTGTTCATCTTTCTCCCTCCTTTGAGGACTAAGCCATACCAACAAGTTGCTCATCCTTAAGCTCGTATCCTTTATCCTTCTTTCTCACGATCCTTTCTTATAACGCGGCCACTGGTCTCTCGAGAACCACCTCCATCGTATGGAAAGCACTTTCGTAGGTAGAAAAGACTAGTCGCAGTTAAAACTACTGTGACTACAGATGGAGGAAAGAAAGGAAAAGAGACTCAATTAAGGAAACAAGGATAGTGCTAATGGCCTTTGGGGAATAGCCTTTTTCTTTTAAAAGAAAATTTTCTTGAAAAATGCTTCTTTGTAAACGTTTTTTTTTTCAAATAGTTTTCAGAAGGTCTTTAAAAACTTTTGCCCAGTCTGGTAACCTTCTGCTCTAATACCACGTGTAACACCCCGCCTCCGCTAGGGTCACTCGCAAAGGAATGCACTAGCTTTAGAGGGGCATTATTGGTAAACATGCACAGAAATATCACAAGACAGAACATATAAAATAGCGGAAGTAAAATCAAACTTTCATAACATGAATAAATAAGGTCTAAAGCCTTTTACATCAGAGTACATCAAAACCTGTCTTGCAATAGTAAAGAAGCATAACGACATTTTCATAAATTATTCCCCAAGTAAAAACAGTAAAGTAGCCATTAGCCAAGAAAAGTCCAAGCCATCCATGATGACCTTCAAGCAGAAGAAGTCCGAACTAAACAACAGTATTTCCTCCCCGTAACCTAGGGGGGAAACGGAAGAAAAGAGGCGAAACAAAACGGGTCAGTCAAAAAGACTGAGTAAGCCCTATCTACTATTAGCATAAAAACTAGTAAAGTTAACTGACATGAGAAACTGAGATGAACATAAGCATGATAACAAGATAGATAAGCTAAATCAAAATAACAGGATGAACTACTGAACTCAGATAAACTAAGGTGTCATGATAAATTACGATGTCAAGATAAAACAAGGTATCACATTGTCAGGTTTCTATCATGTATAATATCCCCAAGATATCTGTCACGTATAACGCCCCGTGATATCTATCCTGTATTTTAGCTCTGCACCTACCGTACTAGTATCCCAACCGTGTCATGTGTTATCCACGAATGACCCTTACTCAAAAGTCGTATAATGGTCCATGTCAACCTAATATGTCGCATATATAGGTTACTCAACTCGTATATTCCTTTCCATGTAAATGTTCAGTCCCTTGCCGTAGACCATACGGGCTTTCCCATGAGATTCTATATTACTTTAACATAGTTCCGTGATCCTTAAGATCGGTTTGGACTGTTACCCTAAACCTAGCTAGGGTCTCCCAACCTGAATTATCGTTTGTACAACTAGGACTTATGATACCTAGGGCTACTAGGGATTACGCTTACCTGTTGCATGTTTTCGTATCTCGGTTTTGGTTCAACCACCTAGGGCCACTAGGGATTACGCTAACCGCCAACCGCGCCCTTTTTCCCACGCATTCATCGTGAATCGTTTTTCCATGACTGTATGCACATGTATCACATCGTGCCATCCGAGTCCTGTCACAGGGCAGACCAGGAAATACAGGACTCAGTCGGGAGCTTTCGATTTATCTGCCGATGCAGATGCTAAGGTCTGTTTTTCTATACGTGGCTATGGTCCCACGCGACCCCTCCCTCAACTAGCGAAAGACAAGACACGATAAATCCTGTATGAGAACAAACTACTGGCCAACCCACAATCTAGCCCAACCGCAACCATAATTAGATAGCAATTATGGTCTTTTGGGTGTTCTCTGCCTTTCCGTACGTACACGCTTGACCAAAGATGGTAGGTAGCCTGACGAAATGCTATCTAGGGTATGACCGTGTATCGTCGACTATCCCCTATCCATCCCCGTCTTTAGGTCACTCGCATAGCAACCAAGGCATACTCTTGGCTCTTCTAACGCAGACCTTAAACTCTCATGAGCCTAGTATAATCACCTGGCAGCTCACAGAGGGATACAAAGAATATCCTCACGTTCCCCGAAGCCGCTGCTTCGTCACCCAGTTCGCTGGAGCCTTTATCTAAATCAGATACTTGCTCCTACTCGTATACTTAAATGATGACCTACAGTATCAGGTTACTCATCTATCTATGAACTGGTCTAAATTTCCTTGACTAAGAATCATTACTTAGTTATCCCTCAACTAAGGTTTACCACTTATCCTTATTCCCGTTATCCTTGTTAACTACGGTTATCCACCTAATCCTCAGAACTAGGGTTTACACAATGGATTAAGTGTCACTTAAGTTCATGACTTAACCCGTCTACAAACCATGTCAAAATTGGCTAAGTATCCAAGTCCAAGACTTAACCCTAAAAACCATGTTCACGTTGGTTAAGTATATTAAGCAATTCACGACTTAACCTCGTCCAATTATCATTCCAGATTGGTTAAGTATATATTAACTTGACCCTATCAATTTTCTTAGTCAAATCGGTCAAGTGTATTCAAGCGATTCGTGACTTAGCCTTATCATGTTTTCATGTTAGATTGGTTGAGTATAGATTAACTTAACCTCAATAAATTCACGAGTTAGATTGGTTAAGTATAGGTCACTTAACCACCTCAATCATCATGTTAGATTAGTTAAGTGTTTAACTTAACTCTATTAAACTACCAAGTGGGATTAATTAAGTCTAGGCTAACTTAACCCCATCCGATTTCCATGCTTAGACTAGTGGAGTCTAATCTCATCCATTAACTGTATTTTTCGGTTAAGTGTCATTAAGAAAACTTACTTAACCTTCCCCAAATTATCGTGTTGGATTGGTTAAGTGTTGGTTAACTTAACCCCGTCCACTAATCGTATAAAAATGGTTAAGTATCATTAGGCAAATCAAATTACTTAACCTGCCCAACCTTGTCATGTTTTGTAAAGTATCATTAGCCTATACCATTTACTTAACCCATTTGTCCATGTCATATTTGGTTAAGCGTCATTAATCAAATTAACTTAACCCTATCATGTGGCATTAATTACTTAATGCACCTCAACCTCTCACATTAGACTTTGTTACGGTTACTAGATAAGCCGGTCGGTTCCGGGTAGCTTTACACCACAACTTGGTCTAACCTCGGGTTCAAGCACAACATGACCAACTTCTCACATTGGGTCCTATTGTTTGCAACTACTAGTTAGGCCGGTCGGTTCCGGGTAGTTTTACGTTGCAAACTCAACCCAACCTCGAGTTGACCACACTTATATTATCTAAGTGTCATGTTCATCTTGTTTCCAAAACATGTTACAAGTTTTCAAGCATTTGGGTAGACCTAACTTAATAGGTAAATTCCCAAAGGGTAGACCTAACTTAATAGGTAAATTCCCAAGCTTATGTTTTCAAGCATACTTACATGTCAACTTCCATGTTATATTTCAAGTCATATTTTCAAGTTGTATTTTCATGCCATTAGAAATTACCCATACATAACCCAACGCTTTTACACTCACATATACGTTCGCAACAACGTAATGGATTAAAAGAAAAGACTTGGCAAAGGCATGACAAAAATGGATATTAAGCCACAAGTTAATCATGGTGGCAAATGAGGCATAAATGTGTTCATTAACTTGCATGTTACATTCTTAAGCCTCAAAACAGGCATAAACCCAAACTTGGCACATAAGCGAATCATGGTGACAAAAGACATGGAATGATGACTAGTAACTCGCATATATCATCATATAAGGGTTATGACTTCACATGCAAGTTGACATAAAGGTTATGAGGGTTCTCATGTTGCATAATGCAACATTTCAACGTAAAGGTTGTAGCTTTTAGCCCACAAGATCAAGATAATGACTTCATAAACTTGCATGACATGATAGCATGTATCATACTCAATGATCAAACCCTAACTTGCAACAAGAACATTTTACTTCATAGTTAATATCTAAGAGTAGGGAAAGGGCTTACTTTGCTATGAAGGCACAAATCGATTGAATTAAAGATTGAGACAAAGCCTATGCATGCCATCATTCAAAAACCCAAAGATGAAAGCTCCAAATCAATAAAAAAAACCATCTTGATGAACAAAGGTCAAAGCTTTAGCCTTGAAATCAACTTGAGAAGCTCTCATACTAACATAGAAACTCTCTAACACTCTCAAGATCATGAAACCTCTCATAGTAATTTACTTAGGAATTTTAGAATGAGGGTGGAGGCCATGAGAGTGAAAATTTTGCCATAGTTTAGTTGCAAGAATGAATAATGTGGATTTAGGATAGGTTAGGGTCTTATTTATAGATTAGGCAAGTGTTTTAGGCCATAGGATTAAACCTAGATTCAATCCAAGCCATCAAAGCATGTCTTGGGGAAGAAGTCAAGTGTAGGAACCATCTAGGGCCTTTAGATTAAAGATGAACCATGAGAACCATCCAAATGCAAAATCTGCATTTGAGCGAATCGGCCCACGGGTTGACATCCAAACACCCTGGATTAACCCCTAGTCGACCCAGCGAGCTCGGGTCGACCTCAAAAATCGGCCGGTTCGGTTATTCCCCTCTCCCAATTCGCTGTTTTGAACATTTTTGCATATTTATTTATTTAATTTTCAATTATATATATAAATATATATCAGTATATATATATTTCTCTGCGCAACCCATTTCAGTTAATTAAGTATACTTTAATTTGGGAATTTTTCGTGAAACTTCGCGAGGCCATATCTTGGTCATACGGACTCCGATTTTCGAAAACTCGGACTCTATTTCGCGTATTTTTCCGAGACGAACACAATGGCATAGCCCGTTTCCCTTGATTCAGATTTTACAGTTTAATTCTGCCTCCATTTATGTTATAACAGGTTATTGAAAATACGGGTTGTTACATTAAGCTTCTAAGCTCCGTTTCACCTCTAGTCATCATCAAAATTCGTACATTGTAGACCTAGCCCGTCATGTGCTCCAGACCAACATTTCCCCTCTTCGATTTCACCGATTTTTTATGGCACCTCCTCGAGGTTCCAATATTCTTATGCAACACCAAGGTCTCTCACCTCAAGAAGCTGTATCACTTGACCGCATTGAAAGGAAGATAGCCAATTATTTGAAAAATACAAATTATGAGTTTTATTAAGGGCATCCAATGAAATTTGCTAATGTCCCTGCTTTCCACTTTAAGGAGCTGCTCATCGCCACATGCCTAACACCAATCTTAATTCGAGACACTTTTGAGTGCAAGTGCTACACACGCTTCATCCTTTTTTTTGACACCGAAATGGTTATTGATTTTGATGAGGATGTCAACTTGATTCAGCTTGAGGTGAACGGAACCCATATCTATTTCACTGACTAGGATTTGTCTGAGATTTTGAGGACGTCCATTGTCGGAGTGGATCAGATGATATTGAGATGACTAACCTAAGATACTTCATCATATCTTTCTTGGAACTAACGATTTTCGGACACTGACAATATGCGACCTATCGCCCATCGTGTTGTGCACTTCATCTGCCATAACATCGTTCCTAAGACTAGATATCTTGATCATATTTATCATTTGGGGCATAGAGCCACTAATGATATTATTGATGGCCTAGCCATCAACTGAGCTCGCTTGCTGATGATTCACTTCATCGGGCCTCCTGCCAACACCCAAAGACTCATTTTCCCTATAGTCGTGTTCTCACCCGTGTCTTCTGATATTTTTGGGTTGAATCTTTATCGGGGAACACACGATTAAGAAGGCCCCTCTCACCATTGACCGTGCCATTATCCAAAGGATAGGCATTCAAATGCACGGTGCTCCCGCTCCAGCACCAACACCTCCTGCTCCAATTAAGCAGTCGTAGCCACCGGCCGCAACAGGTGAGGAGATCTCTAAGCATGTCACTCTTTGATAGATTCAAGATGAGTTTCGTGAGGTTCGTAAGGAGAAGTGCCGACAGGCGCACGAGATTTGATGCATTTCTTCTTTATTGCGTTGCTAGTAGGCACATGGCAATGTGTTGATTTCAAACCGCAAGGCTCGACCTTCTCATAGCTAGTAGGAATTATCTTGTATATCTATTATATCTTTTCCTTTCTAACAATTTTATTTTTGTTGCTTTATAGTAATGTGTCTGTAATAGTTAGTGTGTTGATTTTGAAAATCGCATGATGATATAATGAGATTTCTTTGTTTGGAAACATTGTGGGTCATTTACAATTTTCTGTAATTTGATCGGAAATGAAATCTCAATTTTTATATCTAACTAATAGTTATTTTAGAGCTGAAATGAAATCTCAATTTTTATATCTAACTAACAGTTATTTTAGATCTGGAAAGAATAAATTATGGTGATAGATGAATTTTAGCGAAGGACAGGTTTTTGCATTATTTCATTGCATGTATTATTATTGTTTATCACTTGTTCCTTTTAAGAAAAAAATATATTTTTGGATTTTTTATGTGTTCTTGGTTTTTGCATTTTTTGCGTAATTGACTTCCTTCTATGCAAAAATGTGACCTGTGTAGTTTAAATTTCCACAAAATAATTTTTGTAACTTTTCACAAATGGCATTTGAAAAAAAAAAATTCTAATATCTGGTTTTGGGTTTATTTACTTGCTTTTAATTATAAATTGGATTCATGCAAAAACTGAGATTTGGGTATTGTAACTTAATCTTGGTAAATCTCAGATTTTGTACGAATCTTACATGGAAAGTAAAGCAATACAAAAAGAAAAATATTCCAAAATTTACATGAATCTTGAGAAGCGAAATTTTATTTATCTGTAAACTACGATTTTTTGGTTACGTGTCAATTGTACGCAAGATTTTATATGGATGATTTTGTGGTTTCAACGGTACTTCAGGGATGGCGATACGTTAAAAGCGTTTATGGTAACATGGGAAAGATTTTTTTAGCTACGGAAATATTTTTTCGCACCTTGTCGATGACGCGCATTAGTTATTACTTAACTCATTCTACATTTTTGAGCTTGTTTGAAGCCTCCTTTGCAGTCTGCATGTGGATATTTTATAGTATTTTGGGCAAAAAAGGAAAAAATCCACTATATGACGTGATTTGGAAAAATTATAAGCGGTTATGACGTTAAATTCTCCACTTTAATTTATTTTTTTGGGCATACGAGAAATTAATAGGAAGCAATTTTAGATGCATTGATGTGTTAGATGTTAGGATTTGGATGCGAAATTGGTTGCTTTACACTTCTATTCATATTCGTGTGGACGTACTGGATGAAAAATATTTTCATAAGGCTGCATTCATGTAGAACTCCTAGCATATTTTAGGATGTTTGCATCATGTTTTCGAAAGTGTTTTCGAAATTAAGTGCATACATATAGGACAATGCGATTGGAATCATTATGCATACATATTCTGTAGCTGTGACTCATTATGTACACAACGCACATGCACACATTTGGTTGCAAAATTGGATGTACACTGGTTGGTTGTGTAGCTTAGGAAAATTAAATGCTAGCACCATAACTTGATATTCAATATAATTTAATAGCAAAAATTCTTTTAAGGAGGGAAGAATGTTACACCCTGGAATTTGCCGATATTAAGTTAGTTTTTTTAGTTGCATTCTAAAAATATAATTTGAGCCAACGATAGAATTTGTATCAACCCGAATTCCAACAGACTATATTTTTTAATTCTAATCTATCGAAACTCGTGTTTGTTTCTCTGGTATCTTGAAGAAAAGACAAAGATATAAAAATATCAGAGCTCAGAAAACTTCTCACAGCGGAATGGATAAAATGTAATATAATCAAAATATAGCCTTACCCAGATAATAATACTACATAACCAGTATCCAAAGCTATCATATCTCTACCACAAATCTAACCTGCGAGTATGTTATAAGGAGGGGGTTAGAACACAAGTTCTAGTGACTGGATTTAAACTACATATTTTTGATAAACCTACATATATCGTTCGGTTACATTTTCTTGTTAATTTGGTTACTTGGGTTAACAACACTCAAGGCTTACACACACGTCGCACCCATCTACTTCACAGTGGATTAAGCTAATACATTATATATGTAGCTGCCCCCAAATTAAGGTACACCCCCATGGTATCCCACTCGCACGGTCTCCGCCGTAACGAAATAGAAATATACGCAGCCCCCCATCCTACGACGAAGTGACATACAAATCTCTATATAACAATGCTACGTTCCACATAGAACCGCTATCGCCATGCTATGTAAGCGTATGGACTGCCTTCTTTGAACCATTCGATCGAATCTGATTCCATCACAGAGTAATGCCCTAGAGTCTATGATAAACCACCCAGAGTAGACATGCATGTATCTAGACTTTCCCACGTGCGTATCGTCAATCGTACTCGATGCCTTAACCACAATATCCTCTACTGTGCACCGAGTTCCGTGGCAGGGTTATACAAGAAACACAGAATTCGTTCGGGAGATTTTCAGATATATGTGTACACATATGCTAAGATCTGGATTTTTAACTGGCTATGGTCCTACCCGACCTCTCCTTCAACTAGTGAAAGACAAACGATATTGAAAGCTAATGATGTGGCCCCATAAAACAACAAACAACAAATCCTAATTAGGTTGTCCCTCACCCGTAGCCTTGATAGCAAAGGACCTATGGTATTTGGTTTAGCTCTCCGTCTTTCTGCATCATGCATCACATATCACGCTGACTGTCGATGGTTGGTATCCAATGTCTTGCTATCAACGGATGGTTAGACCCGTTGGTAACTCGGTAAAAATGGTCGTAACCCGGCCTAATAATAAGGCAACAAGACCGTCAAATCGCCTATGCCACCTTACAGCCTTTTGACTGCTCCCAATGGCAATCAAGGTATACTCACCGGGTAGTAACGCGCACACCTAACCTCTGCGAGCACAGTCGAATGTTGTCACAACACAGAGGATTACCAGGAGTATCCTACATTTCCTAGGAAGTCGTAGGCTTCCCCTTCCAATCCTTCGGCGCCAACATAATATCAACAGAACAACAGGTAGAACAAGCAGAATAATCAGATGGATGTGCGCTCCCTTGTGTCCCATGACACCACGATGATCTACCCCGTTGGTTTATTCACCTTCATACGTATGGACTAGTCCAAGCGTTCAGGTTGATGTGTTATTAAACATTATGTCTAAACATTTAATTACACGCTTGTTCTCCCTCGTTAGATTTCCAGTTAATTTGGTTATTCCCGCTCACATTGACTTCTTATTCAAGTTACAAAGTTCCTCTTGCTTATTAATTTAAGGTATATAACTTAATCCATTTAAGTTTATTAATAAGCTATAACATGTTATTCTCTAGATTGTAATCCAAGATCTGTAATCTACAATCCCTTTATATTATTCATTGTCTGATTCCACAGTTACAATAAGATGTTCCACTTAATATGTAACTAAATACATTCTATCTCAATTCACATGTTTTCTGTTTAACATGTCACTTATTATTTATGATTAAATATAACTTATTTCATCCTATATATTCACCTCGTTCTTTCTTATTTAATCATAACTCCATCTTACACTGTCACTACAACTTGTTGTTGTTTACTTATTATCATAGTTCTCTTAACTAAGGTTTACTAATAAGTTTCCTTTCCATTTATTATAACTTATGTTATAATTTCCACTTGTCCCTAGGACATGTCTACCTATTATATAACATTCTCATTAATGTAATTAATTATAATAGGTTATTATCATTCCCCGTTCATTCCACTTCTTTTATTGTTGTAACTTTCATTCATATTCATTTTCATTAATCACAATTAGTTCCATTTACTTTTATCCTTTTATATACATATATTTATATATATGTTTTTTCACTAGACCTCTCACATTAAGCCGACCACTTGTGGATGCTGGATTTGCCAGGCGGTTCCGGGCAGACTTCTAACACAAGTTGGACTCAACATCGTGTCATAGCACTGCTACATGTTTATTTATGCATAGACCCCTCACATTAAATTAAAAACTTGTGGATGCTGAATTTGTTGGGCGGTTCCTGGCAGACTTCTACCACAAGTTGAATTTAACCTCATGTCTAAGTGCGTTTACAATTTTCTATTTACTGTAAGTTTAGGCATATTCTTTCTTTCCAAATTTTACTGTAAACTATTTTTACATATCATAATTAATATCATATTAAGCCCACAATCTAATTATCGTGTCATGTGTTCTTTCTGACATGTAATAATTTCATCTTATAATAACGTGTAATCATCTAATTATTCAATTCTAACAAATTAACATGTAATTATCGCAATTCTTACAGTCAAGGATTCAAGTACATAATAGGCCACAGATTAACATGTAACTAGAACATGTATGTATACAACAACAATCGTTTCCACATATTTTAACTGGCTTATATGTTTTAGCGGGTTTACATTTCAACATGTTAACATTTTAACATATTAATATATCAACATATTAACGTCTCAACAAGTTAATCATTCTAGCAGATTTACATTGCATATTAACGGGGAATGTCAAACGATTTATATACCATTATCAAAAAGGTATAATTTAAATCCACTCACCTAATTGCTTTCCAAATCATGAATCTAATCCATATCTTGCATTATATGGTTCTCCTAAATGAAATAAAAACCTAAACAACCATGGATCCATAATTCTCAATAAAAGAAAAAGGGAAGAAAGAGGAGAAAATTAAATTGATCAGATCCAAGAATTTACCTTACTTCGAATAGAATTCTGAACACCTTCTTTATTAATATACACTCATTTCCTCCAGATCTTCAATCAGAATTTTCCTAAACTAATTATTCGATTTTCATAAAGAGATTCGAGGAGGAAGAAGAATGGCAGAGCTTAGGTAGCCTCTCAGAAAATGTGAGATTTAGGCTAGGCACTGCTAGCCTATTTATAGGTGTTCACCATCTTATCGTACACTCAGCGCTAAGTCAACAACCAATTTGGTTAAGAAAACAGTCCAGATTCATCAATGAATCTTCCCGGATCTGGGGTAGGTCGACCGCGGGGTCGACCCCCTTATGGGCGGGTCGACCCTAGGGCGACACACCTATGCCTGGGTCAACCTAGGGTCGAACCCGGCTCTTTTTTTTATCTGTGCATGGTCTTCAATTTGAATTGATTTGAATTATATTCATATATAAGGTCCTTATATGTGTATAAAACTTCTAATGACCATTTTACATGTATATATATATATACACACAACTTTTATTTCATTTTCAAAATTCAAACGGTGTTATGCCGTTATTTAATTCTTACAATATTTCTTTGATAGCAGCCTTATTTTGAATTTCTCGTTTGTATATATATATATATATATATATATATATATATATATTTGCACATATATATATGTATATATTGTCATATATATATATACATATATTTTTCTATACTTGTTTATATGTATAATTTTCCTTATATGTGCTTTTATGCATATTTTCTCTTTAGAACATGTGTTATTTTTGTCGGTCCTTTAAGATAAAAATATGGCGCCTGCGAGGATCGAACCTGCGCCACTCCCATGAAAGCCACATGTTCTAACCAATTGGACCACTTAAGCTTTTATTAATAAGGCTTATAACCACGGTGGTCATTGTTCTTTTCTTATTCCTCCTTTTCATGTTTGTTACAATATTTCATTTAAATCGTTGCATGTAACCTTATCAATTTGCATGCATCCTTTTCATTCATTTTTCTTTTCTTATTAATGCATAATACATAATTACACTACATGCAACCAATTTCTTCTTTGTTTTACCGCATGTATTGCATTGTTATTTGCACTAATCTTTTCTTCTTTTTCAATGCATGTATTTATTACATGCAATTATATATTATCATTATTTTATTCTTCTTTTAAATATTTATGTCTATGCATATATATGCACTAATTAAATATTTAATTGTCATAAAATGCGGGGTGTTACATTTTCGCACCCTTAGGAAATTTCGTCCGCCAAATTTGATAAGGGAAAAAATCAAATAAAACCCTCGCATAATATATAATCATCATGTGTGCATCCAAATTTTCCAAACATTGTGCACTTGTGAAAGTGTAATACAACATAGTAATGCATGTATGCCCAAGCGGTACCTCCTATATGTATGCAAATTTTTCAAAAATTCTTTAAAAACATGATGCACACATCCTAAATATACTAGCAGTTTCTGTATGAATGCAGTATTTGAAAATCAAAATATATTTTCATCCAAATTTTCCCACACTCTTGTAGAACAAAAGAGTAGTTCATCCAATTGTTGCATCCAAAATCCTACCAAGCAACATTATTTTTTGAATTTCAGAAAAATCTAATTTCACTAAATTCGATTTCTTATGTTACAAAAAGGTAGAAAACGGGAAATTCCAAACATTCCATTTTTCTTTTTCAACCTTTTCTAACCGTACTTGGATTTTATGTAACTGTTTCTAAAGAGTCCATATTTTCCTATCCAAGCAGAGCCCACATAAGAAAATTTTCTCTGTTACATATTTTCTTTTTTTAACTTTTCTTGGAATTTTTTTCTTATACATCTTTTCTCAGGAATTTTTCATTTCTTTAACTGTCATGTTTGTTGCTTTACTAAAATTTTTAATTCCTTTTTAGTTATGTCATTGCTATCTTCCTAGCTTATTTAACTTAATCCTCTGGTCTATGTTTAATTTCAAATAAGCCTTCTAGTCCTTCAACTAAAACAAGAAAACAAACGCTCTACACAGCTATTACTAAAGGCCCAGAATCTCAGGACTATGTACCTCTCAGACAGAAAAATCCAAAAAGGATGTAAACGCCTACTTGCCCTCTACTACCTAGTAGTCACCACTAGTCCTTACTATGTACTAACATAAATATTTAAGCAACACGCTAGGCTTTTTAATGCTTACGCATTCTATGAGAACTTACTATTATTCCAAGATAATTCTCGCTATTTGCTCTATAGCCTCAAAAACTTTTCCCGTTTTCCCTAGGCACTAATCCTTACTTACTCCATACTTTTTAAAATACAGTTTAGCGTTTTCATTTCCCTTTTCTTCAAAAAGTTAAAAGTATCAAAACTTCATTTTCCTCACCAAAACTTACTTTTGCCAAACCATAAAACATGTCATAAAAAAATGTAAATCATTTTTTTTTCAATTCACAAAGACTAGAGAACAAGGACAACTATTTCTCAATTATGTTTACAACTACTCTTACTTATAAAGCTCATTCAGTTACTTGCAACAAGGTGCAAAAATCTACTCTATTTTTAATTTCTACAACTTATTTCGTCAAGCCAACAAAATTTTCTCTTTTAAAACAATTTATCAAAATGATTGGCAAAAGAATAGAGATTTCAAAACTTTCTTTACAGAAAATTCTAGTTTCCCATAAATTGCCTCATCAGAATGCAACTTCTTCTATAATTTGCTTTTTAATCCTTTCATGCAATATAACAAGAAAACTAGCAAGCTACACAAGCTCTATAATGTGCACTTTTACTGAGAAAATTTTATTTTAGACAAACTTTTCACAAGAAATCGCGACTTCCAAAATATACCCCATTTTACATCAAAATTCAATATGTACTTTTCTAATATGTTCTTTACATAATTTAGAACTGTAACTTTTAAAATTAAAACTTGAAAATACCATAAGCCATCTTCCAAAAGCTTTTAAATTTTCAAGTTCTTAAAAGTTAACAATGGGGTTAGACCCAAAGCGGGTTTCCAATTTTCCTAGGCTTTCCTAGACACTCCAACAAAGTCAATTCTCTCAACCATATATATTCCTAATCCATTTTTCTCTTTTTAACATTTTCCAATTATAAGGTTTTACCGCCAAACACACTAACCTGAAATACTAACACAAGGAATTTACCTTTCTTCCATACAAAGTATATTGCACACTTTCCACCCAAATTACCTAAGGGTCTCGGCTTTCCACATTCATTCCTTTAGTGTACAAAACAGGTATCCCAATTCTCACCATGCTCTTTCTATTTACTGGTTCCTCTATGGATCTAGGGATATGTTATATATACCTATATTTTTGAAATACAAATACGTTCACTCACTATCAATACAGGAATCCTAAATCTAGGCTCTGATACCAGATGTAACATATAACGATCCATAATTTTTAACAAATTAAAAATTGGAATTTTTATTACTTAATTTGAATTTAAATTTGAATTTGACATAAATATATATAGTAAAGAATATTTAATAATTTTGAGAAGTTATATGATAGATTTTACTTGAATTATAAATGAGAATGATTATTAATGAGTTTGGATTTATTGATACTATTTGTCATTCGATCGGATTTGTCAAACCATAACATGAATTAGTAGCGTTAGAATTAAGTGTTACCCTTAGTTTTTATAGCATTTAGGGAAAAATGCTACCAAAAGTTCACCTTCTCTCCTTAAGACAAGTGTAAGAACACTTTTGTTTTTCCATGCTTCCTTCCATGCATGCCTTCCACTTGCCCCCGTAGGTGTCATGTAATGTCCCGTATTGTTATATGGTATAATAATTAATTTTATTTAATTACATAAAATATAGTTTGGTAATTTAAATGGTTTAAATTAAAATAACTATGAATATTAAATTAATTTAATAATTAAATAATATATTTAATTCTGGAATAATCAGAACTAGCTGAATTGACAGTATAATGTGAACTGGACAATTTAAAATATATATAATTCAGTTTAGAGTTAGAATTAGAATAACGAAAATATTATTTGAACTACAGTTGAACATATAACTGTATTATAATTAAAATCGAGCTTGAAATGGCGCGACAGTTCGCTATTTGGCGATTCGAACTTCAAGCGAATATACAGGATTTGTTTTAAATCGAATTTCTGTGAAACAAGAAACGTTCGGAGCTGGTGAAATATATTTTTCTAGTGGAAGAGAAAAATCGGGGTTTCATTGTGTAGATTTTGATTTATGTCCAAATCAAATTTTCGAAAAGTCGCTATGGAATTCCTTTATAATTTATATCGATTTATTTATATTTTTGAAATGGATTTTTAATATAAATCGAATATCGATATAAAACTGGATTTGGAATATCGTGTTATAAATCCCAGTGGAGCTGTATGATATTCCAATGTGGATATATATGATAATATTTATTTATAAATATTTAATATAGTTATTTTTAAATATATTTATATAATTAAGTGGGTTATTTAGAGCTTTAAAAATAGTCAGTTTTGCAAACGACCTCCGTTTTCGACGAAACTAATTTTGTTGGATCCGCAATATTAAATAATTGCTAGATTTCAATTTCCGTGACTTTTAGAGTCAATGTGTGGCCGTACGGATTTTTAATGTGAAAAAAAGTCAGTATTTTGACAGTTAAAAAAACGCTGTGTGAGCAAACGGAGTCGGATTTCGACGAAACCAGTTTCGTTGGGTCCGTAATGACAAACTCTAATTGTATGTCCATTTTCATTATTTTTGGATATGGTATATGATCATAGGAATTTTAAAGGATAAATAGAATTAGCGGTTCATTATAATTGAATATAAAAATCTAATAAAATATTATATTACACCACAATTCCTTCTAACCCTAAAAATTTCATTCTTCGGTCAAAAAACTTCTGCCGCTACCCCTTTTTCTTCTACACAATAAATCGCGATATTTATAAATCCTCCAAAAATGAAATAAAATTCTAGAAATTATAAACTTATATATATTTTCATTCCTGAATGGATTCTCTACGTTCTGGTATGCGCCATCAACGGTGATAATGTAATTATAGGACTCTGATTTTTTTTAAAATGGAGCTAGGGTTATATATTTTATGAGATTGAAGATGGGGTTCGAGAATTCAATGTTGTATTTGAGCTTGGGAGGAAGAATAACAGGGGTTGGCAAACTTTGGGGAGGTGTGATGCTTCTTGATGCCGGTTTTTTTTTACTGCGTGATGGTTTCATACTGGAGGAACGAAAAACGTCAGAGGTAGGCGAGAAAGTGTACTCGAGTTGTGTGATACGGGTACAAAGTGAAAGAGGGTATGGAAAGATGAATATTGGTGGAGTCTATTTATAGAATGAGTGAGAGAGAAGTGTGCTATGGGAGTTTGGAAATTCGTTAATAGTGATAAAGGACTGGAGCAGAATTTGTGTATCGAGGAAGAAGGGTTGTTGGTATATGGTGTTGGGTAGAAGCGCGTGCGTTCAGGAGTATGCAGATGGAATTATATTAGTATATTTTATTGGATTGAGTATGGATCATGGAAGGAGAATGGTTGTAAATGAGATTGGACGTAGGAATAATTTTCTGATGGAAGAACGGGACACAGGAGTGGAAGAAGGAATACGGTTTTTGATGCGGGTTGGAAAGTATGGCGATGGGCTGATGCATCTGAAAGGTTAAGGCCCAATTATAATTTAAATCCATGTTTTTAATTTATATAATTGTATAATTAACATGTAAATATCATAACTACGCCATACGTTATTGAAATTTAGCAAAACTAGATCTGATAGGATCGTATGGATGAGCGCTACCCAATGGAACTGACCAGGACAGAATAGGAGTCTGTTACAATTTATAGCAAAATAAATTGTCCGATCTGAATCGATAATGGTTATCGATATTTAACGGTAAACCGCCAATGTGAGTAAATCTCGCTAACTCTGCATAGTTTATATTTTTATAACGTATTTTCAGAATTGATAAATGATGGTTGATTGCTATGTGTTGACTGTTTGGATGAACTGCTAGTCAGTTGGTTGAAATTATATATATATATATATATATATATATAAGTCATTAAATAAATACTGATTCTGTGCTTAGAATATTTTATAGTGAAATGAAGTTGATGTTAACTATAGTGTGTAACATCTGTGATGCAGGGAAAGAAGTTGGAGGGATCCAACTGGATTCCTCAATATTTATAATATTGTTCTTTTCATATATTGTAATATATGATGTGATATATAATCTGTGATGATTATGTGTGTTTGAATGATATCAACCATTGTCATTTGGCGGCTACCACTTCCTCAATCCCGTCCTCTTCTTCTTTCGTCTTTCCACCACTTCCCTCTCGTCCCCCTGACCCACCTCCTTCAGTCAGATCCTTCTCTGTCAATCCCTCATCTGAAGCTTTCGACTTTGATCCATATTTTGCGTTGAAATCTGATCTTTCAAACCCGGAAATTCGAATTAACTCAAATCCTTTTGATTTAGCGTCACTGAATCCTGATTTGTCATGGAAATCTGTAGATCCTGTTAATCGAAGTAATTCAGTCCCAGTTGATCCAATATTGCCAAATCCATTAGTGGACCCGCTGATTGGAATATCGACCCTTCCTCCTTTTGATCCAGTTGTGAATCGAGATGTGGGTCCCAAGTCCCGGGTCAACTTTGCTCCAAGTTCCTTGACTCCTAATGATCTAGCAAATCTATCAAATTCAACATCCCCTCTCAATGACATATCAACACACAACTCTCTTCCTTCTCATATAAACTTGTCGAGCAATCCCAAACCAATTTCTAAATCGGTTAAATCTGATTATGCATCGATGTTCAAAGAGCTACCTCAAAATGCAGGCACATTCAAATCGATTCATTATGATATTCCTCGTGACGGCAGGAAAAGACTAATCCCCGATTTAGTTAAAGAAGCAGGCTTGAACTACTGGAGTGAATATTTAGTAGGTTTTTTCTGGATGGAACCTCATCGTACAGTTTTGTCGTCAATTTCATGTGGAAATATTGCAAGCTACAAGGAGAAGTTGATATTAAATATGATGGCTTTCATTTCCTGATTAAATTTTCAAATGCACAAGATAGGGAAGGAACTTTGCGTGCGGATCCTGTCTTCATAAGGGGTAGAATGTTTATTATAACAAACTGGGATCTCTCTATCGGAAGCTCTCAATCTCAGATTCGGAAAGTCCCAATCTGGATTCATCTATGTAGAATCCCTCACTTGCTGTGGACGCTGCCCGGTATCAACTGGCTTACTTGTCATGTCGGGAGGCTTATTTGCTTTGATGACAGTACGGAGAAACTGCAACGTTTCAAGTATGCTAAAGCTTTAGTCGAGATTTCTCCAGACTATGACTTACCTGAGAGCATTGTGATAGACGAACTTGGAGTTAACTGTCCCTCAGTTCGAGTTTCTTATGACTGGAGACCATCCATTTGCACAATTTGTAAAGTATTTTGTCACAACACTGTTGAATGTGATCACTATAAGTGCAATGATGACGTTGAGGAAGGATTGCATGTTGAGAACAAGGAGCAGTTACCTGAAACTGTTGGCATTAATGCAAGGCAAGGCTGGAATAAAGAGAATGCAAGTAGACAGCAAAATGAATGGAATGAATTGGTGTCCAAAAAGAAAAAAGTTTGGGTGAGAAAGCCTTCAAATGGACAGCAAAACGTTGAGGTAAACACTACTGGTAATGCTACAATTAATAGTAGCGCAAGTGGTAAAGGTGCAAAGGAATTTGTCAGGAACCCAGATGTAAATGGAGCAAGTGGTAGTGGAAATGGTGTACGTGATAATGATACATATAATACTGGCGCTAATGATAATGATGCAAAGGATATTGGCAAGAACTCAGATGAATATGCTGCATGTGATAACAGTAGTGGTAATGGTGCAAGTGGTAATGTTATTAGAATTGACAGTACAGGTAAAGTGCATAGCAGTAGTGAGTTCATGAAACAAGACAAAATGGGGAGGGAAACGTGTACTTCAGAACTTCAAAACGTCAAGGTCAACGTGGACAAGGGGAAAATATCATCGAAAATCCTATCATTGAGGAATTTAATCTCCATAATCCGTTCTCAGCACTGGATGAGCTCGCTGAAAAGGATATGCCACATGTCTCAAGCATTGGAAAAGCTGCTGAGGGTACACCTTCAACCAATGATAGTTTATTATTCCAAGTAGCGCCTAACTCTAAATTCAGCTATAGGATAAACGACCCATCTATTTCATCTTCTCCTTACAGTCATCTCACAACTCCACCACACATCATCTTACCACCTCCTTTAAAGACTAGTGATTGCAAACTCCCCTTGAACTCCGAGGACATTACCTCTCATGGTAGCAAGAAAAACAAGAGAGGTAGAAAAAAGAAACAGCAAGTCACTGTTGAAAATAATGTGATGGATTTGAATGAAGGCAAGGAGTTCTCGCAATTGGATATACTATCTTTAGGAAGTGAAAAATTGCCATCCAAGCGTCATACCAGGAAGCATCCTACCCAACTTATCTCTCCCCTCAATCAATAATGTTACATAATATTGGGTTTTGGAATATACGTGGCTTACATTTAGATGCTAAGCAGAGTGACATTAAAGCTTTCATTAGGAACAATAACATCCAACGGATTTGTCTTTCTGAAACCAAGCTGGACTTGCAATTGACGACTAAAGCTGCTCTATTATTTCCCCAGGTTGGCACATTGAGCATAATTTCGATGATGCAAATTATGGTAGACTTCTAACACTGTGGAATCCATCTTTTTTTCATCTGTCTAAATTAGCTTCTTCTGACCAATTTCTCCACTTCAAATGCACTCACCTGCCTACAAATTCTTCATTCTTACTTACATCTGTTTATGCGAGAAATAATGTGTCCTTGCGTCAGGGCTTTCTTGACAGTTTGCCTTCCTTGAGCTCGAACAATCCTTGGATTGTAGGTGGAAATTTCAATTGTATGCACTCCTCATATAAAAAATCAGGCGGTTTTCCTCTCAATGCAAAGGAAATCGCTCCTCTCAATCAAGCCTTGAACAATTCTTGTCTCACTCCAATTGTTAGTTTAGGTTTTGAATTTACTTGGTCAAATAGAAATAAATCACTCCCCCAGACTCGTTGTAAGCTTGATCATATCTTGGCGAATGCATTTTTCATAAATCTTTGGCAACACTCCTCTTATCATATTCTCCCTCCTTCCTTATCAGACCATTGCCCGCTTCTTTTACATTGGGGAAGTGTAAATGCCACTAGTGATCGTTATTCCTCTTTTATATTTTTTAACTTTTGGACTAATAATGTGGAATTTCAAGATATTTTATTGCAGGCATGGTCTCAGAATTCCTATGGAAATCCGCTTCATTCTCTTCTGAAAAGATTCAAATCTCTCAAAATGATTCTCAAAGCATGGTCTTCTCACACTTTTGGTTCTGGATCAAAGCAATCTTCAATTATTAGGAAGGAACTTCTTAGAGTACAAGGTGAACTTAGCAAGTATCCCACTGATGTTGGACTTCAAAATGCTGAACTTGATCTGCAATTTAACTTGAAGACTACATTGGATTTGGAAATTCAGGGCCTAAAGCAAAAAGCAATATTTAGAAAAGAGCTTGAGGGGGACAGAAATACAAAATGTTTTCATAACTCCATCAAAATAAAGCAATACAGGGACTCGATATTTTCAATTAAGGATATGCATGGTGTCTTACAAACAAATGATGATGGTATTAACAATGCTTTTGTAGAGTACTTCTCCTCAATTTTAGCCTCATCGCCATCAACTATTAATGTGCTAACACTTTTTAGTGTTCTCATTCCTTCACTTACTGATGATCAATCGCATGGCCTTGTAAAAATAATTGACAGTGAAGAAATTAAGAGTGCTGTCTTCGGTTTGGACGCTAATAGTTATGGAGGCCCAGATGGTTTCAATGCTTTTTTCATCCAAAAGTGTTGGTCAATAATTGGCGATGACATTACTGCTGCTCTAAAATTCTTCTTTATGACTAATGTCCTCCCAAAAAGTATTAATGCGACTGCTATTGCCCTTATTCCCAAAACTTATAATCCCAGCTCAGTAGCTGACTTTCGTCCAATCTCTTGTTGTAATATACTTTATACAATTATTTCCAAGATTATGGTGAATAGGATGCAATCTGTACTTCAATCCATTATATCCTTAAATCAATCTGCTTACATTAAGGGTAGATTGATTAGTGATAATATTCTGATTACTCAAGAGTTTTTGTATGGTTACAATAGGAAAAATATATCCCTGAGATGTATGATCAAATTTGATATCAGAAAGGCGTTTGACTCAGTTTCATGGCATTCCATATTGGGTGTTCTATCACGTATGAACTTCCATATGCCTTTCATTGCATGGATTTATACATGCATCTCAAGCCCTTCATACTCCATCATTAGAAATGGTAGACTTCATGGTTTCTTTGAAGGAACCAATGGCGTGAGGCAAGGTGATCCAATTTCAGCGTATTTATTCATCATCATTATGGAATTGCTTAATTTTCTGATCATTGAGCAGGTTCAGAATGGTAATTTGGAGCTTCATACAAGATGTAAGAACCCTTTAATTACTCGTTTGATCTTTTCAGATGATTTAATCATTTTTACAAAACCAGATATCAAAAACATTAGATGTATTCTTGAAATACTGGATCACTTTCATGGTATAACTGGTCTCAAATTAAATATCAAGAATTCTCATATCATGATTGCTGGTGTATCAAATGAAAAGAAATTGGAGATTGCGAATTTCTCAGGCCTTGCTGAACTACCTCCTAATACTTTTTACTTGGGTATGCCACTAATCAGCCCAAGAATTACCAAGCAGCAATGTACTCCGCTATATGAGAATATTATAAGTAAACTTCTTCAGTGGCCGTCGTGTAAGCTCTCTCAAGCTGGTAGGCTTACAATTGTTCAATCCATTGCCAATTCCATGACCACTTATTGGTCTAGACATTATCTGTTGCCCACAAAGATTATTGATATGATCACTAGTGCTTTAAATAAGTTCTTATGGCATGGCAACCCTTTCTCTAAAAAAATGATTCCATTTGCATTTCACAAGCTATATGATGAGAAGAAATTTGGAGGACTGGGTATTACAAACTTGATGTTGTGGAATAAAGTGACTATTTCTAAATACTTTGACAAGCTTTTTGCTAAGGAGAAAGGTCTATGGGCATTATGGGTGCAGAGTAATCTAATTGGCAATAGGAATTTTTGGACCATGTCAATACCACAAAGTTGTAGCTGGAGTTGGCGCAGCATTCCAAAGCTTCGAGATACTTTCAAGCCTTTTGTGCATTACAATTATAAGGTAATCCCTGATCTCTCATTTTGGCACAGTCCTTGGGCAAAACCAGGATTAATTTTAAGTGAGGTAGTGGATTACAATCTCATGATGAACTCTGGTATTCCTCAATCTGCGATTGTTTCTGGTTATATTCATGATGGTTCTCTGATATTGCCCTAAGGAATTTATGGAGTGAGATATGTTCAAGTTTTGATGTTAATGGTAAAAGAGAATTGTTGTGGATTGGAAAGTCCCACTCTATCAAAGTAGTGAATAATTTGTTACAAACTCATAGGCAATACTTTCCTTGGCACACAAGGATATGGAATTGTGATAGCTCAGCAAAGGAAAACCTTTTGCTTTGGAAGATCATGGCAAATGCAATCAATACGAAGAATAAGTTATTCAATCATGACTTAATTGCAGATGATGTTTGTGTTCTGTGTAACTTTCACTCTGAAACAAATGTCCATATATTTTTTGAGTGCCCTTTTGTTCACAATATTTGGTCACGACTGCTCGCAACTGGTGGTTTCTATAGGCCTTCGCTTTCTAGTCAAATGGAATGGTATAATGTTTTTAAAGCTACACGTTGGAAGGATAAGAGGACATGTGTTTTGCTAAAGTTACTGAAGAAGTTTGTATATGAAATTTGGTGTGATAAGAATAATCGTATCTTTGGCTTGGGGAAGAGAAATGCTGATCAATTGTCCATGCAGACCATTCGCAACATGTCAAGATCTTCTTTAGCATCTTTGGCATAATGTTGCAAGTTTTTGTCATTCTCTATATGCTTTGTAATTAAATAAGTTTTCTCTTAGCATGTATAGTTTATTTCATATTGTAATTATAATACACGTTGTCAATTAATAAAAATCTTTTTTTGCCTTTCAAATCATTTTCATTTGGTATTTTAAATACCATAAGAAATACTAGGATATAGAAAAGGGGATTTTCAAAGTGTATTTTGAAAATGAATTATTTATGTAAAATCAATAGATTTTATATATAAAAGGAAAAGGATTTTATAAAAGAAAATATTTTTATAAAATCAAAGAACAGAATTGAAAAGGAAATGTAACAACCTGGAAAATGCGAGCCAATTTAAAATTTTTAAATTGGTTATTTCAAAGGAATTTGAACAATTGAAATAGAATATTTCAATAAAACAGTGAATTAGAAATAGTGAGTTAGTTTGAAAATTTGAATTCAAACTTTGACTGACTGTGCAGGGTGGAAAATATAACGGATTTTAGTGAAACCAATAATATTTAAATCTGTTAGTGAATACCTTTCTAACGAATCTGAAAAATCAAAGTTTCATAGCGGGAATCAAAAGTTATGGCCGAATGAATTTTCAGAAAGGTGGCTATATAAAATATATAGCCCTGGAAAATAGATATTTTGCAAACGACCTTGGAATTCGACGAAACCACTTTTGTTGGGTCCGGGATGTCAAATTATTGCTAGGTTTCAAATTTCATAATTTTTGAAGCTAGTATGTGAGCGTGGCAAAAGAAAATGTGTTTGGTCAATTTCTGTTATATTGGATCGACCAGAAAATGACCCTTTTTCAAACGATCTCAGAATTCAACGAAAATAGTTTTGTTGGGACCGTAGCGTCAAAACATAGCTAGATTTATTTTTCTGGAATTTTTCGAATCAGTTTGTGGCCCTGGCAAATTGAAATGTACGTTCAAAGTTAAAGATTAAATGTTTTATACATTAATTTGAAGAATAACTGACTGGAACAGTCGAATTAGCCAATGAAACATAACCTATTGTGTCCGGGATGGGGGTAATCAGCGAGGGACGATAGTCATTGGGTTTGAATTGGTGTCCGTGTAGAGAAACACTATTTAAAAATTTATTAAAACCATGGGCCAATCAAAATTAGCCATTCATTATTTTAAAAATTAAAAAAACATCAGAAAACCCTCGTTTTCTCTCTCCCGCCGACGATTCACGTCGTTCGCCACTTCCCAGCCAAATCGCCGCTGCCACAGCCGTCTCCAGCTTCCGCCACCACCAGCAGTCGATGCGCCTCCCTCCCCTCTTCAAATCCGACCCAAGCTCGACCCCTATCGCCACCTCCATCGCCAGAATCATCGACCCAAACCCCGCGACTTCCCAGCGCCTCCCCGATCGCCAGAGACCACGGAACCACCTCCGACCACCACCGATCGACTCCCCTTTCCTCCCTCTTCCACGCTGTACCCTCTGATCATCCTATCGTGCCTCGGTTCTCGCGAAAACTGCAACCCTAGTTTTGAACCATCAAGAAATTTGAATCCTTTTTTATGTTTGAACTTTGAAAAATCATATCTTTATGGTGTGTTGACGAAATTTGATGAAACAGGAAACATTGGGACCACAAGGAAGCTCTCTACCACATAGAAGAGACCGCGGATTTTTCTGAGTCATCTACGATTTTTAGCACTCCGAAAACCAAAGTGAGAAATCTAAATTAAATGAATTTTAATGGAAAATGTCGTGTATAAATTATATAAGCGAATTATAATTTATACACGTGTTGTATACCTCATGTACATGCGTTGTGTAAGCTATATAAGTGAAGTATGAATTATAGATGCATAGAATAATTGATATATGTGTTGAAATGCAAGTGAAATATAGCAATTATATATATATAAATATATATACACACACTCCCCTCGTCCACAAACCATGGACGATATTTTTTGTTATGTATTGGTGTTAAATATTGGATGAAAAATGCGAATGGTTGAATAATTGTTTGTAGTTGATATTGATTGGTTGTGGTTGAAAAATACCCATTGGTGATTGAAATGAATTGGAAATAATTGTGGAAATAAAAATAAAACATGCCGCCTACGTGCGAATTAGATGCATGAATCCCCATTGTCAAAAACCGCGAGGTTTTAAGGTAGAGCGAGGAGCCGTACTAGGGACGGTGCCGGTTTTAACTACCCTGCCGTTATGCTACCGAAATTTTGAATAATATTCATGTGTTAGAATTATTTTCATATGTTGAAATTATCTTCATGCGTTGAAATTAAAGTCATGTGTTGAAACTATATCCATGTGTGGAAATGCTCATGTGTTGAGTAGTGATTTGCGAAAATTAAATTCATGTGTGAATGAATGAAGTGTTTAAACAATAAAAATCACATTTTTATAATATATATGAAGTATGTAAAATATTCGCCTTATATATAAATAGTCTCAACAATAAAAATTTCAACTTTCTTATATGAACAACATATATAAAATATCCATGTGTGGAGGTGCTCATGTGTCGAGAAGTGTGTGTATTGGAAAAGTTCATGTGTTGAATAAAAAGATCAAACAATAAAAACTACATTTTTATTGAAATTATGAAGTGTTAAAAACATTCATTTGTTGAACAAATATTTTAAATGATAAAAATATCATTTTTATCATATATGTGATATGCTAAAGATATGCGAGCGTTGAAATAAATATTTGTGAGAGAAATATTATTTTTAACATGCATAGGAACTAAATAAAATAGTCATGTGTTGAAATATATTTTAGTTCACCAAAATTATCCATTTTGAAATGTGAAGTGTTAAAAATAGCCACTTGTTCAAATAAATATGCATGAGTTGAAATATTCATTAATTAGCTAATGGTGTGATTTTTGCCTATGCATGCAACATTAGAATGACTGGTGTTTTTAAACCGAATTGAATCAAATATGAAGTTGAATGGAAAATGAGAAGTGATAAGAATTGTATACATGTACATGCATATTTATTGAACAGGTTATAGCAAAGAGGCAAGAGAAGAGGGATAAAATTTTGTGCCCAACAAATAGGTAAACGTTTACTGTTTTGTTTGGGTGATGATTTTATGAGCCTGTTGGCTAGCCGCTTGGCTTTTTCTTTTTCTTTTTGACATGAGATGACCATGTGGCTATTTAGTAATTTTCCCAGCCCTTCCCGTACAAAAGAGGTTATGGCGAAATTTTCCAAAATTTAAAGGCGTTAGTGAAATATTTGAAGTGAAAACGATATAGGAATTTTTGAATGAACTATATTTATATAAATATATAAATATAAATAAAATTAAAATGAAACGTGGCCATGCGGTTCATGTTTTGAACCCGTCATTTCAAATGACTAGTGCGGGGAATCCGACCATTGGATTTTACCGAAACCGCAACCGTTGGGTTCGCCTTGGAAATATCTTTCGAACGGCACCAACTTTGTAAAGATCCGACGGTTGGATTGTCTAGAATGTTTAATTCAAATCTGAAGAAAAAAAGCACCAGAAATGATTATATATATATATATATATAATTAAATTAAATCGAATAACGAAGCTGCAGTTCGTAATTTGAAATCGTAACTTCAAATGACTAGTGTGGAAGATCCGACCGTCGGATTATCCCGAAACTAAAACCGTTGGATTCGTTTTGAAATGATCTTTCTAATGATATAAAATTTGTTAAGATCCAACTATTAGATTTTCAGATATGTGTAAAACAAATTTAGTGAAAAACAGCGCCAGTGCATCGGCACGATCTGAAACGCCATTTAATTAAATATGGCCCTTTTAAATAAATAAAAATGGCGATCTATCGTTATGAAATATTATAGACGATATAGAGTGGAAATAAACCAATTTTGTTGTGTTTGCTTGATATGTGATGGTTGAATGTATTGAACATGAAAATTATAACTAAAGAACTAAAATGTTAATGTTGAATAGTCTAACCATGTGATAAATTGATTTGAAAATCCAAATATACGTGGGTTATTTGAAAAGGCCGAGTTCATCTCGTTTCAAATAATCGATCGACATTGAGAAGTCGAAAAGTCGAAGACGGTTGAAGACCGACGATCTTCACATTGGATGGATGGGCGCTACTGATGCTCGTGGTTGGAGTAGCTACCGTGAAGGAGCTGAAGTAGTAGCCGTCCAGACATACTGTTGAATATACGGATATGCGAGGAATTTGGTACCTCCGGTTTCGTTCAAACCCAGAATGGACTTGTAAATGGACTGTTTGTCTGACATTGGATTTTGTTCTATGCTGATTGATCTCTGTTAAATATATATCTGTTTGGCGGTGGAGAATTTATTCTCTTGCTTAACGCCCTTCTCTGAGACGTATGAGCTTAGAGGTTATGTATTGATAGAAATCAGTCGCATGGAGTGCATTGCCTGTGTGGCACGCCCAAGTGGCATATGATCAAGGCTTCTGTTGCAAAGCAAAGTCTTGTGGTTGATGATCAAATCATGGTCTGTGTGACGTAGCTTTGTGTATAACGTGGATTCACGAGCCTCACACCTTGGTATGAGTCAAAAAGGGGATAGTGACTACAGGGAGAGCACGACGTTTCTTTCTAGCTAAGGTGGTGTCAGTGACCTACCAGCCCTGACATTATATATACTTTTCACCTGTGTGGTTGTTGGAATACGAGGCGCCTCGATTATAGGTCTGTAAGGACCGGGAAACATGTGTTCAGGAATAACTAATCCTCAAAAGTAAGAAAGGACCATCCCTGAAGATCCAAGGATCATAGTGGGGTCCTGAGACATTTGCTAGAGTGTCTCGAATCGGAGAGTAGCTTGCCCCTTGCCTCGACTCATGAAGAAATCCAATTTCCAATACGAAATATGCGAATGTGATTGTATTACAAGTATGGCGACATGATATATGGTACCCATGCCGTCTAGGATTGATATTTATGATTGAAATCGCTTTTGAAACATATATGCACTAGTAATAATATTAAACACTTTTGTTTTATACGTATGAAGCATTTTTGGCCATTATAAGGTAAAACTCTATCCTTCGGCTTGCGTTGCATTGTGTGATGAGACCCGAGTCTTATAATGGCTTCATTTTATAAAAAGTATTGCGATGATTTAATCATTTACTTTATTCATGCACTAGCACTCATTGGAGTAAACCTGTTCCGCGAAAGTGGCGTGGTCCTTTGATTTGCCTTATTATTGTTGTTAATAAGTTAAGTAGATTTCTCATACCAGTCCCATGACTGACTCGTAGTTTGTTTCACCTTGCAAACTCGGGTGCCCTCATTTTCACACGGGCAGCCTAGTTACAGGTATCTGGTGCACCTTTTGGCTCATGGCGAGGCTTGACTACACCGTCCTGACTTTGACTCTTTCCGCCATTATAGTATATGTATTATGATTCTGCCATTGGCGATGTAGACTGATATTTATTTTGTGTACTCTTTATGTATGATTCCGCCTCTGGCGATGGTGAATGATTATGTATTATTATGCACTAAGTTGTATCCTGCACTGTGCTCTCTGATGTGGTGATATCTATATGATTCCGCTGTCATATGTGTGTAAAATATTCTATTTTATGTTTATGTTATTATCTGTGATCTGCTAATGATGATTCATGTGTTATATTCCAATGATTATCCTTAACACCGTGTCACGGTGTTTTGGGATCGTCACAGGTGGTATCAGAGCTTTGGTTAACCTTAGTTCTGGAGTCTAACACATTAAACACTTCGTCAAAATAGAATTAATAGTATTCTAAGGCGAGTAGCTTATTAGAGATAGGACTAGTAATGTCCTAGAATGAGCCAAGCAGATGTAACAACCCGGAAAATGCGAGCCAGTTTGAAAATTTGAAATTGGCAATTTTAGCGAATTTTGAACATTTGAAATATATTATTTTAAATAATATCGACGAGAAATTTATTTCGAACATATTCAGAACGTATATATTATATACGTCGTCGTTAGAATATAAATATTTATATATAATTGTAAATAGAATTGAAAATGGCGCGGTAGTTCGATAATTCGATTTCAAACTTCAATTGAATGTACCGGGTGCAAAACAATCCGGATTTTAGTGAAAACAAAAATAATGGGATTTAATTGAGAATATCTTTCTAACAAATCCGAAAAATCGAAATTTCATAGCGGGAATCAAAAGATATGCCCAGTTGAAAATTCTGAATAGTCGCTATGAAATTCAGGCCCTTAAAAATGGGAATTTTGCAAACGACCTCGGATTTCGACGAAACCACTTTTGTTGGATCCGGGATGTAAAGTTATTGCTAGATTTCAAATTTCATAATATTTCGAATCAATATATGAGCGTGGCAAAGGAAAACGCGTTGACCAATTTTAGTTGATTTTAATCGGCTGGAAATTGGGCATCTTTCTAACGGTCTCAGAATTCGACGAAACTAGTTTTGTTAGGACCGTATCGTCAATACGAAGCTAGAAAATATTTTTCGAGAATTTTTAGAGTTAGTATGTGACCCCGGTAATTTGAAATGTACGTTTAAAATTCAATATAGTGATTTAAATGTAAATTTTGGGGAAACTGATCGAAATGACCGAATCAGCTTGCGGTACATATCCCATTGTGTTCGGGATGGGGGTAAAACGCTATTGACGACAGGCGGTGGGTCTCGTTTAGAGGTCGAAATAAAAAGTTACTTTTTGGGACTTTAAAATAAATTAAAAATTATATTATTAAACTTGGTCAAAGCCTTATCTCTCTCACCTCACCTTTTTCAACTCAGATCGAAGCTTATAAAAAAAAGAAGGGGAAACCCGTTCCCGTGCTTCCACCCCCCCCTCGAAATCGCTCGTCGCCACCTCAATAGGAGCGCCGCTCGCCGGAAACCCCCCCCCTCGCCGCAACCCCCTCCCACCGATGAACCCCCACCTTCTCAGCCCTGCTCCCTCTCGCTCGCCCAAAAAGCCCACGCCGAATCGAAGCAGCGAACCCCTCACCCCACCACCGCAGCCAAGCCCGACGTTGCCCCCTGACCGCACTCCGACGCAGCACCAAACCACCGCCCACCTCTGGCTACCGACGCCAGGCACCGCAGCCCCCCCTAACCTCGATCGCACCTCCTCCCACCGCCGCCGCGTCCCAGCAGACCGCCACCCTCCGTCTCCGTTCGTAGCAGCGACCCCCCTTCTAACTCGGAAAAAGGTGAGTTTTTAATGTTTTATTTTAATTTAAAAACTGATTTTTGTTATATATAAAAACTGATTTCAGTTATACATAAAAACTGATTTTATTTTATGTTATAAAGCAATGATTTTTATTTAGAAATCTTTAAATTAGAAAAGGTAAAATCTTTAAATTAGAAAAGCTAAAATCTTTAAATTTGAAAAGGCGAGATTGTTCTATATTGAATAGCATAGTAAAAATTAGATTTTTCTATATTGAATAGTAAAGTAAAAATTCGATTTTTACATACGTAGAAGGTACGGGCAACGAAGATGACAGAAAGGTGAGAACGGCGAAGATTTCTATAAATGAAGTGTCGTGAAGTTGGGATAGCTATTGGTGAGAACTTCTCACTCAAAATCTCTTTTTCTAGTTATATATATACTAGGATGCAGACGGTGTTTAGTAGCACCCGACACCCGTCATCCACAGACCATGGATGGCTTGTTTGTTTAATTGTTTGGTTGTGTAGCTGGTTAGATTATTTGATTTGAATTGAATTGTTTGGTGAAATGAAATTGATTTGATTGATGTGTGAATGGCGTGGGCCTTCACTAGACCGGGGATAAGGCTAGGCCTTGTCCCGTTTCTAGTATCGTGCCGTTATGCCGCCGAAATTTTCTAAAAATAAGGATAACATTTTATTTAATAAATGAACCGAATAGAATGTTCATAGATTGAATAAAATAGTTTGATCGTTAAAATATAATTTTTAACGTGAAAGTGAATAAATAAATATACATTTACAAACCGGACGGTTTGTTTATGTACACCTATTTGAAGGACATTGATTAGGACGATAAATTTTACACATCGCCCAACTGCACAAATAAAAATCTGTGTTTGATTGTTTGAAACCCCACACGGGTATTGGGATGATATTTGACGTACACTAATCCCGATTGTTTAGTTGTATGTCGATTGATTGATTGACAGGCTGTTATAAGCATTGAATATTTATATTCGATGCTTATACAGTGTAGAATGCACTTTGGATGATGGTTGATTATTCATCGTTGTTGATATATTCATGTGTTGTAGAAAATCCATATAATTAACATTATATGGTAATTGATTGGGCCTCATTCCAGTTTTAAAATAGAAATATTTGAAAAAGAAATATTTGAAATAGAATATTTGAAAATAGGAATATATGAAGCCGTATTGATTAGATTGACGCCATTTTGACGCGAACGATATTTATATCGATTTATTCATTTTATAATGAATATCAAAAGTGATTTCAAAATCTGATATTTTGAAGAAAAATTGAATATAAACGAATTCGAATTGAAATTGAATATAAATGAATTCGAATTGAAATTGAATAGAAATGAATTCGAATTGAAATTGAATATAAACGAATTCGAATTAAAATTGAATATAAACGAATTCGATTTGAAATTGAATATAAATGAACTCGAATTGAAATGGAATAGAAATGAATTCGAATTGAAATTGAATTGAATTGAAAACGAACTGAAATTGAATTAGAAATCAATTTGAATTGAAATCAATTTGAAATGAATTTAAAATGACTTTAAATTGGAATATTCAATTTTGATTTGAAATTGAATATGAAGTTGAAACCGTTTTGAAAATGAATTTAAAACGATTTATAAAGCACGTTTTGAATTGAAATCGACGAAGTATATATTATATATATTTTATATATAATATAATGGCTTGAATAGAACGCGCCGCGGCAGTTCGCGAATTTCGACCATTAACTTCGAACGAATATTACGGGAGATCCGACCGTCGGATTCTCCTAAAACCGGAACCGTTGGGTTCGTATTGAAAAGAGCTTTCTAACGATTATTAGAAATTTGAAATCTAACGGTTGGATTTGGAATTATGTCCAAATAAAATTTGAAAAAGGTCGCTGTAAGTGCAGTTCGATGGCCGTTGATGGAAATCGACTGTACGGGCCTTGATAAAATTATTAAAAATAGTAATAATTTGTATAAAATCATAAGAAACGATTTAGAAAGAATTGGGATGAAAAAATCCATATTTCAAAAGATAAAAATAGATTTTTATCGAAATGAACTAGTTTTGAACTAGAATTATAATTCTATTTTTTTTTAATAAATAAATTGAATTTGAAATGGTTTTGAAAATAACCAGGATTTCCAATGATTGCATAGGAATGGATTTGAATCGAAATTGTCTTCGGAATATTTTGATGTTGGATTTCGTGATTACACAGATGTTGTTATGTAAATTTGAAAGATATAGATATATATATCGTTATTTCCATTACGATATGTGTTGGTCGTAGAATTTGATACTGAATATAAGCCGATATATTTTCTACTCAGAGCCTTGTATTTAATATCAAATGTGATTTGGGTTTGTCGTGAATGGTGTCTTCACTAACACTGTTCTTGAACCCAGCTGAGGAAAGATTAAATCTTTTTATTTAGATTTAATGAAGTATGCCAATTAAATAATATTTAATTGGAATTGAATTGATATTGATTTTTCGGTTTAACGTGGACAGTGTTTTAAATAACACTCATTCTTTAACCCGATAATTAATGGAATGTGATTTTGGGTTTATCGTGAACTGTGTTTTTAAATGACACTGATTCTTTAACCCAGTTAGCGATTAAAACTAAGTGGAGTTTTAATGAATCTTTAATTAGATTGAAATGATCGAGAATGGAGTATCACCAGTTTTGCTCCAGGCGATAGTTAAATCTTTAATTACATTTGAACGTGAAATCGTAATTGAATTTACCAATAACACTGTGGTGTTAGATATGAAGTATAACCAGTTTTACTTCATGGGATGAATAGGTTGGGATTGGGAAATTAAAACAAATGATTACTTCGGTAAAGTTCGTTAATCCTAACTAATTTGAATTGATATTCAAAAGTAGATTCAAGAATAAATTAAAGAATTTATCTTTGATAAAATTAATGAGAACCTCTCCCTATGAATGTGAAATTTAGAAACTAACTGTCGGTTAGCCAAGCAGAATGGTTTTCCGGATATTGATCTGATGTTGGTTTCGTCCTTCGGTGTTAATATTTGGGGAATTATTCTCTTGATTAATTTACGGTTAGTGACTGATAAATTGGAATGAGGCGTATGTTGTGTTTGTGTAACAATTATTTAAAATATACGCGAGTTATTTGGAAAGACCGGGTTTATCCCATTTTGAATAACTGATACAACGATAAGTCGAAGATGAAGATGGTGGTCGAAGACCAGAAGTCTTCACGTCGTTTGGGTGATTACTGATGATCTTGATCGGGCTGTACACCCAAGAAGATGGAAACAGTTGGTGATCGTCCAGACGTACTTGGAGATCGATGGATATGCGGGGTACTAGGTGCCTCTGGTTTCTTTCAGACCCAGAACGGACTTGTAAATGGACTTTGTGTCTGACATTGGATTTTAGTCTGTGTGATTGATTTCTATTAAATATATATCTGTTTGGCGGCGGAGAATTTATTCTCTTGCTTAACGCCCTTCTCTGAGACGTACGAGCTCAGAGGTTATATACTGATGGATATCAAACGCATAGAGTGAATTGCCGGTGTGGCATGCCTAAGTGGCGAATGATCAAGGCTTCTGTTGAAAAGAAAAGTCTTGTGGTTGATGATCGAAGCACGACCTTTGTGGCATAGCTTTGTGTAACGTTTACTTCGCGAGTTTCACACCCCGTATGAACCAAAAACGGGAGACGGACCTCAGGGAGGGCATGCGTTTCTTTCTAGTTAGAAGTGGCGTTAGTGGTTTTACACGCCCTGACGAGTTTGACTTATGTGGTTGTTGCTGTTGCGAGGCGTCTCGGTTTGATCAGACGATCCGGGTCCGATGGAGTCATTCGTTGGCTCATTTACACCCCATAGGGCGGGGGAACGCATGTTCAGGGTTTAAGTTTAATCCACATCGGTGGACCGGCCCTGTCGCTCCAACGTCACTCGAGCTCTGACCTGTGGCTCGGGCTAGAGAGTCACGAATCGGTTGAGGACTATCTTTTGCCTCGGTTCATAGATGGAAATCCAATTTCCAAATACGTGATTTTGCAGTTTTAATTGTAGAACTAGTATGGTGACATGATATATGTTACCCATACCGCCTATGATTGATATTTATGATTTGAAGTTGTTTTATACACTATACACTTATAATAGTGTCAAATGATTTGTTTTAAACGTATCAAGCATTCTTTGGCTGTTATAAGAGAAAACCCTATCCCCCGGCTTGCGTTGCATTGTGTGATAGGACTTGGGTCTTATAACCGCTTCATTTCTCTTTATTTAGCATTGCGCTGTTTGTTTTATGCACTGGTATTCTTGGGAGGAAACCCGTTCCGTTTTATGCGGCGTGGCCCCTTGATTTATCTAACTTTGAAATAAAGATTAATAACTGTTTTAGTTCTCACACCAGTCCCCTGACTGACCTGGAGTTTATTGTTTTAACCTAAACTCTGGGTGCCCCTATTTCGACACGGGCAACTAGTAGTTTTGGTTTTGCAAATTTATATTCCCAGGATCCTGGTTTACAGCTGGAACGATATCCGGAAAGCTTTGTATCCGTATATATCTTCTAGTTGTGTATTGTATTATTTTCCGCTGCTATGTATTTAAATATAATTTAAATCTCTGATATTTCTATGTAATATTTATTCATTTATACTCGGTATATTCTTGTAATCTGATGCATTGTTGTAATATACAATGAAATGTTCTTTTGTATGCATTCTGTTGTGGCTTGTTCTCGAACTATCCGCCGCTTTCCTTTACGGGGAAGTTACGGGATCTTATACTTGGTATCAGAGCTTTGGTTTACAAAGCTCGGAGAACGAGACACATTAGAACCATACGAAAGAATTCATCAGATATTGCATTAGTAATATCCAATGGAATGACTCGTTAGAGATGGGATCAGTAGTATCCTAGGACGAGTGTGAAGAGTATATTTTTTGTAAAATGAAAACAAATTTTGTTTTGAAAATTTAAATCAACTATTCGTATTTGATTATTTATTCTATATTGATAGGGACAGTCCAGTATATAAAGATTTTGCATACACGCTTTGCAAACGGGTATTTGAAGTTTTAATATACTGGATAGATATAGAATCACACTCTAGTCGCCCAGAGATGGTTCTGATGATTGAAGCTTCATCATTAGAATTAGTGTTCGAGTGTCGAAGGTGTGATTTTTATATATTTCCTATTGACTGGTGTGAGAACCAAAAATTAGATAGGGCCTATTGTTGTGATTTGGCATCAAAAATTTGATTATTGACTATATATCAAAATTATGAATTTGAAATGTTAAATTCACTAATTGATTGATGTTTGGGTTTTTTGTTTATTTGTTTGATAATTTTCAACCATTATGCCTAATTGTATCAAATATTTAATTGTATTGAAATTTGGTCGCATTTGCTTGCATATACTTGTAATTACATTGAACAGGTCATAGCAAGGAGGCTAGAGCGGAGAATAAAATTTGTTTGCCCGACAAATAGGTACATGTTTATCATAATTTACTTTTTTGTTTGGGTGATGATGATTTTATGAGCCTATTGGCTAGCCGCTTGGCTTTTTCTTTTTCTTTTTGAGATCAAAAGGCCTATATGGCAATTTCGGGATTTTCCCGTGGCTCCCGGTTTAGGGGAGGTTATGGCGAAATTTTTCGAAAATTTAGGGTGTTAGCCAAATTTTTGAAGAATTTGAAATTTCTCAGAAACTGAAAAGTTGGAGAATGGAAGCCAGATCTAACGTAGAATTGATTGATCAAACCACTTTCGAATTTGTTCCTTTTCGGGGACGAAAAGTTTTAACTGGGGGAGATTGTAACAACCCGGAAAATGCGAGCCAGTTTGAAATTTTTAAATTGGCAATTTTAGCGAATTTTGAACATTTAAAATATATTATTTTAAATAATATCGACGAGAAATTTATTTCGAACATATTCAGAACGTATATATTATATACGTCGTCGTTAGAATATAAATATTTATATATAATTATAAATAGAATTGAAAATGGCGCGGTAGTTCGATAATTCGATTTCAAACTTCAATTGAATGTACCGGGTGCAAAACAATCCGGATTTTAGGGAAACCAAAAATAATGGGATTTAATTGAGAATATCTTTCTAACGAATCTGAAAAATCGAAATTTCATAGCGGGAATCAAAAGATATGTCCAGTTGAAAATTCTGAATAGTCGCTATGAAATTCAGGCCCTTAAAAATGGGAATTTTGCAAACGACCTCGGATTTCGACGAAACCACTTTTGTTGGATCCGGGATGTAAAGTTATTTCTAGATTTCAAATTTCATAATTTTTCGAATCAATATATGAGCGTGGCAAAGGAAAACGCGTTTGACCAGTTTTAGTTCATTTTAATCGGCTGGAAATTGGCCATTTTTCTAACGGTCTCAGAATTCGACGAAACTAGTTTTGTTAGGACCGTATCCTCAATACGAAGCTAGAAAATATTTTTTGAGAATTTTTAGAGTTAGTATGTGACCCCGGTAATTTGAAATGTACGTTTAAAATTCAATATAGTGATTTAAATGTAAATTTTGGGGAAATTGATCGAAATGACCGAATCAGCTTGCGGTACATATCCCATTGTGTTCGGGATGGGGGTAAAACGCTATTGACGACAGGCGGTGGGTCTCGTTTAGAGTTCGAAATAAAAAGTTACTTTTTGGGACTTTAAAATAAATTAAAAATTATATTATTAAACTTGGTCAAAGCCTTATCTCTCTCACCTCACCTTTTTCAACTCAGATCGAAGCTTATAAAAAAAAGAAGAAGAAGGGGAAACCCGATCCCGTGCTTCCACCCCCCCCCTCGAAATCGCTCGTCGCCACCTCAACAGGAGCGCCGCTCGCCGGAATTCCCCCCTCTCGCCGCAACCCCCTCCCACCGATGAACCCCCACCTTCTCAGCCCTGCTCCCTCTCGCTCGCCCAAAAAGCCAACGCCGAATCGAAGCAACGAACTCCTCACCCCCACCACCGCAGCCAAGCCCGACGTTGCCCCCTGACCGCACTCCGACGCGGCACCAAACCACCGCCCACCTCTCGCTACCGACGCCAGGCACCGCAGCCTCCCTAACCTCGAGCGCACCTCCTCCCACCGCTGCCACGTCCCAGCAGACCGCCACCCTCCGTCTCCGTTCGTAGCAGCGACCCTCCTTCTAACTCGGAAAAAGGTGAGTTTTTAATGTTTTATTTTAATTTAAAAACTGATTTTTGTTATATATAAAAACTGATTTCAGTTATATATAAAAACTAATTTTATTTTATGTTATAAAGCAATGATTTTTATTTAGAAATCTTTAAATTAGAAAAGGTAAAATCTTTAAATTAGAAAAGGTAAAATCTTTAAATTAGAAAAGGTAAAATCTTTAAATTAGAAAAGGTAAAATCTTTAAATTAGAAAAGGTAAAATCTTTAAATTTGAAAAGGCGAGATTGTTCTATATTGAATAGCATAGTAAAAATTAGATTTTTCTATATTGAATAGTAAAGTAAAAAATTCGATTTTTACATATGTAGAAGGTACGGACAACGAAGATGACAGAAAGGCGAGAACGGCGAAGATTTCTATAAATGAAGTGTCGTGAAGTTGGGATAGCTATTAGTGAGAACTTCTCACTCAAAATCTCTTTTTCTAGTTATATATATATACTAGGATGCAGACGGTGTTTAGTAGCACCCGACACCCGTCATCCACAGACCATAGATGGCTTGTTTGTTTAATTGTTTGGTTGTGTAGTTGGTTAGATTATTTGATTTGAATTGAATTGTTTGGTGAAATGAAATTGTTTTTATTGATGTGTGAATGGCGTGGGCCTTCACTAGACCGGGGGATAAGGCTAGGCCTTGTCCCATTTCTAGTATCGTGCCGTTATGCCGCCGAAATTTTCTAAAAATAAGGATAACATTTTATTTAATAAATGAACCGAATAGAATGTTCATAGATTGAATAAAATAGTTTGATCGTTAAAATATAATTTTTAACGTGAAAGTGAATAAATAAATATTCATTTACAAACCGGACGGTTTGTTTATGTACACCTATTTGAAGGAAATTGATTGGGACGATAAATTTTACACATCGCCCAACTGCACAAATAAAAATCTGTGTTTGATTGTTTGAAACCCCACACGGGTATTGGGATGATATTTGACGTACACTAATCCCGATTGTTTAGCTGTATGTCGATCAATTGATTGACAGGCTGTTATAAGCGTTGAATATTTATATTTGATGCTTATACAGTGTAGAATGCACTTTGGATGATGGTTGATTATTCATCGTTGTTGATATATTCATGTGTTGTAGAAAACCCATATAATTAACATTATATGGTAATTGATTGGGCCTCATTCCAGTTTTAAAATAGAAATATTTGAAAAAGAAATATTTGAAATAGATTATTTGAAAATAGGAATATATGAAGCCATATTGATTAGATTGACGCCATTTTGATGTGAACGATATTTATATCGATTTATTCATTTTATAATGAATATCGAAAGTGATTTCAAAATCTGTTATTTTGAAGAAAAATTGAATATGAACGAATTCGAATTGAAATTGAATATAAATGAATTTGAATTGAAATTGAATAGAAATGAATTCGAATTGAAATTGAATATAAACGAATTCGAATTGAAATTGAATATAAACGAATTCGATTTGAAATTGAATATAAATGAACTCGAATTGAAATGGAATAGAAATGAATTCGAATTGAAATTGAATTGAATTGAAAACGAACTGAAATTGAATTAGAAATCAATTTGAATTGAAATCAATTTGAATTGAAATCAATTTGAAATGAATTTAAAATGACTTTAAATTGGAATATTCAATTTTGATTTGAAATTGAATATGAAGTTGAAACCGTTTTGAAAATGAATTTAAAACGATTTATAAAGCATGTTTTGAATTGAAATCGATGAAGTATATATTATATATATTTTATATATAATATAATGGCCTGAATAGAACGCGCCGCGCCGCGGCATTTCGCGAATTTCGACCATTAACTTCGAACGAATATTACGGTAGATCCGACCGTCCGATTCTCCTAAAACCGGAAACGTTGGGTTCGTATCGAAAAGAGCTTTCTAACGAATATTAGAAATTTGAAATCTAACGGTTGGATTTGGAATTATGTCCAAATCGAATTTGAAAAAGGTCGCTGTAAGTGCAGTTCGATGGCCGTTGATGGAAATCGACTGTACGGGCCTTGATAAAATTATTAAAAATAGTAATAATTTGTATAAAATCATAAGAAATGATTTAGAAAGAATTGGGATGAAAAACTCCATATTTGAAAAGATAAAAATAGATTTTTATCGAAATGAACTAGAATTATAATTCTATTTTTTTTTAATAAATAAATTGAATTTGAAATGGTTTTGAAAATAACCAGGATTTCCAATGATTGCATTGGAATGGATTTGAATCGAAATTGTCTTCGGAATATTTCGATGTTGGATTTCGTGATTACACAGATGTTGTTATGGAAATTTGAAAGATATAGATATATATATCGTTATTTCCAATACGATATGTTTTGGTTGTAGAATTTGATACTGAATATAAGCCGATATATTTTCTATTCAGAGCCTTGTATTTAATATCAAATGTGATTTGGGTTTGTCGTGAATGGTGTCTTCACTAACACTGTTCTTGAACCCAGCTGAGAAAAGATTAAATCTTTTTATTTAGATTTAATGAAGTATGCCAATTAAATAATATTTAACTGGAATTGAATTGATATTGATTTTTGGGTTTATCGTTGACAGTGTTTTAAATAACACTCATTCTTTAACCCGATAATTAATGGAATGTGATTTTGGGTTTATCGTGAATTGTGTTTTTAAATGACACTGATTCTTTAACCCAGTTAGCGATTAAAACTAAGTGGAGTTTTAATGAATCTTTAATTAGATTGAAATGATCGAGAATGGAGTATCACCAGTTTTGCTCCAGGCGATAGTTAAATCTTTAATTAGATTTGAACGTGAAATGGTAATTGAATTTACCGATAACAATGTGGTGTTAGATATGAAGTATAACCAGTTTTACTTCATGGGATGAATAGGTTGGGATTGGGAAATTAAAACAAATGATTACTTCGGTAAAGTTCGTTAATCCCGACTAATTTGAATTGATATTCAAAAGTAGATTCAAGAATAAATTAAAGAATTTATCTTTGATAAAATTAATGAGAACCTCTCCCTATGAATGTGAAATTTAGAAACTAACCGTCGGTTAGCCAAGCAGAATGGTTTTCTGGATATTGATCTGATGTTGGTTTCGGCCTTCGGGGTTAATATTTGGGGAATTATTCTCTTAATTAATTTACGGTTAGTGACTGATAAATTGGAATGAGGCGTATGTTGTGTTTGTGTAACACTTATTTAAAATATACGCGAGTTATTCGGAAAGACCGGGATTATCCCATTTTGAATAACTGATACGACGATAAGTCGAAGATGAAGACGGTTGTCGAAGACCAAAAGTCTTCACGTCGTTTGGGTGATTACTGATGATCTTGATTGGGCTGTACACCCAAGAAGATGGAAACAGTTGGTGATCGTCCAGACGTACTTGGAGATCGATGGATATGCGGGGTACTAGGTGCCTCCGGTTTCGTTCAGACCCAGAACAGACTTGTAAATGGACTGTGTGTCTGACATTGGATTTTAGTCTGTGTGATTGATTTCTATTAAATATATATCTGTTTGGCGGCGGAGAATTTATTCTCTTGCTTAACGCCCTTCTCTGAGACGTACGAGCTCAGAGGTTATATACTGATGGATATCAAACGCATAGAGTGAATTGCCGGTGTGGTATGCCTAAGTGGCGAATGATCAAGGCTTTTGTTGAAAAGAAAAGTCTTGTGGTTGATGATCGAAGCACGGCCTTTGTGGCGTAGCTTTGTGTAACGTTTACTTCGCGAGTTTCACACCCGGTATGAACCAAAAACGGGAGACGGACCTCAGGGAGGGCATGCTTTTCTTTCTAGTTAGAAGTGGCGTCAGTGGTTTTACACGCCCTGACGAGTTTGAGTTATGTGGTTGTTGCTGTTGCGAGGCGCCTCGGTTTGATCGGACGATCCGGGTCCGATGGAGTCACTCGTTGGCTCATTTACGCCCCATAGGGCGGTGGAACGCATGTTCAGGGTTTAAGTTTAATCCACATCGGTGGACCGGCCCTGTCGCTCCAACGTCACTCGAGCTCTGACCTGTGGCTCGGGCTAGAGAGTCACGAATCGGTTGAGGACTATCTTTTGCCTCGGTTCATAGATGGAAATCCAATTTCCAAATACGTGATTTTGCGGCTTTAATTGTAGAACTAGTATGGTGACATGATGTATGGTACCCATGCCGCCTATGATTGATATTTATGATTTGAAGTTGTTTTATACATTATACACTTATAATAGTATCAAATGATTTGTTTTAAACGTATCAGGCATTCTTTGGCTGTTATAAGGGAAAACATATCCGCCGGCTTGCGTTGCATTGTGTGATAGGACCTGGGTCTTATAACAGCTTCATTTCTCTTTATTTAGCATTGCGCTGTTTGTTTTATGCACTGGTATTCTTGGGAGGAAACCCATTCCGTGTTATGCGGCGTGGTCCCTTGATTTATCTAACTTTGAAATAAAGATTAATAACTGTTTTAGTTCTCACACCAGTCCGATGACTGACCTGGAGTTTATTGTTTTAACCTAAACTCTGGGTGCCCCTGTTTCGACACGGGCAGCTAGTAGTTTTGGTTTTCCAGATTTATATTCACAGGATCCTGGTTTACAGCTGGAACGATATCCGGAAAGCTTTGTATCCGTATATCTCTTCTAGTTGTGTATTGTATTATTTTCCGCTGCTATGTATTTAATATAATTTAAATCTCTGATATTTCTGTGTAATATTTATTCATTTATACTCTGTATATTCTTGTAATCTGATGCATTGTTGTAATATACAATGAAATGTTCTTTTGTATGCATTCTGTTGTGGCTTGTTCTCGAACTATCCGCCGCTTTCCTTTACGGGGAAGTTACGGGATCTTACAGCAGAATAGCAAAAACAATTTGATCAGTCCATTGTTGTCTTTCCTTAAGTTTTTCTGCTTAACCATGCAATAAAATTATCATTTCTGTAGGCTGACTATTTTCTTGCTTATACAGAATTTGAAAAATGGCTAACCGAGCAGCCGCTGCTAGAGGTGGCCGTGCTGGCCGTGGCAGAGGACGAGGAGAAGTCCCAGTTCAAGAAGGACCCTTGATACAACCCCTGGCCGCCTAACACTTCGAGCTGGACCGCGTAGCTAAGAGATACAAGAACCTAGGAGGCAAGACCTTCTAGGGAACTGGCACTGTAATAGAGGCCTTTGCATAGCTGAAAACATGCGAGAAGGTACTAGAAGGCCTAAGGCTTGGAGATTAAGATAAAGCTATTATGGGTGCCTGGCTTATGCAAGAAGAAGCTGAACTATGGTGGGAAGCTCTCACCTCCAGGAATAGAGAAGCTAGTAGAACCTGGGATTGATTCAAAGAATTCTTCAAAGAGAAATATGTCCCAGAACAAGCCCTAGAGCGCATGCACGATGACTTCGCCAACCTCCATCAGGGGGATCTTTCGGTGCAGGATTATCTGAATAAATTTACACAGTTGTCCCTTATGCTCCGGAACTTGTCACCACTGCAAAGTCCAAGAATAAGAGGTTCATCCTCGGGCTGAAGCGATAGTACCATGATAGAGCAATGACCCACATCAAGATGGGATTTAGTGAATTGGTGGAAATGACGTGCAACTACGAAGACCTTGACCAAAGGAACCTGGAGAAGGATCGCGCTAAAAGCCAAGCCGGAAACAAACGCAAGCCTGCAGTGAATCAAGCTGAGTCAAGCCAAGCAGCATCCTCGAAACCACAGACTTCTGTGAATCAAGCTGAATCAAGCCAAGCAGCATCCTCGAAACCACAGACTGGAAGGCCGCCAAGAGGAAGCTGCTATAATTGTGGCAAGATGGGGCACTTCTCTAATGTTTGCACAGCCCCGAAGAGGAAGAAGACAAATTCTCAAGGTTCAAGCCAGGACTCTCAGAGCCCTCGCTCCTACTTTAATTGCCGCAAGATGGATCATATTGTCAAAGACTGTCCTTTGCTGAAGAAGGCCGCAGTAGCTCATGTGTAAGACGGGTCGAACCCGCCAGCTGCTTCCGAAGGAGCAGGTAAACCTGATGTTTTGGGAGGTACCATTACAATTAAAAATATTCCTGTTTCTGTAATGTTTGACATGGTTGCATCACGTAGTTTTATTGCTAGTAACACAGTGCACAAATTAGAGTTAAAACAGAGAAAGCTTAAAGAATCAGTTGAAGTACATAACCCGATAAGAGGATCTCTCATTCCCAGTGCATGTTGTAGAGTGCCAATCTCTTATTCTTCCTACAAATTTTCTTTCAATTTAATCACCATGGATTTTCCCGAATTCGATATCATTCTCGGGCTTGACTGGTTAACGAAATACGAAGCTGAGGTAAAGTGTGCAGAAAGGATAGTAAAAATTCGAACGAAACTTGGATATATTGTTGTACCATGTCATGGTTCGAATCCAGATAGAGAAGAATTTTGGTCAGCATTAGAAGTTATCCCCACTTCCTTAGAAAAGATTCCTATTGTTAGAAACTATGCGGATATGTTTAAAGAAGTCGAAAACTTACCTCCGTAAAGAGAAATAGAATTCAGATTCGATCTAATTCCCAATGCCAAACCAGTGGTACATCCAATTTGCAGAACGACTCCAAAGGAAAAAGAGGAATTAGGCGATCAAACTCGTCAACTGTTGTGGAAAGGTCTAATCAGACCTAGCATTTCTAATTGGGGTGCAGCTGTAGTGTTAGTCCCAAAGTCAGATGGTACTCTTCGATTATGCATTGATTACCGAGACCTCAACAAACAGACGCTCAAAAACAAATACCCATTACCCTGCATCGATGATCTGCTAGGCCAATTAAATGGGGTGAGAGTATTTTCCCAAATGGACCTAGCTACAGGTTTTCATCAATTGAGAATAGCAGAGGAGTGTGTCCCTTTGACAGCTTTCAGAGGTCCAGACATATTTTATGAATGGTTAGTAATGCCGTTCGGACTGTGCAACGGCCCAGCATACTTTGTCGATCTAATTAATAGAGTGTTCAGGGGGGTTCTGAATAAATTTGTCCTCGTATTCATCGATGATATTTTAATCTACTCCAAATCAAAACCCGAGCATGAAAAACACTTAGAACAAGTATTGGATATTCTAGGAAAGAACGTCTTCAAAGCCAGATTCTCTAAATGTGTCTTCTGGCAAGAAGAAGTGAAGTTCCTTAGCCTTGTCGTGTCAAAGAAAGGGATTTCTGTAGATCCGAGCAAAATAACACCGATTCAAGATTGGAAACAACCCAATACACCCACAGAGGTTAGAAGTTTTATGGGGTTGGCTAGTTATTATCGAAAGTTCGTTAAGGATTTTTCGAAGATATCCGGTCCGTTAACGAAGCTCACGAAAAAGCATGAGAAATTTAAGTGGACTTCCGACTGTGAAGAAGCTTTCCAGGAATTGAAATCGAAACTAACAACTGCTCCAGTGTTAACCATTATTGATGGCAATCAGGATTTGACGGTTTGGACAGATGCTTCTATTAGAGGTCTTGGTGCAGTGTTAATGCAAAGAGGCAAAGTAGTCGCTTATGCAAGCCACCAACAGAAACCACATGAGAAGAATTATGTAACTCATGATCTTGAGTTGCTAGCCATTGTTTTTGTTTTGAAAATCTGTAGGCATTATTTATTGGGCGAGAAATTTGTACTGTATACAGATCATCAATCATTGAAGTATTTATACACCCAGAAAGATCTGAATTTGAGACAGCAGCGGTGGCTAGAATTTCTTGCAGCGTATGATCTTGATATCCTGTATACACCGGGAAAGGCTAACGTTGTAGCGGATGCGCTTAGTAGAAAAACCGCAATCATTGCCAATCTTATAATTACACCTGGCTTGATTGATAAGATATGTGCTCTCCAGATGAATGATTATTTCATTCAAAGGATTAGAGGGAGAATCCAGAAGGGAGAGCCCTCAAGTTTTCAGTTAGATAAAGAAGAAGTTCTGAGACTGAATAGAAGAATATGTATTCCCAACATTCCTGAGCTCAAAAGAGAAGTGCTAGATGAATGCCATAAATCTAAACTTTGCATTCATCTTGGTGTGAGTAAAATGTACAACGATATCAAACGCACTTTCTGGTGGAAGGCAATGAAGAGGGATATTTCTTTGTATGTTAGCAGATGCCCTACTTGTCAATTAGTAAAGAGCGACCAATAGAAGCTAGCTGGATTGCTGCAACCGTTGGAAGTCCCAGGTTGGAAATGGGAACAGATTTCCATGGATTTCATAGATGGTTTGCCGCGAACCAGGAAAGGTAATGACAGCATTTGGGTAATCGTCGATCGCTTCACGAAGACTGCCCATTTCATACCTGCCAGATCCAATAGAACCGCTCAAAGTCTAGCACAGATATATTTCAAAGGAATCATTAAGCTGCATGGAACTCCCATCAGCATAGTCAGTGATAGAGACCCAATATTTGCTAGAAAATTCTGGGAGGCATTCCAGACAGAATTGGGAACGAAACTGAATATGAGCACCGCTTATCACCCTCAAACAGATGGCCAAACTGAGCGGGTGAATAGAATTCTGGAAGATTTATTGCGGGCGTGTATAATTGATTTAGGTGGGTCATGGGAAGATCACTTGCATTTGGCAGAATTCTCATATAATAATAGCTATCAAACAAGTTTGGGAATGTCGCCATTTGAAGCATTATATTGCAGACCGTGCAGATCTCCAGCATGTTGGGTAGAACCTGCCAACAGACTTGTGTTAGGACCTGATATGATTCGAGAAGCATCTGATAAAGTCGACTTCATCAAAAAGCGATAGAGAACCGTGCAAAGCCGACATAAAAGTTATGCAGATTCTAGAAGAAGAGATTTGACATTTGCTGTTGGTGACCACGTTTGTTTGAAAGTTTCTCCGATGAGAGGAGTAATCAGATTTGTTAAAACTGGGAAGTTGGCACTGAGATTTATTGGTCCCTTTCCTATACTTGAATGAATTGGAACACTTGCTTATAGGGTTCAATTACCAGATTGGTTGCCTAGAGTGCATGATGTATTTCACGTATCTCAACTTAGAAGACATGTGCATGATCCAAATCTTGTTGTAGAAGAAGCAGCGCAACAGGATATAGACATAACTCCAGAATTAGCAGTCAGAAGAGAGCCATTAAAGATTGTTGGCAAAGAAACTAGAGAGCTAAGAAGCAAAAAGGTTCATTTAGTTAAAGTGCAGTAGAGTAGTGATCCTAGAGACTGTACTTGGGAGACTGAGGAAAGCATTAAGCAAGCTTACCCCAATTGCAAAGTGGACATCTCTGACTAACTCCGGTGCAAGGTACCTTTACAATACTTTGCATTTACATTTTGTTTCCTACTTTACTATTGTTTCCTTTTCGGGGACGAAAAGTTTTAAGTGGGGGAGATTGTAACAAACCGGAAAATGCGAGCCAATTTAAAATTTTTAAATTGGTTATTTCAAAGGAATTTGAACAATTGAAATAGAATATTTCAATAAAACAGTGAATTAGAAATAGTGAGTCAGTTTGAAAATTTGAATTCAAACTTTGACTGACTGTGCAGGGTGGAAAATATAATGGATTTTAGTGAAACCAAAAATATTTAAATATGTTAGTGAATACCTTTCTAACGAATCTGAAAAATCGAAGTTTCATAGCGGGAATCAAAAGTTTTGGCCGAATGAATTTTCAGAAAGGTCGCTATATATAATATATAGCCCTGGAAAATTGATATTTTGCAAACGACCTCGGAATTCGACGAAACCACTTTTGTTGGGTCCGGGATGTCAAACTATTGCTAGGTTTCAAATTTCATAATTTTTGAAGCTAGTATGTGAGCGTAGCAAAAGAAAATGTGTTTGGTCAATTTCTGTTAAATTGGATCGACTAGAAAATGGCCGTTTTTCAAACGATCTCAGAATTCGACGAAAATAGTTTTGTTGGGACCGTAGCATCAAAACATAGCTAGATTTATTTTTCTAGAATTTTTCGAATCAGTTTGTGGCCCTGGCGAATAGAAATGTACGTTCAAAGTTAAAAATTAAATGTTTTATACATTAATTTGAAGAATAACTGACTGTAACAGTCGAATTAGCCAACGAAACATATCCCATTGTGTCCGGGATGGGGGTAATTAGCTAGTGACGACAGTCGTTGGGTTTGAATTGGTGTCCGTGTGGAGAAGCACTATTTAAAAATTTATTAAAACCATGGGACAATCAAAATTAGCCATTCATTATTTTAAAAATTAAAAAACATCAGAAAACCCTCGTTTTCTCTCTCCCACCGACGATTCACGTCGTTCGCCACATCCCAGCCAAATCGCCATCGCCACGGCTATCTCCAGCCTCCGCCACCACCAGCATTCGACGCGCCTCCCTCCCCTCTTCAAATGCGACCCAAGCTCGACCCCTATCGCCACCACCATCGCCAGAATCGTCGAACCAAACCCCGCGACTTCCCAACACTGCCCCGATCGCCAAAGACCACCGAACCACCTCCGACCACCACCGATCGACTTCCCTTTCCTCCCTCTTCCACGTGTACCCTCTGATCATCCTATCGTGCCTCGGTTCTCGCGAAAACTACAACCCTAGTTTTGAACCATCGTGAAAGGTGAGTCCTTTTTGATGTTTGAACTTTGAAAAATCATATCTTTATGGTGTGTTGACGAAATTCGATGAAACAGGAAACATCGGGACCGCAAGGAAGCTCTCTACCACATAAAATAGACCGCGGATTTTTCTGAGTCATCTACGATTTTTAGCACTCCGAAAACCAAAGTGAGAAATCTAAATTAAATGAATTCGAATGGAAAATGTCGTGTATAAATTATATAAGCGAAATATAAATTACACACGTGTTGTATACCTCATGTACATGCGTTGTGTAAGCTATATAAGCGAAGTATGAATTATACATGCATAGAATAATTGATATATGTGTTGAAATGCAAGTGAAATATAGAAATTATATATAAATAAATATATATATATATATATATACATACTCCCCTCGTCCACAAACCATGGGCGATATTTATTGTTGTGTATTGGTGTGAAATATTGGATGAAAAATGCGAATGGTTGAATAATTGTTTGTGGTTGATATTGATTGGTTGTGGTTGAAAAATACCCATTGGTGATTGAAATGAATTGGAAATAATTGTGGAAATAAAAATAAAACATGCCGCCTGCGTGTGAATTAGATGCATGAATCCCCATTGTCAAAAACCGCGAGGTTTTAAGGTAGAGCGAGGAGCCGTACTAGGGACGGTGCCGGTTTTAACTACCTTGCCGTTATGCTGCCGAAATTTTGAATAATATTCATGTGTTAGAATTATTTTCATATGTTGAAATTATCTTCATTCATTGAAATTAAATTCATGTGTTGAAACTATATCCATGTGTGGAAATGCTCATGTGTTGAGAAGTGATGTGTGAAAATTAAATTCATGTGTGAATGAATGAAGTGTTTAAACAATAAAAATCACATGTTTATAATATATATGAAGTATGTAAAATATTCGCCTTATATATAAATAGTTTCAACAATAAAAATTTCATCTTTCTTATATGAACAACATATATAAAATATCCATGTGTGGAGGTGCTCATGTGTTGAGAAGTGTGTGTATTGGAAAAGTTCATGTGTTGAATAAAAAGATCGAACAATAAAAACTACATTTTTATTGAAATTATGAAGCGTTAAAAACATTCATTTGTTGAACAAATATTTTAAATGATAAAAATATCATTTTTATCATATATGTGATATGCTAAAGATATGCGAGCGTTGAAATAAATATTTGTGAGAGAAATATTAATTTTAACATGCATAGGAACTAAATAAAATAGTCATGTGTTGAAATATATTTTATTTCGCTAAAATTATCCATTTTGAAATGTGAAGTGTTAAAAATAGCCACTTGTTCAAATAAATATGCATGAGTTGAAATATTCATTAATTAGCTAATGTTATGATTTTTGCCTATGCATGCAACATTAGAATAAATGGTGTTTTTAAACAGAATTGAATCAAATATGAAGTTGAATGGAAAATGAGAGGTGATAAGAATTGTATATATGTACATGCATATTTATTGAACAGGTTATAGCATAGAGGCTAGAGGAGAGGGATAAAATTTTGTGCCCAACAATTAGGTACATGTTTACTGTTTTGTTTGGGTGATGATTTTATGAGCCTGTTGGCTAGCCGCTTGGCTTTTTCTTTTTCTTTTGACATGAGACGCCCGTGTGGCTATTTGGGAATTTTCCCAGCCCCTTCCGTACAAAGGAGGTTATGGCGAAATTTTCCAAAATTTAAAGGCGTTAGTGAAATATTTGAAGTGAAAACGATATAGGAATTTTTGAATGAACTATATTTATATAAATATATAAATATAAATAAAATTAAAACGAAACGTGGCCGTGCAGTTCGTGTTTTGAAACCATGATTTCAGACGACTAGTGCGGGAAATCCGACCATTGGATTTTCCCGAAACTGCAACCGTTGGTTTCGCCTTGGAAATATCTTTCCAACGGCACCAACTTTGTAAAGATCCGACGGTTGGATTGTCTGGAATGTTTAATTCAAATCTGAAGAAAAACAGCGCCAGAAACGATTATATTTATATATATATATAATTAAATTAAATCAAATAACGACGGTGCAGTTCGTAATTTGAAATCGTAACTTCAAATGACTAGTGTGGAAGATCCGACCGTCGGAATTTCCCGAAACTGAAACCGTTGGATTCGTTTTGAAATGATCTTTCTAATGATATAAATTTTGTGAAGATCCAATGGTTAGATTTCCAGATATGTGTAAAACAAATTTAGTGAAAAACAGCGCCAGTGCATCGGCACGATCTGAAACGTCGTTTAATTAAATATGGCCCTTTTAAATAAATAAAAATGGTGATATATCGTTATAAAATATTATAGACGATATAGAGTGGAAATAAACCAATTTTGCTGTGTTTGCTTGATATGTGATGGTTGAATGTATTAAACATGAAAATTATAACTAAAGAACTGAAATGTGAATGTTGAATAGTCTAACCATGTGATAAATTGATTTGAAAATACAATTATATGTGGGTTATTTGAAAAGGCCGAGTTCATCTCGTTTCAAATAATCGATCGACGATGAGAAGTCGAAGAGTCGAAGACGGTTGAAGACCGACGATCTTCACATTGGATGGATGGGCGCTACTGATGCTCGTGATTGGAGTAGCTACCGTGAAGGAGCTGAAGTAGTAGCCGTCTAGGCATACTGTTGATTGTACGGATATGCGAGGAATTTGGTGCCTCCGGTTTCGTTCAAAGACAGAACGGGCTTGTAAATAGACCGTGTGTCTGACATTGGATTTTGTTCTGTGCAGATTGATCTCAGTTAAATATATATCTGTTTGGCAGCGGAGAATTTATTCTCTTACTTAACGCCCTTCTCTAAGACGTACGAGATCAGAGGTTATGTATTGATAGAAATCAGTCGCATGGAGTGGATTGCCTGTGTGGCACGCCCAAGTGGCATATGATCAAGGCTTCTGTTGCAAAGCAAAGTCTTGTGGTTGATTATCAAAGCATGGTCTGTGTGACATAGCTTTGTGTATAACGTGGATTCGCGAGCCTCACACCTCGGTATGAGTCAAAAACGAGATAGTGACTACAACGAGAGCACGACGTTTCTTTCGAGCTAAGGTGGTGTCAGTGGCCTACCAGCCCTGACATTATATATACTTTTCACCTGTGTAGTTGTTGGAATACGAGGCGCCTCGATTATAGGTCTGTAAGGAACGGGAAACGTTTGTTCAAAAATAACTAATCCTCAAAAGTAAGAGAGGACCGGGCCTGAAGATCCAAGGATCATAGTGGGATCCTGAGGCATTTTCTAGAGTGTCTTGAATCGGAGAGGAGCTTGCCCCTTGCCTCGACTCATGAAGGAATCCAATTTCCAATACGAAATATGCGAATGTGGTTGTATTACTAGTATGGCGACATGATATATCGTACCCATGCCATCTAGGATTGATATTTATGATTTAAATCGCTTTTGAAACATATATACACTAGTAATAATATCAAACACTTTTGTTTTATACGTATGAAGCATTTTTGGCCACTATAAGGTAAAACTCTATCCTCCGGCTTGCGTTGCATTGTGTGATGGGACCTGAGTCTTATAATGGTTTCATTTTATAAAAAGCATTGCGATGATTTAATCATTTACTTTAATTCATGCACTAGCACTCATTGGAGTAAACCCGTTAAGCGAAAGTGGCGTGGTCCTTTGATTTGCCTTATTATTGTTGTTAATAAGTTAAGTAGATTTCTCATACCAGTCCCATGACTGACATGTAGTTTGTTTCACCTTGCAAACTCGGGTGCCCTCATTTTCACACGAGCAGCCTAGTTACAGGTATCTGGTGCACCTTTTAGCTCATGGCGAGGCTTGACTACACCGTGCTGACTTTGACTCTTTCCTCCATTATAGTATATGTATTATGATTCCGCCATTGGCGATGTAGACTGATATTTATTTTTTGTACTCTTTATGTATGATTCCGCCTCTGGCGATGGTGACTGATTATGTATTATTATGCATTAAGTTGTATCCTGCATTGTGCTCTCTGATGTAGTGATATCTATATGATTCTGCTGTCATATGTGTGTAAATTATTCTACTTTATTTTTATGCAATTATCTGTGATCTACTAATGATGATTGATGTGTTATATTCCAATGATTATCCTTAACACCGTGTCACTGGGTTTTGGGATCGTCACAGGAAATATTTGTATAACATTTACAAATTGAATTGAAAAGGAAATATTTCTATAACATTTACAAATAGAATTGAAAAGGAAATATTTATAAAATAGTTAGAGTTATAGAAAAAGAATTATTGAGAAAATAAATAGAGTTATAAAAGGAATATATTGGAAAATGAAAAGAATGACATATGAGGAAATATTTGGCAAATGAATAGAATTTTACATTAGGAAAGATTAGACCCGTGCTTCGCACACGTGTATAACATGATATGGATTTAAAGCAAGGATTTTAAATAGAATCTGTTTTAACAAATAGATTGAGAAGATTAACTTATAAATGATATTTTATAAGTTAAATAAAATGTTTATCATTGGATAAATGGAATATATAAGTCAGGACTTATATATAGAAGTAAGAATCGATTTCAACATCGATATTTGAAACTGAATATGGATGTATAGTTTATTCAAAAGGAGTTAATCGAATATTACTCACTCGAAAGTGAATTGATCGAATATTAGTTTATTCGAAAGGAGTTAATCGAATATAGTTATTCGAAGAAAGGAGTAATCGAATATAGTTTATTAGAACAGAATTATTGAATATAAGTTATTCGAAGTGAGATAATTGAATATAAGTTATTCGAAATGAGATAATCGAATATAAGTTATTCGAAGTGAGATAACCGAATATTAGTTATTCGAAGGAGTTAATCGAACAGAGATTACGCGAAAGAGAGTTATACGTTGAATTCGATTATATCGAATTCGGAAAAGTATTATTTACTTTCTGGATTTTAATCAAGATTTGTTTATTTATAAATAAATTTGTTGTTGTCTTATTTGTTGAAAATAAGAATTCAAGTTAGATTTCTAAGTTAGATATTTCAAAAGTAGGATTTATAAGGATAGCGTTATAATAAAAAATTCATAAAAGAAGGGGATTCATAATCTGAATCCGAAAATTTGCGTAAGAAAATGATTGTAGAAATTGGAGCGGTGAGATTTGTCTATTGCAAGGTTAAGAACGTTGTTCAGTTAAGGTCTGAGAGGTAATTATACCCCAACTTGATTGACTTCCTTACTTAACTAAGAAATAGTTGAGGTTCGAGAGCGAGAGTTAGTTAGAAATACAGTTAAGTAATAAGCGATTTATGGATGGAGCGGCCGTAACGATGTTTTATACAACGTTAGTTTGAAATCCATATAAATGAGTTTTGGAAACGTTTTCCAAATATAGAATCAGAGATATTTTCTAAACATAGAAAATGGAATGTTTTATTTATAGGGAATTAAAAAATGGAGTTAAGCTAAATTAGAAACTGAATGGAGATTAGTTAAGTTGAATGGTTTTCTAAGTGTCTATCTGATGTGGGTTTTGACCTTCGAGACTGATACTTAGGGAATTGTTCTCATACTAGTTTACAGTCAGAGACTGATATATGTGGGAAAATAGTGTTAAGTAAATAAGCAATGGGAATGTTTTCCAATGTTCATAACATATATTTTCTGAATATAGAAAATAAAGAAATATGAATATATATATATGTGATGATCGATCAATAGAAATTCCAATTGGAAATAAGATTGTTGTTTGCACACTTGTTTTCATTTGATAGTTAAATCACCGACTATCAAAGTTTCTAACCATTTTTACGTTGTTAGTATGGAGAGACCGGTTGAATTATTATCCGAAGAACCACTCCGTATTGGCATAAACGTTGCTAACCAAGTATGTTGAATTTATTGAAGACGGAGTAAAGTGCAAGGGATATTGAATAAATCTTAGGTAGAGATTGCCAAAGTTGGATGTACTGAATAGTGCCTTCCATTTGTCCAGTCCCAGGACAACTTGAATGGACGAATGTCTAACAGAGTATATCTGGTAGATCGCGTAAGTTGATTGTTTCAAACATATTTACGTTGGTGGCGGAGGAATTCGTTTCTCTTAGCTTATACTCGTGGTATTTATGGGGAAATCAATTTGTGATTTGACGTGTATGATGATGTGGCATTCAAAGTAAATGAAGACGTGATCTGTATAGAGATACGTTATAACCTCAAGCCTCATCAATTGGAAAATGACTGAAATCGGGCAGGCAGTATGACTAAGTGGGCCGCACCCAATTAGGGTATATTGTCACCATCTAGTGAATATTCATATTTGGACTTCTTTCAATTCTGTATCTCCTGGGAATAGTTATGTTAGAATACTAACCGAGGGGTGGTAATATATTCGATACATTCAAGAGAAATGAATGGTCGGTCATGCGGTCGAGTTACAAGATGTTCATGTTGAGCTCCAATGTATCTTTTCTAGAGTACACTGAGCGGAAGGTAGATCTATACCTTGTCATAGTTGGAATCCATTCCCCAAATAAGAGCCCGTGGTTTTGATTGTATATTATAGATGCAAGCGTTTCTGCTACATTTCTATGTACTTGATCTAGACATTATTATAATATCCAACAAGTATCGTTTTAGAAATATTTTGGGTTATCATAAGGTAAAAGTCTTCTGCATTCATGTGTGGACCGGTCTTATGATTATCCTTTGTTTCAAAAAAAATTTAAAGTTAAATCAAATAATTTGAGTTTACTCACACTAGTCACGTGACTGACCCAGAGTTTATTTTGTTTTGTTTTCCCTAAATTCTTGGGTGCCTAATTTTGTATGGGTAGTCAAGTAGTCAGGATTTACAGATACTTGAAGAGCTGGAGTAGGAGGCTTTAAGATTATGTAGCTATTTTTATTTCCGCTGTGGTGTAAGTGTTATACTCTAATAATGGTATTGTATACAGATACTGTTTTATTTCAAAGTTATGTTATGAAATATATTTATTCGTTCCGCTATGAGATTCGTGTTTACTCAGATGTTGTATGTTCTTCTTCTTCTTCTTCTTCTTCTATTCTAAGTTTCTATTTTAGCTATTCTCACCCTCTAATTTCTTTCATTAACTACCGGTATTTTCGATGTTTCGATAATCGACGTGGGTTTTATGTCGATGTCCAAAGATTACAAATTTCCGGGACATTACAGTTGGTATTAGAGCTTAAGGTTAAGTAATTAACTTGGCTCTGTGGCGTGATTCAGTTGAGATAGTTCAGTAATACCCTAAATTGAGTTGAGTGTATATGTACAAGTGAATGAATTTGTTATTTGATATAAAAATGATTTATATTGTGGGGATTTATTGGTTGAGTTGTTTATGAGTTCTGGTCGATCGGTTTGATCCACTATATCAGTAGAGGTTTATAAACACTTGAATACGATGGGTCGACACGATATGTTTTGAAAGGAGGGTAAGTGAAAATAAGTTTACCCAAAGTATATTTTGATGTAGGGAAGATATATATACATGAATTATAATATATTGGATATATTGGTTGTTATTATAATCGAGTAAGATTATAAATTAAATGGTTTTGTAAATAACCAATTAGAATTCCTATAAGTGAAATACATGGAATCAGGTGAATTAAATCTGAAGTTAAAATCATAATTGAAATTAAAACCCTGGAAATTGAAAAGGTGTTTGTAAATGGATTTGAATTGAATATATGAGAATTTTAAAATCCAAGGAGAATTTAAATTGTTTTATAAGCATTGTGAATGGTATTTTGAAATGTATTTCAAAATGGAACTGTTTAAAAATGGTTTTAAAAGTTGATATAGTATTGAACTCACTTTGATCGCTGGAAGATAATTCCGATAATGAGTGCGCAGCATCGTCGATGTTCATTTTTGAGTTGTATGTGATGAATTACTACCAAGGATTTTGTTTTGAATTGTTTTAAGGGAACAAGATTGTTTGAAATCCGAAAGAGAATATTTGGTTTTAGAAAAGCAAAGCTGTTTAAAATTCCGCAGAATAAACTGTTTGAATTAAAAACAAATTTAAATAGAAATTTGTGAAGGAAAATTGAAAGTGAGTTAAAGCAAGTTAAGTGGAAGCTATATTGAAATGGAATAATATCAAGTCAAAGTGGAATTTGGCTTGGATATGTGAATGGTTGTGTTGGAGATAAAAGGGATTTGAGTTTGTTTACGGTGGTATTGATATCTGCTAAACTGGTAGCGGATGGAAAAGATATAATGATATGTCCAACAAAAAGGAACCAGTTTATATTATATATGGGTTTGAGATTTTTGACGAGCTGAATTGGCAAGCCGCTTGGCTGTTTGATTTTTTTTTAGGTTGAAGAAGGCCCAGAGAGGCGAGTTGTAGTTTTACCGATTGACGAGTACAAAGGAGGTGCTGGCAAAATTTTCATAAATTTCGGGTGGTAGAAATTTTTAAGAGTTTATGGAAATTTTCGTTAGTAGGAATAAATTAATAATTTAGCTGAAATAAAGTGGTACAGAAAAACTGAAATTAAAGAAGTAAAAATAATTTTTAACCAGTTAATAGGGTTTGTTTTCTACCTTATCAATTTCGAGGACAAAATTATTTTAAGGGAGGAAGAATGTAATGTCCCGTATTTTTATAAGGTATAATAATTTATTTTATTTAATTATTTAAAATATAGTTTGGTAATTTAAATGGTTTAAATTAAAATAACTATGAATATTTAATTAATATAATAATAATAAAAATATTTAATCCTGGAATAATCAGAATTAGCTGAATTGACAATATATTGTGAATTGGAGAATTTAAAATACATATAATTCATTTTAGAATTTGAATTATAATAACGAATATATTATTTGAACGACGGTTGAACGCATAATTATATTATAATTAAAATCGAGTTCAAAATGGCGAGGTAGTTCGCTATTTGGCGATTCGAACATCAACTAAATATACAGGATTCGTTTTAAATCAGATTTCTATGAAACAAGAAACGTTCAGAGCTGGTGAAGTATATTTTTCTAGTGGAAGAGAAAAATCGGGATTTCATTGTGCAGATTTTGATTTATGTCCAAATCAAATTTTCGAAAAGTTTTTGTGGAATTCCTTTATAATTTGTATCGATTTATTTATATTTATGAAATGCATTTTTAATATAAATCGAATATCGATGTAACACTGGATTTGGAATATCGAGTTATAAATCCCAGTGCAGCTGTATGATATTCTAGTGTGGATATATACGATAATATTTATTTATAAATATTTAATTTAATTATTTTTATATTTTTATATTTAAATGGGTTATTTAGAGCTTTAAAAATAGTCAATTTTGCAAATGACCTCCGTTTTCGACGAAACTAATTTTGTTGGATCCGCAATACTAAATTATTGCTAGGTTTCAATTTCCGTGATTTTTAAAGTCAGTATGTGTGCGTATGAATTTTTAATATGAAAAACAGTCAGTATTTTGATGGTTAAAAATACGCTGTGTGAGCAAACGGAGTTGGAATTCGACGAAACCAGTTTTGTTGGGTCCGTAATGACAAACTCTTGTTGTATGTCCATTTTCGTGATTTTTGGATATGGTATATGATCATAGGAATTTTAAAGGATAAATAGAATCAATGGTTCATCAAAATTGAATATAAAAATCGAATAAAATATTATATTTTCTTCCTATAAGTACACCACAATTCGTTCTAGCCCTTAAAATTTCATTCTTTGGTCAAACAACTTCTACCGCTACCCCTTTTTTTCTACATTGTAAATCGTGATATTTATAAATCCTCCAAAAATGAAATAAAATTCTAGAAATTATAAAACCTATATATTTGCATTCCTGAATGGATTCTCTATGTTCTGGTATGCGCCATGAAAGGTGCGACTGTAAATACAGGACAATGATTTTTTTCAAAATGGAGCTAGGGTTATATATTTTGGGAAATTGAAGCTGGGATTCGAGAATTCAATGTTGTATTTGAGCTTGGGAGGTAGAATAACAGGGGTTGGCAAACAATGGGGAGGTGCGATGCTTCTTGATGCTAGGGGTTTTTACTACGTGATGGTTTGAGACTGGAGGAACGGAAAACGTAAGAGGCAGACGAGAAAGAGTACTCGAGTTGTGTGATATGGGTACAGGGTGAAAGAGGGTATGGAAAGATGAATATTGGCGGAGTCTGTTTGTAGAATGAGTGAGATAGAAGTGTGCGGTGGGAGTTTGGAGGTTCGTTAATGGGGATAAAGGAATGGAGCAGAATTTGTGTATCGGGGAAGAAGGGTTGCTGGTATATGGTGTTGTGTAGAAGCGTGTGCGTTCAGGAGTATGCGGAGGGAATTATATTGGTATATTTTGTTGGATTAAGTATGGATCATGGAAGGAGAATGGTTGTAAATGAGATCTGACGTAGGAAGAATTTTCTGATGGAAGAACGGGACAAAGGAGTGGAAGAAGGAATACGGTTTTTGATGCGGGTTGGAAAGTATTGCGTTGGGCTAATGCATTTGAAAGGTTAAGGCCCAATTAAAATTTAAATCCAAGTTTTTAATTTATATAATTGTATGATTAACTTGTTAATATCATAACTATGCCATACGTTATCAAAATTCAGCAAAACTGGATCCGATAGGATCGTATGGACGAGCGCTACCCAATGGAACTGACTGGGACTGAATAGGAGTCCATTACAATTTGTAGAAAAATAAATTGTCTGATCTGAATCGATAAGGGTTATCGATATTTAACGATAAAAAGCCAATGTGAGTAAATCTCACTAACTCTGCACAATATATATTTATATAACATTTTTTCAAAATTGATAAATGATGGTTGATTGTTGTGTGTTGACTGTTTGTATGGACTGCTAGTCAGTTGGTTGAAAATATATATATATATATATATATATATATATATATATATATATATATATACACACACAAGTCGTTAAATAAATAATGATTTTGTGATCAGAATATTTCATAGTGAAATGAAGTTGATGTTAATTATAGTGTGTAACATCTGTGATGCAGGGAAACAGGTTGAAGGGATCCAACTGGATTCCTCAACATTTGTAATACTGTTCTCTTCATATATTGTAATATATGATGTGATATATAATCTGGGTTGATTATGTGTGTTTGAATGATATCAATCATTATCATTTGTATTTTAAATACCGTAAGAAATATTGTGATGTAGAAAAGGGGATTCTCAAAGTGTATTTTGAAAATGAATTATTTATATAAAATCAATAGACTTTATATATAAAAGGAAAAGAGTTTTATAAAAGAAAATATTTTTATAAAATCAAAGAATAGAATTGAAAAGGAAACATTTTGTATAATATTTACAAATAGAATTGAAAAGGAAATATTTATAAAATAATTAAAATTATAGAAAAAGAATTATTGAGAAAATAAATAGAGTTATAAAAGGAATTTATTGGAAAATGAAAAGAATGTCATATAAGGAAATATTTGGCAAATGAATAGAAATTTACATCAGGAAAGTCAGACCCGTGCTTCGCACACGGGTATAACATGATATGGATTTAAAGTAAGGATTTTAGATAGAATCTGTTTTAACTAATAGATTGAGAAGATTAATTTATAAATGATATTTTATAAATAAAATAAAATATTTATCATTGGATAAATGGAATATATAAGTCAGGACTTATATAGAGAAGTAAGAATCGATTTCAACATCTTTGAAACTAAATATGGAAGTATAATTTATTTGAAAGGATTTAATCGAATATAGTTTATTCCAAAGGAGTTAATCGAATATTACTTATTCGAAACTAAATTTATCAAATATTAGTTTATTTGAAAGGAGTTAATCGAATATAGTTATTCGAAGAAAGGAGTAATCAAATATAGTTTATTCGAATAGAATTATAGAGTATAAGTTATTCGAAGTGAGATGATCGAATATGAGTTATTCGAAGTGAGATAATCGAATATTAGTTATTCAAAGGAGTTAATTGAACACAGATTACTCAAAAGAGACTTATAAGTCGAATTCGATTATATCGAATTCGGGAAAGTATTTTTCCGGTTTTAAATCAAGATTTGTTTATTTATAAATAAATTAGTTGTTGGCTTATTTGTTCAAAATAACAATTTAAATTAGATTTCTAAGTTAGATATTTCAAAAGTTGGATTTATAACGATAGCGTTATAATAAATGTTTTTCATAAAAGAAGGGGATTCATAATCCGAATCCGAGAATTTGCGTAAGAAAATGATTGTAGAAATTGGAGCAGTGAGCTTTGTCTATTGCAAGGTTAAGAACGTTGTTCAGTTAAGGTCTAAGAGGTAGTTATACCCCAACTTGACTGACTTCCTTACTTAACTAAGAAATAGTTGAGGCTTGAGGGCGAGAGTTAGTTAGAAATACCGTTAAGTAATAAGAAATTTATGGATGGAGCGGTCGTAACGATGTTTTATACAACGTTAGTTTGAAATCCATATAAATGAGGTTTGGAAACGTTTTCCAAATATAAAATCAGAAATATTTTCTAATCATAGAAAATGGAATGTTTTATTTATAGGGAATTAAGAAATGGAGTTAAACTAAATTAGAAACTGACTGGAGATTAGTTAAGTTGAATGGTTTTCTAAGTGTCTATCTGATGTTGGTTTTGACCTTCGGGATTGATACTTAGGGAATTGTTCTCATACTAGTTTACATTCAGAGACTGATAGTGTAACACCCCGTAATTTGAACATAAAAATTCAAAAATTAAAGTATACTTAATTAAGTGAAATGGGTTGCGTAGAGAAATATATATATATATATAATTGAAAATTAAATAAATAAATATGCAAAAATGTTAAAAACAGCGAATGGGGAGAGGGGAATAACCGAACCGGCCGATTTTTGAGGTCGACCCAAGCCCGCTGGGTCGACTAGGGGTTAATCCAGGGTGTTTGGCTGTCAACCCGTGGGCCGATTCGCTCAAATGCAGATTTTGCATTTGAATGGTTCTCATGGTTCAGCTTTAATCTAAAGGCCCTAGATGGTTCCTACACGTGACTTCTTCCCCAAGACATGCTTTGATGGCTTGGATTGAATCTAGGGTTAATCCTATGGCTAATACTATCCTAATCCTCTATAAAAAGACCCCTAAACCTAGCCTAAATCACCATTATTCAATCCTACAACTAAACTATGCCAAAATGATTCCTCATCATGGCCTCCACTTCAACCCATGGCCTCCATCTTCTTCTTCATGATAGCTTAAGTGTTCTAAGCTAGTTTCAAAGTAAAGGAACCTCTTTTCTTCATTCATGAGAGATTCTATGATCATTTGAGTGATTTCATTTTTGTATGAGAGTTCATAAGTTGCATTCTAGCCAAAGTTGCAACCTTTTCTTGACCAAAAAGCAAGGATCTTGCATGAGAGCTCATAAGCTTCATTCAAAGCCAAAGTTGAAACCTTTCTTCTTCAAAGCAAGGATTTTTATTGATATTTGCTCAAGGGTTTCATTTGGAGCTTGTTCTTTTGGGGTTTTTGGGTGATGCATGAATGGCTTCATCTCAAGCTTTGTTTTATATGTTGATTTGTGCCTTCATAGAATTGTAAGCCCCCTCCTACTCTTAGATATTAACTATAAAGTTAAATGAATGTTGCAAGTTTGGGTTTGATCATTAAGTATGATACATGCTATCATGTTATGCAAGTCTATAAAGTCATTACCTTGATCTTGTGGGCTAAAAGCTATAAGCTTTATGTTGAAATGTTGCCTTATGCAACATAAGAACTCTCTTATCCCTTAAGTTAACTTGCATAGAATCCTAGATGCGAACTTCTAGCCATTTTTCTATGTCATCTATCACCATGATTCACCTATATGCTAAGTTTTGGGATTATGCATGTTTTTGGGGCTTAATAATGTAATATGCAAGTTTACCCCTTTGTATGACATGCATACATATGCAAGTTTACCCCTTTGTATGACATGCATACATATGCAAGTTTACCCCTTTAGATGACATAAGAAACATGTGCAAGTTTATCCCTTTTTGATGTTATGCATGTTTGAGGTCAAACCCCCTTAGGATACCATGCATGTTTGGAGCCAATCCCTTTTGTGGCATCGTGCATGCATTGGGGTCTATATGTAGCCATAGTATACCTACTATGTTGACTCGTTTTTACTTAAGTGAAAACACGATTTGGGGTAGTTAGGCAAACATGACAATGACATGAAAACTTGACTTGAGGCTACATGTGAACACGGCATGTAAGTTGAACCAAAATGGGGGCATGACATGTGGGGTAAACTTGGAACTTGAACTAGACGTGGGAGGGTTGTAAGTGTAATCTGACACTAGACCAAACATGAAAGTGGCCAACTCGAGGTTGGGTTTAGTTTGTAGCATAAATCTACCTGGACCTGCCCGGCTTAACTAGTGGCTACAAACAATAAGACCCAATGTGAGAAGTTGGTCATGTCGTGCCTAAGACCCGAGGTCAGACTAAGTTGTGGTGTAAAACTACCCGGACCCGCCCGGCTTAACTAGTAACCACAACAAGGTCTAATGTGAGAGGTTAAGGGTGCATTAATTAAATTAATGCCACGTGATAAGGTTAAGTAAATTTGACTAATGACACTTAACCGATATGACACGAATGGGTAGGTTAAGTTAAACCGGACTTGGTTCCTTAATGACACTTAACCATACAAGACAGTTAGGGGATGGGGTTAAGTAATTTACGCTTAACTAATCTAAACACGGTAATTAGATGGGGTTAAGTAACTAAGACTTGACTAATCTAAACACGGTAATTAGATGGGGTTAAGTAACTAAGACTTAACTAATCTAAACACGGTAATTAGATGGGGTTAAGTAATCTATACTTAACTAATCTAAACACGGGAATTTGATGGGGTTAAGTTAAACACTTAACCAATCTAAACTTGGTTATTCAATGGGGTTAAGTAACCAATACTTAACCAATTTAACATGATAATTTAATGGGGTTAAGTAACTTATACCTAACCAATTATACGTGATGATTTGATGAGGTTAAGTAACCTATACTTAACCAATCTAATAGGTGGACCTGATAAGGGTTAAGTCACAAGACCTTTTAAGATTAGGCTTAACCATTGTAATACGATTAGTGGATGGGGTTAAGCTAAGCCATACTTAACCAATCCGACTCGATAATCTGATGGCATTAAGATAATCCATGCTCAATCAATCTAACATGAAAATCTGATAGGGTTAAGGCAAATAAATACTTAACCAATTTGACTTGATAGGGTTAAGTCATGAGCTTCTTGGTACACTTAACCAATTTGTCGGGCTAAGCCCTGAACTTGAGTACTTAGCCAATCTTGACATGATTTGTAGGCGGGTCAAGTCATGAACTTGGATAACAACACTTAACCCATTTGACAAAACCCTAGCTCAGAGGACTAGGTTGGAAATCGTAGTTAACAAGGATAGCGGAAAGAGGGGCTAAGTGGTAAACCTTAGTTAAGGGTAACTAAGAAATAATTCTTAGCTAAGGACATGGGACTAGTTCATAAAGAGATGAGTAACCTGGTACGGTAGGTCATCGCTTAGTATACGAGGAGGAGTAAGTTATCTGACTAGGATAAAAGCTCCAGCGAACTGGGTGACGAAGTGAAAGCTTCGGGGAACGTGAGGGTACTCTTGGTATCCCTCTGTGAGGTGGCGAGTGGTCCATGAAACCCGGCCTCACAGGGCTTAAGGTCTGCGGTAGAAGAGCCAAGAGTATGCCTTGGTTGCTATGCGAGCGACCTAAAGACTAGGATGGATTAGCGTGGAGTCGAGGATACTTGATTTTGCCCCGGGATAGCATGTCGCCGACTACCTACCATCTTTAGTCAATCGTGTACGTACGGAAAGGCAGGGAACTCCCAAAAGACCATATATTAGCTATCAAGTTATGGGTGAGGTTGGCTATATGGAAGTGGGCATCGATGGGCCTTAGTGTAGTTCTCATACATGATTTTTCTTGGATTGTCTTTCAGTAGTTGAGGGAGGGGTCACGTGGGACCATAGCCACGGGTCCAAAAACAGACCTTGATATCTGCATCAGCAGACGACTTAAAGCTCCCGACCGAGTTCAGTATTTCTTGATTTGCCCTGGCACGGAACTCGGATAGCACATTGAGGAACATGTGCATCTAGACATGGAAAACGATTCATGATACATACGTGGGATAAAGGGCGCGGTTGACGGGTGGCATAATCCCTAGTGGCCCTAGGTGGCTGAACCCAAACCGAGACACGGAAACGTTCATTAGGTAGCATAATCGCTAGTGGTCCTAGGTAGCATAAATCCTAAGTGGACACGCGATAGTTCATGGTAAGGAAACATAACTAGATCGAGGGTAGCAGTCCAAAATAACTTCAAGGATAAAACGTTTACATGGGAAAGCCCGTATGGCCTACGGCAAAGGACTGAACTTATACATGGAAGGAAACATACGAGTTGGAAAAACCTACATATGTTATATATATTAGGGTGACATGGACCATTACATGACATTGGGCAAGGGACATTCATAGTTGACACATGACACGGGTTGGGATACTAGTACGAGGGGTGCAGAGCAAATATACATGATATATACCTTAGGATGTTATACATGGTAGATACAACTTGATAGAAACCTGACGATGTGGTACCTTGATTTATCTTGACAGCGTAGTTTATCATGACACACTCGTTTATCTTGGTACAGTAGTTCATCCTGTTATTTTGGTTTAGCTCATCTATCTTGTCATCATACTTATGTTCATCTCAGTTCCTCATGCCAGTTAACTTTACTAGTTTATATACTGATAGTAGATAGGGCTTACCAGTCTTTATGACTGACCCTGTTTTCTTTCGCCTCTTGTCTTCCGTTTCCCCCCCAGGTTACAGGGAGGAAATGCTATTGTTAGTTTGGACTTCTTCTGTTTGAAGGTCATCACGCATGGCTTGGACTTCTCTTGGCTATGGCTACTTTACTGTTTTACTTGGGGAATAATTTATGAAATGGCTTTATGCTTCTTTATTATTGCAAGACAGGTTTTGATGTATTTTGATGTAAAAGGCTTTAGACCTTATTTTACAAGGTAATGAAATTTGTTTTAATTCCGCTGTTTTATATATATATGTTCTGTCTTGTAATATTTCTGTACATGTTTACCAATAATACCCCTCTAAAGCTAGTGCATTCCTTTGCAAGTGACTCTAGCGGAGGTGGGGTGTTACATTTGGTATCAGAGCAGAAGGTTACCAGACTGGGTAAAAGTTTTTAAAACCTTCTGAAAACTATTTGAGAAACCATTTTACAAAGAAGCATTTTTCAAGAAAAGTTTGCTTTAAAAGGCTATTCCCCAAAGGCCATTAGCATTATCCTTTGATTCCTTGATTGAATCTCCTTTCCTTTCTTTCCTCCATCCGTGGTCGCAATTGTTCTAACTGTGACTAATCTTTGTCTGGCCACGTAGGTGTTTTCCCGTACGATGGAGGTGGTTCTCGAGAGACCTGTTGTCGTGGTACAATGAAGGATAAGAAGAGTAGGGATAAAGGACGAGAGCTTAAGGATAAACAACTGTTGCTATGGCTTAGTCCATCAAGGAGGACAAGGACAAGATCATCGGAGAGGGCAATTGTACGCTCCCATTTCTAGGGTACCTAAAAGAAATGGTACCGTTTCTGGTAAAGGTTTATTCGTTCTTTTCTATCATCCCGTCCAGACTTTGTCGTGATCATCGTATCATTTAAGTCTGCTTGGATAGTTGAGTCTCTGCACCTTAGTACTAGCATGGTAGAGGATCCCAGTTTTTGTCCCAAAATCTGGTTGGAGAGTCGGTCCATTTATTCATGACTTGTTGGATTTGAGAACGTCTATGCCAAGTGTTGAGGTTAGAAGCAATACTTCTATTGTTGAGCCATGGATGGATTCTAGGGGTAAAGTGGTTATCCAGTAAGGAATACCATTCTCGGTTTTTGAAAAGAGGGTAGTCAGACTCTTGGCTTGCTTTGGTAATACCTTCGAAGTCTCGTGTAACCTTTTGGGTTCTGTCATGGTTGGTTAACTATAATCTCTTGATGCATTTATCGGAAATCTCTGATCCAATCGAGTAACGTCCGCCAATAAGACGGATGGTTCATTCCGCTTAAGCATGGGTTATAGGAATCACCCTAGTAAGTGCATGTGGTAACATGGATTGGCATCGGTGAACGAGATCCAGAATTCACTAGTGAATTTTGGAGAGCTTGCATGAGTACGTAGATATGGTTGAGCCAAGTATACTAGGGAAAGAATAAATGAAAATGGAACGAGAGGCGATAGTGAAAAGAGTTCCGACTCATACCTTGGAAATAGGAATCAAGGAACTACGAAATCATAAGGCAGTCAAGGCACACTGGAATTAGGCTCTAGGAAATGCGGATTAGACGCGCGCATCGTGTCTCTTTTTAAGAGTATATCTTTTATCCTTGGTTCACATGTAGAGCTTGCTTGCATGCTATCGCTTAGTGGATATCCTCTCGGTCCTGTTTCTGTTACAAACCCCGTAAAAGTTTGTCTTGTTTATCTCCTCGATCTTATCTTGGGAACCTTAGATAGAACTCTATGCATGTAAACATGTATTTGAAACATGTTATGATTGATATGGATGCAAATGGTTGCAAGTGGTTGCTCGTGGATGCGCGAATACACATTAGATACTAGATTGACACGGTCACGTTTCATGTTGCATATACACGAGTATTTATACTTGTTTATGGATGAAATTGAATGTGTTATCATGCGGATGTTGCATATGAATGAATGTTTGTGCACGCATATAGTACTTATATGACTAGGACTATTCGCATACATGTTGGACTCATGGCACTAAACAAATTTTGCATTAGAAAGATCATTCAGGCCTGATCATTAGCATTAGCTAAGGAGCATATACACACACGTTCTGCATATGTTCATATGGCATTAGAAATCGTCTAAGGACAATGGTTGCCTGTGGATGATGTTTTGAGTAGATGGATGATGGATAGTAGGATACGTTCTTCCTAACTTGGAGATTTCGGGGACGAAATCCTTTAAGGAGGGGAGAATGTAACACCCCGTAATTTGAACATAAAAATTCACAAATTAAAGTATACTTAATTAAGTGAAATGGGTTGCGCAGAGAAATATATATATATATATATATATATATATAATTGAAAATTAAATAAATAAATATGCAAAAATGTTCAAAACAGCGAAAGGGGTTAATCCAGGGTGTTTGGCTGTCAACCCGTGGGCCGATTCGCTCAAATGCAGATTTTGCATTTGAATGGTTCTCATGGTTCAGCTTTAATCCAAAGGCCCTAGATGGTTCCTACACTTGACTTCTTCCCCAAGACATGCTTTGATGGCTTGGATTGAATCTAGGGTTAATCCTATGGCTAATACTATCCTAATCCTCTATAAAAAGACCCCTAAACCTAGCCTAAATCACCATTATTCAATACTACAACTAAACTATGCCAAAATGATTCCTCATCATGGCCTCCACTTCAACCCATGGCCTCCATCTTCTTCTTCATGATAGCTTAAGTGTTCTAAGCTAGTTTCAAAGTAAAGGAGCCTCTTTTCTTCATTCATGAGAGATTCTATGATCATTTGAGTGATTTCATGTTTGTATGAGAGTTCATAAGTTGCATTCTAGCCAAAGTTGCAACCTTTTCTTGACCAAAAAGCAAGGATCTTGCATGAGAGCTCATAAGCTTAATTCAAAGCCAAAGTTGAAACCTTTCTTCTTCAAAGCAAGGATTTTTATTGATATTTGCTAAAGGGTTTCATTTGGAGCTTGTTCTTTTGGGTTTTTTGGGTGATAGCATGAATGGCTTCGTCTCAAGCTTTGTTTTATATGTTGATTTGTGCCTTCATAGCATTGTAAGCCCCCTCCTACTCTTAGATATTAACTATAAAGTTAAATGAATGTTACAAGTTTGGGTTTGATCATTAAGTATGATACATGCTATCATGTTATGCAAGTCTATAAAGTCATTACCTTGATCTTGTGGGCTAAAAGCTATAAGCTTTATATTGAAATGTTGCCTTATGCAACATAAGAACTCTCTTATCCCTTAAGTTAACTTGCATAGAATCCTAGATGCGAACTTCTAGCCATTTTTCTATGTCATCTATCACCATGATTCACCTATATGCTAAGTTTTGGGATTATGCATGTTTTTGGGGCTTAATAATGTAATATGCAATTTTACCCCTTTGTATGACATGCATACATATGCAAGTTTACCCCTTTGTATGACATGCATACATATGCAAGTTTACCCCTTTAGATGACATAAGAAACATGTGCAAGTTTATCCCTTTTTGATGTTATGCATGTTTGAGGTCAAACCCCCTTAGGATACCATGCATGTTTGGAGCCAATCCCTTTTGTGGCATCGTGCATGCTTTGGGGTCTATATGTAGCCATAGTGTACCTACTATGTTGACTCGTTTTTACTTAAGTGAAAACACGATTTGGGGTAGTTAGGCAAACATGACAATGACATGAAAACTTGACTTGAGGTTACATGTGAACACGACATGTAAGTTGAACCAAAATGGGGGCATGACATGTGCGGTAAACATGGAACTTGAACTAGACGTGGGAGGGTTGTAAGTGTAATCTGACACTAGACCAAACATGAAAGTGGCCAACTCGAGGTTGGGTTGAGTTTGTAGCATAAATCTACCCGGACCCGCCCGGCTTAACTAGTGGCTACAAACAATAAGACCCAATGTGAGAAGTTGGTCATGTCGCGCCTAAGACCCGAGGTTAGACTAAGTTTTGGTGTAAAACACCCGGACCCGCCCGGCTTAACTAGTAACCACAACAAGGTCTAATGTGAGAGGTTGAGGGTGCATTAATTAAATTAATGCCACACGATAAGGTTAAGTAAATTTGACTAATGACACTTACCCAATATGACACGAATGGGTAGGTTAAGTTAAACCGGACTTGGTTCCTTAATGACACTTAACCATACAAGACAGTTAGGGGATGGGGTTAAGTAATTTACGCTTAACTAATCTAAACACGGTAATTAAATGGAGTTAAGTAACTAAGACTTGACTAATCTAAACCCGGTAATTAGATGGGGTTAAGTAACTAAGACTTAACTAATCTAAACACGGTAATTAGATGGGGTTAAGTAATCTATACTTAACTAATCTAAACACGGGAATTCGATGGGGTTAAGTTAAACACTTAACCAATCTAAACTTGGTTATTCAATGGGGTTAAGTGACCAATACTTAACCAATTTAACATGATAATTTAATGGGGTTAAGTAACTTATACCTAACCAATTATACGTGATGATTTGATGAGGTTAAGTAACCTATACTTAACCAATCTAATAGTTGGACCTGATAAGGGTTAAGTCACAAGACCTTTTAAGATTAGGCTTAACCATTGTAATACGATTAGTGGATGGGGTTAAGCTAACCCATACTTAACCAATCCGACTCGATAATCTGATGGGATTAAGATAATCCATGCTCAATCAATCTAACATGAAAATCAGATAGGGTTAAGGCAAATAAATACTTAACCAATTTGACTTGATAGGGTTAAGTCATGAGCTTCTTGGTACACTTAACCAATTTGTAGGGCTAAGCCTTGAACTTGAGTACTTAGCCAATCTTGACATGATTTGTAGGCGGGTCAAGTCACGAACTTGGATAACAACACTTAACCCATTTGACAAAACCCTAGCTCATAGGACTAGGTTGGAAATCGTAGTTAACAAGTATAGCGGAAAGAGGGGCTAAGTGGTAAACCTTAGTTAAGGGTAACTAAGTAATAATTCTTAGCTAAGGACATGGGACTAGTTCATAAAGAGATGAGTAACCTGGTACGGTAGGTCATCGCTTGGTATACGAGGAGGAGTAAGTTATCTGACTAGGATAAAAGCTCCAGCGAACTGGGTGACAAAGTGAAAGCTTCGGGGAACGTGAGGGTACTCTTGGTATCCCTCTGTGAGGTGGCGAGTAGTCCATGAAACCCGGCCTCACAGGGGTTAAGGTCTGCGGTTGAAGAGCCAAGAGTATGCCTTGGTTGCTATGCGAGCGACCTAAAGACTAGGATGGATTAGCGTGGAGTCGACGATACTTGATTTTGCCCCGGGATAGCATGTCGCCGACTTCCTACCATCTTTAGTCAATCGTGTACGTACGGAAAGGCAGGGAACTCCTAAAAGACCATATAATAGCTATCAAGTTATGGGTGAGGTTGGCTATCTGGAAGTGGGCATCGATGGGCATTAGTGTAGTTCTCATACGTGATTTTTCTTGGATTGCCTTTCAGTAGTTGAGGGAGGGGTCACGTGGGACCATAGCCACGGGTACAAAAACAGACCTTGATATCTGCATCAGCAGATGACTTAAAGCTCCCGACCGAGTTCCGTATTTCTTGATTTTCCCTGGCACGGAACTCGGATGGCACATTGAGGAACATGTGCATCTAGACATGGAAAACGATTCACGATACATACATGGGATAAAGGGCGCGGTTGACGGGTGGCATAATCCCTAGGGGCCCTAGGTGGCTGAACCCAAACCGAGACACGGAAACGTTCATTAGGTAGCATAATCCCTAGTGGTCCTAGGTGGCATAAATCCTAAGTGGACACGCGATAGTTCATGGTAAGGAAACATAACTAGATCGAGGGTAGCAGTCCAAAATAACTTCAAGGATAAAACGTTTACATGGGAAAGCCCGTATGGCCTATGGCAAAGGACTGTACTTATACATGGAAGGAAACATACGAGTTGGATAAACCTACATATGCTATATATATTAGGGTGACATGGACCATTACATGACATTGGGCAAGGGACATTCATAGTTGACACATGACACGGGTTGGGATACTAGTACGAGGGGTGCAGAGCAAATATACATGATACATACCTTAGGATATTATACATGGTAGATACCTTGGGATAGTATACTTGATAGAAACCTGACGATGTGGTACCTTGATTTATCTTGACACCGTAGTTTATTATGACACACTCGTTTATCTTGGTACAGTAGTTCATCCTGTTATTTTGGTTTAGCTTATCTATCTTGTCATCATACTTATGTTCATCTCAGTTCCTCATGCCAGTTAACTTTACTAGTTTATATACTGATAGTAGATAGGGCTTACCAGTCTTTATGACTGACCCTGTTTTCTTTCGCCTCTTGTCTTCCGTTTCCCCCCAGGTTACAGGGTGGAAATGCTATTGTTAGTTTGGACTTCTTCTGTTTGAAGGTCATCACGCATGGCTTGGACTTCTCTTGGCTATGGCTACTTTACTGTTTTACTTGGGGAATAATTTATGAAATGGCTTTATGCTTCTTTATTATTGCAAGACAGGTTTTGATGTATTTTGATGTAAAAGGCTTTAGACCTTATTTTACAAGGTAATGAAATTTGTTTTAATTTCGCTGTTATATATATATATGTTCTGTCTTGTAATATTTCTGTACATGTTTACCAATAATACCCCTCTAAAGCTAGTGCATTCCTTTGCGAGTGACCCTAGCGGAGGTGGGGTGTTACAGATAGGTGTGGCAGCATAGTGATGAGTAAATAAGCAATGGGAATGTTTTCCAATGTTCATAACATATATTTTCAGGATATAGAAACAATATTATAATATCGGACAAGTATCGTTTTAGAAATATTTTGGGTTATTGTAAGGTAAAAGCCATCCGTGTTTATGTGTGGATCGGTCTTATGATTATCCTTTGTTTCAAATTTTTTTTTGAAAGTTAAATCAAATGATTTGAGTTTACTCACACCAGTCACGTGACTGACCCAGAGTTTATTTTGTTTTGTTTTCCCTAAAATCTTGGGTGCCCAATTTTGTACGGGTAGTCAAGTAGTCGGGGTTTATAGATACTTGAAGAGCTGGAGCAGGAGGCTTCAGGATTATATAGCTATTTTTATTTCCGCTGTGTTGTAAGTGTTATACTCTAATAATGATATTGTGTACAGATACTATTTTATTTCGAAGTTATGTTATGAAATATATTTATTCGTTCCGCTGTGAGATTCGTGTTTACTCTGATGTTATATGTTATTCTTCTTCTTCTTCTTCTCATATTCTAAGTTTCTATTTTATATATTCTCACCCTCTAATTTCTTTCATTAACTACCGGTATTTTCTATGTTTGGATAATCGACGTGGGTTTTATGTCGATGACCAAAGATTACAAATTTCCGGGACGTTACATGCCATTACCTCCTTAACTCTCCATTCCTATATAAAGAGGCCTTTTCTCCATTTTCTTACCATTCCATTCCATTTCCTCCTTTCCACCTTCTTCTTAAAGTTTATGGCCACAGTTTCCATGGCATAAGTCTTCCTCTTTTCCACCACCACCTTGCCAAATTCGTAGTCTTCCTCCTCCTCCTCGTCTTATAATATAAAGAGAGAGAGATTAGTGTATATATTTTATTATATATATATATATATATATTGGTGAAGGAGACATTGCACCGAAATACTGTCCGACAGTTCACTCGACTAAGCTCGCCTTCCGTGAAGATTTGGAAAGATGTTAGGTGAGAACTCTTTAACCAGGGTTTATATATTTAATTAGTAGTTAGACTAATTTAAATAGAGTGATAAATTTTTAGTGGTTAATGATAATTGATGATTGATGTTTGTTGTGATGGATGCATAGTTTAGAACACACACACTATTAAGCGTTCGTGTCATAACGCTTGTGCACGGTTATGATATATTTAATTGTGCTGATGATGGTTGTTATGGATGTCTATAATGGTTATTGATGTTGTTTTGTACACATCATGACACAATAATTATGGTATCACATTGGTGATCTACAAATCTCCTCCGTAATTAGAAACAATATTATTATTGAAATTGAAGGTTAATAATTGGAAAAGATCATATGTATGAATCCATATATATTGATAAAGTTTCTTAAAACGAATAAATAAATACCTGAACGTTGTAGGATGATAGAGAGGATAGTGTCTAGGCTTAAGTTTGGAAATATAGTTTCCTGCTCTCCCTAGCTATCCCTAACTGATCCGACGAATGAGATGGTTAATTTGAAGTTTCTTTGATTTTAAAAATAAATTGGATCTTAATTTAGTATTTTATTAAGTGAAAAATAAAAGTTGACTTTTAGATGCAAAATAATTTGGAAACAAAATTTAAATGATTTTAATGGGTTATATTAGGATATAATGGTTTACTAAAATATTTTGAAGTATCACAGAATAATGGTTATTATGGTCAAAATAGAGCTTGTTGCACAATGGCAATTTGCGTATTTTAGTTACAAATTATAAATGCTTATACCTTTTGCATCAGATTTCCAAGAAATGAAAAACGTTTGATTTATATTGACAAGAGCTTTCAAATGAGTGAAAGAAGATTTTAATTTCGAGTTATAATTTTCAAGTTATGTTTAAACCCGTTTCAGGAAAATGTCGCTGTAAGAGAAGTTATCGACCATAACCGTAAACAGCCATTTTAATGTTTATAAAAATATGGGGAAAAATTGTAAAATCATTATAAATTATGTAAAAGTGTTTTGAATCATAAAGTTTAAGTTTTGGCTAAGATAAACAATATTTTGACCAAAGTAGTTAATATAACTGTTTTGTAACTCTTTTAAAACACTTAGTAATTCTTTCTTTGAAAACAATCTATTTTGAAGTTTTAAACCGTGAGCTGTTTTCCGAACTATAAGTAATTATTTGTAAATGGTAGGTGGAATGTTTTGAAAGGTTTAAAAGTACTGAATTTTTTTATATGGAAATTAAATTGATTTATTTGATAGTAAAATGGGGTTTTCAATTTTAAATAACTAGTGTATGGCCTGTGCTACGCAAATGGGCAATTGTGTAATTAAAATAAGAGGAATGTCTAGCATTATTAAACATATATATCAAGATATTCAATTTGTACAACATTTTTTTCTCTATGAAGTACCAATGTTATAAATATTCCTAAACATTGCTTAGATTATATCTTTGTACCCACCTCATTTAACTCGAATAACTTGCAAAACGTGTGTGTACGTGCACATAGTCATGCAGACACTACCTAGTGTACGAATATTGGATATCCATTCGTGCAAACATGCCCTACTTCTCGAATTGAAAATAGGTTAAATGAATTTTTGTTTATTTCCCAATCGCTAAATAAGTTTCGATAATAACGTGTCCTTAAGTTTATTGGATCATCAGACTTTTCTCCTGAAAGAATAACAACTCATCTTAAGGAAGTAAATGTGTTAAAACAACTAAAAATATTAAATGAAGCGCTATGGTAGAAAGTGCTTAGGTTAGGGTGCCCTCTTGGCAAGTTGATGGTTAGAGAGCAGGGCTCCCCATCGAACGCAAGCAACTTTATTTTGACAAATCTATTTAGAGATATGAGGTATAATGGACAAATACACTATGATTATGACTTTATCCTCTAGTAGTAATTTGTGGGTATTATTTGTAAAGTAAATGTTATAAATACAGTGCTCATGTTTTTACCACAAGTACCTGATATTTATATATATATATATGTCTCTCTCTCTCTCTCTCTCTATATATATATATATATATATATATATAAATGCTGCAAAGCGCTAATGTCTCATAGGTATATTTTGGAAAAACGAACATCACTCTTAGCATATTTGTTGATAGGCTGTAACATAAGATGCATGAATAATATTTACCTTGATATGCGAATGTAATTAAGTTTATTTCTTTAGAAACATTGAATTGAAAACATATACTGCATTTTGAAATATAAATTCTCCCCTTCTAAGATCATAATCTAGAATAGTACTGTAGAGACAAAGTTAAATGATTGGAAAATCAGAAGATAAAAATTCATGTTTATTTTACATATACAAACGACAGAAGATACATTTACATTTGTAGAACCATCTTAGCCGTTAGAATATGTTGATAAAAGAAGTAGAAAAGGAAACATAAATTGTCATATTTAGTGAAAAATCAACAAAATGCATATAAAGTTACATACACACACATATGAAAATGTAAATTTATACTACCTCCAGGTCATCAAAGAGCTTGTCCGAGTAATATTTTTGTCCAACTGAATTTCAGTGATCTTCCAAACAAATATGTATTACTGAAAAGTAAAGTTGTTTACATCAATCAAGGGTCAGTGTTATTTTATACCATTTAAAACACATGTTGCTCGAATTATCGGTCATAATAACTAATGTATGTATAAGCATTTCAAGTCAGGAACTGTTCCTTCGTCAAAAATAAATATCTAATATTGCTTTAATAAAAATGCTATTAAAGTTTATGTGTAAAGCGGAAAGGAGGGGAAAAATTACTAACCAAGAAGGATAAGAAATACAAAAATCATGATTTTCCACCCATTTCCAAAACCATATATGATGACAAATTCACATATAATTTAACATATCATAAATTTATGATGGATAAAATCCAACTCAGAAGATAAAGTAAGGATAAAATGAGGATTGAAATAAGTATAAAGATACCCAACTACTAAACAAAAGCTTGAGAACATAATGATGTAAAGAACGATGGTGGTTACCATGTCATATATGCTTGAATATAAACTAAACACATAAAATTAAAATAAAAAATAAAATGAAGTTAAATCTTACCGAAATTAGAGACAGCAAGTTGTTAGCCAACGTTGGCAAGGTAATGATGCGATCGGCAACGAACATGTTTCTACATCTTCAAATGGAAAGTAATGACAGTTAGGTGAAGAAATATTGAGATGAAAATATATGAATAATAAATGGATGAATGGGTTTTGTTAGATCGATCGATGAAAAAGTAACAAAAAAGGGAAAATAAGCGACAATTGAGGAAGAGAATGTCTACCTTGGCAATCTCTCAGGAAATGGACAAATTAGGAAGAAAAAAATGTACAGTATAAACGGCAATAATGAATTGTAATGATTTTACATGGAAGCTAACAGTTTCAACACAATTAATTTTTACATTATATAATAAAATCCATTCAGTTTGTTTGATTTTTACGTACATAATAAAATGACTTATTTAGAAAAGAAGGTACCTATAAGGGAGATGAGCATGATCTAACAATTGAAATCTAGAATAGCTATTCTCCAAGAATAGAGTCAACAGCGAATTCAACTCTATGAGTACCTCAGGTTTCCTTAACACAAATATAAATAAAATAAGTGATAATACAACACATCCTATAAATTTGAATCAATTTCTCAGTCATTATTGAGGTCTAATCATCAAATTATATACCAAGTTCCACCCAAAATGAGCATCGTTGCAATCCAATATTGATATAGTAACATAGCCCAAAGAAAAACTGGTCAAGCTTTGCATGTGCAAAAGACTGGCTATATGTGAAAAAATCGAAATATAAAGGAGTGTAAGAAAAATACACATTAATAAATGACCAAAACGAAAGAAATTTAAACTCATCTTCATATCAACTTTATTAGATGCATGTACGAATACAAGTTCAACTATTCACACTACTTGTAACTGTATCACATGCACACCGAAGAAAATTAAAGAGTTTATATAGCATGAGCATTCTGCAAGAAAGTGCAAAGTTTTAGTTAATCCAAAAGGTTGAAATGAAATAGAAGGTTGGTTAGATTAAGCCCATCCAAAAATTATCTGAATAACCTATTCCATCAGGTCAAATTTTTTGCTAACTCTTTCTTGGGTGATATTATTTTATTACATGAACTTGACATATATAATTTGGATTTAGTATTGCAGAGATCTAACCATGTATATTATCATGTTCATTATTTCAAAAAGGGAGCAGCTATTTGAACAAAAAATTGGACACAATTGGTGATACAAAAGATCTGAACTGTTAGATCTTTATGTTCTTGTATGAAGGGGTGGAATTCAGTGCATGATCCAATGGTGAAGATTAATTGTGTCAAAATTTTGTGTCACGATAGACATCCCCTTTCAAAAAAGTGAAACAGAAAGTAAAAGCTAAATAAGCTGCTCTAGTATGAACTATTCCGCACATTATATAGCACAATACCTTTTACTTATATTAATTATCATAATATTTTTAACCATAAAAATTTTCCAATATCGGTAGTAACCATGGATTCATGGTATAGTCCACTTGTCTTTGCAAACATTTTTTCCAGAGAAGTAGACATGCACTAAATGGTATCTCTATTCAGCGTATGCTATGAATATCAGAGTATCCATCAAGTATTAATTTTTTTTATTATGAAATTTTATCATTCACTTGGATCGACCAATTGTTTGAAAATTCAAGATAATACGAATTAAATAGACAACATCTCCTATCGTTCATGGTCAGCAGTGTAATATTAAATCTCAGACCATCCTAACTTGTAAAGTAAACCCATAGACACACAACAAAGAACAAACATACATAGGAAGTAGCAATAAACATAGAAGTACAAAATTAATTAATGGAAAATGTAAAAAAGAAAGTAATTGAGAGAATATAATGAAGCACATATAACTGGTGAACTTATTGAACCACCACGGTCAAGAAAATATTTTTATTTTCCATCCACATTGCAGGAACTAACTATTTAAGATGGTACATGCAATTGTTAAACCAAAATACATGTAAACCTAAAATCACAAAAGGAGTAGATGAAATTACCATATTTGAAGATTCGTACTATTTGTAATATATGAAATGACAGGATCCATCAGCAAAATAGCACATGGAGATAATTGAAAATTTGTCGATTTTAGAATAAAAATCATTAGTTTTTCAACTGGAATTTATGTGCGGTGAAATGAACAATTTTGAGGAGGAAAAGAATATGGTTCTAATAATTTTAGGTTCCAAAAGGGGAGTAAAAGAAGATGCAATGATGGGGGAATATAAGTTTAATTAACCGATCATCTTGGTAATATTTTGCCTGTTTCTTTGTTAATGTCCTTAATATGTAGTTAATTTTAGTAGTACATCAGAAAGGTACGAACTTTCTCACATACGCAGTACTTAATACATTTAGTAGGGACAAACTGGTGACCAACTAATGATGGTGGGCTGGCTAAAATATTTACACTTGGTACCTCGGTAAATTTCCTATTTCAAATCTAAATCATTACATGTATAGAATGAACAGTTAAAAGCAATTTGAGAAGCGACATGCAAGAAAAAAACTGAAATCGTTTTTACATTCTGTAAAATTTTTGGTTTAGAACATACTACTCACACAAGGTTAGAACAGTAAAAACCCTACCACCAGTAGTTATCATAAGATAATGAATATTTTCTTGTGTTTATCTCCAATACACATGATAAAAGTAAAATCTGAAAATAAACTTGGCTAACATATAAAATCTGATTACATTAAGTGGACTGAAGAGATATTTGTCAACTTTAAACTGACGTTTATCACTCAGTCATAAAGCTATAAGTGGATAAATTACTTAAAATACAAAAAAAAATTTAAACCAAGGTGGATGAAGGACGACTCTGCATTTATGAGTTTACATAATCTCAAAGTTATTTTCTAATTTAAATGCCAAGAAAATAACTGAGAAATATTAAACATAGCAAGTGTAACAAATCTCCAAAATGTAACCAAAATTATGTGGATACTACAATAGAAGTATATAACATATTCAGATTCTACCTTTATTAATTAGCATAAATAATAGGAAGAAAGAATATTAATATATACGTAAGTTAGTTTAGACCATTATGTTTTAGCAGAAGAAAGAATCTTTAATTACCAACCCATGTATAGCCACCATTACCAAATTAGCTTACACGGATGATACATCTAATAGAATTTCAGTCTGGCATGGATAAACATAACTTCCCATACATAAAAGATTGTAGTGCTTTGTTTTAAATTTTACTTGTAAAATTGTTAAATTTATATGAAGGATTCTGTGTATAACATCACTTTTTGTAACTTGTATGTTAGTCATAGTGAGAACCAACTATAAATAATTCCGAGGACACATTAATAAAACATATCCAAGATATGATAAATTAAAATATTATGTTAAAGAAGTCTATTTCACCTAAAAATACGCAGACATCTTTTCTTATGCAAGGTGCTTCCATTGTTAAATTAGTTTGCGCATGTCCATATATACTAATTATGTAGTTAGTTTGCAATTAGTTATTATAGAAACAAAGAATGTACCCATCAAGTTGAATTAGAAATAAAATAAAATAAACCAACTTATTTTGGTAATGCCATGTAATGTAGGCTTAAATTTGATGAACCGTAATATTATATATAAAGGCTACATCTTTATAAACCATATTAGATGCAACGTTGTCTTAAATAAAATTTTATAAGTCTATTACAAATTTAGGGTATGGCTATCTCCACCCCATTATTTGGTATTCAACCCCGATTAAAATTTTAAAATTATAATTCCAATTTTACCCTTTAAAAATTATTTAGATATGTAAATATGCACATTGTTTTTTGATGTCATAACAATTCAAATAACCTAGTAGTCAAAGCAGGGTGTCAGAGATTTTATGTAAACAAAACCTAAGTCCCCTAAAATAGTTCAAACAACTCACAATCAACGATAGAAAAATAAAAACAATGGCATAATTAAGCGTAGAAATTTGTAAATTCAAGTCTATTCTGAAACTATACTTTGCATAAAGTTAGTACAACGAAAATACATCAGTATTTACATAACAACGATTTCGGCGACAATATTACATAACAGAGTTTTGATTTTTTTTTTTTGAGAGATGGGCAGCAGAAATAAAATGCAGATTGAAAGTATCAAAAAAAAAAGTTTGTTTAAATGGAAGGGCACATTTGGAAATAAATGGGGTGGAAAGAGAAAAATGTGGGGTGTGTAGTTTCTTTCCAAATAGATGGGGTGTGAAGAGTAAATCTAGGGTGGCAATAGCCGAAGCCATATGTTTATCAAAAGCTAGTAATACACACAAAAAAAATTGTAATGCAGGTAAAATGTTCATAGATAACTGGAGTGATTTGATAAAGAAACTACCAAGATGGAGGAAGAAGAGGGCGAATTCCAGCAACTAAGGCTGGGCAACCCTTGCACTGCTCAATCTATAGTTGAGATCCAAATGTAACTGAGTAAAACATACTCATATATCTACAAAAATAAAATTCAAAAATTAAAATGGATCCTTACAGAACCTAGGCAAAACCAGACTATTAAATTAGCAATGGGAGTTGAAGATCTTACGTTGGAAAAATTGTACGTGTGAATGTCGAATCAGAATTTATGGCTGAACTTACCTTGCTTAACTTACTTGATACATCGGTAAAATCAAGATCGCCGAAAAGCGTCGGGTTGTGCCACGGTGACCGTTTGTTTTATCGTAGAAACTTTTTGTTTGGTACAGGTTTATTTGGGAGAAAAAACTAAAAATCTATCAAGTTTGATTTAGGTTTTGCGGAAAGAGATCGGAGAAGAAGAGGATGGCGTAGTGAAAGTAGATGAGATTAACCGTTTCGTGCTTTCATCATTTACGCCTTTGAAAAGTTTTTGGTTAAGGGACACGCGGGGAGAAGACAAACGTGGTTTCTACTTTCTAGTACACGTAATAGATACATTGGTTATGGTTGGATATAAATCTTCGAATATTTGTTATTAATCTGGTAAATGATGACTCTTACTATTAGAGGAATTTAAAAGGTAGTTCACCGTTATTCTGCTTATAATGTGATTTGGCTACAGAGATTAATATTGATGATAAGCTGATGGAATTTCTATCCATATCTAATTTCAAAGGGTTGGATAAATCTTTTAACTAAGATGCGAGTTTCCCAATTTGAGTGGGATAAGTTGGATACAAACAATCTTCGGATATTTGATATGAAATTCTTTCATGTAAACGAATAATATTTGAGGAATTTGGAAGATATTATTATTATATCGTTATTCCACTTATAGTATTCGTTGATTATGAGAATTGATACCAAATACAAGTGGAAAAATTTCTATGTAACTTATGTTCAATATTGATTGATTTGGGTTTTTTCATGAATCATATCTTCAATAATATCATTCTTGAAACCCAATGAGATTGAGTTATGGAAATTCATATCGTAATTTGGGGATTTAACCAAATATTTGATTTGAGGAAATTAAAAATAGGGAATTGGTAAGGAAGAATAATCATTTGGTTAAGATTACAGAACTGAATGTTCGAAAACCGATTTAATTGGAAACTATGGTTAAAATGTGGACTAAGGATTTTCGAAGGAAATTGCATTTCGATAACGAGTTATTAAGTGGAAAATTAATTAAGGATCTTTGGGTATATTATCTTTGATTTAAGGGATGTGTTTTAAAAGAGAAAGGAGAAATATGGGTTCTTTTATAATTGAGAATGGATTTAAAGAAGTTTAATTTTGACAGAATCCAAGAAGGAAGGAGATTGGTAGAAAGCCTCTATGTCCCGTAATTGTGTTTTTAATTGCGCTTATTATTTGGAAAGACCAGATCGGATGTATGTCCAAAAACCATTCCAAGTAATAATACGACGTTGTGGAGCAATTGAAGACATTAGAGACGACATTGAAGACCGGGACCCTTCATGTCGTAAGAGTGACTTGCTGAATGTCTCGAATGGCTAGCCTGCATTCACAGCTGAATTTTATATATCAAGTAAGTGGCAAGAAGCCCAAATGTATGTGAAGGAATTCCAAATTGTTGTTTTGTTCAGACCCAGAACGGACATGTATGGATTGTGTGTCTGACATTATAGTTGATCGCATAACACTGTTCTTTATTAATATATATCTGCTTGGTGGCAAAGAATTTACTATTTTGCTTAACACCCTTCTCTAAGACGTATGAGCTTAGAGGTTATATATTGATGGAAATTAGTGATGTGTAGCGAGTGGGCAATGTGGCATACTTAAGTTATGTGATGAGCTATGGAAAATCGAAGCATAGCTTATTTAAGTGTAGCTTTGTGTCTATCGTGACCTCGACAAACCTCACATCTCGGATTGATGGTAAACCGGTGGTCAGATTTATATGTTTGTTTCATATGTTCGGTGCACCGGGATGTGATGATGAAAGGGTACTACAAAGTCCCCAGTCTGGGAAGCTATTTGTTGGGTACTCTAATTCACGTATGGTGGGTTAGTGCAAAGGAGTCCGAGTCTGGACGTTATCCACGAGTACTAGGATGATGCGCGCAAGAAAGTTTGTGAGCCCATGAATGATCTTTCGTATCAGGAACCATCATGTTGGAAACACAATCTCCACTACAAGCCCATATGGTTTTGATTGTATAGCCTGCTGGTTACTGGAAGGATTGTCAGTATAATGGGATAGGGCATTATGCTGGCTAGGATTAATACATTTATTTGATAAAATGGTTTTCATACAATATATAGTAGTAAAAGAGGGTTTTCATGTATGAAATCATTTTTGGTTATCATAAGGCAAAACCGCCCATCTGGTGTGCGCTTTCATTGTGTGATGTGGGTTGAGCTTTTGATAGCTTCATTTTTCAAAAAATTTATTGTGAATTTCTATGCAATGGTATTCACATGGAGTAAACTCGTTCTGCATTAGCGGCATGGTCCTGTGAATTACCTACTTTAAAATAAACCCTAAAAACAACCGTTTTGACTTCTCACACCAGTTACCTGGAGTTTATTGTTCCCACACCTAAACTCTGGGTGTCCATAATTGTTTCGCGGGCAGCCTAGTAGCTTGGTTAGCAGATTTAGTCTTGGAGTTGGTTAGAGAAGGAATCTTGTTTTAGTTGGTGCTGTTATGTCTTCGAGCATTCACATTCTTCCACTGAGTTTAATATCTCTTCCGCTGTGTAATTGATGTACTTTGATGCATCTCTTGTAATTCTGATGTAATACAATTTTAATGATAATGGAAAATTTCTTTTTATTCTGTGCAAATGTGTAAATGCCAATAACAATCCGTCTTTATAAACGGTTTAAGTTGGTTTAATTACCGGCAAAAACCGGGCAAAAAGCCAAGTCGTTATAATTTGGGATCAGAACTTTGGTTTATATAAATCAATGGGGTACGACATATTTGAACAAAAGGAAAGACTCATCAGAGTTATATATCAAATAGGTTTAGTAATGGCCTAAAATGAGATTTTGGAGTATTATATTTGAGAGAGCATATTTGAAATATGAAGTGAGTTTTGTAAAGTTGTGTTTTTAGAAAGAATTTTTTTTAAATGATATGGTTAGTTATAACTTGGATAATTAATCAGATGATTAAGTTTAAGTTTACATTTTGTGATTATAATTACATATAAAATACTTCTTATGGCATGGTAATTAAGCCCCTTCCCCTGATCAGGAAAATGATTCGAGTACAAATGCCTTTTGGATTTAATTTCACTATTGGGTAACATTTTGAAATATGGATAAACTTGGGTCAAATTATTTAAGGTAAGTAGTCAATATGGTTAGAAATTCAAAATTAGAATTTGAGTATTGTATCCATTGTTAAGGTTGGACCATCGAGTATAATAGGATTTTGAATATATGCCTAACTAACGTATATAGAAATTCTTAAGTATACTAGATATATATATAATCACACTCTAGTTGCTTGAAGATGATTCTGTTGATGACTGCAACATCATCAGTATGTATTTTCGAGTTTCGAAAGTCGGACGACTATATGATTCCAATTAAAACATTAATATATACTTAAACCCATTTAGATAAGTATTTGAAATTGTTTGGTAAATTGATATGAACTTAAATAGAAAAGTAGGACATGTAGTCCAGGATTGTCAGCTAAAGAAGGGGGAAAGACCAGCTAAAACAACAACACCCGCGGTTATAAGTGAAGAAGAAGGAATGCAAGAATTATGTAATCGAAGCAAGCTCTTTGACCCCTAGGGAATTATCTCTGAAAAGTTGGATGCATGAATAAATGTATGTATATGATGTTAATTATATATATATATATAAACATCTTTTATAAATCTTTTTAATATATTTTATCATATATCCAAATAGATCCTATTCTAATGAAAAAGTTATTGAATTTAATTAAAGGTACATACAGGAAGATTGGAATTATCAACAATTTTGGACAAGTTGATAAGTTCTAAATTATATTGTGGCAAAAATGGAATTGTTTAAGTGAGCATGAATACCTTGTGAATTAAGTTGTACAATTGGATTAAAATATATTTGGCAAGCGGGAATAGTAAGAAGATATTACCTAAAATGAAACATTTAGATAAGATAAGTTCGGATATGATCAAGTTTTTCGTGTAACGAATAATAGTAAAATTTGGAAACTAAAAAGGAATAAGTTCCATAACCTTTGTATTTGCAAGATAAGTTCTAAGAGAATAAATTTTTAAATCTGAAATTTTTTGAAAGAAGTAAATTGTTGAGTACAAGTATTTGGCCCAGAAAACAATGAATCGAATATAATGGGTAACTGGAGGTTATTGTTGGAGGACGTGTAGATTTGGTTGTCCGTAAATATGTGTGTTTGAATATTCTACCCGATATATCCATTATGAGAACAGGGAGCTTTGGTATAAAAAAATTTAATCTTGAATTTGTAAATCTACATGATGTCGAATGAGTAGTTACGATTCCTTTCCTTTTCGAAGATGAAAAGTTTTAAGGAGGGGTGAATGTAACGATCCATAATTTTTAACCAATTTAAAATTGGAAATTTTATTACATAATTTGAATTTAAATTTGACATAAACATATATGGATAAGAATATTTAATAATTTTGATAAGTTATATGATAGATTTTACTTGAATTATAAATGAGAATGATTATTAATGAGTTTGGATTTATTGATACTCTTAGTCATCTGATCGGATTTGTCAAACCATAACATGAATTAGTAGCGTTAGAATTAAGTGTTGCCCTTGGTTTTCATAGCATTTAAGGGGAAATGCTACCAAAAGTTCACCTTCTCTCTTTAAGACAAGTGTAAGGACACTTGTATTTTTGCATGCTTCCTTCCATGCATGCCTTCCACTTGCCCCCTTATGTGTCATTACCTCCTTAACTCTCCATTCCTATATAAGGAGGCTTTTTCTCCATTTTCTTACCATTCCATTTCCTCCTTTCCACCTTCTTCTTAAAGCTTATGGCCATGGTTTCCGTGGCATAAGTATTTCTATTTTCCACCACCACCTTGCCAAAGTTCGTAGTCATCCTCCTCCTCCTCGTCTTATAATATAAAGAGAGTCAGATTAGTGTATATTGTAACAACCCGGAAAATCATAACCAATTTAAAAAAATTATTTTGTTAATTCTAATGAATTTTGAATATTTACAATGAATTATTTTAAATAATAATGGCGAAAAATTTATTTTCGACGAAGTTAAAATGAATAAATTTGTTTTAATTATATAACGAGCCTGAAATGGAGCGGTAGTTCGAAAATTCGATTTCTAATTTCAAAAGAATATACAGAATTCAATATAACTTAGAATTGGACAAAACGAGAAATATTGGAATCTGTTTGATTATATCTTTCTAACAGATGGAAGAAACTGAGATTTCACTTTATAAATTATAAGACACGTCCTATTTAAAATTCAGAAAAGTCGCTGTGGAATTTATATATATTTTAATATATATAAAGCCCTTAAAAATGGAAATTTTGGCGAACAACCTCCGTTTTCGATGAAACCATTTTTGTTGGATCCAGGATGTCAAATTATATCTAGATTTCAAAATTCATAATTTTTGAAATTAATATGTGAGTGTGGCGAAGTTAAACATGTTTCGACAGTTTCAGTCAATTTGGATCGACCAGAAAATGAACATTTTTCAAACAATCTTCAAATTTAACGAAAATAGTTTTTTTAGGATCGTATCGTCAATACGAAGCTATAAATAATTTTTCTGGAATATTTAGAGTCCGTATGTGGCCCCGATAAATTAAAATGTACGTTTAAATTCAATATATAAAGATATATGTTGTAATTTAAAGAAAAACGGACAGAAACGATTGAACTGGCTTATGAAACATATCCCATTGTGTTCGGAATGGGGGTGATTAGCTAGGGACGGCAGTCGTTAGGTGTCATTTAGAGTTTGAATGGAAAATCAACTTAAATGGAAGATAATAATAATATATTAGTATTATATATATAATACTCCTCCTTTTCACATAACCCCCCCACCCCCGTTACTTTCTCAAATCAAATTCCCAATCCCCCTTTCTGAAATGACGAACTGCCATCGCCAAGCCCCATCGCCCAACCGCGCCCCCAACGCCAGCGCGCAACCCACTCCCCCTCCGTCGACAGCCCCTCCGCTCTCTTCCTTCACCATGATGTAGAAATGCCACCCTTGATCGACAAAGACTGCCCCTCCTCGATTTCCTCCTTTCCACCTTCTTATTAAAGCTTATGGCCATGGTTTCCGTGGCATAAGTCTTTCTATTTTCCACCACCACCTTGCCAAAGTTTGTAGTCATCCTCCTCCTCCTCGTCTTATAATATAAAGAGAGTCAGATTAGTGTATATTATAACAACCCGGAAAATCAGAACCAATTTAAAAAAAATTATTTTAGTAATTTTAAAGAATTTTGAATATTTAAAATGAATTATTTTAAATAATAACGACGAAAAATTTATTTTCGATGAATTTAAAATGACTAAATTTATTTTAATTATATAACGAGCCTGAAATGGCGCGGCAGTTCGAAAATTCGATTTCAAATTTCAAATGAATATACAGAATACAATGTAAGTCAAAATTGGATGAAACGAGAAATATTGGAATCTGTTTGATTATATCTTTCTAACAGATGTAAGAAACTGAGATTTAACTTTATAAATTATAAGATACGTCCTGTTTAAAATTCAGAATAGTCGCTGTGGAATTAATATATATTTTAATATATACAAAGCCCTTGAAAATGGAAATTTTTGCAAATGACCTCCGTTTTCGACGAAACCACTTTTGTTGGATCCGGGATGTCAAATTATTTATAGATTTCAGAATTCATAATTTTTTAAATCAATATGTGAGCATGGAAAAGTTAAACGTGTTTCGACAGTTTCAGTCAATTTGGATCAACCAGAAAATGGCCATTTTTCAAACGGCCTTCAAATTTAACGAAAATAGTTTTGTTCAGACTGTATCATCAATACGAAGCTATAAATAAATTTTCTAGAGTTTTAGGAGTCCGTATGTGGCCCCGATAAATTAAAATGTTCGTTTAAATTCAATATATAAAGATATATGTTGTAATTTAAAGAAAGACAGAAAGAAACGATAGAATTGGCTTATGAAACATATCCCATTGTGTTCGGAATGGGGGTAGTTAGCTAGGGACAAAAGTCATTGGGTGTCGTTTAGAGTTTGAATGGAAAATCAACGTAACGGAAGATAATAATACTATATTAATATTATATATATAATAATCCTCCTTTTCACATGAACCCCCCGATACTTTTTCAAATCAAATTCCCAATCCCCTTTTCTGAAATGGCGAACGACCATCGCTAAGCCCCATCACCCAACCGCACCACCGACGCCAGCGCGCAACCCACTCCCCCTTCGTCGACATCCCCTCCGCTCTCCTCCTTTACCACTTTGATGCAGAACCGTCACCCTCGATCAACGAAGACCGCCCCTCCTCGAGACCGACCATCTGCGAGCGCGTTCCCCCTGTTCCTTCTCCTCCTCGCGGTGATGAACGCCGACCAACCCCTAAGCTTTAGCTCCTCTGCCTAGGTCCAGATCCGGCCACTGCGAACCCCACCTGAGCGCACCCCAGTACGTTTTCAATTTTCTTTAAGTATATATAAATAAAAAGCCTGAATTCTTTTAGTATTAAAAAAATGACTTCTTTGAATATCAAAGCCTGAATCTTTGGTGTATAAAAAAATCTGAATTTTTAGTGAAGAAGGATTTCATTTTTACATCTATAAAATCTGATTTTTTTAGTATATAAAAACGATTTTTATTTATCTAAAGATATGAATTTTGCTATTTAAAAGATTAGATTTTTAATTTTATAAAGATGTGATTTTTAAAGAAGAAAAGCATTTATTTTTATAAAATAAAAGCTTTGATTTTTATAAATGAAAAGCTTTGATTTTTATATAGATAAAGGTTATATTTTTATATGGATAAAGAAATGATTTTTATATAGATAAAGTTTATATTTTTATATAGATAAAGAAATGATTTCTATATAGATAAAGAAATGATTTTTAATTAGGTAAAGGAATGATTTTTATGTATGTAAAGATATGATTTTTATCAATAGAAAAGTATGATTTTTAGCTATATAAAAATATGATTTTTATTTATGTAGCGATATTATAAAAATGTAATCTTTATACATGTAGGAATAAAATAAAAGATGAAATTTTTGATTAGGAAAAATTGTGATTTTTATAGGGTATACAACGTTGTAAAAATACGATCTTTGGTTCGATAAAAATATTATTTTTATCGTGAGTATGAAGTTATGTTTAGAAAGCTAAAAATGGGATTTTTATCGTATATATGGAAAATATTTTTAGTTCGATAAAAGTATGATTTTTTCGCATGTATGTTGTTTATAAAGTGGGCATACAAAGAAATAATTATTAACGGTTTAAAAATATGATCTTTAACGTAGGTATGTTATGTAAATTGGCAAAACTGAAATTCAGGAAAGAAATGTCGGAGTGGAACCCCAAGGTGAGAATTCCTCACTATAATTTTCTTATAAAGTTATTTATTTTATAACTGCATATATGAACTGCTCCCCATCGTCCATAGACCATGGACGACTTGTTTGATTGCATTGTTTTGTGGTTTTTGGACTGAGTGATTTGTTTGTTGAATTTACACGGAATGTGAATGGAATAATTTGGATTGATTATTGTGTATATGGCGCAAGCCGGTATAGGAGATTGTTAATGCTATACAATACTTAATTTCAATATCGAACCGTTATAATGCCGAAATTTTCTGAAATAAAAAGCGTTAGTTAAAAATAACATTTTTATTGAATAAATGAACTGTTAAAAATAGGAAAATATTGAAATAAATATTTTAACGTTATAAATATAATTTTTAGTGTGTAAATGAACGGCATTAAATTCTCCTGAAAAGAATTGAATATTCATTTACAAACCAGATGATTTATTTATGTACACCCATTTGAATGATATGGATTGGGATGATAAATTTTACACATCGCCCAACTGCACAAATAATATTCAGTATTTGTTGGTTGAAACCCCACACGGGTGTTGGAATGATATTTGACGTACACTAATACCAATTGTTTAGTTGCATGTCGACTGATTGGTTGACAGACTATTGTAAGCATTAAATATTTATATTTAATGCTTATACAGTGTAGAACGCACTCTGGTTGATGGATGATTATTTATCGCTGTTGTTGTATACTTGTGTTGTATGAAATCCATATAATAACATTATATGGTAATTGACTATGTCTGATTCCAGTTCAGAAAGAATGAATATTTTAAAATAATAATCAGCAAAAGATCAAAATCTGATTTTGATGTCCGATTTGTGATGGACAAGAATATATTTAAATATATACAGTCGTGTTGACTAGATATGCGCCATTTGGACGCAAACAATATTTATATCGATTTTATTCATTTCTACAATGAATATAAAAAAGGAAACGATTTCGAAATATAATATTTTGAAAATATTATCATTTATATATTAATGATAGGGAATATTCAATTTTGGTTTGAAATTGAATATGAAGTTGAAACCATTTTTAAAACGAATTTAAAACGATTTATAAAATACGTTTTGAATGGAAATCGATGAAATTTATATATTATATATATTAATGGCCTGAATAGAACGCACCGCACTGCTGTAGTTCGCGAATTTCGACCATTGACATTGAATTGACATTACGGGAGATTCGACCGTCGAATTCTCCTGAAACCGTGACCGTTGGGTTCGTATCGAAAAGAGCTTTCCAACGAATATAAGAGATTAGAAATCTAATGGTCGGATTTGGAATTATGTCCAAATCAAATTGGGAAAAGGTCGTTGTAATTGCAGTTCGATGATCGTTTATGGAAATCGACTATACGAGCCTTGATAAAATTATTAAAAATATCAATAATTTGTGTAAAATCATGATAAATGATTTAGAAAGAATTGGGGTGAAAAATTACATATTTGAAAAGATAAAAATATATTTTTATCAAAATGAACTAGTTATGAACTAGAATTATAGTCCGTTATTTTTATAAATAAATAAATTGGATTTGAAAGTGGTTTTAAAAATAACCAGAATTTCCAATATATGAATTGGAACGGTTTGGAATGGAAATATCTTCGGAATATTTCGATATTGGATTCTGTGATTATACAGATATTATGGAGGAATTTGAAGATATATATATATATATATATCATTATTCCAATACAATATTTGTTGATTTCAAAATTTGATATTGAATATAAGCCGATATATTTTCTATTCAGAGCCTTGTATTTAATATCAAATGGTATTTTGGGTTTGTCGTGAATGGTGTCTTCATTAACACTGTTCTTAAACCCAATTGAGAAAAGATTAAATCTTTTTATTTAGGTTAATGAAGTATACCAATTAATTAATATTTAATTGGAATTGAATTGAAATTTATTTTTGGGTTTATCGTGAATGGTGTTTTAAATAACACTTGTTCTTTAACCCGATCAACAATGGAAGGAGATTTTGGGTTTGTCATGAATGGTATCTTTAATAATACTGTTCTTAAACCCAATGGAGTTAAGAAATTTAGAAACTAACTGGAGATTAGCTAAGTTGAATGGTTTCCAGGGTATGGATCTGATATTGGTTTCAGGCTTCGGGGTTAATACTTAGGGAATTTTTCTCTAACTAATTTATGGTTAGAGACTGATGGAATGTGATTTTGGGTTTATCGTGAACCATGTTTTAAATGACATTGATTCTTTAACCCAATTAAAGATAAGATTAATTTCTTAGCTTTGAATAATCATTAGTATTGATTTTTAGCAAGATTAAAACTAAATGGAGTTTTAATGAATCTTTGATTAGATTGAAAAGTGAATGTGATAATTAAAATTATCAATTCAAGAAAATGATTGGATATGGAGTACCATCAGTTTTACTCTAGACGATAGCTAAATCTTTAATTAGATTTGAACGTGAAATAGTAATTAATTTTACCGATAACACCGTGGTGTTAGATATGGGTATTACCAGTTTTTCTCCATGGGATGAATAGGTTGGGATTGGGAAATAAAACAAATAATTACTTCGGTAAGGTTCGTTAATCCCGACTAGTTTGGAAAACCTTACCGTTGTTTGAAATGATATCCAAAGGAAGATTAAGGAATAAATTTAAAAGAATTTATCTTTAATAAAATTAATGGGAACTGTTCCCTAATGATGTGAATATTTGAACAAAAGAATATTCTGAATTGGAGTGAGGTGTATGTTGTGTTTTTATAACACTTGTTTACTATATACGCGAGTTATTTGGAAAGGCCGAGTTTATATCCATTCTGAATAACTGATTCGACGATAAGTCGACGATGGAGACGGTGGTTGAAGACCGGAGGTCTTCACATCGTTGTGATGATTACTGATGTCTTGATTGGGCTGTACACCCAAAACGAGGTAATAAGTGGTGATCGTCCAGACGTACTTGGAGATCGACGGATATGCGAGGGCCTCTCTCCTGTATTAGACATACGGGACGAGAAATAAGGTACCTTTGGTTTCGTTCAGACTCAGTACAAACTTGTAAATGGACAGTGCGTCTGACATTGGATTTTATTCCGTGTTGATTGATTTCTATTAAATATATATCTGTTTGGCGGCGGAGAATTTATTCTCTTGCTTAACGCCCTTCTCTGAGACGTACGAGCTCAGAGGTTATATATCGATAGATATCAGTCGCATGGCATGAATTGCCTATGTGGCATGCTGAGATGCAGTGATCAAGACTTTTGTTGAAAAGCAGAGTCTTGTGGTTGATGATCAAAGCATAGCTTTAATATTGCGCTGCTTTGTGTATAACGTTAATTCGCAAGACTCACACCGCGGTGTGAACTAGAAACGGGAGAAGGATCCAGGGAGTACATGCATTTCCTTCTAGCTAGGAGTGATGTCAGTGTTTTTATCAGGCCTGACATTTTACTTATCTGGATGATGGAAAGCGAGGCGCCTCGGTTATATCGGTCACTACAGTGTCGATGGATGGTTTGGTCGGTATATGACTAGTTTACGGCCCATAGGGCGGGGAAACGTATTGTTCAGGGAATTTTTAATCCACTTTGTGTGGACCAGCCCTATGGCTCCTAAGGGTAACTCGACCTCTGATCCTAAGACATGGGCTAGATTGTCTCGAAGCGGTGAGGACGATCCCTTGCCTCGGTTCATAGATGGAAATCCAACTTCCAATACGCGGCTTTGCGGTTTTAATTGTAGAACTAGTATGGCGACATAGTAGCACGGGATGCTATACCGTCTATGATTGATACATTTATATATGAAGTTTTTTCCTCACTTAGTAATAATAAAAGATTAAATTTCCCGTATCAAGCATTATTTGGCTATTATAAGGTAAAACCCTATCCTTCAGCTTGCGTTGTATTGTGTGATGGGACCTGGGTCTTATAATAGCTTTATTGTTCTTTATTTAGCATTGCGCTGTTTGTTTTATGCACTGGTATTCTTGGGAGGAAACCCGTTCCGTTTAATACGGCGTGGCCGCTTGATTTACCTAAATTTAAAATAAAGATTAATAACTGTTTTAGTTCTCACACCAGTCACATGACTAACCTGGAGTTTATTGTTTTAACCTAAACTCTGGGTGCCCATATTTTCCACACGGGCAGCTAGTAGTTGGGTTTTGCAGATATTATATTCACATGATCCTGGTTTATAGCTGAAATGATATTCGGAAAGCTCTGCATCCGTGTATTTCTTCCAATATATTTTGTATTATTTTTCCGCTATAGCAATCTATTTAAAACTTTGATAATAATCAAATGTGTAATATTTATTCATATTCTGTATATTCTTGTATTCTGATGGAATTTTTGTAATAAGCAATTAAATGTTCTTCTGTTTGTGTTCTGATTCGTCTCGTCCTCAAAGCAATCTGTGCTTTCCTTCACGGGGAAGTTCGGGTCACTTCATATATTTTATTATATATATATATTGGTGAAGAAGACGTGGTGCCAAAATACTGCCGACGGTTCGCTCAGCTAGGCTCGCATACCGTGAAGATTTGGAAAGCTGTTAGGTGAGAACTCTTTAACCAGGGTTTATATATTTAATTAGTAGTTAGACTAATTTAAATAGAGTGATGAATTATTAGTGGTTAATGAAGATTGATGTTTGTTATGATGGATTGGTAGTTTAGAACACACACACTATTAAGCGTTAGTGTTATAACGCTTGTGCACAGTTATGATTATTTAATTATGTTGATGATGGTTGCTATGGATGTTTATAATGGTTGTTGATGTTGTTTTGCACACACCATGGCACAACAATTATGGTATCCCATTGGTGATCGATAAATTTCTTTCGTAATTAGAAACAATATTATTATTGAAATTGAAGGTTAATAATTGGAAAAGACCATATGTATGAATCCATATATATTGATAAAGTTTCTTAAAATGAATAAATAAATAGGTGAACGTTCTAGGATGACAGAGGGGATAGTTTCTAGGCTTGGGTTTGGAAATATAGTTTCCTACTTTTCTTGGCTATCCCTAACTGATCCGACGAATGGGATGGTTAATTTGAAGTTTCTTTGAATTTAAAAATAAATTGGATTTTCATTTAATATTTTATTATGTGTAAAATAAATGTTGACTTTTAGACCCAAAATAATTTAAAAAATAAATTTAAATGATTTTAAAGGGTTATATCAGGATATAATGGTTTTCTAAGGTATTTTGAAGTATTAGAGAATAATGGTTATTATGGTCAAAATAGAGCTTGTTGCACAATGGCAATTCGCATATTTTAGTTACAAACTTTAAACTTGTAACACCCCGCAAATTCTATAACTGTGAAATTAGCAAATTAAAGTATAATTAATTTGAAATCAAAGAACTAAGGGAAACGGGATACGCCATTGCGTTCGTCTCGGAAAAATACGCGAAATAGAGTCCGAGTTTTCGAAAAACGGAGTCCGTATGAAGAAGATATGGCCTTCGGAAGTTTGAGAATCAAGTTTAAATTCAAAAATGGGGCCCAATGGGCCAGGGCGGGAAAACACCCGCCTGACCCACCAAGTCGACTGGGCTGTCGACCTGGTCTAACCAGGTCGACAGGCCTGTCGACAGGGCTGTCGACAGGGGTGTCGACCTGGTCCAGACCCAGGTCGAGCCCAGTCTAACCCGGCTGGCCTATTCTCTATGTGGTCGATTTTCTGTGGTCTGCTTTGTCACTAGGGCTAGGTGGCAAGTTTTAATTGGTCTCTTCTTAGAATGAATGGCTACGATCAATCCAAGCAACATCAATGGTCCTAATCAGTTCCTAACCTCTATATAAACAACCCTAGACTAAACCCTAATCTATTCATTCAAAAATAAGAACATAGCCGCCATGTTGCTGAGGAACGACTAGGAGTAGCCACCAAATTGGAGAGAGGATTAGGAGGAAGATTCTAAAGCTTAAAGCAACCTAAACAAATCAATTCAACAAAGGAATTTGCGTCTTCAATCCCTAAATTAGAGAATTCATCACACCATTGTAAGTAGAGTATTACTTTGGTATGAATAAACAATTGTGTTGGTTTGTATGCTTGAATTGTGGCAATAAAGTAATTCATATTTGTGCGTTCTTAACAATTTGAAATATTATATACGTTTGGATATTTATGAATTATGTTATTCATTATAAAGAACTACATGCGGTAGTTCTATGCAAGTATACGTTTGGAATATTTCGCAAATTATGTAATCCATGTTGAAGCTACATGTATGTAGTTGATTTAAATTCATGCAAGTTTGGGGTTTGCTTCTATGCCACCATGATGTATATTTTTGTGCATAAATCATTTTGTAAGTAATTGGAACAAGTTTGGTTATTATCCATATGAAATTATGTTGAGAATTTGGCATTATGTATTAAGCCATGCTTTTGTACTAGAAAACCTATTTGCAAACTTATGAATATGGCTAGGCTATGATTGATATTTGGCAACCATGATTAGGTCTATCTTGTTTACAAGAATTATATGATGACATATGTGGTACATGGCTAGGTTAGGTTCAAAAGGTCCCTTTTTGTAAGTTTACATGGCTAAAGTAAGAATCATGATTTCATGTTAGAAATATTTATGCCATGGTTATGTGAACAAATTTAACTATACTTATGCCATGCTTATGTTTGATATTATGCCATGCTTATGTTTGACATTATGCCATGCTTATGCTAGAAATATTTATGCCATGCTTATGTTTGACATTATGCCTAAATAAAAATATAGGTTCATGTGACAATAATGATATCTCAATTACAAGTTCACATGCTTTGATTCATGTCACCTATGTTACCACTATGCAAGTACACCAGTTTCTATTTTGTATTTCCAACGTCGTATTGCAAGTTCATGCGCTCACATTCCCCTCTTTATGTATGTAATTACGCTTTAAGCCTTCCCTTTTCGCATGGCTAATTTGGGCTTTAAAAGGTTAAGCCCAAAATATATATAAACGGACGTGTTAAACGGGGGAAAATAACGTTGGGTTAAAATTACTAATGAATGAAAATATAAAATAGAAGGGCCCAAGTTCAAGTATGGGTTGGGCCCATGATTGGTGTAACCTTTACACCATTAACTTAATAATGGGCCGCAAATATTTACATATAAGAAATAAAGTGGAATGACAAAATATGTAAATGTAGAACATACGATGTGTTTAACCCGAGGTTGGATTGAGTTGTGATGTAAACCTGCCCGGAACCGCCCGGCTGTCCAGTAGTCACAACAATACCTATCCAATGTGGGAGGTTAAACATGGAGCCCAGCAAGGACCCGAGGTTAGACTGAGTTGTGGCATAAGACTGCCCGGAACCAACCGGCAACAGGCAGCCACAACAATACCTGTCTAATGTGAGAGGTCAGGGCCTTAATAAGACAATTAAGGCTGAGTCAGGATTGTTAGGATTAAGTGAACTAAAGACTTAATCAAAATGGAACATGCTAAACTAAACGGACTGGTGGGGGTTAGGTTAGAAAACACTTAACCAACTTAGCATGTTGGCTAGAGATAGAAAACCTAGTAACGGGGGACCCTTTTCAGCAGTAACCCTAAAAGGTGTATCAGGATACCCTGAAACTAGGCAGGGTGGGGCACGATTACTGGGCTGATTGTAAGAGGTCAAATCGACGGCGGTGGTGTAGCAGTGTAGGTTCTAACGGAGTGCGGGCGTGCACACACTCCGGTGCAGAAAAATAAGGCACTGGACACCAGTAGCATACCTGTGCACTCTAAGGTTGTGTCGGGTTGCCACTATGGGACTTGATACACCCCATGGTGGGACCAGCATAGGTAACTACAACATCGGGGGCCGTAAGACACATGTAACTATGCGAGTAGGAGCCGATCATCATAGAATGGATCACATCACCCTGATTATGGGGTGCCAGTTGGAAACTAGTTTATATGGGTTCAGAGATCAACATGGGGTACGATAGTATATTCGACCCTAGACAACTTAACCAAGTTTTTAGTGCATGCCCACTTCTTGTTTATACTTATCATACCCAGTTGTTTATTCATAGACAAAATAGTACTAGACTTACTCAGGCTTTATGTCTGACTCTACTTTTCTTTCGTCTTCTTTCTTCCGTTTCCCCCCTCCCCAGGTCCTCAGGGAGGGAACACAGCAGCTTGACCAACCTCAACATCCAACTTGAAGAAGAGAAATGTATTGCTTGGACTTTCCTGTTTTGAACTATGGCTTTGGACAATCCACTATGGGGCTTTTGCAGTTTATCAATGTTTTATTTATGCTTCTTTAAATAATGTACTCAAGACAGATTATGAAAGTGTTATGTTATGTTTTTGGAAAGGATGTTGTTGTAACACGTATTTGACTTTATGAAATAAAGTTTGTTGTTCTTCCGCTGTTTACAAATATGTGTTCTTATATCTGTCTTGTATATCTGTGACTTGTACTTATAAACCTCCACCAAAATTAGGGCATTCCCTTTGAGAGTGACCCTAACGGAGGTGGGGTGTTTCACTTGGTATCAGAGCATAGGTTTACCAGACAAGATAAAAAGTTTTGAAAAATTATTTTCAAAAAGGAAATTTAAAGAAGCATTTTTAAAAGAAAAATATTATTTTATTTTAAAAAGGCAAAGTCCACTCCCCAAAGCCATAGGTACTATCTCTTATCCTTCGTTTTGAATCTATCCTTTTTGTTTCAGCATGTCCCAAGAACTTAACTTGCCAGAAGGGGTGCCAATACCTGGTTGGTTTAGACGGTTCTTAGAAGCAAGGGCCACTCAGCCAGGTCCTACCATTCCTCCTCCCCCAGCTGAAGGAAATCATCCAGCTGCAGCGGCACCTTTTCCTCCACCTCCTCCTCGGGGAAACACTTTCGCTAAGATATGTAAAGATTTTAAAGCTATGGGAGGAAGGGATTTCCATGGAACTGAGTCCTTCGTAGCAGCTAGAAATTGGCTGAAAGAAACTGAGGTCCTATTCATCATCTTTGAGGTAGAAGATAGACAAAAAGTACAGTTGGCAGTGTGGCTATTGAAGGGCGAGGCTTCCTACTGGTGGGAAGTCACTAATGCTGAAAGACCAGTGGAGACATGGGAGGACTTTAGGGCAAGGTTTGGGACCAAATTTCTCTCAGATGCGGAAAGAAGTTTGCAGTTGGAAAATTTCTTATTTCTTAAGCAAGGGGACAAGACAGTCAGAGAATATGTGAATCAGTTCGATGAGCTGGCTAGGTTTGGGCTTGACCTAGTCAACACCCCGCACAAGAAGGCTCTCCGTTTCGTCAAAGGGTTGAATGAGCCATTACACAGTTTGGCCATGACCCATGTACCCATGGGAGCCACGTATGAAAGATTGGTGCAAATGGCATTGCTGAATGAAGAGGATAAGGGCAAGAAGGAGACAAAGGCAGAAAGCTCTCAAGGGAAGAAAGAGGGTTTGCAGCCTAAGAAGACAGACTTTAAAAAAAGCGGGGAAGGCAACAAAGAGAAGAGGACGTGTAATTTCTGTGGCAAAGTGGGGCACTTAGTAAAGGACTGCCGGAAAAAGAAGGCCAAGGAGAATGGTGGGTGCTTTTCTTGCGGTGAGACGGGCCATAGGGCTAAGGACTGCCAAAAGAAACGGGGACAGGGGCAGGGCGCTGGATCCACCCCAGGGGCACAGATTCATGTGCTGGAAGCGCCACCTTTGCAACAGCGAGGTACAAACACTTCTGTAGAAAGTGTAGTTTATCTTTATGATCACCCCGTTCGCACTTTATTTGATTCTGGCGCATCACACTCCTTTATCTCGTCTGCTTTAGTAGAATCTCTGCACCTAAAAGCTAGTATGGTAGAGGACCCCTTAATTGTTTCAAACCCAATTGGGGGCCCAGCTCATTTGTCTATGATCTGTTTGGGATTGAAAATTTCTATTCTAAGTGTAGAATTTCAATGTAGTGCCTTTGTTTTGGGCTTTTCGGGGTATGGTTTGATTTTGGGTATGGATTGGCTATCCAGTAATGGGGCCATCCTTGATTGTGAGAAAAGGGTTGTTAGGCTCCTAACCCAGCTCGGTAATACTTTGGAAATTTCTTGTAATCCCTCGTATGCGGTTATGCTTAGTTATCTTGAATCGCTAGATGCCTCCGTTGAAAATTTGCAATCAGTTAGAGTGGTCCGGGAATATCCGGATGTCTTCGAAGAGGTGAAGGGCTTGCCTCCAAAGCGAGAAATAGACTTCCGCATATATCTTGTAGATAATGTAAAGCCCGTTGCGTTGCCCGTTAGACACATGGCTCCACGAGAAAGGAAAGAGCTCAGTAAACAAATTAAAGAGCTTCTAGAAAGGGGTTCATTAGGAGGAGCATTTCAGAATAGGGCGCTCCAGTAGTGTTCGCCACTAAGGCTGAAGGTTCATTTCGCTGATGCATGAGTTGTAAAGAATCACCTTAGTAAGTACATTTGGCAACATAGTTGACATTTGTTTATTTTCAAGAGATAATTCATCTATGTGGAATACCTTCTAGTAAGTGAACAAGATCCAAGATTCACTAATGAATTTTGGAGAGCTTGCATGGAACCATGAGTACGCAGTTAGGCTTGAGCCAAGTATACTAGAAGAAGAATAAGTGAAAGAGGAACGAGAAATAGGTTCCAACTCATATTTTGGAAACAAGAATTAAGAAGCTACGAAATTGTGAAGTAACGATGGACAAAGCATAATGGAATTAAGCTCAAGAAATGCGGCTTAGAAGATTGAAGACTAGATTCGTGCATCGTATCTCTTCTTAAGAGTATATCCTTGATCCCTCTCTTCCTGTAAAGCTCACTTGCATGCTACCTTTTGTGTATATCCTCTCGGTCCTATTCTTAATCCAATTTCTGTTGCAAACCCCATAGGGAGTATGACTCATCTGTTAGTAACACATGTTGGGGCTCGAGGGTGTTCGTTGATTTTACTAAAGTTTTTGGGCTTTATAGGATACGGGTTGGTTTTAGGAAGGGACTCCCTTGTGACCTAAGAGGAGTCCATCATGCTTAGTTTCCTAGAATCATATATGGTGGTTGGGTTGATTAACTCTTTGGGTGTCAGTCTGATGTTGATTTCGGTCTTTAGGGCTGATGCTTAGAGAGTTCTTCTCCTAATCAATATATATGTGGGATAGGTTTTCAGTTTTGACATTGCCTAATGGGCACAAAGTTTTTACTTCGACTACACCTTTAGATAGGAACAATTGGGAAAATGTCCTATAGATTAGAGCTACCCGAGAAGTTGGCTGGAGTCCACAACGTTTTTTCACGTTTCACATCTCCGAAAATGTCTGCATGAGTCAGCTGAAGTGGTAGAGCCAAATATCCTCGAAGAGGCCGAAGTGGAACGCGAAGCAACCATAAGAAAAGTTCCAACCCGCATCTTAGGAACGGAAGTGAAGAAGCTACGCAACCGCGAAGTCAAGCTCGTCAAAGTTCAGTGGAGCGACGCCGAGGAAGACGCGACTTGGGAAACTGAAGCTAGAATCCGTACAGCCTACCCTTTTCTGTTCGAGGGTACATCCTTGATCTTTCCTTTTCCTTAAGTTGCGCTTTTATCTATCTTTTTAGGTATATTTCCTCGACCTTATCTTTTAGGTAGAATCTTTTTGGATGGAAACATGTAGTTGAAACATGTTATGTATGATGGTTGCAAGTGGTTGCAAGTGATTGCTAGTGGTTGCTCGTGGTTGCATATACACACACAATCTAGGTTTTAGATCGGCTCAGTCACTTCATATTGCATATGCATATATGTTTGCATTCGTATATGGTTGAACATTAATGTGTTGTCATATGGATGTTGCATTTCTAATGAATGATTGTGCACTCATGTAAAATCAAAAATAGGAAAATTTGCATACATAATGGATTCATGGCACTTACATAATTCGCATTAAGGAGGTCAACTGAATCAGTAGACCGCCTGATTTTGCATTAGATAAGTACATGTACACACACACTTCGCATATGATCATGAAGCATTAGAAGTCTATTAAGGACAATGGATGCTCGTGTTTGATGGATGAGTAGATGGATGATTGTATGTTAAGATATACATTCCTCCTAACTTGAAGATTTCGGGCACGAAATCCTTTTAAGTGGGGGAGAATGTAACACCCCGCAAATTCTATAACTGTGAAATTAGCAAATTAAAGTATAATTAATCTGAAATCAAAGAACTAAGGGAAACGGGATACGCCATTGCGTTCGTCTCGGAAAAATACGCGAAATAGAGTCTGAGTTTTCGAAAAACGGAGTCCGTATGAAGAAGATATGGCCTTCGGAAGTTTGAGAATCAAGTTTAAATTCAAAAATGGGGCCCAATGGGCCAGGGCGGGAAAACACCCGCCTGACCCACCAAGTCGACTGGGCTGTCGACCAGGTCTAACCAGGTCGACAGACCTGTCGACAGGGGTGTCGACAGGGGTGTCGACCTGGTCCAGACCCAGGTCGAGCCCAGTCTAACCCGGCTGGCCTATTCTCTATGTGGTCGATTTTCTGTGGTCTGCTTTGTCACTAGGGCTAGGTGGCAAGTTTTAATTGGTCTCTTCTTAGAATGAATGGCTACGATCAATCCAAGCAACATCAATGGTCCTAATCAGTTCCTAACCTCTATATAAACAACCCTAGACTAAACCCTAATCTATTCATTCAAAAATAAGAACATAGCCGCCATGTTGCTGAGGAACGACTAGGAGTAGCCACCAAATTGGAGAGAGGATTAGGAGGAAGATTCTAAAGCTTAAAGAAACCTAAACAAATCAATTCAACAAAGGAATTTGCGTCTTCAATCCCTAAATTAGAGAATTCATCACACCATTGTAAGTAGAGTATTACTTTGGTATGAATAAACAATTGTGTTGGTTTGTATGCTTGAATTGTGGCAATAAAGTAATTCATATTTGTGCGTTCTTAACAATTTGAAATATTATATACGTTTGGATATTTATGAATTATGTTATTCATTACAAAGAACTACATGCGGTAGTTCTATGCAAGTATACGTTTGGAATATTTCGCAAATTATGTAATCCATGTTGAAGCTACATGTATGTAGTTGATTTAAATTCATGCAAGTTTGGGGTTTGCTTCTATGCCACCATGATGTATATTTTTGTGCATAAATCATTTTGTAAGTAATTGGAACAAGTTTGGTTATTATCCATATGAAATTATGTTGAGAATTTGGCATTATGTATTAAGCCATGCTTTTGTACTAGAAAACCTATTTGCAAACTTATGAATATGGCTAGGCTATGATTGATATTTGGCAACCATGATTAGGTCTATCTTGTTTACAAGAATTATATGATGACATATGTGGTACATGGCTAGGTTAGGTTCAAAAGGTCCCTTTTTGTAAGTTTACATGGCTAAAGTAAGAATCATGATTTCATGTTAGAAATATTTATGCCATGGTTATGTGAACAAATTTAACTATACTTATGCCATGCTTATGTTTGATATTATGCCATGCTTATGTTTGACATTATGCCATGCTTATGCTAGAAATATTTATGCCATGCTTATGTTTGACATTATGCCTAAATAAAAATATAGGTTCATGTGACAATAATGATATCTCAATTACAAGTTCACATGCTTTGATTCATGTCACCTATGTTACCACTATGCAAGTACACCAGTTTCTATTTTGTATTTCCAACGTCGTATTGCAAGTTCATGCGCTCACATTCCCCTCTTTGTGTATGTAATTACGCTTTAAGCCTCCCCTTTTCGCATGGCTAATTTGGGCTTTAAAAGGCTAAGCCCAAAATATATATAAACGGACGTGTTAAACGGGGGAAAATAACGTTGGGTTAAAATTACTAATGAATGAAAATATAAAATAGAAGGGCCCAAGTTCAAGTATGGGTTAGGCCCATGATTGGTGTAACCTTTACACCATTAACTTAATAATGGGCCGCAAATATTTACATATAAGAAATAAAGTGGAATGACAAAATATGTAAATGTAGAACATACGATGTGTTTAACCCGAGGTTGGATTGAGTTGTGATGTAAACCTGCCCGGAACCGCCCGGCTGTCCAGTAGTCACAACAATACCTATCCAATGTGGGAGGTTAAACATGGAGCCCAGCAAGGACCCGAGGTTAGACTGAGTTGTGGCATAAGACTGCCCGGAACCAACCGCCAACAGGCAGCCACAACAATACCTGTCTAATGTGAGAGGTCAGGGCCTTAATAAGACAATTAAGGCTGAGTCAGGATTGTTAGGATTAAGTGAACTAAAGACTTAATCAAAATGGAACATGCTAAACTAAACGGACTGGTGGGGGTTAGGTTAGAAAACACTTAACCAACTTAGCATGTTGGCTAGAGATAGAAAACCTAGTAACGGGGGACCCTTTTCAGCAGTAACCCTAAAAGGTGTATCAGGATACCCTGAAACTAGGCAGGGTGGGGCACGATTACTGGGCTGATTATAAGAGGTCAAATCGACGGCGGTGGTGTAGCAGTGTAGGTTCTAACGGAGTGCGGGCGTGCACACACTCCGGCGCAGAAAAATAAGGCACTGGACACCAGTAGCATACCTGCGCACTCTAAGGTTGTGTCGGGTTGCCACTATGGGACTTGATACACCCCATGGTGGGACCAGCATAGGTAACTACAACATCGGGGGCCGTAAGACACATGTAACTATGCGAGTAGGAGCCGATCATCATAGAATGGATCACATCACCCTGATTATGGGGTGCCAGTTGGAAACTAGTTTATATGGGTTCAGAGATCAACATGGGGTACGATAGTATATTCGACCCTAGACAACTTAACCAAGTTTTTAGTGCATGCCCACTTCTTGTTTATACTTATCATACCCAGTTGTTTATTCATAGACAAAATAGTACTAGACTTACTCAGGCTTTATGTCTGACTCTACTTTTCTTTCATCTTCTTTCTTCCGTTTCCCCCCCAGGTCCTCAGGGAGGGAACACAGCAGCTTGACCAACCTCAACATCCAGCTTGAAGAAGAGAAATGTATTGCTTAGACTTTCCTGTTTTGAACTATGGCTTTGGACAATCCACTATGGGGCTTTTGCAGTTTATCTATGTTTTATTTATGCTTCTTTAAATAATGTACTCAAGACAGATTATGAAAGTGTTATGTTATGTTTTTGGAAAGGATGTTGTTGTAACACGTATTTGACTTTATGAAATAAAGTTTGTTGTTCTTCCGCTGTTTACAAATATGTGTTCTTATATCTGTCTTGTATATCTGTGACTTGTACTTATAAACCTCCACCAAAATTAGGGCATTCCCTTTGAGAGTGACCCTAACGGAGGTGGGGTGTTTCAAAACTCTTATAACTTTTGCAATTTAAATTAGATTTCCACGAAAGGAAAAACGTTTGATTTATATTGATAATAGCTTTCAAATCAGTGAAAGCAGATTTTAATTTTGAGTTATAATTTTCAAGTTATGTTTAAACGCGTTTCAGGAAAAGGCCGCTATAAGAGAAGTTATCGACCATAACCATAAACAACCAAATTTAATGTTTATAAAAATATGGAAAAAAATTTGTAAAATCATTATAAATTATGTAAAAGTGTTTTGAATCATAAATTTTAAGTTTTGGCTAAGATAAACAATATTTTGATCAAAGTAGTTAAGATAATTGTTTCTTAACGCTTTTGAAACACTATGGTAACTCTTTCTTTGAAAACAATCTAATAACGACCCGTATCCTACGCACCATAGGACCGTAGGATATTTGTTTCTTTCACATACGAAGTCGTATGGTCATGTAACTTTGGGAGACGACTATTGGGTTCATTTCCCATGTTCATGATTTTCCCGATTTTAAATGACCATTTTACCCCTAGTTGGTACTGTTTTGGCCATAACTTTTGACTAGAAAAGAATTTTGACCTGAAACCACCTCCATTGGCTCTGGATGATGGTTTACAGTTCCGTAGAATGGTCACATTAGCCAAACGGACTCACCGTTTGGCAGATATGGCTGAAACAAGTTTCGGATGGTGAAAAACAGCTTAATTGGGCTTAACCGGGTGATTAGCAGCTAGGCCCAGAGGGGAATTTCGGGTGTAGAGGCATAGGAGGGCTGATTAGGGTTAGGAAATCACTTGCATTTCAGTTTTGAGCCGCCACAAACCTTCTTGAAACCCTTGTAATGGCTTCCATCCTCTAAAACCACTCCAAAACACATTCTTAGTGAAGATTAATCCTAAACTACATCAAATCAGGACCAAATAACAACAGAGCAAGGTTGGATCTTCTGCTATACATAGGAATTCGACCTAAACAGAGAGTATTTCAGATTTGGTGTTTTATTTTGTGGCCAAGGTGAGGGATTTGCATAGTTTTTGCACTAATTACAGTTAATTAAGGGTAATTAGTGAAGATTAGCGAATTTATACACTAATAAATTCTAGAAAAATATCTATAAATTCGAAAATAATATTTTATGCCTCTGGTAGAAATTTGGTTTAATTTGATTAAGTTTTGTTAACCCTATGATTAGTTTTGCTTAAACATGCTTAAGGGAAATTATGGGGTTTTGGGTATATTTGATCCATTTTGACATGTGAATTCATCGTTTTGGTGTTTGTGGTTAGTTTGCTATGTTGCTATGACTGTTTGGGATGATTTATGATTGATTAGAATAGTTAGATTTGTCGAAAACGTCATCGAATGGCTTAAACAAGTTGCTGGAAAAAGTTGCAGAAAGTTGTGCAGGGTTTCAGATCGGATCGGATATGGGATCGGATCGGATTGGAGACCTGAGCAAGGAACCCGACCCAAACTGGAGCCTGGCACATAAGAGGCTTGGCAAAAAGGAAGGCCATGTTGGTTAAGCTGGGGATCGGACTAACTTAAAGACGAAGGGCTCGGATCGGATCGACTTAAGGATGAAAGTCTAGGACTGGAGTAAGGCGAAGGGATCAGATCGGCAAAAGGAGTAGGATCGGCTCAGATGAAGAAGGAGGGATCGGATTGGAGCACGTGAAGAACGAGGGAGTGGATCGGAGCGGAAGCACAAACTGGAAGGGAGATGGCACCCGACCCGACCCGGAGGAGGACACACGACCCGACCCGAAGTGGAATACCCGACCCGAACTAATGCGACGTTGTGGACCCGAACCGAACCGCTACAGGAGAAGACTACGAACCGACCCGAGGTAGAGGACTCGACCCGAACCGATGGCTAGAAGGAGAACCCGACCCTGTATTGACCAATAACCCGAGATGCAAAGGTAGTCCAATATGGGAAGTTAGAGCTCAGGATCCAGTTGGGAACCGATGAGTTCACTCCATGATTGGGCTTTGCTGCGGGACATGTGCCAAGGGGCAGTCGATGTCTATGACTTTGGATCACTATGTATGGGAGGCACGTGAATGGATTCAGGGCCACAGTGGCCTAGGTACGACTAAAGGGCTATAAACCAATGAAGCGGGGTCATTTGTAAAGATTTGGTCATGACTCCATGTGGTAAGCTTAGTAGTAGCAGTAGTTGTACAAGTCGAACTCCGTCACTACTTCGATGGGTCTAGTGATTGACAGCGGTGGACATCGTATGCTTTACGCACTGAGTGAGAGATGTGAGGATGGTTGCTGTGGATGATTTGTTTGCTATCATTGTGACATGCACACCCCACCCCGTATTCTTTACACTATTTATTCTGGCACCCTAGAGTACTGTACGGTATGTGGTACTAACTCTTTGGTTGCAGGTCCAGGTTCAGGTATGGTTTAGTATACCTGTTATTGTTCTGTTTAGATGCTTATCGCTCATACCAGGCTTTATGTCTGACCCAGAGTTTTATGTCTCCTCTTATTACTCTGGTTGCTCACACGAGCAGACTAGAGACAGGTTAGCTGGTGATGTACGGGTAGATGATCCCAAGACGAACAGGAGGCTTACACGTAATATATATAGTATTCTCCCTGTGTTGTTGAAGATCACTGCTTGGGCATTGGTGGTGCATCTTCTACTTTAGCTTTCTTTTGTTTAGAGACAATAAATTTGAAAAGTTGTAATAAGCTGTACTTGGATTTCCGCTGCTCTGATGTTGATGTTGATTTTAGTTATCAGCTTATGCACTGTCTCACCTGTTTTATGTCAAGTATGTTATTATTATTATATTTTACTCCATGCGCTGTGAGACATTCTACAGGTTCTTGATTAGTTCCTTCCTTTCTTTCCTTTCTTCTGACGACCGTCCCGTGCTAGTCGGGCATGTGTACAGCGCACTTTCAGAGGAAATGCAGGCTGGTGCAGGCCGGGCCGTCACACTTGGTATCAGAGCTCTAGGTTGCGTAGTTAACCAAGTGAAGTTATCAGGGAGAGATATTATATGTATACGAGAGAGCGTATTTGTGATTACTTTTGGTTTTCAAAAGCTGTATATATATATACTATTACTAGTATAAGGATGAAGTCGTACTGCACTAGCACCACTAAGAGTCGTTAATCGTTTCCCTTTACAGATTGACGATGAGCCGATATGTTAGAGGTACCGGTAGAGGGGCCAATAATGAGAATGCAGCTGACATGAGGGCAATGTTTACTGACCTCATGAGAGAGATGCTTAGAGATGTACAGAGGGAAGCTCCCAATGGTGGAAATGGTGGTGGTCCAATAGTGCAGGCGCCGAGGGTCGACTTCGCCAAGTTAAATAAGGATTATACTAGCCTTGGTGGGAAGTCGTTTCGCGGAACGGAGTCGGCCACGGATGTTCAAGATTGGTTGGATAGTTGCGAACGTATCTTCGAGGATTTCGGTATCGAGGATGCGATGAAGAGAAAACTAGCGTCCCGTCAGCTGCAAGTGCGGGCAATGAATTGGTGGAATGCTATAAAGGCAGCTACTCCCGAAGATCAGATTACTTAGGAGCAGTTTAAGGCTCGCTTTAGCGAGAAGTTTATCCCAGCTGCTCAGAAGTCAGTGCTGTTTAAGAAATTCTTGGAGCTCAAGCAGAATGGCAGAGCTGTCTCAGAGTATATTGCTGAATTTGACACTTTTTCAAAATATGGGTTATCTCTTATTGATACTGCCGAGAAGAAGAGTGAGAAATTCATAACTGGTTTGGATCAGTACTTGGGGGAAAGGCTTATTAACCACATCGATGAGATGTTTGAATCGATTGTTGGGAAAGCATTGATATCAGAAAGTCTCTACCCTAAGCCGAAGACTGAGGTTGCATCCGCAGATGAGCTAAAGCCACAAGCAAGTGGTGGAGGGAAGGGTGGTTCCCAGAATAAGAGAAAGCAGAATCAGACTAAGGATGGCCAGAAGAAAAAGAATAAGCAAGATATTGAGTGCTTCAGCTGTGGTAAGAAGGGCCATTATGCTAGTAATTGTCGGGCCAAGCCAGCGGATAGGAAGTGCTTCAACTGTGGCCAAATGGGACATCACAAGGACAAGTGTCCGCAACCCCCCAAAGAAAAGCAAATGGTGAAAGACTACGCCCTTAATGCTATTCCTTCTTCGTCGAATGCCCCAACTGCGGCGGAGAAGGGAAAGAATGTCATCATTCAAGGTATGCTTCCTGTTTATGATGTTCCTGTTAGAGTTTTGTTTGATACTGGAGCTTCCAGTTCTTTCATATCTAGTGACCTGGTAGATAGGTTGGGATTGGAGCCCGAGATTGTCGATAGGCCTTTAGTAGTGGCGAACCCAATTGGTCGTTCGACTAGCCTTAGTATGATTTGTCGTAATGTGGTCTTATCGAGTCATGGATGCATGTTTGTTTGTGATTGTTTGTTTTGGGCTTTACAGGGATTGGAATTATTTTGGGAGTAGATTGGCTCCAAAGATACGGGGTGGTGGTAGACTGTGATGGCTTTTTTGTGACAGCTAGAGCAGATGATGGGAGGAGGATAGTGTTTGGTGGTCTACCCTATGAGGGGGTACTGGCTAGTTTTCTAAACTCCCTCGACATTCCGCATAGTGAGTTGTCAGGTTTGCCCGTGGTTGGCCAGTATCCGGATGTATTCGAAGAAGTGACCGGACTTCCACCACACCGAGAGATTGAGTTCCGTATTGATTTGGTAAAAGATGCCAGGCCTATAGTGATGCCACTTCGTCGTATGGCACCAAGGGAGCAGCGAGAGCTCGAGGTGCAAGTCAGTGATCTTTTAAAGAAGGGATTTATCAGAAGGAGTGTTTCTGAATGGGGAGCACCAGTTGTGTTTGCTACCAAGGCGGATGGTTCCCTTCGTTTGTGTGTAGACTACCTCAAGTTGAATAAAGTGACGAGGAAGAACAAGTATCCTCTACCGCGGATAGATGATTTGTTCAATCAGTTGAGTGGCGCGAGAGTATTTTCTCAGTTGGATCTCGCGACAGGTTTTCATCAGCTTAGAGTGGAAGCTGAGAGTATAGCTAAAACGGCATTTAGGACGCCGTCTGGGTTTTATGAGTGGTTGGTCATGTCATTCGGGATGACCAATGCCCCAGCATATTTTGTGGATCTTATGAATAGGGTATTCAGAGATCAGTTGAATAATTTTGTCCTTGTGTTCGTTGATGATATTTTGGTCTACTCGAGGACAGAGGAGGAACACAAGGAACATTTAAGAATAGTGATGGAGGTGTTGAGAAAACACCAATTGAAAGCAAAGTTTTCTAAGTGTCACTTCTGGAAGAGGGAAGTGAGGTTCTTGGCCATGTTGTATCAGAGAATGGTATTGCCGTGGACCCGGCGAAGGTGGCTACGGTACAGGATTGGCCTACACCCAAGAATGCAACAGATGTAAGAAGTTTCTTGGGGTTAGCTGGATATTATCGTAAGTTTATCCAAGGTTTCTCCAAGATAGTAGCACCATTGACCCAATTGACCAAGAAGAATCAAGCTTTTGTCAGGGATGAAAGGTGCGAGAATGCATTCAAGATTCTGAAGGACAAGTTGACAAGCGCACCAGTGTTAGTCATTCCTAAGGGGAATGAAGAGATGACGGTATACACGGATGCCTGTGGTACCGGACTGGGTGCTGTATTGATGTAAGGCGGTAGGGTTGTAGCTTATGCAAGTCGGCAATTGAAGCCGCACGGGAGAAGATATCCTACCCATGATTTGGAATTAGCAGCGATCGTGTTCGCGTTAAAGATGTGGAGACATTATCTCTTGGGAGAAAGATTTGAGCTGTTTACAGATCATAAGTCGTTGAAGTATCTCTTCTCCCAGAAGGATCTAAATCTCCGGCAACAAAGGTGGTTAGAATTCTTGGCTTCCTATGATTTTGACATCGCATATACACCAGGAAAGGGCAATGCGGTGGTTGATGCATTGAGTAGGAGACATGCCAGCTTATGGGCTATGTTCCTAGAATGGAAGCAACTGGAGTAATCGCTGGGTATGATTTCAGACCAAAGTGCGAATGGGATCCAGAAATGTTAGCAAGCTTGACGATCAGACCCACTTTGATTGAGCGGATCGGCTCTAGTCAAAGGGACGATCCTAACCTATTGGAAATCATCTCCAAGTTAGAGATGGGTATCGATGAGGAGGTGAACAAGTATGGGCTTGATCGAGAAGGATGGCTTAGAAAGAATGGAAAGCTTGTTGTACCCAATGTCAATGGATTGAGAGATGAAGTGCTTCGAGAATGTCATCACTTAAAACTGACTATACACCCCGGTGGTAACAAGATGTATCGAGACATGAAGCAGACCTACTACTGGGAAGGGATGAAAAGAGACATTGGGAAGTTTATATCCAAGTGCATGAATTGCCAGCTAGTTAAAGCTGAGCAAAAGAAGCCTAGTGGTTTGATGCAACCATTAGAAATTCCCGAATGGAAATGGGATCAAGTCTCGATGGATTTCATCGATGGTTTACCAAGAACCAGATCGGGACATGATAGCATTTAGGTAACTGTGGATCGAATGACTAAAAGTACAAGATTTATACCAGTCAAATCGACCAGAACGGCAGCTAAGTTAGCATAATTGTATATGAAGTGGGTAGTGAGATTTCATGGAGTAACTAAAAGCATTGTGAGTGCCCGAGACCCGTTGTTCACTAGTGGGTTTTGGAAGAGCTTACAAGAGGCTCTATAGTCAGAGTTACATCTCAGTACCGCATATCATCCTCAGACCGACGGTCAGACAGAGAGGGTGAATTGTATTTTGGAAGATCTCTTGAGAGCATGTATATTGGATTTCGATGGATCATGGGATGACCATTTGCATCTAGTAGAGTTTGCATATAATAATAGCTACCAATCCAGTGTCGGGATGGCTCCGTTTGAAGCTTTGTACGGAAGACCGTGCAACTCACCATCATATTGGATAGAGACTGGCGAGAAGTTTATGCTTGGACCGGATGTGTTGAGGGAAACTTCAGATAAAATCAAGAACATTCAACAACGAATGAAGGCTGCCCAAGATAGGCAGAAGAGTTATGCTGATAAGAGGAGAAGAAAATTAAAATTCTCCGTTGGTGACTTGGTGTTTGTCAAGATTTCTCCATTGAAGAGCGTAATACGATTTGGCAGGAGAGGCAAGTTGGCACCAAGATTCGTTGGCCCATTCCCTGTTCTTGAACCAGTCGGGAATTTGGCATATAGAATTGACTTACCAGAGAAAATGGCGGGAGTTCACACTGTATTTCATGTTTCCCAACTAAGGAAGTTCGTTCACGACCCAGACATGACTATTTCACCTGATCGGTTAGAGGACTTCGAAGTAGAACCCGAGGCGGTTGGGAACAGCAAGCCGGCTCGTATTGTCGAGCACGACATGAAGCAACTTCGAAGGAATGCGGGGAAGCTAGTCAAGGTTCAGTGGGGCGAGGACGAGAATGATTGTACTTGGGAGACAGAAGAGAACATTAGGAAGACATATCCAAAACTCTTTGCCTGGTAAGATTTTGACTTCGATTTAGTTTTCCGCATGCTAGGATAGGCTTGTTTGCTTGTTTTGCATGATTGATTGTTGTATGTGGCTGTTAGGCATGCGGGATCTTTTGTATCTTTTGGGTTAAGGAATTTCGGGGATGAAATTTCTTAAGGGGGGGGGGGGGGGAGTGTAACGACCCGTATCCTACGCACCATAGGACCGTAGGATATTTGTTTCTTTCACATACGAAGTCGTATGGTCATGTAACTTTGGGAGACGACTATTGGGGTCATTTCCCATGTTCATGATTTTTCCCGATTTTTAAATCACCATTTTACCCCTAATTGGTACTGTTTTGGCCATAACTTTTGACTGGAAAAGAATTTTGACCTAATACCACCTCCATTGGCTCCGGATGATGGTTTACAATTCTGTAGAGTGGTCACATTAGCCAAACGAACTCATCGTTTGGGAGATATGGCTGAAACAAGTTTCAGATGGTGAAAATAGCTTAATTGGGCTTAACCGGGTGATTAGCAGCTAGGCCCAGAGGGGAATTTCGGGTTCAGAGGCATAGGAGGGCTGATTAGGGTTCGGAAATCACTTCCATTTCAGTTTTGAGCCGCCACAAACCTTCTTGAGACCCTAGTAATGGCTTCCATCCTTTAAAACCACTCCAAAACACATTCTTAGTGAAGATTAATCCTAAACTGCATCAAATCAGGACCAAATAGCAACAGAGCAAGGTTGGAGCTGCTTCTATACATAGGAATTCGACCCAAATAGAGAGTATTTCAGATTTGGTGTTTTATTTTGTGGCCAAAGTGAGTGATTTGCATAGTTTTTGCACTAATTACAGTTAATTAAGGGTAATTAGTGAAGATTAGCGAATTTATACACTAATAAATTCTAGAAAAATATCTATAAATTCAAAAATAATATTTTATGCCTCTGGTAGAAATTTGGTTTAATTTGATTAAGTTTTGTTAACCCTATGATTAGTTTTGCTTAAACATGCCTAAGGGAAATTATGGGGTTTTGGGTATATTTGATCCATTTTGACATGTAAATTCATCGTTTTGGTGATTGTGGTTAGTTTGCTATGTTGCTATGACTGTTTGGGATGATTTGTGATTGATTAGAATAGTTAGATTTGTTGAAAACTCGTCGAATGGCGTAAACAAGTTGCTTGAAAAAGTTGCAGAAAGTTGTGCAGGGTTTCGGATCGGATCGGATATGGGCTCGGATCGGATTGGAGACCTGAGCAAGGAACCCGACCCGAACTTGAGCCTGGCACATAAGAGCCTTGGCAAAAAGGAAGGCCATGTTGGTTAAGCTGGGGATCGGACTAACTTAAAGACGAAGGGCTCGGATCAGATCGACTTAAGGATGAAAGGCTAGGACTGGAGTAAGGCGAAAGGATCAGATCGGCTAAAGGAGTAGGATCGGATCAGATGAAGAAGGAGGGATCGGATCGGAGCAGGTGAAGAACGAGGGAGCGGATTGGAGCTGAAGCACGAACTGGAAGGGAGATGGCACCCGACCTGACCCGGAGGAGGACACCCGACCCGACCCGAAGTGGAATACCCGACCCGAACCAATGCGACGCTGTGGACCCGAACCGAACCGCTACAGGAGAAGACTACGAACCGACCCGAGGTAGAGGACTCGTCCCGAACCGATAGCTAGAAAGAGAACCAGACCAAGTATTGATCAATAACCCGAGATGCAAAGGTAGTCCAATAAGGGAAGTTAGAGCTCAGGATCCAGTTGGGAAACGATGAGTTCACTTCATGATTGGGCTTTGCTGCGGGAAGTGTGCCAAGGGGCAGTCGATGTCTATGACTTTGGATCACTATGTATGGGAGGTACGTGAACGGATTCAGGGCCACAGTGGCCTAGGTACGATTAAAGGGCCATAGACCAATGAAGTGAGGTCATTTGTAAAGATTTGGTCATGACTCCATGTGGTAAGCTTGGTAGTAGCAGTAGTTGTACAAGTCGAACTCCGTCACTACTTCGATGGGTCTAGTGATTGACAGTGGCGGACATCGTATGCTTTACGCACTGAGTTAGAGATGTGAGGATGGTTGCTACGGATGATTTGTTTGCTATCATTATGACATGCACACCCCACCCCGTATTCTTTACACTATTTATTCTGGCACCCTAGAGTACTGTACGGTATGTGGTACTAACTCTTTTGTTGCAGGTCCAGGTTCAGGTATGGTTTATTATACCTGTTATTGTTCTGTTTAGATGTTTATCGCTCATACCAGGCATTATGTCTGACCCAGAGTTTTATATCTCCTCTTATTAATCTGGGTGCTCACACGAGCAGACTAGAGACAGGTTAGCTGGTGATGTACGGGTAGATGATCCGGAGACGAGCAGGAGGCTTCCACATAATATATATAGTATTCTCCCTGTGTTGTTGAAGATCACTTCTTGGGCATTGGTAGTGTATCTTCTACTTTAGCTTTCTTTTGTTTAGAGACAGTAAATTTGAAAAGTTGTAAAAAGCTGTACTTGGATTTCCGCTGCTCTGATGTTGATGTTGATTTTAGTTATCAGCTTATGCACGGTCTCACCTGTTTTATGTTAAGTATGTTATTATTATTATATTTTACTCCATGCGCTGTGAGACATTCTATAGGTTCTTGATTAGTTCGTTCCCTTCTTTCCTTTTTTCTGACGACCGTCCCATGCTAGTCGGGCATGTGTACAGCGCACTTTCGGAGGAAATGCAGGCTGGTGCAGGCCGGGCCGTCACAAATCTATTTTGAAGTTTTAAACTGTGAGTTGTTTTCTGAATTATAAGTAATCTTTTTTAAATGATTGGCTGTAATAACTCGCATCTTCAGCGGTATAATAATTAATTTATTTAATTATTTAAAGAGTGGTTTACAGAATTTAAATGGTCGTTTAATTAAACAATAATGAATATTTAATTAAAATAATAATTAAATAATATATTTAAATTCCAGAATAGTCGGAAATAGTAGAATTCACAATATTGTGTGAACTGGACAATTCAAAGTATATGATTCAGCTTGGAATGTAATTTGAATAACGAATATATTATATAAACGACAGTTTGAACGTAGATTTATAATATAATTAAAATCAAGCTTGAAATGGCATTGCAGTTCGTAATTTGGCGATTTGAACTTCAACTGAATGTACATGATTCGTTTTAAGCCGGATTTCTGTGAGACAAGAAACGTGTGGAGCTGGTGAAGTATATCTTTCTAGTGGAAGAGAAAAATCGAGATTTCGTCGTGTAGATTTTGATTCATGTCGAAATCAAATTTTAGAAAATTCGCTGTGGAACTCCTTTATAATTATTAAAGGAATTATTTATATTTTTAAAAGAAATTTCAATATAAATCGAATATCGGGTTGACCCTGAAGTGAATATCAAGTTAGTAATTCATATAGGAATATTCTAGAGATGTATGGTATTCCACTATGAATATACACGATAATATTTATTTATAAATATTTAATTTAATTATATTTAAAATATATTTATACATTTAAATGGGTCATTCAGAGCATTAAAAATAGCCAGTTTTGCAAACGAAGTCGGAATTCGACGAAACTAATTTTGTTGGGTCCACAATGTCAAATAGTTGTTAGATTTCCATTTTCGTGATTTTTAGAGTCACTGTGTGGCCTTATAGATTTGTAGAGTGAAAAATAGTTGATATTCTGACAGTTAAAAATACGTTGTGTGAGCATACGAAGTCGGAATTCGACGAAACCAGTTTCGTTGGTTCCGTAATGTCGAACTCTACCTACATGTCCAGTTTCGTGATTTTTGGGTATCTTGTGCCACCACACAGATTTGTAGAAGTCAGAAACAAATAATTGAAAATAAAAGAAAAATATCTCAAAGCCTTCTAAGGCCTAGAACGAGCCACCCAACCATCTTTTACAGCCACACAAATTATATAATCACCCTATATAATAACATCAACTCTCTAACCTAATTCATTTCCGTCGTAACCATTTTCACTTCCAGGAAAATGATGTCAATCTTCCAATAATTCCAGAAAATCCAACTAAATTCCTAAAACCAGCAAATGAATATCTCTGAGTTCGTTTAGTGTTGCTCATCATTTTCCCATCCATTTTCCTGAGTTCGAACCTTTTAGTGTCGATGGAAAATAAACCCAGCGGGTATTAGGATTAAGCTAACATGAAGATTGAAGCCTCGATTTATGAAACAGATGTCGTATTTGAGTCTCTAAGATCGAGTAGCAGCTGTTTGCAAATTATGGGATTTTACTAAAATCAAAAGTGTCGCACCTTTTTCTGCTATGCGGAAGTTGTACGATGACGCAATACCTATTTCGAGCTCGAGCGTATAGGGCTCACGAGGAGGAGGACTTGAAAGAGAGATGAATGGTTGTGTCGTATTTGTATACAGTGAAGTATTGGACGAGTTGAGGGTGGAGGAAAGTGATCGAAATGGAGATTGAAGATGAGCAGGTCACGACAAGTTTAAGGGAGAAGGGTTATAACGGGTTGGATTTCAGAAGTGGTATTGGGACTGGAAATGAAGGTGAAAGCCCAAATATTTAATAAACTTATGTTTTAATTTAATTTAAATACACTTATAACTTGTAATGACGATATCTTAATCGTACTACATTAGATTGACGAACCGTAAGTTGCGTTGGGATCGTATGGACGAGAGCTTCATAATGAAGCTGAGTGGAAGTGGATTGGGGCTCATCTGAATTTATGGAAAAATAAATTGTTTGGTTCAAATTAAACAAATAGTTTATCGTTCTTTAACGATGAACTGCCAAAGTGAGTAAATTTCACTAACTCTGAACAGTTTATATTTTCATGTTTTATTTTTAGAACTATTAAAAATTGTCTGATTGGTTGTGTGTTGACTGTTGATTGAACTGCTAGTCAGTTAGTGGAAGTAATATATATATATATATATATATGTACAAACCGTTAAATCTATATATGTTGATTCTGTTAACAGAATATTTCATATTGAACTGAAAGTGATGTTGATTATATCGTGTAACATCTGTGGATGCAGGGAAACAGGTTGGAGGAACCCAACTGGGTTCCTCAATATATAAATACTGTTTTGTTTTATATGTTGTGTTATACGATGCGATGTGAAATATGTTGATGATTTTATATGTGCAAATGATACTGATCATTGTTGTATGGTATGTTAAATACCATGACATACCAGAATGTTGATAAGGGAATTTTCCAAGTGATACTTGAAAATAAAATATTTATAAATCAAAGAAGATTTTATAAACGGGAATATTTATAAGTAGGAAATCTTTATAAAAAGGATATTTATAAATATAATATTTATAAAGTGAATTATTTATTTAGTAAATAAATAAGATAAGATAATGGATTATTTATTTGTAAAATAAATAGGATGAGATAAGGAGATATGTACTTGTATAAATAAATAGAATTAAAAGGAGATATTTATTTGTTAAATAAATAGAGTTAAAGGGGAGTTATTCGAATATCACTTAGTCAAATAGAGTTAAATCAGTTAGAGTTAATCAGTTAGAGTTAATCAGTTATAGTAAATCAATAAGAATTAATCGAATATTATTTATTCGAATTTAAGTTAATCAAATAGAGTTAATCGAATAGAGGTAAAGAAATATAGTTAAACAAGATTAGAAACTGATTAGAGATTAGTCTGAATATCGATCTGATGTTGGTTTCGGCCTTCGGGGTCTATACTTAGAGAATTCGTTCTCCAACTAGTTTACAGTCAGGGACTGATAGTTGTGAAATGATAGTGATATGTAAATAACAATGGAAATGTTTTCCAGTGTTAATAACGTATATTTTCAAAAACATAGAAAATAAGGAAATGTGAATATATATACACATAAATATATATATATGATTGATGATTGATGGTTAGAATTTCCATTTGGAAATAATATCGTTGTTTGCACACCTATTTTTCTTTGATAGTTAACTCACCGACTATCGAAGTTTTAACCATTTTAACGTTGTTAATATGGGGAGACCAGTTGGATTTTTATCCAAAGAAACACTCCGTATTGGCATAAGCGTTGTAAATCATATAGGCCAAAGAAAATTGAAGACGGGTTATAGTGCAAGGGCTGTTGTATAAGTCTTAGATAACAGTGCCTAAGATGGATGTACTGAATAGCGCCTTCGGTTCATCCTGTTCCGGGATGACTTGTATGGACGGATGTCTGACAGAGTATTTCCAGACGATCATGTATATTGATTTCTCTAACCATACCAGGAGTGGAAGCGGAGAAGGAAACTTCTTTTAGCTAACACATAATGTATTGTTTAGGACGTCAATCGGTGATTTGATGGATTTGACGATGTGGCATTCAAAGTGAATATGAGGTGATGATAAAGCGTAGCTTCTAGCCTCACACCCAGTAAATGACAGAAGTCGGGCAGGCAGCATGGCTAAGTCGATCGCTCTGAAGTAAGGTGTATAATCACCTGATCTAGAGTTTCATTTACTTCTAAAAATCTATTGTTGATGATGTCCCATTCGGGAAACGATTGCTGATCCCTACCGTTGGTGATATACATTCAATACACTCAAGTGAAATGTGTGGTCGGTCATGTGTGGCCGGGTTGCAAGATGTTCTTGTTGAACCCAGTGTATTCCTTTCTAGAGGTACACTAGCGAAAGGTGGTTTCATACCTTGTCATAGTTGGAAATCCATTACCCAATATGTTCTTACGGTTTTGATTGTATACTATGTATGTAGAACGTGAGATGAAAGCGTTTCTACTAGATGATTATTACATTGTGGTTGATAGACATTATTATAATATCAAAAGGGTTTTGATATAAAGATGATTCGGATTCTCATAAGGGAAAACCCATTCCGTTATACGGCGTGGTCTTATGAGATATCGTTTACCTGTTCAAACCGTTTTAAACTGTTTTACTCATACCAGTCCCATGACTGACCAGGAGTTTATGTTGTTTGGTTTTCCCTAAACTCTTGGGTGCCCAATTTTGTACAGGCAGTCAAGTAGCTGGGATTTACAGATACTTGAAGAGCAGGAGCAGGAGGCTTCAGGATCATATAGCTATTGTTTATTTCCGCTGTGTAGTAAGTGTTGTACTTTGAAAATGATATGTATATTCAAGTACAGATTTATATTTCAAAGATATAATTATATATTATATGTTATTCGTTCCGCTGTGAGATTCGTGTTAATCTGATGTTGTGTTCTTCTTCTTCTTCTATTCTATGTTTTTATCTTATCTATCCTCACCCTCTAATTTCTTTCATAAATCATCCGGTATTTTTCGATGTTTGGTTAGTCATCATTGAGTTTATGGCGATAAACATGGTTGCCAAAATTCCGGGTCATTATAGTTGGTATTAGAGCTTAGGTTAAGTAATTACCTTGGCTTTGTGGCGTGACTCGGTAGAGATGGGGTTGGCAATACCCTAGATTGAGTTGAGTGTATATATACGAGTGAACGTATTTGTTATTTATATAAAAATTGTTTTATATTGTGGGGATTTATCGGTTGAGTTGTTTATGGGTTCTGGTCGATCAGTTTGATCCACTTTATCAGTAGGATTTCATAAACACTCGAATACGATGGGTTGACACGATATTTTGAAAACAGGGTAAATTAAAATAAGTTTACCCAAGGTATATCTTGATATAGAGAAGATATATATATATATATATATCAAAATTATAATATAGTGGATATATTGGTTGTTATTATAATTGAGTAAGATTGTAAGTGTAATGGTTATGTAAATAACCAATCAGAATTCATATAAATGAAATATGTGAAATCAGATGAGTTAAATCTGAAATTTAAACCAAGAATTGAAGAAAAATTCTGGAAAAATTGGATATATGTTTGTAAATGGATTTGGATTAAAAATAAGGAAAATTTAGGATCCTAGGAGATTTTAAATTGTTTTACAAGCAGTGTGAATTAAATTTTGAAATGCACTTCAAAGTGGAAATGTTCAGAAATGGTTTTATAGTATTGAACTCACTTCGATCGCTGGAAAATAGATTCTGATGATGACAGCTGCCTCATCGGAATTCATTTTCGAGTTGTAAGTGACGAATTACTACTAGAGATACTGTTTTGAATTTATTTTGGGAAAGACAAGTTGTGTTGAATTTCAAAAAGGAAAATTTGATTTTTGAAAAGAGTAAACTGTTTAAAAACTCCCAGAGAAAGAATATTTGAATTAAAAAAAATTAACAGTAATTTGTGAAAGCAAATTTTAATCAAAGTAAAGCCAGTAAAGTGGTAACTGAGATTGAATTAGAATGATATCAAGACAAATTGGATTGTGAGATTCAAATTTGAAGTGTAATATGATAATCAAGTTAAGAGTTGGGAATCGAGAAGAAACTCAAGTTGAAATCATATTTGGCTCGGATATAAGCGAATGGTTGTGTTGTGGATAAAAGCAGATAGGAATTTGATTGGGATGACCCTTGTATCCGATGAATTGATAACAGGTGGAAAGGATAGAATGATATGCCGACAAAAAGGTACAAGTTTATATTTCTATTGGATATAAGATTTATGAGTCGAATTGGCAAGACGCTTGGCTGTTTTGTTTTCTTTCGGGTTGGAGATCACCCAGAGAGGCGAGTTGGAATCTGACATATTGACCAGTACAAAGGAGGTACTGGCGAAATTTTTCAAAAAATTAAGGCGTTAGAATATTTTCAGGATTTTTGAAAATTTTCGTTGATAGGAATTAAATAAATTTCTAATTGAAATTAAATTAATTCAGTTGAAATTGGTGTAAGAAGTGAACAAATAATTTTTAAGCAGTTAGTAGGGTTTGTTTTCTACCTTAGCAATTTCAAGGACGAAATTATTTTAAGTAGGAAAGAATGTAATGACCCGCATCTTCAGCGGCATAATAATTAATTTATTTAATTATTTAAAGAGTGGTTTAGAGAATTTAAATGGTCGTTTAATTAAACAATAATGAATATTTAATTAAAATAATAATTAAATAATATATTTAAATTCCAGAATAGTCGGATATAGTAGAATTCACAATATAGTGTGAACTGGACAATTCAAAGTATATGATTCAGCTTGGAATTTAATTTGAATAACAAATATATTATATAAACGACAGTTTGAAAGAGTTATAGTATAATTAAAATCGAGCTTGAAATGGCGCTGCAGTTCGTAATTTGGCGATTTGAACCTCAACTGAATGTACAGGATTCGTTTTAAGTCGGATTTCTGTGAAACAAGAAACTTGTGGAGCTGGTGGAGTATATCTTTCTAGTGGAAGAGAAAAATCGGGATTTCGTCGTGTAGATTTTGATTTATGTCCAAATCAAATTTTAGAAAAGTCACTGTGGAATTCCTTTATAATTTATGAAGGAATTATACATATTTTTAAAAGAAATTTCAGTATAAATCGAATATAGGGTTGACCCAGACGTGAATATCAAGTTAGAAATTCATATAGGAATATTCTAGAGCTGTATGGTATTCCACTGTGAATGTATACGATAATATTTATTTATAAATATTTTATTTTATTATATTTAAAATATATTTATGTATTTAAATGGGTCATTTAGAGTTTTAAAAATAGCCAGTTTTGCAAATGAAGTCGGAATTTGACGAAAATAATTTTGTTGGATCCGCAATGTCAAATAGTTGTTAGATTTCCAATTTCGTGATTTTTAGAGTCACTGTGTGGCCATACGGATTTTTAGAATGAAAATAGTTGACATTCTAATAGTTAAAAATACGCTGTGTGAGCATACGGAGTCGGAATTCGACGATACCAGTTTCGATGGGACCGTAATGTCGAACTCTACCTACATGTCTAGTTTCATGATTTTTGGGTATCATGTGTGACCACACAGATTTTTAGAAGTAAGAAACAAATAATTGAAAATAAAAGAAAAATATCTCATAGCCTTCTAAGGCCTAGAACGAGCCACCCAACCATCTTTTACAGCCACACAAATTATATAATCACCCTATATAATGTCATCAACTCTCTAACCTAATTCATTTCCGTCGTAACCATTTTCACTTCCAGGAAAATGATTTCAATCTTCCAATGATTCCAAAAAATCCAACTAAATTCCTAAAATCAGCAAATGAATATCTTTGAGTTCGTTTATTGTTGCTCATCATTTTCCCATCCATTTTCCTATGTTCGAACCTTTTAGTGTCGATGGAAAATAAACCCAGCGGGTATTAGGGTTAAGCTAACATGAACATTGAAGCCTCGATTTGTGAAACAGATGCCGTATTTAAGTCTCTGAGATCGAGTAGCAGCTGTTTGCAAATTATGGGATTTTACTAAAATCAAAAGTGTCGCACCTTTTTCTGCTATGCGGAAGTTGTACGATGATGCAATACCTATTTCGAGCTCGAGCGTATAGGTCTCACGAGGAGGAGGACTTGACAGAGAGATGAATGGTTGTGTCGGATTTGTATACCGTGAAGTATTGGACGAGTTGAGGGTGGAGGAAAGTGATCGAAATGGAGATTGAAGAGGAGCAGGTCACGACAAGTTTGAGGGAGAAGGGTTATAACGGGTTGGATTTCAGAAGGGGTATTGGGACTGGAAACGAAGGTGAAAGCCCAGATATTTAATAAACTTATGTTTTAATTTAATTTAAATACACTTATAACTTGTAATGATGATATCTTGGTCATACGATATCAGATTGGCGAACCGTAAGTTGCGTTGGGATCATATGGACGAGAGCTTCATAATGAAGCTGACTGGAAGTGGATTGGGGCTCGTTTGAATTTATGGCGAAATAAATTGTTTGGTTCAAATCAAATAAACAGTTTGTCGTCCTTTAACGATGAACTGCCAAAGTGAGTAAATCTCACTAACTCTGAACAGTTTATATGTTCATGTTTTATTTTTAGAACTATTAAAAATTGTCTGATTGATTGTGTGTTGACTGTTGATTGGACGGCTAGTCAGTTAGTGGAAATTATATATATATATATATATATATATATATATATATATATATATATATAAAAAAACCGTTAAATCTATATATGTTGATTCTGTTAACAGAATATTTCATATTGAACTGAAAGTGATGTTGATTATATTGTGTAACATCTGTGGATGCAAGGAAACAGGTTGGAGAGACCCCACTGGGTTCCTCAATATATAAATACTGTTTTGTTTTATATATTGTGTTATAAGATGCGATATGAAATCTGTTGAAGATTTTATATGTGTGAATGATACTGATCATTGTTGTATGGTATGTTAAATACCATGACATACCGGAATGTTGATAAGGGAATTTTCAAAGTGATATTTGGAAATAAAATATTTATAAATCAAAGAAGATTTTATAAACGGGAATATTTATAAATAGGAAATCTTTATAAAAAAGATATTTATAAATAGAATATTTATAAAGTGAATTATTTATTTAGTAAATAAATAAGATAAGATAATGGATTATTTATTTGTAAAATAAATAGGATGAGATAAGGAGATATGTATTTGTACAAATAAATAAAATTAAAAGGAGATATTTATTCGTTAAATAAATAGAGTTAAAGGGGAGTTATTCGAATATCGTTTAATCAAATAGAGTTAAATCAGTTAGAGTAAATCAATAAGAATTAATCGAATATTAGTTATTCGAATTTGAGTTAATCGAATAGAGTTAATCGAATAGAGGTAAAGAAATAGAGTTAAACAAGATTAGAAACTGACTAGAGTTTAGTTAAGTTAAATAGTTTTCTGAGTATCGATCTAATGTTGGTTTCGTCCTTCGGGGTTTATACTTTGAGAATTTGTTCTCCTACTAGTTTATAGTCAGGGACTGATAGTTGTGAAATGATAGTGATATGTAAATAACAATGGAAATGTTTTCCAGTGTTAATAACGTATATTTTCTAAAACATAGAAAATAAGTAAATGTGAATATATATATACATATATATATACGATTGATGATTGATGGATACAATTTCCATTTGGAAATAATATCGTTGTCTGCACACCTATTTTTCTTTGATAGTTAACTCATCGACTATCGAAGTTTTGACCATTTTAACGTTGTTAATATGGGGAGAACGGTTGAATTTTTATCCAAAGAACCACTCCGTATTGGCGTAAGCATTGCGAATCATATATGCCAAAGAAAATTGAAGACGGCGTAAAGTGCAAGGGCTGTTGTATAAGACTTAGATAACAGTGCCTAAGATGGATGTACTGAATAGTGCCTTCGGTTCATCCTGTTCCTGGATGACTTGTATGGACGGATGTCTGACAGAGTATTTCCAGACGATCACGTATACTGATTTATCCAACCATACCAAGAGTGGAAGCGGAGAAGGAAACTTCTTTTAGCTAACACATAATGTATTGTTGAGGACGTCAATCGGTGATTTGATGGATTTGACAATGTGGCATTTGAAGTGAATCTGAGGTGATGATAAAGCGTAGCTTCTAGCCTCACATCCGGTAAATGACAGAAATCGGGCAGGCAACATGGTGTAACGACCCAGAAAATCTGAACCAATTTAAAATTTTTAAATTGGCTAAAATAATGGATTTTAAATATTTAAATAAATATTTTAAATAATGGCGATGAAAACTGAGTTTGAATCGACAATTGAAAACGAATATAATTAATTATAATTATAAACAAGGCCTGAAATGGCGTGGCAGTTTCAAAAATTGAATTCAAACTTTGTCGGGCTGTACCGGGTGCAAAACAATCCGGATTTTAGTGAAACCAAAAACATTAGGATCTAATTGATGATATCTTTCCAACGGATCTGACAAATCGAAATTTGATAGCGGGAATCAAAAGATATGTCCAGTTGAAAATACTGAATAGTCGCTATGGAATTCAGGCCCTTAAAAATGGATATTTTGCAAATGACCTCGGATTTCGACGAAACCACTTTTGTTGGATCCGCAGGGTCAAGTTATTGTTAGGTTTCAAATTTCATAATTTTTCGAATCGATATGTGAGCGTGGCAAAAGAAAACGCGTTTGACTGGTTTCAGTTGATTTTAATCGACTAGAAATTGGCCATTTTTCAAACGGTCTCAGAATTCGACGAAACTAGTTTTGTTAGGACCGTATCGTCAATACGAAGCTAGAAAATATTTTTCGGGAATTTTTCTAGTTAGTATGTGACCCCGGTAATTTGAAATGTACGTTTAAAATTCAATATAGTGATTTAAATGTAAATTTAACGGAAACTGATTGTAACGATCGAATCAGCTTGCGATACATATCCCATTGTGTTCGAAATGGGGGTAGAACGCTAGGGACGACAGGCGGTAGGCCTCGTTTAGAGGTCGTATGTAAAAGTCAACTTTTTGAAAAATTAAATAATTAAATATATATATTTTTATATAAACCCCCCCATTCCCTCTTCTCTCTCTTCACTTCGAACAGATAAAAAAAAAAGAAAACCTAAATTAAGCCGCCTCCCCCGATCATCCACCTCCGCACGTCGCCACCTCCTCCTGGAGCTGCTGTCGCTGCTACTTCTTCTCTCCCCCTTCCGTTCGTAGATCGGCAGCGACATCGCACCCCCCCCCACTCGAATCAAACGCGACGCCCTAAATTCTCGAGCCCCCCCCCCCAAACCGAGACCTAGCCTCCGCCTGTCCCTCCTCCAACCGCGACCTCCCCGAGCGCCACCCTCGAGAAGCCCTACGACGATCTGCGAAACCCCCCCTCTGTAAGTTTTTTTTTTTTATTTTGTTAATTTATTTTTATGTAAATTAAAACTGATTTGAAAATGATTTTAAAACTGATTTGAAAATGATTTTAAAACTGATTTGAAAATGATTTTAAAACTGATTTTTTTAAAAAAAATTAAAACTGATTTAAAAAAATTAAAACTGATTTGTTTAAAAGTTAAAACAGATTTTTTGAAAGATTTAAAAACTGATTTTTAAAAAAGGTTTTAAAAGATTTGAATTTTGAAAAGTAAAAGATTTGAATTTTGAAAAGTAAAAGATTTGAATTTTGAAAAGTAAAAGATTTAAACTTTAAAAAGTAAAAGAAAAGATTTGATCTTTGAAATGGAAAAGGCGGAATCTATATTTTTGAAATTCGATTTTTATATATTGAATAGCGAAGTCAAAACTCGATTTTTATATATTGAATAACATAGTAAAAATTCGATTTTTACATATGTAGAGAATACGGGCAACGAAGCGACAAAAGGCGAGATTGGCGAAGATTTCTAAAGGAAGAGTCGTAGTTGGATAGCTATTTGTGAGATTTCTGATTTAAAAATATATATATATATATATATGTGTGGAAATAAAAGTGAATTGCTATATATATATATATATATATATATACGCCCCTCGTCCACAAACCATGGACGATATTTATTGGTTGAAATTGTTGTGAAAATTGATTGATAGCGAATGATTGTTTGTGATTGTTTGTGATTGATATTGATTTGATTGTGGTTGAAAAATACCCATTTGTGGTTGAGAAATATTTGGTTGAAACCACATAGGATTAGTTTGTGGAAATGAAATAAATATATACATGCCGCCTGCGTGCGAACTAGATGCATGATCCCTATTGTCAAAAACCGCGAGGTTTTAAGGTAGAGCGAGGAGCCGTACTAGGGACGGTCCCGGTTTAACTACCCTGCCGTTATGCTGCCGAAATTTTGAATAATATTCGTGTGTTTGAATTATTTTCATATGCTTAAACTATATTTATTCATTGAATAGAAAACATTCATGTGTTGAATTGATATTCATTCGTTGATTAGAAATTCATGTGTTGAATGGTATTCATATTTTGAAATAAATCGTTTGATAATAAAAATCACATTTTTATCTATATATAGAAACTATAGAAAACATTCATGTGTTGAATTGATATTCATTCGTTGATTAGAAATTCATGTGTTGAATGGTATTCATATTTTGAAATAAATCGTTTGATAATAAAAATCACATTTTTATCTATATATAGAAACTATAGAAAACATTCATGTGTTGAATTGATATTCATTCGTTGATTAGAAATTCATGTGTTCAATGGTATTCATATTTTGAAATAAATTGTTTGATAATAAAAATCACCTTTTATCGACTATATGAACTGTGTAAAATAATCTCGTTTTAGAAGAAATTGTTTTATGATAAAAATCCCATTTTTATCACCAACTTGAACTATATAGAAAAATAGTGTTTTGAAATGAATTGTTTTACAATAAAAGTCACATTTTTATTGTATGCATGAATCGTTGAAATGGGAAGTGTCAAAAATAGCCACTTGTTCAAAATAAACATATATGAGTTGAAATATTCATTAATTAGCTAATGAAATGATTTTCACCTATTTATGTAACATTAGAATGAATGGGGTTTTTAAACCAAACAGAAATCAAATATGAAGTTGAATAGAAAATGATAAATGATAAGAACTGTATATATATGTACATGCATATTCATTGAACAGGTTATAGCAAAGGGGCTAGAGAAGAGGAATAAAATTTTGTGCCCGACAAATAGGTACACATTTACTGTTTTGTTTGGGTGATGATTTTATGAGCCTGTTGGCTAGCCGCTTGGCTTTTTCTTTTTCTTTTTGAGATTAGAAGGACCGGGAACGCTATTTGCGATTTCCCGATGCTCCCGGTGCAGGGGAGGTTATGGCGAAATTTTCCAAAATTTTAAGGTGTTAGAAAAATATTTGAAGTGAAAACGATATGGAAATCATTGAATGAACTATATTTATATAACTATATAAATATAAATAAAATTAAAACGAAACAAAGCCGTGCAGTTCGTATTTTGAAACCGTGATTTCAAACGACTAGTACGGGAAATCCGACCATTGGATTTTCCCGAAACCTCAACCGTCGGGTTCGCCTTGGAATAATCTTTCCAACGGCACCAACTTTGTAAAAATCCAACGGTTGGATTTTCTGGAATGTTTAATTCAAATCTGAAGAAAAACAGCGCCAGAAGCGATTATATTTATATATATATATATATATATATATATATATATATAAATATAATTATATATATTTAATCGAATAACGACGCTGTAGTTCGTATTTTGAAATCGAAAATTCAAACGATTGTACCGGGAGATCCGACCGTCGGATTTTCCCGAAACTGGAACCGTTGGATTTGTTTTGAGAAGACCTTTCTAATGATGTAAATTTTATGAAGATCCAACGGTTAGATTTTCAGATATGTGTAAATCAAATCTGAAGAAAAACAGCGCCACGGCCGCGTCATGGCCCGAAGCGTCGTTTTGAATAAATGAGCTATTTTAAAATAAATAAAAATAGGGATAAATAGTTATAAAATACCATGAACAATATGGAGTGGAAATAAACTGAATTTGCTTGATTTATGTGATATTTGATGGTTGAATGTGTTTGGTGTGAAAATTACATTAAAGAACAGAATTGGTGTTGTCGAATAATTTAACCATTGAAATAAATCGAATTGAAATTCTAAATATACGTGGATTATTCGAAAAGGCCGAGTTAATTCTCATTTCGAATAATTGACCGACGATTGAATTTCGAAGATGAAGACGACGGTCGAAGACCGAAGATCTTCACCTCGTTTGGATGGTAACCGAGGTCCTGATTGGGAGGCATCCCGAAATATGGATAATGAGTGGTGATCGTTCAGACGTACGTGTTGATCGAAGGGTTTGCGAGGTATTTAGTGCCTCCGGTTTCGTTCAGACCCAGAACGGACTTGTAAATGGACTGTGTGTCCGACATTGGAATTTGTTCTGTGTGATTGATAGTCATCAGTTGCACGGTGTGAATTGCCTGTGTGGCATGCTAAGATGCAGTGATCAGGGCTTCTGTTGAAAAGCAAAGTCTTGTGGTGATGATCAAAGCACCGCCTGTGTGGCATAGCTTTGTGTATGACGTGAATTCGCGAGCCTCACACCCCTGTATGAACCTAAAACGGGAGAGGACATCAGGGAGGGCCTGCGTTTCTTCCTAGCTAGGGTGGTGTTAGTGACCTACCAGCCCTGACATTTATATACTTTTCACCTATGTGGTTGTTGCTGTTGCGAGGCGCCTCGGTTTGATCGGACGATCCGGGTCCGGTGGAGTCATTCGTTGGCTCATTTACGCCCCAAAGGGCGGGGAAACGCAGTGTTCAGGCATTTTAATCCACATCGGTGGACCGGCCCTGACGATCCAAGGGTCGATGCGCTCTGACCCTGAGGCTCGGGCTAGGCAGTCTCGAATTCGGTAAGGACTATCTTTTGCCTTGGTTCATGACGGAAATCCAATTTCCAAATACGACATCGTGCGGTTTTGATTGTATATATATGGCGACATGATATATGGTACCCATGCCGTCTATGATTGATAGTTATGATTTGAAATTGTTTTCAAAACATATTAACACTAGCAATAATATCAAATGCCTTTGTTTTATTCGTATCAATCATATTTTGGCCATTATAAGGTAAAACTCTATCCTCCGGTTTGCGTTGCATTGTGTGATGGGAACTGAGTCTTATAATGGTTTCATTTTTATAAAAAGCATAGCAATGTTTAAAAGAAAGATTTGTTTTAAAGTACTGGCAATCCAATGGAGTAAACCCGTTCCACGAAAGTGGCGTGGTCCTGTGATTAGCCAAATTATATATATGTGTTGAGTAGATTTCTCATACCAGTCCCATGACTGACTCGTAGTTTGTTTCACTCTCAAACTCGGGTGCCCCTTTTTCTACACGGGCAGCCTTGTATTCAGGTTTAGCTGGTTCTTTCTGGATAGCTGGAGCTGAAGATGGATTCTATCATTTATTTCTTTTTATGCTGTTCAGCTCCTATTGTACATATTTTGTTTATTTCCGCTGTAGACATTTATGTATAGCTGAACTATATTTGTACTAAGTAAGATCCTGTATACTGTGTAACTCTGATGATTACTTTAATCCAGTATATTTTGTTGTTCATTATCTGGTGTATTTATTTAATTTTGTTCTGCTATTATCTGTTTGTGTGTTATATTCCAAAGATAGCCCTGTTTCCGTCTGAACGGGAATTCGGGTCGTCTCATCGTGGTATCATAGCTTTGGTTAAGCTTAGTTCTGGAATATAACATTTGAACGAACTCGTCAGAAATAGAACCAGTAGTGTTCTAGGACGGGTAACTCTATACAGATAGGATCAGCAATATCCTAGTATGAGTATAGTAGAATCAGAACAACTCGTTAGAGATGGGGTCAGAAGTGCCTCAGAACGAGTTGAGAGTAATATGTTTTTAAATAACGTATTTGCGATTATATATATATAGTCTGGTTTTAGGAATATAATTTTGGATATATAAAAGATATATATTTGAAAAGTTAAAAAGGTTAAAAACAATTGAATTGGTTGGTTGTGTTGTATGATTATGGATTTATCAAACCACTTTCGACTTTATTCCTTTTCGGGGACGAAAAGTTTTAAGTGGGGGAGATTGTAACGACCCAGAAAATCTGAACCAATTTAAAATTTTAAAATTGGCTGAAATAATGGATTTTAAATATTTAAATAAATATTTTAAATAATGGCGATGAAAACTGAGTTTGAATCGACAATTGAAAACGAATATAATTAATTATAATTATAAACAAGGCCTGAAATGGCGTGGCAGTTTCAAAAATTGAATTCAAACTTTGTCGGGATGTACCGGGTGCAAAACAATCCGGATTTTAGTGAAACCAAAAACATTAGGATCTAATTGATGATATCTTTCCAACGGATCTGACAAATCGAAATTTGATAGTGGGAATCAAAAGATATGTCCAGTTGAAAATATTGAATAGTCGCTATGGAATTCAGGCCCTTAAAAATGGATATTTTGCAAATGACCTCGAATTTCGACGAAACCACTTTTGTTGGATCCGCAGGGTCAAGTTATTGTTAGGTTTCAAATTTCATAATTTTTCGAATCGATATGTGAGCGTGGCAAAAGAAAACGCGTTTGACCGGTTTTAGTTGATTTTAATCGACTGGAAATTGGCCATTTTTCAAACGGTCTCAGAATTCGACGAAACTAGTTTTGTTAGGACCGTATCGTCAATACGAAGCTAGAAAATATTTTTCGGGAATTTTTCTAGTTAGTATGTGACCCCGGTAATTTGAAATGTACGTTTAAAATTCAATATAGTGATTTAAATGTAAATTTAACGGAAACTGGTTGTAACGATCGAATCAGCTTGCGATACATATCCCATTGTGTTCGACATGGGGTAGAACGCTAGGGACGACAGGCGGTAGGCCTCGTTTAGAGGTCGTATGTAAAAGTCAACTTTTTGAAAAATTAAATAATTAAATATATATATTTTTATATAAACCCCCCCATTCCCTCTTCTCTCTCTTCACTTCGAACAGATAAAAAAAAACCTAAATTAAGCCGCCTCCCCCGATCATCCACCTCCGCACGTCGCCACCTCCTCCTGGAGCTGCTGCCGCTGCTGCTTCTTCTCTCCCCCCTCCGTTCGTAGATCGGCAGCGACATCGCACCCCCCCCCCCCGAATCAAACGCGACGCCCTAAATTCTCGAGCCACCCCCCCAAACCGAGACCTAGCCTCCGCCTGTCCCTCCTCCAACCGCGACCTCCCCGAGCGCCACCCTCGCGAAGCCCTCCGACGATCTGCGAAACCCCCCCCCGCTCTGTAAGTTTTTTTTATTTATTTTGTTAATTTATTTTTATGTAAATTAAAACTGATTTGAAAATGATTTTAAAACTGATTTGAAAATGATTTTAAAACTGATCTGAAAATGATTTTAAAACTGATTTTTTAAAAAAAAATTAAAACTGATTTGTTTAAAAAATTAAAACTGATTTGAAAAAAAATTAAAACTGATTTGAAAAAAATTAAAACTGATTTGTTTAAAAGTTAAAACAGATTTTTTGAAAGATTTAAAAACTGATTTTTAAAAAAGGTTTTAAAAGATTTGAATTTTGAAAAGTAAAAGATTTGAATTTTGAAAAGTAAAAGATTTGAATTTTGAAAAGTAAAAGATTTAAACTTTAAAAAGTAAAAGAAAAGATTTGATCTTTGAAATGGAAAAGGCGGAATCTATATTTTTGAAATTCGATTTTTATATATTGAATAGCGAAGTCAAAACTCGATTTTTATATATTGAATAACATAGTAAAAATTCGATTTTTACATATGTAGAGAATACGGGCAACGAAGCGACAAAAGGCGAGATTGGCGAAGATTTCTAAAGGAAGAGTCGTAGTTGGATAGCTATTGGTGAGATTTCTAATTTAAAAATATATATATGTGTGTGGAAATAAAAGTGAATTGCTATATATAAATATATACATATATATATATATATATATATATATATATATATATATATACGCCCCTCGTCCACAAACCATGGATGATATTTATTGGTTGAAATTGTTGTGAAAATTGATTGATAGCGAATGATTGTTTGGGATTGTTTGTGATTGATATTGATTTGATTGTGGTTGAAAAATACCCATTTGTGGTTGAGAAATATTTGGTTGAAACCACGTAGGATTAGTTTGTGGAAATGAAATAAATATATACATGCCGCCTGCGTGCGAACTAGATGCATGATCCCCATTGTCAAAAACCGCGAGGTTTTAAGGTAGAGCGAGGAGCCGTACTAGGGACGGTCCCGGTTTAACTACCCTGCCGTTATGCTGCCGAAATTTTGAATAATATTCGTGTGTTTGAATTATTTTCATATGCTTAAACTATATTTATTCATTGAATAGAAAACATTCATGTGTTGAATTGATATTCATTCGTTGATTAGAAATTCATGTGTTGAATGGTATTCATATTTTGAAATAAATCGTTTGATAATAAAAATCACATTTTTATCTATATATAGAAACTATAGAAAACATTCATGTGTTTAATTGATATTCATTCGTTGATTAGAAATTCATGTGTTGAATGGTATTCATATTTTGAAATAAATCGTTTGATAATAAAAATCACATTTTTATTTATATATAGAAACTATAGAAAACATTCATGTGTTGAATTGATATTCATTCGTTGATTAGAAATTCATGTGTTGAATGGTATTCATATTTTGAAATAAATTGTTTGATAATAAAAATCACCTTTTATCGACTATATGAACTGTGTAAAATAATCTCGTTTTAGAAGAAATTGTTTTATGATAAAAATCCCATTTTTATCACCAACTTGAACTATATAGAAAAATAGTGTTTTGAAATGAATTGTTTTACAATAAAAATCACATTTTTATTGTATGCATGAATCGTTGAAATGGGAAGTGTCAAAAATAGCCACTTGTTCAAAATAAACATATATGAGTTGAAATATTCATTAATTAGCTAATGAAATGATTTGCACCTATTTATGTAACATTAGAATGAATGGGGTTTTTAAACCAAACAGAAATCAAATATGAAGTTGAATAGAAAATGATAAATGATAAGAACTGTATATATATGTACATGCATATTCATTGAACAGGTTATAGCAAAGGGGCTAGAGAAGAGGAATAAAATTTTGTGCCCGACAAATAGGTACACATTTACTGTTTTGTTTGGGTGATGATTTTATGAGCCTGTTGGCTAGCCGCTTGGCTTTTCTTTTTCTTTTTGAGATTAGAAGGACCGGGAACGCTATTTGCGATTTCCCGATGCTCCCGGTGCAGGGGAGGTTATGACGAAATTTTCCAAAATTTTAAGGTGTTAGAAAAATATTTGAAGTGAAAACGATATGGAAATCATTGAATGAACTATATTTATATAACTATATAAATATAAATAAAATTAAAACGAAACGAAGCCGTGAAGTTCGTATTTTGAAACCAGGATTACAAACGACTAGTACGGGAAATCCGACCATTGGATTTTCCCGAAACCTCAACCGTCGGGTTCGCCTTGGAATAATCTTTCCAACGGCACCAACTTTGTAAAAATCCAACGGTTGGATTGTCTGGAATGTTTAATTCAAATCTGAAGAAAAACAGCACCAGAAGCGATTATATTTATATATATATATATAAATATAATTATATATATTTAATCGAATAACGACGCTGCAGTTCGTATTTTGAAATCGAAAATTCAAACGATTGTACCGGGAGATCCGACCGTCGGATTTTCCCGAAAATGGAACCGTTGGATTCGTTTTGAAAAGACCTTTCTAATGATGTAAATTTTATGAAGATCCAACGGTTAGATTTTCAGATATGTGTAAATCAAATCTGAAGAAAAACAGCGCCACGGCCGCGTCATGGCCCGAAGCGTCGTTTTGAATAAATGAGCTATTTTAAAATAAATAAAAATAGGGATAAATAGTTATAAAATACCATGAACAATATGGAGTGGAAATAAACTGAATTTGCTTGATTTATGTGATATTTGATGGTTGAATGTGTTTGGTGTGAAAATTACATTAAAGAACAGAATTGGAGTTGTCGAATAATTTAACCATTGAAATAAATCGAATTGAAATTCTAAATATACGTGGATTATTCGAAAAGGCCGAGTTAATTCTCATTTCGAATAATTGACCGACGATTGAAATTCGAAGATGAAGACGACGGTCGAAGACCGGAGATCTTCACCTCGTTTGGATGGTAACCGAGGTCCTGATTGGGAGGCATCCCGAAATATGGATAATGAGTGGTGATCATTCAGACGTACGTGTTGATCGAAGGGTTTGCGAGGTATTTAGTGCCTCCGGTTTCGTTCAGACCCAGAACGGACTTGTAAATGGACTGTGTGTCCGACATTGGAATTTGTTCTGTGTGATTGATAGCCATCAGTTGCACGGTGTGAATTGCCTGTGTGGCATGCTAAGATGCAGTGATCAGGGCTTCTGTTGAAAAGCAAAGTCTTGTGGTGATGATCAAAGCACCGCCTGTGTGGCGTAGCTTTGTGTATGACGTGAATTCGCGAGCCTCACACCCCGGTATGAACCTAAAACGGGAGAGGACATCAGGGAGGGCCTGCGTTTCTTCCTAGTTACGGTGGTGTTAGTGACCTACCAACCCTGACATTTATATACTTTTCACCTATGTGGTTGTTGCTGTTGCGAGGCGCCTCGGTTTGATCGGACGATCCGGGTCCGGTGGAGTCATTCGTTGGCTCATTTACGCCCTAAAGGGCGGGGAAACGCAGTGTTCAGGCATTTTAATCCACATCGGTGGACCGGCCCTGACGATCCAAGGGTCGATGCGCTCTGACCCTGAGGCTCGGGCTAGGCAGTCTCGAATTCGGTAAGGACTATCTTTTGCCTTGGTTCATGACGGAAATCCAATTTCCAAATACGACATCGTGCGGTTTTGATTGTATATATATGGCGACATGATATATGGTACCCATGCCGTCTATGATTGATAGTTATGATTTGAAATTGTTTTCAAAACATATTAACACTAGCAATAATATCAAATGCCTTTGTTTTATTCGTATCAATCATATTTTGGCCATTATAAGGTAAAACTCTATCCTCCGGTTTGCGTTGCATTGTGTGATGGGAACTGAGTCTTATAATGGTTTCATTTTTATAAAAAGCATAGCGATGTTTAAAAGAAAGATTTGTTTTAAAGTACTGGCAATCCAATGGAGTAAACCCGTTCCACGAAAGTGGCGTGGTCCTGTGATTAGCCAAATTATATATATGTGTTGAGTAGATTTCTCATACCAGTCCCATGACTGACTCGCAGTTTGTTTCACTCTCAAACTCGGGTGCCCCTTTTTCTACACGGGCAGCCTTGTATTCAGGTTTAGCTGGTTCTTTCTGGATAGCTGGAGCTGAAGATGGATTCTATCATTTATTTCTTTTTATGCTGTTCAGCTCCTATTGTACATATTTTGTTTATTTCCGCTTTAGACATTTATGTATAGCTGAACTGTATTTGTACTAAGTAAGATCCTGTATACTGTGTAACTCTGATGATTACTTTAATCCAGTATATTTTGTTGTTCATTATCTGGTGTATTTATTTAATTTTGTTCTGCTATTATCTGTTTCTGTGTTATATTCCAAAGATAGCCCTGTTTCCGTTTGAACGGGAATTCGGGTCGTCTCATCGTGGTATCAGAGCTTTGGTTAAGCTTAGTTCTGGAATATAACATTTGAACGAACTCGTCAGAAATAGAACCAGTAGTGTTCTAGGACGGGTAACTCTATACAGATAGGATCAGCAATATCCTAGTATGAGTATAGTAGAATCAGAACAACTCGTTAGAGATGGAGTCAGAAGTGCCTCAGAACGAGTTGAGAGTAATATGTTTTTAAATAACGTATTTGCGATTATATATATATAGTCTGGTTTTAGGAATATAATTTTGAATATATAAAAGATATATATTTGAAAAGTTAAAAAGGTTAAAAACAATTGAATTGGTTGGTTGTGTTTTATGATTATGGATTTATCAAACCACTTTCGACTTTGTTCCTTTTCGGGGACGAAAAGTTTTAAGTGGGGGAGATTGTAACGACCCAGAAAATCTGAACCAATTTAAAATTTTAAAATTGGCTGAAATAATGGATTTTAAATATTTAAATAAATATTTTAAATAATGGCGATGAAAACTGAGTTTGAATCGACAATTGAAAACGAATATAATTAATTATAATTATAAACAAGGCCTGAAATGGCGTGGAAGTTTCAAAAATTGAATTCAAACTTTGTCGGGCTGTACCGGGTGCAAAACAATCCGGATTTTAGTGAAACCAAAAACATTAGGATCTAATTGATGATATCTTTCCAACGGATCTGACAAATCGAAATTTGATAGTGGGAATCAAAAGATATGTCCAGTTGAAAATACTGAATAGTCGCTATGGAATTCAGGCCCTTAAAAATGGATATTTTGCAAATGACCTCGGATTTCGACGAAACCACTTTTGTTGGATCCGCAGGGTCAAGTTATTGTTAGGTTTCAAATTTCATAATTTTTCGAATCGATATGTGAGCGTGGCAAAAGAAAACGCGTTTGACCGGTTTTAGTTGATTTTAATCGACTGGAAATTGGCCATTTTTCAAACGGTCTCAGAATTCGACGAAACTAGTTTTGTTAGGACCGTATCGTCAATACGAAGCTAGAAAATATTTTTCGGGAATTTTTCTAGTTAGTATGTGACCCCGGTAATTTGAAATGTACGTTTAAAATTCAATATAGTGATTTAAATGTAAATTTAACGGAAACTGATTGTAACGATCGAATCAGCTTGCGATACATATCCCATTGTGTTCGAAATGGGGGTAGAACGCTAGGGACGACAGGCGGTAGGCCTCGTTTAGAGGTCGTATGTAAAAGTCAACTTTTTGAAAAATTAAATAATTAAATATATATATTTTTATATAAACCCCCCCATTCCCTCTTCTCTCTCTTCACTTCGAACAGATCAAAAAAAACCTAAATTAAGCCGCCTCCCCCGATCATCCACCTCCGCACGTCGCCACCTCCTCCTGGAGCTGCTGCCGCTGCTGCTTCTTCTCTCCCCCCTCCGTTCGTAGATCGGCAGCGACATCGCACCCCCCCCCCCCGAATCAAACGCGACGCCCTAAATTCTCGAGCCCCCCCCCAAACCGAGACCTAGCCTCCGCCTGTCCCTCCTCCAACCGCGACCTCCCCGAGCGCCACCCTCGAGAAGCCCTCCGACGATCTGCGAAACCCCCCCCCCCCTCTGTAAGTTTTTTTTATTTATTTTGTTAATTTATTTTTATGTAAATTAAAACTGATTTGAAAATGATTTTGAAACTGATTTGAAAATGAATTTAAAACTGATTTGAAAATGATTTTAAAACTGATTTGAAAATGATTTTAAAACTGATTTTTTTAAAAAAAATTAAAACTGATTTGTTTAAAAAATTAAAACTGATTTGAAAAAAAATTAAAACTGATTTGAAAAAAATTAAAACTGATTTGTTTAAAAGTTAAAACAGATGTTTTGAAAGATTTAAAAACTGATTTTTAAAAAAGGTTTTAAAAGATTTGAATTTTGAAAAGTAAAAGATTTGAATTTTGAAAAGTAAAAGATTTGAATTTTGAAAAGTAAAAGATTTAAACTTTAAAAAGTAAAAGAAAAGATTTGATCTTTGAAATGGAAAAGGCGGAATCTATATTTTTGAAATTCGATTTTTATATATTGAATAGCGAAGTCAAAACTCGATTTTTATATATTGAATAACATAGTAAAAATTCGATTTTTACATATGTAGAGAATACGGGCAACGAAGCGACAAAAGGCGAGATTGGCGAAGATTTCTAAAGGAAGAGTCGTAGTTGGATAGCTATTGGTGAGATTTCTGATTTAAAAATATATATATGTGTGGAAATAAAAGTGAATTGCTATATATAAATATATACATATATATATATATATATATATACGCCCCTCGTCCACAAACCATGGACGATATTTATTGGTTGAAATTGTTGTTAAAATTGATTGATAGCGAATGATTGTTTTGGATTGTTTGTGATTGATATTGATTTGATTGTGGTTGAAAAATACCCATTTGTGGTTGAGAAATATTTGGTTGAAACCACATAGGATTAGTTTGTGGAAATGAAATAAATATATACATGCCGCCTGCGTGCGAACTAGATGCATGATCCCCATTGTCAAAAACCGCGAGGTTTTAAGGTAGAGCGAGGAGCCGTACTAGGGACGGTCCCGGTTTAACTACCCTGCCGTTATGCTGCCGAAATTTTGAATAATATTCGTGTGTTTGAATTATTTTCATATGCTTAAACTATATTTATTCATTGAATAGAAAACATTCATGTGTTGAATTGATATTCATTCGTTGATTAGAAATTCATGTGTTGAATGGTATTCATATTTTGAAATAAATCGTTTGATAATAAAAATCACATTTTTATCTATATATAGAAACTATAGAAAACATTCATGTGTTGAATTGATATTCATTCGTTGATTAGAAATTCATGTGTTGAATGGTATTCATATTTTGAAATAAATCGTTTGATAATAAAAATCACATTTTTATCTATATATAGAAACTATAGAAAACATTCATGTGTTGAATTGATATTCATTCGTTGATTAGAAATTCATGTGTTCAATGGTATTCATATTTTGAAATAAATTGTTTGATAATAAAAATCACCTTTTATCGACTATATGAACTGTGTAAAATAATCTCGTTTTAGAAGAAATTGTTTTATGATAAAAATCCCATTTTTATCACCAACTTGAACTATATAGAAAAATAGTGTTTTGAAATGAATTGTTTTACAATAAAAATCACATTTTTATTGTATGCATGAATCGTTGAAATGGGAAGTGTCAAAAATAGCCACTTGTTCAAAATAAACATATATGAGTTGAAATATTCATTAATTAGCTAATGAAATGATTTGCGCCTATTTATGTAACATTAGAATGAATGGGGTTTTTAAACCAAACAGAAATCAAATATGAAGTTGAATAGAAAATGATAAATGATAAGAACTGTATATATATGTACATGCATATTCATTGAACAGGTTATAGCAAAGGGGCTAGAGAAGAGGAATAAAATTTTGTGCCCGACAAATAGGTACACATTTACTGTTTTGTTTGGGTGATGATTTTATGAGCCTGTTGGCTAGCCGCTTGGCTTTTTCTTTTTCTTTTTGAGATTAGAAGGACCGGGAACGCTATTTGCGATTTCCCGATGCTCCCGGTGCAGGGGAGGTTATGACGAAATTTTCCAGAATTTTAAGGTGTTAGAAAAATATTTGAAGTGAAAACGATATGGAAATCATTGAATGAACTATATTTATATAACTATATAAATATAAATAAAATTAAAACGAAACGAAGCCGTGAAGTTCGTATTTTGAAACCATGATTACAAACGACTAGTACGGGAAATCCGACCATTGGATTTTCCCGAAACCTCAACCGTCGGGTTCGCCTTGGAATAATCTTTCCAACGGCACCAACTTTGTAAAAATCCAACGGTTGGATTGTCTGGAATGTTTAATTCAAATCTGAAGAAAAACAGCACCAGAAGCGATTATATTTATATATATATATAAATATAATTATATATATTTAATCGAATAACGACGCTGCAGTTCGTATTTTGAAATCGAAAATTCAAACGATTGTACCGGGAGATCCGACTGTCGGATTTTCCCGAAAATGGAACCGTTGGATTCGTTTTGAAAAGACCTTTCTAATGATGTAAATTTTATGAAGATCCAACGGTTAGATTTTCAGATATGTGTAAATCAAATCTGAAGAAAAACAGCGCCACGGCCGCGTCATGGCCCGAAGCGTCGTTTTGAATAAATGAGCTATTTTAAAATAAATAAAAATAGGGATAAATAGTTATAAAATACCATGAACAATATGGAGTGGAAATAAACTGAATTTGCTTGATTTATGTGATATTTGATGGTTGAATGTGTTTGGTGTGAAAATTACATTAAAGAACAGAATTGGTGTTGTCGAATAATTTAACCATTGAAATAAATCGAATTGAAATTCTAAATATACGTGGATTATTCGAAAAGGCCGAGTTAATTCTCATTTTGAATAATTGACCGACGATTGAAATTCGAAGATGAAGACGACGGTCGAAGACCGGAGATCTTCACCTCGTTTGGATGGTAACCGAGGTCCTGATTGGGAGGCATCCCGAAATATGGATAATGAGTGGTGATCATTCAGACGTACGTGTTGATCGAAGGGTTTGCGAGGTATTTAGTGCCTCCGGTTTCGTTCAGACCCAGAACGGACTTGTAAATGGACTGTGTGTCCGACATTGGAATTTGTTCTGTGTGATTGATAGCCATCAGTTGCACGGTGTGAATTGCCTGTGTGGCATGCTAAGATGCAGTGATCAGGGCTTCTGTTGAAAAGCAAAGTCTTGTGGTGATGATCAAAGCACCGCCTGTGTGGCGTAGCTTTGTGTATGACGTGAATTCGCGAGCCTCACACCCCGGTATGAACCTAAAACGGGAGAGGACATCAGGGAGGGCCTGCGTTTCTTCCTAGCTAGGGTGGTGTTAGTGACCTACCAGCCCTGACATTTATATACTTTTCACCTATGTGGTTGTTGCTGTTGCGAGGCGCCTCGGTTTGATCGGACGATCCGGGTCCGGTGGAGTCATTCGTTGGCTCATTTACGCCCTAAAGGGCGGGGAAACGCAGTGTTCAGGCATTTTAATCCACATCGGTGGACCGGCCCTGACGATCCAAGGGTCGATGCGCTCTGACCCTGCGGCTCGGGCTAGGCAGTCTCGAATTCGGTAAGGACTATCTTTTGCCTTGGTTCATGACGGAAATCCAATTTCCAAATACGACATCGTGCGGTTTTGATTGTATATATATGGCGACATGATATATGGTACCCATGCCGTCTATGATTGATAGTTATGATTTGAAATTGTTTTCAAAACATATTAACACTAGCAATAATATCAAATGCCTTTGTTTTATTCGTATCAATCATATTTTGGCCATTATAAGGTAAAACTCTATCCTCCGGTTTGCGTTGCATTGTGTGATGGGAACTGAGTCTTATAATGGTTTCATTTTTATAAAAAGCATAGCGATGTTTAAAAGAAAGATTTGTTTTAAAGTACTGGCAATCCAATGGAGTAAACCCGTTCCACGAAAGTGGCGTGGTCCTGTGATTAGCCAAATTATATATATGTGTTGAGTAGATTTCTCATACCAGTCCCATGACTGACTCGCAGTTTGTTTCACTCTCAAACTCGGGTGCCCCTTTTTCTACACGGGCAGCCTTGTATTCAGGTTTAGCTGGTTCTTTCTGGATAGCTGGAGCTGAAGATGGATTCTATCATTTATTTCTTTTTATGCTGTTCAGCTCCTATTGTACATATTTTGTTTATTTCCGCTTTAGACATTTATGTATAGCTGAACTGTATTTGTACTAAGTAAGATCCTGTATACTGTGTAACTCTGATGATTACTTTAATCCAGTATATTTTGTTGTTCATTATCTGGTGTATTTATTTAATTTTGTTCTGCTATTATCTGTTTCTGTGTTATATTCCAAAGATAGCCCTGTTTCCGTTTGAACGGGAATTCGGGTCGTCTCATCGTGGTATCAGAGCTTTGGTTAAGCTTAGTTCTGGAATATAACATTTGAACGAACTCGTCAGAAATAGAACCAGTAGTGTTCTAGGACGGGTAACTCTATACAGATAGGATCAGCAATATCCTAGTATGAGTGTAGTAGAATCAGAACAACTCGTTAGAGATGGAGTCAGAAGTGCCTCAGAACGAGTTGAGAGTAATATGTTTTTAAATAACGTATTTGCGATTATATATATATAGTCTGGTTTTAGGAATATAATTTTGAATATATAAAAGATATATATTTGAAAAGTTAAAAAGGTTAAAAACAATTGAATTGGTTGGTTGTGTTTTATGATTATGGATTTATCAAACCACTTTCGACTTTGTTCCTTTTCGGGGACGAAAAGTTTTAAGTGGGGGAGATTGTAACGACCCAGAAAATCTGAACCAATTTAAAATTTTAAAATTGGCTGAAATAATGGATTTTAAATATTTAAATAAATATTTTAAATAATGGCGATGAAAACTGAGTTTGAATCGACAATTGAAAACGAATATAATTAATTATAATTATAAACAAGGCCTGAAATGGCGTGGAAGTTTCAAAAATTGAATTCAAACTTTGTCGGGCTGTACCGGGTGCAAAACAATCCGGATTTAAGTGAAACCAAAAACTTTAGGATCTAATTGATGATATCTTTCCAACGGATCTGACAAATCGAAATTTGATAGTGGGAATCAAAAGATATGTCCAGTTGAAAATACTGAATAGTCGCTATGGAATTCAGGCCCTTAAAAATGGATATTTTGCAAATGACCTCGGATTTCGACGAAACCACTTTTGTTGGATCCGCAGGGTCAAGTTATTGTTAGGTTTCAAATTTCATAATTTTTCGAATCGATATGTGAGCGTGGCAAAAGAAAACGCGTTTGACCGGTTTTAGTTGATTTTAATCGACTGGAAATTGGCCATTTTTCAAACGGTCTCAGAATTCGACGAAACTAGTTTTGTTAGGACCGTATCGTCAATACGAAGCTAGAAAATATTTTTCGGGAATTTTTCTAGTTAGTATGTGACCCCGGTAATTTGAAATGTACGTTTAAAATTCAATATAGTGATTTAAATGTAAATTTAACGGAAACTGATTGTAACGATCGAATCAGCTTGCGATACATATCCCATTGTGTTCGAAATGGGGGTAGAACGCTAGGGACGACAGGCGGTAGGCCTCGTTTAGAGGTCGTATGTAAAAGTCAACTTTTTGAAAAATTAAATAATTAAATATATATATTTTTATATAAACCCCCCCATTCCCTCTTCTCTCTCTTCACTTCGAACAGATAAAAAAAAACCTAAATTAAGCCGCCTCCCCCGATCATCCACCTCCGCACGTCGCCACCTCCTCCTGGAGCTGCTGCCGCTGCTGCTTCTTCTCTCCCCCCTCCGTTCGTAGATCGGCAGCGACATCGCACCCCCCCCCCGAATCAAACGCGACGCCCTAAATTCTCGAGCCCCCCCCCCCCAAACCGAGACCTAGCCTCCGCCTGTCCCTCCTCCAAACGCGACCTCCCCGAGCGCCACCCTCGAGAAGCCCTCCGACGATCTGCGAAACCCCCCCCTCTGTAAGTTTTTTTTATTTATTTTGTTAATTTATTTTTATGTAAATTAAAACTGATTTGAAAATGATTTTGAAACTGATTTGAAAATGATTTTAAAACTGATTTGAAAATGATTTTAAAACTGATTTGAAAATGATTTTAAAACTGATTTTTTTTAAAAAAATTAAAACTGATTTGTTTAAAAAATTAAAACTGATTTGAAAAAAAATTAAAACTGATTTGAAAAAAATTAAAACTGATTTGTTTAAAAGTTAAAACAGATGTTTTGAAAGATTTAAAAACTGATTTTTAAAAAAGGTTTTAAAAGATTTGAATTTTGAAAAGTAAAAGATTTGAATTTTGAAAAGTAAAAGATTTGAATTTTGAAAAGTAAAAGATTTAAACTTTAAAAAGTAAAAGAAAAGATTTGATCTTTGAAATGGAAAAGGCGGAATCTATATTTTTGAAATTCGATTTTTATATATTGAATAGCGAAGTCCAAACTCGATTTTTATATATTGAATAACATAGTAAAAATTCGATTTTTACATATGTAGAGAATACGGGCAACGAAGCGACAAAAGGCGAGATTGGCGAAGATTTCTAAAGGAAGAGTCGTAGTTGGATAGCTATTGGTGAGATTTCTGATTTAAAAATATATATATGTGTGGAAATAAAAGTGAATTGCTATATATAAATATATACATATATATATATATATATACGCCCCTCGTCCACAAACCATGGACGATATTTATTGGTTGAAATTGTTGTGAAAATTGATTGATAGCGAATGATTGTTTGGGATTGTTTGTGATTGATATTGATTTGATTGTGGTTGAAAAATACCCATTTGTGGTTGAGAAATATTTGGTTGAAACCACATAGGATTAGTTTGTGGAAATGAAATAAATATATACATGCCGCCTGCGTGCGAACTAGATGCATGATCCCCATTGTCAAAAACCGCGAGGTTTTAAGGTAGGGCGAGGAGCCGTACTAGGGACGGTCCCGGTTTAACTACCCTGCCGTTATGCTGCCGAAATTTTGAATAATATTCGTGTGTTTGAATTATTTTCATATGCTTAAACTATATTTATTCATTGAATAGAAAACATTCATGTGTTGAATTGATATTCATTCGTTGATTAGAAATTCATGTGTTGAATGGTATTCATATTTTGAAATAAATCGTTTGATAATAAAAATCACATTTTTATCTATATATAGAAACTATAGAAAACATTCATGTGTTGAATTGATATTCATTCGTTGATTAGAAATTCATGTGTTGAATGGTATTCATATTTTGAAATAAATCGTTTGATAATAAAAATCACATTTTTATCTATATATAGAAACTAGAGAAAACATTCATGTGTTGAATTGATATTCATTCGTTGATTAGAAATTCATGTGTTGAATGGTATTCATATTTTGAAATAAATTGTTTGATAATAAAAATCACCTTTTATCGACTATATGAACTGTGTAAAATAATCTCGTTTTAGAAGAAATTGTTTTATGATAAAAATCCCATTTTTATCACCAACTTGAACTATATAGAAAAATAGTGTTTTGAAATGAATTGTTTTACAATAAAAATCACATTTTTATTGTATGCATGAATCGTTGAAATGGGAAGTGTCAAAAATAGCCACTTGTTCAAAATAAACATATATGAGTTGAAATATTCATTAATTAGCTAATGAAATGATTTGCACCTATTTATGTAACATTAGAATGAATGGGGTTTTTAAACCAAACAGAAATCAAATATGAAGTTGAATAGAAAATGATAAATGATAAGAACTGTATATATATGTACATGCATATTCATTGAACAAGTTATAGCAAAGGGGCTAGAGAAGAGGAATAAAATTTTGTGCCCGACAAATAGGTACACATTTACTGTTTTGTTTGGGTGATGATTTTATGAGCCTGTTGGCTAGCCGCTTGGCTTTTTCTTTTTCTTTTTGAGTTCAGAAGGACCGGGAACGCTATTTGCGATTTCCCGATGCTCCCGGTGCAGGGGAGGTTATGGCGAAATTTTCCAAAATTTTAAGGTGTTAGAAAAATATTTTAAGTGAAAACGATATGGAAATCATTGAATGAACTATATTTATATAACTATATAAATATAAATAAAATTAAAACGAAACGAAGCCGTGCAGTTCGTATTTTGAAACCATGATTACAAACGACTAGTACGGGAAATCCGGCCATTGGATTTTCCCGAAACCTCAACGTCGGGTTCGCCTTGGAATAATCTTTCCAACGGCACCAACTTTGTAAAAATCCAACGGTTGGATTGTCTGGAATGTTTAATTCAAATCTGAAGAAAAACAGCACCAGAAGCGATTATATTTATATATATATAAATATAATTATATATATTTAATCGAATAACGACGCTGCAGTTCGTATTTTGAAATCGAAAATTCAAACGATTGTACCGGGAGATCCGACCGTCGGATTTTCCCGAAAATGGAACCGTTGGATTCGTTTTGAAAAGACCTTTCTAATGATGTAAATTTTATGAAGATCCAACGGTTAGATTTTCAGATATGTGTAAATCAAATCTGAAGAAAAACAGCGCCACGGCCGCGTCATGGCCCGAAGCGTCGTTTTGAATAAATGAGCTATTTTAAAATAAATAAAAATAGCGATAAATAGTTATAAAATACCATGAACAATATGGAGTGGAAATAAAGTGAATTTGCTTGATTTATGTGATATTTGATGGTTGAATGTGTTTGGTGTGAAAATTACATTAAAGAACAGAATTGGTGTTGTCGAATAATTTAACCATTGAAATAAATCGAATTGAAATTCTAAATATACGTGGATTATTCGAAAAGGCCGAGTTAATTCTCATTTCGAATAATTGACCGACGATTGAAATTCGAAGATGAAGACGACGGTCGAAGACCGGAGATCTTCACCTCGTTTGGATGGTAACAGAGGTCCTGATTGGGAGGCATCCCGAAATATGGATAATCAGTGGTGATCGTTCAGACGTACGTGTTGATCGAAGGGTTTGCGAGGTATTTAGTGCCTCCGGTTTCGTTCTGACCCAGAACGGACTTGTAAATGGACTGTGTGTCCGACATTGGAATTTGTTCTGTGTGATTGATAGCCATCAGTTGCACGGTGTGAATTGCCTGTGTGGCATGCTAAGATGCAGTGATCAGGGCTTCTGTTGAAAAGCAAAGTCTTGTGGTGATGATCAAAGCACCGCCTGTGTGGCGTAGCTTTGTGTATGACGTGAATTCGCGAGCCTCACACCCCGGTATGAACCTAAAACGGGAGAGGACATCAGGGAGGGCCTGCGTTTCTTCCTAGCTAGGGTGGTGTCAGTGACCTACCAGCCCTGACATTTATATACTTTTCACCTATGTGGTTGTTGCTGTTGCGAGGCGCCTCGGTTTGATCGGACGATCCGGGTCCGGTGGAGTCATTCGTTGGCCCATTTACGCCCCAAAGGGTGGGGAAACGCAGTGTTCAGGCATTTTAATCCACATCGGTGGACCGGCCCTGACGATCCAAGGGTCGATGCGCTCTGACCCTGAGGCTCGGGCTAGGCAGTCTCGAATTCGGTAAGGACTATCTTTTGCCTTGGTTCATGACAGAAATCCAATTTCCAAATACGACATCGTGCGGTTTTGATTGTATATATATGGCGACATGATATATGGTACCCATGCCGTCTATGATTGATAGTTATGATTTGAAATTGTTTTCAAAACATATTAACACTAGCAATAATATCAAATGCCTTTGTTTTATTCGTATCAATCATATTTTGGCCATTATAAGGTAAAACTCTATCCTCCGGTTTGCGTTGCATTGTGTGATGGGAACTGAGTCTTATAATGGTTTCATTTTTATAAAAAGCACAGCGATGTTTAAAAGAAAGATTTGTTTTAAAGCACTGGCAATCCAATGGAGTAAACCCGTTCCACGAAAGTGGCGTGGTCCTGTGATTAGCCAAATTATATATATGTGTTGAGTAGATTTCTCATACCAGTCCCATGACTGACTCGTAGTTTGTTTCACTCTCAAACTCGGGTGCCCCTTTTTCTACACGGGCAGCCTTGTATTCAGGTTTAGCTGGTTCTTTCTGGATAGCTGGTGCTGAAGATGGATTCTATCATTTATTTCTTTTTATGCTGTTCAGCTCCTATTGTACATATTTTGTTTATTTCCGCTGTAGACATTTATGTATACCTGAACTGTATTTGTACTAAGTAAGATCCTGTATACTGTGTAACTCTGATGATTACTTTAATCCAGTATATTTTGTTGTTCATTTTCTGGTGTATTTATTTAATTTTGTTCTGCTATTATCTGTTTCTGTGTTATATTCCAAAGATAGCCCTGTTTCCGTCTGAACGGGAATTCGGGTCGTCTCACATGGCTAAGTCGATCGCTCCGTAGTAGGGTGTATAATCACCTGATCTACAGTTTCATTTACTTCTAAAAATCTATTGTTGATGCTATCCCATTCGGGAAACGTTTGTTGATTCCAACCGTTGGTGATATACATTCGATACACTCAAGCGAAATGAGTGATCGGTCATGTGTGGCCGGGTGCAAGATGTTCTTGTTGAACCCAGTGTATTCCTTTCTAGAGGTACACTAGCGAAATGTGGTTCCATACCTTGTCATAGTTGGAAATCCATTACCCAATACGTGCTTCTGGTTTTCATTGTATACGATGTATGTAGAACGTGAGATGAAAGCGTTTTTGCTAGATGATTATTATATTGTGGTTGATAGACATTATTATAATATCAAAAAGTTTTTGATATAAAGATAATTTGGATTCTCATAAGGGAAAACCCGTTCCGTTATATGGTGTGGTCTTATGAGATATCGTTTACCTGTACAAACTGTTTTAAACTGTTTTACTCATACCAGTCCCATGACCGACCCAGAGTTTATTTTGTTTTTTTTTCCCTAAACTCTTGGGTGCCCAATTTTGTACGGGCAGTCAAGTAGTCGGTTTTTACAGATACTTGAAGAGCAGGAGCAGGAGGCTTTAGGATCAAGTAGTTATTGTTTATTTCCGCTGCGTTGTAAGTGCTGTACTTTGAAAATGATATGTATATTCAAGTACAGATTTATATTTCAAAGATATAATAATAAATTATATGTTATTCATTCCGCTGTGAGATTCATGTTACTCTGATGTTGTGTTCTTCTTCTTCTTCTACTTCTTCTTCTATTCTAAGTCTCTATCTTATCTATCCTCACCCTCTAATTTCTTTCATAAATCATCCGATATTTTTCGATGTTTGGTTAGTCATCATTGAGTTTATGGCGATAACCAAGGTCGCTAAAATTCCGGGTCATTACAGTTGGTATCAGAGCTTAGGTTGAGTAATTCCCTTGGCTTTGTGGCGTGACTCGGTAGAGATGAGGTTAGCAATACCCTAGATTAGGTTGAGTGTATATATACCAGTGAACGTATTTGTTATTGATATAAAAATTGTTTTATATTGTGGGGATTTATCGGTTGAGTTGTTTATGGGTTCTGGTCGATCAGTTTGATCCACTGTATTGGTAGGACTTTATAAAGTCTCGAATACGATGGGTCGAAACGATATCTTTAGAAAAGAGGGTAAATTAAAATAAGTCTACCCAAGGTATATCTAGATATAGAGAAGATATATATATATCAAAACTATAATATAGTGGATATATTGGTTGTTATTATAATCGAGTAAGATTATAAATTTAATGGTAATGTAAATAACCAATCAGAATTCATATAAATGAAATACGTGAAATCAGATGAGTTAAATCTGAAATTTAAATCAGGAATTGAAGTAAAATTCTAGAAAAATTGGATAAGTCTTTGTAAATGGATTTGGATTAAAAATAAGGAAAATTTAAGATCCTGGGAGATTTAAATTGTTTTACAAGCAGTGTGAATTAAATTTTGAAATGAATTTCAAAGTGGAAATGATTAGAAATGGTTTTATAGTATTGAACTCACTTCGATCGCTGGAAAATAGATTCTGATGATGACAGCTGCATCATCGGGATTCATTTTCGAGTTGTAAGTGATGATTTACTACCAGAGATACTGTTTAGAATTTATTTTGGGAAAGACAAGTTGTATTGGATTTCAAAAAGGAAAATTTGATTTTTGAAAAGAGTAAACTGTTTAAAAACTCCCAAGGAAAGACTGTTTGAATTAAAAAAAATTAACAGAAATTTGTGAAAGCAAATTTGAATTAAAGTAAAGCCAATAAAGTGGTAACTGAGATTGAATAAGAATGATGTCAAGACAAATTGGATTGTGAGATTCAAATTTGAAGTGTAATATGATAATCAAGTTAAGAGTTGGGAATCGAGAAGAAACTTGAGTTGAAATGATATTTGGCTCGGATATAAGTGAATGGTTGTGTTGTGGATAAAAGCAGATTGGAATTTGATTGGGATGACCCTTGTATCCGATGAATTGATAACAGGTGGAAAGGATAGAATGATATGCCGACAAAAAGGTACAAGTTTATATTTCTATTGGATATAAGATTTATGAGCCGAATTGGCAAGACGCTTGGCTGTTTGATTTTGTTTTGGGTTGGAGATGGCCCAGAGAGACAAGTTGGAATTTGACCTATTGACCAGTACAAAGGAGGTACTTGCGAAATTTTTCGAAAAATTAAGGCGTTAGAAAATTTTCAGGATTTTTAAAAGTTTTCATTGATAAGAATTAAATAAATTTCTAATTGAAATTAAATTAATTCAGTTGAAACTGGTGTAAGAAGTGAACAAATAATTTTTAAGCAGTTAGTAGGGTTTGTTTTCTACCTTAGCAATTTTGAAGACGAAATTATTTTAAGTAGGGAAGAATGTATTGACCTACATCTTCAGTGGTATAATAATTAATTTATTTAATTATTTAAAGAGTGGTTTAGAGAATTTAAATGGTCGTTTAGTTAAACAATAATGAATATTTAATTAAAATAATAATTAAATAATATATTTAAATTCGAGAATAGTCGAAAATAGTAGAATTCACAATATTGTGTGAACTGGACAATTCAAAGTATATGATTCAGCTTGGAATTTAATTTGAATAACGAATATATTATATAAACGACAGTTTGAATGTAGAGTTATAATATAATTAAAATCGAGCTTGAAATGGCACTGAAGTTCGTAATTTGGCGATTTGAACTTCAACTGAATGTACATGATTCGTTTTAAGCCGGATTTCTGTGAAACAAGAAACGTGTGGAGCTGGTGGAGTATATCTTTCTATCGGAAGAGAAAAATCGGGATTTCGTCGTGTAGATTTTGATTTATGTCCAAATCAAATTTTAGAAAAGTCGCTGTGGAATTCCTTTATAATTTATGAAGGAATTATTTATATTTTTAAAAGAAATTTCAATATAAATCGAATATTGGGTTGACACAGAAGTGAATATCAAGTTAGAAATTCATATAGGAATATTCTAGAGCTGAATGGTATTCCACTGTGAATATATACGATAATATTTATTTATAAATATTTTATTTAACTATATTTAAAATATATTTATTTATTTAAATGGGTCATTCAGAGCTTTAAAAATAGCCAGTTTTGCAAACGAAGTCGGAATTCGACGAAACTAATTTTGTTGGATCCGCAATGTTAAATAGTTGTTAGATTTCTAATTTCGTGATTTTTAGAGTCACCGTGGGCCGTACGGATTTTTAGAGTGAAAAAAAGTTGATATTCTGACAGTAAAAAATACGCTGTGTGAGCATACGGAGTCGGAATTCGAAAAAACCAGTTTCGTTGGGACCGTAATGTCGAACGCTACCTACATGTCCAGTTACGTGATTTTTGGGTATCATGTGTGACCACATAGATTTTTAGAAGTCAGAAACAAATAATTGAAAATAAAAGAAAAATATCTCAAAGCCTTCTAAGGCCTAGAACGAGCCACCCAACCATCTTTTACAGCCACACAAATTATATAATCACCATATATAATATCATCAACTCTCTAACCTAATTCATTTTCACCGTAACCATTTTCACTTCCAGGAAAATGATTTCAATCTTCCAATAATTCCAGAAAATCCAACTAAATTCCTAAAATCAGCAAATGAATATCTTTCAGTTCGTTTAGTGTTGCTCATCATTTTCCCATCCATTTTCCTAAGTTCGAACCTTTTGGTGTCGATGGAAAATAAACCCAGCGGGTATTAGGGTTAAGCTAACATGAACATTGAAGCCTCGATTTGTGAAACGGATGCCGTATTTGAGTCTCTGAGATCGAGTAGCAGCTGTTTGCAAATTATAGGATTTTACTAAAATCAAAAGTGCCGCACCTTTTTCTGCTATGCGGAAGTTGTACGATGATGCAAAACCTATTTCGAGCTCGAGCGTATAGGTGTGAAAACTCGTAACTTACCTGGTGAGGAAAGCGCGGATAGTTCGAGAACAAGCCACAACAGAACACAGATGAAAGAACAATTCGTTGTATATTACAACAATGCACCAGAATACAAGAATATACAGAGTATAAATGAATATTACACAGAAATATCAGAGATTTAAATTACATTTAAATACATAGCAGCGGAAAATAATACAATACACAACTAGAAGTAGATATACGGATACAAAGCTTTCCGGATATCATTCCAACTGTAAACCAGGATCCTGTGAATATAAATCTGCAAAACCAAAACTGCTAGCTGCCCATGTGGAAAATAGGGGCACCCAGAGTTTAGGTTAAAACAATAAACTCCAGGTCAGTCATATGACTGGTGTGAGAACTAAAACAGTTATTAATCTTTATTTTTAAAGTTAGGTAAATCAAGGGACCACGCCGTATAACACGGAACGGGTTTCCTTCCAAGAACACCAGTGCATAAAACAACAGCACAATGCTAAATAAAGAAAAATGAAGCTATTATAAGACCCAGGTCCCATCACACAATGCAACGCAAGCCGGAGAATAGGGTTTTTGACCTTATAATAGCCAAGAATGCTTGATACATTTAAAACAAATCATTTGATACTATTATAAGTTCATATTGTATAAAATATCTTCAAATCATAAGTATCAATCATAGAAGGCATAAGTGCCCCATCCCACTATGTCGCCATACTAGGCTCTACAAATAAAACCGAAATACACGTATTGGAAATTGGATTTCCATCATGGTGGCTCCTGATTCGAAAGATCGATCGCGTAATGCAATTCACCACAGCTTACGTCCCAACAAGGGAAACACCGTCTGCACATCCGCACATTTGGGACCAGAGTACCACCGCGGCTTACGTCCCAGCGAGAGAAAACACCGCCTACTCTATATATCCCTGAGCACTAGGCTCATCTCGGTCGACCGAATCCACGACACCACTAAGGTGCCCATCCACTAAAAAGCATACTGATCAAACTACCAGTTTACCACCATACCGGTGTGTGAGGCTCGCGGATCAACGCTATACACAAAGCCATGCTATATCAGCTGCGCTTTGATCATCAACCACCAAACTTTGCTTTTCAACAAAAGTCTGGATCACTGCATCTCAGCATGCCACACTATCAATCCATATCGTACCACTGATTTCTGCCAATATATAACCTCTGAGCTCATATGTCTCAGAGAAGGGTGTTAAGCAAGAGAATTTGATTTGGACGTATCTCCAAATCCAACCGTTAGATTTTGAATTTCAAATATTCGTTAGAAAGCCCTTTTCGATACGAACCCAACGGTTCCGGTTTTAGGAGAATCCGTTTTCTATTAAATTCAATTCGAATTCATTTTCTATTAAATTCAATTCGAATTCGTTTTCTATTAAATTCAATTCGAATTCGTTTTCTATTAAATTCAATTCGAATTCGTTTTCTATTAAATTCAATTCAAATTCGTTTTCTATTAAATTCAATTCGAATTCGTTTTCTATTAAATTCAATTCGAATTCGTTTTCTATTAAATTCAATTCGAATTCGTTTTCTATTAAATTCAATTCGAATTCGTTTTCTATTAAATTCAATTCGAATTCGTTTTCTATTAAATTCAATTCGAATTCGTTTTCTATTAAATTCAATTCGAATTCGTTTTCTATTAAATTCAATTCTAAATATTCGATTTCGAAATCACTTTTCAGTATTCATTTTAAAATGAATAAAATCGATATAAATATCATTCACGTCAAAATGGCGTCAATCTAATCAACACGGCTTCATATATTTCTATTTTGAAATATTCTATTTCAAATATTTCTATTTCAAAATATTTCTATTTCAAATATTCTTATTTCAAAATATTTCTATTTCAAATATTTCTATTTCAAAATATTTCTATTATCAAAATGTTTCGTTCAACACATGACTAATCTCAACGGATGAGTACTGTCAACCCATGAACCTTTATTTTATATTGATAAAGATGTAAATTTTATTATTAAAATATTTCGTTCAACACATGACTAATCTCAACGGATGAGTACTGTCAACACATGAACCTTTATTTTATATTGATAAAGATGTAAATTTTATTATTAAAATATTTTGTTCAACACATGACTAATCTCAATGGATGAGTACTATCAACACATGAACCTTTATTTTATATTGATAAAGATGTAAATTTTATTATTAAAATATTTCGTTCAACACATGACTAATCTCAACGGATGAGTACTGTCAACACATGAACCTTTATTTTATATTGATAAAGATGTAAATTTTATTATTAAAATATTTCGTTCAACACATGACTAATCTCAACGGATGAGTACTGTCAACACATGAACCTTTATTTTATAATATACTTTATTTTTCCGATTGGAATGAGGCCCAATCAATTACCATATAAAGTTAATTATATGGATTCCATACAACAAATGTATATAATAGCAACGATAAATAATCAACCATCATCCAAAGTGCACTACACTGTATAGGCATCAGATATAGATATCTAACGCTTATAACAGCCTGTCGATCCATCGATCGACATACAACCAATTATTGGGATTAGTGTATGCCGTATTTTATCCCAATACCCGTGTGGGGTTTCAAACAATCAAACACAGATTTCATTTGTGCAGTTGGGCGATGTGTAAACTTTATCGTCCCAATCAATGTCCTTTAAATAGGTGTTCATAGACAAACCGTCGGGTTTGTAAATGAATATTTTATTTTATTCACTTCCACGTTAAAAATTATATTTTTAACGATAAAACATTTTATTTTAACATATGAATTTCTATTCAGTTCATTTATTCAATAAAATGATATTTTTATTTTTCTAACATATTTTAGAAAATTTCGGCGGCATAACGGCACGATACTAGAAACGGGACGAGGCCTAGCCTTATCCCCGGTCTAGTGAAGGCCCACGCCATTCACACATCAATCAAATCAATTCATTTCACCAAACAATTCAATTCAAACAAAATATTCTGACTAACCACACAACCAAACAATTTAACAAACAAGCCATCCATGGTCTGTGGATGACGGGTGTCGGGTGCTACTAAACTCCGTCTGCTTCCTAGTATATTTATATTAACTAGAAAAAAAGAAATTTTGAGTGAGAAGTTCTCACCGATAGCTATCCCAACTTCACGACACTTCATTTATAGAAATCTTCGCCGTTCTCGCCTTTCGTCACTTTCGTTGCCCGTAGCCACTACATATGTAAAAATCGAATTTTTACTTCGCTATTCAATATATAAAAATCGAATTTTTACTATTCTATTCAATATATAAACAATCGAATTTTTACTATGCTATTCAATATATAAAAATCGTATTTTTACTATGCTATTCAAAACAATGATATATATTTTCTCTCTTCAAAACAATGATATATATTTTCTATCTTCAAAACAATGATATATATTTTCTCTCTTCCTTTATAATTTCAGATTCTCTAGACTATGTAATTTTTTTTATTAAAAAAAAACAATGCGATTTTTATTTAAGAACAATGCTAATTGATGTTATAATCAATGCTATTCATTATATAAAAAACAAAACTTTAAACAATTTTCATTTCAAAACTAAGATATATAAATATCTATAAATTCCATTGCTATTTTTATTTTTAAAACCAATGCTGTTTAGATTTTCAAAAACAATGATCTATATATAAAAATTCCAATTTTTTTGTTCCTTTTGATTTCTATGTTATTTATTTTAAAACATATTTTAAAAACAATATTTATTTCAGTTTTAAAACAATTGATTTACATATATAAAAATAAATAAATAAAAAAACTAAGAGAGGCTTACTGTGTTCGGATTTCAGGTTGCTCTACCATTAGGGTTGGAGTTCGCCATCGCCACCGACGTCGTAGAGGAGATCGGAGCCCGCCACTTTGGAGCCGCCAGCGTCGCCTACCTCCACCCTGAGTCGTGTCGCCTTCGGTGGTCCCGCAAGCCCTAGAATCGGGTGCGAATCGAATGAGTTCGAGCCCTTGAAACTCCTCAATTCCAATACGATACAGCTTGAGATTGGTATGGATCTAAAGCTGACAGAAATCTCTTTGATTTCCATGTTTCAATTTTTAATTTTGCTGAATGGATTAAAGGAAAATTGAGGGAGAATGATTCAGTAATTTTCGCCGTCGAATTTGATGAAGGGCGGCTCCTGAACGGGGTGATAGAAATTAGGGTTTGTGATTGCTCAAAATTATATATATATATATATATATATTATTTTTATATTATTTAATTTGAAAATTAGGGTTTTATTGCATTTGGATTCCAAATCAAACCCAACGACCGTCGCCCCTAGCTTATTACCCCTATTCCGAACACAATGGGATATGTTTCGCAAGATGATTCGGCTGTTTCAATCAGTTTTCGCTAAATTTAAAATATAAATCTATATATTCAATTTTAAATGTACATTTTAAATTACCAAGGCCACATACTGATTCTAAAAATTACAGAAAAATATTTTCTAGCTTCGTATTGATGATACGGTCCTAACAAAACTAATTTTGTCGAATTCTGAGACCGTTGGAAAAATAGCCATTTTCCAGTCGATTAAAATCAACTCAAACTGGTCAAACGCGTATTCCTTTGCCACGCTCACATATTGATTCGAACAATTATGAAATTTGAAACCTAGCAATAATTTGACATCGCGGATCCAACAAAAGTGGTTTTGTCGAAATCTAAGGTCGTTTGCAAAATGTCCATTTTTAAGGGCCTGAATTCCATAGCGACTATTCAGAATTTTCAACTGGACATATCTTTTGATTCCCGCTATGAAATTTCGATTTTTTGGATTCGTTGGAAAGATATTCAAAATTAGATTCCATTATTTTTGGTTTCACTAAAATCCGGATTGTTTAGCACCCGGTACATTCAATTGAAGTTTGAAATCGAATTATCGAACTACTGCACCATTTTCAATTCTATTTATAATTATATATATTTATTCATATTCTAACAAAGTTGTATATAAATATATTCGTTCGAATTATATTCAAAATAAATTTCTCGTTGATTTTATTTAAAATCATTCATTTTAAATAATCAAAATTTGCTAAAATTGCCAAAATAAAAATTTTAAACTGGCCCAGATTTTCGGGTTGTTACAATAGGGCTCACGAGAAGGAGGACTTGACGGAGAGATGAATGGTTGTGTCAGATTTGTATAGCGTGAAGTATTGGACGAGTTGAGGTTGGAGGAAAGTGATCGAAATGGAGATTGAAGAGGAGCAGGTCACGACAAGTTTGAGGGAGAAGGGTTATAACGGTTTGGATTTCAGAAGGGGTATTGGGTTTAGAAACGAAGGTGATAGCCTATATATTTAATAAACTTATGTTTTAATTTAATTTAAATACACTTATAACTTGTAGTGATGATATCTTGGTCATACGATATCCGATTGACGAATCGTAAGTTGCGTTGGGATCGTATGGACGAAAGCTTCATAATGAAGCTGACTGGGTGTGGATTGGGGCTCGTCTGAATTTATGGCGAAATAAATTGTTTGGTTCAAATCAAACAAACAGTTTATTGTTCTTTAATGATGAACTGCCAAAGTGAGTAAATCTCACTAACTCTGAACAGTTTATATTTTCATGTTGTATTTTTAGAACTATTAAAAATTGTTTGATTTATTGTGTGTTGACTGTTGATTGAACTGCTAGCCAGTTAGTGGAAATTGTATATAAATTTAACTATATATATAAATCGTTAAATCTATATATGTTGATTCTGTTAACGGAATATTTCATATTGAACTGAAAGTGTTGTTGATTATATTGTGTAACATCTGTTGATGCAGGGATTCAGGTTGGAGGGACCCAGCTGGGTTCATTGATATATAAATACTGTTTTGTTTTATATATTGTGTTATACGATGCAATATGAAATATGTTGATGATTTTATATGTGTGAATGATACTGATCATTGTTGTATGGTATGTTAAATACCATGACATACCGGAATGTTGATAAGGGAATTTTCGAAGTGATATTTGAAAATAAAATATTTATAAATCAAAGAAGATTTTATAAACGGGAATATTTATAAATTGGAAATCTTTATAAAAAGGATATTTATAAATAGAATATTTATAAAGTGAATTATTTATTTAGTAAATAAATAAGATAAGATAATGGATTATTTATTTGTAAAATAAATAGGATGAGATAAGGAGATATGTATTTGTATAAATAAATAGAATAAATAGGAGATATTTATTAGTTAAATAAATAGAGTTAAAGGGGAGTTATTCGAATATCATTTAATCAAATAGAGTTAAATTATTTAGAGTTAATCAGTTAGAGTTAATCAGTTAGAGTTAATCAGTTAGAGTAAATCAATAAGAATTAATCGAATATTAGTTATTCGAATTTGAGTTAATCGAATAGAGTTAATCGAATAGAGGTAAAGAAATAGAGTTAAACAAGATTAGAAACTAACTAGAGATTAGTTAAGTTGAATAGTTTTCTGAGTATCGATCTGATGTTGGTTTCGGCCTTTGGAGTTTATACTTAGAGAATTTGTTCTCCTACTAGTTTACAGTCAGGGACTGATAGTTGTGAAATGATAGTGATATGTAAATAACAATGGAAATGTTTTCCAGTGTTAATGTAATAACCCAGAAATTCGAGCCAATTTAAAATTTTTATTTTGGCAATTTTGATGAATTTTGATCATTTAAAATGAATTATTTTAAATAATAACGATGAGAAATTTATTTTGAATAGAATTCGGATGTATATATTTATATAAATCGTCGTTAGAATATAAATATTTATTTTTATATATAAAAGGAATTGCAAATGGCGCGGTAGTTCGATAATTCGATTTCAAAATTCAAAAGACTGTACCAGATTCAAAATAAACTGGATTTTAGTGAAACCAAAAATATTTGAATCTAATTGAGAAATCTTTCCAATGAATCAGAAAAATTGAAATTTCATAGCGGGGATAAAAAGTTATGCCCAGTTGGAAATTCAGAATAATCGCTATGGAATTCTGGCCCTTAAAATGGCCATTTTGCAAATGGTCTCAGAATTCGACGAAATTAGTTTTGTTCGGACCGTATCGTCAATACGAAGTTATAATATATTTTTCGGGAATTTTTCAAGTTAGTATGTGGCCCCAGTAAGTTGAAATGCGCGTTCAAATTCAATATATAGAGTTATATGTTAATTTTGATGAAAACTGATCGAAACAATCGAACTGGCCAACGATACATATCCCATTGTGTTCGGAATGGGGGTATTTAGTTAAGGACGACAGTCGTTGGGTGTCGTTTAGAGTTCAGATGAAAAGTCAACCTTTATGAAGATTAAATTAAAAATAAATCAATGAATTATAACTTCCTCTTTACATTACCCCCGCCCCCTCTTTTCTTCCACGATTTAACTTAGAAATAAAAAAAAATATTGATCCTTCAAATTGATGGTGGAAGTCGCCATCGCCACCACCGCAGGGGGGCTCCGACCGACACACCCACGACTGGCCACCCCTCTCGCCCCTCCGCTCCTCTGCCCTTCCTCTAACGCGCGAAGACGCAACCCCAACGCCTGAAACCCTGACCGATGCGCCGCACCCCCCCCCCCCATGACCACCACACCCTTCAGCTCTTCCCCTCACCTCCTTCTCGGATCCCATCGAGCTATACTCCCCCCCAAGACCATAGAAATCCGCACCGCCCAGCCAATGGGGCCCCACCACTGCAAGTCGCCGCTTCCTTACCACCTGCAGACCCTGGCGCACACCCTCTGCCCCTACCTCCCTCTGAAATCGAAGTGAGATTTTCTCTAATTTATTTATTTAGTGTAGTTCATATAATTTAGGCGATGTAAAGGAAAATCAGTTTTATTTATTAGTGTATACAATTATATGAGAATTTGATTTTTTTTTTTATCTTATAGAAATGAATACAAAAAAATATACTTTTTATGTTAGTAAGGATATAAAAATATAATTTTTTTATTAGTAGAGTAATAAAAATATAATTTTTATATAATGTAGAGAGTTAAAATATGATTTGTATATAGTAGAGATTATAAAAATATAATTTTTATAAGGTGGAGAATATAAAAATATGATTTTTATATATTGCATAGCAAAGTAAAATTCGATTTTTATATATTGAATAGCAAAGTAAAAGTTCGATTCTTATATATTGAATAGCAAAGTAAAAATTCGATTTTTATATATTGACTAGAGAAGTAAAAATGTGATTTTTATATATGTAGAGAATACGGGCAAAGAAAGTGACAAGAGGCGAGCACGACTAAGTTTTCTACATATGAAGAGTCGCGGTGTATTGGTTTAGCTAGTCGGTGAGAACTCCTCACTTTTAATTTTTCTAGTTAAAATATATACTAGGATGCAGAAAGTGTTTAGTAGCACCCGACACCCGTCGTCCACAGACCATGGACAGCTTGTATGCTTGTTTGTTTGATTTTGATGTGTAGTTGATTTTGTAATGTGATGTGAAAGGAAATAAAATATTTATATAGTTAAAAATATTTTATAGTTAAAAATAGAATTTTTAACGTGTATGTGAAATGAAATAAATTAATATAAACAAATCGAACGATTTGTTTATATACACACATTTGACTGATATTGATTGGGACGATAAATTTTACACATCGCCCAACTGCACAAATAAAATTTGTGTTTGATTGTTTGAAACCCCACACGGGTATTGGGATGATATATGACATACGCTAATCCCAATAATTAGTTGTATGTCGATATATTGATTGACAGACTGTTATAAGTGTTAAATATTTATATTTGATGCTTATACAGTGTAGAATGCACTTTGGATGATGGTTGATTATTTGTCATTGTCGATGTATACATGCGTTGTATGTAAACCCAGAGAAGTAAAATCTATGGTAATTGATTGGACCTCATTCCAGTTTTGAAAAGGAAATATTTGGATAGAAATATTTGAAAAGGAAATATTTTGAATAGAAATATTTGAATAGAAATATTTGAAAAGAAATATTTGAACTAGAATATTTGAAAATAGAAATATATGAAGCCGTGTTGATTAGATTGATGCCATTTTGACGTGAACGATATTTATATCGATTTTATTCATTTTTATAATGAATATAGAAAAGGAAGTAATTTCAAATTCTGATATTTTGAAACGATTTAAAAATTCAAATTGAAATCAAATTGAAATTGAATTGAATTGAATTGAAATAAAATTCAGATCGAATTGAAATTAAATTGAATCGAATTGAAATCCAATTGAAATCAAATAGAAATGAATGTAAAAAGTAATTTATAAAGGAAAATTCAATTTTGATTTGAAATCGAATAAGAAGTTGAAATCGTTTCGAAAACGAATTTAAAACGAGTTATAAAATACGTTTTTAAAAGGAAATCGACGAAGTATATATTACATATATAATATATATAATATAATGGCTTGAATAGAATGCGCTGTGCCGCGACAGTTCGCGAATTTCGACCATTGACTTTGAATGGATATTGCAGGAGATCCGACCGTCGGATTCTCCTAAAACTGGAACCGTTGGGTTTGTATCGAAAAGAGCTTTCTAAAGAATATTAGAAATTAGAAATCTACCGGTTTGATTTGGAATTATGTCCAAATCAAATTGGGAAAATTTCGCTGTAAGTGCAGTTCGATGGCCGTAGATGGAAATCGACTGTACGGGCCTTGATAAAATTATAAAAAATAGTAATAATTTGTGTGAAATCATAAGAAATGATGTGTGAAGAATTGGGATGAAAAACTCCATATTTAAAAAGATAAAAATAGATTTTTATCAAAATGAACTAGTTTCGAACTAGAAATATAATTCTATTTATTTTTAAAATAAATATATTGGATTTGAAATGGTTTTGAAAATAACCAGGATTTCCAATAATTGAATTGGAATTTGAATCGAAATCATCTTCGGAATAGTTCGATGTTGGATTTCGTGATTATACAGATGTTGTTATGGAAATTTGAAAGATATATAAATATATATATATATATATATATATCGTTATTTCCAATACGATATTTGTTGGTCGTAGAATTTGATATTGAATATAAGATGATATATTTTCTATTCAGAGCCTTGTTCTTAATGTCAAATGTGATTTGGGTTTGTCGTGAATGGTGTCTTCATTAACACTATTCTTAAGCCCAATTGAGAAAAAGATTATATCTTTTTATTTAGATTTAATGAAGTGTACCAATTAAATAATATTTAATTGGAATTGAATTTGTATTGACTTTTGGGTTTATCGGGAACAGTGTTTTAAATAACACTTATTCTTTAACCCGATAATTAATGGAATTGTGATTTTGGGTTGTCGTGAACGTATCTTCAATAATACTGTTCTTAGACTCAACTGAGTTCAGAAAATCGGAAACTAACCGGAGATTAGTTAAGTTGAATGGTTTCTTGGTATTGATCTGATGTTGGTTTCGGCCTTCGGGGTTAATACTTAGGGAATTGCTCACTTGCTATTTAACGGTTAAAAGTTGATAGAATGGAATGTGATTTTGGGTTTATCGCGAACAGTGTTTTAAACGACATTGATTCTTTAACCCAGTTAAAGATTAAAACTAAGTGGAGTTTTAATGTATCTTTAATTAGATTGAAATGATCGAGAATGGAGTATCACCAGTTTTGCTCCAAGCGATAGTTAAATCATTAACTAGATTTGAACGTGAAATGGTAATTGAATTTACCGATAACACCGTGGTGTTAGATATGAAGTATGACCAGTTTTACTTCACGGGATGAATAGGTTGGGATTGGGGAATAAAATAAATGATAACTTCGGTGTGGTTCATTAATCCCGAATAGTTTGAAGTGACATTCAAAGGAAGATTAAAAAATAAATTTAAAAGAATTTATCTTTGATAAAATTATTGGGAACCTATCCCTAAGAATGTGAAATTTAGAAACTAACTGTAGGTTGGCTAAGAAGAATGGTTTCCTGGGTATTGATCTGATGTTGGTTTCGGCCTTCGGGGTTAATATTTGGGGAATTATTCTCTTGCTAATTTACGGTTAGTGACTGATGAATTGGAATGAGGCGTATGTTGTGTTTGTGTAACACTTGTTTATTATATACGCAAGTTATTCTGAAAGACCAGGTTTATCCCATTTTGAATAACTGATACGACGATAAGTCGAAGATGAAGATGGTGGTTGAAGACCGGAGGTCTTCACATTGTTTGGGTGGTTACTGATGATATTGATTGGGTCGTACACCCAAGAGGAGGGAATCAGTTAGTGGTCGTCCAGATGTACTTGGAGATCGATGGATATGCGAGGTACTAGGTGCCTCCGGTTTCGTTCAGACCCATAACGAACTTGTAAATGGATTGTGTGTCTGACATTGGATTTTAGTCTGTGTGATTGATTTCTATTAAATATATATCTGTTTGGCGGCGGAGAATTTATTCTCTTGCTTAACGCCCTTCTCTGAGACGTACGAGCTCAGAGGTTATATATCGATGGATATCAAATGCATGGAGTGAATTGCCTGTGTGGCATGCCTAAGTCGCAAATGATCAAGGCTTTTTTTGAAAAGCAAAGTCTTGTGGTTGATGATCAAAGAATGGCCTGTGTGGCATAGCTTTGTGTAGCATTGATTCGCGAGCCTCACAACCCGGTTGTTAACCAAAAATGGGAGAGGACCTCAGGGAGGGCATGCGTTTCATTCTAGTTAGAAGTGGCATCAATGGTTTTACATGCCCGGACGAGTTTGACTTATGTGGTTGTTGCTGTTGCGAGGCGCCTCGATTATATCGGTGACTATGTGAAGCCGATGGAGTCATTCGTTGGCTCATTTACGCCCCAAAGGGAGGGGAATCGCAGTGTTCAGGATTTAAGTTTAATCCACATCGGTGGACCGGCCGTGTCGCTCCAAGGGTCGATGCGCTCAGACCCTTAGGCTCGGGCTAGAGAGTCTCGAAGACGGTGAGGACGATCCCTTGCCTCGGTTCACAGATGGAAACCCAACTTCCAAATATGTGATTTTGCGGTTTTAAATTGTAGAACTAGTATGGCAACATGATATATGGTACCCATGCCATCTATGATTGATACTTATGATTTGAATTGTTTTGACACTATACACTTATAATAGTATCAAATGATTTGTTTTAAACGTACCAAACATGTTTGGCTATTATAAGGGAAAACCCTATCCCCTGGCTTGCGTTGCATTGTGTGATAGGACCTGGCTCTTATAATAGCTTCATTTTTCCAAAAAGCATTGCGCTGTTTTGTTATATGCACTGCTATTCGTGGGAGGAAACCCGTTCCGTGTTATACAGCGTGGTCCCTTGATATATCTGATTTAAAGTAAAGTTTTAAATAAATGTTTTAGTTCTCACTCCAGTCATATGACTGACCTGGAGTTTATTGTTTTAACCTAAACTCTGGGTGCCCTTATTTTGACATAGGCAGCTAGTAGTTTTGGTTTTGCAGACTTATATTCACAGGAACCTGGTTTACAGCTGGAATGATATCCGGAAAGCTCTGTATCCGTATATCTCTTCTAGTTGTGTATTGTATTATTTTTCCGCTGCTATGTAATGTATGTAATCTCTGATATTTTTCTGTTGTGTAATATTTAATCATACTCTGGATATTCTTGTATTCTGATGGAATTGTTGTAATATACAATGAAATATTCTTTTGTCTGCGTTCTAATTCGTCTTATCCTCACAGTAATTCATTCTTTCTCTTCTCTTCAGAGACCGGGGAAGTTCGGGATGCTTCATTTGGTATTAGAGCTTTGGTTTACAAAGCTCAGAGAACAAGACACATTAGAACCATATGAAAGAACTTATCAGATATTGGATTAATAATATCCAATGGGAATGACTCGTTAGAGATGGGATCAGTAGTATCCTAGAACGAGTGTGAAGTGTATATTTTTGAAAATGAAAACAAATTTTGTTTTGAAATTTAAATAAATTATTCGTATTTGATTATTTATTTTGTATTGGATTTGGACAGTCCAGTATATAAAGATTTTGCGTATACGTCTGATCCACGTGTATTTGAAATTTTAATATACTGGATAGATATAGAATTACACTCTAATCGCCCGGAGATGATTTTGATGATGGAGCTCCATCATTAGAATTTATGTTTAAGTGACGAAAGTAAGGTTTCTATATATTTCCAATTGACTGGTGTGAGAACCAAAATTAGATATGGCCTATTGTTGTGACTTGACATCAAAAATCTGATTTTTAGACAATGTATCAAAGTTATGAATTTGAAAAGCTAATCAACTAATTGATTGCTGATTGTGTTGTTTGATTAATTAAAATTTGAACCATTTAGACAAATTGAATCAAATAGTGAATTGTACTGAAAATGTGTTGCATTTGCATTCATGTACATGTACTTACATTGAACAGGTCATAGCAAGGAGGCTAGAGCAGAAGAATAAAATTGTTTGCCCGACAAATAGGTACATGTTTACCATAATTTACTGTTTTGTTTGGGTGATGATGATTTTATGAACCAATTGGATAGCCGCTTGGCGTTTCCTTTTTCTTTTGGATTGAAGAAGGCCATGGGAGGCCATATAAATATCCCGAAGTCCCCGGTGTAGGAGAGGTTATAGCGAAATTTTTCAAAAATATAGGGTGTTAGCCAAATTTTTGAAAAATTTGAAATGTTGTTAGAAACTGAAAAGTTGAAGAAGTTAAGCCGTAATGAAAATAATGAAAGTTGAGTTGGTATGTGAAACAACTTTAGGCTTCGTTCCTTTTCGGGGACGAAAAGTTTTAAGTGGGGGAGATTGTAATAACCCGGAAATCCGAGCCAATTTAAATTTTTTTTTTTGGCAATTTTGATGAATTTTGATTATTTAAAATGAATTATTTTAAATAATAACAATGAGAATTTTTTTGAATAGAATTCGGACGTATATATATATAAATCGTCATTAGAATATAAATATTTATTATTATATATAAATGGAATTGAAAATGGCGCGGTAGTTCGATAATTCGATTTCAAAATTCAAATGATTGTACCGGATTCAAAATAAACTGGATTTTAGTGAAACCAAAAATATTTGAATCTAATTGAGAAATCTTTCCAATGAATCAGAAAAATCGAAATTTCATAGCGGGGATAAAAAGTTATGCCCAGTTGGAAATTCAGAATAGTCGCTATGGAATTCTGCCCTTAAAAATGGCCATTTTGCAAATGGTCTCAGAATTCGACAAAATTAGTTTAGTTTGGACCATATCGTCAATACGAAGTTAGAAAATATTTTTTGGGAATTTTTTGAGTTAGTATATGGCCCTAGTAAATTGAAATGCGCATTCGAATTCAATATATAGAGTTACATGTTAATTTTGACGAAAACTGATCGAAACAATCGAACTGGCCTAAGATACATATCCCATTGTGTTCGGAATCGGGTTATTTAGTTAGGGACGCGTTGGATGTCGTTTAGAGTTCAGATGAAAAGTCAACCTTTATGAAGATTAAATTAAAAATATATCAATGAATTATAACTTCCTCTTTACATTAACCCACCCATCTTTTCTTCCATGATTTAACTCAGAAATTAAAAAAAAATCTATCCTTCAAATTGATGGCGGATGTCGCCATCGCCACCACCGCAGGGGGGGCTCCGACCGACGCGCCCACGACTGGCCACCCCTCTCTCCCCTCTACACCTCTGCCCTTCCTCCAACGCGCGAAGAAGCAACCCCAACGCTTGAAACCCTGACCGACGTGCCGCACCCTCCCACGACCACCGCACCCTTCAGCTCTTCCCCTCACCTCCTTCTCAGATCCCGTCGAGCTATACTCCCCCCAGACCATAGAAATCCGCGTCGCCCAGCCAATGGGGCCCCACCACTGCAAGCCGCCGCTTCCTCACCACCTGCAGACCTTGGCGCACCCCTCAGCCCCTACCTCCCTCTGAAATCGAAGTGAGATTTTCTCTAATTTATTTATTTAGTGTAGTTCATTTAATTTAGTCGATGTATTAAGGAAAATCAGTTTTATTTATTCGTGTATACAATTATCTGAGAATTTGATTTTTTTTTATCTTATAGAAAAGGATATAAAAAAAAGTATAATTTTTATATTAGTAAGGATATAAAATTGTAATTTTTATATTAGTAGAGTAATGAAAATATAATTTTTACATAATGTAGAGAGTAAAAATATGATTTGTATATAGTAGAGATTATAAAAATATAATTTTTATAAGGTGGAGAATATAAAATTATGATTTTTATATATTGAATAGCAAAGTAAAATTTCGATTTTTATATATTGAATAGCAAAGTAAAAGTTATATTTTTATATATTGAATAGCAAAGTAAAAAAATCGATTTTTATATATTGAATAGCGAAATAAAAATGTGATTTTTATATATGTAGAGAATACGGCAAAGAAAGTGACAAGAGGCGAGCACGACGAAGTTTTCTACATATGAAGAGTCGCAGTGTATTGGTTTAGCTAGTCGGTGAGAACTCCTTACTTTTAATTTTTCTAGTTAAAATATATACTAGGATGCAGACGGTGTTTAGTAGCACCCAACACTCGTCGTCGACAGACCATTGACGGCTTGTATGCTTGTTTGTTTGATTTTGATGTGTACTTGATTGTGTAATGTGATGTGAAAGGAAATAAAATATTTATATAGTTAAAAATTGAATTTTTAACGAGTACATGAAATGATATAAATTAATATAAACAAATCGAACGATTTGTTTATATACACACATTTGACTGATATTGATTGGGATGATAAATTTTACACATCGCCCAACTGCACAAATAAAATCTGTGTTTGATTGTTTGAAACCTCACACCAGTATTGGGATGATATATGACATAAACTAATCCCAATAATTAGTTGTATGTCGATCGATTAATTGACAGACTATTATAAGCGTTAAATATTTATATTTGATGCTTATACAGTGTAGAATGCACTTTGGATGATGGTTGATTATTTGTCACTGTCGATGTATACATGCATTGTATGTAAACCCATAGAAGTAAAATCTATGGTAATTGATTGGACCTCATTCCAATTTTGAAAAGGAAATATTTGAATGAAAATATTTGAATAGAAATATTTGAAAAGGAAATATTTGAATAGAAATATTTGAATAGAAATATTTGAAATAGAATATTTGAAAATAGAAATATATGAAGCCGTGTTGATTAGATTGACGCCATTTTGACGTGAACGATATTTATATCGATTTTATTCATTTTTATAATGAATATAGAAAAGGAAGTAGTTTCAAATTCTGATATTTTGAAACGATTTAAAAATTCGAATTGAAATTGAATTGAATCGAATTGAAATAAAATTCAAATTGAATTAAAATTAAATTGAGTCGAATTGAAATCAAATTGAAATTGAATTGAAATCAAATAGAAATGAATGTAAAAAGGAATTTATAAAGGAAAATTAAATTTTGATTTGAAATCGAATAAGAAGTTTAAATCGTTTCGAAAACAAATTTATAAAATTTATAAAACATGTTTTTAAAAGGAAATCGACGAAGTATATATTATATATATTATATATATAGTATAATGGCCTTAATAGAACGCGTCGCGCCGCGGCAGTTCACGAATTTCAACCATTGACTTCAAATGGATATTGCGGGAGATTCGACCGTCGGATTCTTCTAAAACCGGAACCATTGGGTTCGGATCGAAAAGAGCTTTCTAATGAATATTAGAAATTAGAAATCTAACAGTTGGATTTGGAAATATGTACAAATAAAATTGGGAAAAGGTCACTGTAAACGCAGTTCGATGGCCGTTGATGGAAATCGACTGTACGGGCCTTGATAAAATTATTAAAAATAGTAATAATTTGTGCAAAATCATAAGAAATGATGTGTGAAGAATTGCGATGAAAAACTCCATATTTTAGAAGATAAAAATAGATTTTTATCAAAATGAACTAGTTTCGAACTAGAATTATAATTCTATTTATTTTTAAAATAAATAGATTGGATTTGAAATGGTTTTGAAAATAACCAGGATTTCCAATAATAATTTGAATCGAAATCATCTTCGGAATAGTTCGATGTTGGATTTCGTGATTATACAGATGTTGTTATGGAAATTTGAAATATATATATATATATATATATATATATATCGTTATTTCCAATATGATATTTGTTGGTCATAGAGTTTCATATTGAATATAAGCCAATATATTTTCTTTTCAGAGCCTTGTACTTAATGTCAAATGTGATTTGGGTTTGTCGTGAATTGTTTCTTCATTAACACTATTCTTAAGCCCAGTTGAGAAAAAGATTAAATCATTTTATTTAGATTTAATGAAGTGTACCAATTAAATAATATTTGATTGGAATTGAATTGGTATTGATTTTTGGGTTTATCGTGAATAGTGTTTTAAATAACACTTATTCTTTAACCCGATAATTAATGGAATTGTGATTTTGGGTTGTAGTGAACGGTATCTTCAATAATACTGTTCTTAGACTCAACTAAGTTCAGAAAATCAGAAACTAACTGGAGATTAGTTAAGTTGAATGGTTTCTTTGTATTGATCTGATGTTGGTTTCGGCCTTCGGGGTTAATACTTAGGGAATTGCTCACTTGCTATTTTACGGTTAAAAGCTGATAGAATGGAATGTGATTTTGGGTTTATCGCTAATAGTGTTTTAAACGACATTGATTCTTTAACCTAGTTAAAGATTTAAACTAAGTGGAGTTTTAATGAATCTTTAATTCGATTGAAATGATCGAGAATGGAGTATCGCCAGTTTTGCCCCAGGCGATAGTTAAATCTTTAATTAGATTTGAATGTGAAATGGTAATTGAATTTACCGATAACACCGTGGTTTTAGATATGAAGTATGAGCAGTTTTACTTCATGGGATGATTAGGTTGGGATTGGGAAATAAAATAAATGACTACTTCGGTGTGGTTCGTTAATCCCGACTAGTTTGAAGTGACATTCAAAGGAAGATTAAAGAATAAATTTAAAAGAATTTATCTTTGATAAAATTAATGGGAACCTATCCCTAAGAATGTGAAATTTAGAAACTAACTGTAGGTTGGCTAAGAAGAATGGTTTCCTAGGTAATGATCTGATGTTGGTTTCGGCCTTCGGGGTTAATATTTGGGGAATTATTCTCTTGCTAATTTACGGTTAGTGACTGATGAATTGGAATGAGGCGTATGTTGTGTTTGTGTAACACTTGTTTATTATATATGCGAGTTATTCGGAAATACCGGGTTTATGTAATAACCCGGAAATCTAGGCCAATTTAAAAATTTTATTTTGGCAATTTTAGCGAATTTTGATTATTTAAAATGAATTATTTTAAATAATATCGACGAGAAATTTATTTTGAATATAATTCGAACATATATATTCGTTTGAATCGACGATAGAATATAAATATTATTTATATATATAAAAGGAATTGAAAATGGCGCGGTAGTTCGATAATTCGATTTCAAAATTCAAATGGATGTACAGGATTCAAAATAAACCGGATTTTAGTGAAACCAAAAATAATAGAATCTAATTGAGAATATCTTTCCAACGAATCCGAAAAATTAAAACTTCATAGCGGGAATTAAAATATATGTCCAGTTGAAATTTCTGAATAGTCGCTATGGAATTCAGGTCCTTAAAAATGGAAATTTTGCAAACGACCTCGGATTTCAACGAAACCCCTTTTGTTAGATCCGTGATGTCAGGTTATTGCTGGATTCCAAATTTCATAATTTTTCGAGTCAATATGTGAGCATGGCAAAGGAAAACGCGTTTGACCAGTTTCAGTTGATTTTAATCGACTGGAAAATGGCCATTTTTCAAACGGTCTCAGAATTCAGCGAAACTAGTTTTGTTAGGACCGTATCGTCAATACGAAGTTAGAAAATATTTTTTGGAAACTTTTAGAGTTAGTATGTGGCCCGGATAAATTGAAATGTGCGTTCAAATTCAATATATAGAGTTATATTTGGATTTTGACGAAAACTGATCGAAACAGACGAATCAGCTTACGATACATATCCCATTGTGTTCAGAATGGGGTAATACCCTAGTGACAATAGTCGGTGGGCTTGATTTCGAGTTGAAAATTAAAAGTTGCTTTTTAAAATAAATAAAATAAATTAAATATATAAATCATAACTTCTCCTTTATAATCCCCCTCCTTATTCTTTTGACCGGTCAAAGAGGCAAAGCAAAATAACAAAAAAAATTGAAGAAGCGCGGAAACCCAACACCCTCCAGCCTCCGCCGCGCCTCGTCGACGCGTGCCACCGAACCCTACCCCCCCCCCCGGTCGTTCAACCCCTATGATACCCGCCTCCTTCCTGAAGCCGACGCGACGCCCCCCTCCTCTTCCATGAGACCCAAAACCGCCCTAGCCTCCTGAAACCACCACTGCACCCCGACGCCGTCTGTTAGAGCTCGATCTCCCCCCCTGCGAGCCACTGCACCTCGACGCCCTAATCCACTGAATAGGCTGTGAGTTCTTTTCCTCTATTTCAATTTATTCTAACCATTTGGTTTAATTAGTTTAAATAAAAAAAGGGGGCTGATTTCTATGAATACAAATACGCGTTGTTTTGATTATGGGAAGGTAGGATTTTTAATGAGTATAGCATGATAAAAATCCAATTTTTATATATAGTATAGCTAGATAAAAAATTCGATTTTTATATATAGAATAGCAAAGTAAAAATTCGATTTTTATATATTGAATAGCAAAGTAAAAATTAGATTTTTATATATTGAATAGCAAAGTAAAAATTCGATTTTTATATATTGAATAGCAAAGTAAAAAATTGATTTTTATATATTGAATAGCAAAGTAAAAATTCGATTTTAATATATTGAATAGCAAAGTAAAAATTCGATTTTTATATATTGAATAGCAAAGTAAAAATTCGATTTTTATATATTGAATAGCAAAGTAAAGATTCGATTTTTATATATTGAATAGCAAAGTAAAGATTCGATTTTTATATATTGAATAGCAAAGTAAAAATTCGATTTTTATATATTGAATAGCAAAGTAAAAATTCGATTTTTATATATTGAATAACAAAGTAAAAATTCGATTTTTATATATTGAATAGAAAAGTAAAAATTCGATTTTTATATATTGAATAGCAAAGTAAAAATTCGATTTTTATATGTTAAATAGCAAAGTAAAAATTCGATTTTTATATATTGAATAGCAAAGTAAAAATTCGATTTTTATATACTGAATAGCAAAGTAAAAATTCGATTTTTATATATTGAATAGCAAAGTAAAAAATCGATTTTTATTTATTGAATAGCAAAGTAAAAATTCGATTTTTATATATTGAATAGCAAAGTAAAAATTCGATTTTTATATATTGAATAGCAAAGTAAAAATTCGATTTTTATATATCGAATAGCGAAGTAAAAATGTGATTTTTACATATTTAGAGAATACAGGCAGAGAAAGTGACAAGAGGCAAGAACGGCGAAGATTCCTACATAAGAAGAGTCATGGGATTGGATTAGCTAATCGGTGAGAACTTCTCACCTTTAATTTATTTTTCTAGTTGAAATATATATACTAGGATGCAGACGGTGTTTAGTAGCACCCGACACCCGTCGTCCACAGACCATGGACGGCTTGTATGCTTGTTTGTTTGATTTTGCTGTGTATTTGATTGTGTGATGTGATATGAAATAAAATAAAATATTTATATAGTCAATAATATTTTATAGTTAAAAATAAAATTTTTAACGTGTATATAAAATGAAATAAAAATAAACAAATAGGATGATTTGTTTGTATACACACATTTGACTGATATTGATTAGGACGATAAATTTTACACATCGCCCAACTGCACAAATAAAATCTGGGTTTGATTGTTTGAAACCCCACACGGGTATTGGGATGATATTTGACGTACACTAATCCCAATAATTAGTTGTATGTCGATCGATTGATTGACAGACTGTTATAAGCGTTAAATATTTATATTTGATTCTTATACGGTGTAGAATGCACTTTGGATGATGGTTGATTATTCATCGTTGTTAATGTATACATGTGTTGTAGAAAATCCATATAATTAACATTATATGGTAACAGATTGGGCCTCATTCCATATTTGAAAAAGAAATATTTGAAAAAGAAATATTTGAAATAGAAATATTTGGAATAGAATATTTGAAAATAGGAATATACGAAGCCATATTGATTAGATTGACGCCATTTTGATGTGAACGATATTTATATTGATTTTATTCATTTTATAATGAATATCGAAAGTGATTTCCAAATCTGATTTTCGAAAAGAAATGAATTCGAATTGAAATTGAATATATATATGAATTCGAATTGAAATTGAATATATATGAATTCGAATTGAAATTGAATATAAATGAATTCGAATTGAAATCGATTTGAAATGAATTTAAACGAATTTATATTGGAATATTCAATTTTGATTAGAAATTGAATATGAAGTTGAAACCGTTTTGAAAACGAATTTTAAACGAATTATAAAAATAAGTATTAAAAGGAAATCGACGAAGTATATAATATATATATTATACATATATATAATATAATGGCCTGAATAGAACGCGCCACGCCGCGGTAGTTCGGGAATTTCGACCATTGACTTCGAACAGATATTACGGGAGATCCGACCGTCGGATTCTCCTAAAACTGGAACCGTTGGGTTTATATCGAAAAGATCTTTCTAACGAATTTTAGAAGTTAGAAATCTATCGGTTGGATTTGGAGTTATGTCCAAATCAAATTTGGAAAAGGTCGCTGTAAGTGCAGTTCGATGGCCGTTGATGGAAATCGAGTGTACGGGCCTTGATAAGATTACTAAAAATAGTAATAATTTGTGTAAAATCATAAGAAATGATTTGGGAAGAATTGGGATGAAAAACTCCATATTTGAAAAGAAAAAAATAGATTTTTATCAAAATGAACTAGTTTTGAACTAGAACTATAATTCTATTCATTTTTAAATAAATAAATTGAATTTGAAAAGGGTTTTAAAAGTAACCAGAATTTCCAATAATTGAATTGGAATGGATTTGAATCGAAATTGTCTCTGGATTATTTCGATGTTGGATTTTGTGATTACACAGATAATGTTATGGAAATTTGAAAGATATATATATCGTTATTTCCAATACGATATTTGTTGGTCATAGAATTTGATATTGAATATAAGCCGATATATTTTGTATTCAGAGCCTTGTATTTAATATCAAATGTGATTTGGGTTTGTCGTGAATGGTGTCTTCTTTAACATTGTTCTTAAGCCCAGTTGAGAAAATGATTAAATCTTTTTAGTTAGATTTAATGAAGTGTACCAATTAAATAATATTTAATTGGAATTGAATTCGAATTGATTCTTGGGTTTGTTGTGAACAGTGTTTTATATAACACTTGTTCTTTAACCCGATAATTAATAAAATGTGATTTTGGGTTGTCGTGAACGGTATCTTCAATAATACTGTTCTTAGACCAAAAGGAGTTAAGAAATTCAGAAACAAACTGGAGGTTAGTTAAGTTGAATGGTTTCTGAGGTATTGATCTGATGTGGTTTCGGCCTTCGGGGTTAATACTTAGGGAACCGCTCACTTGCTAATTTACGGTTAGGGACTGATTGAAATATGATGTGATTTTGGGTGTATCGTGAACCGTGTTTTAAATGACACTGATTCTTTAACCCAGTCACAGATTAAAACTAAGTGGAGTTTTAATGAATCTTTAATTAGATTGAAATAATCGAGGATGGAGTATCACCAGTTTTGCTCCAGGCGTTAGTTAAATCTTTAATTAGATTTGAACGTGAAATGGTAATTGAATTTACCGATAACACCATGGTATTAGATATGAAGTATAACCAGTTTTACTTCATGGGATGAATAGGTTGGGATTGGGAAATTAAAGCAAATGATTACTTCGTGAACGTTCGTTAATCCCGACTAGTTGAATCGAAATTCAAAAGAAGATTAAAGAATAAATTCAAGGGATTTATCTTGGATAAAATTATTTGGAACCTTTCCCCATGAATGTGATATTTAGAAACTAACTGTCGGTTAGCTAAGCAGAATGGTTTTCTGGATATTGATCTGATGTTGGTTTCGGCCTTCGGGGTTAATATTTGGGGAATTATTCTCTTGTTAATTTACGGTTAGTGAGTGATGAATTGGAATGAGGCGTATGTTGTGTTTGTGTAACACATGTTTATTATATACGCGAGTTATTCGGAAAGACCGGGTTTATCCCATTCTGAATAACTGATACGACGATAAGTCGAAGATGAAGACGGTGGTCGAAGACCGGAGGTCTTCACGTCGTTTGGATAATTACTGATGATCTTGATTGGGATGTACACCCAAGAAGATGGAAACAGTTAGTGATTGTCTAGACGTGCTTGGAGATCGATTGATATGCGGGGTACGAGGTGCCTCCGGTTTCGTTCAGACCCAAAACGAACTTGTAAATGGACTGTGTGTCTGACATTGGATTTTAGTCTGTGTGATTGATTTCTATTAAATATATATCTGTTTGGCGGCGGATAATTTATTCTCTTTCTTAACGCCCTTCTCAGAGACGTACGAGCTCAGGGGTTATATACTGATGGATATCAAATGCATAGAGTGAATTGCCTGTGTGGCATGCCTAAGTGGCAAATGATCAAGGATTCTGTTGAAAAGCAATGTCTTGTGGTTGATGATCGAAGCACGGCCTTTGTGGCGTAGCTTTGTGTAATGTTTACTTCGCGAGTTTCACACCCAGTATGAACCAAAAACGGGAGACGGACCTCAGGGAGGGCATGCGCTTCTTTCTAGTTAGAAGTGGCATCAGTGGTTTTACACGCCTTGACGAGTTTGACTTATGTGGTTGTTGCTATTGCGAGGCACCTCGGTTTGATCGGACGATCCGGGTCTGATGGAGTCATTCGTTGGCTCGTTTACGCCCCATAGGGCGGAGAGACGTATTGTTTAGGCATTTTAATCCACATCTGTGGACCGGCCCTGTCGCTCCAAGGGCCCACCTGAGTCTGGGTCCTGAGACATGGGCTAGATTGTCTCGAATCGGTAGAGGACGATCCCTTGCCTCGGTTCATAGATGGAAACCCAATTTCCAAATACGTGACACTTGCCGTTTTGATTGTAGAGCCTAGTATGGCGACATGATATATGGTACCCATGTCGTCTATGATTGATACTTATGATTTGAAGTTGTTTTATACACTATACACTTATAATAGTATCAAAAGATTTTTTTTAAACGTACTAAGCATGTTTGGCTACTATAAGGGAAAAACCATATCCCCTGGCTTGCGTTGCATTGTGAGATAGGACCTGGGTCTTATAATAGCTTCATTTTTCTTTATTTAGCATTGTGTTGTTTATTTTATGCACTGGTATTCTTGGGAGGAAACGCGTTCCGTGTTATACGGCGTGGTCCCTTGATTTACCGAACTTTAAAAATAAAGTTTAATAACGGTTTTAGTTCTCACACCAGTCCCATGACTAACCTGGAGTTTATTGTTTTAACCTAAACTCTGGGTGCCCTTATTTTGACACCGGCAGCTAGTAGTTTTGGTTTTGTAGATTTATATTCACAAGATCCTGGTTTACAGCTGGAACGATATCCGGAAAGCTTTGTATCCGTATTTCTCCTTCAGTTGTGTATTGTATTATTTTCCGCTGCTATGTATTTAAATGTAATTTAAATCTCTGATATTTCTATGTAATATTTGTTTATACTCTGTATATTCATGTATTATGATGGAATTGTTGAAAAAAACAATGAAATGTTCTTCCGTCTGCGTTCTGATTTGTCGTGTTCTCAAAACAATCAGGCGTTTCGAACGGCCTAGATCGGTTTAGCGACTGATTCGGATCGAGCGAAATTCCTTGTTGTCACAGTTGGTACCAGAGCTTTAGTTTACAAAGCTCAGAGAACAAGACACATTAGAACCATACAGAAGAATTCATCAGAGATTGGATTACTAATATCCAACGAGAGTGACTCGTTAGAGATAGGATCAGTAGTCTCCTAGAACGAGTGTGAAGAGTATATTTTTAAAATGAAACCAAATTTTGTTTTGAAAATTTAAAATCAATTATTCGTATTTGATTATTTATTTCATATTGATTTGGACAATCCAATATATAAAGATTTTGCATATGCGCCTGGCTAGCGTGTATTCGAAGTTTTAATATACTGGAAGGATATAGAGTCACACTCTAGTCGCCCGGAGGTGATTCTGATGATTGTAGCTACATCATCAGAATTAGTGTTCGAGTGTCGAAGGTGTGATATTTATATATCTCCTATTGACTGGTGTGAGAACCAAAATTAGATAGGGCCTATTGTTGTGATTTGGCATCAAAAATCCGATTTTTGACTATATATCAAAGTTATGCATTTGAAATGATAACCAACTAATCGATTGATGGTTATGTTGTTTGATTATAGCCTGAATAATTAAAACTTTTAACCATTTGGCAAATTGATCAAATAGTGAATTGTTTGAAAATTAGAAGCATTTTCTTGCATATACATGTACTTACATTGAACAGGTCATAGCAAGGAGGCTAGAGCAGAAGAATAAAATTTGTTTGCCCGACAAATAGGTACATGTTTACCATAATTTACTGTTTTCTTTGGGTGATGACGATTTTATGAGCCGCTTGGCTTTTTCTTTTTCTTTTTGAGATCAGAGGGCCTATATGGCAATTTCGGGATTTTCCCGTGCTCCCGGTGCAGGGGAGGTTATGGCGAAATTTTTCGAAAATTTAGGGTGTTAGCCAAATTTTTGAAATATTTGAAAAGTTCTTAGAAACTGAAAAGTTGAAGAACTTAAGCCATAGTCAAAATAATGAAAGTTGAGTTGGTATTTAAAACAACTTTCGGCTTCGTTCCTTTTCGGGGACGGAAAGTTTTAAGTGGGGGAGATTGTAATAACCCGAAAATCTGGGGCAATTTAAAATTTTAACTTTGGCAATTTTAGCGAATTTTGATTATTTAAAATGAATTATTTTAAATAATATCGACGAGAAATTTATTTTGAATATAATTTGAACGTATATATTCGTTTGAATCGACGATAGAATATAAATATTATTTATATATATAAAAGGAATTGAAAATGGCGCGGTAGTTCGATAATTTGATTTCAAAATTCAAATGGATGTACAGGATTCAAAATAAACCGGATTTTAGTGAAACCAAAAATAATAGAATCTAATAGAGAATTACTTTCCAACGAATACGAAAAATTAAAATTTCATAGCGGGAATCAAAAGATATGTCCAGTTGAAATTTCTGAATAGTCGCTATGGAATTCAGACCCTTAAAAATGAAAATTTTGCAAACGACCTCGGATTTCGACAAAACCACTTTTGTTAGATCCGGGATGTCAGGTTATCGCTAGATTCCAAATTTCATAATTTTTCGAGTCAATATGTGAGCGTGGCAAAGGAAAACGCGTTTGACCAGTTTTAGTTGATTTTAATCGACTGGAAAATGGCCATTTTTCAAACGGTCTCAGAATTCAGCGAAACTAGTTTTATTAGGACCGTATCGTCAATACGAAGTTAGAAAATATTTTTTGGAAATTTTTAGAGTTAGTATGTGGCCCAGATAAATTGAAATGTGCGTTCAAATTCAATATATAGAGTTATATTTGGATTTTGACGAAAACTGATCGAAACAGCCGAATCAGCTTACCATACATATCCCATTGTGTTAGGAATGGGGGTAATACCCTAGGGACGACAGTCGGTGGGCTTGATTTCGAGTTGAAAATTAAAAGTTGCTTTTTAAAATGAAAAATAAATAAATTAAATATATAAATCATAACTTCTCCTTTATATTCCCCCTCCTTATTCTTTTGACCGGTCAAAGAGGCAAAGCAAAATAACAAAAAAAAAAGAATTGAAGAAGCGCGGAAACCCGACGCCCTCCAGCCTCCGTCGCGCCTCGTCGACGCGCGCCATCGACCCCCCCCCCCACCCGTCGTCCAACCCCTCTGATACCCCCACCCCTACTTCCTGAAGCCTACGCGACGCCCCCCTCCTCTTCCACGAGACCCAAAACCTCCCTAGCCTCCTGAAACCGCCACTGCACCCCCATGCCGTCGGTTAGAGCTCGATCTCCCCCCCGGCGAGCCACTGCACCCATACGCCCTAATCCACTGAATAGGCTATGAGTTCTTTTCCTCTATTTCAATTTATTCTAAGCATTTCGTTTAATTAGTTTAAATAAAAAAAGGTGGCTGATTTCTATGAATACAAATACGCGTTGTTTTAATTATGGGAAGGTAGGATTTTTAATGAGTATAGCATGATAAAAATCCAATTTTTATATATAGTATAGCTAGATAAAAAATTCGATTTTTATATATTGAATAGCAAAGTAAAAATTCGATTTTTATATATTGAATAGCAAAGTAAAAATTCGATTTTTATATATTGAATAGCAAAGTAAAAATTCGATTTTTATATATTGAATAGCAAAGTAAAAATTCGATTTTTATATATTGAATAGCAAAGTAAAAATTCGATTTTTATATATTGAATATTAAAGTAAAAATTTGTTTTTCACATATTGAATAGCAAAGTAAAAATTCGATTTTTATATATTGAATAGCAAAGTAAAGATTCGACTGAAATTTTAACGTGTATATAAAATGAAATGAAATGAAAATAAACATATTGGATTATTTGTTTGTATACACACATTTGACTGAAATTGATTGGGACGATAAATTTTACACATCGCCCAACTGCAGAAATAAAATCTGGGTTTGATTGTTTGAAACCCCACACGGGTATTGGGCTGATATTTGACGTACACTAATCCCAATAATTAGTTGTATGTCGATCGATTGATTGACAGACTATTATAAGCGTTAAATATTTGTATTTGATGCTTATACAATATAGAATGCACTTTGGATGATGGTTGATTATTCATCGTTGTTAATGTATACATGTGTTGTAGAAAATCCATATAATTAACATTATATGGTAATTGATTGGGCCTCATTCCATATTTGAAAAAGAAATATTTGAAAAAGAAATATTTGAAATAGAAATATTTGAAATAGAAATATTTGAAATAGAAATATTTGGAATAGAATATTTGAAAATAGGAATATATGAAGCCGTATTGATTAGATTGACGCCATTTTGACGTGAACGATGTTTATATCGATTTTATTCATTTTATAATGAATATCGAAAGTGATTTCCAAATCTGATTTTTCGAAAAGAAATGAATTCGAATTGAAATTGAATATATATGAATTCGAATTGAAATTGAATATATATGAATTCGAATTGAAATTAAATATAAATGAATTCGAATTGAAATTAAATTGAAATCGATTAGAAATGAATTTAAACGAATTTATATTGGAATATTCAATTTTGATTAGAAATTGAATATGTAGTTGAAACCGTTTTGAAAACGAATTATAAAAATACGTTTATAATAGTCTGTTCGCGAATTTCGACCATTGACTACGAACAGATATTACGGGATATCCGACCGTCGGATTCTCCTAAAACCGGAACCGTTGGGTTCGTATCGAAAAGAGCTTTCTAACGAAGTTTAGAAATTAGAAATCTAACGGTTGGATTTGGAGTTATGTCCAAATCAAATTTGGAAAAGGTCACTGTAAGTGCAGTTCGATGGCCGTTGATGGAAATCGAGTGTACGGGCCTTGATAAGATTATTAAAAATAGTAATAATTTGTGTAAAATCATAAGAAATGATTTGGGAAGAATTGGGATGAAAAACTCCATATTTGAAAAGATAAAAATAGATTTTTATCGAAATGAACTAGTTTTGAACTAGAACTATAATTCTATTTATTTTTAAATAAATAAATTGAATTTGAAAAGGGTTTTAAAAGTAACCAGAATTTCCAATAATTGAATTGGAATGGATTTGAATCGAAATTGTCTTTGGATTATTTCGATGTTGGATTTCGTGATTACACAGATATTATTATGGAAATTTGAAAGATATATATATATATATATATATATATATATATATATATATATATATATATATATCGTTATTTCCAATACGATATTTGTTTGTCGTAGAATTTGATATTGAATATAAGCCGATATATTTTCTATTCAGAGCCTTGTATTTAATATCAAATGTGATTTGGGTTTGTCGTGAATGGTGTCTTCATTAACATTGTTCATAAGCCCAGTTGAGAAAATGATTAAATCTTTTTAGTTAGATTTTATGAAGTGTACGAATTAAATAATATTTAATTGGAATTGAATTAGAATTGATTCTTGGGTTTGTCGTGAACAGTGTTTTATATAACACTTGTTCTTTAACCCGATAATTAATGAAATGTGATTTTGGGTTGTCATGAACGGTATCTTCAATAATATTGTTCTTAGACCCAAAGGAGTTAAGAAAATCAGAAACTAACTGGAACTTAGTTAAGTTGAATGGTTTCTGAGGTATTGATCTGATGTTGGTTTCGGCCTTCGGGGTTAATACTTAGGGAACTGCTCACTTGCTAATTTACGGTTAGGGACTGATTGAAATATGATGTGATTTTGGGTTTATCGTGAACCGTGTTTCAAATGACACAGATTCTTTAACCCAATCACAGATTAAAACTAAGTGGAGTTTTAATGAATCTTTAATTAGATTGAAATGATCGAGGATGGAGTATCGCCATTTTTTCTCTAGGCATTAGTTAAATCTTTAATTAGATTTGAACGTGAAATGGTAATTGAATTTACCGATAACACCGTGGTATTAGATATGAAGTATAACCAGTTTTACTTCATGGGATGAATAGGTTGGGATTGGGAAATTAAAACAAATGATTACTTCGGGAAGGTTCGTTAATCCCGACTAGTTGAATCGAAATTCAAAAGAAGATTAAAGAATAAATTCAAGGGATTTATCTTGGATAAAATTAATGGGAACCTTTCCCTATGAATGTGAAATTTATAAACTAACTGTCGGTTAGCTATGCAGAATGGTTTTTTGGATATTGATCTGATGTTGGTTTCGGCCTTCGAGGTTAATATTTGGGGAGTTATTCTCTTGTTAATTTACGGTTAGTGACTGATGAACTGGAATGAGGCGTATGTTGTGTTTGTGTAACACATGTTTATTATATACGCGCGTTATTCAGAAAGATCGGGTTTATCCCATTCTGAATAACTGATACGACGATAAGTCGAAGATGAAGATGGTGGTCGAAGACCAGAGGTCTTCACGTCGTTTGGATAATTACTGAAGATCTTGATTGGGATGTACACCCAAGAAGATGGAAATAGTTAGTGATCGTCCAAACGTACTTGGAGATCGATGGATATGCGGGGTACTAGGTGCCTCCGGTTTCGTTCAGACCCAGAACGAACTTGTAAATGGACTTTGTGTCTGACATTGGATTTTAGTCTGTGTGATTGATTTCAATTAAATATATATCTGTTTGGCGGCGGAGAATTTATTCTCTTGCTTAATGCCCTTCTCTGAGACGTATGAGCTCAGGGGTTATATACTAATGGATAACAAACGCATAGAGTGAATTGCCTGTGTGGCATGCCTAAGTGGAAAATGATCAAGGCTTCTGTTGAAAAGCAAAGTCTTGTGGTTGATAATCGAAGCACGGCCTTTGTGGCGTAGCTTTGTGTAACGTTTACTTCTCGAGTTTCACAACCGGTATGAACCAAAAACGGGAGATGGACCTCAGGGAGGGCATGCGTTTCTTTCTAGTTAGAAGTGGCGTCAGTGGTTTTACACGCCCTAACGAGTTTGACTTAAGTGGTTGTTGTTGTTGCGAGGCGCCTCGGTTTGATCGGATGATCCGGGTCCGATGGAGTCATTCGTTGGCTCGTTTACGCCCCATAGGGCGGAGAGACGTATTGTTCAGGCATTTTAATCCACATCGGTGGACCGGCCCTGTCGCTCCAAGGGCCCACCTGAGTCTGGGTCCTGAGACATGGGCCAGATTGTCTCAAATCGGTAGAGGACGATCCCTTGCCTCGGTTCATAGATGGAAATCCAATTTCCAAATACGTGAGACTTGCGGTTTTGATTGTAGAGCCTAGTATGGCGACATGATATATGGTACCCATGCCGTCTATGATTGATACTTATGATTTGAAGTTGTTTTTATACACTATACACTTATAATAGTATCAAAAGATTTGTTTTAAACGTACTAAACATGTTTGGCTGTTATAAGGGAAAACCCCTATCCCCCGGCTTGCGTTGCATTGTGTGATAGGACCTGGGTCTTATAATAGCTTCATTTTTCTTTATTTAGCATTACATTGTTTGTTTTATGCACTGGTATTCTTAGGAAGAAACCCGTTCCGTGTTATACGGTGTGGTCCCTTCATTTACCGAACTTTAAAAATAAAGTTTAATAACGGTTTTAGTTCTCACACCAGTCCCATGACTGACCTAGGGTTTATTGTCTTAACCTAAACTCTGGGTGCCATTATTTTGACACGGACAGCTAGTAGTATTGGTTTTGCAGATTTATATTCATAGGATCCTGGTTTACAGCTGGAACGATATCCGGAAAGCTTTGTATCCGTATATCTCCTTCAGTTGTGTATTGTATTATTTTCCGCTGCTATGTATTTAAATGTAATTTAACTCTCTGATATTTCTGTGTAATATTTGCTTATACTCTGTATATTCTTGTATTCTGATGGAATTGTTGAAAAAAACAATGAAATGTTCTCCCGTCTGCGTTCTGATTTGTCGTGTTCTCAAAACAAACAGGCGTTTTGAACGGCCTAGATCGGTTTAGCGACTGATTCGGATCAAGCGAAATTCCTTGTTGTCACAGTTCATCCCATTCTGAATAACTGATACGATGATATGTCGAAGATGAAGATGGTGGTTGAAGACCGGAGGTCTTCACGTCGTTTGGGTGATTACTGATGATCTTGATTGGGTCGTACACCCAAGAGGAGGGAATTAGTTAGTGGTCGTCCAGACGTACTTGGAGATCGATGGATATGCGAGGTACTAGGTGCCTCCAGTTTCGTTCAGACCCAGAACGAACTTGTAAATGGACTACTTGTCTGACATTGGATTTTAATCTGTGTGATTGATTTCTATTAAATATATATCTGTTTGGCGGCGGAGAATTTATTCTCTTGCTTAACGCCCTTCTCTGAGACGTATGAGCTCAGAGGTTATATATCGATGGATATCAAACACGTGGAGTGAATTGCCTGTGTGGCATGCCTAAGTAGCAAATGATCAAGGCTTTTGTTGAAAAGCAAATTCTTGTGGTTGATGATCAAAGCACGGCCTGTGTGGCATAGCTTTATGTAGCATTGATTCGCGACCCTCACACCCCGGTTGTGAACCAAAAACGGGAGAGGACCTCAGGGAGGGCATGCGTTTCCTTCTAGTTAGAAGTGGTGTCAATGATTTTACATGCCCTGACGAGGTTGACTTATGTGGTTGTTGTTATTACAAGGCGCCTCGGATATATCGGTGACTATGTGAAGTCGATGGAGTCATTTGTTGCCTCATTTACGCCCCAAAGGGCGGGGAAACGCAGTGTTCAGGATTTAAGTTTAAGCCACATCGGTGGACCGGCCCTGTCGCTACAAGGGTCGATGCGCTCTGACCCTGAGGCTCGGGTTAGAGAGTCTCGAAGACGGTGAGGACGATCCCTTGCCTCGGGTCACAGATGGAAATCCAATTTCCAAATACGTGATTTTGCGGTTTTAAATTGTAGAACTAGTATGGCGACAAGATATATGGTACCCATGCCGTCTATGATTGATACTTATGATTTGAATTGTTTTGACACTATACACTTATAATAGTATCAAATGATTTGTATTAAACGTACCAAACATATTTGGCTATTATAAGGGAAAACCCTATCCCCCGGCTAGCGTTGCATTGTGTGATAGGACCCAGGTCTTATAATAGCTTCATTTTTTCCAAAAACCAATGCGCTGTTTTGTTATATGCACTGTTATTCTTGGGAGGAAACCCATTCCATGTTATACGGTATAGTCCCTTGATATATCTGATTTAAAGTAAAGTTTTAAATAACTTTTTTAGTTCTCACACTAGTCACTTGACTGACCTGGGGTTTATTGTCTTAACCTAAACTCTGGGTGACCTTATTTTGATACGGGCAGCTAGTAGTTTTGGTTTTGCAGATTTTTATTCACAAGAACCTGGTTTACAGCTGGAATGATATCCGGAAAGCTCTGTATCCGTATATCTCTTCTAGTTGTGTATTGTATTGTTTTTCCGCTGCTATGTAATGTATTATAATCTCTGATATTTTTCTGTTGTGTAATATTTAATCATACTCTGGATATTCTTGTATTCTGATGGAATTGTTGTAATATACAATGAAATGTTCCTTTGTCTGCGTTCTGATTCGTCTTGTCCTCAGAGTAATTCGTTCTATCTCTTCTCTTCGGAGACCGGTGAAGTTCGGGTCGCTTCAGTTTATAACGTATATTTTCTAAAACATAGAAAATAAGGAAATGTGAATATATATACATAAATATATATATATATATATATATATATATATATATATATATATATATGATTGATGATCGATGGATAGAATTTCCATTTGGAAATAATATCGTTGTTTGCGCACCTATTTTTCTTTGGTAGTTAACTCACAGACTATCGAAGTTTTGACCATTTTAACGTCGTTAATATGGGGAGACCGGTTGGATTTTAATCCTAAGAACCACTCCGTATTGGCATAACCGTTGCGAATCATATATGCCAAAGAAAATTGAAGACGGGGTAAAGTGCAAGGGCTGTTGTATAAGTCTTAGATAAAAGTGCCTAAGATGGATGTATTGAATAGTGCCTTCGGTTCATCCTATTCCTGGATGACTTGTACGGACGGATGTCTGACATAGTATTTCCAGACGATCACGTATATTGATTTCTCCAACCATACCAAGAGCGGAAGCGGAGAAGGAAACTTCTTCTAGCTAACACATAATGTATTATTGAGGACATCAATCGATGATTTGATGGATTTGACGATGTGGCATTCGAAGTGAATCTGAGGTGATGATAAAGCGTAGCTTCTAGCCTCACATCCGGTAAATGAAAGAAATCGGGTAGGCAGCATGGCTAAGTCGGTCTCTCCGAAGTAGGGTGTATAATCACCTGATCTAGATTTTCATTTACTTCTAAAAATCTATTGTTGATGTTGTCCCATTCGGGAAACGGTTGCTGATCACAACCGTTGGTGATATACATTAGATACACTCAAGCGAAATGAGTGGTCGGTCATGTGTGGCTGGGTTGCAAGATGTTCTTGTTGAACCCAGTGTATTCCTTTCTAGAGGTACACTAGCAAAAGGTGGTTCCATACCTTGTCATAGTTGGAAATCCATTACCCAATATGTGCTTGTTGTTATGATTGTACACTATGTATGCAGAACGTGAGATGAAAGTGTTTCTGCTAGATGATTATTATATTGTGGTTAATAGACATTATTATGATATCAAAAGGTTTTTGATATAAAGAGAATTTGGATTCTCATAAGGGAAAAACCCGTTCCGTTATACAGCGTGGTCTTATGAGATATCGTTTACCTGTTCAAACTATTTTACTCATACCAATCCCATGACTGAGCCGGAGTTTATTTTGTTTTGTTTTCATTAAACTCTTGGGTGCCCAATTTTGTACGGGCAGTCAAGTAGTCGGGATTTACAGATACTTGAAGAGCAGAAGCAGGAGGCCTCAAGAACATATAGCTATTGTTTATTTCCGCTGTGTTGTAAATGCTGTACTTTGAAAATGATATGTATATTCAAGTACAGATTTATATTTCAAAGATATGATTACATATTATATGTTATTCGTTCCGCTGTGAGATTCGTGTTACTCTGATATTGTGTTCTTCTTCTTCTATTCTAAGTTTCTATCTTATCTATCCTCACCCTCTAATTTCTCTCATAAATCATCCGGTATTTTTCGATGTTTGGTTAGTCATCATTGAGTTTATGGCGATAACCAAGGTCGACAAAACCCCGGTTCATTACATTGGTGGAATGTTTTTAAAGGTTTAAAAGTATTGAAAATGTTTTATATGGAAATTAAATTGATTTATTTGATACTAAAACAGGGTTTCCAATTTTAAATAATTGGATATGGTTAGATATAAATCTTTGAATGTTTGATATTAATCCGATAGATGATGACTCTTATATTTGATGAATTTAAAAGGTAGTTCACCGTTATTCCGCTTATAGTGTGAGTTGGATACAAAGGTTAATATTGAGGATAAGTTGATTGAATTTCTATCCAGATCTAATGTCAAAGAGTTGGATAAATCTTTTAATTAAGATATGAGTTTCCCAATTTGATTGGGACAAGTTGGATTGAAATAATCTTCGGATATTTATATGAAATTCTTTCGTGTAAACGTATAATATTTGAGGAATTTGGAAGATTTTATTATTATATCTTTATTCCGCTCGTATTATTCATTGATTATGAGAACTAATATCGAATATAAGTAGATACAATTTTTGTGTAACTTATATTCAATATTGATTGATTTGGGTTTTGTTGTGAATCATATCTTCAAGAATATCATTCTTGAACCCAGTGAGATTGAGTTATGGAAATTCATATCGTAATTTGGGGATTTAACCAAATCTTTGATTTGAGGAAATTAAAAATAAGGAATTGGGAAGAATAATATTTTAGTTATGATTACAGAACTAAATGTTCGGAAAAAAAATTAATTGGAAACTATGGTTGAAATGTGGACTATGGATTTTCGAAGGAAATTGGATTTCGATAACGAGGTTTTAAACCAAAAATTAATTAAGGCTTTGAGGGTAAATTATCTTTGATTTAAGGGATGTGTTGTAAAAGAGAAAGCCTAAATATGGATTTTGTTATAACTGAGAATGGATTTAAAGAAGTTTAATTTTGACAAAATCTGTAACACCCCGTGTATTCTATAACAGTAAAATTCATTCTTGATGCAAGATGTTCTTACAAGATGTTCACAGTTTATACAGATGCATGTAGGACAGGGCTAGGCGATGTCTTGATGCAAGAAGGGAGGGTAGTAGCTTATGGTGGAAGGCAATTGAAAGTGCATGAAAAGAACTACCCAACCCACGATCTTGAGTTAGCTGCCATCGTCTTTGCACTCAAGTCTTGGCGACACTATCTCCTAGGTGAGAAGTTCGAACTTTACACTGACCATAAATCGTTGAAATATCTTTTCTCGCAGGAAGATCTTAACTTGAGGCAACAATGATGGATTGAGTTTCTTGCCTCATACGATTTCGAGATCTCCTACACTCCGGGCAAAGGTAACGTAGTGGCAGACGTGTTGAGCCGAAAGAAACTAACCCTAAGCCCGCTGTTTGTTGAAAGACAAAGCCTAGAGTTTATAGCCAGCTTTGACTTTAGGCCCTCCTCCGATTTTGTACTGGGCTTGCTAGCATCTCTCGAAGTACGCCCGACTTTAGTGGACGCAATAGGGATAGCACAACGCTAAGACACTCAGCTTGTGGAGACGATTGATAGGCTAATTAGGGGTGAGACTTCAAGTCAACTCAGAAGATACTCCATCGACGATAAGGGTTGGCTAAGGCGAGACGGAAGACTATGCGTCCCACAGACAAGGGATTTAGTAAAGAAGGTTCTCGAGGAAGCACATCACTCCAAGATGACGATACACCCAGGCGGGGATAAAATGTACAAGGACATAAAGAGAACTTTCTTTTGGAACGGCCCGAAGAAGGACGTGGCAGATTTCGTTTCTAAGTGTATGGTGTGCCAACAGGTTAAGGCGGAACAGAAAAAGCCTCGTAGTCTGCTCCATCCTCTAGAGGTCCCACAGTGGAAGTGGGATAGCATCTCAATGGACTTCATTGATGGACTGCCCAGGTCTAAAAGAGGCAACACTAGCATTTGGGTAATAGTGGATAGGCTTACTAAAAGCACCCACTTTTTACCTGTCAAAAGTAAAAGAACTGCCTCATCCCTAGCATCTCTTTACTTCAAGGAAATTGTTCGACTCCATGGAATACCGTCCAGCATTTTTAGTGACCGAGACCCTATCTTCACAAGTGAGTTTTGGCGGAGTCTGCAAGAACCGGTAGGCACACAGTTATGCTTGAGTACAGCCTATCACCCCCAACCCGACGGCCAGACAGAAAGAGTAAACAGAGTTTTGGAAGACCTTTTAAGACTGTGCGTCCTTGACTTCGGAGGGACGTGGGAAGACCATCTTCCTTTGGTGGAATTTGCCTACTACAACAGCTACCAAGCAACCATCGGAATGGCGCCCTTCGAAGCTTTATATGGAAGACCGTGCCGATCGCCCACTTGTTGGTGGGAGTCTACTGACAAGCTCATACTTGGACCAGATATGATCTGAGAGACTTCAGAAAAAGTAGAGTTAATAAGGAGAAGAATGAAGACAGCCCAAGACAGACAAAAATCCTACGCCGACAAGAGGAGGACCGACCTTGAATTTGAGGTTGGGGATAGAGTTTTTCTTAAGGTATCTCCACTAAGGAACATTGTTCGTTTTGGAACCACGGGAAAGTTAGCACCAAGGTTCGTAGGATCATTTCCTATTATGGAGAAAATTGGGAAAATGGCCTATAGATTAGAGCTACCCGAAAAGCTGGCCGGAGTTCACAACGTTTTCCATGTTTCGCACCTCCAAAAATGTCTACATGAATGTGCTGAAGTGGTAGAGCCAAATATCCTAGAAGAAGCTGAAGTGGAACGCGAAGCAACCGTGAGGAAAGTTGCAACCCGCATATTAGGAACGGAAGTGAAGAAGCTACGCAACCGCGAAGTCAAGCTTGTCAAAGTTCAGTGGACCGACGCCGAGGGAGACACAACTTGGGAAACTGAAGCTAGAATACACGCAGCCTACCCTTTTCTTTTCGAGGGTACATCTTTGATCTTTCTTTTTCCTTAAGTTGCGCTTTTATCTATCTTTTTAGGGATATCTCCTCGACCTTATCTTTTAAGTAGAAATTCTTTGGATGAAAACATGTAATTGAAACATGTTATGGATGGTGGTTGCAAGTGGTTGCAAGTGATTGCTAGTGGTTGCTCTTGGTTGCATATACACTCAAAATTTAGGTTTTAGATCGGCTCAGTCACTTCATATTGCATATGCATATATATATGTTTGCATTTGTATATGGTTGAAGTTTAATGTGTTGTCATATGGATGTTGCATTTATATGAATGATTGTGCACTCATGTAGAATCATGAATAGGAAAATTTGCATACATAATGGATTCATGACACTTACATAATTTGCATTAAGGAGGTCAACTGAATCAGTAGACCCACTGATTTTGCATTAGATAAGTACATGTACACACACTTCGCATATGATCATGAAGCATTAGAAGTCTTTTAAGGATAATGGATGCTCGTGTTTGATGGATGAGTAGATGGATGTTTGAATGTTGGGATGTACATTCTTCCTGAACTTGAAGATTTCGGGGACGAAATTCTTTTAAGTGGGGGAGAATGTAACACCCCGTGTATTCTATAACAGTAAAATTCACAAATTAAAGTATAATTAATTTCAAATCAAAGAATTAAGGGAAATGAGATATGCCATTGCGTTCGTCTCGGAATTCTGCTTGAGATAGAGTCCGAGTTTGCATAAAACGGACTCTGTCTGAAGAAGATATGGCCTCCAGAAGTTTCAGAATTCAGTTTAAAATTCAAACAGATAGAAACAACTTAGAAATCAAATTCAAATTTCAAAAACCGGCCGGATTGGCCAGTGCGGGATTTTTCCCGCCCAAGCCACCCAGGTCGACTGGGTAGTCGACCTGGGCCACCCAGGTCGACTGGGTAGTCGACCAAGGGTACCCAGGTTGACTACATAGTCGACTTGGGGGTCGACTGGGTAGTCGACCTGGCCCCTGAGCCAGGTCGAACCCAGCCCCTCCTGGCTGGCCTGGTCTGTGCTTGGCCGAATTTCTGAGTCTTGCCTTGTCACTAGGGCTAGGTGTCAGCTCCTGATTGGTCTCTCCTTCAAACGAACGGTTAATATTCATCCAAGCTCCATCGACGGTCCTAATCAACTCACAAACTCTATAAAAAGAACCTAAGACTCCACCTAATTCACACAAACAAAAATGAATATGAGACCGTCATGCTGCTAAGGAAGGATTAGGAATAGCCGTCAAAATTGAGAGACAATTAGGAGACAATTCGAAAGCTTAAAGCAATGTCAATTAAATCAAAACAACGCCTACAACAAAGGATAGCGTCTCCAAATTTAGAATTCAGATTCCTGAATTGAAGATTCGTCATACGTTGTAAGTAGAGTGGTATTCCGATGTGAATAAATAATTGTTTTTTGATTTGTGTAAAGTGAGTAGTAGACTTGTACTTGATTTGTGGCGATAATAATTCATATTTTTACGTTGCTATGATTCTAATCGATTTGGGATGTTGTGGTATAACGATTGGATTTTTGCAAGTATGTGATTCATGTTGAAAGTTAACAACTACATGTTTGTGGTAGTTTATTACAACACCTATTGGATAATTGCAAGTATATGATTCATATTGAAAGTTAACAACTATATGTTTGTGGTAGTTTATTTGAGATCCATGCAAGTATATGATTTACTATTATGCCAACATGATGTATAATTTTATGGTCATCTTTAGTGTAATTGGATCCATTTGAGTATTATGATTCATATGAATTTATGTTGGTATTGGCATCATGATTCAAGTGTAAAACCATACTTTTGTATTAGAGACAAAAGTAAGCATCTTTGTGAACTTGTATTAATTCTATGAACATGACTAAACAATGTTTGTTGTTATGCCTAGTTGAAAAACATGTTTTAGGCCTATATTGTTATCAAAATCATATGATAATATATGTGTGTCACATAATTAAGTTAGAATTACATTCCACTTGCAAGTTTACATGAATAGAATAAAAACCATGATTCATGTTTAGGTATGTTTATGCCATGATTCTATGAATAGAATAAAAACCATGATTCATGTTTAGGTATGTTTATGCCATGATTATATGCTATTACAATTCCAATTCACAAGTGCCTAATTTATGTTAATTAGTTCGCTATGTTGCAAGTTCATGCGTTCACACTCCCCTTTTTATGTTACTTAGAATATATAAACACCATGTTATAAGCCTCCCCTTTTTCATGTGGCTAAGTTGGGTTTAAATGTTAAACCCAACATATGTTATATTGTAGCGAACATATAAAACGGGGGTAATGGCGTTTGGGTTAAAATATAAAACATATGTGTTGGCATGTTTGACGCATGCCAACAACCTTGAAAAACAATTAAGTGGTATAAATTAATTTTACCCAATAAAGATGAATTTGAATAATTGGCCGCAAATATTTACATATAAAAAGAAAAGAGACAAAATATGTAAATTTAGAAAATACGATGTGTTTAACCCGAGGTTGGATTGAGTTGTGATGTAAACCTGACCGGAACCGCCGGGCTGTCCAGTAGTCACAACAATACCTATCCAATGTGTGTGGTTAAACACGGAGCCCAATAAAGACCCGAGGTTAGACTGAGTTGTGGCGTAAGACTGCCCGGACCGAACCGGCAACAGGCAGCCACAACAATACCTGTCTAATGTGAGAGGTCGAGGCTTTAATAAGACAATTAAGGCTGAGTCAGGATTGATAGGATTAAGTAAATTGAATTAACAATTAATCGAAATGGAACATGCTAAACTATACAGACTGATTAGGGGTTAGGTTTACAAAACACTTAACCAACTTAGCATGTTGGCTAGGAATAGAAAACCTAGTAGCGTGGGACCCTTTTCAGTAGTAACCCTACAAGGTGTATCAGGATACCCTGAACTAGGTAGGGTGGGGCACGATTACTGGGCTGACTGTAAGAGGTCAAATCGACGGCGGTGGTGCTGCAGTGTAGGTTCTAACGGGGTGCGGGCGTGCACACACTCCGGCGTAGAAAAATAAGGCACTGGGCACCAGTAGTATACCTATGCATTCTAAAATTGTGTCGGGCCGCCACCATGGGACTTGATACACCCCATGGTGGGACCAGCATAGGTAACTACAACATCGGGGGCCGTAAGACACATGTAACTATGCGAGTAGGAGCCGATCATTAGAAACGAATCACTTCACCCTGATTATGGGGTGCCTGTTGGGAACTAGTTTATATGGATGCAGAGATTAATATGGGGTACGATAGTATATTCAACTCTAGACAACTTAACTTTGTTTATGGTGCTTTCCCATTTCAAGTTTATACTTATCATACCCAGTACTTTATTCATAGACTGAATAGTCCTAGACTTACTCAGGCTTTATGTCTGACTCTACTTTTCTTTCATCTTCTTTTCTTTCGTCTCCCCCCCCCCAGGTCCACAGGGAGGGAATACCGCAGCTTGACCAATTTTCACATCCAGCTTGAAGAGAAAGAATGTATTGCTTGGATCTTTTTCGTTTTAAACTATGGCTTTGGACAACAATTATGGGACTTATGTAGTTTTCTTATGTTTTTATGCTTCTTTAAATAATGTAATCAAGACAGTTATGAAGATGTTATGTTTTTGGAAGTATTGTAAGACAAATTATGACATGGTTTGTGTAACACGTATTTTGTTGAAATAAAAATTGCCGTTGTTTTCCGCTGTTCAAAAATATGTATATTTATATATGTCTTGTGTATCTGTGACTTATACTTATAAACCTCCACCAAAATTAGGGCATTCCCTTTGAGAGTGACCCTAACGGAGGTGGGGTGTTTCACTTGGTATCAGAGCATAGGTTTACCAAATAAGATAAAAACTTTTGAAAATTTATTTTCAAAAGAAAATTTAAAGAAGCATTTTTAAAGATAAAATATTATTTTATTTTAAAAAGGCATAGTCCCCCCAAAGCCATAGGTACTATCTTTTATCCTTCGTTTTGAACCTATCCTTTTTGTTTCAGCATGTCCAAAGAACTTAACTTGCTAGAGGGTATACCAATACCTGGTTGGTTTAGACGGTTCTTAGAAGCAAGGGCCACTCAGCCAGGTCCTACCGTTCCTCCTCCCCCAGCTGTAGGAAATCATTCAGCTGCAGCAGCACCTCTTCCTCCACCTCCTCCGCGGGGAAATACTTTTGCTAAGATATGTAAAGATTTTAAAGCTATGGGAGGAAAGGACTTTCATGGAACCGAGTCCCTCGTGGTAGCCAGGAATTGGTTGAAAGAAACCGAGGACTCATTCGTCATCTTTGAGGTAGAAGATAGGCAGAAGGTACAACTGGCAGTATGGCTACTTAAAGGCGAGGCTTCCTACTGGTGGGAAGTCACTAATGCAGAAAGACCAGTGGAAACATGGGAGGACTTTAGGGTAAGGTTTGAGGCTAAATTTCTCTCAGAAGCTGAAAGGAGTCTTCAGTTGGAAAAATTCTTATTTCTTAAGCAAGGGAATATGACAGTCAAAGAGTATGTTAACCAGTTCGATCAGTTGGCTAGGTTCGGACTAGACCTAGTCAACACCACGCACAAGAAGGCTCTCCTCTTTGTCAAGGGGTTGAATGAGCCATTACACAGTTTGGCCATGACCCATATACCCATGGGAGCTACGTATGAAAGGTTGGTGCAGATGGCATTGCTAAACGAAGAGGATAACGGCAAGAAGGAGACAAAGGCAGAAAGCTCTCAAGGGAAGAAAGAGGGTTTGCAGCCTAAAATGACAAACTTTAAGAAGGGCGAAAAAGACAACAAAGAGAAGAGGAAGTGTAATTGATGTGGCCAAGTGGGGCACTTAGTGAAAGATTCCCGGAAAAAGAAGGCCAAGATGAATGGTTGGTTCTTTTCTTCCGGTGAGACAGGCGACCTGGCTAAGGATTGCCCAAAGAAGCGAGGGCATGGGCAGAGGACTGGGTCCACCTCAGGGGCACAAGTTCATGCGCTAGAAGTGCCACTTCTGCAGCAGCGAGGTATAAATACTTCTGTAGAAAGTGTAGTTTATCTTTATGATCACCCAGTTCGCACTTTGTTTGATTCTGGCGCATCAAACTCCTTTATCTCATCTGCTTTAGTAGATTCTCTGTACCTAGAAACTAGAATGGTAGAGGACCCCTTAATTGTTTCAAATCCAGTTTGGGGCCCAGCTTATTTATCTATGATCTATGTGGGATTGAAAATTTCTATTCTAAGCGTAGAATTTAAAAGTAGCGCCTTTGTTTTGGGCTTTTCGGGATATGGATTGATTTTGTGCATGGATTGGCTATCCAGTAATGGTGCCATCCTGGATTGTGAGAAAAGGGTGGTTAGGCTTCTGACCCAACTCGGTAACACTCTGGAAATTACTTGTAATCCCTCGTATGTTGTTATGCTTAGTTATCTTGAATCGCTAGATGCCTCTGTTGAAAGTTTGCAATTGGTTAGAGTGGTCCGGGAATATCTGGATGTCTTCGAAGAGGTGAAGGGCTTGCCTCCGAAGCGGGAGAGAGACTTCCGCATATATATTGTAGATAATGCAATGCCAGTTGCGTTGCCCGTCATACACATGGCTCCACGGGAAAGGAAAGAGCTCAGTAAACAGATTAAAGAGCTTCTAGAGAAGGGGTTCGTTAGAAGGAGCATTTCAGAATGGGGCGCTCCAGTGGTGTTCGCTACAAAGGCGGATGGTTCACTCTGTCTATGTGTTGACTATAGGGAGGTCAACAAGCTAACGAAAAAGAATAGGCAACCTCTCCCAAGAATTGACGATCTGTTTGATCAGCTTGTAGGAGCGTCTGTTTTCTCCCAACTCGATTTAGCGACCTGATTTCATCAGCTAAGGGTGGCTGAAGATAGTATCGATAAGACAGCATTCAGAACCCCAGACGGCTTCTTTGAATGGCTTGTCATGTCTTTCGGCTTGACAAACGCACCCGCTTACTTCGTGGACCTAAAGAGTAGGGTGTTCATAGATTTCCTCAATAAGTTCGTAGTGGTCTTCGTAGACGATATCTTGATCTTCTCAAAGAATGAAGAAGAGCATGCTCAGCACCTAAGGGAAATCATGGAAACTCTGCGAGTCCATCAACTAAAAGCCAAATTCTCCTAATGCCACTTTTGGAGAGAAGAAGTGAGGTTCCTTGGGCACATAGTATCCAAAGAAGGGTTAGATGTAGACCCGGCTAAGGTAGTAGCGGTGCAGGACTGGAAGACACCAAAGAACGCAACAGAAGTACGAAGCTTTCTCGTGCTAGCAGGCTTCTATCGGAAATGCATCAGAGACTTTGCAAAGATATCATCTCCGCTCACAAAGCTGACCAAGAAGAATCTAGTGTTCAATTTGGACTTGGATTGCGAGTTTGCTTTCCAACGACTAAAAAGGGCTCTTACAACAGCCCCAGTTTTGACGTTGCCAGATGGAAGCAAGATGTTCACAGTTTATACAGATGCATGTAGGATAGGGCTAGGCGTTGTCTTGATGCAAGAAGGGAGGGTAGTAGCTTATGGTGGAAGGAAATTGAAAGTTCATGAAAAGAACTAACCGACCCACGATCTTGAGTTAGCTGCCATCGTCTTTGCACTCAAGTCTTGGAGACACTATCTCCTAGGTGAGAAGTTCGAACTTTACACTGACCATAAATCGTTGAAATATCTTTTCTCACAGAAAGATCTTAACTTGAGGCAACAGAGATGGATGGAGTTTCTTGCCTCGTACGATTTCGAGATCTCCGACACTCCGGGCAAAGGTAACGTAGTGGCAGATGCGTTGAGCCAAAAGAAACTAACCCTAAGCCCGTGATTTGTTGAAAGACAAAGCCTAGAGTTTATAGCCAGCTTGGACTTTAGGCCCTCCTCTGATTTTGTACCGGGCTTGCTAGCATCTCTCGAAGTACGCCCGACTTAAGTGGACGCAACAGGGATAGCACAACGCGAAGACCCTCAGCTTGTGGAGATGATTGATAGGCTAATTAGGGGTGAGACTTCAAGTCACCTCAGCAGATACTCCATCGACGATAAGGGTTGGCTAAGGCGAGACGGAAGACTGTGCGTCCCACAGAAAAGGGATTTAGTAAAGAAGGTTCTCGAGGAAGCACATCACTCCAAGATGACAAAACACCCAGGCGGGGATAAAATGTACAAAGACATAAAGAGAACTTTCTTTTGGAATGGCATGAAGAAGGACGTGGCAGATTTCGTTTCTAAGTGTATGGTGTGCCAACAGGTTAACGCGGAACAGAAAAAGCCTAGCGGTCTGCTCCATCCTCTAGAGGTCCCGCAGTGGAAGTGGGATAGCATCTCAATGGACTTCATTGATTGGCTGCCTAGGTCTAGAAGAGGAAACACTAGCATTTGGGTAATAGTGGATAGGCTAACTAAAAGCGCCCACTTTTTACCTGTCAAAAGTAAAAGAACTGCCTCATCCCTAGCATCTCTTTACCTCAAGGAAATTGTTCGACTCCATGGAATACCCTCCAGCATTGTTAGTGACCGAGACCCTATCTTCACAAGTGAATTTTGGCGGAGTCTGCAAGAAGCGGTAGGCACACAGTTGTAACACCCCACCGCCTTTAGTGTCACTCGCAAAGGGAATGCACTAAGTTCTGTGGAGCATTGTGGGTAAAAGATGCAGATAAATTACAAGACAGACAAACAGTTAACAACGGAAAATAAAACTTTGCTTTACTGATAAAATAGATTGTACAAGATTGCTTTACAATATCAGAGTATCATCTGTCTTTACTAGATAAAGAAGCATAAAAATACATTTATCTTCCCCAATGTAGCATAAGCCAGCCATAGCATCTGAAAGAGAATCCAAGGACAACTTCGTCAAATCTTCAAGCTGGGAAAGAGCAACGGTCCAATTTAATCCTGAGTTATACTATTCCCTCCTCAACTACCTGGGGTGGGGGGAACGGAAGAAAAGAAGCGAAAGAAAAACAGAGTCAGACATAAAGCCTGAGTAAGTCAGTAACTTCTAGCATGTGAACAGGGGAAACAGAACGACTTGAATTAACTGAATACAAGATAACACCATGATGATAAGGCTAACAAGATAAGATTCACACAAGACATGCTAAGACAAGATAAACTGGATATACTACAACACTTTCTCCGCTTCGCTTTTACCGCGATATACTCGTTTCTATATCTCTGCACCACCTAACTAGTGTTCCAACTAGTAATGATAACGTGATCCCAATCCCTGTAGTTTCCGTCACCTTCAGGCGTACCTTGATTATTTATTACCTAGATCTAGTCTAGGTTTTATATCAAGTGCTTTCTAGATTCAATTAGAGTTTACGCTATCTGTTGAACGCTTCTTGTATTCAGGATTTATGCCACCTAGTTCCAAACTAGGGATTATGCTAACTGTCGAACGATGTCCTTTAGTCTAGGATACACTACCTAGAGTGGTATATGTTCCTAGACTTTCCCCACGCATGTATCGCGAATCGTTATCGCTTGTCTAGATGCACATGTCCTGTAATGTGCTACCCGAGTCCCGTGTCAGGGCTACTCTATAAATACGGAACTCGGTTGGGAGCTTTCAATATCTGCCGATGCAGATGTTAAGGTCTGTTTTTCCAGTGGCTGTGGTCCCACTCGACCCCTCCCTCAACTAATGGAAGGCTACCCTTGTAAAATGAGAACTGTACGAAGGCCCCTGTCTGCCCCACTAATTCTATGGCCAACAACACCCCGCAACCACAATTAGATATCAAGTATGTGGTCCGTATGTGTCCTCCAGCCTTCCCGCTTCACGTGTCTCGCTTGACTGAAGATGGTAGGTAGATGACGAGTTGCTATCACAGGGCTTCCGTCTTCTCGCCGAATCACGCCGGTCCATCCTAGTCTTTTGGTTGCCATATATTGCAACCAAGGCATACCCTTGACTCTTCTACCGCAGACCTTAACCTCCGTGCGCCCAAGCGGATCATCTGCAGCCTCACAGAGGGATACCAAGAGTACCCTCACGTCCCCTCGAAGCCTCGGGCTTCGTATCCCAATTCGTTGGAGTCTTCTTTAAAATCAGATGGACGTCCGCTCCTTCGTGTTATACTAAGAATTACTACTTAGTTCTACTAACTAAGTTTTACCACTTAGTTTCTAGGATCATTGTCTTCTTAACTAAGTTTTACTACTTAGTTCTCTTTCCCATTAAGTTGGATTGGTTAAGTGTCTTTAGTCGATTCAAGCTAACTTAACCCTCTTCCCTTATCCTGTTAAACTGGTTAAGTGTTGTCAGTATTCATGTTGACTTAACCCCACCACAATCCAAGTCATATTGGTTAAGTATTTCTTAACCCTACCCATTCATCCTGTATTGGTTAAGTGTTCCCTTTTTAACTTAACCTTTCCCACCGGTTTTAAATAAACCTGTTATTAATGGTTAAGTATCATCTCTTCGTGTCTTAGACTTAACCCTATTCATTTATCATATTCTGATGGTTAAGTGTTCAAGTTTACTTAACCCTACGGTCCAACCCAGCTAACATATTAAATTGGCTAAGTGTATTACTTAACCCCAACCTCTAGTCTAATTAACATGTTAAATTGGCTAAGTGTATTAACTTTACTTAACCCCACCTTCTAGTCTAGTCAACATGTTAATTTGGCTAAGTATTCCCATGGACTTAACCCTCCCATTTTAGCTTTAACTGTGTTAAGTTGGTTAAGTGTTTCTATGGACTTAATCCTACCATTCTAGCTTAACAGTATTAAGTTGGTTAAGTGCTCCTATGGACTTAACCTTCCCATTCTAGCTTTAACTGTGTTGGTTAAGTGTTCCTATGGACTTAACCCTCCCCTTCTTGTTCTAGCTTTAATTAATAAATTAAAGCCGCAACCTCTCACATTAGACAAATATTGCTGCGGTTACTGGATGTACCGGTCGGTTTCGGGCAGGTTTACACCGCAACTCAGTCTAACCTCGGGTTAGGCATATTCATGTTTTCTAAGTTCAAAGGGTTTTCTGATTAATTTCCAAACCAGGTTTTGAAAGCAACCATCCCGTTCGTCGGATCAGTTAGGGATAGCCAGGGAGGGCAGGAAACTTATATTTTCCAAACCCAAGCCTAGACACTATCCTCTCTGTCACCCTAGAACTTTCTGGTACGAGTTACAAAAAGGGGTGTTATCAAAATATCTTTCTTTTGTTTATAAATTGTTAACAATTTATCTTACAGCCCATTTCCCCCTTTTTAAACAAATTTTGCCTATATTCATTTGTCGCTAACAGACTTATATTCTAGGCACAAATCTTGATTTGCCTAACCTACAGTGCATAGCAATTTAGATCTATCATCTTTATTTTCGGTTTATGCTAAACTAGATTTTATATGCCAAACTAGATTTTCTATTCTAGTTCACCGTTTATGCCCAAAAACTAGATTTATTCTTCTAGTTTACAGTCTACATACAAACTAGATTTATTATTCTAGTTTTTCAGTTTCAGGCCAATACTAGATCTAAATTTCATAACCTGTAATCCATGTCAAATCTACGTAATTCACATTACTTAACACATGTTCTAAAATTGTATAAATCAGAATCATGTTCGCTTCCAAACTATGCCAATTTCAAGCTTGCAACTATATTTATGTTTATTTTTGTGTTTTTCCCAAATTGCATTCCCACCGTTCGTATAATCATGATTCAACCTAGATTGTAAATAAATCTAGATTCGTAGAAAATAGGGAATGAACCAAAGATGCTATGAAAAAGGGTGGACATAATAATTGGCATAAGAAGATTTTGAATAACGACATAGGTTTAAGAATATGGGTAGACCTAACTTAATAGGTAAATTCCCACGGTCTAAAACCAAGAATAGACAGAATAGGTTCGAGAACATGGGTAGACCTAACTTAATAGGTAAATTCCCACAATCTAAAACCAAAGAAAATCAAGAACAGACAGAACAGATAAATCGGGTTTTAGACCCAATTTCATAGTCACAAAACCTAAGCAACAATTTTCCTAGTCATGAATCATAGGTGTTTAAATCACCGTTGTTATGTCATAGGTAATACTTTATGTCCAAACCAAAGGCTTTTGCTCATAATCATAGGCAAATGTCCATAGTCATAGGCAATATTCATAGTCAAAAGGGAAAATAATTCCCACAGTCATAGGCAATGTTTTATGTCCCAAAATCAAAGGCTTATGTTCATAGTCCAAAGGCACATGATCTCAGAATCCATAGTCATAGGCAACGGTCTTAGGCAAAGTCTTATTTGTCCTTGAATCATAACAGTTCTTAATTTAGTCCAAGAGTATAAACACAGATTCGAATAGAGAGAGGGAGATTTGGCCTATTCTTTTATTCCTTTAATTTCATGTCACAAAATAAAGCAAAAACGTTCAAATCTAGAAACAACTAACTTACAGAAATTAGATCTAGAATAGAAGAATGGAAATGCTAAGATTCATATGTCGTTGCTCGAGGTTTGTTGATTTAGCCTTTGAATTCTTCACTTTGATTTGAATCTTCTCTTGAACAGATTTGAGCAGCATCTCCATGTCTTGAATTTATATTTTATTTTAATTATTTAAGAAAATTTAGAGGAGGGGAAGAAGCCATGAATCTTAGCAGCATAAGGATAGAAGAGAATTGGTGCAAAGAGAATGAAGACTAGGGCTGTTTATATAGCTGCTCAAGACCTTAACGTACACATAGCGTTGAGTCAGCATTGAACCTAGTTAAGAAAATAGTCCAGGTACGTAGATGAATCTAGCCAAACCTTATCATACACGCAGTGCTGAGTCAGCATTGGGTCCCACTATTTTGGCATAGAAATTTGAATTTCGAATAAATTGTATTTGGCATAGAAATTTGATTTTCGAACTTTTGAATTTCTGGAATTTATTTAACTGTTTTATTCACATGAAATATTCTTTTATGTATACAATTCCTCTAACAACCATTTTACGCGTATATATATATACACAACTTTCATTTTAATTTCAAAATTCAAATGATGTTGCCATATTTCATTGACTGTAGCCTTATCTTGAATTTCATCTTTCGTATACATATATTTTTGCATATATATATATATATATATATATATTCTCATATGTATATATATATGTGTTCTTTATTTCCTTATATGTACGTTCTTATCCTTTCAAATTTTGAATTTGTATACGTACATATATTTGCATGTTCAGTTGGCCCTCTCTAAAACAAAGATAAAAAATTATGCCGCCGCCGGGGTTCGAACCCCCGACCTCTATGCTACAAATCCAATGCCTTAACCAACTGAGCTACAGAGGCTTTTGTTAATAAGTCTTAGAACAATAATAATTATTGTTTTCTCCTTACTTCTCTTTTTCATGTTAGTTACGATACTTAAATTAAACAACTACATGGATCTTTTTTTTTAAAAAAAAAAATTAATTGTACTTTAATTTGTGAATCTTAATGTCACAGAATTACGGGGTGTTACATTCTCCCCCACTTAAAAGGATTTCGTCCCCGAAATCTTCAAGTTAGGAAGAATGTGTCCTACCATCCAATCACCCATCTACTCAACCATTCAATCACAGGCATTCATTGTCCTTAAAAGATTTCTAATGCTTTCATGTTCAGATGCATAGTGTGTGTATATGTCTCTATCTAATGCAAAATCAGGCGGTTTACTGATTCAGTTGACCTCCTTAATGCAAATCATGTTAGTGCCATGCGTCCAATCATGTATGCAAGCATCCCTGGTCATGTAAATACTACATGCGTGCACAACCATACATCCATATGCAACGTCCATATGATATCATATCAAGTTCAACTTACAAACAAATGCATATATGTAAATGCTATATGAAAGCGTTCGAACTTGATCTAGTGTCTAATACATATGCATATGCATCCACGAGCGACCATTTGCAACCACTTGCAACCATTCAACCATAACATGTTTCAAATACATGTTTACATCCATTGGCTTCTACCTAAAGATCACAGATTCGATCTAGAGGATATACTTTGGAAAGAGAGAAACAACTATGCGTAAAGCTCATAAAAAAAGAAATCAAGGATGCACCCTTAATAAAAAGGGTATGTTGGTAGTATCTAGCCTTCTTGAGCTTTACTCCGCTGTATCTTAACCAATTTTACTCCACGATTGTGAAGTTTCTAAGCTCCATCTCCAAAATGAACAAATGTCAACCAAGTGTATATACTAGGATGATCAGAGGTCTCTCCTCCTATATTATCCATCATGCCATAATTATAAGGGTCAAAAGGTCACTACGTGCTTTTTAGAGCGCCTGCCACAACTATCCACCTCTCACGCAAACCATCCGAGTCGAACTCGACATTCCTCAAGTACAAGCCCTAAAGGCCTAAACCAATATCATACAAGCACCCAAGGAATATCTCCTTTAGACAATCTACGTGATATGATATAAGCAAACTCGATAGCTATTCAAACCCCTACTAACCAAAAATAAACGGGTCGAACGACCCACTGGGTTTGAGACTGATTGGGATCTTCTTACTATACAAGTACTAAGGTGCAGAGACTCAACTATGGAAGCAAATATGAACAAATGCGAAGCGCTAAATCCGAACAGAAAAACTAGATTCTTCCAACAGAAACTTTTACCACCTATCTCCTAGGTAAGCTCAGCATGTACTTGCCCTTCTGAAAATCTTGTCCTTTGTCCTTAATTATATGCCCTATCATACCATAGTAAAGATACTTCCTCTTGTCTTAGGTTTTATAATCCCTTCCTCCTTCGTGAGCCAAGTCTACATCCATAATTTCCTCATCCTTGGGGCGTGCTCCTTTCTCTAACTTCCGCGTGTAACCATGTTCGCAAATCTCTCGAAAGTTGCCTCTATCGCACGGAAAAACCCTATAAACTTGAAAGAAGACTGGCCGTAAGTAAAACAACTACGGCTATAGATGGAAGTCGGGCACTACTTCGCCCTTCGATGAGGTTACCTCCCAGAAAGCCAGGAGCCCCAGAGAGTCAAGAAAGAAGGAGACAAGAATTCAAATAGAGGAAGAGAAGATAGTGCGTATGGCTTTGGGGAATAAGCCTTTAAAACAAAACTTTTCTTTTGAAAATGCTTCTTTAAAGACCGTTTTGAAAAATATTTTTTCAAATCTTTTATCTGATCCGGTAACCTTCAGCTCTGATACCACATGTAACACCCCACCTCCGTTAGTGTCACTCGCAAAGGGAATGCACTAAGTTCTATGGAGCATTATGGGTAAAAGATGCAGATAAATTACAAGACAGACAAACAGTTAACAGCGGAAAATAAAACTTTGCTTTATTGATAAAATAGATTGTACAAGATTGCTTTACAATATCAGAGTATCATATGTCTTTACTAGATAAAGAAGCATAAAAATACATTTATATTCCCCAATGTAGCATAAGCCAGCAATAACATCTGAAAGAGAATCCAAGGACAACTTCGTCAAATCTTCAAGCTGGGAAAGAGCAACGGTCCAATTTAATCCTGAGTTCTACTATTCCCTCCTCAACTACCTGAGGGGGGGAACGGAAGAAAAGAAACGAAAGAAAAACAGAGTCAGACATAAAGCCTGAGTAAGTCAGTAACTTCTAGCATGTGAACAGGGGAAACAGAACGACATGAATTAACTGAATACAAGATAATACCATGATGATAAGGCTAACAAAATAAGATTCGCACAAGACATGCTAAGACAAGATAAACTGGATATACTACAACACTTTCTCTGCTTCGCTTTTACCGTGATATACTCATTTCTATATCTCTGCACCACCTAACTAGTGTTCCAACTAGTAACGATAACGTGATCCCAATCCCTGTAGTTTCCGTCGCCTTCAGGCGTACCTTGATTATTTATTACCTAGATCTAGTCTAGGTTTTATATCAAGTGCTTTCTAGATTCAATTAGAGTTTACGCTATCTGTTGAACGCTTCTTGTATTCAGGATTTATGCCACCTAGTTCCAAACTAGGGATTATGCTACCTGTCGAATGATGCCCTTTAGTCTAGGATACATTACCTAGAGTGGTATATGTTCCTAGACTTTCCCCACGCATGTATCACGAATCGTTATCGCTTGTCTAGATGCACATGTCCTGTAATGTGCTACCCGAGTCCCGTGTCAGGGCTACTCTAGAAATACGGAACTCAGTCGGGAGCTTTCAATATCTGCCGATGCAGATGTTAAGATCTGTTTTTCCAGTGGCTATGGTCCATCTCGACCCCTCCCTCAACTAATGGAAGGCCACCCTTTTAAAATGAGAACTGTACGAAGGCCCCTATCTGCCCCATTAATTCTATCGCCAACAACACCCCGCAACCACAACTAGATAGCAAGTATGTGGTCCGTATGAGTCCTCCAGCCTTCCCGCTTCACGTGTCTCGCTTGACTGAAGATGGTAGGTAGATGACGAGTTGCTATCACAGGGCTTCCGTCTTCTCGCCGAATCACGCTGGTCCATCCTAGTCTTTTGGTTGCCATATATTGCAACCAAGGCATACCCTTGGCTCTTCTACCGCAGACCTTAACCTCTGTGCGCCTAGGCGGATCATCTGCAGCCTCACAGAGGGATACCAAGAGTACCCTCACGTCCCCTCGAAGCCTCGGGCTTCGTATCCCAATTCGTTGGAGTCTTCATTAAAATCAGATGGACGTCCGCTCCTTCGTGTTATACTAAGAATTACTACTTAGTTCTACTAACTAAGTTTTACCACTTAGTTTCCAGGATCATTGTCTTCTTAACTAAGTTTTACTACTTAGTTCTCTTTCCCGTTAAGTTGGATTGGTTAAGTGTCTTTAGTCGATTCAAGCTAACTTAACCCTCTTCCCTTATCCTGTTAAACTGGTTAAGTGTTGTCAGTATTCATGTTGACTTAACCCCACAACAAACCAAGTCATATTGGTTAAGTATTTCTTAACCCTACCCATTCATCCTGTATTGGTTAAGTGTTCCCTTTTTAACTTAACCTTTCCCACCGGTTTTAACTAAACCTGTTATTAATGGTTAAGTATCATCTCTTCGTGTCTTAGACTTAACCCAATTCATTTATCATATTCTGATGGTTAAGTGTTCAAGTTTACTTAACCCTACGGTCCAACCCAGCTAACATATTAAATTGGCTAAGTGTATTACTTAACCCCAACCTCTAGTCTAATTAACATGTTAAATTGGCTAAGTGTATTAACTTTACTTAACCCCACCTTCTAGTCTAGTCAACATGTTAATTTGGCTAAGTATTCCCATGGACTTAACCCTCCCATTTTAGCTTTAACTGTGTTAAGTTGGTTAAGTGTTTCTATGGACTTCATCCTACCATTCTAGCGTAACAGTGTTAAGTTGGTTAAGTGCTCCTATGGACTTAACCTTCCCATTCTAGCTTTAACTGTGTTGGTTAAGTGTTCCTATGGACTTAACACTCCCCTTCTTGTTCTAGCTTTAATTAATAAATTAAAGCCACAACCTCTCACATTAGACAGATATTGCTGCGGTTACTGGATGTGCCGGTCGGTTTCTGGCAGGTTTACACCGCAACTCAGTCTAACCTCGGGTTAGGCATATTCATGTTTTCTAAGTTCAAAGGGTTTTCTGATTAATTTCCAAACCTGGTTTTGAAAGCAACCATCCCGTTCGTCGGATCAGTTAGGGATAGCCAGGGAGGGCAGGAAACTTATATTTTCCAAACCCAAGCCTAGACACTATCCTCTCTGTCACCCAAGAACTTTCTGGTACGAGTTATAAAAAGGGGTGTTATCAAAATATCTTTCTTTTGTTTATAAATTGTTAACAATTTATCTTACAGCCCATTTCCCCCTTTTTAAACAAATTTGGCCTATATTCATTTGTCGCTAACAGACTTATATTCTAGGCCCAAATCTTGATTTGCCTAACCTACAGTTCATAGAAATTTAGATGTATCATCTTTATTTTCGGTTTATGCTAAACTAGATTTTATATGCCAAACTAGATTTTCTATTCTGGTTCACCGTTTATGCCCAAAAACTAGATTTATTCTTCTAGTTTACAATCTACATACAAACTAGATTTATTATTCTAGTTTTTCAGTTTACAGGCCAATACTAGATCTAAATTTCATAACCTATAATCCATGTCAAATCTACCCAATTCACATGTCTTAACACATGTTCTAAAATTGTATAAATCAGAATCATGTTCGCTTCCAAACTATGCCAATTTCAAGCTTACAACTATATTTATGTTTATTTTTGTGTTTACCCAAATCGCATTCCCACCGTTCGTATAATCATGATTCAACCTAGATTGTAAATAAATCTAGATTCGTAGAAAATAGGGAATGAACCAAAGATGCTATGAAAAAGGGTGGACATAATAATTGGCATAAAAAGATTTTGAATAACGACGCAGGTTCAAGAATATGGGTAGACCTAACTTAATTGGTAAATTCCCACGGTCTAAAACCAAGAATACACAGAATAGGTTCGAGAACATGGTTAGACCTAACTTAATAGGTAAATTCCCACAGTCTAAAACTAAAGAAAATCAAGAACAGACAAAATAGATAAATCTAGTTTTAGACCCAATTTCATAGTCACAAAACCTAAGCAACAATTTTTATAGTCATGAATCATAGGTGTTTAAATCACCGTTGTTATGTCATAGGTAATACTTTATGTCCAAATCAAAGGCTTGTGTTCATAATCATAGGCAAATGTCCATAGTCATAGGCAATATTCATAGTCAAAAGGGAAAATAATTCCCACAGTCATAAGTCACCGTCATAGGCAATGTTTTATGTCCCAAAATCAAAGGCTTATGTTCATAGTCCAAAGGCACATGATCTCAGAATCCATAGTCATAGGCAACGGTCTTAGGCAAAGTCTTATTTGTCCTTGAATCATAACAGTTCTTAATTTAGTCCAAGAGTATAAACACAGATTCGAATAGAGAGAGAGAGAGATTTGGCATATTCTTTTATTCCTTTAATTTCGTGTCACAAAATAAAGCAAAAACCTTCAAATCTAGAAACAAATGACTTACAGAAATTAGATCTAGAATAGAAGAATGGCAATGCTAATATTCGTATGTCGTTGCTCGAGGTTTGTTGATTTAGCCTTTGAATTCTTCACTTTGATTTGAATCTTCTCTTGAACAGATTTGAGTAGCATCTCCATGTCTTGAATTTATATTTTATTTTAATTATTTAAGAAAATTTAGAGGATGGGAAGAAGCCATGAATCTTAGCAGCATAAGGATAGAAGAGAATTGGTGCAAAGAGAATGAAGACTAGGGCTGTTTATATAGCTGCTCAAGACCTTATCGTACACGCAGCGCTGAGTCAGCATTGAACCTAGTTAAGAAAATAGCCCCGGTACATAGATGAATCTAGCCAAACCTTATCATACACGCAGTGCTGAGTCAGCATTGGGTCCCACTATTTTGGCATAGAAATTTGAATTTCGAATGAATTGTATTTGGCATAGAAATTTGATTTTCGAACTTTTGAATTTCTGGATTCTATTTAACTGTTTTATTCACATGAAATATTCTTATATGTATACAATTCCTCTAACGACCATTTTACGCGTATATATATACGCACAACTTTCATTTTAATTTCAAAATTCAATTGATTTTGCCATATTTCATTGACTGTAGCCTTGTCTTGAATTTTATCTTTTGTATACATATATTTTTGCATATATATATATATATATTCTCATATGTATATATATTTTTTCTTTATTTCCTTATATGTACGTTCTTATCCTTTCAAATTTTGAATTTGTATACGTACATATATTTGCATGTTCAGTTGGCCCTCTCTAAAACAAAAATAAAAAATTATGCCGCCGCCGGGGTTCGAACCCCCGACCTCTATGCTACAAATCCAATGCCTTAACCAACTGAGCTACAGAGGCTTTTGTTAATAAGTCTTAGAACAATAATAATTATTGTTCTCTCCTTACTTCACTTTTTCATGTTAGTTACGATACTTAAATTAAACAACTGCATGGATCTTTTTAAAAAAAAAAAATTAATTGTACTTTAATTTGTGAATCTTAATGTCACAGAATTACGGGGTGTTACAACAGTTATGCTTGAGTACAGCCTATCACCCCCAAACCGACGGCCAGATAGAAAGAGTAAACAGAGTTTTGGAAGACCTTTTAAGACTGTGCGTCCTTGACTTCGGAGGGACGTGGGAAGACCATCTTCCTTTGGTGGAATTTTCCTACAACAACAGCTACCAAGCAACCATCGGAATGGCGCCCTTCGAAGCCTTATATGGAAGACCGTGCCGATCGCCCACTTGTTGGTGGGAGTCTACTGACAAGCTCATACTTTGACCGGATATGATCCGAGAGACTTCAGAAAAAGTAGACTTAATACGGAGAAGAATGAAGACAGCCCAAGACAGACAAAAATCCTACGCCAACAAGAGGAGGACCGACCTTGAATTTGAGGTTGGGGACCGTGTTTTTCTTAAGGTATCTCCGCTAAGGAACGTTGTTCGTTTTGGAACCACAGGAAAGTTAGCACCAAGGTTCATAGGACCGTTTCCTATTATTGAGAAAATTGGGAAAATGGCCTATAGATTAGAGCTACCCGAAAAGCTGGCTGGAGTTCACAACGTTTTCCATGTTTCGCACCTCCGAAAATGTCTACATGAATCTGCTGAAGTGGTAGAGCCAAATATCCTAGAAGAAGCTGAAGTGGAACGGGAAGCAACCGTGAGGAAAGTTCCAACCCGCATATTAGGAACGGAATTGAAGAAGCTACGCAACCGCGAAGCCAAGCTCGTCAAAGTTCAGTGGAGCGACGCCGAGGGAGACGCAACTTGGGAAACTAAAGCTAGAATACGCACAACCTATCCTTTTCTTTTCGAGGGTACATCTTTGATCTTTCTTTTTTCCTTAAGTTGCGCTTTTATCTATCTTTTTAGGTATATCTCCTCGACCTTATCTTTTAGGTAGAAATTCTTTAGATGAAAACATGTAATTGAAACATGTTATGGATGGTGGTTGCAAGTGATTGCAAGTGATTGCTAGTGGTTGCTCGTGGTTGCATATACACACAAAATTTAGGTTTTAGATTGGCTCAGTCACTTCATATTGCATATGCATATATATATATATATATATATATATATATATATATGTTTGCATTTGTATATGGTTGAAGTTTAATGTGTTGTCATATGGATGTTGCATTTATATGAACGATTGTGCACTCATGTAGAATCATGAATAGGAAAATTTGCATACATAATGGATTCATGACACTTACATAATTTACACTAAGGAGGTCAACTGAATCAGTAGACCGACTGATTTTGCATTAGATAAGTACATGTACACACACTTCGCATATGATCATGAAACATTAGAAGTCTTTTAAGGACAATGGATGCTCGTGTTTAATGGATGAGTAGATGGATGTTTGGATGTTAGGATGTACATTCTTCCTAAACTTGAAGATTTCGGGGACGAAATCCTTTTAAGTGGGGGAGAATGTAATACCCCGTGTATTCTATAACAGTAAAATTCACAAATTAAAGTATAATTAATTTCAAATCAATGAATTAAGGGAAACGGGATACGCCATTGCGTTAGTCTCGGAATTCTGCTTGAGATAGAGTCCGAGTTTGTGTAAAACGGACTCCGTATGAAGAAGATATGGCCTCCGGAAGTTTCAGAATTCAGTTTAAAATTCAAACAGACAGAAACAGCTCAGAAATCAAATTCAAATTTCAAAAATCGGGCCGGATTGGCTAGGGCAGGATTTTTCCCGCCCAATGCACCCAGGTCGACTGGGTAGTCGACCTGGGCCACCCAGGTCGACTGGGTAGTCGACCTGGGGTACCCAGGTCGACTACATAGTCGACCTGGGGGTCGATTGGGTAGTCGACCTGGCCCCTGAGCCAGGTCGAACCCAGCCCCTCCTGGCTGGCCTGGTCTGTGCTTGGCCGAATTTCTGAGTCTTGCCTTGTCACTAGGGCTAGGTTTCAGCTCCTGATTGGTCTCTCCTTCAAACGAACGGCTAATATTCATCTAAGCTCCATCGACGGTCCTAATCAACTCACAAACTCTATAAAAAGGACCTAAGACTCCACCTAATTCACACAAACAAAAATGAATATGAGACCTTCATGCTGCTGAGGAAGGATTAGGAATAGCCATCAAAATTGAGAGACAATTAGGAGACAATTCGAAAGCTTAAAGCAACGTCAATTAAATCAAAACAACGCCTACAACAAAGGATAGCATCTCCAAATTCAGAATTCAGATTCCTGAATTGAAGATTCATCATACGTTGTAAGTAGAGTGCTATTCCGATGTGAATAAATAATTGTATTTTGATTTGTGTAAAGTGAGAAATAGAATTGTACTTGATTTGTGGCGATAATAATTCATATTTGTACGTTGCTATTATTCTAATCGATTTGGGATGTTGTGGTATAACGATTGGATATTTGCAAGTATGTGATTCATGTTGAAAGTTAACAACTACATGTTTGTGGTAGTTTATTACAACACCTATTAGATAATTGCAAGTATATGATTCATGTTTAAAGTTAACGACTATATGTTTGTGGTAGTTTATTTGAGATTCATGCAAGCATATGATTTACTATTATGCCAACATGATGTATAATTTTATGGTCATCTTTAGTGTAATTGGATCCATTTGAGTATTACGATTCATATGAATTTATGTTGGAATTGGCATCATGATTCAAGTGTAAAACCATACTTTTGTATTAGAGACAAAAGTAAGCATCTTTGTGAACTTGTATTAATTCTATGAACATGACTAAACTATGTCTGTTGTTATGCCTAGTTGAAAAACATGTTTTAGGCCTATCTTGTTATCAAAATCATATGATAATATATGTGTGTCACATAATTAAGTTAGAATTACATTCCACTTGCAAGTTTACATGAATAGAATAAAAACCATGATTCATGTTTAGGTATGTTTAGCCATGATTCTATGAATAGAATAAAAACCATGATTCATGTTTAGGTATGTTTATGCCATGATTATATGCTATTACAATGCAAGTTCACAAGTGCCTAATTTATTTTAATTAGTTCGCTATGTTGCAAGTTCATGCGTTCAGACTCCCCTTTTTATGTTACTTAGAATATATAAACACCATGTTATAAGCCTCCCCTTTTTCATGTGGCTAAGTTGGGTTTAAATGTTAAACCCAACATATGTTATATTGTAGCGAACATATAAAACGGGGGTAATGGTGTTTGGGTAAAAATATAAAACATATGTTTTGGCATGTTTGACGCATGCCAACAACCTTGAAAAACAATTAAGTGATATAAATTAATTTTACCCAATAAAGATGAATTTGAATAATGGGCCGCAAATATTTACATATAAAAAGAAAAGAGACAAAATATGTAAATTTAGAAAATACGATGTGTTTAACCCGAGTTTGGATTGAGTTGTGATGTAAACCTGACCGGAACCGCCTGGCTGTCCAGTAGTCACAACAATACCTATCCAATGTGGGTGGTTAAACACGGAGCCCAATAAAGACCCGAGGTTAGACTGAGTTGTGGCGTAAGACTGTCCGGACCCAACCGGCAACAGGCAGCCGCAACAATACCTGTCTAATGTGAGAGGTCGAGGCTTTAATAAGACAATTAAGGCTGAGTCAGGATTGATAGGATTAAGTAAATTGAATTAACACTTAATCGAAATGGAACGTGCTAAACTATACAGACTGATTGGGGGTTAGGTTTACAAAACACTTAACCAACTTAGCATGTTGGCTAGGAATAGAAAACCTAGTAGCGGGGGACCTTTTTCAGCAGTAACCCTACAAAGTGTATCAGGATACCCTAAACTAGGCAGGGTGGGGCACGATTACTGGGCTGACTATAACTGGTCAAATCGGAGGCGGTGGTGCAGCAGTGTAGGTTCTAATGGGGTGCGGGCGTGCACACACTCCGGCACAGAAAATTAAGGCACTGGGCACCAGTAGTATACCTGTGCATTCTAGAATTTTGTCGGGCCGCCACCATGGGACTTGATACACCCCATGGTGGGACCAGCATAGGTAACTACAACATCGGGGGTCGTAAGACACATGTAGCTATGCGAGTAGGAGCCGATCATTAGAAACGAATCACTTCACCCTTATTATGGGGTGCCTGTTGGGAACTAGTTTATATGGATGCAGAGATTAATATGGAGTACGATAGTATATTCGACTCTAGACAACTTAACTTAGTTTATGGTGCTTTCCCATTTCTAGTTTATACTTATCATACCAAGTTCTTTATTCATAGACTAAATAGTCCTAGACTTACTCAGGCTTTATGTCTGACTCTACTTTTCTTTCGTTCCCCCCCCCCCCCCCAAGGTCCACAGGGAGGGAATACCGCGGCTTGACCAGTTTTCACATCCAGCTTAAAGAGAAAGAATGTATTGCTTGGATCTTTTTCGTTTTGGACTATGGCTTTGGACAACAATTATGAGACTTATGCAGTTTACTTATGTTTTTATTCTTCTTTAAATAATGTAATCAAGACAGTCATGAAGATGTTATGTTTTGGGAAGTATTGTAAGACAAATTACGACATGGTTTGTGTAACACGTATTTTGTTGAAATAAAAATTGCTATTGTTTTCCGTTGTTCAAAAATATGTGTATTTATATCTGTCTTGTGTATCTGTGACTTATACTTATAAACCTCCACCAAAATTAGGGCATTCCCTTTGAGAGTGACCCTAACGGAGGCGGGGTGTTTCAAAATCCAAGACGGAAAAAGATTAGTAGAAAGCCCGTGTGTACCGTAATTCTGTTTTTAATTGCGGTTATTATTTGGAAAGTCCGGGATCAGACGTATGTCCGAAAACCATACCAAGCAATAATACGACGTTGCGGAGCAATTAAAGACATTAGAGACGGCATTGAAGACCAAGACAATTCATGTCGTATGGGTGACTTGTTGAATGTCTCGAATGGATGGCTAATTCGCAGATGAATTTTATATATCAGTTAAGTGGCAAGAAGACCGAACGTATGTGAAAGAATTCCAGATTGTTGTTTCGTTCAGACCCAGAATGGTTGTGTGTCTAACATTGTAATTGACTGCGTAGCACTAGTATTTATTAATATATATTTGTTTGGTGGCGGAGAATTTATTCTCTTACTTAACACCCTTCTCTAAGACGTATGAGCTTAGAGGTTATATATTGATGAAAATCAGTGATGCGTAGTGAGTGGACAATGTGGCATACTTAAATTATGTGATGAGCTATGGACGATCAAAGCATGGCTTATTTAAGCGTAGCTTTGTGTCTATTGTGACCTCGATGGACCTCACACCCCGGATTGATGGTAAACTTGTTTTCAGATTTATATGTTTGTTTTGTATGTTCGGTGCACCGGGATCTAATGATGAAAGGGCACTACGAAGTCCCCAGTCTGGGACGCTGTTTGTTGGGTACTCTGATTCATTTATAGTGGGTTAGTATAATGGAGTGTGAGTTTGAACGTTGTCCGCGAGTACTGGGATGATGCGCGCAAGAAATTTTGTGAGCCCACGAATGATCTTTTGTATCAGGAACCATCATGTTGGAAACCCAATTTCCACTACTAGCCCGTACAATTTTGATTGTATAGCCTGCTGGTTACCGGCAGGATTGTCAGTATAATGTGATAGGGCATTATGCTGGCTAGGATCAATACATTTATTTGATAAAATGGCTTTCACACTATATATAGTAGTAAAAGAGGATTTTCACATATAAAAGCATTTTTGGTTATCTTAAGGCAAAATTCGTCCATCTGGTATGCGCTTGCATTGTGTGATGTGGGATGAGCTTATGATAGTTTCATTTTTCAAAAAAGTCAGTGTGAATTTCTATGCACTGGTATTCACATGGATTAAACCCATTCCTCTTTAGCGGCGTGGTCCAGTGAATTACCTAACTTTAAAATAAACCCCAAAAACAACTTTTTTGAGTTCTCACACCACTCCAATGACTGACCTGAAGTTTATTGTTCCCACACCTAAACTCTGGGTGCCTACAATTGTTTCACGGGCAGCCTAGTAGTTTGGTTCGCTGAATCAGTCTTGGAGTTGGTTGGAGCAGGATTCTGGTTTTAGCTGCAACTATTATGTCTTCGAGCATTCACATTCATCCGCTGAGTTTAGTATATCTTCCGCTGTGTAATCGATGTGCTCTGTTGTATCTCTTGTAACTCTGATGTAATATTATTTTAATGATAATGGAAAAGTTCTTTTTATTTTGTGCAAATGTGTACATGCCTCTAACAATCCGTCTTTATGAACAGTTTAAGTTGGTTTAATTACTGGCGAAAACTGGGCAAAAAGTCGGGTCGTTATATAACAACCCAAATTCCGACATACAGAAGTTTTTTCCAAATTCTAATCTATCGAAACTTGTGTTGGTTTGTCTGGAATCCTGCAGAAAGACAGAGATATAAAATATATCAGAGCTTAGAAAATATATAACAGTGGAATAGATATAATATAATATAATCAAAATATAGCCTTACCCAGATGATAATACTTCCTAACCAGTATCCAAAGCTATCATATTTCTGCCACAAAACTAACCTGCGAGTATGTTATGAGGAGGGGGTCAGAACATAAATTCTAGTGACTGGATAACCCTACATATACCGTTCAATTACATTTTTTTGTTTATTAGGTTTCTTGAGTTAACAACACTCAAGGCTTACAAACATGTCGCACCCATGTACTTCCCAGTGGATTAACCTAATACATTATATATGTAGCTACCCCTAAATTAAGGTACTCCCCATGGTATCCCACTAGCACGATCGCCGCCGTAATTCCATAGAAATATACGCAGTCCCTCATCATACGGCGGAGTGACGTACGGATCTCTATATAACAACGCTGTGTTACTCATAGAACCACTATCTCCATGCTATGTAATTGTACGGACTGCCATCTTTGATCCATTTGATCGAATTAGATTCCATCACAAAGTAATGCCTTAGAGTCTATGATACACCACCAAGAGCATACATGCATGTATCTAGACTTTCCGACATACATATCGTCAATTGTACTCGATGCCTTAACTGCACATATCCTCTACTATGCACCGAGTTCCGTGGTAGAGCTGTACAAGAAACACAGAACTCGTTCGGGAGCTTTTCAGATATCTGTATACAAAGATGCTAAGGTCTGCATTTTAAGTGGCTATGGTCCCACCCGACCCCTCCCTCAACTAGTGAAAGATAAATTATATTGAGAACTAATGACGTGCCCCATAAAACAATGAACAACAAATCCTAATTGGCCTTTCCCTCGCCCATAGCCTTGATAGCAAAGGATCTATGGTCTTTTGATTTACCTCTCCGTCTTTCCGCATCACGTATCAGCTGACTGTCGATGGTTGGTATCCGATGTCCTGCTATCAACAGACGGTTAGACCCGCCGGTAACTCGATAAAAATGGTCGTAAACCAGCCTAGTTACTGGGCAACTGGATCGTCGAATCACCAATGCCACCCTACAGCCTTCTGACTACTCCTAATGGCAGTCATGGTGACTCACTGGGTAGTAACACACAGACCTAACCTCTGCGAGCACAGTCGAATGCTGTCACAGCATAGAGGACTACTATGAGTACCCTCCACGTCCCAGAAAGTCGTGTGCTTCCCCTTCCAGTCCTTCGAAGCCAAGAGAATATCTGCAGAACAAAAGACCAAACAAGCAGAATAATCAAATAGATGTGCGATTCCCTTGTATCCCATGACACCACAATGATCTACCCCATTGGTTTATTCACTTCAGACGTATGGACTGGTCCAAGTGCTTCCGGTTGATGTGTTTTTAAATGTTATGTCTAAACATTTAATTACACACTTCTCTACCTCGTCAGATTTCCAGTTAACTTGGTTATTCCCATTAACGTTGACTTCTTATTCAAGTTACAAAGTTCCTCTTCCTTATTAATTTCAGATATATAACTTAATCCATTTAAGTTTATTAATAAGGTATAACTTGTTATTCTCTAGATTGTAATCCAAGATCTGTAATCTACAATTCCTTTATATTATTCATTGTCTGATTCCATAGTTACAATAACATGTTCCACTTAATATGTAATTAAGTATATTCTATCTCAATTCACATGTTTTATGTTTAACAAGTAACTTATTATTTATGATTAAATATAACTTATTTCATCCTATATATTCACTTTGTTCTTTCTTATTCAATCATAATTCCATCTTACACTGTCACTAAAACTTATTGTTGTTTACTCATTAAATTAGTTCTCATAATTAAGGTTTACTAATAAATTTCCTTTCCATTTATTAAAACTTTTGTTATAATTTTCACTTGTTCCTAGGACAAGTCTACCTATTATAAAACATTCTCATTAATGTAATTAATTATAATAGGTTATTATCATTCCCCATTCATTCCATTTCTTTTACTGTTGTAACTTTCATTCATTTCCATTATTCATAATAAATGTCATTTATTTCTATCATATTATGTACATATATTTATATATGTTTATTCACTAGACCTCTCACATTAAGCTGACCACTTGTGGATGCTAGATTTGCCGGACAGTTCTGGGCAGACTTCTACAACAAGTTGGACTCAACCCCGTGTCATAGCACCATTACATGTTTATTTACACACTAGACCCCTCACATTAAATTATCAACTTGTGGTTGCTAGATTTTCCAGGCGGTTCCGAGCAGACTTCTTCCATAAGTTGAATTTAACCTCATGTCTAAATGCATTCACAATTTTCTATTTACTGTAGGTTTAGGCATATTATTTCTATCCAAATTTTACTGTGATCTATTTTTACATGTCATACATAATATCATATAAAGTCCACTATCTGATTATCATGTCGCGTGTTTTTCTTAACATGTAATTAACTTCATCTTAAAATAACATGTAATCATCGAATCATGTAATTATTCCATTCTAAAAAATTAACATGTAATTATTCAATTCTTACAGTTGAGGATTCAAGTACATAATATTCCACAGATTAACATGTAATTAGAACATGTATGTATACAACAGTAACCGTTTCCACATATTTTAATAGGTTTATACGTTTCACCAGGTTTACATTTCAACGTATTAGCATTTCAACATATTAACATTTCAACATATTAATCATTGTAGGAGATTTACATTGCATATTAACATGGAATATCAAACGATAAATATACCATTATCAAAAAGGTATAACTTAAATCCACTCACTTAATTATTTTCCAAATCATGAATCTGGTCCAGATCTAGCATTACACGGTTCTCCTAACTGAATTAAGAACATAAACAACCATGGATCTATAATTCTCAACTAAACAAAAAAGGGAAGAAAGAGGAGGTAATCAAATTGACCAGATCCAAGAATTTATCTTACTTCAAATAGAATTCTGAACACCTTCTTTATTAATATTTATTATTTTCTTCCAAATGTTGAATCAGAATTTTCCTAACCAAATTATTCTATTTTTCTTAAGAGATTTGAGGAGGAAGAAGAATGGCAGAGCATAGGCAGTCTCTCAGAAAATGTGAGATTTGGGCTAGGCTCTGCTAGCCAATTTATATGTGTTCAGGATCTTATCTTACAAGGAAAGCTAAGTCAGCAACAAATTTGTTTAAGAAAACAGTCCAGGTTCATCAATGAATCTTCTCGGATCTAGGATTGGTCGACCCCGGGGTCGACACACCCATTTCTGGGTCGACCTTGGCTTTTTTCTTTGTGCATGGTCTTCAATTTGAGTTGATTTGAATAAAATTCATATATACGGTCCTTATATGTATACAAAACTTCTAATGACCATTTTATATGTATATATACGCACAACTTTTATTTTATTTTCAAAATTCAAATGGTTTTATGCTATTATTTAATTCTTACAATATTTCTTTGATTGCAACCTTATTTTGAATTTCTACATTGTATGTATGTATATATATATATATATATTTGTATATACATATACACATGTATTTTAATATATATATTCTATACTTCCTTATATGTATAATTTTCCTTATATGTGCGTTTATACATATTTTCTCTTTAGAACATGTGTTATTTTATCCGTTCCTTTAAAATAAAAATATGCCGCCTGTGGGGATCGAACCTACACCACTCCCATGAAAGCCGCATATTCTAACCAATTAGACTACTTAGGCTTTTGTTAACATGGCTTAGAACAATAGTGGTCATTGTTCTTTTCTTATACCTCCTTTTCATGTTTGTTACAATATTTCATTTAAACAATTGCATCTAACCTTATCAATTTGCATCCATCTTTTTCTTTCATTTTTTTTCTTATTAATGCATAATATATGTAAATTAGTGCATGCAACATAATTACACTGCATTCAACTGATTTCTTCTTTCTTTTAACGCATGCATTGCATTGTTATTTGCATTAATCTTTTCTTCTTTTTCTGTGCATGTATTTATTATTTGCAATCATATATCATCATTATTTTATTCTTCTTTTAAATATTTATGTCTATGCTTGTATATATACATATGAACTATTTAAATATTTAATTATCGTAAAATGCGGGGTGTTATAGAATTTGACCATGGAACTTTGGTCGTTGAGTTCATAAAAGAATTCTTGTTAACTTTCATGTTTGGAACTTATCGAATAGAGTCTGTATGAAAAGGTTACAAATGAAATACGAAAATGTACAGTAAATAAATAAGGAATATATATTTATAGTAGTATACAATTACCATATATTTCCCTACCTCACACAAAAGGCAGGTCAACCTAGGGTCGACCTATGGGTCGACCGACCTTCGAGTCCAGGTCAAGCCAGCCTCTGTGTGGCGGCTAGTGTTTTATATTGACGGATGGATTTTTATGGAACTAAATTTGACAGCTCACGGCTATAAATATAAGGCTAGACCCAATTCTTTTATTCACATTTTTAGAAGGCAACATCAAAGGTCTTCCATTTCCTCCAGTCTTTCGTAAAATTCGAAATTATAAACATAGACAAATAAGATAAACAAGGATTCGGCATATTTAATGTACATTTGTTCAAAAGGGTTAGTTCTATGATTAGATAATCTTTATTAATAGTTTTTCTTCTCCTTTTCCTATTCTTCTTTCAAATATACAAATCTTAATGTGTATATATGTTATCCCCTTATAACACAAATTGTAGATCTAAAGAATTTGGAATTATAGGCCTAAAAGCAACATTCAAATTATGATTTGGAATGAGTTTTAGGTAAGTGTGAAATATATTCATTATCAAATAATATCATATTTGTTTTTTTGTCTTAAATCTGGATTTATTTTAACAACCGAAAAATCAGAACCAATTTAAAAAATTATTTTAAGCAAATTTTGTTAGAAAATGTGTCAGAATTTAAAAATTTTATTTTTAATTAGGAACAAAGCCCTTAAAAATAGCCCTTTTGCAAACGACCTATGTTTTCGATGAAACCACTTTTGTTGGATCCGGGATGTCAAATTATTGCTAGATTTAAATTTCCATAATTTTTGGAATTGATATGTCAGCGTGGTAAATTAAAACGCGTTTGGTAATTTCGGTTGAATTGGATCGATCATTAAAAAGACCATTTTTCAAACGATCTCCAAATTCGATGAAATTAATTTTTTTTAGGATCGTATCGACAAAACATAACTATATTTAATTTTCCGGGAAATTTTGGGATCAGTACGTGGCCCCGGGAAATTAAAATGTACGTTCAAATTCAATATTGAACGTTATATATTTTAATTTAAAGAAAAACTGACTAAATCAGTCAAATGGACTTATGAAACATAGTCCATTTGTCCGGAATGGGGGTATTTAGCTAGTGGCGATAGTCATCGGGCTTGATTAGTAGTTCATATGGATTAACGACCCTTTTTGAAATTAAAGGATTAAATAAGTCAATTATAAATACCCGGCCAATAAGGATTCATCATAACCCTAACTCTATTTTTTGAAAAGCGCTGCCTCTCTTCCTGAACGAACGACGAAAGCAATTCAAAACTTTCCTCCTAATAACTCTTAATCACACAATGGAATCGTTCGATTCTTAAGAGAATTTCGTGGAAATTTTCATCTTCTTCAAATTCATACCAACTTCATCCTTTATCATTGTGTATTTGGCTTGCACCGACGCCCTGAAGTGCCGCCATTTAGACCGTCGCCGGGCCACCGATCCGCCGTCGAGTTGGGCCTCGCCGCCGCCGCTAGGTGCGCCTCTCCTCCCCCTACGTCGTGGCATAACCTGATCTTTGTTTAGTGCAACGATTTGGAAGTAAAATCAAGACCTAGATTTGAACAAAACTGAAAGGTAACGGCCTGTTCAAATAAAAAGGATTTCAACATTTAAAAGCGTTGCGAATTGTGATTTAATTATAAAAATCTTATCTTTTTGATATGACGTCGAAATCACATGAAACTGGAAACATTGTGATCGTGACAACGTCTTCTACATTCTAGAAGAGACTGGAACATATTTGGAGCTCTCTACAAATTAAGAAGGAGTAAAACCCGAAGTGAGATTTCTAATTTCAGAATAAAATTGTTTGTGGTTGTGATATTAAATATATATATATACACACCATATAAAATACATATATGCGTTGTATAAAATTGGGATTGATTGATATTTAAAAAATTTATTTTGGCAATTTTAATGAATTTTGAATATTTAAAATGAAATATTTTAAATAATAACGACTAAAAATTTATTTTCGACGAAGTTAGAATGAATAAATTTATTTTAATTATAAAACGAGCCTGAAATGGAGCGGCAGTTTGAAAATTCGATTTCTAATTTCAAATGAATATACAGAATTCAATATAAGTTAGAATTGGACAAAACAAGAAATATTTTGTAACGACCCGAATTTTTGCCCGACCTAATCGATCGCAAAATCGATCAAGACCATTCAAAACCCGCATACGTTAACTTTGGGAATACAATACATTAGAACAATAAAAAAAGACTTTCATGAACATCACATAAATGTTACGTCAGAGTACATAATATACCAGAGTACATCGAATATAATAATACAGCGGAAGATTAAATTACAATGAATGTAATACACTATAACGGAATAATTAAATTAACACAACGGAAGACTATCACTGCTCTGGACACAGCTCTATGCTTTGATCCAGAGTCCTGCTCAATATATCTACAAAATAAGCTACTCGACTGCCCGTGTGGAAAAGAGGGCACCCGAGTTTGCAAAGTGAAACAAACTACGGGTCAGTCATGGGACAGGTATGAGACATCTTATTTAACCTATCAAAAATTAAGGCTAATCACAGGACCACGCCGCTAACGCGGAACGGTTTTACTCCATTGGATTGCTAGTGCATGAAATAAAGTAAATCGTTAAACAACGCAATGCTTTTTAGAAAAATGAAACCATTATAAGACTCAGGTCCCATCACACAAAACAATGCAAGCCAGAGGATAGAGTTTTACCTTATAATGGTCAAAAATGCATGATACGATAAAAACGGATTTGATATTATTATTAGTGCATATATGTTTCAAAAACATTTCAATCATAATGTATTAATTATATACGGCATAACCACCCTATACTATGTCGCCATACTATTTCTACAATCAAAACCGCATGATGTCGTAATGGAAGTTGGGATTCCATCAAGAGTCAAGGCTAGGAACGATCTCCTTACCGATTCGAGACACTCTAGCAATGTCTCAGGATTCGGAAGCTGGCGAAACCTTGGATACAGTAGGGCCGGTCCACAAATACTTTAGTGGATTAGTTATGCCTGAACACACGCTCCCCGGTCCTATTGAACCTATAATAAGGCCATTGGCGACCAATAATAAATCCAAGGCCTCAAAAATTCCATCATCCACATAAGTAAACTGTCAGGGCTGGTAAGGCGCTAACACCACTTCTAGCTAGAAAGAAATGTGTTCACTCCCTACGTTTCCTTGCTCCGTTTCTGACTCTTACGGGGGTGTGAGGCTCGCAAGATCATGTTATACACAAAACTATGCCAAAATAGGCTATGATTTGATCATCAACCACAAGGCTCTGCTTTTCAACAAAAGCCTTGATCATTTGCATCTTGGCATGCCACATTGATAATTCACGCCATGCGATCGGTAAGTACTAACATATAACCCCTGAGCTCATGCGTCTCAGAGAAGGGTGTTAAGCAAGAGAATAAATTCTCTGCCACCACAGATATATATTAGATAGAAATCAATTTAATTTACATGGAATGAAATTCAATGTCAGACACACGTCCATTTACAAGTCCGTTCTGGGTCTGAACGAAACCGGAGACACCTTATTCCTCGTCCTGTATGTCCAATACGGAAGTGAGGTGCTCGCTTATCCGGAAAATCAACAAGTATGTCTGGAAAAACTACAACTCTAACCCTTTACTGGGAGCGACCCAATGCTAGGCATCAATAGTCGTCCATTCGATGTGAAGATCGCCGGTCCTCATCCACCGTCTTCAATGTATTTGACTTTAATCATCGTAATAATTATTCAAAATGGGTTAAACCCGGTCTTTTTGAATAACTCGTGTATTTTTATAATTAAAAATCAAGTGCTATAAAGACACATCCAACGCCTCATTCCAATTCAAAATATCCTTTTAATAAAATATTCATATAATTAGGGAATGGCTCCCATCAATTTATCGAAGATACGTTCTTATAAATTACTTCATTAATTTTCTTTTTAAGGAATCATCAAACTCCAATTTGATTTTAATATTAAAAATCATTACTTTATGTTTATTCAATTTTAAGAAATTAATGTTATCTTTAACAGGGTTAAAGAATTAATGTCATTTAAAATCATTTTTCACGATAAACGCAAAATCATCTTTCATTAAATATGGAATTTTCACAGAAATCAAATCAATATATAATCGATATAAATTTTCGTATCAAACCGATAATATAAATGGATTAACGGCAAAGCCTTTTAAATTTCGTATCCAGTAACAGCCTTCTTTTACAGAATCCTATCTCGATTATTATCAAATCGAATTTCCATTCAATTCCAATTTAATAAATTAAATTGGAAAACTTAACTTTGGAAAATTTCCTTTTTAAATCTTAATTAAAAGATTTATAAACTCTAAATCATATTTTCTCTGTTAATTGGGTTAAAGAACAAATGTCGTTTAAAAACATTGTTCATGGTAAACCCAATTCACATATCAAATTATTCCAAAACTAAATATAATTTGGAACTCTAAAAATCATAGTTAAATGATTTATTCCTTCATACGGGGTTTAAGAAGAGTCTTATTTATGACACCATCCACGACAACCAAAAATCCAGTTCTTTTATTACAATATCCTTTAAAAATATTCTTTATTTAAAAGTAATTCTTTGTTTAAAATATTCTTTATATAAAAGATATTCAGAATCAAAAAGCGACTCAATCATTTACCATATAACTTTGGTTATATGGATTTCATACATCGTATGTAGATGACAACAATTGATAAATAATCATCTATCCATCCATTCAACATTCAGAGTGAAGTTCACGACTATATGAGCAATAAAGTGAGATAATAAAACTCATCGCAGCCTGTCAATCTATCGATTGACATACAAATAAATATTGGGACTAGTGTATATCTATTATCATCCCAATACCCATGTGGGGTTTTCAGCCAACAATGGTTCATATAAATAAATAATTGGTGTGACGACCCCAAAACCCCGTACGACGGTGTCAAGGGTAATCTTTGGAATATAACACATAAACAGATAATAGCAGAACAGAAATAAATAAATACACCAGATAATGTACAATAGAATACACTGGGTAAACATAATCATCAGAGTTACATAGTATACAGGATCATACTTAGTACAAATACAGTTCAGCTATACATAAATGTCTACAACGGAAACAAAACATAATGTACAATAGGAGATGAACAGCATAAAAAGAGATAAATGATAGAATCCATCTTCAGCTCCAGTTATCCAGAAGGAGCCTGCTAAAACCTGAATACAAGGCTGCCCATGTAGAAAAAGGGGCACCCGAGTTTGCAAGTGAAACAAACTACGAGTCAGTCATGGGACTGGTATGAGGAATCTACTTAACACATTTATAATATGGCTAATCACAGGACCATGCCACTTTCGCGGAACGGGTTTACTCCATTGGATTGCCAGTGCTTTAAAACAAACAAATCTTTTTAAAACATCGCAATGTTTTTTATAAAAACAAAGCCATTATAAGACTCAGTTCCCATCACACAACGCAACGCAAACCTGAGGATAGAGTTTTACCTTATAATGGCCAAAATATGCTTGATACGAATAAAACAAAAGCATTTGATATTATTACTAGTGTTTATATGTTTCAAAAACAATTTCAATCGTAACTATCAATCATAGACGGCATGGGTACCATATATCATGTCGCCATATATATATACAATCAAAACCGCACGGTGTCGTATTTGGAAATTGGATTTCCGTCATGAACCAAGGCAAAAGATAGTCCTTACCGACTTCGAGACTGTCTAGCCCGAGTCTCAGGATCAGAGATCGAGTGACCCTTGGATCGTCAGGGCCGGTCCACCGATGTGGATTAAAATTCCTGAACACTGCGTTTCCCCACCCTTTGGGGCGTAAATGAGCCAACGAATGACTCCATCGGTCCCGAATCGACCGATATAACTGAGGCGCCTCGCAACAGCAACAACTATATAGGTGTAAATAATATAAATGTCAGCCAGTTCAAGCACCGACACCACCTATAGCTAGAAGGAAATGCATGCCCTCCCTGATGTCCTCTCCCATTTCTAGTTCATACCGGGGTGTGAGGCCCATGAATTCACGTTATACACAAAGCTACGCCACACAGGCGGTGCTTGGATCATCAACCACAAGGCTTTGCTTTTCAACAGAAGCCTTGATCACTGCCTCTTACCATGCCACACAGGAAATTCACACCATGCAACTGATGGCTATCAATCACACATAATGAATTCCAATGTCAGACACACAGTCCATTTGCAAGTCCGTTCTGGGTCTGAATGAAACCGGAGGCACTATGTACCTTGCATACCCATCGATCAACACGTACGTTTGGATGGTCACCACTCATTATCCATATTTCAGGATGCCTTCCAATCAGGACATCAGTTACCATCCAAATGAGGTGAAGATCTCTGGTCTTCGACCACCGTCTTCATCTTCGATTTCTTATCGTCGATTCAATTATTCAGAATGGGTTAAACCCGGTCTTTCTGAGCAACTTGCGTATATGATAAACAAGTTCTACACAAACACACATACGCCTTATTATAATTCATTAGTCACTAACCATAAATCAGTAAGAGAACAATTTCCCAAATATTTACCCCAAAGGCCGAAACCGACATCAGATCAAAACCCAGGAAACCATTCGACTTAGCTAACCTTTAGCTAGTTTCTAAATTTCGCATTCCATATCTTTTATAATATTATATAATGATTTATCGCTATTTTTATTTATTTAAAAATAGCCAATTTATTCAAACGATGGTTCAGGCCATAACGCAGCCGTGGCGCTGTTTTTCTTCAGATTTGATTCACACATATTTGGAAATCTAACCGTCGGATTCTCACGAAATTTATATCATTAGAAAGATCATTTCAAAACGAATCCAACGGTTCCAGTTTTGGGAAAATCCGACTGTCGGATCCCCCGGTACAATCGTTTGAAGTTTCGATTTCAAATTACGAACTGCAGCGTCGTTATTCGATTTAATTTAATTATATTTATATATAAATATAATCGATTCTGGCACTCTTTTTCTTCAGATTTGAATTTAACATTCCAGACAATCCAACCGTTTGATCTTTACAAAGTTGGTGTTGTTGGAAAGATATTTCCAAAGCGAACCCATCGGTTTCGGTTATGGGAAAATCCGATGGTCGGATCTCCCGCACTAATCATTTGAAATCATGGTTTCATAACACGAACTGCAGCTTTGTTATTCGATTTATTTTAATTATATTTATATATATATATATAATCGATTCTTCCATTTCAAAACCATATTCTCTTCATACCTTTGATAAAAATGATATTTTTATCAAACTGACTTCTATTTCAACACTTCACTTTTTTTGACAATTCATGTATATAATAAAAATGTGATTTTCATTGTAAAACTATTTATTCAAAACACGACTATTTTATATAGTTCATACAGATGATAAAAACATGGTTTTTATTATAAAACCATTTCTTTCAAAACATGACTATTTTATATTGTTCATATAGATGATAAAAATATGATTTTTATTATAAAACAATTTTTTCAAAACACGACTATTTTGCATAGTTCATATAGATGATAAAAATGTGATTTTTATTATAAAACAATTTATTTCAAACACGAATACCATTCAACACATGAATTTCTATTCAACGAATGAATTTCTATTCAACACATGAACGGTTTCTATAGTTCGTATATAAAAGATAAAAATGTGATTTTTATTGTTAAAACAATTTATTTCTAAACACGACTATTTTATATAGTTCATATAGATGATAAAAATATGATTTTTATTATAAAACGATTTATTTCAAACACGAATACCATTCAACACATGAATTTCTATTCAATGAAAGAATTTCTATTCAACACATGAACGGTTTCAACATATGAAAATAACTTCAACAAATGAAAATAATTCTAACACATGAATATTTCAGAAAATTTCGGTAGCATAACGGCAGGGTAGTTAAAACCGGGGCCGTCCCTAGTACGGCTCCTCGCTCTACCTTAAAGCCTCACAGCTTTTGACAATGGGGATTTCATGCATCTAGTTCGCACGCAGGCGGCATGTATATTTTTTTCATTTCCACAAACTAATCCTATGTGGTTTCAACCAAATAATTCTCAACCACAAACGGGTATTTTTCAAAAACAATCAATCAATTTCAACCACAAACAATTCAAATCAACCATTCACTATCAACCAATTTTCAAATCAATCACAACCAATAAATATCGTCCATGGTTTGTGGACGAGGGGCGTATGTGTGTGTATATATATATATATATATATATATATATATATATATATATAGAAGCATTTCACTTCCATTTAAACACATATATAATTTTTACAACGCATATATAACTTATATATCGAACGTACAACTTATACAATGCTTATACATGAGGTGTACAATGCTTATATAACTCATACATCGACTATATAATTTATACATCGTCGTTTTCCATATCATTTATAATTTAGATATCTCACATTGGGTTCCACTCCACCAAAAATAGCAGAAGGCTCAGAAAAATATGTCGTCTCTTCTAGAATGTAGAAGACATCCACACAAGTCCACTGTCTCTTGTTTCACTGAATTTCGTCAAGAAACGAAAAAGATATGATTTTTACAGTGAAATCAAAAAACGTAGAGCTTTAAAGTGCTATAATATAGTTTAATTAATTTCAGCTATACCTCTTTTTAAATCTTCAAAACTAAGTCTTGATTTTTCGTGAAATCCGTTGCTCGATACGACGATCGACCACTGCCACATGGAAGGACTTGGAGAGACACGCTGACGCATGGTTGTAGGGCCCAACTCGATCGCGATAGGAGATGGCGGCAGGGAGTTGAAGTCGCCGGCCTCTAGGCGTCGATTCTCGATATACACGCAACAATACGGGGTGCTCCAGGTATGGATTTGAAGCTCTCGCCGAGCGCTACAAAATCCTCCACTGGGTCGAGGTCTGCATCGCAGCGGTTTGGCAGGAAAATGGATGGGAAGATTTGAACACCCACCGTCGTTCGCGATATTGATTATGGGGAGAGGGAAAATACTTCTGGCCAATGGGATTTATTTATTTATATATTTTCAAAATTCCAAAATACCCCTCTTCACACACGAACACCAATTCAAACCCAACCACTGTCGTCCCTAGCTAAATACCCCCATTCCGAACAAAATGGGATATGTTTTGTAGGCCCATTCGAATGTTTCAGTCAGTTTTTCCTCAAACTAAAATATAAAACATTCAATATTTAATTTGAGCGTACCTTTCAATTTGCCGAGGCCACATACTGATTATACAAATTCCCGAAAAATAAACCTAGCTATGTTTTGACTATACGGTCCCAACAAAACTAGTTTCGTCGAATTCTGAGACCGTTTGCAAAATGGCCCTTTTTCTGGTCGATCCAATTTAACAAAAATCGACCAAACACATTTTCCTTTGCCACGCCCGCATACTAACTTCAAAAATTATGAAATTCGAAACGTAGTAATAATTTGACATCCCGGATCCAACAAAAGTGGTTTCGTCGAATTCCGAGGTCGTTTGCAAAATGGCCCTTTTCACGGGCTATATAAATTCTATAGCGACCTTTCTGAAAATTCATTTGGCCATAACTTTTGCTTTCCGCTATGAAACTTCGATTTTTCACATTCGTTAGAAAGATATTCACTAACAGATTAAAAAATTTTGGTTTCACTAAAATCCGTTTTGTTTTGCACCCATTACAGTCAGTCAAAGTTTGAATTCAAATTTTGAAACTACCGCGCCATTTCAGGCCTTGGTTATAATTAGAATTAATTATATTTATTTTCAAACGCCGACTCAAACTTACTTTTCGTCATTATTATTTAAAATATTTATTTTAAATATTTAAAATCCACTATTTTAGCCAATTTAAAATTTTCAAACTGGTTCAGATTTCCCGGGTCGTTACAATTGGTTAATGAATTTAACCAATTCTAATACTGCTAACATGTTGGTGATGGTGAACAAAGCACGATATTTTATTCCTAATGCCGAAATAAAATATGTTTGACTTGTATAATTTACTTATACATTTCTGATGTCTAATAAAATGTAATTTATTTATATTACATTATTGCGGATAACAAATAAAAGATAATTTTCATTATACTTTATTTGTATGTAATTGTTCTTAACTTTAACACATAAAAGAAATAATCTCATTTGAATATGTTTTTCAATGTATAACCTAACACATAAAAATGTTTGTTTTAAATTGCATACAAATTCTAGTGTATGCATTAACATATAAAGATGTCACTTTAGCTCACCTATACATTCTAATGTATATTTTGACCAATAATATGATTCTTATATTTGAATATAAATTCTAATGTAAGTTTGAAAATAAAAAATGATTTTCATATTTGCATATAAATTCTATTGTATGTTATGTAAATAAAATGGTTATTATATTTGCATATAAATTCTATTTCAACAAAATGTATAAGAAGTAATACATCCATTTTGCTGACAATTCTATTTTACCAAAATGAATATTTTTGTTTATAACACAAACCAATTTAACAAAATACTATTTGTGTTTAACTCTTTTATTTAACCCAAAAATGTGATTTTTGTGTTATTTCAAATCTAATTAACAAAAATGTAATTTTTGTTTTCAACAATCATATTTAACAAAATGTAACTTTTGTTTCAACTATTGTATTTTTGACAAAAATTAAATATTTTTGATAGAAATAAATATTTTGGTTCAACTAAGCTATTTGTCCAAAAATGTTCATTTGACCAAAAAGGTGTATTTTGATTTAACTAGTCTATCTTGACAAAAGTATATATTTTGACAAAAATATCCGGTTTGCTTTAACTAATCTATTTTGACAAAATGTATATTTTAATTTAACTAATCTTTTTCAACAAAACAATAAATATAATGACTTTGTTTTTTTGACAAATTCATTTCAATAAAACAATGAGAATGATAATTTTGTTTTATCGACAATTCTAATTCAACAAAACAAATGAAAGTAACATATTTGTTTTGTCAAATCTAATGCGACGAAAATGATAATGTTTGTTTTTAACCATTATAATTTGACAAAAGTGACCAGTTTGTTTTAACTACGATAATTTTGACAAAAGCGACAAATTGGATTTTAACTTCGGTAATTTGACAAAAGCGACAAAATGGATTTCAACTATTATAAATTGATAATGGTGGCAAATTGGGTCTATTTTAATTTGATAAAAGTGGATGTTTTTCTTTCATTCTTTTTAAGTGACAAAAATGAATATTTTGTCTCATTTAAAATGATAAAAATGAATATATTTATCTTAATCTTTTAAAATGACAAAATTGAATAATTTTGTCTCATTCTATTTAAATGATAAAAGTGTATCTTTTTGTTTAATCATTTTTAATGAACTAAAAATGCCTCATTCTTGTTTAACAAAAATGCATCTTTTTGTATTGCAGCAAAATGACAAATGAAACTTATCTTGCTATTTACTTTTTTTATTGAAGCTAAGATGACACTAAAAACATATCTTTTAATTCTAATCTTTTATTTATAAACTATAATGACAATAAAAAAAATTTATTTAATTTGACAAAGTTACAACAAAGATGAATTTTTTTATCACAACCTTTTTATTTTCTCTAATTTAAAATTAAAAATGATATTTTTAATCCTATTCTTTTATTTACATCTAAAATGTAAATAAAAATGTAACTTCTTAAACTATGCTTTTATTTGCATCTAAAATACAAATAAAAATGTAACATTTTAATTCATGATTTATTTGCATCAAAGAATGCAAATAAAAATACAACTTTTAATTTCATGTTTTTTTTGCATCAAAGAATGAAAATAAAAATTCAACTTTTAATTAGACATTTATTGGCTTCTAAATTTGCAAATAAAAAATGTAATCTTTTTCTACGATATTTATTTGCATCTAAATTTGCAAATAAGAAATGTAACTTTCATACTACAATCAAACAACAACAAAGGTGATGTTTTTATCAATCAACACACAAAGTGATATATTTTATATTGAATTGAAAGTTCTAATTCAATTCAATAACATAAACAAGGTAATGTTTTTATTGAATCGACAATTCTAATTCAATTCAATAATATAAACAATAAAATGATATTTTTCATTGAATTGATAATTCTATTTCAATTCAATCATATAAGCAAAATGATATTTTTCACTGAATTGACAATTCTATTTCAATTCAATAATTATGGCCAAAATGATATTTTTAATTGAATTGACAAACCAATTCAACTCAATAAATATGACCAAAATGATATTTTTAATTGAATTGACAAATAAATTCAATTCAATAAATATAAACAAAAATGTATTTCATTTCTGTTTAATATACATGATTCACAAAATATTGGCAAAGAAAAAATGATTTATTTTAATTTAACCAACATATACAGATCTATAATTTAACTAATAGATCTATCATACATGCAAAATAAACAGATCAATCATCCAGAATTTCATCACATAGCAAACAATTGTTTAACAGCGAGAAAAAAATAATTAAATTGATTAATTATTTAAAATCAGAAATCTCACATCGATTTGTCTGAATATTCAGAGTGCTCCGCTCCAGATTTGGTCTGTTCTATGTTGTAGATATCGATTACACGATTTCAGCGCAACTGAAATTTCTTAATTTCGATTTCTTAAGAGAAATATATGATATTTTAATCATTGATTACTTAAATTAAAATAATAATTAAATTAATTACATCTCTACCCCTCTTCTATCCTTCCTCTTCCTTCAGTAATCTTGTCACCGTGAAAACCCATAGCTCCATCGCTAGGGTTCACCACCATCGCTTCTAGAAGCCACCATCACCCGATCCAATGTCGCCAGCCTGAAGTCCTTGAGCTGCTCCACCTTCGCCTGCCTTCTTGGTGAACTCGATGGGGCCCCACCCTCCTAAACGGGCGTGCAAACAGCAGGCCTTTGAGCCACCGAATCTCAAAACTCGTGCAACAGAAACCCATCATCACCGTACCAAATCAAAGAGCTTGAGGAGTGCTTCCATTTCTATGAAAAAAAAACGTACTCTAATTTGCGATGATTTGGAAGAGATTAAGGTTTTGATTCGGTACAAAATTGGTCACTGAAAAGGTTAAGGTGGCGGCCTGGTTTGAAATTAGGGTTTAGGGTAAATCTTAGTTAGGGTTATTTATATTTTTATAATATTAAATTCTTTAATTTATAAATAAACCCGTTACTTCTCTGCAGCTCCAATTTCAGCCCAATGAAAGTTGTCCCTAGGAAAATACCCCTGTCCCGGACCCAATGGCCTAAGTCCCGTGAGCCCAATCGAAAGTTTTCAGTCTGTTTTCTTAAATTTAATATATAAATCATTTATTTAATTAATTTGATTGTACATTTAAATTCACCGAGGCCACATATGACCTTAAAAAAATTATTTCTAGTTATTTTTTGATGATACGGTTCAAACAAGACTAATTTCGTCGAATTCCGAGACCGTTTGAAAAATGGGCATTTTCTGGTAGATCGAGTTTGACAGAAACTGACAAAACACAATTTCTTTTGCCATCATATGTTAATTCTAAAAATTATGAAAATTGAAACCTAGCAATAATTTGACATTCCGGTTCCAACAAAAGTGGTTTCGTCAGAAATGAAGGTCGTTTGAAAATGGCTATTTTTAATATTAAAAAAAATATATAAATTGTACAACGGCTTTTCAATATTTTAAATTGGACATAACTTTTGATTGCCACTATTAAATTTGGATTTTTCGGATTTGTTGGAAAGATATTTATAAATGGATTCTATTATCTTTGGTTTCCTTAAAATCCGATTTAATTTGCATCTTATACCATCAGTCAAAGTACAAATTCAAATTTTCAAACTACAGCTATTTCTAACTCCTTTTATAATTAAAATAAAATTTATTCATTTTAACTTCGATTTGAAAATAAGTTTTTAGTCGTTATTATTCAAAATAAATTATTTTAACTACTAAAATTCCATTAAAAATTCCAAAATAAATTTTTTAAATTGGTTCAGAATTTGCTGGTTGTTACAATCTCCCCCACTTAAAATCTTTTCGTCCTCAAAAAGGAATGAAGCTAAAAGTCGTTAAATTTCCAAAATAAACTTATCACTCTGAACTCATTCTAGGGCATTTCTAACCCTATCTCTAACGAGTTTCTCATTCTAGGATGCTACTGATCCTATCTCTAACGAGTATTCCTTTTATACGATATTTCTAATCCTAACTTTGATGAGTCTTTTGTTCAGTTCTAACGAGTTGTAACCCAAAGATTTGAGATAACCTGGCTCTGATACCAAATGTAACGACCCGAATTTTCACCCGACCCTAATCGATCGCAAAATCAACCAAGACCGTTCAAAACCCGCATACGTTAACTTTGGGAATACAATACATTAGAAAAATAACAAAAGACTTTCATAAATATTACATAAATGTAACATCAGAGTACATAATATATCAGAGTACATCGAATATAATAATACAATGGAAGATTAAATTACAATGAACGTAATACACTACAACAGAACAGTTAAATTAACACAACGGAAGACTATCAATGCTCTGGACACAACTCTAAGCTTTGATCCAGAATCCTGCTCAATATATCTGCAAAATAAGCTACTCGACTGCCCGTATGGAAAAGAGGGCACCAGAGTTTACAAAGTGAAACAAACTACGGGTCAGTCGTGGGACTGGTATGAGAAATCTTAATAAATCTATCTAAAATTAAGGCTAATCACAGGACTGTGCCGCTAACATGGAACGGGTTTACTCCATTGGATTGGCAGTGCATGAAATAAAGTAAATCGTTAAACAACGCAATGCTTTTTAGAAAAATGAAATCATTATAAGACTCAGCTCCCATCACACAATGCAACGCAAGTCGGAGGATAGAGTTTTACCTGGTAATGTTCAAAAATGCTTGAAAATGCTTGATACGATAAAAAAGGATTTGATATTATTATTAGTGTATATATGTTTCAAAAACATTTCAATTATAATGCATTAATCAGAGATGACATAGCTACTATATACTACGTCGCCATACTAGTTCTACAATCAAAACCGCATGATGTCGTATTGGAAGTTGGGTTTCCATCAAGAGTCAAGCTAGGAACAATCTCCTTACCGATTCGAGACAATCTAGCAATGTCACCGGGTTCAAATGCTGGCGAACCCTTTGATACAGCAGGGCTGGTCCATAAATACTTTAGTGGATTAGTTATGCCTGAACACACGCTCCCCGGTCCTATTGAACCTATAATATGGCCATTGGCGACTAATAATAAATCCAAGGCCTCGAAAATTCCATCATCCACATAAGTAAAATGTCAGGGCTGGTAAGTCACTAACACCACTTCTAGCTAGAAAGAAACATGTGCACTTCCTGCGTACCCTTGCTCTGTTTCTGACTCTTACCGGGGCGTGAGGCTCGCGAGATCACGCTATTCACAAAGCTATGCCAAAATAGGCTATGCTTTAATCATTAACCACAAGGCTCTGCTTTTCAACAAAAGCCTTGATCATTTGCATCTTGGCATGCCACATTGACAATTCACGCCATGCGATCGGTAACTACTAACATATAACCTCTGAGCTCATGCGTCTCATAGAAGGGTGTTAAGCAAGAGAATAAATTCTCTGCCACCACAGATATATATTAGATAGAAATCAATTTAATTTACCTGGAATAAAATTCAATGTCAGACACACATCCATTAACAAGTCCATTCTGGGTTTGAATGAAATCGAAGACACCTTATTCCTTGTCCTGTATGTCCAATACGGAAGTGAGGTGCTTGCTTATCCAGACAATCAACAAGTACATCCGGACAAACTGCCACTTTAACCCTTTACTTGGAGCGACCCAATGTCAAGCATCAGTATTCATCCATTCGATGTGAGGATCGCCGGTCTTCATCCATCGTCTTCAATGTCTTTGACTTTAATCGTCGTAATAATTATTCAGAATGGGTTAAACCCGGTCTTTTCGAATAACTCGCGTATTTTTATAATTAAAAATCAAGTGCTATAAAGACACATCCAATGCCTCATTCAAATTTAGAATATCCTTATAACAAAATATTCGTATAGTTAGGGAAGGTTCCCATCAATTTATCGAAGATAAATTCTTATAAATCAATTCTATAATTTTCTTTTTAAGGAATTATCAAACTCTAGTTTGATTTTAAAATAATAAATCATTACTTTATGTTTATTCAATTTTAAGAAATTAATCATATCTTTGACTGGCAATCTCATTTAAAAATATTGTTCACGATAAACCCAAAATCATCTTTCATTAAATATGAAATTTTCACAGAAATAAAATCAATATATACTTTGAAACGACCCAAACTTCCCAATAAAGGAAAGACTGGATTGCTTTGAGAACAATACCCAAAAGAACACAAACTGAAGATCATCTTATTGCTGATTACAACAATTACACCAGAGTACAAGAATATAACTAAGTATAAACTTATAACAATATAGAAATACAATAATATCAGAGTTCTTAATTACATTTAAATAGCAACGGAAAAATATTACAAATATACAACTGAAAGGAATACACGGATACAGAGCTTTCCGAATACCGCTTCAGCTGTAAGCCAGGATCCTGTAAATATATCTGCAAAAAGCTACTCGACCGCCCGTGTGGAAAATATGGGCACCCGAGTATGCCAGTGAAACAAACTACAGGTCAGTCATGGGACTGGTATGAGAAATCTTAACTTATCTAATAATAAGGCTAATCACAGGACCACGCCGCTAATGTGGAACGGGTTTACTCCATTGGATTGCCAGTGCATAAAATAAAGTAAAAACGTTAAACACCGCAATGCTTTTTAGAAAAATGAAACCATTATAAGACCCAAGTCCCATCACCCAATGCAACGCAAACCGGAGGATTGGGTTTTACCTTATAATGGTCAAAAGATGCTTGATACGATAAAACAGAGTTAATATTAGTGTGTTTATATTCTAATAAAAACATTTCAATCATAATGTATCAATCATAGACGGCACAGTACCCCACCCTACTATGTCGCCATACTAGTTCTACAATCAGAACCGCAAGGTTGTATTGGAAATTGGATTTCCATCATGAGTCGAGGCTAGGGGCAAGCTCCTCTCCGATTCGAGACACTCTAGCAAATGCCTCAGGATCCCCCACAGTGAACCCTTGGATGCGGTAGGGCCAGTCCCCGCCTATCGGTAGTGGATTAGTTATGCCTGAACACACGTTTCCCAGTTCCTTTGAACCTATAATATGACCACTATCGGCCTATAAAAATCTGAGGCGCCTCAAAATCCATCATCCACATAAGTAAAATACCAGGCTGTGTTAAAGCACTGACACTACCACTAGCTAGAATGAAACGTGTGCACTCTCTACGGTCCATATCCCGGTTTTGACTCATACTGGAGTGTGAGGCTCGCGAAGTCACGATATACACAAAGCTATGCCGTAATAGTCTATGCTTTGATCATCCCACAAGGCCCTGCTTTTCAACAAAAGCCTTGAACATATGCATCATGGCGTGCCACATTGACAATTCAGACCATGCGATCAATCACTATTAATATATACCAGGGTGTTAAGTTGAGAATAAATCCTCCACCACCAAACATACATACATTAACACGAATCGATTTAATTCACACGGAACGAAATCCAATGTCAGACACGCATCCATTTATTAGCTTATGCTCTGGGTCTGAGCGAAAACCAAATCCGAACAATCAACAATAGTCTGGACGGCCACCACTGAAATCCCTTCAAGGTAGCTACTCCCATCAGGGTCTCTGTAGCAACACATCCATTCGATGTGAAGATCGTCGGTCTTCGACCACTATCTTCATCTTCGACTCTTCATCGTCGTAGAAATTATTCGGAATGGGTTAAACCCAGTCTTTCCGAACAACTCGCGAATTTTATAATAAAAATCAAGTAATATAAAAGCACACCCAACATCTCATTCCAATTCAGAATATTCCTTTTAAATAAAATACTCACATTATCTTATCAAAGATAAGTACTTCAAATTTATTCTTAAATTTTAAAGATTTATTAAACCCCCAATTTGGTTTAAAAAACAAAATCATTATTCAATGATTATTTAAATTTAAGAAATTTATCTTATCTTTAACTGGGTTAAAGAACTAATGTCATTTAAAACATTGTTCACGATAAACCCAAAATCGACTTCCATGAAACATGGAATCTTCACAGAAATCAAATCAGTATATAATCGCTATAAATTTCTGTATCTGACCAATAATATAGATGGAATAACGGCAAAGCCTCTTTAATTCCATATATAGTATTGGTCTTCTTTTACAGAAACTTATCTCGGTTATTATAATTTCGAATTCCATTCAACTCCAATTTAATATATTAAATTGGAAAACTTTACTTTTGGAAAATTACCATTTAAATCTTAATAAAAGATTTATGAATTCCAAGTCATACTTTCGCTGTCAGTTGGGTTAAAGAACAAATGTCGCTAAGAAACACAATTCACAATAAACCCCACTCACACTTCATCTTATTTCAATTACTAAATGAAAACTTTAATAATCTAAATTAAAAGATTATTCTTTTCATACGGGGTTTAAGAACAGTGTTATTTAAGACGCTATTCACGACAACCCAAAATCCAATTTATTTAATTTAACTTCAATTAAATCTTAACAAATTGGAAAACTCATTAAATCTAAATTTTATGATTTATTCTAATTAAAAACTAGTTCAATAAAAATACATTTTCCTAAAATATATTCTTTTTTTTAAAATATTCTTTTTCTAAAATATAACTTCTAAGATATTCTTTTTCTGGAATATTCTTTTATTGGAACGTGACTCAACCAACAACCATATAATTTGTATGGAATCAACAATCATGATAAATAATTATCAAACATCCAAATGACGACCAAAGTGGAATCGATAACTGTGTGAGCATTAAAGTTAATAACAGATGCTCATCACAGCATGTCAATCCATCAATTGACAGATAACTAAATATTGGGATTAGTGTGTATTCAATATCATCCCAATACCCGTGTGGGGGTTTCATCCATCATGCAATAATAATTCATTTGTGCACTTGGGCGATGTGTAAAAATTATCGTCCCAATCACATAAATAAGTCGGGTAACTTGTAAATGGGAGTGTAATATTCAATTTTGAATACACAACATTTATCTTTAGTACATCGAATACTTCTATACAACAACCATATATTTCAACCATCTCTAACATCATATTTAAATGATTAATTCTTCTCAATGAAGCTATTTTACATTGAAAATGTATTCTCTAATGTTCGTTCTTCTTGTTGAAATCAAATGGCCATAAAGCCATGATTTTAATTCTACTTATTTTATTTCATCTTTTATTACATTGAAAAAAAAATGTAGTGTTCTATTCAATCTTTTATTACATTGAAAAATATTATGTTTTATTCAATCTTTTATTACATTGAAAAATGTAATTTTTTTCCTGTCATTCTTTAATTACATGGAAAATGAAATTTCAAAATCTATTCTATTTATTTGTCTCTATTTTACCACTAAAAATGTGACATTTACATTTATTCTTTTTATTGCACAAATGATGGCCATAAAAATGTAGCTTTAAAATCTATGCTTTTATCTACATCTAAAATGTAAAAATATAACTTTTAATTCTAATCTTTATATGTAATAATAGAATAAGAATGAAAATGTCACCTTTTATTTTAATTTACATTTTCTAAACAAAAATGTCCTTCTTATTCTAATTTACATAAAAATGTTATTCTTTAACTTTATTCTTTAATTACATAGAAAAATGTAATTTTCTATTTAATCTTTTATTTACATTGAAAAATGTAAATACTTTACTTCCTTTCATTTATATGGGAAAATGTAAATTCTTTAATTTCTTTTTATGTAAACAAAAATGTTCATTTCTAACTCATTCTTTTTAATGTATAAAAATATACATTCTTAACTCATTCTTTTAAAATGTATACAAATATACATTTTTAATTCTTTTCAAAAGTAACAGATTATAATCCAATAAACATTTTATAACAAAAATGTTATTTTGTCCTTAATAATCTAATTAACAAAAATGTAAATTTTGTTTATAAACTTTTAATGCAAACCAAAATGTGAATTCTGTATATAAGCATTTAATGCAAACCAAAATTGTTATTTTACTTCATTCTTCTAAATTTGACAAAACTGACATTTTGCTTCATTCTATTTATTTTAACATTTATGAACATTTGTATTTATAACCTTCTTATAATAATCTTTTTATTATAATGTGAAGGCAAGGAATTTCGCTCGGTTCGAACCAGTCGTTAAACCGATCTAGACCGTTCGAAACGCCCTATCGTTTGAGAACAGGACAAAATAGAACGCATACAGAAGAACATTTCATTGTATATTACAACAATGCATCAGATTACAAGAATATACATAGTATAAATGAATATTACACAGAAATACCGGAGATTTAAATTACATTTAAATACATAGCAGCGGAAAAATAATACAATACACAACTAGAATGAGATATACGGATACAAAGCTTTCCGGATATCGTTCCAGCTGTAAACCAGGATCCTGTGAATATAAATCTGCAAAACCAAAACTACTAGCTGCCCGTGTCAAAATAAGGGCACCCAGAGTTTAGGTTAAAACAATAAACTCCGGGTCAGTCATGTGACTGGTGTGAGAACTAAAACAGTTAATCTTTATTTTAAAATTAGGTAAATCAAGGGACCACGCCGTATAACATGGAACGGGTTTCCTCCCAAGAATACCAGTGCATAAAACAAACAGCGCAATGCTAAATAAAGAAAAATGAAGCTGTTATAAGACCCAGGTCCTATTACACAATGCAACGCAAGCCGGGGGATAGGGTTTTCCCTTATAACAGCCAAAGAATGCTTGATGCGTTTGAAACAAATCATTTGATACTATTATAAGTGTATATTGTAGAAAACATCTTCAAATCATAAGTATCAATCATAGGCGGCATGAATGCCCCATCCCACTATGTCGCCATACTAGGCTCTACAAATAAAACCGCAAATGTCACGTATTTGGAAATTGGGTTTCCATCTATGAACCGAGGCAAAAGATAGTCCTCAACCGATTCGAGACGCTCTAGCCCGTGTCTTAGGATCAGAGCTCGAGTGACCCTTGGATCGTCAGGGCCGGTCCACCGATGTGGATTAAAATGCCTGAACACTGCGTTTCCCCACCCTTTGGGGTGTCAATGAGCCAACAAATGACTCCATCGGTTCGAGAACGACCGATATATCCGAGGCGCCTCGCAACAGCAACAACCACATAAGTCAAACTCGTCAGGGCTTGTAAAACCACTGACGCCACTTTTTAGGTAGAAGGAAACGCATGCCCTCCCTGAGGTCCTCTCCCGTTTTTGGTTCATACCGGGTGTGATACTCGCGAATCAACGTTACACAAAGCTACGCCACACAGGCCTTGCTTTGATCATCACCACAAGACTTTGCTTTTCAACAGAAGCCTCGATCAATTGCCACTTAGGCATGCCACACAGGCAATTCACTCCATGCGTTTGATATCCATCAATATATAACCCCTGAGCTCGTACGTCTCAGAGAAGGGCGTTAAGCAAGAGAATAAATTCTCCACCGCCAAACAGATATATATTTAATAGAGATCAATCACACGGACTAAAATCCAATGTCAGACACACAGTCCATTTAACAAGTCCGTTCTGGGTCTGAACGAAACCGGAGGCACCTAGTACCCCGCGTATCCATCGATCTCCAAGTACGTCTGGACGATCACTAACTGTTTCCATCTTCTTGGGTGTACAGCCCAATCAAGATCATCAGTAATTACCCAAACGACGTGAAGACTTCCGGTCTTCGACCACCGTCTTCATCTTCGACACCACGTCGAATCAGTTATTCAGAATGGGATAAACCCGGTCTTTCTGAATAACTCGCGTATATATTATAAAAGTGTTACACAAACACAACATACGCCTCATTCCAATTCAGAATATTCTTTTATTCAAATATTCCTATACTTTGGGAAAAGTTCCCATTAATTTTATCCAAGATAAATTCTTTAAATTTATTCTTTAATCTCCTTTGAATATCGATTCAAACTAGTCGGGATTAGCGAACCACACCGAAGTAATCATTTATTTTATTTCCCAATCCCAACCTATTCATCCCATGAAGTATAACTGGTAATACTTCATATCTAACACCACAGTGTTATCGGTAAATTCAATTACCATTTCACGTTCAAATCTAATTAAAGATTTAACCATCGCCTGGAGCAAAACTGGTGATACTCCATTTTCGATCATTTCAATCTAATTAAAGATTCATTAAAACTCCACTTAGTTTTAATCTTTAACTGGGTTAAAGAATCAGTGTCATTTAAAACACGGTTCACGATAAACCCAAAATCACATTCCATTAATTATCGGGTTAAAGAACAAGTGTTATTTAAAACACTGTTCACGATAAACCCAAAAATCAATACCAATTCAATTCCAATTAAATATCTTTTAATTGGTACACTTCATTAAATCTATATAAAAAGATTTAATCTTTTCTCAACTGGGTTCAAGAACAGTGTTAGTGAAGACACCATTCACGACAAACTCAAATCACATTTGATATTCAATATAAGGCTCTGGATAGAAAATATATCGGCTTATATTCAATATCAAATTCTACGATTAACAAATGTCGTATTGGAAATAATGATATAAATATATATCTTTCAAATTTCCATAACAACATCCGTATAATCCCGAATCCCAACATCGAAATATTCCGAAGACAATTTCGATTCAAATCCACTCCAATGCAATCATTGGAAATTTTGGTTATTTTCAAAACCCTTTTCAAATTCAATTTATTTTTTTAAAAATAAATAGAATTATAATTCTAGTTCAAAAGTAGTTCATTTCGATAAAAATCTATTTTTATCCTTTCAAATATGGAGTTTTTCATCCCAATCCTTTCTAAATCATTTCTTATGATTTTACACAAATTATTACTATTTTTAATAATTTTATCAAGGCCCGTATAGTCGATTTCCATCAATGGCCATCGAACTGCACTTACAACGACCTTTTTCAAATTTGATTTGGACGTAACTCCAAATCCAACCGTTAGATTTCAAATTTCTAATATTCGTTAGAAAGCACTTTTCGATACGAACCCAACGGTTCCGGTTTTAGGAGAATCTGACGGTCGGATCTCCCGTAACGTCCGTTTGAAATAAATGGTCGAAATTCACGAACTGCCGCGGCGCGGCGCGTTCTATTCAGGCCGTTATATTATATATATAATATATATAGTATATATATCGTCGATTTCTATTTAAAAAGAATTATATAAATAGTTTTAAAATTCGTTTCAAAAGCAATTTCAACTTCCATTTCAATTCAAATCAATATTGAATTCTTCTTTATAAATTCGTTTTAAAATTCATTTCTATTCAATTCAAATTTCAATTCAATTTGAATTCATTTCAATTCGCTTTCAATTCCATTCGAAATCGTTTTCAACTCAATTCATTTCGAAATCGTTTTCAATTCATTTCCTTTCGAAATCGTTGTCAATTCAATTCATTTCGAAATCGTTTTCAATTCAATTCATTTCGAAATCGTTTTCAATTCATTTCCTTTCGAAATCGTTTTCAATTCAATTTATTTCGAAATCGTTTTCAATTCAATTCATTTCGAAATCGTTTTCAATTCAATTCATTTCCAAATAGTTTTCAATTCAATTCATTTCGAAATCGTTTTCAATTCAATTCAAATTGGAAATGAGGCCCAATCAATTACCATATAAAGTTAATTATATGGATTTTCATACAACACATGTATATAATGGCATTGAAAATAATCAACCATCAACCAAAGTGCACTACACTGTATAAGCATCAAATATAGATATTCAACGCTTATAACGGCCTGTCAATCAATCGATCGACATATTTAATCAATCAGGATGAGTGAACTTCAAATTTCATCCCAACACCCGTGTGGGGTTTCAAACAATCAAACACATATTTTATTTGTGCTATTGGGCGATGTGTAAAATTTATCGTCCCAATCAATGTCATTCAAATAGGTGTACATAAACAAACCGTGCGGTTTATAAATGAATATTTTATTTTATTCACTTCACGTTAAAAATTATATTTTTAACGATAAAACATTTCATTTCAACCTATGAATTTCTATTCAATTCATTTATTCAATAAAATGATATTTTTATTTTTCTAACATATTTTAGAAAATTTCGGTGGCATAACGGCACGATACTAGAAACGGGACGAGGCCTAGCCTTATCCCCGGTCTAGTGAAGGCCCACGCCATTCACTCATCAATCCAAAATCACCAAACAACCCAATTCAAATCACATCATATAACTAATCTATGCAACCAAACAAACAAGTCCATGGTCTGTGGACGATTGTGTCGGGTGCTACTAAGCACCGTCTGCATCCTAGTATATATATAAATAGAAATGAAATTGAAAGGTGAGAAATTCTCACTTAAAGCTAAATCCAACGCCTCGATGCTTCTTTGTAGAAAATCTTCGCCACTCGCCCTTTGTCACTTTCTTTGCCCGCGGCCACTACATATGTAAAAATCGAATTTTTTCTTCGTTATTCAATATATATAAAAATCGAATTTTTACTTCGATGTTCAATATATAAAAATCATATTTTTATCTCGAAGTTCAATATATAAAAATCATATTTTTATCTCGAATTCAATATATAAAAATCATATTTTTATCTCGAAGTTCAATATATAAAAATCATATTTTTATCTCGAAGTTCAATATATAAAAATCATATTTTTATCTCGAAGTTCAATATATAAAAATCATATTTTTATCTCGAAGTTCAATATATAAAACTCATATCTTTATCTCGAAGTTCAATATATAAAAATCATATTTTTATCTCGAAGTTCAATATATAAAAATAAAATTTTTATCTCGAAGTTCAATATATAAAAATCATATTTTTATCTCGAAGTTCAATATATAAAAATCATATTTTTATCTCGAAGTTCAATATATAAAAATCATATTTTTATTACTATGTTATATAGATAAAAATTATATTTTTATCACGCTATTTTCCATATAAAGATTTCGCCTTTTCTAAAATAAAGATTTCGCCTTTATAAAACATAGACTTCGCCCTTTCAAATTTAAAGATTTTACCTTTTTTAATTCAAAGAATTCTAAGTAAAAATCATTGCTTTATAACATAAAATAAAATCAGTTTTTAAATATAACAAAAATCAGTTTTTGAATTATAACAAAAATCCGTTTTTATTTCTAAAATATTTTCTATAAATAAACTGCCTTTTAAACAATATTTTGTTTAAATCAAAACTGATTTTCAAAATAAATACAAATATTATTTACTGTATTTTTTCCAGAATTAAAATCGAATAAAATAAAATAAAATAAATAAAACTTACAGTATATGACGAGGTGTGGGGGGGGGGGGGGCTTGTCCACGTCATCGCAGGGGGTAGGGGTTTAGGGCGGCGGTCTCGAACCTGGGGGGGGGGGGGTCTCGTCGTCTTCGAAGTGGGAGAGGGGGAGGTCGGCTGTCGGGGGGAGGGGTGTCGCAGGCGAGGGGGAAGAGGGGGGGCGGCGCTGTGGTCGGAGGGGAGGTTCGGCGAAGCATCGCCGCCGGCGACCTGGGTTCGAGCGCGAGGGCGCTCGTTTTTTTTTTTCATAATCGATCTGAAATGAAATAATTTAGAACAGGGGGGGGGGGGCAGAGGGTAATAAAAGGTAGGAATTTTTTTTATTATTATTATTCAATTATTAAAAAGTTGAATTTCACATACGACCTCTAAACGAGGTCCACCGCCTGTCGCCCATAGCGTTTCACCCCCATTCCGAACACAATGGGATATGTACCGCAAGCTGAATCGACCGTTTCGATCAGTTTCCGTTGCATTTACATTTAAATCATTATATTGAATTTTAAACGTATATTTCAATTTATCGGGGTCACATACTAACTCTATAAATCCCATAAAAATATTTTCTAGCTTCGTATTGACGATACGGTCCTAACAAAACTAGTTTCGTCTAATTCTGAGGCCGTTTGAAAAATGGCCAATTTCCAGTCGATTAAAATCAACTGAAACTGGTCAAACGCGTTTTCCTTTGCCACGCTCACATATTGATTCGAAAAATTATGAAATTTGGAATCTAGCAATAACTTGACATCACGGACCCAACAAAACTGGTTTCGTCGAAATCCGAGGTCATCTGCAAAATTTCCATTTTTAAGGGCCTGAATTCCATAGCGACTACTCAGAATTTTCAACTGGACATATCTTTTGATCCCCGCTATGAAATTTCAATTATTCGGATTTGTTGGAAAGATATTCACAATTAGATCCTATTATTTTTGGTTTCACTAAAATCCGGATTGTTTTGCACCCGGTACATTCAATTGAAGTTTGAAATCGAATTATCGAACTACCGTGCCATTTTCAATTCTATTTATAATTATATATAAATATTTATATTCTAACGACGATGCGTATAATATATACGTTCGAATTATATTCAAAATAAATTTCTCGTCGATATTATTTAAAATAATTCATTTTAAATAATCAAAATTCGCTAAAATTGCCAAAATAAAAATTTTAAACTGGCCCAGATTTTCGGGTTATTACAATCTCCCCCACTTAAAACTTTTCGTCCCCGAAAAGGAACAAAATCGAAAGTGGTTTGATTATTCAACTCTACGTTCGATCTGGCTTTCATTCTCCAATTCTTTAGTTTCTGAGAATTTTCAAAATTTTAAAAATTTGGCTAACACCCTAAATTTTCGAAATATTTCGCCATAACCTCCCCTGCACCAGGAGCATCGGGGAATTTCAAATAGCTTCCCCGGTCCTTCAGATCTCAAAAAGAAAAAGAAAAAGCCAAGCGGCTAGCCAATAGGCTCACAAAATCATCATCACCCAAACAAAACAGGAAATTATGTAGTAAACATGTACCTATTTGTCGGGCAAACAAATTTTATTCTCTGCTCTAGCCTCCTTGCTATGACCTGTTCAATGTAAGTACAAGTATATGCAAGCCAATGCGACCAATTTCAATACAATTCATTATTTGATACAATTAGGCGTAATGGTTCAAAATTATCAAACAATTAAACAAACAACACAATCATCAATCAATTAGTGAATTAGAGTTTCAAATTCATAATTTCGATACATAGTCAAAAATCATGTTTTTGATGCCAAATCACAACAATTAGCCCTATCTAATTTTGGTTCTCACACCAGTCTAATGGAAATATATAGATATTACACGTTCGTCACTCGAATATAAATTCTGATGATGATATATCAATCATCAGAATCACTCCCGGGCGACTAGAGCGTAATTCTATATCTATCCAGTATATTAAAATTTCGAATACACGCGGATCAGACGTATACGCAAAATCTATATATACTGGATTGTCCACATCAATATAAATAAGTAACCAAATACGAATAGTTGATTTAGATTTTCAAAACAAAATTTGTTTTCATTTGAAAAATATACTCTTCACACTCGTTCTAGGATACTACTGATCCTATCTCTAACGAGTCATTCTAATTGGATATTACTAACCCAATATCTGATGAATTCTTTCATATGGTTCTAATGTGCCTTGTTCTCTGCTTTGTAAACCAAAGCTCTGATACCAACTGTGACGGCAAGGAATTTCGCTCGGTTCGAACCAGTCGTTAAACCGATCTAGACCGTTCGAAACGCCCTATCGTTTGAGAACAGGACAAAATAGAACGCATACAGAAGAACATTTCATTATATATTACAACAATGCATCAGATTACAAGAATATACAGAGTATAAATGAATATTACACAGAAATATCAGAGATTTAAATTACATTTAAATACATAGCAGCGGAAAAATAATACAATACACAACTAGAATGAGATATACGGATACAAAGCATTCCGGATATCGTTCCAGCTGTAAACCAGGATCCTGTGAATATAAATCTACAAAACCAAAACTACTAGCTGCCCGTGTCAAAATAAGGGCACCCAGAGTTTAGGTTAAAACAATAAACTCCAGGTCAGTCATGTCACTGGTGTGTGAACTAAAACAGTTAATCTTTATTTTAAAATTAGGTAAATCAAGGGACCACGCCGTATAACACGGAACGGGTTTCCTCCCAAGAATACCAGTGCATAAAACAAACAGCACAATGCTAAATAAAGAAAAATGAAGCTGTTATAAGACCTAGGTCCTATCACACAATGCAACGCAAGCCGGGGGATAGGGTTTTCCCTTATAACAGCCAAAGAATGCTTGATACGTTTGAAACAAATCATTTGATACTATTATAAGTGTATATTGTAGAAAACATCTTCAAATCATAAGTATCAATCATAGGCGGCATGAATGCCCCATCCCACTATGTCGCCATACTAGGCTCTACAAATAAAACCGCAAATGTCACGTATTTGGAAATTGGGTTTCCATCTATGAACCGAGGCAAAAGATAGTCCTCAACCGATTCGAGACGCTCTAGCCCGTGTCTCAGGATCAGAGCTCGAGTGACCCTTGGATCGTCAGGGCCGGTCCACCGATGTGGATTAAAATGCCTGAACACTGCGTTTCCCCACCCTTTGGGGTGTCAATGAGCCAACAAATGACTCCATCGGTTCAAGAACGACCGATATATCCGAGGCGCCTCGCAACAGCAACAACCACATAAGTCAAACTCGTCAGGGCGTGTAAAACCACTGACGCCACTTTTTAGCTAGAAGGAAACGCATGCCCTCCCTGAGGTCCTCTCCCGTTTTTGGTTCATACCGGGTGTGATACTCGCGAATCAACGTTACACAAAGCTATGCCACACAGGCCTTGCTTTGATCATCACCACAAGACTTTGCTTTTCAACAGAAGCCTCGATCAATTGCCACTTAGGCATGCCACACAGGCAATTCACTCCATGCATTTGATATCCATCAATATATAACCCCTGAGCTCGTACGTCTCAGAGAAGGGCGTTAAGCAAGAGAATAAATTCTCCGCCGCCAAACAGATATATATTTAATAGAGATCAATCACACGGACTAAAATCCAATGTCAGACACACAGTCCATTTAACAAGTCCGTTCTGGGTCTGAACGAAACCGGAGGCACCTAGTACCCCGCGTATCCATCGATCTCCCAGTACGTCTGGACGATCACTAACTGTTTCCATCTTCTTGGGTGTACAGCCCAATCAAGATCATCAGTAATTACCCCAACGACGTGAAGACTTCCGGTCTTCGACCACCGTCTTCATCTTCGACACCACGTCGAATCAGTTATTCAGAATGGGATAAACCCGGTCTTTCTGAATAACTCGCGTATATATTATAAAAGTGTTACACAAACACAACATACGCCTCATTCCAATTCAGAATATTCTTTTATTCAAATATTCCTATACTTTGGGAAAAGTTCCCATTAATTTTATCCAAGATAAATTCTTTAAATTTATTCTTTAATCTCCTTTGAATATCGATTCAAACTAGTCGGGATTAGCGAACCACACCGAAGTAATCATTTATTTTATTTCCCAATCCCAACCTATTCATCCCATGAAGTAAAACTGGTAATACTTCATATCTAACACCACAGTATTATCGGTAAATTCAATTACCATTTCACGTTCAAATCTAATTAAAGATTTAACCATCGCCTGGAGCAAAACTGGTGATACTCCATTTTCGATCATTTCAATCTAATTAAAGATTCATTAAAACTCCACTTAGTTTTAATCTTTAACTGGGTTAAAGAATCAGTGTCATTTAAAACACGGTTCACGATAAACCCAAAATCACATTCCATTAATTATCGGGTTAAAGAACAAGTGTTATTTAAAACACTGTTCACGATAAACCCAAAAATCAATACAAATTCAATTCCAATTAAATAACTTTTAATTGGTACACTTCATTAAATCTATATAAAAAGATTTAATCTTTTCTCAACTGGGTTCAAAAACAGTGTTAGTGAAGACACCATTCACGACAAACTCAAATCACATTTGATATTCAATATAAGGTTCTGGATAGAAAATATATCGGCTTATATTCAATATCAAATTCTACGATTAACAAATGTCGTATTGGAAATAACGATATAAATTTATATCTTTCAAATTTCCATAACAACATCCGTATAATCCCGAATCCCAACATCGAAATATTCCGAAGACAATTTCGATTCAAATCCACTCCAACGCAATCATTGGAAATTTTGGTTATTTTCAAAACCCTGTTCAAATTCAATTTATTTATATAAAAATAAATAGAATTATAATTCTAGTTCAACACTAGTTCATTTCGATAAAAATCTATTTTTATCCTTTCAAATATGGAGTTTTTCATCCCAATCCTTTCTAAATCATTTCTTATGATTTTACACAAATTATTACTATTTTTAATAATTTTATCAAGGCCCGTATAGTCGATTTCCATCAATGGCCATCGAACTGCACTTACAGCGACCTTTTTCAAATTTGATTTGGGCGTAACTCCAAATCCAACCGTTAGATTTCAAATTTCTAATATTCGTTAGAAAGCTCTTTTCGATATGAACCCAACGGTTCCGGTTTTAGGAGAATCCGACGGTCGGATCTCCCGTAACGTCCGTTTGAAATAAATGGTCGAAATTCACGAACTGCCGCGGCGCGGCGCGTTCTATTCAGGCCGTTATATTATATATATAATATATATAATATATATATCGTCGATTTCTATTTAAAACGAATTATATACATAGTTTTAAAATTCGTTTCAAAAGCAATTTCAACTTCCATTTCAATTCAAATCAAAATTGAATTCTTCTTTATAAATTCGTTTTAAAATTCATTTCTATTCAATTCAAATTTCAATTCAATTTGAATTCATTTCAATTCCATTCGAAATCGTTTTCAACTCAATTCATTTCGAAATCGTTTTCAATTCATTTCCTTTCGAAATCGTTTTCAATTCAATTCATTTCGAAATCGTTTTCAATTCAATTCATTCCGAAATCGTTTTCAATTCATTTCCTTTCGAAATCGTTTTCAATTCAATTTATTTCGAAATCGTTTTCAATTCAATTCATTTCGAAATCGTTTTCAATTCAATTCATTTCGAAATCGTTTTCAATTCAATTCATTTCGAAATCGTTTTCAATTCAATTCAAATTGGAAATGAGGCCCAATCAATTACCATATAAAGTTAATTATATGGATTTTCATACAACACATGTATATAATGGCATTGAAAATAATCAACCATCAACCAAAGTGCACTACACTGTGTAAGCATCAAATATAGATATTCAACGCTTATAACAGCCTGTCAATCAATCGATCGACATATTTAATCAATCAGGATGAGTGAACTTCAAATTTCATCCCAACACCCGTGTGGGGTTTCAAACAATCAAACACATATTTTATTTGTGCGATTGGGCGATGTGTAAAATTTATCGTCCCAATCAATGTCATTCAAATAGGTGTACATAAACAAACCGTGCGGTTTATAAATGAATATTTTATTTTATTCACTTCACGTTAAAAATCATATTTTTAACGATAAAACATTTCATTTCAACCTATGAATTTCTATTCAATTCATTTATTCAATAAAATGATATTTTTATTTTTCTAACATATTTTAGAAAATTTCGGCGGCATAACGGCACGATACTAGAAACGGGACGAGGCCTAGCCTTATCCCCGGTCTAGTGAAGGCCCACGCCATTCACACATCAATCCAAAATCACCAAACAACCCAATTCAAATCACATCATATAACTAATCTATGCAACCAAACAAACAAGTCCATGGTCTGTGGACGATTGTGTCGGGTGCTACTAAGCACCGTCTGCATCCTAGTATATATATATAAATAGAAATGAAATTGAAAGGTGAGAAATTCTCACTTAAAGCTAAATCCAACGCCTCGATGCTTCTTTGTAGAAAATCTTCGCCACTCGCCGTTTGTCACTTTCTTTGCCCGCGGCCACTACATATGTAAAAATCGAATTTTTACTTCGTTATTCAATATATATAAAAATCGAATTTTTACTTCGATGTTCAATATATAAAAATCATATTTTTATCTCGAAGTTCAATATATAAAAATCATATTTTTATCTCGAAGTTCAATATATAAAAATCATATTTTTATCACGAAGTTCAATATATAAAAATCATATTTTTATCTCGAAGTTCAATATATAAAAATCATATTTTTATCTCGAAGTTCAATATATAAAAATCATATTTTTATCACGAAGTTGAATATATAAAAATCATATTTTTATCTCGAAGTTCAATATATAAAAATCATATTTTTATCTCGAAGATCAATATATAAAAATCATATTTTTATCTCGAAGTTCAATATATAAAAATCATATTTTTATCTCGAAGTTCAATATATAAAAATCATATTTTTATTACTATGTTATATAGATAAAAATTATATTTTTATCACTCTATTTTCCATATAAAGATTTCGCCTTTTCTAAAATAAAGATTTCGCCTTTATAAAACATAGACTTCGCCCTTTCAAATTTAAAGATTTTACCTTTTTTAATTCAAAGAATTCTAAGTAAAAATCATTGCTTTATAACATAAAATAAAATCAGTTTTTAAATATAACAAAAATCAGTTTTTGAATTATAACAAAAATCCGTTTTAATTTCTAAAATATTTTCTATAAATAAACTGACTTTTAAACAATATTTTGTTTAAATCAAAACTGATTTTCAAAATAAATACAAATATTATTTACTGTATTTTTTCCAGAATTAAAATCGAATAAAATAAAATAAAATAAAAAAATAAAACTTACAGTATATGACGAGGTGTGGGGGGGGGGGGGCTTGTCCACGTCATCGCAGGGGGTAGGGGTTTAGGGCGGCAGTCTCGAATCTAGGGGGGGTCTCGTCGTCTTCGAAGTGGGAGAGGGGGAGGTCGGCTGTCGGGGGGGAGGGGAGGGGTGTCGCAGGCGAGGGGGGGCGGCGCTCTGGTCGGAGGGGGGGTTCGGCGAAGCATCGTCGCCGGCGACCTGGGTTCGAGCGCGAGGGCACTCGAATTTTTTTTTTTTTTTATAATCGATCTGAAATGAAATAATTTAGAACGGGGGGGGGGGGGGGGCAGAGGGTAATAAAGGGTAGGAAAATATTTTTTTTTTTATTATTATTCAATTATTAAAAAGTTGACTTTCACATACGACCTCTAAACGAGGTCCACCGCCTGTCGCCCATAGCGTTTCACCCCCATTCCGAACACAATGGGATATGTACCGCAAGCTGAATCGACCGTTTCGATCAGTTTCCGTTGCATTTACATTTAAATCATTATATTGAATTTTAAACGTATATTTCAATTTACCGGGGTCACATACTAACTCTATAAATCCCATAAAAATATTTTCTAGCTTCGTATTGACGATACGGTCCTAACAAAACTAGTTTCGTCGAATTCTTAGGCCGTTTGAAAAATGGCCAATTTCCAGTCGATTAAAATCAACTCAAACTGGTCAAACGCATTTTCCTTTTCCACGCTCACATATTGATTCGAAAAATTATGAAATTTGGAATCTAGCAATAACTTGACATCACGGACCCAACAAAACTGGTTTCGTCGAAATCCGAGGTCATCTGCAAAATTTCCATTTTAAGGGCCTGAATTCCATAGCGACTATTCAGAATTTTCAACTGGACAAATCTTTTGATCCCCGCTATGAAATTTCAATTATTCGGATTCGTTGGAAAGATATTCACAATTAGATCCTATTATTTTTGGTTTCACTAAAATCCGGATTGTTTTGCACCCGGTACATTCAATTGAAGTTTGAAATCGAATTATCGAACTACCGTGCCATTTTCAATTCTATTTATAATTATATATAAATATTTATATTCTAACGACGACGCGTATAATATATACGTTCGAATTATATTCAAAATAAATTTCTCGTCGATATTATTTAAAATAATTCATTTTAAATAATCAAAATTCGCTAAAATTGCCAAAATAAAAATTTTAAACTGGCCCAGATTTTCGGGTTATTACATATAATGGGAAAAGATGTTATTTTCTATAATCAATTTCTATTCAAAAATGATATTTTGATTTGCAAAGCATATTTCAAATAAAAAGGTTGTTTTCATTCCAATAATCAAGTTTTGACCAAAAATGACATTCTCATTTCTATAATCAAGTTTGACAAAAATGACATTTTGCTTAACAAAATCAAATTAACAAAACATGTTAATCTTGCTTAACATAATCTAATTAACAAAACATGTTAATTTGGTTTAGCAAAATGTAATTAGCAAAACATGTTAATTTTTTCTTAGCTTAATCTAATTAACAAAAAGTGTAAATTTTGTCCAACTTGATATAATTAACAAAAAGTGTCTTTTTATTTCTATAAGCATATTTTGACAAAAATACTCATTTTTATTCCTATAAGTATATTTTGGCCAAAAATGTTTCTTTTTATTCACATAACAAATTCTAGCCAGACATGTCATCTTGATTTGCATGACATACCTTAAATAAAAATGTTGTTTTTATTCTATGTGAACACTCCTAATAAAAATGGTCTTTTTATTCTATGTCCATTCTAAATCACATACAAAGGGTATGTCTTTATGTAGCAATTCTAATTCTCATAAAAAAAATGATGTGTTATTATGTAGCAAAACATGATTCTAACCAAACGGTGTTTTTCACATATTTTCCAATGTTATGTTATTATGTAGCAAAACATGATTCTAACCAAACGATGTTTTTATGTTAACCATAAAAGTGAGATTTTATTATTAATCTAAATTTAACACACCTGACAATCAACAATCAACAATTCAAAATTCAAACATCACAGAAGCAATCAACGACGTAGCGAATATACATACAATATCAGCTATGAATTTTATGAATATAAATTACACAATAAAATAAATAATTAATTTTATTTTTAAATAGAAATCTCACCAAACAATTTAGATCTGAAATGTCCTGAATTTCCAACTTGCTCAGTTTTGGTCCTGGTCGGTTTCCATTCGTAGAGTTTTCTGATACGAATCCAACGCATTTTGTTTCGTTCGATTCTGAATTGATACGAAGGAGATATTGGTGTTTAAACTTTATACAAATTAAATAATTAATTAATTGAAAACTTATACACTAATTACTTTGCTAAGAAAATCCGGGCCGCTCCCCTCTTCTATTTCTTCTTCTTCGTTCGTTTAAAATCGAACCCAAACCGTCGAAGTTAGGGTTGACCCCTACCGCCTCTGAACTCCGCCGACCGATCATCCGACACCACCGCTCCGTCGCCCTACACCAGCCGTGCGGCCGCCTGAAGCACCACCCCACTCGTTGGGCCCCCTGCCCCGAAAACCGAACCCAAACGCACGACCTTCCTGCTCCAAATCCGATCGCCTCGCTCCACTAAAACCGATCACACCCACACCAATTGAAAGCTCTCAGAAAACTCTTCGATTTGGTATATGATTTGTTGATTTTCGTTAAGAGGATTGGAAATGGTTAATGTTTGAAATTGGGATCAAGTCGGCCATTGAATTTACTAGTGGCGGCTGGTACTATATGGTATTAGGGTTAGGGTATAGTATACGGTATTTATACCGTATTTTCTTTTATTTATTAATCCTTTTAAATAGAAAATTCATGTTTATCAATACAAACTCCAAATCAAACCCAACGACTGTCGCCCTAGCTAATAACCCCCGTCCCGGACACAATGGAACATGTTTCATAACCCAGTTCGGTTGTTACGATATGTTTTTCTTTAAATTTAATTATAAATCATTAAATTATTAAATTCAGACGTACATTTTAAATTACCGGGGCTACATACTGACTCTAAAAATTATAGAAAAATTATTTCTAGTTATGTTTTGACGATACGGTTCTAACGAGACTAATTTCGTCGAATTCTGAGACTGTTTGAAAAATGGCCTTTTTCTAGTCGATTAAATTTTGACGGAAACAGTCAAAACACGTTTTCCTTTGCCACACTCACATATTAATTCGAAAAAATATGAAAATTGGAATCTAGCAATAATTTGACATTCTAGTTCCAACAAAAGTGGTTTCGTCAAAAACCGAGGTCGTTTGAAAAATGGCTATTTTCAAGGCCAATATATTAAATATTAAAAATACGTTTTTAAACAAATAAATTCCGAAACTCAAAATATATAAGTGTTTAATGATTTTCAATGCAAAAACGTCATTCCGAACTCAATCGAGTCAAAATTCCTTCATATGAGAAAAGTAGTCTTTCGGGCCCTATATAATATATATATAAATTCTACAGCGACCTTCCTAAAAATTGAATTGGCCATAACTTTTGATTTTTAAAACGAAATTTCAGTTTTTCAGATTTGTTGGAAAGATATGATTAAACAGATTTAAATATTTCTTGTTTCGCTCAATTTTGATTTAAAATGAATCCTGTACAGTCAGTCAAAGTTCAAATTCAAATTTTCAAACTACAGCGCGGTTTTAAACACCATTTTATAATTAAACAAAATTTATTCGTTTTAAAGTAAAATTTTAGTCGTTCTTATTTAAAATAAATTATTTTAAACATTAAAATCCATTAAAATTTCTAAAATAAAAATTTTAAATTGGCCCCAAAATTCCGGGTCGTTACAATCGCCCCCACTTAAAATCTTTTCGTCCTCGAAAAGGAACGTAGCTAGAAAGTTGTTTAATTAACCAAATCAACTAAATTTTATTTATTGGTTTCAATTAATTATCATTCTAATATTTTAATTAGTGAAACTAATTATCAAACATCACAACCAGCAATCAATTAGGTGATTAACTTTTTAAATATATACACTTTTATATATATAATCAAAAATCATATTTTTAGTGCAAATCACAGCAATGTGCCCTAACTAAGTTTTGCTTCTCATACCAGTCAATGGAAATATATAGAAATCCCACTTTCGCTACTCGAACATAAATGCTGGTGATGGTCGACCTATCACCAGAATTATCTCCGGGCGACTAGAGTGTGATTCTATATCTATCCAGTATATTAAAACTTTGAATATCCATTAATTACTCGTATATTCAAAATCCTTATATACTCGATTGTCTACATTAAAATATAATATACTCAAATACGTATATTTAGATAAATTTTTCAAACTGAATTTGTTTTCATCTACTTAAAGAAAATAATACTCTTCACACTCGTTCTAGGATACTACTGATCCTATCTCTAACGAGTTATTCTTATTGGATATTGTTAATCCAATCTATGATGAATTCTTTCGTTCGGTTCTAATGTGTCTTGTCCTCAAGCTCTGTAAACCAAAGCTCTGATACCAACTGAAATGACCCAAACTTCCCAGTAAAGGAAAGACTGGATTGCTTTGAGAACAATACACAACAGAACACAAACTGAAGATCATTTTATTGTTGATTACAACAATTACACCAGAGTACAAGAATATAACTGAGTATGAACTTATAACAATATAGAAATACAATAATATCAGAGTTCTTAATTACATTTAAATAGCAGCGGAAAAATATTACAAATATAAAACTGAAAGGAATACACGGATACAGAGCTTTCCGAATACCGCTTCAGCTGTAAGCCAGGATCCTGTATATATATCTGCAAAAAGCTACTCGACCGCCCGTGTGGAAAATATGAGCACCCGAGTTTGCCAGTGAAACAAACTACAGGTCAGTCATGGGACTGGTATGAGAAATCTTAACTTATCTAATAATAAGGCTAATCACAGGACCACGTCGCTAAAGCGGAACGGGTTTACTCCATTGGATTGCCAGTGCATAATATAAAGTAAAAACATTAAACAACGCAATGCTTTTTAGAAAAATAAAACCATTACAAGACCCAAGTCCCATCACCCAATGCAACACAAACTGGAGGATAGGGTTTTACCTTATAATGGTCAAAAGTTGCTTGATACGATAAAATGGAGTTAATATTAGTGTTTATATATTCTAATAAAAACATTTCAATCATAATGTATAAATCATAGACGGCATAGTACCCCATCCTACTATGTCGCCATACTAGTTCTACAATCAAAACCGCAAGGTCGTATTGGAAATTGGATTTCCATCATGAGTCGAGGCTTGGGGAAAGCTCCTCTCCGATTCGAGAAACTCTAGCAAATGCCTCAGGATCCCCCGCAGTGAACCCTTGGATGCGGTAGGGCCGGTCCCCGCCTATCGGCAGTGGATTAGTTATGCCTGAACACACGTTTCCCGGTTCCTTTGAACCTATAATATGACCAATATCGGCCTATAAAAATCCGAGGTGCCTCAAAATCCATCATCCATATAAGTAAAATGCCAGGCCGTGTTAAAGCACTGACACTACCACTAGCTAGAAAGAAATGTGTGCACTCCCTACGGTCCATATCCCATTTTTGACTCATACAGGGGTGTGAGGCTCGCGAAGTCACGATATACACAAAGCTATGCCGTAATAGGCTATGCTTTGATCATCCCACAAGGCCCTGCTTTTCAACAAAAGCCTTGATCATATGCATCTTGGCGTGCCACATTGACAATTCACGCCATGCGATCAATCACTATTAATATATACCATGGTGTTAAGTACAGAATAATTCCTCCACCACCAAACAGACATACATTAACAGGAATCGATTTAATTCACATGGAACGAAATCCAATGTCAGACACGCATCCATTTATTAGCTTATGCTCTGGGTCTGAGCGAAAACCAAATCCGAACAATCAACAATAATCTGGACGGCACCACTGAAATCCCTTCAAGGTAGCTACTCCCATCAGGGTCTCTGTAGCAACACATCCCTTCGATGTGAAGATCGTCGGTCTTCGACCACTATCTTCATCTTCGACATTTCATCGTCATAGAAATTATTCGGAATGGGTTAAACCCTGTCTTTCCGAATAACTCGCAAATTTTATAATAAAAATCAAGTACTATAAAAGCACACCCAACATCTCATTCCAATTCAAAATATTCCTTTAAAATAAAATACTCACATTATCTTATCAAAGATAAGTACTTCAAATTTATTCTTAAATTTTAAAAATTTATTAAACCCCCAATTTGGTTTTAAAAACAAAATCATTATTCAATGATTATTTAAATTTAAGAAATTTATCTTATCTTTAACTTGGTTAAAGGACTAATGTCATTTAAAACATTGTTCACGATAAACCCAAAATCGACTTCCATTAAATATGGAATCTTCACAGAAATCAAATCAGTATATAATCGCTATAAATTTCTGTATCTGACCAATAATATAAATGGAATAATGGCAAAGCCTCTTAAATTCCATATATAGTATTGGTCTTCTTTTACAGAAACTTATCTCGGTTATTATAATTTCGAATTCCATTCAACTCCAATTTAATATATTAAATTGGAAAACTTTACTTTTGGAAAATTACCATTTAAATCTTAATAAAAGATTTATGAATTCCAGGTCATACTTTCGCTGTCAGTTGGGTTAAAGAACAAATGTCGCTAAGAAACACAGTTCACAATAAACCCGACTCACACTTCATCTTATTTCAATTACTAAATGAAAATTTTAATAATCTAAATTAAAAGATTATTCTTTTCATACGGGGTTTAAGAACAGTGTTATTTAAGACGCTATTCACGACAACCCAAAATCCAATTTATTTAATTTAACTTCAATTAAATCTTAACAAATTGGAAAACACATTAAATCTAAATTTTATGATTTATTCTAATTAAAAACTAGTTCAATAAAAATACATTTTCCTAAAATATATTCTTTTTTTCTAAAATATTGTTTTTCTAAAATATAACTTCTAAGATATTCTTTTTCTGGAATATTCTTTTATTGGAACGTGACTCAACCAACAACCATATAATTTGTATGGAATCAACAATCATCATAAATAATTATCAAACATCCAAATGACGACCAAAGTGGAATCTATAACTATGTGAGCATTAAAGTTAATAACAGATGCTCATCACAGCCTGTCAATCCATCGATTGACAGATAACTAAATATTGGGATTAGTGTGTATCCAATATCATCCCAATACCCGTGTGGGGGTTTCATCCATCATGCAATAATAATTCATTTGTGCACTTGGGCGATGTGTAAAAATTATCGTCCCAATCGCATAAACAAGTCGGGTAACTTGTAAATGAGAGTGTAATATTCAATTTTGAATACACAACATTTATCTTTAGTACATCGAATACTTCTATACAACAACCATATATTTCAACCATCTCTAACATCATATTTAAATGATTAATTCTTCTCAATGAAGCTATTTTACATTGAAAATGTATTCTCTAATGTTCGCTCTTCTTGTTGAAATCAAAAGGCCATAAAGCCATGATTTCAATTCTACTTATTTTATTTCATCTTTTATTACATTGAAAAAAAATGTAGTGTTCTATTCAATCTTTTATTACATTGAAAAATATTATATTTTATTCAATCTTTTATTACATTGAAAAATGTAATTTTTTTTCCTGTCATTCTTTAGTTACATAGAAAATTAAATTTTAAAATCTATTCTATTTATTTTTCTCTATTTTATCACTAAAAATGTGACATTTACATCTATTCTTTTTATTGCATAAATGATGGCCATAAAAATGTAGCTTTAAAATCTATGCTTTTATCTACATCTAAAATGTAAAAATATAACTTTTAATTCTAATCTTTTTATTTAATAATAGAATAAGAATGAAAATGTCACCTTTTATTTTAATTTACATTTTCTAAACAAAAATTTCCTTCTTATTCTAATTTACATAAAAATGCTATTCTTTAACTTTATTCTTTAATTACATAGAAAAATGTAATTTTCTATTTAATATTTTATTTACATTAAAAAATGTAAGTACTTTACTTCCTTTCATTTACATGGGAAAATGTAAATTCTTTAATTTCTTTTTATGTAAATAAAAATGTTCACTTCTAACTCATTCTTTTTAATGTATAAAAATATACATTCTTAACTCATTCTTTTAAAATGTATACAAATATACATTTTTAATTCTTTTCAAAAGTAACAGATTATAATCCAATAAACATTTTATAACAAAAATGTTATTTTGTCCTTAATAATCTAATTAACAAAAATGTAAATTTTGTTTATAAACTTTTAATGCAAACCAAAATGTGAATTCTGTATATAAGCGTATAATGCAAACCAAAATTTTTATTTTACTTCATTCTTCTAAATGTGACAAAACTGACATTTTGCTTCATTCTATTTATTTTAACATATATCAACATTTGTATTTATAACCTTCTTATAATAATCTTTTTATTATAATGGGAAAAGATGTTATTTTCTATAATCAATTTCTATTCAAAAAAGATATTTTGATTTGCAAAGCATATTTCAAATAAAAAGGTTGTTTTCATTCCTATAATCAAGTTTTGACCAAAAATGACATTCTCATTTCTATAATCAAGTTTGACAAAAATGAAATTTTGCTTAACAAAATCAAATTAACAAAACATGTTAATCTTGCTTAACATAATCTAATTAACAAAACATGTTAATTTGGTTTAGCAAAATGTAATTAGCAAAACATGTTAATTTTTTCTTAGCTTAATCTAATTAACAAAAAGTGTAAATTTTGTCCAATTTGATATAATTAACAAAAAGTGTCTTTTTATTTCTATAAGCATATTTTGACAAAAATACTCATTTTTATTCCTATAAGTATATTTTGGCCAAAAATGTTTCTTTTTATTCACATAACAAATTCTAGCCAGACATGTCATCTTGATTTGCATGACATACCTTAAATAAAAATGTTGTTTTTATTCTATGTGAACACTCCTAATAAAAATGGTCTTTTTATTCTATGTCCATTCTAAATCACATAAAAAGGGTATGTCTTTATGTAGCAATTCTAATTCTCATAAAAAAAATGATGTGTTATTATGTAGCAAAACATGATTCTAAACAAACGATGTTTTTCACATATTTTCCAATGATATGTTATTATGTAGCAAAACATGATTCTAACCAAATGATGTTTTTATGTTAACCATAAAAGTGAGATTTTATTATTAATCTAAATTTAACACACTTGACAATCAACAATCAACAATTCAAAATTCAAACATCACAGAAGCAATCAACATCGCAGCGAATATACATACAATAATAGCTATGAATTTTATGAATATAACTTACACAATAAAATAAATAATTAATTTTATTTTGAAATAGAAATCTCACCAAACAATTCAGATCTGAAATGTCCTGAATCCAACGTGCTCAGTTTTGGTCCTTGTCAGTTTCCCTTCGTAGAGTTTTCTGATACGAATCCAACGCATTTTGTTTCGTTCGATTCTGAATTGATACGAAGGAGATATTGGTGTTTAAACATTATACAAATTAAATAATTAATTAATTGAAAACTTATACACTAATTACTTTGCTAAGAAAATCCGGGTCGCTCCCCTCTTCTATTTCTTCTTCTTCGTTCGTTTAAAACCGAACCCAAATCGTCCAAGTTAGAGTTGACCCCCACCCCCTCTGAACGCCGTCGACCGATCATTCGACACCACCGCTCCGTCACCCTATACCAGCCGCGCCGCCGCCCGAAGCACCACCCCACTCGGTGTGCCCCCTGCCCCGAAAATCAAACCCGAACGCGCAACGTTCCAGCTCCAAATCCGATCGTCTCGCTCCACTAAAACCGATCACACCCATACCGATTGAAAGCTCTCAGAAAACTCTTCGATTTGGTATATGGTTTGTTGATTTTCGTTAAGAGGATTGGAAATGGTTAAGTTTTGAAATTGGGATCAAGTTTGCCATTGAATTTACTATGGCGGCTGGTACTATACGGTATTGGGGTTAGGGTATAGTATACGGTATTTATACCGTATTTTCTTTTATTTATTAATCCTTTTAATTCGAAAATTCATGTTTATCAATACGAACTCCAAATCAAACCCAACGAGTGTCGCCCCAGCTAATAACTCCTATCCCGGACACAATGGAACATGTTTCGTAACCCAGTTCGGCTGTTACAATATGTTTTTCTTTAAATTTAAATATAAATCATTAAATTATTATATTCAAATGTACATTTTAAATTACCGGGGCCACATACTAACTCTAAAAATTATAGAAATATTATTTCTAGTTATGTTTTGACGATACGGTTCTAACGAGACTAATTTCGTAGAATTCTGAGACTGTTTGAAAAATGGCCTTTTTCTAGTCGATTAAATTTTGATTGAAATAGTCAAAACATGTTTTCCTTTGCCAGGCTCACATATTAATTCGAAAAATTATGAAAATTGGAATCTAGCAATAATTTGACATTCCGGTTCCAACAAAAGTGGTTTCGTCGAAAACCGAGGTCGTTTGAAAAATGGCTATTTTCAAGGCTAATATATTAAATATTAAAAATAAGTTTTTAAACAAATAAATTCCGAAACTCAAAATATGTAAGTGTTTAATGATTTTCAATGCAGAAACGTCATTCCGAACTCAATGGAAGTGGTTTCGAGTCGAAATTCCTTCATATGTGAAAAGTAGTCTTTCGGGCCCTATATAATATATATACAAATTCTACACCGACCTTCCTAAAAATTGAATTGGCCATAACTTTTGATTTTTAAAATGCAATTTTAGTTTTTCAGATTCGTTGGAAAGATATGATTAAACAGATTTAAATATTTCTGGTTTCGCTCAATTCTGATTTAAAATGAATCCTGTACAGTTAGTCAAAGTTCAAATTCAAATTTTCAAACTGCAGCGCTGTTTTAAACTCCCTTTTATAATTAAACTAAATTTATTCGTTTTAAAGTTAAATTTTAGTCGTTCTTATTTAAAAAAATTATTTTAAACATTAAAATCCATTAAAATTTCTAAAATAAAAATTTTAAATTGGCCCCAAAATTCCGGGTTATTACATACTTGATATAAATTTTCGTATTAAACCGATAATATAAATGGAATAACGGCAAAGCTTTTTAAATTCCATTTATAGTAATAGTCTTCTTTTACAGAAGCCTATCTTGAATATTATCAAATCGAATTTCCATTCAATTCCAATTTAATAAATTACATTGGAAAACTTAACTTTGGAAATTTTCCTTTTTAAATCTTAATAAAAAGATTTATAAAATCTAAATCATATTTCCTCTGTTAATTGGGTTAAAGAATAAATGTCGTTTAAAAACATTATTCACGTAAACCCAATTCACATATCAATTTATTCCAATACTAAATATAGATTGAAACTCTAAAAATCTTGGTTAAAAGATTTATTCCTTCATACGGGATTTAAGAATAGTGCTATTTAAGACACCATCCACGACAATCCAAAATCCAATTCTTTTATTACAATATCCTTTAAAAATATTCTTTATTTAAATGAAATTCTTTGTTTAAAATATTCTTTATTTAAAAGATATTCTGAATCGGAAAGCGACTAAATCATTTACCATATAACTTCGGTTATATGGATTTCATACATCGTATGTAAATGACAACAATTGATAAATAATCATCTAACCATCCATTCAACATCCAGAGTGAAGTTCACAACCGTATGAGCATTAAAGTGAAATAATAATGCCCATCGCAGCCTGTCAAACTATCGATTGACATACAAAGTATTAAATTTTATATTGAATTGAAAGTTCTAATTCAATTCAATAACATAAACAAAGTAATGTTTTTATTAAATCGACAATTCTAATTCAGTTCAATAATACAAACAAAAAATGATATTTTTCATTGAATTGACAATTCTATTTCAATTCTATCATATAAGCAAAATGATATTTTTCACTGAATTGATAATTCTATTTGAATTCAATAAATATGACCAAAATGATATTTTTAATTGAATTGACAAACAAATATAATTCAATAAATATGACCAAAATGATATTTTTAATTGAATTGTCAAACAAATTCAATTCAATAAATATAAACAAAAGATATTTCATTTTTGTTTAATATACATGATTCACAAAATATTGGAAAAGAAAAAATGATTTATTTTTATTTAACCGACATATACAAATCTATAATTTAACTAATAGACCTTTCATACATGCAAAATAAACAGATCAATCATCCAGAATTTCATCACATCGCATAACTAATTCATTAACATACATACAATTATTTAACAACGAGAAAATAATAATTAAATTGATTAATTATTTAGAATCAGAAATCTCACATCGATTTGTCTGAATTTTCAAAGTGCTCCATTCCAGATATGGTCTGTTCTATGTTGTAGATCTCAATCACATGATTTCAATGCAACTGAAATTTCTAAATTTCATTTACATATGAGAAAGATATGATATTTTAATCGTTGATTACTTTAATTAAAATAATAATTAAATTAATTACATCTCTACCCCTCTTCTATCCTTCCTTTTCCTTCAGTAATCTTGTCACCATGAAAACCCGTAGCTTCATTACAAGGGCTCACCACCGTCGCTTCTAGAAGCCACCTTCGTTTGCCTTCCTGGTGAACTCGACGGGCCCCACCCTCTTAAAAGGGCATGCAAACAGAAGGTCTTTGAGCCTCCGAATCTTGAAATTCGTGCAACAGAAACCCGTCATCACTATACCAAAAAAGAGCTCGAGGAGTGCTTCCATTTCCATGAAAAATAATACTCTAATTCACGATGATTTGAAAGAGATTAAGGTATTGATTCGGGATGAAATTGGCCATTGAAAAGGTTAAGGCCGCGGCCTAGTTTGAAATTAGGGTTTAGGGTAAATCTTAGTTAGGGTTATTTATATTATTATAATATTAAATTCTTTAATTTACAAATAAACCCTTACTTCTCTGCAGCTCCAATTTCAGCCCAACGAAAGTTGTTCCTAGGCAACTACCCCCGTTCCAGACCCAATGTGTAACACCCCACATCTGTTAAGGTCACTCACAAAGGGAATGCCTTAACTTCAATGGAGTATTATGGGTACTGGAATAGAAATATTACAAGACATACATATATAAAACAACGGAAAATAAAGTGGAAGTACTTATTTCAGATCATTTATTAAATATAAATGTTTACAAGGAAAGCCCATCAACTTCCAATACCCAATTTCATAGTTAAAATATCTGTCTTGCTCAAAAAAAAAAGATGCATAAAAACAAACTGCAGTATTCCCCAATAAAGCAAAGCAAGCCGTAGCCAAGAGAAATCCAAGCCATACATGAAAGAGCCTTGGAGCTTGGTAAGATCCAAACTAAGCTGTATTCCCACCCTGTGAACCCGGGGGGGGGGGGGAATGGAAGAAAAAGAGGTGAAACAAAATGGGGCAGTCATAAAGACTGAGTAAGTCCTAGTGACTTTCAGCATAAAAATGAGTAAAGATAACATGGCATGAATAAACTGAAAGTAAACATAAGCATGATGACAAGGTAGGCAAGATAAACTAAGATAACAAGATAAACTAAGATAAAAAGATAAACTATGATAACAAGATAAACTAAGGTAACAAGATAAACTTCGGGCACGATGAAACAAGTATAACATCCCATAATTCCTATTAAGTATCCCACCGCATGGTTTCTATCAAGAATAACATCACAAGTTTTCTAAGCTTTACCATTAAAACGATATACATTTGCTCTGCACCACCTAACTAGCATCCTCATAAGTGTCTTACATGGGATGATCTGTACTCCTACTAGTATCCCAACTAGTGTCCTGTGTAACAAGGATCCGCACCCCCTACTAGTGTCCCAACCAGTAGCCCGTGTTATATAATAATTACAACGTGATCCCAATCCCGGCAATTATGGTAGCCTTCAGGTGTACATCAATTTTGAGGATTCTACCTCGATCGCCCCAATGGCCATGTATATATATTCGATGCACCCTTACTACATTATCGATCGGCTCCCTACATGACCTAGTTCTCGTTTGTGTCACGCGGCACCCTACGTGTAAATACCTGTGCTGGTCCTACCATGGGGTGTATCAAGTCCCATGGTGGCAACCCTGACACAATCAAGATGCACAGCTTTATACCTACTGATGCCCAGTGGCTAAATTTTCTGCGCAGAAGTGTGCGCACGCCCGCACTCCGTTAGAACCTGCACTGCTGCACCAACCGCCGCTAATTTGACCTCTTATAATCAGCCCAGTAATCGTGCCCCACCCTGCCTAGCTCAGGGTTCCGTTGATACCTAATGTGGGTTACTGCTGAAATGGGTACCCGTTACTAGGTTTTGCTAATGGTTAAGTCTGTGGGCCTATACTCTCTGATATTACCCACCAACCCTGATGTGTACTTAACCCCGCTACTGATTCAAGCATGTGTATTTAATGGTTAAGTGTATGTGGGCCAATATTTACTAACATTACCCACCAACCTGATATGTACTTAACCCTTCTACTCGTTATGTTACCATGGATAAGTGTTTACCTTAGTTAACTTAACCTTTCTCGCTAATTATGTTTGATTGGTTAAGTGTGGTTTATTAACTTAAACCCGTTCGTCTATCTGGTTACATTGGTTAAGAATTTTCTTGTTAACTTAACCCCATGTGTTACTTAACCCTACCACGCATCACATCAGATTGGTTAAGTGCATGTTAACTTAACCCCATCCACTAGTCATATTATAATGGTTAAGTGTTATCAACTTATTCAAGTTAACTTAACCCACCCGCTTGTCCTGTTATGTTGGTTCAGTGTTACTACTTAACCGTAACCACTTATCTAATTAACCCATTGTATTAGTTAAGTGTTCTCATTAACTTAACCTCACTCTCTAGTCCAGTTTAATCATGTTATAATGGTTAAACATTTACTTAACCTTACCCACTCCCGTAGTCAACTTATTAAATTGGTTAAGTTTCCAGATTAACCTAATCATATTACTTAACCCACTCATTTATATCATATTGGTTAAGTGTTCTTATTTACTTAACCCTACCCACTGGTCTAATTACCATGTTACGTTGGTTAAGTATTACTATTCGTATTTCCACATGTCACCCACTTAATCCCCATGTCCCACCACATGTTTATCTGGTTAAGTATTTCTTAATTCGTTAAGGTCGTAACCTTATAAAGACCTCTCACATTAGACTGACATTTATGGCAGCTGGATTTGCTGGGCGGGTCCGGGCAGTCTTACACCATAAAAGAGTCTAACCTCGTGTCTTTACAACTATTACGCTTTTAATTTGGGCCTAGGACCTCTCACATTGGGCTGACATTTGAGACTACTGGATTCACCGGGCGGTTCCGGGCAGGTTTACGTCACAAATGAGTCCAACCTCGTATCCTAAGCATTGATTATCACTTATAATCTTTTACCCCAATTTGAATTTATTTCCCCTATTCAAATTATCAATTAATTCCTAATTTAACGATGTCCATAATTGACTCAATTATGTCCATCAATTAATGGTATGCAAAATCATACCAATTTTACCATAATTTATCTTAGGCCATTAAAGGCAACTTATCTCAATTTATATTTATCCCTCTTTTAAGGCTATTACATACCAACTAATATATGTACCCAATTCTAGTCAGTTTACATATATACCAAGTTTCATGTTTTTTTTTCATACGTCAAGATCTAGCCAAAATTACACGTATCAAGTTTCATACCCAAATCCGATGATTCATGATGTAGTTATCCCAAGCTATAATCTTTTTATTTCAATACATGCCGGTTGCCCAAGTTCCTAATACATGTTTATGCCAATTATACAGTTTACAATCACTTTCATGCTCAAAATTCCCAAATCTACATATGCCTAATTAGCATAAGCCCAATCTTTTGATTTAATTTACATAGATCCAGTTGGTGTCGAATTCCATGTATATAATATTTATGCAAATTTTATCATAACAAGATTATACCAAACTTTACAGATCTACCCCAAACTTGCAAATTAAATGATAATCCAATTTCATGTTGCCAATTATTAATCATATCCATATGGGCTATAATCCCATATTTCCCCCGTATACATCTCGTATGCGAATCGCGATTTTAGGCCAAGGTCCGAATTTGACCAAGGTTCATCAAAAGAAAATAAATTGGGGGAGGTAGAAATTTGCATAATAAATATATCAGAGAGAAAAACAACATCATGATAAGCATAACGATTAGAACTTGATGGTAACATCATTACGAATCAAGAAAACTGCGGAATAAATCACAAACTTGTCATGAGAATAAGGGTAGACAAGTCTCAAAACTAAAGATTCAAAAAGCAACAGGAATAGATCTGAATCGATAAACATACTTAGATTCAATTCCACTTTATTTCATGCCCATATTAAAATTAAATATTTAGATCTGAAAATAACTAGCACTTACGGAAAATGACTAATGAATTAGGGAGTGAATTTGTCGTAGAAAGTTGCAGTGTCATTGATCTATCCTCTTGAATTTGTTGTAGAAGCATTGATCTTTGATTTGATTTGAGTTTGAATGCTTAAGCTTTAAATTTGGAGACGGCGGCCATTTCTCAAGAGAGATTCCAGCAGCATTTAGGTGTAAGAATGATTTGTTATGAATTAGGTTAGGTCTTAGGGTGTTTTTATTGAAGTAGGAGCTAATTTAGGCCCTTAGATAAACCCTAGAACAGATCTGAACCCTCAAAATCTGTCACAGGCCATCAGAACAGAGCACAAGACCAAGTAGGTGCACCCAGGCGATCTTGGCCGGGCCACCCAGGTCGACACCCATGTCGACTGGGCAGTCGACATGGGGGGGGGGGGTGTCGACTGTGCAGTCGACACCCCTGTCGACTGGACCTGGGCGGGAATATTCCCGCCCTGCCCCCTGTGTGTTTGAACTCGAATTTGGCTATAGTTTTAAACTGTTTTGAACTTGAAATTTTCTGAAAACTTTGACGGGCCATAACTTGGTCATATGGACTCCGATTCTCGAAAACTTGGACTCTATTTCGCGTATTTTTCCGAGATGAACGCAATGGCATAGCCCGTTTCCCTTGATTCAGATATTAATATTTAGCGTTGATTTCTTATCTTAACATGTTGTTAAAATTCGGGTTGTTACATTCTCCCCTCCTTAAAGGATTTCGTCCCCGAAATCTTCAAGTTAGGAAGAACGTATCCTACCATCCATCATCCATCTACTCAAAACATCATCCACAGGCAACCATTGTCCTTAAAAGATTTCTAATGCTGTATGAACATATGCAAGAGGTGTGTGTATATGTCCCTTATCTAATGTAAATGATCAGGCCTGATTGATCTTTCTAATGCAAAATATGTTAAGTGCCATGAATCCACATGTATGCAAATAATCCTAGTCATGTAAACACTATATGTGTGCACAAACAACAATCCATATGCAACATCCACATGATAACACATTCAGTTTCATCCATAAATAAGTATAAACACTCATTATATGCAATATGAAAGGTGACTGAGCCGATCTAGTGCCTAATGTGTGTAAATGCATCCACGAGCAACCACTAGCAACCACTTGCAGCCACTTACAACCATCAATCATAACATGTCTCAAACACATGTTTACACCCAATTATTCCTATCTAAAGATATAGTCGAATGATAGAAGCAAGTAAAAACTTTGTGCCCATTAGGAAATGCCAAAACTGGAAACCTATGCCACATATATATTGATTAGGAGAACTCTCTAAGCATCAGCCCCGAAGACCGAAATCAACATCAGACCGACACCCAAAGAATTACTCATCCCAACCAATATATATGATTCTAGGAAACTAAGCATGATGGACTCCTATTAGGTCACAAGGAAATCCCTTCCTAAGACCAACCCGTATCTTATAACACCCAAAAAGTTTAGTCAACCCAACGAACACCCTCAAGCCCCAACATGTGTTATTAACAGACGAGTCATACTCCCTATGGTGTTTGCAACAGAAATTATATTGAGGATAGGACCGAGAGGATATAGACAAAAGATAGCATGTGAGTAAGCTCTATAGGAAAAGAGAGATCATGGATATACTCTTAAAAAGAGATATGATGCACGAATCTAGTCTTCAATCTTCTAAGTCGCATTTCTTTGAGCTTAACTCCATTGTGCTTTGACCGCCTTTAACTTCACAATTTCGTAGCTTCTTAATTCTTGTTTCCAAAATATGGGTTGGAATCCATTTCACTTTTGCCTCTCGTTCCCCTTTCACATATTCTCCTCCTAGCATACTCGGCTCAAACATAACTGCGTACTCATGGTTTCATGCAAGCTCTCCAAAATTCACTAGTGAATCTTGGATCTCGTCCACTTACTACCAGGTATTCCACGCAGAAGAACTATCTCTTAGAAATAAATGCCAACCATGTTGCCAAATGTACTTACTAAGGTGATTCTCTACAACTCATGTATAAGCGAAATGACCCATCCGCCTTAGTGGCGAACATTACTTGAGCGGATTACGAATTACCAATAAATGTGTCAAGAGATTCTAGGTAACAAATCATGATAGAACCCTAAAGGTTACATGCGACTTCGAGGGTATTACCGAGGCAAGTCAAGAGTCTAAGTACCCCATTTTTTTTTCAAAACCAAGAAGGTTACCCTTACTGGATAACCACTACATTGCTAGGATCAACCCATTGCCCAAAACATAAACATTACTTCTAGACTCAACACTTAGCATAGACATTCTCAAATCCAAACTAGTCATGAATAAATGGGTCGATTTCCTCAAAAGGACAAGAGACAAAAATGGTATCCTCTACTATGCTAGTACTAAGGTGTAGAGACTCAACTTTCGAAGCAGAATTTAAAGGATGCGATGTACAAAAACAAAGTTCTATTGGGATGATAGAAAAGAAAGCTAAACTTTTAACAGAACGTTACCGCCTCTCTTAGGTATACCATTGCCCTCTCGACGATCTTTCCTTTTTGCCCTTGTCCTTTTCCTATACTTAACTACATGTCTCTTTTTACCATACTAAAGCTACTCTCTCTTGTCATGGGTTCTACTATTCTTTCACTTTGGCCTCTTTCCTTTCACCTTTTTCCTCCTTCGTGGATTAAGCCATAACAACTAGTTTCTTGTTCTTACTATCCTTGTATAGTTTGTTGACAAGTCCCTCGAAGCTGCCTCCAACGCACGGCAATTCTACACAGCTTGAAATACGATTAGTCGTAAGTAAAACTACTACGGCTACAGATGGAGGTTGGGCACTTCTTTGCCCTTCGACATATGTCGGATGCCTACGAAACTATGGTGAAAAGAGAGAGAAGAGATTTCAAGAGAGAATCAAAAGATAGTGCATATGGCTTTGGGGAATATGCCTTTTAATTAAAACAAAATTTTCTTGAAAATTTGCTTCTTTGTAAATGTTTTGAAAATAATTTCAGAAGGTTTTTGAAAACTTTTGCCTAGTCTGGTAACCTTCTGCTCTGATACCAAATGTAACACCCCACATCTGTTAAGGTCACTCACAAAGGGAATGCCTTAACTTCAATGGAGTATTATGGGTACTGGAACAGAAATATTACAAGAAAGACATATATAAAACAACGGAAAATAAAGTGGGAGTACTTATTTCAAATCATTTATTAAATATAAATGTTTACAAGGAAAGCCCATCAACTTCCAATACCCAATTTCATAGTTAAAATATCCGTCTTGATCAAAAACAAAGAAGCATAAAAACAAACTGTAGTATTCCCCAATAAAGTAAAGCAAGCCATAGCCAAGAGAAATCCAAGCCATACATGAAAGAGCCTTGGAGCTTGGTAAGATCCGAACTAAGCTGTATTCCCACCCTGTGAACCTGTGGTGGGAGGGGGGGAACGGAAGAAAAAGAGGCGAAACAGAACGGGTCACTCATATAGACTGAGTAAGTACTAGTGACTTTCAGCATAAAAATGAGTAAAGATAACATGGCATGAATAAACTGAAAGTAAACATAAGCATGATGACAAGGTAGGCAAGATAAACTAAGATAACAAGATAAACTATGATAACAAGATAAACTAAGGTAACAAGATAAAATTCGGGCACGATGAAACAAGTATAACATCCCATAATTCCTATCAAGTGTCCCACCGCATGGTTTCTATCAAGAATAACATCACAAGGTTTCTAAGCTTTACCATTAAAACGATATCCATTTGCTCTGCACCACCTAACTAGCATCCTCATAAGTGTCTTACATGGAATGATCTGTACGCCTACTAGTATCCCAACTAGTGTCCTGTGTAACAAGGATCCGCACCCCCTACTAGTGTCCCAACTAGTAGCCCATGTTATATAATAATTACAACGTGATCCAAATCCCCGCAATTATGGTAGCCATCAGGTGTACATCGATTTTGAGGATTCCACCTCGATCGCCCCAATGGCCATGTATATATATTCGATACACCCTTACTACCTTATCGATCGGCTCCCTACTTGACCTAGTTCTCGTTTGTGTCACGCGGCCCCCTACGTGTAGATACCTGTGCTGGTCCCACCATGGGGTGTATCAAGTCCCATGGTGGCAACCCTGACACAATCAAGATGCACAACTTTATACCTACTGATGCCCAGTGGCTAAATTTTCAGCGCCGAAGTGTGTGCACGCCCGCACTCCGTTAGAACCTGCACTGCTGCACCAACCGCCACTAATTTGACCTCTTATAATCAGCCCAGTAATCGTGCCCCACCCTGCCTAGCTCAGGGTTCCGTTGATACCTAATGTGGGTTACTGCAGAAATGGGTCCTCGTTACTAGGTTTTTCTAATGGTTAAGTCTGTGGGCCTATACTCTCTGATATTACCGACCAACCCTGATGTGTACTTAACCCCGCTACTGATTCAAGCATGTGTATTTAATGGTTAAGTGTATGTGGGCCTATATTTACTAATATTATCCACCAACCCGATATGTACTTAACCCTTCTACTGGTTATGTTACCATGGTTAAGTGTTTACATTAGTTAACTTAACCTTTCTCGCTTAGTTAAGTGAGGTTTATTAACTTAACCCCGTTCGTCTATCTGGTTACATTGGTTAAGAATTTTCTTGTTAACTTAACCCCATGTGTTACTTAACCCTACCACGCATCACATCAGATTGGTTAAGTGCATGTTAACTTAACCCCGTCCACTAGTCATATTATAATGGTTAAGTGTTATCAACTTATTCAAGTTAACTTAACCCACGCGCTTGTCCTGTTATGTTGGTTGAGTGTTACTACTTAACCACAACCACTTGCCTAATTAACCCATTGTATTAGTTAAGTGTTCTCATTAACTTAACCTCACTCTCTAGTCCAATTTAATCATGTTATAATGGTTAAACATTTTCTTAACCTTACCCACTCCCGTAGTCAAATTATTAAATTGGTTAAGTGTCCAGATTAACCTAATCATATTACTTAACCCACCCATTTACATCATATTGGTTAAATGTTCTTATTTACTTAACCCTACCCACTGGTCTAATTACCATGTTACGTTGGTTAAGTATTACTATTCGTATTTCCACATGTCACCCACTTGTCACCCACTTAACCCCTATGTCCCACCACATGTTTATCTGGTTAAGTATTTCTTAATTCATTAAGGACGTAACCTTATAAAGACCTCTCACATTAGACTGACATTTATGGCAGATGGATTTGCCGGGCGGGTCCGGGCAGTCTTACACCTTAAAAGAGTCTAACCTCGTGTCTTTACAGCTGTTACGCTTTTAATTTGGGCTAGGACCTCTCACATTGGGCTGACATTTGTGACTACTGGATTCGCCAGGCGGTTCCGGGCAGGTTTACGTCACAAATGAGTCCAACCTCATGTCCTAATCATTGATTATCACTTATAATCTTTTACCCCAATTTGAATTTATTTCCCCTATTCAAACTATCAATTAATTCCTAATTTAACGATGTCCAAAATTGACTCAATTATGTCCATCAATTAATGGTATGCAAAATCATACCAATTTTACCACAATTTATCTTAGGCCATTAAAGGCAACTTATCTCAATTTATATTTATCCCTCTTTTAAGGCTATTACATACCAACTAATATATGTACCCAATTCTAGTCAGTTTACATATATACCAAGTTTCATTTTTTTAACATACGTCAAGATCTAGCCAAAATTACACGCATCAAGTTTCATAGCCAAATCCGATGATTCATGATGTAGTTCTCCCAAGCTATAATCTTTTTATTTCAATACATGCCGGTTGCCCAAGTTCCTAACACATGTTTATGTCAATTATAAAGTTTACAATCGATTTCATGCTCAAAATTCCCAAATCTACATATGCCTAATTAGCATAAGCCCAATCTTTTGATTTAATTTACATAGATCCAATTGGTGTCGAATTCCATGTATACAATATTTATGCAAATTTTATCATAACAAGATTATACCAAACTTTACTGATCAACCCCAAACTTGCAAATTAAATGATAATATCCAATTTCATGTTGCCAATTATTAATCATATCCATATAGGCAATAATCCCATATTTCCCCCATATACATCTCGTAAGCGAATCGCGATTTTAGGCCAAGGTCTGAAGTTGACCAAGGTTCATCAAAAGAAAATAAATAGGGGGAGGTAGAAATTTGCATAATAAATAGATCAGAGAGAAAAACAACATCATGATAAGCATAACGATTAGAACTTGATGGTAACATCATTACGAATCAAGAAAACTGCTGAATAAATTACAAACTTGTCATGAGAATAAGGGTAGACAAGTCTCAAAACTAAAGATTCAAAAAACAATAGGAATAGATCTGAATCGATAAACATACTTAGATTCAATTCCACTTTATTTCATGCCCATATTAAAATTAAATATTTAGATCTGAAAATAACTAGCACTTACGGAAAACGGCTAATGAATTAGGTAGTGAATTTGTTGTAGAAAGTTGCAGTGTCATTGATCTATCCTCTTGAATTTGTTGTAGAAGCATTGATCTTTGATTTGATTTGATTTTGAACGCTTAAGCTTTAAATTTGGAGACGGCGGCCATGGCTCAAGAGGGATTCCAGCAGCATTTAGGTGTAAGAATGATTTGTTATGAATTAGGTTAGGTCTTAGGGTGTTTTTATAGAAGTAGGGGCTAATTTAGGCCCTTAGATAAACCCTAGAACAGATCTGAACCCTCAAAATCCGTCATAGGCCATCGAATAGAGCACAAGACCAAGCAGGTGCACCCAGGCCATTTTGGCCGGGCCACCCAGGTCGACACCCATGTCGACTGGGCAGTCGACATAGGGGGGTGGTGTCGACTGTGCAGTCGACATCCCTGTCGACTTGACCTGGGCGGGAATTTTCCCGCCCTGCCCCCTGTGTGTTTGAACTCGAATTTGGCTCTAGTTTTAAACTGTTTTGAACTTGAAATTTTCTGAAAACTTTGACGGGCCATAACTTGGTCATACGAACTCCGATTCTCAAAAACTTGGACTCTATTTCGCGTATTTTTCCGAGACGAATGCAATGGCACAGCCCATTTCCCTTGATTTAGATATTAATATTTAATTCTGCTGTAACACCCCGTATATTCTATAATAGTAAAATTCACAAATTAAAGTATAATTAATTTCAAGTCAAAGATTTAAGGGAAACGGGATACGCTATTACATTCGCCTCGGAATTATGCTTGAGATAGAGTCCGAGTTTGCGTAAAACGGACTCTGTATGAAGAAGATATGGCCTCTGGAAGTTTCAGAATTCAGTTCAAAATTCAAACAGACAGAAATAGCTCAGAAAATCAGATTTGAATTTCAAAAATCGGGCCAGATTGGCTAGGGCGGGAATTTTCCCGCCTAAGGCACCCAGGTCGACTGGGTAGTCGACCTGGGGCACCCAGGTCGACTACATAGTCGACTTGGGGGTCGACTGGGTAGTCGACCTGGCCCTTGAGCCAGGTCGAACCCAGCCCCTCCTGGCTGGCCTGGTCTGTGCTTGGCCGAATTTTTGAGTCTTGCCTTGTCACTAGGGCTAGGTGTCAGCTCCTGATTGGTCTCTCCTTCAGACGAACGACTATTATTGAACCAAGCTCCATCTATGGTCCTAATCAACTCACAAACTCTATAAAAAGGAACTAAGACTCCACCTAATTCACACAAACAAAAATAAAGATGAGACCGTCATGCTGCTGAGGAAAGACTAGAAATATCCGTCAAAATTGAGAGACGATTAGGAGACAATTCGAAAGCTTAATGCAACGTCAATTAAATCAAAACAATGCCTGCAACAAAGGATAGCATCTCCAAATTCAAAATTCAGATTCCTGAATTTAAGATTCGTCATACGTTGTAAGTAGAGTGCAATTCCGATGTGAATAAATAACTGTGTTTTGATTTGTGTAAAGTGAGAAATAGAATTGTAATTGATTTGTGGCGATAATAATTCATATTTGTATGTTGCTATGATTCTAATCGATTTGGGATGTTATGGTATAACGATTGGATATTTGTAAGTATGTGATTCATGTTGAAAGTCAACGACTATATGTTTGTGGTAGTTTATTTGAGATTCATGCAAGTATATGATTTACTATTATGCCAACATGAATAATTTTATGGTCATCTTTAGTGTAATTGGATCCATTTGAGTATTATGATTCATATGAAGTTATGTTGGAATTGGCATCATGGTTCAAGTATAAATACCATACTTTTGTATTAGTGACAAAAGCAAGCATCTTTGTGAACTTGTTTTAATTCTATGAACATGACTAAACTATGTTTGTTGTTATGCCTAATTGAAAAACATGTTTTAGGCCTATGTTGTTGTCAAAATCTTATGATGATATATGTGTCACATAATTAAGTTGGATTTACATTCCACTTGCAAGTTTACATGAATAGAATAAAAACCATGATTCGTGTTTAGGTATGTTTATGCCATGATTCTATGAATAGAATAAAAACCATGATTCATGTTTAGGTATGTTTATGCCATGATTATATGCTATTACTATGCAAGTTCACAAGTGCCAAACTTATGTTAATTAGTTCGCTATGTTGCAAGTTCATGCGTTCACACTCTCCTTTTTATGTTACTTAGAATATATAAACACCATCTTATAAGCCTCCCCTTTTTCATGTGGCTAAGTTGGGTTTAAATGTTAAACCCAACATATGTTATATTGTAGAGAACGTATAAAACGGGGGTAATGACGATTGGGTTAAAATATAGAACATATGTGTTGGCATGTTTGACGCATGCCAACAACCTTGAAAAACAATTAAGTGATATAAATTAATTTTACCCAATAAAGATGAATTTGAATAATGGGCCACAAATATTTACATATAAAAAGAAAAGAGACAAAATGTGTAAATTTAGAAAATACGATGTGTTTAACCCGAGGTTGGATTGAGTTGTGATGTAAACCTGCCCGGAACCGCCCGGTTGTCCAGTAGTCACAACAATACCTATCCAATGTGGGTGGTTAAACACGGAGCCCAATAAGGACCCGAGGTTAGACTGAGTTGCGGCGTAAGACTGCCCGGACCCAACCGACAACTGGCAGCCACAACAATACCTGTCTAATGTGAGAGGTCGAGGCTTTAATAAGACAATTAAGGCTGAGTCAGGATTGATAGGATTAACTAAATTGAATTAATACTTAATCAAATGGAACATGCTAAACTATACAGACTGATTGGAGGTTAGGTTTACAAAACACTTAACCAACTTAGCATGTTGGCTAGAAATAGAAAACCTAGTAGCGGGGGACCCTTTTCAGTAGTAACCCTACAAGGTGTATCAGGATACCCTGAACTAGGCAGGGTGGGGCACGATGACTGGGCTGACTGTAAGAGGTCAAATCGACGGTGGTGGTGCAGCAGTGTAGGTTCTAACGGGGTGCGGGCATGCACACACTCCGGCGCAGAAAATTAAGGGACTGGGCGCCAGTAGTATACCTGTGCATTCTAGAATTGTGTCGGGCCGCCACCATGGGACTTGATACACCCATGGTGGGACCAGCATATGTAACTACAACAACGGGGGCCGTAAGACACATGTAACTATGCGAGTAGGAGCCGATCATCAGAAATGGATCACTTCACCCTGATTATGGGGTGCCTGTTGGGAACTAGTTTATATGGGTACAGAGATTAATATGGGGTACGATAGTATATTCGACTCTAGACAACTTAACTCAGTTTATGGTGCTTTCCCATTTCCAGTTTATACCTATCATACCCAGTTCTTTATTCATAGACTGAATAGTCCTAGACTTACACAGGCTTTATGTCTGACTCTACTTTTCGTTCGTCTTCTTTTCTTTCGTTTCCCCCCCCGCCAAGGTCCACAGGGAGGGAATACCGCAGCTTGACCAGTTTTCACATCCAGCTTGAAGAGAAAGAATGTATTGCTGGGATCTTTTTCGTTTTGGACTATGGCTTTGGACAGCAAGTATGGGACTTATGCAGTTTACTTATGTTTTTATGCTTCTTTAAATAATGTAACCAAGACAGTTATGAAGATGTTATGTTTTTGGAAGTATTGTAAGACAAATTATGACATGGTTTGTGTAACACGTATTTCATTAAAATAAAAATTGCTGTTGTTTTCCGCTGTTCAAAAATATGTGTATTTATATCTGTCTTGTGTATCTGTGACTTATACTTATTAACCTCCACCAAAATTAGGGCATTCCCTTTGAGAGTGACCCTAACGGAGGTGGGGTGTTTCATCTGCCTTGATTTCTTATCTTCACATGTTGTTAAAATTCGGGTTGTTACACAATGAGCTAGGTCCCGTGAGCCCAGTCGAAAGTTTTCAGCCTGTTTTCTTAAATTTAATATATAAATCATTTATTTATTTAATTTGATAGTACATTTAAATTCAATGGGGCCACATACGACCTCTAAAAATTCCAGAAAAATTATTTCTAGTTAAGTTTTGACGATACGGTTCTAACAAGACCAATTTCGTCGAATTCCGAGACCGTTTGAAAAATGGCCATTTTTGGTCGATCGAATTTGACTAAAACTGACAAAACACATTTTCTTTTTCCACGCTCATATATTAATTCTAAAAATTATGAAAATTGAAACCTAGCATTAATTTGACATTCCGGTTCCAACAAATGTGGTTTCGTCGGAAATGGAGGTCGTTTGAAAAATGACTATTTTAATATTAAAATATATATATATATATATATATATATATATAAATTCTACAGTAACTTTTCTAAATTTCAGATTGGACTTAACTTTTGATTCCCGCTATGAAATTTCAATTTTTCGGATTCGTTGGAAAGATATTTTTAAATAGATTCTATTATTTTTGTGTCTTTTAAATCCGATTTAATTTGCATCCTATACAGTCAATCAAAGTTCAAATTCAAATTTTCAAACTACCGCGCAATTTCTTACTCCTTTTATATTTAAAATAAAATTTATTCGTTTTAACTTCGATTTAAAAATAAATTTTTAGCCGTTATTATTCAAAATAAATTATTTTAACTATTAAAATTTCTAAAATAAAATATTTAAATTGGTTCAGAATTTGCGGGTTGTTACATATTTGAATCTAATTAGCAATATCTTTCTAAAGGATGTAAGAAACTGAGATTTCTTTTTATAAATTGTAAGTTATGTCCAGTTTAAAATTCAGAATAGTCGATGTGGAATTTATTTATATTTTAATATATATATGGCCCTTAAAAATATACATTTTGCAGATGACCCCCGTTTTCGACGAAACCACTTTTGTTGGATCCGGAAGGTTTAATTATTGCTATACTCCAAAATTTATTATTTTTGGAACTTATATGTGAGCATGGCAAAAGAAAAAGGTGTTTTGTCAATTTCAGTCAATTTGGATCGACCAGAAAATGGCCATTTTTCAAATGGTCTCCAAATTAGACAAAATCATTTTTGTTAGGACCATATCGCCAAAACATTGCCAGATTTATTTTTCTAGAATTTTTGGATTCAGTATGTGGCCCTAGTAAATTAAAATGTACGTTGTAATCAATTTTAAATGTTATATTAATTTATATTTTGATTTTGACGAAAACGGATCGAAACAGCCGAACTGGCTTACGATACATATCCCATTGTGTTCGGAATGGGGGTAATTAGCTAGGGGCGATGGTCATTGGATGTGAATTGGAGTTCGCACAAAATTTCACCTTTTTGAATTAAAATAATAATAAAATAATATAATATATATTATTCCCTCTCCCCCCTCTCTCTATTCATTAGTAGATCGAAAAAAAATAAAAAAAAGAAAAATAAAAATCGCTCCCCTCGTTGACTCATGAACCCCGTCGCCCCCTCGCCACACACCGCCGCCGGTGGCATCCTGCACCTCCATCTCCCCTCGATGACCGCTAGAAACCCCCCTCTCTCTAAATCGAGTAGCCCCTCCCCCAACGCCACAAACATCCCAAACCCTCAAACGCAGCAGCCGTGGGCCTAACGCCACCAACCGCCACACGTTAGCCACATCAGCAACCCCCTACGACCTTCCTCCGGCCGCCACTCCGACTTTGGGGGCCCTCCTTTGTAAAAAACCGAATTAGAGTGAGTTTTTTATTTATTTATTTATTTTAGTTTAGCTAATTTAAATATAAAAACATAGTTTAAAATTAGTTTTAAAAATATAATAATCAGTTTTTATATAGCATATCTTAGAGAAATCAGATCTTATGTATAATGATTTTTATTTAGCAAAAATAGATTTTTATGATAGTAAAGTATAGATTTTTATGTTAGTAAAGTATAGATTTTTATGATGGTAAAGTTTGGATTTTTAAGATAGTAAAGATTGGATTTTTTATAAACAAAAGAGTCGATTTTTAAAACATAGAAAAGATTATATTTTTATAAATATAAAGATTATATATTTAACATAGAAAATATTATATTTTTATAAATAAAAAGACTATATTTTCATGATAGGGAAAATATGTTTTTTAACGATATAAAAATTTGATTTTTATATATGTAGCGAAGCGATAAAAAATGGATTTCTATTTATTTGAGTGAAGATATAAAAATATGATTTTTATACATGAAGTATCGATGTAAAAATTGGATTTTTATTATATGAAATGTATTATAAAAATATGGTTTTTATTATATGAATAAAAATATTAAAAATGCAAATTTTGTATACGTTGTAGCGAAAAGATTTGATTTTGAGTTATATAAAAATTCAATTTTTAGCACTATAAAAATTTGATCTATATAAATATAGAGAAGCGATAAAAGTATTATTTTTATCCATAACAACATTGAAATAAAAATGTGATTTTTATTTATGAACAGCGTGTGTAACAACCCGGAAATGCGAGCCAGTTTAAAAATTTTGTTTTGGCAACTTCGACGAATTTTGAACATTTAAAATAGGTTATTTTAAATAATATTGACGAGAAATTTAATTTGAATAAAATTCGAACGAATATATTTATATACGTCGTCGTTAGAATATAAATAAATATATAATTATAAAAGGAACTAAAATGGCGCTGTAGTTCGATAATTCGATTTCAAACTTCAATTGAATGTACCGGGTGCAAAACAATCCGGATTTTAGTGAAATTGGCAAAAAGGTGAGCAAGACGAAGATTTCTGCATAAGAAGAGTCGTGGCGTTTGGTTTAGCTATTGGTGAGAGCTTCTCACTCTAAATTTCTTTTTCTAGTTATAAATATATACTAGGATGCAGACGGTGTTTAGTAGCACCCGACACCATTGTCCACAGACCATGGACTTGTTTGTTTGGTTGTGTAGATGGTTAGATTATTTGATCTGAACTTGATTGTTTGGTGAAATGGAATGGATTGATTGATATGTGTATGGCGTGGGCCATCACTAGACCGGGGATAAGGCTAGGCCTTGTCCCGTTTCTAGTATCATGCCGTTATGCCGCCGAAATTTTCTAAAATAAGTTAGAGAAATAAAGATATCATTTTATTTGATAAATGAACCGAATAGAATATTCATAGGTTGAATAAAATAGTTTGGTCGTTAAAAATATAATTTTTAACGTGAATGTGAATAAATAAATATTCATTTATAAACCGGACGGTTTGTTTATGTACACCTATTTGTAGGACATTGATTGGGACGATAAATTTTACACATCGCCCAACTGCACAAATAAAATCTGTGTTTGATTGTTTGAAACCCCACACTGGTATTGGGATAAAATACGGCATACACTAATCCCAATAATTAGTTGAATGTCGATCAATTAATTGACAGGTTGTTATAAGCGTTAGATATCAATATTTGATGCTTATACAGTATAGTGCACTTTGGATGATGGTTGATTATGTATCGTTGCTATTATATACATGTGTTGAATGGAATCCATATAATTAACTTTATATGGTAATTGATTGGGTCTCATTCCAATTTAGAAAATAAAGAATATTATAAAATGAAGGTTCATGTGTTGACAGTACTCATCCGTTGAGATTAGCCATGTGTTGAACGAAATATTTTAACAATAAAATTTACATCTTTATATTATAAAATAAGGGTTCATGTGTTGACAGTGCTCATCCGTTGAGATTAGTCATGTGTTGAACGAGATATTTTAGTAATAAAATTTACATCTTTATCATATATAAGATTAGAAACTAATTGGAAAATAAATAAGATGAGTGGTCTCCTGGATATTCATCTGATGTTGGTTTCGGCCTTCGGGGTTAATATTTAGGGAATCGTTCTCTTACTAATTTACGATTGGAGTCTAATTTGAAATCAAACGATAGATACCACAATTTTTATAAAATATATTAAATAACAAAATGAGTCACACGTGGACAGTACTAATCCGTTGAGATTAGTCATGTGTTGACAAAAATATAGATTCATGTATTGAATAGAATAAATATTCATTTTGTTGAATAGAATAACAAAACTATTAAAATATATAAAGCCGTGTTGATTAGAGACGCGCTATTTTGACACGAACAATATTTATATCGATTAAATTCGTTTTTATATAATTGAATTGAATATATAACGAATTCGAATTGAATTGAATATATAACGAATTCAAATTGAATTGAATATAAAACGAATTCGAATTGAATTGAATATAAAACGAATTTGAATTGAATTGAATATAAACCAATTTTGAATTGAATTGAATATAAAACAATTTCGAATTGAACTGAATATAGAACGAATCGAGATTTGAATTGAATTGGAAATGGAAGTTGAAATTGTTTTTGAAATGAATTTAAAACTATTTATAAAATTCATTTTAAATAGAAATCGACGAAATATATATTATATATATATAATATAATTGCCTGAATAGAAAGCGCCGCGGCAGTTCGTGAATTTCGACCATTGACTTCGAACGGATATTATGGGAGATCCGATCGTCGGATTCTCCTAAAACCGGAACCGTTGGGTTCGTATCGAAAAGAACTTTCTAACGAATATTAGAAATTTGAAATCTAACGGTTGGATTTGGAGAAACGTCCAAATCAAATTTGGAAAAGGTCGCTGTAAGTGCAATTCGATGGCTGTTGTTGGAAATCGACTGTACGAGCCTTGATAAAATTATTAAAAATATCAATAATTTGTGTAAAATCATAAGAAATGATTTGGGAAAAATTTGGATGAAAAACTCCACATTTGAAAAGATAAAAATAGATTTTTATCGAAATGAACTAGTTTTGAACTAAAGTTAAAACCCATTTATTTTTAAATAAATAAATTGGATTTGAAATGGGTTGTAAATAGAATTGATTTGTGGGCTTATCATGAAGGGTGTTTTAAACGACACTTGTTCTTTAACCCGATAAATAAATAGAATGTGATTTGGGTTTGTCGTGAACTGTGTTTTAAAAGACATTAGTTCTTTAACCCAGTAAAAGGAGTTTTAATGAATCTGCAATTAGATTGAAATGTGAATTTATAATCTAAATTATCAAATTTAGAAATTGAGCAAGAATGGATTATCACCAGTTTTGCTCCAAAGCGATAGTTAAAACTTTAATTAGATTTGAACGTGGGATGGTAATTAAATTTACTGATAACACCGTGGTGTTAGATATGGAGTATTAGCAGTTTTGCTTCATGGGATGAATAGGTTGGGATTGGGAAATACAACAAATAATTACTTCGATGTGGTTCGCTAATCTTGACTAGTTTGGAAAACCGTAATTTGGTTTGAAATGACATCCAAAGGAAGATTAAAGAATAAATTCAAAGAATTTATCTTGGATAAAATTAATGGGAACCTTTCCCTAAGAATATGAAATTTTGAAACTAGCTGTAGGAGAGTAAAGAAGAATGGTTTCCTGGGTATTGATCATATGTTGGTTTCGGCCTTCGCGGTTAATATTTGGGGAATTTCCCTCGTACTGATTTACGTTAGTGACTAATGAATTGGAATGAGGTGTATGTTGTGGATGTGTAACATTTGTTTTTAATATACGTGAGTTGTTCGGAAAATCCGGGTTTATACCCATTCTGAATAACCGATTCGACGATAAGTTGAAGATGAAGGCAGTGGATAAAGACCGGAAGTCTTCACATCATTTGGGTGATTACTGATGATCTTGATTGGGCTGTACAACCAAGATGAGGGAATCAGTTGGTGGTCGTCCAGACGTACTTGGAGATCGATGGATATGCGAGGAAAGTGCCTTCGGTTTCATTCAGACCCAAAACGAACTTGTAAATGGATTGTGTGTCTGTTATTGGATTTTATTTTGTGTTGATTAATTTCTGTTAAATATATATCTGTTTGGCGGCAGAGAATTTATTCTCTTGCTTAACGCCCTTCTCTGAGACGTACGAGCTTAGAGGTTATATATCGATAGATATCAATCGCATGGCATGAATTGCCTGTGTGGCACGCTGAGTTGCATAGATCAAGGCTTCTGTTGAAAAGCAAAGTCTTGTGGTTGATGATCAAAGCACGGCCTACGTGGCAGCTTTGTGTATAACGTGAATTCGCGAGCCTCACACCTCGGTATGAGTTAAAAACGGGATAAGGACTACAGGGAGAGCACGATGTTTCTTTCTAGTTTTGGTGGTGTCAGTGACTTACCAGCCCTGACATTTATATACTTCCCACCTATGTGGTTGTTGAATGAGGCGCCTCGATTTTAGGTCTGTAAGGACCGGGAAACATGTGTTCAGGAATTGCCAATCCTCAAACATAAGAGAGGACTGGCCCTGAAGCATCCAGGGGTTACCCAGAGTGTGTAGTCCCGAGGCATTTGCTAGAGTGTCTCGAAGCGGAGAGGAGCTTGCCCCTTGCCTCGACTCATGATGGAAATCCAATTTCCAATACGTGTATTTCGGTTTTATTTGTAGAGCCTAGTATGGCGACATAGTGTTATGGGGCACTTATGCCATCTATGATTTATATTTATGACTGAAATTGTTTTGACACTATACACTTATTATAATATCAAATGATTTGATTTAAACGTACCAAGCATGTTTGGCTGTTATAAGGTAAAACCATATCCTCCGGCTTGCGTTGCATTGTGTGATGGGACATGGGTCTTATAATAGCTTCATTTTTCGAAAAAGCATTACGTTTTTTATTCTATGCACTGGTATTCTTGGGAGGAAACCCGTTCCGTGTTATAGGGCGTGGTCCCTTGAATTACTCTCTTTTAAAGTGAAGTTTTAAATAACTGTTTTAGTTCTCACACCAGTCACATGACCGACCTGGAGTTTATTGTTTTAACCTAAACTCCGGATGCCCTTTTTTTCGACACGGGCAGCTAGTAGTTTTGGTTTTGCAGATTTTTATTCACAAGATCCTGGTTTACAGCTGGAATGATATCCGGAAAGCTCTGTATCCGTATATCACATTCAGTTGTGCTTTGTATTATTTTCCGGTGCTATGTAATTTATTGTAATCTCTGATATTTATCGAATGTAATTTATTCATTTATACTCTGTATATTCTTGTATCTGATGGAATTGTTGTAATATACAATGAAATGTTCTTCCATCTGCATTCTGATTTGTCTTGTCCTCAAATCTATCCGGGCCTTCCCTCACAGAGAAGTTCGGGTCGTCCCAGTTTGGTATCATAGCTTTGGTTTACAGAGCTCGAGAACAAGACACATTAGAACCGAACGAAAGAATTCATCAGATATTGGATTAGTAAAATCCAATTAGAATGACTCGTTAGAGATAGGATCAGTAGTATCCTAGAACGAGTGTAAAGAGTATATTTTTCAAATGAAAACAAATTTGTTTTGAAATTGAAACCATTTTATACGTATTTGAATATTTTATTTGTATTGAATTTGGACAGTCCGATATATAAAGATGTTGCATATACGCGTCATGAACGTATATTCGAAGTTTTAATATACCGGATAGATATAGAACCGCACTCTAGTAGCCCGGAGATGTTCTGATGGTGGTTCGAAATATCATCAGCATTTATTTTCGAGTGATGAAGATGTGATATCTATATATTTCCATCAGACTGGTGTGAAACCAAAACTTATATAGCTAGATTTATTGTTGTGATTTGGCATCAAAAACATGATTTTTTGACTATATATCAAAATTTATGAATTTGAAATGTTAATCCACTAATTGATTAATGTTTGAGTTGATTGTTTATTTGTTTGATAATTTTGAACCATTATGCCAAATTGAATCAAATATTGAATTGTATTGAAAATTGGTCGCATTTGTTTGCATATACGTGTACTTACATTGAACTGGTCATAGCAAGGAGGCTAGAGCAGAGAATAAAATTTGTTTGCCCGACAAATAGGTGCATGTTTACTATAATTTACTGTTTTGTTTGGGTGATGATGATTTTATGAGCCGATTGGCTAGCCGCTTGGATTTTTCTATTTCTTTTTGAGATCAGAAGGCCTATATGGCAATTTTATGATTTTCCCGTTGCTCCCGGTGCAGGGGAGGTTATGGCGAAATTTTTCGAAAATTTAGGGTGTTAGCCAAATTTTTGAAAAATTTGAAAAGTTTCTAGAAACTGAAAAATTGAAGAGCTTAAGCCGTAATCAAAATACTGGAAGTTGAGTTGAATTGTTAAACAACTTTCGGCTTCGTTCCTTTTCGTGGACGAAAAGTTTTAAGTGAGGGAGATTGTAACAACCCGGAAATGCGAGCCAGATTAAAATTTTTGTTTTGCCAACTTCGACAAATTTTGAACAATTAAAATTGGTTATTTTAAATAATATCGACGAGAAATTTATTTTGAATAGAATTCGAACGAATATATTTATATACGTCGTCGTTAGAATGTAAATAATTATATATAATTATAAAAGGAACTAAAATGGCGCGGTAGTTCGATTATTCGATTTCGAACTTCAATTGAATGTACCGGGTGCAAAACAATCCGGATTTTAGTGAAATTGGCAAAGAGGCGAGCACGATGAAGATTTCTACATAAGAAGAGTCGTGGCGTTTGGTTTAGCTATTGATGAGAACTTCTCACTCTAAATTTCTTTTTCTAGTTATAAATATATACTAGGATGCAGACGGTGTTTAGTAGCACCCGACACCATTGTCCACAGACCATGGACTTGTTTGTTTGGTTGTGTAGTTGGTTAGATTATTTGATTTGAACTTGATTGTTTGGTGAAATGGAATGGATTGATTGATATGTGTATGGCGTGGGCCATCATTAGACCGGGGATAAGGCTAGGCCTTGTCCCGTTTCTAGTATGTGCCGTTATGCCACCGAAATTTTCTAAAATAAGTTAGAAAAATAAAGATATCGTTTTTGTAACGACCAGGGAAAAGACGACCTTGGTTATCCGATTTATAACACCTATCGAACAATCAAAAGTCGAAATTACCGGATAGTCCAAGAAAGAAATTAGAGGGTGAGGATAGATAAGATAGAAAATTAGAACAGAAGAAGAAGAAGAACACAACAACATCAGAGTAACACGAATCTCACAGTGGAACGAATAAAATATAATAGACAACATATCTTGAAATCAAAGTAGTATATGTATATCATACCATTATCAGAGTACAACACTTTCAACACAGCAGAATAATCAATAGCTAGAAAAATCTTGAAGCCTCCTGCTCCAAGCTCTTCAAGCATACCTGTAAATCCTGACTACTTGACTGCCCGTACAAATTTGGGCACCCAAGAGTTTAGGGAAAACAAAACAAAATAAACTCTGGGTCAGTCATGGGACTGGTGTGAGTAAACTCAAATCATTTGGTTTAACTTTCAAAATCCTTTCGAAAGAAAAGATAATCGTAAGACCAATCCACACATAAACACGGACGGTTTTTACCTTACGATAACCCAAAACACTTTGGAAATCATATATTATCTGATATTATAATAATGTCTAATCATAAGTAATTAAAATCTAGTAGAACGCTTGCATCTCACGCTCTACATATATAGTATACAAATCAAACTCGCGGGCACTTATTGGAGATTGGATTCCGACTTTGACAAGGTATGGGACCACCTGCCGATAGTGTATCTCTAGAGGCGAATACACTGGGTTCAACAAGAACATCTTGCAACCCGGCCCTCACATGACCGACCACTCATTTCGATTGAGTGTATCGAATATATATCACCAACGGTTGGGATCAGCAACCGTCTCCCGAATGGGACAGCATCGATAGATTAAAGAACAAAAGGAATTTCTCTAGATAGGTGATCATACATCCTAATGGGTGCGACCCACATAGCCATGCTGCCTGCCCGATTTTTGTCATTTCCCGGTGGATGAGGCTTGAGGTCATAACGTATCTTTTGACAGATCCCACCTCCATTACTTTGAATGCCACATCGTCATACCCGCCAAATCACAAATTGATTTCACCAAAAATACCACGGGTATACAGCTAAGAGAAACGAATTCCTCCGCCACCAAACGTAAGTACGTTTGAAGAGATCAACTTACGCGATCCTTTGAATATACTCTGTCAGACATTCGTCCATTCACGTTTGTCCTGGGACTGGACAAACCGAAGGCACTATTCTGTAAATAGGATAGCCCTTGCATAACTCCGTCTTCAATATATTCAGCATACTTGATTCGCAACGATTATGCCAATACGGAGTGGTTCTCTGGATAATAATCCAACCGGTCTCTCCATATTAACAACGTAAAATGGTCAAAAACTTTGATAGTCGGTGATTTAACTATCAAATGAAAACATGTCTGTGTGCAAACAACGATATTATTTCCAGATGGAAATTCTATCGATCAATCATCATTCATCATCAAATTATCATAAATTTACCCTTTTCCTTATTCTTGTTTTCCTATATTTCTTATTTACTATATTTAGAAAATATACGTTATTAACAATGGGAAACAATTCCATTTCTCATTTTCTATATTCAGAAAACATTTCTGATTTTTCATTTGGAAGACATTTCCAAATCTCCTTCATTGGGTTTAAACTGATGTTTGAATAAACATCGCTATGCCAACACCAACCATTTCGCTCATTAACTAAATTCACTTAACTACTTTCACTCTCGAACCTTATCCACTTCTTAGTTAAAACGAAGTCAATCAAGTTGGGGTATAATTACCTCTCAGACCTTAACTGAACAACATTTCTAACTTCGAAATAGACAGAGTTCAAACTTCACTCTTTAAGAAACTTCCTTGCGAACTCTCGGATTCTATTTATGAATCCACTTCCTTTACTGAATCATTTGATTATAACTATAAATGTTATAATTCCATGCTTTCAAAATATGTTAACTTAAATATATTTCCATATCTTAATTTGGATAAATAAACAACCAACTACTTTATTAACAGATAATTAAAACTTGATTTGAAATGGAAAGTAAACATTACTTCCCTTGATTCGATATAATCGAACTTCCATGAATGATTCACTCTCGAATAATCACTATCCGATAATTCTCTTTCGAATAAAATATATTTGATTCCCCTGTTCGAATAACTAATATTCGTAATCCTTTTCTTCGAATAACTAATATTCGAAAAATCTCACTTCGAATAAACCATATTCGATAATTCTCTCCTTCGAATAACTATATTCGATTTAACACACTTCGAACGAACTATATTCGATTACTCTTCTCGAATAAACTATATTCGATAACTCTACTTCGAATAGGTGATATTCGATTAATTCCCTTTTTGACTAACCCTACTTAATTTACTAATACTCGACTAACTTGACTTAATTAACTTCTGTTGATTAATTACTATTTGATTTAACACCATTTGCTTGACTCTAGATCGCAGCGATCACAACGGTTACGCCTGATTCCTCCAGGAAACATCCGACCGCCGTAGGCTATCTGCAGCCCTGCGAATTACGCTAGCAGTCGTGCTAAATGGAAATTCATCCTTAAATAACTTTGTCTATTTTAACTCTATCTCGAAAAATTAGATTCGATCAATTCTAATTGAATAACTAATATTCAATTAACCCTTATTCGATTACTATATTTGAATAACTCTAGTACGATTTGACTCAAAACGATTAACTCTAACTAATTAACTCTAACTGGTTAATTCTAACTGAATAACTCTAACTGGATAACTCTAACTGAATAACTCTAACTGGTTAACTCTAACTAACTAACTCTAACTGTTTAACTTTACGGTTTAACTCTGACAGTTTAACTTCAGCGGTTTAACTCTAACAATTTAACTCCAACTGTTTAACTCTAACAGTTTAACTCCAACTGTTTAACTCTAACAGTTTAACTCCAACGTTTTAACTCTAGTTGATTAACTCTTTTTGAATTAATCCCTTTGACTTTTCTCTTTTGAATAATTCCTTTGAAATAATTCCTTTGGAATAATTCCTTTGAATTACCTCCCTTGAATAGATTCTTTTTCTATTCGTTTACTCAACAAATAACTATTCTCTTTTCGCTTCTATTTATTTAACAAATAAATGTTCCCTTTAACTTTTCTATTTATTCAACAAATAAATATTTCTTTTAACTTTTCTATTTATTTAACAAATAAGTACTTGTTTCAACTTTTCTTTATTCCCTACATGAATATTCCCTTTTCAATTCCATTTGTAAATACTTTTACGAATGTTTCCCTTTTTATTTCTATTTGTAATCGTTTCTCAAATGTTTCCCTTCTATTTGATTTCACCAATATTTTCCCTTCTATTTGATTTCACCAATATTTTCCCTTCTATTTGATTTCACCAATATTTGTTTTTTAACAAATGCTTTGATTCTATAATCATTTTCTCTCATGAAATTCTCTTCCTTTTATATATAAAATCTATTGATTTTATATAAATAATTTATTTTCAAAATAAACTTTGAAAATCCCTTTTCACTTTCCAGTATCACTTATGGTATAAAAATACCAAATCAAAAGGTTCAATCATCATCCAACCACACAGGTTCAACAACAAATGATATAACACATCATATATCAGAATATATGAAAAACGGTAAATAAATGTTGAGGAATCCAGTTGGATTCCTCCGACCTGTTTCCCTGCATCCACAGATGTCAGTCAACATAAATAACATGGAGGTAAAATATTCTGATAAACAGAATCAATATTTCGATACGATTTATATATATCGTTATCGATATTTTCAATCAACTGACTAGCAGTTTAACCAAACAGCCAATACACAGCAAATCAGCCAATATTTATCAATTCTAAAAATACTTTAGAGAAATATAAAGTGTTCAGAGTTAGTGAGATTTACTCACATTGGACGGTTTATCGTTGAATAACGATAATCGGTCATTGATTTGGTTCGGACGTTAAATTTCACCATAAATCCAAACGAGCTCCAATCCACTTGCGGTCAGTTCCATTGTGTAGTGCTCGTCCATACGATCCCAACGGATCCTGTTTCGTTAAATTTCGTTAATGTATGCAAAAGTTATGCTATTTACAATATTTACCTAATTAAAATGAATATATATTTAATTAAATTAATTAAATTATTTTTATCTTAATTAATTTCTAATTGCGTATATTAGCCAAATTACCTTTCCTGCCCTTCTAAAAAATCATACTTTCTCATCTCTAGCCATATCCAATTTTTCTTCAAAATTGAAAAACCATTTTAATATTAATTAAATTTAATTTTCAAATAAAATATTTAAAAATATTCATTTAATTATAACTTAAAATTTTTAACCCGGATCGAAAATCTGCTTCCACTCATTTTAAAGTATTTTTCGATAAGAATCCAACGGTCCTTGTTTCGTGGAAATCCGACTTGTTTTGAAAAAGTTATAAGCTTTTAAAGTTTATGGTTAAAAATTACGAAAATGCCCCTGGTCTGTTTTAAATTCAAATTAAATTCAAATTAGATTTAAAATTTAAAATTTAAATTAATCATCTCATTCGTCGGATCAGTTAGGGATAGCCAGGGAGAGCAGGAAACTATATTTTCCAAACTCAAGCCTTAGTCACTATCCTCTCTGTCACCCTTAGAATGTTCCGATATTTATTTTTACAAATTCTATTTTAATTATAATATATATATATATATATATATATATATATATTACACAAATAAATAAATAGATATTATTTAAAAACTTACCCCGTGAAGCCCAAGACTCTGCCTAAGAGTCCCTAGCTCACCGTCTTGCCCTCCTTTCTCCCTTCCTTCCATTTTCCCTATTTCCTAATATTTTATTATTATTTCTGCCATTGCCAAAGCTTGAAGGAGGAGGAGGAGGAGTGAGTTTAAAATGAAGGGGGGGGGGTATTTATAGCCGAAGGAGTTACATGGATTGCTGAGGTGGCGCGAATCCAACGGTCGAAAATGGATGGCTAGGATTAATCCTTAAATTAATTAAATTATAAATAAATTTAATAATTTATGAATAGTAAAGTGTGTTTTCTCAACCCTATTCGGACGTTAATTTGACTTACTTGTTGATACCTTATCCAAAATCTTTTTCAACCATGTTGTTCAATTTTTCTTGCTCTTCAATAATATATTAAAATATTTAAATTTTGAATTCGTTTGAATTTTCAAATAATTTAAATTCAAATTCAAAATAGTGTTTTGTGTTAGTTTTAACACCTTCCGGTCTCATGTTGGAGTATCAAACGATAACGGTTTTCAGAAATTCTTCCACCATCTGGTCCGGTTTTTAACGTACTTCAATCCTATGTATTCAAATCAAAAACCGGAGTTCGTTTAGATTTTCAAATAATTTATTTAAATTTTGTTTCCTTAATAACTTTCTATATCCGTTATAGGATTTTCCCAGATTTCATATATAGCTAATATCCTATGTTTAGAATTTTCCTGGATAGGTCTCAGGTTCCAGTTTTGCCGTTAGCATTAGCAAATTCCAATTACCGTCAAAATTTAGTTCAAATTTTGGCCTTTTATTTTTTCTTTTCCACATACGAGTGCCATTTTTGACGTAACTTGGTTGGTTACCTAATTTCATCATTTCGGATTTAATGAAACTGATTTCATCGAAATCCGAGTTCGTTAGCTACTACATCCTTTGTAAACGTAGTATTTTAAATTAAAAATTTATCCTTTTATACTGCCAGTTCACATTATATTGCAGATCCACTAAATTTCTACCATTTCAGAATAAAATAAAATATTCAAAATTATTGAAATTAAACCATTTAAAATTCCAAAACAATAAAAACATTTTTAAATATTAAACTAAATGTTCAAAAAATCTGGGCTGTTACATTCTTTCCCCCTTAAAATAATTTCGTCCTCGAAATTTCTAAGGTAGAAAAATGAACTTTATAACTAGGTTAAAATTATTTGGTTACTCTGATTTCACTAAAACAATCTATTCTAATTAATTTATTTCTATAAACGAAAATTTTCAAAAATTCGGAAATTTTCTAACACTCGAAATTTCTGAAAAATTTCGCCAGCACCTCCTTTATACTGGTCAATAGCTCAAACTCCAACTCGCCTCTTTAGGCCTTCCTCAACCCAAAAGAAAATCAAACAGCCAAGTGGCTTGCAAACAGGCTCATAAATCTCATCCAACTCATATGAATATGTACGTGTACCTTTTTGTCGGCATTCAATTCTGCTATCAATTTAGCATATACCACTATCTTCCCAATCAAACTCCCAATCACTTTTGTCTTCAACATGACCATCCGCTTATAACCAAGCCAAATTTCAATCAAACTGCAATTCCTATCTCAATTCAAATTTCTAGCTCGACCATCCATTTCTATCCCAGATTATCTCTAATCTAGTCCAATTCTACTTGATACCATTCTATTTCAATTCAACTCAATTTCCACTGAACTGCCTTCAATTCAATTTCAAATTTGCTTTCACAAATTTCTATTTAATTTGTGTTTATTTCAATAATTTGTTCCTGAGAGTTTCAAATAACTTTGCCTTTTCCAAAAATCAAATATCCCTTTTGAATATCAAAACAACTCGGTTTCTCAAAACAATTCAAAAACAAAATCTTTGGTAGTAATCCGTCACTTACAAACTCGAAAATGAGCACCGATGATGTCCGGATCAACATCGGAATTTATTTTCCAGCTATCGAAGTGAGTTCAATACTATATCACTTTCAAAACCCATTTTTAAACATTTTCATTTTGAAATTCATTTCAAAATATCCCTTTTCAATGCTTGTAACAAATTTAAAATCTCCCAGGATTTTAAAATTCACATATATTCAATTTAATTCCATTTACAACGCTTATTCAAATTTTAGCAATTTTAATTCCAATTCTGAAATTAAATTCAGATTTAATTCATCTGATTTCATATATTTCACTTATATGAATTTTGATTTGTTATTTACATAACCATTTCACATTTTATAATCTTATTCGATTATAATCACAACCAACACATTCAATATACCATGATAATTTCAAATATATATTTCTTTATATCAAAATATATTTTGGGTAAAATTCTTTTATTTACCCTCTTTTCAAAACATATCGTGTCGACCCATCGTATTCAAGTGTTTATAAACTCCTATCGATACAGTGGATCAAACTGATCGACTAGAATTCATAAACAACTCAACCAATAAATCTACACAATATAAAACCATTTTTATATCAAATAACAAATACGTTCACTCGTATATATACACTCAAACTCAGTCTAGGGCATTACTAACCCCATCTCTACTGAGTCACGCCACAGAGCCAAGGTAAATCACTAAACCTTCAGCTCTGATACCAACTGTAACGACCAGGGAAAAGACGACCTTGGTTATCCGATTTATAACACCTATCGAACAATCAAAAGTCGAAATTACCGGATAGTCCAAGAAAGAAATTAGAGGGTGAGGATAGATAAGATAGAAAATTAGAACAGAAGAAGAAGAAGAACACAACAACATCAGAGTAACACGAATCTCACAGCGGAACGAATAAAATATAATAGACAACATATCTTGAAATCAAAGTAGTATATGTATATCATACCATTATCAGAGTACAACACTTTCAACACAGCAGAATAATCAATAGCTAGAAAAATCTTGAAGCCTCCTGCTCCAAGCTCTTCAAGCATACCTGTAAATCCTGACTACTTGACTGCCCGTACAAATTTGGGCACCCAAGAGTTTAGGGAAAACAAAACAAAATAAACTTTGGGTCAGTCATGGGACTGGTGTGAGTAAACTCAAATCATTTGGTTTAACTTTCAAAATCCTTTCGAAAGAAAAGATAATCGTAAGACCAATCCACACATAAACACGGACGGTTTTTACCTTACGATAACCCAAAACACTTTGGAAATCATATATTATCTGATATTATAATAATGTCTAATCATAAGCAATTAAAATCTAGTAGAACGCTTGCATCTCATGCTCTACATATATAGTATACAAATCAAACTCGCGGGCACTTATTGGAGATTGGATTCCGACTTTGACAAGGTATGGGACCACCTGCCGATAGTGTATCTCTAGAGGCGAATACACTGGGTTCAACAAGAACATCTTGCAACCCGGCCCTCACATGACCGACCACTCATTTCGCTTGAGTGTATCGAATATATATCACCAACGGTTGGGATCAGCAACCGTCTCCCGAATGGGACAGCATCGATAGATTAAAGAACAAAAGGAATTTCTTTAGATAGGTGATCATACATCCTAATGGGTGCGACCCACATAGCCATGCTGCCTGCCCGATTTTTGTCATTTCCCGGTGGATGAGGCTTGAGGTCATAACGTATCTTTTGACAGATCCCACCTCCATTACTTTGAATGCCACATCGTCATACCCGCCAAATCACAAATTGATTTCACCAAAAATACCACGGGTATACAGCTAAGAGAAACGAATTCCTCCGCCACCAAACGTAAGTACGTTTGAAGAGATCAACTTACGCGATCCTTTGAATATACTCTGTCAGACATTCGTCCATTCACGTTTGTCCTGGGACTGGACAAACCGAAGGCACTATTCTGTAAATAGGATAGCCCTTGCATAACTCCGTCTTCAATATATTCAGCATACTTGATTCGCAACGCTTATGCCAATACGGAGAGGTTCTCTGGATAATAATCCAACCGGTCTCTCCATATTAACAACGTAAAATGGTCAAAAACTTTGATAGTCGGTGATTTAACTATCAAATGAAAACATGTCTGTGTGCAAACTACGATATTATTTCCAGATGGAAATTCTATCGATCAATCATCATTCATCTTCAAATTATCATAAATTTACCCTTTTCCTTATTCTTGTTTTCCTATATTTCTTATTTACTATATTTAGAAAATATACGTTATTAACAATGGGAAACAATTCCATTTCTCATTTTCTATATTCAGAAAACATTTCTGATTTTTCATTTGGAAGACATTTCCAAAACTCCTTCATTGGGTTTAAACTGATGTTTGAATAAACATCGCTATGCCAACACCAACCATTTCGCTCATTAACTAAATTCACTTAACCACTTTCACTCTCGAACCTTATCCACTTCTTAGTTAAAACGAAGTCAATCAAGTTGGGGTATAATTACCTCTCAGACCTTAACTGAACAACATTTCTAACTTCGAAATAGACAGAGTTCAAACTTCACTCTTTAAGAAACTTCCTTGCGAACTCTCGGATTCTCTTTATGAATCCACTTCCTTTACTGAATCATTTGATTATAACTATAAATGTTATAATTCCATGCTTTCAAAATATGTTAACTTAAATATATTTCCATATCTTAATTTGGATAAATAAACAACCAACTACTTTATTAACAGATAATTAAAACTTGATTTGAAATGGAAAGTAAACATTACTTCCCTTGATTCGATATAATCGAATTTCCATGAATGATTCACTCTCGAATAATCACTATCCGATAATTCTCTTTCGAATAAACTATATTTGATTCCCCTGTTCGAATAACTAATATTCGTAATCCTTTTCTTCGAATAACTAATATTCGAAAAATCTCACTTCGAATAAACCATATTCGATAATTCTCTCCTTCGAATAACTATATTCGATTTAACACACTTCGAACGAACTATATTCGATTACTCTTCTCGAATAAACTATATTCGATAACTCTACTTCGAATAGGTGATATTCGATTAATTCCCTTTTTGACTAACCCTACTTAATTTACTAATACTCGACTAACTCGACTTAATTAACTTCTGTTGATTAATTTCTATTTTATTTAACACCATTTGCTTGACTCTAGATCGCAGCGATCACAACGGTTACACCTGATTCCCCCAGGAAACATCCGACCGCCGTAGGCTATCTGCAGCCCTGCGAATTACGCTAGCAGTCGTGCTAAATGGAAATTCATCCTTAAATAACTTTGTCTATTTTAACTCTATCTCGAAAAATTAGATTCGATCAATTCTAATTGAATAACTAATATTCAATTAACCCTTATTCGATTACTATATTTGAATAACTCTAGTACGATTTGACTCAAAACGATTAACTCTAACTAATTAACTCTAACTGGTTAATTCTAACTGAATAACTCTAACTGGATAACTCTAACTAAATAACTCTAACTGGTTAACTCTAACTAACTAACTCTAACTGTTTAACTTTACGGTTTAACTCTGACAGTTTAACTTCAACGGTTTAACTCTAACAATTTAACTCCAACTGTTTAACTCTAACAGTTTAACTCCAACTGTTTAACTCTAACAGTTTAACTCCAACGTTTTAACTCTAGTTGATTAACTCTTTTTGAATTAATCCCTATGACTTTCCTCTTTTGAATAATTCCTTTGGAATAATTCCTTTGGAATAATTCCTTTGGAATAATTCCTTTGAATTACCTCCCTTGAATAGATTCTTTTTCTATTCGTTTACTCAACAAATAACTATTCTCTTTTCGCTTCTATTTATTTAACAAATAAATATTCCCTTTAACTTTTCTATTTATTCAACAAATAAATATTTCTTTTAACTTTTCTATTTATTTAACAAATAAGTACTTGTTTCAACTTTTCTTTAATCCCTACATGAATATTCCCTTTTCAATTCCATTTGTAAATACTTTTACGAATGTTTCCCTTTTATTTCTATTTGTAATCGTTTCACAAATATTTCCCTTCTATTTGATTTCACCAATATTTTCCCTTCTATTTGATTTCACCAATATTTTCCCTTATATTTGATTTCACCAATATTTTCCCTTCTATTTGATTTCACCAATATTTTTTTTTTAACAAATGCTTTGATTCTATAATCATTTTCTCTCATGAAATTCTCTTCCTTTTATATATAAAATCTATTGATTTTATATAAATAATTTATTTTCAAAATAAACTTTGAAAATCCCTTTTCACTTTCCAGTATCACTTATGGTATAAAAATACCAAATCAAAAGGTTCAATCATCATCCAACCACACAGGTTCAACAACAAATGATATAACACATCATATATCAGAATATATGAAAAACGGTAAATAAATGTTGAGGAATCCAGTTGGATTCCTCCGACCTGTTTCCCTGCATCCACAGATGTCAGTCAACATAAATAACATGGAGGTAAAATATTCTGATAAACAGAATCAATATTTCGATACGATTTATATATATCGTTATCGATATTTTCAATCAACTGACTAGCAGTTTAACCAAACAGCCAATACACAGCAAATCAGCCAATATTTATCAATTCTAAAAATACTTTAGAGAAATATAAAGTGTTCAGAGTTAGTGAGATTTACTCACATTGGACGGTTTATCGTTGAATAACGATAATCGGTCATTGATTTGGTTCGGACGTTAAATTTCACCATAAATCCAAACGAGCTCCAATCCACTTGCGGTCAGTTCCATTGTGTAGTGCTCGTCCATACGATCCCAACGGATCCTGTTTCGTTAAATTTCGTTAATGTATGCAAAAGTTATGCTATTTACAATATTTACCTAATTTAAATGAATATATATTTAATTAAGTTAATTAAATTATTTTTATCTTAATCAATTTCTAATTGCGTATATTAGCCAAATTACCTTCCCTGCCCTTCTAAAAAATCATACTTTCTCATCTCTAGCCATATCCAATTTTTCTTCAAAATTGAAAAACCATTTTAATATTAATTAAATTTAATTTTCAAATAAAATATTTAAAAATATTCATTTAATTATAACTTAAAATTTTTAACCCGGATCGAAAATCTGCTTCCACTCATTTTAAAGTATTTTTCGATAAGAATCCAACGGTCCTTGTTTCGTGGAAATCCGACTTGTTTTGAAAAAGTTATAAGCTTTTAAAGTTTATGGTTAAAAATTACGAAAATGCCCCTGGTCTGTTTTAAATTCAAATTAAATTCAAATTATATTTAAAATTTAAAATTTAAATTAATCATCTCATTCGTCGGATCAGTTAGGGATAGCCAGGGAGAGCAGGAAACTATATTTTCCAAACTCAAGCCTTAGTCACTATCCTCTCTGTCACCCTTAGAATGTTCCGATATTTATTTTTACAAATTCTATTTTAATTATAATATATATATATATATATATATATATATATATATATATATTACACAAATAAATAAATAGATATTATTTAAAAACTTACCCCGTGAAGCCCAAGCCTCTGCCTAAGAGTCCCTAGCTCCCCGTCTTGCCCTCCTTTCTCCCTTCCTTCCATTTTCCCTATTTCCTAATATTTTATTATTATTTCTGCCATTGCCAAAGCTTGAAGGAGGAGGAGGAGGAGTGAGTTTAAAATGAAGGGGGGGGGCTATTTATAGCCGAAGGAGTTACATGGATTGCTGAGGTGGCGCGAATCCAACGGTCGAAAATGGATGGCTAGGATTAATCCTTAAATTAATTAAATTATAAATAAATTTAATAATTTATGAATAGTAAAGTGTGTTTTCTCAACCCTATTCATACGTTAATTTGACTTACTTATTGATACCTTATCCAAAATCTTTTTCAAACATGTTGTTCAATTTTTCTTGCTCTTCAATAATATATTAAAATATTTAAATTTTGAATTCGTTTGAACTTTCAAATAATTTAAATTCAAATTCAAAATAGTGTTTTGTGTTAGTTTTAACACCTTCCGGTCTCATGTTGGAGTATCAAACGATAACGGTTTTCAGAAATTCTTCCACCATCTGGTCCGGTTTTTAACGTACTTCAATCCTATGTATTCAAATCAAAAATCGGAGTTCGTTTAGATTTTCAAATAATTTATTTAAATTTTGTTTCCTTAATAACTTTCTATATCCGTTATAGGATTTTCCCAGATTTCATATATAGCAAATATCCTATGTTTAGAATTTTCCTGGATAGGTCTCAGGTTCCAGTTTTGCCGTTAGCATTAGCAAATTCCAATTACCATCAAAATTTAGTACAAATTTTGGCCTTTTATTTTTTCTTTTCCACATACGGGTGCCATTTTTGACGTAACTTGGTTGGTTACCTAATTTCATCATTTCGGATTTAATGAAACTGATTTCATCGAAATCCGAGTTCGTTAGCTACTACATCCTTTGTAAACGTAGTATTTTAAATTAAAAATTTATCCTTTTATACTGCCAGTTCACATTATATTGCAGATCCACTAAAATTCTACCATTTCAGAATAAAATAAAATATTCAAAATTATTGAAATTAAACCATTTAAAATTCCAAAACAATAAAAACATTTTTAAATATTAAACTAAATGTTCAAAAAATCTGGGCCGTTACAGTTTTATTTGATAAATGAACCGAATAGAATATTCATAGGTTGAATAAAATAGTTTGGTCGTTAAAAATATAATTTTTGACGTGAATGTGAATAAATAAATATTCATTTACAAACCGGACGGTTTGTTTATGTACACCTATTTGAAGGACACTGATTGGGACGATAAATTTTACACATCGCCCAACTGCACAAATAAAATCTGTGTTTGATTGTTTGAAACTCCACACGGGTATTGGGATAAAATACGGCATACACTAATCCCAATAATTAGTTGTATGTCGATCGATTGATTGACAGGCTGTTATAAGCGTTAGATATCTATATTTGATGCTTATACGGTGTAGTGCACTTTGGACGATGGTTGATTATGCATCGTTGCTATTATATACATGTGTTGAATGGAATCCATATAATTAACTTTATATGGTAATTGATTGGGCCTCATTCCAATTTAGAAAATAAAGAATATTATAAAATAAAGGTTCATGTGTTGACAGTACTCATCCGTTGAGATTAGTCATGTGTTGAACAAAATATTTTAACAATAAAATTTACATCTTTATATTATAAAATAAGGGTTCATGTGTTGACAGTGCTCATCCATTGAGATTAGTCATGTGTTGAACGAGATATTTTAATAATAAAATTTACATCTTTATCATATATAAGATTAGAAACTAATTGGAAAATAGATAAGATGAGTGGTCTTCTGGATATTGATCTGATGTTGGTTTTCGCCTTCGGGGTTAATATTTAGGGAATCGTTCTCTTACTAATTTACGATTGGAGTCTAATTTGAAATCAAACGATAGATACCACAATTTTTATAAAATATATTAAATAACAAAATTAGTCACACGTGGACAGTACTCATCCATTGAGATTAGTCATGTGTTGACAAAAATATAGATTCATGTATTGAATTGAATAAATATTCATTTGTTGAATAGAATAACGGAATTATTGAAATATATAAAGTCGTGTTAATTAGAGAAGCGCTATTTTGACGCGAACGATATTTACATCGATTATATTTGTTTTTATATAATTGAATTGAATATATAACGAATTCGAATTGAATTGAATATATAACGAATTCGAATTGAATTGAATATAAAATGAATTCGAATTGAATTGAATATAAAACGAATTTGAACTGAATTGAATATAAACCAATTTCGAATTGAATTGAATATAAACCAATTTCGAATTGAATTGAATATAGAATGAATCGAGATTTGAATTAAATTGGAAATGGAAGTTGAAATTGTTTTTGAAACGAATTTAAAACTATTTATAAAATTCGTTTTAAATAGAAATCGACGAAATATATATTATATATATATAATATAATGGCCTGAATAGAACGCGCCGCGCCGCGGCAGTTCATGAATTTCGACCATTGACTTCGAACGGATATTACGGGAGAGCCGACCGTCGAATTCTCCTAAAACCGGAACCGTTGGGTTCGTATCGAAAAGAGCTTTCTAACGAATATTAGAAATTTGAAATCTAATGGTTGGATTTGGAGATACGTCCAAATCAAATTTGGAAAAGGTCATTGTAAGTGCAATTCGATGGCCGTTGTTGGAAACCGACTGTACGAGCCTTGATAAAATTATTAAAAATATAAATAATTTGTGTAAAATCATAAGAAATGATTTGGGAAAAATTAGGATGAAAAACTCCACATTTGAAAAGATAAAAATAGATTTTTATCGAAATGAACTAGTTTTGAACTAAAATTAAAACCCATTTATTTTTAAATAAATAAATTGGATTTGAAATGGGGTGTAAATAGAATTGATTTTTGGGCTTATCGTGAAGGGTGTTTTAAATGACACTTGTTCTTTAACCCGATAAATAAATAGAATGTGATTTGGGTTTGTTGTGAAGTGTGTTTTAAAAGACATTAGTTCTTTAACCCAGTAAAAGGAGTTTTAATGAATCTGCAATTAGATTGAAATGTGAATTGATAATCTAAATTATCAAATTTAGAAATTAGCGAGAATGGAGTATCACCAGTTTTGCTCCAAAGCGATAGTTAAATCTTTAATTAGATTTGAACGTGGAATGGTAATTAAATTTACCGATAACACCGTGGTGTTAGATATGGAGTATTACCAGTTTTGCTTCATGGGATGAATAGGTTGGGATTGGGAAATAAAACAAATAATTACTTCGGTGTGGTTCGCTAATCTCGACTAGTTTGGAAAACCAAAATTTGGTTTGAAATGACACCCAAAGGAAGATTAAAGAATAAATTCAAAGAATTTATCTTGGATAAAATTAATGGGAACCTTTCCCTAAGAATATGAAATTTTGAAACTAGCTGTAGGTTAGTTAAGAAGAATGGTTTCCTGGGTATTGATCTGATGTTGGTTTCGGCCTTCGGGGTTAATATTTGGGGAATTGCCCTCTTACTGATTTACGGTTAGTGACTAATGAATTGGAATGAGGCGTATGTTGTGGTTGTGTAACATTTGTTTTTAATATACGCGGGTTGTTCGGAAAGTCCGGGTTTATACCCATTCTGAATAACCGATTCGACGATAAGTCGAAGATGAAGGCGGTGGTTGAAGACCGGAAGTCTTCACATCGTTTGGGTGATTACTGATGATCTTGATTGGGCTGTACACCCAAGATGAGGGAATCAGTTGGTGGTCATCCAGACGTACTTGGAGATCAATGGATATATAAGGAAAGTACCTCCGGTTTCGTTTAGACCCAGAACGAACTTGTAAATGGATTGTGTGTCTGACATTGGATTTTATTCTGTGTTGATTGATTTCTGTTAAATATATATCTGTTTGGCGGCGGAGAATTTATTCTCTTGCTTAACGCCCTTCTCTGAGTTGTACGAGCTTAGAGGTTATATATCGATAGTTATCAATCGCATGGCATGAATTGCCTGTGTGGCACGCTGAGTTGCATAGATCAAGGCTTCTGTTGAAAAGCAAAGTCTTGTGGTTGATGATCAAATCACGGCCTACGTGGCAGCTTTGTGTATAATGTGAATTCGCGAGCCTCACACCTCGGTATGAGTTAAAAACTGGATAAGGACTGCAGGGAGAGCACGACGTTTCTTTCTAGCTTTGGTGGTGTCAGTGACTTACCAGCCCTGACATTTATATACTTTTCACCTATGTGGTTGTTGGATGAGGCGCCTCGATGTTTGGTCTGTAAGGACCAGGAAACGTGTGTTCAGGAATTGCCAATCCTCAAACGTAAGAGAGGACCGGCCCTGAAGCATCCAGGGGTTACGCAGAGTGTGTAGTCCCAAGGCATTTGCTAGAGTGTCTCGAAGCGGAGAGGAGCTTGCCCCTTGCCTCGACTCATGACGGAAATCCAATTTCCAATACGTGTATTTCGATTTTATTTGTACAGCCTAGTATGGCGACATGGTGGTATGGGGCACTTATGCCGTCTATGATTTATATTTATGATTGAAATTGTTTTGACACTATACACTTATTATAATATCAAATGATTTGTTTTAAACGTACCAAGCATGTTTGGCTGTTATAAGGTAAAACCCTATCCTCCAGCTTGCGTTGCAATGTGTGATGGGACCTGAGTCTTATAATAGCTTCATTTTTCGAAAAAGCATTGTGTTGTTTATTCTATGCACTGGTATTCTTGGGAGGAAACCCGTTCCGTGTTATACGGCGTGGTCCCTTGAATTACTCTCTTTTAAAATAAAGTTTTAAATAACTGTTTTAGTTCTCACACCAGTCACATGACTGACCTGGAGTTTATTGTTTTAACCTAAACTCGAGGTGCCCTTATTTTCGACACGGGCAGCTAGTAGTTTTGGTTTTGCAGATTTATATTCACAAGATCCTGGTTTACAGCTGGAATGATATCCAGAAAGCTCTGTATCTGTATATCACCTTCAGTTGTGCTTTGTATTATTTTCCGCTACTATGTAATTTATTGTAATCTCTGATATTTATCGAATGTAATTTATTCATTTATACTCTGTATATTCTTGTAACTGATGGAATTGTTGTAATATACAATCAAATGTTCTTCCATCTGCGTTCTGATTTGTCTTGTCCTCAATTCTATCCGGGCTTTCCCTCACGGAGATGCTCGGGTCGTCTCAGCGTGGAAATATGGAGTTGGAATGTTAGGTAAATCCAAACCATCGTCCAATATAGAACTGACGGAGTGGAACCCAAGGTGAGAACTCCTCGCTATAATTCCTTGTACAACTATTTATTTTATAACTGCATTTATGAACTGTTCCCCGTTATCTACAGACCATGTATGACTTGTTTGTTTGATTGTGCTATGAAAATTGGTTGTGATATGAAATAGACTGTATAAAATATTCATGTGGTGAAATAAAATATTTTATCATTAAAAATGTAATTTTTGACGTGTATATGAATAAAATAAATATTCATTTGCAATCAGACAATTTGTTTATGTACACCCATTTGACTGATATGGATTGGGTCGATAAATTTTACACATCACCCAACTGCACGAATAAAATCTATGTTTGTTGTTTGAAACCCCACACGGGTATTGGGATGATATTCGACGTACACTAGTCCCAATTATTTAGTTGTATGTCGATCGATTGGTTGACAGACTGTGTATGCGGCTTATGTAGTTGTGTGATGCACTTTGGATGATGGATGATTGTTTATCATTGTTATTATATTCATGTATTGTATGGAATCCATATAAATAACATTATATGGTAATTGATTGGGTCACATTCCAATTTGGAGAATGAAGAATATTTTAAAATAATATTCTGAAAAGGAATAAAATTATTCATGTGTTGAATAAAATAAAATAATGAATATTCTAAAATAATATTCAGTCTAAGATATAAATATGATTTTGATGTCCGATTTTGGATGGACACGAAAATATTAAAATATTTGAAGCCATGTTGATTAGATTTGCGCTATTTCGATGCGAACGATATTTATATCGATTTTATTCATTTTATAATGAATATTGAAAAAGAATTGATTTCAAAATCTGATATTTTGAAAATATTATCATTTATATATTAATGATATGGAATATTCAATTTTGATTTAAAATTGAAAATGAAGTTGGAATCGTTTTTAGAACGAAGTTAAAACATTTTATAAAATACATTTTAAATGGAAATCGACGAAATATATAATATATATATTATATATTAAATGGCCTGAATAGAACGCGCCACGCTGCGACCGTTCTCAAATTTCGACCATTGATTTCGAATTGACGTTACGGAAGATCCGACCATCGGATTCTCCTAAAACCAGGACCGTTGGTTTAGTATCGAAAACAGCATTCCAAGAATATGAATGATTTGAAACCAAATAGCTGGATTTGGAATTATGTCCAAATCAAATTTGGAAAAGGTCGTTGTAAGTGCAGTTCGATGTCCGTTTATGGAAATCGACTGTACGGGCCTTGATTAAATTATTAAAAATATTAATAATTTATGTAAAACCATAAAAAATAATTTGGAAAGAATTAGGATGAAAAATTCGATATTTGAAAAGATAAAAATATATTTTTATCGAAAGGAACTAGTTATGAACTAGAATTATAATCCAATATTTTTAAATAAATAAATTGGATTTGAAATGGTTTTAACAACAACCAGAATCTCCAATATAGTATTGGAATGGATTTGAATCGAAATTATCTTCGGAATATTTTGATATTGGATTTCGTGATTATACGAATATTGTTTAGGAATTTTGAAGATATATATATCGTTATTCCAATACGATATTTTTTGGTTTCAGAATTTGATATTGAATATAAGCCAATATATTTTCTATTCGGAGCCTTATATTTAATATCACACTAGTATCAAATGGGGCTTTGGGTTTGTCGAGAATGGTGTCTTCACTAACACTGTTCTTAAACCCAGTTGAGAAAAGATTAAATCTTTTTATTAAGATTTAATGAAATTTACCAATTAACTAATATTTAATTGGAATTGAATTGAATTGAATTGAATTTTGGGTTTGTCACGAGTGGTATCTTTAAAAATGCTGTTCTTAAACCCAATGGATTTAAGAAAATTAGAAACTAACTGGAGATTAGCTAAGTTGAATGGTTTCGTGGGTATTGATCTGATATTGGTTTCGGCCTTCGAGATTAATAGTTAAGGAATTGTTCTCTAACTAATTTACGGTTAGAGACTAATGGAATGAGGTCTTCACTAACACTGTTCTTAAACCTCATGTAAAAAGAATAAAACTTTTAATTAAGATTATTAGAATTTCCAGTTATATTTATTAATTGGAATAAAATGGAATGTGATTTTGGGTTTATCGTGAACCGTGCTTTAAAGGACATTGGTTCTTTAACCCAGTTAAAGACAAGATATGATTTCCCAAAGTTAAGTAATCATTAATATTGATTTTTGGGAAGATTAAAACCAAGTGGAGTTTTAATGAATGTGAATCTATAATTTAAATTATCAAATTTGGGAAATGATCGAGAACGGAGTATCACAAGTTTTGCTCCAAGTGATAGTTAAATCTTTAATTAGATTTGAACGTGAAATGGTAATTAAATTTACCGATGACACCATTGTGTTAGATATGGAGTATTACCAGTTTTTCTCCATGGGAGTAATAGGTTGGGATTGGGAAAATAAACAAAAGATTACCTTGGTAAGGTTCGCTAATCTCGACTAGATTGGATAAACCTTAATTTGGTTTAGAATTGATATTCAAAGGAAGATTAAAGAATAAATTTAAAAGAATTTTCTTTGATAAAATTAATGGGAACCTTTCCCAGAGTATGTGAATATTTTAAAAAAGAATATTTTGGATTGGAATGAGGCGTTTGTTGTGTTTATATCACTTGATTATAATATATACGCTATTCGGAAAGGCCGGGTTTATACCCATTCTGAATAATTGATTCGACGATAAGTTGATGACGAAGACAGTGCTTGAAGACCGGAGGTCTTCACATCATTTGGATGATTACTGATGTCTTGATTGGGCTGTACACCCAAGACTAGGTAATAAGTGGTGATCGTCCAGACATACTTGGAGATCGACGGATATTCGAGGGCCTCTCTCCTGTATTGGACATATGGGACGAGGAATAAGGTGCCTCAGGTTTCGTTCAGACCCAGAACGAACTTGTAAATGGACTGTGTGTCTGACATTGGATTTTATTCTGTGTTGATTCATCTTTATTAAATATATATTTGTTTGGCAGTGGAGAATTTATTCTCTTGCTTAATGTCGTTCTCTGAGACGTACGGGCTCAGAGGTTATATATCGATAGATATAAATCGCATGGCATAAATTGCCTATGTGGCATGCTGAGATGCAGTGATCAAGGCTTTTGTTGAAAAGTAGAGCCTTGTGGTTGATGATCAAAGCACGACTTTAATATAGCATAGCTTTGTGTAGCGTTAATTCGCGAGCCTCACAAGTCGGTGTGAACCAGAAACGGGAAAAGGATCCTGGGAGGACGATGCGTTTCTTTCTAACTAGAGGTAGTGCCAGCATTTACAAGCCCTGACATTTTACTTTTGTGGATGATGAAATGCGAGGCGCCTCGGTTATATCAGTCACTACAGTGCAAATGGATGGTTTGGTCGATATATGACCATTTTACACCCCATAGGGTGGGGAAACGCATGTTCAGGGATTGTTAATCCACTTAAAATGTGGACCGGCCCTGTGGCTCCTAAGGGCTTGACAGAGCACTTGTCCTGAGACATGGTGTGCTAGATTGTCTCGAAGCAGTAAGGACGATCCCTTGCCTTGGTTCACAAATGGAAATCCAACTTCCAATACGTGATATTTCGGTTTTGGTTGTAGAAACCAGTATGGCGACATGGTATATGGTACCCATGCCGTCTATGATTGATACATTTATATTTGAAGGTGATTTCTTCACTTATATTAATAATAAAAGATTAAATTTCACATATCAAGCATTATTTGGCTATTATAAGGTAAAACCCAATCATTCGGCTTGCGTTCCATTATGTGTTGGGATCTGGTTCTTATAATAGCTTCATTTTCTTTATTTAGCATTGCGTTGTTTGTTATATGCACGGGTATTCTTGGGAGGAAACCCGTTCCATGTTATACAGCGTGATCCCTTGATTTACCTAACTTTATAAATAAAGATGAATAACTGATTTAGTTCTCACACCAGTCACATGACTAGCCTAGAGTTTATTGTTTTAACCTAAACTCCAGGTGCCCCTATTTTCCATACGGGAAGCTAGTAGTTTTGGTTTTGCAAATTTATATTCACAAGATCCTGGTTTACAACTGGAATGATATTCGTAAAGCTCTATATCCATGTATCTCTTTCAGTTGTGTTTTGTATTATTTTCCGCTGCATTATTTTTTGTAAATCTCTGATATTTATCAAATGTAAATTATTTGTTCATACTCTGTATATTTGTGTATTCTGATCGAATTGCTGTAATAAGCAATGAAAAGTTCTTCTGTTTGTGTTCTGATTCGTCATGTCCTCAATCCAATCCGGGCTTTCCTTTACGGGGAAGTACGGGTCATTATATATGGTATCGGAGCTTTGGTTTACAGAGCTCGAGAACAAGGCACATTAGAACCAAACAAAAGAATTCATCAGAGATTGGATTAGTAATATCCAATGAGAAAGACTCGCTAGAGATAGGATCAGTACTATCCTAGAACGAGTGTGAAGAGTGTATTTTCAAAATAAAAATGAAAACCAATTTTGTTTTGAAAATTTAAACCATTTATACGTAGTTGAATATATATTTTATATTGAATTTGGACAATCAAGTATATAAAGGTTTTGCATATACACCTTGCAAATGTGTGTACAAAGCCTTAAATATACTGGATAGATACAAAATCACACTCTAGTCACCCAGAGATAATTCTGATGATAGTTCGAATATCATCAGAGTTTATGTTCGGGTTTCAAAAGTGGGAGTCTATATATTTCCAATTGACTGGTGTGAGAACCAAATTAGACATGGTTTATTGTTTTGATTTGGCATCAAAAAGATGATTTTTGAATATATATATATATATATATATATATACATATTAAAGTTATGCATTTGAAATCCTAATCCACTAATTGATTGATGGTTGTGTTGTGTGATTATTCATTTAAACCAATAGGTGAATGTAAGGTAAATTTAGCCAAATTGTATCAAATGTTGAACTGAATTGAAAATTGTTTGAGATTGCAAGCATATGCATGTATATACATTGAACAGGTCATAGTAAGGAAGCTAAGCAGAGGAATAAAATTGTATGCCCGACAAATAGGTACATGTTTACTAATTTATTGGGTTTGGATGATTTAATGAACCGATTGGAATTTTTTTTTTTTTTGAGATGAGAGGCATGTGTGGCGGTATGGGGATTTTTCCAACGCTCCCCGTACAAAGGAGGTTATGGCGAAATTTTTCAAAAATTTAGGATGTTAGCCATATTTTTGAAAAAATAGAAATTCTTAGAAAGTGAAAAATTGAGGAATGAACGCCAGAATAAAAGTTGAGTTGGTTGGTTAAATAACTCTCAGCTCCGTTCCTTTTCAGGGACGAAAAGATTTTAAATGGGGGAGATTGTAACAACCCGGAAAATCGAAACCAATTTAAAAATTTTATATTGGCAATTTTAATGAATTTTAAATATTTAAAATGAATTATTTTAAATAATAACGACTAAAAATTTATTCTCGATGAAGTTAGAACGAGTATATTTATTTTAATTATAAAACGAGCATGAAATGGCGCGGTTGTTTGAAAATTCAATTTCTAATTTCAAATGAATATACAGAATTCAATATAAGTCAGAATTGGGCGAAACAAGAAATATTTGAATTTGATTAGCAATATCTTTCTAACGGATGTAAGAAACTGAGATTTCATTTTATAAATTGTAAGCTACGTCCAGTTTATAATTCAGAACAGTCACTGTGGAATTTATATATATTTTAATATATATATGGCCCTTAAAAATAGCCATTTTGCAGATGACCTCCGTTTTCAACGAAACCACTTTTGTTGGATCCAGAAGGTCAAATAATTACTAGATTCCAAAATTCGTAATTTTTGTAATTAATATGTGAGCGTGGCAAAAGAAAACGTGTTTTTGTCAATTTCAGTCAATTTGGATCGACTACAAAAAAACAAATTTTCAAACGGTCTCCAAATTAGACGAAATCAGTTTTGTTTGGACCGTATCGTCAAAACATAACCAGAATTATTTTTTTGGAATTTTTGGAGTTAGTATGTGGATAGTAATTAAAATGTACGTTAAAATCAATTTTGAACGTTATATTAATTTACATTTTGATTTTGATGAAAACTGATTGAAAAAGCCAAACTTTCTTATGATACATATCCCATTGTGTTCGGAATGGGGGTGATTAGGTAGGGCGATGGACGTTGGATGTGAATTGGAGTTCGGCCAAAAATTCACCTTTTTGAATTAAAATAATAATAATAAAGTAATATATTATATATTATTCCCTCTCCCCTCTCTCTCTTTTCATTAGCTGATCGAAAATAATAATAAAAAAAGAAAAAGAAAAATTGCTCCCCCCGTTGACTCACGAACACCATCGCCCCCGTGCCACGCGCCGCTGCCGGTGGCCTACCGTACCTCTGTCTCCCCTCAACGACCGCCGCGCCCGCAAGAAACCCCCCTCTCTCTAATTCGAGCAGCCACTTCCCTAATGCCCCAAACACCCCAAACCCTCAAACGCAGCTGCCGTGGGCCAAGCGCCGCCAACCGTCGCACCTCAGCCACTTCAACAACCCCCTGCGACCTTCCTCCGGCCGCCGCTCCGACTTTGGGGCCCCTCCTCTGTAAAGAACCGAATTATAGTGAGTTATTTTTTTATTTTTTTAAATTTAGCTAATTTAAGTATAAAATCGTAGATTAAAATTAGTTTTAAAAATATAATAATCAGTTTTTATATAACATAGTCTTAAAGAAATCAATTCTTATGTATAATGATTTTTATTTAGCAAAAATAGATTTTTTTTGATAATAAAGTATAGATTTTTATGATAGTAAAGTATAGATTTTTATGATAGTAAAGTTTAGATTTTTTATGATAGTAAAGGTTGGATTTTTTGTAAACAAAAGGGTCGATTTTTAAAACATAGAAAAGATTATATTTTTATAAATATAAAGATTATATTTTGAACATATAAAAGATTATATTTTTTAAATAAAAAGACTATATTTTTATGATAGGAAAAATATGATTTTTAACAATATAAAAATTTGATTTTTATATATGTAGCGAAGCGATAAAAATTGGATTTTTATTTATTTGAATGAAGATATTAAAATATGGTTTTTATATATGAAATAGCGATGTAAAAACTAGATTTTTATTGTATGAAATGCATTATAAAAATATGGTTTTTATTATTTGAATAACACTATAAAAAATGCGATTTTTGTCTATGTTGTAGCGAAAATATTTGATTTTTAGTTACATAAAAATTCGATTTTTAGCGTTATAAAAATTTAATCTATATAAATATAGCGAAGTGATAAAAATGCGATGTTTACTCATAATAACATTGAAATAAAAATGTGATTTTTATTTATGAACAGTGTGGAAAGATGGAATTGGAATGTCGGATAAATACAAACCCTCGATCAACATAGAACTGACGGAGTGGAAACCCAAGATGAGAACTCCTCACTATAATTCCTTGTGCAGTTATTTATTTTATAACTGCATATAAGTACTCTTCCCCGTCGTCCACATACCATGGACTACTTGTTTGTTTGATTATGTTGTGAAAATTGGTTGTGATGTGAAATGGACTATATAAAATATTCATGTGTTGAAATAAAATATTTTATCGTTAAAAATATAATTTTTAATGTGTATATGAATAAAATAAATATTCATTTACAAATAAGACGATTTGTTTATGTACACCGACTTGATTGATATGGAATGGTTCGATAAATTTTACACATCGCCCAACTGCACAATTAAAATCTGCGTTTGTTGTTTGAAACTTTACACGCGTATTGGGATGATATTTGACATACACTAATCCCAATTATTTAGCTGTATGTCGATAGATTGGTTGACATACTGTGTAAGCGTTAATTATTTATATTTAATGCTTATGCAGTTGTGTTATGCACTTTGGATGATGGATGATTGTTTATCATTGTTATTATATACATGTGTTGTATGAAATCCATATAAATAACATTATATAGTAATTGATTGGATCTCATTCCAAGTTGAAGAATGAAGACTATTTTAAAATAATATTCTGAAAAGGAATAAAATTATTCATTGTTGAACAAAATAAAATAACGAATATTTTAAAATAATATTCAGTCTAAGATCAAAATATGATTTTGATGTCCGATTTCTGATGGACACGAAAATATTAAAATATTTGAAGTTGTGTTGATTAGATTTGCGCCATTTTGATGCAAACGATATTTATATCGATTTTATTCATTTTATAATGAATATCGAAAAAGAATTGATTTCAGAATCTGATATTTTGAAAATATTATCATTTATACAATAATGATATTGGAATATTCAATTTCGATTTAAAATTGAAAACGAAGTTGGAATCATTTATAAAAATAAGGTAAAACGATTTATAAAATATGTTTTGAGTAGAAATCGATGAAATACATATAATATATATTATATATATATATAATGGCCTGAATAGAACGGGCCGCACCAGGACCGTTCACGAATTTTGACAATTGACTTCGAATTGACCTTACGGGACATCCAACCATCGGATTCTCCTAGAACAAGGAATTTTGGGTTCGTATCGAAAAGAGCTTTCCAACGAATATGAGAGATTTGAAATTTAACGGTTGGATTTTGTAACATCCCATATTTTTCAGTATATTTAAATCTCGATTTAAATAAATATATTGGAATAATATGGCTTAAAAATCAAGTTTTGATTAATTACGATAACGATAATTGGTCAAATTAAGATAAGACAATTTTGAAAATTAGTATACCTGAAATGTTGTAAATTGAAAATTAATATTTAAGTGGTTAAATAAATTTGAGTGGTTTAATTTAAAAAGTGAAATTTAAATTTAGTTTGGAATCGGTGAATTTTAAGTTATTTAAGTTAAGGATTGAAATTCAAATTCAAAATTCAAATAAATGATTTTTGGGAACTTAAAATTTATGAAATCAATTTCTAAATTTATTGAAGTTGGAATTTGGTTTAAAGGGAATTTTATTAGTATTTAATTTTAAATTAAATCAGTTAATTGAATAATTGAATATTTTATTTATTTATTTAACTGTGAAATTTAATTGTTCTAGCGACTGTCTCAGAATTCGACGAAACTGACGCCATCAGAACCGGAACGGTGGATTGTGGCACGATCCCAATTTGCGTTACAATCCGACTCACCGTTTGACCGTATGAGAGAAAGTGTGAAGGAGAGCTAGATAATTGGAAAATTTGTGTTTCTCATAATTGGGCCTTATATATATATATTAATAAATCCATCCACCTCACCGACTCATTCTCACTTCACGTATAACTCCATCTACCTATTCTTTCTCTTCAATGGCAGAAATCAAATTTCTAACCTAGATTCAAATAAAAATCCCAACTTGAAATTCAAATCTCCTCAAAGCATAGCTTATTATATGTCGAATCGAAGCTCTCAACTGGTAGAGCTCAGATCTACAGCTTGTTGTCGCATGCGGTACTCCGCTTGGTCAGAAAATCATGGTCAAACTCGCTGTTTCCGAAACCCTAAAGGGAAATTTGGGTATTTTTGATTTAGAGTGAAATCGAAGGAAGTAAGATATGGGTTTTGTTGGTCTTGGCGACACGAGTTTGTTGAGGGTAGTCGGAAGGTCTATTGTCGAGGGAATCGCCGGAATTTGGGGTTTGGAGGGCTAAAACCCTTTCCGTTCATCCTTGTCGCCGACGAAGGAGAAGCCACCAGAAATGGAGAGACCAGAGCTGGTAGGCGCGGATTTCAAGGAGGATCGAATTTCCGGTGGTCGGAGTTCTTCTGGTGGTCGGAATTGGTGGGGATTAGCGGTCAAAGGCGGAGGGTTTCACGTTAGAAATGGGTTCGATTTTGTACTGTGCATCCGCGTAAAGAAGGAGGGGGCGGGAAAGGAGAATGACGTGGCAGGATCTGATTTGGTAAGGAAATATTATTTATTAATAAATACGTTTAAATTCAAATGGTTGAACGCTGATAACTTCTTCGTTTTAACTCGGATTTGGACGCGGTTTGTCGTGTTGGGATCGTGGCGGAATTGCGGACGTTTTGGCACTAACCAGGCTACGTTCTGAGACTGTCAATTTTTGGGCTATGGTCGGACGTTCGTCTGATTCTGGACACGAAGGTGAGTGATTTTCTCACTCACGAAATACTGAATTATTCCCATATTTATTGAATTAAATTATGAAATAAGTTTGGTTGCATGGTTGCGTTGGATTGTTGATGTGTTGTTTAAATTTGACATGCAAGTGTGTTAACATGCAATCTAAGTAAATGATTAGTTATTTAATTTAATTTAAATCTCTAGTTGAAATTCGAACCCTTGTTAATCCTGGAACAGAATGCTGATCAGTTGAATGAAATGATATGATGGATGTTTGGTTGAATTTTATTACTGAATTTATATTGTCACTGTTTATGCCCATATTCAGTATATCGTATTGCATGTTGGTTTTGACGATAAATCCCATTTTTACCCTTGATGTTACGGGCATCTAATGAACCCGGGGTTTATCGATAAAATAAATTAAGAACACAGAGTGAAATGATAAATCTCTGTGACCCTGATTTGGATTGAAATGATAGATCCATCCCTGAATATCGAGAAATTTAATTTTAAACCACTTGGCCATAGGATAGCAAATTATATATGGACATCGGTTGGTTAAATGATTTTAATATTTGAGAATTCTCTTTTGATGGAAATTTATTTAAGGGAAATGTGTCGATTTTTTTGAAATTTTTTTCCTTACACCTGAACCCTGAGTGATTATGAATTGTTAAGGAATTATCCAAAACAAATTTAGAATTTTAAAAACTGAAGATTTTAGAGTATGACTTGGGGTTTTCAAAATTTATGGTAATATGCGGATTTGATAAATTTCCATGAATTTAGTTTTGAAATAAAGGTTTGATGACATTCGGGTTTATTTCGAATTTGGCATGAATATGAAATTGAATCCTTTAAGTAGAAGAGTCGGGTTGGACGGTGGTTAAAACAAGACATTGAAATGGTGTAACTCCAATTGAGACCGGAATTTAGATTCAACTGTTGAAATTTGGAAGGAGAAACAAAATTTAAGGTTTAAAATTTTATTTTATTTTATTCTATCTTTTTATTTTATTTTATTTTATTTTATTTTATATTATTTATAAACTATATATCTACTTTGCTATAAGTGAAGTTTTCTTATATATATTATTATTTAAAAATTATTTAGTAAAGCTTGCTTTATGTATATATATATATAGTGATTTAAATTTCTTCAGTATACTCTAATGATTCTATATAAGTAAATTTTATATAAGGTTTTATTTATGAGTATTTATTTTCAAATTTTATATTATGAATTGTAATTCTTCTTCCCAATGGAAAGTGGTTGGATTTAAAACCGTTGGTTCAAATGGAATTGAGATAAGTTATTCTATTTTAATATGAATTGATTTTAAGTCGATTTTTGATATGGAAAGGTAGATTTTATTCTACTTGAATATAAATGGGATTTCCAAAGATTGAAATGAATAGATATGGAAATATATATATATTCTATTTGAATATGAAGAGATTTCGAATGTAAATCGACTTGAAGTAACTGAAATCTTTTAAGATGAAGTATATTCTATGTGAATATAGATTGATTTGAAATATTATACGAGTATAATATAATGACATGGAAATATATTCTAGTTTGGAATATAATCGGTTTAGGAATGATTGGGATATTTTTGATACGAAATTTTATTCTATGTTTGAATATAAAAATGGGTTCGAAACAAAATATGATATTCTGATATGAAAGCGAACCTTGTGAAATATAAAAGAACCAACCGATGTGAAAGATGTAAGCGTTAGTTGTTAGAGAGACCGGAGTTGACATAAGGCATACTCTCTGTCAGTGTCGATACCACTTTGACAACTATGAACGTTATGACGTATCCAGAATGAGTATGATGACTTTTGAAGGCGATTATTGAATCGAAGAAGATGAACGATGAAGAAATAGGCCTGACCTTCGGGTCAGAATTGAAATGACTAAAACGGGAGCTATACCGTGACTAACTGAGGTAGCACCTTTGATCGGACACACTTCTTCGATACTATTTCTATGACTATGATGATGATGATGATGATTTGGGCCCATTTATGACTTTGGGAGTGTGTTCCGAGGTGGGCGGTAGTGGCTGCTATGCGTTACCACCGGTCCGGGAGTGCAATTGGTAGAATCCTACCCTGGGCATTGCCTCGAGTGCCTTGTCATATATATCCATATCGAGCCCATACGATTTTGATTTAGCATTGCCTTGTATGGAGTGCCCTCTGATAACACCAGTACGGTGAATTTACGGTATTGTATAGACTGTTGATGCCTATAAACGGCGTAAGGGTAATATGGTAATCCCGCTTACGCTATTTTCAGTATTTATACTTTACTGAATAGACATTATAATAATAGCGTATTATTATATAGATATTAATTTAACGGATCCTGGAGAGATGGGAAAAATCCCGTAACATCTCTTGAGTTACTGCACCCATGATACTGATGTTATTTCGTATTTTGATTTGACTAATATGAGATGAGTTAGTGCTGATCCGAGTGTTTGTTGTGTTTTCTTTCTTATGCAATACGCTCGGGTCAGCAGACATTGCAGTTACTGAAGATGACTGTGCCTTGGAGATCGAAGACGAAGATTTGTATATACATTTATCATATATAGGTATTTTCCGCTGCTTATTATGTACATCTGTATGTATATGTAACTCTGATATTCATTTGAATGATATAACTAATGTATACATTTCAACTGCCTTAACTGCTATTTATTTATTATATGTTGTCCTTCCGCTGTGAGATTCTGTGATTTGGTTTTCTCTTCTTTCTTTCTTTTTTCTTCTTTATCAAATAACTGCCTGTGTTGGCGATTTGTTTGGGTCGACATGTGTGGTTTATTGTCGATTTGAACGGTCAAAAATATGGGTCGTTACATTTGGTTTCAGAGCGATGGTTGGCGATAACCTTGGCTCTGTTGGGAATAAACTCATTAGAGATAGGGATTAGTAATGCCCTAGAATGAGTTTGAGTGTATATACGAGAGAGCGTACTTGTATTTTTAATATAAATGGTTTTATATTGGGTTGGCTTATTCTGTTGAATATTTATAAATTCTGGTCGATATATGGGACGCCATATAACCGATAGGAATTTCTAAATAGCCGAATAGAAGGAATTGACATAATAAGGTTTCGATTATATTTTAGATATATCAAATGTATATTTTTGGTTCAAGTATATATATATATCCCTTTAGTAGGTGGAAATATTAGGTTATCACCTATCATGGTTGATTTGATAATAAATCTAATAAGGGAAGTTTAATGGATAGGAAATATTGAAATGGAATGTTACCTTTAAATCTAATTTATGCTGGACGATTTGTGATTAAAATGGAAATGAACTGGAAACTTGATCCTGGGGTACTTTTGAAAATGATTTGTCGAATTTGAAATAATGTCGTATTATAAGGTATAATCGAAAAGAAATGGTTTAAAGATTTTTAAAAGTGGGTACAATCCCTTCTTGGACCTTAGAAACGATGCCGGTAATGAGTGCACGCATTATCGACGTTTATTCTGAAGCGTCTAAGTGGGGGAGACCACTCCGTACTTTCATAACTGGTTGGTAAGGGTTTTGGATTTAAATTCCATATGGTATAAATTTTTATGTAAAGGTATTAGTATATGTCATTTAAGTTGAATTTAAATTAAACCAGAATTTAAAATTCTATGTTCTTAGTTAATTAAGAATTTAGATTTAAATTTATGGTAGGGTTTTTCTATAAGTCTTATGGACACATATGTATTTTAAACTTGGGTTATAAACCAGACATTGATTTACTATCAGTTTGCTCGGTTCATTGGAGTTTTAAGCTTTGGATCCATGAAATGGACTTAATACTAAGAGGAATCGTCACATAAACTCTAAAATGTGGATGATAATTAAGTTAAATAAATTTCAAGTTCTGTCGATAAAAGTGTTAGTGAAGTTGAAAATTTCTACGAAATAAAACACGACTTAAGTCGACTAAATTAAATTTGAAATTTTAGTTGTGTGGATAAAGGAAATTCATGATTAGTTGATAGAATATAAAATGGTCGATAAGTTAAAATAAGAAATGAGATGGGAATTTGGGAACTAAGTATAAGGATTGAGCTATGAACCGGCCTTAATTCAATTTGGATCATAAAAGTCTAATTAATGAGTTTAGTTAAGGGAATATACCTTAATATAAAATGAAATGGGAACTTGAGATATAGGAAGGTGATGTAAAAATAAATATAATCTGAGTTAGATGGGTTTAATAAAATGAAGTCAACTTCGAAAAAAAAAATTAAATAAGATGATTTCGAGGTCATATCGATAGTTGGATTGAGTAAGTATAATTAAATTCATACGAATAACTGAAGGGTAAGCCATTGCATTAATAAGTGATAACCAATCAAGTAGTCGAGGTTTGTTAAGGTTTGAAATTTCGAAGGTGTGAAACTCCAACTCAAATGAATCAACATTTAAAGGAAATTGACTAAACTAAGTAGATGTGAAAGTGGATTTTAAGTTCTCTTTTGGAATGAAACCATTTGAAATAGGAATGGATGTAAGGGAATCCGACAAAAGAAATATTAAATCAAAGTCTAATTTATTAAGGTAGAACATCGAAAGAACTTGGGGCTAAGTGAATTACATTAAGTTGAACGAATTATTATAAATAGAATTAAACTCAAGAAATGAAAATTGGTTAATCTAAACCCAAGTATAAATGAATGAACCGAAGTGACGATGAACTTGAATAACAAGAATAAATAAAATCGGAATTGATTTAATCAAATGGAAAATTTGATATGAATAAATGGAACGACATTTGGTGTAATAAGGATGAAGTGAATAGGAAGAAGTAGTGAAGTTTGGTAAATCGATCCATGAAGATGAATTAATGATTTAATACAATCGAGTTGGTTCGGGAAGTAAAATGATTCAAGTTTTAACTAAAATTAATGCTTGGAATGGAGCGAGAAATGAAGTGATAACAAATTTAGGTGTTAAAAAATTCACAAAATCATTGGAATCGAAAGGGTTTAAACTCCTAATAAAATAAACCGTTGTTATGAAAATCTGAAATAGTCGATAAGCTGAAACTAAAATAGCCATAACTTTTGACTAAATGATCGGAATCTGACAATTCCGGACTTTTCGAAAACCTCAGAAACTGAGCTAAAACTTCTATTAATAAAGCCTTGCCTAATTTCGAAGATAATTATGTTGAAAACCAAGATTTAGTCGTAGTTGTATGCGCAGAAATAAAAATCTGAACTGAATAGCGATATTGTTTTGACCATAACTCTCTAACGGAGCATCGGATTTTAATGTGCGAGTACAATTCGGAAAGCCCAGGATCCGAACTAAAACTTTCCCTTATTATGCTATGTGAAATTCTGAGACTTAAAGGGGGTAAAAACTGGGTTGAACAACTCAGATCTGCATTTTTCTGTGTATGGGCTGTGGTGTTTGCCTTCACTAAAATAGCCATAACTTTTGAACGAATTGACGGAATTCAACGAATCCGGATAATTCAGAAAGCCTGAAACAAATGCAACTGCTTTAGTCAAATTCCAACATTTAAAGGGCGATAAACCTCATTTTTGTTTGCTGGTCTGTTGTTTACACTTTGGTTTGAAATGATTGGTATGTGTTGTATAAGCTATATATATATTCGCTATGTACCATATATATGTTTGATTCTCATGTATTTGTGAGTACAAAGCAGGTGTAAGGAAGTCGCGCTATGCTTCGGAGCTCGCTTGCGCTAAATGCTAAATGCTAAGCTAAATAAAAACCGCAAAATAAATGCTTAAAGAGGTACGTGTTTGGGGTTGTATAGAGCTTGGTGGGTTTGTTTTTGCTTTGCCCTGGTTCAGGGATGCCTCATCGTTGATGAGATGTATATTTTGGATTGATATATGTATCGGGATTTTTCCCGGGGCCCTCCGTACAAGGGAGATGCCGCCGAAATTTTCTGTGATTTCGGGAGTTAGAAAATTTATGAGATTTACAAATATAACTTACTTAATAAAGGCTATTTTATGTATGAATTTAAAATAGATATGTGCTTAACATCGTTTCGTTCTCTTTTCGAGGACGAAAAGATTTTAAGTGGGGGAGAATGTAACATCCCATATTTTTCAGTATATTTAAATCTCGATTTAAATAAATAAAATGGAATAATATGGCTTAAAAATCAAGTTTTGATTAATTACGATAACGATAATTGGTCAAATTAAGATAAGACAATTTTGAAAATTAGGTATACCTGAAATGTTGTAAATTGAAATTTAATATTTAAGTAGTTAAATAAATTTGAGTGGTTTAATTTAAAAAGTGAAATTTAAATTTAGTTTGGAATCGGTGAATTTTAAGTTATTTAAGTTAAGGATTGAAATTCAAATTCAAAATTCAAATAAATGATTTTTGGGAACTTAAAATTTATGAAATCAATTTCTAAATTTATTGAAGTTGGAATTTGGTTTAAAGGGAATTTTATTAGTATTTAATTTTAAATTAAATCAGTTAATTGAATAATTGAATATTTTATTTATTTATTTAACTGTGAAATTTAATCGTTCTAGCGACTGTCTCAGAATTCGACGAAACTGACGCCATCAGAACCGGAACGGTGGATTATGGCAGGATCCCAATTTGCGTTACAATCCAACTCACCGTTTGACCATATGAGAGAAAGTGTGAAGGAGAGCTAGATAATTGGAAAATTTGTGTTTCTCATAATTGGGCCTTATATATATATACATATATATATATATATAAATAAATCCATCCACCTCACCGACTCATTCTCACTTCACGTATAACTCCATCTACCTATTCTTTCTCTTCAATGGCAGAAATCAAATTTCTAACCTAGATTCAAATAAAAATCCCAACTTGAAATTCAAATATCCTCAAAGCATAGCTTATTATATGTCGAATCGAAGCTCTCAACTGGTAGAGCTCAGATCTACAGCTTGTTGTCGCATGCGGTACTCCGCTTGGTCAGAAAATCATGGTCAAACTCGCTGTTTCCGAAACCCTAAAGGGAAATTTGGGTATTTTTGATTTAGAGTGAAATCGAAGGAAGTAAGATATGGGTTTTGTTGGTCTCGGCGACAAGAGTTTGTTGAGGGTAGTCGGAAGGTCTATTGTCGAGGGAATCGCCGGAATTTGGAGTTTGGAGGGCTAAAACCCTTTCCGTTCATCCTTGTCGCCGACGAAGGAGAAGCCACCGGAAATGGAGAGACCAGAGCTGGTAGGCGCGGATTTCAAGGAGGATCGAATTGCCGATGGTCGGAGTTCTTCTGGTGGTCGGAATTGGTGGGGATTAGCGGTCAAAGGCGGAGGGTTTCACGTTAGAAATGGGTTCGATTTTGTACTGTGCATCCGCGTAAAGAAGGAGGGGGCGGGAAAGGAGAATGACGTGGCAGGATCTGATTTGGTAAGGAAATATTATTTATTAATTAATACGTTTAAATTCAAATGGTTGAACGCTGATAACTTCTTCATTTTAACTCGGATTTGGACGCGGTTTGTCGCGTTGGGATCGTGGCGGAATTGCGGACGTTTTGGCACTAACCAGGCTGCGTTCTGAGACTGTCAATTTTTGGGCTATGGTCGGACGTTCGTCTGATTCTGGACACGAAGGTGAGTGATTTTCTCACTCACAAAATACTGAATTATTCCCATATTTATTGAATTAAATTATGAAATAAGTTTGGTTGCATGGTTGCGTTGGATTGTTGATGTGTTGTTTAAATTTGACATGCAAGTGTGTTAACATGCAATCTAAGTAAATGATTAGTTATTTAATTTAATTTAAATCTCTAGTTGAAATTCGAACCCTTGTTAATCCTGGAACAGAATGCTGATCAGTTGAATGAAATGATATGATGGATGTTTGGTTGAATTTTATTACTGAATTTATATTGTCACTGTTTATGCCCATATTCAGTATATCGTATTGCATGTTGGTTTTGACGATAAATCCCATTTTTACCCTTGATGTTACGGGCATCTAATGAACCCGGGGTTTATCGATAAAATAAATTAAGAACTCAGAGTGAAATGATAAATCTTTGTGACCCTGATTTGGATTGAAATGATAGATCCATCCCTGAATATCGAGAAATTTAATTTTAAACCACTTGGCCATAGGATAGCAAATTATATATGGACATCGGTTGGTTAAATGATTTTAATACTTGAGAATTCTCTTTTGATGGAAATTTATTTAAGGGAAATGTGTCGATTTTTTTGAATTTTTTTTCCTAACACCTAAACCCTGAGTGATTATGAATTGTTAAGGAATTATCCAAAACAAATTTAGAATTTTAAAAACTGAAGATTTTAGAGTATGACTTGGGGTTTTCAAAATTTATGGTAATATGCGGATTTGATAAATTTCCATGAATTTAGTTTTGAAATAAAGGTTTGATGACATTCGGGCTTATTTCGAATTTGGCATGAATATGAAATTGATTCCTTTAAGTAGAACAGTCGGGTTGGACGGTGGTTAAAACAAGACATTGAAATGGTGTAACTCCAATTGAGACTGGAATTTAGATTCAACTGTTGAAATTTGGAAGGAGAAACAAAATTTAAGGTTTAAAATTTTATTTTATTTTATTCTATCATTTTATTTTATTTTATTTTATTTTATTTATAAACTATATATCTACTTTGCTATAAGTGAAGTTTTCTTATATATATTATTATTTAAAAATTATTTAGTAAAGCTTGCTTTATGTATATATATATAGTGATTTAAATTTCTTTAGTATACTCTAATGATTCTATATAAGTAAATTTTATATAAGGTTTTATTTATGAGTATTTATTTTCAAATTTTATATTATGAATTGTAATTCTTCTTCCCAATGGAAAGTGGTTGGATTTAAAACCGTTGGTTCAAATGGAATTGAGATAAGTTATTCTATTTTAATATGAATTGATTTTAAGTCGATTTTTGATATGGAAAGGTAGATTTTATTCTACTTGAATATAAATGGGATTTCCAAAGATTGAAATGAATAGATATGGAAAATATATATATTCTATTTGAATATGAAGAGATTTCGAATGTAAATCGACTTGAAGTAACTGAAATCTTTTAAGATGAAGTATATTCTATGTGAATATAGATTGATTTGAAATATTATACGAGTATAATATAATGACATGGAAATATATTCTAGTTTGGAATATAATCGGTTTAGGAATGATTGGGATATTTTTGATATGAAATTTTATTCTATGTTTGAATATAAAAATGGGTTCGAAACAAAATATGATATTCTGATATGAAAGCGAACCTTGTGAAATATAAAAGAACCAACCGATGTGAAAGATGTAAGCTTTAGTTGTTAGAGAGACTGGAGTCGACATAAGGCATACTCTCTGTCAGTGTCGATACCACTTTGACAACTGTGAACGTTATGACGTATCCAGAATGAGTATGATGACTTTTGAAGGCGATTATTGAATCGAAGAAGATGAACGATGAAGAAATAGCCCTGACCTTCGGGTCAGAATTGAAATGACTAAAACGGGAGCTATACCGTGACTAACTGAGGTAGCACCTTTGATCGGACACACTTCTTCGATACTATTTCTATGACTATGATGATGATGATGATTTGGGCCCATTTATGACTTTGGGAGTGTGTTTCGAGGTGGGCGGTAGTGGCTGCTATGCGTTACCACCGGTCCGGGAGTGCAATTGGTAGAATCCTACCCTGGGCATTGCCTCGAGTGCCTTGTCATATATATCCATATCGAGCCCATACGATTTTGATTTAGCATTGTCTTTATGGAGTGCCCTCTGATAACACCAGTACGGTGAATTTACGGTACTGTATAGACTGTTGATGCCTATAAACGGCGTAAGGGTAATATGGTAATCCCGCTTACGCTATTTTCAGTATTTATACTTTACTGAATAGACATTATAATAATAGCGTATTATTATATAGATATTAGTTTAACGGATCCTCGAGAGATGGGAAAAATCCCGTAACATCTCTTGAGTTACTGCACCCATGATACTGATGTTATTTCGTATTTTGATTTGACTAATATGAGATGAGTTAGTGCTGATCCGAGTGTTTGTTGTGTTTTCTTTCTTATGCAATACGCTCTGGTCAGCAGACATTGCAGTTACTGAAGATGACTGTGCCTTGGAGATCGAAGACGAAGATTTGTATATACATTTATCATATATAGGTATTTTCCGCTGCTTATTATGTACATCTATATGTATATGTAACCCTGATATTTATTTGAATGTTATAACCAATGTATACATTTCAACTGCCTTAACTGCTATTTATTTATTATATGTTGTCCTTCCGCTGTGAGATTCTGTGATTTGGTTTTCTCTTTTTTTTTTTTTCTTCTTTATCAAATAACTGCCTGTGTTGGCGATTTGTTTGGGTCGACATGTGTGGTTTATTGTCGATTTGAACGGTCAAAAATATGGGTCGTTACAGATTTGGAATTATGTCCAAATCAAATTTGGAAAAAGGTCATTGTAAGTGCAGTTCAATGATCATTTATGGAAATCGACTGTACGTGCCTTGATAAAATTATTAAAATTATTAATAATTTGTGTAAAATCATAATAAATGATTTGGAAATAATTAGGATAAAAATTCCATATTTGAAAAGATAAAAATATATTTTTATCGAAATGAACTAGTTATGAACTAGAATTATAATCCAATATTTTTAAATAAATAAATTGGATTTGAAATAATTTTAGAAATAATCAGAATTTCCAATATACGAATTGGAATGGATTTGAATCGAAATTATCTTCGAAATATTTCGATATTGGACTCCGTGATTATATGGATATTGTGGAGGAATTTGGAATATATATATATATATATATATATATATCGTTATTCCAATACGATATTTGTTGGTTTAAGAATTTGGTATTGAATATAAGCTGATATATTTTCTATTTAGAGCCTGATATTGAATATCAAATGGGGTTTTGGGTTTGTCGTGAACGGTGTCTTCTCTAACACTATTCTTAAACCCAGTTGAGAAAAGATTAAATCTTTTTATTAAGATTTATTTAAGTTTACGAATTAATTAATATTTAATTGGAATTGAATTTTGGGTTTGTCATGAATGGTATCTTTAAAAATGTTGTTCTTAAACCAAATGGGGTTAAGAAAATTAGAAACTAACTGGAGATTATCTAAGTTGAATGGTTTTGTGGGTATTGATTTGATGTTGGTTTTGGCCTTCGGGATTAATACTTAAGGAATTGTTCTCTTACTAATTTATGGTTAGAGACTGATGGAATGGGGTCTTCACTAACACTGTTCTTAAACCCCATGTGAAAAGAATAAATCTTTTAATTAAGATTATTAGAATTTCCAGTTATATTTAGTAATTGGAATAAAATGGAATGTGATTTTGGGTTTATCATGAACTGTGTTTTAAATGACATTGGTTTTTAACCCAGTTAAAGACAAGATATGATTTCCCAAAGTTAAGTAATCAATAATATTGATTTTTGGGAAGATTAAAACCAAGTGGAGTTTTAATGAATCTTTAATTAGATTGAGATGTGAATCGATAATTTAAATTATCAAATTCTGGAAATGATCGAGAATGGATATCACCAGTTTTGCTCTAAGCGATAGTTAAATCTTTAATTAGATTTGAACGTGAAATGGTAATTAAATTTACCGATGACACCGTGGTGTTAGATATAAAGTGTTACCAGTTTTGCTCCATGGGATTAATAGGTTGGGGTTGGGAAAATAAACAAAAGATTACTTCGGTAATGTTTGCTAATCTCGACTAGATTGGATAAACCTTAATTTGGTTTAGAATTGATATTCAAAGGAAGATTAAATAATAAATTTAAAAGAATTTATCTTCGATAAAATTAAAAGGAACCTTCCCCAGAGTATGTGAATATTTGTATAAAGAATATTCTGGATTGGAATGAGGTGTGTGTTGTGTTTATATCACTTGATTATAATATACACGCGAGTTATTCGGAAAGGCCGAGTTTATACCCATTCTGAATAACTAATTTGACGATAAGTCAACGATGAAGATAGTGGTTGAAGAATGGAGGTCTTCACATCGTGTGGATGATTACTGATGTCTTGATTGGGCTATACACCCAAGATGAGGTAATAAGTGGTGATCGTCCAGACGTACTTGGAGATCGACGGATATGCGAGGGCGTCTCTCCTATATTGGACATATGGAATGAGGAATAAGGTGCCTCCGGTTTCGTTCAGACCCAGAACGAACTTGTAAATGGACTGCGTGTTTGACATTGGATTTTATCTGTGTTGATTGATCTCCATTAAATGTATATCTGTTTGGCGGAGGAGAATTTATTCTCTTGTTTAATGCCCTTCTCTGAGACGTACGAGCTCAGAGGTTATATATCGATAGATATCAGTCGCATGGCATGAATTGCCTGTGTGGCATGCTGAGATGTAGTGATCAAGGCTTTAGTTGAAAAGCAGAGCCTTGTGGTTGATGATCAAAGCACGACTTTAATATAGCATGGCTTTGTGTAGCGTTAATTCGCGAACCTCACACCCTGGTGTGAACCAGAAACGGAAAAAGGATCCAGGGAGGATGATGCGTTTCTTTCTAGCTAGAGGTGGTGTCAGAGTTTACAAGCCCTGACATTTTACTTATGTGAATGATGGAAAGAGAGGATCCTCGGTTATATCGGTCACTACGGTGCCGATGGATGGTTTGGTCGATATATGACCATTTTACGCCCCATAGGGCGTGGAAACACATGTTCAGGGATTGTTAATCCACTTAAAATGTGGACCGACCCTGTGGCTCCTAAGGGCTTGACGGAGTACTTATCCTGAGACATGGTAGGCTAGATTGTCTCGAAGCGGTAAGGACGATCCCTTGCCTTGGTTAACAGATGGAAATGCAACTTCCAATACGTGATATTTCCGTTTTGATTGTAGAAACTAGTATGGCGACATGATATATGGTACCCATGCCACCTATGATTGATACATTTATATTTGAAGTTGATTTCTTCACTTATAGTAATAATAAAAGATTAAATTTCACGTATCAAGCATTATTTGGCTATTATAAGGTAAACCCTTATCCTCCGGCTTGCGTTGCACTGTGTGATGGGACCTGGGTCTTATAATAACTTCATTTTCTTTATTTAGCATTGCTTGTTATATGCACTGGCATTCTTTGGAGGATACCCATTCCGTGTTATACGGCGTGGTCGCTTGATTTACCTAACTTTAAAATAAAGATTAATAACTGTTTTAGTTCTCACACCAGTCACATGACTGACCTGGAGTTTATTATTTTAACCTAAACTCTAGGTGCCCCTATTTTCCACGCGGGCAGCTAGTAGTTTTGGTTTTGCAGATTTATATTCACAGGATCCTGGTTTACAACTGGAATGTTATTCAGAAAGCTCTATATCCATGTATCTCTTTCAGTTGTGTTTTGTCTTATTTTTCGCTGCATTGCAATTTGTAAATCTCTGATGTTTATCAAATGTAAATTATTTATTCATACTCTATATATTTTTTGTATTCTGATGGAATTGTTGTAGTAATCAATGAAAATTTCTTCTGTTTGTGTTCTGATTCGTGGTTTCCTCAATCCAATCCGGGCTTTCCTTTACGGGGAAGTACAGGTCGTTATACAAAGTCTAGTGCAAATTTATTTTAAAGAAATTGTCAGACTACAAGGAGTTCCCAGTAATATTGTTAGTGATCATGATAAGATATTTTCTAGTAAATTCTGGGAAGCATTCGAAGAGGAGGTGGGGGCAAAGTTAAATCTGAGCACCGCATATCATCCTCAAACATATGGCCAAACTGAGTGTGTGAATCGTATATTAGAAGACCTGTTACGGGCATGTATTCTTGATTTTGGTGGATCGTGGGATGATCACTTGCATTTGGTTTTCATGTAATAGCAGTTACGAAGCAAGCTTAAAAATGTCACCATTCGAAGCATTGTGTGGATCTCCCGTATGTTGGGTAGAATCAGGCAATCGACTGGTATTGGGTCCAGACATGATCCGAGAAGCTTCAGATAAAGTCGATTTCATTAAGAAGCGATTGCAAACAGCTCAAAGCCGACATAATAGTTATGCAGATTCGAGAAGAAAAGAGTTAGCAATTGCTCTTGGTGATTATGTATATTTGATAGTTTCTCCAATGAGAGGAGTAGTCCGATTTGGGGAAACAAGGAAGTTGGCGCCTAGATTTATTGGTCCGTTTCCTATACTCAAAAGAATTGGTACTCTTGCTTACAGGGCTCAGTTGCCTGACTGTTTGCCCGGAGTACATAATGAATTTCATGTGTCTCAACTTAAAAAGCATGTGCATGATCCAGATCTGATTATAGAAGAAGCAGCGCAATAAGATTGGGATATTACTCTGAGTCTAGCAGTGAGAAGAGATCCAGTGAAAATTATTGGCAAAGAAACCAGGGTTCTGAAAAATAAGAAGATACATTTAGTCAAAGTGCAGTGGAGCAAAGATCTTAGAGATTGTTCATGGGAAACAGAATATAGCATTAAGCAGGCTTATCCCAATTGCAGATTGGACGTCTTTGATTAGCTCTTATGTTGAGGTACAATTACAGTATATTCTATTTCCATTTTGTTTCCTACTTTACTATTGTTTCCTTTTTGGGGACGAAAAGTATTAAGTGGGGGATATTATAACAACTCGGAAAATCAAAACCAATTTAAAATTTTATTTTAAGGAAATTTTGTTACAGAATATGTCAAAATTTAAAAATTCTATTTATAAATAGGAACAAAGCCCTTAAAAATATCCATTTTGCAAACAACCTCCGTTTTCGATGAAACCACTTTTGTTGGATCCGGGATGTCAAATTATTTCTCGGGTTAAATTTCAATAATTTTTGGAATTGATATGTGAACATGGTAAAATGAACGCGTTTGGTAATTTCGGTTGAATTGGATCGACCATTAGAAAGGCCATTAGTAAACGGTCTCCAAATTCGATGAAATTAATTTTGTTAGAACCGTATCATCAAAACATAGCTAGATTTATTTTTCGGGAATTTTTGGAATTAGTACATGGCCCCGGGGAATTAAAATGTAAGTTCAAATTCAATGTTGAACGTTATATATTTTAATTTAAAGAAAAACTAACTGAAACAGTCAAATGAGCTTACGAAACATAGTCCATTATGTCCGGAATGGGGGTATTTAGCTTGGGTCGACAGTCGTTCGGCTTGATTAAGAGCTCATATGGATTAGTGGGTCTTTTTGAAATTAAATGATTAAATAATTCAATTATAAATACCCGACCAATAAAAATTCACCATGACCCTAATTCTATTTTCTGAAAAGCGTCTCCTCTCTTCCTGAATGAACGACGGAGGGAATTCAAAAATTTCCTCCTTAATTACTCTTAATCCACACAATGGAATCGTTCGATTCTTAAGAAAATTTCATAGGGATTTTCATCTTCTTCAAATCCATACCAACTTCATCCTTTATCGTTGTGTATTTTGCTCGCACCAACGCCTTGAAGTGCTGTCGTTCAGACCGCCACTGCGCAAACGATCCGCCGTCGAGTTGGGCCCCACCGCCACCGCCGGGTGCGCCACTCCCCTTACGTCGTGGCATAACCTGATCTTCATCAAGGGCAATGTTTTGCAAGTAAAATCAAGACCTAGATTTGAACAAAACTAAAAGGTAACGGCCTGTTCAAATAAAAAGGATTTCAACATTTGAAAGCGTTGCGAATTGTGATATAATTATAAGAATCACATCTTTTTGATACAATGTCGAAATCACAAGAAACATGAACCATTGTCATGAAACAGGAACCATTGTGACCGTGACAACGTCTTCTAAATTCTAAAAGAGACTGGAACATATTCGGAGCTCTCTACTGAATTAAGAAGGAGTAAAACCCAAAGCGAGATTTCTAAATTTAAAATAAAATTGATTGTGATTGTGATATTAAATATAATTATGCGCTATATAAAATACACATATGCATTGTATAAAATTGGGATTGATTGATTGTGGTTGCGATGAATCATTAGGTTGAATTGTTAATTAAGAATTATATGTTAAAATATGTTTCGTTAGTTAAAAATTTCATCTTTATCATGTTAATTTAGGATAAAAGAGATATATGTTAAAATATGTTCCGTTAGTAAAAAAAAATCATCTTTATCATGTTAATTTAGGATAAAAGAATTATATGTTAAAATATGGTTCGCTAGTTAAAAATGTCATATTTATCATGTTAATTTAGGATAAAAGAATAATATGTTAAAATATGTTTCGTTAGTTAAAAATGTCATATTTATCATGTTAATTTAGGATAAAAGAATTATATGTTAAAATATGTTTCGTTAGTTAAAAATGTCATCTTTATCATGTTAATTTAGGATAAAAGAATTATATGTTAAAATATGTTTCATTAATTAAAAATGTCATCTTTATCATGTTAATTTTGGATAAAAGAATTATATGTTAAAATATGTTTCGTTAGTTAAAAATGTCATCATTATCATGTTAATTTAGGACAAAAGAATTATATTTTAAAATATGTTTCGTTAGTTAAAAATGCCATCTTTATCATGTTAATTTAGGATAAAAGAATTATATGTTAAAATATGTTTCGTTAGTTAAAAATGTCATCTTTATCATGTTAATTTAGGATAAAAGAATTATATGTTATTATAAGTTTCGTTAGTTAAAAATGTCATCTTCATCATGTTAATTTAGGATAAAAGAATTATATGTTAAAATATGTTTCATTAGTTAAAAATGTCATCTTTATCATGATAATTTAGGATAAAAGAATTATATGTTAAAATATGTTTCGTTAGTTAAAAATGTAATATTTATCATGCTAATTTAGGATAAAAGAATTATATGTTAAAATATGTTTCATTAGTTAAAAATGTCATCTTTATCATGTTAATTTAGGATAAAAGAATTATATGTTAAAATATGTTTCATTAGTTAAAAATGTCATCTTTATCATGTTAATTTATGATAAAAGAATTATATGTTAATATATGTTTCTGTAACCGCCCAAGGATTTTCGATCCCGAAAATCGACACAATAAAACTATGTCGAACCTTCAAGCACCAAAAATACTGGAACATTATTAGAAAGAAATTAGAGGGTGAGATAAAAAAGAAAGAAATATTATAATAGAAGAAGAAGAAGAAGAACCAAACACAACACAGAGTCTCACATTTGGACAATTATCAGAGTACATCGCACATCTGGACAATTATAACAACCTGTCTTCATATACAACACACAGCGGAATAACAACCATATCATACGTCTAGATTTCTCCAGCTCGTCTTTGTACTTCGTAGCATCCGATAACCTGAATCTGTACAACCCGGTCTAACCCGAGCGTTACAAACGACGGGTCAATCTGGTGAACCAAAGTGAGAAAACACACTAAGTCTATTGTTATCACACAATTTGATTTTAAAGTCAAAATCTTTTGAAAGAAAAGGATAATCGTAAGAATAAATCCGCACATAAATACGGACGGTTTTTACATTGCGATAACCCAAAATGGTTTTGAAATCAATATCTTCTCTGATATTATAATAGTGTATAAATACAAATAATTATCAATCTAGGAGAATGCTTGCATCTCACGCTCTGCATATATAGTATGCAATCAAAACCATGGGAACTTATTGAAGAATGGATTTCCAACTATGGCAAGCTATGGGACCACCTTCCGACAGTGTACCTCTGGAGATGAATACATTGGGGATTCAACAAGAACATCTTGCAACCAGGAGTAAACATGACTGGCCCCTTACTTCGCTTGAGAGTATCGAATATATCATTACCATGGTTGGCGGCCAGCCAACCGAACTGATAGCATACAAATAAAATAAATGGACAACTGAAGGCATTTAATTTCACCAGATCAGGTAATGATATACCCTTTTGATGGGTGCGACCCACATAACTAAACAATCAACCCGATTTTATACCATTTCGCAGTTAAAGAGGCTTGAGGTCTAAATTAATTAGTTAATTAATTAATTAATCATCATAATATTATTATTTAATTCTTCTGAACATCGACCACCGTTCACTTTGAATGCCATATCGTCAGATCCGCTGTATATTACTTAATTGATTTCCACAAAAATACTTTGAGCGTTAAGCGAAGAGAAGTGCCCCTCTCTTTGCCACCAACAGAAATACGTTTGTAAAAAATCAATGTACGTATCTCCTTTGGAAATACTCGGTCAGACAGTCGTCCATACAAGTCATCCAGGAACAGGATGAACCGAAGGCACCCTCCTACCACATCCTATATAGTTATCACCCCAAGGATAAGTAACGAGTAGTCCTTGCAATCCAAAGATTTCACTCACGACAGAATCACAAGTCAAAATATCTTTGATCGCTAAACCAGAGAAATTCAACAAGTTGTTCTTCCGTTGATGAAGATCCACGGTCTTCAATGCTGCATCTTCAATTAACATTTCCACGTATTAGCTGGTTGGAATGGTTTTCGAATATAATTCGATCCCGGTCTTTCCGTACCAACAATCGTATTTGGTCAGATTTGATAGTCGGTTATTTAACTATCGAATAATACCAGGTGAATGAAATGAGTTTACTGATTCAGTACTTGGCATTACTTGGTCTTTTTAATAAACATATGTCAATTATATTCTTAAAATCATTTCATTCACTTATAAACTTTTCTAATACTACTTTCAGTATTATTTACGAAAATCATAACTTATGTTTCCCTCAATTGCTCTCATTCATAAACTAATACCGTTCTTGGATAATCATGATGTCGTTCAACTTGGGGTATTTTATTTAACTCTCAGACCTTGTCCAACAACATTCATATCTTCAGAAGAAATAGAAGTTTATTAACCACACGTTTTTCTTTGAAAACTTTATGTAAATCTCAACAGCGTTTACTAAATAAATTATTAAGTAAACTATTATTTTACTTCTCTATTAATCTTTGATAATCCTTTATAATGTTAATTTGAGCTTCGATTCCATTATAAATATAATCATTTATAAAATTTCTTCAACATCTCTTTATAAATATTCTTCAAATAACAATACTATATTTGTTTTAAATCATACATAACTATTTTTAACCAATCTAATATAAATATCTTTACCAATCTTATATAAATATGTTTACAAATCTTACATTTATATCTTTTATAACTCTTGTATTGACATTCCTTACGAATCCTTATATTTATTTTTCTCAAAACAATTTCACTTATCATCTGTAACAAACGTTACAGATTTCATTTCACAACTTTTTATTTTCCTTTATTATATCTTTTCAAATCATTCTAACAACTTATGCGTTGTCAAAAATCACATAGCGATCTTTTTAAAGATCTTCAGGTTATAAATCAAATAGTTCAATTTATTATTTGTAACAATTGTTACAAATTCAATTTTAAAATCTCTCACTTCATTTACGAATTCCATTTGTAAATTATTATCGACAACTAATATTTCGATTACATTTCAACTCCTAACTTCCATTTACAAATTCGTTTGTAAATCATTTATGACAACTTATATTCGTTGCCATCTCCAAAACCCTTACTTCTTATACTATCAACTCCGCTTAACATTCCAAACTTCGGAATATCACATTCCGAACCTATGTATAAATCTCACTTCGTTATTTCATACCATTTCCCCATTTCTAAGTTCCCATTTTATAACTTCAAATATTCAGTAAATATTTAATTTAAGCTATCACATTCTCTTAAAATCCTTTTATAACTTCGTTATTAAAACACAGGTTTTTAATATAAAACTCATTATAAACTCTTTTTCGCCATTCAGTTCAATTCATTTCAACTTCGATCACTCTTTAAATGAATTCCAATTGAAAAGAAACATTTTAAATTATTACTAATTGAAATAATAATTTACTTCATCATTAACTTCTATATAAGTGGTTAACTTCTTTATTGACTAAAATATATAGTAATTTTCCTTTTAAAAATTTTACTAAAATTTAAACAAACATTCATTAACTATTCATTAGACAAATTCAAAATAAATTGATTCAATAATCAATCCAGTTAAACGGTTGACTTCGTCAATTCAAAACACAGTTATTTCGTTAACCAGTTCTGGTTAGTCCTTAATTTAAATTAATTAATAATATAATTTATTTAAATAATCTCATTTAATTATTTCTCACAAACAATAAATCTCAGTTATAAATTATTATATTAATCCTTGCTCACTTGCTTATTCATCTTAGTAATATAAGAATTAGCTTTATAAATCATTTAATAAGTAAGATGAGGCACGTGCTTCGCACATGACTGATTTTTGGTACAATAATGTTGGTTGGTGGTTAAAACAATCAACATATACGTGTTTGGTTTATTTCCCTTTTATAAATTCATTTTTAATAATATATTTAAAAATCTATATTCGGTTATAAAATGAATTTATAACTTCATTACGTTTGATTCATCCGACGGTAAATCCATATTTATACAATGATTGATTTATAGGCCATATACTGCCAATTACTCAATGAATATCACCCATTGGTTTAAAATGGAACAAATGTTGAATTTCATGTCAACAATCAACAATCAAATCAATCATTCCAAACAAACTGGTTTTAACTTTTCATATAACGATAATATGAAAATAGATAACATTAAATGTATTTGAGGAATCCCGTTGGATCCCTCCAACCTATCCTTCCCTGCATTCACATAGATTATTTCCAATAATATTATTCAATTCAATTTAACTGATAATTTCAATAACCATAAATAACGACTGCTTAACATCACCCAATTAACAAAACAATTAAAATAATTAAACACATTTATTTTATAAATGTGACCAATAAGGTAAGTTACCTTAATTGGGACCAATCGTTAAAATAAAGATTTGGTTTTTCTTTCAAATTAAATAGCACTAAATTTCATTGGTTCAATCAATATATGCACATATATTTAACAAACAATCGACCATTAACAACCATAGCACCCAGAAAAAAACTCGACTTGTATAAAATATAAGTGGGAAGAACTGAGTGAGTTTATCCCACCTTGATTTGATTCCTTTATCAACGGCTCATTTTAATTAAATTAAATGGTCGTTTAATTTAATTAAATATTTCGGTTAATTCCAATCCCATTTATTTCTATTCCATAAGGTAGAATTCAGTGCTACAGTTCCAATGCAGTTTGTTTGGTCTGATTCTGGTAAAACAGGCACGAATTATATGAATTATAATCATACGATTTTAATTAATATAGTAAGGACTTAGTTATATTATAACACTAATTACATTATAAAATAATTGGTCGCTACATTTTAAGTTCTTCCCCATATTACCTTGGTTCCCCTTGGTTTCCAGCTCACGATACTACATAATACACGCCGTTCGATTTTGTTTCCCCTCTGCAGCACCCAATTTTAAGTTTAACAATTATAATTTTTAAATATAGATTAATTAAGTTTTTTTTAATTATTTTATTTGGGAGAAAAATCACAGCCTTTACCCTCCTGATACTTCCATCTTTCTCGTTCGAACCACCCATCATGACCAGGACTTTGTGCCACAGCAACACCGTCGGCCCACCGGACCATGATCTGCCGGCACCAGTGGATGCGCCCCAGCGCCTCCTGCCTCTGCCCAAAACGCCTCAGCATTTGATGTACCCAATCAGCCAAAAATTCTCATGAATTGACGTGGCTTTCGAGGACAGTTCCATTCGCCATTCACCATGACAGATGATCACCGTCGTTGGGTAGTTATTCCTCCTCAAGCTGAAGACATTACCCGTTGACAAGTTCTTGATTCAATGTGAGGATTGGAAAATAAACGTGGGAGAAGGTGGAGAGTGTTATGTCGTTCATTTTGTCAGAGGAGGCGGTGGTTTTATGTACATTGACCATGCACATTTCTTTGACCAAAAATAGGGTTCGCTAGTAGGATATATATACAATTGGATTCATTTTAATATTATTTAATTATGTACAAACTTCTAAATGAAGAAATGTTTCAAATTACCTACATAAACACTCCGTTTTTCACTAACAAATATGTAATCCTAGCATAAAAAAATATTCAGGATCCAATGGGACAGGTTTCGTCGAATTCCGAGGTCGTTGTTGAAAATCCGTTTATAAATATCGATGAAAAATCAAGCTTTTAAAATTCCTATAATTACAGAAAAATTCGAAAAAAATATGAGATCTTGACATTTTACAAGACCTCTTCCTAACGGATCCAATGAAACTTGTTTCGTTAAAGTTTGAGCTTGTTTGGCCAGTCGTTTATTCCTTAAAAGTAGCCGTTGTCTAAATAACTTAAACGATTAGATAAAAACAGTGACATTTTTGGCTACCGAAGTCACATACGACATCTGTTTGCCAAGAAATGTGATTTTCAAACAATACTTTGATGATATGGTTCCAATGAAACTAATTTCATCGAAAACTGACACCATTTGTAAAAATGACTATTTTTAACGCTTATATAATATCGAATAAAATATTATTCAAATTCAAAATTAATTCAATAAAAATAATAATAAATTATAATCATCATTCATCCAAATAAAATTATCATATAGTTATACAACTCGATATCGTCAATTTCGAGTCAAGACGGTGTCCAAATTATATTAAGACTCTATTATTCCAATAAGTAAACGTTATATTTTAATAACGATTTCCATAGCAACTATTTTAAAATTTGAATTGGACATAACTAACAATCTATAACACAAAATCTCGAATTTTCTCTTTCATGTGAAAATAATAGTCATCAAAATTCCAGCGTTTCTTGTTTCACAGAAATCCGACTTGTATCGGAACCAGTATATTCAATTAAAGTTCAAAATTGAATATTACGAACTGCAGCACCATTTCGAGCTCGGTTTATATTATATATAAATTTAATTTTCAAACTTCGTTTTATAAACGATTTCAATATTGAAATTCATTAATATTCCAAATATAATATTTTAAATAATAAATTAAATCAAATATTAAACTACCCAAAAATGCGGGACATTATAGTTTCGTTAGTTAAAAATGTCATCTTTATCATGTTAATTTAGGATAAAAGAATTATACATTAATATATGTTTCGTTAGTTAAAAATGTCATCTTTATCATGTTAATTTAGGACAAAAGAAATATATGTTAAAATTTGTTTCGTTTGTTAAATTTTTTACCTTTATCATGTTAATTTAGGATAAAAGAATTATATTTTAATATATGTTTTGTTAGTTAAAAATGTCATCTTTATCATGTTAATTTAGGATAAAAGAATTATATGCTATAATATGTTTCGTTAGTTAGAAATTGTCATCTTTATCATGTTAATTTTGAATAAAAGAATTATATGCTAATATATGTTTTTGTTAGATAAAAATATTATCTTTAACATGTTAATGAAGTAAGAAAAATAATCGTTTGTTGAATTTTGTTTTTGTTAGATAAAAATATTATCTTTAACATGCTAATGAAGTAAGAAAAATAATCGTTCGTTGAATTATGTTTTTGATAGATAAATATAGTATTTTTAACATGTTAATGAAGTGAATTAGATAGTCATATGTTGAAATGAATGTTTGTTTGTGTTAGAAATATAATTTTTAACATGTATATGAAGTGTATAAAATTTACATGTTGTTATCCGACTTTTTGGTCCAGTTCCCAGGAGAGCATCAGACACGCTCAGCTCAACGTACCTCGTGAAGCTGAGGCCGAAAAGGAACACACAGGAGTGAAGTAAATAGAATCGAAAAAGGATTACACCGCCTGTGGCCTACGGCATGCAGAAGATGTCCGCGAACCAAGGCCTCGGACCCCGAAGGAGTTACGAGCCTCGACCACCCGGTCCCGGGACCGTCGCGCCCCTCGGAAGAACCTCACCCGGGCATGACACGGAATTCGCACCTAGTCGGGTGCGAATTCTCGCAACCATGCATGGGTTCGAAATTTCGAACCCAAAGGGTGCGAGGTCTCGAGCCCAACAGGTGCGAAACCTCGCACCCATAGCTGGCTCGAGACTCCGAGTCCAACAGGCGCGAAATCTCGTGCCCACGGCTGGGTTCGAGATTTCGGGCCTAGCGGAGCGAGATTTCGCGCCCACGCCTGGGTTTGAAATTTCGAACCCAAAGGACTCGAAATTTCGAACCCATGCCCGGGTTCGAAATTTTGAGGCGCGTTGGTCCCGGCCTCGAATTTCCTGCACATGGTCCCCCTTTCCACCTAATCCTACCTACTCCCACTCCTATAAATAGCCCATGGCCTCACACTTCAAAGGGTTGGATTCTCTTCACTCAAGACCTCCCTTAAGCTTCATAAGCCTCATTAATAGCATCTCCTATTTGAGGAAGAAGGAGAATTAAATATTCTTTTTCATATATTCCTTAATATATGCCAATTATGATATCATCCACGATAATGATGACATCATCTAGCCTACAAGAAAATGTAATGAGATGTAAAGAGCATGGCTCTACCTTGTAATTCTTGAGTGATTAATAAAAGTTTAACATCCTTCCAAAGTGGACGTAGGCCTAATCCGCAGCCGAACCACTATAAATTGTTGTGTCATTTACTGCTTTCTCTTACTTAGTCTAGCGACCAAATTAACTATTCCTAGTAATAGAAATCTTTAGTGTTTATGACATTTTTTGCCGTCAACATTTGGTGCTTTCATTTAGAGTTTCGAATTCAAGATTTGTGTCTTTCTTCCCCATTATCATCTCGACTTCGACAAGCTTAGGGTTCCTTGCTCAACCCGTTGTCGTGTCCGCTTACTATGGTAAAGATGTCAAAGAACGCGATGGTCGGCTCTTTAGTCGCAGCCGAGGTAGGTACCTCCCAACAACCTCAATCGGTAGATGTCCCGGCCCCTAATGAAACCATCCCTCCTGTTATGGACCCCGAAGTGCCCGTTACTCAAGCTCAAATCCGTGTGCTTAATTAAAATTATGAGAACACCGCAGCCAAGCTTAACCAAGCATTAAGGGACAACATCGGTCTTATGCGTCAACTTCAAAAAAGCTAACGCGTCATCGCCCGACTTCAATTAGCTCAAAACAATGCTCGACCCCGACCAACCGCATTGGAAACTTCCTCTTCCGAGTCAAGGGGCCCACACCAAAGGAGAAGGTTCACCCTCATCAACAATTTCGCCGCTCGCACTAATGCTCTCGACAACGGGAATGGGAACGACAACGGCGACCGAACTACAATCACATATAGCGAGGGGGCACAGTACCGAGACTGCTCTCGCTTGATTATCAATGACAGACCTGATCCTACAAACCGACCTCTTCCTCGTCATAATCTAATGGCCACTAATTAGGGTGAGGGGCCCGCTATTCCAATAGCCAGCGCTACTGTAGAGTAGGATCCACATCACCCCGCTCCGCCTCAACATCCACACATAGACCAAATCATAGATGTCGAGGACATGGAGGAAGATGATCCGGTCATCTACCATAGAAGGCGACCTCGCAACAGGACTTCGGAACCGCATCAAAACCCTTGGATCACGATGGAGGATCCGCGTCCGACCTATCTCCCCAACATGATCCGAAGGGTCATGAGGGTGATGCCGGGGGCGCACGTGGCACATGGGAAGCTCAAATTAGGTGTAACACCTTCACAAGAAGAGTAAATTAAGCTGAGTGGCCAAGGCGCTTTAGCATGCCATAAATGCCACTCGATGAAGGTACGACTGATCCTTGTGCCTTCTTAAATCGCTATGAATGGCAGATGGACTCGAGCTGGGGCGACAATCCAACCAAATGTAAATGCTTCCCAGTCTTCCTGTCCGGTACCGCTCTACTTTGGTTCTCCCGCCTCCCTCTTGATTCCATCAACAACTTCGAGAAACTAGTGATAGAACCGGTCAAGCAATTCAGGGTGCATATCTCAACCCCAAAGAATGCCCTCACCTTATCCAACCTATACCAAGGGTTCGTCGAGTCACTTAGAAGCTACCTTTCCTGGTTCAACACATCTCTCGCCGAGGTTGAAGATCCAGATCCTTACACCATACTTTTTCAGCTAGCTAAAGGGGTCCTCCCTACTTCAGAATTCGGGGCTTCGATCGATCGAAAGTAGCCAAAGAGCCTCGACGCCTTCTATGAGAAGGCAGATCAGTACTTGTGCCAAGAAGAAGCAAGGCGGAACTGGCTTTCCGCCACGAGTCATCCTAATGAACCCCAAGCCGATACCGCCAACAACCACATCAGGGGTAGGCGAGGCGGGGAGCCCGTCGACCAAAATATGGGGGCAGGTCCCTGAAGGAAAAAACAAAACAATGGCAGGCCGGATGGACGAAACAACGTGCAAGCCCCAGCAGAATTAAGAAAGCCCTCGTCAAGCTTTCGAGACTTATGCCCCGTTGAATGAAGATATATAGACGATTTACTTGGAAACATGCAACACCCTACCATACAAGAAGCCATGCGTCAGGGAATCAACTGACCGCGAGAACAACACCAGGATGTAGTATCAGTACCACGATGTGTACGGGCATGACATAAACGAATGCTGCCAACTTAGGGATGCATTTGAGAAACTTATTTGCGAGAAACGGCTCGAGCAATATGTCCAAGAGCTCTTTCCCACTAAAGCAAACTCGCAACCTCCAGCGCCGTCCTTACAAGCATCCGCCAATGGAGCTCCGGGACCATCTAACCGAAGTTGAGGAATCGTGATCAACACCTATGTGGCGGACCTTACCCCCACATAACAACTTTTGAAAAATGGAGGAATATGCGAGTTCCATAAAGTATGCTACTTACGAAACCTGCTCCGCTCTCCCTGAGTCCATCCCATCCAAGCTACAAAAACCATGTGGGACCACATCGTCTTCCGAGAAAGAGAATCGACGGGGGTGGAAATCCCAACCACCGATCCACTAGTCATCACTGCCCAGATCGGTGTCGCTTCCATTCGGAAGGTTTTAATCGACTCAGGTAGCTCGTTCAACATCATCTTCGAGACTTCCTATGACCAGATAAAGTTGGAAACGAATGACTTAAAGCCATGCCACGCTGTGATTCACGGCTTTAATGGGGCCTCCAGTTCCCCTATATGGATGATCGACCTACCTGTAGAACTGGGCAAGTGGGGCAGAAGTGGAGTCTGAATCCTCACTTTCATGGTCATAGACATCGAATCCCGCTACAATGATTTTCTAGGGCGCCCCTTTCTCACCGAATTCCGAGTTTACATGGCACCGTGGTCTATCCTAATGATTTTCCCGATGGAAAATGGGAATGGAACCGTTCAAGGCGACCATGTAAGTGCCAGGGAATGTTACGCGATAGAATGGAAGAATGCATGCAATAAGGACAAGGGCAAAGCCTTGCCCGCTCCTTCTTGCGCCAAGAACATCTCGACATAGCAATCAGCGGCGTCTGGGCCTTGGCTTAGGCGCCACTCCTGTATTTCTGATGATATCGACCTACGGAAGGATGAAGAACCTGAATACGAGAGGGCTACCCCGGTCGAATCCACAGTGGACGTTCCCGTCAACCTCGACGACCCAACTAGGGTGTTAAAGGTAGGGTCACAACTCCACCAAGCAGTTAAAGAAGACCTTATATGCTTCTTGAAAGCCAATTTAGATGTGTTTGCATGGACCAACTCCGACATGAAAGGCACTGCCCCCGCAATCGTTTGCCATTCCCTTGGCTTAGATCCTAGAATACCACCAGTTAAATAGAAGTGTCGCTTCGTAGGGCCCGAGAGGTCCAAAGCACTCGAGGAAGAAGTAGACCGTCAACTCAACAACGACTTCATCCACGGAGCTGACTACCCCGAATGGGTTTCCAACCAAGTTCTAGTTAAAAAGGCTAACGGTAAGTGGCGGACATGCATCGACTTCTCCGATATGAACATCGCATGCCCCAAGGACAGCTTCTTGCCCCCGAAGATCGATCGGCTAGTTGACTCTTACCGCCGGATACCAACTATTATCCTTTATGAACGCTTACTCAGGATACAACCAGATCCCGATGAGCCTCCGCAACCAAGATCATACCTCTTTCATAACCGACCTTGGGCTCTACTGCTACCGCGTTATTCCCTTCGGCCTTAAAAATGCCGGCGCCACTTACCAACGAATGGTTAATCAACTCTTTAAAAGACAAATCGGAAAGTCCATGGAGGTGTACGTAGACGATATGCTAGTAAAGTCTAAAATATCAAGTGATCATGTCCATGACCTCTCTGAAATGTTCGATGTCCTTCGAAAATACGACATGAAACTCAAACCCCTGAAACGTTCCTTCGGAGTTGCCTTGGGAAAATTCTTGGGTTTCATTGTCAATAATTGGGGCATCGAGGCTTACCAAGAAAACAATCCAAGCTATTCGGGACATTCACATCCCTGAGAACATCAGGGATGTCCAAAGTCTGAATGGAAAGGTCACCGCTTTAAGTAGGTTCATCTCTAGGGCCACCGACAAATTCATCCCCTTCTTCGACTTACTCCGAAAAGGGACACGCAACTTCGAGTGGACCCCCGAATGTGTCTCCGCATTCAATGAAATTCTGGATCACTTAGAGCGACCACCTATCCACTCTAAGCTTATAGACCATAAGGACTTATATATTTACATGGCTATTTCTACGCAGGCAACCATCTCAATGCTAATACGTCTCGAAGAGCGCACTCAAAGGCCCGTCTACTACATCAGCAAGTGGTTGACGGGACAGAGAAGAACTGCCCAAAGCTCAAGAAGCTGGCATTCTGCTTATTGATATCCTCTAGAAAGCTCCGGTCGTAATTCCAGTCACATTCCATAAAAGTTTCCACTAACCAGCCGCTACGTCCGGTCCTACAATGACCCGAGGCGTCAGGATGATTACTAAAGTGGAGCATAGAGTTAAGCCAGTTCAAGATAACCATCATCCCCCGACGATCCATCCTCGGCCAAGCCCTTGCAGACTTCATCGTGGAATTCACAGCCCCTGAGGAGGAACCCACGGTGAACGCCGGAATTCCCGACGCCAAGTGGAAATTGTTCATATACGGCTCCTCTAATAGAAAATGCTCCGGGGCCGGAGTCGTGATCATCACTTCCGAACAATGCCTGATGTATTAGACACTAGGGTTAAATTTCTCTGCTACCAACAACGACGTGGAATACGAGGATTAATAGCCGGGCTTAGAATCGCGATCGAACTCAAGCTAAAGACTATCCACATCTTCTCCGATTCACATCTTATCGTCCGACAAGTACTGGGAGAGTATCAAGCGAAAGAGGGATGGCTTGCCCAATACCTGGCACGATTTCTTGGGCTACTCGTCTACCTCGAGCATTTCACCATCGCCTATATTCCATGCGAGCAAAATGAAAAGTAGATTCCCTCGCCAGAATGGCAAGCTCTGAAGATCTGCAACTTAACGGATTCTCCCCGGTTGAAGTCCTCAACTCTCCAAGCATCAACCAAGGGTAAGACGAGATGACTATGAGCACCGAACCCGAGGCCGAGTCCTAGATGACACCGATCAGAAATAACCTGCAGCACGGGATCCTACCAAAGCACTATAGGGAAAGGCGCATGCTAACTCGCCAGTCAGCCCGTTACCTTCTTATTGACGGGGTACTCTACCTCAGGGGTTTCTCTGTTCCCTTACTCCGGTGCGTAGCTCACGCGATGCCCTCCAAGCGCTAAGTAGTTTTCATGAAGGAGAATGTGGCGACCACACTGGAGGGCAGACCCTGGGCAGAAAAATTCTTATACATGGTTATTACTGGCCCACGCATGATCAAGACGCCGCAGACTATGCTCGCAAATGCGATATGTGCTAGCTCTTCTCCAAGATTCCAAGAGCCTCACCTACCGAACTATATCAGATGGTCAGCCCATGGTCGTTCGCCATGTGGGTAATCAACATCATCGGAACTCTTCCAATGGACAGAGGCGAGGCACGATTCGCTATCGTCGCAGTGGACTATTTCACCAAGTGGGCAGATGCTGAAGCTCTCGCCACCATTACCACGAAAAAGATGATCAACTTTGTCGTCCGCAACATCATTACCCGCTATGGGGTGCCTCAGGCTATCATCTCCGACAACGAAACTCAATTCGAGAGCACCGAGTTTAAAACTTTCTGTCAGCGCCACGACATCGATACAAGATTCTAAGCGGTGGCTCATCCCCAAGCCAATGGGCAAGTCGAGGCTGTTAACATGGTCATCAAATCCAACATCAAGAAATATCTGGAAAAGGATGGAGGCATGTGGACAGACGAACTTCCTCCAGACCTATGGGCTTACCGCACCACCCATAAGACAACAACCAACCATACTTTTTTTGCCCTCGCATATGGATCTGAAGCCGTCATTCCCATTGAGCTCATGTTACAATCCAATCGAGTCACATACTTCGATCCAAAGACGACCCAAGATTTACTTCTGGGATCACTCGACTTACTGGAAGAAAAAAAGGAATGAGGCCGATATTAGGGCCGCCGCCCAATGACTGCGAGTAGCCCTATACCTCAATTACAGGGCTCACCATAAAGACCACAACATCGGCGAACTCGTTCTAAAGAGAGTTTTTCCCCTGCCAACTGGCCTCGCGCCGCGCTGGTAAGGCCTGTACTCCATACATCGAAAGCTCAGCGATGTAACCTTCAGACTCGCCACCGTCGACGGAGCTGAACTTCCAAGGGCACGGAACAACGAACATCTTCGCTGCTACTTTACATAACTAGGTTTACGGTTGTTTATGCTTTTCGAATAATGTTCTGTTTTGTCAGAAATCCAAGGAATTGTAAAGGCAATTGCTTCCAAAGCTATTAGTAGAAATGGTGTTCAATTTCCTGTCTCCCTATTGTTTACTTGTCATGCAAGGTGCCCGGTTTCCCAACAACCAAATCGATTCATGCCAGGACAACTGCATCCGCACCCCGGGCACGGGAGCCCACGCGGCCATCCTATTTCTAGGCAACATTGAGTTTTAAACGCTCGGCTATGCCCGGCACCCCAAGCACGGGAGCCGGCAATGCTACTTGAATCGTCGGTCCGCGGCGCGACTGAGTCTAAACAACCATGAACTTGAATCCCGGCCCAGTGCCGAAGCCGAGGATAAATCGTTCCACGTCCTAGTCCAGGTGGCTTGGCGCCACTCCACGACCGACTAAGATCGATGCAGATTTCTCTTCTCCGGTTATGAGTGTCAGTCGAATCATGGCGCAGCACCAAGACCGACTTTAAATCGTTTCTTTCCCTTAGCTCTCAAGGCTAGTGGGCAGCCCATGGCCATGATCGGAACTTACGAGCTGATGATCGGGGCTGAAAATATTGCTGGCGGCTCACCTCAACCCGATGAACGACGGGAGATCCACCCACCTAGCAGACCGCACAACGTGACGCCCTAGGCCTTCGCTATACTTGAGTTTAACCCAGGCAACCCTAAACAGCAGGCGCACATCCTGGTTTCGCAAAAGAACTGCAGCTTAATTCTCTTTATTTTGGTCGTGATTCGGAGATTAATAATCGAGCATTTTTGCCCCTTGGTTTGAAGACAACGACAGTGGGTCTAGTTATAGAGACTAGGGTTTAGAAATTTCCTTTTATACCCCATTTATTTTAATTTATTTAACTCCAATAATACGTGTTTATCAATCCGTGCTCCAAATTAAACACAATGACTGTCGACCCTAGCTAAATACCCCCATTCTGAACACTATGGGATATGTTTCGTAACCCAATTCGGCTGTTACGATTAGTTTTCGTCAAAATTAAAATATAAATCAATATATACTAAATTTACACGTACACTTTAATTTCTTGGGGCCATAAACTTACTCCAAAAATTCCCAAAAAATAAATCTAGCTATGTTTTGACGATACGGTCCTAACAAAACTAATTTCGTCAAATTTGGAGACCGTTTGAAAAATGGCGATTTTTTGGTTGATGCAATTTGACTGAAATTGTCAAAACACGTTTCCTTTTGCCACGCTCACATATTAATTCCAAAATTTATGAAACTTAGAATCCAGCAATAATTTGACATTGATCGAACAAAAGTGGTCTTGTCAAAAATGGACGTCGTTTGCAAAATGGCTATTTTTAAGGGTTATATTAACTTTAAAATATATATAAATTCCATAGCGACTATTTCAAATTTTAAGCTGGACATAACATTCAATTTATATTATAAAATAATAGTTCTTCCCATTCGTTAGAAAGATATAATTAAATAGATTCAAATATTTCTGGTTTTACTGAAATTCGATTTATTTTGAATTATGTACATTCATTAGAAATTTAAAATCGAATTTTCAAACTACTGCGCCGTTTCCAGTTTGTTATATAATTAAAATAAATTTATATGTTCTAATTCTTTTCAAAATAAATTTTTAGTCGTTGTATTTAAAATAAATCATTTTATATATTCAAAATCCATTAAAACAGCTATAAAAATTTTAATTTGGTTTTGAAAATTCGGGTTGTTACAATCCCTCCCACTTAAAATCTTTTCATCCTCGAAATGGAATGGAGCTGAAAGTTGTTTAACTAACCAATTCAACTTTCGTTATGGCTTTCATTCTTCAACTTTTCAGTTTCTATGAATTTTCTAATTTTTCAAAAATTTGGCTAGCACCCTAATTTTTTGATTTTTTTTATATAACCTTCTTTGTACACGTTGATATTTAAAACCACAAATTGCCTCACAGGGCCCTCATCAATATAAAAGAAAAAGAAAGAGCTAAGCGGCTAGCCAATCGGCTCATAAATTCATCAAAACCCAATGAATATGGTAAACATGTACCTACTTGTAGGGCATACAATTTTATTCTTCTTCTTCAGGCTCCTTCTATGACCTGTTCATACATACATACATACATATATATATATATATATGTACATGCATGCAATTCAATCAATTTTCAATTCAGTTCAATATTCAATTCGATTTGGCAAAATTTTACCTTTCATTCTCTAATTGGTTTCAATAATTTTATTTGTTAAACTAACCATCAAATAACACAACAAGCAATCAATTAGTTGATTATCCTTTTCAATCATATATCTTTAATATATATACTCAAAAATCCAATTTTTGATGCCAATTCCAAACAATAGACCCTATCTAAGTTTTGGTTCTCACACTAGTCAATTAGGGTCATACAGATATCCCACTTTCGAAACTCGAACATAAGTACTTCTAATGATGCATTATTATCACAATTGTCCCCGAGCGACTAAAGCATGATTCTATATCTATCCAGTATATTTGAGTCTTTGCTTACATGTTTGCAAGGCGTATATGCAAAATCTTCATATACTCGATTGTCCAAATCAATTATAAAATAAAATTATATACGAATAATAAGATTTAATTTTCAAATTTAAATTCATTTTCATTTTTAAAATTAACACTCTTTGAAACTCATTCTAAGATACTACTGATCCCATCTCTAACGAGCCTTTCTCATAGGATATTACTAATCCAATCTCTGATGAATTCTTTCGTTCAGTTCTAATGTGTCTTGTTTCGAGCTCTGTAAACCAAGGATCTGGTACCAACAGAAGCGACCCAAACTCCCTCTTTCTCCGAAGAGACAGAAGAAGGCGGATTGAGTTGAGAACATGAAAAATCAAAACCCAAAAAGAAGAACATTTCACTGCTATTACAAAAATTTACATCATAGTACAAGAATATAACAGGTTATCAATAAATAATACAATTTGATAAATATCAGAGATTTAAATACATTATATAGCAGTGGAAAAATTACATATCACACAACTGTAAGAAATACATGGATACAGAGCTTTCTGAATATAGCTCTAGCTGTAAACCAGGATGTGAAAATAAATATGAAAAACCGAAACTACTAGTTGCCCATGTGGAAAATAGGGGCACCCAGAGTTTAGGTTAAAACAATAAACTCCAAGTCAGTCATGCGGCTTGTGTGAGAAATAAAACATTTATTTAAAACTTTACTTTAAAATCAGGTAAATCAAGGGACCACACCGTAAAACACAGAATGGGTTTTCTCCCGAGAATATCAATGCATAAAATAGTTTATAGACAACGCAATGCTTTTTGCATATAAAGCTATTATAAGACTCAGGTCCCATCACACAATGCAACGCAACCCGAAGGATAGAGTTTTACCTTATAATAGCCTAACATGCTTGGTACATTTAAAAACAAATCATTTGATACTATTATAAGTGCATAGTGTTAAAAACAACTTCAAATATAAATTTTGTATTGGAAGTTGGATTCCATCTATGAACCAAGGCAAGGCGTCATCCTTACCAAATTCGAGTCAATCTAGCCCATGTCTTAGGACAAGTACTCAGTCAAGCCCTTGGATCTTCAGGGCCGTTGCGCTCTTACATTTGTGGATTGGTTATTCCTGAACAATGTGTTTCCCTGCCCTACGGAGCGTAATGGTCAATATGTCAACCATATCATCCATCGGCCCCGTAGTGACTGATATATCCGAGGTTCCTTGCTATCCATCAAATAATATGCAACACCCACATGAGCAAAATGTCTGGCTCTATACCATGACACTACTCCAAGCTAAAAAGAAACGCATGCTCTCCCTATAGTCCTCTCCCATTTCTGCTTTATACAGGGTTGTGAGGCTCGCGAATTAATGCTACACAAAGCTATGCTATTTGAAGTCGTGCTTTTATCATCCACCACAAGGCCCTTCTTTTCAACAAAAGCCTTGATCACATGCCACTCAGCATGCCACACTATCACTCCATACCGTACCACTAATTTCTGCCGATATATAACTCTGAGCTCATACGTCTTAGAGATGGGTGTTAAGAAAGAAAATAAATTTTCCACCACCAAACAAATATATATTTAGCAGAGATCAACGAATATAGTATAAAGGAATACAATGTCAGACATACTACCCATTTGCAAGTCCGTTCTGGGTCTGAACGAAACCGGAGGCACCTTATAACTCGTCCTATATGTCCAATATAGGAGAGAGTCCTCGTATATCCGGTCGATCTCAAAGTACGTCTGGACGATCACCACTTATTACCTTGTCTTGGGATGCCTCCCAATCAAGACATCAGTAATCATCTAAACGATGTGAAGATCTCTAGTCTTCAACCACCGTCTTCAACGTCTACTTATCGTCGTATCAATTATTCAGAATGGGATAAACCAAGTCTTTCCGAATAACTCGCGTATCTTATAAAAAAGTTCTATAAAAACACAACATACGCCTCATTCCAATCCAGAATATTCTTTTATTTAGATATTCTTTTCACAATTTAAACCAAATTAAGGTTTTCCAAACTAGTCGGGATAAGCGAACCACACCGAAGTAATCATTTATTTTATTTCCCAATCCCAACCTATTCAGCCTATGGAGAAAAACTGGTAGTGCTCCATATCTAACACCACAGTGTTATTGGTAAAATTAATTACCATTTCACGTTCAAATCTAATTAAACATTTAGCTATCGCCTGGAGTAAAACTGGTGGAACTCCATTTTCGATCATTTCTTGGATTCGATAAATTTAGTTATCTCATCCTCATTCCAATCTAATTAAAGATTCATTAAAACTCCAATTGGTTTTAATCTTCCAAAAATCATTACTTAATGATTATTCAAATTTAGGATATAAATCCTGTCGTTAACTGGATTAAAGAACCAATGTCATTTAAAACACAGTTCACGATAAACCCAAAATCATATTCCATTAAAATGGAATCTACACATAAATCATAACAATGTATAATCGATATAAATTCCCGTATCAGACTAATACTTTTAAATTTCATATATAGTAACGATCTTTCTTTACAGAAGCTCATCTCGATTATTACCAAATCGAATTTCGTTTAATTCCAATTTAACATATTAAATTGGAAAACTTCTTTTTGGAAAACTTCTATTAAATCTTAATAAAAATATTTATAAATTCCAAATCACATTTCACTCAGTTCACAATAAACACAAATTCATATTCCATTTTATTCCAATCACTAAATATAACTGGAAACTCTAATAATCTTAATTAGAAGATTTATTCTTTTCAAATGGGTTTAAAGAACAGTGTTACTAAAGACACTATTCATGATAAACCCAAAATCCAATCCTTTTATTAAATTCTAATTAACTATTAATTAATTGGAAAACTTCACTAAATCTTAGTTTAATGATTTATTCTTTTCTCAACTGGGTTTTAAGAACAACGTTATTGAAGACACCATTCATGAAAAACCCAAAATCCGATTTAATATAAAAAACAAGGCTCTACATAGAAATTATATCGACTTATATTCAATATCAAATTCTGAAACTAACGGATATCATATTGGGAATAACAATATCTGTACCTTCCAAATTCCCATAATAATAACCGTATAACCACGGAATCCAGTATTGAAATAATACGAAGATTATTTCCATTCCAATTTATTCATTGGAAAATTCTAGCTATTTCTAGAACCATTTCAAATCCAATTTATTTCTTTAAAAATATTGGATTATTATTCTAGTTAATAACTAGTTCATTTCGATAAAAATATATTTTTATCTTTTCAAAATTGGAATTTTTCATCCAAATTCCTTCCAAACAATTTATTAAGATTTTACACAAATTATTAATATTTTTAATAATTTTATTTTGGCCATTACAGTCGGTTTCCAATAACGGCAACCGAACTGCACTTACAACGACCTTTTCCAAATTTGATTTGGGTATAATTCCAAATCCAACGTTAGATTTCAAATCTCTTGTATTCATTGGAATCACTTTTCAATACAAACCCAACGGTTCCGGGTTTAGGAGAATCCGTCGGTCGGATATTCCGTAATGTCAATTCAAAGTCAATGGTCGATATTCGCAAACGGTCGCGGCGTGGCGCGTTCTATTCAGGCCATTTAATATATATATATATATATATTTCTTCGATTTCAATTTAAAATGTATTTTATTCGTTTGTGAATTCATTTCAAAACGATTTCAGCTTCATTTCGATTTTAAATCCAAACCGAATATTCCTTTATACATTCGTTTTAAAACGATTTCAACTTCATTTTGATTTTCAAATCAAAATTGAATATTTCTTATCATTATAATATTAAAATGATAATATTTTCAAAATATCTGATTTTGATTATACACTGGATATTATTTAAAAATATTTGTTAGTTATGAATTGGAATCAGACTCAATCAATTACCATATAATTTCAGTTATATGGATTTCATACATCGCATTACAACAATAATGATAAACAATCATTAAAAATTCATACAACATCCAGAGTGCATTTTACCACTGTATAAGCATTAAATATAAGTAATTAACGCTTACAACTGTCTATCAACACATCGATTGACATACAACTAAACAATTGGGATTAGTGTACGTCAAATATCATCCCAATACCCGTGTGGGGTTTCAATCAACAAATACTGAATTTTATTTGTGCAGTTGGGCATGTGTAAAATTTATCGTCCCAATCACTGTCAGTTAAATGGGTGTACATAAAAAATCGTCCGATTTGTAAATGAATATTTATTTGAACACATGAATATTTTAAATAGTTCTTTACACATTAAAAATGATATTTTTAATGATTACACATTTTACTCAACACATGAATATTTTTATTATTTAATTTCTTCAGTAAAAATGATATTTTTATTGTTCAAATATTCTATTCACACAATGAAACCACAATACATTCCATTCAATCCAAACAAACAACCATGGTTTGTACAATAGATGGTGTCGGGTGCTGCTAAGCATCGTCTACATCCTAGTATATTTTTAACTGTAAAAAGTTTGAGTGAAGGAGTTCCCACTTTCGGTTTCCACTCCGTCAATTTTATTTCTGAATTTACGAACAGTTTGGATTTGACTTTGCCTGAAATTCTAACATGCTCCATTTCAGTCCCAGTCAATTCCATTGCGTAGTGTTCATCGAGACGAGTCCAACGCATTTTGAATCATCGAATTTGGACCTCATATGAAGGAGATATTGGTTTACAGAGTTAATTACATTAATTAAATAATTAATTAAATAATTTAAACTAATTACCCTTCTTAATTTAATCTCCCAACCCTGGTAATCTCTCTTCCTCGTCGTTACCCATCTACAACCAAGAAAACCCATTCCTTCAAACTTAGGGCTCCTAATTTCTGCCACCACACTTGCTACGCCGTCGATCAGACTTCACCCCTCAGACCGCCTAACAACTCCGCGACAACCCTTAGACCCATGGCCAACTCTGTGGCCCACATCACCGTCTATTTGATCATGAAGTCCGGTTGTTTGAGGTGCGAAATCGAGCACCACACCACCCTAAAACCGATCACGTCCGTATAATTTTCAAACCCTCACAAGTCTCTACATAATTCGGTAAAGAACTACGGCTTAATTCTCTTTATTTTGGTCGCGATTTGGAGATTAATAATCAAGCTATTTTGCCCCTTGGTTTGAAGAGAACGGAGGCGAGTTTGGTTACAGAGACTAGGTTTAGAAATTTCCATTTATACCCCTTTTATTTTAATTTATTTAATTCCAATAACTCGTGTTTATTAATCCGAGCTCCAAATCAAACCCAATGACTATCGCCTCCAGCTAAATACCCCCATTCCGAACAATTTGGGATATGTTACATAACCCAATTCTGCTGTTACGATCAGTTTTCGGCAAAATTAAAATATAAATCAATATATATTAAATTTACACGTACACTTTAATTTACCGGGGCCACATACTGACTCCAAAAATTCCCAAAAAATAAATCTAGCTAAGTTTTGACGAAACGGACCAAACAAAACTAATTTTGTTGAATTTGGAGACCGTTTGAAAAATGGCCATTTTCTGGTCGATCCAATTTGACTAAAACTGTCAAAACACGTTTCCTTTTGCCACGCTCACATATTAATTCCAAAAATTATGAAAATTGGAATCCAGCAATAATTTGACATTTTGGATCCAACAAAAGTGGTTTCGTCGAAAAAAGGGGTCGTTTGCAAAATGGCTATTTTTAAGGGCTATATTTACTTTAAAATATATATAAATTCTGAAGCGACTATTTCAAATTTTAAACTTGACATAGCTTTCAATTTATATTATGAAATCACTATTTTTCCTATTTCTTAGAAAGATATAATTAAACAAATTCAAATATTTTTTATTTTACTTATATCCGATTTATTTTTAATTTTGTACATTCATTTAAAATTTAAAATCGAATTTTCAAACTACTGCCGCCATTTCCAGTTCGTAATATAATTAAAATTCATACGTTCTAATTCTATTCAAAATAAATTTTTAGTCGTTATATTTAAAATGAAATCATTTTAAATATTCAAAATCCATTAAAGTAGCTAAAATAAAAAATTTAAATTGGTTCTGAAAATCCGGGTTGTTACACCATATCCATTTATGGTTATAATGGGCTAGACCTCCCACTTTAGGCCTACAACTTGTGGATACTGAATATGCTGGTCAGATCCGGGCAGACTTCTTCCACAAGTTGGGTCTGACCTCGTGTCTTAGCCTGTCTCGTATTTGTGCACTTAGACCCCTCACATTAGATTCAACATTTGCGGTTGCTGGATATGTCGGTCGGGTCCGGGAAGACTTCTACCACAAATGCAATCTAATCTCGTGTCATAAGTGCCATTACAGTTTCTAATTACTCTTATCCTAGGCATTTTGATTATTAATCTTTTAGTTATACCTATGTCTTTATAGGTTTTCATTCCATTTACCCAGTTATATTCATAACAAATAATATAACCAAATTCATATTCTTTATTCAAGTCATGCCAGTTCAAATATTTTCCCCCGCTCCATAACTAACGCATTCGCATATATTTTGCGTCATGCCTAGGCTAGAAAGTAGCCTAACCATAAACAATAAAAGGGAAAGATGATGGGAAGATGGCAATAGTGATTATTCTAACATAAATGGCATAAGTATATATACTGGCAAAGACATGTAATTGGCATAATAATAAGGTGGACATAAAAATAGATCTAGTAAGGAGGTGATTATAAAACTAGATCTAACATAATAAGGATGTCCTAATAGGAATGAATAGATCTAAATAAGGATTCACATGCCCAATTAATGATAGATTTAAATTAACCACAACATGATAGGCACAAGATGATCTAGTTGGAGAATTAGATCTAAACAAGGATTTAACTGTCCAAATAACGAGAGATCCAAATTAACCACAGACATAGATAAAGGTTAAGATCCACAAAGGTGACATGATAAATTAACTACAAGTGAATTAGATCTATAAAAGTAGATCTAGTACAATGAAGTTTAAGATCCAACAATATCATAGATTCACAATTTATAACAGATCCAAATCACAGTCATATCACGTTTACTTTTAATCATTTAAATCTAAAAGTAACTAACTCACAGTGTTTGGATTTCTAGAAGATAGAAGGGAAATTGTTCGTGTTGAATCTATACTTGAATCTCTAACTGATTAGCTCTAGTTGATAGTTGTAGAAGAAAACGATCTAGTTCAGTACAGGCACCGGTAACGTTTGGCCTCCATTGATTTTCAATGAAGAAAAAAAGAGAAATGGACCTCTATATATAGCTATCAGCCTCCAAAATTAGAGCTGCCACCTCAGCACTATAGGGGTCGACCCCCCCTTAGAGGGTCGACACCCCCCTTGAGGGGTCGACCCCAGGGTCGACACCTGTCCTAAGGACTCGACTCCCCTAGGCGGGATTTTTCCCGCTTCCCCTAATTTCTGTGATTTCGAATTTTAAACTGAAATTTTGAATTCCTGTGCCCTATATATATATATTTATATGTGTGTATATAAACTTCAAACCTTCATAACTTCTTTATACGTTGTCTGTTTTACGCAAATCAAATGTCTATCTTGACCAAAATTTCGAGACAAACACTATCGTACAGTCCGTCTATCGTAATTCTGAATATTAAATTATTTATTATTAAATTTAACCTCTTTTATGTTTTCAAAATTTCAGGGTGTTACATTCTCCTCTACTTAAAGGATTTCTTCCCCGAAATCTTCAAGTTAAGAAGAATGCATATCCTACCATCCATCACCCATCTACTCATCCATCAGTCACATGCATCCATTATCCATAAAGACTTCTAATGCTTATATGAACGTATGCAAAGGGGTGTGTGTATGTCCCAATACTAATGCGAAGATTAGGCTGTCTACTAATTTAGTCGACCTACTCAATGCAATGTATGTTAGTGCCATGAATCCAATATGCATGCAAATAATCCTATTATAATATGTAAGTTCTATATGTGTGCACATTCTTACGTTCAAATTCAACATCCATTTGATAATACATCCATTTTCATCCATTGAAAGAAAAGAAAAATGCACACACATCCATATGCAATATGAGAGTGATTGAGACGATCTAGTGCCTAAAGTGTGCGTATATGCATCCATAGGCAACCACTATCAAACACTTGCATCCACTTGTATCTATCAAACATAACATGTCTCAAACACATGTTTACACCCATATAGGATTCCTATCTAAAGGTCGAAAATACTGGACATAATCAAATAATAGAAACAAGCATATATAAAACTTTGGAAAAGGAGTTAAGAACATACCCTCGAAAAGGAAAGGGTATGAAGCACGAACCTTTTCCTCACTCTTCCAAGTCGCATCCTTTGGGTTATCTCCCCATTTAACCTTTATCAGCTTGATTTCTTTATTTCGTAGCTTCTTAACTTTTGATCCAAGAATGCGGGTAGGGACTCGTCAAACTATTGCCTCCTGTTCCACTTCTGCTTCCTCAAAGATACTTGGCTCAACAGCTTCCACGGTGTCATGTCACCACTTCCACAGATGAGAAAAGTGGAAAACAACAGGAATGCCAGATAGATTTTTTGGGAGATTTACTCTATAGGCCATTTGACCGATCCTTTTGGTTATGAGAAATGGTCCCACAAATATGGGTGCCAACTTCCCTACAGATCCGAAGTGAACCACATTCCTCAGAGGTCATACTTTAATAAAAACTAAGTCTCCCACTTCAAATTCGATGTCAGTCCTTCATTTGTCTACATAGGATTTCTGCCTATCTTGAGCTGTCTTCATCGTTGAATAAGATCAATTTTCTCGATTGTCTCTCTAACCATATCAGGTCCAAGTAATAATCTTTCGGTAGATTCCCACCAACAAGTCGGTGATCCACAGGGTCGTCCATACAATGCTTTGAAGGGTGCCATGCCGATGCTAGCTTGATGACTGTTGTTATAGGAAAACTCTACTAAAGGAAGATGCTCTTCCCAAGTCCCTCCAAAGTATAGGATACACTACCTTAAAAGATCCTCAAGAACTCTGTTCACGCTCTCCGTCTATCCATCGGTATGAGGATGATAAGTGGTGCTTAAACACAACTGTGTACCTAATGCTTCTTGCAAGCTCCTCCAAAATTTACTGGTAAAGACGGGGTCACGAGCTATTACGATGATGGAAGGTACTACATGAAGACAGACTATCTCACGAACATAAATTGCTGCCAACCATGATGTCGTCCTCTTACTCTTGACTGGAATGAAATGAGCGTTCTTAGTCAGTCTATCCACCACAACCCAAATACTGGTGTTGCCTTTCTTTGATCTAGGCAAACCATATATGAAGTCCCTGGAGATACTCTCCCATTTCTATTGTGGAACCTCCAAAGGATGAAGTAAACTACCGGACTTTTTTTGCTTAGCTTTAACTTGCTGGCAAACTAAAAATTGAGAAACAAACTCTGCCACATCTTTCTTCATTCCAGCCCAAACGAAAACCCTCTTCATGTCTCTATACATCTTATCACCGCCTGGATAAATAGTCATCTTAGAATGGTGGGCTTCTTCTAGGACAGCCTTTATCAAGCTTCCAGTTTGAGGAACACAAAGCCTTCCACCTCGTCGCAACCACACTTTTCATCTATGGAATATCTACTTAGGTGACTAGAAGTCTCCCCTTTTCTGAGCTTATCCATGACGTCTAAAATCTGTGGGTCACCTTGCTGCGAAGCTCCAACCTGATCCATAAGAGTGGGTCGTATTTCTAGCGATGCAAATAAATCAGGCAAAATCTCAATGGAGGGTCTAAAGTCAAAAGTTGATATGAAATCCAAGCTTTTCCTTTCCCCAAACAGAGGAGTTAAGGCCATTCTCTGCCTACTTAGTGCGACGGCCACAACATTACCCTTGCCAGTGGTATAAGCGATTTCAAAATCATAAGAAGTTAGGAACTCCATCCACCTTTGTTGCCTTAAATTAAGATCCTTCTGCAAAAACAGATACTTGAGAGATTTATGATCAGTGTATAACTCGAACTTCTCTCCAAGTAAATAATGACGCCACATCTTTAGCGCGAATACTATGGCTGCTAGCTCTAAATCATGGGTAGGGTAGTTCTTCTCATTAACTCTTAACTGTCTACCCCCATAACACACTACCTTTCCTTCTTGCATTAGAACCGCACCAAGCCCTGTACCACATGCATCGGTGTAAACCGTAAACACTTTGTTCCCATCGGGAAAAGTCACGACTGGGGCTGTTGTCAGAGCTCTCTTCAAACATTGGAAAGCAACATCGAAATCTATTTCCCATAAAAATGCCAAGTACTTCTTTGTCAGTCTGGTGAGAGGGGCTGATATCTTTGCAAAGTCCTTAATGAACTTCTTATAATAACCTGCCAATCCCAGAAAGCTTCTCACCTCTGTTGCATTTTTCGGAATTTGCCAATCTTGCACTGGAACTACCTTCGCATGATCCACAACTTTCCCTTATTTGGAGACTACATGCCCCAAGAATCTCACCTCTTTTCTCCAAAAATGGCACTTGGAGAACTTTCTCTTAAGTTGATGCTCACAGAGAGTTTTCAAAACTTCTCTCAAATGTTGGGCATGCTCTTCTTCGCTTTTGGAGAAGATAAAGACTATGACATATATATTTAGAAACTCCCGAAACAATCATATTCATCGGATAGACAAAATAAGAGGATGCATTCATCAGCCCAATAGGTATAACTTGCCATTCAAAGAAACCGTACGGAATCCTAAAAGCACACTTGTCTATACTGTCCTCAGCCACCCTTAACTAATGAAACCCCATGGCCAAGTCTAACTATGAGAATACCGAGGCGCCAACAAGCTGGTCAAACAAGTCGTCTATCCTCGAAAGTGGATCCATGTTCTTCTTGGTGAGTTTATTCAACTCTCTATAGTCTACATACAAACAAAGTGAACCATCTGCCGTAGTCGCGAATACAACTGGAGCACCCCATTCAGATATACTTCGTCCGATAAACCCTTTTTCAAGTAGCTCCCCTACTTGTTTGCTAAGCTCCCTGCTTCCCCTTGGAGCCATACGGCACATAGGCAATGCAACTGGCTTCGCATTGTCCACCAAATATATACAAAAATCGATCTCGCGCCTCGGAGGTAAACCCCGTACCTCATCCGAAACATCAAAATAATCTCGGAAAACTGGAACAGATTGCAAATCATCGATAGATGCATCAAGAGACTCTAGGAAACTAAGCATAACAGACCCTTGTAGGTCACAAGAAATCTTGAGGGTCCTCCCATGGCAAGTCAAAAGTCTAACGACCCTCATCTCACAATCTAGAATGGCACCATACATGGTTAACCAATCAATCCCTAGAATCAGACCATAGCCCATAAAACCGAATACATACACGTCTCATTCAAACTCGACGCCTAACACAAATATCCTCAAACTTCGACAAATCATAGATAAATCAGTTGAACCACCAATGGGGTTTGAGACGACTACGGGATCCACTACCATACTAGTAATTAAGTGCAAAGATTCAACCACAGAACTAGATATAAATGAATGTGAAGCACCAGAATCAAAAGTGTTCAAATAGGATGATCTGAAAGAGAAATTAAACCTTCCATAGAAATTTTATACCTCTATCAGAAGCACTGATCGCGAGAGCATGCATCTGCCCTCCAGAAGTTCTTGCTCTTTGACTTTGTCCCTATTTCTTCGGGCACTCCTTAGCAAAGTGTCCAACCTCTCCGCAATCGAAGCAAGAATTCTTCCTTCTTTTGCAGCCTTTCTCCAAGTGACCCTCACATCCACAGCTGTGATACTTCCACTTATCCTTAGCCTTTTCATTATTTCCTCCCTTCTTATGTTGTTGTTGTTGTTGTTGTCCTTTCTTGGGCCATATCTTTTTATTTTGCATTGTTTCCTCAGTTTAACCTCCTTCTTTTCTCCTTTCTCTTCCTCATACATCAAGGCTGTATCAACAAGCCTTTCAAAGGTAGCTCCAATTGGAATATGGGACATGGAGAACCCATGAAGGGGTTCGCTCGGCCCTTTAACAAACCGCAAAGCCTTCTTTTGTGAAGCGTCTACCAGCTCTAATCCGAATCTAGCCAGTTGGTTGATTTGTTCACATACTCATTAACAGTCAAATTCCCTTGTTTGAGTGCTAAGAACCTCTCCATTTGCATGATTTTCTTAGATTGGCAAAGAAACTTCATTTCAAACCTCTGTCTAAAGTCATCCCAAGTTTCCACTAGACGGCCTGCTTGGGTTGCCACCCACCAAAACGAAGCTTCATCTTTCAGTAACAAGCAGCTAACTGAATCTTCCTTCGATCTTCCACTTCAAAGATTACAAACAAATCCTCAGTCTCCTTGAGCCAATTCCTTGCCACTACGAATGTTTCAATTCTATGGAATGGCTTCCCTCCCATAGCATGTAAATCTTTGGAGATCTTAGATAAGTTGTCTGCATGCGGAAGAGGAGGAGGATGAACAATGGGTGCAGCTGGGGACGAACATTTCCTTGGCCTTCGGTAGGCGTCGTAGCCTCTAGATACCTACGGAACCAACCTGGTATCGTAACGCCCTCTGGAATATTGGGTTCCCCAGACATGCTGAAATAGAAAAGGAAGGAGATTAAGACTAGAAATTGAAAGATATTACTTATGAATTTTTGGGGAATGTTTTTCAAAACAGACATTTCTTTTTTAAAATGCTTTCTTTTAAACTCATTTTGAAAATAATTTTCAAAAACTTTTATCTAATCTGGTTACCTGGCTTTGATACCAAGTTTGACACCTCACGTCCGTTAATGTCACTCACAAAGGAATGCATTAAGTTTCGTGAAGCGTTATAGGTAAAAAGAAACAAAAATATTATAAGCCAAACATAAATTAACTGTGGAATTAAAAACTTTTTTATTATAAAGCATCTTAGTTCAAAAACAGAATATGTCTGAAATACACATAAACCATTACATCATAAAAACTACTATCTTGTACTTTTAAACATCAGAGTACATAAAAGAAGCAAAGTTTCCCCAAAACAAAATATAGCCATATCAACAAGGATAGGAGCTTGAGCCATACATCAAAGAAGCTCCAACAAAAGTAAGAAGAATCACGGTCAATCCTGAATATTCCCACCGTGAGAACTTAAGGAGAACAGAAGAAAGAAGAGGCAACAAAAAGGGTCAGACATAAAGTCCGACGAGCCCAGTTACTTTTAGCAAGTAAATAAATAAAAGTAGCATGATAGGAATATAAAGTGGATAAGAGAGAGATAACTACATAAAAGGCGGGTATGACAAGTAAACAGGATAGTGTGTATATGCTTCTGTAATGATTACTCTGCACTATTACTAGTATAACCAGAATGAAATGATCCCTTCCACTCTAAGATGGTAGACTTAGGCATGCGTCTAGATGTACTACCCTAATTGATCGGCTCCGTAATCCACGTAGATACGCTGTGCCAACCCGACCGTAGGATGTATCACGTCCTAAAGTGGCAACCCTTCGCTGATATGCACAACCTCATATCTACATGTGTCACGGTCGTCTTATCTCCCTCTGCCCGGCTCATGCACACACATAGCCCGGTCGGTTTGCGCCGACCACACCGTCCTCCATAGTTGGATCTCTTACAATTAGTCCAATTAGCGTGCCCCTTCTCCGACCTAGTTCGTAGTACATGTTTGATACCTACTCTAGGTTACCGGCTGAAGCAGGTCCGATACAATATGATACAAGCTCTCCCCTTTGTCTTGTATCCCCCACTAGGTTTTCATTGGCTATGTATACCACTAGGTGTCTTTAATTACATAACCCTGTCATTTCTATAAGTTATTCTTACCCTAAAAGGTGTCTTTAATTACGTAACTTTATTATTTCCATCGGTTATGTATACCACTAGGTGTCTTTAATTACATAACCATATCAAGTTAAGTTTGTGGTCCTATATGTAAATATTACCCACCCCCTCAGATTTACATAACCTACCCACTGGTCAACAAAATTTACTTAACCCCAACTTTAGTTCATATTCATACAATCCCTATGGATTTAACTAGGTTAAGTATTATAATTCGTTACCATGTCCATTTATGGCTATAATGGGCTAGAACTCCCACATTAGGCCTACAACCTGTGGATGATGGATATGCTGGTCGAGTCTGGGCAGACTTCTTCCAAAAGTTGGGCCTAACCACATGTCTTAGCCCGTCTTGTATTTGTGTACTTAGACCCCTCACATTAGATTCAACATTTGTGGTTGTTGGATATGCTGGTATGGATCGGGCAGACGTCCACCACAAATGCAATCTAACCTCGTGTCATAAGTGCCATTACAGTTTCTAATTACAGCAATCCTAGGCATTTTGATTATTAACCTTTTAATTATACGTATGTCTTTATAGATGTTCATGCCATTTACCCAATTATATTCATAATGGATAATATGTCCAATTCATATTCTTTATTCAAGTCATGCCAATTCTAATATTTTGCCCCCATTCCCTAACTAACGCATTCACATATATTTGGCGTCATGCCTAGGCTAGAAAGCAGCCCAGCCATAAGCAATAAAAGGGAAGGTGATGGGAAGATGGTAATAGTGATTATTCTAACATAAATGGCATAAATATATATACTGGCATAGACATGTAATTGGCATAATAATAAGGTAGACATAAAAATAGATCTACTAAAGAGGTGATGATAAAAATAGACCTAACATAATAAGGATGTCTTAATAGGCATGAATAGATCTAAATAAGGATTCACATGTCCAATTAATGATAGATCCAAATTAACCACAACATCATAGGTACAAGATGATCTTGGTGGAGAATTAGATCTAAACAAGGTTTTACTATCCAAATTATGACAGATCCAAATTAACCACAAACATAGATAAAGGTTAAGATCCACAAAGGTGACATGATAAATTAACCATAAGTAAATTAGATCTATAAAGTTAGATCCGGCATAATGAAGTTTAACATCCAAGAATATCATAGACTCACAATTTATAATAGTTCCAAATCACAGTCATATCAAGTTTACGTTTAGTCATTTAAATCTAAAAGTAACTAACTTATAGTGTTTGGATTTCTAGAAGATAGAAGATAAATTTTTAGTGTTGAATCTATACTTGAATCTCTAATAGATTAGCTCTAGTTGATAGTTTTAGAAGAAAATGATTCGGTTCAGTTCAGGCACCGGCAGCATTTGGCGTCCATTGATTTTAAGTGAAGAAAACAAGAAAAATGGACCTCTATATATAGATGCAAGCCTCCAAAATCCGACCTGCCACCGCAGCCTAGGGGGGTCGACCCCCTCCGCCACCTTAGGGGGTCGACCCATGGGTCGACACCCCACTTGAGGGGTCGACACCCCTCCTAAGGGGTCGACTCCCCTAGGCGGGATTTTTCCTGATTCCCCCAATTTCTGTGATTTCGAAGTTTGAACTGAAATTTTGAATTCCTGGGCCCTATATATATAATTATCTTGCGCGTATACTAACTTCAAACCTTCATAACTTCTTCATACGGTATCCGTTTTATGCAAGTCAAATGTCTGTCTTGACCAGAATTTCAATACGGACGCAATGGCGTAGTCCATTTCCCTTAATTTTGAATATTAAATTAATTATTATTAAATTTAACGTCTTTTATGTTGCTAAAATTTTAGGGTATTACAGCAAATAGACTTTATTTTTAAATAGTAAAATATTTTTTAAAATATATTAATTTTGCATATAAAATTAAAATTTATAAAATAGTTGAATATTGTAATAGTTAAAAATATATAATTAGTTTTATTAAAATAGTTATAAAGTCTTTACAGACACATAATTTAAATTTATATAAACAAAATTGTTTAATTGAAAAAAGTACTAGTTTAGAACAAATTGAATATATTAATCCAATGAACAAAATATTGTCATTTCAAAGTTTGACATATCATTCATTTCAAATTTCAAATTTTCATTCAAATCGACTTATATTTAGACTGTATAAATTTCCAATTACATTAGTTTACAAAATAGAATAACAGTTTTAAACCATTACTATTATTTGGTTTAAATTTAAGTACTAAATTCATTTCATTATATCTTTACGAAAACAACATTCAAAGTTTACTTGAACCAAAATCCCGTGAGAATATCGCTAAGCTCTCAAAATTGTCTACTCCTCTATAAATTTTGCAATGATCAATACCTTATTCTGGAAAATTCATGGGGATTGGTAAGGATCCAATGGTAAACAGAGTTAAATTCATCTCAAAATTTCATAATATCTCTATTATAGCCATTTAAGAACATCTTGTGGAATCCCAATCTCTTCATAAGCTGTCCCAAAAATTGGGATTTATTAAGGTTCCTTTGAACTATAATGATAAAATTGAAGTTCTATTGAAATTCGACTGGACAACCTCGGTGGTCCTTGATTTGGAACAGGTTTTAGACTTTCCCATTGAAAATTATCCACAACCAAAGCTGTAGCTTTTCTCATCGGTTTATGCTGATGTTACAAGTCTGACCGCATTAGTCTCTAGAATGACATTTCCCTGCTTTCCACTTTAGACTTTGACTCTTAGGTTATTGGCATGGATTTTAACATCATTGCACACCAAGGTAGAAAAATCCAAGGAAATCCAACGAATAGTTGATCTATCAATGATTTCAAAAATTTTATATCCTCCGCTAGCCTTCAAGAGATTCCTCTTTCTTGTAACCATCTCTGTGCGTTTGCTTACAAGTAGCATAATTCTACAATCAAGTTTATGCTAAGAACAAATCCACCTTCACTAATTTTTTTGATTAAGTCATGGAAAATGACAAAAGTTACACCCTGGTGGAAGCTATTTATGAAAAGGATTCATTCCTTGTCGACCGAAAGTTATTAAACTAGGACAAAACTGCCTTTGACAATGCTCTTCATATTGAGGAGATCTTCTGGGAAAAATGCGAGAATTAAATGGATTATCCATGGGGATTCCGATTCCAAAATTTTCCTTTCTACAGTCTCTAAAATATAACTAAATTCTCTATTCACAAGATCCAAAAACCTATAGTTCATACTCCTATGAGGGCAGTGAAACTGATAATACGATCGTATCATACTTTAAAGAACTTCTAGGATCCCTATCTACTTTAACCTTCGACGAAGACTTTTTATAGCACATTCTCGCTATCATTCAATATCCCAACAATGCTAGCATTGTTGCACTCTCCTCCCTCAAGGAGATTAAAGATTTCGACTACCTACTTATATAGCATCATGGGTCCGAATGGATTTAATGGCTTCTTTCGTCTCTCCTTTTAGGATATTATGGGGGCTATCTCATTTTGGCACTTCAAGCCTTCTAAAGTGGCTCTCCCATCTCCAAGAGATGGACTGCCATTAAAATCATCCTTATTCCCAAAAGCTATAATTCGAGAAACCTACTGATCTTCAATCGATTAGTCTCTACAACTTCAACAATAAGGTTATATCTAAAATCATTGCTAACATACTTAACCATATTCTTCTGAACATTATATATGATTCTCAAATAGACCTCATCAAAGCTAGACTTATTTCTGATAGCATGCTATTAGCTCAGGAGTTTGTTTCAAAATTAACCGCAGAATCATAAGCTCTAATGTAGCCATCAATGTAGATATGGCCAAATCCTACGATCGACTATCTTGATGCTGACTTATCAAGGTCTTTACTAAGTTCAATTTTAAGAAACTATTACTGATTTTATTTGGATACTTATTTCCAACTTCTAATACTTCGTTCTAATTAATGTATTCCTTGAGACTTCTTCCCTTTAGGTAGAGGTGTCCATCAATGAGATCTCCTCTCTTTGGGACTTTTAATCATCATTGTTGGTGATATCAATATCGGACTTTATAACTTAATGATTTATGGCAATATTAGGCACTTCTCTCTCTCCCTAGTTGAGCACCTCTTGTTTCTCCTCTTCCCTTTACTGATGACATTATGATATTTACTACCATTTACTTAAGGTCCATTTGCGATCTCTTACAGTTCTTAAAATATTACACGATGTGCTCTGATCAACAGATTGACCTCTCTAAAAGTTCAATTACTTTCTCTTTCCATGCCTTTACCACCTTAGAAATAGGCTTCTTAATGGTCGCAACCTTCTAATCTCGTACATAGGTATTCAACTGTATCAAGAAAAAGTGACCTTTAGTTTAGATATCCCATTAACAAACATCAGTTACTCATTAATAAATGGAATGCTTCATTCCTTTCTCAAATAAGGTGATTGGCCCATATCAGGTCGGCCCTTAGTGCACTGGGATCCCATATATTTACAATCTCCTCTCCCACTGATTCCTTTTTTGCTGAATTTCATCTTATCTATGCTAACTTCATCTGGGGGTCTGTGGATAATCAACTATCGTATTTGTCATCCCAAATCTGAAAGTGGCCTTGGCCTTCGCATCATGCATGTTGTCTGCATAGCTTTAAACACCTGAACCATTTCCATTATTGCAACTCCTTTTAGGTTGGATTTCTCCACCACAGATATCGCTACCTTGAGTCTCAAGGCTTCGAAGGCCTTCCAGATTGCTCAAGTGAATATTAGAAACATATATAAAAAAGTAAATACCGATATGATGCAGCATTGTTTATGACTTTAGCTATTTGAACTATTGGCTCCTTTTCCCTTAAGTACACTTGGAAAATTATTGTACAATACTACCCAGTTCGACTTCCTTTTTCAGTGACCTAGATTTATCGCATCCAAGAAAAAATTTATATATTCATATAAAAGCATCTACATAATTCCATTCCACTTTACGTCAACATCTTCAAAGTTGGCATCAATTTCATATCTAAATGCGGTTGCTGCCTCTTGCGGCAGTGTGAATCCATCCTTCATATATTCGGTTCCAGTAATGCCACTCACTATATATTGTAGCATTTCGAGCATTTCATGGGATTATGTCCTCATGTCATTGACATAAAATCGCATTGCGTCTTCTGGTAGCCCAACTCTAGGGGAAAATCTATAAGAGCCGTTCTATCTCGTATTATTCCCTTCTATATTTGTCGGAACATCTAGTGCGTTTGTGATAAATTTTGCTATGATAATGAAAACATTAACAAAGCTAAAATTATTGACCTAATTCTTCAGGATATCAAAAACACATTTATGGATTTCCTTCGAGACCCTATTAGCCATTTTCTTATTTCCTTCATCCTTGACTTAAACAATTCCATATATTCATTAGGTCCTATCACTCCTTACTACACTTTCTTTATTGTTTTCAACTACTTCTACTTTTCTTTTCCGTTATAGGGGCTACTGGGCTCTTTGTGGTCTTCAAGCATCTTCTTCCTCTTCAGCGTTGTCTTTCTATTGTCACACAGTTCCTAGGATTTTTCTTTCCTTGCTAGCCCTAGCTTTGGAGACTCTTGTCCGAGGGAATTTGCTAACAATTAATTTAACACTCCGCATTTTTAAATAATTAAATAATGTAAATAATTATAAATAGTGAAAATAACATTTCTGGAATTGTCAGAATTTGACCATGAGATTTATACCATTGCGTTGATGGAAGTTTTCAGATTAATTTACTTATATAAAATGTTTCAAATGGAGTTCATGCTAAAAATCTATAAATGTTCGAAGTTCCATGTCAAAAAATAACTATATATATATGTGAAAAAATGCATATATATATATATATATATATATATATTAATAATATATAAACGTGTGATTTCCGAAGAAGCACATTTTTGAATGTGAAAACTTGAACGCACAAAATAAATGAGAATTACATGAAAATTTAACGTTATGTAAACAAAACGTTACAACGATATAAATATGATTAATTTAAAATGCAAACGTTAAGTGAATGTAATGTTACAAAATAATAAATGGTTTTTTATTAAAGGTTAATAACACTGTAAATTAATAAATCTAACATAACGTTGAAAGCGAATTAATTAGGAAAGATAACGTGCGCATAGTTGAGCATATGTATAATTATTTTATATAAATTTATATGTGTATTAATTCCAAAAATAATGCATGTAAATTCGAAATAAATGCGTATAGCAAAATGATTTAAATCAAGAAAGAAACATAAAGTAATTAATGTTAAATTACAATGTTTAATAATTAATAACACAAATTAATCAACATTTGAAATTTAAAAGTTAAAATTAATCAAAGAGAAAAACAAGCCGAAATGGCATATGGGGGTCGAATTCGTAACGCTTAGGTCAATCGATCGGTCGACCCATCTAGGGCCTGGGCCGACCTATGCATTATAAAAGTGACATATTTTCTTCTCGTGAACGATGAGATCTAATTCATTTTAAATCAAACAAACATAGTTTATTTAGACATCTATAAATAAATGAATTAGGCAAGCCTCCAAACTCTGGTTTTCCTTAGTAAGCGTGGAAGCTCAACCATTTCTTTCTCCTCCAATTATTAAGAAATAAAAAAGATTACATTTAGGTTTTTTGTACAACGTTATGTTTAGGTTTTCTGATTCAAGAAACCAATGCTAGAAAATGTAGATTTAGAGAATAAATACCCAATTCGTTGACTATAACACATAAGTTCTTCAGATCTTATTCCAAATGGTTTGCTTTTTTACTTTATTTTAGATCTAGATTTATAAATCCTTGTAAATTCCAGTTTCTAAGTTCTTATAGGTTTATAAGAAGGGGAAAAACTACTGATATTAAATCTGGATACAAAACAGATTTGCAACTTGAAGTGCTCTTTCCATGTGAGTGGATTTAAATAATTTATTTTTTTGTTAATGGTAAATAATATTGTTAGATTCCCGTTAAATTGTTTAATTTGGGATAAGTTGCATTTTGAATAATTATAGAAATAGTTTATGCAATGTATTCCTATTAAATTGTAAATTGTAAAAAACATACTTATGTGAAATTGTCATCATTGTGGAATGAAGTCCAAATAAACGATTAAAAGTAATGTTGGAATTGAGGTAGAAGGCATTGGCCTAAAAGTAAGGAATTTTAGAGTAAAATTTCAAAACTTGGAAAATTGGATAAAATGGGAATTCTAATGAACAAAATTGGTTTGGAAGTTAGTATTAGGTTAGTTGGTTGGCAGAGAAAAGAGGATATATTTTAATAATTCAATATTGTAGGAAAGATGGTAAATGTAATTGCGAGAATAAAAGTAAGATAAGTATGGTTTGTGTAAAATAATGGTATTATTCTTTTGTACGCTATCCATAAATAAAGAAAAGAATAAGGAAAATATCTTGTGATTACGTGTCACTGTTTATGATATTAATATTAAAACAAAGAAATTTATTTTAGTGCACTTTCTGTAACCAACCAAATGGGCAAAAACTACTCCCTAAAATTAAAATTACAATAACTGTACGTAAAGTAAATTTTTAATAAAGTGTATAAAAAAATGAAATAGACGAGAGTTGACAATTTAGTTATTTACAATTTTCTAATTAATTACATATGCTTTAAAAAACGCTTAGATTTGTAAATGCTAGTTGAAAGACATAGATTTAGTCCTTTTTGTGCATGTGAAAAATTGAATAAAAAGTGTAACTTTGTGAACATGGGTTAAATAAAAGAGAATGAAATTTACGATAAACATGTTTACAAATTGTAAATTATAATAAAGAGAAATTAGACCAAATCAGGAAAATTAATAAGAATTTAAAGTAAATTATGGCATGTATTATAATTAAAAGAGTAATAAAAAATAAACAGATTACAGCGATAATGAGAACTGTAATGACATGTTATACAAATCATACTAAAAGTAAAATGTAGCCTATTATGATAAAAATGGAATAGCATAGGCTCAGGATAATAACCAAGTGAATAGTTTCAGCTCAAATCTACGATTGGGCTAAAAAGAAAGAAAGAGAAATTAGGCAAATTTGAATATCTGCAAGTAAAATTTAACACGAGGGCTCTAATTAAAAAGAGGAAAAGAGTAAGTAAGAGAGGCTTATTATATTAAAACTTAAATCTTTGTCTAAATTAATAATCAAATAAATAAAGCCTAGAATAGAGAGAATTGGGCAAGAAACACTAATTGGTGTTATAATAAAAGAAAAGAAAAGTATGCTAAATTCATAATGAAATGTTGGACTTAGGGTGTAACAACCCGTAAAATCTGGGCCAGTTTAAAATTTTTATTTTGGCAATTTTAGCGAATTTTGATTATTTAAAATGAATTATTTTAAATAAAATCGACGAGAAAATTTATTTTGAATATAAATCGAAAGTATATATTATACGCGTCGTCGTTAGAATATAAATATTTATATATAATTATAAATAGAATTGAAAATGGCGCGGTAGTTCGATAATTCGATTTCAAACTTCAATTGAATGTACCGGGTGCAAAACAATCCGGATTTTAGTGAAACCAAAAATGGTAGAATCTAATTGATAATATCTTTCCAACGAATCCGACAAATCAAATTTTCATAGCGGGAATCAATAGATATGTCCAGTTGAAAATTCAGAATAGTCGCTATGGAATTCAGGCCCTTAAAAATGGATATTTTGCAAACGACCTCGGATTTCGACGAAACCAGTTTTGTTGGGTCCGTGGTGTCAAATTATTGCTAGATTCCAAATTTCATAATTTTCTGAATCAATATGTGAGCGTGGCAAAGGAAAACGTGTTTTGACCATTTCAGTTGATTTTAATCGACTGGGAATTGGCCATTTTTCAAATGGTCTCAGAATTCGACGAAACTAGTTTTGTTAGGACCGTATCGTCAATACGAAGCTAGAAAATATTTTTCTGGAATTTTTCTAGTTAGTATGTGACCCCGGTAATTTGAAATGTACGTTTAAAATTCAATATAGTGATTTAAATGCAAGTTCAAAGGAAACTGATTGTAACGATCGAATCAGCTTGCGATACATATCCCATTGTGTTCGGAATGGGGGTAAAACGCTATGGGCGACAGGCGGTGGGCCTCGTTACGAGGTCGTATGTAAAAGTCAACTATTAGCAAAATAAAATAATTAAAAAAAAAACCTTTCTCCCCTTAAAACTCCTCCAGGCCCCCCCCCCGATTCAGATCGAACAGAAACAAAAAAAAAAAAAAGGCGAATCGCGGAAGCCCGCGATGCCCAGCCCCGTCGACGCCGCCAGGGACCAGCGCCCCACCGCCGATGAATTCGCGAGCCCCTTCCCCTCCGCCTGAAACGAACGCAGCCTCCCTTCTCCCTTAAATCCCGTCGCCACCCTCCCCAAATTGGACGCAGCCGCCACCTGAGACCACCGCCACCCCTCCGACCCCTCTTCTCCTCCATCCGCTGTAAGTCCCTTTCCCTTTTTTTTTCTTATTTATTATTTTTGTATATATAACTGTTTTTTTATATATATATTAAAAAACGATTTTTTTTTTGTTTGTGATTATGAAAACTGATTTTTAAAAAGTAATTTAAAACTAATTTTATATAGTAATTTAAAACTGATTTTTAAAAAGTAATTTAAAACTAATTTTATATAGTAATTTAAAACTGATTTTAAAAAGAATTTAAAATAGAAAAGGTTTGAATTTTAAATGGGGAAAGATTAGAACTTTAAAAGTGAAAAGATCGTATTTTGAAAGGTGAAAAGATAGGATTTTTATTTGGTAAAAGGTATGATCTTTATATTTTTAAAGTGATAAAAATATGATTTTTACATTTTTAAAGTATCAAAAGTATAATCTTTACTATATAGAAATATTAAAAATATGATTTTTTATATTTTTAAAGTATTAAAAATATAATCTTTATAGGATAGAGAATATAAAAATATCATCTTGGTATATGTAGCGAAATAAAAATCTGATTTTTTATAATATATACGTTGAAATAAAGTGGTGACTTTTTAAAGGTGAAATCTTTATTTTTGAAAAGGTGAAATCTTTATTTTAGAAAAGGCGAATTCTTTAGGTGGAAAATAGCGTGATAAAAATATAATTTTTATATATTGAACTTCGATAGAAAAATAGAATTTTTATATATTGAACTTCGATAGAAAAATAGAATTTTTATATATTGAACTTCGATAAAAAAATAGCGAAGTAAAAATTCGATTTTTATATATGTAGTGGCTACGGACGACGAAGCTGACGAAGATGCGAAAACAATGAAGATTTCTATCAAAGAAGAGTCAAGATGTTTGGATAGCTATAGGTGAGAATTTCTCACCTTTCAATTTCTTTTCTAGTTTTATATATATACTAGGACGCATACGGTGCTTAGTAGCACCCGACACAATCGTCCACAGACCATGGACTTGTTTGTTTGGTTGCATAGCTTAGTTATATGATTTGATTTGAATTTGGTTGTCTGGTGATTTTGATTGATGTGTGAATGGCGTGGGCCTTCACTAGACCGGGGATAAGGCTAGGCCTCGTCCCGTTTCTAGTATCGTGCCGTTATGCCGCCGAAATTTTCTAAAAATAAGTTAGAAAAATAAAAATATCATTTTATTTAAAGAATGAATTGAATAGAAATTCATAGGTTGAAATAAAATGTTTTATCGTTAAAAATATAATTTTTAACGTGAAGTGAATAAAATAGAATATTCATTTACAAACCAGACGGTTTGTTTATGTACACCTATTTGAAGGACATTGATTGGGTCGATAAATTTTACACATCGCCCAACAGCACGAATAAAATATGTGTTTGATTGTTTGAAACCCCACACGGGTGTTGGGATGAAACATGAAGTTCACTCATCCTGATTGATTAAATATGTCGATCGATTGATTGACAAGCTGCTATAAGCGTTAAATGTCTATATTTAATGCTTATACAGTGTAGTGCACCTTGGTTGATGGTTGATTATTTTTCAATACTATTATATACATGTGTTGTATGAAAATCCATATAATTAATTTTATATGGTAATTGATTGGGCCTCATTCCAATTTGAAAGATAAAGAATATTATAAAATAAAAGTTCATGTGTTGACAATACTCATCCATTGAGATTGGTCATGTGTTGAACGAAATATTTTAGTAATAAAATTTACATCTTTATCGATATAAAATAAAATTTCATGTGTTGACAATACTCATCCATTGAGATTGGTCATGTGTTGAACGAAATAATTTAACAAATATAGTCACACGTGGACAGTACTCATTCGTTGAGATTAGTCGTGTGTTGACAAAAATAAATATTCATTTGTTGAATAGAATAAAGGAAAATATGAAGCCGTGTTGATTAGTTTGACGCCATTTTGACGTGAACGATTTTTATATCGATTTTATTCATTTCGAACTGAATTGAAAACGATTTCGAAATGAATTGAATTGAAAACGATTTCGAAATGAATTGAATTGAAAACGATTTCGAAATGAATTGAATTGAAAACGATTTCGAAATGAATTGAATTGAAAACGATTTCGAAATGAATTGAATTGAAAACGATTTCGAAATGAATTGAATTGAAAATGATTTCGAAATGAATTGAATTGAAAACGATTTCGAAATGAATTGAATTGAAAACGATTTCGAAATGAATTGAATTGAAAACGATTTCGAAATGAATTGAATATATAACGATTTCGAAATGAATTGAATTGAAAACGAATTCAAATTGAATTGAAAGCGAATTGAAATGAATTCAAATTGAATTGAAATTTGAATTGAATAGAAATGAATTTTGAAACGAATCTATAAAGAAGAATTCAATTTTGCTTTGAATTGAAGTGGAAGTTGAAATAGATTTTGAAACGATTTTTAAAATTATTTATATAATTCATTTTGAATAGAAAATCGACGAAATATATTATATATATATTATATATATAATATAATGGCCTGAATAGAACGCGCCGCGCCGCGGTAGTTCGTGAATTTCGACCATTTATTTCAAACGGACATTACGGGAGATCCGACCGTCGGATTCTCCTAAAACCGGAACCGTTAGGTTCGTATCGAAAAGAGCTTTCTAACGAATATTAGAAATTAGAAATCTAACGGTTGGATTTGGAATTATGTCCAAATCAAATTTGAAAAAGGTCGTTGTAAGTGCAGTTCGATGGCCATTGATGTAAATCAACTGTACGGGCCTTGATAAAATTATTAAAAATAGTAATAATTTGTGTAAAATCATAAGAAATGATTTGTGAAGATTTGGGATGAAAAACTCCATATTTGAAAAGATAAAAATAGATTTTTATCGAAATGAACTAGTTTTGAACTAGAAATATAATTCTATTTATTTTTAAATAAATAAATTAAATTTGAAAAGGGTTTTAAAAATAACCAAAATTTCCAATGATTGCATTGGAGTGGATTTGAATCGAAATTGTCTTCGGAATATTTCGATGTTAGAATTCGGGATTATACAGGTGTTGTAATGGAAATTTGAAAGATATAGATATATATATCGTTATTTCCAATACGACATTTGTTAATCGTAGAATTTGATATTGAATATAAGCCGATATATTTTCTATTCAGAGCCTTATATTGAATATCAAATGTGATTTGGGTTTGTCGTGAATGGTATCTTCACTAACACTGTTCTTAAACCCAGTTGAGAAAAGGTTAAATCTTTTTATTTAGATTTAATGAAGTGTACCAATTAAATAATATTTAATTGGAATTTAATTGATATTGATTTTTGGGTTTATCGTGAACAGTGTTTTAAATAACACTCGTTCTTTAACCCGATAATTAACGAATGTGATTTTGGGTTTATCGTGAACCGTGTTTTAAATGACACTGATTCTTTAACCCAGTCGAAGAGTAAAACTAAGTGGAGTTTTAATGAATCTTTAATTAGATTGAAATGATCGAAAATGGAGTATCACTAGTTTTGCTCCAGGCGATAGTTAAATCTTTAATTAGATTTGAACGTGAAATGGTAATTGAATTTACCGATAACACTGTGGTGTTAGATATGAAGTATTTCCAGTTTTACTTCATGGGATGAATAGGTTGGGATTGGGAAATTAAAACAAATGGTTACTTCGGTAAGGTTCGCTAATCCCGACTAGTTTGAATTGATATTCAAAAATGGATTAAAGAATAAATTCAAGGAATTTATCTTTGATAAAATTAATGGGAACCTTTCCCTATGAATGTGAAATCAGAAACTAACTGTCGGTTAGCTAAGCAGAACGGTTTTCTGGATATTGATCTGATGTTGGTTTCGGCCTTCGGGGTTAATATTTGGGGAATTATTCTCTTGATTAATTTGCGGTTAGTGACTGATGAATTGGAATGAGGCGTATGTTGTGTTTGGGTAACACTTTTATAATATATACGCGAGTTATTCGGAAAGACCGGGTTTATCCCATTCTGAATAACTGATACGGCGATAAGTCGAAGATGAAGACGGTGGTCGAAGACCGGAAGTCTTCACGTCGTTTGGGTGATAACTGATGATCTTGATTGGGCTGTACACCCAAGAAGATGGAAACAGTTGGTGATCGTCCAGACGTACTTGGAGATCGATGGATATGCGGGGTACTAGGTGCCTCCGGTTTCGTTCAGACCCAGAACGGACTTGTAAATGGACTGTTGTCTGACATTGGATTTCATTCTGTGTGACTGATATCGGTTGCATAGAGTGGTTTGCCTGTGTGGCATGCTAAGATGCAAATGATCGAGGCTTCTGTTGAAAAGCAAAGTCTTGTGGTGATGATCAAAGCACGGCCTTTGTGGCGTAGCTTTGTGTAACGTATACTTCGCGTGTTTCGCACCCGGTATGAACCAAAAACGGGAGACGGACCTCAGGGAGGGCATGCGTTTCTTTCTAGTTAGAAGTGGCGTCAGTGGTTTTACACGCCCTGACGAGTTTGACTTATGTGGTTGTTGCTGTTGCGAGGCGCCTCGGATTGATCGGTCGTTCTCGAACCGATGGAGTCATTTAGTTTGCTCATTTACGTCCCAAAGGGCGAGGAAACGTAGTGTTCAGGCATTTTAATCCACATCGGTGGACCGGCCCTGTCGCTCCAAGGGCTCACCTGAGTCTGGGTCCTGTGGCTCGGGCTAGAGAGTCACGAATCGGTTGAGGACTATCTTTAGCCTCGGTTCATAGACGGAAATCCAATTTCCAAATACGTGCCATTTGCGGTTTTATTTGTAAACATATATATGGCGACATAGTGGCATGGGACGCTCATGTCGCCTATGATTGGTACTTATGATTTGAAGTTGTTTTATACACTATGCACTTATAATAGTATCAAACGATTTGTTTTAACCGTATCAAGCATTCTTTGGCTGTTATAAGGGAAAACCCTATCCCCCGGCTTGCGTTGCATTGTGTGATAGGACCTGGGTCTTATAACAGCTTCATCTTTCTTTATTTAGCATTGCGTTGTTTGTTTTATGCACTGGTATTCTTGGGAGGAAACCCGTTCCGTGTTATACGGCGTGGTCCCTTGATTTACCTAATGATTTAAAATAAAGATTAATAACTGTTTTAGTTCTCACACCAGTCACATGACTGACCTGGAGTTTATTGTTTTAACCTAAACTCTGGGTGCCCCTATTTTGACACGGGCAGCTAGTAGTTTTGATTTTGCAGATTTATATTCACAGGATCCTGGTTTACAGCTGGAACGATGTCCGGAAAGCTTTGTATCCGTATATCTACTTCTAGTTGTGTATTGTATTATTTTCCGCTGCTATGTATTTAAATGTAATTTAAATCTCTGATATTTCTGTGTAATATTCATTTATACTCTGTATGTTCTTGTAATCTGATGCATTGTTGTAATATACAATGAAATGTTCTTTTATATGTGTTCTGTTGTGGCTTGTTCTCGAACTATCCGGCGCTTTCCTTTACAGGGAAGTTACGGGTTTTCACAGTTGGTATCAGAGCTTTGGTTTACAGAGCTGGAGAACAAGACACATTAGAACCGTACGAAAGAATTCATCAGATATTGGATTAGTAATATCCAATTAGAATGACTCGTTAGAGATAGGATCAGTAGTATCCTAGAATGAGTGTGAAGAGTATATTTTTAAAATGAAAACTAATTTTGTTTTGAAAGTTTAAATCAACTATTCGTATTTGATTATTTATTTATATTGATTTTGGACAATTCAGTATATAAAGAATTTGCATATACGCCTTGCAAACGTATATTCAAAGTTTTAATATACTGGATAGATATAGATTCACACTCTAGTCGCCCGAAGATGATTCTGATGATTGTAGCTACATCATCAGAATTAGTGTTCGAGAGTCGAAGGTGTGATATTTATATATTTCCAATTGACTATTGTGAGAACCAAAATTTGATAGGGCCTATTGTTGTGATTTGGCATCAAAAATCTGATTTTTTGACTATATATCAAAAGTATGAATTTGAAACGTTAAATTCACTAATTGATTGATGTTTGAGTTGGTTGTTTATTTGTTTGATAATTTTGAACCATTTAGCCTAATTGAAACAAATATTGAATTGTATTGAAAATTGGTTGCATTTGCTTGCATATACATATACATCATTGAACAGGTCATAGCAAGGAGGCTAGAGCAGAGAATAAAATTTGTTTGCCCGACAAATAGGTACATGTTTACTACATAATTTACTGTTTTGTTTGGGTGATGGTGATTTTATGAGCCTATTGGCTAGCCGCTTGGCTTTTTCTTTTTCTTTTTGAGATCTAAAGGACCGGGGAAGCTATTTGAAATCCCCCGATGCTCCCGGTGCAGGGGAGGTTATGGCGAAATTTTTCGAAAATTTAGGGTGTTAGCCAAATTTTTGAAATTTTGAAAATTCTCAGAAACTAAAAAGTTGGAGAATGGAAGCCAGATCGAATGTAGAGCTTATTAATCAAACCACTTTCGACTTTGTCCCTTTTCGGGGACGAAAAGTTTCAAGTGGGGGAGATTGTAACAACCCGTAAAATCTGGGCCAGTTTAAAATTTTTATTTTGGCAATTTTAGCGAATTTTGATTATTTAAAATGAATTATTTTAAATAAAATCGACGAGAAAATTTATTTTGAATATAAATCGAAAGTATATATTATACGCGTCATCGTTAGAATATAAATATTTATATATAATTATAAATAGAATTGAAAATGGCGCGGTAGTTCGATAATTCGATTTCAAACTTCAATTGAATGTACCGGGTGCAAAACAATCCGGATTTTAGTGAAACCAAAAATGGTAGAATCTAATTGATAATATCTTTCCAACGAATCCGACAAATCAAATTTTCATAGCGGGAATCAATAGATATGTCCAGTTGAAAATTCAGAATAGTCGCTATGGAATTCAGGCCCTTAAAAATGGATATTTTGCAAACGACCTCGGATTTCGACGAAACCAGTTTTGTTGGGTCCGTGGTGTCAAATTATTGCTAGATTCCAAATTTCATAATTTTCTGAATCAATATGTGAGCGTGGCAAAGGAAAACGTGTTTTGACCATTTCAGTTGATTTTAATCGACTGGGAATTGGTCATTTTTCAAATGGTCTCAGAATTCGACGAAACTAGTTTTGTTAGGACTGTATCGTCAATACGAAGCTAGAAAATATTTTTCTGGAATTTTTCTAGTTAGTATGTGACCCCGTTAATTTGAAATGTACGTTTAAAATTCAATATAGTGATTTAAATGCAAGTTCAAAGGAAACTGATTGTAACGATCGAATCAGCTTGCGATACATATCCCATTGTGTTCGGAATGGGGGTAAAACGCTATGGGCGACAGGCGGTGGGCCTCGTTACGAGGTCGTATGTAAAAGTCAACTATTAGCAAAATAAAATAATTAAAAAAAAAACCTTTCTCCCCTTAAAACTCCTCCAGGCCCCCCCCCCCCCCGATTCAGATCGAACAGAAACAAAAAAAAAAAAGGCGAATCGCGGAAGCCCGCGATGCCCAGCCCCGTCGACGCCGCCAGGGACCAGCGCCCCACCGCCGATGAATTCGCGAGCCCCTTCCCCTCCGCCTGAAACGAACGCAGCCTCCCTTCTCCCTTAAATCCCGTCGCCACCCTCCCCAAATTGGACGCAGCCGCCGCCTGAGACCACCGCCACCCCTCCGACCCCTCTTCTCCTCCATCCGCTGTAAGTCCCTTTCCCTTTTTTTTTTTTCTTATTTATTATTTTTGTATATATAACTGTTTTTTTTATATATATATATTAAAAAACGATTTTTTTTTGTTTGTGATTATGAAAACTGATTTTTAAAAAGTAATTTAAAACTAATTTTATATAGTAATTTAAAACTGATTTTTAAAAAGTAATTTAAAACTAATTTTATATAGTAATTTAAAACTGATTTTAAAAAGAATTTAAAATAGAAAAGGTTTGAATTTTAAATGGGGAAAGATTAGAACTTTAAAAGTGAAAAGATCGTATTTTGAAAGGTGAAAAGATAGGATTTTTATTTGGTAAAAGGTATGATCTTTATATTTTTAAAGTGATAAAAATATGATTTTTATATTTTTAAAGTATTAAAAGTATAATCTTTACTATATAGAAATATTAAAAATATGATTTTTTATATTTTTAAAGTATTAAAAATATAATCTTTATAGGATAGAGAATATAAAAATATCATCTTGGTATATGTAGCGAAATAAAAATCTGATTTTTTATAATATATACGTTGAAATAAAGTGGTGACTTTTTAAAGGTGAAATCTTTATTTTTGAAAAGGTGAAATCTTTATTTTAGAAAAGGTGAATTCTTTAGGTGGAAAATAGCGTGATAAAAATATAATTTTTATATATTGAACTTCGATAGAAAAATAGAATTTTTATATATTGAACTTCGATAGAAAAATAGAATTTTTATATATTGAACTTCGATAGAAAAATAGCGAAGTAAAAATTCGATTTTTATATATGTAGTGGCTACGGACGACGAAGCTGACGAAGATGCGAAAACAATGAAGATTTCTATCAAAGAAGAGTCAAGATGTTTGGATAGCTATAGGTGAGAATTTCTCACCTTTCAATTTCTTTTCTAGTTTTATATATATACTAGGATGCAGACGGTGCTTAGTAGCACCCGACACAATCGTCCACAGACCATGGACTTGTTTGTTTGGTTGCATAGCTTAGTTATATGATTTGATTTGAATTTGGTTGTCTGGTGATTTTGATTGATGTGTGAATGGCGTGGGCCTTCACTAGACCGGGGATAAGGCTAGGCCTCGTCCCGTTTCTAGTATCGTGCCGTTATGCCACCGAAATTTTCTAAAAATAAGTTAGAAAAATAAAAATATCATTTTATTTAAAGAATGAATTGAATAGAAATTCATAGGTTGAAATAAAATGTTTTATCGTTAAAAATATAATTTTTAACGTGAAGTGAATAAAATAGAATATTCATTTACAAACCAGACGGTTTGTTTATGTACACCTATTTGAAGGACATTGATTGGGTCGATAAATTTTACACATCGCCCAACAGCACGAATAAAATATGTGTTTGATTGTTTGAAACCCCACACGGGTGTTGGGATGAAACTTGAAGTTCACTCATCCTGATTGATTAAATATGTCGATCGATTGATTGACAAGCTGCTATAAGCGTTAAATGTCTATATTTAATGCTTATACAGTGTAGTGCACCTTGGTTGATGGTTGATTATTTTTCAATACTATTATATACATGTGTTGTATGAAAATCCATATAATTACTTTTATATGGTAATTGATTGGGCCTCATTCCAATTTGAAAGATAAAGAATATTATAAAATAAAAGTTCATGTGTTGACAATACTCATCCATTGAGATTGGTCATGTGTTGAACGAAATATTTTAGTAATAAAATTTACATCTTTATCGATATAAAATAAAAGTTCATGTGTTGACAATACTCATCCATTGAGATTGGTCATGTGTTGAACGAAATAATTTAACAAATATAGTCACACGTGGACAGTACTCATTCGTTGAGATTAGTCGTGTGTTGACAAAAATAAATATTCATTTGTTGAATAGAATAAAGGAAAATATGAAGCCGTGTTGATTAGTTTGACGCCATTTTGACGTGAACGATATTTATATCGATTTTATTCATTTCGAATTGAATTGAAAACGATTTCGAAATGAATTGAATTGAAAACGATTTCGAAATGAATTGAATTGAAAACGATTTCGAAATGAATTGAATTGAAAACGATTTCGAAATGAATTGAATTGAAAACGATTTCGAAATGAATTGAATTGAAAACGATTTCGAAATGAATTGAATTGAAAACGATTTCGAAATGAATTGAATTGAAAACGATTTCGAAATGAATTGAATTGAAAACGATTTCGAAATGAATTGAATTGAAAACGATTTCGAAATGAATTGAATTGAAAACGATTTCGAAATGAATTGAATTGAAAACGATTTCGAAATGAATTGAATTGAAAACGATTTCGAAATGAATTGAATATATAACGATTTCGAAATGAATTGAATTGAAAACGAATTCAAATTGAATTGAAAGCGAATTGAAATGAATTCAAATTGAATTGAAATTTGAATTGAATAGAAATGAATTTTGAAACGAATCTATAAAGAAGAATTCAATTTTGCTTTGAATTGAAGTGGAAGTTGAAATAGATTTTGAAACGATTTTTAAAATTATTTATATAATTCGTTTTGAATAGAAAATCGACGAAATATATTATATATATATTATATATGTAATATAATGGCCTGAATAGAACGCGTCGCGCCGCGGCAGTTCGTGAATTTCGACCATTTATTTCAAACGGACATTACGGGAGATCCGACCGTCGGATTCTCCTAAAACCGGAACCGTTGGGTTCGTATCGAAAAGAGCTTTCTAACGAATATTAGAAATTAGAAATCTAACGGTTGGATTTGGAATTATGTCCAAATCAAATTTGAAAAAGGTCGCTGTAAGTGCAGTTCGATGGCCATTGATGGAAATCGACTGTACGGGCCTTGATAAAATTATTAAAAATAGTAATAATTTGTGTAAAATCATAAGAAATGATTTGTGAAGATTTGGGATGAAAAACTCCATATTTGAAAAGATAAAAATAGATTTTTATCGAAATGAACTAGTTTTGAACTAGAAATATAATTCTATTTATTTTTAAATAAATAAATTGAATTTGACAAGGGTTTTAAAAATAACCAAAATTTCCAATGATTGCATTGGAGTGGATTTGAATCGAAATTGTCTTCGGAATATTTCGATGTTATAATTCGGGATTATACAGGTGTTGTAATGGAAATTTGAAAGATATAGATATATATATCGTTATTTCCAATACGACATTTGTTAATCGTAGAATTTGATATTGAATATAAGCCGATATATTTTCTATTCAGAGCCTTATATTGAATATCAAATGTGATTTGGGTTTGTCGTGAATGGTGTCTTCACTAACACTGTTCTTGAACCCAGTTGAGAAAAGGTTAAATCTTTTTATTTAGATTTAATGAAGTGTACCAATTAAATAATATTTAATTGGAATTGAATTGATATTGATTTTTGGGTTTATCGTGAACAGTGTTTTAAATAACACTCGTTCTTTAACCCGATAATTAATGAATGTGATTTTGGGTTTATCGTGAACCGTGTTTTAAATGACACTGATTCTTTAACCCAGTCGAATAGTAAAACTAAGTGGAGTTTTAATGAATCTTTAATTAGATTGAAATGATCGAAAATGGAGTATCACCAGTTTTGCTCCAGGCGATAGTTAAATCTTTAATTAGATTTGAACGTGAAATGGTAATTGAATTTACCGATAACACTGTGGTGTTAGATATGAAGTATTTCCAGTTTTACTTCATGGGATGAATAGGTTGGGATTGGGAAATTAAAACAAATGGTTACTTCGGTAAGGTTCGCTAATCCCGACTAGTTTGAATTGATATTCAAAAATGGATTAAAGAATAAATTCAAGGAATTTATCTTTGATAAAATTAATGGGAACCTTTCCCTATGAATGTGAAATCAGAAACTAACTGTCGGTTAGCTAAGCAGAACGGTTTTCTGGATATTGATCTGATGTTGGTTTCGGCCTTCGGGGTTAATATTTGGGGAATTATTCTCTTGATTAATTTGCGGTTAGTGACTGATGAATTGGAATGAGGCGTATGTTGTGTTTGTGTAACACTTTTATAATATATACGCGAGTTATTCGGAAAGACCGGGTTTATCCCATTCTGAATAACTGATACGGCGATAAGTCGAAGATGAAGACGGTGGTCGAAGACCGGAAGTCTTCACGTCGTTTGGGTGATAACTGATGATCTTGATTGGGCTGTACACCCAAGAAGATGGAAACAATTGGTGATCGTCCAGACGTACTTGGAGATCGAGGGATATGCGGGGTACTAGGTGCCTCCGGTTTCGTTCAGACCCAGAACGGACTTGTAAATGGACTGTGTGTCTAACATTGGATTTCATTCTATGTGACTGATATCGGTTGCATAGAGTGGTTTGCCTGTGTGGCATGCTAAGATGCAAATGATCGAGGCTTCTGTTGAAAAGCAAAGTCTTGTGGTGATGATCAAAGCACGGCCTTTGTGGCGTAGCTTTGTGTAACGTTTACTTCGCGTGTTTCGCACCCGGTATGAACCAAAAACGGGAGACGGACCTCAGGGAGGGCATGCGTTTCTTTCTAGTTAGAAGTGGAGTCAGTGGTTTTACACGCCCTGACGAGTTTGACTTATGTGGTTGTTGCTGTTGCGAGGCGCCTCGGATTGATCGGTCGTTCTCGAACCGATGGAGTCATTTAGTTGGCTCATTTACGCCCCAAAGGGCGGGGAAACGTAGTGTTCAGGCATTTTAATCCACATCGGTGGACCGGCCCTGTCGCTCCAAGGGCTCACCTGAGTCTGGGTACTGTGGCTCGGGCTAGAGAGTCACGAATCGGTTGAGGACTATCTTTTGCCTCGGTTCATAGACGGAAATCCAATTTCCAAATACGTGCCATTTGCGGTTTTATTTGTAAACCTATATATGGCGACATAGTGTCATGGGACGCTCATGTCGCCTATGATTGATACTTATGATTTGAAGTTGTTTTATACACTATGCACTTATAATAGTATCAAACGATTTGTTTTAACCGTATCAAGCATTCTTTGGCTGTTATAAGGGAAAACCCTATCCCCCGGCTTGCGTTGCATTGTGTGATAGGACCTGGGTCTTATAACAGCTTCATCTTTCTTTATTTAGCATTGCGCTGTTTGTTTTATGCACTGGTATTCTTGGGAGGAAACCCATTCTGTGTTATACGGCGTGGTCCCTTGATTTACCTAATGATTTAAAATAAAGATTAATAACTGTTTTAGTTCTCACACCAGTCACATGACTGACCTGGAGTTTATTGTTTTAACCTAAACTCTGGGTGCCCCTATTTTGACACGGGCAGCTAGTAGTTTTGGTTTTGCAGATTTATATTCACAGGATCCTGGTTTACAGCTGGAACGATATCCGGAAAGCTTTGTATCCGTATATCTACTTCTAGTTGTGTATTGTATTATTTTCCGCTGCTATGTATTTAAATGTAATTTAAATCTCTGATATTTCTGTGTAATATTCATTTATACTCTGTATATTCTTGTAATCTGATGCATTGTTGTAATATACAATGAAATGTTCTTTTATATGTGTTCTGTTGTGGCTTGTTCTCGAACTATCCGGCGCTTTCCTTTACAGGGAAGTTACGGGTTTTCACATGGGGTCTAATAAAAAAGTGAGGTGTGTTTGGAGTAGTGCGAAGGGAGTCTGGATGAAGAGCCTAACGAAACAAATCATGCAGATGCTTTAGTATAGTGGGAGCATGTCCAATATGTTGTTCAATGGTGTTGAAAGGAAGGGAGAGACTTCTATAGGACATGAAGGTACTCTAGTATATCCCTTTGCTGTAAGCCTAACGAATCTTCACCCTCGGAGGCAGGTCTGTCATTGTTCCATCAAAAGGGTATGCATTGACTGCATACATATCGAGGGGAGTCAAAAGACTGATGGATAATTTTAGGATTCGAGGGTTTCCTCGACTTAGGGATTAAACTTCGCAACCAAGACCCAACAAGGATAGTAATTATTCAGATACCTAATATCGTTGGGCATAGCTACAATAGGGAAGACTGGAGCTAAACCAAAAGGCCAATGATCTTTCCTTATCGAGACACTGAATGAGGGACAATGCCAATTGGATGTTTAGACTGTTTGCTGTACGACACAATCACTTAGTTATTGATGGTTCTTTCAACTAGTTGAGGGGGGTGCATGGAACCATAGCCATGTAGAAAGAGACAGACTGAATAGACTACCTATATTATAAGTCTAATGAAGCTGTCCTTTACAGATATGATAATCCTTGCCTGAGTTCCGTACAAGGGTGGAGCTTGTTAGCACAGCTCAAATAGTAGACAATACTATTATATGCGAGTCTTCAACGTATGATCTGAATGGTACATCGTGGATGTCCGAGCATTAGAGCGAGATGATGTGGATGAAGTTTCACGTTTTCTTATCAAACAACGGAACATTTGTGTTGTAGGCCTCATGAAGCTATCCTCTACAGATTTAGCTGTAACACTCTTTTATAGGGTGACAACGGTGTCCTATCGTGAAGGATACAAAGAGTACTATGTGTAGTACCTAGGACCAAGGCGGGGGGTGTGTGTGTGTGTATATATATATTTATATATATATATATTGATTATTAGGTTTGGTCTACTTGGAGGTAGATAGTTATATTTTACACATGGAGGCAAGAGTACTGTAAGCCCTAATTAAATTAAATTATACTAGAATGGTATGTGTAATGCTAAACTTAAAAGTATATGATATGTCCATTCACCAAAACTTTTTTCTGACCCCTCCTCATAACAATCCACAGGTTAGGTGACAGGCATTAAATAGTGTCAATATTTGGTAAGTATTTACCTATTAGTTCATTCCAATCAATTCCGCTGTGGGTTTCTTATATGTGCTCTGATATACTTATCTTTTCCTATTTGTAGGATACCAGATATCCAACTCAAACTTCAGTGGACTTGGGTTTTAGCATTTTATGAAAAACGTGGGCCTACTGATTTCTAGATTATTACTTCATTATTTTCCTTTTTGCATATGAGTGGTACGTATTATTTTATACTAATATAATACTACTTTCTTAGGATCAAGTGTACTTATAAGCCAATGATGGATGCTTTTTCCCATTTTCTGGTTTAATACAGCGCTACGCAACCTAATAATCATTTTGATTGCTTTTGTAGGCTGCCTTTTATTATTAAAATAAACAAACAATTCTAATCGAGAATAGAATTCCATTCAACATTCATCAAATGCCTTATGAAATTGAATACACAAATGTTTGCATTAAATCTAACTAATAATAATTGATGGTAACTAAGTAATATCATCTTCTAACAATAATCAACCATAAACCATTGTATAATTTATGAAAATTAATGTTTTTATATAAAATATAATTTGGGTGAAATTATTTCATTTAACAAATCTCAAAACAATACTATGTCGATTTTACCTAATAAGTATTTATAAATATCTATCGATATCTTGGTGTCCCACATATCAAATATAATTTTAAATCACTCAAGAGATAAGTTAACACAATATAAAACATTTTATAACACTAAAAAAATACAAACTCAACATCCTACGGTTTTTCTTACCCTGTCTCAAATGAGTAATTCCCAACTTAAGCCTAGGTGTTTGCTCAACCTAAGCTCTGATAACAATTTTCAAAGACCCAACTTTTTGACCCATAAAAGTCAACATTAATATACCAATGGTATTCATTTATCAAACATTCAAGTGCTGCAAAGCCAGATTGTTAGGGAAAAGAAATAAAAGACATAACTGAATCTCACGGCTGAATAAATAATCTATAATATATTAATAATCTTTGCCAAATAAAAAGACTTTTATAAATACAACAATCAATTATACATGTCCTCATAAATGCTAATGAAAAACAACAATGGAAGTAATGGAGATAACAACTACGAGAATACTTCTCAGTCTCCAACTCCCTCGTGAATCTTTCGGCAATTTCTACTATCCTATAAATACACTCAGTCCACCCAAACGTTATAATAAAATAACATCCAGGTCAGTCTAGTAAACTAGCATCATAGAACTAAAGTCGTAGGAAACTTTAATTTGTAAATTACAAAAAAATATTGATATCAAAGGTATCTCTCTAGACCACGCTACACATAAACATAGACATGTTTTTAGCTTACAATAACTAAAACACCTCATATTAAAATTTAGTGATATTATAACAATGTTTGAATCCTCAAATAAATATCCATCATATCTGGAATTATTACATTTGCTAAATTAAAAAACAATAGGTTTATAACAAAAACCATACATGTATGTAGTGGATATTGGTTTTCATACAATAACCAGGTGTTGTGGTACGACCCACCGTGGTACGCATCTAGAAAGCAATACCGAGGGTCTTGCCTAGATCCATTGCTATCGAATAACCGATTCAACTAGATGATGTCGAATATGTCATCACCCTGGTTACTTTGCAACCCTTTCCCTATGGGCCCACACATTATGAAAAGATAAATGTTTTTGTCTTGAACGCTGACAATCTTATCCTACTTAGGTGTAACAACCCGTAAAATGTGAGCCAGTTTGAAATTTTTATGTTGGCCATTTTAGCGAATTTTGATTATTTAAAATGAATTATTTTAAATAATATCGACGAGAAATTTATTTTGAATATAATTCGAACGTATATATTATACGCGTCGTCGTTAGAATATAAATATTTATATATAATTATAAATAGAATTGAAAATGGCGCGGTAGTTCGATAATTCGATTTCAAACTTCAATTGAATGTACCGGGTGCAAAATAATCTGGATTTTAGTGAAACCAAAAATGATAGGATCTAATTGATAATATCTTTCTAACGGATGTAAGAAACTGAGATTTCACTTTAAAAATTGAGAGATATGTCCAGTTGAAAATTCTGAATAGTCGCTATGGAATTCAGGCCCTTAAAAATGGACATTTTGCAAACGACCTCGGATTTCGACGAAACCAGTTTTGTTGGGTCCGGGATGTAAAGTTATTGCTAGGTTTCAAATTTCATAATTTTCTGAATCAATATGTGAGCGTGGCAAAGGAAAACGCGTTTTGACCATTTCAGTTGATTTTAATCGACTGGAAATTGGCCATTTCTTTTTAACGGTCTCAGAATTCGACGAAACTAGTTTTGTTAGGACCGTATCGTCAATGCGAAGCTAGAAAATATTTTTCGAGAATTTTTAGAGTTAGCATGTGACCCCGGTAATTTGAAATGTGCGTTTAAAATTCAATATAGTGATTTAAATGTAAATTTAATGGAAACTGATTCAAACAGTCGAATCAGCCTGCGATACATATCCCATTGTGTTCGGAATGGGGGTAAAATGCTAGGGGGGACAGGCGGTGGGCCTCGTTTCGAGGTCGTATGTAAAAGTCAACTCTTTAGGATAATATAAATAAATTAATTAATAAAAAAATATATATATATACCTCTCTCCCCCTTTTTAACCCAGGCCCCCCCCCGATTAAACTCATTTCAAAGAAAAAAAAAAAAAAAAGTAATCGAAGGCGACGGAAGACGGAGGAGGCCGCCGCCCAGCTTCCTGGCGCCGCCGCAGGCCAGGCGCCCTCCACCCTCGCCCCGCTCTCGCCTTCCTCCCCCTCTACTGATCGACATAGCCCCCCCCCCCCCCCCCCCCGCGTCATCGACGTCAGCGCGCACCCCTCTCCCCTTTCGTCGATAACCCCTCCCAGACCCGCCACCTAAAGCTACGCCCCCCCCCCTCTCTCCTCAAGCGACCGACAGAGAAACCCCCCTCCCCTAAGCCTGCTGCCGCCACCAGCACAGTCTCCCGCCCCCCCTGTAAGTTTTTTTTTATTAATTTATTTTATTTCTATTTTATTTAAAATAGAAAATACTGATTTATTTTAAATAATTTATAAACTGAATTTATTTTTATTAGTAAAAACTGATTTCTGTTTTATATTTAAAGTTAAAAACTGATATTTGTTAAAGTTTTAAAAACTGTTTTAAAGGGAATTTTAAAACCGATTTAAAGGGAATTTTAAAACTGATTTTAAAGGGATATTAAAACTGATTTAAAAGGAATTTTAAAACTGATTTTATTTTTAAAAGGTTTAAACTTTAAAATAGAAAAGGCGGAATTTTTATTGAATAGAAGTAATAAAAATATGATTTTTATATTTTTAAAGTATTAAAAATATAATCTTTATAGGATAGAGAATATAAAAATATCATCTTTGTATGTGTAGCGAAATAAAAATCTGATTTTTATTTTATATACGTTGAGATAAAGTGGTAATTTTTATAAAGGCGAAAACTTTATTTTTATATATTGAACTTCGAAATAAAAATAGAATTTTTATATATTGAACTTCAGAATAAAAATAGAATTTTTATATATTGAACTTCAGAATAAAAATAGAATTTTTATATATTGAACTTCGAAATAAAAATAGAATTTTTATATATTGAACTTCAGAATAAAAATAGAATTTTTATATATTGAACTTCGAAATAAAAATAGAATTTTTATATATTGAACTTCGGAATAAAAATGTGATTTTTATATATTGAATAACAAAGTAAAAATTCGATTTTTACGTATGTAGTGAAAGCAACAACGAAGGTGACAAAAAGGCGAAACGACGAAGACTTCTGCAAATGAAGAGCCGTGGAGCTAGGATAGCTATATGTGAGAACTTCTCACCTTTCAATTTAATTTTTCTAGTTATATATATGTATACTAGGATGTAGACGGTGTTTAGTAGCACCCGACACCCGTCCACAGACCATGGAATTGTTTGTTTGGTTGTGTAGTTGGTTAGATTACTTGATTTGAATTTGGTTGTTTGGTGAAATTGAATTGTTTGGTGAAATGAATGGATTGATTGATGTGTGAATGGCGTGGGCCTTCACTAGACCGGGGATAAGGCTAGGCCTCGTCCCGTTTCTAGTATCGTGCCGTTATGCCGCCGAAATTTTCTAAAATATGTTAGAAAAATAAAAATATCATTTTATCGAATGAAATGAATTGAATAGAAATTCATATGTTGAAATAAAATGTTTTATCGTTAAAAATATAATTTTTAACGTGAAAGTGAATAAATAAATATTTATAAACAAATCGGCCGATTTGTTTATATACACTGATTTGACTGATATTGATTGGGAGGATATATTTTACACATCGCCCAACTGCACGAATAAAATATTTGTTTGATTGTTTGAAACCCCACACGGGTGTTGGGATGAAACTTGAAGTTCACTCATCCTGATTGATTAAATATGTCGATCGATTGATTGACAAGCTGCTATAAGCGTTAAATGTCTATATTTGATGCTTATACAGTGTAGTGCACTTTGGTTGATGGTTGATTATTCATCGTTGTTGATATATACATGTGTTGTAGAAAATCCATATAATTAACATTATATGGTAATTGATTGGGCCTCATTCCAGTTTCGAAAAAAAAGAAATATTTGAAATAGAAATATTTGAAATAGAAATATTTGAAATAGAATATTTGAAAATAGAAATATGTGAAGCCGTGAGGATTAGATTGACGCCATTTTGACGTGAACGATATTTATATCGATTTTATTCATTTTAAAATGAATATTGAAAAGTGATTTCGAAATCGAATATTTTGAAATGAATTGAATTGAAAACGATTTCGAAATGAATTGAATTGAAAACGATTTCGAAATGAATTGAATTGAAAACGATTTCGAAATGAATTGAATTGAAAACGATTTCGAAATGAATTGAATTGAAAACGATTTCGAAATGAATTGAATTGAAAACGATTTCGAAATGAATTGAATTGAAAACGATTTCGAAATGAATTGAATTGAAAACGATTTCGAAATGAATTGAATTGAAAACGAATTCGAATTGAATTGAAAGCGAAGTGAAATAAATTCAAATTGAATTGAAATTTGAATTGAATAGAAATGGATTTTAAAACGAATTTATAAAGAAGAATTCAATTTTTATTTGAATTGAAATGGAAGTTGAAAATGTTTTTGAAACGAATTCAAAACTATTTATATAATTCGTTTTAAATAGAAATCGACGATATATATATTATATATATTATATATATAATATAATGGCCTAAATAGAAAGCGCCGCGCCGCTGCAGTTCGTGAATTTCGACCATTTATTTCAAACGGACATTACGGGAGATCCGACCGTCGGATTCTCCTAAAACCGGAACCGTTGGGTTCGTATCGAAAAGAGCTTTCTAATGAATGTTAGAAATTTGAAATCTAACGGTGGGATTTGGAGATACGTCCAAATCAAATTCGAAAAAGGTCGCTGTAAGTGCAGTTCGATGGCCATTGTTGGAAATCGACTGTACGGGCCTTGATAAAATTAATAAAAATAGTAATAATTTGTGCTAAATCATAAGAAATGATTTAGAAAGAATTGGGGTGAAAAACTCCATATTTGAAAAGATAAAAATAGATTTTTATCGAAATGAACTAGTTTTGAACTAGAATTATAATTCTATTCATTTTTAAATAAATAAATTGAATTTGAAATGGTTTTGAAAATGACCAAAATTTCCAATGATTGCATTGGAATGGATTTGAATCGAAATTGTCTTCGGAATATTTCGATGTTGGAATTCGTGATTATACAGGTGTTGTTATGGAAATTTGAAAGATATATATTTATATCGTTATTTCCAATACGACATTTGTTAGTCGTAGAATTTGATATTGAATATAAGCCGATATATTTTCTATTCAGAGCCTTGTATTGAATATCGAATGTGATTTGGGTTTGTCGTGAATGGTGTCTTCACTAACACTGTTCTTGAACCCAATTGAGAGATGATTAAATCTTTTTATTTAGATTTAATGAAAGGTACCAATTAACTGATATTTAATTGGAATTGAATTGATATTGATTTTTTGGGTTTATCGTGAACAGTGTTTTAAATAACACTCGTTCTTTAACCCGATAATTAATGGAATGTGATTTTGGGTTTATCGTGAAACGTGTTTTAAATGACACTGATTCTTTAACCCAGTCGAAGATTAAAACTAAGTGGAGTTTTAATGAATCTTTAATTAGATTGAAATGATCGAAAATGGAGTATCACCAGTTTTGCTCCAGGCGATAGTTAAATCTTTAATTAGATTTGAACGTGAAATGGTAATTGAATTTACCGATAACACTGTGGTGTTAGATATGAAGTATTACCAGTTTTACTTCATGGGATGAATAGGTTGGGATTGGGAAATTAAAACAAATGATTACTTCGGTAAGTTTCGTTAATCCCGACTAGTTTTGAATTGATATTCAAAAATAGATTAAAGAATAAATTCAAGAAATTTATCTTGGATAAAATTAATGGGAACCTTTCCCTATGAATGTGAAATTTAGAAACTAACTGTCGGTTAGCCAAGCAGAATGGTTTTCTGGATATTGATCTGATGTTGGTTTCGGCCTTCGGGGTTAGTATTTGGGAAATTATTCTCTTGATTAATTTACGGTTAGTGACTAATGGATTGGAATGAGGCGTATGTTGTGTTTGTGTAACACTTATTTAAAATATACGCGAGTTATTCGGAAAGACCGGGGTTATCCCATTCTGAATAACTGATGCGACGATAAGTCGAAGATGAAGACGATGGTCGAAGACCGGAGGTCTTCACGTCGTTTGGGTGATAACTGATGATCTTGATTGGGCTGTACACCCAAGAAGATGGAAACAGTTAGTGATCGTCCAGACGTACTTGGAGATCGATGGATATGCGGGGTACTAGGTGCCTCCGGTTTCGTTCAGACCCAGAACGGACTTGTAAATGGACTGTGTGTCTGACATTGGATTTTAGTCCGTGTGATTGATCTCTATTAAATATATATCTGCTTGGCGGCGGAGAATTTATTCTCTTGCTTAACGCCCTTCTCTGAGACGTACGAGCTCAGGGGTTATATATTGATGGATATCAAACGCATGGAGTGAATTGCCTGTGTGGCATGCCTAAGTGGCAATTGATCGAGGCTTCTATTGAAAAGAAAAGTCTTGTGGTGATGATCAAAGCACGGCCTTTGTGGCGTAGCTTTGTGTAACGTTTACCTCGCGTGTTTCACACCCGGTATGAACCAAAAACGGGAGACGGACCTCAGGGAGGACTTGCGTTTCTTTCTAGCTAAAAGTGGCGTCAGTGGTTTTACACGCCCTGACGAGTTTGACTTATGTGGTTGTTGCTGTTGCGAGGCGCCTCAGATTGATCGGTCGTTCTCGAACCGATGGAGTCATTCGTTGGCTCGTTTGCGCCCCAAAGGGCGGGGAAATGTAGTGTTCAGGCATTTTAATCCACATCGGTGGACCGGCCCTGACGATCCAAGGGTCACTCGAGCTCTGATCCTGAGACATGGTAGGCTAGATTGTCTCGAATCGGTTGAGGACTATCTTTTGCCTCGGTTCATAGACGGAAATCCAATTTCCAAATACGTGACTTTGCGGTTTTATTTGTAAACCTATATATGGTGACATAGTGGGATGGGGCGCTCATGCCGCCTATGATTGATACTTATGATTTGAAGTGTTTTATACACTATGCACTTATAATAGTATCAAATGATTTGTTTTAAACGTATCAAGCATTCTTTGGCTGTTATAAGGGAAAACCCTATCCTCGGCTGCGTTGCATTGTGTGATGGGACCTGGGTCTTATAACAGCTTCATTTTTCTTTATTTAGCATTGCGCTGTTGTTTTATGCACTGGTATTCTTGGGAGGAAACCCGTTCCGTGTTATACGGCGTGGTCCCTTGATTTACCTAATGATTTAAAATAAAGATTAATAACTGTTTTAGTTCTCACACCAGTCCCATGACTGACCTGGAGTTTATTGTTTTAACCTAAACTCTGGGTGCCCTTATTTTCGACACGGGCAGCTAGTAGTTTTGGTTTTGCAGATTTATATACACAGGATCCTGGTTTACAGCTGGAATGATATCCGGAAAGCTTTGTATCCGTATATCTCTTCTAGTTGTGTATTGTATTATTTTCCGCTGCTATGTATTTAAATGTAATTTAAATCTCTGATATTTCTGTGTAATGTTTATTCATTTATACTCTGTATATTCTTGTAATCTGATGCATTGTTGTGATATACAATGAAATGTTCTTCTGTATGCGTTCTGTTTTGTCCTGTTCTCAAACGATAGGGCGTTTCGAACGGCCTGAATCGGTTTAGCGACTGGTTCGGACCGAGCGAAATTCCTTGCCGTCACATTTGGTATCAGAGCTTTGGTTTACAAAGCTAGAGAACAAGACACATTAGAAACATACGAAAGAATTCATCAGATGTTGGATCAGTAATATCCAATGGGAATGACTCGTTAGAGATAGGATCAGTAGTATCCTAGAACGAGTGTGAAGAGTATATTTTTAAAATGAAAAAAATTTTGTTTTGAAAATTTAAATTAATTATTCGTATCTGATTATCTATTTATATTGAGTTGGACAGTCCAGTATATAAAGATTTTGCGTATACGTCTGATCCGCGTGTATTCGAAGTTTTAATATATTGGATAGATATAGAATCATACTCTAGTGGCCCGAAGATGATTCTGATGGTTGAGTACTCATCGTCAGAATTTATATTCGTGTGACGAAGGTGTGATATCTATATATTTCCATTAGACTGGTGTGAGAACCAAAAATTAGATAGGGCCTATTGTTGTGAATTGGCATCAAAAACAAGATTTTCAGTATATGTATTAAAATTATGAATTTGAAAAGCTAATCAACTAATTGATTGATGTTTGTGTTGTTTGTTTATTTGTTTGCTAATTTTTAGCCATTTAGCCTAACAGAACCAAATATTGAATTATATCGAAAATTGGTTGCGTTTGCTTGCATATACATATGTTTATATTGAACAGGTCATAGCAAGGAGGCTAGAGCAGAGAATAAAATTTGTTTGCCCGACAAATAGGTACATGTTTACTACATAATTTCCTGTTTTGTTTGGGTGATGATGATTTTGTGAGCCTATTGGCTAGCCGCTTGGCTTTTTCTTTTTCTTTTTGAGATCTGAAGGACCGGGGAAACTATTTGAAATTCCCCGATGCTCCCGGTGCAGGGGAGGTTATGGCGAAATTTTTCAAAAATTTAGGGTGTTAGCCAAATTTTTGAGATTTTGAAAATTCTCAGAAACTAAAGAATTGGAGAATGGAAGCCAGATCGAGCGTAGGGCTGATTAATCAAACCACTTTCGACTTTGTTCCTTTTCGGGGACGAAAAGTTTTAAGTGGGGGAGATTGTAACAACCCGTAAAATGTGAGCCAGTTTGAAATTTTTATGTTGGCCATTTTAGCGAATTTTGATTATTTAAAATGAATTATTTTAAATAATATCGACGAGAAATTTATTTTGAATATAATTCGAACGTATATATTATACGCGTCGTCGTTAGAATATAAATATTTATATATAATTATAAATAGAATTGAAAATGGCGCGGTAGTTCGATAATTCGATTTCAAACTTCAATTGAATGTACCGGGTGCAAAATAATCCGGATTTTAGTGAAACCAAAAATGATAGGATCTAATTGATAATATCTTTCTAACGGATGTAAGAAACTGAGATTTCACTTTAAAAATTGAGAGATATGTCCAGTTGAAAATTCTGAATAGTCGCTATGGAATTCAGGCCCTTAAAAATGGACATTTTGCAAACGACCTCGGATTTCGACGAAACCAGTTTTGTTGGGTCCGGGATGTAAAGTTATTGCTAGGTTTCAAATTTCATAATTTTCTGAATCAATATGTGAGCGTGGCAAAGGAAAACGCGTTTTGACCATTTCAGTTGATTTTAATCGACTGGAAATTGGCCATTTCTTTTTAACGGTCTCAGAATTCGACGAAACTAGTTTTGTTAGGACCGTATCGTCAATGCGAAGCTAGAAAATATTTTTCGAGAATTTTTAGAGTTAGCATGTGACCCCGGTAATTTGAAATGTGCGTTTAAAATTCAATATAGTGATTTAAATGTAAATTTAATGGAAACTGATTCAAACAGTCGAATCAGCCTGCGATACATATCCCATTGTGTTCGGAATGGGGGTAAAATGCTAGGGGGACAGGCGGTGGGCCTCGTTTCGAGGTCGTATGTAAAAGTCAACTCTTTAGGATAATATAAATAAATTAATTAATAAAAAAAAAACTATATACCTCTCTCCCCCTTTTTAACCCAGGCCCCCCCGATTAAACTCATTTCAAAGAAAAGAAAAAAAAAGTAATCGAAGGCGACGGAAGACGGAGGAGGCCGCCGCCCAGCTTCCTGGCGCCGCCGCAGGCCAGGCGCCCTCCACCCTCGCCCCGCTCTCGCCTTCCTCCCCCTCTACTGATCGACATAGCCCCCCCCCCCCCCCCGCGTCATCGACGTCAGCGCGCACCCCTCTCCCCTTTGGTCGATAACCCCTCCCAGACCCGCCACCTAAAGCTACGGCCCCCCCCTCTCTCCTCAAGCGACCGATAGAGAAACCCCCCCCCTAAGCCTGCTGCCGCCACCAGCACAGTCTCCCGCCCCCCCTGTAAGTTTTTTTTTATTAATTTATTTTATTTCTATTTTATTTAAAACAGAAAATACTGATTTATTTTAAATAATTTATAAACTGAATTTATTTTTATTAGTAAAAACTGATTTCTGTTTTATATTTAAAGTTAAAAACTGATATTTGTTAAAGTTTTAAAAACTGTTTTAAAGGGAATTTTAAAACTGATTTAAAGGGAATTTTAAAACTGATTTTAAAGGGATATTAAAACTGATTTAAAAGGAATTTTAAAACTGATTTTATTTTTAAAAGGTTTAAACTTTAAAATAGAAAAGGCGGAATTTTTATTGAATAGAAGTAATAAAAATATGATTTTTATATTTTTAAAGTATTAAAAATATAATCTTTATAGGATAGAGAATATAAAAATATCATCTTTGTATGTGTAGCGAAATAAAAATCTGATTTTTATTTTATATACGTTGAGATAAAGTGGTAATTTTTATAAAGGCGAAAACTTTATTTTTATATATTGAACTTCGAAATAAAAATAGAATTTTTATATATTGAACTTCAGAATAAAAATAGAATTTTTATATATTGAACTTCAGAATAAAAATAGAATTTTTATATATTGAACTTCGAAATAAAAATAGAATTTTTATATATTGAACTTCAGAATAAAAATAGAATTTTTATATATTGAACTTCGAAATAAAAATAGAATTTTTATATATTGAACTTCGGAATAAAAATGTGATTTTTATATATTGAATAACAAAGTAAAAATTCGATTTTTACGTATGTAGTGAAAGCAGCAACGAAGGTGACAAAAAGGCGAAACGACGAAGACTTCTGCAAATGAAGAGCCGTGGAGCTAGGATAGCTATATGTGAGAACTTCTCACCTTTCAATTTAATTTTTCTAGTTATATATATGTATACTAGGATGTAGAAGGTGTTTAGTAGCACCCGACACCCGTCCACAGACCATGGACTTGTTTGTTTGGTTGTGTAGTTGGTTAGATTACTTGATTTGAATTTGGTTGTTTGGTGAAATTGAATTGTTTGGTGAAATGAATGGATTGATTGATGTGTGAATGGCGTGGGCCTTCACTAGACCAGGGATAAGGCTAGGCCTCGTCCCGTTTCTAGTATCGTGCCGTTATGCCGCCGAAATTTTCTAAAATATGTTAGAAAAATAAAAATATCATTTTATCGAATGAAATGAATTGAATAGAAATTCATATGTTGAAATAAAATGTTTTATCGTTAAAAATATAATTTTTAACGTGAAAGTGAATAAATAAATATTTATAAACAAATCGGCCGATTTGTTTATATACACTGATTTGACTGATATTGATTGGGAGGATATATTTTACACATCGCCCAACTGCACGAATAAAATATTTGTTTGATTGTTTGAAACCCCACACGGGTGTTGGGATGAAACTTGAAGTTCACTCATCCTGATTGATTAAATATGTCGATTGATTGATTGACAAGCTGCTATAAGCGTTAAATGTCTATATTTGATGCTTATACAGTGTAGTGCACTTTGGTTGATGGTTGATTATTCATCGTTGTTGATATATACATGTGTTGTAGAAAATCCATATAATTAACATTATATGGTAATTGATTGGGCCTCATTCCAGTTTCGAAAAAAAAAGAAATATTTGAAATAGAAATATTTGAAATAGAAATATTTGAAATAGAATATTTGAAAATAGAAATATGTGAAGCCGTGAGGATTAGATTGACGCCATTTTGACGTGAACGATATTTATATCGATTTTATTCATTTTAAAATGAATATTGAAAAGTGATTTCGAAATCGAATATTTTGAATTGAATTGAATTGAAAACGATTTCGAAATGAATTGAATTGAAAACGATTTCGAAATGAATTGAATTGAAAACGATTTCGAAATGAATTGAATTGAAAGCGATTTCGAAATGAATTGAATTGAAAACGATTTCGAAATGAATTGAATTGAAAACGATTTCGAAATGAATTGAATTGAAAACGATTTCGAAATGAATTGAATTGAAAACGATTTCGAAATGAATTGAATTGAAAACGATTTCGAAATGAATTGAATTGAAAACGAATTCGAATTGAATTGAAAGCGAAGTGAAATAAATTCAAATTGAATTGAAATTTGAATTGAATAGAAATGGATTTTAAAACGAATTTATAAAGAAGAATTCAATTTTTATTTGAATTGAAATGGAAGTTGAAAATGTTTTTGAAACGAATTCAAAACTATTTATATAATTCGTTTTAAATAGAAATCGACGATATATATATTATATATATTATATATATAATATAATGGCCTAAATAGAACGCGCCGCGCCGCGGCAGTTCGTGAATTTCGACCATTTATTTCAAATGGACATTACGGGAGATCCGACCGTCGGATTCTCCTAAAACCGGAACCGTTGGGTTCGTATCGAAAAGAGCATTCTAATGAATGTTAGAAATTTGAAATCTAACGGTGGGATTTGGAGATACGTCCAAATCAAATTCGAAAAAGGTCGCTGTAAGTGCAGTTCGATGGCCATTGTTGGAAATCGACTGTACGGGCCTTGATAAAATTATTAAAAATAGTAATAATTTGTGTAAAATCATAAGAAATGATTTAGAAAGAATTGGGGTGAAAAACTCCATATTTGAAAAGATAAAAATAGATTTTTATCGAAATGAACTAGTTTTGAACTAGAATTATAATTCTATTCATTTTTAAATAAATAAATTGAATTTGAAATGGTTTTGAAAATGACCAAAATTTCCAATGATTGCATTGGAATGGATTTGAATCGAAATTGTCTTCGGAATATTTCGATGTTGGAATTCGTGATTATACAGGTGTTGTTATGGAAATTTGAAAGATATATATTTATATCGTTATTTCCAATACGACATTTGTTAGTCGTAGAATTTGATATTGAATATAAGCCGATATATTTTCTATTCAGAGCCTTGTATTGAATATCGAATGTGATTTGGGTTTGTCGTGAATGGTGTCTTCACTAACACTGTTCTTGAACCCAATTGAGAGATGATTAAATCTTTTTATTTAGATTTAATGAAAGGTACCAATTAACTGATATTTAATTGGAATTGAATTGATATTGATTTTTTGGGTTTATCGTGAACAGTGTTTTAAATAACACTCGTTCTTTAACCCGATAATTAATGGAATGTGATTTTGGGTTTATCGTGAAACGTGTTTTAAATGACACTGATTCTTTAACCCATTCGAAGATTAAAACTAAGTGGAGTTTTAATGAATCTTTAATTAGATTGAAATGATCGAAAATGGAGTATCACCAGTTTTGCTCCAGGCGATAGTTAAATCTTTAATTAGATTTGAACGTGAAATGGTAATTGAATTTACCGATAACACTGTGGTGTTAGATATGAAGTATTACCAGTTTTACTTCATGGGATGAATAGGTTGGGATTGGGAAATTAAAACAAATGATTACTTCGGTAAGTTTCGTTAATCCCGACTAGTTTTGAATTGATATTCAAAAATAGATTAAAGAATAAATTCAAGAAATTTATCTTGGATAAAATTAATGGGAACCTTTCCCTATGAATGTGAAATTTAGAAACTAACTGTCGGTTAGCCAAGCAGAATGGTTTTCTGGATATTGATCTGATGTTGGTTTCGGCCTTCGGGGTTAATATTTGGGAAATTATTCTCTTGATTAATTTACGGTTAGTGACTAATGGATTGGAATGAGGCGTATGTTGTGTTTGTGTAACACTTATTTAAAATATACGCGAGTTATTCGGAAAGACCGGGGTTATCCCATTCTGAATAACTGATGCGACGATAAGTCGAAGATGAAGACGATGGTCGAAGACCGGAGGTCTTCACGTCGTTTGGGTGATAACTGATGATCTTGATTGGGCTGTACACCCAAGAAGATGGAAACAGTTAGTGATCGTCCAGACGTACTTGGAGATCGATGGATATGCGGGGTACTAGGTGCCTCCGGTTTCGTTCAGACCCAGAACGGAGTTGTAAATGGACTGTGTGTCTGACATTGGATTTTAGTCCGTGTGATTGATCTCTATTAAATATATATCTGCTTGGCGGTGGAGAATTTATTCTCTTGCTTAACGCCATTCTCTGAGTCGTACGAGCTCAGGGGTTATATATTGATGGATATCAAACGCATGGAGTGAATTGCCTGTGTGGCATGCCTAAGTGGCAATTGATCGAGGCTTCTGTTGAAAAGCAAAGTCCTGTGGTGATGATCAAAGCACGGCCTTTGTGGCGTAGCTTTGTGTAACGTTTACCTCGCGTGTTTCACACCCGGTATGAACCAAAAACGGGAGACGGACCTCAGGGAGGACTTGCGTTTCTTTCTAGCTAAAAGTGGCGTCAGTGGTTTTACACGCCCTGACGAGTTTGACTTATGTGGTTGTTGCTGTTGCGAGGCGCCTCGGATTGATCGGTCGTTCTCGAACCGATGGAGTCATTCGTTGGCTCGTTTGCGCCCCAAAGGGCGGGGAAATGTAGTGTTCAGGCATTTTAATCCACATCGGTGGACCGGCCCTGACGATCCAAGGGTCACTCGAGCTCTGATCCTGAGACATGGTAGGCTAGATTGTCTCGAATCGGTTGAGGACTATCTTTTGCCTCGGTTCATAGACGGAAATCCAATTTCCAAATACGTGACTTTGCGGTTTTATTTGTAAACCTATATATGGTGACATAGTGGGATGGGGCGCTCATGCCGCCTATGATTGATACTTACGATTTGAAGTGTTTTATACACTATGCACTTATAATAGTATCAAATGATTTGTTTTAAACGTATCAAGCATTCTTTGGCTGTTATAAGGGAAAACCCTATCCTCGGCTGCGTTGCATTGTGTGATGGGACCTGGGTCTTATAACAGCTTCATTTTTCTTTATTTAGCATTGCGCTGTTGTTTTATGCACTGGTATTCTTGGGAGGAAACCCGTTCCGTGTTATACGGCGTGGTCCCTTGATTTACCTAATGATTTAAAATAAAGATTAATAACTGTTTTAGTTCTCACACCAGTCCCATGACTGACCTGGAGTTTATTGTTTTAACCTAAACTCTGGGTGCCCTTATTTTCGACACGGGCAGCTAGTAGTTTTGGTTTTGCAGATTTATATTCACAGGATCCTGGTTTACAGCTGGAATGATATCCGTAAAGCTTTGTATCCGTATATCTCTTCTAGTTGTGTATTGTATTATTTTCCGCTGCTATGTATTTAAATGTAATTTAAATCTCTGATATTTCTGTGTAATGTTTATTCATTTATACTCTGTATATTCTTGTAATCTGATGCATTGTTGTGATATACAATGAAATGTTCTTCTGTATGCGTTCTGTTTTGTCCTGTTCTCAAACGATAGGGCGTTTCGAACGGCCTGAATCGGTTTAGCGACTGGTTGGGACCGAGCGAAATTCCTTGCCGTCACATTAGGTGTGACCTATATAACTATGCTATATCTACGTTGATTTAAGTTATTCCCTATTGATGAGGCTTGAGTCTTTGTTACTGCTTGCTTAGGCATTTTACACTTAAAATGTTTATTATTTTCAATATATTTTAATTTCATCGCTCAACCGGATTGAAGTAGTTTTTAGACAACTAAAAATGATTTTGGTAGCTACGAAACAACAATCGGTAGATTAAAACTAACCAACATTTGATTGTCAGTTATTTAACTATCAAACACACAATCTCTTTATAACTTGGAAACCTTTTCCATATACTTATCTAAAATGTATAAGTATAACCGTAGATCATTATTTTAGCACATAGGATTAAATATAAACATATCTCACTGACCTAAGTATATGCATAAGCATCGTATTTTGAATTCATAGAAAATACATTTACTTATCTATCTCATCTGTTAGTTACATTATTAGAGCATGATTTTAAAATATGTGTATACACATACGTATACTTCTCTCACTAACCTAAGTATACACACAAACATCATATATTTAGTATTTATAAAATCAATTAATAAATTCATCTCACTGACCTAAATATACTCACAAAACATGATATTTTTTATATTAGGAATTCTTCATCCACCTATCATAATGGTATAAGCATATTGAAAAATCAATTTAGCATGTTTTTTTCACTTCTAGTCTTATTAAATGGGTTAACCCATTTATATTCAAAATATGATTCGCCCAACTTTTAAATGAAATATTTAAGTAAAACAATCTATAAGTTTCCATTACAAAAGTCTACTTCAATGACTTAGTTACGAAATATTAATAACATTGTTACGTTTAAAACATTTATAAAATGATATATTTGATACTTGTTAAATACTGTTAATAGGAAAAATAATAAGAAAATAACAATTTTAAAATAATGCGATTTTAAAGTATACAACAATTTAAAAATAACCAGCAAAACAATTTGGTATTATAAAAACAATTTGAAAATATAAAAACAATTTAATAGACAAACAATTATTTAATAATAGAAAACAATTTGACAAACAACACAATTTAATAATAATAAAATAATTTAGTAATATAAAACAATTTAAAAGATACACAATTCAATAATATAAAATAATTTTAAAATATAAAACAATTGGAAAGTAATCAAACTAATAATCTAATAAATATAACCCGTTTTAAATATTACAAATCATATATATGATGCAAACACTTCAATTAGACAGTCAAAGCGAAGCCTTTTTAAAAGACTTAACATGCCCAGTATAGCATTTAGTTCTTGTTAAGGTTATTTGTGTCACTCTTGTTAACTAATTTGCGAAGGCCAGATACTTTTGATGAAAATTCAATCGCGGCAACCACTTCCATGGTTGGTTGCTTTTTTCTTTTGTTTTTCATCCTTTAATCCCTCACTTCCATGGTTTTAGTTATTTTGTCAACGTTTTCATTTCCAGATAATACTTTCTCATCAGTTCCCGATGGTTTGTTCAGCTCTGCCAATTCCAGTTTCAGTTGGCTTCAATCTGAAAAGTGAAAGTCCATTAACCCTTCACTTCAATGATGGTTACGAGGACTATTCTTTGGATCTTTGAATCAAAAACAGTGTTGAAATTTGTAATAACCCGGAAATCCGAGCCAATTTAAAAAATTTATTTTGGCAATTTTAGCGAATTTTGATTATTTAAAATGAATTATTATAAACAATAACGACGAGAAATTTATTTTGAATAGAATTAGAACATATATATTTATATAGATCGTCGTTAGAATATAAGTATTTTATTTTAAATATAAAAGGAATTGAAAATGGAGCGATAGTTTGAAACTTCGATTTCAAAGTTCAAATGACTGTACAGGATGTAAAATAAACCGAATTTTAGTGAAACCAAAAATATTTGAATCTATTTGAGAATATCTTTCCAACGAATCCGAAAAAATGAAATTTCATAGAGGGGATAAATATTTATGTCCAGTTGAAAATTCAGAATAGTCGCTATGGAATTCTAGCCCTTGAAAATGGGAATTTTGCAAACGACCTCGGTTTTCGACGAAACCACTTTGTTGGATCCGGGATGTCAAATTATTGCTAGGTTTCAAAATTCATAATTTTTCGAATCAATATGTGATCGTAGCAAAGGAAAACGCGTTTGACCAGTTTCAATTGATTTTAATCGACTGGAAAATGGCCATTTTTCAAATGCTCTCATAATTCGATGAAATTAGTTTTATTAGGACCGTATTGTCAATACGAAGCTAGAAAATATTTTTTGGTAATTTTTGGAGGCTGTATGTGGCCCCGGTAAATTGAAATGTACGTTTAAAATGGAATATATAGATTTATATTTTAAATTTAGTGAAAACTGAAAGTGACGATCGAATCAGCTTACGATACATATCGCCTTGTGTTCGGAATGGGGGTAATTAGCTATGGACGATGGGTGGTGCGGCTCGTTTCGAGGTTAACATAAAAAGATACCTTTTTGAAGTAATTAAATTATTAAATAATATATATTAGACACCTCACCCCTTACCTTTCTCCTTAGTCAACCCCTTACTTTCTCTCAGCCCCCTCCCCCCCCCCTCGGTTCTTCGTTCAGAATTAAAAAGAGAAAAAAAAATGCGATCCCGAATCAAGATCTGCAGAGGCCGCTCCCCCACGTGCGCCTCCACAGGAGCGCGCCACCCACCTGACATCGCCCCCCGTTTATCTCCTCCCGCCGCGCCTCTTCCTCCTCCTCCGTTCTCTCCGTTTCCCCTCTGAAAACACAAACCGTATCCCCCTTTTAACCCAAACCGCCGCCTAAGCCAACCCCCTCCGTCGCCTAAAACCCTACCCGACCCCCTCTAGCTCCAGTTTGACACCAAAGGGCCTGCCACCGATCGGAGGCGCTGTCATCCCCTTTTGCTCCATCTTATACGCCGATTAACCCCTTCCTTCAGCGAATTAAGGTAAATAAATTCGATTTTTTTTTTCAGTTTCGTTTCATATTATACATGATAAAAACCAGTTTTTAACAATATGAATATCAAAGAATAAAGATGCGATTTTTATATAGCTAATCACATAAGAAAGGTCGGATTTTTATATAGTTAATCACATAAGAAAGGTCGGATTTTTATATATGATGATAGCGAAGAAAAGTTCGATTTTTAATGAAGTAAGATTTGTTCTTTTAGTGAAGTAAAAATATAATCTTTATTATATGAACACCGTGGTAAAAATAGAATTTTTATCTATATAGTAGCGGTTTAAAAATAGAATTTTTATCTATATAGTAGCGGTGTAAAAAAATAGAATTTTTATCTATATAGTAGCGGTGTGAAAATAGATTTTTTATCCATATAGATTGAATATAAAAATGTGATTTTTATATACACAACAACAATATAAAAATGTGATTTTCATATATGTAGTGGCTACGGGCAATGAAATTGAAAAAAGGCGAGCACGACGAAGATTTCTACATAAGAAGAGTCGTGGCGTTTGGTTTAGCTATTCGGTGAGAACTCCTCACCTTTAATTTATTTCTAGTTTGAAATATATACTAGGATGCAGACGGTGTTTAGTAGCACCCGACACCCATCGTCCACTGTTTGCGAACAGATTATACAATTGTAAACAACTGTAAAATCCGTTGGCCTTCCTAAACAACAAAGATTGTTGTAGAGGGTGTCGAACTCTGGGACAAAAAATATTTTAATTAATAAATCCAATCAAGTTATTCCAAGATTTTAATTGATTGAAAACACAGAAAATAACAGCAATTAAATAAAGAAGATAGATATATTTAATAAGAGAAAGCAATTAGGGGATAATGACATACATTAGATTCACACTCATCAATAGCCAGCAAATAAATATAGATCTAATTCATGTTTCTGTCACAAACATGAATCAACGATAAATAGATTCTTAGAAACAAATAAGTAAATAACGACAAGCATAGCCTATGCATGAGCTGAGCTCTTAAACAACCATAGACTATCAGGACAGATTGATAAATTGATTTCTATAAACCTAAAATTAGATCTAAATATGATAATTGTTAGATCGAACACGAATATACCCTGTGAAGGAGCAAAGCTCTTAAACGACATAGAATATGAAGGTTCAGATCTAACCCTTGATTCAGATCTAGATATATAAATATAAAATCCTCATCTATTGGCTATGTGATTCATGTTGAATCATATCTATTAGCGTCATCACCCCCTAATCAAAGGGGATTAGCTAGACATAGCTAAAGAAGAAGAAAAACAGAAATTAAATGACATGAACTTAAATAAAACTAAAACTAAATAGAACAAAGGAAGAAGAGTTTTATTCCAAGAGAAAGATTACAGAATAAAACTAAGTGTGTTTTACAATGAATGAGATTGAGTCTATTTATAGCTGATATGACAAAGGCTACTTGGAAAATTCCATAATGTGGGACTAAAGAATTAGCCCAACTAACACATAAGCTAGTGTGAACACAACTTCAGAGTGAAAGGCCTTGCAAATGAGCTAATGTGAACGCAATATGAGTCTTTATTGAGCAAAATCTACCAAACTGAACTCTATTTGCAACCGTTCTTCAAGCTTTAAACTCTCCAAGCTTTAGAAATTTCAACTTCACTCTTTTAAAGCAAATTCTTCATGCTTTATCTATCAAATGCTCTAAACCAAGCTTTTTATCAACAATCTGAAAACACAGCTATAAATACACAATATTAATTATTTTAAATAGAAAACTAGATAAATAAGCGGATAAAATATATACATTTACGTGTATATCAAATACGCCCACACTTATCTTTTTATTCGTCCTCGAATTAACTAAAATAAGATATGTCACACTTTCGTAGGAAACACGATTGCATTTAGCGTATGCAACAAGCCGTTAAACCTCTGGGTGTCCCCAGTAGGACGAGTGTTGTCTCGTGAGGGTTTTCAGCGGATGCTATCCACAAAATCCAAAGCGTCTTATCTACGCGGATTAATCAAACAATATATTTAATGTCTTTCACATTCCAAGGATTTCACCTGACTTAAATAATAACGGTTTAGCCCCAAATTGTCCATCCCATAATTAGTACAAAAATGAACAAAAATTTTCAAGCTGAATCGTAATTCCTAGACAACACTATAATTGTCTTGAAGGTTAAGAGCGTGGTGTCAACCAAAGATCTACACATCGAGAATGTGCACCCAATCATTTCTTTATTCTTTTTTTTTTCTTTTCTCTTTTTTTTTGAATAATTTGGCACCAATGTAACTGTAATGTATTGGATATGAGTTATGCATAGATGAAGGAAAAAATTTGTAAGTTCTAAAAATATTCTAGATAAGAGGGCAAGTGTATTAGTTGAATTTCAAGCTACAAAAGATAAAGTAATACTAAGGCACATATGGACGTTTTGTTTCCTTTCATCTCCTCAACTACAATCCTTGCTTATAAGTACGGTATGATGGATGTGGGTGGAATGGAAATGGATGCTTCATAGTCAAGAATGATGACGACTATTTTATTCGTAGAGACTCTTTCTTTAATTCATTTTTCTTCTTCTTCTTCTTCTTCTTTTTTTTTTGGCATGATGAATGATGAATGGAAATGGAATGGAATGATGCCATATATTATTTCATTTGATTCCTCCTCTACTAAACCAATACTTCATGAAAGGAAAGTTTTGTGCCCTAGTTACTCTACTTCTATAACCCTAATTCAACACACAAGTCTGGATTGATGTTATACAAAAAGCTGAAAGGAATGATAAGCAAAGTTTCATAAGATAGATAACCTATATAAAATTAGATGTGGTATATGGTTATCCTACCTTAAAACAAGTACGGAGTGGGTGGTGTAATATTGGTATAAAAAGTGACGTTTTTGACCTTTAAACAAAGGTTCTTGAGTATACCAAAATAAGATAAACTTGTCGAAACATGAATGTAAATGGACTAAAAACTTGAGTTTGAATAATGTGGGGTATCGAAGAAGAACGCTACAATGAGTCATTTCTCTTTAATTGGGCCAAGTGGATTTTAGAACTTACGATTTTGAAAATTTGAGTGGAAAAAAAATATTATGCATGAAAACAAACTCAGAAAATCCAACAAATGTAGGTGCAAAATCCTTTTATTTCATGATTTTTTTTTTGATTTTTTTTTACTTGCGCATTCTAACACATATAACAAGGGTTGACATGCTTACTCCAGAACACGACTAACGTCTGCACAGTCTCAAGCTAGCATCTTAAAAAGACACATTACGATTCAATGAATAAATAATGTTCATTCCCATCACCCAACAAATCAACTTATCAAACAAGAACCAAGGTGTTATTTATGAATTTAAGTTAATCCTTGTTCAATGAATGACCTAGTTCATAAAATTTGATTGCTGATGTAATGTAAATTCCCTGGCAACGGCGCCAAAATTTGTTTGCGAACAAGTTATACAATTGTAAACAACTGTAAAATCCGTTCGGCTTTCCTAAACAACAAGGATGGTTGTAGAGGGTGTCGAACTCTAGGAACAAAAATATTTTAATTAATAAATCAAATCAAGTTATTCCAAGATTTTGATTGATTGAAAACACAGAAAATAACAGCAATTAAATAAAGAAGAGAGATTTATCTAATAAGAGAAAGCAATTAGGGGATAATAACATAGAATAGATTCACACTCATCAATAGCCAACAAATAAATATAGATCTAATTCATGTTTCTGTCACAAACATGAATCAACGATAAATAGATTCTTAGAAACAAATAAGTAAATAACGACAAGCATAGCCTATGTAGGAACTGAGCTCTTAAACAACCATAGACTATCAGGACAGATTCACAAATTAATTTCTAAAAAACCTAAAATTAGATCTAAATCTGATAATTGTTAAATCGAACACGAATATACCCTGTGAAGTAGCATAGCACTTAAATGACACAGAATATGAAGGTTCAGATCTAACCCTTAATTCAGATCTAGATCTATATACATAAAATCCTCATCTATTGGCTGTGTAATTCATGTTGAATCATATCTATTAGCGTCATCACCCCCTAATCAAAGGGGATTAGCTAGACATAGCTAAAGGAGAAGAAAAACTGAAATTAAATAATATGAACATAAATAAAACTAAAACTAAATAAAACAAAGGAAGAAGAGTTTTATTCCAAGAGAAAGATTACAGAATAAAACTAAGTGTGTTTTAGAATGAATGAGATTGAGTCTATTTATAGCTGATATGACAAAGGCTACTTGGAAAATTCCATAATGTGGGACTAAAGAATTAGCCCAACTAACACATAAGCTAGTGTGAACGCAGCTGTAGAGTGAGAGGCCTTGCAAATGAGCTAATGTGAACGCAATATGAGTCTTTATTGAGCCAAATCTACCCAACTGAACTCTATTTGCAACCGTTCTTTAAGCTTTAAACTCTTCAAGCTTTAGAAATTTCAACTTCACTCTTTTTAAGCAAATTCTTCATGCTTTATCCATCAAATGCCCTAAACCAAGCTTTTTATCAACAATCTGAAAACACAGCTATAAATACATAATATTAATTATTTTAAATAGAAAACTAGATAAATAAGCGGATAAAATATATACATTTACGTGTATATCATCCACAGACCATGGATTACGTGTTTGTTTGATTGTTGTGTTGTGAAATTTGATTGTGTGATGTGGAATGAGATAAAATATTTTATAGTGGAAAATATTTTATAGTTAAAAATACAATTTTTAACGTGTATATAAAATAAATATTGATAAACAAATCGGGCAATTTGTTTATATACACTGATTTGACTGATATTTATTAGGACGATAAATTTTACACATCGCCCAACTACACAAATAAAATCCATGTTTGTTGATTTGAAACCCCACACGGGTATTGGGATGAGATTTGACGTACACTATTCCCGATTGTTTAGTTGTATGTCAATCGATGGGTTGACAGACTGTGTAAGCATTAGTTATTTATATTTAATGCTTATACAGTTGTGTGGTGCACTCTAGATGATGGTTGACGATTTATCATTGCTGTTGTATACATGTGTTGTAGGGAATCTATAACACCCCACCTCCGCTAGTGTCACTCACAAAGGGAATGCACTCTCTTGGTGAAGCATTATCTAGGTAAATATACATAGAAATATTATAAGACAGAACATATAAAATAGCGGAAGAAGAACCAAATTTTATAGATTTAAAAATCTAGAAAGGTCTAAAGCCTTTTTACATCAAAATGCCATTACATCAAAATCTGTCTTGTAATAGTAAAGAAGCATAAAACCATAGTCATAAATCATTCCTCAATAAAGAAGCAAAGTAAGCCATAGCCAAGAGAAATCCGAGCAGTACATGAAAGAGCCTTGGAGCATGGTAAGATCCGAACTAAGCTGTATTCCTACCCTGCGAACCTAGGGGGGTGGGGAACGAAAGAAAAAGAGGCGAAACAAACTGGGTCAGTCATAAAGAATGATGTAACGACCCGTATTCTACGCATCATAGGATCGTAGAATATTTATTTCTTTCACATACGAAGTCGTATGGTCATGTAACTTTGGGGGACGACTATTGGGGTCATTTCCCATGTTCATGATTTTTCCCGATTTTTAGATGACCATTTTACCCCTAGTTGGCACGGTTTTGGCCATAACTTTTGACTGGAAAGGAATTTTGACTTGAAACCACTTCCATTGGCTCCGGATGATGGTTTCTCTTTCCGTAGAGTGGTCACATTAGCCAAACGGACTCACCGTTTGGGAGATATGGCTGAAACAAGTTTCAGGTGGTCAAAAACAGCTTAATTGGGCTTAACCGGGTGATTAGCAGCTAGGCCCAGAGGGGAATTTCGGGTTTAGAGGTATAGGAGGACTGATTAGGGTTAGGTTATCACCTTTATTTCAGTTTTGAGCCGCCACAAACCTTCTTGAGACCTTAGTAATGGCTTCCATCCTCTAAAACCACTCCAAAACACATTTTTAGTGAAGATTAAGCCTAAACTACATCAAAACAAGGCCAAATTGCAACAAAGCAAGGTTGGAGCTGCTGCTATACATAGGAATTCGACCCAAACAGAGAATATTTCAGATTTGGTGTTTTATTTTGTGGCCATGGTGAGTTATTTGCATAGTTTTTGCACTAATTACGGTAATTAAGGGTAATTAGTGAAGATTAGCGAATTTATACACTAATAAATTCTGGAAAAATGTTTAGAAATTCTCAAATAATATTGTATGCTTCTGTTAGAAATTTGGTTCAATTTGATTAAGTTTTGTTAACCCTATGATTAGTTCTACTTAAACATGCTATGGGAAAATATGAAGTTTTTAGTCACTTTTGATCCATTTTGATTCATTTGAATTGTTGTGTACTGTTTGTGGTTGCTATTACATGTTGCTATGACTCTATGGTATGTTTTATGATTGATTAGAATAGTTAAATTGGTCGAAAACGTCGTCGAATGGCGTAGAAAGCCCACTGGAAAGTTGCAGAAATGTGCAGGTTCCTAACCGGTTCGGATCGGATGAGGCTCGGATCGGATATGTGAACTAGGCAAGAAAACCGACCCGAACTGGAGTTTGACACCTAGGAGACTTGGCGAGAAGGAAGGCCGTTTACTTAGAGTTGGAATGGAATAGGGGATTGGATCGGAAGTAAACATTTGGGAGAACTAGCAAGAGGGAAGGCCACGCGGATCAGATGGCAAGGAGGGATCGGATCGGAATACGTGACGAAATGAGGGAGCGGATCGGAGCACTGGAAGGAAGGACACCCGACCCGACCCGGAGGAGGGCACCGACCCGACCCGAAGTGGAGTACCCGACCCGAACCGAATGGAAAGATGACAAGGAAGGAGGACCGACCCGAACCGATGAAGGTGATGACTCCCGACCCGAACCGATGAAGGTGATGACTACCGAACTGAACCAAATTCTAGGATTGTTAATGCGCGACAACTCTTCTGAAGACCTACTCCAATTCGACCAAACCCGAGATGCAAAGGAAGTCCAAATGAGAAGTTAGAGCTTATGATTCAGATGGGAATCAACGAGTTCGCTTCATGGTTGGGCTTTGCCGCGGGATGCGTGTCAAGGAGTTATCGACGTCTATAGCTTTGGACCACTATGGTAGGAGGTACGAAGGCGGATTCAGGGCCATTATGGCATCGGTAGAACCAAGGGCTACAACCAATGAAGTGGGTCATTGAAATGTTTGGTCATGACTCCATATGTTTATCTTGGTCATAGTAGGGTTTCTACAAGTCGGGATTCATCGTTGCCTCAGTTTGTCTAGTGTTCCAAAGTGGTAGATATCGTATGCTTTACGCACTGAGTGAGAGATGTGAGGATGGTTGCTATGGATGATTTATTTGCTATCATTATGACATGCACACCCCACCCCCGTATCCTTACACTATTTATTATGGCACCTTAGAGCATTGTACGGTATGTGGTACTAACTCTTTGGTTGCAGGTCCAGGTTCAGGTATGGTTTAGTATACCTGTTATTATTCTGTTTAGATGCTTATCACTCATACCAGGCTTTATGTCTGACCTAGAGTTTTATGTCTCCTCTTATTACTCTGGGTGCTCACACGAGCAGACTAGAGACTGGTTAGCTGGTGATGCACGGGTAGATGATCCGGAGACGAGCAGGAGGCTTCCACGTAGTATATATAATATTCTCCCTGTGTTGACTGAAGATCACTGCTTGGGCATTGGTGGTGCATCTTCTACTTTAGCTTTCTTTTGTTTAGAGATAGTAAATTTGGAATATTGTAATAATCTGTATTTGGATTTCCGCTGCTCTGATGATTGATGTTGATTTTAGTTATCAGCTTATGCACTGTCTCACTTGTTTTATGTCAAGTATGTTATTATTATATTTTATCCCATGCGCTGTGAGACATTCTACAGGTTCCTTGATTAGTTCATTCCCTTCTTTCCTTTCTTTGGCGACCGTCCCATGCTAGTCGGGCATGTGTACAGCGCACTTCCGGAGGAAATGCAGGCTGGTGCGGGGCGGGCCGTCACACTTGGTATCAGAGCTCTAGGTTGCGTAGTTAACCTAGGGAAGTTATCAGGGAGAGATAATATATGTATACGAGAGAGCGTATTTGTGATTACTTTGGTTTTTAAAAGCTATATATATATACTATTACTAGTATAAGGATGAAGTCGTACTGCACTAGCACCACTATGGAGTCGTTAATCGTTTCCTTTTTCAGATTGACGATGAGCCGATATACTAGAGGTGCTGGTAGGGGAGCCAATAATGGGAATGCTGCTGACATGAGGACGATGTTTACTGACCTCATGAGAGAGATGCTTAGAGATGTACAGAGGGCAGCTCCCAATGGTGGAAATGGTGGTGGTCCAATAGTGCAGGCGCCAAGAGTCGACTTCGCCAAGCTGAATAAGGATTATACTAATCTTGGTGGGAAGTCATTCCACGGAACGGAGTCGGCTACGGATGTTCAGGATTGGTTGGATAGTTGCGAACGTATCTTCGAGGATTTGGGTATCGAGGATGCGATGAAGAGAAAGCTAGCGTCCCGTCAGTTGCAAGGGCGGGCAATGAATTGGTGGAATGCTATAAAGGCAGCTACTCCCGAAGATCAGATTACTTGGGAGCAGTTTAAGGCTCGCTTTAGTGAGAAGTTCATTCCAGCTGCTTAGAAGTCAATGCTGTTTAAGAAGTTCTTGGAGCTCAAGCAGAATGGCAGAGCTGTCTCGGAGTATATCGCCGAATTTGACACTTTGTCAAAATATGGGTTATCTCTTATTGATACTGCCGAGAAAAAGAATGAGAAATTCATAACTGGTTTGGATCAGTACTTAGGTGAAAGACTTATTAACCACATCGATGAAACGTTTGAATCGGTTGTGGGGAAAGCATTAAGATCAGAAAGTCTCTACCCTAAGCCGAAGACTGAGGTTGCATCTGCAGAAGAGCCAAAACCACAAGCAAGTGTTGGAGGCAAGAGTGGTTCCCAGAATAAAAGAAAGCAGAATCAGACTAAGGATGGCCAGAAGAAAAAGAATAAGCAAGAGGTGGAGTGCTTCAGCTGTGGTAAAAAGGGCCATTATGCTAGTAATTGTCGGGCCAAGCCAGCGGATTGGAAGTGCTTCAACTGTGGCCAAATGGGACATCACAAGGACAAGTGTCCACAGCCCCCTAAAGAAAAGCAAATGGTGAAAGCCTACGCTCTTAATGCTATTCCTTCTTCGTCGAATGCCCCAACAGCGGCGGAGAAGGGAAAGAATGTCGTCATTCAAGGTATGCTTTCTGTTTATGACGTTCCTGTTAGAGTTTTGTTTGATACCGGAGCTTCCAGTTCTTTCATATCTAGTGACCTGGTAGATAGGTTAGGATTGGAGCCCGAGATTGTCGAAAGACCTTTAGTAGTGACAAACCCGATTGGTTGTTCTACTAGCCTTAGCATGATTTGTCGTAATGTGGTCTTATCGAGTCATGGATGCATGTTTGTTTGCGATTGCTTTGTTTTGGGCTTTACTGGGTTTTGCATTATTTTGGGAGTAGATTGGCTCCAAAGATACGGGGTGGTGGTAGACTGTGAGGGCTTGTTGGTGACAGCTAGAGCGGATGATGGGAGGAGGATAGTGTTTGGTGGTCTACCCAGTAAGGGGGTATTGGCTAGTTTTCTAAACTCCCTCGACATTCCGCATAGTGAGTTGTCAGGTTTGCCCGTGGTTGGCCAGTATCCGGATGTTTTTGAAGAAGTGACCGGACTTCCACCACACCGAGAGATTGAGTTCCGTATTGATTTGGTAAAAGATGCCAGGCCTATAGTGATGCCACTTCGTCGTATGGCACCAAGGGAGCAGCGAGAACTCGAGGTGCAAGTCAGCGATCTTTTGAAGAAGGGATTTATCAGAAGGAGTGTTTCTGAATGGGGAGCACCAGTTGTGTTTGCTACCAAGGCGGATGGTTCCCTTCGTTTGTGTGTAGACTACCGCGAGTTGAATAAAGTGACGAGGAAGAACAAGTATCCTCTACCGCGGATAGATGATTTGTTCGACCAATTGAGTGGCGCGAGAGTATTTTCTCAGTTGGATCTCGCGACAGGTTTTCATCAGCTTAGAGTAGAAGCTGAGAGTATAGCTAAAACGGCATTTCAGACGCCGTCTGGATTTTATGAGTGGTTCGTCATGCCATTCGGGCTGACCAATGCCCCATCATATTTTGTGGATCTTATGAATAGGGTATTCAGAGATCAGTTGAATAAGTCTGTCCTTGTGTTCGTTGATGATATTTTGGTCTATTCGAGGACAGAGGAAGAACACAAGGAACATTTAAGAGTAGCGATGGAGGTGTTGAGAAAACACCAATTGAAAGCCAAGTTTTCTAAGTGTCACTTCTGGAAGAGGGAAGTGAGGTTCTTGGGCCATGTTGTATCAGAGAACGGTATTGCCGTGGACCCAGCAAAGGTGGCTACGGTACAAGATTGACCTACGCCCAAGAATGCAACAGATGTAAGAAGTTTCTTGGGGTTAGTTGGATATTATCTTTAGTTTATCCAAGGTTTCTCCAAGTTAGCTGCACCATTGACCCAGTTGACCAAGAAGAATCAAGCTTTTGCTTGGGATGAAAGGTGCGAGAATGCATTCAAGAGTCTAAAGGACAAGTTGACAAGCGCACCAGTGTTAGTCATTCCTAAGGGGGATGAAGAGATGACGGTATACACGGATGCATGTGGTAACGGACTGGGTGCTGTATTGATGCAAGGCGGTAGGGTTGTAGCTTACGCAAGTCGGCAATTGAAGCCGCACGAGAGAAGATACCCTACCCATGATTTAGAATTGGCAGCGATCGTGTTCACGTTAAAGATGTGGAGACACTATCACTTGGGAGAAAGATTTGAGTTGTTTACAGATCATAAGTCATTAAAGTATCTCTTCTCTCAGAAAGATCTGAATCTCCATCAGCAGAGATGGTTAGAGTTCTTAGCTTCCTATGATTTTGACATCGCATACACACCGGGAAACGGCAATGCGGTGGCTGATGCATTGAGTAGAAGACATGCCAGCTTAGGGGCTATGTTCCTTGAATGGAAGCAACTGGAGTTTATCGTGGGGTTTGATTTCAGACCAAAGTGCGAATTGGATCCAGAAATGTTAGCAAGTTTGACGATCAGATCCACTTTGATTGAGCGGATCGGCTCTAGTCAGAGGGACGATCCTAACCTATTGGAAATCATCTCCAAGTTAGAGATGGGTATCGATGAGGAGATGAACAAGTATGGGCTTGATCGAGATAGACGGCTTAGAAAGAATGGAAAGCTTGTTGTACCCAATGTCAATGGATTGAGGGATGAAGTGCTTAGAGAATGTCATCACTCAAAGCTAACTATACACCCCGGTGGTAACAAGATGTATCGAGATATGAAGCAGACTTACTACTGGGAAGGGATGAAAAGAGACGTTAGGAAGTTTATATCCAAGTGCATGAATTGCCAGCTAGTTAAAGCCGAGCAAAAGAAACCTAGTGGGTTGTTGCAACCATTAGAAATTCCCGAATGGAAATGGGAGCAAGTCTCAATGGATTTCATCGATGGTTTACCAAGGACTAGATCGAGACACGATAGCATTTGGGTAATTGTGGATCGACTGACTAAAAGTGCAAGATTTATACCGGTCAAATCGACCAGAACGGCAACTAAGTTAGCAGAATTGTATATGAAGTGGGTAGTGAGATTTCATTGAGTACCTAAAGGCATTGTGAGCGACCGAGACCCGTTGTTCACCAGTGGGTTTTGGAAGAGCTTACAAGAGGCCCTAGGGTCAGAGCTACATCTCAGTACCGCATATCATCCTCAGACCGACGGTCAGACAGAGAGGGTGAATCGTATTTTGGAAGACCTCTTGAGGGCATGTATATTGGATTTTGGTGGATCATGGGATGACCATTTGCATCTAGTAGAGTTTGCATATAATAATAGCTACCAATCCAGTATTTGTATGGCTCCGTTTGAAGCTTTGTACGGAAGACCGTGTAACTCACCATCATGTTGGATAGAGACTGGCGAGAAGTTTATGCTTGGACCAGATGTGGTAAGGAAAACTTCAGATAAGATTAAGATCATTCAACAACGAATGAAGGCAGCCCAAGATAGGCAGAAAATTTATGCTGATAAGAGAAGAAGAGACTTAAAATTCTCCGTTGGTGACTTGGTGTTTGTCAAGATCTATCCGTTGAAGAGCGTAATACGATTTGGCAGGAGAGGCAAGTTGGCACCAAGATTCGTTGGCCCATTCCCTGTTCTTGAACTAGTCGGGAATTTGGCATATAGAATTGACTTACCAGAGAAAATGGCGGGAGTTCACAACGTATTTCATGTTTCCCAAGTAAGGAAGTTAGTTCACGACTCAGATATGACTATTTCACCTGATCAGTTAGAGGACTTCGAAGTAGAACCCGAGGCGGTTGGGAACCGCAAGCCGGCCCGTATTGTCGAGCACGACATGAAGCAACTACGAAGAAAGGCGGTGAAGCTAGTCAAGGTTCAGTGGGGCGAGGACAAGAATGATTGTACTTGGGAGACAGAGGAAAACATTAGGATGGCACACCCAGAACTCTTTGCCTGGTAAGATTTTGACTTCGATTTAGTTTTCCGCATGCTAGGATAGGCTTGTTTGCTTGTTTTGTATGTTTGATTGTTGTATGTGGTTGTTAGGCATGCGGGATCCTTTGTATGTTTTGGGTTAAAGAATTTCGGGAAGGAAATTTCTTAAGGGGGGAAGAGTGTAACGACCCGTATTCTACGCATCATAGGATCGTAGAATATTTATTTCTTTCACATACGAAGTCGTATGGTCATGTAACTTTGGGGGACGACTATTGGGGTCATTTCCCATGTTCATGATTTTTACCGATTTTTAGATGACCATTTTACCCCTAGTTGGCACGGTTTTGGCCATAACTTTTGACTGGAAAGGAATTTTGACCTGAAACCACTCCCATTGGCTCCGGATGATGGTTTCTGTTTCCGTAGAGTGGTCACATTTGCCAAACGGATTCACCGTTTGGGAGATATGGCTGAAACAAGTTTCAGGTGGTGAAAAACAGCTTAATTGGGCTTAACCGGGTGATTAGCAGCTAGGCCCAGAGGGGAATTTCGGGTTTAGAGGTATAGGAGGACTGATTAGGGTTAGGTTATCACTTTCATTTCAGTTTTGAGCCACCACAAACCTTCTAGAGACCTTAGTAATGGCTTCCATCCTCTAAAACCACTCCAAAACACATTTTTAGTGAAGATTAAGCCTAAACTACATCAAAACAAGGCCAAATAGCAACAAAGCAAGGTTGGAGCTGCTGCTATACATAGGAATTCGACCCAAACAGAGAATATTTCAGATTTGGTGTTTTATTTTGTGGCCAAGGTGAGTGATTTGCATAGTTTTTGCACTAATTACGGTAATTAAGGGTAATTAGTGATGATTAGCGAATTTATACACTAATAAATTCTGGAAAAATGTTTAGAAATTCTCAAATAATATTGTTTGCTTCTGTTAGAAATTTGGTTCAATTTGATTAAGTTTTGTTAACCCTATGATTAGTTCTACTTAAACATGCTATGGGAAAATATGAAGTTTTTAGTCACTTTTGATCCATTTTGATTCATTTGAATTGTTGTGTACTGTTTGTGGTTGCTATTACATGTTGCTATGACTCTATGGTATGTTTTATGATTGATTAGAATAGTTAAATTGGTCGAAAACGTCGTCGAATGGCGTAGAAAGCTCGCTGGAAAGTTGCAGAAATGTGCAGGTTCCTAACCGATTCGGATTGGATGAGGCTCGGATCGGATAAGTGAACTGGGCAAGAAAACCGACCCGAACTGGAGTTTGACACCTAGGAGACTTGGCGAGAAGGAAGGCCGTTTACTTAGAGTTGGAGTGGACAAGGGGAACGGATCGGAAGTAAACATTTGGGAGAACTAGCAAGAGGGAAGGCCACGCGGATCAGATGGCAAGGAGGGATCGGATCGGAATACGTGAAGAAATGAAGGAGCGGATTAGAGCACTGGAAGGAAGGACACCCGACCCGACCCGGAGGAGGACACCGGCCCGACCCGAAGTGGAGTACCCGACCCGAACCGAATGGAAAGATGACAAGGAAGGAGGACCGACCCGAACCGATGATGGTGATGACTCCCGACCCGAATCGATGAAGGTGATGACTACCGAACTGAACCGAATTCTAGGACTGTTAATGCGCGACAACTCTTCTGAAGACCTACTCCAATTCGACCAAACCCGAGATGCAAAGGAAGTCCAAATGAGAAGTTAGAGCTTAAGATTCAGATGGGAATCAGCGAGTTCGCTTCATGGTTGGGCTTTGCCGCGGGAAGCGTGCCAAGGATTTATCGACGTCTATAGCTTTGGACCACTATGGTAGGAGGTACGAAGGCGGATTCAGGGCCATTATGGCATCGGTAGAACCAAGGGCCACAACCAATGAAGTGGGTCATTGAAATGTTTGGTCATGACTCCATATGTTTAGCTTGGTCATAGTAGGGTTTCTACAAGTCGGGATTCGTCGTTGCCTCAGTTTGTCTAGTGTTCCAAAGTGGTAGATATCGTATGCTTTACGCACTGAGTGAGAGATGTGAGGATGGTTGCTATGGATGATTTGTTTGCTATCATTATGACATGCACACCCCACCCCCGTATCCTTACACTATTTATTATGGCACCTTATAGCATTGTACGGTATGTGGTACTAACTCTTTGGTTGCTGGTCTAGGTTCAGGCATGGTTTAGTATATCTGTTATTATTCTGTTTAGATGCTTATCGCTCATACCAGGCTTTATGTCTGACCCAGAGTTTTATGTCTCCTCTTATTACTCTGGGTGCTCACACGAGCAGACTAGAGACAGGTTAGCTGGTGATGCACGGGTAGATGATCCAGAGATGAGCAGGAGGCTTCCACATAGTATATATAATATTCTCCCTGTGTTGACTGAAGATCACTGCTTGGGCATTGGTGATGCATCTTCTACTTTAGCTTTCTTTTGTTTAGAGACAGTAAATTTGGAAAATTGTAATAAGCTGTATTTGGATTTCCGCTGCTCTGATGATTGATGTTGATTTTAGTTATCAGCTTATGCACTGTCTCACTTGTTTTATGTCAAGTTTGTTATTATTATATTTTATCCCATGCGCTGTGAGACATTCTATAGGTTCCTTGATTAGTTCATTCCCTTCTTTCCTTTCTTTGGCGACCGTCCCATGCTAGTCGGGCATGTGTACAGCGCACTTCCGGAGGAAATGCAGGCTGGTGCGGGGCGGGCCGTCACAACTGAGTAAGTCCTAGTGACTTTCAGCATAAAAACTGGTGAAGATAATATGGCATGAATAAACTGGAAGTAAACATAAGCATGATGAAAAGGTAAGCAATAGGCACGATGAATCAAGTATAACATCCCTTGCTTCCTATCAAGAGTATCAAGGTTCCTACCAAGTATCACATTGCAAGGTTTCTACTAAGTATAACATCGCCAGATTTCTAAGCCTCACCGTTCCACTATTTTCTTTGATTTCCTATATTCTCTGCACCAACTGTGCTAGTACCCCAACCCGTGTCATCCTTTCCATGTATATGTACAGTCCCTTGCCGTATATCGTACGGGTATCATCACGTATTTCTATACTACTTCAACGTAGTGCCACCATTCTAGAAATCGTTTGGACTGCCACCCTTGTTCTGGCTAGGTTTCTTTATCATGAACTATCGTGTGTTCAACTAGGATTTATGCCACCTAGGACCACTAGGGATTATGCTACCCATTGAACGGTTTGTGATCGATTAGCGTTTATATCACCTAGGACCACCAGGGATTACGCTACCTAACGAATTCCACGTAATGATCTATTAATCGATCGGCTCCCTACAAGTCCTAGCTCGTTCATGTGTCTGTATCATACGGCCCAATCATGAAATGTAGTCACCTGTGCTAGGTCCACCATAGGGTGTATCAAGCCCTAGGGTGCCAACCACCGACACGAATCAAGCACTCACAGTGTAAACCTACTGCTGCCCAATGCCTGCTTTTTCTGCTCTGGAGTGTGTGCACGCCCACACTCTGTTAGAACCTACACTGGCGCACCCACACAGCCGTCGTTCTGGTCGCTTACGATCAGCCCAGTAATCGTGCCCCACGCTGCCTAGTTCCAGGGTACCGTGATACATCTAGTGGGTTACTGCTGAAAAGGACCGCGTAACTAGGGTTTTTGTCTTGTAGGTTTAGTGTTTTCATTTAAGTTCGAGACTTAATCCCATCGGTCTAGCATGTCAAGTTGGTTAAGTGTTGTCATTCAAGTTCGTGACTTAACCTGTCTACGTGTCATGTCAAATTGGCTAAGTGTTGTCGTTTAAGTTCATGACTTAGCCCTACGAATCATGTGTCAAGTTGGTTAAGTATATTCAAGCGGTTCATGGCTTAACCCTACCAAATCATTGTGTTCAATTGGTTAAGTATATTCAAGCGGTTCATGACTTAACCCTATCAAATCATCGTGTTAAACTAGTTAAGTATATTCAAGCGGTTCAGGACTTAACCCTATCAAATCATCGTGTTCAATTGGTTAAGTATATTCAAGCGGTTCATGACTTAACCCAATCAAATCATCGTGTTAAACTGGTTAAGTATATTCAAGCAGTTCAGGACTTAACCCTATCAAGTCATCATGTCAAATAGGTTAAGTATATTCAAGCGGTTCATGACTTAACCCTATCAAGTAATCTTGTCAACATTCAAGCGGTACATGACTTAACCCTATCAAATCATCGTGTCCAATTGGTTAAGTATATTCAAATAATTCCTGGCTTAACCCGCCCACGTATCATGCTAAGTTGGCTAAGTATTATCTATATGTTCAAGTTGACTTAACCCTGCCACGTGTCAGGTTATATCGATTAGGTATTATCAACCTATTCAGGTTAGCCCAACCCATCCGTTAGTCATGTTATAACGGTTAAGTGTCATTAGCCTAGCCACGTTACTTAACCCACCCATTCATATCATATTGATTGAGCCTATATTTACATGTTCTTAACTCATACCGGTTAGGTCCACATTTACATGTCAAATTTCCATGTCATCCCACCTAACTCTCTAACCATACCCACGTCTTATTATGGTTTGTATTCCTTAATTCATTCATTATGACGAACGAATCATGACCTCTCACATTAGACCGTGCATTTTGTGGCCACTGGATTTGCCGGGCGGTTCCGGGCAGATTTATACCATAAACTGGGTCTAACCTCGTGTCATAAATCGTTACGCCTACAATTTGGCCTTCGACCTCTCACATTAGACAGACACTTTGTGGCTACTGGATTTGCCGGGCGGTTCCGGGCAGATTTACACCACAAACAGAGTCTAACCTCATGTCAAAGCTTCATTAATGGTCGTATTTCCCCCAAAACCCCAATATCAGTTCATGTGTTTAACATATAGAAATGTTCATGTTTGTGTTCAAGTCAATTATCCAATACACAGTCATTTTCATGTTTCAAATTCCCAACTTTACATATTAATAAACATATGCCCAAGTTCCAAAATTACATGCCAATTTATATATGGATATATATACATACCCAATTCTAGTCAGATTACATATGCCCGATTCTTGCCTATTTACATGTATGCTAAGTTTAAGCTATTTCACCCATATTGAGTTCTAGCCAAAATTGCATGTATCGTGCCCAAATAAACCCAAATCATGATTCATGATGTAGTTATCCCAAATTGTAATCTTTTTATTACAACACACGCCAACTACCCAAGTTCATAATACATATTTATGACAATTATCAAATTTACAATCGCTTTTATATTCAAATCCCCAATTCTACATATGCCCAATCGTAAGCCAAATCTTTTGATTTAATTTACATAGGCCCGAACTAGTGGTTTAATTTACATTCCAAATTACATACATGTTACATATACCAAATCTCTTGTTACATTACATAGATCCTATTTGTGCCAAATTCCATGTATATAATATTTATGCAAATTTGTTCATAATAGATTATACCAAAATTTACTGATCAAGCCCAAACTTGCAAATATAATGATAATATCCAATTTCATGTTGCCAATTGTTACATCATGTTCATAAAGGCAATAATCCCTTAAATCCCCCGTATACATATCATACGCAAATCGTGATTTTAGGCCAAGGTCCGAAATTGACCAAGGTTCATGAAAAGAAAATAAATTGGGGGAGATTGAAATTGAATAAAAAAATGAGATCAGAGGAAAACATCATCATATGCATAAATATTACAACTTGATGATAACTTCATCACAAATCAAGAAAAATGCTGAATAGATCAGAAACTTGTCATGAACATAAAGATAGACAAGTCCCAAAACAGAAGATTCAAGGAGCAACAGAAATAGATCAAAATTGATAAACATACTTAGATCCAATTCCACTTTATTTCATGTCCATATTATAATTAAATGTTTAAATCTAAAAACAACTAGAACATATAGAGCATGGCTAGTGAATTAGGAAGTGAAATTGTAATAGAACGTTGTAGTAGTGTTGATTTATTGTCTTGAATCATTGTACAAGCTTTAATCTTTGAATCGGATTGAGTTTGAATGCTTGTTCTTTAATTTGGGGGCGGCGACCATGGTTCAAGAGGGTGTTTAGCAGCATAATGGTGTAAGAATGATTTTATATGAATTAGGTTAGGTCTAAGGGTGTTTTTACAGGTGTAGCTACTAGTTTAGGCCCTTAGATTAACCCTAGAATCAATCTGAACTGTCAAAACATGTCTCAGGCTTCAAAAATGAGTTCTGGGTCAAACCAGGCTGACCAGGTCGACCTGTAAGGTGGGGGGGTCGACACTATGGTCAATCTGGGGGGTAGGTCGGCCCTATGGTCGACTCCCTGGTCGACCCTATGGTCGACCCCCTGGTCCAGTGCTGCCTGAAAACTGCTGAAACTTGTACTGGCCATAACTTCTTCATCCGGACTCCGATTTTCGAAAACTCGGACTCTATTTCATGTAAAATTTCGTGACAAACGCAATGGAGTAACCCGTTTACCCTGATTCTGAATTTAAAATTTAATTCTTCCTTGATTTCTTGTTTTAACATGTTATTAAAATACGGGTTGTTACATTCTCCCCTCCTTAAAGGATTTCGTCCCCGAAATCTTCAAGTTAAGAAGAATGTGTCCTACCATCCAATCATCCATCTACTCAATCATCAGTCACATGCGTCCATTGTCCTTAAGAGATTTCTAATGCTGTATGAACATATGCAGAAAGTGTGTGTATATGTTCCTTATCTAATGCAAATGATCAGGCCTGATTGATCTTCTTAATGCAAAATATGTTTAGTGCCATGAGTCCAACATGTATGCAAATAGTCCTAGTCACATAAATACTATATGTGTGCACAAACATCCATCCATATGCATCATCCATATGATAACACATTCAATTTCATCCATAAACAAGTATAAACACTCATGCATATGAAATATGAAAATGTGTCTGAGCCGATCTAGTGCCTAATGTGTGTTATGGAACCATGAGTAACCACTTGCGACCACTTGCAACCACTTGTAACCATCAGTCATAACATGTCTCAAACACATGTTTCACCCAATTGTTCCTACCTAAAGATATAGCCGAATGATAGAAGCAAGTAAAAACTTTGTGCCCATTAGGCAATGTCAAATTTGGAAATCTGCGTCACATATATACTGCATAGGAGGAGAACTCCCTAAGCACCAGCCCATATCCTATAAAACCCAAAAAGTTTAGTCAACCCAACGGACACCCTCAAGCCCTAACATGTATTACAACCAGATAAGTCATACTCCTTATGGGGTTTGCAACCGAAATAAGATTGAGAATAGGACCGAGAGGATATACATAAAGGATAGCATGCAAGTAAGCTCTACAGGAAAAGAGGGATCAAGGATATACTCTTAAAAAGAGATATGATGCGCGTATCTAGTCTTCAATCTTCCAAGTCATATTTCCTTGAGCTTAACTCCATTGTGCTTTGACCATCTTTAACTTCACAGTTTCGTAGTTCCTTAATTCTTGTTCCCAGAATATGAGTTGGAACTCATTCCATTGTCGCCTCTCGTTCCACTTTCGCTTGTTCTCTTTCTAGTATACCCATAACTGCGTACTCATGGTTTCATGCAAGCTCTCCAAAATTCACTAGTGAATCTTGGATCTCGTTTATAGGGTATTCAACGCAGAAGGATTACCTCTTGCAAATAAACCGATGTCAACCATGTTGCCAAATGTACATACTAAGGTGATTTTCTATAACTCATGCATAAGCGAAATGAACCACCCACCTTAGTGGCGAACACTACCCGAGTGGATCGATAAATGTATCAAGAGATTCTAGGTAACTAAACATGGTAGAACCCTAAGGGTTACACTAGACTTCGAGGGCATTACCAAGGCAAATCAAGAGTCTAACTACCCTCTTTTCATACTCAAGAATGGCACCAGTAATGGATAACCATTCCATCCCTAGAATCGACACGTAGCCCAAAAACATAAGCATTGCTTAGCATAGACATTCTCGAATCCAAAAAAGTCATGAATAAATGAGCTGATTCCCCAACAGGATTTGAGAGAGAAAATATGAGATCCTCTACTACGCTATTACTAAGGTGCAGAGACTCAACTATCAAAGCAGAAATAAAAAGGATGCGATGTACCATAATCAAAAGGGTACGGACAGGATAGAAAGATAAACTAGGCTTTCCTACAGCAACATTTCTACCTTCTTGTTTTGAGCCTCTTTCGCCTTAACCACCCTTATCCCCTTTTATTAAATGTGTTAATAGGTCTCTCGAGAACTACCTCCATCGCACGGCAACCCTACAAAGCTTGAAATAAGATTAGTCGCAGATGGAGGAAAGAAAGGAAAAGGGATTCGAACAAGGAAACAAAGGATAATGCTAATGGCCTCTGGGGAATAGCTTTTAAAAATAAAACTTTTCTTGAAAAATGCTTCTTTGTAAATGGTTTTTGAAAATAATTTCAGAAGGTTTTAAGAAAATTTTGCCCAGTCTGGTAACCTTCTGCTCTGATACCAAATGTAACACCCCACCTCCGCTAGGGTCACTCACAAAGGGAATGCACTAGCTTTGGTGGAGCATTATCTAGGTAAACATAAACAGAAATATTACAAGACACAACATATAAAACAGCGGAAGAAGAACCAAATTTTATTGCTTTAAAAATATAGAAAGGTCTAAAGCCTTTTTACATCAAAATACCATTACATCAAAATCTGTCTTGCAATAGTAAAGAAGCATAAAACCATAGTCATAAATCATTCCCCAATAAAGCAGCAAAGCAAGTCATAGCCAAGAGAAAACCGAGCAGTACATGAAAGAGCCTTGGAGCTTGGTAAGATCCGAACTAAGCTGTATTCCTACGTTCCGAACCGGGGGGGGGGGACGAAAGAAAAAGAGGCAAAACAAACTGGGTCATTCATAAAGACTGAGTTAGTCCTAGTGGCTTTCAACATAAAAACAGGTGAAGATAATATGGAATGAATAAACTGGAAGTAAACATAAGCATGATGACAAGGTAAGCTACAGGCACGATGAATCAAGTATATCATCCCATGCTTCCTATCAAGAGTATCAAGGTTCCTACCAAGTATCACATTGCAAGGTTTCTACTAAGTATAACATCGCCGGATTTCTAAGCCTCACCGTTCCACTATTTTCTTTGATTTCCTATATTCTCTGCACCAACTGTACTAGTACCCCAACCCGTGTCATCCTTTCCATGTATATTTACAGCCCCTTGCCGTATATCTTACGGGTTTCATCATGTATTTCTATACTACTTCAACGTAGTGCCACCATTCTTGAAATCGTTTGGACTGCCACCCTTGTTCTGGCTAGGTTTCCTTATCATGAACTATCGCATGTTCAACTAGGATTTATGCCACCTAGGACCACTAGGGATTATGCTACCTATTGAACGTTTTCAAGATTCGATTAGGGTTTATGCCACCTAGGACCACTAGGGATTACGCTACCTAACGAATTCCACGTAACGATCTATTAATCGATCGGCTCCCTACAAGTCCTAGCTCGTTCATGTGTCTGTGTCATACGGCCCAATCACGAAATGTAGTCACATGTGCTAGGTCCACCATAGGGTGTATCAAGCCCTAGGGTGCCAACCACCGACACGAATCAAGCACGCACAGTGTAAACCTACTGGTGCCCAATGCCTTCTTTTTCTGCTCCGGAGTGTGTGCACACCGACACTTCGTTAGAACCAACACTGGCGCACCCACACAGCCGTCATTCTGGTTTCTTACAATCAGCCCAGTAATCGTGCCCCACCCTGCCTAGTTCCAGGGTACCGTGATACATCAAGTGGGTTACTGCTGAAAAGGACCGCGTAACTAGGGTTTCCGTCTAGTTGGTTAATTGTTGTCATTTAAGTTCGAGACTTAACCCCATCGTTCTAGCATGTCAAGTTGGTTAAGTGTTGTCATTCAAGTTCGTGACTTAACCCATCTACGTGTCATGTCAAATTGGCTAAGTGTTGTCGTTAAAGTTCATGACTTAGCTCTATGAATCATATGTCAAGTTGGTTAAGTATATTCAAGTGGTTCATGGCTTAACCCTACCAAATCATTGTGTTCAAAAGGTTAAGTATATTCAAGCGGTTCATGACTTAACCCTATCAAATCATCGTGTTAAACTGGTTAAGTATATTCAAGCGGTTCAGGACATAACCCTATCAAATCATCGTGTTCAATTGGTTAAGTATATTCAAGCGGTTCATGACTTAACCCTATCAAATCATCGTTTTAAACTGGTTAAGTATATTCAAGTGGTTCAGGACTTAACCCTATCAAGTCATCATGTCAAATAGGGTAAGTATATTCAAGCGGTTCATGACTTAACCCTATCAAGTAATCATGTCAATATTCAAGCGGTACATGACTTGACCATATCAAATCATCGTGTCCAATTGGTTAAGTATATTCAAATAATTCATGGCTTAACCCGCCCACGTATCAAGCTAAGTCGGTTAAGTATTATCTATATGTTCAAGTTGACTTAACCCTACCACGTGTCAGGTTATATCGATTTGGTGTTATCAACCTATTCAGGTTAGCCCAATCAATCCGCTAATCATGTTATAACGGTTATGCGTCATCAGCCTAGCCACGTTACTTAACCCACCCATTCATATCATATTGGTTGAGCCTCTATTTACATGTTCTTAACTCATACAGGTTAGGTCCACATTTACATGTCAAATTTCCATGTCATCCTACCTAACCCTCTAACCATACCCACATCTTATTATGGTTAGTATTCCTTAATTCATTCACTATGACAAACGAATCATGACCTCTCACATTAGACCGTGCATTTTGTGGCCACTGGATTTGCCGGGCGGTTCCGGGCATATTTATACCACAAACTGCGTCTAACCTCATGTCATAAATCGTTACGCCTATAATTTGACCTTCGACCTCTCACATTAGACTGACACTTTGTGGCAACTGGATTTGTCGGGCGTTTCAGGGAAGATTTACACCACAAACCGAGTCTAACCTCGTGTCAAAGGTTCATTAGTGGTCGTATTTCCCCCAAATCCCCAATATCAGTTCATGTGTTTAACATATAGAAATGTTCATGTTCGTGTTCAAGTCAATTATCCAATACACAGTAATTTTCATGTTTCAAATTCCCAACTTTACATATTAATAAACATAAGCCCAAGTTCCAAAATTACATGCCAATTTATATATGGATATATATACATACCCAATTCTAGTCAGATTACATATGCCCAATTCTTGCCTATTTACATGTATGCCAAGTTTATGCTATTTCACCCATATCGAGTTCTAGCCAAAATTGCATATATCATGCCCAAATAAACCCAAATCATGATTCATGATGTAGTTATCCCAAATTGTAATCTTTTTATTACAACACACGCCAACTACCCAAGTTCATAATACATATTTATGCCAATTATCAAATTTACAATAGCTTTTATATTCAAATCCCCAATTCTACATATGCCCAATCGTAAGCCAAATCTTTTGATTTAATTTACATAGGCCCGAACTCGTGGTTTAATTTACATAGGCCCGAACTCGTGGTTTAATTTACATTCCAAATTACATACATGTTATATATACCAAATCTCATGTTACATTACATAGATCCTATTTGTGCCAAATTCCATGTATATAATATTTATGCAAATTTGTTCATAACAGATTATACCAAAATTTACAGATCAAGCCCAAACTTGCAAATACAATGATAATATCCAATTTCATGTTGCCAATTATTACATCATGTTCATAAAGGCAATAATCCCATAATTCCCCCGTATACATATCGTACGCAAATCGCGATTTTAGGCCAAGGTCTGAAATTGACCAAGGTTCATGAAAAGAAAATAAATTGGGGGAGATAGAAATTGAATAAAAAAATGAGATCAGAGGAAAACATCATCATAGGCATAAATATTACAATTTGATGATAACTTCATCACAATTCAAGAAAACTGCTGAATAGATCATAAACTTGTCATGAACATAAAGATAGACAAGTCCCAATACAGAAGATTCAAGGAGCAACAGAAATAGATCAGAATTGATAAACATACTTAGATCCAATTCCACTTTATTTCATGTCCATATTATAATTAAATGTTTAAATCTAAAAACAACTAGAACTTACCTAGTATGGCTAGTGAATTAGGAAGTGAAATTGTCATAGAACGTTGTAGTAGTGTTGATTTATCGTCTTGAATCATTGTACAAGCTTTAATCTTTGAATCGGGTTGAGTTTGAATGCTTGTTCTTTAATTTGGGGGCGGCGGCCATGGTTCAAGAGGGTGTTTAGCAGCATAATGGTGTAAGAGTGATTTGATATGAATTAGGTTAGGTCTAAGTGTGTTTTTATAGGTGTAGCTACTAGTTTAGGCCCTTAGATTAACCATAGAATCAATCCGGACCGTCAAAACATGTCTTAGGCTTCAAAAATGAGTCCTGGGTCAAACCAGGCCGACCAGGTCGACCTGTAAGGTGGGGGTCGACACTATGGTCGACCTGGGGTGTAGGTCGACCCTATGGTCGACCCCCTGGTTGACCTGGGAGGGGGGGTAGGTCGACACTATGGTCGACCCCCAGTCTAGTGCTGCCTGAAAACTGCTGAAACTTGTACAGGCCATAACTTCTTCAACCAGACTCTGATTTTCGAAAACTCGGACTCTATTTCATGTAAAATTTCGAGATTAACGCAATGGCGTAACCCGTTTCCCCTGATTCTGATTGTTAAATTTAATTCTGCCTTGATTTATTGTTTTAACATGTTAATAAAATACGGGTTGTTATAGAATCCGTATAATAAACATTATATGGTAACTGATTGGGCCTCATTCCAATTTGGAAAATAAGAAATATATATTCATGTGTTGAATAGAAAAATAAATATTCATGTGTTGAATAGAAAAATGAAAATTCATGTGTTGAAGAAAATATTCATTTGTTGAACAAAATAACGAAGTTGTTAAAATATAAATAAAATCCGTGTTGAGTAGATATGCGCCATTTTGAAACAAATGATATTTATATCGGTTATATTCGTTTTTATAATGAATATAGAAAAGGAAGTGATTTCAAAATATAACATTTTGAATATATTATCATTTATATATATATATATTGATGATATGGAATATTCAATTTTGATTAGAAATTGAATAGGAAGTTGAAATCATTTTTAAAACGAATTTAAAACGATTTATAAAATACGTTTTGAAAGGAAATCGATGAAATATATAATATATATATTATATATATAATGGCCTAAGTAGCACACGCCGAGTTGCGGCAGTTCGCGAATTTTGACCATTGACATCGAATGGATATTACGGGAGATCCGACCCTCGGATTCTCCTAAAACTGGAACCTTTGGGTTCATATCGAAAAAAGCATTCTAACGAATATTAGAGATTTGAAATCTAACGGTTGGATTTGGAATTATGTCCAAATCAAATTTGGAAAAGGTCGATGTAAGTGCAGTTCGATGGCCGTTGGTGGAAACCAACTGTACGGGCCTTGATAAAATTATTAAAAATAGTAATAATTTGTGTATAATCATAAGAAATGATTTGTGAGGAATGGGGATGAAAAATTCTATATTTGAAAGGATAAAAATAGATGTTTATCGAATTGAACTAGTTTTGAACTATATTAATAATTTATTTATCTCTAAAATAAATAAAGTGGATTTGAAATGGTTTTAAAAGTAACCAGAATTTCCAATAATTGAATTGGAATGGATTTGAATCGAAATTGTCTTTGGAATATTTCGATGTTGGATTTTGCGATGATACAGATATTGTTTTGGGAATTTGAAAGATATATTTATATCGTTATTTCCAATACAATATTTGTTGGTCGTAGAATTTGATATTGAATATAAGCCGATATATTTTCTATTCAGAGCCTTGTATTTAATATCAAATGTGATTTGGGTTTGTCGTGAATAGTGTTTTCATTAACACTGTTCTTAAACCCAGTTGAGAAAAAGATTAAATCTTTTTATTTAGATTTAATGAAGTGTACCAATTGAATGGTATTTAATCGGAATTTAATTTGAATTGATTTTTGGGTTTATCGTGAACGGTGTTTTAAATAACACTTGTTCTTTAACCCGATAATTTATGGAATGTTATTTTGGGTTGTCGTGAACGGTATCTTCAATAATAATGTTCTTAGACCCAACAGAATTAAGGAAATCAGAACTAACTGGAGATTAGTTAAGTTGAATGGTTTCTTGGGTATTGATCTGATGTTGGTTTCGGCCTTCGGGATTAATACTTAGGGAATTGCTCACTTGCTATTTTACAGTTAAAGGCTGATAGAATGGAATGTGATTTTGGGATTTATCGTGAACCGTGGTTTAAATGACATCGATTCTTTAACCCAGTTAAAGTTTAAAACAAAGTGGAGTTTTAATGAATCTTTAATTAGATTGAAATGATCGAGAATGGAGTATCACCAGTTTTGCTCCAAGCGATAGTTAAATCTTTAACTAGATTTGAACGTGAAATGGTAATTAACTTTGCCAATAACACCGTGGTGTTAGATATGGAGTATTACCAGTTTTTCTCCTTGGAATGAATAGGTTGGGATTGGGAAATAAAATAAATAATTACTTCGGTGTGGTTCACTAGTCCCAACTAGTTTGAAGTGATATTCAAAAGAAGATTAACGAATAAATTTAAAAGAATTTATCTTTGATAAAATTAATGGGAACCTTTCCCTAAGAATGTGAAATTTAGAAACTAACTGTAGGCTAGCTAAGAAGAATGGTTTCCTGTGTATTGATCTGATGTTGGTTTCGGCCTTTAGGGTTAATGTTTGGGGAATTATTCTCTTGCTAATTTACGGTTAGTGACTGATGAATTGGAATGAGGCGTATGTTGTGTTTGTGTAACACTTGTTTATTATATACGCGTGTTATTCGGAAAGACCGGGTTTATCCCATTCTGAATAACTGATACGACGATTATTCGAAGATGAAGACGGTGGTCGAAGGCTGGAGGTCTTCACATAGCTTGGATGATGACTGATGATCTTGATTGGGTTGTACACCCAAGAGGAGGGAATCAGTTGGTAATCGTCCAGACGTACTTGGAGATCGATGGATATGCAAGGTACAAGATGCCTCTGTTTTCGTTCAGACCCTGAAAGAACTTGTAAATAGACTGTGTGTCTGACATTGGATTTTATTCTGTGTGATTGATTTCTATTAAATATATATCTGTTTGGCGGCGGAGAATTTATTCTCCTGCTTAACGCCCTTCTCTGAGACATACGAGCTCGGGGGTTATATATTGATGGATCGGGGCTTCTATTGAAAAGCAAAGTCTTGTGGTTGATGATCAAAGCACGGCCTGTGTGGCATGGCTTTGTGTAGCGTTGATTCGCGAGCCTCACACCCCGGTTGTGAACCAGAAACGGGAGAGGACCTCAGGGAGGACATGCATTTCCTTCTAGTTAGTAGTGGACTCAGTGGTTTGACACGCCCTGACGAGTTTGATTCATGTGGTTGTTGCTACTGCGAGGCACCTCGGATATATCGTTGACTATGTGGAGCCGATGGAGTCATTCGTTGAATCATTGACGCCCCAAAGGGCGGGGAAACGCCGTGCTCAGGCATTTTAATCCACGTCGGTGGATCGGCCCTGACGTTCCAAGGGCCCACCTGAGTTTGGGTCCTGAGACATGGGCTAGAGCATCTCGAATCCGTAGAGGACTATCTTTTGCCTCGGTTCACAGATGGAAACCCAACTTCCAATACATGACATTTGCGGTTTTGATTGTAGAGCCTAGTATGGCGACATGATATATGGTACTCATGCCATCTATGATTGATATTTATGATTGAAATTGTTTTGACACTATACACTTAGAATAGTATCAAATGATTTGTTTTTAACGTATCAAGCATGCTTTGGCTATTATAAGGTAAAACCCTATCCTCCGGCTTGTTTTGCATTGTGTGATGGGACCTGGGTCTTATAATAGCTTCATTTTCCTTTATTTTAGCATTGCGCCATTTGTTTTATGCACTGGTATTCTTGGGAGGAAACCTGTTCCGTGTTATACGGCGTGGTCCCTTGATTTACCCAACTTTAAAATACAGATTAATAACTATTTTAGTTCTCACACCAGTCCCATGACTGACCTGGAGTTTATTGTTTTAACCTAAACTCTGGTTACCTTTATTTTGGCACGGGCAGCTAGTAGTTTTGGTTTTATAGATTTATATTCACAGGAACCTGGTTTACAGCTGGAAGGATGTCCGGAAAGCTCTGTATCCGTATATCTCTTTCATTTGTGCTTTGTATTGTTTTTCCGCTGCGATGTATTTAAATGTAATTTAAATCTCTGATATTTTCTGTGTAATATTTATTCAAGCTCTGTAATATTATTGTATTCTGATGGAATTGTTGTAATAGACAATGAAATGTTCTTCTGTTTGCGTTCCGATATGTCTTGTCCTCAAAGTATCCGCGCTTTCCTTACCGGGGAAGTTACGGGTCTTGACAAAATTCATATAACGTTCATTATCAACTAAAAGCGTTGCCTGCAGTAAGAAAGTGCTAGGAGTAAAGTACTGTTTATTGTTACTAATTTTCTCCTGTTTTCGTTGTATAAATTGTTGTACTCTTTCATTTAGACTATTATGATCAAGTGCAGATTTAACAGCAGAGATGAAAGAGATAATAGTTTGTGCACATGCATTTTTCTTCTATAAAATACATGGAGTATGCAGTTCTAGTGGTGCAATATACACGCTTTCTAAAGTAAATAATTTGGGTCTTAATGTAGATGGGGTAGTTGACTCGCTGTTCCTCTATCTCATTTCTGGAAGTGGAACGTTCATCATGCAAGAGATTGATGACACTGTTAGATTCACGTCACACAAACAATAGCTTACATCACAGTGTAAGGTATTCTTAAATATGTAGACAAATGAATGTGTATACATCCACTTGAATTTTAGAGGAACATGTTTTGTTATAATTGTCCTATGGAATCAGTTCAACTAAACATTTGATGTTAAAATACATATTTCTTTTTATTTGACACCTTAAAGAGGAAATGTTTTAAATTTAATGTAATAGTGTACTTCGTAGATGCCAATTCAGTAAGTTTAAGACATGTATATTCTGACGAAATTATAGCCTGGAGAGTTGGAGATTGAGTTTCCTATTCAAAACAGTTGGTTTCCACTATACTCGCATCTAATCTAATTTGTATAATAGTAACTCAACTTTAATAGTATGAAAAATTTATGTAAAGATAGCTCATTAGCTTATCTTCTTTGAATGAACCATGTTCCTCATGTAGTACATAAACTTAAAGGATATCACAAAATCTAAAATATCTTATTGGTTATGGGTGGTTGAGAAAGAAAATGTGAAAATATGGAAAATTGTTGCTATTCATCGAAGAGTGACATGGATATGAGTTCAAGTCATAACGTTAGTTATTCTAATATTCATTTGTCCAAAAGCAACTAACACGTCTTATTTTCATCAACTAAAATTTATGCATGCACTATACACGGTTTAGTGGATCTATACAAAGTACTACTCTATGTTATTGACAAAAAAATAGTGATTGCTACATCTTTTTTTTTTCTTTTTTTTAACAAAAAGAGAAATATATATACCAAAAAGGGGAAACACACCTTTCTCCAACGGCTCACAAAAACGGATTTCGGCACGCGAAACCGTGCACACACAGAAGAAAAAGGGAAAGAAAAAATAAGAACAGACAATACAAAAAATGTAAGACTCCAAGCCAATGCCAGGACGGAGCATTCACCATATCCAACTGATCTACAAGGCAAACCAAATCTCCTCCAAGCAGGGTAAGGCCTCCAACTGAAACACGGAGGGATGGACAAGTAGATGAAGAAGGCCCATCAGCAACCCTTCAGTTCTTCTAAGATCAAGTGCGGGTCCTGCAGTACTGTGGAACCTCAAAACCGAACTGATACTCCCATCAAAGCAAAACCAGCACCTAAATATGCGACCTCTTCGATCCTAGAAGAGGTCAAGGATCCCACAAGCCTAGGTAAAGAGAGCTAGTAAAGAAGTTCAAAACAAATCCTAGACCTCGAATAGCTATCAAAGCGATGGCTGATCCAGTGGTTCGACCAAAGAGTAGAGAATAAACCCGCACGTAGCACCAAAAGATCCTACCCATCAACCTGTACACCAAGACCTTAACAACTAGCAAACATTGTTAGTACCGGGAGGAGGGTAGGGTTGAAGGGAAGTTAAGGACCAAACAAGCAAACTATCCATACTAAATAGAAATCGGCCAACACCTTGTCTGGGATTGACTGTTAGCGTTGAGACGTCAAAGTTAACAGCCAACCACCTAGACCGGGAACCTACCATACCTCTGAACGGCCTTCCCCAAAATGCTAGGAAAACATCGTTCCTAATTTTTCAGATGATGGTCGGAGCGTCCATAGCCTCTTCGTCATAGATTGCCTTATTCCGCATGCACAAGATGTGCCAACAAATCAAACAGGGTATCAGACGAAAGAGGCTCGCGCGAAGACTTTCTCCTGAGATGCCAGTCCACCAGAATTTCAGGAATTCATCCAAAGAGTTAGCTTTACAACGACAACCTAGCAGGTTGCCGAAATAATTCCAAACAGACCTAGCACACACCGCAGAAATCAATAAATGAAGGGAGGTTTCAGTGTTGCCAACAATGCAGCAATTGCATCTGGAAACAAGCGGGATACCGATTCTTTGAATATTCTCATCCAGTGGCAAACCATTTTGCATGGTTTTCCACATAAATAGAGACACCTTTGGTGGAATCCGTACATTCCAAATAAAAGCGAAAAGGGGAAGCTCAGGCGTCGGATTCCGCATAGAGTTCCACGCAGCAGAAAGAGAGAATGGATTGTCGTCCCATGAGGTACCCTCGCCATGAGCATCTAATAAGGCCTTCAAGGATTGCATCCGTTTCCACGTCTCACTAGAGTAGGATGGGATACCAGAGTAATGCGAACTAGCCAACCTTCAGTACTTGGCATGAAGGAACGTAGCCCAGAGGGAGTTGTTTGCTTCAAACCGTACCCAAAGCTTGCAAGCAAAGGCGTTACAAACGTCTTGAGGGTTACGGATGCCCAGGCATCCCTCACTTTTGGGGCGACAGATAACGCTCCAGGATATCCAATGGTGACGAGTAGTGTCACCCTTGGATCCCTAGAAGAAAGAGGACGCAAGGGAATGGTACGAACGGAAAAAGGAAGCCGTGGGAGTCATAGCAGCAAAGAAATGAGATCCCATGGAGTCTAGGACAGACCGAATGAGAACAAGCCGACCAACCTGAGAAAGTAGGGTAGCATTACATTTAAGGATCTTCCCCCTAACTTTGTCAGCGATAGGATCGAAAAAGGCGTTGAGCTTCCTTCCTCGATATAAAACAATGTCCAGATAAGGAAGCGGGAGCGAGGCTGCCTTAAAGGTAGCATAAGACTCGATCCAAGCAACTCTATCGGCCGTTAGATCTTCAGGATTTAGTTAAAAAATACTTCATGATTTAGTTAAAAAATTATTCTTAATATTCTGCAATGAACACGGTGGATCAAATGTTTGCCAATTATTTCTTATCCGGTTTAAACAAAGTAAGAAAAATTTATTACATGATTTAGTTTACCATTAAAACTGTGACTGTTATGCTATAAAAGAAAGAAAAGAATATTACATGTTTGGTTTTACGACTAAAATTGTGAATGCTTTAATTTTTATATGTTCTCATTGAGCATAATTGTGATTGTGTTATGACATGTCGTGAGTTAGAACTACATATTATGCCATTTTTTAAGGCTAGCCACAACCGTCGTAGCCCACAAAAACAACCGTTACTACTAAGCTGCATCACTTGTGTTTCCAACCTCACATAGAAAACTACCCAATTCTATCATTGTCGATTAATTATAAAAAGTAAAATTTTATTATCCTCTAAATATAATCGACTATAATTGTTGGAAATTAGACCCACCTTTATTGTTTTTAAAAAAGTTTTCAGAATTTGTGCTCATTATATATTGAATGATTAGGACTAATACATAGTAAATACAACAAAAGCACCATATTACAACTTTAATTTTACAACTGTCACAAAATGTCATTTGAAATAGAGGTTATTTACAACTGTCATTTCTTAAAAGTTGTAATAAGCATATTTTAACAACTCTTTTAATTTGCCACTTGTAATAAATGCGTATCACAACCTTTCATTTTCAGTAGTTGTAATAGATACCTATTTTTAACAATTCTTATTTTCAACAGTTCTTTTTTCTATTTGTTGTAATAGAGAACTATTAAATATTAATAACAGCTAATATTTAATAATTGGTAATATTAAACTTTAAGAATAATAAATAATAAATATTCAATAATAATTTTAAAAATTAAAACTAATTATTTATTATTAATTACTATTAGTTAATTAATAAATAATAGTTTTTTAATAATTACTTTTAAATATTTAATACTAAATAATCGGTAACACGTGCATAATAATTATCTTTTAATAGTTAAAATTCAATTATAACTAAGAAGAAATTAGTGATAATTAATAATAATTACTAATAATAAGTAATATTTAGTATTTTAGTAAAATTTAATTCTTAAAAATTCATATTGTATTTAACATAAAATTTTACTTATTAATTCTAGCTTATAATTTTTACTTCTTTAAATTTTGATATTGGTAGTTCAATTTGCATGGAAAAAAACAAGATTGCATAAACAATTGAAAACGCATCCTAGAACAAGTCTGATGTGGAAGCTAGAGAGAAAATAGGGACACGTATGGTTCACTCTGGAGTCCAAAGTTGTAATAGTTAGTAATATTCTTAATTTTTCTGATAGAAAAAGGAAAGCATTTTTATGCAGAACGATGGAAAAGTGTCGGTCTATGTTAACGCAAAACGATGAAACTCAAGATGGTAAACTGAAATTTTGCTCCAAAACAATTCGCATTTTCTTGAATTTCTAGAGCCTTCCAACCTCTTTTGGTCTCTTCAAAAAACTTACGCCTCCTCCAAAAATCGATCACTAATTCCTTCTACTAAAAAATCTTGCGCCTCAACAAACCTGAATTTCTACTGTCGATCCACTGATTTAGTGATTTGATGGCGATGGAGCGGATCCATGATTTTATTTGCTTTCTCCTACCTTAATATACAATTCGTTTTACTATCGAGTGATGGAGGTAAAGGGGAGATGGGATGGATTAGTGAATAAATTTTTACTATGTTGTGCTTCTTTTGCTGCTTTCGTTGCTATACTTTATGAATTATTTCCTAACTATTATCGTGTTTTGTTATTGGTGAGTTTTTTTTTGCTTTAGGAAGATGCTGTCCTTTTCTATTTGTTTATTAATTTGTTCGCTGGTGAGCTTTAAGTTTTTCTACTGGTGTTATATGAATCTACCATCAATGTAAGCAAGACACTGCTTTACTGTTGGATGCTCATTACTTATTTGTTTCTGTAATATTGTTATCTAATTTTACTTCTAATTGTGTTATGTATCTTTATTTGTCATAGATATATTCTATGGAAATCAATTTCTACGCCTTTTTCATAGTGAATTTTCATGATATAACAGAAATTATTGATAGAAATAGGAGGACACTTCATTTTAGTTGCTTAACTTAATACATTTTTCTTTCATACTGTTAATGTTGGCTCCTAAGGCTCTGCTTAAGAGTTTCTTTTAAATGATTATCAATGATTTTAAAAGACTCTTATATCATATTTTCAGATGTTAACATAACTTCCACCCATGAATTTTTTTTCCACGTAAGTTATTATTGATTATAAGCATAGGAAATGTATGCATTGCAGGTGATGCACTTCGTGCAATGACTCCTGAGTTGGGCCAAGGCGGTTGCTTAGCGCTTGATTATATCGAAGTATTTTATTTTCGTTAATTATTATAATTCATTGATGGATAGTTTGAAACTAATTCCAAATTTGGATTTGTTAATCGATTATGATTTTCAGATTTAAAGCAAATTGATCAAGATGTAAAGCGCACCCATCCATGCATTTTTTTCTCTAGTGGTTCTTCTTTGGAAAAAAACTAACTAGGAGACCTATGGTATCATGTTTTTTTTTTCAATTTTGTTGGTTTATGCTTGGGGACCTAAATTGGATTGTCCTTGTCCACCTTAATTTCAGGAAGCGCTGAAAAATATACTTAACATCTTTGCAAAATTTAATCCTAGAATAAAGTATGTAAAGGGAATGAACAAAGTTCTAGCACCAATGAATTATGTATTCAGAAATGATCCAAATGAGAATAATGTTGTGTCTTACAAAAATGTTATCTTCTAAGCGTAATCTAGTATAGGTAAAGGATTGGAAGGTTCTTTATTGGAATGTTTACATTGATTTTTGGTATGTCCTATCAGTTACAAAACTTGTGTATATTCAATTTTCACACTTCTACACTTCCTTGCGCAAGATAATTTTTCAGGGGAAAGAAGAAGTGTTGTTTGATGATAGAATGGTAAGCGGTCAAGTGACTACAAAAATGCTGTCAGAAATGAGAATCCGATTAAATGAGAGTACAAACTTCTGTCTTGAAGACATGGGTTTACTCAATCTAAATCAGATTTGGATAGAGGTTTTGTTTCTTCGGTTAATAGTCCATGTGCCAATTCTCCATCTAATTATTATACTTCTAATAATAGTTATGATCTTAGGTGAAATTTATCTACATTAGTTTTTCTTGTATATTTAGTGCTTTCTCTAGGTTAATTCGAATTGAATTACCTGTTAAAAATTGCTTATGTTCATTGCTCATTTGAAGACGTGGTGCACCTAAATTGTGTGTAGTGGTGTCATAATCTGTAACCATCTATTTTTCATCCTAATTGTCGATGACATGGCTTAGTATGGGATACTGGCATTAGTATAACACAATACATAGTTAGAATTTTCATCCTAATTTGAATTAAATATATTTTTGTTCCAGTTTACTATGAGAAATTTTGTGATTGGTATACAGGCGACTAAACAGGATGTTGAATCATGTAAAAACTCAATGTGTGCAGTGTGTGTATATTTATATGAAAGTGTTTATGTATATTTATATGGAAGTGTATATGTAATTGAGTGTACTGAGTAATCAGTCTATGGTGAGAATGTATATGTGATTGACTGAATTATGTAATAATGAGTTGTAAAATAATAAGGTCAGATATTTGTACTATTCAAATATTGAAATAAAGTATTTAATTGAATAAAATAATGGTTTGAGTATCAAATTCTATGCAATAACATTTTATTCAATATAAATACTTATTTCTATATGAGATGTAATGTAGAATCAAACAAAAATCATATTGTGATATTCAACAGTACAACAATGCATAATAGTTGTTGTAGCTTTTACTGCAACGGTGCAAAAAAGTTGTAATAGCATTTATTACAACGGTGGAAAACAGTTGTAAAATATACATTTCACAATGGTGTTGCAAGAGTGCAAAACAGTTGTAAAAGATTTTAGTCTATTACAACTTCTTAATAAACTGTGGTTGCCCCGTCGTTGTTAAAAGTCTTTTACAACTGTTTTCCACCATTGTAATATGGTTAATTTTTTGTAGTGAGTTTAGCTTGCAACTTTTATCTGTTGACCTCGATAAAAGGATTAAATTTTTATGTTTTCATATTATTCAATCAAAGATCCGTCTACATAATTTAAAAATTATATGAGGTATATAGTTTGGTAAATTTCTTATGATTTGAGTATTTTAAGAGATTGTGTCATTATATTCATGTGAAATTTTAGATTATGTCATTATCATTGTACGTTTAGCATTTAGTTACTAGCAAGTTTAATTGTCGACGATAACGTTTGATCACTTTTGAAACCAACTTTTTGATTTCATATGGAACGCTTGGATTTTAAAAGAGAAGAGGTACATTGATTTGTGCCTCTCCTTTTAAGATTCATGAATTATTATAGTACAGTTTCCCTAAAACTGATGTTTAATGTCTTCTCATATGTTTTGTTAACACAAACACTCAAAATTCCCCTTTCATATTTTTTCCAGTCAAACGTATAGATGATATAGGTTTTGAATAAGAGTATGATTACATTAGGAACTTTTACTACTATATTCCCCTTTTCTGTTACTGTACAAGCTCGAACTAACTTGTCATACTATCGAAAGAACTAATATGATCAATGATGCTACTTTGTTTTATCAATATGAATGATTTTCACATGTACCTTATAATTTTGGCAAAATTCTTATGTGTTAAAGTATTTTAAGGGATTGAATTTTTCATATTTCATTTGAAGTATATGGATTAATGATAATATGGTGGTAAAATAATAAGAAATATGGTACTGTATCCATGAATTAGTTTATATGATGGTAAATTTTAGCAATGCTAATCTAGTTCTAATAGTGACCGCAACCACTTTCATTATAGGAAATAATGAATACATGCAAAATAGGAGCTAGAAAAATTATATAACTGCTACAAAGTAGGTTGATATGCCAGGACATAGAAAAGTAAAAACAGGAGTGAAGCAGAGTGGTTTAGCTACTAACAATGACCAACACAACTAATCCACAACAAAGCAGGAACTATTGGAGTCATCTGTGACACCCCAAGTCCGTTAATGCCAGTTATAAGAGAATGCATTAAGTTTCATGAATCGCAATAGGTAAACAATAACTAAAATTCACAAGATAGATATAAATAGGCAGCAAAAAAATTAACTTTTATTATTAATAGCAAAACATTATTCCAAACTAGTTACATCGTCAAATACCAAATACTTTAAATAAAACCATCTGTCTTATAATGCCAAACATTAGAGTACAGTAATGCAAAACCGTATCCCTTTTTACAAGCCATAGTAAAGTAGAAAGATATTCAAAGTGGTACATTAATTTGGAAGAATTCCTGATCCAACCTGAAAGAAAATTCTAATCACTGTGCAGTACTACCACTCTGAGGACCTGAGGGGGGAGGGGGGAAGAGAAAGAAGCAAAACAAAGTAGGTCAAACATAAAGCCTGGCTAGTTCTAGTGAATTTAAGTATATGCATAAAACAAAGGTATCAAGACAGATAAATAAGAATGGATGAGAAAGTACAGTAGCATATAAGTACAATACAGCAAGATAAAACAATGATCGATTAAAGCTTCTCATTTATATCCCAAGAACAAGTTTTTCTCTGCACCATTAGATGTTGCCCTAAATACATAAAGGATTAGGTGTTACCCTAATTACATATCAGGATTAGGGGTTACCTTGATTACTACCCATGCGACTGGGTCCCTACTACATAAATATCCAGTGTCCGCCCTGGCTGTATGGTGTATCACTCCCTAGCCCAGCTACTTATAGAACACAAACCTATTTGCTGGCGTTACAGCATCTTAGTGTCCCTAATCGGACTCATGCACGCTCATGACTCTGCCGGAATGTGTTCGTACCCGCCTTCCACTTTCTGAATCTCTTACTATCCAGTTCAGTAAAGCATGCCCTAGCCCCTACCAATTGCGAGGCCCCGTAACAAGATACCTGCAGGGATACTGACTGATATGGGTTCCACACAACAAGATTAACACGAGCCAAACCCCCTAAGCTTCTTCCCCCACGTAACTATGATTTAAGAGTCCACAAAATCTGGTACAACAGCAGAACGAGGGATTACTTAGCTTATTAATAATCATATTTAACTTAACATGTTTAAGTTCATTAAAAAGCATGGTTGTATTATGATATTTTCTGTAAATGCTTTTATGTGTCAAAACCCCTTCCGCAAAACAAGCACCTGCCCAGATGTATATATACACTAAAGTAATTCAGTTTACTTAACCTACATTTGGTAGACTGGTACTTACATTTTCTTAACATATTCTTTACTTAATCTATTTATTAAGTCTAATCTAACATTTATACATCTATGCATATTCTTCTTTTTGATCATATTCCCAATTTACAGTCAAAAGTCCTCAATTTATATTATGCCCAGATTCTCCTTTTTCATTGTCATTTCATAATACCCTAATTCAATTATATGCAATCTTAAATTGGAAATGGCCAAGGCTCTTGATGGCTTGGGGTCATGGTAAATAAAAGGGAAAGGTAGAAGGATAAGAACAAATACAAATCAAACTATATAAAATACATAACTGATTAATCAACTGATAGTAAAAGAACATATATAATATAACAACTACATAGAAGAATAACAGTAAAAGAAAAGTATATAAAATAGCTTGTAGGTTTGTACGTTCTAGATCCAATTTTATTTATTGTCATAATACATTTCAAGATATCAGATCTAAATGTAACTTGAACTCACAGGGCTTGGTATTTGGTTCAGAAATAATTCTTGAAAAATGTTGTATGTTGAATGCAGATCTTGAATTTTCTGTGTTAATCTAACTTTCAGCAGCGTCTACCCATTTTATTAATTAATTTAGAACAAAGTAATGGAGGTATAAAGAGGTGAAGAATTGTTTTATGAATATAAAATGAGAGAGAGCCCCTATTTATGGATTAACTGGGCTAATTCTTAACAGTTAGATTTTAGGGTTTTAAATCTAGCCATATAACTCATCCAGCAAACGTAATATATAAAAATAGTCCAAATACATCGTCTAGAATCAGATCTGCATGCAGTTGAGTCAACCCTACCTACCGTGTCGACCCATGGGTCGACCCCTCTTGGACATGGGTCGACCCATACGTTGACCCAGATCGAGATGGTTTGTCCCATGACCGTTGGTTCCAGCGCTAATTTTTCTTTTTAAATTTTTATTAATATATGTTCAATTCATACAATCTTCTTAAGTTCATATCTTTCACATACGTTATTCGATTTATGCAAACTTGGGGTCTATATAATCCAAAATTTTGAGATAAACGCAACGGTAAACTCGGTTTTACTTAATTCTGAAATTTAACTATATAATATTCATTTTATTGTCTTTACTATGCGGTAATGGTGTATTACTCCCCTACTTAAAGGATTTAGTTCTCGAAATATCGAAGTTTAGAAGAATGTTGTTATTTTAACAACCTCCTACAACAATCTACTCGTACATCATCTATTGACATCCATTGTCCTTAAGAATTTCTATTGCTTGTATGAACATACGCAAAAATGTTGTGTGTTTATGTTCTTACACTAATGCAAAAATTAGGTGGTTGACTGATTTAGTTGACCTTCTTAATGCAATATATGTCTGTGCAATGTAACCAGTATGTATGCCAAAGAGTCCTAGTATAACATATAAGGTCTATATGTGTGTACAACCATCAACCAAAATGTGACATCCGTATGATGATTCAACCATTTTTATCCATTGAAAACTAAAATTGCGCACACACTCGTATGCAATATGTAAGTGCTTGAGCCGATCTAATGCCTAGAATGTTTATATGCATCCACGTTTAACCGCTAACAAACACTTTCATCCACTTGCAACCATCAATCATAAGATGCCTCAGTCACTTGTTTCCGGTCATTGGTTTCTACCTAAGAATCGAAGATTCGAACGATAGTGTAAACATACTTGAATGGTAGATGCAAATGTGAATTAAAAGCTAGGAAAATAAATTAAGAATGTACTCTCAAAAAGAAAAGGATAAAAAGCACGAATCTTGTCTTCGGGTTCCAAAGTCACATCTTCGCGGTCTTCTCCCCACTATATCTTCACTAATCTGATTTATTTATTGCGTAGTTTCTTAACTTCCGATCCAAGAATATGAGTAATAACTCTTCTCACTAATGCTTCCTTCTTAACCTCCACATCTTCAAGTGTGATCGGCTCCACTACCTCAGTTGTATCATATAGACATTTCGACAAATGGGAAATATGGTATACATCGTGTACACCTGCCAGCCTCTCCGCCAGTCTAACCCTATAGGCCATCCGATCTATCATCTCCCCTATGGGGAATGGCCCTCCCAATCTTGGTGCCAACATCCCTACTAAGCCAAAGCGAACAACATTTCTTAGAGGTGATACTTTGATGAAGACCATATCTCCAACTTAGAATTCCGAATCAGTCCTCCTCTTTTCGGAATATTAATTCTGCCTATCCTGAGCCTCTTTTATTCTTGGACAGATAAGGTCAATCTTCTCGGAAGTCTCTTGAATCATATCCGGCCCAAGTAGAAGTCTGTTTGTGGACTCCCAACAACCTGTCGACGATCTACAAGGTCATCCGTAAAGTGCCTCAAAGGGTGCCATGCCTATGTTGGACTAATAATTGTTGTTGTAAGCAAACTCAACCAATGGGAGATGCTCCTCCCAAGTCCCTCCGAAATCTAGGGTAACCAGTCCCAAAAGATCCTAAAGAACCTTATTCACCCTCTTAGTCTATCCATCTGTCTAAGGGTGGTATGTTGTGCTCAAACATAGCTATGTACCTAGTGCCTCTTGTAAGCTTTTCCAAAACTCACTATCAAAGATGGGGCCATGGCCGTTTGCTGTAATGGAAGGTACCACACAAAATCGGACTATCCCTCGAAGATATACCGATGCCAGCCAAGCTGCCATTATCTTGTTTTTGACGGGAACAAAATGAGCGCTCTTCGTAAGTCTGTCTGCTATCACCCAAATACTGGTGTTTTTCCTTGATCTGGGCAGTCCATCAATGAAGCCCATAGGGATGCTCTCCCACTTCCTTTGTGGGGCATTCAAGGGCTGAAGTAATCCTTATGGTTTCCTTTGTTCAGGATTTGCTCGCTGGCAAGTCAAACATCTAGCCACAAATTCCCCTACATCCTTCTTCATACCAGCCAAAAATAAAACACTCTTCATATCTTGATAAATTTTGTAGACTCTTGAATGGATGGGCATCCGGGAATGATGGGCTTCCTCAAGGATTAGTCTCAACAAATCTCTGTCTCAGGGAACACAACACCTTCCATCATGTCATAGCCTCCCTTTCTATAGGGGTATCTACTTAGATGACTAGAGGTCTCTCCTTTACTAAGGATGTCCATGATGTCTATTGTATGTCAGTCCTCTCATTAGGTCGATACAATGTGCTTCATAAGAGTAGGTTGTACTTCCAACGATGCTAACAAACCTGGTATAAAATCCATAGATGGCCTAAAATTGAAAGTCGATTTAAAATCCAAGATCTACCTCTCTACGAATAGAGGACTCAAGGTCATCCTCTAACTACCCAACGCATCCACAACTATATTACCCTTGCTTGGGGTATATGATATATCAAATTCGTAGGACCTTAGGAACTCCATCCATCGTTGCTACCTTTGGTCGAGACTCTTCTGTGAGAACAAATATTTGAGTGACTTTTGATCTGTGTATAGCTCAAATTTCTCTCCGACTAGATAATGTCGCCAAAACTTCAATGCGAACACTATAGCAGCTAGTTCCAGGTCATGGGTAGGGTAGTTCTTCTTGTGAACTCTCAACTGTCTGCTACCGTAGCATACTACCCTACCGTCTTGCATCAACACATCACCAAGTCTTGTGCCACAAGCATTTGTGTAGACCGTAAACACCTTGCGTCCATCGGGAAGTGTAAGAACTTGGGCTGATCTCAAAGCCCTCTTCAATCTCTGAAAAGCTTCCTCACAATCAATGCTCCAAATAAAAACCCAAGTTCTTCTTCGTCAGTTGGATGAGAGGGGCGGATACCCTTGCAACGTCTTTGATGAACTTCCTATAATAGCCCGCCAGCCCTAGGAAACTCCTCACCTCAGTATCATTCCTCGATGCCTTCCAATCTTGAATTATGACAACTTTTGCGGGGTCTAACGCTATACCATCCTTGGAGACTACATGTCTTAAGAACCATACTTCCTTTCCCCAAAAGTGACACTTAGAAAACTTTTCCTTAAGCCGATGCAATCTGAAAGTGCGTAGAACCTCTCTTAGGAGTAGGGCATGCTCCTCCCCATTCCTTGAGAAGATCAGAATATCATCCACAAAGACCACCACAAACTTGTTCAGAAACTCCCTAAACATCCTACTAATCAAGTCCACAAAATATGCGGTGCATTGGTCAGCATAAAAGGCACGAACGTCCACTCAAAGAATTTATCTGGAGTTCTAAAAGCAGTCTTATCAATACTGTCCTCTGCCACCCTCAACTAATGAAATCCCATAGGCAAATCCATCTACGAGAAAACTAATGCGCCTACTAACTGATCAAAGAAGTTGTCAATCCTCGGAGGTGGGTGCCTATTCTTCTAGTGAGCTTAATTATTCGATTCCCTATAGTCCACACTGAGATGAAGTGAGCCGTATTTCTTAGTCGCAAAGACGATTGGAGCTCCCCACTATGATATGCTCCGTCTATTGAATCCTTTTTAGGATAGCTCCCCTACTCGCTTGCTGAGCACCCTCCTCTCCCAAGGAGCCATGTGCAACATCAGTAAAGTGATTGGTTTCGCATTCTCTACCAAGTAAATCCGAAAGTATATCTCACGCCACGAAGGTAATCTCTTAACCACATCAAACATGTCCGGATAATCTCTTACTTTCGGTACTGATCGAAATCATCAACAGAAGCATTAAGCGAATATAGGAAACTGAGCATAACCGACCCCCATAGGCCACACGAAATCTTGAGAGTTCCTCCTTGGCACCTCAGAAGCATAATAACTCTCGTTTCACAGTCTAGGATGGCATCATTATTGGCTAGCCACTTTCATTCCTAGAATCAATCCATTACCCATAAAGCCAAGAACATACGCATCGCATTCAAACATGATGCCCACGATAGAAATTCTCAAACCCCGACATATCATGGATAAATGGGTCATACCTCCTATTGGGTTTGAGACTACAATAGGATCAGAAACAATACTAGTATCTAGGTGCAAATTATCTACCACGGAATTGGATATAAATGAATGAGAAGCGCTATAATCAAAGAGAGTTCTAATAGGATAGTAAAAAAGGGAAATCAAAACATCGACTGTGAATTTCCTACATCGTTCAAGCCCACTAGCCTTAAGAGCATGAACTTGTCCTCCAAAATATCCTACCCCTTTTGCTTGCTTATTAGGGCATTTCTTAGTGAAAAATCCAATTTGACCACAATTGAAACAAGCTTTCTTTGTCTTTCTATAGTTTTTAACAAAATCACCCAAAGCTCCGCAACTATGGCACTTAACATATGTCTTGATGTGAACCTTATCAGGCTTTCCTCCTTTCTTTTGCCTTCCCTTCTTGGGCCACCATTTCTTTTTCTTTGCCTTGGTTTGTGTCTCCTCAGTCTTGACTTCTTTTTTCTCATCTTTACCTTCCACATGCATCAAAGCCATGTCAACAAGCCTCTTGAATGTCGCTCCCATTGGTGTGTGTGATAGTGCTGGTCCTTGAAGAGGTTGATTCAACCCCCTCGTAAATCTAAGAGCCTTTTTATGTGGAGTATTCACCAAGTCCAAACTGAATTTCGCTACCTAATTAAACTTGTTAACATATTCTTTAACATACATACATCCTTGCTTTAGAGCCAAAAATTTCTTCATCTGCATTCCTTCTACCTGAGATAAAAACTTCATCATAAATCTCTGCCTGAAATCATCCCAAGTAATTGCTTCTTGTCCTGCATGTGTAACCTCCCACCAGTATGAAGCTTCTTCCTTCAATTGCCACGTAGCTAACCGTATCTTCCTCCTATCAGCGAGCTCGAAAATACCTAACACATTCTCCATTTCTCTAAGCGAACTGCATGCCTCAACAAAACTCTTAACACCACGAAACAACTTGCCTACCATTGCAAAGAAGTCCTTGCAAAGAATAGAAAAATTGACTATAGGAGGAGGTGGAGCTACTGCGGCTGCATCTGGGGGTGGAGCAGCTCCTTGAACACCAGCAGGTGTCGTAGCCTCTAAATAACTATGAAACCATCATGGTAGTGAATGCCCTCCAGAAGATTGGGTGCCCCAGACATGCTGAAAAGAGAAGAAACAAAGATTTCAAAAGAGATCGAAAAAATATTGTATATGGCTTGAGGGTATATGTATTTCAAAAATTGGTCTTTATTTGAAAATACTTTGCTTTTTGAAAACCATTTTTCAAAACTTTTCTCTGATCTTGTAACCTTCAACTCTGGTACCAAATGTGACACCCCACGTCCGTTAATGTCACTCATAAGAGAATGCATTAAGTTTCGTGAAGTGCAGTAAGTAAACAATAAATAAATTCACAAGACAAATATAAAAAGACAACGGAAAAATAATCCTTTATTACTAAAAGCAGAACATTGTTCCAAACCAGTTACATCATCAAATACCAAATACTTCAAATAAAATCATCCGTCTTGTAATACCAAACATCAGAGTACAATAATGCAAAGCCATATCCCTTTTTACAAGCCATAGCAAAGTATAAAGATAATCCAAGCGGTACATCAAGTCGGAAGAAGTCCTTATCCACGCGGTACATCAAGTCGGAAGAAGTCCTTATCCAAGCTGGTAGAAAATCCTAATCACTGTAGAGTACTACCACTCTAAGGACCCGGCGAGGGGGGGACCAAAGAAAAAGAAGCAAAACAAAATAGGACACACATAAAGCCTAGTTAGTTTCAGTGAAATTCAGTATAAGCATAAAATAGAGGTATCAAGACAAATAAATAAGACTAGATAAGAAAGTACAGTAGCATATAAGTACAAGCCATAAGGTAAAATAATGATCGAGTAAAGTTTCTGACTTATATCCCAAGAAAAGGTTTCCTTCACTAATACTAGTATATAAGGATTAGGAGTTACTTTAATTACATAAAAAGATTAGGTGTTACCCTAATTACAAAACATCATTAGGTGTTACCCTAATTAGTACCCATGCGATCGGCTCCGTACTAATTAAATATCCCGTGTCAGCCTTAGCAGTAGGGTGTATCACTCCCTAACCCAATAACTTATAGAACACAGACCTATTTACTGGTGTGATAGTGTCTTAGCTTCCCTTATCGGACTCATGCATGCTCATGACTCCGCCAAAACACGCCCGTACCACCTTCCTCTTTTTGAACCACTTACTACAATGTTCAGTAAATCGTTCCCTGGCCCCTACCTAGTGCAAGGCCCCCAAAAAAGATACAGTAGGGATACTGACTAATATGGGTTCCACAAAACAAGATTGACAAAAGCAAAACCGCTAAGCTTGTGCCCCTACGTAGCTAGGATTTAAGAGTCCCCAAAACCCGATACAATAGAATAACGAAGGACCTCTTAGCTTATTAATAATCATGATTAACATAGCAGTTTTAAGTTCATTAATAAGGAAGGTTGTATTATGACATTTTTCTGTAAATGTCTTTATGAGTATAACCACTTCCCCAAAACTAGCACTTGCCCAGTTGTATATATACATTACAGTAATTCAATTTACTTAACCCACATTTGGTACTTACATTTTCTTAACATGTTCTTTACTTAATCTCTGTATTAATTATAATCTAACATTTATACATGTATTCATGTTCTTCCTTTTGAAAATTTTCACAATTTACAGTTAAAAGTCCACAATTTAAAATATGCCCAAATTCTCCTTATTCATAGTCATTTCATGTTATCTGAAATTCAATTATGCATAATATTAAATCGGAAATTGCCTAGGCTCTCGATAGCCTAGGCTCAGCATAAATAAAAAGGGAAAATTAGAAGGAGAAGAACATAATAAAATTAAACTATATGAAACAGGCGTATAAACAAGACTGGAAATAAATTAAACACCAGAATGGGGATAAGGAAGATAGACATATGTGAATATAACTGATTAATCAACTAACAGTAAAAGAACATATATTACTGTAACAACTGCATAGTTAAATAATAGTAAAAGAACAATGTAGAAAATAACTTATAGGTTCGTACTTTCTAGCTCCAATTTTATTTAGTGTCATATTACATTTCTAGATATCAGATCTGAAAGTAACTTGAACTCACAGGGCTAGGTATTAGGTTCAGAAATAGTTCTTGAAAAAAGTTATATGTTGATTGCTGATCTTGAATTTTCTTTGTTAATCTAACTTTCAACAGAGTTTCCCCATTTTATTAATTAATTTAGAATATAGCCATCGAGGTAGAGAGAGGTGAAGAATAGTTGTATGTAGATAAAATGAGAGAGAGCCCTTATTTATAGATTAGCTGTGCTAATTCTTAACTGTTAGATTTTAGGGTTTTAAATCTACCTATATAACTCATCCAACGAACTTAATATAAAAAAATAGTCCAAATACATCATCTAGAATCGGTCTTGCATGGCTTGGGTCGATCCCTATCTACTATGTCGACCCCTCTTGAACATGGGTCAACCCATAGGTGGACCTAGGTCAGGATGAGTCGTCCCACGATCGTTGGTTCCTGTTGTGATACCCAAAACTACAACTAAGTGAAAGTAAGAGATGATCATTTGGAATACAACATAAATACAATAATACATATCACAGATACAAAATATCATGGAAAATTCATAGAGTAACAACATCATAGCTGCGGAAATATAATGTCGTCCATCACAGAAAATCGACTTTCTTAGACATCTACATTATTACATCAAATTCGCAGAAAAGAAATAAGTTCCAACTCCAACTTAAACAACGTGGAATAAAACAAGTTTCATGTCTGAAATAAAAGGAAAGAGAAAAATGTAAGAGCAGCGAATGATAAGTCTTCAAACTCCTAGTCATCACCTCCCCACAAGCAAATCCAAGAGAAATAATAAGCAGCTACAAGGAAAGGCTCCTAGCGAAAGATAACCTGTTTACTTGGCTGCCCGTGTAGAGAAGAGGGCACCCGAGTTTGCAAAAAGGTGAAACAAACTACAGGTCAGTCGTGGGACTGGTGTGAGAATTCTTAACTAACATACTAATAATAATATGGCAAATCCAAAGACCATGCCGCTAATGCGGAACGGATTTATTTCAATGGATTGCCGTGCATAATTTTAAAAGTGTCAGAACAAGCAGGTAAATAAATCGTGCAACAACGCAATGCTTTTTAGAAAAATGGAATCACCATAAGACTCAAGTCCCATCACACAATGCAACGCACACCAGAGGATAGATTTTTCCCTTATGGTGATTAAACATGCTAAATACGGTAAATACAGGTTTAATATTATTATTAGTATATATAACAAAACATTTCAAAATAAATGTATCAATCCTAGGAAGCATAGGTACCATATGCTATGCCTCCGAACTAGTAATACAATCAAATCCGTAGGGTCGTATTTGGAATTTGGATTTCCATCTGAGTCCAGGCTAGGGAGGAGCTCCTAACGATTCGAAACACTCTAGCTAATGTCTCAGGATTCCCCGCAGTGAACCCTTGGATCCTGCAGGGCCGGTCCACACATACAGCTTCGTGGATTGGCAATTCCTAAAGACACGTTTCCCGATCCTATAGGACCTATCCGATGCGCCTCATTCCATCATCCACATAAGTAAAATGTCAAGGCTGGTAGATCACTGACACCACTCTAGCTAGAAAGAAACGTGCTGCTCTCCCTGCGTTCCCTTCTCCCGTTTTAAACTCCGCTGGTGTGTGAGGCTCGTGAAGTCACGTTGTACACAAAGATATGCCTAAACAGACTATGCTTTGATCGTCCCACAAGGCCTACTTTTCAACAAGACCTTGATCATATGCACCTTAGCATGCCACATCATCACCTCATACCATACTACCAACCCTTTGCCGAAATATATGAACGGGTGTTAAGCAAGAGAATAAATTCCCCGCCACCAAACATCCATACCTTCGACAAAAGATCAATAACGTGATATTTGATAGAGTATGATGTCAGACACACAATCCATTTAATAGCTTATGCTCTGGGTCTGAGCGAAAGCCTAACCCTTCAATCAACATGTTCGTTCGGGCAATGACCATGACCTTGAATTGGGAGCAAATCAATTCAAAGCCTCAATCGCTGTCCTCCTGAGGGGAAGATTGACGGTCTTCATTTGTCATCTTCTACTTCAAACCTTAACGTCGTTTGATTATTCGGAATGAGATTAACTCGGTCTTTCCAAACAATCTTTGTATATAGATATATATATAGTGAAAATTCTTCTTATTGTTATTTTTAATTTATGACGATTTCTTCCTATTTTTATTTAATTAAGAATAATTAATCCTTAATAAACGACGATTCAGGTCAATGTCGATTCTGGCGCTGTTTTCAATCAATTTTGATTTTCACATATCTCGAAATCTAACCGTTGGATTTTGACATAGTATATATCGTTGGAAAGATTTTTCCAAGGCGGTCCTCATGGTTTCAGTTTCAAGAAAATTCGACAATCGGATCTTCTTGTATAGTCGTTTAAAGATATGATTTTAAAACGCAAACTACCGCGTTCGATTCGTTTAATTTTAATTATATATATATATATAAATATATATATATGAACATAAACCGTTTAATTCTTAATTCTTATGTACCTTTTCCATTTTTTATCCTTTCATTCCTTCATTTATAGGAAAATGTAAATCATAAATGGATGATGAATTCTTCCCCTTTATTTCTTTGGTTTCTTTAATTTACAATAAAATGTAAATTATAATCCATCGTCTCATTTCGTTCTTTTAATCTTACATTTACATTGGAATGTAATTTATAATTCACCTTTCTTAATTAAATATAAAAATATAAATTTTATTTACAATGTAAGTCCTACTTCTTATTTACATTATAAAAATGTAATCTTTAATTACAATGTAACTTCTACTACTTGTTTAAATTATAATTTTTTTTACAATGTAAATTCATACATTCATTTCATAGCACAAAATGAAATCTCATTCATGCGGGTTAAATTCATTCATCAATTACATAATAAAGTGTAATTTACTTCAAGCGGACTAATTTCATTCATAAATTACCTAATAAAATGTAATTTATTTAATATGATGTAAATTCATTCATAAATTACATATAAAAACGTAATTTATTTCATACAATGTAAATTCATTCATAAATTACATATAAAAACGTAATTTATTTCATGCAATGAAAATTCATTCATAATTAACATATAAAAATGTTGTTTATTTCATGCGATGAAAATTCCTTCATAATTAACATATAAAGATGTTATTCATTTCATGCGATGAAAAATCCTTCATAATTAACATATAAAGATGTTATTTATTTCATGCGATGAAAATTCATTCATAATTAACATATAAAGATGTTATTCATTTCATGCGATGAAAATTCCTTCATAATTAACATATAAAGATGTTATTTATTTCATGCGATGAAAATTCCTTTATATTACATTATAAAATAATGCAACTTATCCTATGATCAATTTTCTTTTTATTAACATCATAAATAATGTCAATCATCCGACGGTGTCATTCTTTTATATTAACTTCATAAATATGTTAATTCCTACGGTATAAATTATTTAATATTAACATTAAAAATAATGTTAATTCCTACGGTATAAATCCTTTTATATTAACATCATAAGTATTTTAATTTTACACAGTGTAAATCCCCTTTTTTATTTACATTATAAAATAATGTAAAATTAGCCTGCGTTGTAATTACTATTCAATTTATATTAAAAATAATGTAAAATATACGTACGGTGAAATTCATATATATTTACATAAAAAAATGTAAATTCCACATACGGTGAAATTCATACATATTTACATTAAGAAAAACGTAAATTTTCATTCTTGTCACATTTTTATTAAATTTGCATTAAATAAAATGTAATCTTCCATTCTCTAATTACAATAAAAAAAATCCATTTTTCTTTTCAATGTAAAATTTACTCTTTAATTACACTGTAAAATCCATTCTTTATATTACATTAAAAATAATGTAAATCTTCCTATGGTTAAATTCCTTTTTAATATTAAAAATGTTAATGACAACCTATGGGGTTATATTAACATTAAAAACATTAATGAAATCCTACAGTTGAATTTTTATAATATTAACAATAAAAATGTTAATGACATCGTACAGTTGAATTTTTATAATATTAACATTAAAAATGTTAATGACATCCTACGGTTGAATTTTTATAATATTAACATTAAAAATGTTAATGACATCCTACGGTTGAATTTTTATAATATTAACATTAAAAATGTTAATTTGTACATGCCGTGAAATTACTTATTATGACACTAAGAATAATGTTAATTTTTCATGCATTGTAAATTACTTATTATTAATATCAAAAAAATAATGTTAATTTCTCATACGATGTAAATTTCTTATTTTAATTTTACATAATAAAATGTAAATTCCACCACAAGTCGCATTCTTATTTTATTAGAATCAAATAAAATGTAAATTTTCATCACATAACATGACAACAACATCCAAACATACAACAAGTCCAAATCCAACAACTAGCATCAAGGTAATTACGAGGTGATGTTATAATTTGGCATATGTAAAATCAACACGGCATGATTAAACACATAATTAATTTTACTTAATTATTAATTCAGATTTGAACCTCAAAATTTCAGATCTAATCTCATGCAATTCAGATTCAACATCCTACGGGGTAAACAGTTCAAATCCATGTTCTAAACATCACGTCTTATTAGATCTACTTATTAATAATCATATAAATAATGATTAAATAAATCAAATTAAATTTTAAAAATAAATTCTGTAACAACCCGTAAAATGCGAGCCAGTTTGAAATTTTTATTTTGGCAATTTTAGCGAATTTTGAATATTTAAAATGAATTATTTTAAATAAAATCGAAGTGAAATTTATTTTGAATAGAATTCAACGTATATATTTATGCACGTCGTCGTTAGAATATAAATATTCATTTATAATAATAAAATAGAATTGAAAATGGCGCGGTAGTTCGATAATTCGATTTCAAACTTCAATTGAATGTACCGGGTGCAAAACAATCCGGATTTTAGTGAAACCAAAAATAATAGGATCTAATTGATAATATCTTTCCAACGAATCCGAAAAATCGAGATTTCATAGCGGGAGTCAAAAGATATGTCCAGTTGAAAATTCGGAATAGTCGCTATGGAATTCAGGCCCTTAAAAATAGGAATTTTGCAAACGACCTCGGATTTCGACGAAACCACTTTTGTTGGATCCGCAGTGTCAAATTATTGCTAGGTTTCAAATTTCATAATTTTTCGAATCAATATGTGAGCGTGGCAAAAGAAAACGCGTTTGACCGGTTTCAGTTGATTTTAATCGACTGGAAATTGACCAATTTTCCAACGGTCTCAGAATTCGACGAAACTAGTTTTGTTAGGACCGTATCTTTAATACGAAGCTAGAAAATATTTTTCTGCAATTTTTAGAGTTAGTATGTGACCCCGGTAAATTGAAATGTACGTTTGAAATTTAATATAATGATTTAAATGTAAATTTAATGGAAACTGATCGTAACGTTCGAATCAGCTTGTGATACATATCCCATTGTGTTCGGAATGGGGGTAAAACGCTATGGACGACAGGCGGTGGGCCTCGTTTTGAGGTCGAAAATAAAAGTCAACCTTTTTAGAAATTAAAATAATTAAATAAAATAATAAAATTAAAATTCTTTCCTCCTATAACTCCAGGCCCCCCCCCCATTTATTTTCAGAATCGATTTATAAAAAAAAAAAAAAGAATCGAATCGAACGACGGGCGGAGGCGCGACATCGACCACCGCCGCGACCCCCTGGCGCGCCGCCACTAGGGCGTGGCCCCCTCTTCCTCCACCTCCCCTTCTCCTCCTTGCCGAACCCGCGTCGAACCCCCCCTAAACCCTCACCGCCTTCGCTGGAGCCCACCGCAACCACCAAACCACCGCGCCGCCCCTTCTCCTCCCCCCTCTCCTCTTCAATCGACAGCCGCAAACCCCCGCCCCCCTTTCCGCTCCACCTCCGACGCCTGCTGGAGGGCCCACCACACTTCCGCGAGCAAGAAACCCCCTCCCTCTTATAAAAAAAACACTGTAAGTTTTTTTCATGTTAATTTTGTTTTAATTTATATACTTTAATTACTTTATTATATATTTTTCAGATTAGGATTTTTATAAAAAAAAGGGGATTTGATTTTTAAAATGTAAAAGATTAGTTTTTTAAATTGAAAAGACTATATTTTTAAAACATAAAAGACGATATTTTGAGATGAGTAGTGAAGTAAAAATATAATTTTTATATAAGGAAGATAATCAAAATATGATTTTTATATTTTTGAAGTATTAAAAATATGATTTTTATATTTTTAAAGTATTAAAAATATAATCTTTACAGGATAGAGAATATAAAAATATCATCTTTGTATATGTAGCAAAATAAAAATTTGATTTTTATTTTATATACGCTGAAATCAAGTGATTATTTTTATAATGGCGAAAACTTTATTTTTATAAAGGCGAAAACTTTATTTTTATAAAGGCGAAATCAATATTTTTGAAATGGAATTTTTATCTATATGACACCAAAGTAAAAATTCGATTTTTAAATATATGAAGTGATTATAAAAATATGATTTTTAAATTGAAAGTGAATAAATAAAAATGTTATTTTTATTTTAAAGACATCGAAATATAAAAATGTGTGACTTTTATATATATAGTGACTACGGGCAACGAAGATGGCGAAGATAGGATAACGACGAAGATTTTCTACAAAAGAAGTGTCGTGAAGTTGGATAGTTATTGGTGAGAACTTCTCACTCTTCAATTTAAATTTCTAGTTATATATATATATATATATATATATATATATATATATACTAGAATGCAGACCTTGTTTAGTAGCACCCGACACAATCGTCCACAGACCATGGACTTGTTTGTTTGGCTGTTTGGTGATTGATTGCGATATTGGTTTGAATGTGGTTTGTGGTGTGGAAAATCGAATCGATAAATGGGTTAGGATTAGACGTGCGCCGTTATAAGGCGAAGGAGTAAGGCTAGGTTAGACTCTTACTCCAAATTTTGTGGTTTGCATAACGAAAGTGATTTGATTAATATGGGTATGGCGGTGGCCATTATTAGACCGGGGACAAGGCTAGGCCTTATCCCGTTTCTAGTATCGTGCCGTTATGCCGCCGAAATTTTCTAAAATAAGTTAGAAAAATAAAAATATCATTTTTATTAGGAATGAATAAAATAACATATTCATTTACAAATCAAAACGATTTGTTGATGTACACCCATTTGACTGATATGGATTGGGACGATAAATTTTACACATCGCCCAACTGCACAAATAAAATATGCGTTGGATTGTTTGAAACCCCACATGGGTGTTGGGATGAAATTTGAAGTTCACTCATCCTGATTGATTAAATATGTCGATCCGTCGATTGACAGACTGTTATAAGCGTCAGATATCTATATTTGATGCTTATACAGTGTAGTGCACTTTGGTTGATGGTTGATTGTTTATTAAAGCTATTATATACATGTGTTGTATGCAATCCATATAATTAACGTTATATGGTGATTGATTGGGCCTCATTCCAATCGGGAAAATAATGAATATTAGAAAAGAAAATTCATGTGTTGAATATAAAAATAGTCATGTGTTGAAACTATTCATGTGTTGAGTAAAATATTTTAAATAAAATAAATTACATCTTTATCACATTTAAGATTAGAACTACTTCCCTGTAGAAGTCTAATTAAAATCAAACGATAGATACCATAGTTTTATAAAATATTTTACATAACAACAATAGTGATGTGTTGACAGTACTCATGTGTTAAGATTATTCGTGTGTTGAAAGCAATATAGATTCATGTGTTGAATGGGATAAATATTCATTTGTTGGATAGAATAAATAAGTTTTGAAAATGTAAAGCCGTTTTGATTAGAGATGCGTTATTTGGACGCGAACGATATTTATATCGATTTTATTCGTTGTATATTGAAAAGTGATTTCAAAATTAAATATTTTGAAATGAAATTCAAATTGAATTAGATTAGAATTCGAATTGAATAGGAAGCGAATTTGAATTCGAATAAAATAGAAATAAATTCAAATTGATTTAAGTTGAAATTGAAATTGAAAACGAACTAAAATTTAATGGAATTCGAATCAAAATTAAATTGAAATCAATTTGAATTGAAACGAATTTGAATTTGAATTGAATTGAAACGAATTTGAATTTGAATTGAATTGAAACGAATTTGAAATCAATTTGAATTGAAACGAATTTGAATTTGAATTGAATTGAAACGAATTTGAATTTGAATTGAATTGAAACGAATTTGAATTTGAATTGAATTGAAACGAATTTGAATTTGAATTGAATTGAATTGAACTCGAATTGAATTGAAATCAAATCGATTTGAAATTGACGATGAAGTTGAAATTCGTTTGAAACGAATGTAGAACTATTTATAAAATTCGTTTTAAAAAGGAAATCGACGAAATATATATTATATATATAATATAATGGCCTGAATAGAACGCGCCGCGCCGCGGCAGTTCGTGAATTTCGACCATTTATTTCAAACGGACATTGCGGGAGATCCGACCGTCGGATTCTCCTAAAACCGGAACCGTTGGGTTCGTATCGAAAAGAGCTTTCCAATGAATATTAGAAATTTGGAATCTAACGGTTGGATTTGGAATTATGTCCAAATCAAATTCGAAAAAGGTCGCTGTAAGTGCAGTTCGATGGCCGTTGTTGGAAATCGACTGTACGGGCCTTGATAAAATTATCAAAAATATCTATAATTTGTGTAAAATTATAATATGTGAATTGGAAAGAATTAGGCTGGAAAATTCCACATTAGAAGGTAAAAATAGATTTTTATCGAAATGAACTAGTTTTGAACTAGAATTAAAATCAATTTATTTTTGAAATAAATAAATTGAATTTGAAAGTGATTTTGAAAATAATCGATAATTTCCAATACGTGGATTGGACTGGAGCTGAATCGAAATTATCTTCGGGATATTTCGATGTTGGATTTCGTGACTATACAGATATTGTTATGGGAATTTGAAAGATATTTTATATCGTTATTTCCCATACGATATATGTTGGTTTCAGAATTTGATATTGAATATAAGCCGATATATATTTTTTATTCAGAACCTTGTATTTAATATCAAATGTGATTTGGGTTTATCGTGGATCGTGTTTTAGTTGACATTGGTTCTTTAACCCCGTTAAAGGCAAGATATCGATTTTTGAGAAGATTAAAACTAAGTGGAGTTTTAATGAATCTTTAATTAGATCAAAATGTGAATTGATAATTTAAATTATCAAACCTGAAAGGTGATCGGGAATGGAGTACCACCAGTTTTGCTCCAAAGCGATAGTTAAATCTTTAATTAGATTTGAACGTGAAATGGTAATTAATTTTACCGATAACACCGTGGTATTAGATGTGGAGTATTACCAGCTCTCTCCAGGGGATATATAGGTTGGGATTGGGAAATAAACTAAATAATTACTTCGGTGTGGTTCGTTAATCCCGACTAGTTTGAAATGATATCCAAAGGAAGATTTTAGGATAAATTTAGAAGAATTTATCTTTGATAAAATTAATGGGAACCTTTCCCTAAGAATGTGATTTTGTGAATAAAAGAATATTCTGAAGTGGAATGAGGCGTTTGTTGTGTTTGTGTAACATTCGTTTATTATATACGTGGGTTATTCAGAAAGGCCGGGTTATACCCATTCTGAATGACCGATTCGACGAGATGTCGAAGATGAAGACGGTGGTTGAAGACCGGAAGTCTTCACATCGTTTGGGTGATTACTGATGATCTTAATTGGGCTGTACACCCAGGATGAGGGAATCAGTTGGTGATCGTCCAGACATACCTGGAGATAGATGGATATGCGAGGAAAGTGCCTCCGGTTTCGTTCAGACCCAGAACGAACTTGTAAATGGATTGTGTGTCTGACATTGGATTTTATTCTGTGTTGATTGATCTCTATTAAATATACTCTGTTTGGCGGCGGAGAATTTATTCTCTTGCTTAACGCCCTTCTCTGAGACGTACGAGCTCAGAGGTTGTATATCGATGGACATCAGTCGCATGGAGTGAATTGCCAATGTGGCATGCGTAAGTGGCAATTGATCAAGGCTTCTGTTGAAAAGAAAAGTCTTGTGGTTGATGATCAAAGCACGGCCTGTGTGGCATAGCTTTGTGTGTAACGTGGATTCGCGAGCCTCACACCTCGGTATGAGTCAAAAACGGGATACGGACCCAAGGAGTGCACGACGTTTCTTTCTAGCTAGGGTGGTGTCAGTGACCTACCAGCCCTGACATTTATATACTTTTCACCTGTGTGGTTGTTGGATACGAGGCGCCTCGGATATAGGTCTGTAAGGACCGGGAAAAGTGTGTTCAGGAATAACTAATCCTCAAAAGTAAGAGAGGACCGGCCTTGGAGGTTCCAAAGGATCAGAGTGGGATCCTGAGGCATTGCTAGAGTGTCTCGAACGCGGAGAGGAGCTTGCCCCTTGCCTCGGCTCATGACGGAATCCAATTTCCAATACGTGATATTGCGGTTTTAATTGTAGAACTAGTATGGCGACATGATAGATGGTACCCATGCCGCCTATGATTGATATTTATGATTTGAAATTGTTTTGACACTATACACCTATTATAGTATCAAATAATGTGTTTTAAACGTATCAAGCATGCTTTTGCTGTTATAAGGGAAAACCCTGTCCTCCGGCTTGCGTTGCATTGTGTGATGGGACCTGGGTCTTATAACAGCTTCATTTTTCTTTATTTAGCATTGCGCTGCTTATTCTATGCACTGATATTCTTGGGAGGAAACCCGTTCCGTGTTATACGGCGTGGTCCCTTGATTTACCTAACTTTAAAACCAATATTAATAACTGTTTTAGTTCTCACACCAGTCACATGACTGACCTGGAGTTTATTGTTTTAACCTAAACTCTGGGTGCCCCTATTTTCCGCACGGGCAGCTAGTAGTTTTGGTTTTGCAGATTTATATTCACAGGGTCCTGATTAACAGCTGGAACGATGCTCGGAAAGCTCTGTATCCGTGTATTACTTCTAGTTGTGTTTTTGTATAATTTTCCGCTGCGATGTATTTAAATGTAATTTAAATCTCTGATATTTGTTGAATGTAATTTATTCATTTATACTCTGTATATTCTTGTATCTGATAGAATTGTTGTAATAACAATGAAATGTTCTTCCGTATGCGTTCTATTTTGTCTTGTCCTCAATTCTATCCGCGCTTTCCTTCACGGGGAAGTTCGGGTCATCTCAAATTCTCACTTTTATTTTATAACAAAAAAAAAGTTTTAGATCTAAATAACAGAAAAATGAATCTAGAGGGGAGGAGCATATTTTGAATCTAAACTAGAATGGTTTGAATTGGAATGCATGTAGATAATCCAAATGTGATTTCAGATACAAATCAATGACTAAATGGATAGCCGTATAACACCTCAAAATAAATCAATAATCAATCGCAACATCACATACCAGAACTAATAACATACACAACATGATTCATAAGCAAACAAAATGACTAGATTAAAATTAATTAAATCAGAATACTCACTTTGGTATAAAGATCAGACTCAGAATACAAATCTAGTCAGATTTGTGTACAACAAAGTCTAAGATGTTGGGTGATGTCACGTTATCCCAATTTGGTCAGTTTCGGGAGCTACAGTGCACGGTTTGATGTAAAACTTGTCTAGAATCGAGGAGGATGGGAAGATCTTTAAAAAGTTTAACTATGGCCTTGTCTAATTCTTCCTAGATTAAGGGAAAAAGAAGAGAGAAGGGGAGGGAGAAAAATGGTGAAGAAAGATTTGAGCAAAGGGGAATTAAGAGGATGTATATTTAAGAAATGAAAGTATATGAATAAATTAGGACGTGTGAAAATAAAAAGAAGAGAAAGAAATTAATGTAATAAACGAACGAAATAAATGCGTGCTTAAAGAACAAATAGAGTAGAGAGAAACGTGGTACTGAATTTGAGGAACGTAGAGAAAATAAAAGGGAAAGAAATTGATACAATGAAGGGAAGGAATAAATGCTGCATTAAAAACACAACGAAGAGAGAAGGGCATTGGAAACTTATGTACTATTCATATTTCAAAATAAATTAATGACGCTTTTACAAATTCTTAAATGCTACATTTATCAAACATTAAATTCCCAACTTACAAAAATCGAATTTAATTAGTTTCTTTTTCTTTTGGACGAATTATGTTCAAATAGGTCCTTAAATGCTTTACATATCACTTTCCTACCGAGCAGGACACACTAACTCTTTGTTTTGTATATTTATGGTTTCATTTGTTCATTATATATACTTTTCATATGTATGAAATATTAATTTCAAGTGTCACAGCAGTATGCTTCATGCGTAGAGGTTTATACATTGTCATCCTTTGTTTCATACATATACCATGAAACGCTCACCATTAAAGAAAGAAAAAGAAAAAATAGTATAAATTCAATAACTTCCTTTTACACGTTATTAAATGCATGCATAAATTTCTATTTTTAAAATTAACATGAATGTATTGTCTAATTACATTCGTTGACAAATTTGTATGTTTCTCAAATTTACATGCACATATTCTCTAAATTAATGTCAATGACATATTCTCAATTGAATATATTTTCCTAATTAATGCATATATTAGCATACTTATAATCAATGTCAAATGTCATGTTTACTAAATTAATGACATGTTCACAAATCAATATAAATTAACATATTTTCTAATCAATGCATATATTAATATATTTAAAATCAATGTCAAAATAATATCAAATCAACTGCTCCCATAGAATAAAAGCTTTAGGCATATAACTTAGTACCCATTTTAATGTTAAGCCTAATTGTTTCATGTCAAAGTCTTGCTCATATTTATAAATAAACTATTCAGGTTTATTATGGTTCTCAGCCCACTTTATTAGTGCAATATAGGCTACAGTCAAATTTTCTGTTATATTCATACCTACAAATAAATTATGTTCATTCATTATGAACTCCCAATTATAATTCTCTCAAGGTTCAAAATCAATTATTGAAATTTCAGCGTCATTTCAAGTTTAGAATATAATTATTATTATAAACATAAAATTTTCAACCATTCTTATTTAAAATAAATTATTTAAAAATCGAATTTTTAATTTCTGACTCAATTTCTTAACACAATTAATTAAAATAAAATTTAAAATTAGCCCCAAATTTTCGGGTTGTTACACCTGTGCTAATTTTTCTGTTTTAATTTTTATTAATATATATCCTATGTATACAATCTTCTTAGGTCCATATCTTTCTCATACGTTATCCGATTTAATCAAACTCTTGTTCTATCTGAATAAAAATTCCGAGTCGAACACAAAAGGTAAAGTCGGTTTTACTTAATTCTTAATATTTAACTGTATATTATTCATTTTATGTTCTTTGCTATATAGTTATGATGTATTAAATTTTGGGGTGTTACATCATCACTACCTATAACATTGACGTAAACAGTAAATAGTACATCAAGATTTGGTACAAAGCAAGAGTTAGGAATATGAAACTCGTACTCCAGATCCCAAGTAGAATCAAGGAACATAGAAATGTTCTTCTCACCTAGACCACCCACTACAATGAGCTCAAATCCATCTCCTACAACCTGTTATTTCAATCTTCAGAAACCATCCTTTGTGTTAAAGACATATTTATAGTACATGTTTTCAGAAGAACCATATCTCATACTAGAAATGTTATAGACCCACGAGCGGCCATTCGAGAACAAATAGATACAATTACAATTTGATTTTGAATATGCAGAAGCATCTTCATTTTCCAAGAGTTCATCATTATGAGGGGCAATATATACCTGAACAGGTTGCTGAGTAACAACTAAAGGAATGTATCATTCGATAGAGCTTTTGGAACTCATTTCGAAATAGGAGGACGATGAAGAGGAATTAGAGAAAATAGAAGAACTGGAGCTAGGGCATGAAGCAGATGATTTCCAAGTACATGTAGTATATTTGTAACCAAAGTAGTGACATAGTATTAAAATACCAATCATCCGACCATAGCGCACTCTCACCTTAGCCCCATAATCATCCGCATTTCTTTCTTTAATAGTCTTCTGAAGCGGTTTGTCGGGCATTATCACAATTAAAGGTTTAGCGTAAAAAAATTTGTCTCGAGCCAAAATATTAGCATCAAAACACTTAAGCTTTCCATTATAATTAGATAACTAGCTAAAACCTGTCAACGATTGCAAAACAGAGGGGATGTGTGAGAAATAAGTGCAGATCGGTATGGCGAGAACATGCTCCCTGGCTCAGTCAACTGTAGACTCCATGGAGTAATAATAAAAGTCTTCCCGATAATAATAGTAGGCTCAGATCTAACAACATGAAGATGCTCCTCAAGTAAGGAAAATTTCATAAAAAACACATATCGATCCATCCAGTCTTGAAGACCACAATTCAACTGGCACGCTTTTCCACAATGCTCCTTCACAACCAGATAACGAGTTAGAGCATCAAGAAAAAATTGAACCAACGTGTCTAACCAGAAATCAATCCCTACATTTATCACCTTCGAAGGAAGATTACTAATTCCTCCAGAAACAGAATGCTCGAAATATCGGGGCTCATAAGTACCTATGTTACGAGGAGTATTCTCAAACAACGAAGACCATTTAGGAATATTAGTGTTAGTTATATCAGTCTCGTCACTTTTCCTTGCATGTGTAATTAATTTCGATGGCGACTCATTAGGCATAATACACAATTTAGGGCTAGTTATTGGTTTCACAACCCTACCGAAAACAGGGTGCGTAGGAAATATAACACCTACATTAGGAACTTTAGCATCAATTTTAGGTTGGCTTCAAAAAATAGAAGCACATTTAGCAGCGAAACAAGCATCTAAATTTTGGGATGCACAAACCATCTACAAACACATTCTTTTTTCAGCTCAATAGAGTTCAATAAATCATCATTTTCACTCTTATTTGTTACATCCACCATGGTAGTAATTTAACTCAATTTTACTTCGGTTTCGGTCAAGAGTGTCTCAATAGGTGAGGCAACAAATAAAGGGTTTTTCAGAATACTTGTAGCCATTTCACCGATATTCAGAGCTCCATTGTCACTAGCATTGAGTAAACCTAGTACATGACCGTGTTGCAATGAAGTAGCTGGCATTGAGCCAGGACGTGATCTCTTACTAGCACCAGGGACGACGTTGGCAAGCCAGATAAATCAGTCAATAGGTCCATAAAAGGCAAAAAAGAGTTCAACTTTCTAATATCCAAAAAAGCTTCTGCTTCTGAGGTGCTCTATTGAGGAATATGATTTTCAATCAGTGTCGCTGCCTTGTCAATGTGCTCAGTTTCATTATTGATGCGGTGATGATGAGTTGGCGAGTAAGTTTTGTCAGATCTGGTGGATGACTGCAGATCCAATTTATAGAAATTAGATTTTTTTTCCTTCCTACCCATAGAAGAGAGGCGAGAGTGAGATTTCAAAATGGGTGCTAGAGAACAACGAAATGATTATGAGAGGAGATAATTGAAGATGATGTAGGAGAAAGACATAATTATTTCAAAAGAAGCGACTGCCATTTTATTTCTACCGTAAAATGAGTTTTTAGTCGACTTTTGATATATGATGGTAAACATGGTTAAGGTATAAAGAATAAGATGATAATTTATTTTCACATTCTGTAATATAATCATGATTCCTTTCTTCACTATCATCAAATTGTTTATTTTTTAGTTTCCATTTTACAATAGAAGTGCTTTCACAGGTTGCAACTAAATGGAAATGGATACAGAAATTGTAAATTCTATTTTCTTGCTGACTCGATGCTAGAATATTCTAGACAAATCATCACGCTCATTTATAATGTAGAAATACAATGATGTATAAATTACACTAGCACCAATAGAAGTTACTAGGGATGTTAGCATTACTACTTAGTCAGGGTGATCGACTCTTCTAAGTTATGGTATTTTGTTTTTTAAACATCTTCAGTTTAGGTATGTTTAATACTTCTAATTCTATTCCTAGGTTTTTTATCTGATTCTGCAAAAATGATAATGGTTGTAGGCATTCAATATAGAAAAAAAGGATTCAAAAAATTCTATACACAAAAGTAATGCAAATGAGAATATTCTTCCAGTACATATTATTAATGCTTGCAATATACCCATTTATGTTTCTACATTAATTATATTCACTGTAACAACATGAACTTTTACAATACTTTTCTAATCCTTTCATTTTAAGCTATATATTCCCGCATTTTCATCATGTTTTTATTCGCTTATTAATTTATTTTTAATTTGACTTCAAATATACATGTATCTAAAAGAAAATTATAAAGGCTAATTTTTTTTTCTTTTCTGTTTATCACATTCTAATAATGTTTGGTATGATACAACATGACATTATGTATTTTTGGTTTTTCTTACTCGGCTTGTAAAAACATAATATGCATAGAAATAAATTTTAATTTTTTATCCTACTGGAGCTGTAGTTTAGTGGGTATATACACTACTTCAATTTTATAGTGTTTCCTTTATGTACATTGTATTTATGGTGCATTAGTATCAGTTCAAAATTCAAATCACTTCCAACTTTGTCCATATTTATCTATGAATACATCCATCGGACGTGCCTGCATACTCGTAAATTGAGGCGAAGTTTCCCGTTGTTCATAATCATTGAATCTCCAACGAAAAAAATGAAATCACATAAAATAGAAAGAATGAAATTAGACATTTTTAGAAAACAAACTTTATTTCATAACTTTGCCATTGAACATTTGAATTACAAATGTTGGTAACATAAACATTAAGCATCAGATATGAGGACATTTGCGAATGCAATTTTCCTTCGCTTGCACACAAGATTTTATGCAGGTTATATCTTTGTTGCAGTAGCCTACACATGAGGCTTGTTCCCATAAACAATTATCAGAGCAACTATCGCAATTCACTGGATCAATGGAATGAAACACAAATAGCAATGTGATGGCAATAACCATCATCCATGCAAGAGAGTTTGCCATTATTATAATAATAAGAATGCCCTGAGTATGAGTAGTTCATGTTTTGTGGTATATGATGCTCCAATTTATATAAGAGGCTTTGGACATGTGGTTGATTTGGACAAATTGTTGATGTGCTTCTTTATTAAATTTGCATGCACTTGATTTATTTATATTTACTACTTGTCTCAATGTTTTTCACCGGTGGTAATCTAAAAGTTTGACCTCTATAATATACATGTAAATAAATTAAAATAAAGATTTGTTCATCATTATCATATTCCTTACAAGAATATTTGCTGTGAATGTATTTGTTAGTTTCCCAAATGTGTATAAGATAAGAGAGTAGGTGATACCAATTTAATTAATTTGTAGAGTTAATCATTAGTATTGTTCCAAAAAATATTTTATCTGAACAAATAATTAGCATAGTTTAAGTGCATGATTAATTAGTACATAGGTGGTGTGTGGCATTGGATAATGCTGGAGTTCAAATCTTTAATCCTAAAAACCAATTGACCTTTTCTCCAAATACATCCGCAACCATTTATTTCATCAATTGATTATCCAGTGAAGAATAAACACTAAGATTGAGCAGGAACGGGACCCATAGAATTGCGGATGGAGGAATTAAACTTTTATTTTCGGGTTTCATGTCAATTTGGAGAATCCAATCATTGAGATAAAAAAATTTGTAAAAAATAATAATATTCTTTTATAAGTTATGTAAATTTATAAAACTAAATATTCTAATATTACAAGATCACTTTTGTAAATTTCCTTTTTTGTACCATGCACAAGGTTCTATCAAGAGGAGTTTTAATTTTTCTTATCCATTTGAATAAATTTATGGATTTGTCCTAAAATTAATGTTGATTTGAGAATTCTTGACCTGAATTTGTTCTTTTGTTAATTTTAATTTGAGAATTCTCAATTTATACTTCTAGATCTATTTCCTAATTTCTTATGATCCTTGTTTAGGTTCTAATGGACGGATATAAGTTTTAATTTATTTTTCAAATGAAATCTCGCAGACCATAGATTGTATATGCATTTATTTACGTCATTGGGGATAAATATGTTTTTGTAATTCTATCATATCTCTATCACCTTTTACTTTGTGTATGTGATATTTTTGGAAAGATTGACACTAGAAGTGAAACGACAAAGGGGAATTTGAACATTTATGAAATAAATAAATTCTTCGGAATCCAAAAAAGGAACCTGAAGTACTTGTACAAAGATGAAAGGTTAAAGCTTTCAAAAGCTAAGGTAAAGCGTTAAATCAAATGAGTGCATGTAATATTTTCTTTTAGGAAAGGACTTGAGCATTCAGTAAAAGGAAATGATATGAAAATTAAATAAAGGAAAAATGTTTCAATAATAATCAAAAGTTTAGAAGAACTTATATACCAGAAATAAAAAAGTATTTAAAAAAAAGCCACCAAATAAAGCAAAGTAAAAATGGCGACCGCCCAATCCGATCCTCTTTCTTCATCCACCTCCTTCTGCTTTGGCACCACCTCCCGTCCCCTACCTTCCCGTTCATCTCCGCCACCTATTCCCCCTAATCCACCACCTACGATTTCAAACCCCTCTTCAGGCGAATCCCTCAATTTGAATTCCAGATCAAACCTACAAGATCCACAGCCTTCCTTACTTAGATCTGTCTCTGCAATCCATTCAACATCTAATGCCTCCTAGCCGGGAAAGATTACGCATCCCTTTTCACTTTCCTCCCATGCAACGCAGGTACTTATCATCCCAAGCACCTCGACATTCCTAGGGATGGCATATAAAAGCAGATTCCAGAGTCAGCCAGATCTGAAGGTATGCAATACTAGAGAACTTTTTGGTGGGTTTTTTCCTAGATGGTAATTCTTCATACTCCATGGTGGTACACTTCTTAAATCAGTTCTGATAATTAAATGGGGAAGTTACTACTAAATCGGATGGTATGCGCTATTTTTTCAAATTTTATAATGATTCAGATAAAGTTTTTTTTTTGAAATCTGATCCTTTTTTAATAAAAGTACGAATGTTTATCATAACTAGATGGGATCCAACAATAGGAAATTCACAGGCTCAGATTGAAAAATTCCCTGTTTGGGTTCCATTTTATTGTATTCCAACAATTCTTTGGACTTTAGTCGGTATAAATTGGCTAGCTTTTCATGTTGGGAGATTGATATGCTTTGATAGTTGCCCTGAAAAACTACAAAGGTTCAGGTATGCAAAAGCCTTAATTGAGATTTCCTCGGTGTTTGATCTTCCTGAAAAATTAGTTGTAGCTGGACTAGGTAAATAGTGTCCTTCCGTTAAATTATCCTATGATTGGCGACCCAAAATATGCATTGTTCGTAGGGTTTTTGGTCATACCACTACTAGTTGTGAATTTAATAACAATGCAGTAAATGAGGTTGATAAGCATGGTGAAGACTATGTTGATAATAATGTCAAAACCTATTGTAAAGACCCGTAACCTCCCCGGTAAGGAAAGCCCGGATACTTTGAGAACAACACACAAAAGGACGCAAAATAGAAGATCATTTCATTGTTAATCACAACAATTCCAGCATAATACAAGAATATACAGAGTATGAATCAATATTACACATTCACTAAATATCAGAGATTGCAATACATTACTACAACGGAAAAATAATATAATACACAACTAGAAGTAATATATGGATACAGAGCTTTCCGGATATCATTCCAGCTGTAAATCAGGATCCTTTGAATACAAATATGCAAAACCAAAACTACTAGCTGCCCGTGTCAAAATAAGGGCACCCAGAGTTTAGGTTAAAACAATAAACTCCAGGTCAGTCATGGGACTGGTGTGAGAACTAAAACAGTTATTAATCTTTATTTTAAAGTTAGGTAAATCAAGGGACCACACCGTATAACACAGAACGGGTTTCCACCTAAGAATACCAGTGCATAAAACAACAGCACAATGCTAAATAAAGAACAATGAAGCTATTATAAGACCCAGGTCCTATCACACAATACAACGCAAGCCGGAGGATAGGGTTTTTACCTTATAATAGCCAAAGAATGCTTGATACGCTAAATTTCATGTTTTATTATTACTATAAGTCTATAGTGTCAAAACAATTTCAATCATAAGTATCAGTCATAGACGGCATAAGTACCCCATACCACTATGTCGCCATATATAGGTATACAATCAAAACTGCAATTGTCACGTATTGGAAGCTGGATTTCCATCTATGAACCGAGGCAAGGGATCGTTCTCAACCGATTCGAGACTCTCTAGCCCGAGCCTTAGGACCCAGACATCGGTGGGCCCTTGGAGCGACAGGGCCGGCCCACCGATGTGGATTAAAATGCCTGAACACTGCGTTTCCCCCCTTGGGGCTTAAATGAGCCAACGAATGACTCCATCGGCTCCGCACAGTCACCGATATATCCGAGGCGCATCGCAAACCAATAACCACGTAAGTCAAACTCGTCAGGGCGTGTCAAACCACTGATGCCACTTCTACCTAGAAAGAAACGCATGTCCTCTCTGAGGTCCTCTCCCATTTCTGATTCACAACCGGGGTGTGAGGCTCGCGAATCAATGCTACACAAAGCTATGCCACATAGGTCGTGCTTTGATCAACACCCACAAGACTCTTCTTTTCAACAGAAGCCTTGATCATATTGCCACTTAGGCATGCCATACAGGCAATTCACTCCATGCATTTGATATCCATCAATATATAATCTCTGAGCTTGTATGTCTCAGAGAAGGGCGTCAAGAAAGAGAATAAATTCTCCGCTGCCAAACAGATATATATTTAATAGAAATCAATCACACAGAATAAAATCCAATGTCAGACACACAGTCCATTACAAGTTCGTTGCCGGAGGCACTTTCCTCGCATGTCCATCGATCTCCAAGTACGTCTGGACGATCACTAACTGATTCCCTCCTTTTGGGTGTACGGCCCAATCAAGATCATCAGTAATTATCCAAACGACGTGAAGACCTCCGGTCTTCAACTACCGTCTTCATCTTCGACTTATCGTCGTATCAGTTATTCAGAATGGAATAAACCCGACCTTTCTGAATAAATCTCGTATATAATAAACAAGTGTTACACAAACACAACATACGCCTCATTCCAATTCATCAGTCACTAAATGTAAATTAGTAAGAGAACAATTCCACAAATATTAACCCCGAAGGCCGAAACCAACATCAGATCAATACCCAGGAAACCATTCATCTTAACTAATTTTCAGTTAATTGCTAAATTTCACATTCTTAGGGAGATGTTCCCATTAATTTTATCAAAGATAAATTCCTCAAATTTATTCTTTAATATTCTTTTGAAAATCAGTTCAAACCAAATTATGGTTTATCGAAACTAGTCGGGATTAAAGAACCTTGCCGAAGTAATCAATTGTTAAGTTACCCATCCCCAACCTATTCATCCCATGAAGTAAAACTGGTATTACTTCATATCTAGCACCCCGGTGTTATCGGTAAATTCAATTACCATTTCATGTTCAAATCTAATTAAAGATTTAACTATCGCCTGGAGCAAAACTGGTGATACTCTATTCTCGATCATTTCAATCTAATCAAAGATTCATTAAAACTCCACTTGGTTTTAATCTTCCCAAAAATAAATATTAATGATTGTTTAACTTGGGAAATCATATCCTATCTTTAACTGGGTTAAAGAACCAATGTCATTTAAAACACGGTTCACTATAAACCCAAAATCACATTCCACTCCATCAGCATTTAACCCTAAATTAGCAAGTGAACAATTCCATAAGTATTAACCCCGAAGGCCGAAACCAACATCAGATCAATACCAGGAGACCGTTCAACTTAACTAATCTCCAGTTAGTTTCTGATTTTTCTTAACTCCATTGGGGCTAAGAACAGTATTATTGAAGATACCATTCACGACAAACCCAAATCACATTTGATATTAAATACAAGGCTCTGAATAGAAAATATATCAGCTTATATTCAATATCAAATTCAACGACCAACAAATATCGTCTTGGAAACAACGATATAAATATATCTTTCAAATTTCCATAACAATATCTGTATAATCACAAAATCCAACATCGAAATATTCCAAAGACAATTTCGATTCAAATCCATTCCAATTCAATTATTGGATATTCTGGTTATTTTCAAAACCATTTCAAATCCACTTTATTTATTTTTAAAAATAAATAGAATTATAATTCTAGTTCAAAACTAGTTCATTTCGATAAAAATCTATATTTATCTTTTCAATATGGGGTTTCCCGTGCCAATTCTCCCCAAATCATTTCTTATGATTTTACACAAATTGTTACTATTTTTAATAATTTTACCAAGGCCCGTACAGTCGATTTCCATCAACTGCCATCGATTTGCATTTACAGCAACCTTTTCCAAATATTATTTGGACATAATTCCAAAGGCAACTGTTAGATTTCACATCACCAACATTCATTAGAAAGCTCTTTTCGATACAAACCCAACGGCTCCTGTTTTAGAAGAATCCGACGGTCGGATCTCCCGCAATATCCATTAGAAGTCAATGGTCGAAATTCGCGAACTACCGCGGCGCGGCGCGTTCTATTCAGGCTATTATATATAATATATATATATATTATATATTTCATCGATTTCCTTTCAAAATGTATTTTATAAATCGTTTTAAATTTGTTTTCAAAACGATTTCAACTTCATATTCAATTTCTGGTCAAAATTGAATATTCCATATCATTAATCTATAAATGATAATATTTTCAAGTCGTTGTATTTTGAAATCACTTCGTTTTCCATAATCATTACAATAACGAATATATTCGATATAAATATCATTCGCGTCAAAATGGCGCATATATAATCAACACGGCTTTATATATTTCAATAACTTCATTATTCTATTCAACAAATGAATAATTTCTTCAATGCATGAATATATATTTTATTCAACACATGAATATATATTTTTATTCAACACATGAATTTATATTTTTATTCAACACATGAATATTATATTTATATTTAACACATGAATATATATTTCTATTCAACACATGAATATTTATTTTATTCAACATATGAATTTATATTTCTTATTTTCCAAATTGGAATGAGGCCCAATCAATTACCATATAACGTTTATTATATGGATTCCCTACAACACATGTATATAACAGCAACGATAAATCATCAACCTTCATCTAGAGTGCACCTCTCAACTGCATAAGCATTAAATATAAATAATTAACGCTTACACAGTCTGTCAACCCATCGATTGACATACAACTAAACAATCGGGATTAGTGTACGTCAAATATCATCCCAATACCCATGTGGGGTTTCAAGTCAACAAACACAGATTTTTATTTGTGCAGTTGGGCGATGTGTAAAATTTATCGTCTCAATCAATATCAGTCAAATCAGTATATATAAACAAATCGCCCGATTTGGTTATAAATATTTATTTTATATACACATTAAAAATTATATTTTTAACTATAATATATTTTCCACTATAAAATATTTTATTTCATTCTACATCACACAATCAAATTTGACAACACAACAACCAAACAAACAAATCATCCATGGTCTGTGGACGACGGGTGTCGGGTGCTCCTATGTACCGTCTGCATCCTAGTATATATTTCAACTAGAAATTAAAACGAAAGCGAGGAGTTCTCACAGACTAGCTAAACCAAACACCGCGACTCTTCATATGTAGAAATCTTCGTCGTGCTCGTTGATTAACATGGAAATGTATTTATTTTATGCTCTTATATTTTATCTTTTGTAAATAAATAAATGATACTTTGGGTACTTTTATGTGTTTTTATAGGTTGTTAAGAAATGCCTCCTTCGTTTCAAATTAAAGGCCAACTACAAATAAAAAGCTACTTCCTCGTATTAAATCCATCTCAATTACAAAAGACGTTGTAGCTCACTGGTAAATGCAAAGAGATTTGTACTGAGAGACCTGAGTTCGATCCCCGTCGAGCTCACTTTTTGCCAAAGAACGAAACTTTCACACTGCCCCTTTGCTATGAAGAATATATTAATTAGTGTTATATTATATATATATATACATATTCATGTGTATGTATGATATTCACTAATAGACATTTCAGGAGTAGTCATGGAAATCAATTCAGAACATTCATTTTTCAATTTCCAATTAGAAGAATTTCTGATTGATTTATTGCCAAGACAAGATCAATTTCGAAGATTTTATCCTTTGTTGCCTTTGGAGTCTAATGAGTATCCTTGTTTGGAAGAATTAAACACATGTAATCTTCTCATCAATCAATCAATCAATTTGCTACATGGAAGATAGGAAGATTTGGAAGATATTCACCATGTTTTGCTTTCCAATCAAGCTTGAGCAAGGAAGGCAAGAGATATGATGGATGATGGGGCCCAGTTATTCATAGACTTAATTAGGGTTTCCAGTGCACCTATAAAAGCACATGTACATCCCATTGTAAAGATCTCCATTATTCTGTACTCTCGTTTATTAATAAAAAGTTTTACTGTCTTTTTCTTTCATACAATTTGTGTATCTATCCAATTAGTTTTGGTAGAACACATTGTTATTTTCTTTTATTACTGCTTGTTAGCTATTGTCCGTTCGATTAGATTCAACGGCAAGTCTGCTTTTTAATTCTCTGTTGTTGTTCTAGTTGTTATTTTCTTTTTTTCTAGTAATTGTTTCTTTTCTTTTCAATTGTTGAATTTGATACTGATTAGATTCAGATTCAGATTCGGATTCAGAGTAATTTCAACAACATTATAAACAACTCCAAATTCTGCCTAACTCGCCCAAGAATAAATAAATAATAATTTTTAATTACACCTCCCTGTGTTTGACCTGTATGCTACACACCTGTATGCTTGCAGAATTTAATTTAAATGTCGCGCTTTTCTGATTCATAGATTAGCGACGATCAAGTTTTTGGCGCCGTTGCCGGGGAGGTAACAATTAAATTTTATTATTTATTTAATTTCTGATTCGTGTTAGTTTTATTTATTTTTTATTTTCCTTTTTGTTTTTATGTATATATAGAATAAAAAAGTCTTGATTAGTTGATTGACTATTATATATAGATACTCCAATCACCAAACCAAGAGAAAAAAAAAGATTCTTGCCATTTTTCTGCCTTTAATTTCTTTTTCCTTTTTCTCATCTGTTTCCTTCCCTTCTTTATTCCTTTCCCGTTTTCTCTACATTTGTTTCCCTTTCTAATTCTTCTTTTCTTTTACAAGTTCTTTTCTTTAAAAAAAATAAAAATAAAAAAAATTATTATTTCCATTTCTTCTTTTGTTTCTTCTTTTGCGTTTCTTGTGCCCTCTTTTCTTCATCATCCCAATCCAATCCCCTTGCAAAAATCCCACAAAACCCATAGCCTCTGCTTTGTAACCACCCCAACCAAAGCATCAAGCCACAAAATCTGAATCACACCGCCAGTCATCAAAAATCCACCATTCATCACGCTTAAAATCCAATCACGGAAATCGTTTACAAACCACATATCACGTAAATTCCAATCCATCCTACCCAGGCCAGCACCGTTTAGGCAACTTCTGCTCATCATCCACAACCCGTTCTTCACAACAGTTGTACTTTTTACCTTAACTTAAAAACAAATTCACGGACTCCTGTTTTGTCAATTCTCCACCATAACTCAACACAAACCAATCCTTCATACCAACACTTTTGCCGCAAACTCCACCGTCTGTCTCACGCATCACATACCAAACTTCACCATACACAAACCCAGATCGACAATACCACACTTCCCAAAACCTCACCAATCTCATCTGCCTCGAACAATCATCGCAACATCACCAGAACCCTCCATCTTCAGAAATCCAAAACCGCTTCTGAACCCTCAAAAAACCGAACCCCTTCAACCCTGAAATTCGACTTGAAGAATCCCATTGATTCCAGCAAATCACGCAACTCCGGTTCAACGCTTCGTCACATCCCAATTCGCAACCAAAAGTCAAAAACCCCACTTCGATCTTAAAACTACGGATCATAATCAGATTTTGATGTTCTAAAAAACAGAGAAAAATAAGAGAGTTTTCTGGATTTTTGCGTGCCTTGTTTCTAGGTTGCCATCGTTATATATCTGGGGCCGTGATTCTTTTCCTTATTTTCCTATAGGGTTTGGATAAATACCAACAGCAGCGTGAGTTGTGAGTTTTATAATTGGAGCAGTGTGGTTTCAGTTGAAGTCTGGTTTGCTTTAGAGCTTGCGAACGCTTGTTAACTAGCTTGAGATTTTGCCGAGAATTGTTTTAAAGCCTAAATGGTTTTTTTTTGTTTAGCTTAATCTTGTTTAGCTTTTGCTTTATTTTGTTTAGTTTGTTCTTTTCAATTTTTTTTTAAGTTCAGAATTTCCTTTTTTCTTTTCCGGTCTAATCAGTTGTTTGTTTAATTTTTATTCCTTCCAGTTTAGTTTTTTTTTCTTTCTCCTTTTCTTTGTTTAATTTTCTTCCAAAAAAATCAAAAAAAGCAAAAAGAAAAAGAAAAGAAAAGAAAAAAGAAACTCAAAGATCGAAGTGAGAACGAGTTCAAGCAACAAATAAGTGAATTAATGGTCATGCAATTTGCATTTCGTGGATTTGAATTGTCAGTGAGCACTAAATAAATTTCAAGACGGACTGCCATACCCCACTGTAAATTTGTTTTAACTCTACAAGTGCTCTGCTACAAAGAAAAAAAATATAGACAATTGTTGTAAAAAAATTCTGCCGGGACAACGGCTTGAATGTAATATTTTCAATTTCTGCAATTAAATTGTGTGATTGTTGTTATTTCTGCACTTTTTATTCATTCTGTTAAGGGCAATACCCCAATTCACATAAGGTGAGGGATTTCATCACCCTTTCTTAGCCCTCAAATTGCATTTCATCGTAGAATCTGACTAATAATAACAGATAGACGTTGGACTTAAGGGAGTCACGGGCTCATCTAAGGCTTAATTGTATTGTGATAGTTGATTCAATTGGAACGAATTATTTCTTAGTGTCTAGACTACGGCAGAGAAATAACTGTTTATAAATATTACGGTGATTCGTAAATATTATATCGGTTGTTACTCTGAAGTTACTTAAACCTTCGGCTGCATTGCTAGGGTGATTCGTGGTGTACCGATAACTCCTGTCCGTTAACTGGCTAAGAAATCTTTTGATCTAAGTAATCAAACGTGTCACTATATAATTTTGGGTTAGGAGCTATTAAGGACAGAAAATTTCATTATAGCTAATTTCTGTGCGTGCATTTAACAACAATGAGTGAAAAAAGTGTGAGCCAACAAAATTCTCCTAGGGTTTCTCGAACCAACCAAAACTTTCCAACCGAATTGGATTAAAATCGAGTGAATCACAATTTCCCAACTTTGGGGATCAAAATCAAATAAATCAAAATTTCAAAATCTCAATGTCCAAATGGATGGACCCTTGTTGCTTCGTGATCGATGTTATCCGACAAGGACCATCCAACCCTCTGTCATCGTGTTCCCACCAGCTGAAGGAAACAATTTCGAGCTAAAACATTCTTTTATCCAAGGGGTACCAAAATTTACTGGTCTGAAAATGCTTATGAATTTCTAAGTGAATTTGAATTGTATGCGTCCACAACAAAATTGAACAATTGTCTAACGAATCGATTAAGCTGTGGCTAATTCCATTTGCACTACTTGAAAGCTCTAAAAGATGGTTAAATTCTCTTCCAAAACATTCCATAAGAAGTTGGGATGAATTTGTCACTGCATTCTTGAAAAAGTTTTACCCTTTCCATAAAACTCAAAAAATTCGAAATGATATAAACCAATTCTGTCAAAATGAGGGGGAAACTTTTTCAAAATACTTTGAAAGATTCAACCAACTGTTATATAGTTGTCCTCACCATGGAATTCTAAAAGACCACTTATGTAAAATTGCATATGAAGGGCTAAACTATCAGACTAGAACTCAACTAGAATCAATGTGTGGAGGAGACTTTATGTCTAAAACAGCCGATGAAGCTTGGCGGTTCTTAGAAGATTATTCTGAAAAGGACATGCAGTGGGAATCAATTCGTGTTCCCATTCGTACTTCTACTAGAGGAGTGCATGTCATGGACCCAAGTCAAATTCCTTTAGAAAATCAAACTACTCAACCCGGAGAAGGGCTACCCCACTATTACTCTCAGGACCAAGCTAATGCCATAGCTCAAAATAATCCTTACTCATCCACATACAATCCTGGTTGGAGGAAACACCCAAATTTTTCTTGGTCAAACCCCAATAATTCGGCTAACCCATCTCACGTGCAATCCTTTATTCCAAATCCGAATTATCAAGCTCCACCCACTAATTCTCAAACTTCTCAAACTTTACCTCAATCTAAACAACCTTATAGGCACCCCAATTTTCAATCATCAAACCAATCCTCTCAATCTTCTCAATCGTCACCAGAAATTGTGCATTTAGAAAAACAAATGGAACAAATGATGAATATGATAAAGGAACTAGCGAAAAATACCGAGAAAGGAAAGTTGCCTAGTCAACCTGAGGTGAATCCAAAATATAACTCTCATGCTATAAATTCTTGTGAGGACGAAAACCATAATCCAGTCAACGCTATTACAACCCTTCGATCTGGAAAGAGGATTGATAATAACGTGGGCGACCCTGACGAACCTTCTAGCTCGACCCAAATGCCAAATCTTGATGAACCCCCATTGGATTCGAATGCCAATTCTTCTGAACCTCAAGTTTCCTTAAATGTTGGCAATCCCAAAAATTCTTCTTCCAGTGTCGGCAAACCCGACCCACCTTCGAAAATTAATGTTGGCAATACCAACATTCCATCTTCTACGACCTTGCCACCTTCTTTTTCCTTGGATAAACCTTCTTCTTCGAATGATGAAACTGAACACAGAGTCGAAAAACAAATAGCCCCATTTCCCCATAGACTCAATAATAAGAAGAAAGCGGCAAATTTCGATAAAATTTTAGAAATTTTCAAACAAGTCCGTGTGAACATTAATCTTTTAGACACAATTGAACAAATTGCTCAATATGCAAAATGTCTTAAGGAATTGTGGACGCAAAAACATGCGATTAATGTCCCAATAACCGCCTTTCTAACTGTAAATACAAGCTCTGTTCTCTTGAATCTTGCCCCAGTCAAGTACAAAGACCCTGGCTGCCCTACGATTGATTGCAAAATAGGAAACACCCATATCTCTCGTGCCCTACCCGACCTTGGTGCCAGTGTCAATCTTCTTCCTTATACTGTTAATTGTCAACTTGGGTTAGGGGAAATTAAACCAACAAACATCACTCTTCAGTTAGCCGATCGATCTGTCAAAAAGCCATTGGGAATTATCGAAGACGTCTTGATACAAATCGAACAATTTTACTTACCTGTCGATTTCATAGTTTTAGACACGGAGCCTGTCTCAAATCCCAAAGTTCAAACACCTTTGATTTTAGGACGGCCCTTCTTAGTAACCTCAAATGCTGTCATAAATTGTAGTAACGGTCAACTTCGATTTTCCTTCGGGCACTTAGCCATTGAGCTAAACATCTTCAATCTCAACAAACAACCTAGGGATTTTGAGACCGATGAAATCGACATGATTCAAACCACAGTTGAAGAAACCTCTAACGGCACTTCTAAAGCCTTGAAAATGTGTCTGGAACATTTCGACTCCGATTTCGACAAACTTGAATACATTTCTGAAGTGAATGAATTTCTTGACTTAAATCCTTCGTCTTCTGAATCTAACCAAGGAATGTTGACCAATGTTAACACTCAAGAACATCCTAAGTTAGATCTCAAACCCTTGCCACAAGACCTTAAGTACACATACTTAGACTCCTCAGAAACTCTTCGCGTAATCTTGGCCTCTGATCTTACCGAGTACCAAGAAGAAAAACTCTTAGAAATCTTGTGGGAAAATAAAGAAGCCTTGGGGTGGGAACTGAGCGATATAAAAGGAATTAGCCCATCAATTGTGGAACATCGCATACATTTAATTGATGAGGCTAAACCCACCCGTGAGGCTCAAAGGCGATTAAACTCAAACATGAGAGAAGTGGTCAAGGAGGAGATAATCAAATGTCTAGACAATAACATCATCTATCCCATCTCTGATAGTACCTAGGTGAGTCCGGTACAAGTCATACCAAAGAAATCGGGAGTCACAATGATCAAAAATGAAAGTAATGAGCTCGTCCCAACAAAAATCAAAACAAAATGGCGTGTGTGTATCGACTATCAAAAGCTCAACTCAGCCACACCAAAAGACCATTTTCCATTACCTTTTATTGACTAAACGCTCGAACACTTAGCGGGTCATGAGTTGTTTTCTCGATGGATACTCTGGCTATAACCAAATCCCTGTTGCTTTAGAGGATCAACATAAGACCACCTTTACTTGTCCCTTTGGAACCTTTGCTTATCGCCGCATGCCTTTTGGTCTTTGTAATGCCCACGCGACTTTCCAAAGGGGTATGATGAGTATTTTCTATGATATGGTGGAAGAATTTGTGGAAATATTCATGGATGATTTTTCAATCTATGAATCATCTTTTTCCCAATGCCTCACTCATTTAGAACTCGTCCTAAAACGTTGTAAGGAAAAATGACTCGTGCTTAATTGGGAAAAATGTCACTTCATGGTAAAAAGGGGGATAGTTCTAGGTCATGTCGTCTCCAAAGATGGCCTTGAAGTCGATAAATCCAAAATCGATTCGATTGCTAGTATGCCTCCTCCTAAGTCTGTGAAAGATTTTCGTTCGTTTCTTGGCCATGCGGGATTCTATAGAAGATTCATTAAGGATTTCTTGAAAATTTCAAAACCTCTCTCAAATTTACTTGCCAAAGATGCTAAGTTCGAATTCTCCAATGACTGCAAAACATCTTTTGAAACTCTTAAGTCAATCTTGACCACAGCTCCCACCATTCAACCTCCTGATTCGACTCAGCCCTTCGAACTTATGCGCAACGCTTCTGACTTTGCAGTTGGAGCCATCTTAGGTCAGCGTATCGATAAACTCTCTCAAGTCATTTATTACGCTAGCAAAACCTTAAACGAGGCCCAATTGAATTACTCAACTACTGAAAAGGAATTTTTGGCAGTTGTCTTCGCTCTTGGGAAATTCAGGCCATATCTCGTAGGATCCAAAGTCATAGTTTACACTGATCATGCTGCCCTACGATATTTGCTTTCTAAGAAGGATGCTAAGGCCCGCTTGATTCGTTGGATCCTTCTTCTTCAAGAATTCGACATAGAAATACGAGATAAAAAGGGTTCTGAAAATGTTGTAGCTGATCATCTCTCTCGAATTGTGCAAAAAAATGTTGATGACACCCAAATCGATGACTATTTTCCGGACGAACAAATCCTTTCCATCTCTAACACCCCTTGGTACACTGACATTGTGAATTATCTTGTCACACAGCAAACACCCGCTGAATGGTCGAAACAAGATAAACAAAAATTTCTCTCGAAAGTTCGAAACTTGTATTGGGACGACCCATATCTTTTTAAATACTGTCCAGACCAAATCATATGAAGGTGTGTACCCGATCATGAACACCAAAGTATTCTCTCTTTCTCACATGACCATGCATGTGGCGGACACTTTGGAGTAAGAAAAACTGCTGCAAAAGTATTGCAAAACGGTTTTTATTGGCCTACACTGTTTCGTGATGCTTTCGAATTATGCTCTAAATGCGATCGATGTCAAAGAACGGGTCGAATCACTAAGCGAAACATGATGCCTCTCAACCCCATTTTAGTGATTGAGTTATTCGATGTTTGGGGCATTGATTTCATGGGACCTTTCCCTAACTCATTTGGGAATCTTTACATCTTGCTTGCGGTAGATTATGTCTCAAAATGGGTTGAAGCCATTCCGACCAAAACCAACGACAATAAGGTTGTTGTCAAATTCCTCAAAGAAAACATCTTTTCGCGCTCTGGTACACCTCGAGATATCATTAGCGTTAGTGGCACTCACTTTTGTAATCGTGCTTTTGAGTCCTTGCTCAAGAAATACTCATTCACACACAAGCTATCAACCCCTTAACCCCTTACCATCCACAAACTAGTGGACAAGTAGAAGTTTCCAACAGACAAATTAAACAAATTCTTGAGAAAACCGTGAATTCCATTAGAAAAGATTAGTCCTTATAACTAATTGATGCACTTTGGGCTTTTCGCACTGCTTATAAAACCAATCTAGGGATGTCACCATATCGATTAGTCTTTGGAAAGGCCTGTCACTTATCTCTTGAATTAGAGCATCGTGCTCTTTGTGCCATAAAATTTTTGAATTTTGACTTAGAGAAAGCCGGCTTACATACGAAGTTACAAATTTCTGAATTAGAGGAATTAAGAAATGAGGCGTATGAAAATGCGAAGATCTACAAAGAAAGAACCAAAGCCCAACACGAAAAAAACATACTTCGTAAGGAATTCAACGTAGGTCAAAAAGTTCTTTTATACGACTCTAAACTTCACTTGTTTCCAGGAAAACTCAGATCTCGATGGACTGGACCTTATGTTGTGAAAACAGCATATCCTCATGGAGCAGTGGAAACTGAAAATCCTAAGGATGGAAAAGTCTTCAAAGTAAACGGTTAACGACTGAAACCATTTTTAGAATTCGAGCAATATGACGAAGATGACCTTATCGATCTTCATGAGCCTGATCATCCACTGTGAAATCAGGTGGTACACATTCTTTTTCTTTTATTTTTCTTTTTCATTTTTCATTTTTTTTCATTTTGGTCTGCATACCTTAGACGATTGGGACACTCTCTCAATCTAGTGTGGGGGAGTCAAGTCTGCATCACATCTTCTCCATTTTTTTCAAAAAAAAAAGAACACACACACACACACAATCACACCGACACGACTCATTTTATAGTGATATCACGAGATAAGTTTACAACTTTTAGTTAGTTGATAGTATTTTTTTTCTCAACTTAGATCAAATAAAGAAATATAATGAAAAGTTTAATTTTAAGGGATAATAGTGTAACCGATACATAGGTAGATTCTTAGGTGATGGCCATGAAATCTATTCTATATTGTAGACTTTGTTTAAATAAGTGGAGGACTTAAAAGACTAATGTTGGCTTTTCGAATCTTTAAAACTAAGTTGTGTTAAGCTAAATTCGCGTAACTCTCTTTTGTGCTTATATTTTCAATAATAATAATAGTAATCCAAGGGTATCCAACATTGCTTGTATATCAAGGGTTGGTGTGCAAACCCGGCAAGCTCTATCCGACATGTTGTTGACAAAGTCAGCGTTGGAATATCTTGGTCTCATTTGATGAGATTGGACACTTAAGGATTACCGATACGTTGTTGACAAATTCAAAGTCGGTCTGCACAATCCGCCAAGCTCTTTACTCACTCTCCGTTAGTCTGCGAGGCAGTGCATGGGTGGTAAACCTTGGTCTTTTAAGTTAGGTGTATGTACTTAATCATAAATTTTAAAATTTTATAGAATAAAAATAAGAGATGATGCCCAAACACTTCTTGACCTTATTGATTTGAATAACCATACACAAGGAAATTAGAATACCACTTTACAAACTGTGCCAAGCAAACTAAGAATCTATTTCACGGCTGCACTATGTTATCGACTGAACTAACTGGCCAAACTGGGATTTAACATTTGAAAACTTGAATTGTGTTGAAAATTTGTGACAAATTGAGGTATCTAAAATAAAATCAACTGACTAGAAATTGTTAACTTAATTTGTTGTACCACTTTCCTGAAACAAGTTGTGTTGTCATTCTTGTTTTTTTTTTGGTATATAACCATTGCATTCATAAAGTTACATTAGATCCACACATACTGCATTTGGGTTTTGTGGGTAGTATCCGCTGAAAACCCTCACGAGACACCACTCGTCCTACTAGGGACACCTAGAGGTTTAACGGCTTGTTGCATACGCTCAATGCAATCGTGTTTCCTACGGAAGTGTGACCTATCTAGTTAGTTTTTCATTTTCTTTTTACTCGAGGACGAGTAAAAGTTAAGTGTGGGGGTAATTGATTAACATAGAAATGTGTTTATTTTATGCTCTTATATTTTATCTTTTGTAAATAAATAAATGATACTTTGTGTAGTTTTATGTGTTTTTACAGGTTGTTAAGAAATGTCTCCTTTGTTTCGAATTAAAGGCCAACTACAAATAAAAAGCTACTTCCCCGTATTAAAGCCATCTCAATTACAAAAGACGTTGTAGCTCACAGGTAAATGCATAGAGATTTGTACTGAGAGACCTGAGTTTGATCCCCGTCGAGCTCACTTTTTGCCAAAGAACGGAACTTTCACACTGCCCCTTTTCTATGAAAAATATATTAATTAGTGTTACATTATATATATATATATATACATATTCATGTGTATGTATGGTATTCACTAATAGACATTTCAGGAGTAGTCATGGAAATCAATTCAGAACATTCATTTTTCAATTTCCAATTAGAAGAATTTCTGATTGATTTATTGCCCAGACAAGATCAATTTTGAAGATTTTATTCTTTGTTGCCTTTGGAGACAATCAGTATCCTTGTTTTGAAGAATTAATCACATGGAATCTGCTCATCAATCAATCAATCAATTTTCTACATGGAAGATAGGAAGATTTGGAAGATATTCACCATGTTTTGCTTTCCAATCAAGCTTGGGCAAGGAAGGCAAGAGATATAATGGATGATGAGGCCAAGTTATTCATAGACTTAATTAGGGTTTCCAGTTCACCTATAAAAGCACATGTACATCCCATTGTAAAGATCTCCATTATTCTGAACTCTCGTTTATTAATAAAAAGTTTTACTGTCTTTTTCTTTCATACAATTTGTGTATCTATCCAATTAGTTTTGGTAGAACACATTGTTATTTTCTTTTATTACTACCTGTTAGCTATTGTCCGTTCGATTAGATTCAACGGCAATTCTGCTTTTTAATTCTCTGTTGCTGTTCTAGTTGTTATTTTCTTTTTTTCTAGTAATTGTTTCTTTTCTTTTCAATTTTTGAATTTGATACTGACTAGATTCAGATTTAGATTCAGAGTAATTTCAACAACATTAAAAACAACTCCATATTCTGCCTAACTCGCCCAAGAATAAATAAATAATAATTTTTAATTACACCTCCCTGTGTTTGACCTGTATGCTACACACCTGTATGCTTGCAGAATTTAATTTAAATGTCGCGCTTTTCTGATTCATAGATTAGCGACGATCACTCGCATTTTGTCAATTACATTGTCCGTAGCCACTACATATATAAAAATCTCATTTTTATATTCTCTAGTATATAAAAATCATATTTTTATGCCGCTACTATATAGATAAAAATTCTATTTTTACACCGCTACTATATAGATAAAAATTCTATTTTTACACCGCTACTATATAGATAAAAATTCTATTTTTACACCGCTACTATATAGATAAAAATTCTATTTTTATCTTCGCTAAAGATTATATTTTTATTATCTACATTTTATAAAAATCATATTTTTTTGCTATCTACTTTATATAAAAATCATATTTTTTATTATCTACTTTATATAAAAAATCTTATTTTTATCCCTTCTATCATATAAAAATTATATTTTTAACCAATCTATAATATAAAAATTATTGCTTTCTAATATTTAAAATCAAAGCTTTCTAATCTTTTCTATAATCAAAGCCTCACATTTTTCTATTCTTAAAAATCAATTCCTTACCACTTTAAAAATCTAATTTTACTTTACCATCAAACAGCAAAGATCCAATTTTTTATTTTCCTAAAAAAAATCAAACATGAAAAGAAATAAACACAACAAACTAAAAAAAACTTACAGTTGCATTTTCGGGTGGGGGAGATGTCGGCGGAGGTTAGGGAGGCGGAGGGAGGCGGGCGCAGTTCCTGAGGTGGCTGCGGCGGTTTCCTTCAGGGGCTAGGGCTGCTCGGTTGCTGTAGTGATGAGGGATAGAGGATCTAGCGCGAGGGAAGGGACGCTGAAAAGACCCGTAACTTCCCTAGTAAGGAAAGAGCAGATACTTTGAGAACAACACACAAAAGAACGCAGATAGAAGAGCATTTCATTGTATATTACAACAATTCCATCAGAATTCAAGAATATACATAGTATAAACAAATATTATACAACAGAAAATATCAGAGATTACAACAAATTACATAGCACCGGAAAATAATACAAAACACAACTGAGGGAGATATACGGATATAGAGTTTTCCAGATATCATTCCAGCTGTAAACCAGGTTCCTGTGAATATAATTCCGCAAAACCAAAACTACTAGCTCTTCGTGTCAAAATAAGGGCACCCGGAGTTTAAGTTAAAACAATAAACTCCAGATCAGTCATGTGACTGGTGTGAGAACTAAAACAGTTATTAATCTTTATTTTAAAGTTAGGTAAATCAAGGGACCACGCCGTATCACACGGAACGGGTTTCCTCCCAAGAATAACAGTGCACAAAATCGCAATGCTAAATAAAGAACAATGAAGCTATTATAAGACCCAGGTCCCATCACACAATGCAACACAAGCTGGAGAATAGGGTTTTACCTTATAGTAGCCAAAGAATGCTTATACGCTAAATTTCATCTTTTATTAATAAGTGTATAGTGTCAAAACAATTTCAATCATAAGTGTCAATCATAGACGGCATAAGTGCCCCGTCCCACTATGTCTCCATACTTGGCTCTACAATCAAAACCGCAAAGTCATGTATTGGAGGCTGGATTTCCATCTGTGAACTGTGGCAAGGGATCGTCCTCCACCGAATTCGAGACGCTCTAGCCCGCCCCTCAGGCAAGCCTGCGGGCAAGCCTTGGATCGTCAGGGTCGCTGCACCGATGTGGATTAAAATTCCTGAACACTGCATTTCCCCACCCTATGGGGTGTCATTGAGTCCAATGACTCCGTCGGCTCCACACAATCACCGATATACCCGAGGTGCTTCGCAACAGCAACAACCACATAAGTCAAACTCGTCAGGGCGTGTAAAACCACTGATGCCACTTCTAGCCAGAAGGAAACGCATGCCCTCCCTGAAGTCCTCTCCCATTTCTGGTTAACAACCGGGGTGTGAGGCTCGCGAATCAACTCTACGCAAAGCTTTGCCACACAGGCCGTGCTTTGATCATCCACCACAAGACTTTGTTTTTCAGCAGAAGCCTTGATCCACTGCCACTTAGGCATGGCACACAGGCAATTCACTCCATGCGATTGGTATCCATCAATATGTAACCCCTGAGCTCGTACGTCTCAGAGAAAGGCGTTAAGCAAGAGAATAAATTCTCCACCGCCAAACAGATATATATATTTAATAGATACCAATCACACAGAATAAAATCCAATGTCAGACACACAATCCATTTACAAGTTCGTTTTGGGTCTGAACGAAACCGGAGGCACCTTGTACCTCGCATATCCATCGATCTCCAAGTACGTCTAGACGATCACCAACTGATTCCCTCCTCTTGGGTGTACAGCCCAATAAAGATCATCAGTAATCACCCAAACGATGTGAAGACCTCCGGTCTTCAACTACCGTCTTCATCCTCGACACCACGTTGAATCTGTTATTCAGAATGAGATAAACCTGGTCTTTCTGAATAACTAGCGTATATAATAAACAAGTGTTACACAAACACAACATACGCCTCATTCAAATTCATCAGTCAGTAACCGTAAATTAGCAAGAGAATAATTCCCTAAATATTAACCCCGAAGGCCGAAACCAACATCAGATCAATACCCAGGAAACCATTCTTCTTAGCTAACGTACAGTTAGTTTCTAAATTTCACATTCTTAGGGAAAGGTTCCCATTATTTTTATCAAAGATAAATTCTTTTAAATTTATTCTTTAATCTTCCTTTGAATATCAAATCAAACTAGTTGGGATTAACGAACCACACCGAAGTAATCATTTATTTTATTTCCCAATCCCAACCTATTCATCCCATGAAGTAAAACTGGTAATACTTCATATCTAACACCATGGTGTTATCGGTAAATTTAATAACCATTTCACGTTCAAATCTAATTAAAGATTTAACTATCGATTGGAGCAAAACTGGTGATACTCCACTCTCGATCATTTCAATCGAATTAAAGATTCATTAAAACTCCACTTAGTTTTAATCTTCCCAATAATAACTCTCAATGATTATTTAACTTACGAAAACACATCCTGTCTTTAACTGGGTGAAAGAACCAATGTCATTTAAAACACGGTTCACTATAAACCCAAAATCACATTACATTAATTATCAGGTTAAAGAACAAGTGTTATTTAAAACTCCGTTCACGATAAACCAAAAAATCAATTCAAATTCAATTCCAATTAAATACCATTTAATTGGTACACTTCATTAAATCTAAATAAAAAGATTTAATCTTTTTCTCAACCGGGTTTAAGAATAGTGTTAATGAAGACACCATTCACGGCAAACCCAAATCACATTTGATATTAAATACATGGCTCCGAATAGAAAATATATCGTCTTATATTCAATATCAAATTCTATGACCAACAAATATCGTATTGGAAATAACGATATAAATATATCATTCAAATTCCCATAACAATATTTGTATCATCACGAAATCCAACATTGAAATATTCCAAAGACAATTTCGATTCAAATCCATTCCAATTAAATTATGGAAATTCTGGTTATTTTCAAAACCATTTCAAATCCACTTTATTTATTTCAAAAATAAATGGTTTTAAATTCTAGTTCAAAACCAGTTCATTTCGATAAAAATTTATTTTTATCTTTTCAAATTTGGAATTTTTCATCCCAATTCTTCACAAATCAATTCTTATGATCTATGTAACACCCCGTATATTCTATAACAGTGAAATTCATAAATTAAAGTATAATTAATTTCAAATCAAAGAATTAAGGGAAACGGAATATGCCATTTCATTCGTCTTGGAATTCTGCTTGAGATAGAGTCCGAGTTTGCATAAAACGGACTCCGTATGAGGGAGATATGACCTCCGGAAATTTTAGAATTTAGTTTAAAATTCAAAGAGGCAGAAACAGTTCAGAAAAACAAATTCAAATTCAAAAATCGGACCCAGATTGTGCTGGGTGGGAATTTTCCCGCCCAAGACCCAGGTCGACTGGTTTTCGACCTGGGTACGACTGCTCAGTCGACCTGCGTGTCGACTGGGCAGTCGACCTGCGTGTCGACTGGGCAGTCGACCTGCGTGTCGACTGGGCAGTCTGAGCCAGGTCGAACCCAGCCCCTCCTGGCTGGCCTGATTTGTGCTTGGCAGAATTTCTGGGCTTTGTCTTGTCACTAGGGCTTATGTGTCAACTCTTGATTGGGTTCTCTTTAAAATGAACGGCTTATATTAATCTTGGCTCCATCGACGGCTCTAATCAATTCACAAACTCTATAAAAAGGACTTAAGACTCCAACTAATTCACACAAGTAAAATGAGTATGGAGCTGTCATGCTGCTGAAGAAAGACTAGGAATAGCCGTCAAATCAAGAGACGATTAGGAGTTGATTCAAAAGATTAAAGCCATGACAACTAAATCAAAACAACGCCTAAAACAAAGATAGCATCATCAAATTCAGAATTCAGAGTCCTGAATACAAGACTCGTCATACGTTGTAAGTAGAGTGCTATTCCGATGTGAATGAATAATTGAGACTTGATCTGTGTAGAATAAGAAATGGGATTGTACTTTAATTATAATGATGTTAATTCATAATTGTATGTTGCTATGATTTGCTATGAATGAATTTGGGATGTGGTAGTGTAATTAACATGATATTGGATCTATTGAATAGTTGCGATACAAGTATATAACTTATGTTGGAAATTTGATACTTATACGTTATGGTTAATGAGAAGTTATACATATTTCATTGCAACCAAGTTAAGACTCATGCAAGTATATGATTCACTATTATGCCAACATGATTTATGATCCTTCTATGTATATTTTTATGATCATTTTTAGTGTAGTTGGATCCAATTGGGTATTATGATTCATATGAATTTATGTTGGAATAGGCATCATGATTCAAATGGAAACCATACATTTGTATTAGTGACAAAAGTAAGCATCTTTATGAACTTGTGTTGACTTTATGAACATGGCTGGTTCATGTTTAACTTTATGCCCAAACAAAATATGTTTTAGGCTTAGGTTGTTGTTAGAAAACATATGATAATTTATGTGGCACATAATTAAGTTAGATTCATACTTTAAATAAAAGTTTACATGATTAGATTAAAATCATGATTCATGTTTAGGTATGTTTTATGTCAAGATTTTATGCTATTACAATGCAAGTTCACAAGTGCCTAATTTATGTTAATTAGACCGCTATGTTGCAAGTTCATGCGTTTACACACCCCTTTTTGATGTTACTTAGAATATATATACATCATGTTCTAAGCCTCCCCTTTTTATGTGGCTAAGTTGGGCTAAAATGTTGAAGCCCAACATATGTTATATTATTACGTACAAACGGGGGAATACGTTGGGGTTAATTAAAATATATGTGTTGGCATGTTTGGCACATGCCAACGATTCATGACATTTTAAATGGTATAAATTATCATACTCAAGAATAATGAATTTGAATAATGGACCGCAAATATTTACATATAAAAGAAAAAGAGACAAAATATGTAAACTTAGAAAGTACGACATGCTTAACCCGAGGTTGGATTGCGTTGTGACATAAACCTGCCCGGACCCGCCCGGCTGTCCAGTAGTCACAACAATACCTATCCAATGTGGGTGGTTAAGCATTGAGCCCAATAAAGACCCGAGGTTAGACTGAGTTGTGACGTAAGACTGCCCGGACCAAACCTGCAACAGGCAGTCACAACAATACCTGTCTAATGTGAGTGGTTGTGGTTTTAATAAGACAATTAAGGCTGAGTCAGGATTGATAGGATTAAGTAAATTGAATTAATACTTAATCAAATATAACATGCTAAACTATACAGACTGATTGGGGGTTAGGTTTATACAGAACACTTAACCAACTTAGCATGTTGGCTAGAAATAGAAAACCTAGTAGCAGGGGACCCTTTTCAGTAGTAAACCTACAAGGTGTATCAGGATACCCTGAACTAGAAGGGTGGGGCACGATTACTGGGCTGACTATAAGACGTCAAATCGACGGCGGTGGTGCGGCAGTGTAGGTTCTAACCGGGTGCGGACGTGCACACACTCCGGCGCAGAAAAATTAGGCACTGGGCACCAGTAGTATACCTGTGCATTCTAGAACTGTGTCGGGCCACCACCATGGGACTTGATACACCCCATGGTGGGACCAGCATAGGTAGCTACAACATCGGGGGCCGTAAGGCACATGTAACTTTGCGAGTAGGAGCCGATCATTAAAATGGATCACTTCACCCTGATTGTGGGGTGCCAGATGGGAACAAGTTTATAGGGGTGTAGAGATTAATATGGGGTACGATAGTGTATTCGACTCTAGACAACTTAACTTAGTTTATGGTGCTTTCCCATTTCCAGTTTGTACTTATCATGCTCATTTACTTATTCATAGACTGAATAGTCCTAGACTTACTCAGGCTTTATGTCTGACTCTACTTTTCTTTCGTTCCCCCCCCCAAGGTCCACAGGGAGGGAACACCGCAGCTTGACCAGTTTCACATCCAGCTTGAAGAGAGAGAATGTATTGCTCGGATCTCTTTCGTTTGGACTATGGCTTTGGATAGCAACTATGGGGACTTATGCAGTTTACTTATGTTTTTTTATGCTTCTTTAAGTTATGAAATCAAGACAGTTATGGAAATGTAATGTTTTTGAAGTATTGTAAGACAATTATGGTATGGTTTGTGCAACACGTATTTTGATGAAATAAAAGTTGCTGTTATTTCCGCTGTTTAAAAATATGTGTATTTATATCTGTCTTGTGTATCTGTGACTTATACTTATAAACCTCCACCAAAATTAGGGCATTCCCTTTTTGAGTGACCCTAACGGAGGTGGGGTGTTTCACTTGGTATCAGAGCATAGGTTAACCAGATCAGATGAAAAGTTTTGAAAATTTATTTTCAAAAGAAAATTTAAAGAAGCATTTTTAAAGATAAAATGTTATTTTATTTTAAAAAGGCATAGTCCCCCAAAGCCATAGGTAATATCTTTTATCCTTCGTTTTGAATCTGTCCCTTTTGTTTCAACATGTCCGAAGAACTTAACTTGCCAGAGGGTGTACCAATACCTGGTTGGTTCAGACGATTCTTAGAAGCAAGGGCCAATCAGCCAGGTCCCGCTATTCCTCCTCCCCCAACTACAGAAAATCATCCTCCTACCCTAGTTGCAGCAGCACCTCCTCCTCCACCTCCTCCGCGTGGTAATGCTTTTGCCAAGACATGTAAAGATTTCAAAGCTATGGGAGGGAAGGACTTTCATGGAACCGAGTCCTTCGTGGCAGCCAGGAACTGGCTGAAGGAAACCGAAGACTTATTCGTCATCTTTGAGGTAGAAGATAGGCAGAAGGTACAACTGGCAGTATGGCTACTTAAAGGCGAGGCTTCCTACTGGTGTGAAGTTACCAATGCAGAAAGACCAGTGGAAACATGGGAGGACTTTAGGGCGAGGTTTGAGGCTAAATTTCTCTCAGAAGATGAAAGGAGCCTTCAATTGGAAAAATTCTTATTTCTTAAGCAAGAGAATATGACAGTCAAAGAGTACGTTAATCAGTTCGATCAGCTGGCTAGGTTCGGACTGGACCTAGTCAACACTCCGCACAAGAAGGCTCTCCGCTTTGTCAAAGGATTGAATGAGCCATTACACAGCTTGGCCATGACCCATATACCTATGGGAGCTACGTATGAAAGGTTGGTGCAGATGGCATTGCTGAACGAAGAGGATAAGGGCAAGAAGGAGACAAAGGCAGAAGGGTCTCAAGGGAAGAAAGAAGGTTTACAGCCTAAGAAGACAGACTTTAAGAAGGGCGGGACAGAAACAAGTCCCAAGAGAAGCGGAAGTGTAATTTATGTGGCAAAGTGGGGGCACTTAGTGAAAGACTGCCGGAAAAAGAAGGCCAAGTTGAATGGTGGGTGCTTTTCTTATGGTGGGACAGGCCACATGGCTAAGGATTGCCCAAAGAAGCGAGGGCAGGGGCAGAAGGCTGGATCCACCTCAAGGGCACAGGTTCATGCGCTAGAAGCACCACCTCTGCAACAGCGAGGTATAAATACTTCTGTAGAAAGTGTAGTTTATCTTTATGATCACCCAGTTCGCACTTTATTTGATTCTGGCGCATCACACTCCTTTATTTCATCTGCTTTAGTAGAATCTCTCCACCTGGAAACTAGTATGGTAGAGGACCCCTTAATTGTTACAAATCCAATCGGGGGCCCAGCTCATTTGTCTTTTATCTGTGTGGGATTGAAAATTTCCATTCTAAGCGTAGAATTTAAATGTAGTGCCTTTGTTTTGGGCTTCTCGGGATATGGTTTGATTTTGGGCATGGATTGGCTATCCAGTAATGGTGCCATCCTTGATTGTGAGAAAAGGGTGGTTAGGCTTCTGACCCAACTCGGTAACACTCTGGAAATTACTTGTAATCCCTCGTATGCGGTTATGCTTAGTTATCTTGAATCGCAAGATGCTTCTGTTGAGGGTTTGCAATCGGTTAGAGTGGTCCGTGAATATCCGGACGTCTTCGAAGAGGTGAAGGGCTTACCTCCGAAGCGGGAGATAGACTTCCGCATATATCTTGTAGATAATGCAAAGACCGTTGCGCTTCCCGTTAGACACATGGCTCCACGGGAAAGGAAAGAGCTCAGTAAACAAGTTAAAGAGCTTCTAGAGAAGGGGTTCATTAGAAGGAGCATTTCAGAATGGGGCGCTCCAGTGGTGTTCGCTACCAAGGCGGATGGTTCACTCCGTCTATGTGTTGACTATAGGGAGCTCAACAAGCTAACGAAAAAGAATAGGCACCCTCTCCCTAGAATCGGCTATCTGTTTGATCAGCTTGTAGGAGCGTCAGTTTTCTCCCAACTCGATCTGGCGACCGGATTTCATCAGCTAAGTGTGGCTGAGGATAACATCGATAAGACAGCATTCAGAACCCCAGACGGCTTCTTTGAATGGCTTGTCATGCCTTTCGGCTTGATAAACGCACCCACTTACTTCGTGGACCTGATGAGTAGGGTGTTCAGAGAATTCCTCAACAAGTTCGTGGTAGTCTTCGTAGACGATATCTTGATCTTCTCAAAGAGTGAAGAAGAACATGCTCAGAACCTAAGGGAAATCATGGAAACTCTGCGAGTCCATCAGCTCAAAGCCAAATTCTCCAAGTGCAACTTTTGGAGAGAGGAACTAAGGTTTCTTGGGCATGTAGTATCCAAAGAAGGGTTAGCTGTGGACCCTGCTAAGGTAGTAGCGGTACAGGATTGGAAGACACCAAGGAATGCAACTGAGGTCCGAAGTTTTCTAGGACTAGCATGTTTCTACCGAAATTTCATAAGGGATTTTGCGAAAATCTAAGCTCCACTCACAAGGCTGACAAAGAAGAATCTAGTGTTCAATTGGGACTTGGATTGCGAGTTTTCTTTCCAACGACTAAAAAGGGCTCTTACAACAGCCCCAGTTCTGACGTTGCCAGATGGAAGCTAGATGTTCACAGTTTATACAGAAGCATGTGGGACAGGGCTAGGCGCTGTCTTGATGCAAGAAGGGAGGGTAGTAGCTTATGGTGGAAGGCAATTGAAAGTTCATGAAAAGAACTACCCGACCCACGATCTTGAGTTAGCCGCCATCGTCTTTGCACTCATGTCTTGGCGACATTATCTCCTAGGTGAGAAGTTCGAACTTTACACTGACCATAAATCATTGAAATATCTTTTCTCGCAGAAGGACCTTAACTTGAGGCAACAAAGGTGGATGGAGTTCCTTGCCTCGTACGATTTCGAGATCTCCTACACTCCGGGCAAAGGCAACGTAGTCGCAGATGCTTTGAGCAGAAAGAAGATAACATTAAGCCCGCTGTTTGTTGAAAGGGAAAGCCTAGAGTATATAGCCAGTTTTAACTTTAGGTCCTCCTCTGATTTCGTACCAGGTTTATTAACATCTCTTGAGGTGCGCCCTATTCTTTTGGTCTCAATAGGGATAGCACAACGCGAAGACCATCAGCTTGTGGAGACGATTGATAGGCTAATTACGGGTGAGACTTCAAGTCACCTTAATAGATACTCCATCGACGATAATGGTTGACTAAGGCGAGACGGAAGACTATGCGTCCCACGGACAAGAGATTGGGTAAAGATGGTTCTGGAGGAAGCACATCACTCCAAGATGACGGTACATCCAGGCGGAGATAAAATGTACAAGGACATAAAGAGAACTTTCTTTTGGAGCGGCATGAAGAAGGACGTGGCAGATTTCATTTCTAAGTGTATGATTTGCCAACAGGTTAAGATGGAACAGAAGAAACTTGGCGGTCTGCTCCATCCTCTAGAGGTTTCACAATGAAAGTGGGATAGCATTTCAATGGACTTCATTGATGGGCTGCCTAGGTCTAGAAGAGGCAACACTAGCATTTGGGTAATAGTGGATAGGCTTACTAATAGCGCCCAATTTTTACCTGTCAAGAGTAGAAGGACCGTCTCATCTTTAGCGTCTCTTTACATCAAGGAAATAGTTCGGCTCCATGGGATACCCTCCAGCATTGTTAGTGACCAAGACCCTATCTTCACAAGCGAGTTTTGGCGAAATTTGCAAGAAGCTGTAGGCGCACAGTTATGTTAGAGCACGGCCTATCACCCCAAGATCGATGGACAAACGGAAAGGGTGAATAGAGTTTTAGAGGATCTTTTGTGACTTTCCGTTCTAGACTTTGGAGGGACATGGGAGGATCACCTTCCCTTAGTGGAGTTTGCTTACAACAATAGCTTCCAATCTACCATAGGCATGGCACCCTTCGAAGCATTGTATGGAAGACCGTGCAAGTCACCAACTTGTTGGTGGGAGTCTACGGATAAGGTTATTCTTGGTCCAGACATGATCAGAGAAACTTCAGAAAAAGTGGACTTGATACGAAGAAGGATGAAGACGGCCTAAGATAGACAGAAATCCTACGCCGACAAGAGAAGGACCGACCTTGAGTTTGAGGTTGGGGACAGAGTTTTTCTTAAGGTATCTCCTCTAAGGAACGTTGTTCGTTTTGGATCCACTGGAAAGCTAGCACCAAGATTTGTAGGACCATTTCCTATCATCGAGAATGTTGGGAAGATGGCCTATAGATTAGAGCTACCCGAAAAACTGGCCGGAGTTCAAAACATCTTTCATGTTTCTCACCTCCGGAAGTGTTTACACGAGTCTGCTGAAATAGTAGAGCCTAGCATTCTAGAAGAAGCTGAAGAAGAACGTGAAGCAACTGTGAGAAGAGTTCCAACACGCATCTTAGGAACTGAAGTGAAAAAGCTACGCAACCGCGAGGTCTAACTCGTCAAAGTTCAGTGGAGCGACGCTGAGGAAGACGCGACTTGGGAAACTGAGGCTAGAATACGCGCAGCCTACCCTTTTCTTTTTGAGGGTAAATCTTTGATCTTTCTTTTTCCTTAAGTTGTGCTTTTATCTATCTTTTAGGGTATATCTCCTCGACCTTATCTTTTAGGTAGAAACCCTTTGGATGAAAACATGTAATTGAAACATGTTATGGATGATAGTTGCAAGTGGTTGCAAGTGATTGCTAGTGGTTGCTCGTGGTTGCATATACACACACAATCTAGGTTTCAGATCGGCTCAGTCACTTCATATTGCATATGCATATATGTATTTACGTTCTTATGTGGTTGAAGTTTAATGTGTTGTCATATGGATGTTGCATTTATATGAATGATTGTGCACTCATGTAGAATCATAAATAGGAAGGTTTGCATACATAATGGATTCATGGCACTTACATAATTTGCATTAAGGAGGTCAACTGAATCAGTAGACCGACTGATTTTGCATTAGATAAGTACATGTACACACACTTCGCATATGATCATGAAGCATTAGAAGTCTCTTAAGGACAATGGACGCTCGTGTTTGATGGATGTGTAGATGGACGTTTGGATGGTAGGATATACATTCTTCCTAAACTTGAAGATTTCAGGGACGAAATCCTTTTAAGTGGGGGAGAATGTAACACTCCGTATATTCTATAACAGCGAAATTCATAAATTAAAGTATAATTAATTTCAAATCAAAGAACTAAGGGAAATGGAATACGCCATTTCATTCTTCTCGGAATTCTACTTGAGATAGAGTCCGAGTTTGCGTAAAACGGACTCCGTATGAGGGAGATATGACCTCCGAAAGTTTCAGAATTCAGTTTAAAATTCAAACAGGCAGAAACAGTTGAGAAAAACAAATTCAAATTCAAAAATCGGACCCAGATTGGGCTGGGCGGGAATTTTCCCGCCCAAGACCCAGGTTGACGATGAGCCGATATAGTAGAGGTGCTGGTAGGGGAGCCAATAATGGGAATGCTGCTGACATGAGGACGATGTTTACTGACCTCATGAGAGAGATGCTTAGAGATGTACAGAGGGCAGCTCCCAATGGTGGAAATGGTGGTGGTCCAATAGTGCAGGCGCCAAGAGTCGACTTCGCCAAGCTGAATAAGGATTATACTAATCTTGGTGGGAAGTCATTCCACGGAACGGAGTCGGCTACGGATGTTCAGGATTGGTTGGATAGTTGCGAACGTATCTTCGAGGATTTGGGTATCGAGGATGCGATGAAGAGAAAGCTAGCGTCCCGTCAGTTGCAAGGGCGGGCAATGAATTGGTGGAATGCTATAAAGGCAGCTACTCCCGAAGATCAGATTACTTGGGAGCAGTTTAAGGCTCGCTTTAGTGAGAAGTTCATTCCAGCTGCTTAGAAGTCAATGCTGTTTAAGAAGTTCTTGGAGCTCAAGCAGAATGGCAGAGCTGTCTCGGAGTATATCGCCGAATTTGACACTTTGTCAAAATATGGGTTATCTCTTATTGATACCGCCGAGAAAAAGAATGAGAAATTCATAACTGGTTTGGATCAGTACTTAGGTGAAAGACTTATTAACCACATCGATGAAACGTTTGAATCGGTTGTGGGGAAAGCATTAAGATCAGAAAGTCTCTACCCTAAGCCGAAGACTGAGGTTGCATCTGCAGAAGAGCCAAAACCACAAGCAAGTGTTGGAAGCAAGAGTGGTTCCCAGAATAAAAGAAAGCAGAATTAGACTAAGGATGGCCAGAAGAAAAAGAATAAGCAAGAGGTGGAGTGCTTCAGCTGTGGTAAAAAGGGCCATTATGCTAGTAATTGTCGGGCCAAGCCAGCGGATTGCAAGTGCTTCAACTGTGGCCAAATGGGACATCACAAGGACAAGTGTCCACAGCCCCCTAAAGAAAAGCAAATGGTGAAAGCCTACGCTCTTAATGCTATTCCTTCTTCGTCGAATGCCCCAACAGCGGCGGAGAAGGGAAAGAATGTCGTCATTCAAGGTATGCTTTCTGTTTATGACGTTCCTGTTAGAGTTTTGTTTGATACCGGAGCTTCCAGTTCTTTCATATCTAGTGACCTGGTAGATAGGTTAGGATTGGAGCCCGAGATTGTCGATAGACCTTTAGTAGTGACAAACCCGATTGGTGGTTCTACTAGCCTTAGCATGATTTGTCGTAATGTGGTCTTATCGAGTCATGGATGCATGTTTGTTTGCGATTGCTTTGTTTTGGGCTTTACTGGGTTTGGCATTATTTTGGGAGTAGATTGGCTCCAAAGATACGGGGTGGTGGTAGACTGTGAGGGCTTGTTGGTGACAGCTAGAGCGGATGATGGGCAGAGGATAGTGTTTGGTGGTCTACCCAGTAAGGGGGTATTGGCTAGTTTTCTAAACTCCCTCGACATTCGGCATTGTGAGTTGTCAGGTTTGCCCGTGGTTGGCCAGTATCCGGATGTTTTTGAAGAAGTGACCGGACTTCCACCACACCGAGAGATTGAGTTCCGTATTGATTTGGTAAAAGATGCCAGGCCTATAGTGATGCCACTTCGTCGTATGGCACCAAGGGAGCAGCGAGAGCTCGAGGTGCAAGTCAACGATCTTTTGAAGAAGGGATTTATCAGAAGGAGTGTTTCTGAATGGGGAGCACCAGTTGTGTTTGCTACCAAGGCGGATGGTTCCCTTCGTTTGTGTGTAGACTACCGCGAGTTGAATAAAGTGACGAGGAAGAACAAGTATCCTCTACCGCGGATAGATGATTTGTTCGACCAGTTGAGTGGCGCGAGAGTATTTTCTCAGTTGGATCTCGCGACAGGTTTTCGTCAGCTTAGAGTAGAAGCTGAGAGTATAGCTAAAACGGCATTTCGGACGCCGTCTGGTTTTTATGAGTGGTTCGTCATGCCATTCGGGCTGACCAATGCCCCAGCATATTTTGTGGATCTTATGAATAGGGTATTCAGAGATCAGTTGAATAAGTCTGTCCTTGTGTTCGTTGATGATATTTTGGTCTATTCGAGGGCAGAGGAAGAACACAAGGAACATTTAAGAGTAGCGATGGAGGTGTTGAGAAAACACCAATTGAAAGCCAAGTTTTCTAAGTGTCACTTCTGGAAGAGGGAAGTGAGGTTCTTGGGCCATGTTGTATCAGAGAACGGTATTGCCGTGGACCCAGCAAAGGTGGCTACGGTACAAGATTGACCTACGCCCAAGAATGCAACAGATGTAAGAAGTTTCTTGGGGTTAGCTGGATATTATCGTAAGTTTATCCAAGGTTTCTCCAAGTTAGCTGCACCATTGACCCAGTTGACCAAGAAGAATCAAGCTTTTGTTTGGGATGAAAGGTGCGAGAATGCATTCAAGAGTCTAAAGGACAAGTTGACAAGCGCACCAGTGTTAGTCATTCCTAAGGGGGATGAAGAGATGACGGTATACACGGATGCCTGCGGTACCGGACTGGGTGCTGTATTGATGCAAGGCGGTAGGGTTGTAGCTTACGCAAGTCGGCAATTGAAGCCGCACGAGAGAAGATACCCTACCCATGATTTAGAATTGGCAGCGATCGTGTTCGCGTTAAAGATGTGGAGACACTATCACTTGGGAGAAAGATTTGAGTTGTTTACAGATCATAAGTCGTTAAAGTATCTCTTCTCTCAGAAAGATCTGAATCTCCATCAGCAGAGATGGTTAGAGTTCTTAGCTTCCTATGATTTTGACATCGCATACACACCGGGAAACGGCAATGCGGTGGCTGATGCATTGAGTAGAAGACATGCCAGCTTAGGGGCTATGTTCCTTGAATGGAAGCAACTGGAGTTTATCGTGGGGTTTGATTTCAGACCAAAGTGCGAATTGAATCCAGAAATGTTAGCAAGTTTGACGATCAGACCCACTTTGATTGAGCGGATCGGCTCTAGTCAGAGGGACGATCCTAACCTATTGGAAATAATCTCTAAGTTAGAGATGGGTATCGATGAGGAGATGAACAAGTATGGGCTTGATCGAGATAGACGGCTTAGAAAGAATGGAAAGCTTGTTGTACCCAATGTCAATGGATTGTGGGATGAAGTGCTTAGAGAATGTCATCACTCAAAGCTAACTATACACCCCGGTGGTAACAAGATGTATCGAGATATGAAGCAGAATTACTACTGGGAAGGGATGAAAAGAGACGTTAGGAAGTTTATATCCAAGTGCATGAATTGCCAGCTAGTTAAAGCCGAGCAAAAGAAACCTAGTGGGTTGTTGCAACCATTAGAAATTCCCGAATGGAAATGGGAGCAAGTCTCGATGGATTTCATTGATGGTTTACCAAGGACTAGATCGAGACACGATAGCATTTGGGTAATTGTGGATCGACTGACTAAAAGTGCAAGATTTATACCGGTCAAATCGACCAGAACGGCAGCTAAGTTAGCAGAATTGTATATGAAGTGGGTAGTGAGATTTCATTGAGTACCTAAAGGCATTGTGAGCGACCGAGACCCGTTGTTCACTAGTGGGTTTTGGAAGAGCTTACAAGAGGCCCTAGGGTCAGAGCTACATCTCAGTACCGCATATCATCCTCAGACCGACGGTCAGACAGAGAGGGTGAATCGTATTTTGGAAGACCTCTTGAGGGCATGTATATTGGATTTTGGTGGATCATGGGATGACCATTTGCATCTAGTAGAGTTTGCATATAATAATAGCTACCAATCCAGTATTGGTATGGCTCCGTTTGAAGCTTTGTACGGAAGACCGTGTAACTCACTATCATGTTGGATAGAGACTGGCGAGAAGTTTATGCTTGGAGCAGATGTGGTAAGGGAAACTTCAGATAAGATTAAGATCATTCAACAACGAATGAAGGCAGCCCAAGATAGGCAGAAAAGTTATGCTGATAAGAGAAGAAGAGACTTAAAATTCTCCATTGGTGACTTGGTGTTTGTCAAGATCTATCCGTTGAAGAGCGTAATACGATTTGGCAGGAGAGGCAAGTTGGCACCAAGATTCGTTGGCCCATTCCCTGTTCTTGAACAAGTCGGGAATTTGGCATATAGAATTGACTTACCAGAGAAAATGGCGGTAGTTCACAACGTATTTAATGTTTCCCAACTAAGGAAGTTCGTTCACGACTCAGATATGACTATTTCACCTGATCAGTTAGAGGACTTCGAAGTAGAACCCGAGGCGGTTGGGAACCGCATGCCGGCCCGTATTGTCGAGCACGACATGAAGCAACTACGAAGAAAGGCGGTGAAGCTAGTCAAGGTTCAGTGGGGCGAGGACGAGAATGATTGTACTTGGGAGACAGAGGAAAACATTAGGATGGCACACCCAGAACTCTTTGCCTGGTAAGATTTTGACTTCGATTTAGTTTTCCGCATGCTAGGATAGGCTTGTTTGCTTGTTTTGTATGTTTGATTGTTGTATGTGGTTGTTAGGCATGCGGGATCCTTTGTATGTTTTGGGTTAAAGAATTTCGGGGACGAAATTTCTTAAGGGGGGAAGAGTGTAACGACCCGTATTCTACGCATCATAGGATCGTAGAATATTTATTTCTTTCACATACGAAGTCGTATGGTCATGTAACTTTGGGGGACGACTATTGGGGTCATTTCCCATGTTCATGATTTTTCCCGATTTTTAGATGACCATTTTACCCCTAGTTGGCACGGTTTTGGCCATAACTTTTGACTGGAAAGGAATTTTGACCTGAAACCACTCCCATTGGCCCCGAATGATGGTTTCTCTTTCCGTAGAGTGGTCACATTAGCCAAACGGACTCACCGTTTGGGAGATATGGCTGAAACAAGTTTCAGGTGGTGAAAAACAGCTTAATTGGGCTTAACCGGGTGATTAGCAGCTAGGCCCAGAGGGAAATTTCGGGTTTAGAGGTATAGGAGGACTGATTAGGGTTAGGTTATCACTTTCATTTTAGTTTTGAGCCGCCACAAACCTTCTTGAGACCTTAGTAATGGTTTCCATCCTCTAAAATCACTCCAAAACACATTTTTATTGAAGATTAAGCCTAAACTACATCAAAACAAGGCCAAATAGCAACATAGCAAGGTTGGAGCTGCTGCTATACATAGGAATTCGACCCAAACAGAGAATATTTCAGATTTGGTGTTTTATTTTGTGGCCAAGGTGAGTGATTTGCATAGTTTTTGCACTAATTACGGTAATTAAGGGTAATTAGTGAAGATTAGCGAATTTATACACTAATAAATTCTGGAAAAATGTTTAGAAATTCTCAAATAATATTGTATGCTTCTGTTAGAAATTTGGTTCAATTTGATTAAGTTTTGTTAACCCTATGATTAGTTCTACTTAAACATGCTATGGGAAAATATGAAGTTTTTAGTCACTTTTGATCCATTTTGATTCATTTGAATTGTTGTGTACTGTTTGTGGTTGCTATTACATGTTGCTATGACTCTATTGTATGTTTTATGATTGATTAGAATAGTTAAATTGGTCGAAAACGTCATCGAATGGCGTAGAAAGCTCGTTGGAAAGTTGCAGAAATGTGCAGGTTCCTAACCGGTTCGGATCGGATGAGGCTCGGATCGGATATGTGAACTGGGCAAGAAAACCGACCCGAACTGGAGTTTGACACCTAGGAGACTTGGCGAGAAGGAAGGCCGTTTACTTAGAGTTGGAGTGGACAAGGGGATCGGATCGGAAGTAAACATTTGGGAGAACTAGCAAGAGGGAAGGCCACGCGGATCAGATGGCAAGGAGGGATCGGATCGGAATACGTGAAGAAATGAGGGAGCGGATCGGAGCACTGGAAGGAAGGACACCCGACCCGACACGGAGGAGGACACCGGCCCGACCCGAAGTGGAGTACCCGACCCAAACCGAATGGAAAGATGACAAGGAGGACCGACCCGAACCGATGAAGGTGATGACTCCCGACCCGAACCGATGAAGGTGATGACTACCGAACTGAACCGAATTCTAGGACTGTTAATGCGCGACTACTCTTCTGAAGACCTACTCCAATTCGACCAAACCCGAGATGCAAAGGAAGTCCAAATGAGAAGTTAGAGCTTAAGATTCAGATGGGAATCAACGAGTTCGCTTCATGGTTGGGCTTTGCCGCGGGACACGTGCCAAGGAGTTATCGACGTCTATAGCTTTGGACCACTATGGTAGGAGGTACGAAGGCGGATTCAGGGCCATTATGGCATCGGTAGAACCAAGGGCTACAACCAATGAAGTGGGTCATTGAAATGTTTGGTCATGACTCCATATGTTTAGCTTGGTCATAGTAGGGTTTCTACAAGTTAGGATTCGTCGTTGCCTCAGTTTGTCTAGTGTTCCAAAGTGGTAGATATCGTATGCTTTACGCACTGAGTGAGAGATGTGAGGATGGTTGCTATGGATGATTTGTTTGCTATCATTATGACATGCACACCCCACCCCTGTATCCTTACACTATTTATTATGGCACCTTATAGCATTGTACGGTATGTGGTACTAACTCTTTGGTTGCAGGTCTAGGTTCAGGTATGGTTTAGTATATCTGTTATTATTCTGTTTAGATGCTTATCGCTCATACCAGGCTTTATGTCTGAGCCAGAGTTTTATTTCTCCTCTTATTACTCTGGGTGCTCACACGAGCAGACTAGAGACAGGTTAGCTGGTGATGCACGGGTAGATGATCCGGAGATGAGCAGGAGGCTTCCACGTAGTATATATAATATTCTCCCTGTGTTGACTGAAGATCACTGCTTGGGCATTGGTGGTGCATCTTCTACTTTAGCTTTCTTTTGTTTAGAGACAGTAAATTTGGAAAATTGTAATAAGCTATATTTGGATTTCCGCTGCTCTGATGATTGATGTTGATTTAGTTATCATCTTATGCACTGTCTCACTTGTTTTATGTCAAGTATATTATTATTATATTTTATCCCATGCGCTGTGAGACATTCTACAGCTTCCTTGATTAGTTCATTCCCTTCTTTCCTTTCTTTGGCGACCATCCCATGCTAGTCGGGCATGTGTACAACGCACTTCCGGAGGAAATGCAGGCTGGTGCGGGGCGGGCCTTCACAACTGAGTAAGTCCTAGTGACTTTCAGCATAAAAACAGGTGAAGATAATATGGCATGAATAAACTGGAATTAAACATAAGCATGATGACAAGGTAAGCAATAGGCACGATGAATCAAGTATAACATCCCATGCTTCCTATCAAGAGTATCAAGGTTCCTACCAAGTATCACATTGCAAGGTTTCTACTAAGTATAACATCGCCAGATTTCTAAGCCTCACCGTTCCACTATTTTCTTTGATTTCCTATATTCTCTGCACCAACTGTACTAGTACCCCAACCCGTGTCATCCTTTCCATGTATATGTACAGTCCCTTGCCGTATATCGTACGGGTATCATCACGTATTTCTATACTACTTCAACGTAGTGCCACCATTCTAGAAATCGTTTGGACTGCCACCCTTGTTCTGGCTAGGTTTCTTTATCATGAACTATCGCGTGTTCAACTAGGATTTATGCCACCTAGGACCACTAGGGATTATGCTACCTATTGAACGTTTTCTAATCGATTAGGGTTTATATCACATAGGACCACCAGGGATTACGCTACCTAACGAATTCCACGTAATGATCTATTAATCGATCGGCTCCCTACAAGTCCTAGCTCGTTCATGTGTCTGTGTCATACGGCCCAATCATGAAATGTAGTCACCTGTGCTAGGTCCACCATAGGGTGTATCAAGCCCTAGGGTGCCAACCACCGACACGAATCAAGCACTCACAGTGTAAACCTACTGGTGTCCAATGCCTGCTTTTTCTGCTCTGGAGTGTGTGCACGCCCGCACTCTGTTAGAACCTACACTGGCGCACCCACACAGCCGTCGTTCTGGTCGCTTACGATCAGCCCAGTAATCGTGCCCCACCCTGCCTAGTTCCAGGGTACCATGATACATCTAGTGGGTTACTGCTGAAAAGGACCGCGTAACTAGGGTTTTCGTCTTGTAGGTTAAGTATTTTCATTTAAGTTCGAGACTTAATCCCATCGGTCTAGCATGTCAAGTTGGTTAAGTGTTGTCATTCAAGTTCGTGACTTAACCTGTCTACGTGTCATGTCAAATTGGCTAAGTGTTGTCGTTTAAGTTCATGACTTAGCCCTACGAATCATGTGTCAAGTTGGTTAAGTATATTCAAGCGGTTCATGGCTTAACCCTACCAAATCATTGTGTTCAATTGGTTAAGTATATTCAAGCGGTTCATGACTTAACCCTATCAAATCATCGTGTTAAACTAGTTAAGTATATTCAAGCGGTTCAGGACTTAACCCTATCAAATCATCGTGTTCAATTGGTTAAGTATATTCAAGCGGTTCATGACTTAACCCAATCAAATCATCATGTTAAACTGGTTAAGTATATTCAAGCGGTTCAGGACTTAACCCTATCAAGTCATCATGTCATATAGGTTAAGTATATTCAAGCGGTTCATGACTTAACCCTATCAAGTAATCTTGTCAACATTCAAGCGGTACATGACTTAACCCTATCAAATCATCGTGTCCAATTGGTTAAGTATATTCAAATAATTCCTGGCTTAACCCGCCCACGTATCATGCTAAGTTGGCTAAGTATTATCTATATGTTCAAGTTGACTTAACCCTGCCACCTGTCAGGTTATATCGATTAGGTGTTATCAACCTATTCAGGTTAGCCCAACCCATCCGTTAGTCATGTTATAACGGTTAAGTGTCATTAGCCTAGCCACGTTACTTAACCCACCCATTCATATCATATTGGTTGAGCCTATATTTACATGTTCTTAACTCATACCGGTTAGGTCCACATTTACATGTCAAATTTCCATGTCATCCCACCTAACTCTCTAACCATACCCACGTCTTATTATGGTTTGTATTCCTTAATTCATTCATTATTACGAACGAATCATGACCTCTCACATTAGACTGTGCATTTTGTGGCCACTGGATTTGCCGGGCGGTTCCGGGCAGATTTATACCATAAACTGGGTCTAACCTCGTGTCATAAATCGTTACGCCTACAATTTGGCCTTCGACCTCTCACATTAGACTGACACTTTGTGGCTACTGGATTTGCCGGGCGGTTCCGGGCAGATTTACACCACAAACAGAGTCTAACCTCATGTCAAAGGTTCATTAATGGTCGTATTTCCCCCAAAACCGCAATATCGGTTCATGTGTTTAACATAAAGAAATGTTCATGTTTGTGTTCAAGTCAATTATCCAACACACAGTCATTTTCATGTTTCAAATTCCCAACTTTACATATTAATAAACATATGCCCAAGTTCCAAAATTACATGCCAATTTATATATGGATATATATACATACCCAATTCTAGTCAGATTACATATGCCCAATTCTTGCCTATTTACATGTATGCTAAGTTTAAGCTATTTCACCCATATTGAGTTCTAGCCAAAATTGCATGTATCATGCCCAAATAAACCCAAATCATGATTCATGATGTAGTTATCCCAAATTGTAATCTTTTTATTACAACACACGCCAACTACCCAAGTTCATAATACATATTTATGACAATTATCAAATTTACAATCGCTTTTATATTCAAATCCCCAATTCTACATATGCCCAATCGTAAGCCAAATCTTTTGATTTAATTTACATAGGCCCGAACTAGTTGTTTAATTTACATTCCAAATTACATACATGTTACATATACCAAATCTCTTGTTACATTACATAGATCCTATTTGTGCCAAATTTCATGTATATAATATTTATGCAAATTTGTTCATAATAGATTATACCAAAATTTACTGATCAAGCCCAAACTTGCAAATATAATGATAATATCCAATTTCATGTTGCCAATTGTTACATCATGTTCATAAAGGCAATAATCCCATAATTCCCCCGTATACATATCATATGCAAATCGCGATTTTAGGCCAAGGTCCGAAATTGACCAAGGTTCATGAAAAGAAAATAAATTGGGGGAGATTGAAATTGAATAAAAAAATGAGATCAGAGGAAAACATCATCATATGCATAAATATTACAACTTGATGATAACTTCATCACAAATCAAGAAAAATGCTGAATAGATCATAAACTTGTCATGAACATAAAGATAGACAAGTCCCAAAACAGAAGATTCAAGGAGCAACAGAAATAGATCAAAATTGATAAACATACTTAGATCCAATTCCACTTTATTTCATGTCCATATTATAATTAAATGTCTAAATCTAAAAACAACTAGAACATATAGAGCATGGCTAGTGAATTAGGAAGTGAAATTGTAATAGAACGTTGTAGTAGTGTTGATTTATTGTCTTGAATCATTGTACAAGCTTTAATCTTTGAATCGGATTGAGTTTGAATGCTTGTTCTTTAATTTGGGGGCGGCGGCCATGGTTCAAGAGGGTGTTTAGCAGCATAATGGTGTAAGAATGATTTTATATGAATTAGGTTAGGTCTAAGGGTGTTTTTATAGGTGTAGCTACTAGTTTAGGCCCTTAGATTAACCCTAGAATCAATCCGGACTGTCAAAACATGTCTCAGGCTTCAAAAATGAGTTCTGGGTCAAACCAGGCTGACCATGTCGACCTGTAAGGTGGGGGGGTCGACACTATGGTCGACCTGGGGGGTAGGTCGGCCCTATGGTCGACTCCCTGGTCGACCCTATGGTCGACCCCCTGGTCCAGTGCTGCCTGAAAACTGCTGAAACTTGTACTAGCCATAACTTCTTCATCCGGACTCCGATTTTCGAAAACTCGGACTCTATTTCATGTAAAATTTCGTGATAAACACAATGGAATAACCCGTTTCCCCTGATTCTGAATTTAAAATTTAATTTTGCCTTGATTTCTTGTTTTAACATGTTATTAAAATACGGGTTGTTACATTCTCCCCTCCTTAAAGGATTTCGTCCCCGAAATCTTCAAGTTAAGAAGAATGTGTCCTACCATCCAATCATCCATCTACTCAATCATCAGTCACATGCGTCCATTGTCCTTAAGAGATTTCTAATGCTGTATGAACATATGCAGAAAGTGTGTGTATATGTTCCTTATCTAATGCAAATGATCAGGCCTGATTGATCTTCTTAATGCAAAATATGTTTAGTGCCATGAGTCCAACATGTATGCAAATAGTCCTAGTCACATAAATACTATATGTGTGCACAAACATCCATCCATATGCATCATCCATATGATAACACATTCAATTTCGTCCATAAACAAGTATAAACACTCATGCATATGAAATATGAAAATGTGTCTGAGCCGATCTAGTGCCTAATGTGTGTTATGGAACCATGAGTAACCACTTGCGACCACTTGCAACCATCAGTCATAACATGTCTCAAACACATGTTTCACCCAATTGTTCCTACCTAAAGATATAGCCGAATGATAGAAGCAAGTAAAAACTTTGTGCCCATTAGGCAATGTCAAAGTTGGAAATCTGCGTCACATATATACTGCATAGGAGGAGAACTCCCTAAGCACCAGCCCATATCCTATAAAACCCAAAAAGTTTAGTCAACCCAACGGACACCCTCAAGCCCTAACATGTATTACAACCAGATAAGTCATACTCCTTATGGGGTTTGCAACCGAAATAAGATTGAGAATAGGACCGAGAGGATATACATAAAGGATAGCATGCAAGTAAGCTCTACAGGAAAAGAGGGATCAAGGATATACTCTTAAAAAGAGATATGATGCGCGTATCTAGTCTTCAATCTTCTAAGTCATATTTCCTTGAGCTTAACTCCATTGTGCTTTGACCGTCTTTAACTTCACAGTTTCGTAGTTCCTTAATTCTTGTTCCCAGAATATGAGTTGGAACTCATTCCATTGTCGCCTCTCGTTCCACTTTCGCTTGTTCTCTTTCTAGTATACCCATAACTGCGTACTCATGGTTTCATGCAAGCTCTCCAAAATTCACTAGTGAATCTTGGATCTCGTTTATAGGGTATTCAACGCAGAAGGATTATCTCTTGCAAATAAACCGATGTCAACCATGTTGCCAAATGTACATAGTAAGGTGATTTTCTATAACTCATGCATAAGTGAAATGAACCACCCACCTTAGTGGCGAACACTACCCGAGTGGATCGATAAATGTATCAAGAGATTCTAGGTAACTAAACATGGTAGAACCCTAAGGGTTACACTAGACTTCGAGAGCATTACCAAGGCAAATCAAGAGTCTAACTACCCTCTTTTCATACTCAAGAATGGCACCAGTACTGGATAACCATTCCATCCCTAGAATCGACACGTAGCCCAAAAACATAAGCATTGCTTAGCATAGACATTCTCGAATCCAAAAAAGTCATGAATAAATGAGCTGATTCCCCAACAGGATTTGAGAGAGAAAATATGAGATCCTCTACTACGCTATTACTAAGGTGCAGAGACTAAACTATCAAAGCAAAAATAAAAAGGATGCGATGTACCATAATCAAAAGGGTACGGACAGGATAGAAAGATAAACTAGGCTTTCCTACAGCAACATTTCTACCTTCTTGTTTTGAGCCTCTTTCGCCTTAACCACCCTTATCCCCTATTATTAAATGTGTTAATAGGTCTCTCGAGAACTACCTCCATCGCACGGCAACCCTACAAAGCTTGAAATAAGATTAGTCGCAGATGGAGGAAAGAAAGGAAAAGGGGTTCGAACAAGGAAACAAAGGATAATGCTAATGGCCTCTGGGGAATAGCTTTTAAAAATAAAACTTTTCTTGAAAAATGCTTCTTTGTAAATGGTTTTTGAAAATAATTTCAGAAGGTTTTAAGAAAATTTTGCCCAGTCTGGTAACCTTCTGCTCTGATACCAAATGTAACACCCCACCTCCGCTAGGGTCACTCACAAAGGGAATGCACTAGCTTTGGTGGAGCATTATCTAGGTAAACATAAACAAAAATATTACAAGACAAAACATATAAAACAGCGGAAGAAGAACCAAATTTTATTGCTTTAAAAATATAGAAAGGTCTAAAGCCTTTTTACATCAAAATACCATTACATCAAAATCTGTCTTGCAATAGTAAAGAAGCATAAAACCATAGTCATAAATCATTCCCCAATAAAGCAGCAAAGCAAGGCATAGCCAAGAGAAAACCGACCAGTACATGAAAGAGCCTTGGAGCTTGGTAAGATCCGAACTTAGCTGTATTCCTACCTTCCGAACCGGGGGGGGGGGGGACGAAAGAAAAAGAGGCAAAACAAACTGGGTCAGTCATAAAGACTGAGTTAGTCCTAGTGGCTTTCAACATAAAAACAGGTGAAGATAATATGGAATGAATAAACTGGAAGTAAACATAAGCATGATGACAAGGTAAGCTACAGGCACGATGAATCTAGTATATCATCCCATGCTTCCTATCAAGAGTATCAAGGTTCCTACCAAGTATCACATTGCAAGGTTTCTACTAAGTATAACATCGCCGGATTTCTAAGCCTCACCGTTCCACTATTTTCTTTGATTTCCTATATTCTCTGCACCAACTGTACTAGTACCCCAACCCGTGTCATCCTTTCCATGTATATGTACAGTCCCTTGCCTTATATCTTACGGGTTTCATCATGTATTTCTATACTACTTCAACGTAGTGCCACCATTCTTGAAATCGTTTGGACTGCCACCCTTGTTCTGGCTAGGTTTCCTTATCATGAACTATCGCGTGTTCAACTAGGATTTATGCCACCTAGGACCACTAGGGATTATGCTACCTATTGAACGTTTTCTAGTTTTGATTAGGGTTTATTCCACCTAGGACCACTAGAGATTACGCTACCTAACGAATTCCACGTAACGATCTATTAATCGATCGGCTCCCTACAAGTCCTAGCTCGTTCATGTGTATGTGTCATACGGCCCAATCACGAAATGTAGTCACATGTGCTAGGTCCACCATAGGGTGTATCAAGCCCTAGGGTGCCAACCACCGACACGAATCAAGCACGCACAGTGTAAACCTACTGGTGCCCAATGCCTTCTTTTTCTGCTCCGGAGTGTGTGCACACCGGCACTTCGTTAGAACCAACACTGGCGCACCCACACAGCCGTCATTCTGGTTTCTTACAATCAGCCCAGTAATCGTGCCCCACCCTGCCTAGTTCCAGGGTACCGTGATACATCAAGTGGGTTACTGCTGAAAAGGACCGCGTAACTAGGGTTTCCGTCTAGTTGGTTAATTGTTGTCATTTAAGTTCGAGACTTAACCCCATCGTTCTAGCATGTCAAGTTGGTTAAGTGTTGTCATTCAAGTTCGTGACTTAACCCATCTACGTGTCATGTCAAATTGGCTAAGTGTTGTCGTTAAAGTTCATGACTTAGCTCTATGAATCATGTGTCAAGTTGGTTAAGTATATTCAAGTGGTTCATGGCTTAACCCTACCAAATCATTGTGTTCAATTGGTTAAGTATAATCAGGCGGTTCATGACTTTACCCTATCAAATCATCGTGTTAAACTGGTTAAGTATATTCAAGCGGTTCAGGACATAACCCTATCAAATCATCGTGTTCAATTGGTTAAGTATATTCAAGCGGTTCATGACTTAACCCTATCAAATCATCGTTTTAAACTGGTTAAGTATATTCAAGTGGTTCAGGATTTAACCCTATCAAGTCATCATGTCAAATAGGGTAAGTATATTCAAGCGGTTCATGACTTAACCCTATCAAGTAATCGTGTCAATATTCAAGCGGTACATGACTTGACCATATCAAATCATCGTGTCCAATTGGTTAAGTATATTCAAATAATTCATGGCTTAACCCGCCCACGTATCAAGCTAAGTTGGTCAAGTATTATCTATATGTTCAAGTTGACTTAACCCTGCCACGTGTCAGGTTATATCGATTTGGCGTTATCAACCTATTCAGGTTAGCCCAATCCATCCGCTAATCATGTTAACGGTTAAGTGTCATCAGCCTAGCCACGTTAATTAACCCACCCATTCATATCATATTGGTTGAGCCTCTATTTACATGTTCTTAACTCATACAGGTTAGGTCCACATTTACATGTCAAATTTCCATGTCATCCTACCTAACCCTCTAACCATACCCACATCTTATTATGGTTAGTATTCCTTAATTCATTCATTATGACAAACGAATCATGACCTCTCACATTAGACCGTGCATTTTGTGGCCACTGGATTTGCTGGGAGGTTCCGGGCATATTTATACCACAAACTGGGTCTAACCTCATGTCATAAATCGTTACGCCTATAATTTGACCTTCGACCTCACACATTAGACTGACACTTTGTGGCAACTGGATTTGTCGGGCGTTTCCGGGAAGATTTACACTACAAACCGAGTCTAACCTCGTGTCAAAGGTTCATTAGTGGTCGTATTTCCCCCAAATCCCCAATATCAGTTCATGTGTTTAACATATAGAAATGTTCATGTTCGTGTTCAAGTCAATTATCCAATACACAGTCATTTTCATGTTTCAAATTCCCAACTTTACATATTAATAAACATAAACCCAAGTTCCAAAATTACATGCCAATTTATATATGGATATATATACGTACCCAATTCTAGTCAGATTACATATGCCCAATTCTTGCCTATTTACATGTATGCCATGTTTATGCTATTTCACCCATATCGAGTTCTAGCCAAAATTGCATATATCATGCCCAAATAAACCCAAATCATGATTCATGATGTAGTTATCCCAAATTGTAATCTTTTTATTATAACACACGCCAACTACCCAAGTTCATAATACATATTTATGCCAATTATCAAATTTACAATCGCTTTTATATTCAAATCCCCAATTCTACATATGCCCAATCGTAAGCCAAATCTTTTGATTTAATTTACATAGGCCCGAACTAGTTGTTTAATTTACATTCCAAATTACATACATGTTACATATACCAAATCTCTTGTTACATTACATAGATCCTATTTGTGCCAAATTCCATGTATATAATATTTATGCAAATTTGTTCATAACAGATTATACCAAAATTTACAGATCAAGCCCAGACTTGCAAATACAATGATAATATCCAATTTCATGTTGCCAATTATTACATCATGTTCATAAAGGCAATAATCCCATAATTCCCCCGTATACATATCGTACGCAAATTGCGATTTTAGGCCAAGGTCTGAAATTGACCAAGGTTCATGAAAAGAAAATAAATTGGGGGAGATAGAAATTGAATAAAAAAATGAGATCAGAGGAAAACATCATCATAGGCATAAATATTACAATTTGATGATAACTTCATCACAAATCAAGAAAACTACTGAATAGATCATAAACTTGTCATGAACATAAAGATAGACAAGTCCCAATACAGAAGATTCAAGGAGCAACAGAAATAGATCAGAATTGATAAACATACTTAGATCCAATTCCACTTTATTTCATGTCCATATTATAATTAAATGTTTAAATCTAAAAACAACTAGAACTTACCGAGCATGGCTAGTGAATTAGGAAGTGAAATTGTCATAGAACGTTGTAGTAGTGTTGATTTATTGTCTTGAATCATTGTACAAGCTTTAATCTTTGAATCGGATTGAGTTTGAATGCTTGTTCTTTAATTTGGGGGCGGCGACCATGGTTCAAGAGGGTATTTTGCAGCATAATGGTGTAAGAGTGATTTGATATGAATTAGGTTAGGTCTAAGTGTGTTTTTATAGGTGTAGCTACTAGTTTAGGCCCTTAGATTAACCATAGAATCAATCCGGACCGTCAAAACATGTCTTAGGCTTCAAAAATGAGTCCTGGGTCAAACCAGGCCGACCTGGTCGACCTGTAAGGTGGGGGTCGACACTATGGTCGACCTGGGGGGTAGGTCGACCCTATGGTCAACCCCTTGGTTGACCTGGGAGGGGAGGGGGGGGTAGGTCGACCCTATGGTCGACCCCCAGTCTAGTGCTGCCTGAAAACTGCTGAAACTTGTACAGGCCATAACTTCTTCAACCAGACTCTGATTTTCGAAAACTCGGACTCTATTTCATGTAAAATTTCGAGATTAACGCATAACCCGTTTCCCCTGATTCTGATTGTTAAATTTAATTCTGCCTTGATTTATTGTTTTAACATGTTAATAAAATACGGGTTGTTATAGAATCCGTATAATAAACATTATATGGTAACTGATTGGGCCTCATTCCAATTTGGAAAATAAGAAATATATATTCATGTGTTGAATAGAAAAATAAATATTCATGTGTTGAATAGAAAAATGAAAATTCATGTGTTGAAGAAAATATTCATTTGTTGAACAGAATAACGAAGTTGTTAAAATATAAATAAAATCCGTGTTGAGTAGATATGCGCCATTTTGACACAAATGATATTTATATCGGTTATATTCGTTTTTATAATGAATATAGAAAAGGAAGTGATTTCAAAATATAACATTTTGAATATATTATCATTTATATATATATTGATGATATGGAATATTCAATTTTGATTAGAAATTGAATAGGAAGTTGAAATCATTTTGAAAACGAATTTAAAACGATTTATAAAATACGTTTTGAAAGGAAATCGATGAAATATATAATATATATATTATATATATAATGGCCTAAGTAGCACACGCCGAGTTGCGGCAGTTCGCGAATTTTGACCATTGACATCGAATGGATATTACGGGAGATCTAACCCTCGGATTCTCCTAAAACTGGAACCTTTGGGTTCATATCGAAAAAAGCATTCTAACGAATATTAGAGATTTGAAATCTAACGGTTGGATTTGGAATTATGTCCAAATCAAATTTGGAAAAGGTCGATGTAAGTGCAGTTCGATGGCCGTTGGTGGAAACCAACTGTACGGGCCTTGATAAAATTATTAAAAATAGTAATAATTTGTGTAAAATCATAAGAAATGATTTGTGAGGAATGGGGATGAAAAATTCTATATTTGAAAGGATAAAAATAGATGTTTATCGAATTGAACTAGTTTTGAACTATATTAATAATTTATTTATCTCTAAAATAAATAAAGTGGATTTGAAATGGTTTTAAAAGTAACCAGAATTTCCAATAATTGAATTGGAATGGATTTGAATCGAAATTGTCTTTGGAATATTTCGATGTTGGATTTTGCGATGATACAGATATTGTTTTGGGAATTTGAAAGATATATTTATATCGTTATTTCCAATACAATATTTGTTGGTCGTAGAATTTGATATTGAATATAAGCCGATATATTTTCTATTCAGAGCCTTGTATTTAATATCAAATGTGATTTGGGTTTGTCGTGAATAGTGTTTTCATTAACACTGTTCTTAAACCCAGTTGAGAAAAAGATTAAATCTTTTTATTTAGATTTAATGAAGTGTACCAATTGAATGGTATTTAATCGGAATTTAATTTGAATTGATTTTTGGGTTTATCGTGAACGGTGTTTTAAATAACACTTGTTCTTTAACCCGATAATTAATGGAATGTTATTTTGGGTTGTCGTGAACGGTATCTTCAATAATACTGTTCTTAGACCCAACGGAATTAAGGAAATCAGAACTAACTGGAGATTAGTTAAGTTGAATGGTTTCTTGGGTATTGATCTGATGTTGGTTTCGGCCTTCGGGATTAATACTTAGGGAATTGCTCACTTGCTATTTTACAGTTAAAGGCTGATAGAATGGAATGTGATTTTGGGATTTATCGTGAACCGTGTTTTAAATGACATCGATTCTTTAACCCAGTTAAAGTTTAAAACAAAGTGGAGTTTTAATGAATCTTTAATTAGATTGAAATGATCGAGAATGGAGTATCACCAGTTTTGCTCCAAGCGATAGTTAAATCTTTAACTAGATTTGAACGTGAAATGGTAATTAACTTTGCCAATAACAACGTGGTGTTAGATATGGAGTATTACCAGTTTTTCTCCTTGGAATGAATAGGTTGGGATTGGGAAATAAAATAAATAATTACTTCGGTGTGGTTCACTAGTCCCAACTAGTTTGAAGTGATATTCAAAAGAAGATTAACGAATAAATTTAAAAGAATTTATCTTTGATAAAATTAATGGAAACCTTTCCCTAAGAATGTGAAATTTAGAAACTAATTGTAGGCTAGCTAAGAAGAATGGTTTCCTGTGTATTGATCTGATGTTGGTTTCGGCCTTTGGGGTTAATGTTTGGGGAATTATTCTCTTGCTAATTTACGGTTAGTGACTGATGAATTGGAATGAGGCGTATGTTGTGTTTGTGTAACACTTGTTTATTATATACGCGAGTTATTCGGAAAGACCGGGTTTATCCCATTCTGAATAACTGATACGACGATTAGTCGAAGATGAAGACGGTGGTCGAAGGCCGGAGGTCTTCACATAGCTTGGATGATGACTGATGATCTTGATTGGGTTGTACACCCAAGAGGAGGGAATCAGTTGGTAATCGTCTAGACGTACTTGGAGATCGATGGGTATGCAAGGTACAAGATGCCTCTGTTTTCGTTCAGACCCAGAAAAACTTGTAAATAGACTGTGTGTCTGACATTGGATTTTATTCTGTGTGATTGATTTCTATTAAATATATATCTGTTTGGCAGCGCAGAATTTATTCTCTTGCTTAACGCCCTTCTCTGAGACATACGAGCTCGGGGGTTATATATTGATGGATCAGGGCTTCTATTGAAAAGCAAAGTCTTGTGGTTGATGATCAAAGCACGGCCTTTGTGGCATGGCTTTGTGTAGCGTTGATTCGCGAGCCTCACACCCCGGTTGTGAACCAGAAACGGGAGAGGACCTCAGGGAGGACATGCATTTCCTTCTAGTTAGTAGTGGACTCAGTGGTTTGACACGCTCTGACGAGTTTGATTCATGTGGTTGTTGCTCCTGCGAGGCGCCTCGGATATATCGTTGACTATGTGGAGCCGATGGAGTCATTCGTTGAATCATTGACGCCCCAAAGGGTGGGGAAACGCCGTGTTCAGGCATTTTAATCCACGTCGGTGGATCGGCCCTGACGTTCCAAGGGCCCACCTGAGTTTGGGTCCTGAGACATGGGCTAGAGCGTCTCGAATCGGTAGAGGACTATCTTTTGCCTCGGTTCACAGATGGAAACCCAACTTCCAATACATGACATTTGCGGTTTTGATTGTAGAGCCTAGTATGGCGACATGATATATGGTACTCATGCCATCTATGATTGATATTTATGATTGAAATTGTTTTGACACTATACACTTAGAATAGTATCAAATGATTTGTTTTTAACGTATCAAGCATGCTTTGGCTATTATAAGGTAAAACCCTATCCTCCGGCTTGTGCTGCATTGTGTGATGGGACCTGGGTCTTATAATAGCTTCATTTTCCTTTATTTTAGCATTGCGCCATTTGTTTTATGCACTGGTATTCTTGGGAGGAAACCCGTTCCGTGTTATACGGCGTGGTCCCTTGATTTTCCCAACTTTAAAATACAGATTAATAACTGTTTTAGTTCTCACACCAGTCCCACGACTGACCTGGAGTTTATTGTTTTAACCTAAACTCTGGGTACCTTTATTTTGGCACGGGCAGCTAGTAGTTTTGGTTTTATAGATTTATATTCACAGGAACCTGGTTTACAGCTGGAAGGATGTCCGGAAAGCTCTGTATCCGTATATCTCTTTCATTTGTACTTTGTATTGTTTTTCCGCTGCGATGTATTTAAATGTAATTTAAATCTCTGATATTTTCTGTGTAATATTTATTCAAGCTCTGTAATATTATTGTATTCTGATGGAATTGTTGTAATAGACAATGAAATGTTCTTCTGTTTGCGTTCCGATATGTTTTGTCCTCAAAGTATCCGCGCTTTCCTTACCGGGGAAGTTACGGGTCTTGACAAAATTCATATAACCTTCATTATCAACTAAAAGCGTTGCCTGCAGTAAGAAAGTGCTAGGAGTAAAGTACTGTTTATTGTTACTAATTTTCTCCTGTTTTCGTTGTATAAATTGTTGTACTCTTTCATTTAGACTATTATGATCAAGTGCAGATTTAACAGCAGAGATGAAAGAGATAATAGTTTGTGCACATGCATTTTTCTTCTATAAAATACATGGAGTATGCAGTTCTAGTGGTGTAATATACACGCTTTCTAAAGTAAATAATTTGGGTCTTAATGTAGATGGGGTAGTTGACTCGCTGTTCCTCTATCTCATTTCTGGAAGTGGAATGTTCATCATGCAAGAGATTGATGACACTGTTAGATTCACGTCACACAAACAATAGCTTACATCACAGTGTAAGGTATTCTTAAACATGTAGACAAATGAATGTGTATACATCCACTTGAATTTTAGAGGAACATGTTTTGTTATAATTGTCCTATGGAATCAGTTCAACTAAACATTTGATGTTAAAATACATATTTCTTTTTATTTGACACCTTAAAGAGGAAATGTTTTAAATTTAATGTAATAGTGTACTTCGTAGATGCCAATTCAGTAAGTTTAAGACATGCATATTCTGACGAAATTATAGCCTGGTGAGTTGGAGATTGAGTTTCCTATTCAAAACAGTTGGTTTCCACTATACTCGCATCTAATCTAATTTGTATACTAGTCACTCAACTTTAATAGTATGAAAAATTTATGTAAAGATAGCTCATTAGCTTATCTTCTTTGAATGAACCATGTTCCTCATGTAGTACATAAACTTAAAGGATATCACAAAATCTAAAATATCTTATTGGTTATGGGTGGTTGAGAAAGAAAATGTGAAAATATGGAAAATTGTAGCTATTCATCGAAGAGTGACATGGATATGAGTTCAAGTCATAACGTTAGTTATTTTAATATTCATTTGTCCAAAAGCAACTAACACGTCTTATTTTCATCAACTAAAATATATGCACGCACTATACACGGTTTAGTGGATCTATACAAAGTACTACTCTATGTTATTGACAAAAAATAGTGATTGCTACATCTTTTTTTTTCTTTTTTTTAACAAAAAGAGAAATATATATACCAAAAAGGGGAAACACACCTTTCTCCAACGGCTCACAAAAACGGATTTCGGCACGCGAAACCGTGCACACACAGAAGAAAAAGGGAAAGAAAAAATAAGAACAGACAATACAAAAAATGTAAGACTCCAAGCCAATGCCAGGACGGAGCATTCGCCATATCCAACTGATATACAAGGCAAACCAAATCTCCTCCAAGCAGGGTAAGGCCTCCAACTGATACACGGAGGGATGGACAAATAGATGAAGAAGGCCCATCAGCAACCCTTCAGTTCTTCTAAGATCAAGTGCGGGTCCTGCATTACTGTGGAACCTCAAAACCGAACTGATACTCCCATCAAAGCAAAACCAGCACCTAAATATGCGACCTCTTCGATCCTAGAAGAGGTCAAGGATCCCACAAGCCTAGGTGAAGAGAGCTGGTAAAGAAGTTCAAAACAAATCCTAGACCTCGAATAGCTATCAAAGCGATGGCTGATCCAGTGGTTCGACCAAAGAGTAGAGAATAAACCCGCACGTAGCACCAAAAGATCCTACCCATCAACCTGTACACCAAGACCTTAACAACTAGCAAACATTGTTAGTACCGGGAGGAGGGTAGGGTTGAAGGGAAGTTAAGGACCAAACAAGCAAACTATCCATACTAAATAGAAATCGGCCAACACCTTGTCTGGGATTGACTGTTAGCGTTGAGACGTCAAAGTTAATAGCCAACCACCTAGACCGGGAACCTACCATACCTCTGAACGGCCTTCCCGAAAATGCTAGGAAAACATCGTTCCTAATTTTTCAGATGATGGTCGGAGCGTCCATAGCCTCTTCGTCATAGATTGCCTTATTCCGCATGCACAAGATGTGCCAACAAATCAAACAGGGTATCAGACGAAAGAGGCTCGCGCGAAGACTTTCTCCTGAGATGCCAGTCCACCAGAATTTCAGGAATTAATCCAAAGAGTTAGCTTTACAACGACAACCTAGCAGGTTGCCGAAATAATTCCAAACAGACCTAGCACACACCGCAGAAATCAATAAATGAAGGGAGGTTTCAGTGTTGCCAACAATGCAGCACTTGCATCTGGAAACGAGCGGGATACCGATTCTTTGAATATTCTCATCCAGTGGCAAACCATTTTGCATGGTTTTCCACATAAATAGAGACAGTTTTGGTGGAATCCGTACATTCCAAATAAAAGCGAAAAGGGGAAGCTCAGGCTTCGGATTCAGCATAGAGTTCCACGCAGCAGAAAGAGAGAATGGATTGTCGTCCCATGAGGTACCCTCGCCATGTGCATCTAATAAGGCCTTCAAGGATTGCATCCGTTTCCACGTCTCACTAGAGTAGGATGGGATACCAGAGTAATGCGAACTAGCCAACCTTCTGTACTTGGCATGAAGGAACGTAGCCCAGAGGGAGTTGTTTGCTTCAAACCTTACCCAAAGCTTGCAAGCAAAGGCCTTACAAACGTCCTGAGGGTTACGGATGCCCAGGCATCCCTCACTTTTGGGGCGACAGATAACGCTCCAGGATATCCAATGGTGACGAGTAGTGTCACCCTTGGATCCCTAGAAGAAAGAGGACGCAAGGGAATGGTACGAACGGAAAAAGGAAGCCGTGGGAGTCATAGCAGCAAAGAAATGAGATCCCATGGAGTCTAGGACAGACCGAATGAGAACAAGCCGACCAGCCTGAGAAAGTAGGGTAGCATTACATTTAAGGATCTTCCCCCTAACTTTGTCAGCGATAGGATCGAAAAAGGCGTTGAGCTTCCTTCCTCGATATAAAACAATGCCCAGATAAGGAAGCGGGAGCGAGGCTGCCTTAAAGGTAGCATAAGACTCGATCCAAGCAACTCTATCGGCCGTTAGATCTTCAGGATTTAGTTAAAAAATACTTCATGATTTAGTTAAAAAATTATTCTTAATATTCTGCAATGAACACGGTGGATCAAATGTTTGCCAATTATTTCTTATCCGGTTTAAACAAAGTAAGAAAAATTTATTACATGGTTTAGTTTACCATTAAAACTGTGAGTGTTATGCTATAAAAGAAAGAAAAGAATATTACATGTTTGGTTTTACGACTAAAATTGTGAATGCTTTAATTTTTATATGTTCTCATTGGGCATAATTGTGATTGTGTTATGACATGTCGTGAGTTAGAACTACATATTATGCCATTTTTTAAGGCTAGCCACAACCGTCGTAGCCCACAAAAACAACCGTTACTACTAAGCTGCATCACTTGTGTTTCCAACCTCACATAGAAAACTACCCAATTCTATCATTGTCGATTAATTATAAAAAGTAAAATTTTATTATCCTCTAAATATAATCGACTATAATTGTTGGAAATTAGACCCACCTTTATTGTTTTTAAAAAAGTTTTCAGAATTTGTGCTCATTATATATTGAATGATTAGGACTAAACATAGTAAATACAACAAAAGCACCATATTACAACTTTAATTTTACAACTGTCACAAAATGTCATTTGGAATAGAGGTTATTTACAACTGTCATTTCTTAAAAGTTGTAATAAGCATATTTTAACAACTCTTTTAATTTGCCACTTGTAATAAATGCGTATCACAACCTTTCATTTTCAGTAGTTGTAATAGATACCTATTTTTAACAATTCTTATTTTCAACAGTTTTTTTTCTATTTGTTGTAATAGAGAACTATTAAATATTAATAACAGCTAATATTTAATAGTTGGTAATATTAAACTTTAAGAATAATAAATAATAAATATTCAATAATAATTTTAAAAATTAAAACTAATTATTTATTATTAATTACTATTAGTTAATTAATAAATAATAGTTTTTTAATAATTACTTTTAATTATTTAATACTAAATAATCGGTAACACGTGCATAATAATTATCTTTTAATAGTTAAAATTCAATTATAACTAAGAAGAAATTAGTGATAATTAATAATAATTACTAATAATAAGTAATATTTAGTATTTTAGTAAAATTTAATTCTTAAAAATTCATATTGTATTTAACATAAAATTTTACTTATTAATTCTAGCTTATAATTTTTACTTCTTTAAATTTTGATATTGGTAGTTCAATTTGCATGGAAAAAAAACAAGATTGCATAAACAATTGAAAACGCATCCTAGAACAAGTCTGATGTGGAAGCTAGAGAGAAAATAGGGACACGTATGGTTCACTCTGGAGTCCAAAGTTGTAATAGTTAGTAATATTCTTAATTTTTCTGATAGAAAAAGGAAAGCATTTTTATGCAGAACGATGGAAAAGTGTCGGTCTATGTTAACGCAAAACGATGAAACTCAAGATGGTAAACTGAAATTTTGCTCCAAAACAATTCGCATTTTCTTGAATTTCCAGAGCCTTCCAACCTCTTTTGGTCTCTTCAAAAAACTTACGCCTCCTCCAAAAAAAGATCACTAATTCCTTCTACTAAAAAATCTTGCGCCTCAACAAACCTGAATTTCTACTGTCGATCCACTGATTTAGTGATTTGATGGCGATGGAGCGGATCCATGATTTTATTTGCTTTCTCCTACCTTAATATACAATTCGTTTTACTATCGAGTGATGGAGGTAAAGGGGAGATGGGATGGATTAGTGAATAAATTTTTACTATGCTGTGCTTCTTTTGCTGCTTTCGTTGCTATACTTTATGAATTATTTCCTAACTATTATCGTATTTTGTTATTGGTGAGTTTTTTTTTTGCTTTAGGAAGATGCTGTCCTTTTCTATTTGTTTATTAATTTGTTCGCTGGTGAGCTTTAAGTTTTTCTACTGGTGTTATATGAATCTACCATCAATGTAAGCAAGACACCACTTTACTGTTGGATGCTCATTACTTATTTGTTTTTGTAATATTGTTATCTAATTTTACTTCTAATTGTGTTATGTATCTTTATTTGTCATAGATATATTCTATGGAAATCAATTTCTACGCCTTTTTCATAGTGATTTTTCATGATATAACAGAAATTATTGAGAGAAATAGGAGGACACTTCATTTTAGTTGCTTAACTTAATACATTTTTCTTTCATACTGTTAATGTTGGCTCCTAAGGCTCTGCTTAAGAGTTTCTTTTAAACGATTATCACTGATTTTAAAAGACTCTTATATCATATTTTCAGATGTTAACATAACTTCCACCCATGAATTTTTTTCCACGTAAGTTATTATTGATTATAAGCATAGGAAATGTATGCATTGCAGGTGATGCACTTCGTGCAACGACTCCTGAGTTGGGCCAAGGCGGTTGCTTAGCGCTTGATTATATCGAAGTATTTTATTTTCGTTAATTATTATAATTCATTGATGGATAGTTTGAAACTAATTCCAAATTTGGATTTGTTAATCGATTATGATTTTGAGATTTAAAGCAAATTGATCAAGATCTAAAGCGCACCCATCCATGCATTTTTTTCTCTAGTGGTTCTTCTTTGGAAAAAAACTAACTAGGAGACCTATGGTATCATGTTTTTTTTTTCAATTTTGTTGGTTTATGCTTGGGGACCTAAATTGGATTGTCCTTGTCCACCTTAATTTCAGGAAGCGCTGAAAAATATACTTAAAATCTTTGCAAAATTTAATCCTAGAATAAAGTATGTAAAGGGAATGAACGAAGTTCTAGCACCAATGAATTATGTATTCAGAAATGATCCAAATGAGAATAATGTTGTGTCTTACAAAAATGTTATCTTCTAAGCGTAATCTAGTATAGGTAAAGGATTGGAAGGTTCTTTATTGTAATGTTTACATTGATTTTTGGTATGTCCTATCAGTTACAAAACTTGTGTATATTCAATTTTCACACTTCTACACTTCCTTGCGCAAGATAATTTTTCAGGGGAAAGAAGAAGTGTTGTTTGATGATAGAATGGTAAGCGGTCAACTGACTACAAAAATGCTGTCAGAAATGAGAATCCGATTAAATGAGAGTACAAACTTCTGTCTTGAGGACATGGGTTTACTCAATCTAAATCAGATTTATATAGAGGTTTTGTTTCTTCGGTTAATAGTCCATGTGCCAATTCTCCATCTAATTATTATACTTCTAATAATAGTTATGATCTTAGGTGAACTTTATCTACATTAGTTTTTCTTGTATATTTAGTGCTTTCTCTAGGTTAATTCGAATTGAATTACCTGTTAAAAATTGCTTATGTTCATTGCTCATTTGAGGACGTTGTGCACCTAAATTGTGTGTAGTGGTGTCATAATCTGTAACCATCTATTTTTCATCCTTATTGTCGATGACATGGCTTAGTATGGGATACTGGCATTAGTATAACACAATACATAGTTAGAATTTTCATCCTAATTTGAATTAAATATATTTTTGTTCCAGTTTACTATGAGAAATTTTGTGATTGGTATACAGGCGACTAAACAGGATGTTGAATCATGTAAAAACTCAATGTGTGCAGTGTGTGTATATTTATATGAAAGTGTTTATGTATATTTATATGGAAGTGTATATGTAATTGAGTGTACTGAGTAATCAGTCTATGGTGAGAATGTATATGCGATTGACTGAATTATGTAATAATGAGTTGTAAAATAATAAGGTCAGATATTTGTACTATTCAAATATTGAAATAAAGTATTTAATTGAATAAAATAATGGTTTGAGTATCAAATTCTATGCAATAACATTTTATTCAATATAAATACTTATTTCTATATGAGATGTAATGTAGAATCAAACAAAAATCATATTGTGATATTCAACAGTACAACGATGCATAATAGTTGTAGTAGCTTTTACTGCAACGGTGCAAAAAAGTTGTAATAGCATTTATTACAATGGTGGAAAACAGTTGTAAAATATACATTTCACAATGGTGTTGCAAGAGTGCAAAACAGTTGTAAAAGATTTTAGTCTATTACAACTTCTTAATAAACTGTGGTTGCCCCATCGTTGTTAAAAGTCTTTTACAACTGTTTTCCACCATTGTAATATGGTTAATTTTTTGTAGTGAGTTTAGCTTGCATCTTTTATCTGTTGACCTCGATAAAAGGATTAAATTTTTATGTTTTCATATTATTCAATCAAAGATCCGTCTACATAATTTAAAAATTATATGAGGCATATAGTTTGGCAAATTTCTTATGATTTGAGTATTTTAAGAGATTGTGTCATTATATTCATGTGAAATTTTAGATTATGTCATTATCATTGTACGTTTAGCATTTAGTTACTAGCAAGTTTAATTTTCGACGATAACGTTTGATCACTTTTGAAACCAACTTTTTGATTTCATATGGAACGCTTGGATTTTAAAAGAGAAGATGTACATTGATTTGTGCCTCTCCTTTTAAGATTCATGAATTATTATAGTACAGTTTCCCTAAGACTGATGTTTAATGTCTTCTCATATGTTTTGTTAACACAAACATTCAAAATTCCCCTTTCATATTTTTTCCAGTCAAACGTATAGATGATATAGGTTTTGAATAAGAGTATGATTACATTAGGAACTTTTACTACTATATTTCCCTTTTCTGTTACTGTACAAGCTCAAACTAACTTGTCATACTATCGAAAGAACTAATATGATCAATGATGCTACTTTGTTTTATCAATATGAATGATTTTCACATGTGCCTTATAATTTTGGCAAAATTCTTATGTGTTAAAGTATTTTAAGGCATTGAATTTTTCATATTTCATTTGAAGTATATGGATTAATGATAATATGGTGGTAAAATAATAAGAAATATGGTACTGTATCCATGAATTAGTTTATATGATGGTAAATTTTAGCAATGCTAATCTAGTTCTAATAGTGACCGCAACCACTTTCATTATAGGAAATAATGAATACATGCAAAATAGGAGCTAGAAAAATTATATAACTGCTACAAAGTAGGTTGATATGCCAGGACATAGAAAAGTAAAAACAGGAGTGAAGCAGAGTGGTTTAGCTACTAACAATGACCAACACAACTAATCCACAACAAAGCAGGAACTATTGGAGTCATCTGTGACACCCCAAGTCCGTTAATGCCAGTTATAAGAGAATGCATTAAGTTTCATTAATCGCAATAGGTAAACAATAACTAAAATTCACAAGATAGATATAAATAGGCAGCAAAAAATTAACTTTTATTATTAATAGCAAAACATTATTCCAAACCAGTTACATCGTCAAATACCAAATACTTTAAATAAAACCATCTGTCTTATAATGCCAAACATTAGAGTACAGTAATGCAAAACCATATCCCTTTTTACAAGCCATAGTAAAGTAGAAAGATATTCAATGTGGTACATTAATTTGGAAGAATTCCTGATCCAACCTGAAAGAAAATTCTAATCACTGTGCAGTACTACCACTCTGAGGACCTGAGGGGGGGAGGGGGGAAGAGAAAGAAGCAAAACAAAGTAGGTCAAACATAAAGCCTGGCGAGTTCTAGTGAATTTAAGTATATGCATAAAACAAAGGTATCAAGACAGATAAATAAGAATGGATGAGAAAGTACAGTAGCATATAAGTACAATACAGCAAGATAAAACAATGATCGATTAAAGCTTCTCATTTATATCCCAAGAACAAGTTTTTCTCTGCACCATTAGATGTTGCCCTAAATACATAAAGGATTAGGTGTTACCCTAATTACATATCAGGATTAGGGGTTACCTTGATTACTACCCATGCGACTGGGTCCCTACTATATAAATATCCAGTGTCCGCCCTGGCTGTAGGGTGTATCACTCCCTAGCCCAGCTACTTATAGAACACAAACCTATTTGCTGGCGTTACAGCATCTTAGTGTCCCTAATCGGACTCATGCACGCTCATGACTCTGCCGGAATGTGTTCGTACCCGCCTTCCACTTTCTGAATCTCTTACTATCCAGTTCAGTAAAGCATGCCCTAGCCCCTACCAATTGCGAGGCCCCGTAACAAGATACCAGTAGGGATACTGACTGATATGGGTTCCACACAACAAGATTAACACGAGCCAAACCCCCTAAGCTTCTTCCCCCACGTAACTATGATTTAAGAGTCCACAAAATCTGGTACAACAGCAGAACGAGGGATTACTTAGATTATTAATAATCATATTTAACTTAACATGTTTAAGTTCATTAAAAAGCATGGTTGTATTATGATATTTTCTGTAAATGCTTTTATGTGTCAAAACCCCTTCCGCAAAACAAGCACCTGCCCAGATGTATATATACACTAAAGTAATTCAGTTTACTTAACCTACATTTGGTAGACTGGTACTTACATTTTCTTAACATATTCTTTACTTAATCTATTTATTAAGTCTAATCTAATATTTATACATATATGCATATTCTTCTTTTTGATCATATTTCCAATTTACAGTCAAAAGTCCTCAATTTATATTATGCCCAGATTCTCCTTTTTCATTGTCATTTCATAATACCCTAATTCAATTATGTGCAATCTTAAATTGGAAATGGCCAAGGCTCTTGATGGCTTGGGGTCATGGTAAATAAAAGGGAAAGGTAGAAGGATAAGAACAAATACAAATCAAACTATATAAAATACATAACTGATTAATCAACTGATAGTAAAAGAACATATATAATATAACAACTACATAGAAGAATAACAGTAAAAGAAAAGTATATAAAATAGCTTGTAGGTTTGTACGTTCTAGATCCAATTTTATTTATTGTCATAATACATTTCTAGATATCAGATCTAAATGTAACTTGAACTCACAGGGCTTGGTATTTGGTTCAGAAATAATTCTTGAAAAATGTTGTATGTTGAATGCAGATCTTGAATTTTCTGTGTTAATCTAACTTTCAGCAGCGTCTACCCATTTTATTAATTAATTTAGAACAAAGTAATGGAGGTATAAAGAGGTGAAGAATAGTTTTATGAATATAAAATGAGAGAGAGCCCCTATTTATGGATTAAATGGGCTAATTCTTAACAGTTAGATTTTAGGGTTTTAAATCTAGCCATATAACTCATCCAGCAAACGTAATATATAAAAATAGTCCAAATACATCGTCTAGAATCAGATCTGCATGCAGTTGAGTCAACCCTACCTACCGTGTCGACCCATGGGTCGACCCCTCTTGGACATGGGTCGACCCATACGTTGACCCAGATCGAGATGGTTTGTCCCATGACCGTTGGTTCCAGCGCTAATTTTTCTTTTTAAATTTTTATTAATATATGTTCAATTCATACAATCTTCTTAAGTTCATATCTTTCACATACGTTATTCGATTTATGCAAACTTGGGGTCTATATAATCCAAAATTTTGAGATAAACGCAACGGTAAACTCGGTTTTACTTAATTCTGAAATTTAACTATATAATATTCATTTTATTGTCTTTACTATGCGGTAATGGTGTATTACACCCCTACTTAAAGGATTTAGTTCTCGATATATCGAAGTTTAGAAGAATGTTGTTATTTTAACAACCTCCTACAACGATCTACTCGTACATCATCTATTGACATCCATTGTCCTTAAGAATTTATATTGCTTGTATGAACATACGAAAAAATGTTGTGTGTTTATGTTCTTACACTAATGCAAAAATTAGGTGGTTGACTGATTTAGTTGACCTTCTTAATGCAATATATGTCTGTGCAATGTATCCAATATGTATGCCAAAGAGTCCTAGTATAACATATAAGGTCTATATGTGTGTACAACCATCAACCAAAATGTGACATCCGTATGATGATTCAACCGTTTTTATCCATTGAAAACTAAAATTGCGCACACATTCATATGCATTATGTAAGTGCTTGAGCCGATCTAATGCCTAGAATGTTTATATGCATCCACGTTTAACCGCTAACAAACACTTTCATCCACTTGCAACCATCAATCATAAGATGCCTCAGTCACTTGTTTCCAGTCATTGGTTTCTACCAAAGAATCGAAGATTCGAACGATAGTGTAAACATACTTGAATGGTAGATGCAAATGCGAATTAAAAGCTAGGAAAATTAATTAAGAATGTACTCTCAAAAAGAAAAGGATAAAAAGCACGAATCTTGTCTTCGGGTTCCAAAGTCACATCTTCGCGGTCTTCTCCCCACTATATCTTCACTAATCTGATTTCTTTATTGCATTGTTTCTTAACTTCCGATCCAAGAATATGAGTAATAACTCTTCTCACTAATGCTTCCTTCTTAACCTCCACATCTTCAAGTGTGATCGGCTCCACTACCTCAGTTGTATCATACAGACATTTCGACAAATGGGAAATATGGTATACATCGTGTACACCTGCCAGCCTCTCCTCCAGTCTAACCCTATAGGCCATCTGATCTATCATCTCCCCTATGGGGAATGGCCCTCCCAATCTTGGTGCCAACATCCCTACTAAGCCAAAGCGAACAACATTTCTTAGAGGTGATACTTTGATGAAGACCATATCTCCTACTTAGAATTCCGAATCAGTCCTCCTCTTTTCGGAATATGACTTCTGCCTATCCTGAGCCTCTTTTATTCTTGGACAGATAAGGTCAATCTTCTCGGAAGTCTCTTGAATCATATCCGGCCCAAGTAGAAGTCTGTTTGTGGACTCCCAACAACCTGTCGACGATCTACAAGGTCATCCGTAAAGTGCCTCAAAGGGTGCCTTGCCTATGCTGGACTAATAATTGTTGTTGTAAGCAAACTCAACCAATGGGAGATGCTCCTCCCAAGTCCCTCCGAAATCTAGGGTACCCAGTCCCAAAAGATCCTAAAGAACCTTATTCACCCTCTTAGTCTATCCATCTGTCTAAGGGTGGTATGTTGTGCTCAAACATAGCTATGTACCTAGTGCCTCTTGTAAGCTTTTCCAAAACTCACTATCAAAGATGGGGCTATGGCCGTTTGCTGTAATGGAAGGTACCACACAAAATCGGACTATCCCTCGAAGGTATACCGATGCCAGCCAAGCTGCCGTTATCTTGTTTTTGACGGGAACAAAATGAGCGCTCTTCGTAAGTCTGTCTACTATCACCCAAATACTGGTGTTTTTCCTTGATCTGGGCAGTCCATCAATGAAGCCCATAGGGATGCTCTCCCACTTCCTTTGTGGGGCATTCAAGGGCTGAAGTAATCCTTATGGTTTCCTTTGTTCAGGCTTTGCTCGCTGGCAAGTCAAACATCTAGCCACAAATTCCCCTACATCCTTCTTCATACCAGCCAAAAATAAAACACTCTTCATATCTTGATAAATTTTGTAGACTCTTGAATGGATGGGCATCCGAGAATGATGGGCTTCCTCAAGGATTAGTCTCAACAAATCTCTGTCTCAGGGAACACAACACCTTCCATCATGTCATAGCCTCCCTTTATCATCTATAGGGGTATCTACTTAGGTGACTAGAGGTCTCTCCTTTACTAAGGATGTCTATGATGTCTACTGTATGTCAGTCCTCTCATTAGGTCGATACAATGTGCTTCATAAGAGTAGGTTGTACTTCCAACGATGCTAACAAACCTGGTATAAAATCCATAGATGGCCTAAAATTGAAAGTCGATTTAAAATCCAAGATCTACCTCTCTACGAATAGAGGACTCAAGGTCATCCTCTAACTACCCAACGCATCCACAACTATATTACCCTTGCTTGGGGTATAAGATATATCAAATTCGTAGGACCTTAGGAACTCCATCCATCGTTGCTACCTTTGGTCGAGACTCTTCTGTGAGAACAAATATTTGAGTGACTTTTGATCTGTGTATAGCTCAAATTTCTCTCCGACTAGATAATGTCGCCAAAACTTCAATGCGAACACTATAGCAGCTAGTTCCAGGTCATGGGTAGGGTAGTTCTTCTTGTGAACTCTCAACTGTCTGCTACCGTAGCATACTACCCTACCGTCTTGCATTAACACATCACCAAGTCTTGTGCCACAAGCATTTGTGTAGACCGTAAACACCTTGCGTCCATCGGGAAGTGTCAGAACTTGGGCTGATCTCAAAGCCCTCTTCAATCTCTGAAAAGCTTCCACACAATCAATGCTCCAAATAAAAACCCAAGTTCTTCTTCGTCAGTTGGATGAGGGGGGCGGATACCCTTGCAAAGTCTTTGATGAACTTCCTATAATAGCCCTCCAGCCCTAGGAAACTCCTCACCTCAGTATCATTCCTCGATGCCTTCCAATCTTGAATTATGACAACTTTAGCGGGGTCTAACGCTATACCATCCTTGGAGACTACATGTCTTAAGAACCATACTTCCTTTCCCCAAAAGTGACACTTAGAAAACTTTTCCTTAAGCCGATGCAATCTGAAAGTGCGTAGAACCTCTCTTAGGAGTAGGGCATGCTCCTCCCCATTCCTTGAGAAGATCAGAATATCATCCACAAAGACCACCACAAACTTGTTCAGAAACTCCCTAAACATCCTACTAATCAAATCCACAAAATATGCGGTGCATTGGTCAGCATAAAAGGCACGAACGTCCACTCAAAGAATTTGTCTGGAGTTCTAAAAACAGTCTTATCAATACTGTCCTCTGCCACCCTCAACTAATGATCCCATAGGCAAATCCATCTACGAGAAAACTAATGCGCCTACTAACTGATCAAAGAAGTTGTCAATCCTCGGAGGTGGGTGCCTATTCTTATAGTGAGCTTAATTATTCAATTCCCTATAGTCCACACTGAGATGAAGTGAGCCGTATTTCTTAGTCGCAAAGACGATTGGAGCTCCCCACTATGATATGCTCCGTCTATTGAATCCTTTTTGGGATAGCTCCCCTACTGGCTTGCTGAGCACCCTCCTCTCCCAAGGAGCCATGTGGCACATCAGTAAAGTGATTGGTTTCGCATTCTCTACCAAGTAAATCTGGAAGTATATCTCACGCCACGAAGGTAATCTCTTAACCACATCAAACATGTCCGGATAATCTCTTACTTTCGGTACTGATCGAAATCATCAACAGAAGCATTAAGCGAATATAGGAAACTGAGCATAACCGACCCCCATAGGCCACACGAAATCTTGAGAGTTCCTCCTTGGCACCTCAGAAGCATAATAACTCTCGTTTCACAGTCTAGGATGGCATCATTATTGGCTAGCCACTTTCATTCCTAGAATCAATCCATTACCCATAAAGCCAAGAACATATGCATCGCATTCAAACATGATGCCCACGACAGAAATTCTCAAACCCCGACATATCATGGATAAATGGGTCATACCTCCTATTGGGTTTGAGACTACAATAGGATCAGAAACAATACTAGTATCTAGGTGCAAATTATCTACCACGGAATTGGATATAAATGAATGAGAAGCGCTATAATCAAAGAGAGTTCTAATAGGATAGTAAAAAAGGGAAATCAAAACATCGACTGTGAATTTCCTACATCGTTCAAGCCCACTAGCCTTAAGAGCATGAACTTGTCCTCCAAATTATCCTACCCCTTTTGCTTGCTTACTAGGGCATTTCTTAGTGAAAATCCAATTTGACCACAATTGAAACAAGCTTTCTTTGTCTTTCTATAGTTTTTAACAAAATCACCCAAAGCTCCGCAACTATAGCACTTAACATATGTCTTGATGTGAACCTTATCAGGCTTTCCTCCTTTCTTTTGCCTTCCCTTCTTGGGCCACCATTTCTTTTTCTCTGCCTTGGTTTGTGTCTGCTCAGTCTTGACTTCTTTTTTCTCATCTTTACCTTCCACATGCATCAAAGCCATGTCAACAAGCCTCTTGAATGTCGCTCCCATTGGTGTGTGTGATAGTGCTGGTCCTTGAAGAGGTTGATTCAACCCTCTCGTAAATCTAAGAGCCTTTTTATGTGGAGTATTCACCAAGTCCAAACTGAATTTCGCTACCTAATTAAACTTGTTAACATATTCTTTAACATACATACATCCTTGCTTTAGAGCCAAAAAAATTTTCATCTGCATTCCTTCTACCTGAGATAAAAACTTCATCATAAATCTTTGCCTGAAATCATCCCAAGTAATTGCTTCTTGTCCTGCATGTGTAACTTCCCACCAGTATGAAGCTTCTTCCTTCAATTGCCACGTAGCTAACCGTATCTTCCTCCTATCAGCGAGCTCGAAAATACCTAACACATTCTCCATTTCTCTAAGCCAACTGCATGCCTCAACAAAACTCTTAACACCACGAAACAACTTGCCTACCATTGCAAAGAAGTCCTTGCAAAGATTAGAAAAATTGACTATAGGAGGAGGTGGAGCTACTGCGGCTGCATCTGGGGGTGGAGCAGCTCCTTGAACACCGGCAGGTGTCGTAGCCTCTAAATAACTATGAAACCATCATGGTAGTGAATGCCCTCCAGAAGATTGGGTGCCCCAGACATGCTGAAAAGAGAAGAAACAAAGATTTCAAAAGAGATCGAAAAAATATTGTATATGGCTTGAGGGTATATGTATTTCAAAAATTGGTCTTTATTTGAAAATACTTTGCTTTTTGAAAACCATTTTTCAAAACTTTTCTCTGATCTTGTAACCTTCAACTCTGGTACCAAATGTGACACCCCACGTCCGTTAATGTCACTCATAAGAGAATGCATTAAGTTTCGTGAAGTGCAGTAAGTAAACAATAAATAAATTCACAAGACAAATATAAAAAGACAACGGAAAAATAATCCTTTATTACTAAAAGCAGAACATTGTTCCAAACCAGTTACATCATCAAATACCAAATACTTCAAATAAAATCATCCGTCTTGTAATACCAAACATCAGAGTACAATAATGCAAAGCCATATCCCTTTTTTACAAGCCATAGCAAAGTAGAAAGATAATCCAAGCGGTACATCAAGTCGGAAGAAGTCCTTATCCACGCGGTACATCAAGTCGGAAGAAGTCCTTATCCAAGTTGGTAGAAAATCCTAATCACTGTAGAGTACTACCACTCTAAGGACCCGGGGAGGGGGGGACCAAAGAAAAAGAAGCAAAACAAAATAGGACACACATAAAGCCTAGTTAGTTTCAGTGAATTTCAGTATAAGCATAAAATAGAGGTATCAAGACAAATAAATAAGACTAGATAAGAAAGTACAGTAGAATATAAGTACAAGCCATAAGGTAAAATAATGATCGAGTAAAGTTTCTGACTTATATCCCAAGAAAAGGTTTCCTTCACTAATACTAGTATATAAGGATTAGGAGTTACTTTAATTACATAAAAAGATTAGGTGTTACACTAATTACAAAACATCATTAGGTGTTACCCTAATTAGTACCCATGCGATCGGCTCCGTACTAATTAAATATCCCGTGTCAGCCTTGGCAGTAGGGTGTATCACTCCCTAACCCAATAACTTATAGAACACAGACCTATTTACTGGTGTGATAGTGTCTTAGCTTCCCTAATCGGACTCATGCATGCTCATGACTCCGCCAAAACACGCCCGTACCACCTTCCTCTTTTTGAACCATTTACTACAATGTTCAGTAAATCGTTCCCTGGCCCCTACCTAGTGCAAGGCCCCCAAAAAAGATACAGTAGGGATACTGACTAATATGGGTTCCACAAAACAAGATTGACAAAAGCAAAACCGCTAAGCTTGTGCCCCTACGTAGCTAGGATTTAAGAGTCCCCAAAACCCGATACAATAGAATAACGAAGGACCTCTTAGCTTATTAATAATCATGTTTAACTTAGCAGTTTTAAGTTCATTAATAAGGAAGGTTGTATTATGACATTTTTCTGTAAATGTCTTTATGAGTATAACCACTTCCCCAAAACTAGCACCTGCCCAGTTGTATATATACATTACAGTAATTCAATTTACTTAACCCACATTTGGTACTTACATTTTCTTAACATGTTCTTTACTTAATCTCTGTATTAATTATAATCTAACATTTATACATGTATTCATGTTCTTCCTTTTGAAAATTTTCACAATTTACAGTTAAAAGTCCACAATTTAAAATATGCCCAAATTCTCCTTATTCATAGTCATTTCATGTTATCTGAAATTCAATTATGCATAATATTAAATCGGAAATTGCCTAGGCTCTCGATAGCCTAGGATCAGCATAAATAAAAAGGGAAAATTAGAAGGAGAAGAACATAATAAAATTAAACTATATGAAACAGGCGTATAAACAAGACTGGAAATAAATTAAACAGCAGAATGGGGATAAGGAAGATAGACATATGTGAATATAACTGATTAATCAACTAACAGTAAAAGAACATATATTACTGTAACAACTGCATAGTTAAATAATAGTAAAAGAACAATGTAGAAAATAACTTATAGGTTCGTACTTTCTAGCTCCAATTTTATTTAGTGTCATATTACATTTCTAGATATCAGATCTGAAAGTAACTTGAACTCACAGGGCTAGGTATTAGGTTCAGAAATAGTTCTTGAAAAAAGTTATATGTTGATTGCTGATCTTGGATTTTCTTTGTTAATCTAACTTTCAACAGAGTTTCCCCATTTTATTAATTAATTTAGAATATAGCCATCGAGGTAGAGAGAGGTGAAGAATAGTTGTATGTAGATAAAATGAGAGAGAGCCCTTATTTATAGATTAGCTGTGCTAATTCTTAACTGTTAGATTTTAGGGTTTTAAATCTACCTATATAACTCATCCAACGAACTTAATATAAAAAAATAGTCCAAATACATCATCTAGAATCGGTCTTGCATGGCTTCGGTCGATCCCTATCTACTATGTCGACCCCTCTTGAACATGGGTCAACCCATAGGTGGACCTAGGTCAGGATGAGTCGTCCCACGATCGTTGGTTCCTGTTGTGATACCCAAAACTACAACTAAGTGAAAGTAAGAGATGATCATTTGGAATACAACATAAATACAATAATACATATCACAGATACAAAATATCATGGAAAATTCATAGAGTAACAACATCATAGCTGCGGAAATATAATGTCGTCCATCACAGAAAATCGACTTTCTTAGACATCTACATTATTACATCAAATTCGCAGAAAAGAAATAAGTTCCAACTCCAACTTAAACAACGTGGAATAAAACAAGTTTCATGTCTGAAATAAAAAGGAAAGAGAAAAATGTAAGAGCAGCGAATGATAAGTCTTCAAACTCCTAGTCATCACCTCCCCACAAGCAAATCCAAGAGAAATAATAAGCAGCTACAAGGAAAGGCTCCTAGCGAAAGATAACCTGTTTACTTGGCTGCCCGTGTAGAGAAGAGGGCACCCGAGTTTGCAAAAAGGTGAAACAAACTACAGGTCAGTCGTGGGACTGGTGTGAGAATTCTTAACTAACATACTAATAATAATATGGCAAATCCAAAGACCATGCCGCTAATGCGGAACGGATTTATTTCAATGGATTGCCGTGCATAATTTTAATAGTGTCAGAACAAGCAGGTAAATAAATCGTGCAACAACGCAATGCTTTTTAGAAAAATGGAATCACCATAAGACTCAAGTCCCATCACACAATGCAACGCACACCAGAGGATAGAGTTTTCCCTTATGGTGATTAAACATGCTAAATACGGTAAATACGGGTTTAATATTATTATTAGTATATATAACAAAACATTTCAAAATAAATGTATCAATCCTAGGAAGCATAGGTACCATATGCTATGCCTCCGAACTAGTAATACAATCAAATCTGTAGTGTCATATTTGGAATTTGGATTTCCAACTGAGTCCAGGCTAGGGAGGAGCTCCTAACGATTCGAGACACTCTAGCTAATGTCTCAGGATTCCCCGCAGTGAACCCTTGGATCCTGCAGGGCCGGTCCACACATACAGCTTCGTGGATTGGCAATTCCTGAAGACACGTTTCCCGATCCTATAGGACCTATCCGATGCGCCTCATTCCAACATCCACATAAGTAAAATGTCAAGGCTGGTAGATCACTGACACCACTCTAGCTAGAAAGAAACGTGCTGCTCTCCCTGCGTTCCCTTCTCCCGTTTTAAACTCCGCTGGTGTGTGAGGCTAGTGAAGTCACGTTGTACACAAATATATGCCTAAACAGACTATGCTTTGATCGTCCCACAAGGCCTGCTTTTCAACAAGACCTTGATCATATGCACCTTAGCATGCCACATCATCACCTCATACCATACTACCAACCCTTTGCCGAAATATATGAACGGGTGTTAAGCAAGAGAATAAATTCCCCGCCACCAAACATCCATACCTTCGACAAAAGATCAATAACGTGATATTTGATAGAGTATGATGTCAGACACACAATCCATTTAATAGCTTATGCTCTGGGTCTGAGCGAAAGCCTAACCCTTCAATCAACATGTTCTTTCGGGCAATGACCATGACCTTGAATTGGGAGCAAATCAATTCAAAGCCTCAATCGCTGTCCTCCTGAGGGGAAGATTGACGGTCTTCATTTGTCATCTTCTACTTCAAACCTTAACGTCGTTTGATTATTCGGAATGAGATTAACTCGGTCTTTCCAAATAATCTTCGTATATAGATATATATAGTGAAAATTTTTCTTATTGTTATTTTTAATTTATGACGATTTCTTCCTATTTTTATTTAATTAAGAATAATTTAATCCTTAATAAACGACGATTCAGGTCAATGTCGATTCTGGCGCTGTTTTCAATCAATTTTGATTTTCACATATCTCGAAATCTAACCGTTGGATTTTGACATAGTATATATCGTTGGAAAGATTTTTCCAAGGCGGTCCTCATGGTTTCAGTTTCAAGAAAATTCGACGATCGGATCTTCTTGTATAGTCATTTAAAGATATGATTTTAAAACGCAAACTACCGCGTTCGATTCGTTTAATTTTAATTATATATATATATATATATATATATATATATGAACATAAACCGTTTAATTCTTAATTCTTATGTATCTTTTCCATTTTTTATCCTTTCATTCCTTCATTTACAGGAAAATGTAAATCATAAATGGATGATAAATTCTTCCCTTTTATTTCTTTGGTTTCTTTAATTTACAATAAAATGTAAATTATAATCCATCGTCTCATTTCGTTCTTTTAATCTTACATTTACATTGGAATGTAATTTATAATTCACCTTTCTTAATTAAATATAAAAATATAAATTTTATTTACAATGTAAGTCCTAATTCTTATTTACATTATAAAAATGTAATCTTTAATTACAATGTAACTTCTACTACTTGTTTAAATTATAATTTTTTTTTACAATGTAAATTCATACATTCATTTCATAGCATAAAATGAAATCTCATTCATGCGGGTTAAATTCATTCATCAATTACATAATAAAGTGTAATTTACTTCAAGCGGACTAATTTCATTCATAAATTACCTAATAAAATGTAATTTATTTAATATGATGTAAATTCATTCATAAATTACATATAAAAACGTAATTTATTTCATACACTGTAATTCATTCATAAATTACATATAAAAACGTAATTTATTTCATGCAATGAAAATTCATTCATAATTAACATATAAAAATGTTATTTATTTCATGCGATGAAAATTCCTTCATAATTAACATATAAAGATGTTATTCATTTCATGCGATGAAAAATCCTTCATAATTAACATATAAAGATGTTATTTATTTCATGCGATGAAAATTCATTCATAATTAACATATAAAGATGTTATTCATTTCATGCGATGAAAATTCCTTCATAATTAACATATAAAGATGTTATTTATTTCATGCGATGAAAATTCCTTTATATTACATTATAAAATAATGCAACTTATCCTATGATCAATTTTCTTTTTATTAACATCATAAATAATGTCAATCATCCCACGGTGTCATTCTTTTATATTAACTTCATAAATATGTTAATTCCTACGGTATAAATTCTTTAATATTAACATTAAAAATAATGTTAATTCCTACGGTATAAATCCATTTATATTAACATCATAAGTATGTTAATTTTACACAGTGTAAATCCCCTTTTTTATTTACATTATAAAATAATGTAAAATTAGCCTACGTTGTAATTACTATTCAATTTATATTAAAAATAATGTAAAATATACGTACAGTGAAATTCATATATATTTACATAAAAAAATGTAAATTCCACATACGGTGAAATTCATACATATTTACATTAAGAAAAACGTAAATTTTCATTCTTGTCACATTTTTATTAAATTTGCATTAAATAAAATGTAATCTTCCATTCTCTAATTACAATAAAAAAAATCCATTTTTCTTTTCAATGTAAAATTTACTCTTTAATTACACTGTAAAATCCATTCTTTATATTACATTAAAAATAATGTAAATCTTCCTATGGTTAAATTCCTTTTTAATATTAAAAATGTTAATGACAACCTATGGGGTTATATTAACATTAAAAATATTAATGACATCCTACAGTTGAATTTTTATAATATTAACAATAAAAATGTTAATGACATCGTACAGTTGAATTTTTATAATATTAACATTAAAAATGTTAATGACATCCTACGGTTGAATTTTTATAATATTAACATTAAAAATGTTAATGACATCCTACGGTTGAATTTTTATAATATTAACATTAAAAATGTTAGTGACATCCTACGGTTGAATTTTTATAATATTAACATTAAAAATGTTAATTTGTACATGCCGTGAAATTACTTATTATGACACTAAGAATAATGTTAATTTTTCATGCATTGTAAATTACTTATTATTAATATCAAAAAAATAATGTTAATTTCTCATACGATGTAAATTTCTTATTTTAATTTTACATAATAAAATGTAAATTCCACCACAAGTCGCATTATTATTTTATTAGAATCAAATAAAATGTAAATTTTCATCACATAACATGACAACAACATCCAAACATACAACAAGTCCAATTCCAACAACTAGCATCAAGGTAATTACGAGGTGATGTTATAATTTGGCATATGTAAAATCAACACGGCATGATTAAACACATAATTAATTTTAATTAATTATTAATTCAGATTTAAACCTCAAAATTTCAGATCTAATCTCATGCAATTCAGATTCAACATCCTACGGGGTAAACAGTTCAAATCCATGTTCTAAACATCACGTCTTATTAGATCTACTTATTAATAATCATATAAATAATGATTAAATAAATCAAATTAAATTTTAAAAATAAATTCTCACTTTTATTTTATAACAAAAAAAAAAGTTTTAGATCTAAATAACAGAAAAATGAATCTTGAGGGGAGGAGCATATTTTGAATCTAAACTAGAATGGTTTGAATTGGAATGCATGTAGATAATCCAAATGTGATTTCAGATACAAATAAATCAATGACTAAATGGATAGCCGTATAACACCTCAAAATAAATCAATAATCAATCGCAACATCACATACCAGAACTAATAACATACACAACATGATTTATAAGCAAACAAAATGACTAGATTAAAATTAATTAAATCAGAATACTCACTTTGGTATAAAGATCAGACTCAGAATACAAATCTAGTCAGATTTGTGTACAACAAAGTCTAAGATGTTGGGTGATGTCACGTTATCCCAATTTGGTCAGTTTCGGGAGCTATAGTGCACGGTTTGATGTAAAACTTGTCTAGAATCGAGGAGGATGGGAAGATCTTTAAAAAGTTTAACTATGGCCTTGTCTAATTCTTCCTAGATTAAGGGAAAAAGAAGAGAGAAGGGGAGGGAGAAAAATGGTGAAGAAAGATTTGAGCAAAGGGTAATTAAGAGGATGTATATTTAAGAAATGATAGTATATGAATAAAATAGGACCCGTGAAAATAAAAAGAAGAGAAAGAAATTAATGTAATAAACGAATGAAATAAATGCGTGCTTAAAGGACAAATAGAGTGGAGAGAAACGTGGTACTGAATTTGAGGAACGTAGAGAAAATAAAAGGGAAAGAAATTGTGTAACAACCCGTAAAATGCGAGCCAGTTTGAAATTTTTATTTTGACAATTTTGGCGAATTTTGAATATTTAAAATGAATTATTTTAAATAATATCGATGAGAAATTTATTTTGAATATAATTCGACGTATATATTATATACGTCGTCGTTAGAATATAAATATTTATATATAATTATAAATAGAATTGAAAATGGCGCGGTAGTTCGATAATTCGATTTCAAACTTCAATTGAATGTACCGGGTGCAAAACAATCCGGATTTTAGTGAAACAAAAAATAATGGAATGTAATAGTGAATATCTTTCCAACGAATCCGAAAAATCCAAAGTTCGTAGCGGGAATCAAAAGATATGTCCAGTCGAAAATTCTAAATAGTCGCTATGGAATTCAGGCCCTTAAAAGTGGACATTTTGCAAATGACCTCGGATTTCGACGAAACCAGTTTTGTTACGTCCGTGATGTCGAATTATTGCTAGATTCCAAATTTCATAATTTTTCGAATCAATATGTGAGCGTGGCAAAGGAAAACGTGTTTTGACCATTTCAGTTGATTTTAATCGACTGGAAATTGGCCATTTTTCTAACGGTCTCAGAATTCGACGAAACTAGTTTTGTTAGGACCGTATCGTCAGTACGAAGCTAGAAAATATTTTTCGAGAATTTATAGTTTTGTTATGTGACCCCGGTAATTTGAAAAGTACGTTTAAAAATTCAATATAGTGATTTAAATGTAAATTCAACGAAAACTGATCGAAATAGTCGAACCAGCTTACGATACATATCCCATTGTGTTCGGAATGGGGGTAAAACGCTATGGACGACAGGCGGTGGGCCTCGTTTAGAGGTCGTATGAAAAAGTCAACATTTTGAAATTAAAATAATAAAATAAGAAAAAAATTTCTCTTCCCCCCCCCTTAACTCCTTTCTGCCCCCCCCCCTCGAATACATTTCAGAAAGAAAGAAAGAAAAAAAAAAACGACGGCAACCATCGTCGATCCACCCCCCCCCCCCCCCCCCGAGACCACCGCGCCTTCCCCGACGCCATCGCCTCACCTCCGTCGATCCCCCCTCCTCTCCGTCCTGCCACCTCGCTCGAAACCCCCAAATCGCACAGAAACCCCCCCGAAACCCTAACGCAATCGCACCGAGCCCGCCACCGATCGCTCCGCCTCCCCACGACGAGCCCTCCCTCCGTCGCAACCCCTGTCCCCCTCTTCTTCTCGAGCCTCCCTCGCTCCGTTCACCAAAACCAACGCTCCCCTCTCCTGTAAACCCACTACCATTCAAACCCTAGCCGACTACGAGGGCTCCACCGCGCCGACCGTTTCAGCCTCTCCCCCCTCTGTAACGGTGATGAAGCCCCCCTCCTTCTGCGCGCAAAAGAAAACTGTAAGTTAATTTTATTTTCTTTTATTTCTTTATTAAATTTATATTGTTTTAAAACTGAAATTTATATAGTTTAAAAACTGAAAATATATATATACATAGGAAAAAAAAATCAGTTTTGAAAAATATACATATACTTTGTCTAGCAGAATATAATATGCTATGTTTTGAAAATATAAAAGATCAAAATTTTGCAAATATAAAGATACGATTTTTGAAAACATAAAAATGAGATTTTTATGTAGATAGTATAGAAGTAAAAATATGATCTTTATATTTGAAAAGGCGTGATTTTTATATATTGAACTTCGATAGAAAAATAGGATTTTTATATATTGAACTTCGATAGAAAAATAGGATTTTTATATATTGAACTTCGATAGAAAAATAGGATTTTTATATATTGAACTTCGATAGAAAAATAGGATTTTTATATATTGAACTTCGATAGAAAAATAGGATTTTTATATATTGAACTTCGATAGAAAAATAGGATTTTTATATATTGAACTTCGATAGAAAAATAGGATTTTTATATATTGAACTTCGATAGAAAAATAGGATTTTTATTTATTGAACTTCGAAATAAAAATATGATTTTTATATGTAGTGGCTACGGTCAACGAAGGTGACAAAAAGGTGAAACGACGAAGACTTCTGCAAATGAAGAGCCGTGGAGCTAGGATAGCTATATGTGAGAATTTCTCACCTTTCAATTTCTTTTTTAGATATATTTATATACTAGGATGCAGACGGTGCTTAGTAGCACCCGACACCCGCCATCCACAGACCATGGATGGCTTGTTTGTTAAATTGTTAGGTTGCGTAGTTGGTTAGATTATTTGTTTTGAATTGAGTTTTTTGGTGATTTTGATTGATGTGTGAATGGCGTGGGCCTTCACTAGACCGGGGATAAGGCTAGGCCTTGTCCCGTTTCTAGTATCGTGCCGTTATGCCGCCGAAATTTTTCTAAAATAAGTTAGAAAAATAAAAATATCATTTTAGTTAAAGAATGAACTGAATAGAAATTCAAGTGTTGAAATAAAATATTTTATCGTTAAAAATATAATTTTTAACATGAAGTGAATAAAATAAAATATTCATTTGCAGACCAGACGGTTTGTTTATGTACACTGATTTGACTGATATTGATTGGGTCGATAAATTTTACACATCGCCCAACTGCACAACTAAAATCTGTGTTTGATTGTTTGAAACCCCACACGGGTGTTGGGATGAAATATGAATTTCACTCATCCTGATTGATTAAATATGTCGATCGATTGATTGACAGGCTGTTATAAGCGTTGAATATCTATATTTGATGCTTATACAGTGTAGTGCACTTTGGTTGATGGTTGATTATTGTTCAATGCTATTATATACATGTGTTGTATGGAAATCCATATAATTAATTTTATATGGTAATTGATTGGGCCTCATTCCAATTTGAAAAATAAAGAAAATTTGAAAATAGAAATTTATGAAGCCGTGTTGATTAGATTGACGCCATTTAGACGTGAACGATATTTATATCGACTTTATTCATTTTGAAATGAATATTGAAAAGTGATTTCGAAATCGGCGATTTCGAAATGAATTGAAAATGATTTCGAAATGAATTGAATTGAAAACGATTTCGAAATGAAATGAATTGAAAACGATTTCGAAATGAAATGAATTGAAAACGATTTCGAAATGAATTGAATTGAAAACGATTTCGAAATGAATTGAATTGAAAACGATTTCGAAATGAATTGAATTGAAAACGAATTCGAATTGAATTGAAAGCGAATTGAAATGAATTCAAGTTGAATTGAAATTTGAATTGAATAGAAATGAATTTTAAAACGAATTTATAAAGAAGAATTCAATTTTGATTTGAATTGAAATGGAAGTTGAAAATGTTTTTGAAACGAATTCAAAACTATTTATATAATTCGTTTTAAATAGAAATCGACGAAGTATATATTATATATATTATATATATAATATAATGGCCCGAATAGAACGCGCCGCGCCGCGGCGGTTCGTGAATTTCGACCATTTATTTCAAGCGGACATTACGGGAGATCCGACCGTCGGATTCTCCTAAAACCGGAACCGTTGGGTTCGTATCGAAAAGAGCTTTCTAATGAATGTTAGAAATTTGAAATCTAACGGTTGGATTTGGAGTTACGTCCAAATCAAATTTGAAAAAGGTCGGTGTAAGTGCAGTTCGATGGCCATTGATGGAAATCGACTATACGGGCCTTGATAAAATTATTAAAAATAGTAATAATTTGTGTAAAATCATAAGAAATGATTTATGAAGATTTGGGATGAAAAACTCCATATTTGAAAAGGTAAAAATAGATTTTTATCGAAATGAACTAGTTTTGAACTAGAAATATAATTCTATTTATTTTTAAATAAATAAATTGAATTTGAAAAGGGTTTTAAAAATAACCAAAATTTCCAATGATTGCATTGGAGTGGATTTGAATCGAAATTGTCTTCGGAATATTTCGATGATTGGAATTCGTGATTATACAGATGTTGTTATGGGAATTTGAAAGATATACATTTATATCGTTATTTCAATACGACATTTGTTAGTCGTAGAATTTGATATTGAATATAAGCCGATATATTTTCTATTCAGAGCCTTGTATTGAATATCAAATGTGATTTGGGTTTGTCGTGAATGGTGTCTTCACTAACACTGTTCTTGAACCCAGTTGTGAAAAGATTAAATCTTTTTATTTAGATTTAATGAAGTGTACCAATTGAATAATATTTGATTGGAATTGAAGTGATATTGATTTTTGGGTTTATCGTGAACAGTGTTTTTAAATAACACTTGTTCTTTAACCCGATAATTAATGGAATGTGATTTTGGGTTTATCGTGAACCGGGGTTTAAATGACACTGATTCTTTAACCCAGTTGAAGATTAAAACTAAGTGGAGTTTTAATGAATCTTTAATTAGATTGAAATGATCGAAAATGGAGTATCACCAGTTTTGCTCCAGGCGATGGTTAAATCTTTAATTAGATTTGAACGTGAAATGGTAATTGAATTTACCGATAACACCGTGGTGTTAGATATGAAGTATAACCAGTTTTACTTCATGGGATGAATAGGTTGGGATTGGGAAATAAAATAAATGATTACTTCGGTGAGGTTCGCTAATCCCGACTAGTTTGAATTGATATTCAAAGGAGATTAAAGAATAAATTTAAAGAATTTATCTTGGATAAAATTAAAGGGAACTTTTCCCAAAGTATAGGAATATTCGAATAAAAGAATATTCTGAATTGGAATGAGGCGTATGTTGTGTTTGTGTAACACTTTTATAATATATACGCGAGTTATTCAGAAAGACCGGGTTTATCCCATTCTGAATAACTGATTCGACGTGGTGTCGAAGATGAAGACGGTGGTCGAAGACCGGAAGTCTTCACGTCGTTTGGGTGATAACTGATGATCTTGATTGGGCTGTACACCCAAGAAGATGGAAACAGTTGGTGATCGTCCAGACGTACTTGGAGATCGATGGATATGCGGGGTACTAGGTGCCTCCGGTTTCGTTCAGACCCAGAACGGACTTGTAAATGGACTGTGTGTCTGACATTGGATTTTAGTCTGTGTGATTGATCTCTATTAAATATATATCTGTTTGGCGGCGGAGAATTTATTCTCTTGCTTAACTCCCTTCTCTGAGACGTACGAGCTCAGAGGTTATATATTGATGGATATCAAACGCATGGAGTGAATTGCCTGTGTGGCATGCCTAAGTGGCAATTGATCGAGGCTTCTGTTGAAAAGCAAAGTCTTGTGGTGATGATCAAAGCACGGCCTTTGTGGCGTAGCTTTGTGTAACGTTTGCTTCGCGAGTTTCACACCCGGTATGAACCAAAACGGGAGGGGACATCAGGGAGGACTTGCGTTTCTTTCTAGCTAGAAGCGGCGTCAGTGGTTTTACATGCCCTGACGAGTTTGACTTATGTGGTTGTTGCTGTTGCGAGGCGCCTCGGATTGATCGGTCGTTCTCGAACCGATGGAGTCATTTAGTTGGCTCGTTTACGCCCCAAAGGGCGGGGAAACGTATTGTTCAGGCACTATAATCCACATCGGTGGACTGGCCCTGACGATCCAAGGGGCAGTTGCGGCTGTTCCGGTGGCTCGGGCTAGAGAGTCACGAATCGGTTGAGGACTATCTTTTGCCTCGGTTCATAGACGGAAATCCAATTTCCAAATACGCGACATTTGCGGTTTTATTTGTAGAACCTAGTATGGCGACATAGTTGGATGGGGCGCTCATGCCGCCTATGATTGATACTTATGATTTGAAGTTGTTTTATACACTATGCACTTATAGTAGTATCAAACGATTTGTTTTAAACGTACTAAGCATTCTTTGGCTGTTATAAGGGAAAACCCTATCCTCGGCTGCGTTGCATTGTGTGATGGGACCTGGGTCTTATAACAGCTTCATTTTTCTTTATTTAGCATTGCGCTGTTTGTTTTATGCACTGGTATTCTTGGGAGGAAACCCGTTCCGTGTTATACGGCGTGGTCCCTTGATTTACCTAACTTTAAAATAAAGATTAACTGTTTTAGTTCTCACACCAGTCACATGACTGACCTGGAGTTTATTGTTTTAACCTAAACTCTGGGTGCCCCTATTTTCCGCACGGGCAGCTAGTAGTTTTGGTTTTGCAGATTTATATTCACAGGATCCTGGTTTACAGCTGGAATGATATCCGGAAAGCTCTGTATCCGTATATCACCTTCAGTTGTGCTTTGTATTATTTTCCGCTGCTATGTATTTAAATGTAATTTAAATCTCTGATATTTCTGTGTAATACTTATTCATTTATACTCTGTATATTCTTGTAATCTGATGCATTGTTGTAATATACAGTGAAATGTTCTTTTATATGCGTTCTGTTGTGGCTTGTTCTCGAACTATCCGACACTTTCCTTTACGGGGAAGTTACGGGTCTTTACAAATTGATACATTGAAGGGAAGGAATAAATGTTGCATTAAAAACACAACGAAGAGAGAAGGGCATTGGAAACTTTTGTACTATTCATATTTCAAAATAAATTAATGACGCTTTTACAAATTCTTAAATGCTACATTTATCAAACATTAAATTCTCAACTTACAAAAATTGAATCTAATTATTTGCTTTTTCTTTTGGACGAATTATGTTCAAATAGGTCCTTAAATGCTTTACATATCACTTTCTGTAACAACCCGTAAAATCTGGGCCAGTTTAAAAATTTTATTTTGACAATTTTAGCGAATTTTGATTATTTAAAATAGATTATTTTAAATAATATCGACGAGAAATTTATTTTGAATAGAATCGAACGTATATATTTATATACGTCATCATTAGAATATAAATATTTATTTTAAATTATAAATAGAATTGAAAATGGCGCGGTAGTTCGATAATTCGATTTCAAACTTCAATTGAATGTACCGGGTGCAAAATAATCCGGATTTTAGTGAAACCAAAAATAATAGAATCTAATTGTGAATATCTTTCCAACGAATCTGAAAAATTGAAATTTCATAGCGGGAATCAAAAGATACGTCCAGTTGAAAATTCTGAATAGTCGCTATGGAGTTCAGGCCCTTAAAAATGGAAATTTTGCAAACGACCTCGGATTTCGATGAAACCACTTTTACTGGGTCCGTGATGTAAAGTTATTGCTAGATTTCAAATTTCATAATTTTTCGAATCAATATGTGAGCATGGCAGAGGAAAACGTGTTTGACCAGTTTCAGTTGATTTTAATCGACTGGAAAATGACCATTTTTCAAACGGTCTCAGAATTCGACAAAACTAGTTTTGTTAGGACCGTATCGTCAATACGAAGCTAGAAAATATTTTTTTGGAATTTTTCTAGTTAGTGTGTGACCCCAGTAAATTGAAATGTGCGTTCAAATTCAATATATAGAGTTATATGTTGATTTTGACGAAAGCTAATCGAGACGATCGAATCAGCCTACGATACATATCCCATTGTGTTCGGAATGGGGGTATAACGCTAGGGACGACAGTCAGTGGGTTCGATTTTGAGTTCGTTGTAAAAAGTTACTTTATAGTATTTAAAAATAATTTAATTATTTATAACCCCTATACCCTCCTCTTTGAAGTCAACCCCCTCCCTTTCATTATCTCATTCAATTCAGTTTAGAAATAAATAGAAAAAGAGGAAGAAGAAAATCGCGCCTGCCCTAGCCAGAGCCGCTACCGTCAGGGTCCACCGCGCCGCCCCCCTTGAAGCCGCCGCCACCCTCCACTCGTCAACCCTCCCCCTCGCGTGAACCCAGGAACCCCAAACTGCCTCCATCGGTTTGCCACCGCCATGCCTTCGCCACCGCCTTCCCCTCCGCCAGCCGCACCTCCACCGTCGCTCCTCTCTCCACTTCTACTGCCCGCCGCGACCCCCTGCATCCTCTCCTCCGAGATCGCAATAGTAAACCCCCTCCCCTAAATACAGAAATTTTTACTGTAAGTATATATAATTTTCTATTCCTTTTATTTTATTTAGTAGTGGCATTATTTTCAATGAGATTTATAATTTAGTAAAGGTCGGATTTTTATCTTAGAAAGATTAGATTTTTTTTAAAGTGTAAAGAAATGATTTTTCTTATATGAACATTAGCAAAAAGAAACGATTTTTATACATTGAATAGCGAAGTAAAAATTTGATTTTTATATATTGAATAGCGAAGTAAAAATTTGATTTTTATATATTGAATAGCGAAGTAAAAATTCGATTTTTATATATTGAATAGCAAAGTAAAAATTCGATTTTTTTATATTGAATAGCGAAGTAAAAATTCGATTTTTATATATTGAATAGCAAAGTAAAAATGTGATTTTTACATATGTAGAGAATACGGGCAGAGAAAGTGACAAGAAGAAGAAACGGCGAAGATACCTACATAAGAAGAGTTGTGGGATTGGATTAGCAATTCTGTGAGAACTTCTCACCTTTAAATTTAAATTTCTAGTTATATAAATGTATACTAGGATGCAGACGGTGTTTAGTAGCACCCGACACCCGTCGTCCACAGACCATGGACGGCTTGTATACTTGTTTGATTGATTGCATGTTGTTGTGAAAATTGATTGTGTGATATGATGTGAAATGAAATAAAATATTTTATAAGGGAAAATATTTGATAGTTAAAAATAGAATTTCTAACATGTATATGAAATGAAATAAAAATAAACAAATCGGACGATTTGTTTATATACACATTTGACTGATATTGATTAAGACGATAAATTTTACACATCGCCCAACTGCACAAATAAAATTTGTGTTTGATTGTTTGAAACCCCACATGGGTATTGGGATGATATTTGACGTACACTAATCCCGATTGTTTAGTTGTATGTCGATCGATTGATTGACAGAATTTTATAAGCGTTGAATATTTATATTTGAGGCTTATACAGTGTAGAATGAACTTTGGATGATGGTTGATTATTTATCGTTGTTATTTTATACATGTATTGTAGAAAATCCATATAACTAAAATTATATGGTAATTGATTGGGCCTCATTCCAGTTTTTGAAAAAGAAATATTAGAAAGAGAATATTTGAAAATAGAAATATATGAAGCCGTATTGATTAGATTGACGCCATTTTGACGTGAACGATATTTATATCGATTTTATTCATTTTATAATGAATATCGAAAGTGATTTCAAAATCTGATAATTGAAAAGAATTAGAATTCGAATTGAATATAATTGAATTTGAATATAAATGAATTCGAATTGAAATTGAATAGATTGAAATTCGAATAAAATCGAAATAGAATTGAAATTGAATAGAAATTAATTCGAATTGAAATTGAATTGAATTGAAAACGAACTGAAATTGAAAAAAAAAATCGATTTGAATTGAAATCAATTTGAAATGAATTTAAAACGAATTAGTAAGCGAAGATTCTATTTTGATTTGAATTTGAAAAAGAAGTTGAAATCGTTTTGAAAACGAATTTAAAACGATTTATTAAATATGTTTTAAAAGGAAATCGACGTAGTATATATTATATATATAATATAATGGTCTGAATAGAACGCGCCGCGGTAGTTCGCGAATTTCGACCATTGACTTCAAACGGATATTACGGGGATCCGACCGTCGGATCCTCCTAAAACCAGAACCGTTGGGTTCGTATCGAAAAGAGATTTCTAACGAATATTAGAAATTAGAAATCTAACAGTTAGATTTGGAATTATGTCTGAATCAAATTTGGAAAAGGTCGCTGTAAGTGCAGTTCGGTGGCCATTGATGGAAATCGACTGTACGGGCCTTAATAAAATTAGTAAAAATATCAATAATTTGTATAAAATCATAAGAAATGATTTGGAAAAAATTGGGATGAAAAACTCCATATTTAAAAAGATAAAAATAGATTTTTTTTATCGAAATGAACTAGTTTTGAACTAGAATTAAAATTCTATTTGTTTTTAAATAAATAAATTGAATTTGAAAAGGGTTTTAAAAGTAACCAGAATTTCCAATGATTGTATTGGGATGGATTTGAATCGAAATTGCCTTCGGAAAATTTCAATGTTGGATTTCGTGATTATACAGATGTTGTTATGGAAATTTGAAAGATATAGATATGTATATCATTATTTCCAATACAATATCTGTTAGTCGTAGAATTTGATATTGAATATAAGCCGATATATTCTCTATTCAGAGCCTTGTATTTAATATCAAATGTGATTTGGGTTTGTCGTGAATGGTGTCTTGACTAACACTGTTCTTGAACCCAGCTGAGAAAAGATTAAATCTTTTTATTTAGATTTAATTAAGTGTACCAATTAAACAATATTTAATTGGAATTGAATTGGTATTGATTTTTGTGTTTATGGTGAACGGTGTTTAAATGACATTGATTCTTTAACCCAGTCACAGATTAAAACTAAGTGGAGTTTTAATGAATCTTTAATTAGATTGAAATGATCGAGGATGGAGTATCACCAGTTTTTCTCCCAGCGATAGTTAAAACTTTAATTAGATTTGAATGTGAAATGGTAATTGAATTTACCGATAACACTGTGGTGTTAGATAGGAAGTATTAACAGTTTTACTTTATGGGATGAATAGGTTGGGATTGGGAAATTAAAACAAATGATTACTTCGGTAAGGTTCGTTAATCCCGACTAGTTGAATCGATATTCAAAAGAAGATTAAAGAGTAAATTCAAGGGATTTATCTTTGATAAAATTATTGGGAACCTTTCACTATGAAATGTGAAATTTAGAAACTAACTGTCGGTTAGCTAAGCAGAATGGTTTCCTGGATATTGATCTGATGTTGGTTTCGGCCTTCGGGGTTAATATTCACTTGTTTATAATATACGCGAGTTATTCGGAAAGACCGGGTTTATCCCATTCTGAATAACTGATACGACGATAAGTCGAAGATGAAGATGGTTGTCGAAGACCGGAAGTCTTCACGTTGTTTAGGTGATTACTGATGATCTTGATTGGGATATACACCCAAGAAGATGGAAACAGTTGGTGATTGTCCAGACGTACTTGTGGATCGATGGATATGCTGGGTACTAGGTGCCTCCGGTTTCGTTCAGACCCAGAACGAACTTGTAAATGGACTGTGTGTCTGACATTGGATTTTATTCTGTGTGATTGATTTCTATTAAATATATATCTGTTTGGTGGCGGAGAATTTATTCTCTTGCTTAACGCCCTTCCCTGAGACGTACGCGCTTAGGGGTTATATACTGATGGATATCAAACGCATAGAGTGAATTGCCTGTGTGGCATGCCTAAGGGGCAAATGATCAAGGCTTTTGTTCAAAAGCAAAGTCTTGTGGTGATGATCAAAGCACAGCCTGTGTGGCGTAGCTTTGTGTAATGGTTACTTCGCGAGTTTCACACCCGGTATGAACAAAAAATGGGAGAAGGACCTCAGGGAGGGCATGCGTTTCTTTCTAGTTAGAAGTGGCATCAGTGGTTTTACACGCCCTGACGAGTTTGACTTAAGTGGTTGTTGCTGTTGCGAGGCACCTCGGATATATCGGTCGTTCTCGAACCGATGGAGCCATTCGTTGGCTCATTTATGCCCCATAGGGTGGGGAAACGCAGTGTCCAGGCATTTTAATCCACATTGGTGGACCGGCCCTGACGATCCAAAGGCTTGACTGAGTACTTGCCTGAGGGGCGGACTAGAGGCTCTCGAATTTGGTGAGGACTATTTTTTGCCTCGATTCATAGATGGAAACCCAATTCCCAAATACGTGACATTTGCGGTTTTATTTGTAGAGCCTAGTATGGCGACATAGTGGGATGAGGCGCTTATGCCATCTATGATTGATACTTATGATTTGAAGTTGTTTTATACACTATGCACTTATAGTACTATCAAAATAACCTGTTTTAAAAGTATCAAGCATTCTTTGGCTATTATAAGGTAAAAACCCTATCCTCCGGCTTGCGTTGCATTGTGTGATGGGACCTGGGTCTTATAATAGCTTCATTGTTCTTTATTTAGCATTGCGCTGTCGTTTTTTGCACTGGTGTTCTTGGGAGGAAACCCGTTCCGTGTTAAGCGGCGTGGTCCCTTGATTTGCCTAACTTTAGAAATAAAGATTAATAACTGTTTTAGTTCTCACACCAGTCCCATGACTGACCTGGAGTTTATTGTTTTAACCTAAACTCTGGGTGCCCTTATTTTGACACGGGCAGCTAGTAGTTTTGGTTTTGCAGATTTATATTCACAGGATCCTGGTTTACAGCTAGAATGATATCCGGAAAGCTTTGTATCCGTATATCTCTTCTAGTTGTGTATTGTTTTATTTTCCGCTGCTATGTAATTTACTATAATCTATGATATTTTATGAACTGTAATATTTAATTCATACTCTGTATATTCTTGTAATCTGATGCATTGTAGTAATATACAATGAAATGTTCTTCCGTCGGCGTTCTATTATGGCTTGTTCTCGACTCAATCCGGGATTTCCCGTAAGGGGGATTTGGGGTTGTTTCACTTTCCTACCGAGCAGGACACACTAACTCTTTGTTTTGTATATTTATGGTTTCATTTGTTCATTATATATATTTTTCATGTGTATGAAATATTAATTTCAAGTGTCACAGCAGTATGCTTCATGCGCAGAGGTTTATATATTGTCATCCTTTGTTTCATACATATACCATGAAATGCCCAGCATTAAAGAAAGAAAAAGAAAAAAAGTATAAATGCAATAACTTCCTTTTACACGTTATTAAATGCATGCATAAATTTCTATTTTTAAAATTAGCATGAACATATTTTCTAATTACATTCGTTGACAAATTTGTATGTTTCTCAAATTTACATGCACATATTCTCTAAATTAATGTCAATGACATATTCTCAATTGAATATATTTTCCTAATTAATGCATATATTAGCATACTTATATTCAATGTCAAATGTCATGTTTACTAAATTAATGACATGTTCACAAATCAATATAAATTAACATATTTTCTAATCAATGCATATATTAATATATTTAAAATCAATGTCAAAATAATATCAAATCAACTGGTCCTATAGAATAAAAACTTTAGGCATATAACTTAATACCCATTTTAATGTTAAGCCTAATTGTTTCATGTCAAAGTCTTGCTCATATTTATAAATAAACTATTCAGGTTTATTATGGTTCTAAGCCCACTTTATTAATGCAATATAGGCTACAATCGAATTTTCTGTTATATTCGTACCTACAAATAAATTATGTTCATTTATTATGAACTCCCAATTATAATTCTCTCAAGGTTCAAAATAAATTATTTAAATTTCCGCGACATTTCAAGTTCAGAATATAATTATTATTATAAACTTAAAATTTTCAACCATTCTAATTTAAAATAAATATTTAAAAATAGAATTTTTAATTTCTGACTCAATTTCTTAACACAATTAATTAAAATAAAATTTAAAATTAGCCCCAAATTTTCGGGTTGTTACAGTCTCCCCCACTTAAGGACTTTTTGTCCTCGAAAAGGAACGTAGCTAAAATCAGTTTTATTATTAAAAAAAATTCTTAAATTTCAAGATTTTGGTTAACCCATTAAATTCTAGAAGAATTTTGCCATAACCTCCTTTGAACGGAGAGCATCAAGAAAAATGAAATTGACCTCAGAGAGTCTCATCAATCCAAAAAGAAAAAGAAGAAAGAGGATAGGAGGGAGAGAAAGCCAAGCAACGGCTCATAAAATCAAAACTCAAAGGAATAGAAAGCAACATGGAAAATGTAGCTTATTCTAGGTGTACCATTAGAAACATCAGGCTTTCCTCCCCCTTCGGTAGAAGCTGGCACTGAAGAAGTTGGTCCTTTCACTCCTTCGTAAACATGTGTCCCTTGAGCATCTTCAATTCCCTTAGCCTTCTTCGAACGTACGATCAAGGGAAGAGTCAAAACAACGGTAATGGTGATTCTAAGAGATAGAAAAGATCGAAGGATGAATGAAAAGATGATGATAAAGTGACTGGCTATCATGTATCTAGTGAAATGTTCGCCATAGAATATTGTGATTCTCTGTAAACGAATTATCATAAATATGTTATATTCCAAAGCTAAGTTTAACCAAAGCTCTGATACCAACTGTGATACCCCAAACTTCCACGAAGTGAAATTAAGAGATGATAATTTGGAATACAACATAAATACAATATTACATATCACAGATACAAAATAGCATGGGAAATTCATAGAGTAACAACAACACAGCAGCGGAAATATAATGTCGTCCGTCACAGAAAATCCACAGTCACAGACTTATACATTATTACATCAAATTCGCAGAAAAGAAATAAGTTCCAACTCCAACTTAAACAACGTGGAATAAAACAAGTTTCATGTCTGAAATAAAAGAAAAGAGAAATATGTAAGAGCAGCGAATGATAAGTCTTCAAACTCCTAGTCATCACCTCCCCACAAGCATATCCAAGAGAAATAATAAGCAGCTCCAAGGAAAGGCTCCCAGCGAAAGATAACCTGTTTACTTGGCTGCCCGTGTAGAGAAGAGGGCACCCGAGTTTGCAAAAAGGTGAAACAAACTATAGGTCAGTCGTGGGACTGGTGTGAGAATTCTTAACTAACATACTAATAATAATATGGCAAATCCAAAGACCATGCCGCTAATGCGGAACGGATTTATTTCAATGGATTGCCATGCATAATTTTAAAAGTGTCAGAACAACCAGATAAATAAATCGTGCAACAACGCAATGCTTTTTAGAAAAATGGAATCACCATAAGACTCAAGTCCCATCACACAATGCAACGCACACCAAAGGATTGAGTTTTCCCTTATGGTGATTAAACATGTTAAATACGACAAATACGGGTTTAATATTATTATTAGTATATATAACAAAACATTTCAAGATAAATGTATCAATCCTAGGAAGCATAGGTACCATATGCTATGCCTCCGAACTAGTAATACAATCAAATCCGTAGGGTCGTATTTGGAATTTGGATTTCCATCTGAGTCCAGGCTAGGGAGGAGCTCCTACCGATTCGAGACACTCTAGCTAATGTCTCAGGATTCCCCGCAGTGAACCCTTGGATCCTTCAGGGACGGTCCACACATACAGCTTCGTGGATTGGCAATTCCTGAACACACGTTTCCCGATCCTATAGGACCTATCCAAGGCGCCTCATTTCATCATCCACATAAGTAAAATGTCAGGGCTGGTAGGTCACTAACACCACTCTAGCTTGAAAGAAACGTGCTGCTCTCCCTGCGTTCCCTTCTCCCGTTTTAGACTCCGTCGGTGTGTGAGGCTCGCGAAGTCACGTTGTACACAAAGCTTTGCCTAAACAGACTATGCTTTGATCATCCCACAAGGCCTGCTTTTCAACAAAACCTTGATCATATGCACCTTAGCGTGCCACATCATCACCCCATACCATACTTCCAACCCTTTGCCGAAATATATGAACGGGTGTTAAGCAAGAGAATAAATTCCCCGCCACCAAACATCCATACCATCGACAAAAGATCAATAACGTGATATTTGATAGAGTATGATGTCAGACACACAATCCATTTAATAGCTTATGCTCTGGGTCTGAGCGAAAGCCTAACCCGTTCAATCAACATGTTCATTCGGGCAAAGACCATGACCATGAATTGGGAGCAAATCAATTTAAAGCCTCAATCGCTGTCCTCCTGATGGGAAGATTGACGGTCTTCATTCGTCATCTTCTACTTCAAACCTTAACGTCGTTTGATTATTCAGAATGAGATTAACACGGCCTTTCCAAATAATCTTCGTATATAGATATATATAGGGAAAATTCTTCCTTATCGTTATTTTTAATTTATGACTATTTCTTCCTATTTTTATTTAATTAAGAATAATTTAATCCTTAATTAACGACGATTCAGGTCAATGTCGATTCTGGCGCTTTTTCAATCAATTTTGATTTTCACATATCTCGAAATCTAACCGTTGGATTTTGACGTAGTATATATCGTTGGAAAGATTTTTCCAAGGCGGTCCTCACGGTTTCAGTTTCAAGAAAATCCGATGGTCGGATCTTCTTGTATAGTCGTTTAAAGATATGATTTTAAAACGCGAACTACCGTGTTCGATTCGTTTAATTTTAATTATATATATATATATATATATATATATATATGAACATAAACCGTTTAATTCTTAATTCTTATGTATCTTTTCCATTCTTTATCCTTTCATTCCTTCATTTACAGGAAAATGTAAATCATAAATGGATGTTGAATTCTTCCCTTTTACTTCTTTAGTTCTTTAATTTACAATAAAATGTAAATTATAATCCATCGTCCCATTTCATTCTTTTAATCTTACATTTACATTGGAATGTAATTTATAATTCACCGTTCTTAATTAAATATAAAAATATAAATTTTATTTACAATGTAAGTCCTATTTCTTATTTACATTATAAAAATGTAATCTTTAATTACAATGTAACTTCTACTACTTGTTTAAATTATAAATTTTTTTTTACAATGTAAATTCATACATTCATTTCATAGCACAAAATGAATTTTCATTCATGTGGGTTAAATTCATTCATCAATTACATAATAAAGTGTAATTTACTTCATGTGGACTAATTTCATTCTTAAATTACATAATAAAATGTAATTTATTTAATATGATGTAAATTCATTCATAAATTACATATAAAAACGTAATTTATTTCATACAATGTAAATTCATTCATAAATTACATATAAAAACGTTATTTATTTCATGCAATGAAAATTCATTCATAATTAACATATAAAAATGTTATTTATTTCATGCGATGAAAATTCCTTCATAATTAACATATAAAGATGTTATTCATTTCATGCGATGAAAATTCCTTCATAATTAACATCTAAAGATGTTATTTATTTCATGCGATGAAAATTCATTCATAATTAACATATAAAGATGTTATTCATTTCATGCGATGAAAATTCCTTCTTAATTAACATATAAAGATGTTATTTATTTCATGCGATGAAAATTCCTTCATATTACATTATAAAATAATGTAACTTATCCTACGATCAATTTTCTTTTTATTAACATCATAAATAATGTCAATCATCCCACGGTGTCATTCTTTTATATTAACACCATAAATATGTTAATTCCTACGGTATAAATTCTTTAATATTAACATTAAAAATAATGTTAATTCCTACGGTATAAATCCTTTTATATAAACATCACAAGTATGTTAATTTTACACAGTGTAAATCCCCTTTTTTATTTACATTATAAAATAATGTAAAATTATCCTACGTTGTAATTACTATTCAATTTATATTAAAAATAATGTAAATTATATGTACGGTGAAATTCATATATATTTACATAAAAAAATGTAAATTCCACATATGGTGAAATTCATACATATTTACATTAAGAAAAATGTAAATTTTCATTCTTGTCACATTTTTATTAAATTTGCATTAAATAAAATGTACTCTTCCATTCTCTAATTACAATAAAAAAAAATCCATTTTCCTTTTCAACGTAAAATTTACTCTTTAATTACACTGTAAAGTCCATTCTTTATATTACATTAAAAATAATGTAAATCTTCCTACGGTTAAATTCCTTTTTAATATTAAAAATGTTAATGACAACCTATGGGGTTATATTAACATTAAAAATATTAATGACATCCTACGGTTGAATTTTTAAAATATTAACATTAAAAATGTTAATGACATCATAGGTTGAATTTTTATAATATTAACATTAAAAATGTTAATGACATCCTATGGTTAAATTTTTATAATATTAACAATAAAAATGTTAATGACATCCTACGGTTGAATTTTTATAATATTAACATTAAAAATGTTAATGACATCCTACGGTTGAATTTTTAAAATATTAACATTAAAAATGTTAATGACATCATACGGTTGAATTTTTATAACATTAACATTAAAAAATTTAATTTATACATGCGGTGAAATTACTTATTATGACACTAAGAATAATGTTAATTTTTCATGCATTGTAAATTACTTATTATTAATATCAAAAAAATAATGTTAATTTCTCATACGATGTAAACTTCTTATTTTAATTTTACATAATAAAATGTAAATTCCACCACAAGTCACATTCTTATTTTATTAGCATCAAATAAAATGTAAATTTTCATCACATAACATAACAACAACATCCAAACATACAACAAGTCCAAATCCTACAACTAGCATCAAGGTAATTACGAGGTGATGTTATAACTTGGCATATGTAAAATCAACACGGCATGACTAAACACATAATTAATTTTAATTAATTATTATTTCAGATTTAAACCTCAAAATTTCAGATCTAATCTCATGCAATTCAGATTCAACATCATACGGGGTGAACAGTTCAAATTCATGTTCTAAACATCACGTCTTATTAGATCTACTTATTAATAATCATAGAAATAATGATTAAATAAATCAAATTAAATTTTAAAAATAAATTCTCACTTTTATTTTATAACAAAAAAAAAGTTTCACAGAAAAATGAATCTAGAGGGGAGGAGCATATTTTGAATCTAAACTAGAATGGTTTGAATTGGAATGCATGTAGATAATCCAAATGTGATTTCAGATCTAAATAAATCAATGACTAAATGGATAGCCATATAACACCTCAAAATAAATCAATAATCAATCGCAACATCACATACCAGAACTAATAACATACACAACATGATTTATAAGCAAACGAAATGACTAGATTAAAATTAATTAAATCAGAATACTCACTTTGGTACAAAGATCAGATTCCGAATACAAATCTAGTCAGATTTGTGTACAACAAAGTCTAAGATGTTGGGTGATGTCACGTTATCCCAATTTGGTCAGTTTCGGGAGCTATAATGCACGGTTTGATGTAAAACTGTCTAGAATCGAGGAGGATGGGAAGATCTTTAAAAAGTTTCACTATGGCCTTGTCTAATTCTTCCTAGATTAAGGGAAAAAGAAGAGAGAAGGGGAGGGAGAAAAATGGTGAAGAAAGATTTGAGCAAAGGGGAATTAAGAGGATGTATATTTAAGAAATGAAAGTATATGAATAAATTAGGACGTGTGAAAATAAAAAGAAGAGAAAGAACTTAATGTAATAAACGAATGAAATAAATGCGTGCTTAAAGGACAAATAGAGTAGAGAGAAACGTGGTACTGAATTTGAGGAACGTAGAGAAAATAAAAGGGAAAGAAATTGATACAATGAAGGGAAGGAATAAATGCTGCATTAAAAACACAACGAAGAGAGAAGGGCATTGGAAACTTATGTACTATTCATATTTCAAAATAAATTAATGACGCTTTTACAAATTCTTAAATGCTACATTTATCAAACATTAAATTCCCAACTTACAAAAATCGAATTTAATTAGTTTCTTTTTCTTTTGGACGAATTATGTTCAAATAGGTCCTTAAATGCTTTACATATCACTTTCCTACCGAGCAGGACACACTAACTCTTTGTTTTGTATATTTATGGTTTCATTTGTTCATTATATATACTTTTCATGTGTATGAAATATTAATTTCAAGTGTCACAGCAGTATGCTTCATGCGTAGAGGTTTACACATTGTCATCCTTTGTTTCATACATATACCATGAAACGCTCAGCATTAAAGAAAGAAAAAGAAAAAATAGTATAAATTCAATAACTTCCTTTTACACGTTATTAAATGCATGCATAAATTTCTATTTTTAAAATTAACATGAACGTGTTGTCTAATTACATTCGTTGACAAATTTGTATGTTTCTCAAATTTACATGCACATATTCTCTAAATTAATGTCAATGACATATTCTCAATTGAATATATTTTCCTAATTAATGCATATATTAGCATACTTATAATCAATGTCAAATGTCATGTTTACTAAATTAATGACATGTTCACAAATCAATATAAATTAACATATTTTCTAATCAATGCATATATTAATATATTTAAAATCAATGTCAAAATAATATCAAATCAACTGGTCCCATAGAATAAAAGCTTTAGGCATATAACTTAATACCCATTTTAATGTTAAGCCTAATTGTTTCATGTCAAAGTCTTGCTCATATTTATAAATAAACTATTCAGGTTTATTATGGTTCTCAGCCCACTTTATTAATGCAATATAAGCTACAGTCAAATTTTCTGTTATATTCATACCTACAAATAAATTATGTTCATTCATTATGAACTCCCAATTATAATTCTCTCAAGGTTCAAAATCAATTATTGAAATTTCAGCGTCATTTCAAGTTTAGAATATAATTATTATTATAAACTTAAAATTTTCAACCATTCTTATTTAAAATAAATTATTTAAAAATCGAATTTTTAATTTCTGACTCAATTTCTTAACACAATTAATTAAAATAAAATTTAAAATTAGCCCCAAATTTTCGGGTTGTTACACCTGTGCTAATTTTTCTGTTTTAATTTTTATTAATATATATCCTATGTATACAATCTTCTTAGGTCCATATCTTTCTCATACGTTATCCGATTTAATCAAACTCTTGTTCTATCTGAATAAAAATTCCGAGTCGAACACAAAAGGTAAAGTCGGTTTTACTTAATTCTTAATATTTAACTGTATATTATTCATTTTATGTTCTTTGCTATATAGTTATGATGTATTAAATTTTGGGGTGTTACATCATCACTACCTATAACATTGACGTAAACAGTAAATAGTACATCAAGATTTGGTACAAAGCAAGAGTTAGGACTATGAAACTCGTACTCCAGATCCCAAGTAGAATCAAGGAACATAGAAATGTTCTTCTCACCTAGACCACCCACTACAATGAGCTCAAATCCATCTCCTACAACCTGTTATTTCAATCTTCAGAAACCATCCTTAGTGTTAAAGACATATTTATAGTACATGTTTTCAGAAGAACCATATCTCATACTAGAAATGTTATAGACCCACGAGCGGCCATTCGAGAACCAATAGATACAATTACAATCAGATTTTGAATATGTAGAAGCATCTTCATTTTCCAAGAGTTCATCATTATGAGGGGCAATATATACCTGAACAGGTTGCTGAGTAACAACTGAAGGAATGTATCATTCGATAGAGCTTTTGGAACTCATTTCGAAATAGGAGGACGATGAAGAGGAATTAGAGAAAATAGAAGAACTGGAGCTAGGGCATGAAGCAGATTATTTCCAAGTACATGTAGTATATTTGTAACCAAAGTAGTGACATAGTATTAAAATACCAATCATCCGACCATAACGCACTCTCACCTTAGCCCCATAATCATCTGCATTTCTTTCTTTAATAGTCTTCTAAAGCGGTTTGTCGGGCATTATCACAATTAAAGGTTTAGTGTAAAAAAATTTGTCTCGAGCCAAAATATTAGCATCAAAACACTTAAGCTTTCCATTATAATTAGATAACTAGCTAAAACCTGTCAACGATTGCAAAACAGAGGGGATGTGTGAGAAATAAGTGCAGATCGGTATGGCGAGAACATGCTCCCTGGCTCAGTCAACTGTAGACTCCATGGAGTAATAATAAAAGTCTTCCCGATAATAATAGTAGGCTCAGATCTAACAACATGAAGATGCTCCTCAAGTAAGGAAAATTTCATAAAAAACACATATCGATCCATCCAGACTCGAAGACCACAATTCAACTGGCACGCTTTTCGACAATGCTCCTTCACAACCAGATAACGAGTTAGAGCATCAAGAAAAAATTGAACCAACGTGTCTAACCAGAAATCAATCCCTAAATTTATCACCTTCGAAGGAAGATTACTAATTCCTCCAGAAACAGAATGCTCGAAATATCGGGGCTCATAAGTACCTATGTTACGAGGAGTATTCTCAAACAACGAAGACCATTTAGGAATATTAGTGTTAGTTATATCAGTCTCATCACTTTTCCTTGCATGTGTAATTAATTTCGATGGCGACTCATTAGGCATACTACACAATTTAGGGCTAGTTATTGGTTTCACAACCCTACCGAAAACAGGGTGCGTAGGAAATATAACACCTACATTAGGAACTTTTGCATCAATTTTAGGTTGGCTTCAAAAAATAGAAGCACATTTAGCAGCGAAACAAGCATCTAAATTTTGGGATGCACAAACCATCCACAAACACATTCTTTTTTCAGCTCAATAGAGTTCAATAAATCATCATTTTCACTCTTATTTGTTACATCCACCATGGTAGTAATTTAACTCAATTTTACTTCAGTTTCGGTCAAGAGTGTCTCAATAGGTGAGGCAACAAATAAAGGGTTTTTCAGAATACTTGTAGCCATTTCACCGATATTCAGAGCTCCATTGTCACTAGCATTGAGTAAACCTAGTACATGACCGTGTTGCAATGAAGTCGCTGGCATTGAGCCAGGACGTGATCTCTTACTAGCACCAGGGACGACGTTGGCAAGCCAGATAAATCAGTCAATAGGTCCATAAAAGGCAAAAAAGAGTTCAACTTTCTAATATCCAAAAAAGCTTCTGCTTCTGAGGTGCTCTATTGAGGAATATGATTTTCAATCAGTGTCGCTGCCTTGTCAATGTGCTCAGTTTCATTATTGATGCGGTGATGATGAGTTGGCGAGTAAGTTTTGTCAGATCTGGTGGATGACTGCAGATCCAATTTATAGAAATTAGATTTTTTTTCCTTCCTACCCATAGAAGAGAGGCGAGAGTGAGATTTCAAAATGGGTGCTAGAGAACAACGAAATGATTATGAGAGGAGATAATTGAAGATGATGTAGGAGAAAGACATAATTATTTCAAAAGAAGCGACTGCCATTTTATTTCAACCGTAAAATGAGTTTTTAGTCAACTTTTGATATATGATGGTAAACATGGTTAAGGTATAAAGAATAAGATGATAATTTATTTTCACATTCTGTAATATAATCATGATTCCTTTCTTCACTATCATCAAATTGTTTATTTTTTAGTTTCCATTTTACAATAGAAGTGCTTTCACAGGTTGCAACTAAATGGAAATGGATACAGAAATTGTAAATTCTATTTTCTTGCTGACTCGATGCTAAAATATTCTAGACAAATCATCACGCTCATTTATAATGTAGAAATACAATGATGTATAAATTACACTAGCACCAATAGAAGTTACTAGGGATGTTAGCATTACTACTTAGTCAGGGTGATCGACTCTTCTAAGTTATAGTATTTTGATTCTGCAAAAATGATAATGGTTGTAGGCATTCAATATAGAAAAAAAGGATTCAAAAAATTCTATACACAAAAGTAATGCAAATGAGAATATTCTTCCAGTACATATTATTAATGCTTGCAATATACCCATTTATGTTTCTACATTAATTATATTCACTGTAACAACATGAAATTTTACAATACTTTTCTAATCCTTTCATTTTAAGCTATATATTCCCGCATTTTCATCATGTTTTTATTCGCTTATTAATTTATTTTTAATTTGACTTCAAATATACATGTATCTAAAAGAAAATTATAAAGGCTAATTTTTTTTTCTTTTCTGTTTATCACATTCTAATAATGTTTAGTATGATACAACATGACATTATGTATTTTTGGTTTTTCTTACTCGGCTTGTAAAAACATAATATGCATAGAAATAAATTTTAATTTTTTATCCTACTGGAGCTGTAGTTTAGTGGGTATATACACTACTTCAATTTTATAGTGTTTCCTTTATGTACATTGTATTTATGGTGCATTAGTATCAGTTCAAAATTCAAATCACTTCCAACTTTGTCCATATTTATCTATGAATACATCCATCGGACGTGCCTGCATACTCGTAAATTGAGGCAAAGTTTCCCGTTGTTCATAATCATTGAATCTCCAACGAAAAAAATGAAATCACATAAAATAGAAAGAATGAAATTAGACATTTTTAGAAAACAAACTTTATTTCATAACTTTGCCATTGAACATTTGAATTACAAATGTTGGTAACATAAACATTAAGCATCAGATATGAGGACATTTGCGAATGCAATTGTCCTTCGCTTGCACACAAGATTTTATGCAGGTTATATCTTTGTTGCAGTAGCCTACACATGAGACTTGTTCCCATAAACAATTATCAGAGCAACTATCGCAATTCACTGGATCAATGGAATGAAACACAAATAGCAATGTGATGGCAATAACCATCATCCATGCAAGAGAGTTTGCCATTATTATAATAATAAGAATGCCCTGAGTATGAGTAGTTCATGTTTTGTGGTATATGATGCTCCAATTTATAGAAGAGGCTTTGGACATGTGGTTGATTTGGACAAATTGTTGATGTGCTTCTTTATTAAATTTGCATGCACTTGATTTATTTATATTTACTACTTGTCTCAATGTTTTTCACCGGTGGTAATCTAAAAGTTTGACCTCTATAATATACATGTAAATAAATTAAAATAAAGATTTGTTCATCATTATCATATTCCTTACAAGAATATTTGCTGTGAATGTATTTGTTAGTTTCCCAAATGTGTATAAGATAAGAGAGTAGGTGATACCAATTTAATTAATTTGTAGAGTTAATCATTAGTATTGTTCCAAAAAATATTTTATCTGAACAAATAATTAGCATAGTTTAAGTGCATGATTAATTAGTACTTAGGTGGTGTGTGGCATTGGATAATGCTGGAGTTCAAATCTTTAATCCTAAAAACCAATTGACCTTTTCTCCAAATACATCCGCAACCATTTATTTCATCAATTGATTATCCAGTGAAGAATAAACACTAAGATTGAGCAGGAACGGGACCCATAGAATTGCGGATGGAGGAATTAAACTTTTATTTTCAGGTTTCATGTCAATTTGGAGAATCCAATCATTGAGATAAAAAAATTTGTAAAAAATAATAATATTCTTTTAAAAGTTATGTAAATTTATAAAACTAAATATTCTAATATTACAAGATCACTTTTGTAAATTTCCTTTTTCGTACCATGCACAAGGTTCTATCAAGAGGAGTTTTAATTTTTCTTATCCATTTGAATAAATTTATGGATTTGTCCTAAAATTAATGTTGATTTGAGAATTCTTGACCTGAATTTGTTCTTTTGTTAATTTTAATTTGAGAATTCTCAATTTATACTTCTAGATCTATTTCCTAATTTCTTATGATCCTTGTTTAGGTTCTAATGGACGGATATAAGTTTTAATTTATTTTTCAAATGAAATCTCGCAGACCATAGATTGTATATGCATTTATTTACGTCATTGGGGATAAATATGTTTTTGTAATTCTATCATATCTCTATCACCTTTTACTTTGTGTATGTGATATTTTTGGAAAGATTGATTCAATAATAATATTGATTTGTCACTAGAAGTGAAACGACAAAGGGGAATTTGAACATTTATAAAATAAATAAATTCTTTGGAATCCAAAAAAGGAACCTGAAGTACTAGTACAAAGATGAAAGGTTAAAGCTTTCAAAAGCTAAGGTAAAGCCTTAAATCAAATGAGTGCATGTAATATTTTCTTTTAGGAAAGGACTTGAGCATTCAGTAAAAGGAAATGATATGAAAATTAAATAAAGGAAAAATGTTTCAATAATAATCAAAAGTTTAGAAGAACTTATATACCAGAAATAAAAAAGTATTTAAAAAAAAAAGCCACCAAATAAAGCAAAGTAAAAATGGCGACCGCACAATCCGATCCTCTTTCTTCATCCACCTCCTTCTGCTTTGGCACCACCTCCCATCCCCTACCTTTCCGTTCATCTCCGCCACCTATTCCCCCTAATCCACCACCTCCGATTTCAAACCCCTCTTCAGGCGAATCCCTCAATTTGAATTCCAGATCAAACCTACAAGATCCACAGCCTTCCTTACTTAGATCTGTCTCTGCAATCCATTCAACATCTAATGCCTCCTATCCGGGAAAGATTACGCATCCCTTTTCACTTTCCTCCCATGCAACGCAGGTACTTATCATCCCAAGCACCTCGACATTCCTAGGGATGGCATATAAAAGCAGATTCCAGAGTCAGCCAGATCTGAAGGTATGCAATACTAGAGAACTTTTTGGTGGGTTTTTTCCTAGATGGTAATTCTTCATACTCCATGGTGGTACACTTCTTAAATCAGTTCTGATAATTAAATGGGGAAGTTACTACTAAATCGGATGGTATGCGCTATTTTTTCAAATTTTATAATGATTCAGATAAAGATTTTTTTTTTGAAATCTGATCCTTTTTTAATAAAAGTACGAATGTTTATCATAACTTGATGGGATCCAACAATAGGAAATTCACAGGCTCAGATTGAAAAATTCCCTGTTTGGGTTCCATTTTATTGTATTCCAACAATTCTTTGGACTTTAGTCGGTATAAATTGGCTAGCTTTTCATGTTGGGAGATTGATATGCTTTGATAGTAGCCCTGAAAAACTACAAAGGTTCAGGTATGCAAAAGCCTTAATTGAGATTTCCTCGGTGTTTGATCTTCCTGAGAAATTAGTTGTAGCTGGACTAGGTAAATAGTGTCCTTCAGTTAAATTATCCTATGATTGGCGACCCAAAATATGTATTGTTCGTAGGGTTTTTGGTCATACCACCACTAGTTGTGAATTTAATAACAATGCAGTAAATGAGGTTGATAAGCATGGTGAAGACTATGTTGATAATAATGTCAAAACCTATTGTAAAGACCCGTAACCTCCCCGGTAAGGAAAGCCCGGATACTTTGAGAACAACACACAAAAGGACGCAAAACAGAAGATCATTTCATTGTTAATCACAACAATTCAAGCATAATACAAGAATATACAGAGTATGAATCAATATTACACATTCACTAAATATCAGAGATTGCAATACATTACTACAACGGAAAAATAATATAAATCACAACTAGAAGTAATATATGGATACAGAGCTTTCCGGATATCATTCCAGCTGTAAATCAGGATCCTTTGAATACAAATATGCAAAACCAAAACTACTAGCTGCCCGTGTCAAAATAAGGGCACCCAGAGTTTAGGTTAAAACAATAAACTCCAGGTCAGTCATGGGACTGGTGTGAGAACTAAAACAATTATTAATCTTTATTTTAAAGTTAGGTAAATCAAGGGACCGCACCGTATAACACAGAACGGGTTTCCACCTAAGAATACCAGTGCATAAAACAACAGCACAATGCTAAATAAAGAACAATGAAGCTATTATAAGACCCAGGTCCTATCACACAATACAACGCAAGCCGGAGGATAGGGTTTTTACCTTATAATAGCCAAATAATGCTTGATACGCTAAATTTCATGTTTTATTATTACTATAAGTCTATAGTGTCAAAACAATTTCAATCATAAGTATCAGTCATAGATGGCATAAGTACCCCATACCACTATGTCGCCATATATAGGTATACAATCAAAACTGCAATTGTCACGTATTGGAAGCTGGATTTCCATCTATGAACCGAGGCAAGGGATCGTTCTCAACCGATTCGAGACTCTCTAGCCCGAGCCTTAGGACCCAGACATCGGTGGGCCCTTGGAGCGACAGGGCCGGCCCACCGATGTGGATTAAATGCCTTAACACTGCGTTTCCCCCCTTGGGGCTTAAATGAGCCAACGAATGATTCCATCGGCTCCGCACAGTCACCGATATATCCGAGGCTCATCGCAAACCAATAACCACGTAAGTCAAACTCGTCAGGGCGTGTCAAACCACTGATGCCACTTCTACCTAGAAAGAAAAGCATGTCCTCTCTGAGGTCCTTTCCCATTTCTGATTCACAACCGGGGTGTGAGGCTCGCGAATCAACGCTACACAAAGCTATGCCACATAGGTCGTGCTTTGATCAACACCCACAAGACTCTGCTTTTCAACAGAAGCCTTGATCATATTGCCACTTAGGCATGCCATACAGGCAATTCACTCCATGCATTTGATATCCATCAATATATAATCTCTGAGCTCGTATATCTCAGAGAAGGGCGTTAAGAAAGAGAATAAATTCTCCACTGCCAAACAGATATATATTTAATAGAAATCAATCACACAGAATAAAATCCAATGTCAGACACACAGTCCATTACAAGTTCGTTGCCGGAGGCACTTTCCTCGCATGTCCATCGATCTCCAAGTACATCTGGACGATCACTAACTGATTCCCTCCTTTTGGGTGTACGGCCCAATCAAGATCATCAGTAATTATCCAAACGACGTGAAAACCTCCGGTCTTCAACCACCGTCTTCATCTTCGACTTATCGTCGTATCAGTTATTCAGAATGGAAAAAACCCGGCCTTTCTGAATAAATCTCGTATATAATAAACAAGTGTTACACAAACACAACATACGCCTCATTCCAATTCATCAGTCACTAACTGTAAATTAGTAAGAGAACAATTCCACAAATATTAACCCCGATGGCCGAAACCAACATCAGATCAATACCCAGGAAACCATTCATCTTAACTAATTTTCAGTTAATTGCTAAATTTCACATTCTTAGGGAGATGTTCCCATTAATTTTATCAAAGATAAATTCCTCAAATTTATTCTTTAATCTTCTTTTGAAAATCAGTTCAAACCTAATTATGGTTTATCGAAACTAGTCGGGATTAATGAGCCTTGCTGAAGTAATCAATTGTTAAGTTACCCATCTCCAACCTATTCATCCGATGAAGTAAAACTGGTATTACTTCATATCTAACACCCCGGTGTTATCGGTAAATTCAATTACCATTTCATGTTCAAATCTAATTAAAGATTTAACTATCGCCTGGAGAAAAACTGGTGATACTCTATTCTCGATCATTTCAATCTAATCAAAGATTCATTAAAACTCCACTTGGTTTTAATCTTCCCAAAAATAAATATTAATGATTGTTTAACTTGGGAAATCATATCCTATCTTTAACTGGGTTAAAGAACCAATGTCATTTAAAACACGGTTCACTATAAACCCAAAATCACATTCCACTCCATCAGCATTTAACCATAAATTAGCAAGTGAACAATTCCATAAGTATTAACCCGGAAGGTCGAAACCAACATCAGATCAATACCAGGAGACCGTTCAACTTAACTAATCTCCAGTTAGTTTCTGATTTTTCTTAACTCCATTGGGGCTAAGAACAGTATTATTGAAGATACCATTCACGAAAACCCCAAATCACATTTGATATTAAATACAAGGCTCTGAATAGAAAATATATTAGCTTATATTCAATATCAAATTCAACGACCAACAAATATCGTCTTGGAAACAACGATATAAATATATCTTTCAAATTTCCATAACAATATCTGTATAATCACGAAATCCAACATCGAAATATTCCAAAGACAATTTCGATTCAAATCCATTCCAATTCAATTATTGGATATTCTGGTTATTTTCAAAACCATTTCAAATCCACTTTATTTATATTTAAAAATAAATAGAATTATAATTCTAGTTCAAAACTAGTTCATTTCGATAAAAATCTATATTTATCTTTTCAATATGGGGTTTCCTGTGCCAATTCTCCACAAATCATTTCTTATGATTTTACACAAATTGTTACTATTTTTAATAATTTTACCAAGGCCCGTACAGTCGATTTCCATCAACTTCCATGATTTGCATTTACAGCAACCTTTTCCAAATATTATTTGGACATAATTCCAAAGGCAACTGTTAGATTTCACATCACCAACATTCATTAGAAAGCTCTTTTCGATACAAACCCAACGGTTCCTGTTTTAGAAGAATCCGACGGTCGGATCTCCTGCAATATCCATTAGAAGTCAATGGTCGAAATTCGCGAACTACCGCGGCGCGGCGCGTTCTATTCAGGCTATTATATATAATATATATATATATATATATATATATTATATATTTCATCGATTTCCTTTCAAAATGTATTTTATAAATCGTTTTAAATTTGTTTTCAAAACGATTTCAACTTCATATTCAATTTCTGGTCAAAATTGAATATTCCATATCATTAATCTATAAATGATAATATTTTCAAGACGTTGTATTTTGAAATCACTTCGTTTTCCATAATCATTACAATAACGAATATAATCGATATAAATATCATTCGCGTCAAAATGGCGCATATATAATCAACACGGCTTTATATATTTCAATAACTTCACTATTCTATTCAACAAATGAATAATTTCTTCAATACATGAATATATATTTTATTCAACACATGAATATATATTTTTATTCAACACATGAATTTATATTTTTATTCAACACATGAATATTATATTTCTATTCAACACATGAATATATATTTCTATTCAACACATGAATATTTATTTTATTCAACATATGAATTTATATTTCTTATTTTCCAAATTGGAATGAGGCCCAATCAATTACCATATAACGTTTATTATATGGATTCCCTACAACACATGTATATAACAGCAACGATAAATCATCAACCTTCATCTAGAGTGCACCTCTCAACTGCATAAGCATTAAATATAAATAATTAACGCTTACACAGACTTTCAACCCATCGATTGACATACAAGTAAACAATCGGGATTAGTGTACGTCAAATATCATCCCAATACCCATGTGGGGTTTCAAATCAACAAACACAGATTTTTATTTGTGCAGTTGGGCGATGTGTAAAATTTATCGTCTCAATCAATATCAGTCAAATCAGTATATATAAACAAATCGTCCGATTTGTTTATAAATATTTATTTTATATACACATTAAAAATTATATTTTTAACTATAATATATTTTCCACTATAAAATATTTTATTTCATTCTACATCACACAATCAAATTTGACAACACAACAACCAAACAAACAAATCATCCATGGTCTGTGGACGACGGGTGTCGGGTGCTGCTATGTACCATCTGCATCCTAGTATATATTTCAACTAGAAATTAAAACGAAAGTGAGGAGTTCTCACAGACTAGCTAAACCAAACACCGCGACTCTTCATATGTAGAAATCTTCATCGTGCTCGTTGATTAACATAGAAATGTATTTATTTTATGCTCTTATATTTTATCTTTTGTAAATAAATAAATGATACTTTGGGTACTTTTATGTGTTTTTATAGGTTGTTAAGAAATGCCTCCTTCGTTTCAAATTAAAGGCCAACTACAAATAAAAAGCTACTTCCTCGTATTAAACCATCTCAATTACAAAAGAGGTTGTAGCTCACTGGTAAATGCAAAGAGATTTGTACTGAGAGACCTGAGTTCGATCCCCGTCGAGCTCACTTTTTGCCAAAGAACGAAACTTTCACACTGCCCCTTTGCTATGAAGAATATATTAATTAGTGTTATATTATATATATATATATACATATTCATGTGTATGTATGATATTCACTAATAGACATTTCAGGAGTAGTCATGGAAATCAATTCAGAACATTCATTTTTCAATTTCCAATTAGAAGAATTTCTGATTGATTTATTGCCAAGACAAGATCAATTTTGAAGATTTTATCCTTTGTTGCCTTTGGAGTCTAATGAGTATCCTTGTTTGAAGAATTAAACACATGTAATCTGCTCATCAATCAATCAATCAATTTGCTACATGGAAGATAGGAAGATTTGGAAGATATTCACCATGTTTTGCTTTCCAATCAAGCTTGGGCAAGGAAGGCAAGAGATATGATGGATGATGGGGCCCAGTTATTCATAGACTTAATTAGGGTTTCCAGTTCACCTATAAAAGCACATGTACATCCCATTGTAAAGATCTCCATTACTCTGTACTCTTGTTTATTAATAAAAAGTTTTACTGTCTTTTTCTTTCATACAATTTGTGTATCTATCCAATTAGTTTTGGTAGAACACATTGTTATTTTCTTTTATTACTGCTTGTTAGCTATTGTCCGTTCGATTAGATTCAACGGCAAGTCTGCTTTTTAATTCTCTGTTGTTGTTCTAGTTGTTATTTTCTTTTTTTCTAGTAATTGTTTCTTTTCTTTTCAATTGTTGAATTTGATACTGATTAGATTCAGATTCAGATTTGGATTCAGAGTAATTTCAACAACATTATAAACAACTCCAAATTCTGCCTAACTCGCCCAAGAATAAATAAATAATAATTTTTAATTACACCTCCCTGTGTTTGACCTGTATGCTACACACCTGTATGCTTGCAGAATTTAATTTAAATGTCGCGCTTTTCTGATTCATAGACTAGCGACGATCAAGTTTTTGGCGCCGTTGCCGGTGAGGTAACAATTAAATTTTATTATTTATTTAATTTCTGATTCGTGCTAGTTTTATTTATTTTTTATTTTCCTTTTTGTTTTTACGTATATATAGAATAAAAAAGTCTTGATTAGTTGATTGACTGTTATATATAGATACTCCAATCACCAAACCAAGAGAAAAAAAAAAAGATTCTTCCCATTTTTCTGCCTTTAATTTCTTTTTCGTTTTTCTCATCTGTTTCCTTCCCTTCTTTATTCCTTTCCCGTTTTCTCTACATTTGTTGCCCTTTCTAATTCTTCTTTTCTTTTACAAGTTCATTTCTTTTAAAAAATAAAAATAAAAAAATTTATTGTTTCCATTTCTTCTTTTGTTTCCTCTTTTGCGTTTCTTGTGCCCTCTTTTCTTCATCATCCCAATCCAATCCCCTTGCAAAAATCCCACAAAACCCATAGCCTCTGCTTTGTAACCACCCCAACCAAAGCATCAAGCCACAAAATCTGAATCACACCGCCAGTCATCAAAAATCCACCATTCATCACGCTTAAAATCCAATCACGGAAATCGTTTACAAACCACATATCACGTAAATTCCAATCCATCCTACCCAGGCCAGCACCGTGTAGGCAACTTCTGCTCATCATCCACAACCCGTTCTTCACAACAGTTGTACTTTTTACCTTAACTTAAAAACAAATTCACGGACTCCTATTTTGTCAATTCTCCACCATAACTCAACACAAACCAATCCTTCATACCAACACTTTTGCCGCAAACTCCACCGTCTGTCTCACGCATCACATACCAAACTTCACCATACACAAACCCAGATCGAGAATACCACACTTCCCAAAACCTCCCCAATCTCATCTGCCTCGAACAATCATCGCAACATCACCAGAACCCTCCATCTTCAGAAATCCAAAACCGCTTCTGAACCCTCAAAAAACCGAACCCCTTCAACCCTGAAATTCGACTTGAAGAATCCCATTGATTCCATCAAATCACGCAACTCCGGTTCAACGCTTCATCACATCCCAATTCGCAACCAAAAGTCAAAAACCCCACTTCGATCTTAAAACTACGGATCATAATCAGATTTTGATGTTCTAAAAAACAGAGAAAAATAAGAGAGTTTTCTGGATTTGTGCGTTCCTTGTTTCTAGGTTGCCATCGTTATATATCTGGGGCCGTGATTCTTTTCCTTATTTTCCTATAGGGTTTGGATAAATACCAACAGCAGCGTGAGTTGTGAGTTTTATAATTGGAGCAGTGTGGTTTCAGTTGAAGTCTGGTTTGCTTTAGAGCTTGCGAACGCTTGTTAACTAGCTTGAGATTTTGCCGAGAATTGTTTTTAAGCCTAAATGGTTTTTTTTTGTTTAGCTTAATCTTGTTTAGCTTTTGCTTTATTTTGTTTAGTTTGTTCTTTTCAATTTTTTTTTAAGTTCAGAATTTCCTTTTTTCTTTTCCGGTCTAATCAGTTGTTTGTTTAATTTTTATTCCTTCCAGTTTAGTTTTTTTTCTTTCTCCTTTTCTTTGTTTAATTTTCTTCCAAAAAAAACAAAAAAAGCAAAAAGAAAAAGAAAAGAAAAGAAAAAAGAAACTCAAAGATCGAAGTGAGAACGAGTTCAAGCAACAAATAAGTGAATTAATGGTCATGCAATTTGCATTTCGTGGATTTGAATTGTCAGTGAGCACTAAATAAATTTCAAGATGGACTGCCATACCCCACTGTAAATTTGTTTTAACTCTACAAGTGCTCTGCTACAAAGAAAAAAAATATAGACAATTGTTGTAAAAAAATTCTGCCGGGACAACGGCTTGAATGTAATATTTTCAATTTCTGCAATTAAATTGTGTGATTGTTGTTATTTCTGCACTTTTTATTCATTCTGTTAAGGGCAATACCCCAATTCACATAAGGTGAGGGATTTCATCACCCTTTCTTAGCCCACAAATTGCATTTCATCGTAGAATCTGACTAATAATAACAGATAGACGTTGGACTTAAGGGAGTCACGGGCTCATCTAAGGCTTAATTGTATTTTGATAGTTGATTCAATTGGAACGAATTATTTCTTAGTGTCTAGACTACGGCAGAGAAATAACTGTTATAAATATTACGGTGATTCGTAAATATTATATCGGTTGTTACTCTGAAGTTACTTAAACCTTCGGCTGCATTGCTAGGGTGATTCGTGGTGCACCGATAACTCCTGTCCGTTAACTGGCTAAGAAATCTTTTGATCTAAGTAATCAAACGTGTCACTATATAATTTTGGGTTAGGAGCTATTAAGGACAGAAAATTTCATTATAGCTAATTTCTGTGCGTGCATTTAACAACAATGAGTGAAAAAAGTGTGACCCAACAAAATTCTCCTAGGGTTTCTCGAACCAACCAAAACTTTCCAACCGAATTGGATTAAAATCGAGTGAATCACAATTTCCCAACTTTGGGGATCAAAATCAAATAAATCAAAATTTCAAAATCTCAATGTCCAAATGGATGGACCCTTGTTGCTTCGTGATCGATGTTATCCGACAAGGACCATCCAACCCTCTGTCATCGTGTTCCCACCAGCTGAAGGAAACAATTTTGAGCTAAAACATTCTTTTATCCAAGGGGTCCCAAAATTTACTGGTCTGAAAATGCTTATGAATTTCTAAGTGAATTTGAATTGTATGCGTCCACAACAAAATTGAACAATTGTCTAACGAATCGATTAAGCTGTGGCTAATTCCATTTGCACTACTTGAAAGCTCTAAAAGATGGTTAAATTCTCTTCCAAAACATTCCATAAGAAGTTGGGATGAATTTGTCACTGCATTCTTGAAAAAGTTTTTCCCTTTCCATAAAACTCTAAAAATTCGTAATGAGATAACCCTTTATGTCAAAATGAGGGGGAAACTTTTTCAAAATACTTTGAAAGATTCAACCAACTGTTATATAGTTGTCCTCACCATGGAATTCTAAAAGACCACTTATGTAAAATTGCATATGAAGGGCTAAACTATCAGACTAGAACTCAACTAGAATCAGTGTGTGGAGGAGACTTTATGTCTAAAACAGCCGATGAAGCTTGGCGGTTCTTAGAAGATTATCCTGAAAAGGACATGCAGTGGGAATCAATTCGTGTTCCCATTCGTACTTCTACTAGAGGAGTGCATGTCATGGACCCAAGTCAAATTCCTTTAGAAAATCAAACTCCTCAACCCGGAGAAGTGCTACCCCACTATTACTCTCAGGACCAAGCTAATGCCATAGCTAAAAATAATCCTTACTCATCCACATACAATCCTGGTTGGAGGAAACACCCAAATTTTTCTTGGTCAAACCCCAATAATTCGGCTAACCCATCTCACGTGCAACCCTTTATTCCAAATCCGAATTATCAAGCTCCACCCACCAATTCTCAAACTTCTCAAACTTTACCTCAATCTAAACAACCTTATAGGCACCCCAATTTTCAATCATCAAACCAATCCTCTCAATCTTCTCAATCGTCACCAGAAATTGTGCATTTAGAAAAACAAATGGAACAAATGATGAATATGATAAAGGAACTAGCGAAAAATACCGAGAAAGGAAAGTTGCCTAGTCAACCTGAGGTGAATCCAAAATATAACTCTCATGCTATAAATTCTTGTGAGGACGAAAACCATAATCCAGTCAACGCTATTACAACCCTTCGATCTGGAAAGAGGATTGATAATAACGTGGGCGACCCTGACGAACCTTCTAGCTCGACCCCAATGCCAAATCTTGATGAACCCCCATTTCATTCGAATGCCAATTCTTCTGAACCTCAAGTTTCCTTAAATGTTGGCAATCCCAAAAATTCTTCTTCCAGTGTCGGCAAACCCGACCCACCTTCGAAAATTAATGTTGGCAATACCAACATTCCATCTTCTACGACCTTGCCACCTTCTTTTTCCTTGGATAAATCTTCTTCTTCGAATGATGAAACTGAACACAGAGTCGAAAAACAAATAGCCCCATTTCCCCATAGACTCAATAATAAGAAGAAAGCGGCAAATTTCGATAAAATTTTAGAAATTTTCAAACAAGTCCGTGTGAACATTAATCTTTTAGACACAATTGAACAAATTCCTCAATATGCAAAATGTCTTAAGGAATTGTGCACACAAAAACATGCGATTAATGTCCCAAAAACCGCCTTTCTAACTGTAAATACAAGCTCTGTTCTCTTGAATCTTGCCCCAGTCAAGTACAAAGACCCTGGCTGCCCTACGATTGATTGCAAAATAGGAAACACCCATATCTCTCGTGCCCTACCCGACCTTGGTGCCAGTGTCGATCTTCTTCCTTATACTGTTAATTGTCAACTTGGGTTAGGGGAAATTAAACCAACAAACATCACTCTTCAGTTAGCCGATCGATCTGTCAAAAAGCCATTGGGAATTATCGAAGACGTCTTGATACAAATCGAACAATTTTACTTACCTGTCGATTTCATAGTTTTAGACACAGAGCCTGTCTCAAATCCCAAAGTTCAAATACCTTTGATTTTAGGACGGCCCTTCTTAGCAACCTCAAATGCTGTCATAAATTGTAGGAACGGTCAACTTCGATTTTCCTTCGGGCACTTAACCATTGAGCTAAACATCTTCAATCACAACAAACAACCTAGGTATTTTGAGACCGATGAAATCGACATGATTCAAACCACAGTTGACGAAACCTCTAATGGCACTTCTAAAGCCTTGAAAATGTGTCTGGAACATTTCGACTCCGATTTCGACAAACTTGAATACATTTCTAAAGTGAATGAATTTCTTGACTTAAATCCTTCGTCTTCTGAATCTAACCAAGGAATGTTGACCAATGTTAACACTCAAGAACATCCTAAGTTAGATCTCAAACCCTTGCCACAAGACCTTAAGTACGCATACTTAGACTCCTCAGAAACTCTTCGCGTAATCTTGGCCTCTGATCTTACCGAGTACCAAGAAGAAAAACTCTTAGAAATTTTATGGGAAAATAAAGAAGCCTTCGGGTGGGAACTGAGCGATATAAAAGGAATTAGGCAATCAATTGTGGAACATCGCATACATTTAGTTGATGAGGCTAAACCCACCCGTGAGGCTCAAAGGCGATTAAACTCAAACATGAGAGAAATGGTAAAGGAGGAGATAATCAAATGTCTAGACAATAACATCATCTATCCCATCTCTGATATTAATGAGCTCGTCCCAACAAAAATAAAAACAAAATGGCGTGTGTGTATCGACTATCAAAAGCTCAACTCAGCCACACCAAAAGACCATTTTCCATTACCTTTTATTGACTAAACGCTCGAACACTTAGCGGGTCATGAGTTGTTTTCTCGATGGATACTCTGGCTATAACCAAATCCCTGTTGCTTTAGAGGATCAACATAAGACCACCTTTACTTGTCCCTTTGGAACCTTTTCTTATCGCCGCATGCCTTTTGGTCTTTGTAATGCCCCCGCGACTTTCCAAAGGGGTATGATGATTATTTTCTATGATATGGTGGAAGAATTTGTGGAAATATTCATGGATGATTTTTCAATCTATGAATCATCTTTTCCCCAATGCCTCACTCATTTAGAACTCGTCCTAAAACGTTGTAAGGAAAAATGACTCGTGCTTAATTGGGAAAAATGTCACTTCATGGTAAAAAGGGGGATAGTTCTAGGTCATGTCGTCTCCAAAGATGGCCTTGAAGTCGATAAATCCAAAATCGATTCGATTGCTAGTATGCCTCCTCCTAAGTCTGTGAAAGATTTTCGTTCGTTTCTTGGCCATGCGGGATTCTATAGAAGATTCATTAAGGATTTCTTGAAAATTTCAAAACCTCTCTCAAATTTACTTGCCAAAGATGCTAAGTTCGAATTCTCCAATGACTGCAAAACATCTTTTGAAACTCTTAAGTCAATCTTGACCACAGCTCCCATCATTCAACCTCCTGATTCGACTCAGCCCTTCGAACTTATGTGCAACGCTTCTGACTTTGCAGTTGGAGCCATCTTAGGTCAGCGTATCGATAAACTCCCTCAAGTCATTTATTACGCTAGCAAAACCTTAAACGAGGCCCAATTGAATTACTCAACTACTAAAAAGGAATTTTTGGCAGTTGTCTTCGCTCTTGGGAAATTCAGGCCATATCTCGTAGGATCCAAAGTCATAGTTTACACTGATCATGCTGCACTACGATATTTGCTTTCTAAGAAGGATGCTAAGGCCCGCTTGATTCGTTGGATCCTTCTTCTTCAAGAATTCGACATAGAAATACGAGATAAAAAGGGTTCTGAAAATGTTGTAGCTGATCATCTCTCTCGAATTGTGCAAAAAAATGTTGATGACACCCAAATCGATGACTATTTTCCGGACGAACAAATCCTTTCCATCTCTAACACCCCTTGGTACACTGACATTGTGAATTATCTTGTCACACAGCAAACACCCGCTGAATGGTCGAAACAAGATAAACAAAAATTTCTCTCGAAAGTTCGAAACTTGTATTGGGACGACCCATATCTTTTTAAATACTGTCCAGACCAAATCATACGAAGGTGTGTACCCGATCATGAACACCAAAGTATTCTCTCTTTCTCACATGACCATGCATGTGGCGGACACTTTGGAGTAAGAAAAACTGCTGCAAAAGTATTGCAAAGCGGTTTTTATTGGCCCACACTGTTTCGTGATGCTTTCGAATTATGCTCTAAATGCGATCGATGTCAAAGAACGGGTCGAATCACTAAGCGAAACATGATGCCTCTCAACCCCATTTTAGTGATTGAGTTATTCGATGTTTGGGGCATTGATTTCATGGGACCTTTCCCTAACTCATTTGGGATTCTTTACATCTTGTTTGCGGTAGATTATGTCTCAAAATGGGTTGAAGCCATTCCGACCAAAACCAACGACAATAAGGTTGTTGTCAAATTCCTCAAAGAAAACATCTTTTCGCGCTCTGGTACACCTCGAGATATCATTAGCGTTATTGGCACTCACTTTTGTAATCGTGCTTTTGAGTCCTTGCTCAAGAAATACTCAATCACACACAAGCTATCAACCCCTTAACCCCTTACCATCCACAAACTAGTGGACAAGTAGAAGTTTCCAATAGACAAATCAAACAAATTCTTGAGAAAACCGTGAATTCCATTAGAAAAGATTAGTCCTTATAACTAATTGATGCACTTTGGGCTTTTCGCACTGCTTATAAAACCAATCTAGGGATGTCACCATATCGATTAGTCTTTGGAAAGGCCTGTCACTTATCTCTTGAATTAGAGCATCGTGCTCTTTGTGCCATGAAATTTTTGAATTTTGACTTAGAGAAAGCCGGCTTACATAGGAAGTTACAAATTTCTGAATTAGAGGAATTAAGAAATGAGGCGTATGAAAATGCGAAGATCTACAAAGAAAGAACCAAAGCCCAACACGACAAAAACATACTTCGTAAGGAATTCAACGTAGGTCAAAAAGTTCTTTTATACGACTCTAAACTTCACTTGTTTCCAGGAAAACTCAGATCTCGATGGACTGGACCTTATGTTGTGAAAACAGCATATCCTCATGGAGCGGTGGAAACTGAAAATCCTAAGGATGGAAAAGTCCTCAAAGTAAACGGTCAACGACTGAAACCATTTTTAGAATTCGAGCAATATGACGAAGATGACCTTATCGATCTTCATGAGCCTGATCATCCACTGTGAAATCAGGTGGTACACATTCTTTTTCTTTTATTTTTCTTTTTCATTTTTCATTTTTTTTCATTTTGGTCTGCATACCTTAGACGATTGGGACACTGTCTCAATCTAGTGTGGGGGAGTCAAGTCTGCATCACATCTTCTCCATTTTTTTCAAAAAAAAAAACACACACACACACAATCATACCGACACGACTCATTTTATAGTGATATCACGAGATAAGTTTACAACTTTTAGTTAGTTGATAGTATTTTTTTTCTCAACTTAGATCAAATAAAGAAATATAATGAAAAGTTTAATTTTAAGGGATAATAGTGTAACCGATACATAGGGAGATTCTTAGGTGATGGCCATGAAATCTATTATATATTGTAGACTTTGTTTAAATAAGTGGAGGACTTAAAAGACTTATGTTGGCTTTTCGAATCTTTAAAACTAAGTTGTGTTAAGCTAAATTCGCGTAACTCTCTTTTGTGCTTATATTTTCAATAATAATAATAGTAATCCAAGGGTATCCAACATTGCTTGTATATCAAGCGTTGGTGTGCAAACCCGGCAAGCTCTATCCGACATGTTGTTGACAAAGTCAGCGTTGGAATATCTTGGTCTCATTTGATGAGATTGGACACCTAAGGATTACCGATACGTTGTTGACAAATTCAAAGTCCGTCTGCACAATCCGCCAAGCTCTTTACTCACTCTCCGTTAGTCTGCGAGGCAGTGCATGGGTGGTAAACCTTGGTCTTTTAAGTTAGGTGTATGTACTTAATCATAAATTTTAAAATTTTATAGAATAAAGAATAAGCGATGATGCCCAAACACTTCTTGACCTTATTGATTTGAATAACCATACACAAGGAAATTAGAATACCACTTTACAAACTGTGCCAAGCAAACTAAGAATCTATTTCACGGCTGCACTATGTTATCGACCGAACTAACTGGCCAAACTGGGATTTAACATTTGAAAACTTGAATTGTGTTGAAAATTTGTGACAAATTGAGGTATCTAAAATAAAATCAACTGACTAGAAATTGTTAACTTAATTTGTTGTACCACTTTCCTGAAACAAGTCGTGTTGTCATTCTTGTTTTTTTTTTTGGTATATAACCATTGCATTCATAAAGTTACATTAGATCCACACATACTGCATTTGGGTTTTGTGGGTAGTATCCGCTGAAAACCCTCACGAGACACCACTCGACCTACTAGAGACACCTTGAGGTTTAACGGCTTGTTGCATATGCTCAATGCAATCGTGTTTCCTACGGAAGTGTGACCTATCTAGTTAGTTTTTCATTTTCTTTTTACTCGAGGACGAGTAAAAGTTAAGTGTGGGGGTAATTGATTAACATAGAAATGTGTTTATTTTATGCTCTTATATTTTTTCTTTTGTAAATAAATAAATGATACTTTGTGTAGTTTTATGTGTTTTTACAGGTTGTTAAGAAATGTCTCCTTCGTTTCGAATTAAAGGCCAACTACAAATAAAAAGCTACTTCCCCGTATTAAAGCCATCTCAATTACAAAAGACGTTGTAGCTCACAGGTAAATGCATAGAGATTTGTACTGAGAGACCTGAGTTTGATCCCCGTCGAGCTCACTTTTTGCCAAAGAACGGAACTTTCACACTGCCCCTTTGCTATGAAAAATATATTAATTAGTGTTACATTATATATATATATATATACATATTCATGTGTATGTATGGTATTCACTAATAGACATTTCAGGAGTAGTCATGGAAATCAATTCAGAACATTCATTTTTCAATTTCCAATTAGAAAAATTTCTGATTGATTTATTGCCCAGACAAGATCAATTTTGAAGATTTTATCCTCTGTTGCCTTTGGAGACAATGAGTATCCTTGTTTGGAAGAATTAATCACATGGAATCTGCTCACCAATCAATCAATCAATTTTCTACATGGAAGATAGGAAGATTTGGAAGATATTCACCATGTTTTGCTTTCCAATCAAGCTTGGGCAAGGAAGGCAAGAGATATAATGGATGATGAGGCCAAGTTATTCATAGACTTAATTAGGGTTTCCATTTCACCTATAAAAGCACATGTACATCCCATTGTAAAGATCTCCATTATTCTGTACTCTCGTTTATTAATAAAAAGTTTTACTGTCTTTTTCTTTCATACAATTTGTGTATCTATCCAATTAGTTTTGGTAGAACACATTGTTATTTTCTTTTATTACTACCTGTTAGCTATTGTCCGTTCGATTAGATTCAACGGCAATTCAGCTTTTTAATTCTCTGTTGCTGTTCTAGTTGTTATTTTCTTTTTTTCTAGTAATTGTTTCTTTTCTTTTCAATTTTTGAATTTGATACTGACTAGATTCAGATTTAGATTCAGAGTAATTTCAACAACATTAAAAACAACTCCATATTCTGCCAAACTCGCCCAAGAATAAATAAATAATAATTTTTAATTACACCTCCCTGTGTTTGACCTGTATGCTACACACCTGTATGCTTGCAGAATTTAATTTAAATGTCGCGCTTTTCTGATTCATAGATTAGCGACGATCACTCGCATTTTGCCAATTACATTGTCCGTAGCCACTACATATATAAAAATCTCATTTTTATATTCTCTAGTATATAAAAATCATATTTTTATGCCGCTACTATATAGATAAAAATTCTATTTTTACACCGCTACTATATAGATAAAAATTCTATTTTTACACCGCTACTATATAGATAAAAATTCTATTTTTACACCGCTACTATATAGATAAAAATTCTATTTTTTTCTTCGCTAAAGATTATATTTTTATTATCTACATTTTATAAAAATCATATTTTTTTGCTATCTACTTTATATAAAAATCATATATCTACTTTATATAAAAAATCTTATTTTTATCCCTTCTATCATATAAAAATTATATTTTTAACCACTTTATAATATAAAAATTATTGCTTTCTAATATTTAAAATCAAAGCTTTCTAATCTTTTCCATAATCAAAGCCTCACATTTTTCTATTCTTAAAAATCAATTCCTTACCACTTTAAAAATCTAATTTTACTTTACCATCAAACAGCAAAGATCCAATTTTTTATTTTCCTAAAAAAAATCAAACATGAAAAGAAATAAACACAACAAACTAAAAAAAAACTTACAGTGGCATTTTGGGGTGGGGGAGATGTCGGCGGAGGTTAGGGAGGCGGAGGGAGGCGGGCGCAGTTCCTGAGGTGGCTGCGGCGGTGGCTTTCAGGGGCTAGGGCTGCTCGGTTGCTGTAGTGATGAGGGAGAGAGGATCTAGCGCGAGGGGAGGGACGCTGAAAAGACCCGTAACTTCCCTAGTAAGGAAAGAGCAGATACTTTGAGAACAACACACAAAAGAACGCAGATAGAAGAGCATTTCATTGTATATTACAACAATTCCATCAGAATACAAGAATATACAGAGTATAAACAAATATTATACAACAGAGAATATCAGAGATTACAACAAATTACATAGCACCGGAAAATAATACAATACACAACTGAGGGAGATATACGGATATAGAGTTTTCCAGATATCATTCCAGCTGTAAACCAGGTTCCTGTGAATATAATTCCGCAAAACCAAAACCACTAGCTCTTCGTGTCAAAATAAGGGCACCCGGAGTTTAAGTTAAAACAATAAACTCCAGATCAGTCATGCGACTGGTGTGAGAACTAAAATGGTTATTAATCTTTATTTTAAAGTTAGGTAAATCAAGGGACCACGCCGTATCACACGGAACGGGTTTCCTCCCAAGAATAACAGTGCACAAAATCGCAATGCTAAATAAAGAACAATGAAGCTATTATAAGACCCAGGTCCCATCACACAATGCAACACAAGCTGGAGAATAGGGTTTTACCTTATAGTAGCCAAAGAATGCTTATACGCTAAATTTCATCTTTTAGTAATAAGTGTATAGTGTCAAAACAATTTCAATCATAAGTGTCAATCACAGACGGCATAAGTGCCCCATCCCACTATGTCTCCATACTTGGCTCTACAATCAAAACCGCAAAGTCACGTATTGGAAGCTGGATTTCCATCTGTGAACTGTGGCAAGGGATCGTCCTCCACCGAATTCGAGACGCTCTAGCCCGCCCCTCAGGCAAGCGTGCGGGCAAGCCTTGGATCGTCAGGGTCGCTGCACCGATGTGGATTAAAATTCCTGAACACTGCGTTTCCCCACCCTATGGGGTGTCATTGAGTCCAATGACTCCGTCGGCTCCACACAATCACCGATATACCCGAGGCGCTTCGCAACAGCAACAACCACATAAGTCAAACTCGTCAGGGCGTGTAAAACCACTGATGCCACTTCTAGCCAGAAGGAAACACATGCCCTCCCTGAAGTCCTCTCCCATTTCTGGTTAACAACCGGGGTGTGAGGCTCGCGAATCAACTCTACGCAAAGCTTTGCCACACATGCCGTGCTTTGATCATCCACCACAAGACTTTGTTTTTCAACAGAAGCCTTGATCCATTGCCACTTAGGCATGGCACACAGGCAATTCACTCCATGCGATTGGTATCCATCAATATGTAACCCCTGAGCTCGTACGTCTCAGAGAAAGGCGTTAAGCAAGAGAATAAATTCTCCACCGCCAAACAGATATATATTTAATAGATACCAATCACACAGAATAAAATCCAATGTCAGACACACAATCCATTTACAAGTTCGTTTTGGGTCTGAACGAAACCGTAGGCACCTTGTACCTCGCATATCCATCGATCTCCAAGTACGTCTAGACGATCACCAACTGATTCCCTCCTCTTGGGTGTACAGCCCAATCAAGATCATCAGTAATCACCCAAACGATGTGAAGACCTCCGGTCTTCAACTACCGTCTTCATCCTCGACACCACGTTGAATCTGTTATTCAGAATGAGATAAACCCGGTCTTTCTGAATAACTAGCGTATATAATAAACAAGTGTTACACAAACACAACATACGCCTCATTCAAATTCATCAGTCAGTAACCGTAAATTAGCAAGAGAATAATTCCCTAAATATTAACCACGAAGGCCGAAACCAACATCAGATCAATACCCAGGAAACCATTCTTCTTAGCTAACGTACAGTTAGTTTCTAAATTTCACATTCTTAGGGAAAGGTTCCCATTATTTTTATCAAAGATAAATTCTTTTAAATTTATTCTTTAATCTTCCTTTGAATATCAAATCAAACTAGTTGGGATTAACGAAACACACCGAAGTAATCATTTATTTTATTTCCCAATCCCAACCTATTCATCCCATGAAGTAAAACTGGTAATACTTCGTATCTAACACCATGGTGTTATCGGTAAATTTAATAACCATTTCACGTTCAAATCTAATTAAAGATTTAACTATCGATTGGAGCAAAACTGGTGATACTCCACTCTCGATCATTTCAATCGAATTAAAGATTCATTAAAACTCCACTTAGTTTTAATCTTCCCAATAATAACTCTCAATGATTATTTAACTTACGAAAACACATCCTGTCTTTAACTGGGTGAAAGAACCAATGTCATTTAAAACACGGTTCACTATAAACCCAAAATCACATTACATTAATTATCAGGTTAAAGAACAAGTGTTATTTAAAACTCCGTTCACGATAAACCAAAAAATCAATTCAAATTCAATTCCAATTAAATACCATTTAATTGGTACACTTCATTAAATCTAAATAAAAAGATTTAATCTTTTTCTCAACCGGGTTTAAGAATAGTGTTAATGAAGACACCATTCACGGCAAACCCAAATCACATTTGATATTAAATACATGGCTCTGAATAGAAAATATATCGTCTTATATTCAATATCAAATTCTATGACCAACAAATATCGTATTGGAAATAACGATATAAATATATCATTCAAATTCCCATAACAATATTTGTATCATCACGAAATCCAACATTGAAATATTCCAAAGACAATTTCGATTCAAATCCATTCCAAATAAATTATGGAAATTCTGGTTATTTTCAAAACCATTTCAAATCCACTTTATTTATTTCAAAAATAAATGGTTTTAAATTCTAGTTCAAAACCAGTTCATTTCGATAAAAATCTATTTTTATCTTTTCAAATTTGGAATTTTTCATCCCAATTCTTCACAAATCAATTCTTATGATCAATGTAACACCCCGTATATTCTATAACAGTGAAATTCATAAATTAAAGTATAATTAATTTCAAATAAAAGAATTAAGGGAAACGGAATATGCCATTTCATTCGTCTTGGAATTCTGCTTGAGATAGAGTCCGAGTTTGCATAAAACAGACTCCGTATGAGGGAGATATGACCTCCGGAAATTTCAGAATTTAGTTTAAAATTCAAACAGGAAGAAACAGTTCAGAAAAACAAATTCAAATTCAAAAATCGGACCCAGATTGGGCTGGGCGGGAATTTTCCCGCCCAAGACCCAGGTCGACTGGTTTTCGACCTGGGTACGACTGCCCAGTCGACCTGCGTGTCGACCGGGCAGTCGACCTGCGTGTCGACCGGGAAGTCGACCTGCGTGTCGACCGGGCAGTCGACCTGCGTGTCGACCGGGCAGTCGACCTGGCCCCTGAGCCAGGTCGAACCCAGCCCCTCCTGGCTGGCCTGATTTGTGCTTGGCAGAATTTCTGGGCTTTGTCTTGTCACTAGGGCTTATGTGTCAACTCTTGATTGGTTTCTCTTTAAAATGAACGGCTTATATTAATCTTGGCTCCATCGACGGCTCTAATCAATTCACAAACTCTATAAAAAGGACTTAATACTCCACCTAATTCACACAAGTAAAATGAGTATGGAGCTGTCATGCTGCTGAAGAAAGACTAGGAATAGCCGTCAAATCAAGAGATGATTAGGAGTTGATTCAAAAGATTAAAGCCATGACAACTAAATCAAAACAACGCCTACAACAAAGATAGCATCATCAAATTCAGAATTCAGAGTCCTGAAAACAAGACTCGTCATACGTCTTAAGTAGAGTGCTATTCCGATGTGAATGAATAATTGAGACTTGATCTGTGTAGAATAAGAAATGGGATTGTACTTTAATTATAATGATGTTAATTCATAATTGTATGTTGCTATGATTTGCTATGAATGAATTTGGGATGTGGTAGTGTAATTAACATGATATTGGATCTATTGAATAGTTGCGATACAAGTATATAACTTATGTTGGAAATTTGATACTTATACGTTATGGTTAATGAGAAGTTATACATATTTCATTGCAACCAAGTTAAGACTCATGCAAGTATATGATTCACTATTATGCCAACATGATTTATGATCCTTCTATGTATATTTTTATGATCATTTTTAGTGTAGTTGGATCCAATTGGGTATTATGATTCATATGAATTTATGTTGGAATAGGCATCATGATTCAAGTGGAAACCATACATTTGTATTAGTGACAAAAGTAAGCATCTTTATGAACTTGTGTTGACTTTATGAACATGGCTGGTTCATGTTTAACTTTATGCCCAAACAAAATATGTTTTAGGCTTAGGTTGTTGTTAGAAAACATATGATAATTTATGTGGCACATAATTAAGTTAGATTCATACTTTAAATAAAAGTTTACATGATTAGATTAAAATCATGATTCATGTTTAGGTATGTTTTATGTCAAGATTTTATGCTATTACAATGCAACTTCACAAGTGCCTAATTTATGTTAATTAGACCGCTATGTTGCAAGTTCATGCGTTTACACACCCCTTTTTGATGTTACTTAGAATATATATACATCATGTTCTAAGCCTCCCCTTTTTTATGTGGCTAAGTTGGGCTAAAATGTTGAAGCCCAACATATGTTATATTATTACGTACAAACGGGGGAATACGTTGGGGTTAATTAAAATATATGTGTTGGCATGTTTGGCACATGCCAACGATTCATGACATTTTAAATGGTATAAATTATTATACTCAAGAATAATGAATTTGAATAATGGGCCGCAAATATTTACATATAAAAGAAAAAGAGACAAAATATGTAAACTTAGAAAGTACGACATGCTTAACCCGAGGTTGGATTGCGTTGTGACATAAACCTGCCCGGACCCGCCCGGCTGTCCAGTGGTCACAACAATACCTATCCAATGTGGGTGGTTAAGCATTGAGCCCAATAAAGACCCGAGGTTAGACTGAGTTGTGACGTAAGACTGCCCGGACCAAACCTGCAACAGGCAGTCACAACAATACATGTCTAATGTGAGTGGTTGTGGCTTTAATAAGACAATTAAGGCTGAGTCAGGATTGATAGGATTAAGTAAATTGAATTAATACTTAATCAAATATAACATGCTAAACTATACAGACTGATTGGGGGTTAGGTTTATACAGAACACTTAACCAACTTAGCATGTTGGCTAGAAATAGAAAACCTAGTAGCAGGGGACCCTTTTCAGTAGTAACCCTACAAGGTGTATGAGGATACCCTGAACTAGAAGGGTGGGGCACGATTACTGGGCTGACTATAAGAGGTCAAATCGACGGCGGTGGTGCGGCAGTGTAGGTTCTAACCGGGTGCGGACGTGCACACACTCCGGCGCAGAAAAATTAGGCACTGGGCACCAGTAGTATACCTGTGCATTCTAGAACTGTGTCGGGCCACCACCATGGGACTTGATACACCCCATGGTGGGACCAGCATAGGTAGCTACAACATCGGGGGCCGTAAGACACATGTAACTTTGCGAGTAGGAGCCGATCATTAAAAAGGATCACTTCACCCTGATTGTGGGGTGCCAGATGGGAACAAGTTTATAGGGGTGCAGAGATTAATATGGGGTACGATAGTGTATTCGACTCTAGATAACTTAACTTAGTTTATGGTGCTTTCCCATTTCCAGTTTGTACTTATCATGCTCATTTTCTTATTCATAGACTGAATAGTCCTAGACTTACTCAGGCTTTATGTCTGACTCTACTTTTCTTTCGTTCCCCCCCCCCCCCCCCCCAGGTCCACAGGGAGGGAACACCGCAGCTTGACCAGTTTCACATCCAGCTTGAAGAGAGAGAATGTATTGCTTGGATCTCTTTCGTTTGGACTATGGCTTTGGATAGCAACTATGGGGACTTATGCAGTTTACTTATGTTTTTTTATGCTTCTTTAAGTTATGAAATCAAGACAGTTATGGAAATGTAATGTTTTTGAAGTATTGTAAGACAATTATGGTATGGTTTGTGCAACACGTATTTTGATGAAATAAAAGTTGCTGTTATTTCCGCTGTTTAAAAATATGTGTATTTATATCTGTCTTATGTATCTGTGACTTATACTTATAAACCTCCACCAAAATTAGGGCATTCCCTTTTTGAGTGACCCTAACGGAGGTGGGGTGTTTCACTTGGTATCAGAGCATAGGTTAACCAGATCAGATGAAAAGTTTTGAAAATTTATTTTCAAAAGAAAATTTAAAGAAGCATTTTTAAAGATAAAATGTTATTTTATTTTAAAAAGGGATAGTCCCCCAAAGCCATAGGTAATATCTTTTATCGTTCGTTTTGAATCTGTCCTTTTTGTTTCAACATGTCTGAAGAACATAACTTGCCAGAGGGTGTACCAATACCTGGTTGGTTCAGACGATTCTTAGAAGCAAGGGCCAATCAGCCAGGTCCCGCTATTCCTCCTCCCCCAACTACAGAAAATCATCCTCCTACCCCAGCTGCAGCAGCACCTCCTCCTCCACCTCCTCCGCGTGGTAATGCTTTTGCCAAGACATGTAAAGATTTCAAAGCTATAGGAGGGAAGGACTTTCATGGAACCGAGTCCTTCGTGGCAGCCAGGAACTAGCTGAAGGAAACCGAAGACTTATTCGTCATCTTTGAGGTAGAAGATAGGCAGAAGGTACAACTGGCAGTATGGCTACTTAAAGGCGAGGCTTCCTACTGGTGTGAAGTTACCAAACATGGGAGGACTTTAGGGCGAGGTTTGAGGCTAAATTTCTCTCAGAAGATGAAAGGAGCCTTCAATTGGAAAAATTCTTATTTCTTAAGCAAGGGAATATGACAGTCAAAGAGTACGTTAACCAGTTCGATCAACTGGCTAGGTTCGGACTGGACCTAGTCAACACTCCGCACAAGAAGGCTCTCCGCTTTGTCAAAGGATTGAATGAGCCATTACACAGCTTGGCCATGACCCATATACCTATGGGAGCTACGTATGAAAGGTTGGTGCAGATGGCATTGCTGAACGAAGAGGATAAGGGCAAGAAGGAGACAAAGGCAGAAGGGTCTCAAGGGAAGAAAGAAGGTTTACAGCCTAAGAAGACAGACTTTAAGAAGCGCGGGAAAGAAACAAGTCCCAAGAGAAGCGGAAGTGTAATTTATGTGGCAAAGTGGGGGCACTTAGTGAAAGACTGTCGGATAAAGAAGGCCAAGTTGAATGGTGGGTGCTTTTCTTGTGGTGGGACAGGCCACATGGCTAAGGATTGCCCAAAGAAGCGAGGGCAGGGGCAGAAGGCTGGATCCACCTCAAGGGCACAGGTTCATGCGCTAGAAGCACCACCTCTGCAACAGCGAGGTATAAATACTTCTGTAGAAAGTGTAGTTTATCTTTATGATCACCCAGTTCGCACTTTATTTGATTCTGGCGCATCACACTCCTTTATTTCATCTGCTTTAGTAGAATCTCTCCACCTGGAAACTAGTATGGTAGAGGACCCCTTAATTGTTACAAATCCAATCGGGGGCCCAGCTCATTTGTCTTTTATCTGTGTGGGATTGAAAATTTCCATTCTAAGCGTAGAATTTAAATGTAGTGCCTTTGTTTTGGGCTTCTCGGGATATGGTTTGATTTTGGGCATGGATTGGCTATCCAGTAATGGTGCCATCCTTGATAGTGAGAAAAGGGTGGTTAGGCTTCTGACCCAACTCGGTAACACTCTGGAAATTACTTGTAATCCCTCGTATGCGGTTATGCTTAGTTATATTGAATCACAAGATGCTTCTGTTGAGGGTTTGCAATCGGTTAGAGTGGTCCGTGAATATCCGGACGTCTTCGAAGAGGTGAAGGGCTTACCTCCAAAGCGGGAGATAGACTTCCGCATATATCTTGTAGATAATGCAAAGACCGTTGCGCTTCCCGTTAGACACATGGCTCCACGGGAAAGGAAAGAGCTCAGTAAACAAGTTAAAGAGCTTCTAGAGAAGGAGTTCATTAGAAGGAGCATTTCAGAATGGGGCGCTCCAGTGGTGTTCGCTACCTAGGCGGATGGTTCACTCCGTCTATGTGTTGACAATAGGGAGCTCAACAAGCTAACGAAAAAGAATAGGCACCCTCTCCCTAGAATCGGCTATCTGTTTGATCAGCTTGTAGGAGCGTCAGTTTTCTCCCAACTCGATCTGGCGACCGGATTTCATCAGCTAAGTGTGGCTGAGGATAACATCGATAAGACAGCATTCAGAACCCCAGACGGCTTCTTTGAATGGCTTGTCATGCCTTTCGGCTTGACAAACGCACCCGCTTACTTCGTGGACCTGATGAGTAGGGTGTTCAGGGAATTCCTCAACAAGTTCGTGGTAGTCTTCGTAGACGATATCTTGATCTTCTCAAAGAGTGAAAAAGAACATGCTCAGCACCTAAGGGAAACCATGGAAACTCTGCGAGTCCATCAGCTCAAAGCCAAATTCTCCAAGTGCCACTTTTGGAGAGAGGAAGTAAGGTTTCTTGGGCATGTAGTATCCAAAGAAGGGTTAGCTGTGGACCCTGCTAAGGTAGTAGCGGTACAGGATTGGAAGACACCAAGGAATGCAACTGAGGTCCGAAGTTTTCTAGGACTAGCATGTTTCTACCGAAATTTCATAAGGGATTTTGCGAAAATCTAAGCTCCACTCCAAGGCTGACAAAGAAGAATCTAGTGTTCAATTGGGACTTGGATTGCGAGTTTTCTTTCCAACGACTAAAAAGGGCTCTTACAACAGCCCAGTTCAGACGTTGCCAGATGGAAGCTAGATGTTCACAGTTTATACAGAAGCATGTGGGACAGGGCTAGGCGCTGTCTTGATGCAAGAAGGGAGGGTAGTAGCTTATGGTGGAAGGCAATTGAAAGTTCATGAAAAGAACTACCCGACCCACGATCTTGAGTTAGCCGCCATCGTCTTTGCACTCAAGTCTTGGCGACATTATCTCCTAGGTGAGAAGTTCGAACTTTACACTGACCATAAATCATTGAAATATCTTTTCTCGCAGAAGGACCTTAACTTGAGGCAACAAAGGTGGATGGAGTTCCTTGCCTCATACGATTTCGAGATCTCCTACACTCCGGGCAAAGGCAACGTAGTCGCAGATGCTTTGAGCAGAAAGAAGCTAACATTAAGCCCGCTGTTTGTTGAAAGGGAAAGCCTAGAGTATATAGCCAGTTTTAACTTTAGGTCCTCCTCTGATTTCGTACCAGGTTTATTAACATCTCTTGAGGTGTGCCCTATTCTTTTGGTCTCAATAGGGATAGCACAACGCGAAGACCATCAGCTTGTGGAGACGATTGATAGGCTAATTACGGGTGAGACTTCAAGTCACCTTAATAGATACTCCATCGACGATAAGGGTTGACTAAGGCGAGACGGAAGACTATGCGTCCCACGGACAAGAGATTGGGTAAAGATGGTTCTGGAGGAAGCACATCACTCCAAGATGACGGTACATCCAGGCGGAGATAAAATGTACAAGGACATAAAGAGAACTTTCTTTTGGAGCGGCATGAAGAAGGACGTGGCAGATTTCATTTCTAATTGTATAATTTGCCAACAGGTTAAGGCGGAACAGAAGAAACTTGGCGGTCTGCTCCATCCTCTAGAGGTTTCACAATGAAAGTGGGATAGCATTTCAATGGACTTCATTGATGGGCTGCCTAGGTCTAGAAGAGGCAACACTAGCATTTGGGTAATAGTGGATAGGCTTACTAACAGCGCCCACTTTTTACCTGTCAAGAGTAGATGGACCGCCTCATCTTTAGCGTCTCTTTACATCAAGGAAATAGTTCGACTCCATGGGATACCCTCCAGCATTGTTAGTGACCAAGAGCCTATCTTCACAAGCGAGTTTTGGCGAAATTTGCAAGAAGCTGTAGGCACACAGTTATGTTAGAGCACGGCCTATCACCCCAAGACCGATGGACAAACGGAAAGGGTGAATAGAGTTTAGAGGATCTTTTGTGACTTTGCGTTCTAGACTTTGGAGGGACATGGGAGGATCACCTTCCCTTAGTGGAGTTTGCTTACAACAATAGCTTCCAATCTACCATAGGCATGGCACACTTCGAAGCATTGTATGGAAGACCGTGCAAGTCACCAACTTGTTGGTGGGAGTCTACGGATAAGGTTATTCTTGGTCCAGACATGATCAGAGAAACTTCAGAAAAAGTGGACCTGATACGAAGAAGGATGAAGACGGCCTAAGATAGACAGAAATCCTACGCCGACAAGAGAAGGACCGACCTTTAGTTTGAGGTTGGGGACAGAGTTTTTCTTAAGGTATCTCCTCTAAGGAACGTTGTTCGTTTTGGATCCACTGGAAAGCTAGCACCAAGATTTGTAGGACCATTTCCTATCATCGAGAATGTTGGGAAGATGGCCTATAGATTAGAGCTACCCGAAAAACTGGCCGGAGTTCAAAACGTCTTTCATGTTTCTCACCTCCGGAAGTGTTTACACGAGTCTGCTGAAATAGTAGAGCCTAGCATTCTAGAAGAAGCTGAAGAAGAACGTGAAGCAACTGTGAGAAGAGTTCCAACACGCATCTTAGGAACTGAAGTGAAAAAGCTACGCAACCGCGAGGTCAAGCTCGTCAAAGTTCAGTGGAGCGACGCTGAGGAAGATGCGACTTGGGAAACTGAGGCTAGAATACGCGCAGCCTACCCTTTTCTTTTTGAGGGTAATTCTTTGATCTTTCTTTTTCCTTAAGTTGTGCTTTTATCTATCTTTTAGGGTATTTCTCCTCGACCTTATCTTTTAGGTAGAAACCCTTTGGATGAAAACATGTAATGAAACATGTTATGGATGATGGTTGCAAGTGGTTGCAAGTGATTGCTAGTGGTTGCTCGTGGTTGCATATACACACACAATCTAGGTTTCAGATCGGCTCAGTCACTTCATATTGCATATGCATATATGTATTTACGTTCTTATGTGGTTGAAGTTTAATGTGTTGTCATATGGATGTTGCATTTATATGAATGATTGTGCACTCATGTAGAATCATAAATAGGAAGGTTTGCATACATAATGGATTCATGGCACTTACATAATTTGCATTAAGGAGGTCAACTGAATCAGTAGACCGACTGATTTTGCATTAGATAAGTACATGTACACACACTTCGCATATGATCATGAAGCATTAGAAGTCTCTTAAGGACAATGGACGCTCGTGTTTGATGGATGAGTAGATGGACGTTTGGATGGTAGGATATACATTCTTCCTAAACTTGAAGATTTCAGGGACGAAATCCTTTTAAGTGGGGGAGAATGTAACACTCTGTATATCCTATAACAGCGAAATTCATAAATTAAAGTATAATTAATTTCAAATCAAAGAATTAAGGGAAATGGAATACGTATTTCGTTCTTCTCGGAATTCTACTTGAGATAGAGTCCGAGTTTGCGTAAAACGGACTCCGTATGAGGGAGATATGACCTCCGAAAGTTTCAGAATTCAGTTTAAAATTCAAACAGGCAGAAACAGTTGATAAAAACAAATTCTAATTCAAAAATCGGACCCAGATTGAGCTGGGCGGAAATTTTCCCGCCCGGGACCCATGTTGACGATGAGCCGATATACTAGAGGTGCTGGTAGGGGAGCCAATAATGGGAATGTTGCTGACATGAGGACGATGTTTACTGACCTCATGAGAGAGATGCTTAGAGATGTACAGAGGGCAGCTCCCAATGGTGGAAATGGTGGTGGTCCAATAGTGCAGGCGCCAAGAGTCGACTTCGCCAAGCTGAATAAGGATTATACTAATCTTGGTGGGAAGTCATTCCACGGAACGGAGTCGGCTACGGATGTTCAGGATTGGTTGGATAGTTGCGAACGTATCTTCGAGGATTTGGGTATCGAGGATGCGATGAAGAGAAAGCTAGCGTCCTGTCAGTTGCAAGGGCGGGCAATGAATTGGTGGAATGCTATAAAGGCAGCTACTCCCGAAGATCAGATTACTTGGGAGCAGTTTAAGGCTCGCTTTAGTGAGAAGTTCATTCCAGCTGCTTAGAAGTCAATGTTGTTTAAGAAGTTCTTGGAGCTCAAGCAGAATGGCAGAGCTGTCTCGGAGTATATCGCTGAATTTGACACTTTGTCAAAATATGGGTTATCTCTTATTGATACTGCCGAGAAAAAGAATGAGAAATTCATAACTGGTTTGGATCAGTACTTAGGTGAAAGACTTATTAACCACATCGATGAAACGTTTGAATCGGTTGTGGGGAAAGCATTAAGATCAGAAAGTCTCTACCCTAAGCCGAAGACTGAGGTTGCATCTGCAGAAGAGCCAAAACCACAAGCAAGTTTCGGAGGCAAGAGTGGTTCCCAGAATAAAAGAAAGCAGAATCAGACTAAGGATGGCCAGAAGAAAAAGAATAAGCAAGAGGTGGAGTGCTTCAGCTTTGGTAAAAAGGGCCATTATGCTAGTAATTGTCGGGCCAAGCCAGCGGATTGGAAGTGCTTCAACTGTGGCCAAATGGGACATCACAAGGACAAGTGTCCACAGCCCCCTAAAGAAAAGCAAATGGTGAAAGCCTACCCTCTTAATGCTATTCCTTCTTCGTCGAATGCCCCAACAGCGGCGGAGAAGGGAAAGAATGTCGTCATTCAAGGTATGCTTTCTGTTTATGACGTTCCAGTTAGAGTTTTGTTTGATACCGGAGCTTCCAGTTCTTTCATATCTAGTGACCTAGTAGATAGGTTAGGATTGGAGCCCGAGATTATCGATAGACCTTTAGTAGTGACAAACCCGATTGGTGGTTCTACTAGCCTTAGCATGATTTTTCGTAATGTGGTCTTATCGAGTCATGGATGCATGTTTGTTTGCGATTGCTTTGTTTTGGGCTTTACTGGGTTTGGCATTATTTTGGGAGTAGATTGGCTCAAAAGATACGGGGTGGTGGTAGACTGTGAGGGCTTGTTGGTGACAGCTAGAGCGGATGATGGGCGGAGGATAGTGTTTGGTGGTCTACCCAGTAAGGGGGTATTGGCTAGTTTTCTAAACTCCCTCGACATTCCGCATAGTGAGTTGTCAGGTTTGCCCGTGGTTGGCCAGTATCCGGATGTTTTTGAAGAAGTGACCGGACTTCCACCACACCGAGAGATTGAGTTCCGTATTGATTTGGTAAAAGATGCCAGGCCTATAGTGATGCCACTTCGTCGTATGGCACCAAGGGAGCAGCAAGAGCTCGAGGTGCAAGTCAGCGATCTTTTGAAGAAGGGATTTATCAGAAGAGTGTTTCTGAATGGGGAGCACCAGTTGTGTTTGCTACCAAGGCGGATGGTTCCCTTCGTTTGTGTGTAGACTACCGCGAGTTGAATAAAGTGACGAGGAAGAACAAGTATCCTCTACCGCGGATAGATGATTTGTTCGACCAGTTGAGTGGCGCGAGAGTATTTTCTCAGTTGGATCTCGCGACAGGTTTTCATCAGCTTAGAGTAGAAGCTGAGTGTATAGCTAAAACGGCATTTCGGACGCCGTCTGGATTTTATGAGTGGTTCGTCATGCCATTCGGGCTGACCAATGCCCCAGCATATTTTGTGGATCTTATGAATAGGGTATTCAGAGATCAGTTGAATAAGTCTGTCCTTGTGTTCGTTGATGATATTTTGGTCCATTCGAGGACAGAGGAAGAACACAAGGAACATTTAAGAGTAGCGATGGAGGTGTTGAGAAAACACCAATTGAAAGCCAAGTTTTCTAAGTGTCACTTCTGGAAGAGGGAAGTGATGTTCTTGGGCCATGTTGTATCAGAGAACGGTATTGCCGTGGACCCAGCAAAGGTGGCTACGGTACAAGATTGACCTACGCCCAAGAATGCAACAGATGTAAGAAGTTTCTTGGGGTTAGCTGGATATTATCATAAGTTTATCCAAGGTTTCTCCAAGTTAGCTGCACCATCGACCCAGTTGACCAAGAAGAATCAAGCTTTTGTTTGGGATGAAAGGTGCGAGAATGCATTCAAGAGTCTAAAGGACAAGTTGACAAGCACACCAGTGTTAGTCATTCCTAAGGGGGATGAAGAGATGACGGTATACACGGATGCCTGTGGTACCGGACTGGGTGCTGTATTGATGCAAGGCGGTAGGGTTGTAGCTTACGCAAGTCGGCAATTGAAGCCGCACAAGAGAAGATACCCTACCCATGATTTAGAATTGGCAGCGATCGTGTTCGCGTTAAAGATGTGGAGACACTATCAATTGAGAGAAAGATTTGAGTTGTTTACAGATCATAAGTCGTTAAAGTATCTCTTCTCTCAGAAAGATCTGAATCTCCATCAGCAGAGATGGTTAGAGTTCTTAGCTTCCTATGATTTTGACATCGCATACACACCAGGAAACGGCAATGCGGTGGCTGATGCATTGAGTAGAAGACATGCCAGCTTAGGGGCTATGTTCCTTGAATGGAAGCAACTGGAGTTTATCGTGGGGTTTGATTTCAGACCAAAGTGCGAATTGGATCCAAAAATGTTAGCAAGTTTGACGATCAGACCCACTTTGATTGAGCGGATCGGCTCTAGTCAGAGGGACGATCCTAACCTATTGGAAATCATCTCCAAGTTAGAGATGGGTATCGATGAGGAGATGAACAAGTATGGGCTTGATCGAGATAGACGGCTTAGAAAGAATGGAAAGCTTGTTGTACCCAATGTCAATGGATTGAGGGATGAAGTGCTTAGAGAATGTCATCACTCAAAGCTAACTACACACCCCGGTGGTAACAAGATGTATCAAGATATGAAGCAGACTTACTACTGGGAAGGGATGAAAAGAGACGTTAGGAAGTTTATATCCAAGTGCATGAATTGCCAGCTAGTTAAAGCCGAGCTAAAGAAACCTAGTGGGTTGTTGCAACCATTAGAAATTCCCGAATGGAAATGGGAGCAAGTATCGATGGATTTCATTGATGGTTTACCAAGGACTAGATCGAGACACGATAGCATTTGGGTAATTGTGGATCGACTGACTAAAAGTGCAAGATTTATACCGGTCAAATCGACCAGAACGGCAGCTAAGTTAGCAGAATTGTATATGAAGTGGGTAGTGAGATTTCATTGAGTACCTAAAGGCATTGTGAGCGACCGAGACCCGTTGTTCACTAGTGGGTTTTGGAAGAGCTTACAAGAGGCCCTAGGGTCAGAGCTACATCTCAGTACCGCATATCATCCTCAGACCGACGGTCAGACAGAGAGGGTGAATCGTATTTTGGAAGACCTCTTGAGGGCATGTATATTGGATTTTGGTGGATCATGGGATGACCATTTGCATCTAGTAGAGTTTGCATATAATAATAGCTACCAATCCAGTATTGGTATGGCTCCGTTTGAAGCTTTGTACGGAAGACCGTGTAACTCACCATCATGTTGGATAGAGACTGGCGAGAAGTTTATGCTTGGACCAGATGTGGTAAGGGAAACTTCAGATAAGATTAAGATCATTCAACAACGAATGAAGGCAGCCCAAGATAGGCAGAAAAGTTATGCTAATAAGAGAAGAAGAGACTCAAAATTCTCCGTTGGTGACTTGGTGTTTGTCAAGATCTATCCGTTGAAGAGCGTAATACGATTTGGCAGGAGAGGCAAGTTGGCACCAAGATTCGTTGGCCCATTCCCTGTTCTTGAACTAGTCGGGAATTTGACATATAGAATTGACTAACCAGAGAAAATGGCGGGAGTTCACAACGTATTTCATGTTTCCCAACTAAGGAAGTTCGTTCACGACTCAGATATGACTATTTCACCTGATCAGTTAGAGGACTTCGAAGTAGAACCCGAGGCGGTTGGGAACCGCAAGCCGGCCCGTATTGTCGAGCACGACATGAAGCAACTACGAAGAAAGGCGGTGAAGCTAGTCAAGGTTCAGTGGGGCGAGGACGAGAATGATTGTACTTGGGAGACAGAGGAAAACATTAGGATGGCACACCCAGAACTCTTTGCCTGGTAAGATTTTGACTTCGATTTAGTTTTCCGCATGCTAGGATAGGCTTGTTTGCTTGTTTTGTATGTTTGATTGTTGTATGTGGTTGTTAGGCATGCGGGATCCTTTGTATGTTTTGGGTTAAAGAATTTCGGGGACGAAATTTCTTAAGGGGGGAAGAGTGTAACGACCCGTATTCTACGCATCATAGGATCGTAGAATATTTATTTCTTTCACATACGAAGTCGTATGGTCATGTAACTTTGGGGGACGACTATTGGGGTCATTTCCCATGTTCATGATTTTTCCCGATTTTTAGATGACCATTTTACCCCTAGTTGGCACGGTTTTGGCCATAACTTTTGACTGGAAAGGAATTTTGACCTAAAACCACTCCCATTGGCTCCGGATGATGGTTTCTCTTTCCGTAGAGTGGTCACATTAGCCAAACGGACTCACCGTTTGGGAGATATGGCTGAAACAAGTTTCAGGTGGTGAAAAACAGCTTAATTGGGCTTAACCGGGTGATTAGCAGCTAGGCCCAGAGGGGAATTTCGGGTTTAGAGGTATAGGAGGACTGATTAGGGTTAGGTTATCACTTTCATTTCAGTTTTGAGCCGCCACAAACCTTCTTGAGACCTTAGTAATGGCTTCCATCCTCTAAAACCACTCCAAAACACATTTTTAGTGAAGATTAAGCCTAAACTACATCAAAACAAGGCCAAATAGCAACAAAGCAAGGTTGGAGCTGCTGCTATACATAGGAATTCGACCCAAACAGAGAATATTTCAGATTTGGTGTTTTATTTTGTGGCCAAGGTGAGTGATTTGCATAGTTTTTGCACTAATTACGGTAATTAAGGGTAATTAGTGAAGATTAGCGAATTTATACACTAATAAATTCTGGAAAAATGTTTAGAAATTCTCAAATAATATTGTATGCTTCTGTTAAAAATTTGGTTCAATTTGATTAAGTTTTGTTAACCCTATGATTAGTTCTACTTAAACATGCTATGGGAAAATATGAAGTTTTTAGTCACTTTTGATCCATTTTGATTCATTTGAATTGTTGTGTACTGTTTGTGGTTGCTATTACATGTTGCTATGACTCTATGGTATGTTTTATGATTGATTAGAATAGTTAAATTGGTCGAAAACGTCGTCGAATGGCGTAGAAAGCTCGCTGGAAAGTTGCAGAAATGTGCAGGTTCCTAACTGGTTCGGATCGGAATAGGCTCGGATCGGATATGTGAACTGGGAAAGAAAACCGACCCGAACTGGAGTTTGACACCTAGGATACTTGGCGAGAAGGAAGGCCGTTTACTTAGAGTTGGAGTGAACAAGGGGATCGGATCGGAAGTAAACATTTGGGAGAACTAGCAAGTGGGAAGGCCACGCGGATCAGATGGGAAGGAGGGATCGGATCTGAATACGTGAAGAAATGAGGGAGCGGATCGGAGCACTGGAAGGAAGGACACCTGACCCGACCCGGAGGAGGACACCGGCCCGACCCGAAGTGGAGTACCCGACCCAAACCGAATGGAAAGATGACAAGGAAGGAGTACCGACCCGAACCGATGAAGGTGATGACTCCCGACCCGAACCGATGAAGGTGATGACTACCGAACTGAACCGAATTCTAGGACTGTTAATGCACGACAACTCTTCTGAAGACCTACTCCAATTCGACCAAACCCGAGATGCAAAGGAAGTCCAAATGAGAAGTTAGAGCTTAAGATTCAGATGGGAATCAACGAGTTCGCTTCATGGTTGGGCTTTGCCGCGGGACGCGTGCCAAGGAGTTATCGACGTCTATAGCTTTGGACCAGTATGGTAGGAGGTACGAAGGCGGATTCAGGGCCATTATGGCATCGGTAGAACCAAGGGCTACAACCAATGAAGTGGGTCATTGAAATGTTTGGTCATGACTCCATATGTTTAGCTTGGTCATAGTAGGGTTTCTACAAGTCGGGATTCGTCGTTGCCTCAGTTTGTCTAGTGTTCCAAAGTGGTAGATATCGTATGCTTTACGCACTGAGTGAGAGATGTGAGGATGGTTGCTATGGATGATTTGTTTGCTATCATTATGACATGCACACCCCACCCCCGTATCCTTACACTATTTATTATGGCACCTTATAGCATTGTACGGTATGTGGTACTAACTCTTTGGTTGCAGGTCTAGGTTCAGGTATGGTTTAGTATATCTGTTATTATTCTGTTTAGATGCTTATCGCTCATACCAGGCTTTATGTCTGACCCAGAGTTTTATGTCTCCTCTTATTACTCTGGGTGCTCACACGAGCAGACTAGAGACAGGTTAGCTGGTGATGCACGGGTAGATGATCCGGAGATGAGCAGGAGGCTTCCACGTAGTATATATAATATTCTCCCTGTGTTGACTGAAGATCACTGCTTGGGCATTGGTGGTGCATCTTCTACTTTAGCTTTCTTTTGTTTAGAGACAGTAAATTTGGAAAATTGTAATAAGCTGTATTTGGATTTCCGCTGCTCTGATGATTGATGTTGATTTTAGTTATCATCTTATGCACTGTCTCACTTGTTTTATGTCAAGTATGTTATTATTATATTTTATCCCATGCGCTGTGAGACATTCTACAGGTTCCTTGATTAGTTCATTCCCTTCTTTCCTTTCTTTGGCGACCGTCCCATGCTAGTCGGGCATGTGTACAGCGCACTTCCGGAGGAAATGCAGGCTGGTGCGGGGCGGGCCGTCACAACAGAGTAAGTCCTAGTGACTTTCAGCATAAAAGCAGGTGAAGATAATATGGCATGAATAAACTGGAAGTAAACATAAGCATGATGACAAGGTAAGCAATAGGCACGATGAATCAAGTATAACATCCCATGCTTCCTATCAAGAGTATCAAGGTTCCTACCAAGTATCACATTGCAAGGTTTCTACTAAGTATAACATCGCCAGATTTCTAAGCGTCACCGTTCCACTATTATCTTTGATTTCCTATATTCTCTGCACCAACTGTACTAGTACCCCAACCCGTGTCATCCTTTCCATGTATATGTACAGTCCCTTGCCGTATATCGTACGGGTATCATCACGTATTTCTATACTACTTCAACGTAGTGCCACCATTCTAGAAATCGTTTGGACTGCCACCCTTGTTCTGGCTAGGTTTCTTTATCATGAACTATCGCGTGTTCAACTAGGATTTATGCCACCTAGGACCACTAGGGATTATTCTACCTATTGAACGTTTTCTGATCGATTAGGGTTTATATCACCTAGGACCACCAGGGATTACGCTACCTAACGAATTCCACGTAATGATCTATTAATCGATCGGCTCCCTACAAGTCCTAGCTCGTTCATGTGTCTGTGTCATACGGCCCAATCATGAAATGTAGTCACCTGTGCTAGGTCCACCATAGGGTGTATCAAGCCCTAGGGTGCCAACCACCGACACGAATCAAGCACTCACAGTGTAAACCTACTGGTGCCCAATGCCTGCTTTTTCTGCTCTGGAGTGTGTGCACGCCCGCACTCTGTTAGAACCTACACTGGCGCACCCACACAGCCATCGTTCTGGTCGCTTACGATCAGCCCAGTAATCGTGCCCCACCCTGCCTAGTTCCAGGGTACCGTGATACATCTAGTGGGTTACTGCTGAAAAGGACCGCGTAACTATGGTTTTCGTCTTGTAGGTTAAGTGTTTTCATTTAAGTTCGAGACTTAATCCCATCGGTCTAGCATGTCAAGTTGGTTAAGTGTTGTCATTCAAGTTCGTGACTTAACCTGTCTACGTGTCATGTCAAATTGGCTAAGTGTTGTCGTTTAAGTTCATGACTTAGCCCAACGAATCATGTGTCAAGTTGGTTAAGTATATTCAAGCGGTTCATGGCTTAACCCTACCAAATCATTGTGTTCAATTGGTTAAGTATATTCAAGCGGTTCATGACTTAACCCTATCAAATCATCGTCTTAAACTAGTTAAGTATATTCAAGCGGTTCAGGACTTAACCCTATCAAATCATCGTGTTCAATTGGTTAAGTATATTCAAGCGGTTCATGACTTAACCCAATCAAATCATCGTGTTAAACTGGTTAAGTATATTCAAGCGGTTCAGGACTTAACCCTATCAAGTCATCATGTCAAATAGGTTAAGTATAGTCAAGCGGTTCATGACTTAACCCTATCAAGTAATCTTGTCAACATTCAAGCGGTACACGACTTAACCCTATCAAATCATCGTGTCCAATTGGTTAAGTATATTCAAATAATTCATGGCTTAACCCGCCCACGTATCATGCTAAGTTGGCTAAGTATTATCTATATGTTCAAGTTGACTTAACCCTGCCACGTGTCAGGTTATATCGATTAGGTGTTATCAACCTATTCAGGTTAGCCCAACCCATCCGTTAGTCATGTTATAACGGTTAAGTGTCATTAGCCTAGCCACGTTACTTAACCCACCCATTCATATCATATTGGTTGAGCCTATATTTACATGTTCTTAAATCATACCGGTTAGGTCCACATTTACATGTCAAATTTCCATGTCATCCCACCTAACTCTCTAACCATACCCACGTCTTATTATGGTTTGTATTCCTTAATTCATTCATTATGACGAACGAATCATGACCTCTAACATTAGACCGTGCATTTTGTGGCCACTGGATTTGCCGGGCGGTTCCGGGCAAATTTATACCATAAACTGGGTCTAACCTCGTGTCATAAATCGTTACGCCTACAATTTGGCCTTCGACCTCTCACATTAGACTGACACTTTGTGGCTACTGGATTTGCCGGGCGGTTCCGGGCAGATTTACACCACAAACAGTGTCTAACCTCATGTCAAAGGTTCATTAATGGTCGTATTTCCCCCAAAACCTCAATATCAGTTCATGTGTTTAACATATAGAAATGTTCATGTTTGTGTTCAAGTCAATTATCCAATACACAGTCATTTTCATGTTTCAAATTCCCAACTTTACATATTAATAAACATATGCCCAAGTTCCAAAATTACATGCCAATTTATATATGGATATATATACATACCCAATTCTAGTCAGATTACATATGCCCAATTCTTACCTATTTACATGTATGCCAAGTTTATGCTATTTCACCCATATCGAGTTCTAGCCAAAATTGCATGTATCATGCCCAAATAAACCCAAATCATGATTCATGATGTAGTTATCCCAAATTGTAATCTTTTTATTACAACACACGCCAACTACCCAAGTTCATAATACATATTTATGCCAATTATCAAATTTACAATCGCTTTTATATTCAAATCCCCAATTCTACATATGCCCAATCGTAAGCCAAATCTTTTGATTTAATTTACATAGGCCCGAACTCCTGGTTTAATTTACATTCCAAATTACATACATGTTATATATACCAAATCTCATGTTACATTACATAGATCCTACTTGTTCCAAATTCCATGTATATAATATTTATGCAAATTTGTTCATAATAGATTATACCAAAATTTACTGATCAAGCCCAAACTTGCAAATATAATGATAATATCCAATTTCATGTTGCCAATTGTTACATCATGTTCATAAAGGCAATAATCCCATAATTCCCCCGTATACATATCATACGCAAATCGCGATTTTAGGCCAAGGTCTGAAATTGACCAAGGTTCATGAAAAGAAAATAAATTGGGGGAGATTGAAATTGAATAAAAAAATGAGATCAGAAGAAAACATCATCATATGCATAAATATTACAACTTGATGATAACTTCATCACAAATCAAGAAAAATGCTGAATAGATCATAAACTTGTCATGAACATAAAGATAGACAAGTCCCAAAACAGAAGATTCAAGGAGCAACAGAAATAGATCAAAATTGATAAACATACTTAGATCCAATTCCACTTTATTTCATGTCCATATTATAATTAAATGTTTAAATCTAAAAACAACTAGAACATATAGAGCATGGCTAGTGAATTAGGAAGTGAAATTGTAATACAACGTTGTAGTAGTGTTGATTTATTGTCTTGAATCTTTGTACAAGCTTTAATCTTTGAATCGGATTGAGTTTGAATGCTTGTTCTTTAATTTGGGGGCGGCGGCCATGGTTCAAGAGGGTGTTTGGCAGCATAATGGTGTAAGAATGATTTTATATGAATTAGGTTAGGTCTAAGGGTGTTTTTATAGGTGTAGCTACTAGTTTAGGCCCTTAGATTAACCCTAGAATCAATCCGGACTATCAAAACATCTCTCAGGCTTCAAAAATGAGTTCTGGGTCAAACCAGGCTGACCAGGTCGACCTGTAAGGTGGGGTGGTCGACACTATGGTCGACCTGGGGGGTAGGTCGGCCCTATGGTCGACTCCCTGGTCGACCCTATGGTCGACCCCCTGGTCCAGTGCTGCCTGAAAACTGCTCAAACTTGTACTGGCCATAACTTCTTCATCCGGACTCCGATTTTCGAAAACTCGGACTCTATTTCATGTAAAATTTCGTGATAAACGCAATGGAGTAACCCGTTTCCCCTGATTCTGAATTTAAAATTTAATTCTGCCTTGATTTCTTGTTTTAACATGTTATTAAAATACGGGTTGTTACATTCTCCCCTCCTTAAAGGATTTCGTCCCCGAAATCTTCAAGTTAAGAAGAATGTGTCCTACTATCCAATCATCCATCTACTCAATCATCAGTCACATGCGTCCATTGTCCTTAAGAGATTTCTAATGCTGTATGAACATATGCAGAAAGTGTGTGTATATGTTCCTTATCTAATGCAAATGATCAGGCCTGATTGATCTTCTTAATGCAAAATATGTTTAGTGCCATGAGTCCAACATGTATGCAAATAGTCCTAGTCACATAAATACTATATGTGTGCACAAACATCCATCCATATGCATCATCCATATGATAACACATTCAATTTCATCCATAAACAAGTATAAACACTCATGCATATGAAATATGAAAATGTGTCTGAGCCGATCTATTGCCTAATGTGTGTTATGGAACCATGAGTAACCACTTGCGACCACTTGCGACCATCAGTCATAACATGTCTCAAACAAATGTTTCACCCAATTGTTCCTACCTAAAGATATAGCCGAATGATAGAAGCAAGTAAAAACTTTGTGCCCATTAGGCAATGTCAAAGTTGGAAATCTGCGTCACATATATACTGCATAGGAGGAGAACTCCCTAAGCACCAGCCCATATCCTATAAAACCCAAAAAGTTTAGTCAACCCAATGGACACCCTCAAGCCCTAACATGTATTACAACCAGATAAGTCATACTCCTTATGGGGTTTGCAACCGAAATAAGATTGAGAATAGGACCGAGAGGATATACATAAAGGATAGCATGCAAGTAAGCTCTACAGGAAAAGAGGGATCAAGGATATACTCTTAAAAAGAGATATGATGGGCGTATCTAGTCTTCAATCTTCTAAGTCATATTTCCTTGAGCTTAACTCCATTGTGCTTTGACCGTCTTTAACTTCACAGTTTCGTAGTTCCTTAATTCTTGTTCCCAGAATATGAGTTGGAACTCATTCCATTGTCGCCTCTCGTTCCACTTTCGCTTGTTCTCTTTCTAGTATACCCATAACTGCGTACTCATGGTTTCATGCAAGCTCTCCAAAATTCACTAGTGAATCTTGGATCTCGTTTATAGGGTATTCAACGCAGAAGGATTATCTCTTGCAAATAAACCGATGTCAACCATGTTGCCAAATGTACATACTAAGGTGATTTTCTATAACTCATGCATAAGCGAAATGAACCACCCACCTTAGTGGCGAACACTACCCGAGTGGATCGATAAATGTATCAAGAGATTATAGGTAACTAACATGGTAGAACCCTAAGGGTTACACTAGACTTCGAGGGCATTACCAAGGCAAATCAAGATTCTAACTACCCTCTTTTCATACTCAAGAATGGCACCAGTACTGGATAACCATTCCATCCCTAGAATCGACACGTAGCCCAAAAACATAAGCATTGCTTAGCATAGACATTCTCGAATCCAAAAAAGTCATGAATAAATGAGCTGATTCCCCAACAGGATTTGAGAGAGAAAATATGAGATCCTCTACTACGCTATTACTAAGGTGCAGAGACTAAACTATCAAAGCAGAAATAAAAAGGATCCGATGTACCATAATCAAAATGGTACGGACAGGATAGAAAGATAAACTAGGCTTTCCTACAGCAACATTTCTACCTTCTTGTTTTGAGCCTCTTTCGCCTTAACCACCCTTATCCCCTCTTATTAAATGTGTTAATAGGTCTCTCGAGAACTACCTCCATCGCACGGCAACCCTACAAAGCTTGAAATAAGATTAGTCGCAGATGGAGGAAAGAAAGGAAAAGGGATTCGAACAAGGAAACAAAGGATAATGCTAATGGCCTCTGGGGAATAGCTTTTAAAAATAAAACTTTTCTTGAAAAATGCTTCTTTGTAAATGGTTTTTGAAAATAATTTCAGAAGGTTTTAAGAAAAATTTTCCCAGTCTGGTAACCTTCTGCTCTGATACCAAATGTAACACCCCACCTCCGCTAGGGTCACTCACAAAGGGAATGCACTAGCTTTGGTGGAGCATTATCTAGGTAAACATAAACAGAAATATTACAGGACAAAACATATAAAACAGCGGAAGAAGAACCAAATTTTATTGCTTTAAAAATATAGAAAGGTCTAAAGCCTTTTTACATCAAAATACCATTACATCAAAATCTGTCTTGCAATAGTAAAGAAGCATAAAACCATAGTCATAAATCATTCCCCAATAAAGCAGCAAAGCAAGCCATAGCCAAGAGAAAACCGAGCAGTATATGAAAGAGCCTTGGAGCTTGGTAAGATCCGAACTAAGCTGTATTCCTACCTTCCGAACCGGGGGGGGGGGGGGGGACGAAAGAAAAAGAGGCAAAACAAACTTGGTCAGTCATAAAGACTGAGTTAGTCCTAGTGGCTTTCAACATAAAAATAGGTGAAGATAATATGGAATGAATAAACTGGAAGTAAACATAAGCATGATGACAAGGTAAGCTACAGGCACGATGAATCAAGTATATCATCCCATGCTTCCTATCAAGAGTATCAAGGTTCCTACCAAGTATCACATTGCAAGGTTTCTACTAAGTATAACATCGCCGGATTTCTAAGCCTCACCGTTCCACTATTTTCTTTGATTTCCTATATTCTCTGCACCAACTGTACTAGTACCCCAACCCGTGTCATCCTTTCCATGTATATGTACAGTCCCTTGCCGTATATCTTACGGGTTTCATCATGTATTTCTATACTACTTCAACGTAGTGCCACCATTCTTGAAATCGTTTGGACTGCCACCCTTGTTCTGGCTAGGTTTCCTTATCATGAACTATCGCATGTTCAACTAGGATTTATGCCACCTAGGACCACTAGGGATTATGCTACCTATTGAACGTTTTCAAGATTCGATTAGGGTTTATGCCACCTAGGACCACTAGGGATTACGCTACCTAACGAATTCCACGTAACGATCTATTAATCGATCGGCTCCCTACAAGTCCTAGCTCGTTCATATGTCTGTGTCATACGGCCCAATCACGAAATGTAGTCACATGTGCTAGGTCCACCACAGGGTGTATCAAGCCCTAGGGTGCCAACCACCGACAAGAATCAAGCAGCACAGTGTCAACCTACTGGTGCCCAATGCCTTCTTTTTCTGCTCCGTAGTGTGTGCACACCGGCACTTCGTTAGAACCAACACTGGCGCACCCACACAGCCGTCATTCTGGTTTCTTACAATCAGCCCAGTAATCGTGCCCCACCCTGCCTAGTTCCAGGGTACCGTGATACATCAAGTGGGTTACTGCTGAAAAGGACCGCGTAACTAGGGTTTCCGTCTAGTTGGTTAATTGTTGTCATTTAAGTTCGAGACTTAACCCCATCGTTCTAGCATGTCAAGTTGGTTAAGTGTTGTCATTCAAGTTCGTGACTTAACCCATCTACGTGTCATGTCAAATTGGCTAAGTGTTGCCGTTAAAGTTCATAACTTAGCTCTATGAATCATGTGTCAAGTTGGTTAAGTAAATTCAAGTGGTTCATGGCTTAACCCTACCAAATCATTGTGTTCAATTGGTTAAGTATATTCATGCGGTTCATGACTTAACCCTATCAAATCATCGTGTTAAACTGGTTAAGTATATTCAAGCGGTTCAGGACATAACCCTATCAAATCATCGTGTTCAATTGGTTAAGTATATTCAAGCAGTTCATGACTTAACCCTATCAAATCATCGTTTTAAACTGGTTAAGTATATTCAAGTGGTTCAGGACTTAACCCTATCAAGTCATCATGTCAAATAGGGTAAGTATATTCAAGCGGTTCATGACTTAACCCTATCAAGTAATCGTGTCAATATTCAAGCGGTACATGACTTGACCATATCAAATCATCGTGTCCAATTGGTTAAGTATATTCAAATAATTCATGGCTTAACCCGCCCACGTATCAAGCTAAGTTGGTTAAGTATTATCTATATGTTCAAGTTGACTTAACCCTGCCACGTGTCAGGTTATATCGATTTGGCGTTATCAACCTATTCAGGTTACCCCAATCCATCCGCTAATCATGTTATAACGGTTAAGTGCCATCAGCCTAGCCACGTTACTTAACCCACCCATTCATATCATATTGGTTGAGCCTCTATTTACATGTTCTTAACTCATACAGGTTAGGTCCACATTTACATGTCAAATTTCCATGTCATCCTACCTAACCCTCTAACCATACCCACATCTTATTATGGTTAGTATTCCTTAATTCATTCATTATGACAAACGAATCATGACCTCTCAAATTAGACCGTGCATTTTGTGGCCACTGGATTTGCCGGGCGGTTCCGGGCATATTTATACCACAAACTGGGTCCAACCTCATGTCATAAATCGTTACGCCTATAATTTGACCTTCGACCTCTCACATTAGACTGACACTTTGTGGCAACTGGATTTGTCGGGCGTTTCCGGGAAGATTTACACCACAAACCGAGTCTAACCTCGTGTCAAAGGTTCATTAGTGGTCGTATTTCCCCCAAATCCCCAATATCAGTTCATGTGTTTAACATATAGAAATGTTCATGTTCGTGTTCAAGTCAATTATCCAATACACAGTCATTTTCATGTTTCAAATTCCCAACTTTACATATTAATAAACATAAGCCCAAGTTCCAAAATTACATGCCAATTTATATATGGATATATATACATACCCAATTCTAGTCAGATTACATATGCCCAATTCTTGCCTATTTACATGTATGCCAAGTTTATGCTATTTCACCCATATCGAGTTCTAGCCAAAATTGCATATATCATGCCCAAATAAACCCAAATCATGATTCATGATGTAGTTATCCCAAATTGTAATCTTTTTATTACAACACACGCCGACTACCCAAGTTCATAATACATATTTATGCCAATTATCAAATTTACAATCGCTTTTATATTCAAATCCCCAATTCTACATATGCCCAATCGTAAGCCAAATCTTTTGATTTAATTTACATAGGCCCGAACTCGTGGTTTAATTTACATTCCAAATTACATACATGTTATATATACCAAATCTCATGTTACATTACATAGATCCTATTTTTGCCAAATTCCATGTATATAATATTTATGCAAATTTGTTCATAACAGATTATACCAAAATTTACAGATCAAGCCCAAACTTGCAAATACAATGATAATATCCAATTTCATGTTGCCAATTATTACATCATGTTCATAAAGGCAATAATCCCATAATTCCCCCGTATACATATCTTATGCAAATCGCGATTTTAGGCCAAGGTTGAAATTGACCAAGGTTCATGAAAAGAAAATAAATTGGGGGAGATAGAAATTGAATAAAAAAATGAGATCAGAGGAAAACATCATCATAGGCATAAATATTACAATTTGATGATAACTTCATCACAAATCAAGAAAACTGCTGAATAGATCATAAACTTGTCATGAACATAAAGATAGACAAGTCCCAATACAGAAGATTCAAGGAGCAACAGAAATAGATCAGAATTGATAAACATACTTATATCCAATTCCACTTTATTTCATGTCCATATTATAATTAAATGTTTAAATCTAAAAACAACTAGAACTTACCGAGCATGGCTAGGAAGTGAAATTGTCATAGAACGTTGTAGTAGTGTTGATTTATTGTCTTGAATCATTGTACAAGCTTTAATCTTTGAATCGGATTGAGTTTGAATGCTTGTTCTTTAATTTGGGGGCGGCGGCCATGGTTCAAGAGGGTGTTTAGTAGCATAATGGTGTTAGAGTGATTTGATATGAATTAGGTTAGGTCTAAGTGTGTTTTTATAGGTGTAGCTACTAGTTTAGGCCCTTAGATTAACCATAGAATCAATCCGGACCGTCAAAACATGTCTTAGGCTTCAAAAATGAGTCCTGGGTCAAACCAGCCGACCAGGTCGACCTGTAAGGTGGGGGTCGACACTATGGTCGACCTGGGGGGTAGGTCGACCCTATGGTCGACCCCCTGGTTGACCTGGGAGGGGGGGTAGGTCGACCCTATGGTCGACCCCCAGTCTAGTGCTGCCTGAAAACTGCTGAAACTGGTACAGGCCATAACTTCTTCAACCAGACTCTGATTTTCGAAAACTCGTACTCTATTTCATTTAAAATTTCGAGATTAACGCAATGGCGTAACCCGTTTCCCTTGATTCTGATTGTTAAATTTAATTCTGCCTTGATTTATTGTTTTAACATGTTAATAAAATACGGGTTGTTATAGAATCCGTATAATAAACATTATATGTTAACTGATTGGGCCTCATTCCAATTTGGAAAATAAGAAATATATATTCATGTGTTGAATAGAAAAATAAATATTCATGTGTTGAATAGAAAAATGAAAATTCATGTGTTGAAGAAAATATTCATTTGTTGAACAGAATAACGAAGTTGTTAAAATATAAATAAAATCCGTGTTGAGTAGATATGCGCCATTTTGACACAAATGATATTTACATCGGTTATATTCGTTTTTATAATGAATATAGAAAAGGAAGTGATTTCAAAATATAACATTTTGAATATATTATCATTTATATATATATTGATGATATGGAATATTCAATTTTGATTAGAAATTGAATAGGAAGTTGAAATCATTTTGAAAACGAATTTAAAACGATTTATAAAATACGTTTTGAAAGGAAATCGATGAAATATATGTAATAACCCGAAAATCTGAGCCAGTTTAAAATTTTTATTTTGGCAATTTTAGCGAATTTTTGAATATTTAAGATATATTATTTTAAATAATATCGACGAGAAATTTATTTTTGAATATAATTAGAACGTATATATTATATACGTCGTCGTTAGAATATAAATATTTATATATAATTATAAATAGAATTGAAAATGGTGCGGTAGTTCGATAATTCGATTTCAAACTTCAATTGAATGTACCGGGTGCAAAACAATCCGGATTTTAGTGAAACCAAAAACATTAGGATCTAATTAATAATATCTTTCCAACGAATCCGACAAATCAAAATTTCGTAGCGAGAATCAAAAGACATGTCCAGTTGAAAATTCTGAATAGTCGCTATGGAATTCAGGCCCTTAAAAATGGACATTTTGCAAATGACCTTGGATTTCGACGAAACCACTTTTGTTGGATCAGCAGTGTCGAATTATTGCTAGGTTTCAAATTTCATAATTTTTCGAATCAATATGTGAGCGTGGCAAAGGAAAACGCGTTTGACCAGTTTCAGTTGATTTTAATCGACTGGGAAATGGCCATTTTTCTAACGGTCTCAGAATTCGGCGAAACTAGTTTTGTTAGGACCGTATCGTCAATACGAAGCTAGAAAATATTTTTCTGGAATTTTTCTAGTTAGTATATGACCCCGGTAAATTGAAATGTACGTTTAAAATTCAATAAAGTGATTTAAATGTAAATTTAACGGAAACTGATTGTAGCAGCCGAATCAGCTAACGATACATATCCCATTGTGTTCAGAATGGGGGTAAAACGCTATGGACGACAGGCGGCGGGCCTCGTTTCGAGGTCGTATGTAAAAGTCAACCCTTTTTGAAATTTAAAATAAAATAATATATATATTTACTTACCTCACCCTCTCTCCCTCATAATTCATTCAGTAAAAAAAAAAAAAAAAAAAAAAAACCCCGATGTTCTTCAAATCGACCTCGCTCCCGTCCACCGCGACGCCAGGAAATCGCCGCCCACCTCGTCGATGCTCCACGGCCCCTCCTCCTCACTCCGACCTCCCTCTCCTCATCTCGACGCTGCAAATCGAAGACCGCGAAGCGCCACCCTTCCAATGCAATTTCCAGCACCTCCTGGTCCTCGAGCGGTGCGCCACCGCCGGTGTAGGAAGCTCTGGCGTGGGCGGAAAGAGTGGTACACCCGGATCGAAGGCCAATGGCCTCTATGGTGGCAGCGGCGGTGCCCTAGTGGCACGGGTATGGGTTCGAGCCTAAAAGAGAACACAGTGAGTTTTATTTTGTTTTCTCCTTTAAGCAATAATCGATTTAATTGTTACAATTAAAAATGTTATTAACATAGAATAGAGAACCGATATATATATATATATAATTTGCAAGACGAAAAAAATTTGATTTTTATTTATAATGTAGCAAAGTAAAAATATGATTTTTACTTATGTAGAGTATTAAAAATATCATCTTTTATATTGTAGAGAATTAAAAATATGATCTTTATATTTTTAAAGTATTAAAAATATAGTCTTTACTATATAGAAGATGTAAAAATATGATTTTTGGTTAGGTAGAGAATTAGAAATATAATTTTTACATGATAGGGATATTAAAAATATCATCTTTATATGTGTAGAAGAATAAGAATGAGATTTTTATAAAGATGAAATCTTTAAATTTGAAAAGGCGAAATTTTTATATAGAGAATAGCGTTATAAAAATAGAATTTTTATCTATATATTAGCGGTAAGGAAATATGATTTTTATATATGGAATAGCATAGTAAAAATTCGATTTTTAAATGTATGAAGCAAATATAAAAATGTGATTTTTATTTCAAAGACAACAAAATATAAAAATGTGTGATTTTTATATATGTAGCGGCTACGGGCAAAGAAGATAGCGAAGATGCGATAGCAATGAAGATTTCTATCAGTGAAGAGCCGTGAAGTTAGGATAGCTTTCGGTGAGAACTTCTCACCTTTCAAATTAATTTTTCTAGTTATATATATAATAGGATGCAGACGGTGCTTAGTAGCACCCGACACAATCGTCCACAGACCATGGACTTGTTTGTTTGGTTGCATAGATTAGTTATATGATTTGATTTGAATTTGGTTGTTTGGTGAATTTGATTGATGTGTGAATGGCGTGGGCCTTCACTAGACCGGGGATAAGGCTAGGCCTCGTCCCGTTTCTAGTATAGTGCCGTTATGCCGCCGAAATTTTCTAAAATATGTTAGAAAAATAAAAATATCATTTTTATTGAATAAATGAACTGAATAGAAATTCATATGTTGAAATAAAATGTTTTATCGTTAAAAATATAATTTTTAACGTGAAGTGAATAAAATAAAATATTCATTTACAAACCGGACGGTTTGTTTATGTACATTGATTTGACTGACATTGATTGGGACGATAAATTTCACACATCGCCCAACTGCACGAATAAAATCTGTGTTTGATTGTTTGAAACCCTACACGGGTGTTGGGATGAAATTTAAAGTTCACTCATCCTGACTGATTAAATATGTCGATCGATTGATTGATAGGCTGTTATAAGCGTAAGATATCTATATTTGATGCTTATATAGTGTAGTGCACTTTGGTTGATGATTGATTATTTTTCAATGCTGTTATATACATATATTGTATGAAAATCCATATAATTAATTTTATATGGTGATTGATTGGGCCTCATTCCAATTTAGAAAATAAAGAATATTATAATATAAAGGTTCATGTGTTGACTGTACTCATCCGTTGAGATTAGTCATGTGTTGAACGAAATATTTTAATAATAAAATTTACATCTTTATCAATATAAAATAAAGGTTCATGTGTTGACTGTACTCATCTGTTGAGATTAGTCATGTGTTGAACGAAATATTTTGATAATAACAAATATTTTGAAATAGAATATTTGAAAATAGAAATATATGAAGCCGTGTTGATTAGATTGACGCCATTTTGACGTGAACGATATTTATATCGATTTTGATCATTTTAAAATGATGTTGAAAAGTGATTTCGAAATCGAATATTTTGAAATGAAATTTGAAATGAATTGAATTGAAAACGATTTCTAAATAAATTGAATTGAAAACAATTTCGAAATGAATTGAATATATAACGATTTCGAAATGAATTGAATATATAACGATTTCGAAATGAATTGAATATATAACGATTTCGAAAGTAATTGAATTGAAACCGATTTCGAAATGAATTGAATTGAAAACGATTTCGAAATGAATTGAATATATAACGATTTCGAAATGAATTGAATTGAAACCGATTTCGAAATGAATTGAATTGAAAACGATTTCGAAATGAATTGAATATATAACGATTTCGAAATAAAATGAATTGAATTGAAAACGATTTCGAAATGAATTGAATATATAACGATTTCGAAATGAATTGAATATATAACGATTTCGAAATGAATTGAATTGAAACCGATTTCGAAATGAATTGAATTGAAAACGAATTCAAATTGAATCGAAAGCAAATTGAAATGAATTCAAATTGAATTGAAATTTGAATTGAATAGAAATGAATTTTAAAACGAATTTATAAAGAAGCATTCAATTTTGATTTGAATTGAAATGGAAGTTGAATTTGCTTTTGAAACGAATTTAAAACTATTTATATAATTCGTTTTAAAAAGTAATCGACGAAATATATATTATATTATATATATATATAATATAATGGCCTGAATAGAACGCGCCGCACCGCGGCAGTTCGTGAATTTCGACCATTTATTTCAGACGGACATTACGGGAGATCCGGCCGTCGGATCCTCCTAAAACCGAAACCGTTGGGTTCGTATCGAAAAGAGCTTTCTAACGAACATTAGAAATTTGAAATCTAATGGTAGGATTTGGAGATACGTCTAAATCAAATTTGAAAAAGGTCGCTGTAAGTGCAGTTCGATGGCCATTGTTGGAAATCGACTGTACGGGCCTTGATAAAATTATTAAAAATATAAATAATTTGTGTAAAATCATAAGAAATGATTTGGGAAAATTTGGGGTGAAAAACCCCATATTGGAAATGATAAAAATAGATTTTTATCGAGATGAACTAGTTTCGAACTAAATTTAAAACCCAATTATTTTTAAATAAATAAATTAGATTTAAAAAGGGGTTTTAAATAATCATAATTTCTAATATATTTAAATGGATTTGAAATGGGTTTATCGTGAATGGTGTTTTAAATAACACTAGTTCTTTAACCCGATAATAAATGGAATGTGATTTGGGTTTGTCGTGAACTGTGTTTTAAATAACACCTAGTTCTTTAACCCAGTAAAAAGAGTTTTAATGAATCTACAATCAGATTGAAATCCGAATTGATAACCTAAATTATCAAATTTGACAAATAAGCGAGGATGGAGTATAACCAGTTTTGCTCCAAAGCGATAGTTAAATCTTTAATTAGATTTGAAGGTGAGATGGTAATTAATTTTACCGACAACACTGTGGTGTTAGATATGGAGTATTACCAGTTTTGCTTCATGGGATGAATAGGTTGGGATTGGGAAATAAAATAAATAATTACTTCGTTACGGTTCGCTAATCTCGACTAGTTGGAAAAACCATAATTTGGTTTTAAATGACATCCAAAGGAAGATTACAGGATAAATTTTAAAGAATTTATTTTGGATAAAATTAATGGGAACCTTTCCCTAAGAATGTGAAATTTAGAAACTAGTTGTAGGTTGGCTAAGAAAATGGTTTCCTGCGTATTGATCTGATGTTGGTTTCGGCCTTCGGGGTTAATGTTTGGGAAATTGTTCTCTTGCTAATTTGCGGTTAGTGACTAATGAATTGGAATGAGGCGTATGTTGTGTTTGTGTAACATTTGTTTTTAATATACGCGGGTTGTTCGGAAAGTCCGAGTTTATACCCATTCTGAATAACCGATTCGACGATAAGTCAAAGATGAAGACGGTGGTCGAAGACCGGAAGTCTCCACATCGTTTGGGTAATTACTGACGATCCTGATTGGGCAGTACACCCAAGAGGATGGAAATAGTTGGTGGTCGTCCAGACGTACTTGGAGATGGATGGATATGCGAGGAAAGTGCCTCCGGTTTCGTTCAGACCCAGAACGAGCTTGTAAATGGATTGTGTGTCTGACATTGGATTTTATTCTGTGTTGATTGATTTCTGTTAAATATATATCTGTTTGGCGGCGGAGAATTTATTCTCTTGCTTAACGCCCTTCTCTGAGACGTACGAGCTTAGAGGTTATATATCGATAGATATCAATCGCACGGCATGAATTGCCTGTGTGGCATGCTGAGTTGCATGGATCAAGGCTTCTGTTGAAAAGCAAAGTCTTGTGGTTGATGATCAAAGCATGGCCTTTTTGGCGTAGCTTTGTGTATAACGTGAATTCGCGAGCCTCACCCCTCGGTATGAGTTAAAAACGGGATACGGACTGCAGGGAGAGCACGACGTTTCTTTCTAGCTTTGGTGGTGTCAGTGACTTACCAGCCCTGACATATATATACTTTTCACCTTTGTGGTTGTTGGATGAGGCGCCTCGATTATAGGTCTGTAAGGACCGGGAAACGTGTGTTCAGACATAATTAATCCTCTAACGTAAGTGAGGACCGGCCCTGAAGATCCGGGGTTACCCAGTGTGCGTAATCCTGAGGCATTTGCTAGAGTGTCTCGAACGCGGAGAGGAGCTTGCCCCTTGCCTCGACTCATGACGGAATCCAATTTCCAATACGTGTATTGCGGTTTTAATTGTAGAGCCTAGTATGGCGACATAGTGGGATGGGGCACTCATGCCGTCTATGATTTATATTTATGATTGAAATGTTTTGACACCATACACTTATTATAATATCAAAATAATGTGTTTTAAACGTATCAAGCATGCTTTGGCTGTTATAAGGTAAAAACCCTATCCTCCGGCTTGCGTTGCATTGTGTGATGGGACCTGGGTCTTATAACAGCTTCATTTTTCTTTATTTAGCATCGCGCTGTTTGTTTTATGCACTGGCATTCTTGGGAGGAAACCCGTTCCGTGTTATACGGCGGGGTCCCTTGATTTACCAAACTTTAAAACCAATATTAATAACTGTTTTAGTTCTCACACCAGTCACTTGACTGACCTGGAGTTTATTGTTTTAACCTAAACTCTGGGTGCCCCTATTTTCCGCACGGGCAGCTAGTAGTTTTGGTTTTTCAGATTTATATTCACAGGGTCCTGATTTACAGCTGGAACGATGCTCGGAAAGCTCTGTATCCGTGCATTACTTTCAGTTGTGCTTTTGTATTATTTTCCGCTGCTATGTAATTTATTGTAATCTCTGATATTTATCGAATGTAATTTATTCATTTATACTCTGTATATTCTTGTAATCTGATGCATTGTTGTAATATACAATGAAATGTTCTTCTGTTTGTGTTCTGATTTGTCATGTTCTCAACGTTCAGGGGTTTCGAACGGTCTAGATCGGTTTAACGACTGATTCAGATCGAGCGAAATTCCAGGCCGTCACATTTGGTATCAGAGCTTTGGTTTACAGAGCTCGAGAACAAGACACATTAGAACCATACGAAAGAATTCATCAGATATTGGATTAGTAATATCCAATTAGAATGACTCGTTAGAGATAGGATCAGTAGTATCCTAGAACGAGTGTGAAGAGTATATTTTCAAATGAAAACAATTTTGTTTTGAAAATTTAAATCATTTTATACGTATTTGAATTATTTATTTATTTTGATTATGGACAATCGAGTATATAAAGATTTTGCATATACGCGTCATGAACGTATATTCGAAGTTTTAATATACTGGATAGATATAGAATCATACTCTAGTGGCCCGAAGATGATTCTGATGATTGACTAGTCGTCATTAGTATTCATGTTCGAGTAACGAAGGTGTGATTATCTATATATTTCCATTAGACTGGTGTGAGAACCAAAACTAATATAGTTAGAACACTTTGTTGTGAATTGGCATCAAAAACAAGATTTTGAGTATATATATCAAATTATGAATTTGAAACGTTAATCCACTAATTGATTGATGTTTGTGTTGTTTGTCTATTTGTTTTCTAATTTTTAGCCATTATGCCTAATTTGGATTATATTGAAAATTGGTCGCATATGCTTGCATACATATACTTATATTGAACAGGTCATAGCAAGGAGGCTATAGCAGAGAATAAAATTTGTTTGCCCGACAAATAGGTACATGTTTACTACATAATTTACTGTTTTGTTTGGGTGATGATGATTTTGTGAGCCTATTGGCTAGCCGCTTGGCTTTTTCTTTTTCTTTTTGAGATCTGAAGAACCGGGGAAGCTATTTGAAATTCCCCGATGCTCCCGGTGCAGGGGAGGTTATGGCGAAATTTTTCGAAAATTTAGGGTGTTAGCCAAATTTTTGAAATTTTGAATATTCTCAGAAACTAAAGAGTTGGAGAATGGAAGCCAGATCGAATGTAGAGCTTATTAATCAAACCATTTTCGACTTTGTTCCTTTTCGGGGACGAAAAGTTTTAAGTGGGGGAGATTGTAATAACCCGAAAATCTGAGCCAATTTAAAATTTTTATTTTGGCAATTTTAGCGAATTTTTGAATATTTAAGATATATTATTTTAAATAATATCGACGAGAAATTTATTTTTGAATATAATTAGAACGTATATATTATATACGTCGTCGTTAGCATATAAATATTTATATATAATTATAAATAGAACTGAAAATGGCGCGGTAGTTCGATAATTCGATTTCAAACTTCAATTGAATGTACCGGGTGCAAAACAATCCGGATTTTAGTGAAACCAAAAACATTAGGATCTAATTGATAATATCTTTCCAACGAATCCGACAAATCAAAATTTCGTAGCGAGAATCAAAAGACATGTCCAGTTGAAAATTCTGAATAGTCGCTATGGAATTCAGGCCCTTAAAAATGGACATTTTGCAAATGACCTCGGATTTCGACGAAACCACTTTTGTTGGATCCGCAGTGTCGAATTATTGCAAGGTTTCAAATTTCATAATTTTTCGAATCAATATGTGAGCATGGCAAAGGAAAACGCGTTTGACCAGTTTCAGTTGATTTTAATCGACTGGGAAATGGCCATTTTTCTAACGGTCTCGGAATTCGGCGAAACTAGTTTTGTTAGGACCGTATCGTCAATACGAAGCTAGAAAATATTTTTCTGGAATTTTTCTAGTTAGTATATGACCCCGGTAAATTGAAATGTACGTTTAAAATTCAATAAAGTGATTTAAATGTAAACTTAACGGAAACTGATTGTAGCAGCCGAATCAGCTGACGATACATATCCCATTGTGTTCAGAATGGGGGTAAAACGCTATGGACGACAGGCGGTGGGCCTCGTTTCGAGGTCGTATGTAAAAGTCAACCCTTTTTGAAATTTAAAATAAAATAATATATATTTACTTACCTCACCCTCTCTCCCTCATAATTCATTCAGTAAAAAAAAAAAACCCGATGTTCTTCAAATCGACCTCGCTCCCGTCCACCGCGACGCCAGGAAATCGCCGCCCACCTCGTCGATGCTCCACGCCCCCTCCTCCTCACTCCGACCTCCCTCTCCTCATCTCGACGCTGCAAATCGAAGACCGCGAAGCGCCACCCTTCCAATGCAATTTCCAGCGCCTCCTGGTCCTCGAGCGGTGCGCCACCGCCGGTGTAGGAAGCTCTGGCGTGGGCGGAAAGAGTGGTACACCCGGATCGAAGGCCAATGGCCTCTATGGTGGCAGCGGCGGTGCCCTAGTGGCACGGGTATGGGTTCGAGCCTAAAAGAGAACACAGTGAGTTTTATTTTGTTTTGTTTACTCCTTTAAGCAATAATCAATTTAATTGTTACACTTAAAAATGTTATTAACATAGAATAGAGAACCGATTTATATATATAATTTGCAAGACGAAAAAAATTTTATTTTTATTTATAATGTAGCAAAGTAAAAATATGATTTTTACTTATGTAGAGTATTAAAAATATCATCTTTTATATTGTAGAGAATTAAAAATATGATCTTTATATTTTTAAAGTATTAAAAATATAGTCTTTACTTTATAGAAGATGTAAAAATATGATTTTTGGTTAGGTAGAGAATTAGAAATATAATTTTTACATGATAGGGATATTAAAAATATCATCTTTATATGTGTAGAAGAATAAGAATGAGATTTTTATAAAGATGAAATCTTTAAATTTGAAAAGGCGAAATTTTTATATAGAGAATAGCGTTATAAAAATAGAATTTTTATCTATATATTAGCGGTAAGGAAATATGATTTTTATATATGGAATAGCATAGTAAAAATTCGATTTTTAAATGTATGAAGCAAATATAAAAATGTGATTTTTATTTCAAAGACAACAAAATTTAAAAATGTGTGATTTTTATATATGTAGCGGCTACGGGCAAAGAAGATAGCGAAGATGCGATAGCAATGAAGATTTCTATCAGTGAAGAGCCGTGAAGTTAGGATAGCTTTCGGTGAGAACTTCTCACCTTTCAAATTAATTTTTCTAGTTATATATATAATAGGATGCAGACGGTGCTTAGTAGCACCCGACACAATCGTCCACAGACCATGGACTTGTTTGTTTGGTTGCATAGATTAGTTATATGATTTGATTTGAATTTGGTTGTTTGGTGAATTTGATTGATGTGTGAATGGCGTGGGCCTTCACTAGACCGGGGATAAGGCTAGGCCTCGTCCCGTTTCTAGTATAGTGCCGTTATGCCGCCGAAATTTTCTAAAATATGCTAGAAAAATAAAAATATCATTTTTATTGAATAAATGAACTGAATAGAAATTCATATGTTGAAATAAAATGTTTTATCGTTAAAAATATAATTTTTAACGTGAAGTGAATAAAATAAAATATTCATTTACAAACCGGACGGTTTGTTTATGTACACTGATTTGACTGACATTGATTGGGACGATAAATTTCACACATCGCCCCACTGCACGAATAAAATCTGTGTTTGATTGTTTGAAACCCTACACGGGTGTTGGGATGAAATTTAAAGTTCACTCATCCTGACTGATTAAATATGTCGATCGATTGATTGACAGGCTATTATAAGCGTTAGATATCTATATTTGATGCTTATACAGTGTAGTGCACTTTGGTTGATGATTGATTATTTTTCAATGCTGTTATATACATATATTGTATGAAAATCCATATAATTAATTTTATATGGTGATTGATTGGGCCTCATTCCAATTTAGAAAATAAAGAATATTATAATATAAAGGTTCATGTGTTGACTGTACTCATCCGTTGAGATTAGTCATGTGTTGAACGAAATATTTTAATAATAAAATTTACATCTTTATCAATATAAAATAAAGGTTCATGTGTTGACTGTACTCATCCGTTGAGATTAGTCATGTGTTGAACGAAATATTTTGATAATAACAAATATTTTGAAATAGAATATTTGAAAATAGAAATATATGAAGCCGTGTTGATTAGATTGACGCTATTTTGACGTGAACGATATTTATATCGATTTTGATCATTTTAAAATGATGTTGAAAAGTGATTTCGAAATCGAATATTTTGAAATGAAATTTGAAATGAATTGAATTGAAAACGATTTCGAAATGAATTGAATATATAACGATTTCGAAATGAATTGAATATATAACGATTTCGAAATGAATTGAATTGAAACCGATTTCGAAATGAATTGAATTGAAAACGATTTCGAAATGAATTGAATATATAACGATTTTGAAATGAATTGAATTGAAACCGATTTCGAAATGAATTGAATTGAAAACAATTTCGAAATGAATTGAATATATAACGATTTCGAAATAAATTGAATTGAAACCGATTTCGAAATGAATTGAATTGAAAACGATTTCGAAATGAATTGAATATATAACGATTTCGAAATGAATTGAATATATAACGATTTCGAAATGAATTGAATTGAAACCGATTTCGAAATGAATTGAATTGAAAACGAATTCAAATTGAATCGAAAGCAAATTGAAATGAGTTCAAATTGAATTGAATAGAAATGAATTTTAAAACGAATTTATAAAGAAGCATTCAATTTTGATTTGAATTGAAATGGAAGTTGAATTTGCTTTTGAAACGAATTTAAAACTATTTATATAATTCGTTTTAAAAAGTAATCGACGAAATATATATTATATTATATATATATATAATATAATGGCCTGAATAGAACGCGCCGCGCCGCGGCAGTTCGTGAATTTCGACAACTTATTTCAGACGGACATTACGGGAGATCCGACCGTCAGATCCTCCTAAAACCGGAACCGTTGGGTTCGTATCGAAAAGAGCTTTCTAATGAACATTAGAAATTTGAAATCTAATGGTAGGATTTGGAGATACGTCCAAATCAAATTTGAAAAAGGTCGCTGTAAGTGCAGTTCGATGGCCATTGTTGGAAATCGACTGTACGGGCCTTGATAAAATTATTAAAAATATAAATAATTTGTGTAAAATCATAAGAAATGATTTGGGAAAATTTGGGGTGAAAAACCCCATATTGGAAATGATAAAAATAGATTTTTATCGAGATGAATTAGTTTTGAACTAAATTTAAAACCCAATTATTTTTAAATAAATAAATTAGATTTAAAAAGGGGTTTTAAATAATCAGAATTTCTAATATATTTAAATGGATTTGAAATGGGTTTATCGTGAATGGTGTTTTAAATAACACTAGTTCTTTAACCCGATAATAAATGGAATGTGATTTGGGTTTGTCGTGAAATGTGTTTTAAATAACATCTAGTTCTTTAACCCAGTAAAAAGAGTTTTAATGAATCTGCAATCAGATTGAAATCCGAATTGATAACCTAAATTATCAAATTTGACAAATAAGCGAGGATGGAGTATCACCAGTTTTGCTCCAAAGCGATAGTTAAATCTTTAATTAGATTTGAACGTGAGATGGTAATTAATTTTACTGACAACACTGTGGTGTTAGATATGGAGTATTACCAGTTTCGCTTCATGGGATGAATAGGTTGGGATTGGGAAATAAAATAAATAATTACTTCGTTACGGTTCGCTAATCTCGACTAGTTGGAAAAACCATAATTTGGTTTTAAATGACATACAAAGGAAGATTACAGGATAAATTTTAAAGAATTTATTTTGGATAAAATTAATGGGAACCTTTCCCTAAGAATGTGGAATTTAGAAACTAGCTGTAGGTTGGCTAAGAAAATGGTTTCCTGGGTATTGATCTGATGCTGGTTTCGGCCTTCGGGGTTAATGTTTGGGAAATTGTTCTCTTGCTAATTTGCGGTTAGTGACTAATGAATTGGAATGAGGCGTATGTTGTGTTTGTGTAACATTTGTTTTTAATATACGCGGGTTGTTCGGAAAGTCCGGGTTTATACCCATTCTGAATAACCGATTCGACGATAAGTCGAAGATGAAGACGGTGGTCGAAGACCGGAAGTCTCCACATCGTTTAGGTAATTACTGACGATCCTGATTGGGCAGTACACCCAAGAGGATGGAAATAGTTGGTGGTCGTCCAGACGTACTTGGAGATGGATGGATATGCGAGTAAAGTGCCTTCAGTTTCGTTCAGACCCAGAACGAGCTTGTAAATGGATTGTGTGTCTGACATTGGATTTTATTCTGTGTTGATTGATTTCTGTTAAATATATATTTGTTTGGCGGCGGAGAATTTATTCTCTTGCTTAACGCCCTTCTCTGAGACGTACGAGCTTAGAGGTTATATATCGATAGATATCAATCGCACGGCATGAATTGCCTGTGTGGCATGCTGAGTTGCATGGATCAGGGCTTCTGTTGAAAAGCAAAGTCTTGTGGTTGATGATCAAAGCATGGCCTTTGTGGCGTAGCTTTGTGTATAACGTGAATTCGCGAGCCTCACCCCTCGGTATGAGTTAAAAACGGGATACGGACTGCAGGGAGAGCACGACGTTTCTTTCTAGCTTTGGTGGTGTCAGTGACTTACCAGCCCTGACATATATATACTTTTCACCTTTGTGGTTGTTGGATGAGGCGCCTCGATTATAGGTCTGTAAGGACCGGGAAACGTGTGTTCAGGCATAATTAATCCTCTAACGTAAGTGAGGACCGGCCCTGAAGATCCGGGGTTACCCAGTGTGCGTAATCCTGAGCCATTTGCTAGAGTGTCTCGAACGCGGAGAGGAGCTTGCCCCTTGCCTCGACTCATGACAGAATCCAATTTCCAATACGTGTATTGCGGTTTTAATTGTAGAGCCTAGTATGGCGACATAGTGGGATGGGGCACTCATGCCGTCTATGATTTATATTTATGATTGAAATGTTTTGACACCATACACTTATTATAATATCAAAATAATGTGTTTTAAACGTATCAAGCATGCTTTGGCTGTTATAAGGTAAAAACCCTATCCTCCGGCTTGCGTTGCATTGTGTGATGGGACCTGGGTCTTATAACAGCTTCATTTTTCTTTATTTAGCATCGCGCTGTTTGTTTTATGCACTGGCATTCTTGGGAGGAAACCCGTTCCGTGTTATACGGCGTGGTCCCTTGATTTACCAAACTTTAAAACCAATATTAATAACTGTTTTAGTTCTCACACCAGTCACATGACTGACCTGGAGTTTATTGTTTTAACCTAAACTCTGGGTGCCCCTATTTTCCACACGGGCGGCTAGTAGTTTTGGTTTTGCAGATTTATATTCACAGGGTCCTGATTTACAGCTGGAACGATTCTCGGAAAGCTCTGTGTCCGTGCATTACTTTCAGTTGTGCTTTTGTATTATTTTCCGCTGCTATGTAATTTATTGTAATCTCTGATATTTATCGAATGTAATTTATTCACTTATACTCTGTATATTCTTGTAATCTGATGCATTGTTGTAATATACAATGAAATGTTCTTCGGTTTGTGTTCTGATTTGTCATGTTCTCAACGTTCAGGGGTTTCGAACGGTCTAGATCGGTTTAACGACTGATTCAGATCGAGCGAAATTCCAGGCCGTCACAATATATAATATATATATTATATATATAATGGCCTAAGTAGCACACGCCGAGTTGCGGCAGTTCGCAAATTTTGACCATTGACATCAAATGGATATTACGGGAGATCTGACCCTCGGATTCTCCTAAAACTGGAACCTTTGGGTTCATATCGAAAAAAGCATTCTAACGAATATTAGAGATTTGAAATCTAACGGTTGGATTTGGAATTATGTCCAAATCAAATTTGGAAAAGGTCGATGTAATTGCAGTTCGATGGCCGTTGGTGGAAACCAACTGTACGGGCCTTGATAAAATTATTAAAAATAGTAATAATTTGTGTAAAATCATAAGAAATGATTTGTGAGGAATGGGGATGAAAAATTCTATATTTGAAAGGATAAAAATAGATGTTTATCGAATTGAACTAGTTTTGAACTATATTAATAATTTATTTATCTCTAAAATAAATAAAGTGGATTTGAAATGGTTTTAAAAGTAACCAGAATTTCCAATAATTGAATTGGAATGGATTTGAATCGAAATTGTCTTTGGAATATTTCGATGTTGGATTTTGCGATGATACAGATATTGTTTTGGGAATTTGAAAGATATATTTATATCGTTATTTCCAATACAATATTTGTTGGTCGTAGAATTTGATATTGAATATAAGCCGATATATTTTCTATTCAGAGCCTTGTATTTAATATCAAATGTGATTTGGGTTTGTCGTGAATAGTGTTTTCATTAACACTGTTCTTAAACCCAGTTGGGAAAAAGATTAAATCTTTTTATTTATATTTAATGAAGTGTACCAATTGAATGGTATTTAATCGGAATTTAATTTGAATTGAATTTTGGGTTTATCGTGAACGGTGTTTTAAATAACACTTGTTCTTTAACCCGATAATTAATGGAATGTTATTTTGGGTTGTCGTGAACGGTATCTTCAATAATACTGTTCTTAGACCCAACGGAATTAAGAAAATCAGAACTAACTAGAGATTAGTTAAGTTGAATGGTTTCTTGGGTATTGATCTGATGTTGGTTTCGGCCTTCGGGATTAATACTTAGGGAATTGCTCACTTGCTATTTTACAGTTAAAGGCTGATAGAATGGAATGTGATTTTGGGATTTATCATGAACCGTGTTTTAAATGACATCGATTGTTTAACCCAGTTAAAGTTTAAAACAAAGTGGAGTTTTAATGAATCTTTAGTTAGATTGAAATGATCGAGAATGGAGTATCACCAGTTTTGCTCCAAGCGATAGTTAAATCTTTAACTATATTTGAACGTGAAATGGTAATTAACTTTGCCAATAACACCGTGGTGTTAGATATGGAGTATTACCAGTTTTTCTCCTTGGAATGAATAGGTTGGGATTGGGAAATAAAATAAATAATTACTTCGGTGTGGTTCACTAGTCCCAACTAGTTTGAAGTGATATTCAAAAGATGATTAACGAATAAAATTAAAAGAATTTATCTTTGATAAAATTAATGGGAACCTTTCCCTAAGAATGTGAAATTTAGAAACTAACTGTAGGCTAGCTAAGAAGAATGGTTTCCTTTGTATTGATCTGATGTTGGTTTCGGCCTTTGGGGTTAATGTTTGGGGAATTATTCTCTTGCTAATTTACGGTTAGTGACTGATGAATTGGAATGAGGCGTATGTTGTGTTTGTGTAACACTTGTTTATTATATACGCGAGTTATTCGGAAAGACCGGGTTTATACCATTCTGAATAACTGATACGACGATTAGTCGAAGATGAAGACGGTGGTCGAAGGCCGGAGGTCTTCACATAGCTTGGATGATGACTGATGATCTTGATTGGGTTGTACACCCAAGAGGAGGGAATCAGTTGGTAATCGTCCAGACGTACTTGGAGATCGATGGATATGCAAGGTACAAGATGCCTCTGTTTTCGTTCAAACCCAGAAAGAACTTGTAAATAGACTGTGTGTCTGACATTGGATTTTATTCTGTGTGATTGATTTCTATTAAATATATATCTGTTTGGCGGCGGAGAATTTATTCTCTTGCTTAACGCCCTTCTCTGAGACATACGAGCTCGGGGGTTATATATTGATGGATCAGGGCTTCTATTGAAAAGCAAAGTCTTGTGGTTGATGATCAAAGCACGGCCTATGTGGCATGGCTTTGTGTAGCGTTGATTCGCGAGCCTCACACCCCGGTTGTGAACCAGAAACGGGAGAGGACCTTAGGGAGGACATGGATTTCCTTCTAGTTAGTAGTGGACTCAGTGGTTTGACATGCCCTGACGAGTTTGATTCATGTGGTTGTTGCTACTGCGAGGCGCCTCGGATATATCGTTGACTATGTGGAGCCGATGGAGTCATTCGTTGAATCATTGACGCCCCAAAGGGCGGGGAAACGCCATGTTCAGGCATTTTAATCCACGTCGGTGGATCGGCCCTGACGTTCCAAGGGCCCACCTGAGTTTGGGTGCTGAGACATGGGCTAGAGCGTCTCGAATCGGTAGAGGACTATCTTTTGCCTCGGTTCACAGATGGAAACCCAACTTCCAATACATGACATTTGCGGTTTTGATTGTAGAGCCTAGTATGGCGACATGATATATGGTACTCATGCCATCTATGATTGATATTTATGATTGAAATTGTTTTGACACTATACACTTAGAATAGTATCAAATGATTTGTTTTTAACGTATCAAGCATGCTTTGGCTATTATAAGGTAAAACCCTATCCTCCGGCTTGTGTTGCATTGTGTTATGGGACCTGGGTCTTATAATAGCTTCATTTTCCTTTATTTTAGCATTGCGCCATTTGTTTTATGCACTGGTATTCTTGGGAGGAAACCCGTTCCGTGTTATACGGCGTGGTCCCTTGATTTACCCAACTTTAAAATACAGATTAATAACTGTTTTAGTTCTCACACCAGTCCCATGACTGACCTGGAGTTTATTGTTTTAACCTAAACTGTGGGTACCTTTATTTTGGCACAGGCAGCTAGTAGTTTTGGTTTTATAGATTTATATTCACAGGAACCTGGTTTACAGCTGGAAGGATGTCCGGAAAGCTCTGTATCCGTATATCTCTTTCATTTGTGCTTTGTATTGTTTTTTCGCTGCGATGTATTTAAATGTAATTTAAATCTCTGATATTTTCTGTGTAATATTTATTCAAGCTCTGTAATATTATTGTATTCTGATGGAATTGTTGTAATAGACAATGAAATGTTCTTCTGTTTGCGTTCCGATATGTCTTGTCCTCAAAGTATCCGCGCTTTCCTTACCGGGGAAGTTACGGGTCTTGACAAAATTCATATAACCTTCATTATCAACTAAAAGCGTTGCCTGAAGTAAGAAAGTGCTAGGAGTAAAGTACTGTTTATTGTTACTAATTTTCTCCTATTTTCGTTGTATAAATTGTTGTACTCTTTCATTTAGACTATTATGATCAAGTGCAGATTTAACAGCAGAGATGAAAGAGATAATAGTTTGTGCACATGCATTTTTCTTCTATAAAATACACGGAGTATGCAGTTCTAGTGGTGTAATATACACGCTTTCTAAAGTAAATAATTTGGGTCTTAATGTAGATGGGGTAGTTGACTCGCTGTTCCTCTATCTCATTTCTGGAAGTGGAACGTTCATCATGCAAGAGATTGATGACACTGTTAGATTCACGTCACACAAACAATAGCTTACATCACAGTGTAAGGTATTCTTAAATATGTAGACAAATGAATGTGTATACATCCACTTGAATTTTAGAGGAACATGTTTTGTTATAATTGTCCTATGGAATCAGTTCAACTAAACATTTGATGTTAAAATACATATTTCTTTTTATTTGACACCTTAAAGAGGAAATGTTTTAAATTTAATGTAATAGTGTACTTCGTAGATGCCAATTCAATAAGTTTAAGACATGCATATTCTGACGAAATTATAGCCTGGAGAGTTGGAGATTGAGTTTCCTATTCAAAACAGTTGGTTTCCACTATACTCGCATCTAATCTAATTTGTATAATAGTCACTAAACTTTAATAGTATGAAAAATTTATGTAAAAATAGCTCATTATCTTATCTTCTTTGAATGAACCGTGTTCCTCATGTAGTACATAAACTTAAAGGATATCACAAAATCTAAAATATCTTATTGGTTATGGGTGGTTGAGAAAGAAAATGTGAAAATATGGAAAATTGTAGCTATTCATCGAAGAGTGACATGGATATGAGTTCAAGTCATAATGTTAGTTATTTTAATATTCATTTGTCCAAAAGCAACTAACACATCTTATTTTCATCAACTAAAATATATGCATGCACTATACACGGTTTAGTGGATCTATACAAAGTACTACTCTATGTTATTGACAAAAAAATAGTGATTGCTACATCATTTTTTTTCTTTTTTTTAACAAAAAGAGAAATATATATACCAAAAAGGGGAAACACACCTTTCTTCAACGGCTCACAAAAACGGATTTCGGCACGCGAAATCGTGCACACACAGAAGAAAAAGGGAAAGAAAAAATAAGAACAGACAATACAAAAAATGTAAGACTCCAAGCCAATGCCAGGACGGAGCATTCGCCATATCCAACTGATCTACAAGGCAAACCAAATCTCCTCCAAGCAGGGTAAGGCCTCCAACTGAAACACGGAGGGATGGACAAGTAGATGAAGAAGGCCCATCAGCAACCCTTCAGTTCTTCTAAGATCAAGTGCGGGTCCTGCATTACTGTGGAACCTCAAAACCGAACTGATACTCCCATCAAAGCAAAACCAGCACCTAAATATGCGACCTCTTCGATCCTAGAAGACGTCAAGGGTCCCACAAGCCTAGGTGAAGAGAGCTGGTAAAGAAGTTCAAAACAAATCCTAGACCTCAAATAGCTATCAAAGCGATGGCTGATCCAGTGGTTCGACCAAAGAGTAGAGAATAAACCCGCACGTAGCACCAAAAGATCCTACCCATCAACCTGTACACCAAGACCTTAACAACTAGCAAACATTGTTATTACCGGGAGGAGGGTAGGGTTGAAGGGAAGTTAAGGACCAAACAAGCAAACTATCCATACTAAATAGAAACCGTCCAACACCTTGTCTGGGATTGACTGTTAGCGTTGAGACGTCAAAGTTAACAGCCAACCACCTAGACCGGGAACCTACCATACCTCTGAACGGCCTTCCCCAAAATGCTAGGAAAACATCGTTCCTAATTTTTCAGATGATGGTCGGAGCGTCCATAGCCTCTTCGTCATAGATTGCCTTATTCCGCATGCACAAGATGTGCCAACAAATCAAACAGGGTATCAGACGAAAGAGGCTCGCGCGAAGACTTTCTCCTGAGATGCCAGTCCACCAGAATTTCAGGAATTCATCCAAAGAGTTAGCTTTACAACGACAACCTAGCAGGTTGCCGAAATAATTCCAAACAGACCTAGCACACACCGCAGAAATCAATAAATGAAGGGAGGTTTCAGTGTTGCCAACAATGCAGCACTTGCATCTGGAAACGAGCGGGATACCGATTCTTTGAATATTCTCATCCAGTGGCAAACCATTTTGCATGGTTTTCCACATAAATAGAGACACCTTTGGTGGAATCCGTACATTCCAAATAAAAGCGAAAAGGGGAAGCTCAGGCGTCGGATTCCGCATAGAGTTCCACACAGCAGAAAGAGAGAATGGATTGTCGTCCCATGAGGTACACTCGCCATGAGCATCTAATAAGGCCTTCAAGGATTGCATCCGTTTCCACGTCTCACTAGAGTAGGATGGGATACCAGAGTAATGCGAACTAGCCAACCTTCAGTACTTGGCATGAAGGAACGTAGGCCAGAGGGAGTTGTTTGCTTCATACCTTACCCAAAGCTTGCAAGCATAGGCCTTACAAACGTCTTGAGGGTTACGGATGCCCAGGCATCCCTCACTTTTGGGGCGACAGATAACGCTCCAGGATATCCAATGGTGACGAGTAGTGTCACCCTTGGATCCCTAGAAGAAAGAGGACGCAAGGGAATGGTATGAACGGAAAAAGGAAGCCGTGGGAGTCATAGCAGCAAAGAAATGAGATCCCATGGAGTCTAGGACAGACCGAATGAGAACAAGCCGACCAGCCTGGGAAAGTAGGGTAGCATTACAATTAAGGATCTTCCCCCTAACTTTGTCAGCGATAGGATCGAAAAAGGCGTTGAGCTTCCTTCCTCGATATAAAACAATGCCCAGATAAGGAAGCGGGAGCGAGGCTGCCTTAAAGGTAGCATAAGACTCGATCCAAGCAACTCTATCGGCCGTTAGATCTTCAGGATTTAGTTAAAAAATACTTCATGATTTAGTTAAAAAATTATTCTTAATATTCTGCAATGAACACGGTGGATCAAATGTTTGCCAATTATTTCTTATCCGGTTTAAACAAAGTAAGAAAATTTTATTACATGATTTAGTTTACCATTAAAACTGTGAGTGTTATGCTATAAAAGAAAGAAAAGAATATTACATGTTTGGTTTTACGACTAAAATTGTGAATGCTTTAATTTTTATATGTTCTCATTGAGCATAATTGTGATTGTGTTATGACATGTCGTGAGTTAGAACTACATATTATGCCATTTTTTAAGGCTAGCCACAACCGTCGTAGCCCACAAAAACAACCGTTACTACTAAGCTGCATTACTTGTGTTTCCAACCTCACATAGAAAACTACCCAATTCTATCATTGTCGATTAATTATAAAAAGTAAAATTTTATTATCCTCTAAATATAATCGACTATAATTGTTGGAAATTAGACCCACCTTTATTGTTTTTAAAAAAGTTTTCAGAATTTGTGCTCATTATATATTGAATGATTAGGACTAATACATAGTAAATACAACAAAAGCACCATATTACAACTTTAATTTTACAACTGTCACAAAATGTCATTTGAAATAGAGGTTATTTACAACTGTCATTTCTTAAAAGTTGTAATAAGCATATTTTAACAACTCTTTTAATTTGCCACTTGTAATAAATGCGTATCACAACCTTTCATTTTCAGTAGTTGTAATAGATACCTATTTTTAACAATTCTTATTTTCAACAGTTCTTTTTTCTATTTGTTGTAATAGAGAACTATTAAATATTAATGACAGCTAATATTTAATAGTTGGTAATATTAAACTTTAAGAATAATAAATAATAAATATTCAATAATAATTTTAAAAATTAAAACTAATTATTTATTATTAATTACTATTAGTTAATTAATAAATAATAGTTTTTTAATAATTACTTTTAAATATTTAGTACTAAATAATCGGTAACACGTGCATAATAATTATCTTTTAATAGTTAAAATTCAATTATAACTAAGAAGAAATTAGTGATAATTAATAATAATTACTAATAATAAGTAATATTTAGTATTTTAGTAAAATTTAATTCTTAAAAATTCATATTGTATTTAACATAAAATTTTACTTATTAATTCTAGCTTATAATTTTTACTTCTTTAAATTTTGATATTGGTAGTTCAATTTGCATGGAAAAAAAACAAGATTGCATAAACAATTGAAAACGCATCCTAGAACAAGTCTGATGTGGAAGTTAGAGAGAAAATAGGGACACGTATGGTTCACTCTGGAGTCCAAAGTTGTAATAGTTGGTAATATTCTTAATTTTTCTGATAGAAAAAGGAAAGCATTTTTATGCAGAACGATGGAAAAGTGCCGGTCTATGTTAACGCATAACGATGAAACTCAAGACGGTAAACTGAAATGTTGCTCCAAAACAATTCGCATTTTCTTGAATTTCCAGAGCCTTCCAACCTCTTTTGGTCTCTTCAAAAAACTTACGCCTCCTCCAAAAATCGATCACTAATTCCTTCTACTAAAAAATCTTGCGCCTCAACAAACCTGAATTTCTACTGTCGATCCACTGATTTAGTGATTTGATGGCGATGGAGCGGATCCATGATTTTATTTGCTTTCTCCCACCTTAATATACAATTCGTTTTACTATCGAGTGATGGAGGTAAAGGGGAGATGGGATGGATTAGTGAATAAATTTTTACTATGTTGTGCTTCTTTTGCTGCTTTCGTTGCTATACTTTATGAATTATTTCCTAACTATTATCGTATTTTGTTATTGGTGAGTTTTTTTTTTTGCTTTAGGAAGATGCTGTCCTTTTCTATTTGTTTATTAATTTGTTCGCTGGTGAGCTTTAAGTTTTTCTACTGGTGTTATATGAATCTACCATCAATGTAAGCAAGACACTGCTTTACTGTTGGATGCTCATTACTTATTTGTTTTTGTAATATTGTTATCTAATTTTACTTCTAATTGTGTTATGTATCTTTATTTGTCATAGATATATTCTATGGAAATCAATTTCTACGCCTTTTTCATAGTGATTTTTCATGATATAACAGAAATTATTGATAGAAATAGGAGGACAATTCATTTTAGTTGCTTAACTTAATACATTTTTCTTTCATACTGTTAATGTTGGCTCCTAAGGCTCTGCTTAAGAGTTTCTTTTAAACGATTATCACTGGTTTTAAAAGACTCTTATATCATATTTTCAGATGTTAACATAACTTCCACCCATGAATTTTTTTTCCACGTAAGTTATTATTGATTATAAGCATAGGAAATGTATGCACTGCAGGTGATGCACTTCGTGCAATGACTCCTGAGTTGGGCCAAGGCGGTTGCTTAGCGCTTGATTATATCGAAGTATTTTAATTTCGTTAATTATTATAATTCATTTATGGATAGTTTGAAACTAATTCCAAATTTGGATTTGTTAATCGATTATGATTTTCAGATTTAAAGCAAATTGATCAAGATGTAAAGCGCACCCATCCATGCATTTTTTTCTCTAGTGGTTCTTCTTTGGAAAAAAACTAACTAGGAGACCTATGGTATCATGTTTTTTTTTCAATTTTGTTGGTTTATGCTTGGGGACCTAAATTGGATTGTCCTTGTCCACCTTAATTTCAGGAAGTGCTGAAAAATATACTTAACATCTTTGTAAAATTTAATCCTAGAATAAAGTATGTAAAGGGAATGAACGAAGTTCTAGCACCAATGAATTATGTATTCAGAAATGATCCAAATGAAAATAATGTTGTGTCTTACAAAAATGTTATCTTCTAAGCGTAATCTAGTATAGTTAAAGGATTGGAAGGTTCTTTATTGTAATGTTTACATTGATTTTTGGTATGTCCTATCAGTTACAAAACTTGTGTATATTCAATTTTCACACTTCTACACTTCCTTGCGCAAGATAATTTTTCAGGGGAAAGAAGAAGTGTTGTTTGATGATAGAATGGTAAGCGGTCAAGTGACTACAAAAATGCTGTCAGAAATGAGAATCCGATTAAATGAGAGTACAAACTTCTGTCTTGAGGACATGGGTTTACTCAATCTAAATCAGATTTGGATAGAGGTTTTGTTTCTTCGGTTAATAGTCCATGTGCCAATTCTCCATCTAATTATTATACTTCTAATAATAGTTATGATCTTAGGTGAACTTTATCTACATTAGTTTTTCTTGTATATTTAGTGCTTTCTCTAGGTTAATTCGAATTGAATTACCTGTTAAAAATTGCTTATGTTCATTGCTCATTTGAAGACGTTGTGCACCTAAATTGTGTGTAGTGGTGTCATAATCTGTAACCATCTATTTTTCATCCTTATTGTCGATGACATGGCTTAGTATGGGATACTGGCATTAGTATAACACAATACATATTTAGAATTTTCATCCTAATTTGAATTAAATATATTTTTGTTCCAGTTTACTATGAGAAATTTTGTGATTGGTATACAGGCGACTAAACAGGATGTTGAATCATGTAAAAACTCAATGTGTGCAGTGTGTGTATATTTATATGAAAGTGTTTATGTATATTTATATGGAAGTGTATATGTAATTGAGTGTACTGAGTAATCAGTCTATGGTGAGAATGTATATGTGATTGACTGAATTATTTAATAATGAGTTGTAAAATAATAAGGTCAGATATTTGTACTATTCAAATATTGAAATAAAGTATTTAATTGAATAAAATAATGGTTTGAGTATCAAATTCTATGCAATAACATTTTATTCAATATAAATACTTATTTCTATATGAGATGTAATGTAGAATCAAACAAAAATCATATTGTGATATTCAACAGTACAACGATGCATAATAGTTGTAGTAGCTTTTACTGCAACGGTGCAAAAAAGTTGTAATAGCATTTATTACAACGGTGGAAAACAGTTGTAAAATATACATTTCACAATGGTGTTGCAAGAGTGCAAAACAGTTGTAAAAGATTTTAGTCTATTACAACTTCTTAATAAACTGTGGTTGCCCCGTCGTTGTTAAAAGTCTTTTACAACTGTTTTCCACCATTGTAATATGGTTAATTTTTTGTAGTGAGTTTAGCTTGCATCTTTTATCTGTTGACCTCGATAAAAGGATTAAATTTTTATGTTTTCATATTATTCAATCAAAGATCCGTCTACATAATTTAAAAATTATATGAGGCATATAGTTTGGTAAATTTCTTATGATTTGAGTATTTTAAGAGATTGTGTCATTATATTCATGTGAAATTTTAGATTATGTCATTATCATTGTACGTTTAGCATTTAGTTACTAGCAAGTTTAATTGTCGACGATAACGTTTGATCACTTTTGAAACCAACTTTTTGATTTCATATGGAACGCTTGGATTTTAAAAGAGAAGATGTACATTGATTTGTGCCTCTCCTTTTAAGATTCATGAATTATTATAGTATAGTTTCCCTAAAACTGATGTTTAATGTCTTCTCATACGTTTTGTTAACACAAACATTCAAAATTCCCCTTTCATATTTTTTCCAGTCAAACGTATAGATGATATAGGTTTTGAATAAGAGTATGATTACATTAGGAACTTTTACTACTATATTTCCCTTTTCTGTTACTGTACAAGCTCGAACTAACTTGTCATACTATCGAAAGAACTAATATGATCAATGATGCTACTTTGTTTTATCAATATGAATGATTTTCACATGTGCCTTATAATTTTGGCAAAATTCTTATGTGTTAAAGTATTTTAAGGCATTGAATTTTTCATATTTCATTTGAAGTATATGGATTAATGATAATATGGTGGTAAAATAATAAGAAATATGGTACTGTATCCATGAATTAGTTTATATGATGGTAAATTTTAGCAATGCTAATCTAGTTCTAATAGTGACTGTAACGACCCGGAAAATCCGAGCCAATTTAAAATTTTTATTTTTAAGTAATTTAGTTGGCAAATGAGGCAGAATTTAAAATTTTCATTTTAAATAATGATTAAAGCCAGTGAAAATAGCTAATTTTCAAACGATCTCTGTTTTCGACGAAACCAATTTCATTGGAACCGGAATATCATATTATTGCTAGGTTTCAATTTTTAGAATTTTCCGAATTTATATGTGAGCATGGCAAAGGAAAATGTGTCTTGTCCATTTCAGTCAAATTTAATCGACTGAAAAATAGCCATTTTTCAAACAGTCTCAGAATTAGACGAAATTAATTTTGTTAGGACCGTATTGTCATAACGAAGCCAAATATGTTTTTTCTGGATTTTTCTGAGTCCGTATGCGGCCTCGGTGAATTTATTTGTACGACAGAATTAAAATTATAAAGGATTTAAATATTATTTTAAATGATACAGGCCACAGACAGCCGTTTGGACTGACGGGACCTAGCCCGTTGGATCCGGAATAGGGTCTATTTGCTAGGATGGGCTTCAGTTGGACTGGAATTGAATCAGTTTGAAAGAAATGGATTTATTCGTAAAATTGCAATTAAAAGATTATTAAATAGGATTTTAGAACCCTAATCTTCTTGGCACTGTTCATCATCCAGAATTAGGCCGCCGCCATCCCTTTCTAACGTCCAAAACTTCATCCCTCTTTTTCTCCCTCCTTGCTTCGAATTAAAACTCAAACCACCCACCAAATCGAAGAGCTTCGCACCCTCTATCCGCTCATACCCGAACCATCTCGCCTCATCACCTGTAGCGCTCGTACCAAGCCCACGAAGTCGCGGGTTTTGCGTCGCCCTCACGCCCACGTGGCAGCACCGAGCTGCTCCCCTTCGCCGGAGTAGGTGCGGCGCCTGTAGCCCAACGCGGTGGGATCCTCGGATCGTACTCCAGCTCCTCGGATCGACGGTGAAATTGAACCCTAGGTCGGGATAGACCCTGAAACTCACGGCCGAGGTTTTGAACTGAGGAACAAGGTTCAATTTCTTAATTAATTATTTATTTAAATTAATATAAATTGTTTTATAACTTAGTTAGACCATAACTAACGCGTACGTCATCGAAACTTGATGATTTCAGAAGCTGTGCACTCGTATCAGCGAGATCTGCGAGCCTAGACTGACCAGAGCTGATTCTGAACAGCTTGAAATTTGACAAATTGCAAAATTGTGAGAACTCTGATCTAATTTAAATAATTACATATTAATGTAAATCGTGAAATTCTGATTCGTATACTATTGTTCTTGATCTGCGTCATGATGATATTTTATGCTATGAGTATGTGATTATTATATGGGGTGATGCCATGAAATATTTGTGTTATTCAGCTATGTTATTTTGGTGAAATCATGAAGAGACTCTCATCTTTATTATCTTCTTTATTTTCATCTCTTTTAAAATTAAAAAGGGGTTTAGACCTTCAAATATATAATTTCTTTTTCTTTATGAAAATTTGAATCTTGGATTCACAATAGATTAAAATAACAAGTTTTAACATAAAAACTTGTTAATAAGATAATTGACAAATTTTTACATAAACTGTGTCAAATTAAATAAAAAGAACAAATTTTTATGTTGTTTGTTAACTAAATAAAAAGAACAAATTTTTATGTCGTTTGTGAACTAAATAAAAAGAACAAATTTTGAGGCCATTTTGTTAACATAACAAAAAGGTCAAGATTTTATGTTATTAGTATACACAAGAAAAGGACAAAATTTTGTTAACAAAACAAAAAGGGATTATTTCATGTTATTTTCTTTATAAATTTTTACATAAACTTTGTTAATAAAATAAAGGACAATTTTGACATGATACTTTCTCTGTAAATTAAAAGACAAATTTTATGTCTTGTCTACAAATCAAAATACCCAAAAAAAATTTTATGCAAGCTAAATCTTTATTTATAAAACGAAATGTAAGTTTTAATCTTTATTTTATTTGCAAATAAATATAAAGATGAGGTCCTTAATTTGATTCACCAAAGTTGCACCCAATCATATCTATGTTGGTATAGATGAGATGACACCCAAACCTACATCATCGTGTTAACTGTATTATGACGACATCAATTTATACGTTATGTTAGTTGTATTGTGACAACGCCATTTTATTCATTGTGTTAACATTATTGTAATGACACCAAAGGTATACACCAAACCATATGCTGTGTATTATTGGTATGGTTAGGCAAAAACCATATTATTGTGTGTTGACATGAAATTGACACTAAATTATAGAGGGCCACCTTTGGGTTTGACATGAGATAGATTGTTTTATGTATCGAAATATCACATTTAACATATACGTTGACATCAAAAATCTCATAGGCAAGTTGGTAGAGTTGAAATGGGTCAAATCTTCGTCGTCACGATAATATATAGTTAAAATGAATTCAACATTGACATTAGAAAATATACAAATACTAGTATTAAGAGAAGGTGTTTTCATAAATAAGAATTTAAAAGTTGCATTTTCTTATGTAAAGGAAAATAAAAAGGTTGCATTTTTTACAATGTAAGGAAAAAATTATTTTTCTAAGAAAAAAATGGTAAAAGAACATTGCATTGTAAAGAGAAATCTATTTTTCTAAATAAAAGAAAACATTTTCTTTGTTTAAAAGAAAGAATACATTTTTGTATTTAAGGGAAAAGAAAAAAAACATTATTTTCTAATATAAAGAAAATAAGAAAATAACCTCATTTTCTCATGTAAAAGAAAATAAATGTAATATGTACATTTTCTTATGTAAAATAAAATAAATGCAATATGTATATTTTCTCATGTAAAAGAAAATAAATGTAATATGTACATTTTCTTATGTAAAATAAAATAAATGCAATATGTATATTTTCTCATGTAAAAGAAAATAAATGTAATATGTACATTTTCTTATGTAAAATAAAATAAATGCAATATGTATATTTTCTCATGTAAAAGAAAATAAATGTAATATGTACATTTTCTTATGTAAAGGTAAATAAATGCAATATGTATATTTTCTTAAGTAAAAGAAAATAAAAGTCAATATGTACATTTTCAAGGCAAAGGTAAGTAAAAGAAAACACTTACCTGTTCAATGTCAAGGGTAAAGGAATAAAACAAAATTATTACTTTTGTTTAATATAAAAATACACATAGCCTAAAATATGATTTTCGTCGCATTAGAATTGGTGGACGAAAAAAAAAAAAAAAAAAAAAAAAAAAAAAAAAGAAAAAGGAAAAAGAAAAAATATATTATGTTATAAACAAAAGAATGGATTTTTGAAAGCGCCAAATGGTTTGATTTATATATATAATATAAATTGAAACTAAGCGAAACACGCACGGTAGTTCGCGTTTTGAAATCATAACTTTAAACGGTTGTATAGAAAGATCCGACCGTCGAATTTTCCAAAAACTGGAGCCGTTAGGACTGTCTTCGAAAAAGCTTTCCAACGACATAAAATGTACCAAAATATGACGGTTAGATTTTAAGATATGTCTAAAACAAATTTTGGTAAAAGCAGCGCCAGGGCCGCCTATCGACCCGAAGCGTCGTTTTAAATTAATTCGCACCATCTATAAATAAATAAAAATAGAAATAAATCGCTATGAATAAATATAAACGACGTGGAATGTTTTAAATGATAATTATGCGATGATTACTTGAAAAGGCCGAGTTTAACTCATTTCAAGTAATCAAACGACGATTTAAATCGAAATAATAGAAGACGATGTTGAAGACCGGCGATCTTCACGTCGGACGGGCAACGATTATTGAAACCTTGGAATGACTTGCTCCCAGGAAGGGGTCGATGTAGTAGTTGGCCGGTCGTATGAGTTGATTGTCCGGATAAGCGAGAACCTCCCTGGTATCTCCGGTTTCGTTCAAACCCAGAACGGACATGTATGGACGCGCGTCTGACGTTGGAATTCGTTTCGTGTAACTAAATCAATCTTTATTAATGTATGCTTGTTTGGTGGTAGAGAATTTATTCTCTGCTTAACACCCTGGTATATGTTAGTAGTTATCGATAGCATGACACGAATTGTCAATGTGGCACGCTAAGATGCGAATGGTCAAGGTTTTGTTGAAAAGCAGACCTTGTAGAAGATGACCAAAGCACAGCCTGTTTAGGCGTAGCTTTGTGTATAACGTAGCCTCACGAGCCTCACACACCGGTATGAGTCAAAAACGGGATACGGACCGTAGGGAGTGCACACGTTTCCTTCTAGCTAGAGTTGTGTCAGGGACCTACCAGCGCTGACATTTTACTTATGTGGATGATGGATTTTGAGGTACCTCGTGTTTTATAGGCCGTTGGTGGTAATACTATAGGTCCAAAGGGACCGGGAAACGTGTGTTCAGGCATAACTAATCTACTGCCGTTAGGTGGAGACCGGCCCTACCGCTTCCAAGGGTTCACTGTGGGGGATCCTGAGGCATTTGCTAGAGTGTCTTGAATCGGAGAGGAGCTTGCCCCTAGCCTCGACTCATGATGGAAACCAATTCTCCAATACGACATTACGATTTTAGTTGTATACTTATATACGGCGGCATAATATATGGTACCTATGTCGTCTAGGATTAATACATTTATATTGAAATGATTTATGAAAACTTATGCACACTAATAATAATACGTTTGACGTATTCATCATCTTTTGATCGTTATAAGGAAAAACCCTTTCCTCTGGTGTGCGTTGCATTGTGTGATGGGACTTGGGTCTTATAACGATCTCATTTTTCTTTAAAAGGCATAGCGTTATTCAAACGACTTACTTAATTATGCACTGGCAATCCAATGGAGTAAACCCGTTCTGCCTTAGCGGCGTGGTCCTGTGATTCGCCATATGGTTAGTTAGTATAGAAAGATTTCTCATACCAGTCCCACGATTGACTCGAATTTTGTTTCACTTTGCAAATTTCGGGTGCCCTCTTTCCACACGGGCAGCCAATTGACAGGTTGTTAGGTTGCTTCCTTGGAGTTGCTGATCTTGGAGCTTGCTTATTCGCTTTGGTGTTGCTGCTTATCGAGGTGCTTTGTTGGACTATGCAGACCCTCACCTTTATCTTTGTTTCTACTTAGACTTTGAGACATTCAAACCGTATACCACTTCATTTCAAACTGTATCTTTAACATTATGTACTTGTTTCCTTTTGTTGGGATTTTGATGTAATAAGTAGGACTCTGTGACTGGGATTCTGTGTTATGATAACATCCATATTCCGCTGCTATGTTGATGTTGTTGTTTTATAGATTCTTATATTTATGTTGTTATCTGTGTTATGTGTTGCTATATTTATGTTATATTCCAATGATCATCTCAACTTTCGTTCTGCGTAAGTTTGGGGTTATCACAGTTGGTATCAGAGCTCAGGTTTAACCTTAGTTTGGGATATAACATATTTATAGCAATACGTCTCATTAGAGATAGGACTAAAGTCCTAGAGTGAGCATAACATAATAGCACATATTTTCAGTCGTTACATCATTTTCACCTCTTAGCCTTTCCTTTGGAAGATTTTCATTTCTGTGGTCTGACTCTCCCCTTGATGTTACAGACTAATTCATTATGAGTACTAGAGCTAGAACCCGTGGAGGTGGGAGAGGTGGAGCTAGAGGGCCACCCGAAGAAGAGCCCATTCATGAGCAGCCCGACCCTATAGTCGCACAGCCATTCGACTTAGAACGGATGTCAAAGAAATTCAAAAACTTGGGCGGAGTTCCTTTCACTGGTAGAGAGACTGCTGTTGAAGCAGAGTCATGGCTCAAGAATTGTGAGAAGATCTTAGAAGGGATGGAACTTGAGGATCAAAGGAAGCGTTTCCTGGCTGCATGGCAACTCAAAGATCAAGCTGAGCACTGGTGGGACACAGTTAAGATTGGAAACGATGTGGCCAATATGACCTGGGCAAAGTTTAAAGAGCTCTTCAACGAGAAATACATCCCTCCGCAAGCAAGAGAACGTCTTCGTGAACAATTTGTCAATATGAAACAAGGAAGTATGACAGTTGTTGAATATGCGATGAAATTTGATGAGCTTTCCCGTTATGCCCCTAACCTAATTCAAGACCCAACTGAGAAGAACAAGAAATTCATTAAGGGCCTCACTACAAAGTATCTGAATAGGGTTACAGCTCATATCGATCTTCCCTTCCATGAAGTTATTACCTTTGCCAGCCGCTACGAGGAAAATGATGAGTCTGCCCAACAAGAGAGAGCAAAGAATCAGAACAATAGCCAGAAGGAGCAGACTAGCAAGAAACCTGAGACAGGGAATTCTTCAGCTGCAAAGCCACAGGGGAAGAAGAGAGACCGGAGCAAGTTGACATGCTTTAATTGTGGCAAGACCGGGCACTTTGATTACGAGTGTAAAGCACCGAAAAGAGTCAAGAGAAATGATTCAGGCCCCAGTCAGAACCGGGGTCAGAGCTCTCAGAAACAGGGTCAGAATTCTCAGGATAGTGGCCAGAATCCTCACTGCAACCTGGAATGCTACAACTGCCATTAGAAGGGGCATATCAAGCCAAATTGCCCATTGTTGAAGAATGCTCAGGTGGCACATGTATATGAGGGTACGACTACACCAACTCCTACCGAGGGCCCAGGTACACCTGATGTTTTAAGTGGTACTCTTAACATTAAAAACATCCCTATTACTGTCCTATTTGACACCGGTGCAACACGTAGTTTTATTTCTTCTGACATCATTAAAAAGTTAAAACTAAAACCTCGAAAACTTAAGGAATTAATTAGAGCTCATAGTCCGATAGGAGGTTCCCTTGTCCTAGATCAATACTGTAGAGTGCCGATCTCCTATTCTCGTTATCAATTCCCCTTTAACCTGATTGTCATGAATTTCTCTGGTTATGACATTATATTGGGAATGGATTGGCTAACCAAATTTGAGGCTGAGTTGGTATGTGCTAAGAGAGTTGTCAAAGTCAAAACTAAGCTTGGCAATATCACCCTGCCCTGCCACGGCTCAGCCACTGACAGAAAAGAATTCTGGTCCTCTCTAGAAGTCACTCCTACTTCTATTGAAGAAATCCCTATTGTTAGGGATTATGCCGATGTATTCAAAGAAGTTGAAGGCTTACCTCCACGAAGAGAAATCAACTTCAGAATTGACTTGGCTCCGAATGCAAGGCCTGTCGTACATCCTATTCGGAGAATGTCACCCAAAGAAAAAGAAGAGCTGAGAAATCAAACCAACCAACTTTTGTTTAAGGGCTTGATCAGACCTAGCTTCTCAGAATGGGGCGCAGCCGTGGTGTTCGTTCCAAAATTAGACGGTACCCTCAGGTTATGTGTGGACTACCGTGATCTCAACAAACAAACTCTGAAGAACAAATACCCACTGCCTCGTATTGACAACTTGCTCGACCGCTTGCATGGGGCGCGAGTTTTCTCTAGAATGGACCTAGCTACAGGCTTCCATCAACTTCGCATCGCAGAAGAATGTGTGCCTCTAACTGCTTTCAGAGGGCCGGATATCTTTTATGAATGGCTGGTAATGCCTTTCGGTCTATGTAATGCTCCAGCATATTTTGTTGATCTGATGAATAGGGTCTTCAGGGATGTTATAAATAAATTTGTGCTCGTGTTCATCGATGACATCCTCATTTTTTCTAAATCTACTGCTGAGCACGAACAACATCTGAGGGAAGTCTTGGAGATTTTGCGTAGGAATGTGCTGAAAGCCAAATTCTCCAAATGCATATTCTGGCAAGAAGAGGTGAAATTCCTCGGACATGTCGTATCAAAAGAAGGCATTTCAGTTGATCCAGGAAAAATCTCAGCCATCCAAGACTGGAAGCAACCTCGAACCCCCACCGAGGTCAGAAGCTTCTTAGGGCTGGCTGGTTATTGTCGGAAATTTGTCAAAGATTTTTCGAAGATTGCTTGTCCATTGACAAACCTGACCAAGAAACATACAAAATTTATTTGGACGCCCGAATGCGAGAAAGCCTTCCAAGATTTAAAAGAGAGGTTGACCAATGCTCCTGTGTTGACCATTATAGATGGCAATCAGGATCTGACAGTCTAGACTGACGCTTCTCATCAAGGTTGTTTCCTTTATATTAATCAACATGTTAGGGATAACAATTTCTTTTATTGTCAAATCTCATTTTAACGTGTTAGTCCTTTATCCATTCAAGGTATTGGGGCGGTGCTGATGCAGCAAGGCAAAGTGGTCGCATATGCTAGCCGCCAATTGAAACCGCATGAAAAGAATTACGCCACTCATGATCTTGAGCTAATGGCGATCGTGTTTGCTCTTAAAATTTGGAGGCATTATCTCTTGGGAGAGAAGTTCGAAGTATACACGGATCACAAATCCTTGAAGCAACTTTTTACCCAAAGAGATTTGAATATGAGGCAGCAACGCTGGGTTGAATTTCTTGCATCATATGATTTTGTTATCCAATATACTCCAGGGAAAGCCAACGTTGTAGCCGATGCGCTCAGTCGAAAGAATACAGATGGTGAAAAACTCCTTCTCGCCAATCTCGTTATTACTTCTACTCTGATTGATAAGATCTCCGCTCTCCAGAAGGATGATAAATTTATTCAGGGGATTATCAAAAGAATTCAGGATGGCGAATCCACTAGCTTCCAAATTGACGACAGAGGGGTTCTGAGGCTATCTGGCCGAATTTGTGTTCCATACATTCCTGAGCTCAGAAGGGAAGTTATGGATGAGTGCCACAAATCTAAGCTTAGTATTCATCCAGGGGTGAGCAAGATGTATCAAGACCTCAAGCGCACATTCTGGTGGAAATCCATGAAGAGAGATATTTCTATTTATGTTTCTAGATGTCACACTTGTCAGCAGGTCAAAAGTGATCAGCAGAAGCTAGCAGGTCTATTGCAACCGCTAGGAGTTCCAGGCTGGAAGTGGGAAGAAATTTCTATGGACTTTATTGATGGCTTGCCTCGTACCCGAAAGGGGAACGATAGTATATGGGTAATTGTTGACCGCTTAACAAAGTCTGCCCATTTTATCCCTGTCAAGACCAACAGAACAGCTCGGAGTTTGGCGCAGCTTTATCTTAAAGAGATTGTCAGATTGCATGGGATTCCAAGAAGCATTATTAGCGATCGGGATCCCCTATTTACGAGCAAATTTTGGGAAGCTTTCCAAGAAGAACTCGGTACTAAGTTGAATCTGAGCACAGCTTATCACCCTCAGACAGATGGCCAGACTGAGAGGGTGAACCGCATTCTAGAGGACTTGTTGCGAGCGTGCATTCTGGACTATGGTGGTTCATGGGAGGACCATTTATACCTGGTGGAGTTCTCTTACAATAATAGTTACCAAGCCAGCTTGGGAATGTCGCCATTTGAATTACTATATGGTAGACCATGTAGGTCCCCAGCATGTTGGGTGGAGCCAGGCAATCGATTAGTCTTGGGGCCCGACATGGTCCGAGAAGCATCGGACAAAGTTGATTTGATTAAGAAGCGCCTGTTGGCTGCTCAGAGCCGACAGAAGAGTTATGCAGATCAGCGAAGAAGACACTTAGAATTCTCTGTTGGTGATCGAGTATATTTGAAGGTTTCCCCATTAAGAGGCGTGATTCGTTTTGGGAAGACTGGGAAATTGGCGCCAAGGTTCATAGGCCCATTCCCTGTTCTCGAAAGGATCGGTACTCTTGCTTATCGAATACAGTTGCCCGATTGGTTGCCTGGGGTGCATGATGTCTTTCATGTGTCTCAACTCCGCAAGCATGTACACGATCCCGATTTGATTGAGGATGAATTGAATCAGCAGGTCTGGGATATTGCTCCTAATCTGACAGTGAGAAAAGATCCGATAAAGGTTATTGGCAAAGAAATCCGGGTGTTGAGAAACAAGAAGATTCCCCTAGTCAAGGTGCAGTGGAGCAGTGATCCTAGGGACTACACTTGGGAGACGGAGGATAGCTTCAGAAGGGCTTATCCCCATTGCAGGGAGGATATCTCCGAATGATGCTTGTGTTAAGGTACATTTACCACAATTTGCATTTCTGTCGTTTCCTACTTTTACTTTCTTTTCGAGGACGAAAAGTTTTTAAGTGGGGGAGACTGTAACGACCCGGAAAATCCGAGCCAATTTAAAATTTTTATTTTTAAGTAATTTAGTTGGCAAATGAGGCAGAATTTAAAATTTTCATTTTAAATAATGATTAAAGCCAGTGAAAATAGCCAATTTTCAAACGATCTCTGTTTTCGACGAAACCAATTTCATTGGAACCGGAATATCATATTATTGCTAGGTTTCAATTTTTAGAATTTTCCGAATTTATATGTGAGCATGGAAAAGGAAAATGTGTCTTGTCCATTTCAGTCAAATTTAATCGACTGAAAAATAGCCATTTTTCAAACAGTCTCAGAATTAGACGAAATTAATTTTGTTAGGACCGTATTGTCATAACGAAGCCAAATATGTTTTTTCTAGATTTTTCTGAGTCCGTATGCGGCCTCGGTGAATTTATTTGTACGACAAAATTAAAATTATAAAGGATTTAAATATTATTTTAAATGATACAGGCCACAGACAGCCGTTTGGACTGACGGGACCTAGCCCGTTGGATCCGGAATAGGGTCTATTTGCTAGGATGGGCTTCAGTTGGACTGGAATTGAATCAGTTTGAAAGAAATGGATTTATTCGTAAAATTGCAATTAAAAGATTATAAAATAGGATTTTAGAACCCTAATCTTCTTGGCACTGTTCATCATCCAGAATTAGGCCGCCGCCATCCCTTTCTAACGTCCAAAACTTCATCCCTCTTTTTCTCCCTCCTTGCTTCGAATTAAAACTCAAACCACCCACCAAATCGAAGAGCTTCGCACCCTCTATCCGCTCATACCCGAACCATCTCGCCTCATCACCTGTAGCGCTCGTACCAAGCCCACGAAGTCGCGGGTTTTGCGTCGCCCTCACGCCCACGTGGCAGCACCGAGCTGCTCCCCTTCGCCGGAGTAGGTGCGGCGCCTGTAGCCCAACGCGGTGGGATCCTCGGATCGTACTCCAGCTCCTCGGATCAACGGTGAAATTGAACCCTAGGTCGGGATAGACCCTAAAACTCACGGCCGAGGTTTTGAACTGAGGAACAAGGTTCAATTTCTTAATTAATTATTTATTTAAATTAATATAAATTGTTTTATAACTTAGTTAGACCATAACTAACGCGTACGTCATCGAAACTTGATGATTTCAGAAGCTGTGCACTCGTATCAGCGAGATCTGCGAGCCTAGACTGACCAGAGCTGATTCTGAACAGCTTGAAATTTGACAAATTGCAAAATTGAGAGAACTCTGATCTAATTTAAATAATTACATATTAATGTAAATCGTGAAATTCTGATTCGTATACTATTGTTCTTGATCTGCGTCATGATGATATTTTATGCTATGAGTATGTGATTATTATATGGGGTGATGCCATGAAATATTTGTGTTATTCAGCTATGTTATTTTGGTGAAATCATGAAGAGACTCTCATCTTTATTATCTTCTTTATTTTCATCTCTTTTAAAATTAAAAAGGGGTTTAGACCTTCAAATATATAATTTCTTTTTCTTTATGAAAATTTGAATCTTGGATTCACAATAGATTAAAATAACAAGTTTTAACATAAAAACTTGTTAATAAGATAATTGACAAATTTTTACATAAACTGTGTCAAATTAAATAAAAAGAACAAATTTTTATGTTGTTTGTTAACTAAATAAAAAGAACAAATTTTTATGTCGTTTGTGAACTAAATAAAAAGAACAAATTTTGAGGCCATTTTGTTAACATAACAAAAAGGACAAGATTTTATGTTATTAGTATACATAAGAAAAGGACAAAATTTTGTTAACAAAACAAAAAGGGATTATTTCATGTTAATTTCTTTATAAATTTTTACATAAACTTTGTTAATAAAATAAAGGACAATTTTGACATGATACTTTCTCTGTAAATTAAAAGACAAATTTTATGTCTTGTCTACAAATCAAAATACCCAATTTTTTTTTTTATGCAAGCTAAATCTTTATTTATAAAACGAAATGTAAGTTTTAATCTTTATTTTATTTGCAAATAAATATAAAGATGAGGTCCTTAATTTGATTCACCAAAGTTGCACCCAATCATATCTATGTTGGTATAGATGAGATGACACCCAAACCTACATCATCGTGTTAACTGTATTATGACGACACCAATTTATAGGTTATGTTAGTTGTATTGTGACAACGCCATTTTATTCATTGTGTTAACATTATTGTAATGACACCAAAGGTATACACCAAACCATATGCTGTGTATTATTGGTATGGTTAGGCAAAAACCATATTATTGTGTGTTGACATGAAATTGACACTAAATTATAGAGGGCCACCTTTGGGTTTGACATGAGATAGATTGTTTTATGTATCGAAATATCACATTTAACATATACGTTGACATCAAAAATCTCATAGGCAAGTTGGTAGAGTTGAAATGGGTCAAATCTTCGTCGTCACGATAATATATAGTTAAAATGAATTCAACATTGACATTAGAAAATATACAAATACTAGTATTAAGAGAAGGTGTTTTCATAAATAAGAATTAAAAGTTGCATTTTCTTATGTAAAGGAAAATAAAAAGGTTGCATTTTTACAATGTAAGGAAAAAATTATTTTTCTAAGAAAAAAATGGTAAAAGAACATTGCATTGTAAAGAGAAATCTATTTTTCTAAATAAAAGAAAACATTTTCTTTGTTTAAAAGAAAGAATACATTTTTGTATTTAAGAGAAAAGAAAAAAAAACATTATTTTCTAATATAAAGAAAATAAGAAAATAACCTCATTTTCTCATGTAAAAGAAAATAAATGTAATATGTACATTTTCTTATGTAAAATAAAATAAATGCAATATGTATATTTTCTCATGTAAAAGAAAATAAATGTAATATGTACATTTTCTTATGTAAAATAAAATAAATGCAATATGTATATTTTCTCATGTAAAAGAAAATAAATGTAATATGTACATTTTCTTGTGTAAAATAAAATAAATGCAATATGTATATTTTCTCATGTAAAAGAAAATAAATGTAATATGTACATTTTCTTATGTAAAATAAAATAAATGCAATATGTATATTTTCTCATGTAAAAGAAAATAAATGTAATATGTACATTTTCTTATGTAAAGGTAAATAAATGCAATATGTATATTTTCTTAAGTAAAAGAAAATAAAAGTCAATATGTACATTTTCAAGGCAAAGGTAAGTAAAAGAAAACACTTACCTGTTCAATGTCAAGGGTAAAGGAATAAAACAAAATTATTACTTTTGTTTAATATAAAAATACACATAGCCTAAAATATGATTTTCGTCGCATTAGAATTGGTGGACGGAAAAAAAAAAAAAGAAAAAAAAAAAAAAAAAAAGAAAAAGAAAAAATATATTATGTTATAAACAAAAGAATGGATTTTTGAAAGCGCCAAATGGTTTGATTTATATATATAATATAAATTGAAACTAAGCGAAACACGCACGGTAGTTCGCGTTTTGAAATCATAACTTTAAACGGTTGTATAGAAAGATCCGACCGTCGAATTTTCCAAAAACTGGAGCCGTTAGGACTGTCTTGGAAAAAGCTTTCCAACGACATAAAATGTACCAAAATCTGACGCTTAGATTTTAAGATATGTCTAAAACAAATTTTGGTAAAAGCAGCGCCAGGGCCGCCTATCGACCCGAAGCGTCGTTTTAAATTAATTCGCACCATCTGTAAATAAATAAAAATAGAAATAAATGGCTATGAATAAATATAAACGACGTGGAATGTTTTAAATGATAATTATGCGATGATTACTTGAAAAGGCCGAGTTTAACTCATTTCAAGTAATCAAACGACGATTTAAATCGAAATAATAGAAGACGATGTTGAAGACCGGCGATCTTCACGTCGGACGGGCAACGATTATTGAAACCTTGGACTGACTTGCTCCCAGGAAGGGGTCGATGTAGTAGTTGGCCGGTCGTATGAGTTGATTGTCCGGATAAGCGAGAACCTCCCTGGTATCTCCGGTTTCGTTCAAACCCAGAACGGACTTGTATGGACGCGCGTCTGACGTTGGAATTCGTTTCGTGTAACTAAATCAATCTTTATTAATGTATGCTTGTTTGGTGGTAGAGAATTTATTCTCTGCTTAACACCCTGGTATATGTTAGTAGTTATCGATAGCATGACACGAATTGTCAATGTGGCACGCTAAGATGCGAATGGTCAAGGTTTTGTTGAAAAGCAGACCTTGTAGAAGATGACCAAAGCACAGCCTGTTTAGGCGTAGCTTTGTGTATAACGTAGCCTCACGAGCCTCACACACCGGTATGAGTCAAAAACGGGATACGGACCGTAGGGAGTGCACACGTTTCCTTCTAGCTAGAGTTGTGTCAGGGACCTACCAGCGCTGACATTTTACTTATGTGGATGATGGATTTTGAGGTACCTCGTGTTTTATAGGCCGTTGGTGGTCATACTATAGGTCCAAAGGGACCGGGAAACGTGTGTTCAGGCATAACTAATCTACTGCCGTTAGGTGGAGACCGGCCCTACCGCTTCCAAGGGTTCACTGCGGGGGATCCTGAGGCATTTGCTAGAGTGTCTTGAATCGGAGAGGAGCTTGCCCCTAGCCTCGACTCATGATGGAAACCAATTCTCCAATACGACATTACGATTTTAGTTGTATACTTATATACGGCGGCATAATATATGGTACCTATGTCGTCTAGGATTAATACATTTATATTGAAATGATTTATGAAAACTTATGCACACTAATAATAATACGTTTGACGTATTCATCATCTTTTGATCGTTATAAGGAAAAACCCTTTCCTCTGGTGTGCGTTGCATTGTGTGATGGGACTTGGGTCTTATAACGATCTCATTTTTCTTTAAAAGGCATAGCGTTATTCAAACGACTTACTTAATTATGCACTGGCAATCCAATGGAGTAAACCCGTTCTGCCTTAGCGGCGTGGTCCTGTGATTCGCCATATGGTTAGTTAGTATAGAAAGATTTCTCATACCAGTCCCACGACTGACTCGAATTTTGTTTCACTTTGCAAATTTCGGGTGCCCTCTTTCCACACGAGCAGCCAATTGACAGGTTGTTAGGTTGCTTCCTTAGAGTTGCTGATCTTGGAGCTTGCTTATTCGCTTTGGTGTTGCTGCTTATCGAGGTGCTTTGTTGGACTATGCAGACCCTCACCTTTATCTTTGTTTCTACTTAGACTTTGAGACATTCAAACCGTATTCCACTTCATTTCAAACTGTATCTTTAACATTATGTACTTGTTTCCTTTTGTTGGGATTTTGATGTAATAAGTAGGACCCTGTGACTGGGATTCTGTGTTATGATAACATCCATATTCCGCTGCTATGTTGATGTTGTTGTTTTATAGATTCTTATATTTATGTTGTTATCTGTGTTATGTGTTGCTATATTTATGTTATATTCCAATGATCATCTCAACTTTCGTTCTGCGTAAGTTTGGGGTTATCACAGTGACCGCAACCACTTTCATTATAGGAAATAATGAATACATGCAAAATAGGAGCTAGAAAAATTATATAACTGCTACAAAGTAGGTTGATATGCCAGGACATAGAAAAGTAAAAACAGGAGTGAAGCAGAGTGGTTTAGCTACTAACAATGACCAACACAACTAATCCACAACAAAGCAGGAACTATTGGAGTCATCTGTGACACCCCAAGTCCGTTAATGCCAGTTATAAGAGAATGCATTAAGTTTCATGAATCGCAATAGGTAAACAATAACTAAAATTCACAAGATAGATATAAATAGGCAGCAAAAAAATTAACTTTTATTATTAATAGCAAAACATTATTCCAAACCAGTTACATCGTCAAATACCAAATACTTTAAATAAAACCATCTGTCTTATAATGCCAAACATTAGAGTACAGTAATGCAAAACCATATCCCTTTTTACAAGCCATAGTAAAGTAGAAAGATATTCAAAGTGGTACATTAATTTGGAAGAATTCCTGATCCAACCTGAAAGAAAATTCTAATCACTGTGCAGTACTACCACTCTGAGGACCTGAGGGGGGAGGGGGGAAGAGAAAGAAGCAAAACAAAGTAGGTCAAACGTAAAGCCTGGCGAGTTCTAGTGAATTTAAGTATATGCATAAAACAAAGGTATCAAGACAGATAAATAAGAATGGATGAGAAAGTACAGTAGCATATAAGTACAATACAGCAAGATAAAACAATGATCGATTAAAGCTTCTCATTTATATCCCAAGAACAAGTTTTTCTCAGCACCATTAGATGTTGCCCTAAATACATAAAGGATTAGGTGTTACCCTAATTACATATCAGGATTAGGGGTTACCTTGATTACTACCCATGCGACTGGGTCCCTACTACATAAATATCCAGTGTCCGCCCTGGCTGTAGGGTGTATCACTCCATAGCCCAGCTACTTATAGAACACAAACCTATTTGCTGGCGTTACAGCATCTTAGTGTCCCTAATCGGACTCATGCACGCTCATGACTCTTCCGGAATGTGTTCGTACCCGCCTTCCACTTTCTGAATCTCTTACTATCCAGTTCAGTAAAGCATGCCCTAGCCCCTACCAATTGCGAGGCCCCGTAACAAGATACCAGCAGGGATACTGACTGATATGGGTTCCACACAACAAGATTAACACGAGCCAAACCCCCTAAGCTTCTTCCCCTACGTAACTATGATTTAAGAGTCCACAAAATCTGGTACAACAGTAGAACGAGGGATTACTTAGCTTATTAATAATCATATTTAAATTAACATGTTTAAGTTCATTAAAAAGCATGGTTGTATTATGATATTTTCTGTAAATGCTTTTATGTGTCAAAACCCCTTCCGCAAAACAAGCACCTGCCCAGATGTATATATACACTAAAGTAATTCAGTTTACTTAACCTACATTTGGTAGACTGGTACTTACATTTTCTTAACATATTCTTTACTTAATCTATTTATTAAGTCTAATCTAACATTTATACATATATGCATGTTCTTCTTTTTGATCATATTCCCAATTTACAGTCAAAAGTCCTCAATTTATATTATGCCCAGATTCTCCTTTTTCATTGTCATTTCATAATACCCTAATTCAATTATGTGCAATCTTAAATTGGAAATGGCCAAGGCTCTTGATGGCTTGGGGTCATGGTAAATAAAAGGGAAAGGTAGAAGGATAAGAACAAATACAAATCAAACTATATAAAATACATAACTGATTAATCAACTGATAGTAAAAGAACATATATAATATAACAACTACATAGAAGAATAACAGTAAAAGAAAAGTATATAAAATAGCTTGTAGGTTTGTACGTTCTAGATCCAATTTTATTTATTGTCATAATACATTTCTAGATATCAGATCTAAATGTAACTTGAACTCACAGGGCTTGGTATTTGGTTCAGAAATAATTCTTGAAAAATGTTGTATGTTGAATGCAGATCTTGAATTTTCTGTGTTAATCTAACTTTCAGCAGCATCTACCCATTTTATTAATTAATTTAGAACAAAGTAATGGAGGTATAAAGAGGTGAAGAATAGTTTTATGAATATAAAATGAGAGAGAGCCCCTATTTATGGATTAACTGGGCTAATTCTTAACAGTTAGATTTTAGGGTTTTAAATCTAGCCATATAACTCATCCAGCAAACGTAATATATAAAAATAGTCCAAATACATCGTCTAGAATCAGATCTGCATGCAGTTGAGTCAACCCTACCTACCGTGTCGACCCATGGGTCGACCCCTCTTGGACATGGATCGACCCATACGTTGACCCAGATCGAGATGGTTTGTCCCATGACCGTTGGTTCCAGCGCTAATTTTTCTTTTTAAATTTTTATTAATATATGTTCAATTCATACAATCTTCTTAAGTTCATATCTTTCACATACGTTATTCGATTTATGAAAACTTGGGGTCTATATAATCCAAAATTTTGAGATAAACGCAACGGTAAACTCGGTTTTACTTAATTCTGAAATTTAACTATATAATATTCATTTTATTGTCTTTACTATGCGGTAATGGTGTATTACACCCCTACTTAAAGGATTTAGTTCTCGAAATATCGAAGTTTAGAAGAATGTTGTTATTTTAACAACCTCCTACAACGATCTACTCGTACATCATCTATTGACATCCATTGTCCTTAAGAATTTCTATTGCTTGTATGAACATACGCAAAAATGTTGTGTGTTTATGTTCTTACACTAATGCAAAAATTAGGTGGTTGACTGATTTAGTTGACCTTCTTAATGCAATATATGTCTGTGCAATGTATCCAATATGTATGCCAAAGAGTCCTAGTATAACATATAAGGTCTATATGTGTGTACAACCATCAACCAAAATGTGACATCCGTATGATGATTCAACCGTTTTTATCCATTGAAAACTAAAATTGCGCACACGTTCATATGCAATATGTAAGTGCTTGAGCCGATCTAATGCCTACAATGTTTATATGCATCCACGTTTAACCGCTAACAAACACTTTCATCCACTTGCAACCATCAACCATAAGATGCCTCAGTCACTTGTTTCCAGTCATTGGTTTCTACCTAAGAATCTAAGATTCGAACGATAGTGTAAACATACTTGAATGGTAGATGCAAATGCGAATTAAAAGCTAGGAAAATAAATTAAGAATGTACTCTCAAAAAGAAAAGGATAAAAAGCACGAATCTTGTCTTCGGGTTCCAAAGTCACATCTTCGCGGTCTTCTCCCCACTATATCTTCACTAATCTGATTTCTTTATTGCGTAGTTTCTTAACTTCTGATCCAAGAATATGAGTAATAACTCTTCTCACTAATGCTTCCTTCTTAACCTCCACATCTTCAAGTGTGATCGGCTCCACTACCTCAGTTGTATCATATAGACATTTCGACAAATGGGAAATATGGTATACATCGTGTACACCTGCCAGCCTCTCCGCCAGTCTAACCCTATAGGCCATCTGATCTATCATCTCCCCTATGGGGAATGGCCCTCCCAATCTTGGTGCCAACATCCCTACTAAGCCAAAGCGAACAACATTTCTTAGAGGTGATACTTTGATGAAGACCATATCTCCTACTTAGAATTCTGAATCAGTCCTCCTCTTTTCGGAATATGACTTCTGCCTATCCTGAGCCTCTTTTATTCTTGGACAGAAAAGGTCAATCTTCTCGGAAGTCTCTTGAATCATATCCGGCCCAAGTAGAAGTCTGTTTGTGGACTCCCAACAACCTGTCGACGATCTACAAGGTCATCTGTAAAGTGCCTCAAAGGGTGCCATGCCTATGCTGGACTAATAATTGTTGTTGTAAGCAAACTCAACCAATGGGAGATGCTCCTCCCAAGTCCCTCCGAAATCTAGGGTACCCAGTCCCCAAAGATCCTAAAGAACCTTATTCACCCTCTTAGTCTATCCATCTGTCTAAGGGTGGTATGTTGTGCTCAAACATAGCTATGTACCTACTGCCCCTTGTAAGCTTTTCCAAAACTCACTATCAAAGATGGGGCCATGGCCGTTTGCTGTAATGGAAGGTACCACACAAAATCGGACTATCCCTCGAAGGTATACCGATGCCAGCCAAGCTGCCGTTATCTTGTTTTTGACGGGAACAAAATGAGCGCTCTTCGTAAGTCTGTCTACTATCACCCAAATACTGGTGTTTTTCCTTGATCTAGGCAGTCCATCAATGAAGCCCATAGGGATGCTCTCCCACTTCCTTTGTGGGGCATTCAAGGGCTGAAGTAATCCTTATGGTTTCCTTTGTTCAGGCTTTGCTCGCTGGCAAGTCAAACATCTAGCCACAAATTCCCCTACATCCTTCTTCGTACCAGCCAAAAATAAAACACTCTTCATATCTTGATAAATTTTGTAGACTCTTGAATGAATGGGCATCCGAGAATGATGGGCTTCCTCAAGGATTAGTCTCAACAAATCTCTGTCTCAGGGAACACAACACCTTCCATCATGTCATAGCCTCCCTTTATCATCTATAGGGGTATCTACTTAGGTGACTAGAGGTCTCTCCTTTACTAAGGATGTCCATAATGTCTACTGTACGTCAGTCCTCTCATTAGGTCGATACAATGTGCTTCATAAGAGTAGGTTGTACTTCCAACGATGCTAACAAACCTGGTATAAAATCTATAGATGGCCTAAAATTGAAAGTCGATTTAAAATCCAAGATCTACCTCTCTACGAATAGAGGACTCAAGGTCATCCTCTAACTACCCAACGCATCCACAACTATATTACCCTTGCTTGGGGTATTAGATATATCAAATTCGTAGGACCTTAGGAACTCCATCCATCGTTGCTACCTTCGGTCGAGACTCTTCTGTGAGAACAAATATTTGAGTGAATTTTGATCTGTGTATAGCTCAAATTTCTCTCCGACTAGATAATGTCGCCAAAACTTCAATGCGAACACTATAGCAGCTAGTTCCAGGTCATGGGTAGGGTAGTTCTTCTTGTGAACTCTCAACTGTATGCTACCGTAGCATACTACCCTACCGTCTTGCATCAACACATCACCAAGTCTTGTGCCACAAGCATTTGTGTAGACCGTAAACACCTTGCGTCCATCGGGAAGTGTCAGAACTTGGGCTGATCTCAAAGCCCTCTTCAATCTATGAAAAGCTTCCTCACAATCAATGCTCCAAATAAAAACCCAAGTTCTTCTTCGTCAGTTGGATGAGAGGGGCAGATACCCTTGCAAAGTCTTTGATGAACTTCCTATAATAGCCCGCCAGCCCTAGGAAACTCCTCACCTCAGTATCATTCCTCGATGCCTTCCAATCTTGAATTATGACAACTTTAGCGGGGTCTAACGCTATACCATCCTTGGAGACTACATGTCTTAAGAACCATACTTCCTTTCCCCAAAAGTGACACTTAGAAAACTTTTCCTTAAGCCGATGCAATCTGAAAGTGCGTAGAACCTCTCTTAGGAGTAGGGCATGCTCCTCCCCATTCCTTGAGAAGATCAGAATATCATCCACAATGACCACCACAAACTTGTTCAGAAACTCCCTAAACATCCTACTAATCAAGTCCACAAAATATGCGGTGCATTGGTCAGCATAAAAGGCACGAACGTCCACTCAAAGAATTTGTCTGGAGTTCTAAAAGCAGTCTTATCAATACTGTCCTCTGCCACCCTCAACTAATGAAATCCCATAGGCAAATCCATCTACAAGAAAACTAATGCGCCTACTAACTGATCAAAGAAGTTGTCAATCCTCGGAGGTGGGTGCCTATTCTTCTAGTGAGCTTAATTATTCAATTCCCTATAGTCCACACTGAGATGAAGTGAGCCGTATTTCTTAGTCGCAAAGACGATTGGAGCTCCCCACTATGATATGCTCCGTCTATTGAATCCTTTTTGGGATAGCTCCCCTACTCGCTTGCTGAGCACCCTCCTCTCCCAAGGAGCCATGTGGCACATCAGTAAAGTGATTGGTTTCGCATTCTCTACCAAGTAAATCCGGAAGTATATCTCACGCCACGAAGGTAATCTCTTAACCACATCAAACATGTCCGGATAATCTCTTACTTTCGGTACTGATCGAAATCATCAACAGAAGCATTAAGCGAATATAGGAAACTGAGCATAACCGACCCCCATAAGCCACACGAAATCTTGAGAGTTCCTCCTTGGCACCTCAGAAGCATAATAACTCTCATTTCACAGTCTAGGATGGCATCATTATTGGCTAGCCACTTTCATTCCTAGAATCAATCCATTACCCATAAAGCCAAGAACATACGCATCGCATTCAAACATGATGCCCACGATAGAAATACTCAAACCCCGACATATCATGGATAAATGGGTCATACCTCCTATTGGGTTTGAGACTACAATAGGATCAGAAACAATACTAGTATCTAGGTGCAAATTATCTACCACGGAATTGGATATAAATGAATGAGAAGCGCTATAGTCAAAGAGAGTTCTAATAGGATAGTAAAAAAGGGAAATCAAAACATCAACTGTGAATTTCCTACATCGTTCAAGCCCACTAGCCTTAAGAGCATGAACTTGTCCTCCAAAATATCCTACCCCTTTTGCTTGCTTACTAGGGCATTTCTTAGTGAAAAATCCAATTTGACCACAATTGAAACAAGCTTTCTTTGTCTTTCTATAGTTTTTAACAAAATCACCCAAAGCTCCGCAACTATGGCACTTAACATATGTCTTGATGTGAACCTTATCAGGCTTTCCTCCTTTCTTTTGCCTTCCCTTCTTGGCCCACCATTTCTTTTTCTCTGCCTTGGTTTGTGTCTCCTCAGTCTTGACTTCTTTTTTCTCATCTTTACCTTCCACATGCATCAAAGCCATGTCAACAAGCCTCTTGAATGTCGCTCCCATTGGTGTGTGTGATAGTGCTGGTCCTTGAAGAGGTTGATTCAACCCTCTCGTAAATCTAAGAGCCTTTTTATGTGGAGTATTCACCAAGTCCAAACTGAATTTCGCTACCTAATTAAACTTGTTAACATATTCTTTAACATACATACATCCTTGCTTTAGAGCCAAAAATTTCTTCATCTGCATTCCTTCTACCTGAGATAAAAACTTCATCATAAATCTCTGCCTGAAATCATCCCAAGTAATTGCTTCTTGTCCTGCATGTGTAACCTCCCACCAGTATGAAGCTTCTTCCTTCAATTGCCACGTAGCTAACCGTATCTTCCTCCTATCAGCGAGCTCGAAAATACCTAACACATTCTCCATTTCTCTAAGCCTACTGCATGCCTCAACAAAACTCTTAACACCACGAAACAACTTGCCTACCATTGCAAAGAAGTCCTTGCAAAGATTAGAAAAATTGACTATAGGAGGAGGTGGAGCTACTGCGGCTGCATCTGGGGGTGGAGCAGCTCCTTGAACACCGGCAGGTGTCGTAGCCTCTAAATAACTATGAAACCATCATGGTAGTGAATGCCCTCCAGAAGATTGGGTGCCCCAGACATGCTGAAAAGAGAAGAAACAAAGATTTAAAAAGAGATCGAAAAAATATTGTATATGGCTTGAGGGTATATGTATTTCAAAAATTGGTCTTTATTTGAAAATACTTTGCTTTTTGAAAAACATTTTTCAAAACTTTTCTCTGATCTTGTAACCTTCAACTCTGGTACCAAATGTGACACCCCACGTCCGTTAATGTCACTCATAAGAGAATGCATTAAGTTTCGTGAAGTGCAGTAAGTAAACAATAAATAAATTCACAAGACAAATATAAAAAGACAACGGAAAAATAATCCTTTATTACTAAAAGCATAACATTGTTCCAAACCAGTTACATCATCAAATACCAAATACTTCAAATAAAATCATCCGTCTTGTAATACCAAACATCAGAGTACATTAATGCAAAGCCGTATCCCTTTTTACAAGACATAGCAAAGTAGAAAGATAATCCAAGCAGTACATCAAGTCGGAAGAAGTCCTTATCCACGCGGTACATCAAGTCGGAAGAAGTCCTTATCCAAGCTGGTAGAAAATCCTAATCACTGTAGAGTACTACCACTCTAAGGACCCGGGGAGGGGGGGACCAAAGAAAAAGAAGCAAAACAAAATAGGACACACATAAAGCCTATTTAGTTTCAGTGAATTTCAGTATAAGCATAAAATAGAGGTATCAAGACAAATAAATAAGACTAGATAAGAAAGTACAGTAGCATATAAGTACAAGCCATAAGGTAAAATAATGATCGAGTAAAGTTTCTGACTTATATCCCAAGAAAAGGTTTCCTTCACTAATACTAGTATATAAGGATTAGGAGTTACTTTAATTACATAAAAAGATTAGGTGTTACCCTAATTACAAAACATCATTAGGTGTTACCCTAATTAGTACCCATGCGATCGGCTCCGTACTAATTAAATATCCCGTGTCAGCCTTGGCAGTAGGGTGTATCACTCCCTAACCCAATAACTTATAGAACACAGACCTATTTACTGGTGTGATAGTGTCTTAGCTTCCCTAATCGGACTCATGCATGCTCATGACTCCGCCAAAACACGCCCGTACCACCTTCCTCTTTTTGAACCACTTACTACAATGTTCAGTAAATCGTTCCCTGGCCCCTACCTAGTGCAAGGCCCCCAAAAAAGATACAGTAGGGATAATGACTAATATGGGTTCCACAAAACAAGATTGACAAAAGCAAAACAGCTAAGCTTGTGCCCCTACGTAGCTAGGATTTAAGAGTCCCCAAAACCCGATACAATAGAATAACGAAGGACCTCTTAGCTTATGAATAATCATGTTTAACTTAGCAGTTTTAAGTTCATTAATAAGGAAGGTTGTATTATGACATTTTTCTGTAAATGTCTTTATGAGTATAACCACTTCCCCAAAACTAGCACCTGCCCAGTTGTATATATACATTACAGTAATTCAATTTACTTAACCCACATTTGGTACTTACATTTTCTTAACATGTTCTTTACTTAATCTCTGTATTAATTATAATCTAACATTTATACATGTATTCATGTTCTTCCTTTTGAAAATTTTCATAATTTACAGTTAAAAGTCCACAATTTAAAATATGCCCAAATTCTCCTTATTCATAGTCATTTCATGTTATCTGAAATTCAGTTATGCATAATATTAAATCGGAAATTGCCTAGGCTCTCGATAGCCCAGGCTCAGCATAAATAAAAAGGGAAAATTAGAAGGAGAAGAACATAATGAAATTAAACTATATGAAACAGGCGTATAAACAAGACTGGAAATAAATTAAATAGCAGAATGGGGATAAGGAAGATAGACATATGTGAATATAACTGATTAATCAACTAACAGTAAAAGAACATATATTACTGTAACAACTGCATAGTTAAATAATTGTAAAAGAACAATGTAGAAAATAACTTATAGGTTCGTACTTTCTAGCTCCAATTTTATTTAGTATCATATTACATTTCTAGATATCAGATCTGAAAGTAACTTGAACTCACAGGGCTAGGTATTAGGTTCAGAAATAGTTCTTGAAAAAAGTTATATGTTGATTGCTGATCTTGAATTTTCTTTGTTAATCTAACTTTCAACAGAGTTTCCCCATTTTATTAATTAATTTAGAATATAGCCATCGAGGTAGAGAGAGGTGAAGAATAGTTGTATGTAGATAAAATGAGAGAGAGCCCTTATTTATAGATTAGCTGTGCTAATTCTTAACTGTTAGATTTTAGGGTTTTAAATCTAGCTATATAACTCATCCAACGAACTTAATATAAAAAAATAGTCCAAATACATCATCTAGAATCGGTCTTGCATGGGTTGGGTCGACCCCTATCTACTATGTCGACCCCTCTTGAACATGGGTCAACCCATAGGTGGACCTAGGTCAGGATGAGTCGTCCCACGATCGTTGGTTCCTGTTGTGATACCCAAAACTACAACTAAGTGAAAGTAAGAGATGATCATTTGGAATACAACATAAATACAATAATACATATCACAGATACAAAATATCATGGAAAATTCATAGAGTAACGACATCATAGCAGCGGAAATATAATGTCGTCCATCACAGAAAATCGACTTTCTTAGACTTCTACATTATTACATCAAATTCGCAGAAAAGAAATAAGTTCTAACTCCAACTTAAACAACGTGGAATAAAACAAGTTTCATGTCTGAAATAAAAGGAAAGAGAAAAATGTAAGAGCAGCGAATGATAAGTCTTCAAACTCCTAGTCATCACCTCCCCACAAGCAAATCCAAGAGAAATAATAAGCAGCTACAAGGAAAGGCTCCTAGCGAAAGATAACCTGTTTACTTGGCTGCCCGTGTAGAGAAGAGGGCACCCGAGTTTGCAAAAAGGTGAAACAAACTACAGGTCAGTCGTGGGACTGGTGTGAGAATTCTTAACTAACATACTAATAATAATATGGCAAATCCAAAGACCATGCCGCTAATGCGGAACGGATTTATTTCAATGGATTGCCGTGCATAATTTTAAAAGTGTCAGAACAAGCAGGTAAATAAATCGTGCAACAACGCAATGCTTTTTAGAAAAATGGAATCACCATAAGACTCAAGTCCCATCACACAATGCAACGTACACCAGAGGATAGAGTTGTCCCTTATGGTGATTAAACATGCTAAATACGGTAAATACGGGTTTAATATTATTATTAGTATATATAACAAAACATTTCAAAATAAATGTATCAATCCTAGGAAGCATAGGTACCATATGCTATGCCTCCGAACTAGTAATACAATCAAATCCGTAGGGTCGTATTTGGAATTTGGATTTCCATCTGAGTCCAGGCTAGGGAGGAGCTCCTAACGATTCGAGACACTCTAGCTAATGTCTCAGGATTCCCCGCAGTGAACCCTTGGATCCTGCAGGGCCGGTCCACACATACAGCTTCGTGGATTGGCAATTCCTGAAGACACGTTTCCCGATCCTATAGGACCTATCCGATGCGCCTCATTCCATCATCCACATAAGTAAAATGTCAAGGCTGGTAGATCATTGACACCACTCTAGCTAGAAAGAAACGTGCTGCTCTCCCTGCGTTCCCTTCTCCCGTTTTAAACTCCGCTGGTGTGTGAGGCTCGTGAAGTCACGTTGTACACAAAGATATGCCTAAACAGACTATGCTTTGATCGTCCCACAAGGCCTGCTTTTCAACAAGACCTTGATCATATGCACCTTAGCATGTCACATCATCACCTCATACCATACTACCAACCCTTTGCCGAAATATATGAACGGGTGTTAAGCAAGAGAATAAATTCCCCGCCACCAAACATCCATACCTTCGACAAAAGATCAATAACGTGATATTTGATAGAGTATGATGTCAGACACACAATCCATTTAATAGCTTATGCTCTGGGTCTGAGCGAAAGCCTAACCCTTTAATCAACATGTTCGTTCGGGCAATGACCATGACCTTGAATTGGGAGCAAATCAATTCAAAGCCTCAATCGCTGTCCTCCTGAGGGGAAGATTGACGGTCTTCATTTGTCATCTTCTACTTCAAACCTTAACGTCGTTTGATTATTTAGAATGAGATTAACTCGGTCTTTCCAAATAATCTTCGTATATAGATATATATAGTGAAAATTCTTCTAATTGTTATTTTTAATTTATGACGATTTCTTCCTATTTTTATTTAATTAAGAATAATTTAATCCTTAATAAACGACGATTCAGGTCAATGTCGATTCTGGCGCTGTTGTCAATCAATTTTGATTTTCACATATCTCGAAATCTAACCGTTGGATTTTGACATAGTATATATCGTTGGAAAGATTTTTCCAAGGCGGTCCTCATGGTTTCAGTTTCAAGAAAATTCGACGATCGGATCTTCTTGTATAGTCGTTTAAAGATATGATTTTAAAACGCAAACTACCGTGTTCGATTCGTTTAATTTTAATTATATATATATATATATATATATATATATATGAACATAAACCGTTTAATTCTTAATTCTTATGTATCTTTTCCATTTTTTATCCTTTCATTCCTTCATTTACAGGAAAATGTAAATCATAAATGAATGATGAATTCTTCCCTTTTATTTCTTTGGTTTCTTTAATTTACAATAAAATGTAAATTATAATCCATCGTCTCATTTCGTTCTTTTAATCTTACATTTACATTGGAATATAATTTATAATTCACCTTTCTTAATTAAATATAAAAATATAAATTTTATTTACAATGTAAGTCCTACTTCTTATTTACATTATAAAAATGTAATCTTTAATTACAATGTAACTTCTACTACTTGTTTAAATTATAATTTTTTTTTACAATGTAAATTCATACATTCATTTCATAACATAAAATGAAATCTCATTCATGCGGGTTAAATTCATTCATCAATTACATAATAAAGTGTAATTTACTTCAAGCGGACTAATTTCATTCATAAATTACCTAATAAAATGTAATTTATTTAATATGATGTAAATTCATTCATAAATTACATATAAAAACGTAATTTATTTCCTACAATGTAAATTCATTCATAAATTACATATAAAAACGTAATTTATTTCATGCAATGAAAATTCATTCATAATTAACATATAAAAATGTTATTTATTTCATGCGATGAAAATTCCTTCATAATTAACATATAAAGATTTTATTCATTTCATGCGATGAAAAATCCTTCATAATTAACATATAAAGATGTTATTTATTTCATGCGATGAAAATTCATTCATAATTAACATATAAAGATGTTATTCATTTCATGCGATGAAAATTCCTTCGTAATTAACATATAAAGATGTTATTTATTTCATGCGATGAAAATTCCTTCATATTACATTATAAAATAATGCAACTTATCCTATGATCAATTTTCTTTTTATTAACATCATAAATAATGTCAATCATCCCACGGTGTCATTCTTTTATATTAACTTCATAAATATGTTAATTCCTACGGTATAAATTCTTTAATATTAACATTAAAAATAATGTTAATTCCTGCGGTATAAATCCTTTTATATTAACATCATAAGTATGTTAATTTTACACAGTGTAAATCCCCTTTTTTATTTACATTATAAAATAATGTAAAATTATCCTACGTTGTAATTACTATTCAATTTATATTAAAAATAATGTAAAATATACGTACGGTGAAATTCATATATATTTACATAAAAAAATGTAAATTCCACATACGGTGAAATTCATACATATTTACATTAAGAAAAACGTAAATTTTCATTCTTGTCACATTTTTATTAAATTTGCATTAAATAAAATGTAATCTTCCATTCTCTAATTACAATAAAAAAAATCCATTTTTTTTTTCAATGTAAAATTTACTCTTTAATTACACTGTAAAATCCATTCTTTATATTACATTAAAAATAATGTAAATCTTCCTATGGTTAAATTCCTTTTTAATATTAAAAATGTTAATGACAACCTATGGGGTTATATTAACATTAAAAATATTAATGACATCCTACAGTTGAATTTTTATAATATTAACAATAAAAATGTTAATGACATCGTACAGTTGAATTTTTATAATATTAACATTAAAAATGTTAATGACATCCTACGGTTGAATTTTTATAATATTAACATTAAAAATGTTAATGACATCCTACGGTTGAATTTTTATAATATTAACATTAAAAATGTTAATGACATCCTACGGTTGAATTTTTATAATATTAACATTAAAAATGTTAATTTGTACATGCCGTGAAATTACTTATTATGACACTAAGAATAATGTTAATTTTTCATGCATTGTAAATTACTTATTATTAATATCAAAAAAATAATGTTAATTTCTCATACGATGTAAATTTCTTATTTTAATTTTACATAATAAAATGTAAATTCCACCACAAGTCGCATTCTTATTTTATTAGAATCAAATAAAATGTAAATTTTCATCACATAACATGACAACAACATCCAAACATACAACAAGTCCAAATCCAACAACTAGCATCAAGGTAATTACGAGGTGATGTTATAATTTGGCATATGTAAAATCTACACGGCATGATTAAACACATAATTAATTTTAATTAATTATTAATTCAGATTTAAACCTCAAAATTTCAGATCTAATCTCATGCAATTCAGATTCAACATCCTACGGGGTAAACAGTTCAAATCCATGTTCTAAACATCACGTCTTATTAGATCTACTTATTAATAATCATATAAATAATGATTAAATAAATCAAATTAAATTTTAAAAATAAATTCTCACTTTTATTTTATAACAAAAAAAAGTTTTAGATCTAAATAACAGAAAAATGAATCTAGAGGGGAGGAGCATATTTTGAATCTAAACTAGAATGGTTTGAATTGGAATGCATGTAGATAATCCAAATGTGATTTCAGATACAAATAAATCAATGACTAAATGGATAGCCGTATAACACCTCAAAATAAATCAATAATCAATCGCAACATCACATACCAGAACTAATAACATACACAACATGATTTATAAGCAAACATAATGACTGGATTAAAATTAATTAAATCAGAATACTCACTTTGGTATAAAGATCAGACTCAGAATACAAATCTAGTCAGATTTGTGTACAACAAAGTCTAAGATGTTGGGTGATGTCACGTTATAACAATTTGGTCAGTTTCGGGAGCTACAGTGCACGGTTTGATGTAAAACTTGTCTAGAATCGAGGAGGATGGGAAGATCTTTAAAAAGTTTAACTATGGCCTTGTCTAATTCTTCCTAGATTAAGGGAAAAAGAAGAGAGAAGGGGAGTGAGAAAAATGGTGAAGAAAGATTTGAGCAAAGGGTAATTAAGAGGATGTATATTTAAGAAATGATAGTATATGAATAAAATAGGACCCGTGAAAATAAAAAGAAGAGAAAGAAATTAATGTAATAAACGAATGAAATAAATGTGTGCTTAAAGGACAAATAGAGTAGAGAGAAACGTGGTACTGAATTTGAGGAACGTAGAGAAAATAAAACGGAAAGAAATTGATACAATGAAGGGAAGGAATAAATGTTGCATTAAAAACACAACGAAGAGAGAAGGGCATTGGAAACTTTTGTACTATTCATATTTCAAAATAAATTAATGACGCTTTTACAAATTCTTAAATGCTACATTTATCAAACATTAAATTCTCAACTTACAAAAATCGAATCTAATTATTTGCTTTTTCTTTTGGACGAATTATGTTCAAATAGGTCCTTAAATGCTTTACATATCACTTTCTGTAACAACCCGTAAAATCTGGGCCAGTTTAAAAATTTTATTTTGACAATTTTAGCGAATTTTGATTATTTAAAATCGATTATTTTAAATAATATCGACGAGAAATTTATTTTGAATAGAATCGAACGTATATATTTATATACATCATCATTAGAATATAAATATTTATTTTAAATTATAAATAGAATTGAAAATGGCGCGGTAGTTCGATAATTCGATTTCAAACTTCAATTGAATGTACCGGGTGAAAAATAATCCGGATTTTAGTGAAACCAAAAATAATAGAATCTAATTGTGAATATCTTTCCAACGAATCTGAAAAATTAAAATTTCATAGCGGGAATCAAAAGATACGTCCAGTTGAAAATTCTGAATAGTCGCTATGGAGTTCAGGCCCTTAAAAATGGAAATTTTGCAAACGACCTCGGATTTCAATGAAACCACTTTTACTGGGTCCGTGATGTAAAGTTATTGCTAGATTTCAAATTTCATAATTTTTCGAATCAATATGTGAGCATGGCAGAGGAAAACGTGTTTGACCAGTTTCAGTTGATTTTAATCGACAGGAAAATGACCATTTTTCAAACGGTCTCAGAATTGGACAAAACTAGTTTTGTTAGGACCGTATCGTCAATACGAAGCTAGAAAATATTTTTCTGGAATTTTTCTAGTTAGTGTGTGACCCCAGTAAATTGAAATGTGCGTTCAAATTCAATATATAGAGTTATATGTTGATTTTGACGAAAGCTAATCGAGACGATCGAATCAGCCTACGATACATATCCCATTGTGTTCGGAATGGGGGTATAACGCTAGGGACGACAGTCAGTGGGTTCGATTTTGAGTTCGTTGTAAAAAGTTACTTTATAGTATTTAAAAATAATTTAATTATTTATAACCCCTATACCCTCCTCTTTGAAGTCAACCCCCTCCCTTTCATTATCTCGTTCAATTCAGTTCAAAAATAAATAAATAAAGAGGAAGAAGAAAATCGCGCCTGCCCTAGCCAGAGCCGCCACCGTCAGGGTCCACCGCGCCGCCCCCCCTTGAAGCCGCCGCCACCCTCCACTCGTCAACCCTCCCCCTCGCGTGAACCCAGGAACCCCAAACTGCCTCCATCGATTTGCCACCGCCGTGCCTTCGCCACCGCCTTCCCCTCCGACAGCCGCACCTCCACCGTCGCTCCTCTCTCCACTTCTACAGCCCGCCGCGACCCCCTGCATCCTCTCCTCCGAGATCGCAATAGTAAACCCCCTCCCCTAAATACAGAAATTTTTACTGTAAGTATATATAATTTTCTATTCTTTTTATTTTATTTAGTAGTGGCATTATTTTCAATGAGATTTTTAATTTAGTAAAGGTCGGATTTTTACCTTAGAAAGATTAGATTTTTTTTAAAGTGTAAAGAAATGATTTTTCTTATATGAACATTAGCAAAAAGAAATGATTTTTATACATTGAATAGCGAAGTAAAAATTTGATTTTTATATATTGAATAGCGAAGTAAAAATTTGATTTTTATATATTGAATAGCGAAGTAAAAATTCGATTTTTATATATTGAATAGCAAAGTAAAAATTCGATTTTTATATATTGAATAGCGAAGTAAAAATTTGATTTTTATATATTGAATAGCAAAGTAAAAATGTGATTTTTACATATGTAGAGAATACGGGCAGAGAAAGTGACAAGAAGAAGAAACGGCGAAGATTCCTACATAAGAAGAGTTGTGGGATTGGATTAGCAATTCTGTGAGAACTTCTCACCTTTAAATTTAAATTTCTAGTTATATAAATGTATACTAGGATGCAGACGGTTTTTAGTAGCACCCGACACCCGTCGTCCACACACCATGGACGGCTTGTATACTTGTTTGATTGATTGCATGTTGTTGTGAAAATTGATTGTGTGATATGATGTGAAATGAAATAAAATATTTTATAAGGGAAAATATTTGATAGTTAAAAATAGAATTTCTAACATGTATATGAAATGAAATAAAAATAAACAAATCGGACGATTTGTTTATATACACACATTTGACTGATATTGATTAAGACGATAAATTTTACACATCGCCCAACTGCACAAATAAAATTTGTGTTTGATTGTTTGAAACCCCACACGGGTATTGGGATGATATTTGACGTACACTAATCCCGATTGTTTAGTTGTATGTCGATCGATTGATTGACAGAATTTTATAAGCGTTGAATATTTATATTTGAGGCTTATACAGTGTAGAATGAACTTTGGATGATGGTTGATTATTTATCGTTGTTATTTTATACATGTATTGTAGAAAATCCATATAACTAAAATTATATGGTAATTGATTGGGCCTCATTCCAGTTTTTGAAAAAGAAATATTAGAAAGAGAATATTTGAAAATAGAAATATATGAAGCCGTATTGATTAGATTGACGCCATTTTGACGTGAACGATATTTATATCGATTTTACTCATTTTATAATGAATATCGAAAGTGATTTCAAAATCTGATAATTGAAAAGAATTAGAATTCGAATTGAATATAATTGAATTAGAATTGAAATTGAATATAAATGAATTCGAATTGAAATTGAATAGATTGAAATTCGAATAAAATCGAAATAGAATTGAAATTGAATAGAAATGAATTCGAATTGAAATTGAATTGAATTGAAAACGAACTGAAATTGAAAAAAAAAATCGATTTGAATTGAAATCAATTTGAAATGAATTTAAAGCGAATTAGTAAGCGAAAATTCGATTTTGATTTGAATTTGAAAAAGAAGTTGAAATCGTTTTGAAAACGAATTTAAAATGATTTATTAAATACGTTTTAAAAGGAAATCGACGTAGTATATATTATATATATAATATAATGGTCTGAATAGAACGCGCCGCGCCGCGGTAGTTCGCGAATTTCGACCATTGACTTCGAACGGATATTACGGGGATCCGACCGTCGGATCCTCCTAAAACCAGAACCGTTGGGTTCGTATCGAAAAGAGCTTTCTAACGAATATTAGAAATTAGAAATCTAACAGTTAGATTTGGAATTATGTCTGAATCAAATTTGGAAAAGGTCGCTGTAAGTGCAGTTCAGTGGCCATTGATGGAAATCGACTGTACGGGCCTTAATAAAATTATTAAAAATATCAATAATTTGTATAAAATCATAAGAAATGATTTGGGAAAAATTGGGATGAAAAACTCCATATTTAAAAAGATAAAAATAGATTTTTTTTATCGAAATGAACTAGTTTTGAACTAGAATTAAAATTCTATTTGTTTTTAAATAAATAAATTGAATTTGAAAAGGGTTTTAAAAGTAACCAGAATTTCCAATGATTGTATTGGGATGGATTTGAATCGAAATTGCCTTCGGAAAATTTCAATGTTGGATTTCGTGATTATACAGATGTTGTTATGGAAATTTGAAAGATATAGATATGTATATCATTATTTCCAATACGATATCTGTTAGTCGTAGAATTTGATATTGAATATAAGCCGATATATTTTCTATTCAGAGCCTTGTTTTTAATATCAAATGTGATTTGGGTTTGTCGTGAATAGTGTCTTGACTAACACTGTTCTTGAACCCAGCTGAGAAAATATTAAATCTTTTTATTTAGATTTAATGAAGTGTACCAATTAAACAATATTTAATTGGAATTGAATTGGTATTGATTTTTGTGTTTATGGTGAACGGTGTTTAAATGACACTGATTCTTTAACCCAGTCACAGATTAAAACTAAGTGGAGTTTTAATGAATCTTTAATTAGATTGAAATGATCGAGGATGGAGTATCACCAGTTTTTCTCCCAGCGATAGTTAAAACTTTAATTAGATTTGAATGTGAAATGGTAATTGAATTTACCGATAACACTGTGGTGTTAGATATGAAGTATTAACAGTTTTACTTTATGGGATGAATAGGTTGGGATTGGGAAATTAAAACAAATGATTACTTCGGTAAGGTTCGTTAATCCCGACTAGTTGAATCGATATTCAAAAGAAGATTAAAGAGTAAATTCAAGGGATTTATCTTTGATAAAATTATTGGGAACCTTTCCCTATGAAATGTGAAATTTAGAAACTAACTGTCGGTTAGCTAAGCAGAATGGTTTCCTGGATATTGATCTGATGTTGGTTTCGGCCTTCGGGGTTAATATTTGGGGAATTATTCTCTTATTAATTTACGATTAGTGACTGATGAATTGAAATGAGGCGTATGTTGTGTTTGTGTAACACTTGTTTATAATATACGCGAGTTATTCGGAAAGACCGGGTTTATCCCATTCTGAATAACTGATACGACGATAAGTCGAAGATGAAGACGGTGGTCGAAGACCGGAAGTCTTCACGTCGTTTAGGTGATTACTGATGATCTTGATTGGGATATACACCCAAGAAGATGGAAACAGTTGGTGATTGTCCAGACGTACTTGTGGATCGATGGATATGCGTGGTACTAGGTGCCTCCGGTTTCGTTCAGACCCAGAACGAACTTGTAAATGGACTGTGTGTCTGACATTGGATTTTATTCTGTGTGATTGATTTCTATTAAATATATATCTGTTTGGTGGCGGTGAATTTATTCTCTTGCTTAACGCCCTTCCCTGAGACGTACGCGCTCAGGGGTTATATACTGATGGATATCAAACGCATAGAGTGAATTGCCTGTGTGGCATGCCTAAGGGGCAAATGATCAAGGCTTCTGTTGAAAAGCAAAGACTTGTGGTGATGATCAAAGCACGGCCTGTGTGGCGTAGCTTTGTGTAATGGTTACTTCGCGAGTTTCACACCCGGTATGAACAAAAAATGGGAGAAGGACCTCAGGGAGGGCATGCGTTTCTTTCTAGTTAGAAGTGGCGTCAGTGGTTTTACACGCCCTGACGAGTTTGACTTAAGTGGTTGTTGCTGTTGCGAGGCGCCTCGGATATATCGGTCGTTCTCGAACCGATGGAGCCATTCGTTGGCTCATTTACGCCCCATAGGGTGGGGAAACGCAGTGTTCAGGCATTTTAATCCACATTGGTGGACCGGCCCTGACGATCCAAAGGCTTGACTGAGTACTTGCCTGAGGGGCGGACTAGAGGCTCTCGAATTTGGTGAGGACTATCTTTTGCCTCGATTCATAGATGGAAACCCAATTCCCAAATATGTGACATTTGCGGTTTTATTTGTAGAGCCTAGTATGGCGACATAGTGGGATGGGGCGCTTATGCCATCTATGATTGATACTTATGATTTGAAGTTGTTTTATACACTATGCACTTATAGTACTACCAAAATAACCTATTTTAAAAGTATCAAGCATTCTTTGGCTATTATAAGGTAAAAACCCTATCCTCCGGCTTGCGTTGCATTGTGTGATGGGACCTGGGTCTTATAATAGCTTCATTGTTCTTTATTTAGCATTGCGCTATCGTTTTGTGCACTGGTGTTCTTGGGAGGAAACCCGTTCCGTGTTAAGAGGCGTGGTCCCTTGATTTGCCTAACTTTAAAAATAAAGATTAATAACTGTTTTAGTTCTCACACCAGTCCCATTACTGACCTGGAGTTTATTGTTTTAACCTAAACTCTGGGTGCCCTTATTTTGAAACGGGCAGCTAGTAGTTTTGGTTTTGCAGATTTATATTCACAGGATCCTGGTTTACAGCTGGAATGATATCCAGAAAGCTTTGTATCCGTATATCTCTTCTAGTTGTGTATTGTTTTATTTTCCGCTGCTATGTAATTTACTATAATTTATGATATTTTATGAACTGTAATATTTAAATCATACTCTGTATATTCTTGTAATCTGATGCATTGTTGTAATATACAATGAAATGTTCTTCCGTCGGCGTTCTATTATGGCTTGTTCTCGACTCAATCAGGGATTTCCCGTAAGGAGGATTTTGGGTTGTTTCACTTTCCTACCGAGCAGGACACACTAACTCTTTGTTTTGTATATTTATGGTTTCATTTGTTCATTATATATATTTTTCATGTGTATGAAATATTAATTTCAAGTGTCACAGCAGTATGCTTCATGCGTAGAGGTTTATATATTGTCATCCTTTGTTTCATACATATACCATGAAACGCTCAGCATTAAAGAAAGAAAAAGAAAAAAAAGTATAAATGCAATAACTTCCTTTTACACGTTATTAAATGCATGCATAAATTTCTATTTTTAAAATTAACATGAACATATTGTCTAATTACATTCGTTGACAAATTTGTTTGTTTCTCAAATTTACATGCACATATTCTCTAAATTAATGTCAATGACATATTCTCAATTGAATATATTTTCCTAATTAATGCATATATTAGCATACTTATAATCAATGTCAAATGTCATGTTTACTAAATTAATGACATGTTCACAAATCAATATAAATTAACATATTTTCTAATCAATGCATATATTAATATATTTAAAATCAATGTCAAAATAATATCAAATCAACTGGTCCTATAGAATAAAAACTTTAGGCATATAACTTAATACCCATTTTAATGTTAAGCCTAATTGTTTCATGTCAAAGTCTTGCTCATATTTATAAATAAACTATTCAGGTTTATTATGGTTCTAAGCCCACTTTATTAATGCAATATAGGCTACAGTCAAATTTTCTGTTATATTCGTACCTACAAATAAATTATGTTCATTTATTATGAACTCCCAATTATAATTCTCTCAAGGTTCAAAATCAATTATTTAAATTTCCGCGTCATTTCAAGTTCAGAATATAATTATTATTATAAACTTAAAATTTTCAACCATTCTAATCTAAAATAAATATTTAAAAATAGAATTTTTAATTTCTGACTCAATTTCTTAACACAATTAATTAAAATAAAATTTAAAATTAGCCCCAAATTTTCGGGTTGTTACAGTCTCCCCCACTTAAGGACTTTTCGTCCTCGAAAAGGAACGTAGCTAAAATCAGTTTTATTATTAAAAAAAATTCTTAAATTTCAAGATTTTGGTTAACCCATTAAATTCTAGAAGAATGTTGCCATAACCTCCTTTGAACGGAGAGCATCAAGAAAAATGAAATTGACCTCAGAGAGTCTCATCAATCCAAAAAGAAAAAGAAGAAAGAGGATAGGAGGGAGAGAAAGCCAAGCAACGGCTCATAAAATCAAAACTCAAAGGAATAGAAAGCAACATGGAAAATGTAGCTTATTCTAGGTGTACCATTAGAAACATCAGGCTTTCCTCCCCCTTCGGTAGAAGCTGGCACTGAAGAAGTTGGTCCTTTCACTCCTTCGTAAACATGTGTCCCTTGAGCATCTTCAATTCCCTTAGCCTTCTTCGAACGTACGATCAAGGGAAGAGTCAAAACAACGGTAATGGTGATTCTAAGAGATAGAAAAGATCGAAGGATGAATGAAAAGATGATGATAAAGTGACTGGCTATCATGTATCTAGTGAAATGTTCGCCATAGAATATTGTGATTCTCTGTAAACGAATTATCATAAATATGTTATATTCCAAAGCTAAGTTTAACCAAAGCTCTGATACCAACTGTGATACCCCAAACTTCCACGAAGTGAAATTAAGTGATGATCATTTGGAATACAACATAAATACAATATTACATATCACAGATACAAAATAGCATGGGAAATTCATAGAGTAACAACAATACAGCAGCGGAAATATAATGTCGTCCGTCACAGAAAATCCACAGTCACAGACTTCTACATTATTACATCAAATTCGCATAAAAGAAATAAGTTCCAACTCCAACTTAAACAACGTGGAATAAAACAAGTTTCATGTCTGAAATAAAAGGAAAGGGAAAAATGTAAGAGCAGCGAATGATAAGTCTTCAAACTCCTAGTCATCACCTCCCCACAAGCATATCCAAGAGAAATAATAAGCAGCTCCAAGGAAAGGCTCCCAGCGAAAGATAACCTGTTTACTTGGCTGCCCGTGTAGAGAAGAGGGCACCCGAGTTTGCAAAAAGGTGAAACAAACTATAGGGCAGTCGTGGGACTGGTGTGAGAATTCTTAACTAACATACTAATAATAATATGGCAAATCCAAAGACCATGCCGCTAATGCGGAACGGATTTATTTCAATGGATTGCCATGCATAATTTTAAATGTGTCAGAACAACCAGATAAATAAATCGTGCAACAACGCAATGCTTTTTAGAAAAATGGAATCACCATAAGACTCAAGTCCCATCACACAATGCAACGCACACCAGAGGATTGAGTTTTCCCTTATGGTGATTAAACATGTTAAATACGGCAAATACGGGTTTAATATTATTATTAGTATATATAACAAAACATTTCAAGATAAATGTATCAATCCTAGGAAGCATAGGTACCATATGCTATGCCTCCGAACTAGTAATACAATCAAATCCGTAGGGTCGTATTTGGAATTTGGATTTCCATCTGAGTCCAGGCTAGGGAGGAGCTCCTACCGATTCGAGACACTCTAGCTAATGTCTCAGGATTCCCCGCAGTGAACCCTTGGATCCTGCAGGGATGGTCCACACATACAGCTTCGTGGATTGGCAATTCCTGAACACACGTTTCCCGATCCTATAGGACCTATCCAAGGCGCCTCATTTCATCATCCACATAAGTAAAATGTCAGGGCTGGTAGGTCACTAACACCACTCTAGCTTGAAAGAAACGTGCTGCTCTCCCTGCGTTCCCTTCTCCCGTTTTAGACTCCGTCGGTGTGTGAGGCTCGCGAAGTCACGTTGTACACAAAGCTTTGCCTAAACAGACTATGCTTTGATCATCCCACAAGGCCTGCTTTTCAACAAAACCTTGATCATATGTACCTTAGCGTGCCACATCATCACCCCATACCATACTACCAACCCTTTGCCGAAATATATGAACGGGTGTTAAGCAAGAGAATAAATTCCCTGCCACCAAACATCCATACCATCGACAAAAGATCAATAACGTGATATTTGATAGAGTATGATGTCAGACACACAATCCATTTAATAGCTTATGCTCTGGGTCTGAGCGAAAGCCTAACACGTTCAATCAACATGTTCGTTCGGGCAATGACCATGACCTTGAATTGAGAGCAAATCAATTTAAAGCCTCAATCGCTGTCCTCCTGATGGGAAGATTGACGGTCTTCATTCGTCATCTTCTACTTCAAACCTTAACGTCGTTTGATTATTCGGAATGAGATTAACACGGCCTTTCCAAATAATCTTCGTATATAGATATATATAGGGAAAATTCTTCCTTATCATTATTTTTAATTTATGACTATTTCTTCCTATTTTTATTTAATTAAGAATAATTTAATCCTTAATTAACGACGATTCAGGTCAATGTCGATTCTGGCGCTTTTTCAATCAATTTTGATTTTCACATATCTCGAAATCTAACCGTTGGATTTTGACGTAGTATATATCATTGGAAAGATTTTTCCAAGGCGGTCCTCACGGTTTCAGTTTCAAGAAAATCCGATGGTCGGATCTTCTTGTATAGTCGTTTAAAGATATGATTTTAAAACGCGAACTACCGTGTTCGATTCGTTTAATTTTAATTATATATACATATATATATATATATATATATATATGAACATAAACCGTTTAATTCTTAATTCTTATGTATCTTTTCCATTCTTTATCCTTTCATTCATTCATTTATCGGAAAATGTAAATCATAAATGGATGTTGAATTCTTCCCTTTTACTTCTTTGGTTCTTTAATTTACAATAAAATGTAAATTATAATCCATCATCCCATTTCATTCTTTTAATCTTACATTTACATTGGAATGTAATTTATAATTCACCGTTCTTAATTAAATATAAAAATATAAATTTTATTTACAATGTAAGTCCTACTTCTTATTTACATTATAAAAATGTAATCTTTAATTACAATGTAACTTCTACTACTTGTTTAAATTATAATTTTTTTTTTACAATGTAAATTCATACATTCATTTCATAGCACAAAATGAAATTTCATTCATGTGGGTTAAATTCATTCATCAATTACATAATAAAGTGTAATTTACTTCATGTGGACTAATTTCATTCTTAAATTACATAATAAAATGTAATTTATTTAATATGATGTAAATTCATTCATAAATTACATATAAAAACGTAATTTATTTCATACAATGTAAATTCATTCATAAATTACATATAAAAACGTTATTTATTTCATGCAATGAAAATTCATTCATAATTAACATATAAAAATGTTATTTATTTCATGCGATGAAAATTCCTTCATAGTTAACATATAAAGATGTTATTCATTTCATGCGATGAAAATTCCTTCATAATTAACATCCAAAGATGTTATTTATTTCATGCGATGAAAATTCATTCATAATTAACATATAAAGATATAAAGATGTTATTTATTTCATGCGATGAAAATTCCTTCATATTACATTATAAAATAATGTAACTTATCCTACGATCAATTTTCTTTTTATTAACATCATAAATAATGTCAATCATCCCACGGTGTCATTCTTTTATATTAACATCATAAATATGTTAATTCCTATGGTATAAATTCTTTAATATTAACATTAAAAATAATGTTAATTCCTACGGTATAAATCCTTTTATATAAACATCACAAGTATGTTAATTTTACACAGTGTAAATCCCCTTTTTTATTTACATTATAAAATAATGTAAAATTATCCTACGTTGTAATTACTATTCAATTTATATTAAAAATAATGTAAATTATATGTACGGTGAAATTCATATATATTTACATAAAAAAATGTAAATTCCACATACGGTGAAATTCATACATATTTACATTAAGAAAAATGTAAATTTTCATTCGTGTCACATTTTTATTAAATTTGCATTAAATAAAATGTACTCTTCCATTCTCTAATTACAATAAAAAAAAAATCCATTTTCCTTTTCAATGTAAAATTTACTCTTTAATTACACTGTAAAGTCCGTTCTTTATATTACATTAAAAATAATGTAAATCTTCCTACGGTTAAATTCCTTTTTAATATTAAAAATGTTAATGACAACCTATGGGGTTATATTAACATTAAAAATATTAATGACATCCTATGGTTGAATTTTTATAATATTAACATTAAAAATGTTAATGACATCCTACGGTTAAATTTTTATAATATTAACAATAAAAATGTTAATGACATCCTACGGTTGAATTTTTATAATATTAACATTAAAAATGTTAATGACATCCTACGGTTGAATTTTTAAAATATTAACATTAAAAATGTTAATGACATCATACGGTTGAATTTTTATAATATTAACATTAAAAATTTTAATTTATACATGCGGTGAAATTACTTATTATGACACTAAGAATAATGTTAATTTTTCATGCATTATAAATTACTTATTATTAATATCAAAAAAATAATGTTAATTTCTCATACGATGTAAACTTCTTATTTTAATTTTACATAATAAAATGTAAATTCCACCACAAGTCACATTCTTATTTTATTAGCATCAAATAAAATGTAAATTTTCATCACATAACATAACAACAACATCCAAACATACAACAAGTCCGAATCCTACAACTAGCATCAAGGTAATTACGAGGTGATGTTATAACTTGGCATATGTAAAATCAACACGGCATGACTAAACACATAATTAATTTTAATTAATTATTATTTCAGATTTAAACCTCAAAATTTCAGATCTAATCTCATGCAATTCAGATTCAACATCATACGGGGTGAACAGTTCAAATTCATGTTCTAAACATCACGTCTTATTAGATCTACTTATTAATAATCATAGAAATAATGATTAAATAAATCAAATTAAATTTTAAAAATAAATTCTCACTTTTATTTTATAACAAAAAAAAAGTTTCAGATCTAAATAACAGAAAAATGAATCTAGAGGGGAGGAGCATATTTTGAATCTAAACCAGAATGGTTTGAATTGGAATGCATGTAGATAATCCAAATGTGATTTCAGATCTAAATAAATCAATGACTAAATGGATAGCCATATAACACCTCAAAATAAATCAATAATCAATCGCAACATCACATACCAGAACTAATAACATACACAACATGATTTATAAGCAAACGAAATGACTAGATTAAAATTAATTAAATCAGAATACTCACTTTGGTACAAAGATCAGATTCCGAATACAAATCTAGTCAGATTTGTGTACAACAAAGTCTAAGATGTTGGGTGATGTCACGTTATCCCAATTTGGTCAGTTTCGGGAGCTACAGTGCACGGTTTGATGTAAAACTGTCTAGAATCGAGGAGGATGGGAAGATCTTTAAAAAGTTTCACTATGGCCTTGTCTAATTCTTCCTAGATTAAGGGAAAAAGAAGAGAGAAGGGGAGGGAGAAAAATGGTGAAGAAAGATTTGAGCAAAGGGGAATTAAGAGGATGTATATTTAAGAAATGAAAGTATATAAATAAATTAGGACGTGTGAAAATAAAAAGAAGAGAAAGAAATTAATGTAATAAACGAATGAAATAAATGCGTGCTTAAAGGACAAATAGAGTAGAGAGAAACGTGGTACTGAATTTGAGGAACGTAGTGAAAATAAAAGGGAAAGAAATTGATACAATGAAGGGAAGGAATAAATGCTGCATTAAAAACACAACGAAGAGAGAAGGGCCTTGGAAACTTATGTACTATTCATATTTCAAAATAAATTAATGACGCTTTTACAAATTCTTAAATGCTACATTTATCAAACATTAAATTCCCAACTTACAAAAATCGAATTTAATTAGTTTCTTTTTCTTTTGGACGAATTATGTTCAAATAGGTCCTTAAATGCTTTACATATCACTTTCCTACCGAGCAGGACACACTAACTCTTTGTTTTGTATATTTATGGTTTCATTTGTTCATTATATATACTTTTCATGTGTATGAAATATTAATTTCAAGTGTCACAGCAGTATGCTTCATGCGTAGAGGTTTATACATTGTCATCCTTTGTTTCATACATATACCATGAAACGCTCAGCATTAAAGAAAGAAAAAGAAAAAATAGTATAAATTCAATAACTTCCTTTTACACGTTATTAAATGCATGCATAAATTTCTATTTTTAAAATTAACATGAACGTATTGTCTAATTACATTCGTTGACAAATTTGTATGTTTCACAAATTTACATGCACATATTCTCTAAATTAATGTCAATGACATATTCTCAATTGAATATATTTTCCTAATTAATGCATATATTAGCATACTTATAATCAATGTCAAATGTCATGTTTACTAAATTAATGACATGTTCACAAATCAATATAAATTAACATATTTTCTAATCAATGCATATATTAATATATTTAAAATCAATGTCAAAATAATATCAAATCAACTGGTCCCATAGAATAAAAGCTTTAGGCATATAACTTAATACCCATTTTAATGTTAAGCCTAATTGTTTCATGTCAAAGTCTTGCTCATATTTATAAATAAACTATTCAGGTTTATTATGGTTCTCAGCCCACTTTATTAATGCAATATAGGCTACAGTCAAATTTTCTGTTATATTCATACCTACAAATAAATTATGTTCATTCATTATGAACTCCCAATTATAATTCTCTCAAGGTTCAAAATCAATTATTGAAATTTCAGCGTCATTTCAAGTTTAGAATATAATTATTATTATAAACTTAAAATTTTCAACCATTCTTATTTAAAATAAATTATTTAAAAATCGAATTTTTAATTTCTGACTCAATTTCTTAACACAATTAATTAAAATAAAATTTAAAATTAGCCCCAAATTTTCGGGTTGTTACACCTGTGCTAATTTTTCTGTTTTAATTTTTATTAATATATATCCTATGTATACAATCTTCTTAGGTCCATATCTTTCTCATACGTTATCCGATTTAATCAAACTCTGGTTCTATCTGAATAAAAATTCCGAGTCGAACACAAAAGGTAAAGTCTGCTTTACTTAATTCTTAATATTTAACTGTATATTATTCATTTTATGTTCTTTGCTATATAGTTATGATGTATTAAATTTTGGGGTGTTACATCATCACTACCTATAACATTGACGTAAACAGTAAATAGTACATCAAGATTTGGTACAAAGCAAGAGTTAGGACTATGAAACTCGTACTCCAGATCCCAAGTAGAATCAAGGAACATAGAAATGTTCTTCTCACCTAGATCACCCACTACAATGGGCTCAAATCCATCTCCTACAACCTGTTATTTCAATCTTCAGAAACCATCCTTAGTGTTAAAGACATATTTATAGTACATGTTTTCAGAAGAGCCATATCTCATACTAGAAATGTTATAGACCCACGAGCGGCCATTCGAGAACCAATAGATACAATTACAATCAGATTTTGAATATGCAGAAGCATCTTCATTTTCCAAGAGTTCATCATTATGAGGGGCAATATATACCTGAACAGGTTGCTGAGTAACAACTGAAGGAATGTATCATTCGATAGAGCTTTTGGAACTCATTTTGAAATAGGAGGATGATGAAGAGGAATTAGAGAAAATAGAAGAACTGGAGCTAGGGCATGAAGCAGATTATTTCCAAGTACATGTAGTATATTTGTAACCAAAGTAGTGACATAGTATTAAAATACCAATCATCCGACCATAGCGCACTCTCACCTTAGCCCCATAATCATCCGCATTTCTTTCTTTAATAGTCTTCTGAAGCGGTTTGTCGGGCATTATCACAATTAAAGGTTTAGCGTAAAAAAATTTATCTCGAGCCAAAATATTAGCATCAAAACACTTAAGCTTTCCATTATAATTAGATAACTAGCTAAAACCTGTCAACGATTGCAAAACAGAGGGGATGTGTGAGAAATAAGTGCAGATCGGTATGGCGAGAACATGCTCCCTGGCTCAGTCAACTGTAGACTCCATGGAGTAATAATAAAAGTCTTCCCAATAATTATAGTAGGCTCAGATCTAACAACATGAAGATGCTCGTCAAGTAAGGAAAATTTCATAAAAAACACATATCGATCCATCCAGACTTGAAGACCACAATTCAACTGGCACGCTTTTCCACAATGCTCCTTCACAACCAGATAACGAGTTAGAGCATCAAGAAAAAATTGAACCAACGTGTCTAACCAGAAATCAATCCCTACATTTATCACCTTCGAAGGAAGATTACTAATTCCTCCAGAAACAGAATGCTCGGAATATCGGGGCTCATAAGTACCTATGTTACGAGGAGTATTCTCAAACAATGAAGACCATTTAGGAATATTAGTGTTAGTTATATCAGTCTCATCACTTTTCCTTGCATGTGTAATTAATTTCGATGGCGACTCATTAGGCATACTACACAATTTAGGGCTAGTTATTGGTTTCACAACCCTACCGAAAACAGGGTGCGTAGGAAATGTAACACCTACATTAGGAACTTTAGCATCAATTTTAGGTTGGCTTCAAAAAATAGAAGCACATTTAGCAGCGAAACAAGCATCTAAATTTTGGGATGCACAAACCATCCACAAACACATTCTTTTTTCAGCTCAATAGAGTTCAATAAATCATCATTTTCACTCTTATTTGTTACATCCACCATGGTAGTAATTTAACTCAATTTTACTTCAGTTTCGGTCAAGAGTGTCTCAATAGGTGAGGCAACAAATAAAGGGTTTTTCAGAATATTTGTAGCCATTTCACCGATATTCAGAGCTCCATTGTCACTAGCATTGAGTAAACCTAGTACATGACCGTGTTGCAATGAAGTCGCTGGCATTGAGCCAGGACGTGATCTCTTACTAGCACCAGGGACGACGTTGGCAAGCCAGATAAATCAGTCAATAGGTCCATAAAAGGCAAAAAAGAGTTCAACTTTCTAATATCCAAAAAAGCTTCTGCTTCTGAGGTGCTCTATTGAGGAATGATTTTCAATCAGTGTCGCTGCCTTGTCAATGTGCTCAGTTTCATTATTGATGCGGTGATGATGAGTTGGCGAGTAAGTTTTGTCAGATCTGGTGGATGACTGCAGATCCAATTTATAGAAATTAGATTTTTTTCCTTCCTACCCATAGAAGAGAGGCGAGAGTGAGATTTCAAAATGGGTGCTAGAGAACAACGAAATGATTATGAGAGGAGATAATTGAAGATGATGTAGGAGAAAGACATAATTATTTCAAAAGAAGCGACTGCCATTTTATTTCAACCGTAAAATGAGTTTTTAGTCAACTTTTGATATATGATGGTAAACATGGTTAAGGTATAAAGAATAAGATGATAATTTATTTTCACATTCTGTAATATAATCATGATTCCTTTCTTCACTATCATCAAATTGTTTATTTTTTAGTTTCCATTTTACAATAGAAGTGCTTTCACAGGTTGCAACTAAATGGAAATGGATACAGAAATTGTAAATTCTATTTTCTTACTGACTCGATGCTAAAATATTCTAGACAAATCATCACGCTCATTTATAATGTAGAAATACAATGATGTATAAATTACACTAGCACCAATAGAAGTTACTAGGGATGTTAGCATTACTACTTAGTCAGGGTGATCGACTCTTCTAAGTTATAGTATTTTGTTTTTTAAACATCTTCAGTTTAGGTATGTTTAATACTTCTAATTCTATTCCTAGGTTTTTTATCTGATTCTGCAAAAATGATAATGGTTGTAGGCATTCAATATAGAAAAAAGGATTCAAAAAATTCTATACACAAAAGTAATGCAAATGAGAATATTCTTCCAGTACATATTATTAATGCTTGCAATATACCCATTTATGTTTCTACATTAATTATATTCACTGTAACAACATGAACTTTTACAATACTTTTCTAATCCTTTCATTTTAAGCTATATATTCCCGCATTTTCATCATGTTTTTATTCGCTTATTAATTTATTTTTAATTTGACTTCAAATATAAATGTATCTAAAAGAAAATTATAAAGGCTAATTTTTTTTTCTTTTCTGTTTATCACATTCTAATAATGTTTGGTATGATACAACATGACATTATGTATTTTTGGTTTTTCTTACTCGGCTTGTAAAAACATAATATGCATAGAAATAAATTTTAATTTTTTATCCTACTGGAGCTGTAGTTTAGTGGGTATATACACTACTTCAATTTTATAGTGTTTCCTTTATGTACATTGTATTTATGGTGCATTAGTATCAGTTCAAAATTCAAATCACTTCCAACTTTGTCCATATTTATCTATGAATACATCCATCGGACGTGCCTGCATACTCGTAAATTGAGGCAAAGTTTCCCGTTGTTCATAATCATTGAATCTCCAACGAAAAAAATGAAATCACATAAAATAGAAAGAATGAAATTAGACATTTTTAGAAAACAAACTTTATTTCATAACTTTGCCATTGAACATTTGAATTACAAATGTTGGTAACATAAACATTAAGCATCAGATATGAGGACATTTGCGAATGCAATTGTCCTTCGCTTGCACACAAGATTTTATGCAGGTTATATCTTTGTTGCAGTAGCCTACACATGAGACTTGTTCCCATAAACAATTATCAGAGCAACTATCGCAATTCACTGGATCAATGGAATGAAACACAAATAGCAATGTGATGGCAATAACCATCATCCATGCAAGAGAGTTTGCCATTATTATAATAATAAGAATGCCCTGAGTATGAGTAGTTCATGTTTTGTGGTATATGATGCTCCAATTTATATAAGAGGCTTTGGACATGTGGTTGATTTGGACAAATTGTTGATGTGCTTCTTTATTAAATTTGCATGCACTTGATTTATTTATATTTACTACTTGTCTCAATGTTTTTCACCGGTGGTAATCTAAAAGTTTGACCTCTATAATATACATGTAAATAAATTAAAATAAAGATTTGTTCATCATTATCATATTCCTTACAAGAATATTTGCTGTGAATGTATTTGTTAGTTTCCCAAATGTGTATAAGATAAGAGAGTAGGTGATACCAATTTAATTAATTTGTAGAGTTAATCATTAGTATTGTTCCAAAAAATATTTTATCTGAACAAATAATTAGCATAGTTTAAGTGCATGATTAATTAGTACTTAGGTGGTGTGTGGCATTGGATAATGCTGGAGTTCAAATCTTTAATCCTAAAAACCAATTGACCTTTTCTCCAAATACATCCGCAACCATTTATTTCATCAATTGATTATCCAGTGAAGAATAAACACTAAGATTGAGCAGGAACGGGACCCATAGAATTGCGGATGGAGGAATTAAACTTTTATTTTCAGGTTTCATGTCAATTTGGAGAATCCAATCATTGAGATAAAAAAATTTGTAAAAAATAATAATATTCTTTTAAAAGTTATGTAAATTTATAAAACTAAATATTCTAATATTACAAGATCACATTTGTAAATTTCCTTTTTCGTACCATGCACAAGGTTCTATCAAGAGGAGTTTTAATTTTTCTTATCCATTTGAATAAATTTATGGATTTGTCCTAAAATTAATGTTGATTTGAGAATTCTTGACCTGAATTTGTTCTTTTGTTAATTTTAATTTGAGAATTCTCAATTTATACTTCTAGATCTATTTCCTAATATCTTATGATCCTTGTTTAGGTTCTAATGGACGGATATAAGTTTTAATTTATTTTTCAAATGAAATCTCGCAGACCATAGATTGTATATGCATTTATTTACGTCATTGGGGATAAATATGTTTTTGTAATTCTATCATATCTCTATCACCTTTTACTTTGTGTATGTGATATTTTTGGAAAGATTGATTCAATAATAATATTGATTTGTCACTAGAAGTGAAACGACAAAGGGGAATTTGAACATTTATGAAATAAATAAATTCTTTGGAATCCAAAAAAGGAACCTGAAGTACTTGTACAAAGATGAAAGGTTAAAGCTTTCAAAAGCTAAGGTAAAGCCTTAAATCAAATGAGTGCATGTAATATTTTCTTTTAGGAAAGGACTTGAGCATTCAGTAAAAGGAAATGATATGAAAATTAAATAAAGGAAAAATGTTTCAATAATAATCAAAAGTTTAGAAGAACTTATATACCAGAAATAAAAAAGTATTTAAAAAAAAAAGCCACCAAATAAAGCAAAGTAAAAATGGCGACCGCACAATCCGATCCTCTTTCTTCATCCACCTCCTTCTGCTTTGGCACCACCTCCCATCCCCTACCTTTCCGTTCATCTCCGCCACCTATTCCCCCTAATCCACCACCTCCGATTTCAAACCCCTCTTCAGGCGAATCCCTCAATTTGAATTCCAGATCAAACCTACAAGATCCACAGCCTTCCTTACTTAGATCTGTCTCTGCAATCCATTCAACATCTAATGCCTCCTATCCGGGAAAGATTACGCATCCCTTTTCACTTTCCTCCCATGCAACGCAGGTACTTATCATCCCAAGCACCTCGACATTCCTAGGGATGGCATATAAAAGCAGATTCCAGAGTCAGCCAGATCTGAAGGTATGCAATACTAGAGAACTTTTTGGTGGGTTTTTTCCTAGATGGTAATTCTTCATACTCCATGGTGGTACACTTCTTAAATCAGTTCTGATAATTAAATGGGGAAGTTACTACTAAATCGGATGGTATGCGCTATTTTTTCAAATTTTATAATGATTCAGATAAAGATTTTTTTTTTGAAATCTGATCCTTTTTTAATAAAAGTACGAATGTTTATCATAACTTGATGGGATCCAACAATAGGAAATTCACAGGCTCAGATTGAAAAATTCCCTGTTTGGGTTCCATTTTATTGTATTCCAAAAACTCTTTGGACTTTAGTCGGTATAAATTGGCTAGCTTTTCATGTTGGGAGATTGATATGCTTTGATAGTAGCCCTGAAAAACTACAAAGGTTCAGGTATGAAAAAGCCTTAATTGAGATTTCCTCGGTGTTTGATCTTCCTGAAAAATTAGTTGTAGCTGGTCTAGGTAAATAGTGTCCTTCAGTTAAATTATCCTATGATTGGCGACCCAAAATATGCATTGTTCATAGGGTTTTTGGTCATACCACTACTAGTTGTGAATTTAATAACAATGCAGTAAATGAGGTTGATAAGCATGGTGAAGACTATGTTGATAATAATGTCAAAACCTATTGTAAAGTCCCGTAACCTCCCCGGTAAGGAAAGCCCGGATACTTTGAGAACAACACACAAAAGGACGCAAAACAGAAGATCATTTCATTGTTAATCACAACAATTCCAGCATAATACAAGAATATACAGAGTATGAATCAATATTACACATTCACTAAATATCAGAGATTGCAATACATTACTACAACGGAAAAATAATATAATACACAACTAGAAGTAATATATGGATACAGAGCTTTCCGGATATCTTTCCAGCTGTAAATCAGGATCCTTTGAATACAAATATGCAAAACCAAAACTACTAGTTGCCCGTGTCAAAATAAGGGCACCCAGAGTTTAGGTTAAAACAATAAACTCCAGGTCAGTCATGGGACTGGTGTGAGAACTAAAACAGTTATTAATCTTTATTTTAAAGTTAGGTAAATCAAGGGACCACACCGTATAACACAGAACGGGTTTCCACCTAAGAATACCAGTGCATAAAACAACAGCACAATGCTAAATAAAGAACAATGAAGCTATTATAAGACCTAGGTCCTATCACACAATACAACGCAAGCCGGAGGATAGGGTTTTTACCTTATAATAGCCAAAGAATGCTTGATACGCTAAATTTCATGTTTTATTATTACTATAAGTCTATAGTGTCAAAACAATTTCAATCATAAGTATCAGTCATAGACCGCATAAGTGCCCCATACCACTATGTCGCCATATATAGGTATACAATCAAAACTGCAATTGTCACGTATTGGAAGCTGGATTTCCATCTATGAACCGAGGCAACGGATCGTTCTCAACCGATTCGAGACTCTCTAGCCCGAGCCTTAGGACCCAGACATCGGTGGGCCCTTGGAGCGACAGGGCCGGCCCACCGATGTGGATTAAAATGCCTGAACACTGCGTTTCCCCCCTTGGGGCTTAAATGAGCCAACGAATGACTCCATCGGCTCCGCACAGTCACCGATATATCCGAGGCGCATCGCAAACCAATAACCACGTAAGTCAAACTCGTCAGGGCGTGTCAAACCACTGATGCCACTTCTACCTAGAAAGAAACGCATGTCCTCTCTGAGGTCCTCTCCCATTTCTGATTCACAACCGGGGTGTGAGGCTCGCGAATCAACGCTACACAAAGCTATGCCACATAGGTCGTGCTTTGATCAATACCCACAAGACTCTGCTTTTCAATAGAAGCCTTGATCATATTGCCACTTAGGCATGCCATACAGGCAATTCACTCCATGCATTTGATATCCATCAATATATAATCTCTGAGCTCGTATGTCTCAGAGAAGGGCGTTAAGAAAGAGAATAAATTCTCCGCTGCCAAACAGATATATATTTAATAGAAATCAATCACACAGAATAAAATCCAATGTCAGACACACAGTCCATTACAAGTTCGTTGCCGGAGGCACTTTCCTCGCATGTCCATCGATCTCCAAGTACGTCTGGACGATCACTAACTGATTCCCTCCTTTTGGGTGTACGGCCCAATCAAGATCATCAGTAATTATCCAAACGACATGAAGACCTCCGGTCTTCAACCACCGTCTTCATCTTCGACTTATCGTCGTATCAGTTATTCAGAATGGAATAAACCCGGCCTTTCTGAATAAATCTTGTATATAATAAACAAGTGTTACACAAACACAACATACGCCTCATTCCAATTCATCAGTCACTAACTGTAAATTAGTAAGAGAACAATTCCACAAACATTAACCCCGAAGGCCGAAACCAACATCAGATCAATACCCAGGAAACCATTCATCTTAACTAATTTTCAGTTAATTGCTAAATTTCACATTCTTAGGGAGATGTTCCCATTAATTTTATCAAAGATAAATTCCTTAAATTTATTCTTTAATCTTCTTTTGAAAATCAGTTCAAACCAAATTATGGTTTATCGAAACTAGTCGGGATTAATGAACCTTGCCGAAGTAATCAATTGTTAAGTTAACCATCCCCAACCTATTCATCCCATGAAGTAAAACTGGTATTACTTCATATCTAACACCCCGGTGTTATCGGTAAATTCAATTACCATTTCATGTTCAAATTTAATTAAAGATTTAACTATCGCCTGGAGCAAAACTGGTGATACTCTATTCTCGAACATTTCAATCTAATCAAAGATTCATTAAAACTCCACTTGGTTTTAATCTTCCCAAAAATAAATATTAATGATTGTTTAACTTGGGAAATCATATCCTATCTTTAACTAGGTTAAAGAACCAATGTCATTTAAAACACGGTTCACTATAAACCCAAAATCACATTCCACTCCATCAGCATTTAACCATAAATTAGCAAGTGAACAATTCCATAAGTATTAACCCCGAAGGCCGAAACCAACATCAGATCAATACCAGGAGACCATTCAACTTAACTAATCTCCAGTTAGTTTCTGATTTTTCTTAACTCCATTGGGGCTAAGAACAGTATTATTGAACATACCATTCACGACAAACCCAAATCACATTTGATATTAAATACAAGGCTCTGAATAGAAAATATATCAGCTTATATTCAATATCAAATTCAACGACCAACAAATATCGTCTTGGAAACAACGATATAAATATATCTTTCAAATTTCCATAACAATATCTGTATAATCACGAAATCCAACATCGAAATATTCCAAAGACAATTTCGATTCAAATCCATTCCAATTCAATTATTGGATATTCTGGTTATTTTCAAAACCATTTCAAATCCACTTTATTTATTTTTAAAAATAAATAGAATTATAATTCTAGTTCAAAACTAGTTCATTTCGATAAAAATCTATATTTATCTTTTCAATATGGGGTTTCCCGTGCCAATTCTCCACAAATCATTTCTTATGATTTTACACAAATTGTTACTATTTTTAATAATTTTACCAAGGCCCGTACAGTCGATTTCCATCAACTGCCATCGATTTGCATTTACAGCAACCTTTTCCAAATATTATTTGGACATAATTCCAAAGGCAACTGTTAGATTTCACATCACCAACATTCATTAGAAAGCTCTTTTCGATACAAACCCAACGGTTCCTGTTTTAGAAGAATCCGACGGTCGGATCTCCTGCAATATCCATTAGAAGTCAATGGTCGAAATTCGCGAACTACCGCGGCGCGGCGCGTTCTATTCAGGCTATAATATATAATATATATATATATATATATATATATATTATATTTCATCGATTTCCTTTCAAAATGTATTTTATAAATCGTTTTAAATTTGTTTTCAAAACGATTTCAACTTCATATTCAATTTCTGGTCAAAATTGAATATTCCATATCATTAATCTATAAATGATAATATTTTCAAGTCGTTGTATTTTGAAATCACTTCGTTTTCCATAATCATTACAATAACGAATATAATCGATATAAATATCATTCGCGTCAAAATGGCGCATATATAATCAACACGGCTTTATATATTTCAATAACTTCATTATTCTATTCAACAAATGAATAATTTCTTCAATACATGAATATATATTTTATTCAACACATGAATATATATTTTTATTCAACACATGAATTTATATTTTTATTCAACACATGAATATTATATTTCTATTCAACACATGAATATATATTTCTATTCAACACATGAATATTTATTTTATTCAACATATGAATTTATATTTCTTATTTTCCAAATTGGAATGAGGCCCAATCAATTACCATATAACGTTTATTATATGGATTCCCTACAACACATGTATATAACAGCAACGATAAATCATCAACCTTCATCTAGAGTGCACCTCTCAACTGCATAAGCATTAAATATAAATAATTAATGCTTACACAGTCTGTCAACCCATCGATTGACATACAACTAAACAATCGGGATTAGTGTACGTCAAATATCATCCCAATACCCATGTGGGGTTTCAAATCAACAAACACAGATTTTTATTTGTGCAGTTGGGCGATGTGTAAAATTTATCGTCTCAATCAATATCAGTCAAATCAGTATATATAAACAAATCGTCCGATTTGTTTATAAATATTTATTTTATATACACATTAAAAATTATATTTTTAACTATAATATATTTTCCACTATAAAATATTTTATTTCATTCTACATCACACAATCAAATTTGACAACACAACAACCAAACAAACAAATCATCCATGGTCTGTGGACGACGGGTGTCGGGTGCTGCTATGTACCGTCTGCATCCTAGTATATATTTCAACTAGAAATTAAAACGAAAGTGAGGAGTTCTCACAGACTAGCTAAACCAAACACCGCGACTCTTCATATGTAGAAATCTTCGTCGTGCTCGTTGATTAACATAGAAATGTATTTATTTTATGCTCTTATATTTTATCTTTTGTAAATAAATAAATGATACTTTGGGTACTTTTATGTGTTTTTATAGGTTGTTAAGAAATGCCTCCTTCGTTTCGAATTAAAGGCCAACTACAAATAAAAAGCTACTTCCTCGTATTAAAGCCATCTCAATTACAAAAGACGTTGTAGCTCACTGATAAATGCAAAGAGATTTGTACTGAGAGACCTGAGTTCGATCCCCGTCGAGCTCACTTTTTGCCAAAGAACGAAACTTTCACACTGCCCCTTTGCTATGAAGAATATATTAATTAGTGTTATATTATATATATATATATATATACATATTCATGTGTATGTATGATATTCACTAATAGACATTTCAGGAGTAGTCATGGAAATCAATTCAGAACATTCATTTTTCAATTTCCAATTAGAAGAATTTCTGGTTGATTTATTGCCAAGACAAGATCAATTTTGAAGATTTTATCCTTTGTTGCCTTTGGAGTCTAATGAGTATCCTTGTTTGGAAGAATTAAACACATGTAATCTGCTCATCAATCAATCAATCAATTTGCTACATGGAAGATAGGAAGATTTGGAAGATATTCACCATGTTTTGCTTTCCAATCAAGCTTGGGCAAGGAAGGCAAGAGATATGATGGATGATGGGGCCCAGTTATTCATAGACTTAATTAGGGTTTCCAGTTCACCTATAAAAGCACATGTACATCCCATTGTAAAGATCTCCATTATTCTGTACTCTCGTTTATTAATAAAAAGTTTTACTGTCTTTTTCTTTCATACAATTTGTGTATCTATCCAATTAGTTTTGGTAGAACACATTGTTATTTTCTTTTATTACTGCTTGTTAGCTATTGTCCGTTCGATTAGATTCAACGGCAAGTCTGCTTTTTAATTCTCTGTTGTTGTTCTAGTTGTTATTTTCTTTTTTTCTAGTAATTGTTTCTTTTCTTTTCAATTGTTGAATTTGATACTGATTAGATTCAGATTCAGATTCGGATTCAGAGTAATTTCAACAACATTATAAACAACTCCAAATTCTGCCTAATTCGCCCAAGAATAAATAAATAATAATTTTTAATTACACCTCCCTGTGTTTGACCTGTATGCTACACACCTGTATGCTTGCAGAATTTAATTTAAATGTCGCGCTTTTCTGATTCATAGATTAGCGACGATCAAGTTTTTGGCGCCGTTGCCGGGGAGGTAACAATTAAATTTTATTATTTATTTAATTTCTGATTCGTGTTAGTTTTATTTATTTTTTATTTTCCTTTTTTTTATGTATATATAGAATAAAAAAGTCTTGATTAGTTGATTGACTATTATATATAGATACTCCAATCACCAAACCAAGAGAAAAAAAAAGATTCTTGCCATTTTTCTGCCTTTAATTTCTTTTTCCTTTTTCTCATCTGTTTCCTTCCCTTCTTTATTCCTTTCCCGTTTTCTCTACATTTGTTGCATTTTCTAATTCTTCTTTTCTTTTACAAGTTCTTTTCTTAAAAAAATAAAAATAAAAAAATTTATTGTTTCCATTTCTTCTTTTGTTTCCTCTTTTGCGTTTCTTGTGCCCTCTTTTCTTCATCATCCCAATCCAATCCCCTTGCAAAAATCCCACAAAACCCATAGCCTCTGCTTTGTAACCACCCCAACCAAAGCATCAAGCCACAAAATCTGAATCACACCGCCAGTCATCAAAAATCCACCATTCATCACGCTTAAAATCCAATCACGGAAATCGTTTACAAACCACATATCACGTAAATTCCAATCCATCCTACCCAGGCCAGCACCGTGTAGGCAACTTCTGCTCATCATCCACAACCCGTTCTTCACAACAGTTGTACTTTTTACCTTAACTTAAAAACAAATTCACGGACTCCTATTTTGTCAATTCTCCACCATAACTCAACACAAACCAATCCTTCATACCAACACTTTTGCCGCAAACTCCACCGTCTGTCTCACGCATCACATACCAAACTTCACCATACACAAACCCAGATCGACAATACCACACTTCCCAAAACCTCCCCAATCTCATCTGCCTCGAACAATCATCGCAACATCACCAGAACCCTCCATCTTCAGAAATCCAAAACCGCTTCTGAACCCTCAAAAAACCGAAGCCCTTCAACCCTGAAATTCGACTTGAAGAATCCCATTGATTCCAGCAAATCACGCAACTCCGGTTCAACGCTTCGTCACATCCCAATTCGCAACCAAAAGTCAAAAACCCCACTTCGATCTTAAAACTACGGATCATAATCAGATTTTGATGTTCTAAAAAACAGAGAAAAATAAGAGAGTTTTCTGGATTTGTGCGTGCCTAGTTTCTAGGTTGCCATCGTTATATATCTGGGGCCGTGATTCTTTTCCTTATTTTCCTATAGGGTTTGGATAAATACCAACAGCAGCGTGAGTTGTGAGTTTTATAATTGGAGCAGTGTGGTTTCAGTTGAAGTCTGGTTTGCTTTAGAGCTTGCGAACGCTTGTTAACTAGCTTGAGATTTTGCCGAGAATTGTTTTTAAGCCTAAATGGTTTTTTTTTTGTTTAGCTTAATCTTGTTTAGCCTTTGCTTTATTTTGTTTAGTTTGTTCTTTTCAATTTTTTTTTTAAGTTCAGAATTTCCTTTTTTCTTTTCCGGTCCAATCAGTTGTTTGTTTAATTTTTATTCCTTCCAGTTTAGTTTTTTTCTTTCTCCTTTTCTTTGTTTAATTTTCTTCCAAAAAAAAACAAAAAAAGCAAAAAGAAAAAGAAAAGAAAAGAAAACAGAAACTCAAAGATCGAAGTGAGAACGAGTTCAAGCAACAAATAAGTGAATTAATGGTCATGCAATTTGCATTTCGTGGATTTGAATTGTCAGTGAGCACTAAATAAATTTCAAGACGGACTGCCATACCCCACTGTAAATTTGTTTTAACTCTACAAGTGCTCTGCTACAAAGAAAAAAAATATAGACAATTGTTGTAAAAAAATTATGCCGGGACAACGGCTTGAATGTAATATTTTCAATTTCTACAATTAAATTGTGTGATTGTTGTTATTTCTGCACTTTTTATTCATTCTGTTAAGGGCAATACCCCAACTCACATAAGGTGAGGGATTTCATCACCCTTTCTTAGCCCACAAATTGCATTTCATCGTAGAATCTGACTAATAATAACAGATAGACGTTGGACTTAAGGGAGTCACGGGCTCATCTAAGGCTTAATTGTATTGTGATAGTTGATTCAATTGGAACGAATTATTTCTTAGTGTCTAGACTACGGCAGAGATATAACTGTTTATAAATATTACGGTGATTCGTAAATATTATGTCGGTTGTTACTCTGAAGTTACTTAAACCTTCGGCTGCATTGCTAGGGTGATTCGTGGTGCACCGATAACTCTTGTCCGTTAACTGGCTAAGAAATCTTTTGATCTAAGTAATCAAACGTGTCACTATATAACTTTGGGTTAGGAGCTATTAAGGACAGAAAATTTCATTATAGCTAATTTCTGTGCGTGCATTTAACAACAATGAGTGAAAAAAGTGTGAGCCAACAAAATTCTCCTAGGGTTTCTCGAACCAACCAAAACTTTCCAACCGAATTGGATTAAAATCGAGTGAATCACAATTTCCCAACTTTGGGGATCAAAATCAAATAAATCAAAATTTCAAAATCTCAATGTCCAAATGAATGGACCCTTGTTGCTTCGTGATCGATGTTATCCGACAAGGACCATCCAACCCTCTGTCATCGTGTTCCCACCAGCTGAAGGAAACAATTTCGAGCTAAAACATTCTTTTATCCAAGGGGTACCAAAATTTACTGGTCTGAAAATGCTTATGAATTTCTAAGTGAATTTGAATTGTATGCGTCCACAACAAAATTGAACAATTGTCTAACGAATCGATTAAGCTGTGGCTAATTCCATTTGCACTACTTGAAATCTCTAAAAGATGGTTAAATTCTCTTCCAAAACATTCCATAAGAAGTTGGGATGAATTTGTCACTGCATTCTTGAAAAAGTTTTTCCCTTTCCATAAAACTCTAAAAATTCGAAATGAGATAAACCTTTCTGTCAAAATGAGGGGGAAACTTTTTCAAAATACTTTGAAAGATTCAACCAACTGTTATATAGTTTTCCTCACCATGGAATTCTAAAAGACCACTTATGTAAAATTGCATATTAAGGGCTAAACTATCAGACTAGAACTCAACTAGAATCAATGTGTGGAGGAGACTTTATGTCTAAAACAGCCGATGAAGCTTGGCGGTTCTTAGAAGATTATTCTGAAAAGGACATGCAGTGGGAATCAATTCGTGTTCCCATTCGTACTTCTACTAGAGGAGTGCATGTCATGGACTCATGTCAAATTCCTTTAGAGAATCAAACTCCTCAACCCGGAGAAGGGCTACCCCACTATTACTCTCAGGACCAAGCTAATGCTATAGCTCAAAATAATCCTTACTCATCCACATACAATCCTGGTTGGAGGAAACACCCAAATTTTTCTTGGTCAAACACCAATAATTCGGCTAACCCATCTCACGTGCAACCCTTTATTCCAAATCCGAATTATCAAGCTCCACCCACCAATTCTCAAACTTCTCAAACTTTACCTCAATCTAAACAACCTTATAGGCACCCCAATTTTCAATCATCAAACCAATCCTCTCAATCTTCTCAATCGTCACCAGAAATTGTGCATTTAGAAAAACAAATGGAACAAATGATGAATATGATAAAGGAACTAGCGAAAAATACCGAGAAAGGAAAGTTGCCTAGTCAACCTGAGGTGAATCCAAAATATAACTCTCATGCTATAAATTCTTGTGAGGACGAAAACCATAATCCAGTCAACGCTATTACAACCCTTCGATCTGGAAAGAGGAATATAATAACGTGGGCGACCCTGACGAACCTTCTAGCTCGACCCCAATGCCAAATCTTGATGAACCCCCATTGGATTCGAATGCCAATTCTTCTGAACCTCAAGTTTCCTTAAATGTTGGCAATCCCAAAAATTCTTCTTCCAGTGTCGGCAAACCCGACCCAGCTTCGAAAATTAATGTTGGCAATACCAACATTCCATCTTCTACGACCTTGCCACCTTCTTTTTCCTTGGATAAACCTTCTTCTTCGAATGATGAAACTGAACACAGAGTCGAAAAACAAATAGCCCCATTTCCCCATAGACTCAATAATAAGAAGAAAGCGGCAAATTTCGATAAAATTTTAGAAATTTTCAAACAAGTCCGTGTGAACATTAATCTTTTAGACACAATTGAACAAATTCCTCAATATGCAAAATGACTTAAGGAATTGTGCACACAAAAACATGCGATTAATGTCCCAAAAACCGCCTTTCTAACTGTAAATACAAGCTCTGTTCTCTTGAATCTTGCCCCAGTCAAGTACAAAGACCCTGGCTGCCCTACGATTGATTGCAAAATAGGAAACACCCATATCTCTCGTGCCCTACCCGACCTTGGTGCCAGTGTCAATCTTCTTCCTTATACTTTTAATTGTCAACTTGGGTTAGGGGAAATTAAACCAACAAACATCACTCTTCAGTTAGCCGATCGATCTGTCAAAAAGCCATTGGGAATTATCGAAGACGTCTTGATACAAATCGAACAATTTTACTTACCTGTCGATTTCATAGTTTTAGACACAGAGCCTGTCTCAAATCCCAAAGTTCAAATACCTTTGATTTTAGGACGGCCCTTCTTAGCAACCTCAAATGCTGTCATAAATTTTAGGAACGGTCAACTTCGATTTTCCTTCGGGCACTTAACCATTGAGCTAAACATCTTCAATCTCAACAAACAACCTAGGGATTTTGAGACCGATGAAATAAACATGATTCAAACCACAGTTGACGAAACCTCTAATGGCACTTCTAAAGCCTTGAAAATGTGTCTGGAACATTTCGACTCCGATTTCGACAAACTTGAATACATTTCTGAAGTGAATGAATTTCTTGACTTAAATCCTTCGTCTTCTGAATCTAACCAAGGAATGTTGACCAATGTTAACACTCAAGAACATCCTAAGTTAGATCTCAAACCCTTGCCACAAGACCTTATATACGCATACTTAGACTCCTCAGAAACTCTTCGCGTAATCTTGGCCTCTGATCTTACCGAGTACCAAGAAGAAAAACTCTTAGAAATTTTGTGGGAAAATAAAGAAGCCTTGGGGTGGGAACTGAGCGATATAAAAGGAATTAGCCCATCAATTGTGGAACATCGCATACATTTAGTTGATGAGGCTAAACCCACCCGTGAGGCTCAAAGGCGATTAAACTCAAACATGAGAGAAATGGTCAAGGAGGAGATAATCAAATGTCTAGACAATAACATCATCTATCCCATCTCTGATAGTACCTAGGTGAGTCCGGGACAAGTCATACCAAAGAAATCGGGAGTCACAGTGATCAAAAATGAAAGTAATGAGCTCGTCCCAACAAAAATCAAAACAAAATGGCGTGTGTGTATCGACTATCAAAAGCTCAACTCAGCCACACCAAAAGACCATTTTCCATTACCTTTTATTGACTAAACGCTCGAACACTTAGCGGGTCATGAGTTGTTTTCTCGATGGATACTCTGGCTATAACCAAATCCGTGTTGCTTTAGAGGATCAACATAAGACCACCTTTACTTGTCCCTTTGGAACCTTTTCTTATCGCCGCATGCCTTTTGGTCTTTGTAATGCCCCCGCGACTTTCCAAAGGGGTATGATGAGTATTTTCTATGATATGGTGGAAGAATTTGTGGAAATATTCATGGATGATTTTTCAATCTATGAATCATCTTTTTCCCAATGCCTCACTCATTTAGAACTCGTCCTAAAACGTTGTAAGGAAAAATGACTCGTGCTTAATTGGGAAAAATGTCACTTCATGGTAAAAAGGGGGATAGTTCTAGGTCATGTCGTCTCCAAAGATGGCCTTGAAGTCGATAAATCCAAAATCGATTCGATTGCTAGTATGCCTCCTCCTAAGTCTGTGAAAGATTTTCGTTCGTTTCTTGGCCATGCGGGATTCTATAGAAGATTCATTAAGGATTTCTTGAAAATTTCAAAACCTCTCTCAAATTTACTTACCAAAGATGCTAAGTTCGAATTCTCCAATGACTGCAAAACATCTTTTGAAACTCTTAAGTCAATCTTGACCACAACTCCCATCATTCAACCTCCTGATTCGACTCAGCCCTTCGAACTTATGTGCAATGCTTCTGACTTTGCAGTTGGAGCCATCTTAGGTCAGCGTATCGATAAACTCCCTCAAGTCATTTATTACGCTAGCAAAACCTTAAATGAGGCCCAATTGAATTACTCAACTACTGAAAAGGAATTTTTGGCAGTTGTCTTCGCTCTTGGGAAATTCAGGCCATATCTCGTAGGATCCAAAGTCATAGTTTACACTGATCATGCTGCCCTACGATATTTGCTTTCTAAGAAGGATGCTAAGGCCCGCTTGATTCGTTGGATCCTTCTTCTTCAAGAATTCGACATAGAAATACGAGATAAAAAGGGTTCTGAAAATGTTGTAGCTGATCATCTCTCTCGAATTGTGCAAAAAAATGTTGATGACACCCAAATTGATGACTATTTTCCGGACGAACAAATCCTTTCCATCTCTAACACCCCTTGGTACACTGACATTGTGAATTATCTTGTCACACAGCAAACACCCGCTGAATGGTCGAAACAAGATAAACAAAAATTTCTCTCGAAAGTTCGAAACTTGTATTGGGACGACCCATATCTTTTTAAATACTGTCCAGACCAAATCATACGAAGGTGTGTACCCGATCATGAACACCAAAGTATTCTCTCTTTCTCACATGACCATGCATGTGGCGGACACTTTGGAGTAAGAAAAACTGCTGCAAAAGTATTGCAAAGCGGTTTTTATTGGCCCACACTATTTCGTGATGCTTTCGAATTATGCTCTAAATGCGATCGATGTCAAAGAACGGGTCGAATCACTAAGCGAAACATGATGCCTCTCAACCCCATTTTAGTGATTGAGTTATTCGATGTTTGGGGCATTGATTTCATGGGACCTTTCCCTAACTCATTTGGGAATCTTTACATCTTGCTTGCGGTAGATTATGTCTCAAAATGGGTTGAAGCCATTCCGACCAAAACCAACGACAATAAGGTTGTTGTCAAATTCCTCAAAGAAAACATCTTTTCGCGCTCTGGTACACCTCGAGATATCATTAGCGTTATTGGCGCTCACTTTTGTAATCGTGCTTTTGAGTCCTTGCTCAAGAAATACTCAATCACACACAAGCTATCAACCCCTTAACCCCTTACCATCCACAAACTAGTGGACAAGTAGAAGTTTCCAATAGACAAATCAAACAAATTCTTGAGAAAACCGTGAATTCCATTAGAAAAGATTAGTCCTTATAACTAATTGATGCACTTTGGGCTTTTCGCACTGCTTATAAAACCAATCTAGGGATGTCACCATATCGATTAGTCTTTGGAAAGGCCTGTCACTTATCTCTTGAATTAGAGCATCGTGCTCTTTGTGCCATAAAATTTTTGAATTTTGACTTAGAGAAAGCCGGCTTACATAGGAAGTTACAAATTTCTGAATTAGAGGAATTAAGAAATGAGGCGTATGAAAATGCGAAGATCTACAAAGAAAGAACCAAAGCCCAACACGACAAAAACATACTTCGTAAGGAATTCAACGTAGGTCAAAAAGTTCTTTTATACGACTCTAAACTTCACTTGTTTCTAGGAAAACTCAGATCTCGATGGACTGGACCTTATGTTGTGAAAACAGCATATCCTCATGGAGCAGTGGAAACTGAAAATCCTAAGGATGGAAAAGTCTTCAAAGTAAACGGTCAACGACTGAAACCATTTTTAGAATTCGAGCAATATGACGAAGATGACCTTATCGATCTTCATGAGCCTGATCATCCACTGTGAAATCAGGTGGTACACATTCTTTTTCTTTTATTTTTATTTTTCATTTTTCATTTTTTTTCATTTTGGTCTGCATACCTTAGACGATTGGGACACTGTCTCAATCTAGTGTGGGGGAGTCAAGTCTGCATCACATCTTCTCCATTTTTTTCAAAAAAAAAACACACACACACACACACAATCACACCGACACGACTCATTTTATAGTGATATCACGAGATAAGTTTACAACTTTTAGTTAGCTGATAGTATTTTTTTTCTCAACTTAGATCAAATAAAGAAATATAATGAAAAGTTTAATTTTAAGGGATAATAGTGTAACCGATACATAGGGAGATTCTTAGGTGATGGCCATGAAATCTATTCTATATTGTAGACTTTGTTTAAATAAGTGGAGGACTTAAAAGACTTATGTTGGCTTTTCGAATCTTTAAAACTAAGTTGTGTTAAGCTAAATTCGCGTAACTCTCTTTTGTGCTTATATTTTCAATAATAATAATAGTAATCCAAGGGTATCCAACATTGCTTGTATATCAAGCGTTGGTGTGCAAACCCGGCAAGCTCTATCCGACATGTTGTTGACAAAGTCAGCGTTGGAATATCTTGGTCTCATTTGATGAGATTGGACACCTAAGGATTACCGATACGTTGTTGACAAATTCAAAGTCGGTCTGCACAATCCGCCAAGCTCTTTACTCACTCTCTGTTACTCTGCGAGGCAGTGCATGGGTGGTAAACCTTGGTCTTTTAAGTTAGGTGTATGTACTTAATCATAAATTTTAAAATTTTATAGAATAAAGAATAAGCGATGATGCCCAAACACTTCTTGACCTTATTGATTTGAATAACCATACACAAGGAAATTAGAATACCACTTTACAAACTGTGCCAAGCAAACTAAGAATCTATTTCACGGCTGCACTATGTTATCGACCGAACTAACTGGCCAAACTGGGATTTAACATTTGAAAACGTGAATTGTGTTGAAAATTTGTGACAAATTGAGGTATCTAAAATAAAATCAACTGACTAGAAATTGTTAACTTAATTTGTTGTACCACTTTCCTGAAACAAGTCGTGTTGTCATTCTTGTTTTTTTTTTTGGTATATAACCATGGCATTCATAAAGTTACATTAGATCCACACATACTGCATTTGGGTTTTGTGGGTAGTATCCGCTGAAAACCCTCACGAGACACCACTCGTCCTACTAAGGACACCTAGAGGTTTAACGGTTTGTTGCATACGCTCAATGCAATCGTGTTTCCTACGGAAGTGTGACCTATCTAGTTAGTTTTTCATTTTCTTTTTACTCGAGGACGAGTAAAAGTTAAGTGTGGGGGTAATTGATTAACATAGAAATGTGTTTATTTTATGCTCTTATATTTTATCTTTTGTAAATAAATAAATGATACTTTGTGTAGTTTTATGTGTTTTTACAGGTTGTTAAGAAATGTCTCCTTCGTTTCGAATTAAAGGCCAACTACAAATAAAAAGCTACTTCCCCGTATTAAAGCCATCTCAATTACAAAAGACGTTGTAGCTCACAGGTAAATGCATAGAAATTTGTACTGAGAGACCTGAGTTTGATCCCCGTCGAGCTCACTTTTTGCCAAAGAACGGAACTTTCACACTGCCCCTTTGCTATGAAAAATATATTAATTAGTGTTACATTATATATATACACATATTCATGTGTATGTATGGTATTCACTAATAGACATTTCAGGAGTAGTCATGGAAATCAATTCAGAACATTCATTCTTCAATTTCCAATTAGAAGAATTTTTGATTGATTTATTGCCCAGACAAGATCAATTTTGAAGATTTTATCCTTTGTTGCCATTGGAGACAATGAGTATCCTTGTTTGGAAGAATTAATCACATGGAATCTGCTCATCAATCAATCAATCAATTTTCTACATGGAAGACAGGAAGATTTGGAAGATATTCACCATGTTTTGCTTTCCAATCAAGCTTGGGCAAGGAAGGCAAGAGATATAATGGATGATGAGGCCAAGTTATTCATAGACTTAATTAGGGTTTCCAGTTCACCTATAAAAGCACATGTACATCCCATTGTAAAGATCTCCATTATTCTGTACTCTCGTTTATTAATAAAAAGTTTTACTGTCTTTTTCTTTCATACAATTTGTGTATCTATCCAATTAGTTTTGGTAGAACACATTGTTATTTTCTTTTATTACTACCTGTTAGCTATTGTCCGTTCGATTAGATTCAACGGCAATTCTGCTTTTTAATTCTCTGTTGCTGTTCTAGTTGTTATTTTCTTTTTTTCTAGTAATTGTTTCTTTTCTTTTCAATTTTTGAATTTGATACTGACTAGATTCAGATTTAGATTCAGAGTAATTTCAACAACATTAAAAACAACTCCATATTCTGCCTAACTTGCCCAAGAATAAATAAATAATAATTTTTAATTACACCTCCCCGTGTTTGACCTGTATGCTACACACCTGTATGCTTGCAGAATTTAATTTAAATGTCGCGCTTTTCTGATTCATAGATTAGCGACGATCACTCGCATTTTGTCAATTACATTGTCCGTAGCCACTACATATATAAAAATCTCATTTTTGTATTCTCTAGTATATAAAAATCATATTTTTATGCCGCTACTATTTAGATAAAAATTCTATTTTTACACCGCTACTATATAGATAAAAATTCTATTTTTACACCGCTACTATATAGATAAAAATTCTATTTTTACACCGCTACTATATAGATAAAAATTCTATTTTTATCTTCGCTAAAGATTATATTTTTATTATCTACATTTTATAAAAATCATATTTTTTTGCTATCTACTTTATATAAAAATCATATTTTTTATTATCTACTTTATATAAAAAAAATTATTTTTATCCCTTCTATCATATAAAAATTATATTTTTAACCACTCTATAATATAAAAATTATTGCTTTCTAATATTTAAAATCAAAGTTTTCTAATCTTTTCTATAATCAAAGCCTCACATTTTTCTATTCTTAAAAATCAATTCCTTACCACTTTAAAAATCTAATTTTACTTTACCATCAAACAGCAAAGATCCAATTTTTTATTTTCCTAAAAGAAATCAAACATGAAAAGAAATAAACACAACAAACTAAAAAAAAACTTACAGTGGCATTTTGGGGTGGGGGAGATGTCGGCGGAGGTTAGGGAGGCGGAGGGAGGCGGGCGCAGTTCCTGAGGTGGCTGCGGCGGTGGCCTTCAGGGGCTAGGGCGGCTCGGTTGCTGTAGTGATGAGGGAGAGAGGATCTAGCACGAGGGGAGGGTCGCTGAAAAGACCCGTAACTTCCCTAGTAAGGAAAGAGAAGATACTTTGAGAACAACACACAAAAGAACGCAGATAGAAGAGCATTTCATTGTATATTACAACAATTCCATCAGAATACAAGAATATACATAGTATAAACAAATATTATACAACAGAAAATATCAGAGATTACAACAAATTACATAGCACCGGAAAATAATACAAAACACAACTGAGGGAGATATACGGATATAGAGTTTTCCAGATATCATTCCAGCTGTAAACCAGGTTCCTGTGAATATAATTCTGCAAAACCAAAACTACTAGCTCTTCGTGTCAAAATAAGGGCACCCGGAGTTTAAGTTAAAACAATAAACTCCAGATCAGTCATGTGACTGGTGCGAGAACTAAAACAGTTATTAATCTTTATTTTAAAGTTAGGTAAATCAAGGGACCACGCCGTATCACACGGAACGGGTTTCCTCCCAAGAATAACAGTGCACAAAATCGCAATGCTAAATAAAGAACAATGAAGCTATTATAAGACCCAGGTCCCATCACACAATGCAACACAAGCTGGAGAATAGGGTTTTACCTTATTGTAGCCAAAGAATGCTTATACGCTAAATTTCATCTTTTATTAATAAGTGTATAGTGTCAAAACAATTTCAATCATAAGTGTCAATCATAGACGGCATAAGTGCCCCGTCCCACTATGTCTCCATACTTGGCTCTACAATCAAAACCGCAAAGTCACGTATTGGAAGCTGGATTTCCATCTGTGAACTGTGGCAAGGGATCGTCCTCCACCGAATTCGAGACGCTCTAGCCCGCCCCTCAGGCAAGCGTGCGGGCAAGCCTTGGATCGTCAGGGTCGCTGCACCGATGTGGATTATAATTCCTGAACACTGCGTTTCCCCACCCTATGGGGTGTCATTGAGTCCAATGACTCCGTCGGCTCCACACAATCACCGATATACCCGAGGCGCTTCGCAACAGCAACAACCACATAAGTCAAACTCGTCAGGGCGTGTAAAACCACTGATGCCACTTCTAGCCAGAAGGATACGCATGCCCTCCCTGAAGTCCTCTCCCATTTCTGGTTAACAACCGGGGTGTGAGGCTCGCGAATCAACTCTACGCAAAGCTTTGCCACACAGGCCGTGCTTTGATCATCCACCACAAGACTTTGTTTTTCAACAGAAGCCTTGATCCATTGCCACTTAGGCATGGCACACAGGCAATTCACTCCATGCGATTGGTATCCATCAATATGTAACCCCTGAGCTCGTATGTCTCAGAGAAAGGCGTTAAGCAAGAGAATAAATTCTCCACCGCCAAACAGATATATATTTAATAGATACCAATCACACAGAATAAAATCCAATGTCAGACACACAATATATTTACAAGTTCGTTTTGGGTCTGAACGAAACCGGAGGCACCTTGTACCTCGCATATCCATCGATCTCCAAGTACGTCTAGACGATCACCAACTGATTCCCTCCTCTTGGGTGTACAGCCCAATCAAGATCATCAGTAATCACCCAAACGATGTGAAGACCTCCGGTCTTCAACTACCGTCTTCATCCTCGACACCACGTTGAATCTATTATTCAGAATGAGATAAACCCGGTCTTTCTGAATAACTAGCGTATATAATAAACAAGTGTTACACAAACACAACATACGCCTCATTCAAATTCATCAGTCAGTAACCGTAAATTAGCAAGAGAATAATTCCCTAAATATTAACCCCGAAGGCCGAAACCAACATCAGATCAATACCCAGGAAACCATTCTTCTTAGCTAACATACAGTTAGTTTCTAAATTTCACATTCTTAGGGAAAGGTTCCCATTATTTTTATCAAAGATAAATTCTTTTAAATTTATTCTTTAATCTTCCTTTGAATATCAAATCAAACTAGTTGGGATTAACGAACCACACCGAAGTAATCATTTATTTTATTTCCCAATCCCAACCTATTCATCCCATGAAGTAAAACTGGTAATACTTCATATCTAACACCATGGTGTTATCGGTAAATTTAATAACCATTTCACGTTCAAATCTAATTAAAGATTTAACTATCGATTGGAGCAAAACTGGTGATACTCCACTCTCGATCATTTCAATCGACTTAAAGATTCATTAAAACTCCACTTAGTTTTAATCTTCCCAATAATAACTCTCAATGATTATTTAACTTACGAAAACAAATCCTGTCTTTAACTGGGTGAAAGAACCAATGTCATTTAAAACACGGTTCACTATAAACCCAAAATCACATTACATTAATTATCAGGTTAAAGAACAAGTGTTATTTAAAACTCCGTTCACGATAAACCAAAAAATCAATTCAAATTCAATTCCAATTAAATACCATTTAATTGGTACACTTCATTAAATCTAAATAAAAAGATTTAATCTTTTTCTCAACCGGGTTTAAGAATAGTGTTAATGAAGACACCATTCACGGCAAACCCAAATCACATTTGATATTAAATACATGGCTCTGAATAGAAAATATATCGTCTTATATTCAATATCAAATTCTATGACCAACAAATATCGTATTGGAAATAACGATATAAATATATCATTCAAATTCCCATAACAATATTTGTATCATCACGAAATCCAACATTGAAATATTCCAAAGACAATTTCGATTCAAATCCATTCCAATTAAATTATGGAAATTCTGGTTATTTTCAAAACCATTTCAAATCCACTTTATTTATTTAAAAAATAAATGGTTTTAAATTCTAGTTCAAAACCAGTTCATTTCGATAAAATCTATTTTTATCTTTTCAAATTTGGAATTTTTCATCCCAATTCTTCACAAATCAATTCTTATGATCTATGTAACACCCCGTATATTCTATAACGGTGAAATTCATAAATTAAAGTATAATTAATTTGAAATCAAAGAATTAAGGGAAACGGAATATGCCATTTCATTCGTCTTGGAATTCTGCTTGAGATAGAGTCCGAGTTTGCATAAAACAGACTCCGTATGAGGGAGATATGACCTCCGGAAATTTCAGAATTTAGTTTAAAATTCAAACAGGCAGAAACAGTTCAGAAAAACAAATTCAAATTCAAAAATCGGACCCAGATTGGGCTGGGCGGGAATTTTCCCGCCCAAGACCCAGGTCGACTGGTTTTCGACCTGCGTGTCGACTGGGCAGTCGACCTGCGTGTCGACTGGGCAGTCGACCTGCGTGTCGACTGGGCAGTCGACCTGGCCCCTGAGCCAGGTCGAACCCAGCCCCTCCTGGCTGGCCTGATTTGTGCTTGGCAGAATTTCTGGGCTTTGTCTTGTCACTAGGGCTTATGTGTCAACTCTTGATTGGTTTCTCTTTAAAATGAACGGCTTATATTAATCTTGGCTCCATCGACGGCTCTAATCAATTCACAAACTCTATAAAAAGGACTTAAGACTCCACCTAATTCACACAAGTAAAATGAGTATGGAGCTGTCATGCTGCTGAAGAAAGACTAGGAATAGCCGTCAAATCAAGAGACGATTAGGAGTTGATTCAAAAGATTAAAGCCATGACAACTAAATCAAAACAACGCCTACAACAAAGATAGCATCATCAAATTCAGAATTCAGAGTCCTGAATACAAGACTCGTCATACGTTGTAAGTAGAGTGCTATTCCGATGTGAATGAATAATTGAGACTTGATCTGTGTAGAATAAGAAATGGGATTATACTTTAATTATAATGATGTTAATTCATAATTGTATGTTGCTATGATTTGCTATGAATGAATTTGGGATGTGGTAGTGTAATTAACATGATATTGGATCTATTGAATAGTTGCGATACAATTATATAACTTATGTTGGAAATTTGATACTTATACGTTATGGTTAATGAGAAGTTATACATATTTCATTGCAACCAAGTTAAGACTCATGCAAGTATATGATTCACTATTATGCCAACATGATTTATGATCCTTCTATGTATATTTTTATGATCATTTTTAGTGTAGTTGGATCCAATTGGGTATTATGATTCATATGAATTTATGTTGGAATAGGCATCATGATTCAAGTGGAAACCATACATTTGTATTAGTGACAAAAGTAAGCATCTTTATGAACTTGTGTTGACTTTATGAACATGGCTGGTTCATGTTTAACTTTATGCCCAAACAAAATATGTTTTAGGCTTAGGTTGTTGTTAGAAAACATATGATAATTTATGTGGCACATAATTAAGTTAGATTCATACTTTAAATAAAAGTTTACATGATTAGATTAAAATCATGATTCATGTTTAGGTATGTTTTATGTCAAGATTTTATGCTATTACAATGCAAGTTCACAAGTGCCTAATTTATGTTAATTAGACCGCTATGTTGCAAGTTCATGCGTTTACACACCCCTTTTTGATGTTACTTAGAATATATATACATCATGTTCTAAGCCTCCCCTTTTTTATGTGGCTAAGTTGGGCTAAAATGTTGAAGCCCAACATATGTTATATTATTACGTACAAACGGGGGAATACGTTGGGGTTAATTAAAATATATGTGTTGGCATGTTTGGCACATGCCAACGATTCATGACATTTTAAATGGTATAAATTATTATACTCAAGAATAATGAATTTGAATAATGGGCCGCAAATATTTACATATAAAAGAAAAAGAGACAAAATATGTAAACTTAGAAAGTACGACATGCTTAACCCGAGGTTGGATTGCGTTGTGACATAAACCTGCCCGGACCCGCCCGGTTGTCCAGTAGTCACAACAATACCTATCCAATGTGGGTGGTTAAGCATTAAGCCCAATAAAGACCCGAGGTTAGACTGAGTTGTGACGTAAGACTGCCCGGACCAAACCTGCAACAGGCAGTCACAACAATACCTGTCTAATGTGAGTGGTTGTGGCTTTAATAAGACAATTAAGGCTGAGTCAGGATTGATAGGATTAAGTAAATTGAATTAATACTTAATCAAATATAACATGCTAAACTATACAGACTGATTGGGGGTTAGGTTTATACAGAACACTTAACCAACTTAGCATGTTGGCTAGAAATAGAAAACCTAGTAGCAGGGGACCCTTTTCAGTAGTAACCCTACAAGGTGTATCAGGATACCCTGAACTAGAAGGGTGGGGCACGATTACTGGGCTGACTATAAGAGGTCAAATCGACGGCGGTGGTGCGGCAGTGTAGGTTCTAACCGGGTGCGGACGTGCACACACTCCAGCGCAGAAAAATTAGGCACTGGGCACCAGTAGTATACCTGTGCATTCTAGAACTGTGTCGGGCCACCACCATGGGACTTGATACACCCCATGGTGGGACCAGCATAGGTAGCTACAACATCGGGGGCCGTAAGACACATGTAACTTTGCGAGTAGGAGCCGATCATTAAAAAGGATCACTTCACCCTGATTGTGGGGTGCCAGATGGGAACAAGTTTATAGGGGTGCAGAGATTAATATGGGGTACGATAGTGTATTCGACTCTAGACAACTTAACTTAGTTTATGGTGCTTTCCCATTTCCAGTTTGTACTTATCATGCTCATTTTCTTATTCATAGACTGAATAGTCCTAGACTTACTCAGGCTTTATGTCTGACTCTACTTTTCTTTCGTTCCCCCCCCCCCCAGGTCCATAGGGAGGGAACACCGCAGGTTGACCAGTTTCACATCCAGCTTGAAGAGAGAGAATGTATTGCTTGGATCTCTTTCGTTTGGACTATGGCTTTGGATAGCAACTATGGGGACTTATGCAGTTTACTTATGTTTTTTATGCTTCTTTAAGTTATGAAATCAAGACAGTTATGGAAATGTAATGTTTTTGAAGTATTATAAGACAATTATGGTATGGTTTGTGCAACACGTATTTTGATGAAATAAAAGTTGTTGTTATTTCCGCTGTTTAAAAATATGTGTATTTATATCTGTCTTGTGTATCTGTGACTTATACTTATAAACCTCCACCAAAATTAGGGCATTCCCTTTTTGAGTGACCCTAACGGAGGTGGGGTGTTTCACTTGGTATCAGAGCATAGGTTAACCAGATCAGATGAAAAGTTTTGAAAATTTATTTTCAAAAGAAAATTTAAAGAAGCATTTTTAAAGATAAAATGTTATTTTATTTTAAAAATGCATAGTCCCCCAAAGCCATAGGTAATATCTTTTATCCTTCGTTTTGAATCTGTCCTTTTTGTTTCAACATGTCCGAAGAACTTAACTTGCCAGAGGGTGTACCAATACCTGGTTGGTTCAGACGATTCTTAGAAGCAAGGGCCAATCAGCCAGGTCCCGCTATTCCTCCTCCCCCAACTACAGAAAATCATCCTCCTACCCCAGGTGCAGCAGCACCTCCTCCTCCACCTCCTCCGCGTGGTAATGCTTTTGCCAAGACATGTAAAGATTTCAAAGCTATGGGAGGGAAGGACTTTCATGGAACCGAGTCCTTCGTGGCAGCCAGGAATTGGCTGAAGGAAACCGAAGACTTATTCGTCATCTTTGAGGTTGAAGATAGGCAGAAGGTACAACTGGCAGTATGGCTACTTAAAGGCGAGGCTTCCTACTGGTGTGAAGTTACCAATGCAGAAAGACCAGTGGAAACATGGGAGGACTTTAGGGCGAGGTTTGAGGCTAAATTTCTCTCAGAAGATGAAAGGAGCCTTCAATTGGAAAAATTCTTATTTCTTAAGCAAGGGAATATGACAGTCAAAGAGTACGTTAATCAGTTCGATCAGCTGGGTAGGTTCGGACTGGACCTAGTCAACACTCCGCACAAGAAGGCTCTCCGCTTTGTCAAAGGATTGAATGAGCCATTACACAGCTTGGCCATGACCCATATACCTATGGGAGCTACGTATGAAAGGTTGGTGCAGATGGCATTGTTGAGCGAAGACGATAAGGGCAAGAAGGAGACAAAGGCAGAAGGGTCTCAAGGGAAGAAAGAAGGTTTACAGCCTAAGAAGACAGACTTTAAGAAGGGCGGGAAAGAAACAAGTCCCAAGAGAAGCGGAAGTGTAATTTATGTGGCAAAGTGGGGGCACTTAGTGAAAGACTACCGGAAAAAGAAGGCCAAGTTGAATGGTGGGTGCTTTTCTTGTGGTGGGACAGGGCACATGGCTAAGGATTGCCCAAAGAAGCGAGGGCAGGGGCAGAAGGCTGGATCCACCTCAAGGGCACAGGTTCATGCGCTAGAAGCACCACCTCTGCAACAGCGAGGTATAAATACTTCTGTAGAAAGTGTAGTTTATCTTTATGATCACCCAGTTCGCACTTTATTTGATTCTGGCGCATCACACTCCTTTATTTCATCTGCTTTAGTAGAATCTCTCCACTTGGAAACTAGTATGGTAGAGGACCCCTTAATTGTTACAAATCCAATCGGGGGCCCAGCTCATTTGTCTTTTATCTGTGTGGGATTGAAAATTTCCATTCTAAGCGTAGAATTTAAATGTAGTGCCTTTGCTTTGGGCTTCTCGGGATATGGTTTGATTTTGGGCATGGATTGGCTATCCAGTAATGGTGCCATCCTTGATTGTGAGAAAAGGGTGGTTAGGCTTCTGACCCAACTCGGTAACACTCTGGAAATTACTTGTAATCCCTCGTATGCGGTTATGCTTAGTTATCTTGAATCACAAGATGCTTCTGTTGAGGGTTTGCAATCGGTTAGAGTGGTCCGTGAATATCCGGACGTCTTCGAAGAGGTGAAGGGCTTACCTCCGAAGCGGGAGATAGACTTCCGCATATATCTTGTAGATAATGCAAAGACCGTTGCGCTTCCCGTTAGAGACATGGCTCCACGGGAAAGGAAAGAGCTCAGTAAACAAGTTAAAGAGCTTCTAGAGAAGGGGTTCATTAGAAGGAGCATTTCAGAATGGGGTGCTCCAGTGGTGTTCGCTACCAAGGCGGATGGTTCACTCCGTCTATGTGTTGACTATAGGGAGCTCAACAAGCTAACGAAAAAGAATAGGCACCCTCTCCCTAGAATCGGCTATCTGTTTGATCAGCTTGTAGGAGCGTCAGTTTTCTCCCAACTCGATCTGGCGACCGGATTTCATCAGCTAAGTGTGGCTGAGGATAACATCGATAAGTCAGCATTCAGAACCCCAGATGGCTTCTTTGAATGGCTTGTCATGCCTTTCGGCTTGACAAACGCACCCGCTTACTTCGTGGACCTGATGAGTAGGGTGTTAAGAGAATTCCTCAACAAGTTCGTGGTAGTCTTCGTAGACGATATCTTGATCTTCTCAAAGAGTGAAGAAGAACATGCTCAGCACCTAAGGGAAATCATGGAAACTCTGCGAGTCCATCAGCTCAAAGCCAAATTCTCCAAGTGCCACTTTTGGAGAGAGGAAGTAAGGTTTCTTGGGCATGTAGTATCCAAAGAAGGGTTAGCTGTGGACCCTGCTAAGGTAGTAGCGGTACAGGATTGGAAGACACCAAGGAATGCAACTGAGGTACGAAGTTTTCTAGGACTAGCATGTTTCTACCGAAATTTCATAAGGGATTTTGCGAAAATCTAAGCTCCACTCACAAGGCTGACCAAGAAGAATCTAGTGTTCAATTGGGACTTGGATTGCGAGTTTTCTTTCCAACGACTAAAAAGGGCTCTTACAACAGCCCCAGTTCTGACGTTGCCAGATGGAAGCTAGATGTTCACAGTTTATACAGAAGCATGTGGGACAGGGCTAGGCGCTGTCTTGATGCAAGAAGGGAGGGTAGTAGCTTATGGTGGAAGGCAATTGAAAGTTCATGAAAAGAACTACCCGACCCACGATCTTGAGTTAGCCGCCATCGTCTTTGCACTCAAGTCTTGGCGACATTGTCTCCTAGGTGAGAAGTTCGAACTTTACACAGACCATAAATCATTGAAATATCTTTTTTCGCAGAAGGACCTTAACTTGAGGCAACAAAGGTGGATGGAGTTCCTTGCCTCGTACGATTTCGAGATCTCCTACACTCCGGGAAAAGGCAACGTAGTCGCAGATGCTTTGAGCAGAATGAAGCTAACATTAAGCCCGCTGTTTGTTGAAAGGGAAAGCCTAGAGTATATAGCCAGTTTTAACTTTAGGTCCTCCTCTGATTTCGTACCAGGTTTATTAACATCTCTTGAGGTGCGCCCTATTCTTTTGGTCTCAATAGGGATAGCACAATGCGAAGACCATCAGCTTGTGGAGACGATTGATAGGCTAATTACGGGTGAGACTTCAAGTCACCTTAATAGATACTCCATCGACGATAAGGGTTGACTAAGGCGAGACGGAAGACTATGCGTCCCACGGACAAGAGATTGGGTAAAGAAGGTTCTGGGGGAAGCATATCACTCCAAGATGACGGTACATCCAGGCGGAGATAAAATGTACAAGGACATAAAGAGAACTTTCTTTTGGAGCGGCATGAAGAAGGACGTGGCAGATTTCATTTCTAAGTGTATGATTTTCTAATAGGTTAAGGCGGAACAGAAGAAACTTGGCGGTCTGCTCCATCCTCTAGAGGTTTCACAATGAAAGTGGGATAGCATTTCAATGGACTTCATTGATGGGCTGCCTAGGTCTAGAAGAGGCAACACTAGCATTTGGGTAATAGTGGATAGGCTTACTAACAGCGCCCACTTTTTACCTGTCAAGAGTAGAAGGACAGCCTCATCTTTAGCGTCTCTTTACATCAAGGAAATAGTTCGGCTCCATGGGATACCCTCCAGCATTGTTAGTGACCAAGACCCTATCTTCACAAGCGAGTTTTGGCAAAATTTGCAAGAAGCTGTAGGCACACAGTTATGTTAGAGCACGGCCTATCACCCCAAGACCGATGGACAAACGGAAAGGGTGAATAGAGTTTTAGAGGATCTTTTGTGACTTTGCGTTCTAGACTTTGGAGGGACATGGGAGGATCACCTTCCCTTAGTGGAGTTTGCTTACAACAATAGCTTCCAATCTACCATAGGCATAGCACCCTTCGAAGCATTGTATGGAAGACCGTGCAAGTCACCAACTTGTTGGTGGGAGTCTACGGATAAGGTTATTCTTGGTCCAGACATGATCAGAGAAACTTCAGAAAAAGTGGACTTGATACGAAAAAGGATGAAGACGGCCTAAGATAGACAGAAATCCTACGCCGACAAGAGAAGGACCGACCTTGAGTTTGAGGTTGGGGAGAGAGTTTTTCTTAAGGTATCTCCTCTAAGGAACGTTGTTCGTTTTGGATCCACTGGAAAGCTAGCACCAAGATTTGTAGGACCATTTCCTATCATCGAGAATGTTGGGAAGATGGCCTATAGATTAGAGCTACCCGAAAAACTGGCCGGAGTTCAAAACGTCTTTCATGTTTCTCACCTCCGGAAGTGTTTACACGAGTCTGCTGAAATAGTAGAGCCTAGCATTCTAGAAGAAGCTGAAGAAGAACGTGAAGCAACTGTGAGAAGAGTTCCAACACGCATCTTAGGAACTGAAGTGAAAAAGCTACGCAACCGCGAGGTCAAGCTCGTCAAAGTTCAGTGGAGCGACGCTGAGGAAGACGCGACTTGGGAAACTGAGGCTAGAATACGCGCAGCCTACCCTTTTCTTTTTGAGGGTAAATCTTTGATCTTTCTTTTTCCTTAAGTTGTGCTTTTATCTATCTTTTAGGGTATATCTCCTCGACCTTATCTTTTAGGTAGAAACCCTTTGGATGAAAACATGTAATTGAAACATGTTATGGATGATGGTTGCAAGTGGTTGCAAGTGATTGCTAGTGGTTGCTCGTGGTTGCATATACACACACAATCTAGGTTTCAGATCAGCTCAGTCACTTCATATTGCATATGCATATATGTATTTACGTTCTTATATGGTTGAAGTTTAATGTGTTGTCATATGGATGTTGCATTTATATGAATGATTGTGCACTCATGTAGAATCATAAATAGGAAGGTTTGCATACATAATGGATTCATGGCACTTACATAATTTGCATTAAGGAGGTCAACTGAATCAGTAGACCGACTGATTTTGCATTAGATAAGTACATGTACACACACTTCGCATATGATCATGAAGCATTAGAAGTCTCTTAAGGACAATGGACGCTCGTGTTTGATGGATGAGTAGATGGACGTTTGGATGGTAGGATATACATTCTTCCTAAACTTGAAGATTTCAGGGACGAAATCCTTTTAAGTGGGGGAGAATGTAACACTCCGTATATTCTATAACAGCGAAATTCATAAATTAAAGTAAAATTAATTTCAAATCAAAGAATTAAGGGAAATGGAATACGCCATTTCATTCTTCTCGGAATTTCTTCTTGAGATAGAGTCCGAGTTTGCGTAAAACGGACTCCGTATGAGGGAGATATGACCTCCGAAAGTTTCAGAATTCAGTTTAAAATTCAAACAGGCAGAAATAGTCGAGAAAAACAAATTCAAATTCAAAAATTGGACCCAGATTGGGCTGGGCGGGAATTTTCCCGCCCAAGACCCAGGTCGACTGGGTAGTCGACCTGGGTACCCACGTCGACTGGGCAGTCGACCTGTGTTTCGACTGGGCAGCCGACCTGTGTGTCGACTGGGCAGCCGACCTGTGTGTCGACTGGGCAGCCGACCTGTGTGTCGACTGGCCAGCCGACCTGTGTGTCGACTGGCCCCTGAGCCAGGTCGAACCCAGCCCCTCCTTGCTGGCCTGGTCTGTGCTTGGCCGAATTTCTGGGCTTTGTCTTGTCAGTAGGGCTTATGTGTTAACTCTTGATTGGTTTGTCTTTAAAATGAACGACTTATATTAATCTTGGCTCCATCGACGGCTCTAATCAATTCACAAACTCTACAAAAAGGACCTAAGACTCCATCAAATTCACACAAATAAAATGAGTATGGAGCTGTCATGCTGCTGAAGAAAGACTAGGAATAGCCGTCAAATCAACAGACGGTTAGGAGTTGATTCAAAAGCTTAAAGCCACGACAACTAAATCAAAACAACGCCTACAACAAAGGATAGCATCACCAAATTCAGAATTCAGAGTCCTGAATACAAGACTCGTCATACGTTGTAAGTAGAGTGCTATTCCGATGTGAATGAATAACTGAGACTTGATCTATGTAAAATAAGAAATGGGATTGTACTTTAATTATAATGATGTTAATTCATAATTGTATGTTGCTATGATTTTCTATGAATGAATTTGGGATGTGGTAGTGTAATTAACATGATATTGGATCTATTGAATAGTTGCGATACAAGTATATAACTTATGTTGGAAATTTGAAACTTATACGTTATGGTTAATGAGAAGTTATACATATTTCATTGCAACCAAGTTAAGACTCATGCAAGTATATGATTCACTATTATGCGAACATGATTTATGATCCTTCTATGTATATTTTTATGATCATTTTTAGTGTAGTTGGATCCAATTGGGTATTATGATTCATATGAATTTATGTTGGAATAGGCATCATGATTCAAGTGGAAACCATACTTTTGTATTAGTGACAAAAGTAAGCATCTTTGCGAACTTGTGTTGACTTTATGAACATGGCTGGTTCATGTTTAACTTTATGCCCAAACAAAATATGTTTTAGGCTTAGGTTGTTGTTAGAAAACATATGATAATTTATGTGGCACATAATTAAGTTAGATTCATACTTTAAATAAAAGTTTACATGATTAGATTAAACATGTTTTATGTCAAGATTTTATGCTATTACAACGCAAGTTCACAAGTGCCTAATTTATGTTAATTAGATCGCTATGTTGCAAGTTCATGCGTTTACACACCCCTTTTTGATGTTACTTAGAATATATATACATCATGTTCTAAGCCTCTCCTTTTTATGTGGCTAAGTTGGGCTAAAATGTTGAAGCCCAACATATGTTATATTATTACGTACAAACGGGGGAATACGTCGGGGTTAATTAAAATATATGTGTAGGCATGTTTGGCACATGCCAACGATTCATGACATTGTAAATGGTATAAATTATTATACTCAAGAATAATGAATTTGAATAATGGGCCGAAAATATTTACATATAAAAGAAAAAGAGACAAAATATGTAAACTTAGAAAGTACGAAATGCTTAACCCGAGGTTGGATTGCGTTGTGACATAAACCTGCCCGGACCTGCCCGGCTGTCCAGTAGTCACAACAATACCTATCCAATGTGGGTGGTTAAGCATTGAGCCCAATAAAGACCCGAGGTTAGACTGAGTTGTGACGTAAGACTGCCCGGACCCTACAGGCAACATGCAGTCACAACAATACCTGTCTAGTGTGAGTGGTTGTGGCTTTAATAAGACAATTAAGGATGAGTCAGGATTGATAGGATTAAGTAAATTGAATTAATACTTAATCAAATATAACATGCTAAACTATACAGACTGATTGGGGGTTAGGTTTATACAGAACACTTAACCAACATAGCATGTTGGCTAGAAATAGAAAACCTTGTAGCGGGGGACCCTTTTCAGCAGTAACCCTACAAGGTGTATCAGGATACCTTGAACTAGGCAGGGTGGGGCACGATTACTGGGCTGACTGTAAGAGGTCAAATCGACGGCGGTGGTGCGGCAGTGTAAGTTCTAACGGGGTGCAGGCATGCACACACTCCGGCGCAGAAAAGTTAGGCACTGCGCACCAGTAGTATACCTGTGCATTCTAGAACTTTGACAGGCCACCACCATGGGACTTGATACACCCCATGGTAGGACCAGCATAGGTAGTTACAACATCGGGGGCCGTAAGACACATGTAACTATGCGAGTAGGAGCCGATCATTTAAAAGGATAACTTCACCCTGATTGTGGGGTGCCAGATGGGAACTAGCTTATAGGGGGTGTAGAGATTAATATGGGGTACGATAGTGTATTCGACTCTAGACAACTTAACTTAGTTTATGGTGCTTTCCCATTTCCAGTTTGTACTTATCATGCTCATTTTCTTATTCATAGACTGAATAGTCCTAGACTTACTCAGGCTTTATGTCTGACTCTACTTTTCTTTCGTTCCCCCCCCCCCCCCCCCAGGTCCACAGGGAGGGAATACCGCAGCTTGACCAGTTTCACATCCAGCTTGAAGAGAGAGAATGTATTGCTTGGATCTCTTTCGTTTGGACTATGGCTTTGGATAGCAACTATGGGGACTTATGCAGTTTACTTATGTTTTTTTATGCTTCTTTAAGTTATGTGTAACAACCCGGAAATTCTGGGCCAGTTTAAAACTTTTATTTTTGCAATTTTAGCGAATTTTGAACATTTAAAAAAGATTATTTTAAATAATATCGATGAGAAATTCGTTTTGAATGGGATTCGAGCGTATATATTATATACGTCGTCATTAGAATATAAATATTTATATATAATTATAAATAGAATTGAAAATGGCGCGGTAGTTCGATAATTCGATTTCAAACTTCAATTGAATGTACCGGGTGCAAAACAATCCGGATTTTAGTGAAACCAAAAACATTAGGACCTAATTGAGAATATCTTTCCAGCGAATCCGGAAAATCAAGATTTCATAGCGGGAATCAAAAGATATGTCCAGTTGAAAATTCTGAATAGTCGTTATGGAATTCAGGCCCTTAAAAATGGGAATTTTGCAAACGACCTCGGATTTCGACGAAACCACTTTTGTTGGATCCGCAGTGTCAAATTATTGCTAGATTCCAAATTTCATAATTTTTCGAATCAATATGTGAGCGTGGCGAAGGAAAAAGCGTTTGACCAGTTTCAGTTGATTTTAATCGACTGAGAAATGGCCATTTTTCTAACGATCTCAGAATTCGACGAAATTAGTTTTGTTAGGACCGTATCACCAATACGAAGCTAGGAAATATTTTTCTGGAATTTTTCGAGTTATTATGTGACCTCGGTAAATTGAAATGCGCGTTCAAATTCAATATATAGAGTTATGTTTTGATTTTGACGGAAACTGATCGAAATGATCGAATCAGCCTACGATACATATCCCATTGTGTTCGGAATGGGGGTAATTAGCTAGGGACGACAGTCGGTGGGTTCGATTTCGAGTTCGAAATAAAAAGTTGCTTTTTGGAATTAAATAATTAAATAATTATATAAGGTCAAACCCCCCCTTTTTCTCTCCCTCTCCCTCTCTCTCCCCCTCTCGTTGAACGCACGCAAGGAAAAGGAAAAAGAAAAAAAAAAAAAACACAGCGCCTCTTCCTCCTTTCCCACCTCCACAGCGCCTCTTCCTCCTTCCTCCTCCTCTTCTTCTTCCTCCTCTTTCCCTCTTCCAATTTCATGAACCCTAGCCCCAAATCCACCACCACCCGCCACCATGGGCCCCTCCAGCGCCTCCAACACCTTGCTGCAGCCTCCCCACGCCCCATCAGGTCCGCCTCTGGCCGCCCTCCCCTTGGCCGTGGGCCCCACAAATCCAAAATCCCTCTTTTTCACAAAAATTCCCGTATGTAGAAAAACAGCCGGATCTGTTTTGCCCCATAACCCCCAAACCGTGCATTTCTAGCCAAAGTTCATCAAGACCAAAGTCGAAGAGCACGATTTTCTCTTCGATTTGGTATATGATAAGTCCTATTTTGCATTGCGGAGTTGTTGGGAAAACGCGTCCGAAGTCTGCTGTTCAAACACTGTCAAAATGCTGTCTTTTCGCGATTTCCGGTGAAATGGCACATTTTTCGGCAAGAAGACCACTAGGCAAAAGTTGTTCAGAATGGCGTGCTTGTGCTAGAAAAAAAGATGGTGTGAATATTGAAGCTCGTTTGCAAATTCTAGGACCCGAACAGCGAATCCGGGCGTTAGAAAAAAAAAGTGAGTTTTCTCCGTTTTAAAGCTTCTACAGTTTTTGACATATGAAATAAATAAAAATATGATCTTTATATTATAGAGGGAATACAAATCCTATTTTTAACTTATAGAAGATATAAAGATGAGATTTTTATATAATGTAGATATTAAAAATGTGATTTTTATATATGTAGTGACTACGTGCAGTGGAAGTGACAAAAGGCGAGAACGACAAGATTTTCTACATAAGAAGAGTCGAGATGATTGGATTAGCTAGTTGGTGAGAACTTCTCACTCTAAACCTCTTTTTCTAGTTATATATATATATATACTAGGATGCAGACGGTGCTTAGCAGCACCCGACACCCGTCATCCACAGACAATGGATGGCTTGTTTGTAAAATTGTTTGGTTGTGTAGTTGGTTAGATTATTTGGTTTGAATTGAATTGTTTGGTGAAATGAAATGGATTTGATTGATGTGTGAATGGCGTGGGCCTTCACTAGACTGGGGATAAGGCTAGGCCTCGTCCCGTTTCTAGTATCGTGTCGTTATGCTGCCGAAATTTCCCAAAATATGTTAAAAAAATAGAAATATCATTTTTATTGAGTAAATGAACTGAATAGAAATTCATGTGTTGAAATAGAATATTTTATCGTTAAAAATATATTTTTTAACGTGGAAGTGAATAAAATAAAATATTCATTTACAAACCGGACGGTTTGTTTATGTACGCCTATTTGAAGGACATTGATTGGGACGATAAATTTTACACGTCACCCAACTGCACAACTAAAAATCTGTGTTTGATTGTTTGAAACCCCACACGGGTGTTGGGATGAAATTTGAAGTTCACTCATCCTGATAGATTAAATATGTCGATCGATTGATTGACAGGTTGTTATAAGCGTAAGATATCTATATTTGATGCTTATACAGTGTAGTGCACTTTGGTTGATGGTTGATTATTTTTCAAAGCTATTATATACATGTGTTGTATGGAATCCATATAATTAACATTATATGGTGATTGATTGGGCCTCATTACAATCGGGAAAATAATAAATATTTTAAAGGAAAATTCATGTGTTGAATATAAAAATAGTCATGTGTTGACGATGTTCATGTGTTGAAACTATTCATGTGTTGAGTAAAATATTTTAATAATAAAATTCACATCTTTATCATATTTAAAATTAGATCTACTTCACGGTGGAGTCTGATTAAAAATCAAACGATAGATACAATAATTTTATAAAATATTTTACATAACAAAAATAGTGATGTGTTGACAGTACTCATGTGTTGAGATTAGTCGTGTGTTGGAAGAAATATAAATTCATGTGTTGAATAGAATAAATATTCACTTGTTGAATAGAATAACGGATTTATTGAAATATTTAAAGCCGTGTTGATTAGAGTTGCGCTATTTTGACGTGAACGATATTTATATCGATCATATTCGTTTTTATAATGAATAGAGAAAAGAAGTGATTTCAAAATATAACATTTTGAAAATATTATCATTTATATAGTAATGATATGAAATATCCAATTTTGATTTGAAATTGAATATAGAGTTGAAATGGTTTTGAAAACGAAGTTAAAACGATTTATAAAATACGTTTTAAAAGGAAATCGACGAAATATAATATATATATATATATTAAATATATATAATGGCCTGAATAGAACGCGCCGATCCGCGGCAGTTCGTGAATTTCGACCATTGACTTCGAATTGACGTTGTGGGAGATCCGACCGTTGGATTCTCCTAAAACCGGAACCGTTGGGTTCGTATCGAAAAGAGCTTTCCAATGAATATTAGAAATTTGCAATCTAACAGTTGGATTTGGAATTATGCCCAAATCAAATTTTGAAAAGGTCGTTGTAAGTGCAGTTCGATGGCCATTGGTGGAAATCGACTGTACGGGCCTTGATAAAATTATTAAAAATAATCAATGTTCCCAATTCGTGGATTGGACTGGAGTTGAATCGAAATTATCTTCGGGATATTTCGATGTTGGATTTCGGGACAACACAAATATTGTTATGGGGATTTGAAAGATATATTTTATATCGTTATTTCCAATATGATATTTGTTGGTTTCAGAATTTGATATTGAATATAAGCCGATATATTTTCTATTCAGAGCCTTGTATTTAATATCAAATGTGATTTGGGTTTATCGTGGATCGTGTTTTAGATGACATTGGTTCTTTAACCCAGTTAAAGGCAAGATGTTGATTTTTGAAAGGATTAAAACTAAGTGGAGTTCTAATGAATCTTTAATTAGATTAAAAATGTGAATTGATAATTTAAATTATCAAATCTGAAAGGTGATCGAGAATGGAGTACCACCAGTTTTGCTCCAAAGCGATAGTTAAATCTTTAATTAGATTTGAACGTGAAATGGTAATTAATTTTACCGATAACACTGTGGTGTTAGATGTGGAGTATTACCAGTTTTCTCCATGGGATATATAGGTTGGGATTGGGAAATAAAATAAATAATTACTTCGGTGTGGTTCGCTAATCCCGACTAGTTTGGAAAACCATAATATGGTTTGAAATGATATCCAAAGGAAGATCAAAGAATAAATTCAGAAGAATTTATCTTGGACAAAATTTATGGGAACCTTTCCCTAAGAATGTGATTTTGAGAATAAAAGAATATTCTGAATTGGAATGAGGCGTTCATTGTGTTTGTGTAACATTTGTTTATTATATACGTGGGTTATTCAGAAAGGCCGGGTCTATACCCATTCTGAATAACCGATTCGACGAGATGTCGAAGATGAAGACGGTGGTTGAAGACCGGAAGTCTTCACATCGTTTGGGTGATTACTGATGATCTTGATTGGGCTGTACACCCAGGATGAGGGAAACAGTTGGTGATCGTCCAGACGTACTTGGAGATGGATGGATATGCGAGGAAAGTGCCTCCGGTTTCGTTCAAACCCAGAACGAACTTGTAAATGGATTGTGTGTCTGACATTGGATTTTATTCTGTGTTGATTGATCTCTATTAAATATACATCTGTTTGGCGGCGGAGAATTTATTCTCTTGCTTAACGCCCTTCTCTGAGACGTACGAGCTCAGAGGTTGTATATCGATGGACATCAGTCGCATGGAGTGAATTGCTAGTGTGGCACGCGTAAGTGGCAAATGATCAAGGCTTCTGTTGAAAAGCAAAGTCTTGTGGTTGATGATCAAAGCACGACCTGTGTGGCGTAGCTTTGTGTATAACGTGAATTCGCGAGTCTCACACCTCGGTATGAGTCAAAAACGGGATACGGACCCAAGGAGTGCACGACGTTTCTTTCTAGCTAGGGTGGTGTCAATGACCTACCAGCCCTGACATTTATATACTTTTCACCTGTGTGGTTGTTGGATACGAGGCGCCTCGGATATAGGTCTGTAAGGACCGGGAAACGTGTGTTCAGGAATTGCCAATCCTCAAAATTAAGAGAGGACCGGCCTTGGAGGTTTCAAAGGATCATAGTGGGGTCATGAGGCATTTGCTAGAGTGTCTCGAACGCGGAGAGGAGCTTGCCCCTTGCCTCGACTCATGATGGAATCCAATTTCCAATACGTGTGTTTCGGTTTTATTTGTAGAACCTAGTATGGCAACATAGTGGTATGGGTCATTCATGCCGCCTATGATTTATATTTATGATTGAAACTGTTTTGACACTATACACTTATTATAGTATCAAATAATGTGTTTTAAACGTATCAAGCATGCTTTGGCTGTTATAAGGTAAAAACCCTATTCTCCGGCTTGCGTTGCATTGTGTGATGGGACCTGGGTCTTATAACCGCTTCATTTTTCTTTATTTAGCATTGCGATGTTTGTTCTATGCACTGGTATTCTTGGGAGGAAACCCGTTCCGTGTTATACGGCGTGGTCCCTTGATTTACCTAACTTTAAAACCAATATTAATAACTGTTTTAGTTCTCACACCAGTCCCATGACTGACTTGGAGTTTATTGTTTTAACCTAAACTCTGGGTGCCCCTATTTTCCACACGGGCAGCTAGTAGTTTTGGTTTTGCAGATTTATATTCATAGGTTCCTGGTTTACAGCTGGAATGATATCCGGAAAGCTCTGTATCCGTGTATCACCTTTAGTTGTGATTTTGTATTATTTTCCGCTACTATGTAATTTATTGTAATCTCTGATATTTATCGAATGTAATTTATTCAATTATACTCCGTATATTCTTATATCTGATGGAATCGTTTTAATAACAATGAAATGTTCTTCCGTATGCGTCCTTTTGTGTGTTGTTCTCAAAGTATCCGTGCTTTCCTACACGGGGAAGTTACGGGTTCTTACAGTGGTATCAAAGCTTTGGTTTACAGAGCTCGAGAACAAGACGCATTAGAACCATACGAAAGAATTCATCAGATTTTGGATTAGTAATATCCGATTAGAATGACTCGTTAGAGATAGGATCAGTAGTATCCTAGAACGAGTGTGAAGAGTATATTTTTCAAATGAAAACAATTTTGTTTTGAAAATTTAAACCATTTTATACGTATTTGAATATTTATTTATTTTGAATATGGACAATCCAGTATATAAAGGTTTTGCATATACGCGTCATGAACATATATTCGAAGTTTTAATATATTGGATAGATATGGAATCACATTCTAGTCGCCCGGAGATGGTACTGATGATTGTCATGACATCATCAGTATTTATGTTCGTGTTTCGAAGGTGTGATTTCTATATATTTCCATTAGACTGGTGTGAGAACCAAAACTTATATAGCTAGAACATATTTTTGTGAATTGGCATCCAAAACATGATTTTTGTATATGTAACAAAATTATGAATTTGAAACTCTAATTCACTAATTGATTGATGTTTGTGTTGGTTGTTTATTTGTTTGACAATTTTTAACCATTTTGCCTAATTGAACCAAATATTGAATTGTATTGAAAATTGGTTGCATTTGCTTGCATATGCATATATATCATTGAACAGGTCATAGCAAGGAGGCTAGAGCAGAGAATAAAATTTGTTTGCCCGACAAATAGGTACATGTTTACTACATAATTTACTGTTTTGTTTGGGTGATGATGACTTTATGAGCCTATTGGCTAGCCGCTTGGCTTTTTCTTTTTCTTTTTGAGATCTGAAGGACCGGGGAAGCTATTTGAGATTTCCCGATGCTCCCATTGCAGGGGCGGTTATGGCGAAATTTTTCGAAAATTTAGGGTGTTAGCCAAATTTTTGAAGAATTTGAAAATTTTCAGAAACTGAAAATTTGGAGAATGGAAGCCAGATGGAACGTAGAGTTGATTAATCAAACCACTTTCGACTTTGTTCCTTTTCGGGGACGAAAAGTTTTAAGTGGGGGAGATTGTAACAACCCGGAAATTCTGGGCCAGTTTAAAATTTTTATTTTTGCAATTTTAGCGAATTTTGAACATTTAAAAAAGATTATTTTAAATAATATCGATGAGAAATTCGTTTTGAATGGGATTCGAGCATATATATTATATACGTCGTCGTTAGAATATAAATATTTATATATAATTATAAATAGAATTGAAAATGGCGCGGTAGTTCGATAATTCGATTTCAAACTTCAATTGAATGTACCGGGTGCAAAACAATCTGGATTTTAGTGAAACCAAAAACATTAGGACCTAATTGAGAATATCTTTCCAACGAATCCGGAAAATCAAGATTTCATAGCGGGAATCAAAAGATATGTCCAGTTGAAAATTCTGAATAGTCGCTATGGAATTCAGGCCCTTAAAAATGGGAATTTTGCAAACGACCTCGGATTTCGACGAAACCACTTTTGTTGGATCTGCAGTGTCAAATTATTGCTAGATTCCAAATTTCATAATTTTTCGAATCAATATGTGAGCGTGGCGATAGAGAACGCGTTTGACCAGTTTCAGTTGATTTTAATCGACTGAAAAATGGCCATTTTTCTAACGATCTCAGAATTCGACGAAATTAGTTTTGTTAGGACCGTATCGTCAATACGAAGTTAGGAAATATTTTTCTGGAATTTTTCGAGTTAGTATGTGACCCCGGTAAATTGAAATGCGCGTTCAAATTCAATATATAGAGTTATATTTTGATTTTGACGGAAACTGATCGAAATGATCGAATCAGCCTACGATACATATCCCATTGTGTTCGGAATGGGTGTAATTAGCTAGGGACGACAGTCGGTGGGTTTGATTTCGAGTTCGAAATAAAAAGTTGCTTTTTGGAATTAAATAATTAAATAATTATGTAAGGTCAAACCCCCCTTTTTCTCTCCCTCTCCCTCTCTCTCTCTCCCTCTCGTTGAACGCACGCAAGGAAAAGGAAAAAGAAAAAAAAAACGCAGCGCCTCTTCCTCTTTTCCCACCTCCACCAGCGCCTCTTCCTCCTTCCTCCTCCTCTTCTTCTTCCTCCTCTTTCCCTCTTCCAATTTCATGAACCCTTGCCCCAAATCCACCACCACCCGCCACCATGGGCCCCTCCAGCGCCTCCACCACCTTGCTGCAGCCTCCCCACGCCCCATCAGGTCCGCCTCTGCCTCTGGCCGCCCTCCCCTTAGTCGTGGGCCCCACAAATCCAAAATCCCTCTTTTTCACAAAAATTCCCGTATGTAGAAAAACAGCCGGATATGTTTGGCCCCATAACTCCCAAACCGTGCGTTTCTAGCCAAAGTTCATCAAGACCAAAGTCGAAGAGCACGATTTTCACTTCGATTTGGTATATGATAAGACCTATTTTGCATTGCGGAGTTGTCGGGAAAACGCGTCCGAAGTTTGCTGTTCAAACACTGTCAAAATGTTGTCTTTTCGCGATTTCCGACGAAATGGCACATTTTCGGCAAGAAGACCACTAGGCAAAAGTTGTTCAGAATGGCGTGCTTGTGCTAGGAAAAAAGTTGGTGTGAATATTGAAGCTCGTTTGCAAATTCTAGGACCCGAACAGCGAATCCAGGCGTTAGAAAAAAAAAGTGAGTTTTCTCCGTTTTAAAGCTTCTACAGTTTTTGACATATGAAATAAATAAAAATATGATCTTTATATTATAGAGGGAATAAAAATCCGATTTTTAACTTATAGAAGATATAAAGATGAGATTTTTATATAATGTAGATATTAAAAATGTGATTTAATATATGTAGTGACTACGTGCAGTGTAAGTGACAAAAGGCGAGAACGACAAGATTTTCTACATAAGAAGAGTCGAGATGATTGGATTAGCTAGTTGGTGAGAACTTCTCACTCTAAACCTCTTTTTCTAGTTATATATATATACTAGGATGCAGACGGTGCTTAGCAGCACCCGACACCCGTCATCCACAGACAATGGATGACTTGTTTGTAAAATTGTTTGGTTGTGTAGTTGGTTAGATTATTTGGTTTGAATTGAATTGTTTGGTGAAATGAAATGGATTTGATTGATGTGTGAATGGCGTGGGCCTTCACTAGACCGGGGATAAGGCTAGGCCTCGTCCCGTTTCTAGTATCGTGTCGTTATGCTGCCGAAATTTCCCAAAATATGTTAGAAAAACAGAAATATCATTTTTATTGAGTAAATGAACTGAATAGAAATTCATGTGTTGAAATAGAATATTTTATCGTTAAAAATATAATTTTTAACGTGGAAGTGAATAAAATAAAATATTCATTTACAAACCGGACGGTTTGTTTATGTACGCCTATTTGAAGGACATTGATTGGGACGATAAATTTTACACGTCACCCAACTGCACAACTAAAAATCTGTGTTTGATTGTTTGAAACCCCACACGGGTGTTGGGATGAAATTTGAAGTTCACTCATCCTGATTGATTAAATATGTCGATCGATTGATTGACAGGCTGTTATAAGCGTAAGATATCTATATTTGATGCTTATACAGTGTAGTGCACTTTGGTTGATGGTTGATTATTTTTCAAAGCTATTAAATACATGTGTTGTATGGAATCCATATAATTAACATTATATGGTGATTGATTGGGCCTCATTCCAATCGGGAAAATAATAAATATTTTAAAGGAAAATTCATGTGTTGAATATAAAAATAGTCATGTGTTGACGATGTTCATGTGTTGAAATTATTCATGTGTTGAGTAAAATATTTTAATAATAAAATTCACATCTTTATCATATTTAAAATTAGAACTACTTCACGGTGGAGTCTGATTAAAAATCAAACGATAGATACCATAGTTTTATAATATATTTTACATAACAAAAATAGTGATGTGTTGACAGTACTCATGTGTTGAGATTAGTCGTGTGTTGGAAGAAATATAAATTCATGTGTTGAATAGAATAAATATTCATTTGTTGAATAGAATAACGGATTTATTGAAATATATAAAGCCGTGTTGATTAGAGTTGCGCTATTTTGACGTGAACGATATTTATATCGATTATATTCGTTTTTATAATGAATATAGAAAAGAAGTGATTTCAAAATATAACATTTTGAAAATATTATCATTTATATAGTAATGATATGAAATATCCAATTTTGATTTGAAATTGAATATAGAGTTGAAATGGTTTTGAAAACGAAGTTAAAACGATTTATAAAATACGTTTTAAAAGGAAATCGACGAAAAATATATATTATATATAATTATATATATATATAATGGCCTGAATAGAACGCGCCGATCCGCGGCAGTTCGTGAATTTCGACCATTGACTTCGAATTGACGTTGCGGGAGATCCGACCGTTGGATTCTCCTAAAACCGGAACCGTTGGGTTCGTATCGAAAAGAGCTTTCCAATGAATATTAGAAATTGGAAATCTAACAGTTGGATTTTGAATTATGTCCAAATCAAATTTTGAAAAGGTCGTTGTAAGTGCAGTTCGATGGCCATTGGTGGAAATTGTAACACCCCACCTCCGCCAGGGTGACTCTTGCAAGCACTCTGACTTTGGAGGGCGTTTGAATCAGGTAAACATGCATAATGATATATCAAGGCAGAACAAGAACATATGTACATACGTAAACAGAGTAAATAACATAGATAAAACAGCGGAAGATTTCAAACCATTTCAAAATAAGTCTGGTACAACATAATCATAATGTCAACTTTCCAAATAAACAAGTCTAGATAAAACAACATCAACTGAAAAACTGAAAATGCATAAGTACCAATCCCCAAAAGAAGTGATAGCCATAGCTAGCTTCATGTCCAACCGTACATGAGCTAAATCCCACAAGCAAGCAGTCTGAAAATCCAAGCTAAGCTCCAGTATTCCCTCCCTGAGAACCTGGGTGGGGGGGAACGGAAGAAAAGAGGCGAAAGAAAACAGGTCAGTCAAAAAGACTGAGTAAGCCCTACTACAATCAATGTAAACTGATAAAGTTAACTGGCATGAGCAGCAGGGATGAACATAAAGATAACAACATACTAGCATGATGATTAACTAACAAGGTAGATAAAGGTGTCATCGCATAATCAGGATTAAGGTTTTGCACCACAGGTGTACTAGTAAACTAACATGACTTGAATAACAAGTATTGATCCCTTGGCCCATGCTTTGGCCCAATAACATGAAATGACCCTAATACAAGGTCCAACCCCACGGTCTAGTCGATTGGCTCCCTAGGCCTAACTCGTCACGTGTTGGTGTCAATACGGCCCAAACATGATTGTAGTCAGACTGTGCAGGGTCTCCCGTCGGGTGTATCAAGCCCTAGGGTGGCAACCCCTGGACACCATAAACATGAGTGCATAGTCTCGATCTACTGGTACCCGTGCATGATTTCCCCGGCTTCGGACTATGTGCACGACTATGGTCCCCCCGGAACTACACCGGCGTACCCTCTGCCGTCGCTTTTGGTCGCTTACCTCCAGCCCAGTAATCGTGCCCCCACCCTAGCCTAGTCCCTAAGGTCATGATGATACTAACTTGGGATTACTGCTGGAGTGGGCCCCCATTGCTAGGATTTTTCTAGTGGGTTAAGTACGGTTTAACCCCCTTGCTAATCATGGATTAACTTGGTTAAGTGTAACGATGAGTTCACGACTTAACCACGATTAATCTACCGAGCCCAAAATGGTTAAGTACTAAGTGGACCATGACTTAACCCTAATCATGAGGCATTAATTAATTTAATGCGCCTTAACCTCTCACATTAGACTTTGTTGCGGTTACTAGTTAAGCCGGGCGGGTCCGGGTAGCTTTACACCACAACTTGGTCTAACCACGGGTTCAAGGTACAACATGACCAACTTCTCACATTGGGTCCTATTGTTTGTAGCAACTAGTTAAGCAGGTCGGTTCCGGGTAGGTTTACGCTACAAACTCAACCCAACCTCGAGTTGGCCACACTTACCTTTTCTAAGTGTCATGTCCATCATGTTTCCAAAACATGTTACAAGTTTTCAAGCAATTGGGTAGACCTAACTTAATAGGTAAATTCCTAATGGGTAGACCTAACTTAATAGATAAATTCCCAAGCTTTTGTTTTTATGTCTTTTAAGTTTACCCAACCCCAAACGCAATCCCATCGCTTACATATCGCAATAGCGCATAAAGGATAGAAAGAGGGAACTTGGCGTAATCATGACATAAAAGGTGTTGAAGCCACAAGTTCAACATGGTGGCATATGAAATGTACATATGTTGCATATTACATTTTTAGGCCTCTAAAGCATGCATAAAACCAAGCTTAGCATATTGGTGATACATGGTGCTAAATGACAAGTAGACATGTCCATAAGTTTGCATTTAGCCTCACATGCAAGTTATCATAAGAGATATGATAACTTACATGTTGCTAAAATGCAACCTTTGGCATAAAGCTTGAAGCTTTATGTTCATAAACCCAAGATAAGCTTGCATAACATGATAGCATGAACATAATGTTCAACCCAAACTTGCATAACACAACTTGCATATCATATGACAACTTGCATATCAAACTTGCATAACATAACATGATGAACTTGCATATCATATCATAACATACTTGCATAACATGATAAACTTGCATATTACATCATAGAAAACTTGCATAACATGATAAACTTGCATACTACATCATACTACATCATAGAGAACTTGTATAACATGATAAACTTGCATATTACTTCATAGAAAACTTGCATATCATACATTTAACTTTAGAGTTTAAGTATGAAAGTAGAATAGGGCTTACAATGCTTAAGAAGTCACAAAAATATGACAAAGCCCTTATGAAATCAAACCCAAAATGCAAGCAAAAATGATCAAAACTCTTTCTTTGTGATGCAAATATAAAAAATTGACTTGAATGCAAGCTAATGATGCTCATACAAGTTTGAAAACACTTGTATGCATGGAAAATCACTTAGGAATTTATTTTAGAAATTTTGTGAAGAGAGTGGAGGCCATGAGAGGATTGATTTTGCCATAGTTTAGTTGTAGGATAGATTAATGATGATTTAGGGTAGGTTAGGGTCTTATTTATAGATTAGGCAAGTGTTTTAGGCCATAGGATTAAACCCTAGTTCCAATCTCAGCCCTCAAAACCGAATCTGGCCCCCAAGCTCAACACAATCTCAAAATGGTGCACCAGGCTAAACAGCCCGGCTGGACCAAGTCGACGGCCAAGTCGACAGGGCTGTCGACTTGGGTCCAACCAAGTCGGCTCCCAAGTCGACAGGGCTGTCGACTTGGGTACTGTGGCGGGAATTTTCCCGCCTGGCCCAAACTGGCCCAATTTTCCAAATTCAAGTTTGAATTTGAAATCTGTTTTTACTTAGGAATTTTCTGAAAACTTCGTTGGGCCTTAATCGGGTCATACGGACTCCGATTTTCGAAAACTCGGACTCTATTTCGCGTATTTTTTCGAGACGAACGCAATGGCATAGCCCGTTTCCCTTGATTCAGATTTTAGAATTAAATTCTGCCTCAATTTACGTTATAACAGGTTATTAAAAATACGGGTTGTTACATTCTCCCCTCCTTAAAGGATTTCGTCCCCGAAATCTTCAAGTTAGGAAGAACGTATCCTACCATCCAACATCCATCTACTCAAAACATCATCCACGAGCAATCATTGTCCTTACAAGATTCTAAATGTTGTATGAACATATGCAAAGGTGTGTGTATATGTCCTTATCTAATGCAAATATCATCAATGCAAATTATGTTAGTGAAATGAATCCATATGTATGCAATTCCTAACATAATGTATAACCTCTATATGTGTGCACATCACATACATCCATATGCAACATCCATGTGATAACACAAAAATTTTCATCCATGAATAAGCATAAACACTCATGCATATGCAATATGAGGAGTGTGTGAGCCGATCTAGTGCCTAACGTGTATAATGCATCCACGAGTGACCACTTGCAAACACTTGCAACCACTTGCGACCATCAAGCATAACATGTTTCAAACACATGTTTCATCCAAAGGGTTTCTACCTAAGGTTCTCATGACAAGATTAACATGATAAACTAGATAAACATGGATAGCAAAGGGAAAGATATGCTAACAAAGAAAAGAGATTGAGAGTGTACCCTCAAAAAGGAATGGATAAAGCCCACGCATCTTCTCCTCGGTTTCCCAAGTTGCGTCTTCTTCGTCTTCACCCCATTGAACCTTCACCAACTTGACATCTCGATTCCTTAGCTTCTTGGTCTCCGTCCCCAAGATACGAATCGGAGCTCTCCTCAAAGTGGCTTCTTTCTCCAATTCCACATCTTCCAGAACACTCGGCTCAACAACCTCTGCTGATTCATGTAAACACATCCGGAGATGCGAGATATGAAAAACATCGTGTACTCCGGCAAGCTTCTCGGGCGACTTCACTCTATAAGCCATCTGCCCGATCCTCTTTATAATAGGGAATGGTCCAACAAACCTCGGTGCCAACTTCCTAACGGCTCCAAATCGGACCACATTCCGCAAAGGAGAAACCTTCACGAAAACCATATCCCCAACATCAAACTCCAAATCAGTCCTTCGCTTATCAGCATAGGATTTCTGTCTGTCTTGGGCCGCTTTCATCAGTCTCCGAATCAACTCGATCTTCTCGGATGTACATATCAGGCCCAAGTATAAGCTTATCTGTAGTCTCCCACCAACATGTAGGGACTTGCATGGCCTCCCATATAAAGCTTCGAATGGTGCCATCCCTATGCTTGCCTGATAACTGTTATTATATGCAAACTCAACAAGAGGAAGATGGTCTTCCCAAGTACCACCAAAATCCAGAATACAAAGCCTCAACAGATCCTCGAGTACCCTATTCACCCTTTCGGTCTGACCGTCCGTCTGTGGGTGATAAGCCGTACTCAGATTCAATCTCGTGCCCATAGCTTCTTGCAAGCTATTCCAGAATTGACTTGTAAAGATTGGGTCACGGTCACTGACAATACTAGAAGGGACTCCATGAAGTCTCACTATCTCACGAAGATATACAGATGCTAGCCCAGATGCGGTCCTCTTGCTCTTTACCGGAATGAAATGAGCACTCTTCGTGAGTCTGTCCACAATAACCCAAATGCTCGTATTCCCTTTCCTTGACCTTGGTAGCCCATCGATAAAATCCATGGAAATACTCTCCCACTTCCAAAGTGGGACGTCTAGAGGATGCAATAGCCCACCTGGCTTCTTCGACTCGGCTTTAACTTGCTGGCAAATGATACATCTAGAGACAAACTCTGCCACATCCTTCTTCATCCCAGGCCAAAAGAAATTACGCTTCATATCTTTATACATCTTATCTCCGCCCGGATGTATAGTCAACTTAGAGCGATGCGCTTCCTCAAGAACTTTTCTTACTAAATCTTCTACCATTGGAACACATAATCTTCCGTCTCTCCTCAGCCAACCCTTGTCATCAATAGAATATCGAGCGAGATGACTAGACGTCTCTCCTCGAATCATCTTATCCATAATCTCAACTATCTGAGGGTCTTCTCTCTGCGAAGCCCCAACTTGATCAAGAAGGGTAGGTATGAGTTCCAGAGATGCCAAAGAACCGGTCATCGACTCAACCGCCAAAGAGAAATCAAAGGTTGCCACATACTATAAATTCTTTATCTCAACGAATAGAGGACTTAGGGTCAACCTTCTTCTACTCAATGCATCAGCTACCACATTCCCCTTGCCAGGGGTGTAAGCTATCTCAAAATCATTGGACGCCAAGAATTCCATCCATCTTTGTTGCCTCAGATTCAGATCCTTCTGAGAAAAGAGATACTTCAATGACTTGTGATCGGTATAAAGCTCAAATCTTTCTCCCAGAAGATAATGGCGCCAAGCCTTGAGTGCATATACTATTGCTGCCAACTCTAAGTCATGAGTGGGATAATTCTTCTCATGCACTTTGAGTTGTCTACCGCCAAAGCATATCACCCTTCCTTCTTGCATAAGAACAGCTCCTAAACCCGTGCCACATGCATCGGTGTATACTGTAAATAACTTCCCTCCATCGGGCAAAGCTAGAACAGGCGCTGATGTGAGGGCTCTCTTGAGCTTCTGAAAAGCAAGCTCGCATTCTATGCTCCAAGCAAAAACTAAATTCTTCTTCGTCAATTTAGTGAGAGGAGCGGAAATCTTCGCGAAGTCCTTGATGAACTTCCGGTAAAAACCCGTAAGACCTAGATAACTTCTCACTTCGGTTGCATTCCTTGGGGTCTTCCAATCCTGAACTGCAACTACCTTAGCGGGATCCACCGCTAAGCCTTGCTTAGACACTATATGCCCAAGGAATCTAACTTCCCTTCTCCAAAAGTGACACTTGGAGAACTTGGCCTTCAACTGATGCGCTCTAAGCGTATCCATCACCTCCAAGAGATGCCTTGCATGCTCTTCCTCATCCTCAGAGAAGATCAGAATATCATCTACGAAGACCACGACAAACTTGTTCAAGAACTTCCTGAACACCCTACTCATCAATTCCACGAAATATGCGGGTGCATTAGTCAAGCCGAACAGCATGACAAGCCATTCGAAGAATCCATCTGGATTCCTGAACGCAGTCTTGTCTATACTATCTTCAGCTACCCTGAGCTGATGGAATCCCGTAGCAAGATCACGCTGAGAGAAAACAGAAGCACCGACAAGCTGGTCAAAGAGATCATCAATCCTCGGTAACGGGTGTTTGTTCTTCTTAGTCAGCTTATTTAACTCTCGATAGTCCACACAAAGTCGGAGAGACCCATCTGCCTTGGTAGCAAATACCACAGGCGCTCCCCACTCAGAGATACTTTGTCTAATGAAGTTCTTTTCAAGCAACTCCTTCACTTGCTTACTTAGCTCCCGCCTTTCACGCGGAGCCATATGCCAAACATGCAAAGAAACCGGCTTTGCATTATCCACCAGATAAATGCGGAAATCAATTTCTCGCTTAGGGGGCAGCCCCCTAACTTCATCAAATACATCCGGATACTCACGAACCACTCTCACAGACCAAAGAGTTTCCACTGACGAGTCGAGTGATTCCAGATAGCACAACATGACGGGACCTCTCGGATCACAAGAAATCTCTAGGGTGTTTCCGAGGCGAGTCACGAGCCTCACGACCCTATGCTCACAATCAAGAATGGCTCCATATCTGGACAGCCAATCCATGCCCAATATCAATCCGTATCCCCTGAAACCAAGAACATAAGCACTGCACAAGAACTCTACACTCAGTATAGAGATCCTCAAATCCCCACATATCATAGACAAATGGGCGGAACCCCCAATAGGATTTGAGACACAGACGGGATCATCTACCAAGCTAGTACTAAGGTGCAAACTATCAACAAGATCAGATGAGATAAAGCTATGCGATGCACCAGAATCAAACAAGGTACGAACTGGAAAATCAGAAATATATACAAGGCTCTCAACAGAAATACTACCTCTATCGGGAACTGGAGCGACATTGAGAGCATGAACTTGCCCTCCTGAAGGTCCAGCACGCTGAGTCTGACCCTGGCCTTGCCCTTGCTTCCTCGGGCAATCCTTACTAAAATGTCCAGTCTCACCGCAGAAAAAGCATTCACCATTCTTACTTTTTCTTTTCTTACAATCCTTAATAAGATGTCCAACTGAACCGCAATAATGGCACTTCCCCTTGTTATTCTTGCCCTTGTTGTTATTGCCCTTGTTGTTGTTCCCCTTGTTGCCTTGACTCTTGTTCTGATTGCCTTGACTGCTTTGACCACTTGGATTACCCTGATTTCCTTTACCCTGGGAATCAGTCTTCTTGGCTTGAGTATCATTCATCTTGGTCTCTTTCTTGACATCTCCCTGAAGTAACGCCATATCAACCAAACTCTCAAACGTGGCCCCATGAGGAATATGTGACATAGCCAATCCCTGCAACGGCTCATTCAATCCTCTAGCAAAACGAAGAGCCTTCTTCTGAGGAGTATTCACCATATCCAAGCCAAAACGAGCTAACTGATTGAACTTGTTCACATATTCTTTGACAGACATATCTCCTTGTTTCAAAGTTATGAACCTTTCCATTTGCAGATTCTCCTCAGCAGAAGATAGAAACTTAAGCATGAACCTTGCCCCGAAATCGGCCCAAGTCTCAACAGGCCTAGTACCATTGGTGACTTCCCACCAATAAGCGGCTTCATCCTTCATAAGCCAAACCGCAAACAAGAGCTTCCTCTGATCGTCTATCCCAAAGATAGCAAATAAATCCTCGGTCTCTTTCAACCAATTTCTGGCCTCTACAAAAGTCTCAATGCCTTGAAAGTTCTTGCCACCCATTGCTTTGAAATCTTTGCAAGTCTTTGCGAAGTCAACTTGAGGATGCTGAGGGGGAGGAGGAAGAGGAACCTCAGCGACAGGAGGAGGAGGAACATTAGCGACAGGAGGAGGAATATTGACTACTGGAGGAGGAGGATTAACTACTGGAGGAGGAGGGGGAGGGACATCTGCGGGGCCGGCTTCGGTCGCCCTAGCCTCCAAAAGTCTCCTATACCAAACAGTTACGTGCACTCCCTCCAGAATAGCAAAATTATCGGCCATGCTGAAAACGAAGAAAAAGACAGATTCAGAATGGCAAAAAAAAACGAAGGAATTTTGCTAATGGCTTTTTGGGGAATAGCCTTTAAAATAAACTAGACTTTTCTTTGGAAAATACTTTATACTTGGTTTTGAAAATAGTTTTCCAAAAGTTTTCTTAAAACCTTTTTGTTCCTTCTCGTAAACCATATGCTCTGATACCAAATTGTAACACCCCACCTCCGCCAGGGTGACTCTTGCAAGCACTCTGACTTCGGAGGGCGTTTGAATCAGGTAAACATGCATAATGATATATCAAGGCAGAACAAGAACATATGTACATATGTAAACAGAGTAAATATCATAGATAAAACAGCGGAAGATTTCAAACCATTTCAAAATAAGTCTGGTACAACATAATCATAATGTCAACTTTCAAAATAAACAAGTCTAGATAAAACAACATCAACTGAAAAACTGAAAATGCATAAGTACTAATCCCCAAAAGAAGTGATAGCCATATCTAGCTTCATGTCCAACCGTACATGAGCTAAATCCCACAAGCAAGCAGTCTGAAAATCCAAGCTAAGCTCCAGTATTCCCTCCCTGAGAACCTGGGGGAAAACGGAAGAAAAGAGGCGAAAGAAAACAGGTCAGTCAAAAAGACTGAGTAAGCCCTACTATAATCAATGTAAACTGATAAAGTTAACTGGCATGAGCAGCAGGGATGAACATAAAGATAACAATATACTAGCATGATGATTAACTAACAAGGTAGATAAAGGTGTCATCGCATAATCAGGATTAAGGTTTTGCACCACAGGTGTACTAGTAAACTAACATGACTTGAATAACAAGTATTGATCCCTTGGCCCATGCTTTGGCCCAATAACATGAAATGACCCTAATACAAGGTCCAACCCCACGGTCTAGTCGATCGGCTCCCTAGACCTAACCCGTCACGTGTTGGTGTCAATACGGCCCAAACATGATTGTAGTCAGACTGTGCAGGGTCTCCCGTCGGGTGTATCAAGCCCTGGGGTGGCAACCCCTGGACACCATAAACATGAGTGCACAATGTCCATCTACTGGTACCCGTGCATGATTTCCCCGGCTTCGGACTATGTGCACGACCATGGTCCGCCCGGAACTACACCGGCGTACCCTCTGCCGTCGCTTTTGGTCGCTTACCTCCAGCCCAGTAATCGTGCCCCCACCCTAGCCTAGTCCCTAGGGTCATGATGATACTAACTTGGGATTACTGCTGGAGTGGGCCCCCATTGCTAGGATTTTTCTAGTGGGTTAAGTACGGTTTAACCCCCTTGCTAATCATGGATTAACTTGGTTAATTGTAACGATGAGTTCACGACTTAACCCCGATTAATCTACCGAGCCCAAATTGGTTAAGTACTAAGTGGACCATGACTTAACCCTAATCATGAGGCATTAATTAATTTAATGCGCCTTAACCTCTCACATTAGACTTTGTTGCGGTTACTAGTTAAGCAGGGCGGATCCGGGTAGCTTTACACCACAACTTGGTCTAACCTCGGGTTCAAGGTACAACATGACCAACTTCTCACATTGGGTCCTATTGTTTGTAGCAACTAGTTAAGCCGGTCGGTTCCGGGTAGGTTTACGCTACAAACTCAACACAACCTCGAGTTGGCCACACTTATCTTTTCTAAGTGTCATGTCCATCATGTTTGCAAAACATGTTACAAGTTTTCAAGCAATTGGGTAGACCTAACTTAATAGGTAAATTCCCAAGCTTATGTTTTTATGTCTTTTAAATTTACCCAACCCCAAACGCAATCCCATCGCTTACATATCGCAATAGCGCGTAAAGGATAAAAAGAGGGAACTTGGCATAATCATGACATAAAAGGTGTTGAAGCCACAAGTTCAACATGGTGGCATATGAAATGTACATATGTTGCATATTACATTTTTAGGCCTCTAAAGCATGCATAAAACCAAGCTTAGCATATTGGTGATGCATGGTGCTAAATGACAAATAGACATGGCCATAAGTTTGCATTTAGCCTCACATGCAAGTTATCATAAGAGATATGATAACTTACATGTTGCTAAAATGCAACCTTTGGCATAAAGCTTGAAGCTTTATGTTCATAAACCCAAGATAAGCTTGCATGACATGATAGCATGAACATAATGTTCAACCCAAACTTGCATAACACAACTTGCATATCATATGACAACTTGCATATCAAACTTGCATAACATAACATGATGAACTTGCATATCATGTCATAGCATACTTGCATAACATGATAAACTTGCATATTACATCATAGAAAACTTGCATAACATGATAAACTTGCATACTACATCATACTACATCATAGAGAACTTACATAACATGATAAACTTGCATATTACTTCATAGAAAACTTACATATCATACATTTAACTTTAGAGTTTAAGTATGAAAGTAGAATAGGGCTTACAATGCTTAAGAAGTCACAAAAATATGACAAAGCCCTTATGAAATCAAACCCAAAATGCAAGCAAAAATGATCAAAACTCTTTCTTTGTGATGCAAATATAAAAACTTGACTTGAATGCAAGCCAATGATGCTCATACAAGTTTGAAAACACTTGTATGCATGGAAAATCACTTAGGACTTTATTTTAGAAATTTTGTGAAGAGAGTGGAGGCCATGAGAGGATTGATTTTGCCATAGTTTAGTTGTAGGATAGATTAATGATGATTTAGGGTAGGTTAGGGTCTTATTTATAGATTAGGCAAGTGTTTTAGGCCATAGGATTAAACCCTAGTTCCAATCTCAGCCATCAAAACCGATTCTGGCCCCCAAGCTCAACACAATCTCAAAACGGTGCACCAGGCTAAACAGCCCGGCTGGACCAAGTCGACAGCCAAGTCGACAGGGCTATCGACTTGGGTCCAACCAAGTCGACTCCCAAGTCGACAGGGCTGTCGACTTGGGTACTGTGGCGGGAATTTTCCCGCCTGGCCCAAACTGGCCCAATTTTCCAAATTCAAGTTTGAATTTGAAATCTGTTTTTACTTAGGAATTTTCTAAAAACTTCGTTGGGCCTTAATCGGGTCATACGGACTCCGATTTTCAAAAACTCGGACTCTATTTCGCGTATTTTTCCGAGACGAACGCAATGGCATAGTCCGTTTCCCTTGATTCAGATTTTAGAATTAAATTCTGCCTCGATTTACGTTGTAACAGTTTATTAAAAATACGGGTTGTTACAGAAATCGACTGTACGGGCCTTGATAAAATTATTAAAAATAATCAATGTTCCCAATTCGTGGATTGGACCGGAGTTGAATCGAAATTATCTTCGGGATATTTCGATGTTGGATTTCGGGACTACACAAATATTGTTATGGGGATTTGAAAGATATATTTTATATCGTTATTTCCAATACGATATTTGTTGGTTTCAGAATTTGATATTGAATATAAGCCGATATATTTTCTATTTAGAGCCTTGTATTTAATATCAAATGTGATTTGGGTTTATCGTGGATCGTGTTTTAGATGACATTGGTTCTTTAACCCAGTTAAAGGCAAGATGTTGATTTTTGAAAGGATTAAAACTAAGTGGAGTTCTAATGAATCTTTAATTAGATTAAAAATGTGAATTGATAATTTAAATTATCAAATCTGAAAGGTGATCGAGAATGGAGTACCACCAGTTTTGCTCCAAAGCGATAGTTAAATCTTTAATTAGATTTGAACGTGAAATGGTAATTAATTTTAGCGATAACACCGTGGTGTTAGATGTGGAATATTACCAGTTTTCTCCATGGGATATATAGGTTGGGATTGGGAAATAAAATAAATAATTACTTCGGTGTGGTTCGCTAATCCCGACTAGTTTGGAAAACCATAATATGGTTTGAAATGATATCCAAAGGAGGATCAAAGAATAAATTCAGAAGAATTTATCTTGGATAAAATTTATGGGAACCTTTCCCTAAGAATGTGATTTTGTGAATAAAAGAATATTCTGAATTGGAATGAGGCGTTCATTGTGTTTGTGTAACATTTGTTTATTATATACGTGGGTTATTCAGAAAGGCCGGGTCTATACCCATTCTGAATAGCCGATTCGACGAGATGTCGAAGATGAAGACGGTGGTTGAAGACCGAAAGTCTTCACATCGTTTGGGTGATTACTGATGATCTTGATTGGGCTGTACACCCAGGATGAGGGAAACAGTTGGTGATCGTCCAGACGTACTTGGAGATGGATGGATATGCGAGGAAAGTGCCTCCGGTTTCGTTCAGACCCAGAACGAACTTGTAAATGGATTGTGTGTCTGACATTGGATTTTATTCTGTGTTAATTGATCTCTATTAAATATACATCTGTTTGGCGGCGGAGAATTTATTCTCTTGCTTAACGCCATTCTCTGAGACGTACGAGCTCAGATGTTGTATATCGATGGACATCAGTCGCATGGAGTGAATTGCTAGTGTGGCACGCGTAAGTGGCAAATGATCAAGGCTTCTGTTGAAAAGCAAAGTCTTGTGGTTGATGATCAAAGCACGGCTTGTGTGGCGTAGCTTTGTGTATAACGTGAATTCGCGAGCCTCACACCTCGGTATGAGTCAAAAATGGGATACAGACCCAAGGAGTGCACGACGTTTCTTTCTAGCTAGGGTGGTGTCAGTGACCTACCAACCCTGACATTTATATACTTTTCACCTGTGTGGTTTTTGGATACGAGGCGCCTCGGATATAGGTCTGTAAGGACCGGGAAATGTGTGTTCAGGAATTGCCAATCCTCAAAAGTAAGAGAGGACCGGCCTTGGAGGTTCCAAAGGATCATAGTGGGGTCCTAAGGCATTTGCTAGAGTGTCTCGAACGCGGAGAGGAGCTTGCCCCTTGCCTCGACTCATGATGGAATCCAATTTCCAATACGTGTGTTTCGGTTTTATTTGTAGAATCTAGTATGGCGACATAGTGATATGGGTCATTCATGCCGCCTATGATTTATATTTATGATTGAAACTGTTTTGACACTATACACTTATTATAGTATCAAATAATGTGTTTTAAACGTATCAAGCATGCTTTGGCTGTTATAAAGTAAAAACCCTATCCTCCGGCTTGCGTTGCATTGTGTGATGGGACCTGGGTCTTATAACCGCTTCATTTTTCTTTATTTAGCATTGCGCTGTTTGTTCTATGCACTGGTATTCTTGGGAGGAAACCCGTTCCGTGTTATACGGCGTGGTCCCTTGATTTACCTAACTTTAAAACCAATATTAATAACTGTTTTAGTTCTCACACCAGTCCCATGACTGACCTGGAGTTTATTGTTTTAACCTAAACTCTGGGTGCCCCTATTTTCCACACGGGCAGCTAGTAGTTTTGGTTTTGCAGATTTATATTCACAGGTTCCTTGTTTACAGCTGGAATGATATCCGGAAAGCTCTGTATCCGTGTATCACCTTTAGTTGTGATTTTGTATTATTTTCCGCTGCTATGTAATTTATTGTAATCTCTGATATTTATCGAATGTAATTTATTCAATTATACTCTGTATATTCTTGTATCTGATGGAATCGTTGTAATAACAATGAAATGTTCTTCCGTATGCGTCCTTTTGTGTGTTGTTCTCAAAGTATCTGTGCTTTCCTTCAGGGGGAAGTTACGGGTTCTTACATTATGAAACGAAGACAGTTATGGAAATGTAATGTTTTTTAAGTATTGTAAGACAATTATGGTATGGTTTGTGTAACACGTATTTTGATGAAATAAAAGTTGCTGTTATTTCCGCTGTTTAAAAATATGTGTATTTATATCTGTCTTGTGTATCTGTGACTTATACTTATAAACCTCCACCAAAATTAGGGCATTCCCTTTGCGAGTGACCCTAACGGAGGTGGGGTGTTTCAATCTTACATGAATTATTATTATTTTAAATAATTTTATCATGGCCCGTATAGTCGATTTCCATCAATGGCCATCGAACTGCACATACAACGACCTTTTCAAAATTTGATTTTGACATAATTCCAAATCCATCCATTAGATTTCACATCACCAACATTCGTTAGAACGCTCTTTTCGATACGAACCCAACAGCTCCGGTTTTAGGAGAATCCGACGGTTGGATCTCCCGCAATATCCATTCGAAGTCAATGGTCGAAATTTGCGAACTGCCGCGGCGCGGCGCGTTCTATTCAGGCCATTATATATATATATATATATATATATATATATATATCATCGATTTCCTTTCAAAACTTATTTTATAAATCGTTTTAAATTTGTTTTCAAAACGATTTCAACTTCATATTCCATTTCTGGCCAAAACTGAATATTCCATATCATTAGTCTATAAATGATGATATTTTCAAAACGTTATATTTTGAAATCACTTCATTTTTGATAATCATTATAAAAACAAATATAATCGATATAAATATCGTTCGCGTCAAAATGGCGCATATCTAATCAACACGGCTTTATATATTTCAATAACTTCGTTATTCTGTTCAACAAATGAATAATTTCTTCAATACATGAATATATATTTTATTCAACACGTGAATATATATTTTTATTCAACACATGAATATATATTTTTATTCAACACATGAATATTATATTTCTATTCAACACATGAATATATATTTCTATTCAACACCTGAATATTTATTTTGTTCAACACATGAATTTATATTTCTTATTTTCCAAATTGGAATGAGGCCTAATCAATTACCATATAACGTTTATTATATGGATTCCCTACAACACATGTATATAACAGCAACGATAAATCATCAACCATCATCTAGAGTGCACCTCTCAATTGCATAAGCATTAAATATAAATAATTAACGCTTACACAGACTGTTAACCCATCGATTGACATACAACTAAACAATCGGGATTAGTGTACGTCAAATATCATCCCAATACCCATGTGGGGTTTCAAATCATGAAACACAGATTTTTATTTGTGTGGTTGGGCGATGTGTAAAATTTATCGTCTCAATCAATATTAGTCAAATCAGTATATATAAACAAATCGTCCGATTTGTTTATAAATATTTATTTTATATACACGTTAAAAATTATATTTTTAACTACAAAATATTTTCCACTATAAATTTTTTTATTTCATTCTACATCACACAATCCAATTTCACAACAAAACAACCAAACAAACAAGTCATCCATGGCCTGTGGACGACGGGTGTCAGGTGCTGCTAAGCACCGTCTGCATCCTAGTATATATTTCAACTAGAAATTAAAACGAAAGTGAGGAGTTCTCACCGACTAGCTAAACCAAACACCGCGACTCTTCATATGTAGAAATCTTCATACTGCTCGCCTTTTGTCAATTACATTGTCCGTAGCCACTACATATATAAAAATCACATTTTTATATTCTCTAGTATATAAAAATCATATTTTTATGCCGCTACTATATAGATAAAAATTCTATTTTCACACGGCTACTATATAGATAAAAATTCTATTTTTACACCGCTACTATATAGATAAAAATTCTATTTTTACACCGCTACTATATAGATAAAATTCTATTTTAATCTTCGCTAAAGATTATATTTTTATTATCTACATTATATAAAAATCATATTTTTATTATTATCTACTTTATATAAAAATCATATTTTTTATTATCTACTTCTTATAAAAAATCATATTTTTATCCCTCCTATCATATAAAAATTATATTTCTAACCACTCTGTAATATAAAAATTATTGCTTTCTAATAATTTAAAATCAAAGCTTTCTAATCTTTTCTATAAACAAAGCCTCACATTTTTCTATTCATAAAAATCAATTCCTTACCACTTTAAAAATTTAATTTTACTTTACCATCAAACAACAAAGATCCAATTTTTTTTTCCTAAAAAAAATCAAACAAGAAAAGAAATAAACACAACAAACTAAAAAAAACTTACAGCGGCATTTAGGGGTGGGGGAGATGTCGGCGGAGGTTAGGGAGGCGGAGGGAGGCGGGCGCAGTTCCTGAGGTGGCTGCGGCGGTGACCTTCAGGGGCTAGGGCTGCTCGGTTGCTGTGGGGATGAGGGAGAGAGGATCGAGCGCGAGGGGAGGGAGGCTGAAAAGACCCGTAACTTCCCCGGTAAGGAAAGAGCAGATAATTCGAGAACGACACACAAAAGAATGCAGATAGAAGAACATTTCATTGTATATTACAATAATTTCATCAGAATACAAGAATATACAGAGTATAAACAAATATTATACAACATAAAATATCAGAGATTACAATAAATTGCATAGCAGCGGAAAACAATACAAAACACAACTGAGGGAGATATACGGATACAGAGTTTTCCGGATATCATTCCAGCTGTAAACCAGGTTCCTGTGAATATAAATCTGCAAAACCAAAACAACTAGCTGCCCGTGTCAAAATAAGGGCACACAGTGTTTAGGTTAAAACAATAAACTCCAGATCAGTCATGTGACTAGTGTGAGAACTAAAACAGTTATTAATCTTTATTTTAAAGTTAGGTAAATCAAGGGACCACGCCGTATCACACGGAACGGGTTTCCTCCCGAGAATACCAGTGCACAAAATCACAGCGCAATGCTAAATAAAGAACAATGAAGCTATTATAAGACCCAAGTCCCATCACATAATGCAACACAAGCTGGAGGATAGTGTTTTACCTTATAGTAGCCAAAGAATGCTTGATACTCTAAATTTCATCTTTTATTAATAAGTGTATAGTGTCAAAACAATTTCAATCATAAGTGTCAATCATAGACGGCATAAGTGCCCCATCCCACTATGTCGCCATACTTGTCTCTATAATCAAAACAGCAAAGTCACTTATTGGAAGCTGGATTTCCATCTGTGAACTGAGGCAAGGGATCGTCCACCCCCAAATTCGAGACGCCCTAGCCCGCCCCTCAGGCAAGCGCGCGGGCAAGCCTTGGATCGTCAGGGTCGGTCCACCGATGTGGATTAAAATTCCTGAACACTGCGTTTCCACACCCTATGGGGTGTCAATGAGTCCACTGACTCCGTCGGCTGCACACAGTCACCGATATATCCGAGGTGCTTCACAACAGCAACAACCACATAAGTCAAACTCGTCATGGCGTGTAAAACCACTGACGCCAATTCTAGCTAGAAGGAAACGCATGCCCTCCCTAAAGTCCTCTCCCGTTTCTGGTTCACAACCGAGGTGCGAGGCTCGCGAATCAACTCTACACAAAGCTTTGCCACATAGGTCGTGCTTTGATCATCCACCACAAGACTTTGCTTTTCAACAGAAGCCTTGATCAATTACCACTTAGGCATGCCACACAGGCAATTCACTACATGCGATTGTTATCCATCAATATGTAACCCCTGAGCTCGTACGTCGCAGAGAAGGGCGTTAAGCAAGAGAATAAATTCTCCGCCGCCAAACAGATATATATTTAATAGAAACCAATCACACAGAATAAAATCCAATGTCAGACACACAGTCCATTTACAAGTTCGTTTTGGGTCTGAACGAAACCGGAGGCACCTTGTACCTCGCATATCCATCGATCTCCAAGTACGTCTGGACGATCACCAATTGATTCCCTCCCCCTGGGTGTATAGCCCAATCAAGATCATCAGTAATCACCCAAACTATGTGAAGACCTCCGGTCTTCAACCACCATCTTCATTCTCGACACCACGTCGAATCAGTTATTCAGAATGAGATAAACCCGGTCTTTCTGAATAAATCGCGTATATAATTAACAAGTGTTACACAAACACAGTATACGCCTCATTCCAATTCATCAGTCACTAACCGTAAATTAGCAAGAGAATAATTCCCCAAATATTAACCCCGAAGGCCGAAACAAACATCAGATCAATACCCAGGAAACCATTCTTCTTAGCTAACCTACAGTTAATTTCTAAATTTCACATTCTTAGGGAAAGGTTCCAATTAATTTTATCAAAGATAAATTCTTTTAAATTTATTCTTTAATCTTCCTTTGAATATCAAATCAAACTAGTCGGGATTAGCGAACCACACAGAAGTAATCATTTATTTTATTTCCCAATCCCAACCTATTCGTCCCATGAAGTAAAACTGGTAATACTTCATATCTAACACCACGGTGTTATCGGTAAATTCAATTACCATTTCACGTTCAAATCTAATTAAAGATTTAACTATCGACTGGAGCAAAACTTGTGATACTCCATTCTCGATCATTTCAATTTAATTAAAGATTCATTAAAACTCCACTTAGTTTTAATCTTCCCAATAATCACTATCAATGATTATTTAACTTGGGAAAACACATCCTGTCTTTAACGGGTTAAAGAACCAATGTCATTTAAAACACGGTTCACTATAAACCCTAAATCACATTACATTAGTTATCGGGTTAAAGAACAATTGTTATTTAAAACACCATTCACGATAAACCCAAAAGTCAATTCAAATTCAATTCCAGTTAAATACCATTTAATTGGTACACTTCATTAAAAAGATTTAATCTTTTTCTCAACTGGGTTTAAGAACAGTGTTAATGAAGACAGCATTCACGGCAAACCCAAATCACATTTATTATTAAATACAAGGCTCTGAATAGAAAATATACTGGCTTGTATTCAATATCAAATTCTACGACCAACAAATATCGTATTGGAAATAACGATATAAATATATCTTTCAAATTCCCATAACAATATCTGTATCATCACGAAATCCAACATCGAAATATTCCAAAGACAATTTCGATTCAAATCCATTCCAATTCAGTTATTTGAAATTCTGGTTATTTTCAAAACCATTTCAAATCCACTTTATTTATTTCAAAAATAAATGGTTATTAATTCTAGTTTAAGACCAGTTAATTTCGATAAAAATCTAATTTTTTCTTTTCAAATTTTGAATTTTTCATCCCAATTCTTCACAAATCAATTCTTATGATTTTACACGAATTATTATTATTTTTAGTAATTTTATCAAGGCACGTACAGTCGATTTCCATCAACGGCCATCGAACTGCACTTACAGCGACCTTTTCCAAATTTGATTTTGACATAATTCCAAATCCAACCGTCAGATTTCTAATTTATAATATTCGTTAGAAAGCTCTTTTCGATACGAACCCAATGGTTCTGGTTTTAGGAGAATCTGACGGTCGGATCTCCCGTAATATCCATTCGAAGTCAATGATCGAAATTCGCGAACTACCGCAGCGTGGCGCGTTCTATTCAGGCCATTATATATATATATATAAAAAATATTATATATTTCTTCGATTTCCTTTTGAAACGTATTTTATAAATCGATTTAAATTCATTTTCAATACGATTTCAACTTCATATTCAATTTCTAATCAAAATTGAATTTTCCACATCATCGATATACAAATGATAATATTTTCAAAACGTTCTATTTTGAAATCACTTACTTTTCTATATTCATTTTAAAAACGAATATAATCGATATAAATATCGTTCACGTCAAAATGGCGTCAGTCTAATCAACTCGGCTTTATATATTTCAATAACTTTGTTATTCTATTAAACAAATGAATATTCTCTTCAACACATGAATTTTCTTTTATTCAACACATGAATTTATCTTCTATTCAACACATGAATTTACATTCTATTCAACACATGAATTTACATTTATATTTTCCAAATTTGAATGAGGCCCAATCAATTACCATATAATGTTAATTATATGGATTCTCTACAACACATGTATATAACAACAACGATAATTAATCAACCATCATCCAGAGTGCACCACAAAACTGCATAAGCATTAAATATAAATAATTAACGCTTACACAGTCTGTCAACCATCGATTGACATACAACTAAACAATTGGGAATATCATCCCAATACCCGTGTAGGGTTTCAAATCAACAAACACAGATTTTTATTGGTGCAGTTGGGCGATGTGTAAAATTTATCGTCCCAATCAATATCAGTCAAATCAGTGTATATTAACAAATCGTCCGATTTGTTTATTACTATTTATTTTATATACACGTTAAAAATCATATATTTTTATATAAAATATTTTCCACTATAAAATATTTTATTTCATTCCACATCACACAATCAAATTTCACAACACGGCAATCAAACAAACAAGTCATCCATGGTCTGTGGATGACGGGTGTCGGGTGCTGCTAAGCACCGTCTGCATCCTAGTATATATTTCAAACTAGAAATTAAAATAAAGGTGAGGAGTTCTCACCGACTAGCTAAACCAAACACGACGACTCTTCTTGTGTAGAATTCTTCGTCGTGTTCGCCTTTTGTCAATTTCATTGTCCGTAGTCGCTACATATGTAAAAATCACATTTTTATATTGTTGCTATGTATATAAAAATTCTATTTTTATACCGCTACTATATAGACAAAAAATCTATTTCTACAACTGTACTATATAGATAAAGATTCTATTTTTATAACGGTGTTCATATAATAATGATTATATTTTTATATCGCCACACATATAAAAATCACATCTTTGCTCCTCCTACATAATAAAGATCGAATTTTTAATACTTCTATAATATAAAAATCATATTTTTAATCATCCTATCATATAAAAATCATATTTTTTTCTTCACATCATATAAAAATAATATTTTTATACAGATGTCTATTTTAAAAAACGAACCTTTATCATATAAAAAATCTAATCTTTATTTCTAAGCTAAATATATAAAAATCACATTTTTATTCCACTATATATATAATAAAAAATCAGATTTTTATTTCGCTACATGTGTGAAAATTATATTTTTATATTCTTTACTATATAAAAATTCTATTTTCAATCCGCTTCTCCTATAAAAATTGAATTTTTATTTCGCTACAACATATATAAAAATCGTATTTTTACATTCTCTACCTTATAAAAATTATATTTTTATAATCTCTACTATATAAAAATCATATCTTTATAATCTGTACTATATAAAAATCATATCTTTATAATCTTTGCTATATAAAAATCATATCTTTATAATCTTTCCTACATAAAAATCATATCTTTATAATCTTTACTATATAAAAATTATATCTTTATAATCTTTACTATATAAAAATCATATCTTTTTCCTCCTATCATACATAAAAAAAAATCCATTCTTTTTCATCTCCGCTCTATGTATATAGCAATCTAATTTTTTTCCTTAAACAAGATCATATGTTTTCACCTATAAAAATCATATTTTTATTAACCTAAGTAAATAAAAATAATAACTAAACTCACATTCAGCGCTGACTGTCGGGGGGGGGGGGGGTGGAGGTCAAGTTGCCGATGGTCGGAGTGGGGCACACAATGGTTGAGCATCTGGTTTTAGGGGAGTTTCTGGTCTGAAGGGGGTCCACGTCGCAGGTCAAAGGTGGGGGAAGGCGCTGCGTCGTTCGAGGAGGCGGAGGTGGGTGCGGTTGGCGGCTTTACTGGCTGGAGCTTCGATTTGAAGGGGGGTTTGGGGTGACGACGTTTAGAAGAGGAGGAAGGCGCAATGGGTGAGGGTGTTGCCGGAGAGGGCGATGCGCGAGGGGCCCTCGATGGTGGCGGTGGAAGTTGGGCGACGGGGAGCGCCCTCTGTTCGTTTCCCCTTTTTTTTATTTCTTTGGTCGATCTGGTCTGAGGGAGAAAGGGGAAAGGGAGGGGGTATATGCAAATGTTTATATTTTATTTATTTTTCCCACTAGAAAGTTACTTTTTGGATCGAACCCTAAAGTGAACTCACCGACTGTCGTCCCTAGCACATTACCCCTATTCTGAACACAATGGGATATGTTTCGTAACCCAATTCGGCTGTTATGATCAGTTTTCATCAAATTCAAAAAAAAAATCATTATATATTGAATTTGAACGCACATTTTAATTTACTGGGGCCACATACAGACTCTAAAAATTCCAGAAAAATATTTTCTAGCTTCGTATTGACGATACGGTCCTAACAAAACTAATTTCGTTGAATTCTGAGACCGTTTGAAAAATGGCCATTTTCTGGTCGATCGAAATTGACTTAAACTGTTAAAAAACGTTTAACTTCTCCACGCTCACATATTGATTCAGAAAATTATGAATTTTGAAACCTAGCAATAATTTGACATCCCTGATCCAACAAAAGTGGTTTCGTCGAAAACCGGGGTTGTTTGCAAAATTTTCATTTCTAAAGGCTTTTAAACATATTAATATATATATAAATTCCACAGCGACTTTTCTGAATTTTAAACTTGACATATCTTTCAACTTCCAATGTGAAATCCCAGTTTCTTAACTTCGTTAGAAAGATATCATTAAACAGATTCGAATATTTTCTGTTTCGCTAAAATCGGTTTATTTTGAATCCTGTACATTCATTTGAAATTTGAAATCGAATTTTCGAACTACTGCGCCATTTTCAATTCCTTTTATAGTTTAAAATAAATATTTATATTCTAACGACGATTCAAATAAATATATACGTTCTAATTCTATGCAAAATAAATTTCTGGTCGTCATTATTTAAAATAATTCATTTTAAATATTCAAAATTCGTCAAAATTGCCAAAATAAAAATTTTAAATTGGCTCAGATTTCCGGGTTATTACCATCTTCCCCACTTAAAACTTTTTGTCCCCAAAAAGGAACGAAGCCGAAATTTTTTAACTAATCATTTCAACTTTCATTATTTTCTTTATGGCTTAAGTTTTTCAACTTTTCAGTTTCTAAGAACTTTTCAAATTTTTAAAAAATTTGGCTAACACCCTAAATTTTCGAAAAATTTCGCCATAACCTCCCCTGCACCGGGAACTTCGGGATATTTCAAATAGACTCCCATGGCCCTCATCAATCCAAAAAGAAAAAGAAACAGTCAAGCGGCTAGCCAATCGGCTCATAAAATCATCCAAAACCCAATAAATTAGTAAACATGTACCTATTTGCCGAGCAAACAATTTTATTCTTTTTCTCTAGCCTCCTTGCCATGACATTTTCAATGTAAGTACATGTATATGCATGCAAATGCTACTAATTTTCAATACAATTCACTATTTGGTACAATTTGGCCAAAGGTTCAACATTTAATTAATCAAACAATAATCAAACAACACAATCAACAATCAATTAGTTGATTATCATTTCGAATTCATAACTTTGATATATAGTCAAAAATCACATTTTTGGTGCCAAATCACAACGATAAGCCCTATCTAGTTTTGGTTCTCACACCAGTCAATTGGAAATATATAGAAACCCCACCTTTGGAACTCGAAAATAAATTCTGATGATGACGCGACAATCATCAGAATCATGTCCGAGCGACTAGAGTGTGATTCTATATCTATCCAGTATATTAAAATTTCAAATACACACGGATCTGACGTATACGCAAAGTCTTTATATACTTGATTGTCCAAATTCGATATAAATAAATAATAAAATACAAATAATTGATGATTTAAATTTTCAAAACAAAAATTGTTTTCAAATTATTTTCAAAATATCACTCTTCACACTCGTTCTAGGATACTACTGGTCCTATATCTAACGAGTCATTCTCATTGGATATTACTAATCCAATCTCTGATGAATTCTTTCGTTTGGTTCTAACGTGTCTTGTTCTCCGAGCTCTGTAAACCAAAGCTCTGATACCAAACGAAAAGACCCGTAACTTCCCCGGTAAGGAAAAAGCGGATACTTTGAGAAAAACACACAAAAGAACGCAGACAGAAGAACATTTCATTGTATATTGCAACAATTCCATCATAATACAATAATATACAGAGTATAAAAAAATATTATACGACAGAAAATATCAGAGATTACAATAAATTACATAGCAGCGGAAAATAATACAAAACACAACTTAGGGAGATATACGGATACAAACTTTTCGGATATCATTCCAGCTGTAAACCAAGTTCCTGTGAATATAAATCTACAAAACCAAAACTACAATCTGCCCCAGTCAAAATAAGGGCACCCAGAGTTTAGGTTAAAACAATAAACTCTAGATCAGTCATGTGACTGGTGCGAGAACTAAAACAGTTATTAATCTTTATTTTAAAGTTAGGTAAATCAAGGGACCATGCTGTATCACACGGAACGGGTTTCCTCCCAAGAATACAAGTGCCCAAAATCACAGCGCAATGCTAAATAAAGAATAATGAAACTATAATTAGACCCATGTCCCATCACACAATGCAACACAAGCCGTAGGATAGGGTTTTACCTTATAATAGCCAAAGAATGCTTGATACGCTAAATTTCATCTTTTTTTATTACTATAAGTGTATAGTGTCAAAACAATTTCAATCATAAGTATCAATCATAGATGACATAAGTGCCCCATCCCACTATGTCGCCATACTAGGCTCTACAATCGAAACCGCAAAGTCACGTATTGGAAGCTTGATTTCCATCTGTGAAATGAGGCAAGGGATCGTCGTCCATCGAATTCGAGACGCTCTAGCCCGCCCCTCAGGCAAGCGCGCGGACATGCCTTGGATTGTCAGGGCCGGTCCACCGATGTGGATTAAAATGACTGAACACTGCGTTTCCCCACCCTATGGAGTGTCAATGAGTCCAATGACTCGGTCGGCCCCACACAGTCACCGATATATCCGAGGCGCCTCGCAACAGCAACAACCACATAAGTCAGGGCGTGAAAAACCACTAACGCCACTTCTAGCTAGATGGAAACGCATGCCCTCCCTGAAGTCCTCTCCCGTTTCTGGTTCACAACCAGGGTGTGAGGCTCGCGAATCAATGCTATACAAAGCTATGGCACACAGACCGTGCTTTGATCATCCACCACAAGACTTTGCTTTTCAACAGAAGCCTTGATTAATAGCCACTTAGGCATGCCACACAGGCAATTCAGTCCATGCGATTAATATCCATCAATATATAACCCCTGAGCTCGTACGTCTCAGAGAAGGGCGTTAAGAAAGAGAATTAATTATCCGCCGCCAAACAGATATATATTTTATAGAAACCAATCATACAGAATAAAATCCAATGTCAGACACACGTTCCATATACAAGTTCGTTTTGGGTATGAACGAAACCGGAGGCTTTTTGTACCTCGCATACCATCGATCTCCAAGTATGTCTGGACGATCACCAACTGATTCCCTCCTCTTGGGTGTATAGCCCAATCAAGATCATCAGTAATCACCCAAACGATGTGAAGACCTCCGGTCTTCAACCACTGTCTTCATCCTCGACACCACGTCGAATAAGTTATTCAGAATGAGATAAACCCGGTCTTTCTGTATAACTCGCGTATATACTAAACAAGTGTTACACAAACACAACATACGCCTCATTCCAATTCATCAGTCACTAACCGTAAATTAGCAAGAGAATAGTTCCCTAAATATTAACCCCGAAGGCCGAAACCAACATCAGATCAATACCCAGGAAACCATTCTTCTTAGCTAGCGTACAGTTAGTTTCTAAATTTCACATTCTTAAGGAAAGGTTCCCATTATTTTTATCAAAGATAAATTCTTTTAAATTTATTCTTTAATCTTCCTTTGAATATCAAATCAAACTAGTAGGGATTAACGAACCACACCGAAGTAATCATTTATTTTATTTCCCAATCCCAACCTATTCATCCCTTGAAGTAAAACTGGTAATACTTCATATCTAACACCATGGTGTTATCGGTAAATTTAATTACCATTTCACGCTCAAATCTAATTAAAGATTTAACTATCAACTGGAGAAAACTGCTGATACTCCACTCTCGATCTTTTGAATCGAATTAAAGATTCATTAAAACTCCACTTAGTTTTAATCTTCCCAATAATCACTATCAATGATTATTTAACTTGGGAAAACATATCCTGTCTTTAACTGGGTTAAAGAACCAATGTCATTTAAAACACGGTTCACTATAAACCCAAAATCACATTACATTAATTATCGTGTTAAAGAACAAGTGTTATTTAAAACATCGTTCACGATAAACCCAAAAATCAATTCAAATTCAATTCCAATTAAATACCATTTAATTGGTACACTTCATTAAATCTAAAAAAAAGATTTAATCTTTTTCTCAACTGGGTTTAAGAATAGTATTAATGAAGACACCATTCACGGCAAACCCAAATCAGATTTGATATTAAATACATGGCTCTGAATAGAAAATATATCATCTTATATTCAATATCAAATTCTACGACCAACAAATATCATATTGGAAATAACGATATAAATATATCATTCAAATTCCATAACAATATCTGTATCATCACGAAATCCAACATCGAAATATTCCAACGATAATTTTGATTCAAATCCATTCCAATTCAATTATGGAAATTCTGGTTATTTTCAAAACCATTTCAAATCCACTTTATTTATTTCAAAAATAAATGGTTTTTAATTCTAGTTCAAAACCAGTTCATTTCGATAAAAATCTATTTTTATCTTTTCAAATTTGGAATTTTTCATCCCAATTCTTCTCAAATCAATTCTTATGATTTTACATGAATTACTATTATTTTAAATAATTTTATCATGGCCCGTATAGTCAATTTCCATCAACGACCATCGAACTACACATACAACAACCTTTTCCAAATTTGATTTGGAATAATTCCAAATCCAACCATTATATTTCACATCACCAACATTCGTTAGAACGCTCTTTTCGATACGAACCCAATGGCTCCATTTTTAGGAGAATCCGACGGTCAGATCTCCCGCAATATCCATTCGAAGTCAATGGTCGAAATTCGCGAACTGCCGCGGCGCGTTCTATTCAGGCCATTGTATAATATATATATATATATTTCATCGATTTCCTTTCAAAATTTATTTTATAAATCATTTTAAATTTTTTTTTAAAACGATTTCAAGTTCATATTCCATTTCTGGCCAAAACTGAATATTCCATATCATTAATCTATAAATGATAATATTTTCAAAACGTTATATTTTGAAATGACTTCATTTTTGATAATCATTATAAATACGAATATAATCGATATAAATATCGTTCGCGTCAAAATGGCACATATCTAATCATCACGGCTTTATATATTTCAATAACTTCGTTATTCTATTCAACAAATGAATAATTTCTTCAATACATGAATATATATTTTATTCAACACATGAATATATATTTTTATTCAACACACAAATTTATATTTTTATTCAACACATGAATATTATATTTCTATTCAACACATAAATATATATTTCTATTCAACACATGAATATTTATTTTATTCAACACATGAATTTATATTTCTTATTTTCCAAATTGGAATGAGCCCCAATCAATTATCATATAACGTTTATTATATGGATTCCCTACAACACATGTATATAACAACAACGATAAATCATCAACCATCATCTAGAGTGCACCACTCAACTTCATAAGCATTAAATATAAATAATTAACGCTTACACAGTCTGTCAACCCATCGATTGACATACAACTAAACCTTTGGGATTAGTGTATGTCAAATATCATCCCAATACCCGTGTGGGGTTTCAAATCAACAAACATAGATTTTTATTGTGTAGTTGGGCGATGTGTAAAATTTATCGTCCCAATCAATATCAGTCAAATTAGTGTATATAAACAAATCGTCCGATTAGTTTATAAATATTTATTTTATATACACGTTAAAAATTATATTTTTAACTGTAAAATATTTTCCACTATAAAATATTTTATTTCGTTCTACATCACACAATCAAATTTCACAACACAACAACCAAACAAACAAGTCATCCATGGTCTGTGGACGACGGGTGTCGGGTGCTGCTAAGCCTCGTCTGCATCCTAGTATATATTTCAACTAGAAATTAAAATAAAAGTGAGGAGTTCTCACCGACTAGCTAAACAAAACACTGCGACTCTTCATATGTATAAATCTTCGTCGTGCTCGCCTTTTGTCAATTACATTGTCCGTAGCCACTACATATATAAAAATCACATTTTTATATTCTCTAGTATATAAAAATCATATTTTTATGCCGCTACTATATAGATAAAAATTCTATTTTTACACCGCTAATATATAGATAAAAATTCTATTTTTACCCCCTACTATATAGATAAAAATTCTATTTTTACACCACTACTATATAGATAAAAATTCTATTTTTATCTTCGCTAAAGATTATATTTTTATTATCTACATTATGTAAAAATCATATTTTTTTTATTATCTACTTTATATAAAAAATCATATTTTTATCCCACCTATAATATAAAAATTATATTTTTAACCTCTCTATAATATAAAAATTACCGCTTTTTAATAATTAAAAATCAAAGCTTTCTAATCTTTTCTATAAACAAAGCCTCACATTTTATTCTTAAAAATCAATTCCTTATCACTTTAAAAATCTAATATTACTTTACCATTCAAACAACAAAGAACCAATTTTTTATTTGCCTAAAAAAATCAAACATGAAAAGAAATAAACAAAACAAACTAAAAAAAAACTTACAGCGGCATTTGGGGTAGCCGAGATGTCGGCGGAGGTTAGGGAGGCAGAGGGAAGCAGGCGCAGTTGCTGAGGTGGCTGCGGCAGTGGCCTTCAGGGGCTAGGGCTGCTCGGTTGCTGTGGGGATAAGTTAGAGAGGATCGAGCGCGAGGGGGGAGGCGGGGACTGGGGGCAAGCCACGCCTGAGGGCACGGTGGCGCTCCGATCGGAGGAGCGACATGCTCCTCCCTCCCTTTTTAATCTGAGCATGTTTTGATTTTAACGGGGGGGGGGGAGGGGGGGTTGACTTGAAGAGAGAAGGAGAGGAGGGTTTTTATTTAAATATATATATATATATTTAACTTCAAAAAGGTAACTTTTTATTTCGAAATCAAAATATAACCCACCGACTGTCGTCCCTAGCTAACTACCCCCATTCCGAACATAATGGAATATGTTCCGTAAGGCAATTCAACCGTTTCGATCAGTTTTCGTCAGAATCAAAATATAAGTATATATATTGAATTTGAACGGACATTTCAATTTATTGGGGCGACACAGGAACTCTAAAAACTCCCGAAAAATATTTTCTAACTTCGTATTGACGATACGGACCTAAAAAAACTAATTTCGTCGAATTCTGAGACCGTTTGAAAAATGGCCATTTTCCAGTCGATTAAAATCAACTTAAACTGGTCAAACACATTTTCCTTTGTCACGCTCACATATTGATTCGAAAAATTACAAATTTTGAAATCCAGAAATAATTTGACATCACAGATCCAACAAAAGTTGTTCCGTCGAAAACCGAGGTCGTTTGCAAAATTTCCAATTTTAAGGGCCAGATTTCCATAGCGACTATTCTGAATTTTGAACTAGGCATATCTTTTGATTCCCGCTATGAAATTTCAATTTTTTGGATTCGTTGGAAAGATATTCTCAATTAGATTCTAATATTTTTGGTTTCACTAAAATTCGATTTATTTTGAATCCTGTACATTCATTTGAACTTTGAAGTCGAATTTTCAAACTACCATGCCATTTTCAATTCCTTTTATAATTATAAATAATTATTTATATTCTAACGACGATCTATATAAATATATACATTCTATTTCTATTCAAAATAATTTTTTCATCGTAATTATTTAAAATAATTCATTTTAAATAATCAAAATTCATTAAAATTGCCAAAATAAAAAAATTTAAACTGGCTCAGATTTCTGGGTTATTACACCTATGATCACCCTCGACAGTTTAATAGAAAAGATACATCAAATGTTAATCATGGTAACTAGAAATTTGCCAATACAAAAAGCGCCAAATATTAGAGAAGGAAAGGTGTAACGACCCAGATTTTAGAACAATTTAGTTTAAATATTTAATATGGTTTTAACTATTATGATCGATAATATAAATCGATATATGATTTTATTTTTAATATATATATATATATATAATTATTTAATTTGAAATAATTGTAATAACACGAGAATCCTAATTTAATTGAATTCAAAATTGAAACTGGAGTCAAAATGATTTATATGAATTTTATTTGAATTAAAAACGATAATCATAATTTGTTATCTAGAAAATGATTTGTTCTAATTTCGAATGATATAGAGATTGAAATTAAATTTCAGAATACATACTGTTCAGCTTGGAATAGCGTTATAACATTTAAACGACAGTGGTTACATTAAAAAGGCGGTTCGTGTGTGAACCCTGAGATATTTTAATGGATAAGATCAAAATCGAATCGAAGATCAAATCAGAATCTGTTTCAAAGAAATAAAAATCTCTTTATTTCAAATCAGATTAAATCAAAGATCAAATCGCAGTTAAATCAAAGTCAAATCAAAATTAATTATATTGTATCTTACCCTAACCTACTTAGTGTAAATAAAGCAGGCCTATTCCTTAAGCTGGAAGATTTCTTCTTCCATTATATAAACAGACATAGGCTTCCCCTTTCATTTGTTCAGAATCGAACTCCACAAATTAAAATGGTTGAGTATATCTCATTCCTCAAAATTTATAGCCGACCACTTCTATCTACTTAAACCCCAATTCCTTCTTCTATACAGTTTTCGTTAGTTCTATTTCTCTAGGAACAGAAAAATCAAAATCGGTCAAAATAAAAAGAGATTAAACCGATTTTGATAAATCGTGAGTCTCTCTTGTCATTCGAAATCAACCCTGCCTCCCTCATAATTTCCAAATTTGTATAAAAGTGAAGCCTCGTTTGCAGTGGGAAGTTAGGGTTATTGGGATATCTTAGCGGATTTTGCTAAGTTCGAAGTTTGCTGCAAGTTTTGGGATCGACTGAAGTACGACGGAGTCTATAATGTGGCTCGCAATTTTGGAAAGTCGAAGTCGAGTTTCAGAGGGGTTTCCGACATTGTTGTAGGGAACGATGGAATCTTGAATGGGAATCAGATCGCAGGTTGCTGAGGCGCTCGAGATTCTGAAGTAAAAAGGAGATGGAGCCGGTGAAAATATTATGGGATTCGATGCTGGTATATGAGGGCAACTGTATTACGATGGACTGGAAAAGGGGCTGTCGTTCTTGGACTGAGGAAGTTTGAGATTTTTGGGGTAGCGCGTTGCTTGAAATGTTGAAGCGATGGTGGTGTTTTTTGGAGGTATGGCTGTCGATTTTATTAGAGAGTGAGAAGGTGATTTTTCAATTGAATGTGACAGTAAGATTTTCAGATGAAGGTGCAAATTAAGGCAGCGAAAGTAATGGATGGTGGCAATATCGATGGAGAGAATCTATGATGCGGAATGGTGCATTCATAGTTGGTGAAAGTGTGAAGATGAAGCTCGAATTTGTTATTTGGGAAGGAGGGATGGTAGTTGAGAGTGAGGAGATTTTGTTAACGGCAATCTGCATTTTTCTAAAGCTGAGAAGAAGATAATAGAAAAAGGTGATTAACAATGATTAGCGGCTTATTAGCTTAAGGTAATTATTTTGAATTTAGTAATCAAAGTTTAAATTTCATTTATAATATTTGATAGTGTAAATAATAAATAACGTGTTAAATTTATACAAGGTTTTATCAAATAAAATCGGTCGAGTTGATCACAATTGCGGGATACATAATCTGGAATAAAAAAAATAAAGTTTGGAATAAGAAAATAAAGTTTGAAGATCGAAGTATAAATAAATATATTACCGAGTAATGAAAAATCGATAATTATAGAAAATCGAAAATATTATGTTGAATTGGGAAACTGATTTGGTATACATATATTAAAAATATATCAGAATGGAGTTGAATTTACTATAAACGAAGTTTAAAAGTTAATATATATATATATAATTAAATGAACTCGCCGCAGCGCGGTAGTTCGTAAATTGGCGTTTCGAACTTCAATAGAGTTTACAGGACTCAAACTAAGTCGGAATTCTTTGAAACAAGAATCGCCAGGACCGGTTGAATAATAGTTTTCTAATGAAAGAGAAAAATATGGATTCGTTGAATAGATTTTGAGTTATGTCAAAATCAAATTTTCAGAAAAACAGCGCCAGAAACATTTTAAAACCATAATGGTTTATTTAAATAAATAAAAGGATTTTAAACAAATAAAATTCAAATTTCCATAAGGAAATCTTGGTTTGAGTTGTAAAATAAGTATGGACTCAAGTGGTGTGAGTGAAATGATTTTTGAAACGAAAATCAGATTTTTAATTGTTGAATTGAAGTAACTAATTTGAAGAAAAAAAAATTAGTTAATGAAATTTGAAATCGAAATTGAACTTTGGATCTGAAAAGGGGTTTGTAAATTGACATTCGAAATTGAATTTGGAATTTGAATTGAAAATGGGATTCGAATGGTAATAAGCGAGTTAAATTATATTTGAACATGACATGTTCAAATAGAAAAAATGAAATGAGCAAACGAGCTGATTAAAGAATAAATTAGCGAATTAAATTAAAATGGCCAGATTGAGTTGGAATAAAATGCCAATGGACGTATATGGGCCAGATAGGTATGGAATGAAGAGAATGAAGGTTAAAATTTGTGCGCCCGACAAAAAGGTACACATTTAAATTCCATATAAGATTTTATGCACCGAATCGGCAAGCCACTTGGATTTTTGATTTTCTTTTTGAATGAAAGGGCCTAAAAAGGCGAGTAGAGGTTTGAACTATTTGCCGGTACAAAGGAGGTTATGGAAAATTGTTCAAGAATTTTAAGCAGTTAGAATATTTTTAAGAAAATTTGATAGTTAGAAATCAATGTATTGATATATATAAAATTCGATAAGGAAATGAACTTAAAAATAAAATATTTTAAACAAAAAGGAAATCTATAATTAAATCGGGTAAAATTAGAAAGACAAACATATACGGGTTTGAAAAGAAATAATTAGTTTTTATGGTGTTGATGATTTGAAATAAGTGGTCTTGTCTGTTTTGAAGTTAAGGATGTTTTCAGTCAAGGTCCGAGAGGCAGTTTTACCCCAACTTGATTGATTTCTTTTTTAACTGATAAATAGCAAGATCCAGGCTTGAAGAGAAACGTTTGAATAAGAGTTAGTTGAATGCAGTGTTTCGGGTTGTAATAACGATGTTTTACACAACAGTCGTTTTAACCCAGTAAGTGGAATTTTGAAAATAAAATTATAAATATTTCCTAAGTCTAAAAGTGAATGGCAGTGAAACAGGTAAGTAATTTGATTTTACTCCAATTAAAGAGAAGATATTTTCTAAGTATAGAAAATAAAGGAAGGTGATATATGGGAATGTTTTCCAAATAGCGTAAGAGGCCAAGATAATTATTGAAAATATTTGGTTAGCAAATATTGATAAAGAAACGGAGAAGTGATTTAATTAATGAAATATTAATTAACGGGCCCAATGATTGTTGGATGTTATGGATGAATGTTTGTTTGTTTTTCTTCGATAGTTAAATAACTGACCATCGAAGTGTTTGCAAATGCCGTTGTCAATATGGAGAGACCGGTTGGATTATTATCTGAGAACCACTCCGTATTGGCAGTAGCTTTGCGAATCAAACTATTTGAGGATAATCGAAGACGCAGTAAAGTGCAAGGACATTTTCTATTAATAGAAATTGTGCCTTCGGTTTCAGTCCCAAAACGAATGTGTATGGACGAGTGTCTGACAGAGTATTTCCAATGATCGCATATATTGGTCTGTATAAATATATATATGGTGGCGGAGAACTTATTCTCTTAGCATAATATCCAGAATGTATTTGTGTAAATCAATTAGTGATTAATGGATCTAACAATGTGGCATTCAAAGTGATTGTGCTATCAAGGAATGATAAGTAATCGTAGCCTCAGGCCTCAACAACTAGGAAATGACAAAAATCGGGCTAGCAGCATGGCTATGTGGGTCGCTCCCATTAGGGTGTATAATCAGCTATCTAGAGAAATTCCTTTTACTTCTTAAATCATCGATGATGTCCCTTTCCAGGGAACGGTTGCTGATCCCAAACGTTGGTGACATACATTCGATACACTCAAGTAAAATGAGTGGTCGGCCATGTGTGGGCCGGGTTGCAAAATGTTCTTATTGAACCCAGTGTATTCCTCTCTGGGGATACACTATCGGAAGGTGGTCCCATATCTTGTCATAGTCGGAATCCAATCACCAATAAGCATGCTACGGTTTTTGATTTTATATTATATATGGAGCATGAGATGCAAGCGTTCCGCTAGATTGTTATTTATTTGATTTAGACACTCTTACAATATCATTGGATTTTTGTATCAATGTGTTTTGGGTTATAGTAAGGTAAAAACCATCGATGTTTATGTGTGGGCTGGTCTTACCATAATCCTTTCTTTCGAAAGGATTTTGAAATTTGAACAAATGGTTGGACTGCCACCTTCGATTGAATTAGATTACATACTAGAGTAATGCGGTCAAGTCTACGATACACCACCCAGAGCCGACATGCATGTATCTATACTGTCCCACATACGTATCGTCAATTGTAGCTCAATGCCATAATCGCACGTCCTCTAATGTACACTGAGTTCCATGGCAGGGTGATACAAGAAACACGGAACTCAGTCGGGAGGTTTTCCATATCTGTATAGGCCCGTCTTAAAGAGCCTCCTCATACAGATATCCCTCTGGTCTGTTTTTCATGGTGGCTATGGCCCCATCTCGGTCCTTCTTGCAACTAGTAAAGATTACAAGAGCTAAACAACTGGCCCCTAACAAACAATCTAAACATCCAGTTAGCGTCTTCCCTCAACCGCTGTACCCCGATAGTAAAAAGTGAATGTTCTATTGGTTTTAGATCAAGCCTTTTCGCATCCAACTAGCTGCCGATGACGGGTATCCGACGATCTACTATCCTTGTTGGTCATGACCGTTCGCCTCCCCGTTGAGCCGACTGCCGAATCACCCTGGTGTCACCGCTTCTCAGCATTCTGACTGCAATGCTACTTTTGCAGTCAAGGCCCACCCACCTAGTAGTTACGTTCAGACCCAACCTATGCGAGCATAGCCTAAACATCTGCCACAACACAGAGGACTACTAGGAGCACCTTATGTATCTCGGGAAGCTGCGTGCTTCCCTTATCATTCCTTCGGACCCGATAGAATAAGAAGATGAATGTGCGCATACCTCGTGCCTTACAACTCCACGAAGATCTACCCCTAGGGTTACTTACCTTCAAACTTGCGGACTGGTCCAAGCACCTCACATTAATATGTTGTTAAACCCTATGTCTAAACATTCTTTTACGTGCTTGCCTTACCTCATAAGGTTTCCATATAACTTGGTTATTCCCATTCATATTGAATTCTTAATTAGGTTACCAAGTTCCTCTTGCTTATTAATTTCAGTTATATAACTTAACCCATTTAAGTTTATTAATAAGCCCACAACATGTTATTCTCTAGATTGTGGCCCAAGGTCTGTAATCCACAATCCCTTTTTATATTCTCATTTGATTTCATCATTACAATAACATGTTCTACTTAATATGTAATTAAGTATATCCCAATTCATATGTTTTCTGTTTAACATGTCAGCCATTATTTATGATTAAATATAACTTATTTCATAAGTTTTCCTCATTCTTTCACATTTAATCATAATTCCATTTTACACCATTACTACAACTTATCGTTGTTTACTTATTAACATAGTTCTCTTAACTAAGTCCCATTAATAAATTTCCCTACCCATTTATTATAACCTATGTTATAATTTCCTCTTGTCCCTTGGACAAGTCTAAGCATGTTATTCTTATCAGCGGGTTTTAGACTTCCAAGATTGCAGATTACTTAATTTATATTTAAGTACAACTTCTTATATTTCATAAAATTTCCCCCTTTTCTCAACTGTTTTCAGGTTTTCCCCATTTACTGATTAATTAATTTACAATTAAGTGTCCCTTATCCCATTGTACCAGTTATTCCATTTCCTTACTAGTTTATTATAACCTAAGTTATAATCTTCACTTGTCCCTAGGACAAGTCTACCTATTATACAACATTCTTATTAATGTAATTTATTTATAATAGGTTATTATCATTGCCCGTTTATTCCAAATCATTTACTATTATAACCCATTATTCTTTATTCATTGTAATATATGTTCCTTATTTTATTAAGGAAAACACTTCATGCACCTTATCAGTTTGATAGAAGAAATCAGTGATTTATTTTCATAATGTATTCCCATCTAAATCCGTGGTAGCAAGTAATTTTTTTACTTTTCTTACTTTATTTATTGTGGCTTACTTGCAACAACTGAAGCGACCCGAACTTCCCCGGTCTACTAGAGATGAGAAAGGACGAATTACTGTGAGGACTAGACAAAACAGAACGCAGACGGAAGAACATTTCAATGCTATTACAACAATTCCATCAGATACAAGAATATACAGAGTATAAAAGAATAAATTACATTCGATAAATATCAGAGATTACAATAAAGTACATAGCAGTGGAAAAATAATACAAAGCACAACTGAAGGTGATATACGGATACAGAGCTTTCCGGATATCATTCCAGCTGTAAACCAGGATCCTATGAATATAAATCTGCAAAATCAAAACTACTAGCTGCCCGTGCGGAAAATAGGGGCACCTAGAGTTTAGGTTAAAACAATAAACTCCAGGTCAGTCATGTGACTGGTGTGAGAACTAAAACAGTTATTTAAAACTTTACTTCAAAAGAGAGCAATTCAAGGGACCACGCCGTATAACACGGAACGGGTTTCCTCCCAAGAATACCAGTGCATAGAATAAACAGCGCAATGCTTTTTCGAAAAATGAAGCTATTATAAGACCCAGGTCCCATCACACAATGCAACGCAAGCCGGAGGATAGAGTTTTCCCTTATAATAGCCAAACATGCTTGGTACGTTTAAAACAAATCATTTGATACTACAATAAGTGTGTAGTGTCAAAACAATTTCAATCATAAATATAAATCATAGACGGCATAGCATCCCATGCTACTATGTCGCCATACTAGGCTCTACAAATAAAGCCGAAACATCTCGTATTGGAAATTGGATTTCAGTCATGAGTCGAGGCAAGGGGCAAGCTCCACTCCGCGTTCGAGACACTCTAGCAAATGTCTCAGGACTACACACTCTGGGCAATCCTGGATCCTCCAAGGCCGGTCCTCACTTACGTTAGAGGATTAGTTATTCCTGAACAAACGTTTCCCGGTCCTTACAGACCTATAATCGAGGCGCCTCGCATTCCAACAACCACATAGGTGAAAAGTATAAAAATGTCAGGGCTAGTAAGTCACTGACACCACCATAGCTAGAAAGAAACGTCATGCACTCCTTGGGTCCTTATCCCGTTTTTGACTCATACCGAGGTGTAAGGCTCGCGAATCCACGCTATACACAAAGCTGCCACGTAGGCCGTGCTTTGATCATCAACCACAAGACTTTGCTTTTCAACAGAAGCCTTGATCCATGCAACTCAGCGTGCCACACAAGCAATTCATGCCATGCGACTGATATCTATCGATATACAACCTCTAAGCTCGTATGTCTCAGAGAAGGGCGTTAAGCAAGAGAATAAATTCTCCGCCCCAAACAGATATATATTTAACAGAAATCAATCAACACAGAATAAAATCCAATGTTAGACACACAATCCATTTACAAGTTCGTTCTGGGTATGAACGAAACCGGAGGCACTTTCCTCGAATATCCATCCATCTCCAAGTACGTCCGGACGACCACCAACTATTTCCATCCTCTTGGGTGTACAGCCCAATCAGGATCGTCAGTAATTATCCAAACGATGTGAATACTTCCGGCCTTCGACCACCGTCTTCATCTTCGACATATCGTCGAATCGGTTATTCAAAATGGGTATAAACCCGGGCTTTCCGAACAACCCGCGTATTTCAAAAACAAATGTTACACAAACACAACATACGCCTCATTCCAATTCAGAATATTCTTTTACTCATAAAATCACAATTTTTTTTAGGGAAAGGTTCCCATTAATTTTATCCAAGATAAATTCTTTAAAATTTATCCTTTAATCTTCCTTTGGATGTCATTTCAAACCAAATTATGGTTTTCTAAACTAGTCGAGATTAGCGAACCACACCGAAATAATTATTTATTTTATTCCCCAATCCCAACCTATTCATCCCATGAAGCAAAACTGGTAATACTCCATATCTAACACCATAATGTTGTCGATAAAATTAATTACCATTTCACGTTTAAATCTAATTAATCATTTAACTATCGCTTTGGAGCAAAACTGGTGATACTCCATTCTCGCTCATTTTCTTATTTTGATAATTTAGATTACAAATTCATATTTCAATCTAATTGCCGATTCATTAAAACTCCTTTTATTGGGTTAAAGAACTTATGTCTTTTACAACACAGTTCACGACAAACCCAAATCACATTCTATTTATTCTCGGGTTAAAGAACTAGTGTTATTTAAAACACAGTTCACGATAAACCCATGAATCTATTCTATTTAAACCCATTTCAAATCCAATTTATTTATTTAAAAATAAATGGGTTTTAATTTCAGTTCAAAACTAGTTCAATTTGATAAAAAACTATTTTTATTTTTTCAAATGTGGAGTTTTTCATCCCAACTTTTCCCAAATCATTTCTTATGATTTTACAAAAATTATTGATATTTTTAATAATTTTATCAAGGCCCGTACATTCGATTTCCAACAACGACCATCGAACTGCACCTATAACGACCTTTTTTGAATTTGATTTGGACGTATCTCCAAATCCAACCGTTAGATTTCAAATTTCTAATATTCGTTAGAAAGCTCTTTTCGAAACGAACCCAACAGTTCCGGTTTTAGGAGAATCCGACGGTCGGATCTCCCGTAATGTCCGTTTGAAATAAATGGTCGAAATTCGCGAACTGCCGCGGTGCGGCGCGTTGTATTCAGGCCATTATATTATATATATAATATATATTTCATCGATTTCCTTTTTAAAACAAATTTTATAAATAGTTTTGAATTCGTTTCAAAAACAATTTCAATCTTTATTTCAAATTCAAATCGAAATTGAATTTTCTATTATAAATCCTTTTTACTTTCATTTCTATTTGATTTCAATTCAATTCAAATTCGTTTTCTATTCAATTTGAATTCAATTCGTTTTCTATTCAATTCAAATCAAATTCATTATTTATTTAATTGAAATCAAATTTGTTTTCTATTCAATTCAATTCGAAATCTTTTTCAATTCAATTCAAATTCGTTAGATATTTAATTGAAATCAAATTTGTTTTCTATTCAATTCAATTCGAAATCTTTTTCAATTCAATTCATTTCGAAATCGTTTAAATTTAATTCATTTCGAAATCGTTTTCAATTTAATTCATTTCGAAATCGTTTTCAATTTAATTCATTTCGAAATCGTTTTATATTCAATTCATTTCGAAATCGTTTCAATTTAATTCATTTCGAAAATATTCGATTTCGAAATCACTTTTCAATATTCATTTTAAAATGAATAGAATCGATATAAATATCGTTCACGTCAAAATGGCGTCGATCTAATCAACATGGCTTCATATATTTCTGTTTTCAAATATTTACTATTTTAAAAATATTCTATTTCAAATATTTCTGTTTCAAATATTTTGATTTCAAATATTTCGTTCAACACATGACTAATCTCAACGGATGAGTATAGTCAACACATGAACCTTTATTTTATAAAGGTAAAGATGTAAATTTTATTGTTAAAATATTTTGTTCAACACATGACTAATCTCAACGGATGAGTACAGTCAACACATGAACCTTTATATTATATTGATAAAGATGTAAATTTTATTATTAAAATATTTCGTTCAACACATGACTAATCTCAACGGATGAGTACAGTCAACACATGAACCTTTATATTATATTGATAAAGATGTAAGTTTTATTATTAAAATATTTCGTTCAACACATGACTAATCTCAACGGATGAGTACAGACAACACATGAACCTTTATATTATAATATTCTTTATCTTCTAAATTGGAATGAGGCCCAATCAATCACCATATAATGTTAATTATATCGATTCCATACCACGCATGTATATAATAGCAACGATACATAATCAACCATCAACCAAAGTGCACTACACTGTATAAGCATCAAATATAGATATCTAACGCTTATAACAGCCTGTCAATCAATCGATCGACATATATATCAATCAGGATGAGTGAACTTCAAATTTCATCCCAATACCCGTGTGGGGTTTCAAACAATCAAACACAGATTTATTTGTGCAGTTGGGTGATGTGTAAAATTTATCGACCCAATCAATGTCAGTCAAATCAGTGTATATAAACAAATCGGCCGATTTGTTTATAATTATTTATTTATTCACTTTCACTATATTCATATTTACGTTAAAAATTATATTTTTAACGATAAAATGTTTTATTTCATCACATGAATTTCTATTCAGTTCATTCTTTAAATAAAATGATATTTTTATTTTTCTAACTTATTTTAGAAAATTTCGGCGGTATAACGGCACGATACTAGAAACGGGACGAGGCCTAGCCTTATCCTCGGTCTAGTGAAGGCCCACGCCATTCACACATCAATTAAATCAATTTCATTTCACCAAACAATTCAATTCAAACCAAATAATCTAACCAACTACACAACCAAACAAACAAGTCCATGGTCTGTGGACGATTGTGTCAGGTGCTACTAAACACCATCTGCATCCTAGTATATATATATATATATATATAACTAGAAAAGAAATTGAAGAGTGTGAAATTCTCACCAATAGCTATCCAATACCATGACTCTTCATTTAGAGAAATCATCGCCATTCTCGCCCTTTGTCGCTTTCGTTGCCCGTAGCCACTACATATATAAAAATCAAATTTTCACTTCGCTATTCAATATATAAAAATCGAATTTTTAATTTGCTATTCAATATATAAAAATCGAATTTTTATTATGCTATTCAATATATAAAAATCAAATTTTTACTATGCTATTCAATATATAAAAATCGAATTTTTACTTCGCTATTCAATATATAAAAATCGAATTTTTATTACGATGTCATATAAATAAAAATTCCATTTCAAAAATATAGATTTCGCCTTTATAAAAATAAAGGCTTCGCCTTTCTTCTTTTTCCTTTCAAAATCAAATATTTATAACTCGTTATGGATAATAAAAATTATAACTTCCTTGTTGCAAAAATCTATATTTTTCTCGAAATAAAAATCATATTTTTACTTCACTACTCATCTCAAAATATCATCTTTTCTATTTTAAAAATCTCGTCTTTTCTATCTTAAAAATCTCATCTTTTCTATTTTAAAAATCTCGTCTTTTCTATTTTAAAAATCCAAATCCTTTATCTAAATCTAAAACTGATCTAAGTTATATAAATAAAAATAAAATCAGATTAGAAAATAAAGTCAGAAAACTCACGGTTTTAAATCGAAGAGGAGGAATGGGAGTCGGAGGTTGTTGGCGCAGCGTTCGATTGGGGGGGTCTTCAGTGTCGCGGCAAGGAGGGGGGAGGGTTTCTGATGGTGTCGCCCCCTGGAGCAGCGACGACGAGCGAATCGGGGGGGGGGGGGGGGGGAGGGTATCCTGGCTCGGTGGCGCGCCACCTGGGGAGGGGCTCTTCGCGTCGGTCGACGAAGACCGGGGGCCGGCTTCGTCGAAGTGGCGGTGGCATGGAGGAGGCCGCTCGCGCCCCTCTCCGATTCCTTTTTTTTTATTCTGATTCGAAATGAATCGGGGGGGGGGGGGCCTGGAGGAGTTTAAGGGGAGAAAGGGTTTTTTTATTATTTAATTATTTTATTTTTCACTAAAAAGCAACTTTTATTTTCGACCTCCAAACGAGGCCCACCGCTTGTCATCCATAGCGTTTTACCCCCATTCCGAACACAATGGGATATGTATCGTAGGCTGATTCGAACGTTTCGATCAGTTTTCGTCAAAATCAACGTATAACTCTATATATTGGATTTAAACGCGCGTTTCAATTTACCGGGGTCACATACTAACTTGGAAAATTCCAGAAAAATATTTTCTAGCTTCGTATTGACGATACGGTCCTAACAAAACTAGTTTCGTCGAATTCTGAGACCATTTGAAAAATGGCCATTTTCCAGTCGATTAAAATCAACTAAAACTGGTCAAACGCGTTTTCCTTTGACACGCTCACATATTGATTCGAAAAATTATGAAATTTTGAATCTAACAATAATTTGACATCACGGACCCAACAAAATTGGTTTCATCGAAATCCGAGGTCATTTGCAAAATTCCTATTTTTAAGGGCCTGAATTCCATAGTGACTATTCAAAATTTTCAACTGGACATATCTTTTGATTCCCGCTTTGAAATTTTGATTTTTCGGATTCGTTGGAAAGATATCATCAATTAGATCCTAATGTTTTTGGTTTCACTAAAATCCGGATTGTTTTGCACCCGGTACATTCAATTGAAGTTTGGAATCGAATTATCGAACTACCGCGCCATTTTCAATTCCTTTTATAATTTAAAATAAATATTTATATTCTAACGACGAAGCATATAAATATATACGTTCGAATTATATTCAAAATAAATTTCTCGTCGATATTATTTAAAATAATCTATTTTAAATATTCAAAATTCGCTAAAATTGCCAAAATAAAAAATTTAAACTGCCTCAGATTTTCGGGTTATTACAATCTCCCCCACTTAAAACTTTTCGTCCCCGAAAAGGAACAAAGTCGAAAGTGGTTTGATTAATCAGCTCTACGTTCGATCTGGCTTCCATTCTCCAACTTTTCAGTTTCTGAGAATCTTCAAATTTTCAAAAATTTGGCTAACACCCTAATTTTTCGAATTTTTTTTCCATAACCTCCCCTGCACCGGGAGCCACGGGAAAATCCCGAAATTACCATATAGGCCTTCTGTTCTCAAAAAGAAAAAGAAAAAGACAAGCGGCTAGCCAATCGGCTCATAAAATCATCATCACCCAAACAAAACAGTAAATTATTAGTAAACATGTACCTATTTGTCGGGGAAACAAATTTTATTCTCTGCTCTAGCCTCCTTGCTAAAACCTGTTCAATGTAAGTATATGTATATACAAGCAAATGCGACCAATTTCAATATAGTTCAATATTTGGTTCAATTAGGTTAAATAGTTCAAAATTATCAAACAAATAAACAAACAACACAAACATCAATCAATTAGTGGATTAAAGTTTCAAATTCATAATTTTGATACATATAAAGAAAATCAAATTTTTGATGCCAAATCACAACAATATGTTCTAGCTATATTAGTTTTGGTTCTCACACCAGTCTGATGGAAATATATAGATATCACACCTTCGAAACACGAACATAAATACTGATGATGTCATGACAATTATCAGTACCATCTCCGGGCGACTAGAATGTGATTCCATATCTATCCAATATATTAAAACTTCGAATATACGTTCATGACGCGTATATGCAAAATCTTTATATATTGGATTGTCCAAATTCAAAGTAGATAAATATTCAAATACGTATAAAACGATTTAAATTTTTAAAACAAAATTGTTTTCATTTGAAAAATATACTCTTCACACTCGTTCTAGGATACTACTGATCCCATCTCTAACGAGTCATTCTAATTGGATATTACTAATCCAATTTCTGATGAATTCTTTCGTATGGTTCTAATGTGTCTTGTTCTCGAGCTCTGTAAACCAAAGCTCTGATACCAAATGAAGCGACCCGAACTTCCCCGGTCTACTAGAGATGAGAAAGGACGAATTACTATGAGGACAAGACAAAACAGAACGCAGACGGAAGAACATTTCATTGCTATTACAACAATTCCATCAGATACAAGAATATACAGAGTATAAAAGAATAAATTACATTCGATAAATATCAGAGATTACAATAAATTACATAGCAGTGGAAAAATAATACAAAGCACAACTGAAGGTGATATACGGATACAAAGATTTCCGGATATCATTCCAACTGTAAACCAGGATCCTGTGAATATAAATCTGCAAAACCAAAACTACTAGCTGTCCGTGCGGAAAATAGGGGCACCCAGAGTTTAGGTTAAAACAATAAACTCCAGGTCAGTCATGTGACTGGTGTGAGAACTAAAACAGTTATTTAAAACTTTACTTTAAAAGAGAGCAATTCAAGGGACCACGCCGTATAACACGGAACGGGTTTCCTCCCAAGAATACCAGTGCATAGAATAAACAGCGCAATGCTTTTTCGAAAAATGAAGCTATTATAAGACCCAGGTCCCATCACACAATGCAACGCAAGCCGGAGGATAGGGTTTTCCCTTATAATAGCCAAACATGCTTGGTATGTTTAAAACAAATCATTTGATACTATAATAAGTGTATGGTGTCAAAACAATTTCAATCATAAATATAAATCATAGACGGCAGAGCATCCCATGCTACTATGTCTCCATACTAGGCTCTACAAATAAAGCCGAAACATCTCGTATTGGAAATTGGATTTCAGTCATGAGTCGAGGCAAGGGGCAAGCTCCTCTCCGCGTTCGAGACACTCTAGCAAATGTCTCAGGACTACACACTCTGGGCAATCCTGGATCCTCCAAGGCCGGTCCTCACTTACGTTAGAGGATTAGTTATTCCTGAACACACGTGTGATGACCCCAAACTCCCACTAGGTGGAAGAAAGGAATAATCATATGGAATACAACATAAATATAACAATACATATCACTGATACAATATAGCAGAGGAAATACCATAGAATAATAACATTATAGCAGCGGAAATATAATGTCATAAACCACAGAATCCCAACAGTCACAGAATCCAAATTATTACATCAAGTTTGCAGAAATGAAAATAAGTTCCAACTCCCAAAATAAGCAATACGAAATGAAACAAGTCTAATGACTGAACTTAAAGACAGAAAAATGCAATAGAAGTAAATGATAGCTGTCCTCAAAGCTCCAAGTCATCACCTCTCCGCAAAAGCAAATCCAAGCAAAGATAATGAGCAACTCCAAGAAGACTCCAAGCAAAGCATGAACCTGTTTACTTGGCTGCCCGTGTAGAAAAGAGGGCACCCGAGTTTGCAAAAAGGTGAAACAAACTACGGGTCAGTCATGGGACTGGTATGAGAATTCATAACTAGTTTAGTAATAATAATATGACAAATCCAAAGACCACGCCGCTAATGCGGAACAGGTTTACTCAATGGATTGTCGTGCATAATTTAAAGTGTCAGAACGTACAACATCGCAATGTTTTTTAGAAAAATGGAATCACCATAAGACTCAAGTCCCATCACACAATGCAACGCACACCAGAGGATAGAGTTTTCCCTTATGGTGATTAAACATGTTAAATACAGCAAATACGAGTTTAATATTATTATTAGTGTATAATAAAAACATTTCAAAATAAATGTATCAATCCTAGGAAACATAGTACCCCATCCTACTATATCTCCATACTAGTAATACAATCAAATCCGTAGGGTCGTATTTGGAATTTGGATTTCCATCTGAGTCAAGGCTAGGGAGGAGCTCCTTACCTATTCGAGACACTCTAGCAATGCCCCAGGATTGTTACTCTGTCCAACCCTTGGATCCTGCAGGGTCGGTCCATACATTAACGCTTAATGGATTGGCAATTCCTGAACACATGCTTCCCAGTCCTTTTGGACCTATAATACGGCCAGTGGCGACCGCATAAAACCGAGGCCTCGAACAATCCAATAACCACAATGAATAAATGCCAGCGCTGGTAGGTCCCTGGCACCACTCTAGCTAGAAAGAAACGTGTGCACTCCCTGCGTTCCCTTCTCCCGTTTTAGACTCCGCCAGTGTGTGAGGCTCGTGAAGTCACGTCATACACAAAGCTATGCCTAAACAGGCTATGCTTTGATCATCCCACAAGGCCTGCTTTTCAAAAAGAAACCTTGATCATTGCATCTTAGTATGCCACACTGTCACTCCATACCATACCATTGCTTCTCCATCAATACATAAATGGGTGTTAAGTAGAGAATAAATTCTCCAACACCAATATTTATATATTAACAGAAAATCAACAATATGATATATAACGAAGTACGATGTCAAACACACCATCTATTTAAACTTATGCTCTGGGTCTGAACGAAAGTCAAATCCGTGAAACCAACACGTACGTCTGGGCAATGACCTTGACCCATGAATTGGTAGCAAGTCAATTCAGGGTCTCGATCGCTGTCCATTCGAGGGAAGATTTACGGTCTTCATGCGTCGTCTTCTTACTTCGATCTTTAACGCTGCTGGATTAATTTGGGATGAGAATATCTCGGACTTCCCAAACAATCCTCGTATATATATATACATATATATATATATATATTTAAAATCCTTCTTATTCGTTAATAATATTTTTATTAACAATTCATTCTATTTTAATTATTTAAAATAGTCAAACTTCTCATTTAACGACGCATCCTCAAAATCATATTTTTATTTACATTAATTAAAATGTAAACTTTCATTACATATCGCATTCTTGTTTTCTTTACATTTAATAAAATGTAAACTTGCAATTACATGTCACATTCTTACTTATTTACATTGAATAAAACGTAAACTTGCATTTACATGTCGCATTCTTACCTATTTACATTGAATAAAATGTAAACTCATCCTACGATGGAATTCCTTTTTTTTAACATTAAAATAATGTAATTTTTTCCCTATGGTATATACACTTTTTATATTAACATTTAGAATAATGTTAACTCATCCTACGGTGCATATTTTCTTAATTTTAACATTAAAGATAATGTTGACTTATCCTATGGTTAAATTACCCTTTATTAACCTTAAAAATAATGTAATCTCCTCCTATGTTAAATTACTTTGTTACTTTACAATTAAAAATAACGTAGCCCAAACCTACGGTTAAATTGCTCTTTAAAGTAACATTAAAAATAAGGTTATTCTCATCCTATGGTGCAAATACTTCTTATTTAACATAAAAAAAATGTTGATCATCCTACGATGTAAATTTCTTTAATATTAACATTAAAGATAAATGTTAATTACCCTACGATGTAAATACTTTAAATATTAACATTAAGAATAAATGTTAATTCCATCCCACGGTCCAATTAACTATGCATTAACATTAAGAATAAATGTTAATTATCATACGGTTCAATTCCCTATATATTAATATTAACAATAATGTTAATTATCATACATGTGGTGAAATTATTCTTTATTATTAACATAAAATTGTTAATTTGTCATACGATGCGAGTTACTTAATTATTACATAAAATGCTAATTCCTCATACATTGCAAATTACTTAATTTATATTAACATTAAATAAAATGTGAATTTTATCCTACGGTGAAATACTTTTTAATTAACATTAAAAATGTTAATTTCATCCTACGGTGAATTCCTATTTTATATTTACAAAAAAAATGTAAATTTTGTCTTGCGGTGTAAATTCATATATACGTTCAATAGGAAAATGTAATTCTTATCATATAATATAAATTCACATTTTAATTACACATAAAATGTCAGCTTTATCATACGGTGCAAAACATATCTTATTTTACATTAAAAATAAATGTAACTACCAGTTAAATGTTAATTCATGTTCTATCTTACATTAGAAAAATGAAAATTTTATTTCACCGCAAAATCCTACTTTTTATTTACAATTCAAAATATAAATTTTGGTTCATGTCAACGTCCTACTTATCGTCTACAAATGTGAATCTTGATATACGAGAAAATTCACCTTTTAATTACAAAGAAAGAAAAATGTATTTTTAACAAACCATATAATTTCACTTTATAATTTACATATAAAAATGTAAATCTTGACATACGATGAAATTTCTTAATATATTAACATTAAATAAAATGTTAACTAACATACGATGAAATTACTTATTTTTAGCATTAACAAAAATGTTAAATTTCTCATACGATGAAATCTCTTATTTTTAACATTAACAAAAATGTTAAATTTCTCCTATAATATAAATTTCTCTTTTTGTATACATTAATAAAAATACGTTAATACATACTTTGCAATCTTTTTTTTTTAAATCAATATTAAAAATGATGTTAAACAATCTTTTGTTTTTATATAACATTAAATAATGTTAATAAATCATACGGTCCATTCCCTTTTAAGATTTACATTAGAATAATGTTAATCAATCTTTTCTTTTTATATAACATTCAAAAAAAAGTCAATGAATCATACGGTGTACATTTTCTAATTTTTAACACTAAATAAAAAAAAATGTCAACCCAACATATGGTGAAAACTTCCTATATCAACATCAACATAATAAATGCCAATGAATCATACGGTGTACATTTTCTAATTTTTAACATTAAATAAAAAAAATGTCAAACCAACATATGGTGAAAACTTCCTATATCAACATCAACATAATAAATGCCAATGAATCATACGGTGTACATTTTCTAATTTTTAACATTAAATAATAAAAAAAATGTCAAACCAACATATGGTGAAAACTTCCTATATCAACATCAACATAATAAATTCCAATGAATTATACGGTGTACATTTTCTAATTTTTAACATTAACAAAATAGATGTTAATTTAACATACAATGTGAATTTTTTAATTTTTTTTGTATCAATGTAAAGAATTCACTCTTTATATTACAATGTAAAGGTATCAACTTTTCTATTTTTAAATTTACATAATAAAATGTAAATTTTGTCACCGCAAATTCCTACCTTATATTTACAGATAAAAATGTGTAAATTATGTCATGCGGTGAAATTCCTCCTTATTCACATTAATTAAAATGTGAATTTTCCTACGGCTGAAATTACCATTTTATTCACCTACAATTTATTCACTTTAATAAATATGTGAATTTTTATATACGGTTAAATATCTAATCTATTCACATTTAATAAAAATGTAAAATGTTCATGTCCCATATTTTGTGTCAACAAATTTCATGTCCAATATTTTAGTTTACACGGTTGTAAAAATTTGAATGCAACACACCTAAAGGAATCAGTCGTATATATGTATATTTATTTATATATATAAATCTCAAAAATGAGATTTTGATCGCATTAACCAAATTACAATAATAGTGTTGAGACAAAAGGGAAATACCAACCCACAAAGTCCAAACAACCAACTTGATCAAATCAAATAACTAACATCAAGGCAATTTAGCATATGGAAAATCACCAAGACACGATTAAATAAATTAACTCATAATTAATTCGAATTAATCACTAATTCAGATTTAAACTCTAAAATTTCAGATCTAATATCATGTCCTAATAGGCAATTCAGATTCAACATCGTACGGTGTGAATGGTTCAGATCCATGTTTTAAATTTCGTGTCATATTAGATCTACTATTAATAATCATAGAAATGATAATTAAATAAATTAAATTATATAAATAAAAAAAAATCTCACCTTGATTGGACAAGAATTTGTCCCAAGCATTTTCTTTTTAAAACAAATTGTATTTGAAGTCACGGTTCTCATGATCGTGGCGCACCTCACATCGACCGCCTTCGACTCGCTAACCCACCGCCCAGGTCTCGGCCAACTCGCCGCTGTCTCCACCCTCGAAAACCAACCCCGAACCTTGCCACTTCATGCTGCCGCCCTGGACACCGTGTGTCATGAAGAGTTGAACCATTTTTGCGTTGGAATGACTTTCAATTGATGAAGGAATTAGAAGAAAGAGGAGGAAGAATAAGGGAGCGTGGCTGCCATCGATTCAAATTAGTAGTAGCTGTGTATAAGGGGAATTGGGGTTATGTATTTGGGCTATGTTTATTACATTTAAATGTGTGTTCACGTTTTAGAAATAGTTATCTACCTCCAATCTTTTTTTTTTTTTGACATTATTTCCATTATCTCTCCTTTGATGTCCTTAATTGACATGCATTGGTAATTTAAAGGAAACATTGCCGTTTTAATATTAATTATTTCCCTTTCCTGATTTAATCCCTTTCTATCACACACATTTGTTTTCCTTTTTATTAAATGAAGTTTGCTAATACGTTAATGTTAATAATCTTCCATTACTTTCAAATTCAAACGCACAATTTTTTTTTCTTTTTTGTTTTTAAAAAAAAAAGAAATTAATGTGTGTGTATACTTTCCGATTATTTTATAAAATACCATTCATTAACTTTCATTCTTTCTTCTGTTTCTTTTTATTTAATTATGTATGTTCCATTGTAATGTTTACAATTTCAAACTCACATTACACCCTAATTAACTCCAATTAACATTAAAATGTAACTTTCAATTTTTTAATCCTTTTATCGTATTACAAATACAAACAAAATTCAATTTTCCATTATAGCCTTTTCATGTAATTTAACAAAATTGAAAATTTAATCTTTTCAATGAAAACATTTTCGTTGTAAAATATCAACGCTAAAATTGTATCTTTTTATAAAACTTTTCTTAGGTAAACCAATGACATTACTTTACTTTTTACTGCATTCATTAACGTCAACTTAATGTCATCTACCATTTTCTAAGAAAGATCTAAATAAATTTTCCGCTTTTCCCACTATTGAATTTTAATTTATTTTCTATTCAATTTTTACCAACCTTTCTTGTTTAATGGACTTTCCTTTCCCTTTTTCATTTGAATTATTACTTGCCTTTGTTCACCCAATGATTTCCCTACCTTTTATCATTTATTATTCGATTTATATATTGTCCTTGCGTATGTATTTATTTTACATTTAAACTATTATTATTACCTCATTTACAATTCTTTAATTCATTCATATGGATTTGTACATTTTAATGCACTAACATATATCTTTGAATAGTTAACATTATAAATAATTATTTCTTTATTATCACTCTATTAAACATATAACATAACTATTTGGATTTTATTTCATGATTATGATACCTAAAGGTCCAAAAACAATGCTCCATACCATACATTGTCTCAAGAATTTTTCTTCTTTCTATCTAGAACATATATGTTTAAATGTACTTTTTTCTCCATTAAGTGCGCTTTTATTCCTTCCTTTAATCCATTGATTTGTTTTACCTTAATCCTATTAATTTCTTTTCTTGCATTTGCTTTTAGTGTCCTCCTCTCTTCGTTGTTTCATTAATACTTCATTCATTGATTTAAATAAAATTAAAAATTGTCATAAATTGCATTTTTAAATTTCTACCTTCCCTTTTTGTCAACTTGTTGGAAAATTTATTGAATCTTTTGGTTTAATGTTTCCCACAGAATAAATTTTATTACATGCAAATTGCATACGCTCCATATTTTCATTAAAAAGAATATAATTAATTTCTCAAAATAAATTATTTTAAACAACCAAAACACATTAAAATAACTTAAAATAAAATTTTTAAATTGGCCCCAAAATTCAGGGTTGTTACAGTCTCCCCCACTTAAAAACTTTTCGTCCTTGAAAAGGAACGAAGCTAAAAGTGTTTAATTATCCTACTAAATTTTTATTCTTATTGGTTTAAATAATTTTATAGTTGAACTAATAATTATACTACACAATCATTAATCAATTAGTTGATTAGCTTTAAAAATATATAACTTTTATATATTATAAAATCATATTTTGTAAAATAGATCATAATTACAAATACGTATATTATAAGCTTGTTACTCTCAACTCATTCTAGGGCATTACTAACCCCATCTCTAATGAGTTTTCTCATTCTAGGATATTGCTGATCCTATCTCTAATGAGTATTCTTATTGGATATTACTAATCCAATCTCTGATGAGTCTTTTGTTCAGTTCTAACGAGTTGTACCCCAAAGATTTGAGCTAACCAGATCTCTGATACCAACTGTGATGACCCCAAACTCCCACTAGGTGGAAGTTAGGAATAATCATATGGAATACAACATAAATATAACAATACATATCACTGATACAATATTGCAGAGGAAATACCAAAGAATAATAACATTATAGCAGCGGAAATATAATGTCATAAACCACAGAATCCCAACAGTCACAGAATCCAAATTATTACAACAAGTTTACAGAAATGAAAATAAGTTCCAACTCCCAAAATAAGCAATACGAAATGAAACAAGTCTAATGACTAAACTTAAAGATAGAAAAATGCAATAGAAGTAAATGATAGCTGTCCTCAAAGCTCCAAGTCATCACCTCTCCGCAAAAGCAAATCCAAGCAAAGATAATGAGCAACTTCAAGAAGACTCCAAGCAAAGCATGAACCTGTTTACTTGGCTGCCCGTGTAGAAAAGAGGGCACCCGAGTTTGCAAAAAGTTGAAACAAACTACGGGTCAGTCGTGGGACTGGTATGAGAATTCATAACTAGTTTAGTAATAATAATATGACAAATCCAAAGACCACGCCGCTAATGCGGAACGGGTTTACTCAATGGATTGTCGTGCATAATTTAAAGTGTCAGAACGTACAACATCGCAATGTTTTTTAGAAAAATGGAATCACCATAAGACTCAAGTCCCATCACACAATGCAACGCACACCAGAGGATAGAGTTTTCCCTTATGGTGATTAAACATGCTAAATACGGCAAATACGAGTTTAATATTATTATTAGTGTATAATAAAAACATTTCAAAATAAATGTATCAATCCTAGGAAACATAGTACCCCATCCTATTATATCTCCATACTAGTAATACAATCAAATCCGTAGGGTCGTATTTGGAATTTGGATTTCCATCTGAGTCAAGGCTAGGGAGGAGCTCCTTACCGATTCGAGACACTCTAGCAATGCCCCAAGATTGGTACTCTGTCCAACCCTTGGATCCTGTAGGGCCAGTCCATACGTTAACGCTTAATGGATTGGCAATTCCTGAACACACGCTTCCCAGTCCTTTTGGACCTATAATACGGCCAGTGGCGACCGCATAAAACCGAGGCCTCGAACAATCCAACAACCACAATGAATAAATGCCAGCGCTGGTAGGTCCCCGGCACCACTCTAGCTAGAAAGAAACGTGTGCACTCCCTGCGTTCCCTTCTCCCGTTTTAGACTCCGCCAGTGTGTGAGGCTCGTGAAGTCCCGTCATACACAAAGCTATGCCTAAACAGGCTATGCTTTGATCATCCCACACGGCCTGCTTTTCAACAAGAAACCTTGATCATTGCATCTTAGTATGCCACACTGTCACTCCATACCATACCATTGCTTCTCCATCAATACATAAATGGGTGTTAAGTAGATAATAAATTCTCCACCACCAATATTTATATATTAACAGAAAATCAACAATATGATATATAACGAAGTACGATGTTAGACACACCATCCATTTAAACTTATGCTCTGGGTCTGAACGAAAGTCAAATCCGTGAAACCAACACGTACGTCTGGGCAATGACCTTGACCCATGAATTGGTAGCAAGTCAATTCAGGGTCTCGATCGCTGTCCATTCGAGGGAAGATTTACGGTCTTCATGCGTCGTCTTCTTACTTCGATCTTTAACGCCGCTGGATTAATTTGGGATGAGAATATCTCGGACTTCCCAAACAATCCTCATATATATATACATATATATTAATTTTGAAAATCCTTCTTATTCGTTAATAATATTTTTATTAACAATTCATTCTATTTTAATTATTTAAAATAGTCAAACTTCTCATTTAACGACGCATCCTATAAATCGTATTTTTATTTACATTAATTAAAATGTAAACTTTCATTACATATCGCATTCTTGTTTTCTTTACATTTAATAAAATGTAAACTTGCAATTACATGTCACATTCTTACTTATTTACATTGAATAAAACGTAAACTTGCAACTACATGTCGCATTCTTACCTATTTACATTGAATAAAATGTAAACTCATCCTACGGTGGAATTCCTTTATTTTAACATTAAAATAATGTAAATTTTTCCCTATGGTATATACACTTTTTATATTAACATTTAGAATAATGTTAACTCATCCTACGATGCATATTTTCTTAATTTTAACATTAAAGATAATGTTGACTTATCCTATGGTTAAATTACCCTTTATTAACCTTAAAAATAATGTAATCTCCTCCTATGTTAAATTACTTTGTTACTTTACAATTAAAAATAATGTAGCCCAAACCTACGGTTAAATTGCTCTTTAATTTAACATTAAAATAAGGTTATTCTCATCCTATGGTGCAAATACTTCTTATTTAACATAAAAAAAATGTTGATCATCCTACGATGTAAATTTCTTTAATATTAACATTAAAGATAAATGTTAATTACCCTACGATGTAAATACTTTAAATATTAACATTAAGAATAAATGTTAATTCCATCCCACGGTCCAATTAACTATGCATTAACATTAAGAATAAATGTTAATTATCATACGGTTCAATTCCCTATATATTAAGATTGACAATAATGTTAATTATCATACATGTGGTGAAATTATTCTTTATTATTAACATAAAAATGTTAATTTTTCATACGATGCAAGTTGCTTAATTATTACATAAAATGCTAATTCCTCATGCATTGCAAATTACTTAATTTATTTTAACATTAAATAAAATGTGAATTTTATCCAACGGTGAAATACTTTTTAATTAACATTAAAAATGTTAATTTCATCCTACGGTGAATTCCTATTTTATATTTACAAAAAAAAAATGTAAATTTTGTCTTGCGGTGTAAATTCATATATACGTTCAATAGGAAAATGTAATTCTTATCATATAATATAAATTCACATTTTAATTACACATAAAATGTCAGCTTTATCATACGGTGCAAAACATATCTTATTTTACATTAAAAATAAATGTAACTACCAGTTAAATGTTAATTCATGTTCTAACTTACATTAGAAAAATGAAAATTTTATTTCACCGCAAAATCCTACTTTTTATTTACAATTCAAAATATAAATTTTGGTTCATGTCAACGTCCTACATATCGTCTACAAATGTGAATCTTGATATACGAGAAAATTCACCTTTTAATTACAAAGAAAGAAAAATGTAATTTTAACAAACCATATAATTTCACTTTATAATTTACATATAAAATTGTAAATCTTGACATACGATGAAATTTCTTAATATATTAACATTAAATAAAATGTTAACTAACATACGATGAAATTACTTATTTTTAGCATTAACAAAAATGTTAAATTTCTCATACGATGAAATCTCTTGTTTTTAACATTAACAAAAATGTTAAATTTCACCAATAATGTAAATTTCTATTTTTATATACATTAATAAAAATACGTTAATACATACTTTGCAATCTTTTTTTTAAATCAATATTAAAAATGATGTTAAACAATCTTTTCTTTTTATATAACATTAAATAATGTTAATAAATCATACAGTCCATTCCCTTTTAAGATTTACATTAGAATAATGTTAATCAATCTTTTCTTTTTATATAACATTCAAAATAAATGTCAATGAATCATACGGTGTACATTTTCTAATTTTTAACGTTAAATAAAAAAAATGTCAACCCAACAGATGGTAAAAACTTCCAATATCAACATCAACATAATAAATGCCAATGAATCATACGGTGTACATTTTCTAATTTTTAACATTAAATAAAAAAAATGTCAAACCAACATATGGTGAAAACTTCCTATATCAACATCAACATAATAAATGCCAGTGAATCATACGGTGTACATTTTCTAATTTTTAACATTAAATAATAAAAAAAATGTCAAACGAACATATGGTGAAAACTTCCTATATCAACATCAACATAATAAATGCCAATGAATTATACGGTGTACATTTTCTAATTTTTAACATTAACAAAATAGATGTTAATTTAACATACAATGTGAATTTTTTTTTAATTTTTTTTTGTTTCAATGTAAAGAATTCACTCTTTATATTACAATGTAAAGGTATCAACTTTTCTATTTTTAAATTTACATAATAAAATGTAAATTTTGTCACCGCAAATTCCTACCTTATATTTACAGATAAAAATGTGTAAATTATGTCATGCGGTGAAATTCCTCCTTATTCACATTAATTAAAATGTGAATTTTCCTACGGCTGAAATTACCATTTTATTCACCTACAATTTATTCACTTTAATAAATATGTGAATTTTTATATACGTTTAAATATCTAATCTATTCACATTTAATAAAAATGTAAAATGTTCATGTCCCATATTTTGTGTAAACAAATTTCATGTCCAATATTTTAGTTTACACGGTTGTAAAAATTTGAATGCAACACACCTAAAGGAACCAGTCGTATATATGTATATATATTTATATATATAAATCTCAAAAATGAGATTTTGATCGCATTAACCAAATTACAATAATGGAGTTGAGACAAAAGGGAAATACCAACCCACAAAGTCCAAACAACGAACATGATCAAATAAAATAACTAACATCAAGGCAATTTAGCATATGGAAAATCAACAAGGCACGATTAAATAAATTAACTCATAATTAATTCGAATTAATCACTAATTCAGATTTAAACTCTAAAATTTCAGATCTAATATCATGTCCTAATAGGCAATTCAAATTCAACATCGTACGGTGTGAATGGTTCAGATCCATGTTTTAAATTTCGTGTCATATTAGATCTACTATTAATAATCATAGAAATGATAATTAAATATATTAAATTATATAAATAAAAAAAATTCTCACCTTGATTGGATAAGAATTTGTCCCAAGCGTTTTCTTTTAAAAAAAAATTGTATTTGAAGCCATGGTTCTCACGATCGTGGCGCACCTCACATCGACCGCCTTCGACTCGCTAACCTACCGCTCAAGTCTCGGCCAACTCGCCGCTGTCTCCACCCTCGAAAACCAACCCCGAACCTTGCCACTTCATGCTGCCGCCCTGGACACCGTGTGTCATGAAGAGTTGAACCATTTTTGCGTTGGAATGGCTTTCAATTGATGAAGGAATTAAAAGAAAGAGGAGGAAGAATAACGGAGCATGGCTGCCATCGATTCAAATTAGTAGTAGCTGTGTATAAGGGGAATTGGGGTTATGTATTTGGGCTATATTTATTACATTTAAATGTGTGTTCACGTTTTAGAAATAGTTATCTACCTCCAATCTTTTTTTTTTGACATTATTTCCATTATCTCTCTTTTGATGTCCTTAATTGACATGCATTGGTAATTTAAAGGAAACATTGCCGTTTTAATATTAATTATTTCCCTTTCCTGATTTAATCCCTTTCTATCACACACATTTGTTTTCCTATTTTATTAAATGAAGTTTGCTAATATGTTAAAGTTAATAATCTTCCATTACTTTCAAATTCAAACGCACAATTTTTTTTCTTTTTCTTTTTTTTTTTAAAAAAAGAAATTAATGTGTGTGTATACTTTCCGATTATTTTATAAAATACAATTCATTAACTTTCATTCTTTCTTCTGTTTCTTTTTATTTAATTATGTATGTTCCATTGTAATGTTTACAATTTCAAACGCACATTACTCCCTAATTAACTCGAATTAACATTAAAATGTAACTTTCAATGTTTTAATCCTTTTATCGTATTACAAATACAAACAAAATTCAATTTTCCATTATAGCCTTTTCATGTAATTTAACAAAATTGAAAATTTAATCTTTTCAATGTAAAACATTTTCGTTGTAAAATATCAACGTTAAAATTGTATCTTTTTATAAAACTTTTCTTAGGTAAACCAATGACATTACTTTACTTTTTACTGCATTCATTAACGTCAACTTAATGTCATCTACCATTTTCTTAGAAAGATCTAAATAAATTTTCCGCTTTTCCCACTATTGAATTTTAATTTATTTTCTTTTCAATTTTTACCAACCTTTCTTGTTTAATGGACTTTCCTTTCCCTTTTTCATTTGAATTATTACTTGCCTTTGTTCACCCAATGATTTCCCTACCTTTTATCATTTATTATTCGATTTATATATTGTCCTTGCGTATGTATTTATTTTACATTTAAACTATTATTATTACCTCATTTACAATTCTTTAATTCATTCATATGGATTTGTACATTTTAATGCACTAACATATATCTTTGAATAGTTAACATTATAAATAATTATTTCTTTATTATCACTCTATTAAACATATAACATAACTATTTGGATTTTGTTTCATGATTATGATACCTAAAGGTCCAAAAACAATGCTCCATACCATACATTGTCTCAAGAATTTTTCTTCTTTCTATCTAGAACATATATGTTTAAATGTACTTTTTTTCTCCATTAAGTGCGCTTTTATTCCTTCCTTTAATCCATTGATTTGTTTTACCTTAATCCTATTAATTTATTTTCTTGCATTTGCTTTTAGTGTCCTCCTCTCTTCGTTGTTTCATTAATATTGCATTCATTGATTTAAATAAATTTAAAAATTGTCATAAATTGCATTTTTAAATTTCTACCTTCCCTTTTTGTCAACTTGTTGGAAAATTTATTGAATCTTTTGGTTTAATGTTTCCCACAGAATAAATTTTATTACATGCAAATTGCATACGCTCCATATTTTCATTAAAAAGAATATATTTTATTTCTCAAAATAAATTATTTTAAACAACCAAAACACATTAAAATAACTTAAAATAAAATTTTTAAATTGGCCCCAAAATTCAGGGTTGTTACAACACGTTTCCCGGTCCTTACAGACCTATAATCGAGGCGCCTCGCATTCCAACAACCACATAGGTGAAAAGTATATAAATGTCAGGGCTGGTAAGTCACTGACACCACCATAGCTGGAAAGAAACGTCATGCACTCCTTGGGTCCTTATCCCGTTTTTGACTCATACCGAGGTGTGAGGCTCGCGAATCCACGCTATACACAAAGCTGCCACGTAGGCCGTGCTTTGATCATCAACCACAAGACTTTGCTTTTCAACAGAAGCCTTGATCCATGCAACTCAGCGTGCCACACAGGCAATTCATGCCATGCGACTGATATCTATCGATATACAGCCTCTAAGCTCGTATGTCTCAGAGAAGGGCGTTAAGCAAGAGAATAAATTCTCCGCTGCCAAACAGATATATATTTAACAGAAAACAATCAACACAGAATAAAATCCAATGTCAGACACACAATCCATTTACAAGTTCGTTCTGGGTCTGAACGAAACCGGAGGCACTTTCCTCGCATATCCATCCATCTCCAAGTACGTCCGGACGACCACCAACTATTTCCATCCTCTTGGGTGTACATCCCAATCAGGATCGTCAGTAATTATCCAAACGATGTGAAGACTTCCGGCCTTCGACCACCGTCTTCATCTTCGACATATCGTCGAATCGGTTATTCAGAATGGGTATAAACCCGGGCTTTCCGGACAACCCGCGTATTTTAAAAACTAATGTTACACAAACACAACATACGCCTCATTCCAATTCAGAATATTCTTTTACTCATAAAGTCACATTTTTTTAGGGAAAGGTTCCCATTAATTTTATCCAAGATAAATTCTTTAAAATTTATCCTTTAATCTTCCTTTGGATGTCATTTCAAACCAAATTATGGTTTTCTAAACTAGTCGAGATTAGCGAACCACACCGAAGTAATTACCCCAATCCCAACCTATTCATCCCATGAAGCAAAACTGGTAATACTCCATATCTAACACCATAATGTTGTCGGTAAAATTAATTACCATTTCACGTTCAAATCTAATTAAAGATTTAACTATCGCTTTGGAGCAAAACTGGTGATACTCCATTCTCGCTCATTTTCTAAATTTGATAATTTAGATTACAAATTCATATTTCAATCTAATTGTCGATTCATTAAAACTCCTTTTATTGGGTTAAAGAACTAATGTCTTTTAAAACACAGTTCACGACAAACCCAAATCACATTCTATTTATTCTCGGGTTAAAGAACTAGTGCTATTTAAAACACAGTTCACGATAAACCCATGAATCTATTCTATTTTTCACGATAAACCCATGAATCTATTCTATTTAAACCCATTTCAAATCCAATTTATTTATTTAAAAATAAATGGGTTTTAATTTCAGTTCAAAACTAGTTCAATTTGATAAAAATCTATTTTTATCTTTTCAAATGTGGAGTTTTTCATCCCAACTTTTCCCAAATCATTTCTTATGATTTTACACAAATTATTGATATTTCTAATAATTTAATAAAGGCCCGTACAGTCGATTTCCAACAACGGCCATCGAACTGCACCTCTAGCGACCTTTTTCGAATTTGATTTGGACGTATTCCAACCGTTAGATTTCAAATTTGTAATATTCGTTAGAAAGCTCTTTTCGATACGAACCCAACGGTTCCAGTTTTAGGAGAATCCGACGGTCGGATCTCCCATAATGTCCGTTTGAAATAAATGGTCGAAATTCGCGAACTACCGCAGCGCGGCGCGTTCTATTCAGGCCATTATATTATATATAATATATAAAATATATATTTCCTCGATTTCCTTTTTAAAGCGAATTTTATAAATAGTTTTGAATTCATTTCAAAAACAATTTCAATCTTTATTTCAAATTCAAATCAAAATTGAATTTTCTATTATAAATCCTTTTTACTTTCATTTCTATTTGATTTCAATTCAATTCAAATTCGTTTTCTATTCAATTCGTTTTCTATTCAATTTGAATTCAATTCATTTTCTATTCAATTCAAATCAAATTCATTATATATTTAATTGAAATCAAATTTGTTTTCTATTCAATTCAATTCGAAATCTTTTTCAATTCAATTCAAATTCGTTATATATTTAATTGAAATCAAATTTGTTTTCTATTCAATTCAATTCGAAATCTTTTTCAATTCAATTCATTTCGAAATCGTTTCAATTTAATTCATTTCGAAATCGTTTTCAATTTAATTCATTTCGAAATCGTTTTCAATTTAGTTCATTTCGAAATCGTTTTATATTCAATTCATTTCGAAATCGTTTCAATTTAATTCATTTCGAAAATATTCGATTTCGAAATCACTTTTCAATATTCATTTAAAAATGAATAGAATCGATATAAATATCGTTCACGTCAAAATGGCATCGATCTAATCAACACGGCTTCATATATTTCTATTTTCAAATATTTACTATTTTAAAAATATTCTATTTCAAATATTTCTGTTTCAAATATTTCGATTTCAAATATTTCGTTCAACACATGACTAATCTCAACGGATGAGTACAGTCAACACATGAACCTTTATTTTATAAAGATAAAGATTTAAATTTTATTGTTAAAATATTTCGTTCAACACATGACTAATCTCAACGGATGAGTACAGTCAACACATGAACCTTTATATTATATAGATAAAGATGTAAATTTTATTATTAAAATATTTCGTTCAACACATGACTAATCTCAACGGATGAGTACAGTCAACACATGAACCTTTATATTATATTGATAAAGATGTAAATTTTATTATTAAAATATTTCGTTTAACACATGACTAATCTCAACGGATGAGTACAGTCAACACATGAACCTTTATATTATAATATTCTTTATCTTCTAAATTGGAATGAGGCCCAATCAATCACCATATAATGTTAATTATATGGATTCCATACAACGCATGTATATAATAGCAACGATACATAATCAACCATCAACCAAAGTGCACTACACTGTATAAGCATTAAATATAGACATCTAACGCGTATAACAGCCTGTCAATCAATCGATCGACATATTTAATCAATCAGGATGAGTGAACTTCAAATTTCATCCCAACACCCGTGTGGGGTTTCAAACAATCAAACACAGATTTATTTGTGCAGTTGGGCGATGTGTAAAATTTATCGACCCAATCAATGTCAATCAAATCAGTTTATATAAACAAATCGGCCGATTTGTTTATAATTATTTATTTATTCACTTTCACTATATTCATATTTACGTAAAAAATTATATTTTTAACGATAAAACGTTTTATTTCATCACATGAATTTCTATTCAGTTCATTCTTTAAATAAAATGATATTTTGATTTTTCTAACTTATTTTAGAAAATTTCGGCGGCATAACGGCACGATACTAGAAACGGGACGAGGCCTAGCCTTATCCCCGGTCTAGTGAAGGCCCACGCCATTCACACATCAATTAAATCAATTTCATTTCACCAAAAAATTCAATTCAAACCAAATAATCTAACCAACTACACAACCAAACAAACAAGTCCATGGTCTGCGGACGATTGTGTCGGGTGCTACTAAACACCGTCTGCATCCTAGTATATGTATAACTAGAAAAGAAATTGAAGAGTGAGAAATTCTCACCAATAGCTATCCAATACCACGACTCTTCATTTAGAGAAATCATCGCCATTCTCGCCCTTTGTCGCTTTCGTTGCCCGTAGCCACTACATATATAAAAATCGAATTTTCACTTCGCTATTCAATATATAAAAATCGAATTTTTAATTTGCTATTCAATATATAAAAATCGAATTTTTATTATGCTATTCAATATATAAAAATCGAATTTTTACTATGCTATTCAATATATAAAAATCGAATTTTTACTTCGCTATTCAATATATAAAAATCGAATTTTTATTACGATGTCATATACATATAAATTCCATTTCAAAAATATAGATTTCGCTTTTATAAAAATAAAGGCTTCGCCTTTCTTCTTTTTCCTTTCAAAATCAAATCTTTATAATTCGTTATGGATAATAAAAATTATAACTTCCTTGTTGCAAAATTCTATATTTTTCTCGAAGTAAAAATCATGTTTTTACTTCACTACTCATCTCAAAATATCGTCTTTTCTATTTTAAAAATCTCGTCTTTTCTATTTTAAAAATCTCATCTTTTCTATTTTAAAAATCTCGTGTTTTCTATTTTAAAAATCTAAATCCTTTATCTAAATCTAAAACTGATCTAAGTTATATAAATAAAAATAAAATCAGATTAGAAAATAAAGTCAGAAAACTCACGGTTTTAAATCGAATCGGAGGATTGGGGGTCGGAGGTTGGTGGCGCAGCGTTCGATTGGGGGGGGGGGGGGGTCTTCAGTGTCGCGGCAAGGAGGGGGAAGGGTTTCTGATGGTGGCGCCCCCTGGAGCAGCGACGACGAGCGAATCGGGGGGGGGGGGGGGTATCGTGGCGCTGTGGAGCGCCACCTGCGGAGGGGCTCTTCGCGTCGGTCGATGAAGACAGGGGGGGCGGCTTCGTCGAAGTGGCGGCGGCACGGAGGAGGCCGCTCGCGCCCCTCTCCGATTCCTTTTTTTTATTCTGATTCGAAATGAATCAGGGGGGGGGGGGGGCTGGAGGCGTTTAAGGGGAGAAAGGGTTTTTTTTAATTATTATTTAATTATTTTATTTTTCACTAAAAAGCAACTTTTATTTTCGACCTCTAAACGAGGCCCACCGCCTATCGTCCATAGCGTTTTACCCCCATTCCGAACACAATGGGATATGTATCATAGGCTGATTCGAACGTTTCGATCAGTTTTCGTCAAAATCAACGTAAAACTCTATATATTGGATTTAAACGCGCGTTTCAATTTACCGGGGTCACATACTAACTTGAAAAATTACAGAAAAATATTTTCTAGCTTCGTATTGACGATACGGTCCTAACAAAAATAGTTTCGTCGAATTCTGAGACCGTTTGAAAAATGGCAATTTTCCAATCGATTAAAATCAACTTAAACTGGTCAAACGCGTTTTCCTTTGAAACACTCACATATTGATTCGAAAAATTATGAAATTTGGAATCTAACAATAATTTGACATCACGGACCCAACAAAAGTGGTTTCGTCGAAATCCGAGGTCGTTTGCAAAATTCCGATTTTTAAGGGCCTGAATTCCATAGCGACTATTCAGAAATTTCAACTGGACATATCTTTTGATTCCCGCTATGAAATTTTGATTTTTCGGATTCGTTGGAAAGATATCATCAGTTAGATCCTAATGTTTTTGGTTTCACTAAAATCCGGATTGTTTTGCACCCGGTACATTCAATTGAAGTTTGGAATCGAATTATCGAACTACCGTGCCATTTTCAATTCCTTTTATAATTTAAAATAAATATTTATATTCTAACGACGACGCGTATAAATATATACGTTCGAATTATATTCAAAATAAATTTCTCGTCGATATTATTTAAAATAATCTATTTTAAATATTCAAAATTCGCTAAAATTGCCAAAATAAAAATTTTAAACTGGCTCAGATTTTTGGGTTATTACAACAACGTTCTCCGAAATAGGTCATTTAGGGAAATACATCACTTTTCCTTCGTATCACACTAACACAGTCCATTCCATCCCTTCCTTTCATATTTTCTGAGTTAGACATTTAGTTGCCATCATTGCCATTTATTCTTATATATATATATATATATATATATATATATATATATATATATGCACTATAACTCTCACATTATATCTACGCTTGTGGATGCAAGATTTGTTGGGCAGGTCCGGGCAGAATTCTACCACATGTCGACTTAACCTCGTGTCTTAGCACAATTATATGTTTTATTTATGCACTTAGACCCCTCACATTAGATTTACCACTTGTGGATGCTGGATATACCGGGCGGGTCTGGGCATACTTCTACCACAAGTGTAATCTAACCTCGTGCCTAAGCGCGGTTAAGTTTCTTATTTATTGCAAACCTTCTATACAGTCTAGGCATTTTTATTTCTTTCAATTATCCATCGTAATTTATAATTTACAGGCAATCGTATTATGTCTATTATTATTCTTCACATATAATCAATTCCTTTCTAACATGTAATCAATTAACCATATAATTGTTCAAATCACATAAACCAATATGTACTGTTCTAAATTTCTACAATTAATGGCCTGGATACACAATTTCCACAAATTAACAAGAAATTTAAGGAAAATTAATTAATATGAAAAATTTGACAAGTTCATATCCCAACAAATTAATATTTAGCATATTAATTATTTCTACTTGTCGTACTTATCACTTTAGGCATTATTAACATATGTTAAACTTCTCAACATATTGTACTTCAATTATACAAACAGGGGAATGGTAAACGATAACATATTGTTAACTAAAATGCTATAGCTTTAATCCAATCACCTCATATGCTTTCCCAATTCTGGATCTGTGCCAGTTTTAGCTTCCATAGTTTTTCCCTTAATCGGATTCAAAACCTAATGACCATGGATTGATTATTTTCATTAAAAGAGAAAGGAAAGGAAGAGGAAGGAATTTGAATAGATCGGATCTAAAAGTTTAACTTGCTTTTCATGGTTTTAAACAATCTTTAATTAACTTCACTTCTCTCCTACAAATCTTGAATTTAAAACCTTCTTATTAATAATCTAAATTCCTGAGGAGATCTTAAAGGAGAAAACGATAAAGCCTTAATGTAGCCTCAGAATTATGAGGTTTAGGGTTAGCTCTAGAGACTTATTTATAGGTGTATTAGAAGAACCCGGTCTCTTAGATTTAAAACAAAAACACCAGAACGGTACGCGTCGAAATAAATTTCTAGATCTACGGTGGGGTCGACCCCTTTGGGGTGGGTCGACCCATGAGTCGACCTCCCTGTTGGTGGGTCGACCCCCAACAGTCTATTTTCCCCTTAAATTTCCTACTCGTGAAATTTTGTTTTTTGAACTAATTTTCTAATTTTCTGCATATATTTATTTAATATATATATATACATATAAGCTAATTATATGTATACAAACTTCTAATGCCCATAACTTCTTCATAGATTGTCTGTTTTACGCAAGCAAGGTGGCTATCTTGACCAGAATTTCGAGATGGACGCAATGGCGCAGTCCGTTTTACTTAATTTCGATTATTTAATTAAGTTATTCTTATTTTATTATATTGAGTTAAAATTACGGGGTGTTACATTCTCCAACCCTTAGGAAATTTTTTCCTCGAAATTTGATAAGGGTAAAATCAATTAACCCCTCGCATAATATACATCCATCATGTGGGCATCCAATTTTTTTTTTTGCAAACATTGTGCACATATGCAAAGTGAAGTACAACATAATAATGCATGTATGCCGAAACGGCACCTCCTATGTTTATGCAAATTTTCAAAAATCCTTTTAAAATATGATGCTTACAATTTAAATATACTGGCAGTTCTACATGAATGGAATATTTTGAAAATCAAAATGCTTTTTCATCCAAATTTTCCCATACTCTTACTGAGTAAGAGCGTAGTTCATCCGATTATTGCATCCAGAATCCTACCAACCAACTTTATATTATGAATTTTAGAAAAATCTAATTTTCCAAATTCGACTTCTAATGTTATTAAAAAGGTGGAAAACGGAGAACTTCACATCTCCCATTTTTCTTTTTTCGACCTTTTTCCAACCGTACACGGATTTGATGTAACTATTCTATAAAGATTCCCTATTTTCCTATCCAAGTGTGACGAAAAGGAATTCCGCTCGATCCGAATCAGTCGCTAAACCGATCTAGACCGTTCGAAACGCCTGATTGTTTTGAGAACACGACAAAATAGAACGCAGACGGGAGAACATTTCATTATATATTACAACAACGCATCAGATTACAAGAATAGACAGAGTATAAATGAATATTACACAGAAATATCAGAGATTTAAATTACATTTAAATACATAGCAGTGGAAAATAATACAATACACAACTAGAAGAGATACACGGATACAAAGCTTTCCGTATATCGTTCCAGCTGTAAACCAGGATCCTGTGAATATAAATCTGCAAAACCAAAACTACTAGCTGCCCGTGCGGAAAATAGGGGCACCCAGAGTTTAGGTTAAAACAATAAACTCCAGGTCAGTCATGTGACTGGTGTGAGAACTAAAACAGGTATTTATCTTTATTTTCAAAGTTCGGTAAATCAAGGGACCACGCCGTATAACACGGAACGGGTTTCCTCCCAAGAATACCAGTGCATAAAACAACAGCGCAATGCTAAATAGAGAAAAAAGAAACTATTATAAGACCCAGGTCCTATCACACAATGCAACGCAAGCCGGGGGATAGGGTTTTTACCTTATAATAGCCAAGAATGCTTGATACGTTTAAAACAATCATTTGATACTATAATAAGTGCATAGTGTATAAAACAACTTCAAATCATAAATATCAATCATAGGCGGCATGAATGCCCCATACCACTATGTCGCCATATATAGGTTATACAATCAAAATCGCAAAGTCACGTATTTGGAAATTGGATTTCCATCTATGAACCGAGGCCAGGGATCGTCCTCAACCGATTCGAGACTCTCTAGCCCGAGCCTCAGGACCCAGACTCAGGTGGGCCCTTGGATCGTCAGGGCCGGTCCACCGATGTGGATGAAACTTAAACCTTGAACATGCGTCCCCCCGCCCTATGGGGCGTAAATGAGCCAACGAATGACTCCATCGGACCTGGATCGTCCGATCAAACCGAGGCGCCTCGTAACAGCAACAACCACATAAGTCAAACTCGTCAGGGTGTGTAAAACCACTGACGCCACTTCTAACTAGAAAGAAACGCATGCCCTCCCTGAGGTCCGTCTCCCGTTTTTGGTTCATACCGGGTGTGAAACTCGCGAAGCAAACGTTACACAAAGCTACGCCACAAAGGCCGTGCTTCGATCATCAACCACAAGACTTTGCTTTTCAACAGAAGCCTTGATCATTCGCCACTTAGGCATGCCACACCGGCAGTTCACTCTATGCGTTTGATATCCATCAGTATATAACCTCTGAGCTCGTACGTCTCAGAGAAGGGCGTTAAGCAAGAGAATAAATTCTCCGCCGCCAAACAGATATATATTTAATAGAGATCAATCACACAGACTAAAATCCAATGTCAGAGACACAGTCCATTTACAAGTCCGTTCTGGGTCTGAACGAAACCGGGGGCACCTAGTACCCCATATATCCATCGATCTCCAAGTACGTCTGGACGATCACCAACCGTTTCCATCTTCTTGGGGGTACAACCCAATCAAGATCATTGGTAATCACCCAAACGACGTGAAGACCTCCAGTCTTCGACCATCGTCTTCATCTTCGACTTATCGTCGTATCAGTTATTCAGAATGGGATAATCCCGGTCTTCCCGAATAACTCGCGTATATTTTAAATAAGTGTTACACAAACACAACATACGCCTCAATCCAATTCATCAGTCACTAACCGTAAATTAACCAGAGGATAATTCCCCAAATATTAACCCCGAAGGCCGAAACCAACATCAGATCAATATCCAGAAAACCATTCTGCCTAGCCAACCTACAGTTAGTTTCTAAATTTCATATTCTTAGGGAAAGGTTCCCATTAATTTTATCAAAGATAAATTCTTTAAATTTATTCTTTAATCCACTTTTGAATATCAATTCAAACTAGTTGAGATTAACGAACCTTACCGAAGTAATCATTTGTTTCAATTTCCCAATCCCAACCTATTCATCCCATGAAGTAAAACTGGTAATACTTCATATCTAACACCACGGTGTTATTGGTAAATTCAATTACCATTTCACGTTCAAATCTAATTAAAGATTTAACTATCGCCTGGAGCAAAACTGGTGATACTCCATTCTCGATCATTTCAATCTAATTAAAGATTCATCAAAACTCCACTTAGTTTTAATCGTTAACTGGGTTAAAGAATCCGTGTCATTTAAAACACAGTTCACGATAAACCCAAAGTCACATTCCATTAATTATCGGGTTAAAGAATGAGTGTTATTTAAAACACTGTCCACGATAAACCCAAAAATCAATATCAATTCAATTTCAATTGAATATGATTTAATTGGTACACTTCATTAAATCCAAATAAAAAGATTTAATCTTTTCTCAACTGGGTTCAAGAACAGTGTTAGTAAAGACACCATTCACGACAAACCCAAATCACATTTGATATTAAATACAAGGCTTTGAAAAGAAGATATATCGGCTTATATTCAATATCAAATTCTACGACTAACAAACATCATATTGGAAATAACGATACAAATATATCTTTCAAATTTCCATAACAATATCTGTATAATCACGAAATCCAACATCGAAATATTCCGAAGACAATTTCGATTCAAATCCATTCAAATTCAATTGTTGGAAATTCTGGTTACTTTAAAAACCCTTTTTTTATTCAATTTATTTATTAAAAAAATAAATAGAATTATAATTATAATTCAAAACTAGTTCATTTCGATAAAAATCTATTTTTACCTTTTCAAATATGGAGTTTTTCATCCCAATTCTTTCTAAATCATTTCTTATGATTTTACACAAATTATTAATATTTTTAATAATTTTATCAAGGCCTGTACAGTCGATTTCCATCAACGGCCGTCGAACTGCACTTACAGCGACCTTTTTCAAATTTGATTTGGACATAATTCCAAATCCAACCGTTAGATTTCTAGTTTCTAATATTCTTTAGAAAGCTCTTTTCGATACGAACCCAAGGTTTCGGTTTCAGGAGAATCCGATGGTCGGATCTCCCGCAATATCCGTTCGAAGTCAATGGTCGAAATTCGCGAACTACCGCAGCGCGGCGCGTTCTATTCAGGCCGTTATATTATATATATAATATATATATAATATATACTTTGTCGATTTCAATTCAAAACGTGCTTTATAAATCGTTTTAAAATTTATTTTCAAAACGGTTTCAACTTCATATTCAATTTCAAATGAAAATTGAATATTCCAATATAAATTCATTTTAAATTCTTTTCAAATCGATTTTAAATTCATTTAAATTCAATTTCAATTCGAATTCATTTCTATTCAATTTCTATTTGAATTCATTTCAAAACGATTTCAATTCGATTCGAATTTCAAACCCTTTCAGTTTCTTTCGAATTTCAAATTAATTATATTAAATTAGAATTTCAATTCACTTTAATATTCACTTCAATTTGGATAAAATCGATATAAATATCGTTCACGTCAAAATGGCATCAACCTATCAACGCGGCTTCATATATTCCTATTTTCAAATATTCTATTTCAAATATTTCTTTTTCAAATATTTCTATTTCAAATATTTCTATTTCAAATATTTCTTTTTCAAATATTTCTATTTCAAATATTTCTATTTTAAAACTGGAATGAGGCCCAATCAATTACCATATAATGTTAATTATATGGATTTTCTACAACACATGCATATATCAACGATGACAAATAATCAACCATCATCCAAAGTGCATTCTACACTGTATAAGCATCAAATATAAATATCTAACGCTTATAACAGTCTGTCAATCAATCGATCGACATACAGCTAATTATTGGGACTAGTGTATGTCATTTATCATCCCAATACCCGTGTGGGGTTTCAAATAATCAAACACAGATTTTTATTTGTGCAGTTGGGCGATGTGTAAAATTTTATCGTCCCAATCATTGTCCCTCAAATAGGTGTACATAAACAAACCGTCCGGTTTGTAAATGAATATTTATTTATTCACATTCACATTAAAAATTATATTTTTAACGATAAAACATTTTATTCAACCTATGAAAATATTCTATTCAGTTCATTTATTAAATAAAATGATTTCTTTATTTTTCTAACTTATTTTAGAAAATTTCGGCGGCATAACGGCACGATACTAGAAACGGGACGAGGCCTAGCCTTATCCCCGGTCTAGTGAAGGCCCACGCCATTCACACATCAATCAAATCAATTTCATTTCACCCAACAATTCAATTCAAACCAAATAATCTAACCAACTACACAACCAAACAATTTAACAAACAAGCCATCCATGGTCTGTGGATGACGGGTGTCGGGTGCTACTAAACACCGTCTGCATCCTAGTATATATATATAACTAGAAAATTAAATTGAAAGGTGAGAAGTTCTCACGGATAGCTATCCCAATTGCACGACACTTCATATGTAGGAAATCTTCATCGTTATCGCATCTTTGTCAACTTCGTAGACCGTAGCCACTACATATATAAAAATCGAACTTTTATTACGCTATTCAATATATAAAAATCGAATTTTTACTTCGTTATTCAATATATAAAAATCGAATTTTTACCTCGCTATTCGATATTTAAAAATCGAATTTTTACCTCGCTATTCAATATATAAAAATCGAATATTTTCTTCGCTATTCAATATATAAAAATCAAATTTTTACCTCGCTATTCAATATATAAAAATCGAATTTTTACTTTGCTATTCAATATATAAAAATCGAATTTTTACCTCGCTATTCAATATATAAAAATCGAATTTTTTACTTCGCTATTCAATATATAAAAATCGAATTTTTACTTCGCTATTCAATATATAAAAATCGAATTTTTACTTCGCTATTCAATATATAAAAATCGAATTTTTACTTCGCTATTCAATATAAAAATCGAATTTTTACTATGCTATTCAATATATAAAAATCGAATATTTACTATGCTATTCAATATATAAAAATCGAATTTTTACTATGCTATTCAATATATAAAAATCGAATTTTTACTATGCTATTCTATATATAAAAATCACAGCTTTACTTCGATGTTCAATATATAAAAATCACAGCTTTAATAACCTACAATCCCATCCTAATTACTTGAATAATTAAAATTAAAATTAAATTTAAACTCTGTTATCATAAAAATAAATAAATAAATAAATAAATAAAATAATAAAAAAAAACTTACTGGGGAAATGGGGTTGGAGAGGGTGGCCTGACAGCCGGAGGAGGAGGCGCCGGGGATGGAGGTCCCTTCCAGTGGTGGCGCCGATCTCGGTTTTAGGGTTTGCAGGCGGGGGTCTTCGATTGGGGCAACGGGTTTGAGCCCTGGGCTCACGCGAGAGGAAGAAAGCCAGAGGGTGATCGACGGAGGGGCTCGCCTCGAGGCCAGAGCGGTGGCGCGGCTTTGCGACGCGGGGCTGAGCGGGGTCGGGTTTCCTAGGGCACAGGTTTTTTTTCCTTTCTTTGTTCTGAGAAGTCAACGAGGGGAGGGAGATAAAGGGGATGCTTTATATTTAAATATTTTATTGTTTTTAATTGCAAAAAAGGTAACTTTTTAACACGTACTCGAAATCAAGCCCACCGACTGTCACCCATAGATGATTACCCCCATTCCGAACACAATGGGATATGTATCGCAAGCTGATTCGATCGTTTCGATCAGTTTTCGTCAAAATCAACATATAACTCTATATATTGAATTTGAATGCGCATTTCAATTTACCGGGGTCACATACTAACTAGAAAAATTCCAGAAAAATATTTTCTAGCTTCGTATTGACGATACGGTCCTAACAAAACTAGTTTCATCGAATTCTGAGACCATTGGAAAAATGGCCACTTTCCAGTCGATTAAAATCAACTGAAACTGGTCAAACGCGTTTTCCTTTGCCACGCTCACATATTGATTCGAAAAATTATGAAATTTAAAACCTAGCATTAACTTTACATCTCGGATCCAACAAAAGTGGTTTCGTCGAAATCCGAGGTCGTTTGCAAAATTTCCATTTTAAGGGACTGAATTCCATAGCGACTATTTAGAATTTTCAACTGGACATATCTTTTGACTCCCGCTATGAAATCTTGATTTTTCGGATTCGTTGAAAAGATATCATCAATTAGATCCTAATGTTTTTGGTTTCGCTAAAATCCAGATTGTTTTGCACCCGGTACATTCAATTGAAGTTTGAAATCGAATTATCGAACTACCGCGCCATTTTCAATTCCTTTTATAATTATATATAATTATTTATATTCTAACGACGACGTATATAATATATACGTTCTAAATAGATTCAAAAAAAATTTCTCGTCGTTATTATTTAAAATAAATTATTTTAAATAATCAAAATTCGCTAAAATTGCCAAAATAAAAATTTTAAACTGGCCTAGATTTTTGGGTTGTTACAATCTCCCCCACTTAAAACTTTTCGTCCCCGAAAAGGAACAAAGTCGAAAGTGGTTTGATCAATCAATTCTATGTTCGATCTGGCTTCCATTCTCTAACTTTTCAGTTTCTGAGAATTTTCAAATTCTTCAAAAATTTGGCTAACACCCTAAATTTTCGAAAAGTTTCGCCATAACCTCCCCTGCACCGGGAGCCACGGGAAAATCCCGAAATTGCCATACAGGCCTTCTGATCTCAAAAAGAAAAAGAAAAAGCCAAGCGGCTAGCCAATAGGCTCATAAAATCATCATCACCCAAACAAAACAGTAAATTATGTAGTAAACATGTACCTATTTGTCGGGCAAACAAATTTTATTCTCTGCTCTAGCCTCCTTGCTATGACCTGTTCAATGTAAGTATATGTATATGCAAGTAAATGCGACCAAATTTTCAATACAATTCAATATTTGATTCAATTAGGCTAAATGGCTAAAAATTAGCAAACAAATAAACAACCAACACAAACATCAATCAATTAGTGAATTAGAGCTTCAAATTCATAATTCTGATACTTATACAAAAATCATGTTTTTGATGCCAAATCACAACGATAAGCCCTATCTAGTTTTTGGTTCTCACACTAGTCAATAGGAAATATATAGAAAGTCCACCTTCGTCACACGAACATAAATTCTAATGATGGAGCTCCATCATCAAAATCATCTCCGGGCGATTAGAGTGTAATTCTATATCTATCCAGTATATTAAAACTTCAAATACACGTTTGCAAGGCGTATATGCAAAATCTTTATATACTGGACTGTCCAAATCAATTTAAAATAAATAATCAAATATGAATAGTTGATTTAAATTTTCAAAACAAAATTCGTTTTCATTTTAAAAAATATACTCTTCACACTCGTTCTAGGATACTACTGATCCTATCTCTAACGAGCCATTCTCATTGGATATTACTAATCCAATTATCTAATAAATTCTTTCGCATGGTTCTAATGTGTCTTGTTCTCTAAGCTTTGTAAACCAAAGCTCTGATACCAACTGTGACGAAAAGGAATTCCGCTCGATCCGAATCAGTCGCTAAACCGATCTAGACCGTTCGAAACGCCTGATTGTTTTGAGAACACGACAAAATAGAACGAAGACGGGAGAACATTTCATTGTATATTACAACAGCGCATCAGATTACAAGAATAGACAGAGTATAAACGAATATTACACAGAAATATCAGGGATTTAAATTACATTTAAATACATTGCAACGGAAAATAATACAATACACAACTAGAAGAGATACACGGATACAAAGCTTTCCGGATATCGTTCCAGCTGTAAACCAGGATCCTGTGAATATAAATCTGCAAAACCAAAACTACTAGCTGCCCGTGCGGAAAATAGGGGCACCCAGAGTTTAGGTTAAAACAATAAACTCCAGGTCAGTCATGTGACTGCTGTGAGAACTAAAACAGGTATTTATCTTTATTTTCAAAGTTCGGTAAATCAAGGGACCACGCCGTATAACACGGAACGGGTTTCCTCCCAAGAATACCAGTGCATAAAACAACAGCGCAATGCTAAATAGAGAAAAATGAAACTATTATAAGACCCAGGTCCTATCACACAATGCAACGCAAGCCGAGGGATAGGGTTTTTACCTTATAATAGCCAAGAATGCTTGATACGTTTAAAACAATCATTTGATACTATAATAAGTGCATAGTGTATAAAACAACTTCAAATCATAAATATCAATCATAGGCGGCATGAATGCCCCGTACCACTATGTCGCCATATATAAGTTATACAATCAAAATCGCAAAGTCACGTATTTGGAAATTGGATTTCCATCTATGAACCGAGGCCAGGGATCGTCCTCAACCAATTCGAGACTCTCTAGCCCGAGCCTCGGGACCCAGACTAAGGTGGGCCCTTGGATCGTCAGGGCCGATCCACCGATGTGGATTAAACTTAAACCCTGAACATGCGTTCCCCCGCCCTATGGGGCGTAAATGAGCCAACGAATGACTCCATCGGACCCGGATCGTCCGATCAAACCGACGCACCTCGCAACAACCACATAAGTCAAACTCGTCAGGGCGTGTAAAACCACTGACGCCACTTCTAACTAGAAAGAAACGCATGCCCTCCCTGAGGTCCGTCTCCCGTTTTTGGTTCATACCGGGTGTGAAACTCGCGAAGTAAACGTTACACAAAGCTACGCCACAAAGGCCGTGCTTCGATCATCAACCACAAGACTTTGCTTTTCAACAGAAGCCTTGATCATTCGCCACTTAGGCATGCCACACCGGCAGTTCACTCTATGCGTTTGATATCCATCAGTATATAACCTCTGAGCTCGTACGTCTCAGAGAAGGGCGTTAAGCAAGAGAATAAATTCTCCGCCGCCAAACAGATATATATTTAATAGAGATCAATCACACAGACTAAAATCCAATGTCAGACACACAGTCCATTTACAAGTCCGTTCTGGGTCTGAACGAAACCGGGGGCACCTAGTACCCCGCATATCCATCGATCTCCAAGTACGTCTGGACGATCACCAACTGTTTCCATCATCTTGGGTGTACAGCCTGTAACGTCTCGCATTTTTGTCGGTTTGTATTTGAATATTTAAATCAGTTTAAATATTGAATTTGTAATATAAGTGGATGTATATTTTAAATTAAAACGAAGCTGAACATATAAAGATATATATTAATTATAATCGAGCCCATAACGACGCTGCAGTTCGTAATTTAACGTTCTGAACTTCAACTGAGTATACAGGACTCGTTTTAAATCGGATTTCGTCGAAAGCAGAAACGTTGGAATCTGTGAACTGTATTTCTCTAACAGAAGTGAAAAACCAAGATTTCCGCGTATAGATTAGAAGATATGTCCAAATCAAATATTCAAAAAGTCGCTGTAAAATCGTATATCGACCGTAACGGTTTATTCGATATAACTAGATATCGGTTGCAAATCTGGATAAGGTTCTTTTGAGGCGCAGCGATAATTTAATTTTTAGAATTTTACTGTAATTTTTAATTAATTAAATATGCAACTTTTTATTTGAAGTATTTTGCACCCTGTATCGATATTTCGGGGTTTCAAAATATGAGTCAATCTACCGGTATTATTATATATTTGGGATCGTGACACCTCACTGGACACGAACGTATTCTTATATCTGTCCGTAACGACTCATACGTAGATGGAATTTTATGAGTATCCCGAAATCTAATTAATAGGAGACATGTACATGCTCATTTTTCTTGTACACGCATTAGTATAGAAGCGTGACTTCCTTTGAATACCAATACTCCACTAGCTATATGAATTCTTTCTACCTTATTCCCTACATAAAAGCTAAAACACAAAGAACTTAAATTCAAGTACGTGAATATTAAAATGTATAACTTAGTCGGTAAGTTTTGCATCTAATATCTCAGCACCTAAGGTCAAGAGCTATCAATGAACCATACTCAAAACCTACCTCCTAAGCAAACGTGGGTGCCCATTCCTCTATTACGTAAGAGCCAAGGGATGGATTCTATAATTATGGAAGCTTCAAAATTTCGTGTAGCCATTCCAAAAATCACGCATGTCTACAGGGAGAAAAATAAATACTGCCCATACATGATATCTGTGACCATGCCTAAGATCAAGCCTCCATCCAAATGTTTCTTTTCGTATGTAGTATCGCACATGCCTAAGTTTGCAAACCATACAAGCTACCACCCTATTGCACATGACAGGAGACCTACATCTATTAAAAACTTAGGGATGAAGTAATACTACACAGTGCCTACTTACCTTAATGTGTAAGTCTTCCCAACTATAAGAAAGGAAGCTAGCCTCACATTGTTGCCGACTGAAAATAATTAAAAACAAATAATATATTATTGTATTCCTTTTCACCTAAGTTTTCCAATGCACATGCCAAATCGTACATACATGCACTTTGGAAATATAAGCTAAGCTATATACGAGTATTATATCACATACAGCATGGTGAGGTGAAAACTCATACACCTTTCCTAGACTTTACATCCTATACTTTGGGAATGGAAACAACCCTATTTTCTAATACGTACGAGCCAAGAAATCCATGAAGTATAAATACCCGGCACTACTCGTCCTCCTCGCAAGACAAAAACAAAACGCAGAAATACTTCATGATTTCGGGTGATTCATTGGAATCAAATGAACATGATCAGCTGCACCCTCATCAAGTTTCCGTGAGACGCAGTATATATCTGAAGTACGAAACCTTGTACAGCATAGGGACATGGCGAGCTAGGAGAAGCTGGGGTCAAATCGTGGGTGCTGCGGAAGATCGTAGGATGTGTGCGAGTGGGAAAAACCCGTAGAGGAGAAGCACTACACGGGGAGGGTTGTATTTGTTAAATGGAGGAGGAAGTGGGCCGAAGAAAGCACGTCAGTTTGTCACAGTATGGATCTTTGACATGTATGTGCTTGAGGGGGAGGTCACACATGTATTTCTGGTGCATGGGAAGAGCCACTGGGGAGGATGCTGGTGCGTGCTTCCATGTTGCCTGTGGCAATGTGGGTTTGACGCATGAAAAGAGAAGTGTTGTTTTCTGGTATGCTCAAGCGAACAGAGAAGGAGAGGAGGCACTCGATGGAGTTGGAGTAGTTGTTGAATGGGAGGGCGTTACTATTGTTGTGCGTGGATTGTTATGGGGATTTGCTGTCATTTTGTGGGGGTTCATGCGTAAGAAGATACTGGAGGGAGGATTTGAAATACTGTGAAGGAATAAAGGGTGAGAACGTTGGCGAATGGCTCGTGGTGGAAGGACTATAGTGTGGTCGACAGTGTTCCATGTTGCCTGTGTCGGTGATGATAGGGAAGAGCCGGCTAGGAAAAGGAGTTTGATGAAGGCAGGTTGATAAATACATGGTGTGGTGGATGAACGTGATAAATGAAAGGTGTTGGAGCTGAGAATGGGGCATGAAGGATTTACCATGCGCGTATATACTATGTAGTTGAGGTATATAAGCGAAGTCAGTGAGGCGTCGGGCTTGAAGCGAGCATTTCGAGTTAGACTACGCGGAGTGGAGGAATGAGGATGGGAAGTATAGGCACATTTGTGAATGGGCGTAGGAACTACAGTTGTGATGATAAATTGAAGAACCACCGAGAGTTGACAAATATTCGAACGGGAATATAATATTGGAGAACGACATTTTCTTCTAGAAAGAAGAAGACGGCACTATTCAAAACAAACCGACTGTTTTGAATAGGAGATGGGCAGATAGTAAAGGATCGTATGAACACAAGCTATACAACCAGTTTGGAGCGAATTGAACGCCTGATCAGATATACCGACGCAAATCGTTATCTAACGGTTAACGCGCAAAGGTGAGTAAAATCACTAACTCTGATCTATTTTAAAATATTTTAATTATATTTTAATGTTGTTTGAATGCTGTGTGATGGCCGATTAGGTAGATTACAATTTATTTGGTTGAATATTATATACCGTTACATATGTACACATCACCGGTTGGACACTGATTTCATCGATTAGAATATCCCCTAGTATAGAGTTAGTGAAAATTGTGTTGACTGACATCTGTGGATGCGGAAACCGGTTGGAGGAATCCGACCGGATTCCTCGATATTTATATGTACTGTTTGTTTTGTATGCACTGTTTGAACCCGAATTATATTTAAAACTCGGTGTGAATATTGATGTTGAACGGAAATTCAACATTTGTTTAGATTAAATAAATAAACGATATCGATTTAGAAAGTGTTAACAGTCGACCGTAAAACCATCGTTTTGTTAAGAAACTGATTTACCGTCAGGCAAATCAATGAAGTTAATTATAGAAATTATATTTTTATAATTAAAGTGAAGTTTTAAATTATAATAGAAGTTCTATTATAAACCAGTATTTTAGAGTTCGTTTTTATAAAGCAAATAAAAGCGATTGTTGACATTTAAACAAGTTTATAAAGTAAAAACTATCCGACGATTAAATATTTGGATAACTATATTTAAGGTAAATAATTTAGAGATATCATTGGATTAATTAGATTAATCTAATGTTAAGAAGTAATTAAAATCAGTTAATGAATTTACTGATGGAAATAAGTTGATTTGATCAACTGTTATTTGGGAACATGATTTTTAGATTAATTGGTCTTTAATTAATCTAATGAAAACAGGTTAGAAATAAGTTTATCGAAATTAATGAGACTTAATTACCATTTAACGAGTTATAGATAAGAACTGGGGAAAGGAGAAAGCAAAGAGTTAATGTTTAAATTAAATATGCATAAACCACAGAGATTCCAAAGTAAGAATATGGTGTTGTAAAACCATATTCCAAAATACAACAAGGAAATACGATGTAATAAATATATTAAGTAATAAGGAATTTGAATACCAGACTTGTATCGGTTCTAAGGTAAGAACGTTGTCGATCAAGGTCTGAGAGGTAAATAAAATACCCCAACTTGAACGGCTTCGCTATTACCGAGGAACGATATCAGTTTGTAACAGAAAGAGATGTCAAGATTTTTGTAACGGAAAGAGATGTCAAGATTTTTGTAACGGAAAGAGATGTCAAGATTTTTGTAACAGAAAGAGATGTCAAGATTTTTGTGACGGAAAGAGATGTCAAGATGTGTATAAAAGGAATACGGCAGCGTATTTCCAGTCTTAGAATTATAGCGATAAAATAACGCTGTTGGTAAGATAAGTGTGACTGTAATGTTAAGATTAGTTATAACAAAGAATATTACAGCGTATGACAAGTTGAACTATAGCAATAAAATAACGCTGTTGATAAGGTAAGTGTGACTGTAATTAGTTATAAGGAGAATATTATAGCGTATGACAAGTTTAGAACTATAGCGAAAAATTAACTGCTGTTGATTTGACTTAAGCATGACTTTTATATATAGCAGCACTTCCTAGGAAATGTAACAGTTTGGTTTGAAATCCAATTATTCTAGAGTAATAAGTAACGACGTTTGTTCAAAGAAATATAAGAAAGAGTTTAGAAAAAGAATTGGGGAATCGTATTAGAAACTGATGACAGCATTTCGATGTTCGAAATGTGATTAGAATTAAACCATTAGGATTTGTAACTAGAATTCGACGAGGTCGAATGAATTAAAAGTAAACTATTTTTAGGGATTATAATCTGATATAATAATTAACATTTAGTTGTAAACAAATAAATGGTAAAGAGGATAGGAGTCAGTACTTAGTTTAAACTTGATATCGATTTGATAAGAAGTTGACTTAGAAACAAAGTTTACAAAGTGGAATAGAAATATATAAAGTATGAAAGAGATTTCGATAAACGGGATCATGGTATTGATTTATTTGATAAAGATGTTCAGATTTCTATAATAGAAATAATATTCACATTTCAAAGTGAATAATGTTTTAAAAGTGAACGTTGGGCCGATTAAAAGGTTAAAATGAAATTGGAAGTATTTTCCAATGCAAATAGGGTAGATTGTCCAAGGGTAGAAAATAAAGAATGTGAAATTAATGAAAATAGTTTGAACGTTAATAACGTATGTTTTCTGGAACATGAAAGAATAAGAGTTTATAATAACTGGAATGTTTTCCAAGAAGTATGGAAAGGCTAAAACGGGATTTGAGAAATATCTGGTAAGATATGAGAATTCGAATAATAAAGTCGAATGTTAAAATTAAAAATACCCGTGGTTGTGTGATGTTAATTATACATTAGAATGAATGTTGTTATTACTTCGATAGTTAAATAACCGACTATCAAAGTGTTTGACCATCGTTGTCGATATGGAGAGACCGGTTGGATACGTTATCCGAAACCACTCCGTATAGGCATAACCGCTACGAATTAGATATGCTGAAGATGATTGAAGACGGAGTTAAATGCAAGGATCGTCCAGTTCTACAATGATGTTTTTGTTTGTCCAGTCCCAGGACAACTTGTATGGACGAGTGTCTGACAGAGTATTTCTAACGGTCATGCCGTTGATTGTACGGATATACCAAGTTGGTGGGGAGGTAACTTCTCTTTATTTTACACCCAGTGTGCATTTGTGTAATCAATATGTGATTACGGATCTGACGATGTGGCATTCAAAGTGAATGGTGATCAGATGTTCTGAATATAGACGTAGCCTCTAGCCTCACAACCAGGAAGTGACAGAAGTTGGGCTAGGCAGCATGGCTAGTTGGGTCATCCCCAAGCAGGGTGTATTGTCATCGATCTAGAGAAAATTCATATTTATACTTCTTTTCGATTCTGTATCTTCGGATGACGGTTGGATGGCCTACAACCGTGGTGGCAATATATTCGCGACACTCAAGCTAAATGAGTGAGCGGTCATGTGTGGCCGGGTTGCAAGACGTTCTTGTTGAACCCTGATTGTATCCCCTCTAGAGTACACTATTCAGAAGGTGCTCCCATACCTTGTCTGTTGGAATCCATTCTCCGATAAGCGCCCTGCGGTTTATGATTTTATACTATATATATGTGGAACGTGAGATGCAAGCGTTCTGCTACTTGGATAATTATTTGTTTAGACATTATCATAATATCACTGTTTTGATATCAAAGTAATTTGGGTTATAGTAAGGTAAAAGCCGTCCATGTTTATGTGTGGGCTGGTCTTACTATTATCCTTTTGTTTCAAAAGGATTTTCTTCAAAGTGAAACCGTATAGTTGGAATTTACTCACACCAGTCCCATGACTGACCCAGAGTTTATTTTGTTTGTTTTCCCTAAACTCTTGGGTGCCCAAATTTGTACGGGCAGTCAAGTGTTTCAGGCTTTGCAGATTCACTTTGAGGAGCTCAAAAGCAGGAAGCTTCACCATTAGTTATGTAGAGTTATTTCCGCTGTGATATGATGTATTGTACTCTGATAATGGTATGTATATATAATACAGTTTTGTATTCAAAGTTATGTTATATAATACATCTTATTTTGTTCTGCTGCGAGTTTCGTGTTACTCTGATTCTGTTCAGTTGTGATCTTCTTCTTCTTCTATTCTATTAGTTCTATCTTTTCTTCCTCACCCTCTAAATTCTTCTACTAATGTCCTGGTATTTTCGATGCTTGAAAAATTGTCAGTGAATTTATGTTGATTTTCTGGGTCGAAAATCCCCGCCGTTACAGATGGTATCAGAGCATAAGGTTAAGTGATTACCTTGGCTTTGTGGCGTAACTCAATAGAGATGGAGTTAGTAATACTCTAGATTGAGTATGAGTGTATAAATATATGAGCGCGTATTTGTAAATCAATATAAAAACCGTTTTATATTGTGTTGATTGATCTGGTGAGTGGTATATAAATTCAGGTCGACCCGTTTAGCTGACGAGGTCGATGGGAATTTATAAACGCTTTGATAGAGAAATTCGACATAGTATTGTTTTGAAAGCTGGGGAAATGAAATAATTTTACCCAAGATATATTTTGATATAAAGAAAGCATATATATTGGAATTATCTAATATATTGAATATGTTGGTTGAAACTATGATCGGAAAAGATTTATAATTGAGTTGGTTATATAAATAACAAATCGAAATATTATATAAGTATAATACGAAAAATCAGATGAATTGAATATGAATTTAAAAACCAGAATTGAGTTAAAACTCTGGAAACTTGGAAAAGAATTGAAGTTGGATTTGAATTAAAAATATGGAATTTTAAGATCCTGGGTGAATTCAAAAATGTTTTTCCAAGCATTTTGAAAAGAATATTTTGATGAAATTTCAAAATAAAGTGTTTAAAAATGAGTCTTGAAGATAATACAGTATTGAACTCACTTCGATGGCTGGAAAATAAATTCCGATGGTGATCCGGACATTATCGGTGTTCATTTTCGAGGTTCTAAGTGACAGATTACTACTGAAGATTTTGTTTTGAAATAAGTTGTTCGAAAATTCAAATGTTTTGAATTGCTATGTTATGGATATATATGTATATGATTTCAAACTGATTTGAAATGAAACCCAGGAATTTGAATCCCGAAATTTAAAATTTAACTTATGAAGTTAAATAAAAAAAAAATTGAAATAGTTAAAGTAAATAAATAAATTGGTTGGAAATGATATAGGAATAATATTAGAAGTGAGTTATTAGATAAGGATAACCGATTTTAGACTGGGGAAATGGAATTTAACCTGGTTATTGAATTGGAGTATCGAGCAAGAATTTGGAATTGAGTTTGGAATTTGAATTTGAATTGGAGTTTAAAGTGGAATTGGGCTTGGATACTAGAAAATGATTGGATGTGGACCAGTGGATTGGAGATGGCCTAGAAGGGCAAGTTGTAGCAGTACCAAATGAGCCGTGCAGAGGAGATGCTGGCAAGATTCTCCAAAAATTAAAGCTGTAAAGAATTTTTCAGAATTTTGAAAATATTCGAAAACAAGAAGGAATTAATAGCCAATTGGAATTAATCAGTTTAGTTGAAAATGAAATAAACCAAAAGGATTTTGTTAACCTGTTTATAACAGAGATTGTAGCATTTTCCCTATCTTAGCAATTTCGAGGACGAAATTATTTTAAGGGGGAAGGTCTGTAACGTCTCGCATTTTTGTCGGTTTGTATTTGAATATTTAAATCAGTTTAAATATTGAATTTGTAATATAAGTGGATGTATATTTTAAATTAAAACGAAGCTGAACATATAAAGATATATATTAATTATAATCGAGCCCATAACGACGCTGCAGTTCGTAATTTAACGTTCTGAACTTCAACTGAGTATACAGGACTCGTTTTAAATCGGATTTCGTCGAAAGCAGAAACGTTGGAATCTATGAACTGTATTTCTCTAACAGAAGTGAAAAACCAAGATTTTCGCGTATAGATTACAAGATATGTCCAAATCAAATATTCAAAAAGTCGCTGTAAAATCGTATATCGACCGTAACGGTTTATTCGATATAACTAGATATCGGTTGCAAATCTGGATAAGGTTCTTTTGAGGCGCAGCGATAATTTAATTTTTAGAATTTTACTGTAATTTTTAATTAATTAAATATGCAACTTTTTATTTGAAGTATTTTGCACCCTGTATCGATATTTCGGGGTTTCAAAATATGAGTCAATCTACCGGTATTATTATATATTTGGGATCGTGACACCTCACTGGACACGAACGTATTCTTATATCTGTCCGTAACGACTCATACGTAGATGGAATTTTATGAGTATCCCGAAATCTAATTAATAGGAGACATGTACATGCTCATTTTTCTTGTACACGCATTAGTATAGAAGCGTGACTTCCTTTGAATACCAATACTCCACTGGCAATATGAATTCTTTCTACCTTATTCCCTACATAAAAGCTAAAACACAAAGAACTTAAATTCAAGTACGTGAATATTAAAATGTATAACTTAGTCGGTAAGTTTTGCATCTAATATCTCAGCACCTAAGGTCAAGAGCTATCAATGAACCATACTCAAAACCTACCTCCTAAGCAAACGTGGGTGCCCATTCCTCTATTACGTAAGAGCCAAGGGATGGATTCTATAATTATGGAAGCTTCAAAATTTCGTGTAGCCATTCCAAAAATCACGCATGTCTACAGGGAGAAAAATAAATACTGCCCATACATGATATCTGTGACCATGCCTAAGATCAAGCCTCCATCCAAATGTTTCTTTTCGTATGTAGTATCGCACATGCCTAAGTTTGCAAACCATACAAGCTACCACCCTATTGCACATGACAGGAGACCTACATCTATTAAAAACTTAGGGATGAAGTAATACTACACAGTGCCTACTTACCTTAATGTGTAAGTCTTCCCAACTATAAGAAAGGAAGCTAGCCTCACATTGTTGCCGACTGAAAATAATTAAAAACAAATAATATATTATTGTATTCCTTTTCACCTAAGTTTTCCAATGCACATGCCAAATCGTACATACAGGCACTTTGGAAATATAAGCTAAGCTATATACGAGTATTATATCACATACAGCATGGTGAGGTGAAAACTCATACACCTTTCCTAGACTTTACATCCTATACTTTGGGAATGGAAACAACCCTATTTTCTAATACGTACGAGCCAAGAAATCCATGAAGTATAAATACCCGGCACTACTCGTCCTCCTCGCAAGACAAAAACAAAACGCAGAAATACTTCATGATTTCGGGTGATTCATTGGAATCAAATGAACATGATCAGCTGCACCCTCATCAAGTTTTCGTGAGACGCAGTATATATCTGAAGTACGAAACCTTGTACAGCATAGGGACATGGCGAGCTAGGAGAAGCTGGGGTCAAATCGTGGGTGCTGCGGAAGATCGTAGGATGTGTGCGAGTGGGAAAAACCCGTAGAGGAGAAGCACTGCACGGGGAGGGTTGTATTTGTTAAATGGAGGAGGAAGTGGGCCGAAGAAAGCACGTCAGTTTGTCACAGTATGGATCTTTGACATGTATGTGCTTGAGGGGGAGGTCACACATGTATTTCTGGTGCAAGGGAAGAGCCACTGGGGAGGATGCTGGTGCGTGCTTCCATGTTGCCTGTGGCAATGTGGGTTTGACGCATGAAAAGAGAAGTGTTGTTTTCTGGCATGCTCAAGCGAACAGAGAAGGAGAGGAGGCACTCGATGGAGTTGGAGTAGTTGTTGAATGGGAGGGTGTTACTATTGTTGTGCGTGGATTGTTATGGGGATTTGCTGTCATTTTGTGGGGGTTCATGCGTAAGAAGATACTGGAGGGAGGATTTGAAATACTGTGAAGGAATAAAGGGTGAGAACGTTGGCGAATGGCTCGTGGTGGAAGGACTATAGTGTGGTCGACAGTGTTCCATGTTGCCTGTGTCGGTGATGATAGGGAAGAGCCAGCGAGGAAAAGGAGTTTGATGAAGGCAGGTTGATAAATACATGGTGTGGTGGTTGAACGTGATAAATGAAAGGTGTTGGAGCTGAGAATGGGGCATGAAGGATTTACCATGCGCGTATATACTATGTAGTTGAGGTATATAAGCGAAGTCAGTGAGGCGTCGGGCTTGAAGCGAGCATTTCGAGTTAGACTACGCGGAGTGGAGGAATGAGGATGGGAAGTATAGGCACATTTGTGAATGGGCGTAGGAACTACAGTTGTGATGATAAATTGAAGAACCACCGAGAGTTGACAAATATTCGAACGGGAATATAATATTGGAGAACGACATTTTCTTCTAGAAAGAAGAAGACGGCACTATTCAAAACAAACCGACGGTTTTGAATAGGAGATGGGCAGATAGTAAAGGATCGTATGAACACAAGCTATACAACCAGTTTGGAGGGAATTGAACGCCTGATCAGATATACCGACGCAAATCGTTATCTAACGGTTAACGCGCAAAGGTGAGTAAAATCACTAACTCTGATCTATTTTAAAATATTTTAATTATATTTTAATGTTGTTTGAATGCTGTGTGATGGTCGATTAGGTAGATTACAATTTATTTGGTTGAATATTATATACCGTTACATATGTACACATCACCGGTTGGACACTGATTTCATCGATTAGAATATCCCCTAGTATAGAGTTAGTGAAAATTGTGTTGACTGACATCTGTGGATGCGGAAACCGGTTGGAGGAATCCGACCGGATTCCTCGATATTTATATGTACTGTTTGTTTTGTATGCACTGTTTGAACCCGAATTATATTTAAAACTCGGTGTGAATATTGATGTTGAACGGAAATTCAACATTTGTTTAGATTAAATAAATAAACGATATCGATTTAGAAAGTGTTAACAGTCGACCGTAAAACCATCGTTTTGTTAAGAAACTGATTTACCGTCAGGCAAATCAATGAAGTTAATTATAGAAATTATATTTTTATAATTAAAGTGAAGTTTTAAATTATAATAGAAGTTCTATTATAAACCAGTATTTTAGAGTTCGTTTTTATAAAGCAAATAAAAGCGATTGTTGACATTTAAACAAGTTTATAAAGTAAAAACTATCCGACGATTAAATATTTGGATAACTATATTTAAGGTAAATAATTTAGAGATATCATTGGATTAATTAGATTAATCTAATGTTAAGAAGTAATTAAAATCAGTTAATGAATTTACTGATGGAAATAAGTTGATTTGATCAACTGTTATTTGGGAACATGATTTTTAGATTAATTGGTCTTTAATTAATCTAATGAAAACAGGTTAGAAATAAGTTTATCGAAATTAATGAGACTTAATTACCATTTAACGAGTTATAGATAAGAACTGGGGAATGGAGAAAGCAAAGAGTTAATGTTTAAATTAAATATGCATAAACCACAGAGATTCCAAAGTAAGAATATGGTGTTGTAAAACCATATTCCAAAATACAACAAGGAAATACGATGTAATAAATATATTAAGTAATAAGGAATTTGAATACCAGACTTGTATCGGTTCTAAGGTAAGAACGATGTCGATCAAGGTCTGAGAGGTAAATAAAATACCCCAACTTGAACGGCTTCGCTATTACCGAGGAACGATATCAGTTTGTAACAGAAAGAGATGTCAAGATTTTTGTAATGGAAAGAGATGTCAAGATTTTTGTAACGGAAAGAGATGTCAAGATTTTTGTAACAGAAAGAGATGTCAAGATTTTTGTGACGGAAAGAGATGTCAAGATGTGTATAAAAGGAATACGGCAGCGTATTTCCAGTCTTAGAATTATAGCGATAAAAAAACGCTGTTGGTAAGATAAGTGTGACTGTAATGTTAAGATTAGTTATAACAAAGAATATTACAGCGTATGACAAGTTGAACTATAGCAATAAAATAACGCTGTTGATAAGGTAAGTGTGACTGTAATTAGTTATAAGGAGAATATTATAGCGTATGACAAGTTTAGAACTATAGCGAAAAATTAACTGCTGTTGATTTGACTTAAGCATGACTTTTATATATAGCAGCACTTCCTAGGAAATGTAACAGTTTGGTTTGAAATCCAATTATTCTAGAGTAATAAGTAACGACGTTTGTTCAAAGAAATATAAGAAAGAGTTTAGAAAAAGAATTGGGGAATCGTATTAGAAACTGATGACAGCATTTCGATGTTCGAAATGTGATTAGAATTAAACCATTAGGATTTGTAACTAGAATTCGACGAGGTCGAATGAATTAAAAGTAAACTATTTTTAGGGATTATAATCTGATATAATAATTAACATTTAGTTGTAAACAAATAAATGGTAAAGAGGATAGGAGTCAGTACTTAGTTTAAACTTGATATCGATTTGATAAGAAGTTGACTTAGAAACAAAGTTTACAAAGTGGAATAGAAATATATAAAGTATGAAAGAGATTTCGATAAACGGGATCATGGTATTGATTTATTTGATAAAGATGTTCAGATTTCTATAATAGAAATAATATTCACATTTCAAAGTGAATAATGTTTTAAAAGTGAACGTTGGGCCGATTAAAAGGTTAAAATGAAATTGGAAGTATTTTCCAATGCAAATAGGGTAGATTGTCCAAGGGTAGAAAATAAAGAATGTGAAATTAATGAAAATAGTTTGAACGTTAATAACGTATGTTTTCTGGAACATGAAAGAATAAGAGTTTATAATAACTGGAATGTTTTCCAAGAAGTATGGAAAGGCTAAAACGGGATTTGAGAAATATCTGGTAAGATATGAGAATTCGAATAATAAAGTCGAATGTTAAAATTAAAAATACCCGTGGTTGTGTGATGTTAATTATACATTAGAATGAATGTTGTTTTTACTTCGATAGTTAAATAACCGACTATCAAAGTGTTTGACCATCGTTGTCGATATGGAGAGACCGGTTGGATACGTTATCCGAAACCACTCCGTATAGGCATAACCGCTACGAATTAGATATGCTGAAGATGATTGAAGACGGAGTTAAATGCAAGGATCGTCCAGTTCTACAATGATGTTTTTGTTTGTCCAGTCCCAGGACAACTTGTATGGACGAGTGTCTGACAGAGTATTTCTAACGGTCATGCCGTTGATTGTACGGATATACCAAGTTGGTGGGGAGAAGGTAACTTCTCTTTATTTAACACCCAGTGTGCATTTGTGTAATCAATATGTGATTACGGATCTGACGATGTGGCATTCAAAGTTAATGGTGATCAGATGTTCTGAATATAGACGTAGCCTCTAGCCTCACAACCAGGAAGTGACAGAAGTTGGGCTAGGCAGCATGGCTAGTTGGGTCATCCCCAAGCAGGGTGTATTGTCATCGATCTAGAGAAAATTCATATTTATACTTCTTTTCGATTCTGGATCTTCGGATGACGGTTGGATGGCCTACAACCGTGGTGGCAATATATTCGCGACACTCAAGCTAAATGAGTGAGCGGTCATGTGTGGCCGGGTTGCAAGACGTTCTTGTTGAACCCTGAGTGTATCCCCTCTAGAGTACACTATTCAGAAGGTGCTCCCATACCTTGTCTGTTGGAATCCATTCTCCGATAAGCGCCCTGCGGTTTATGATTTTATACTATATATATGTGGAACGTGAGATGCAAGCGTTCTGCTACTTGGATAATTATTTGTTTAGACATTATCATAATATCACTGTTTTGATATCAAAGTAATTTGGGTTATAGTATGGTAAAAGCCGTCCATGTTTATGTGTGGGCTGGTCTTACTATTATCCTTTTGTTTCAAAAGGATTTTCTTCAAAGTGAAACCGTATAGTTGGAATTTACTCACACCAGTCCCATGACTGACCCAGAGTTTATTTTGTTTGTTTTCCCTAAACTCTTGGGTGCCCAAATTTGTACGGGCAGTCAAGTGTTTCAGGCTTTGCAGATTCACTTGGAGGAGCTCAAAAGCCGGAAGCTTCACCATTAGTTATGTAGAGTTATTTCCGCTGTGATATGATGTATTGTACTCTGATAATGGTATGTATATATAATACAGTTTTGTATTCAAAGTTATGTTATATAATACATCTTATTTTGTTCTGCTGCGAGTTTCGTGTTACTCTGATTCTGTTCAGTTGTGATCTTCTTCTTCTTCTATTCTATTAGTTCTATCTTTTCTTCCTCACCATCTAAATTCTTCTACTAATGTCCTGGTATTTTCGATGCTTGAAAAATTGTCAGTGAATTTATGTTGATTTTATGGGTCGAAAATCCCCGCCGTTACACAGCCCAATCAAGATCATCGGTAATCACCCAAACGACGTGAAGACCTCCGGTCTTCGACCATCGTCTTCATCTTCGACTTATCGTCGTATCAGTTATTCAGAATGGGATAATCCCGGTCTTCCCGAATAACTCGCGTATATTTTAAATAAGTGTTACACAAACACAACATACGCCTCATTCCAATTCATCAGTCACTAACCGTAAATTAACCAGAGGATAATTCCCCAAATATTAAGCCCGAAGGCCGAAACCAACATCAGATCAATATCCAGAAAACCATTCTGCCTAGCCAACCTACAGTTAGTTTCTAAATTTCATATTCTTAGGGAAAGGTTCCCATTAATTTTATCAAAGATAAATTCTTCAAATTTATTCTTTAATCCACTTTTGAATATCAATTCAAACTAGTCGAGATTAACGAACCTTACCGAAGTAATCATTTGTTTCAATTTCCCAATCCAAACCTATTCATCCCATGAAGTAAAACTGGTAATACTTCATATCTAACACCACGGTGTTATCGGTAAATTCAATTACCATTTCACGTTCAAATCTAATTAAAGATTTAACTATCGCCTGGAGCAAAACTGGTGATACTCCATTCTCGATCATTTCAATCTAATTAAAGATTCATCAAAACTCCACTTAGTTTTAATCGTTAACTGGGTTAAAGAATCCGTGTCATTTAAAACACAGTTCACGATAAACCCAAAGTCACATTCCATTAATTATCGGGTTAAAGAACGAGTGTTATTTAAAACACTGTCCACGATAAACCCAAAAATCAATATCAATTCAATTTCAATTGAATATGATTTAATTGGTACACTTCATTAAATCCAAATAAAAAGATTTAATCTTTTCTCAACTGGGTTCAAGAACAGTGTTAGTAATGACACCATTCACGACAAACCCAAATCACATTTGATATTAAATACAAGGCTTTGAAAAGAAGATATATCGGCTTATATTCAATATCAAATTCTACGACTAACAAACATCATATTGGAAATAACGATACAAATATATCTTTCAAATTTCCATAACAATATCTGTATAATCATGAAATACAACATCGAAATATTCCGAAGACAATTTCGATTCAAATCCATTCAAATTCAATTGTTGGAAATTCTGGTTACTTTAAAAACCCTTTTTTTATTCAATTTATTTATTAAAAAAATAAATAGAATTATAATTCTAATTCAAAACTAGTTCATTTCGATAAAAATCTATTTTTATATTTTCAAATATTGAGTTTTTCATTCCAATTCTTTCTAAATCATTTCTTATGATTTTACACAAATTATTAATATTTTTAATAATTTTATCAAGGCCTGTACAGTCGATTTCCATCAACGGCCATCGAACTGCACTTACTACGACCTTTTTCAAATTTTATTTGGACATAATTCCAAATCCAACCGTTAGATTTCTAATTTCTAATATTCTTTAGAAAGCTCTTTTCGATACGAACCCAACGGTTCCGGTTTCAAGAGAATCCGATGGTCGGATCTCCCGCAATATCCGTTCGAAGTCAATGGTCGAAATTCGCGAACTACCGCAGCGCGGCGCGTTCTATTCAGGCCATTATACTATATATATAATATATACTTCGTCGATTTCAATTCAAAACGTGCTTTATAAATCGTTTTAAAATTTATTTTCAAAATGGTTTCTACTTCATATTCAATTTCAAATGAAAACTGAATATTCCAATATAAATTCATTTTAATTTCTTTTCAAATCGATTTTAAATTCATTTAAATTCAATTTCAATTCGAATTCATTTCTATTCAATTTCTATTCGAATTCATTTCAAAACGATTTCAATTCTATTTCAATTCGATTCGAATTTCAAACCCTTTCAGTTTCTTTCGAATTTCAAATTAATTCAATTAAATTCGAATTTCAATTCACTTTAATATTCACTTCAATTTGGATAAAATCGATATGAATATCGTTCACGTCAAAATGGCGTCAATCTATCAACGCGGCTTCATATATTCCTATTTTCAAATATTCTATTTCAAATATTTCTTTTTCAAAAATTTCTATTTCAAATATTTCTATTTCACATATTTCTTTTTCAAATATTTCTATTTCAAATATTTCTATTTTAAAACTGGAATGAGGCCCAATCAATTACCATATAATGTTAATTATATGGATTTTCTACAACACATGCATATATCAACAATGACAAATAATCAACCATCATCCAAAGTGCATTCTACACCGTATAAGCATCAAATATAAATATCTAACGCTTATAACAGTCTGTCAATCAATCGATCGACATACAGCTAATTATTGGGACTAATGTATGTCATTTATCATCCCAATACCCGTGTGGGGTTTCAAACAATCAAACACAGATTTTTATTTGTGCAGTTGGGCGATGTGTAAAATTTTATCGTCCCAATCAATGTCCTTCAAATAGGTGTACATAAACAAACCGTCCGGTTTGTAAATGAATATTTATTTATTCACATTCACGTTAAAAATTATATTTTTAACGATAAAACATTTTATTCAACCTATGAAAATATTCTATTCAGTTCATTTATTAAATAAAATGATTTCTTTATGTTTCTATCTTATTTTAGAAAATTTCGGCGGCATAACGGCACGATACTAGAAACGAGACGAGGCCTAGCCTTACCCCCGGTCTAGTGAAGGCCCACGCCATTCACACATCAATCAAATCAATTTCATTTCGCCCAACAATTCAATTCAAACCAAATAATCTAACCAACTACACAACCAAACAATTTAACAAACAAGCCATCCATGGTCTGTGGATGACGGGTGTCGGGTGCTACTAAACAACGTCTGCATCCTAGTATATATATATAACTAGAAAAATAAATTGAAAGGTGAGAAGTTCTCACAGATAGCTATCCCAATTCCACGACACTTCATATGTAGGAAATCTTCATCGTTATCGCATCTTTGTCAACTTCGTTGCCCGTAGCCACTACATATATAAAAATCGAACTTTTATTACGCTATTCAATATATAAAAATCGAATTTTTACTTCGCTATTCAATATATAAAAATCGAATTTTTACCTCGCTATTCAATATATAAAAATCGAATTTTTACCTCGCTATTCAATATATAAAAATCGAATTTTTACCTCGCTATTCAATATATAAAAATCGAATTTTTACCTCGCTATTCAATATATAAAAATCGAATTTTTACTATGCTATTCAATATATAAAAATCGAATTTTTACTATGCTATTCAATATATAAAAATCACAGCTTTACTTCGATGTTCAATATATAAAAATCACAGCTTTAATAACCTATCATCCCATCCTAATTACTTGAATAATTAAAATTAAAATTAAATTTAAACTCTGTTATCATAAAAATAAATAAATAAATAAAATAATAAAAAAAAACTTATGGGGAAATGGGGTTGGAGAGGGTGGCCTGACAGCCGGAGGAGGAGGCGCCGGGGACGGAGGTCCCTTCCAGTGGTGGCGCCGATCTCGGTTTTAGGGTTTGCAGGCGGGGGTCTTCGATTGGGGCAACGGGTTTGAGCCCAGGGCTTGCGCGAGAGGAAGAAAGCCAGAGGGTGATCGACGGAGGGGCTCGCCTCGAGGCCAGAGCAGTGGCGCGGATGTGCGACGCGGGGCTGAGCGGGGTCGGGTTTCCTAGGGCACGGTTTTTTTTCCTTTCTTTGTTCTGAGAAGTCAACGAGGGGTGGGAGATAAAGGGGATGGTTTATATTTAAATATTTTATTGTTTTTAATTGCAAAAAAGGTAACTTTTTAACACGTACTCGAAATCAAGCCCACCGACTGTCGCCCATAGTTGATTACCCCCATTCCGAACACAATGGGATATGTATCGCAAGCTGATTCGATCGTTTCGATCGGTTTTCGTCAAAATCAACATATAACTCTATATATTGAATTTGAACGCGCATTTCAATTTACCGGGGTCACATACTAACTAGAAAAATTCCAGAAAAATATTTTCTAGCTTCTTATTGATGATACGGTCCTAACAAAACTAGTTTCGTCGAATTCTGAGACCGTTGGAAAAATGGCCATTTTCCAGTCGATTAAAATCAACTGAAACTGGTCAAATGCGTTTTCCTTTGCCACGCTCACATATTGATTCGAAAAATTATGAAATTTAAAACCTAGCAATAACTTTACATCTCGGATCCAACAAAAGTGGTTTCGTCGAAATCCGAGATCGTTTGCAAAATTTCCATTTTTAAGGGCCTGAATTCCATAGCGACTATTTAGAATTTTCAACTGGACATATCTTTTGAAATAAATTATTTTAAATAATCAAAATTCGCTAAAATTGCCAAAATAAAAATTTTAAACTGGCCCAGATTTTCGTGTTGTTACACCAAGCACAGGCCAAATGAGAAAAATTTTCTTTGTTACTGATTTTCTTTTCAGCATATCTTGGAAAATTCTGTCTTTATCCATCTTTTCTCATAATTTATCTTGTTTCTTGCTTTAATGAATTTGCAATTCCCTTTTTAGTTGTACCATTTCTCTTTTTCTTTCGCTTATTTAATCATCTAATCTTAGTTTAAATTTAAATAAGCCTTCTAGTCTTTCAACTAAAACAGGAGAATGGACACCCTACACAGCTACTACTAAGGGCCAAGAATCTCCGGACTATGTCCCTCCCTTAGATAGAAAAGTCCAAACGACGGGATCCACGACAGATTTAGGTGTTACCCTAACTACCCAACAAAATAACATAACGATCACAATAGAAATGCCTGATTAACAAAGAAATGTGTTTATTTTATGCTCTTATATCTTATCTTTTGTATATAAATAAATATTACTCGGGTATTGTTTTATCATTTTTACAGATATGCCGATACAGTCAGAAAAATGGAAAATAGAGATCAAATTGCTGCTTATTTACATTTGAAGGCTTGCTGATGAAGATCTCACATTCAGTTGCTTTTTGGACAAGAAAATAACTAGTAGAAAGGCCATACATATCACAAATCATTGAAGAATTATCAAATGAGCAAGGAGAAAAGAGGAAAGGCCCAAATTTACTAGATTTCACTAAGGCCCATTTGAAATTCTCATTGTAAACTCTTTTGTGAATTCCCTAAGGCCCATTTGTCATTGTATTTGGGTTAGCGTTAGGGTTGGCTATCTATCCTATAAATACACTTGTATTCTCATTGTAAAGATCATCCTAGAATTAATAAAGTCTTCTTCTTCTCTTTTCTACATTTTTTTTATTTTCTTAGCAATTATTGTTGTCTACACAATTAGATTTGATAGAACGCTATTTGGCTTTTTCATTTGTTTTTCATTCGTGATTATCCGCCTAATTAGATTCAACGGCAATCCTAATTTTATTTCCTGTTTGTTATTTTAATTTCTGCAATTTCAATTTCTGTTCTTTTTACTGCTTTCTTAGGTCAATTGGATTGAATACATATTTGATTAGATTCAGATCTGATTCAGTTCAATAATAGTTTAATTGCAGTTTTAATTTCGTTTACTTTCCAAACCAACCTCGAAGATTTGTCTAACTCGCCTAAGAAATTTTATAAATAATTTAATTTAATTTACCTCCCTGTGATTGGACCTGCATACTACACGATCTATGCGCTTGTAGTATTTATTTTAAAATTCGGGCTTTTCTAGTTCATAGGAAAGCGACGATTAAGTTTTTAGCGCCGTTGCCAACGAGGTAATGATTGAATTTTATTATTTATTTAATTTCCGATTCGTGTTAGTTTTTTAGTTTTATTTTCCTTTTTTATTGAATAAAAAAAACCAAATCTTGATTAGCTAGATTTGGTATTGTTCAATGATACCTTGATCTACCAAATAAGAAAAACAATATCTTGCCAAATTTCTTGATTTTATTTCCCGTTTTCATTCCTTCTTTTCTTATACAAAATCTCTTCTTTCCTCTATCTACAATTTCCAGAGAATAATACAATTAAAAAAACAATTTTCTTTGCGATTTTTATTTTACTGCCTTGTATTTCCTTGCTGATTTTTTCTTTTTCTTTTTTCTTCTAAATCATCCATTGTCACATCTTCTCTCATCTTTCACCACCCATACACTATTCCATCGCCAATACACATCCATCTCTCCCCCCTCAGTTCTGTTCTACCACGCACAGTTCACAAACATCCATCTCTGATCTCCAAAAGCAAGCACCCAAATTAATAATTCTGAAACCCAGCACTCAGCACCTTCAACCACTTCAAACACCCTCCATACATCAACAAGTTATGTAGAGAACCATTTTCCACCAATCTGCTGAAGTACAAACACCGTGAATTTTCAACCCAACCTCCCATCAAGCCATTACCACTATCTCGCGGAACCATAAATATCTTCACAAACTACCAACCATTGACAACCATCTCCCCAATCGAACAACAAAGATTTGAAGCTAAAAACCATCGCCTCAAATTGCAGAAAAATACGATTTGAAAACCTCTATAACCAGTTCAAAAATCTCCGTATCAAACCCCAACCATCTCAAACCCCTTGTCATCGTAGTCAACAATTTCAAAACAAACACACTTTCGGCAAACCAATCCGCACCATCCACCCATCAAACCATTTGCTTTAGATCGGAATCAAAATTCACTGAACATTCATCACAGTCCATCGTCAACGATTATTTTCTACCACATCATAGCTTTGCACCTCCACCGACCTCAACAAACACTCCACAAAATCAATCATGTGCCTCACGCAAATCAAAATACAACCATCCACCAAACTTCATACAACACATCCTCAATCTTCACTGATTCCCCCTACAACTGCACAAGCCAACCGATCCCATACCATCACGAGATCAGAACCCCCTTCCAGTACCAAGAAAACCATTCGCACCCATCGAAAATACCCGTAACCCCTCAATTCGATTTCAGGAAACCCGAACCAAAGATTAAACCTGCAGACTCCTGGTTCCATCGCCGGAATCGGTTACCTTTAAGAGGAGGGTGTGATTTTAGTTTTTCCTGATTTCGATCAGGTTCGGTATTTCGTTTATTTTTTTAGTAGTAGAGAAGCGTTTTTTGTGAGAAAAAGTAACGTGTGGGGGGTGCTTGATAAATAGGGTAGGTTTATTTGCTTCCTATTTAATGACCGGGCTTGTTTTTAGCGTTTCCTATTTTCAGTTGGTACCTTTTGTTATGAAACCATTGGTTTCAGGTCTGAGTTCATTTATATTGAATATTGACTTCTAGGCGCTTCCTTCTTATTTTAGTGCACAATTTTTTTCCTTTTGATTTTGTTGAGTTTGTTCCTTGATTGATATTAGTTATGTTTTGTTTTGTTCTTGTTTTAGCGTGAGTTCTTAGCTTGTGAAAAGTTTAGTTTTTGTTTTGTTCTATATTCCTTTTTTCCTTTCTTTTTTCTATTTTTTCTTTCTTCCTTGTTGGTCATTTTTTTAGTTTTTCTTTTCTTTAAAAAAAGGAAGAAGAAGAAGACCGAAGTGAAGAATTCAAGCAACAAATAACGGATTCTGAGGTCAATTGATTTGCAAACACTGGGATTTTAATCGTTAAAGCTACTCGATTATTCTAGACGGACTGCCATACCCCACTGTGAAATTCTCTTAACTCTATAGGTGCTCTGCTGCAATATATAAATTGCTTGTAAAAATCTTCTACAGGGGTAGTGGCTTGCTTGTATAATATTTTAATTTTCTGTTATTATTCTATGATTGATATTTCTGAATCTGTTTGTGAGGAACGAAATTCCATGACCACTGTCATCATTCTCATTAGTTTTCAGCTTTAAAATTCAGTAAACGTTGATTCTAGGAAAATTAGAGCGCATTTGAAATAATATAATTGAAAAGTGGTGTTTTGTGAAGTGACTGTCTCATATAGTTGGATCGCTAATATATGGTAGTTCAATTTATTGAACTACTAGCAAAAGTTGTTGCATACTACCCGTAAAACATTGGTCGTATCCCTTAGTATTTATACTATACGTGAATGGCCATATGACCCTCTTCCCCCTTCTAATTGAGCCAGTTAATTGATAAAGCACAACTCATTCTTCTATACTATTTTGAACTAATAATAGTTTATATCTTGCCTTGACTTCATTCAAATGACTAATTCAACAAAATCCTTGAGAGAAATGTGGGATAATAACCTGAGAAGTCTTTCCCAGGAAGAGTATGAGTATGAATTGAAACTCATAGGGCAAAATTTTCTGAAATTTCGTGAGCTCAATGGCAACAATTTTCAAAATTTTCTAACTGACCAACATTTTCAAAATCATAGAAATGATCGAAATTGCGATTTCTATTCAAATTTCAATAATTTCAATTATGGGCCACATCCACATCAAAATGGCTTTGAATCCCAATATAGCTTTGGTCATCATCAATGTGGGGTTGTAAACCAAAATTTCCAAAGTTATAGCCCATATCAACATCTTGAAAATAGCCAAAATTTAAATTTTCCCTCAAATTCCAATAGTTTTGTTATGAACATAATTTTTATAATCAAAATGATTTCCAATATCATTGTCATTTTTCTGAAAATTCAAACAACCATCACATTGGAGATAATATTGGTTGTGAAATTGATGTGGACTATAATTTTGAGAATCAAGAAATCCAAAATGAGAGCGCTCAAATCAACGATTTTGAAGAATATCACCTTAACATTCTAAGAGACAGGGTAGAAAGGCAAGACAGACAGCTTGATGAAAAAGGTAGACAACTCGATGAACTTCTTTGTTTAATGACGTATTTTAAAGAACAACTCGAGCAACAAATTCAAATTCAAACATGCGATGGATCAGAAAATAATCCATTCTTTACCGATAGTGAAAATTTTCAAATAACAGCTTTGGAAATTGAGAATAACCATCTAAGTGAAGTTGTTCACAATCCAGTAAACGATTTGGACTTCGATTCTCTTCAAGAAAAAGATTTAAGCTTAGATTTTGATCTTTCTCTTTCAAACTACGAGAAACTTTAAATTTTTGAAATTGAAAAAAATGAAAATGTTGAATTTTTCAGAAACTCAGAAGTGGAAATGGATTTTAATGAACATGATTTTTTTGGATTGTATGAAGATGAGTTGGAAAATGAGGATGAAATTGAATCAAGCCAACAATCCTAGTTCGAAAATTTCGATTTTGAGGTTTCAAACGAACTAGAATTTGTCAATGTCGAAAATATGTTTTCTAGTAATGAAATTGAGAAATGTGATCACATGGTCTTGATCAACACTCAGAATTTAAATTTCACGATTGCAACTGAGTTTATATACGATCATAAATTTTTGAACAATTACACTGATAAATTTGTTGAGCACATGAATTATTTTAAGAATGTTAGCTTGATTGAAAACCTTTATGTTAGGATGACCCTGGATATTTATCTACTAGACTATAAATCTAGGTATAAAGATGAGATGGTTTTCAAAACCCTTTGCTTATTAGAAAACATGCCTAGACATAGTAGGAATGGGATTCATCGTGCTAGAACCAAGTGTGGAGGGAAAGTTGGGGGCATTCTTTGCATCGCATGCATCGTAAACACATATATCATTGTACATATGATCCATTCTTACATATAGTTAGGCTGCATTTCATTTTGTAAATCATTTTGCATTTAATCCATCTATTGGTTTTATCGTTCACATTCAGGAAACGTGTTTACAATGTGGACACTGTTTAGTTCTAGTGTGGGGGGAGTCTGCATTACATCCTTATTTTTCTTTCTTTTTATATAGGACCATCATACATTTTAGGTCGTAGTAACATGTCGTTTTTTTCAAAATATGACTCATTTTAGATTGATACAACAATATAAGTTAAGGTAATCAGTTGACAGTATTTTTTCTCTCAACTAAGATCAAATAAGAAATATAATGAAAATTTTAATTTTGGGGGATAATAGTGTAACCAGTACATAGGGAGATTCTTAGGCGATGGCCATGAAATCTATTCTATATTGTAGTTTTTGTTTAATTAATTGGTGAACTTAAAATACTTATATTGGCTTTACGAATCTTTAAAACTAAGTTGTGTTAAGTTGAATTTGTGTAACTCTCTTTTGTGCTTATATTTTCAATAATAATAATAGTAATCCAAGGGTATCCAACATTGCTTGTATATCTAGCGTTGGTGTGCAAACCGCCAAGCTCTATCCGACATATTGTTGATAAAGTCAGCATTGGAATATCTTGGTCTCATTTTATGAGATTGGACACCTAAAGATTACCGTCATGTTGTTGACAAAGTCAGCATCGGTCTGCATAATCCATCAAGCTCTGTCCCAACTCTCCGTCAGTCCGTAAGGCAGTGTATGGGTGGTATACCTTGGCCATTTTAAGTCAGGTGTATGTAATTAATCAAAAATTGAAACTTTTATAGAGAAAGAGAATAAGTGATGATGCCTAAACATTTCTTGAACTTATTGATTTGACTGGCCATACATAAGGAAACTACAATACCACTTCACAAACTATGACAAACAAACTAAGAATTTATTTTATGGATGCACTATGTTATCGAACGAACCAAATGGCCAAACTAGAATTTAGACATTGAAAACTTGACTTACGTTGAAAATTTGTGACAAGTTGAGGTATCTAAAATACAATCAATAGATTAGAAATTGTTAACTTAATTTGTTGTAGCACTTTCCTGAAACAAGTCATGTTTTCATTTTTGTTTTCAATTGCATAAGTCCTCTGAATTCATGTAGTTACATTAGAACCATATCATAATGCATTTGGATTTTGTGGGTAGTATCAGCTGAAAGCCCTTACGAGACACCACTCGTCCTACCAGGGACACCTAGAGGTTTAACGGTTTGTTTGATACGTTCAATGCAATCGTGTTACCTAAGAAAGTGTGACTTATCCAGCGTAGTTTTTCATTTTTGTTTTATTCGAGGACGAGTAAAAGATAAGTGTGGGGAATTTGATTAACATAGAAATGTGTTTATTTTATGCTCTTGTATCTTGCCTTTTGTACATAAATAAATATTACTTGGGTATTGTTTTGTCATTTTTACAGATATGTCGATACAGTCAGAAAAATGGAAAATAGAGATCAAATTGCTGCTTATTTACATTTGAAGACTTGCTGACAAAGATCTCACATTCGGTTGCTTTTTGGACAAGAAAATAACTAGTAAAAAGGCCATATATATCACAAATCAATGAAGAATTATCAAAGAAGCAAGAGGAAAAGAGGAAAGGCACAAATTTACTAGATTTCACTAAGGCCCATTTGTAATTCTCATTGTAAACTCTTTTGTGAATTCCCTAAGGCCCATTTGTCATTGTATTAGGGTTAGAGTTAGGGTTAGCTATCTATCCTATAAATACCCTTGTATTCTCATTGTAAAGATCATGCTTGAATTAATAAAGTCTTCTTCTTCTTCACTTTTCTGCATTTTTTTTATTTTTTTAGCAACTAGTGTTGTCTACACAATTAGATTTGGTAGAACACTATTTATCTTTTTCATTTATTTTTCATTAGTGATTAACCGTCTGATTAGATTCAGGGGTAATCCTGATCTTATTTCCTATTTGTTATTTTAAATTCTGCAATTTCAAGTTGTGTTCTTTTTATTACTTCCTTAGGTCAATTGGAATGAATACAAATTTGATTAGATTCAGATCTGATTCAATTCAATAATAGTTTAATTGCAATTTCAATTCCATTTGCTTTCAAAACAAACCTCGAAGATTTGTCTAACTCGCCCAAGAAATTTTATAAATAATTTAATTTAATTTACCTCCCTGTGATTCGTCCTGCATACTACACGATCTGTGCACTTGCAGTATTTATTTTTAAAATTCGCGCTTTTCTATTTCATAGGAAAGCGACGATCAATGCCATAACGGGTTCGACCTGCATAGTAACTCTAGTTGTGTGCCAACAATTATTTTAAGCAACACCCTAGGCTTTCCAATGCTTACGCATTATACAGGAACTTACCATTTTTTTTCAAGATAATTCTTGCTATTTACTTCATAGCCTCAAAACTTTTTCCTAGGCTCTAATCCTTACCTACTCCATCCTTTTAAAACACGGTTTGGCCTTTTTATTTAAATTTTCTTCCAAAAATTTAAAAGTGTCAAAAGTTTATTTTCATCATAAAAACTTGTTTTGCCAAACCATAAAAAACATGTCATGTTAAAAAAAAATGTAAATCATCATTTTTTTCCAAATCATAAAGACTGGAGTAGGTACGAACATTTATTTCTGAATCCGGTTTATAACTTGTTCTTACCAATATAGGTGGTTCAATCTCTTACTACAAGGTGCCAACGTCCATTCTATTCTCATTTTCTACAACTTAGTTTGTCAACCTAACAAAATTTTCAATTTTATACAATTTATCCAAAGTGATTGTCAAAGGAATAGAGGCCTCAAAACTTTCTTTATTAAATTTTCAATGGAATAGAGGCCTCAAAACTTTCTTTATTAAAATTTCTTTTACGAAATATAACTAGAAAACTAGCGAGCTATACATGCTCAATAATATGCACCTTTTACGGAGAGAATTTTATTAGATAAAATTTTAGAAAGAAATCGCTATTTATAAAAATATACCCTATTTTACTTCAAAAACCCAGTATGTACTTCTTTACATATTTTAAAACTCTAACTTTTAAGATTAAAACTTGAAAACACCATAAACCATTTCTCAAAACTTTTACAATTTCGAGTTCTTAAAAGTTAACAATGGGTTAGACTCAAAGCGTGTTTCCAATTTTTCCTAGGCTTTCCTAGTCACTCCAACAAAGTCAATTTTCTCAATTATATATATCCCTAATCCGTTTTTTAACCTTTTCCAATTTATAAGGTTTTACTACTAAACCCACAAAATACAGACACATGAGATTCACCTTTCTTCCATACAAAGTACATTGTACATTTTCCACCCAAATTACCTAAGGGTCTCAGATTTCCATATTCATTCCTTTAGTGTACAAAACAAACATCCCACTTCTTACCGTATTGTACTCTTTCGATTTAGAGGGTTCCTCTATGGATCTAGGTATAATATATATTATATTTATATTTTAAAAAATAAAATATGTTCACTCACTATTTGTACAGGAATCCTAAACCTAATCTCTGATACCAGATGTGACAAACTGAATTCGGATAGACCGAATTATTTTTCAAAATTGTAATCTATCGAAACTCGGGCTAGTTTGCTCTGGTATTCTGCAGAAAATGCAGAGACATAAAATATGTCAGAGCCCAGAAAATATCTCACACCAGAATGGATAAAATATTATATACTCAGAGTATAGCCTTACCGTATTAATAATACTACCTAACCAGTATCCAAAGCTATCATGTCTCTGCCACAAATCTAACCTGCATGTATGTTATGAAGAGCGGGTCAGAACACAAATTCTTGTGACTATATTTAAATTATACACTTTGGATAATGCTACATGTATCGTTCAATCATACTTTCTTATTTATTAGGTTACTTGGGTTAACAACCCTCAAGGATTACACACACGTCACACCCATTTACTTCCCAATGGATTAACCTAATATAATATATGTACCTACCCACAATATTAAGGTATGACCAGTGGTACCCCACTTGCACGGTCACCACTGTAACACCATCGAAATATACATAGTCCATCATCCTACGCCATAGTGACGTATGAATCTCTATATAACAATGTTACATTCCGCATATATCTATCATTACTATGCTACGTAAGCGTACGGACTGCCACCTCCGATCGAATCAGATTCCATACTAGAATAATGCCCTCAAGTCTACGATACACCACCCAAAGCCGATATTCATGTATCTAGATTGTGCCAGATACGTTTCGTCAATTGTAGCTCGATTCCATAACCGCACGTCCTCTAATGTGCACCGAGTTCCGTGGCAGGGCGATATAAGAAACACGGAACTCGGTCGGGAGTTTTTCCATGTCTGTATAAGCCCATCTTAAAGAGCCTCTTATTACAGATATCCCTCGTGTCTGTTTTTCATGGCGGCAATGGACCTACCTTGGCCGCTCCCTTGACTAGTAAAGACTACAAGAGCTAAATGACTGGCTCCTAACTAGAGATGGAAATTTAATCCACGGGGATGGGTACCCGCGGAGACCCGCACCTAATCGGGTGGGGATTCCCGACTTAGCGGTTAATGGGGCGGGGGCGGAGGATGATTTCAATACCCGAAGCGGGTACGGGGCGGGTACGGAGGTAATACTATTCGCCCCATATCCGACCCAATATATATTTTCTGTTACAAAACGTGTACATTTGGCTTATATACATTAAGTAGAAACACAGATTGTTGTGCTATATGATGTAAAGTTGTAAACCATTCATTTCAAATATGTTGGCATGTACATACATGTCTGGAAACATACGCGTGTATCAAAGCACTATACTTTTTCTTCTTTTTATTTTTTTTATAAACACAGAAATAAGGACAAATATACATGCATGCATGGCATAATTATACATACCTGGAAACGTACACAGTAACATAAGTAATAAAACAAAACTTTTTCTTCTTTTTATTTTTTTGTAAAACACGAACATGGATAAACATGCATGCATGACATAAATATACATCTTTTCACCATTTTTTCTAAGTTGTTGACGTGACATGGACATTGTTTAGACATTTCTTTAGCATTTAAGTGTATTGTTGTACACTTTAGTAAATGGTTATTGGTTACCCGACGAGTCCTCCATAACCGCTGGGAATTCCCCTAGCCGAACCTGTTGGGTATTAAGCGGGGAAGTGGTGGGTACGGAGGACATAAATGGGTAGTGGGGATGGAGGCGGAGGATGTATTCCCTGTATATTATCCGCCCTATTTCCATCCGTACTCCTAACAAATAATCTAAACATCCAGTTGACGTCTTCCCTCAAACACTTTACCCCGATAATGGAAGGTGAATGGTCTATTGGTTTTAGCTCTAGCCTTTCTGCATCCCACTGTTTGCCGATGACGGGTATCCGACGATTTACTATCCTTGTTGGTCATGACCCTTCGCCTCCCCGTTGAGGCGACCGCCGAATCACCCTGATGTCACCGCGTCTCAGCATTCTGACTGCAATGCTACTTTTGCAGTCAAGGCCCACCCACCTAGTAGTTACGCTCAGACCCAACCTATGCGAGCATAGCCTAAACATCTGCCACAACATAAAGGACTACTAGGAGCACCTTATGTATCTCGGGAAGCTGAGTGCTTCCCCTATCATTCCTTCGGACCCGATAGAATAAGAAGATGAATGTGCGCATACCTCGTGCCTTATAATACCACGAAGATCTACCCCTAGGGTTATTTACCCTCAAACTTGCGGACTGGTCCAAGCGCCTCACATTAATATGTTGTTAAACCCTATGTCTAAACATTCTTTTATGTGCTTGCCTTACCTCATAAGGTTTCCATTTAACTTGGTTATTCCCATTCATATTGAATTCTTAATTAGGTTACCAAGTTCCTCTTACTTATTAATTTCAGTTATATAACTTAACCCATTTAAGTTTATTAATAAGCCCACAACATGTTATTCTCTAGATTGTGGCCCAAGGTCTGTAATCCGCAATCCCTTTTTATATTCTCATTTGATTTCATCATTACAATAACATGTTCTACTTAATATGTAATTAAGTATATCCCAATTCATATGTTTTCTGTTTAACATGTCAGTCATTATTTATGATTAAATATAACTTATTTCATAAGTTTTCCTCATTCTTTCTCATTTAATCATAATTCCATTTTACACCATTACTACAACTTATCGTTGTTTACTTATTAACATAGTTCTCTTAACTAAGTCCCATTAATAAATTTCCCTACCCATTTATTATAACCTATGTTATAATTTCCTCTTGTCCCTAGGACAAGTCTAAACATGATATTCTTATCAGCGGGTTTCAAACTTCCAAGATTGCAGATTACTTAATTTATATTTAAGTACAACTTCTTATATTTCATAAAATTTCCCCCTTTTCTCAACTGTTTTCAGGTTTTCCCCATTTACTGATTACTTAATTTACAATTAAGTGTCCCTTATCCCATTATACCAGTTATTCCATTTCCTTACTAGTTTATTATAACCTAAGTTATAATCTTCACTTGTCCCTTTGACAAGTCTACCTATTATACAACATTCTTATTAATGTAATTTATTTATAATAGGTTATTATCATTCCCCGTTTATTCAAATCATTTACTATTATAACCCATTATTCTATATTTATTGTAATATATGTTCCTTATTTTATTAAGGAAAATACTTCATGCACCTTATCAGTTTGATTGAAGGAATCAGTGATTTATTTTCATAATGTATTCCCATCTAAATCCGTGGTAGCAAGTAATTTTTTTACTTTTCTTACTTTATTTATTGTGGCTTACTTGCAATAACGTTCTCAAAAATTGGTCATTTAGGGAAATACATCACTTTTCCTTCGTATCACACTAACACAGTCCATTCCATCCCTTCCTTTCATATTTTCTGAGTTAGACATTTAGTTGCCATCATTGCCATTTATTCATATATATATATATATATATATATATATATATATATATATATATATATATATATATATATATATGCACTAGACCTCTCACATTATATCTAAGCTTGTGGATGCAAGATTTGTTGGGCAGGTCCGGGCAGACTTCTACCACAAGTCGGCTTAACCTCATGTCTTAGCACAATTATATGTTTTATTTATGCACTTAGACCCCTCACATTAGATTTACCACTTGTGGATGCTGGATATACCGGGCGGGTCTGGGCATACTTCTACCACAAGTGTAATCTAAACTCGTGCCTAAGCGCGGTTAAGTTTCTTATTTATTGTAAATCTTCTATACAGTCTAGGCATTTTTATTTCTTTCAATTATCCACCATAATTTATAATTTACAGGCAATCGTATTATGTTTGTTATTATTCTTCACATATAATCAATTCCTTTCTAACATGTAATCAATTAACCATATAAATGTTCAAATCACATAAACCAATATGTACTGTTCTAAATTTCTTCAATTAATGGCCTGGATACACAATTTCCACAAATTGACAAGAAATTTAAGGAACATTAATTACTATGCAAAATTTGACAAGTTCATATCATAACAAATTAATATTTAGCATATTAATTATTTCTACATGTGTTACTTATCACGTTATGCATTATTAACATATATTAAACTTCTCAACCTATTGTATTTCAATTATACAAAAAGGGGAATGGTAAACGATAACATATTATTATCTGAAATGCTATAGCTTAAATCCACTCACCTCGTACGCTTTCCCAATTCTGGATCTGATCCAATTTTAGCATCCACGGTTTTCCCCTTAATCGGATTCAAATCCTAATGACCATGGATGTATTATTTTCATTAAAAGAGAAAGGAAAGGAAGAGGAAGGAATTTGAATAGATCGGATCTAGAAGTTTACCTTGCTTTTCATGGTTTCGAACAATCTTTTATTAACGTTACTTCTCTCCTCCAAATCTTGAATTTAAAATCTTCTTATTAATAATCAAAATTTCTGAAGAGATCTTAAGGGAGAAAACGACAGTGCTTTAGCGTAGCCTTAGAATTATGAGGTTTAGGGTTAGCTCTAGAGATTTATCTATAGGTGTATCAGAAGAACCCGATCCCTTAGATTTAAAATAAAAACATCAGAACCGTACACGTTGAAACAAATTTCTTGATATGCGGTGGGGTCGACCCTGAGGTCGACCCCCTTGGTGTAGGTCGACCAATGGATCAACCCCTCTGTTGGTTGGCCGACCCCTAGGTTGAACCCCAACGGTCTATTTTCCCCCCTAAATTTTACGCTCGTGAACTTTTTGTTTTTGAAATACTTTTCGAATTTTCTGGATATATTTATTTAGTGTGTATGTATATATATATATATATATATATAAATAGCAGCTCCTTATATGTATACAAACTTTTAATTCCCATAACTTCTTTATACGATGTCTATTTTACGCAGACCAGGTGTCTATCTTGACCAGAATTTCGAGACGGGCGCAATGGTGTAGTCCATTTAACTTGATTCTGAATATTTAATTAAGTTATTCTTATTTTATTATCTAGGGGTAAAAATATGGGGTGTTACAATAAAATCTAATAGAACATATACAACAGGTAATAGTAACGAAGAATCATATAGAAAACTTTTGAAACTTTCTCAACATCTTGAAAGGTTATCCAACTGATACCAAAGTTTATACATAACGCCTCACAACAACCCTCATAGAGCACTCAAACAACGGAAATAGAAATACTAGATAGTAATAAAACTGGTATGTGAGCCTCCTGCTCGTCATCGATCAGCATCATCATCCTCACTAAAGCATCAGCTGTCACTTACTACTCAGTCTGCCCATCCACAACTGGATAAAAAACCCAAGGTAATAATAGAAAACATAAAACCTTGAGTTAGACAACAGTTTTAGTGAGTGATAAAACAGCTAACAAACTTCCACAATATAGAGAATGGATAGATAAACATAATAATCTACCCACAACACTAGATAAGAACTCAATCCCGTCTTCCCACACACCAGACAGTGACAACCATTACAATAAACTATTCAATCGTTCGTCCATGGAAACCAGAACACCCATTCATCATGGTAAAGCATCCATAACATCCAGATTATATATATCTCATGTAAACCATCCAAATCGAATTCAACATCCCTCAAGCACAAGCCCTAGAGGCTTAAACCAATATCAGACAAGCACCCAAGGAACGCCACCTTCGACGTTTGACAATCTGCATAGGACGGTACAAACAGAACACTCAATCATCCATGCTGACTCTGGCTATCACCGCCAATCCTGCTTTGAAACCATCTTGAATCGTTTGACGTTAAAATTTGCCATATGTCAAGGGATAATAGTAACCCCATTTCTGGCGTAAACTCCATATATCCAACCGTGACAACTAGGCCTTTCTACAAGACCCAGGGTAATCGACCTACAACCGGTCTTTTAGACGTCTCTAGTGTACCCTTACTTCGAGCCTGCTAAAACTTACGATAACGATAATCTCTCGGCCTTCGCATCTCTAGTCATCCAAACCGATGACTTTTCATAGCTCAAGCAACCTTCTCGAGCAACCATCATCTCCCAACTCACAACCTTTGAGTTGTCACATCATTCGTTGTTCTACACCGATCAACGAACACATTCAACACTTCGAATATTCCCACTTGAATTCTCCTTGAAGTTTTCACCATCACCGAGCGAATTACAATTACATCATAGATCTTTTTGTTCAATTCTGTGTCGTACCCAAAAATAATTTTTTCAGAAATGACCCTATAGTGCATGACCGAACCCTCCCCGGGATGCTCGACTGACCCTATAGCTTGACCATACCCTGCTTGAGCCGCTCACTTCTCGACCGACCCATTGCTTAGCTGTTCGACCCAATCATTATGCTCGACCCGGAGCGGCTCGACATGGTCCAAACTCGACCCCATATGCTTACTCGACCCAAAGCAAGACCGACCAGATTTTGGATGTACGACCGACCTAACTCCCGGATACAAGACCGACCCGACCGGATTTCAGACTTGCTTCCTAAGACACGACTTTGGCTCGACCGACCCACCATGTTCGACCTACCGTGTTCGACCAATCCACACCTTGTTCGACCCAAAACCTGCATCCTCCAATGCAACTCCAATTTCGATTAAAACTTCGCTAAAACGATTCGTTGGATGAAACCAACTCATCTAATATGACCACAAACATGATATAAAGTGAACAATAACACCAATATGGAAATTCCATCAATAATCATGTAAAATTCACCAAAATCATCGAAATGTATACATGAACAGGATCATGGATTTAACTTGCACATTCACATGAAATAGCATTGAAATCGGTACTTTAAAGTTGCTAAAATATGTCATAGGGTGATTTATGTGAAAATGGTCTTACAAATGTATAGATCTTTCACCAAACACTTAAATATGATGTAAAACATGATTTAACATTCATATACTTCATTGCACCCATGTGAGAGATGTAAATCAGTTACTGATTCTCCCAAGCAAGCAAAACTCAATGAAATAGGAACCCGGACAACAAGCACCTCGCACCAAACACCTTGATCCGATAAATCCTTGCCTTAATTGATGTAGATCTAGACTCCAATGGTGTGGATCTATGATCTCCCTCCTTGGATTATGATTTTTAATGGTTGAAAGGTGTTAGAGGAAGGTGGAACACAGGGCGCCTAATGAGAGAATGGAAAACTAAAACCATTTCCCATATCCCTTACCCTCTATTTACAGTTTCACCCAACTGACTGATGGGCCTCTCCCAAATCAACCCGTTAGGCTCCCAAAGCTTGAACAGCCAACTGAAAAACCATAAAATAGCGACTCCTCCCAAACCGTTGAGCCAAATCTTTAATGTAACCACTCTATGGAAAGGCAATCATACAATCCCTATGGATTCAACTAGGTTAAATGTTCATCTTCATTGCCATATTCATTTATTGTTATAATGTACTAGACCTCCCACATTAAGCCTACAACTTGTGGACGCTGGATATTCCGATCGGTTCCGGGCAGACTTCTTCCATAAGTCGGGTTAACTTCGTTTCTTAGCACGTCTCATGTTTATGTACTTAGACCGCTCACATTAGATTCAACACTTGCGATCGCTGGATATGCAGGGTGGTTCCGGGCAGACTTCTACCACAAGTGCAATCTAACCTCGTGTCTATGTGCGGTCACAGTTACTAATCACTGTAATCCTAGGTATTTTAATTATTCCTATGTCGTTATAGGTTTTCATGAACTTTTTTCTCTAATTATGTTAGTAATTAATTATATGCCCCCAAATTCATATTCATATACATTATTCAAGTTACGCCAAATTCCCCATTTACAAATTATGCTGAATTTAACATTTCCTCCTAATTGCTAATCCAACGCACTCGCATATTTTAGCGGCATGCCTAGGCTCGAAAGTAGCCTGGCTATATAAAATAAAAGGGAAAGGATGAAGGGAAGGTGACAGAAATGATTATTCTAACCAGATTGACATAAGCACATAGTGGCATAATGATAAGATGGGCATATAGGAATAGATCCGGTGAACATGCGATAATAAAACTGATTCTAACATAATAGGAATTCATAACAGGCATGGTAAGACCTAACCAATGATTTAGATGTCCAACTAATAACAGATCCAATTTAACCATAAACATGATAGGCATAAAGTGATCTAAACTGTGAAACAATGCAGATCTGAAATGATAATTAGGCGAAGGTTTAGATCTCAGTCATTATCATGTTAGAATAACTAAGATAAACAAGTTATAACAGATCTAATGTGATTCAAATGATCATAGGCATAGATCCAAGTTAATGTCACATCAAATATTACTTTTAAATATTTAGATCTAAAATTAACATGGACTCACAGTGCTCGAATCTAGAAAAATTGAAGAAGAATAGCAGATGTTGAATCATAGATCCACACTTGAATAACTCTAAACTTGATTAACTCAATTGTAGAAGAAGAAAAACGTATTATCCAATCTGGGCAGTCGTCCATTATTTTTGGTGCGTAGAAACATGAGAAACGAGGCTATATATATAGCTGCCAGCCCCAAACCCTAATCTTCCACGTTTGCCCTAGGGGGGTCGATCCCCACTTAGGGGGTCGACCCATGGGTCGACACACCCCTTAAGGGGTTGACACCCAAGGGCGAGATTTTTTCCTCCTCTCTGATTTTCAAAATTTGAACTATTGTGAACTTGATTTTTGAATTCTGGACCCAATATATATATATTCTTCTTGCGCGTATACAAACTTCAAACCTTAATAACTTCTTCATACAGTGTCCATTTTACGCAAACCAGGTGTCTATTTTGGCCAGAATTCCGAGACGAATGCAATCGCTATTCGTTTCACTTAATTCTGATTACTAAATTAATTATTCTTTAATTTATCATCTTTAGTGTTGCTAAATTACGGGTTGTTGCATAACCTGTCCTCATATAAAATCACACATCGGAATAATAACTATATAATATCATATGTATGAACTCTTCTAGCTCGTCTCTTCATAGTATCAGATATTCTAAACCTATAAAACTCGGTCTGACCAACGCAGTGCAAACGTCAGGATCAGTCTGGTGAACCAGCATGAGAAAACTCACTATGTTTAAAGGTATCATCCAACTTGATTATAAAGTCGAAATCTTTCTGGAAGAAAAGGATAATCATAAAATCAAATCCACACATAAGTACAGATGGTTTTTTCCTTTCGATAACCCAAAACACCTTTAAAATCATATATTTTCTAATATTATAATAATGTCTAATACAAATAATTAACAATCTAGTGGAATAATTTCATTTCACGCTACACATACATAGTATACAGTTTAAATTGTGGGCTCTTATTGGATAATGGATTCTGACTATGAAAACGTATGGAACCACCTTCCGATCAGTGTACTCTAAAGGGGATACATTGGGGTTTAACAAGAACATCTTACAACTCGACCACACATGACCGACCATTCATTTCATTTCAATGTTCCGAATATATTGTTACCTTACAGTTGTCAGCAACATAGCCATTCCCGGGAGATACAAAAGTGAAAGAAGAACGAAATGAATACTCTCTAGATGGTGACAAGGCACCCTAATTAGGAGCGACCTACTTAGACATGCTTCCTGGCCGATTTTCGTCGTTTCCCGATTGTGAGGCTTGAGGTTATAATTATATTTTAGTGCATAGCACGACTTCACTTTGAATGCAACATCGTCAAATCCTCTAGAAATCACTAATTGACGTCCACAAAAATAATCTAGCTATTAAGCAAAGAGAAGTGACCCTCTTCACCACCAACTAAAGTACATTTGAAGAAATCAAAGTATATAATCCCTGTGGAAATACTCTCATTCCGTTTCCAAATCCATTTATTCGCTAATCTCATTCACAAATGCTATTTAATCACATTTCGTATTTTTATAATCAGCGTTTGCAAAAATCTTCATTTGCTACAAAAAATCACTTTTAAATTCTTATATTCAATTCTTGTATACTTACGATCCCACTTATCCATTTTAATAATTTAAATCTTATAAATTTCCAATTACATCACTTAAGCCCTACTTTTCAATCATTTTAACATTCCCATTTAGTTTATATCGCTTAACCATTTATTATTTTATATCATAGAATTTCCATCTATTTATAATTTGAATATTTATATAAAATATAAATAAAACATAGAAATTTATTTTTAAATAAAAATCGTGCTTCAACTCCTTATATAATTATAACTTTGAAAACGTTCAGAATCGATTTAACGTCGATACCAAAAAACTTTTATTTTATCAATGGTACAAAAGAGGCAAGTGTCTACCACAGTACCAAACTCGTAAAATATTAACCAAATTCGCATCATATAAATCACACCAATCATACTGATAAATGTTATCAATACTAGTAAGGAATCCAGTAGGATTCCTCCAACCTGTCAATCCCTACATCACAAATTTCATATTATAATGTAATAAAATTTAATAACTACTGGTGAGGAATCCAGTTGGATCCCTCTAACCTGTTATTCCCTACATCTGAATACGTTACCTCAATATAATCATAATTCATGAGAATATACAATTCAACTGATAATTTCTATAAACATCTAATAACAATAATTTAACATCAATCATTTTATTTAACACGTTTATATAAATATAAATGTCACCAATAAGGTAAGTTACCATAATTGGTTCCAATCGTTAGAATAACGATTTGGTTTTAATTAAATTAAAAAAATTGTTTAATTTAACAAATACGCCTGATATATATATATATATATATAATATTTAGCACACATTCAATGAACATCCAATAATTATAATTATAGCACACAAATATCATACCCGACTTATATAAAATATAAGTGGGACAAACTGAGTGAGTAAACTCACTTTGCTTTTTTTCGCTGAAGTTGTTCCATTACAGTTAAATTATACAATCATTTAATTTAATTGTAATTTCTAGGTGCCTCCATTTCATTCCAAATTAGTTCTAGAATGTAGAGTTCGTTCCCATGATTCCAACGTAGTTTGTTAGGTCCAGTTCTGTTAACGTAAGCACAAGTTATAGCATTACAAATAATATGATTTATATTAAGCAATTTATTTCCTTAGTTAATTTTATTAAATACTGATTATTTTCTAAATCAACATTTATGGCAGATCCTTCGTATTTATTCCTCACTATCTCTTTTTTTCTTCCGTTCAATCACAACTCATCATGTTATCTTTGTACCTGAGCAAAAACCTGAGCATAATTTTAGTATTGTAGTTCTATGATTTAATTAATCGTTATTAACCTCTTAATTAACATTATTTAAAATAAATAATTTTTTAATATTCGGTTACCCATCGGTTACCGTGTTTCTCTCGTCGCGGTTATCCTTCCTCAACGTGTTCAGTTCCTATTCAAGAACTGATATCAGTAAAATTTTAAAATGGATAATTAACCCTTAATTATATGATTAATTATAACTAATTATGTCTGTATTTCGATACCAGGCAGAACATTTTTAAATCCTTCTTTCCATCATACTACTCTTCATTACATCTGCTTCAAACATTTGTCACACGTTACACAACTTTGATTCCTTAGCGCCTCGTTGTCTTACCCGTTGCTTAGTGCTTTTTCAAAAATCATCTCGTTCGAAATGCTTTATCCCAGTTTCTTCATCTAGTGCTTCAACCCATCACATAGCTAACCCATTAACCCAAACAGCTTGTTGCCTCCACCTCATTGCTACGCCACCCTCCGGCGATCTGAATTCCATTTGTTCCGTCCACAAGGAGTGCCTCCACCTCGCCAACGATCACCCAAAACAGCTTAGCACTCGGTTACCATGTTCACCCTTAAAACGGTTCAATTGTCGACACCTTTAAAGTCTGATCCTGGCCATCTCGCACCCCCACATAAGGTCATTATAGGCCAAAATATACAGCTCGAAATACACGATGCTTTCTTAGTTGAAGTATGTGGCTATAAACTATCGGGTTTTAATTTTTTGAGGAGAGAAGGATTCAAGCTTTTCAGCCGCTAAATGTTGATAGAGGCGGCATAAAAATAGGTTGACTAGCTGAGTGGAAAAATTAGGGTTATGAGTTTAATATGGGTATATATACAGGAGGCCAATTGATTTATAATATTAAACCAAACTAAACGGTGAAATAACGTGCAAAAACACTAACCTACGATCCCCGTTTTGGGTGAAAATTGAAATCCTAGCATAAAACGATATTCCAGACACGACGGAAAAGGTTTCATCGAATTTTGAGATCGTTTTTTAAAATTACTTTATAACTCATATATGTGAATCGACATTCTTTTAAATTGTTTCCGATCACAAAATAAATCCAATAAATTGAAAATTGAAATACTATAATTATAAATCATTACGTATTTAATAAAACTAGTTTCACTAAAAACGGAGTTTGTTAGAGAATCCATTACTCTTAATTTCTAAATTAAATTGACAAAACGAATAAATAAAAATATAGTCATTTACTACTCTCACGATATGAAAATCGAAATCCTATGATTGTTTAAAATTAAAGATTAAATTAAGCTAATTTCATCGAAAATCGTAACCTTTTCCAAAAATGGTTATTCTTAAGGTTTATAATATAAATAAAATATTAATTAAATCCCAAAATAATCCAATTAAATAATAATAAATTATATTATCATAAATATCCAAATAGTGTATATATATAGCTTCAATTAAAAACAAATATGGATTACACAACTCAACATCAACAATTTCGAGTTAAAACGGTACCCAAATTATATAAAGATCCTTACTAAATTTATTAAATAAACGATCTTGTTTATAAAAGATTTACATAGCGACTATTTCAAAATTTGAATTGGCCATAACTAACTATTCATAACATGAAATCTGGATTTTTCTCATTCATTGGTAAATTATCATCAATTAGATTCAAGTGTTTTTTTCCATAGAAATCCAGCTTATATCAGATCATGTATATTCAATTAAAGTTCAAAACTCAATATTACGAACTACTGCAGCATTACGAGCCCATTTTAAATAAAATATAAATTTAACGTTCAAAATTCGTTTTATAAATGAAATTAATATTAAAATTTAATAATATTCCAAATCAATATTTAAAATAATAAAATACATTAAATATCTGATTAACAAAAATACGCGACGTTACATTCCTTCTCCCTTAAAAGAATTTCGGCCCCGAGAGTACTAAAGTAGAAAAAATGTTGTAAACCCATTAAATTTTCTAAAATCGAAAACCAATTCCTTACGGTAGATAAACAATTTCAAAAATATTGAAAATTTCCAACACTTTAAATTCCTAGAAAACTTCGAGAGAGTCTCCCCTGTACGGAGGGAATTATGAGATATCGTAGAAACAATAAAAATATATACATTGACCCACACGGTCGGAAAACAAAATTCAAAACCCAAAATTTTATATTTCTACATAGGTGTACCTTATGCGAGTTCTATTGAGCATACTTGCTCAATCGCATATGCGATCTACTCAACCAATATCAACCCTCATAGCCTCCTGGCACCTGCACTTAACTCAAGTCAACATATAAGTAACAAATACATGAAATTATAATTAATACTTCATCGATTAACAAGTATAATTATACAGATTCCAAGAAATAAACATAAAACATCATTCATTTGCAAATACCAAGTTAAATAATTTAGTTTTAATTCACAAATGGTTACATTCAAATTTGTTATACTAGATTAAGTTTTCAATTCATTCAACTTTGATTTAACTTGTTGGTAAATTTTATTCAAACAATCTATCATCCGATAAACAAACAATGCACAATCAACTCAACTAATCATTCAATTTATATTGAACCTTAATATTACTTAACCAAGTTAGGTTTCATTTCATATTCAATTAACTAATTCATCTTCCAATTTAATTTACCTCCATTAAAAATCCAAATTATGATTTTATTTGTAAAATCAGATATTCTAATTTATTCTGCTTTAACATAAATTTAATTTAAATCCCGATAGATTCAACTCCATATCAAAATTAAAATTCATAAATTTTATATGAAATTTCTACCGATTATATTAACCATTGAAATTCATATTTCCATTTGAATTCCATTCAAATTTCCATTGAATTCCATTCATATTTCAATTTGAATTTAACCATTTACTTCAACAACCCGGATTTTCATAATCAATTTAAAATTTTATTTTAAGCTATTTTAAGGAATTTGGGAATGTAAATTGGTTATTTTTGCTAAATAAATTTGAGAATAATTTTAAATTTAGTTTTAATATTTTATTTGACTTAAAAAAACTTAGTAAAATCATTAAATTTATTTGTAAGCTTTATTTTTGAAAATTTTAAAAAATCGATTTTTAAAATCATCATATGGCTCTTAAAAAGTGAAATTTTGCTAGGAAGCACAGATAAATTTTTTTGGATTCATAATGACAAATCATTGTTGAGTTCCAAAATACGTGTTGAACGGAGTTAGTATGTGTCCGTGCGAGGCAAAACCATTTGTTTAATGATAGGCGATCAGATTACAAATGAAAATTATTGAGATTATCTCAGAATTCAACTCCACTTTTTTTTCTGGATTCGTATCGTCGAATAATGGTTAAATTCAAAAGGCCATAAATTTTGGAGTTTGCGTTTGGGCGTACAAGAAGAAACGGTATGCTAAAATCGCATTTTTGGAGCTTATTTGAGCATCATTGAGAATTTTAACAGAAGGTGAAACGAACTCGGATTTCGACTAAACTTGATTCGTTCGATTCGTCTTGGCGTGTACTATCCAGTGGTTGAAATCCATGACAAACGGAGATCGTTTAAAGTCAAGCAATCAGAGAGAAGGAGCGACAAAATCTTACTAATATTCTTTTTTTTCTCCTCTCCTTTTCATTATTTCCTCCTTCCTTCCTTTCTCGTCCTTCTTCAGAAAAATGGCCTCCTCCTCTCTATGGGTTGTCGCACGCCCTCTCCACTAGTCAGCCATCGCCATCCACCACACCGTCCTCCTTTCCTCCTCCTCCTCCTCCTCTATCTCTCCCCCTCTCTCTTTCTCTAGCCCTAAATCCACTTTCTACAAACCATAGTTGTCGCCATGGGCCCTACCGACGCTGAAACATCCCAAACTTCCCATGAAGGAAAGCCCGAATTGTACTGAGGACAAGACGAATCAGAACAAAAACAAAAGAACATTTCATTGCTTATTACAACAATTCCATCAGAATACAAGAATATACAGAGTATGAACAAATAGAATACATTTGCCAAATATCAGAGATTTGCAAATTGCATTAGCAGCGGAAAATAATATAAAACACAACTGAAAGCGATATACGGATACAGAGCTTTCCGGATATCGTTCCAGATGAAAATCAGGATCTTGTGAATATAAATCTGCAAAACCAAAACTACTAGCTGCCCGTATGGAAAAATGGGCACCCAGATTTAGGTTAAAACAATAAACTCCAGGTCAGTCATGTGACTGGTGTGAGAACTAAACAGTTATTTAAAACTTTACTTTAAATCCGATGTCAGACACACATCCATTTACAAGTCCGTTCTGGGTCTGAACGAAACTGGAGGAACCTTATTCCTCGCATATCCATCGATCTCCAAGTACGTCTTGACGATCACCAACTGATTCCCTCCTCTTGGGTGTACAGCCCAATCAAGATCATCAGTAATCATCCAAACGATGTGAAGGCCTTCGGTCTTCAACCAACATCTTCATCCTCGACACATCGTCGAATCAGTTATTCAGAATGGGATAAACCCGGCCTTTCCGACTAACTCGTGTATATACTAAACAAGTGCTATAAAAACACAACATATGCCTCATTCCAATCCAGAATATTCCTTTATTCAAATATTCTTATTCTTTGGGAAAGGTTCCCATTAATTTTATCAAAGATAAATTCATTAAATTTATTCTTTAATCTTCCTTTGAATATCAATTCAAACCAAATTACGGTTTATCCAAACTAGTCGGGATTAACGAACCTTACCGAAGTAATTATTTGTTTTAATTTCCCAACCCCAACCAATTCATCCCATGAAGTAAAACTAGTAATACTTCATATCTAACACCACGGTGTTATCGGTGAATTCAATTACCATTTCACGTTCAAATCTAATTAAAGATTTAACTATCGCTTGGAGCAAAACTAGTGAAACTCCATTCTCGATGCTTTCAATCTAATTAAAGATTCATTAAAACTCCACTTGGTTTTAATCTTCCCAAAAATCAATTTTAATGATTATTTAACTTAGGAAATCATATCCTGTCTTTAACTGGGTTAAAGAACCAATGTCTTTTAAAACACGGTTCACGATAAACCAGAAATCACATTCTATTCCATCAGCCTTTAACCGTCAATTAGCAAGTGAACAATTCCCTAAGTATTAACCTCGAAGGCCGAAACCAACATCAGATCAATACCCAGGAAACTATTCAAATTAACTAATCCCCCGTTAGTTTCTGATTTTCTTAACTCCGTTGGGTCTAACAACAGTATTATTAAAGATACCATTCACAACAACCCAAAATCCCATTCCAATTACAATGGAATCTTCATGGAAAACAAATTGATATATATATATAATCGATATAAACTCCCATATCCAACCGATAATATAAATGGAATAACTTCTACAGAAGCTTACTTTGATTATTACCAAGTCGAATTCCATTCAATTCCAACTTAATATGTTAAATTGGAAAACTTTACTTCGGAAAATCTCCTTTAAATATTAACAAAAGATTTATAAATTCCAAATCCCATTTCACTGTAAATCGGGTTAAAGAACGAATCGCTAAAACACAGTTCACGATAAACCAAATTTACATTCCATTTTATTATCGGGTTAAAGAACAGGTGTTGTTTAAAACATCGTTCACGATAAACCCAAAAATCAATTCTAATTCAATTCCAATTAAATATTATATAACCGGTATACTTCATTAAATCTAAATAAATAGATTTAATCTTTTTCTCAACTGGATTTAAGAACAGTGTTAATGAAGACACCATTCACGAAAAACCCAAATCCCATTAGATATTAAATACAAGGCTCTGAATAGAAAATATATAGGCTTATATTCAATATCAAATACGATAATATCAAATTCTATAACCAACGAATATCGTATTTGAAATAACGATATAAATATATCTTTCAAATGTCCATAACAACATCTATATAATCAAAAAATCCAAGATCAAAATATTCCAAAGACAATTTCGATTCAAATCCATTTCCAATTTATATATTGGAAATTCTGGTTATTTTTAAAACCATTTCAAATCCAATTTATTTATTTTAAAAATAAATGGATTATAATTCTAATTCAAAACTAGTTCATTTCAATAAAAATCTATTTTTATCTATTCAAATATGGAATTTTTCATCCCAATTATTTCCAAACCATTTCTTAAGATTTTACACTAATTATTGATATTTTTAATAATTTTATCAAGGCCCGTACAGTCGATTTCCATGAACGGCCATCGAACTGCACTTACAGCGACCTTTTCTAAATATGATTTGGACATAATTACAAATCCAGCCATTAGATTTCAAATCTCTAATATTCATTAGAAAGCTCTTTTCAATACGAACCTAAAGGTTCCGGTTTTAGGAGAATCCGACAGTCGGATCCCCGTAATGTCCATTTAAAGTCAATGGTCGAAATTCGCGAACTGCCATAGCGCGGCGCATTCTATTCAGGCCATTAAATATATATGATATATATTATATATATTTCATCGATTTCCTTTCAATACGTATTTTATAAATCGTTTTAAATTCGTTTTCAAAATGATTTCAACTTCATATTCAATTTCAAATCAAAATTGACTAATCCATATCATCAATATATAAATGATAATATTTTCAAAACATTAAATATTGAAAACAATTCCTTTTCGATATTCATTATAAAAATCAATAAAATCGATGTAAATATCGTTCACATCAAAATGGCGTCAATCTAATTGACACGACTTTGTATATTTAAATATATTTATGTCCATCCTAAATCGGACATCAAAATCATATTTTGATTCTTTTCTGAACATTATTTGAAAATATTCGTTATTTTAAAATATTTATTCTTCTGAACTAGAATCAAACACAGTCAATTACCATACAATATGATTATATGGATTTCATACAATACATGTATACAACAACTGTGATAAATAATCATCCGTCATTCAAAGTGCATTCTACACTGTATATGCATCAAATATAAATATTTAACGCTTATAACAGTCTGTCAACCAATCGATCCGCATACAACTAACTAATGGGATTAGTGTATGTCCTATATCATCACAATGCCCGTGTGGGGTTTCAATCAACAAATAATGAATTTTATTTGTGTAGTTGGGCGAAGTGTAAAATTTATCCTCCCAATCAATATCAGTTAAATGTGTGCACATAAACAAATCGTCTGATCTGTTTATAAATATTTATTTTATATACACGTTAAGAATTATATTTTTAACTATAAAATATTTATTCATTCCACATCACACAATCAATTTTCACAACACATCAATCGAACAAACAAGTCATCCATGGTCTGTGGACGACGGGTGTCGGGTGCCGCTAAGCACCGTCTTCATCCTACAGTATATTTCAAACTAGAAAATAAAATAAAAGTGAGGAGTTCTCACCTTTGGGTTCCACTCCTCCATTCCTTATTTCTGAACAGTTTGGATATTTCCAAAATTCCAATGTGACCTTTTCCCGAGCGCAGGCATTGTTTGAGGGTCTACTGATGGTCGGAATGGACAGCGGGGTGTCGGTGGCTCATCGAAGCTGGCGGAGGGTTCCACTGAGGATGGAGGTTGCGGTTTGGAGGGAGAAAGGGTACATGGTTGTGTTGAGTTGGGGGTGTGAGGCGCTAGGGTTCAGGAAGGCGGTAGGGGTGTGCCTGGCAGTGCGACGGCGCCTGAAAGGGGGGCGATTCAATTTAGGGCTTCAGGGAGGGGGGTTTACGGGCTCGCATTCCTCGCAGAGAGGGGAGGAGGAAGGAGAGGCACGAGAGCGGGCGCTTGGTGGCTGCACCGGCGGCGGTGCGTCGGAGGACGCGGTGATGGTCAAAGGGGGGGCGGCTCCTCCGCCGTTCTGCCCCTTTTTTTCTTTCTATTTTCTGATTTTGAAAAGGAACGGGGAAAGAGAAATAAGGAGAGTGGGGTTATATTTAATTATTTTATTTTATATTTCAAAAAGTAACTTTTTTCTTCGAAACCCGAATCGATCCCAACGATTGTCGTCCTAGTGTATTACCACCATCTCGAACACAATGGGATATGTATCCCAGGCCAATTCAATCGTTATGATCAGTTTCCGTTGAATTTAAAATATAAATCTTTATATATTCAATTTAAAAGCACATTTCAATTTACCAGGGCTACATACATTCTCTACAAATTCCCGAAATATATTTTCTGGCTTCGTATTGACGATATGGTTCTAACAAAACTAATTTCGTCAAATTCTGAGATCGTTTGAAAAATGTCCATTTTCTGGTTGATCGAAATTAACAGAACTGTCAAAACAGGTTTTCTTTCGCCCCGCTCACATATTGCTTTCAAAAATTACGAATTTTGGAATCTAGCAACAACTTGACATCCTGGATCCAACAAAAGTGGTTTCGTCGAAAACGGAGATCATTTGCAAAATTTACATTTTTAAGGGCCAAAATTCCATAGCGACTATTCTGAATTTTCAACTGGGCATATATTTTTATTCCCGCTATGAAATTTTTATTTTTCGGATTCGTTGGAAAGATATTTTCAAATAGATTCTAATATTTTTGGTTTCACTAAAATCCAGTTTATTTTGAATCCTGTACATTCATTTGGAATTTGAAATCGAATTTTTAAACTACCACGCCATTTTCAATTCCTTTTATAATTAAAAATAAATGTTTATGTTCTAACGTCGATTCAAATAAATATATATGTTCTAATTCTATTCAAAATAAATTTCTCATCATTATTAATTAAAATAAATCATTTTAAATATCCAAAATTTGCTAAAATTTCCAAAATAAAATTTTTAAATTGGCTCGGATTTTCCGGGTTATTACAGCCGCCACCACCACCTCCACTTCACCTCCAGCCGCCAATCCGCCTCGAGCCGCTAGTTAGGCCTCCACCTCGAGACGTAGGGCCCATCTCCTCCAAAAACCCCTCTTTATCCAAAAATCCTGTTTTGCAAGTAAAACCGTCCTCTTCTTTCCTCAATAACTTCCAATCCGTGCATTTATGGCCAAGGCTCCACACGACCAAATTTGTTGCTCACGTTTTTCTCTATGATTTTGATATATCACAATCGAATTTTGGAGTTCGGAGCTACTCGGAAATGTAACGACTTAAAATTTACTGGGAATTTAACAACCCGGATTTTCTAAACAAATTTAAAATTTTTATTTTAACAATTTTAATAGATTTAGAATATTCAAATAATTTGTTTCAAATAATAATGACTTAAAATTTATATAAAAATGAAATTAGATTGTATGTATTTATTTTAATTATAATACGAGCCTGAAATGGCGCGGTTGTTTGAAAATTTGATTTCAAACTTTAAATGAATGTACAGGATTCAAAATATATCGGATTTCAGTAAAACCAAAAATATTTAAATCTGTTTAATTATATCTTTCCAATAAATGTGAAAAATCCAGATTTCATAATATAAATTGAAAGTAATGACCAGTTCAAAATTTAGAAAAGTTGCTATAGAATTTATATATATTTTAATATAATATATAGCCCTTAAAAATAGCCATTTTGCGAATGACCTCTATTTTCGACGAAACCACTTTTGTTCGATCCGGAATGTAAAATTATTTCTAGATTCCAATTTTCAAAATTTTTGGTATTAATGTGTGAGCATGGCAAAAGAAAATGTGTTTTGACCATTTAAGTCAAATTGGATCGACCAGAAAATGGACATTTTTCAAACGGTCTCAGAATTAGACGAAATTAGATTTGTTAGGACGGATCGTCAAAACATAGTCAAATATAATTTTTCTATAATTTTTAGTGTCAGTATGTGGCCCTAATAAAATAAAATGATCGTTTAAATTCAATATGTATTGATTTATATTTTAATTTAAAAGAAAACTGCTATGCACTTTGAAATTGGGCCTTAAAACATATTCCATTACGTTCAGAAGTCGTCAAAACATATTGTTTGACAGTAAGTGGGCCTGACTTGGACTGAGTCCGAATTTTCGCTTTAAAACACGCTAAACAAGAAAAATAGTATTAAATTAATAGTTCAAAACCCTAATTCTCTTTACCCTATCCGATGCCGCCGCCAGACCCCTTTTTCAATGGTAGATTCCTTCAGAATTTCATCCTCCAATTTCGATCCATCTATTCAATAATTCAAGATGATTCATAAGCAAAGACTATAGTACTACTCACGATCTTCAAGCCCATACCAAAATGATCAGAATTCGTTCACAAATTGGTGAGATTTTAGCCCTCAAAGCACACCAGTTCGCCCTAAATTGAGGCATCGTGGGGGTATCTCGACCCTCGTCGTCGCCAGCGTAGGTAGAGGGCGCCTAGCCCTCCGAAGTGGCAATCTCCGATTTTCCTCCAATGCCTTGACAAGGTTGCAGTTTTCACCCTTAGAGGATGATCTTTCCCCGAAGTCGACGGGAGGAAGAAACAAAAAGGGTTAAGTTAATTTATTTTTAATTATTATAATCAAATACTTTATAATGGCCAATTTAATTATTCAAACTTTAAACCGCGATAACTTTTGCAAATAGTAACGGAATTGGACAAAACTGAGCACATTAAAATCGTGAAGACGAGATCCACAACATGGGACTGACCAGATCAGAAAAGGAAGCTAATGTGATTTTTGGTAAAATTAAACACCAGTTTAATTTTATTAATATAATCGTTTTTAACGATTTCAAAACTGACCATGGTAAGAACACCTTTCACTCTAATTTTTTTTATAGTTAAATTTATACTAGGATGTAGACGGTGCTTAGCACCACCCAACACTATTGATTGTACAAACCATGATTGTTAGTTTGGATTGTGATTTGGATTGTTATTGTTTATATGGTTTGGTATAAAAATTATTTCTATATATATATATATATATATATATATATATAAATTATCATGAAAATAAAATAAAATATTCATTGTTTAAAATAAAATAAGCTAATAATAAAAATTTGCTTTTTTTTGTATATAGAAATGATGACAAATATTCATTGTTAAAATGGACCATGTTTATAATAATTTTTTTTACATTTTTGTTGTATAAAGAAATGATGACAAATATTCATTTTTTTTAAATTGAAATATGTTAACAATAAAATTTACATTTTTATTGTGTATGAAGGAATGATTACAGAGATTCAAGGTTGAAATGAAATGTTTAAACAATAAAAGATTACATTTTCAATGCATTAATGAATCAGTAAAAAAGTCAAGTTTAAAATAAAATGTTTGAAAATAAAAATCACATTTTTATCGTATGTACAGACCAATGAAAAGAATCATATGTTTTATTTGATAGAAATGACTCTTTTTACATATTAGTTTAGAATAAAATCATGATATGTTAATCATATATTTTATTTGATAAAAAAGTCCCTTTTTTCATGTTAGTTTAGAATAAAATCATGATATGTTAATCGTATGTTTTAATTAATAAAAATGTCTCTTTTTACATACTAGTTTAGAATAAAATCATGATATGTTAATCATATGTTTTATTTGATAAAAATTTCTCTTTTAACATATTCGTTTAGAATAAAATCATGATATGTTAATCATATGTTTTATTTGATAAAAATGTCCCTTATTAACATATTAGTTTAGAATGAAATCATGATATGTTAATCATATGTTTTATTCGATAAAAATGTCTCTTTTTACATATTAGTTTGGAATAAAATCATGATATGTTAATCATATGTTTTATTTGATAAAAATGTCTCTTTTAACATATTAGTTTAGAATAAAATCAGGATATATTAAACAGATTTTCTATTTGATAAAAATGTCCATTTTTAACATATTAGTTTAGAATAAAAATCATGATATGTTAATTATATGTTTTATTCGATAAAAATGTCCCTTTAACATATTAGTTTAGAATAAGAAATTATATGTTAATCATATGCTTTATTTGACAAAAATGTCACCTTTATCATATTAGTTTAGAATAAAATAATTATTTTTTAATATATGTTTTGTTGAGGAAATGTCATCTTTATCATGACAATGTAGAATAAAAGAATTATTTATTAATATATGTTTTGTTGATAAAATTGTCATCTTCATCATGTAAGTAAAGAAAATAAAATAAAAATATTTGTGTTTAGAAGATAAGGATTTTTACAATAAAAATCACACCTTTATTGTATGTTTTAAAATCATTAAAAACATTCATTGTTTGATTAAAATAGGTTAACAATAAAAAAATTACATTTTTATTGTGTATGTAGGAATCCATAAAAACATCCATTGTTTAGATTAAAATATGTTAACAATAAAAATATACATTTTTATTATGTATGTAGGTTAGATCAAAACATTGTCATATTAGCGATGTCTAATAAATGTCCATGTTTAAGTAAATGTTCATGTTTAAATAAATGTTCATGTTTAATAAAATATATTTACACAATAGAAATCATATTTTTATTGTATACGTGAATCAACAAATATTCATTTACAAATCGGATGGTTTGTTTATGTACACCCATTTTACTAACATTTATTGGGATGGTAAATTTTACACGTCGTCCAACTGCACAAATAATATTCAATATTTATTGGTTGAAACCCCACACGGGTATTGGGATGATATTTGACATACACCAATCCCAATTGTTTAGTTGTATGTCAACCGATTGGTTGACAGAATGTTGTAAGCGTTATCTATTTATTTTGATGCTTATAAAGTTATAAAATGCACTCTAGATATTGTATGATTTTTTGATGATTGTTATCATTGTCGTTGAATACAAGCGATGTATAAAATCCATATAACTGAAATTATATGGTGATTGATTGAGTCGCATTCCGATTCAGAAATAAAGAATATATATATATATAAAGAGTCTTTCAAAATAAAGAATATTTTAAAATAACGAATATTTTAAATAATAATATTCAGTGAAGAATAAAAAATTATGATTTTGATGTCCGATTTTAGATGGACACAAAAATATAAAAATATGAAGCCAAGTTAAGTAGCAACGCAATTTTTACCTGAACTGGTTTATCAATCAATTTTATTCACTTTAATATGAATATCGAAAAGAAATGATTTCAAAATCTAATATTTTGAAAATATTATCATTTTAATATAATAAAAATATAGAATATTCGATTTTTATTTAAAATTGGAAAAGAAGTTGAAATCATTTTAAAATTAATATTTTATAGATACGTTTTAAATGGAAATCGACGAAATATATATAATATATATTATATATATTTAATGGCCTGAACAGAATGCGTCGCGGCGACCGTTCGCGAATCTCGACCATTAACTTCAAATTGACATTACGGGAGATCCGACAGTCGCATTCTCCTAAAACCAGAACCGTTGGCTTCGTATTGAAAAGGGCTTTCCAATGAGTATAAGAGATTTGAAATCTAACAGTTAGATTTGGAGATATGTCCAAATCAATTTTAGAAAAGGTCGTTATGGATGCAGTCCAGTAGCCGTTATTGGAAACCGACTGTACAAGCGATAATAAAATTATTAAAAATATAGAAAAATTATATAAAGTCATAATAAATGGTTTGAAAGATTTTTGATGAAAAATTCTATTTTTGAAAAAATAAAAATATATTTTTACCGAGATAAACTGGTTATTGTGAAAACCCGTAACTTCCCCGTAAAGGAAAGTGTCGGATAGTTCGAGAACAAGCCACAACATAACGCATACAAAAGAATATTTCATTGTATATTACAACAATGCATCAGATTACAAGAATATACAGAGTATAAATGAATATTACATTCGATAAATATCAGAGATTACAATACATTTAAATACATCGCAGCGGAAAATAATACAATACACAACTAGAAGGAGATATACGGATACAAAGCTTTCCGGATATCGTTCCAGCTGTAAACCAGGTTCCTGTGAATAAAAATCTGCAAAACCAAAACTACTAGCTGCCCGTGTCAAAATGAGGGCACCCAGAGTTTAGGTTAAAACAATAAACTCCAGGTCAGTCATGTGACTAGTGTGAGAACTAAAACAGTTAATCTTTATTTCAAAGTTAGGTAAATCAAGGGACCACGCCGTATAACACGGAACGGGTTTCCTCCCAAGAGCACCAGTTCATATAAGTAAATAGCGCAATGCTTTTCTAAAAATGAAGCTATTATAAGACCCAGGTCCCATCACACAATGCAACGCAACCGAGGATAGGGTTTTCCCTTATAATAGCCAAACATGCTTAGTACGTTTAAAACAAATCATTTGATACTACTATAAGTGCATAGTGTATAAAACAACTTCAAATCATAAGTATCAATCATAGGCGGCATGAATGCCCCATAACACTATGTCGCCATATATATAAGTTTACAATCAAAACCGCAAGACGTCGTATTGGAAGTTGGGTTATCATTTATGGTATGAACCGAGGCTAGGGGCAAGATCCTCACCGATTCGAGACTGCCTAGCCCGAGTCTCAGGCAAGCGCGCAGGCAAGCCTTGGAGCGACAGGGCCGGTCCACAGATGTGGATTATTATACCTGAGCACTACGTTTCGCCGCCCTTTGGGGCGTAAGCGAGCCAACTAAATGACTCCATCGGTTCGAGAACGACCGATCAATCCGAGGCGCCTCACAACAACAACAACCACATAAGTCAAACTCGTCAGGGCGTGTAAAACCACTGACGCCACTTTTAGCTAGGAGGAAACGTAGGCCCTCCCTGAGGTCCGTCTCCCGTTTTTGGTTCATACCGGGTGTGAAACTCGCGAAGTAAACATTACACAAAGCTACGCCACAAAGGCCTTGCTTTGATCAACACCACAAGACTTTGCTTTTCAACAGAAGCCTCGATCAATTGCCACTTAGGCATGCCACACAGGCAATTCACTCCATGCGATTGATATCCATCAATATATAACCCCTGAGCTCGTATGTCTCAGAGAAGGGCGTTAAGCAAGAGAATAAATTCTCCGCCGCCAAGCAGATATATATTTAATAGAGATCAATCACACGGACTAAAATCCAATGTCAGACACACAGTCCATTTACAAGTCCGTTCTGGGGCTGAACGAAACCGGAGGCACCTAGTACCCCGCATATCCATCGATCTCCAAGTACGTCTGGACGATCACTAACTGTTTCCATCTTCTTGGGTGTACAGCCCAATCAAGATCATCAGTAATTACCCAAACGACGTGAAGACTTCTGGTCTTCGACCACCGTCTTCATCTTCGACTTATCGTCGGATCAGTTATTCAGAATGGGATAAACCCGGTCTTTCCGAATAACTCGCGTATATTTTAAATAAGTGTTACACAAACACAACATACGCCTCATTCCAATTCATTAGTCACTAACCGTAAATTAATCAAGAGAATAATTCCCCAAATATTAACCCCGAAGGCCGAAACCAACATCAGATCAATATTTAGAAAACCATTCTGCTTGGCTAACCGACAGTTAGTTTCTAAATTTCACATTCATAGGGAAAGGTTCCCATTAATTTTATCCAAGATAAATTCCTTGAATTTATTCTTTATTCTATTTTTGAATCTCAATTCAAACTAGTCGGGATTAACGAACCTTACCGAAGTAATTATTTATTTTAATTTCCCCATCCCAACCTATTCATCCCATGAAGTAAAACTGGTAATACTTCATCTCTAACACCATAGTGTTATCGGTAAATTCAATTACCATTTCACGTTCAAATCTAATTAAAGATTTAACTATCGCCTGGAGCAAAACTGGTGATACTCCATTTTCGATCATTTCAATATAATTAAAGATTCATTAAAACTCCACTTAGTTTTAATCTTCGACTGGGTTAAAGAATCAGTGTCATTTAAAACACGGTTCACGATAAACCCAAAATCACATTCATTAATTATCGGGTTAAAGAACGAGTGTTATTTAAAACACTGTTCACGATAAACCCAAAAATAATTCCATTAATTATCGGGTTAAAGAACAAGTGTTATTTAAAACACTGTTCACGATAAACCCAAAAATCATTCCATTAATTATCGGGTTAAAGAACAAGTGTTATTTAAAACACTGTTCACGATAAATCCAATATCAATATCAATTCAATTCCAATTAAATATTATTGAATTGGTACACTTAATTAAATCTAAATAAAAAGATTTAATCTTTTCTCAACTGGGTTCAAGAACAGTGTTAGTGAAGACACCATTCACGACAAACCCAAATCACATTTGATATTCAATACAAGGCTCTAAATAGAAAATATACCGGCTTATATTCAATATCAAATTCTACGACTAATAAATATCGCATTGGAAATAACGATATATATATATATATATATATATATCTTTCAAATTCCCATAACAATATCTGTATCATCACGAAATCCAACATCGAAATATTCCGAAGGCAATTTCGATTCAAATCCATTCCAATGCAATCATTGAAAATTCTGGTTATTTTCAAAACCATTTCAAATTCAATTTATTTATTTAAAAATAAATAGAATTGTAATTCTAGTTCAAAACTAGTTCATTTCGATAAAAATCTATTTTTATCTTTTCAAATATGGAGTTTTTCATCCCAATTCTTTCTAAATCATTTCTTATTATTTTAAACAAATTATTACTATTTTTAATAATTTTATCAAGGCCCGTACAGTCGATTTCCATCAACGGCCATCGAACTGCACTTACAGCGACCTTTTTCAAATTTGATTTGGAAGTAACTCCAAATCCAACCATTAGATTTCAAATTTCTAATATTCGTTAGAAAGCTCTTTTCGATACGAACCCAACGGTTCCGGTTTTAGGAGAATCCAACGGTCGGATCTCCCGTAATGTCCGTTTGAAATAAATGGTCGAAATTCACGAAATGCCACGGCGCGGCGCGTTCTATTCAGGCCATTATATTATATATATAATATATATAATATATATTTCGTCGATTTCTATTTAAAACGAATTATATAAATAGTTTTAAAATTCGTTTCAAAAGCAATTTCAACTTCCATTTCAATTCAAATCAAAATTGAATTCTTCTTTATAAATTCGTTTTAAAATTCATTTCTATTCAATTCAAATTTCAATTCAATTTGAATTCATTTCAATTCGCTTTCAATTCAATTTGAATTCGTTTTCAATTCACTTCGAAATCGTTTTCAATTCAATTCATTTCGAAATCGTTTTCAATTCAATTCATTTCGAAATCGTTTTCAATTCAATTCATTTCGAAATCGTTTTCAATTCAATTCATTTCGAAATCGTTTTCAATTCAATTCATTTCGAAATCGTTTTCAATTCAATTCATTTCGAAATCGTTTTCAATTCAATTCATTTTGAAATCGTCTTCAATTCAATTCATTTCGAAATCGTTTTCAATTCAATTCATTTCGAAATCGTTTTCAATTCAATTCATTTCGAAATCGTTTTCAATTCAATTCATTTCGAAATGAATAAAATCGATATAAATATCGTTCACGTCAAAATGGCGTCAATCTAATCAACATGGCTTCATAAGTTTCTATTTTCAAATATTCTATTTCAAATATTTCTTTTTCAAAATAGTTGTTATTATCAAAATATTTCGTTCAACACATGACCAATCTCAATGGATGAATATTGTCAACACATGAACCTTTATTTTATATTGAAAAAGATGTAAATTTTATTACTAAAATATTTCGTTCAACACATGACCAATCTCAAGGGATGAGTACTGTCAACACATGAACCTTTATTTTATATTGATAAAGATGTAAATTTTATTACTAAAATATTTCGTTCAACACATGACCAATCTCAAGGGATAAGTACTATCAACACATGAACCTTTATTTTATATTATTCTTTATTTTCTAAATTGGAATGAGGCCCAATCAATCACCATATAATGTTAATTATATGGATTCCATACAACAAATGTATATAATAGCAACGATAGATAATCAACCATCAACCAAAGTGCACTACACTGTATAAGCATCAAATATAGATATCTAACGCTTATAATAGTCTGTCAATCAATCGATCGACATATTTAATCAATCAGGATGAGTGAACTTCATATTTCATCCCAACACCCGTGTGGGGTTTCAAACAATCAAACAAATATTTTATTTGTGCAGTTGGGCGATGTGTAAAATTTATCGACCCAATCAATGTCCTTCAAATAGGTGTACATAAACAAACCGTCGAGTTTGTAAATGAATATTTTATTTTATTCACTTCACCTTAAAAGTTATATTTTTAACGATAAAACATTTTATTCAACCTATGAAAATATTCTATTCAGTTCATTTATTAAATAAAATGATTTCTTCTATTTTTCTAACTTATTTTAGAAAATTTCGGCGGCATAACGGCACGATACTAGAAACGGGACGAGGCCTAGCCTTATCCCCGGTCTAGTGAAGGCCCACGCCATTCACACATCAATCAAATTCACCAAACAACCAAATTCAAATCAAATCATCTTACTAATTTATGCAACCAAACAAACAAGTCCATGGTCTGTGGATGATTGTGTCGGGTGCTACTAAGCACCGTCTGCATCCTAGTATATATATATAACTAGAAAAAGAAATTGAACAGTGAGAAATTCTCACAAATAGCTATCCTAGCTCCATGGCACTTCATTGATAGAAATCTTCATCGCTATCGCATCTTCGTTGCCCGTAGCCACTACATATATAAAAATCGAATTTTTACTTCGTTATTCAAAATATAAAAATCAAAATTTTTACTTCGCTATTCAATATATAAAAATCAAAATTTTTATACTACTAAAGATCAAATTTTTATAATTAAAAATCTATTATCTTCTTGTTTAAATATCCAATCTTTCATTGTTTAAAAATCGAATCTTTCTTTAAAATAAAAATCAAATCTTTGTATGATAAGAATCACAACTTTTCTATGATAAAAATCATTACTTTCTATAATAGAAACCGCTACTTTCCTATGGTAAGAACCCACCTCCTTATTTTGCTATCCGTACAATACAAAATCAGTTTTTTTTTATTTAAACACAAATGAAAATCGAATTAAAATAGTAAATAAATACAAATAAATCTAAAAACTCACATTTTTATTGTATTCAAAGGGGGAGGAGGGCTGCTAGGCGGCACAGGAGGCGGTAGTTGGTCGGAGGAGTGGTTGAGCTGTTGAAGGGGTCGCCGGAGTCTTTCAGGCGGAGGATGGAGTTGAACGCCGCCTCCCCATCTCGCGCTCGCGGTTTCTTCAGGGGCTGGGCGTTCGATTCAGCTAGAGGAGGGGAGAGGTGGAGGAGCAGGGGGAGGCTGAGGCCCATCGCCGGAGGAGGCGACGCGAGGTTGCGGCGTTGGGCGGAATCGCGACGGGGGAGGGTTGGCATCGGGTTCGGGTTTGGAGCGATAGCTTAGGGTTTTTTTTTCTGCCTTTGGTTTTTTCGAATGGGGGGGGGGGGCAGAAGGGGTTAAAGAGAGAAAGGGGTTTTTTTTTAATTTTATTTTATTAATATTTAATTCAACCTAAAGTTGACTTTTTCATATGACCTCGAAACGAAGCCCACCGCCTGTCGTCCACAGCGTTTTACCCCCATTCCGAACACAATGGGATATGTATCGCAAGCAGATTTGATCGTTTCGATTGGTTTCCGTTGAATTTACATTTAAATCATTATATTGAATTTTAAACGTACATTTCAAATTACCGGGGTCACATACTAACCAGAAAATTCCAGAAAAATATTTTCTAGCTTCGTATTGACGATACGGTCCTAACAAAACTAGTTTCGTCGAATTCTGAGACCTTTGGAAAAATGGCCATTTTCCAGTCGATTAAAATCAACTGAAACTAGTCAAACGCGTTTTCCTTTGCCACACTCACATTTTGATTCGAAAAATTATGAAATTTGGAATCTAGCAATAATTTGACACTGCGGATCCAACAAAACTGGTTTCGTCGAATTCTGAGGTCGTTTGCAAAATTTCCATTTTTAAGGGCCTGAAATTCCATAGCGATTATTTAGAATCTTCAACTGGACATATCTTTTGATTCCCGCTATGAAATTTTGATTTTTCGGATTCGTTGGAAAGATATCATCAATTAGATCCTAATGTTTTTGGTTTCACCAAAATCCGGATTGTTTTGCACCCGGTACATTCAATTGAAGTTAGAAATCGAATTATTGAACTACCGCGCCATTTTCAATTCCTTTTATAAATATATATATTTATTTATATTCTAACGATGACGCGTATAATATATACGTTCGATTTCTATTCAAAATAAATTTCTCGTCGATATTATTTAAAATAATCTATTTTAAATATTCAAAATTCGCTAAAATTGCCAAAATAAAAATTTTAAACTGGCCCAGAATTTCCGGGTTATTACAATCTCCCCCACTTCAAACTTTTCGTCCCCGAAAAGGAACAAAGTCGAAAGTGGTTTGATCATTCAACTCTACGTTCGATCTGGCTTCCATTCTCCAACTTTTCAGTTTCTGAGAATTTTCAAAAATTTCAAAAATTTGGCTAACACCCTAAATTTTCGAAAAATTTCGCCATAACCTCCCCTGCAATGGGAGCATCGGGAAATCTCAAAAAGCTTCCCTAGTCCTTCAGATCTCAAAAAGAAAAAGAAAAAGCCAAGCGGCTAGCCAATAGGCTCATAAAATCATCATCACCCAAATAAAACAGTAAATCATGTAGTAAACATGTACCTATTTGTCGGGCAAACAAATTTTATTCTCTGCTCTAGCCTCCTTGCTATGACCTGTTCAATGTAAGTACAAGTATATGCAAGCAAATGCGACCAAATTTCAATACAATTCATTATTTGATACAATTAGGCGTAATGGTTCAAAATTATCAAACAATTAAACAAGCAACACAAACGTCAATCAATTAGTGAATTAGAGTTTCAAATTCATAACTTTGATATATAGTCAAAAATCATGTTTTGATGCCAAATCACAACAATGTATTCTAGCTATATTAGTTTTGGTTCTCACACCAGTCTAATGGAAATATATAGAAAATCACACCTTCGAAACTCGAACATAAATGTTGATGATGCGATCGCTATCATCAATATCATCTTCGGGCGACTAGAGTGCGATGCTATATCTATCCAATATATTAAAACTTTGAATATACGTTTGCAAGGCGTATATGCAAATTCTTTATATATTGAATTGTCCAAAATCAATATAAATAAATTATTCAAATACGTGTAAAACGGTCTAAATTTTCAAAACAGAATTGTTTTCATTTGAAAAATATACTCTTCACACTCGTTCTAGGATACTACTGATCCTATCTCTAACGAGTCATTCTCGTTGGATATTACTAATCCAGTTTCTGATGAATTCTTTCGTACGGTTCTAATGTGCCTTGTTCTCTGCTTTGTAAACCAAAGCTCTGATACCAACTGTGAAAACCCGTAACTTCCCCGTAAAGGAAAGTGTCGGATAGTTCGAGAACAAGCCACAACAGAACGCATACAAAAGAACATTTCATTGTATATTACAACAATGCATCAGATTACAAGAATATACAGAGTATAAATGAATATTACATTCGATAAATATCAGAGATTACAATACATTTAAATACATCGCAGCGGAAAATAATACAATACACAACTAGAAGGAGATATACGGATACAAAGCTTTCCGGATATCGTTCCAGTTGTAAACCAGGATCCTGCGAATAAAAATCTGCAAAACCAAAACTACTAGCTGCTGGTGTCAAAATGAGGGCACCCAGAGTTTAGGTTAAAACAATAAACTCCAGGTCAGTCATGTGACTGGTGTGAGAACTAAAACAGTTAATCTTTATTTCAAAGTTAGGTAAATCAAGGGACCACACCGTATAACACGGAACGGGTTTCCTCCCAAGAACACCAGTGCATATAAGTAAACAACGCAGTGCTTTTCTAAAAATGAAGCTATTATAAGACCCAGGTCCCATCACACAATGCAACGCAGCCGAGGATAGGGTTTTCCCTTATAATAGCCAAACATGCTTAGTACGTTTAAAACAAATCATTTGATACTACTATAAGTGCATAGTGTATAAAACAACTTCAAATCATAAGTATCAATCATAGGCAGCATGAATGCCCCATAACACTATGTCGCCATATATATAAGTTTACAATCAAAACCGCAAGACGTCGTATTGGAAGTTGGGTTATCATTTATGGTATGAACCGAGGCTAGGGGCAAGATCCTCACCGATTCGAGACTGCCTAGCCCGAGTCTCAGGCAAGCGCGCAGGCAAGCCTTGGAGCGACAGGGCCGGTCCACAGATGTGGATTATTATACCTGAGCACTACGTTTCGCCGCCCTTTGGGGCGTAAGCAAGCCAACTAAATGACTCCATAGGTTCGAGAACGACCGATCGATCAGAGGCGCCTCGCAACAACAACAACCACATAAGTCAAACTCGTCAGGGCATGTAAAACCACTGACGCCACTTTTAGCTAGGAGGAAACGTAGGCCCTCCCTGAGGTCCGTCTCCCGTTTTTGGTTCATACCGGGTGTGAAACTCGCGAAGTAAACGTTACACAAAGCTACGCCACAAAGGCCTTGCTTTGATCAACACCACAAGACTTTGCTTTTCAACAGAAGCCTCGATCAATTGCCACTTAGGCATGCCACACAGGCAATTCACTCCATGCGATTGATATCCATCAATATATAACCCCTGAGCTCGTATGTCTCAGAGAAGGGCGTTAAGCAAGAGAATAAATTCTCCGCCGCCAAGCAGATATATATTTAATAGAGATCAATCAAACGGACTAAAATCCAATGTCAGACACACAGTCCATTTACAAGTCCGTTCTGGGGCTGAACGAAACCGGAGGCACCTAGTACCCCGCATATCCATCGATCTCCAAGTACGTCTGGACGATCACTAACTGTTTCCATCTTCTTGGGTGTACAGCCCAATCAAGATCATCAGTAATTACCCAAACGACGTGAAGACTTCTGGTCTTCGACCACCGTCTTCATCTTCGACTTATCGTCGGATCAGTTATTCAGAATGGGATAAACCCGGTCTTTCCGAATAACTCGCGTATATTTTAAATAAGTGTTACACAAACACAACATACGCCTCATTCCAATTCATTAGTCACTAACCGTAAATTAATCAAGAGAATAATTCCCCAAATATTAACCCCGAAGGCCGAAACCAACATCAGATCAATATTGAGAAAACCATTCTGCTTGGCTAACCGACAGTTAGTTTCTAAATTTCACATTCATAGGGAAAGTTCCCATTAATTTTATCCAAGATAAATTCCTTGAATTTATTCTTTATTCTATTTTTGAATCTCAATTCAAACTAGTCGGGATTAGCGAACCTTACCGAAGTAATTATTTATTTTAATTTCCCCATCCCAACCTATTCATCCCATGAAGTAAAACTGGTAATACTTCATCTCTTACACCACAGTTTTATCGGTAAATTCAATTACCATTTCACGTTCAAATCTAATTAATGATTTAACTATCGCCTGGAGCAAAACTGGTGATACTCCATTTTCGATCATTTCAATCTAATTAAAGATTCATTAAAACTCCACTTAGTTTTAATCTTCGATTGGGTTAAAGAATCAGTGTCATTTAAAACACGGTTCACGATAAACCCAAAATCACATTCATTAATTATCGGGTTAAAGAACGAGTGTTATTTAAAACACTATTCACGATAAACCCAAAAATCATTCCATTAATTATCGGGTTAAAGAACAAGTGTTATTTAAAACACTGTTCACGATAAACCCAAAAATCATTCCATTAATTATCGGGTTAAAGAACAAGTGTTATTTAAAACACTGTTCACGATAAACCCAATATCAATATCAATTCAATTCCAATTAAATATTATTGAATTGGTACACTTCATTAAATCTAAATAAAAAGATTTAATCTTTTCTCAACTGGGTTCAAGAACAGTGTTAGTGAAGACACCATTCAAGACAAACCCAAATCACATTTGATATTCAATACGAGGCTCTAAATAGAAAATATACCGGCTTATATTCAATATCAAATTCTACGACTAACAAATATCGCATTGGAAATAACGATATATATATATATCTTTCAAATTCCCATAATATATCTGTATCATCACGAAATCCAACATCGAAATATTCCGAAGGCAATTTCGATTCAAATCCATTCCAATGCAATCATTGGAAATTCTGGTTATTTTCAAAACCATTTCAAATTCAATTTATTTATTTAAAAATAAATAGAATTGTAATTCTAGTTCAAAACTAGTTCATTTCGATAAAAATCTATTTTTATCTTTTCAAATATGGAGTTTTTCATCCCAATTCTTTCTAAATCATTTCTTATGATTTTAAACAAATTATTACTATTTTTAATAATTTTATCAAGGCCCGTACAGTCGATTTCCATCAACGGCCATCGAACTGCACTTACAGCGACCTTTTTCAAATTTGATTTGGACGTAACTCCAAATCCAACCATTAGATTTCAAATTTCTAATATTAGTTAGAAAGCTCTTTTCGATACGAACCCAAGGTTCCGGTTTTAGGAGAATCCGACAGTCGGATCTCCCGTAATGTCCGTTTGAAATAAATGGTCGAAATTCACGAACTGCCGCGGCGCGCCACGTTCTATTCAGGCCATTATATTATATATATAACATATATAATATACATTTCGTCGATTTCTATTTAAAACGAATTAAATAAATAGTTTTAAAATTTGTTTCAAAAGAAATTTCAACTTCCATTTCAATTCAAATCAAAATTGAATTCTTCTTTATAAATTCGTTTTAAAATTCATTTCTATTCAATTCAAATTTCAATTCAATTTGAATTCATTTCAATTCGCTTTCAATTCAATTTGAATTCGTTTTCAATTCATTTCCAAATCGTTTTCAATTCAATTCATTTCGAAATCATTTTCAATTCAATTCATTTCGAAATCGTTTTCAAATCAATTCATTTCGAAATAGTTTTCAATTCAATTCATTTCGAAATCGTTTTCAATTCAATTCATTTCGAAATCGTTTTCAATTCAATTCATTTCGAAATCGTTTTCAATTCAATTCATTTCGAAATCGTTTTGAATTCAATTCATTTCGAAATGAATAAAATCGATATAAATATCGTTCACGTCAAAATGGCGTCAATCTAATCAACACGGCTTCATAAATTTCTATTTTCAATTATTCTATTTCAAATATTTCTTTTTCAAAATAGTTGTTATTATCAAAATATTTCGTTCAACACATGACCAATCTCAATGGATGAGTACTGTCAACACATGAACCTTTATTTTATAATGAAAAAGATGTAAATTTTATTACTAAAATATTTCGTTCAACACATGACCAATCTCAAGGGATGAGTACTGTCAACACATGAACCTTTATTTTATATTGATAAAGATGTAAATTTTATTACTAAAATATTTCGTTCAACACATGACCATTCTCAAGGGATGAGTACTATCAACACATGAACCTTTATTTTATATTATTCTTTATTTTCTAAACTGGAATGTGGCCCAATCAATCACCATATAATGTTAATTATATGGATTCCATACAACAAATGTATATAATAGCAACGATAGATAATCAACCATCAACCAAAGTGCACTACACTGTATAAGCATCAAATATAGATATCTAACGCTTATAACAGCCTGTCAATCAATCGATCGACATATTTAATCAATCAGGATGAGTGAACTTCATATTTCATCCCAACACCCGTGTGGGGTTTCAAACAATCAAACAAATATTTTATTTGTGCAGTTGGGCGATGTGTAAAATTTATCGACCCAATCAATGTCCTTCAAATAGGTGTACATAAACAAACCGTCGGGTTTGTAAATGAATATTTTATTTTATTCACTTCACGTTAAAAGTTATATTTTTAACGATAAAACATTTTATTCAACCTATGAAAATATTCTATTCAGTTCATTTATTAAATAAAATGATTTCTTCTATTTTTCTAACTTATTTTAGAAAATTTCGGCGGCATAACGGCACGATATTAGAAACGGGACGAGGCCTAGCCTTATCCCCGGTCTAGTGAAGGCCCACGCCATTCACACATCAATCAAATTCACCAAACAACCAAATTCAAATCAAATCATCTTACTAATTTATGCAACCAAACAAACAAGTCCATGGTCTGTGGACGATTGTGTCGGGTGCTACTAAGCACCGTCTGCATCCTAGTATATATATATAACTAGAAAAAGAAATTGAAGAGTGAGAAATTCTCACAAATAGCTATCCTAGCTCCACGACACTTCATTGATAGAAATCTTCATCGCTATCACATCTTCGTTGCCCGTAGCCACTACATATATAAAAATCGAATTTTTACTTCGTTATTCAAAATATAAAAATCGAAATTTTTACTTCGCTATTCAATATATAAAAATCGAAATTTTTATACTACTAAAGATCAAATTTTTATAATTAAAAATCTTTTATCTTCTTGTTTAAATATCCAATCTTTCATTGTTTAAAAATCGAATCTTTCTTTAAAATAAAAATCGAATCTTTGTATGATAAGAATCACAACTTTTCTATGATAAAAATCATTACTTTCTATAATAGAAACCACTACTTTCCTATGGTAAGAACCCACCTCCTTATTTTGCTATCCGTACAATACAAAATCAGTTTTTTTTATTTAAACACAAATGAAAATCGAATTAAAATAGTAAATAAATACAAATAAAGGTAAAAACTCACATTTTTATTGTATTCAAAGGGGGAGGAGGGCTGCTAGGCGGCAAAGGAGGCGGTAGTTGGTCGAAGGAGTGGTTGAGCTGTTGAAGGGGTCGCCGGAGTCTTTCAGGCAGAGGATGGAGTTGAACGCCGCCTCCCCATCTCGCGCTCGCGGTTTCTTCAGGAGCTGGGCGTTCGATTCAGCTAGAGGAGGGGAGAGGCGGAGGAGCAGGGGGAGGCTGAGGCCCATCGCCGGAGGAGGCGACGTGAGGTTGCGGCGTTGGGCGGAATCGCGACGGGGGAGGGTTGGCATCGGGTTCAGGTTTGGAGCGATAGCTTAGGGTTTTTTTTTCTGCCTTTCGTTTTTTCGAATGGGGGGGGGGCAGAACTGGTTAAAGAGAGGAAGGGTTTTTTTTAATTTTATTTTATTATTATTTAATTCAACCTAAAGTTGACTTTTTCATATGACCTCAAAACGAAGCCCACCGCCTGTCGTGCACAGCGTTTTACCCCCATTCGGAACACAATGGGATATGTATCGCAGGCTGATTTGATCGTTTCGATTGGTTTCCGTTGAATTTACATTTAAATCATTATATTGAATTTTAAACGTACATTTCAAATTACCGGGGTCACATACTAACCAGAAAATTCCAGAAAAATATTTTCTAGCTTCGTATTGACGATTCGGTCCTAACAAAACTAGTTTCGTCGAATTCTGAGACCGTTGGAAAAATGGCCATTTTCCAGCCGATTAAAATCAATTGAAACTGGTCAAACGCGTTTTCCTTTGCCACGCTCACATTTTGATTCGAAAAATTATGAAATTTGGAATCTAGCAATAATTTGACACTGCGGGTCCAACAAAATGGTTTCGTCGAATTCTGAGGTCGTTTGCAAAATTTCCATTTTTAAGGGCCTGAAATTCCATAGCGACTATTTAGAATCTTCAACTGGACATATCTTTTGATTCCCGCTATGAAATTTTGCTTTTTCGGATTCGTTGGAAAGATATCATCAATTAGATCCTAATGTTTTTGGTTTCACCAAAATCCGGATTGTTTTGCACCCGGTACATTCAATTGAAGTTAGAAATCGAATTATTGAACTACCGCGCCATTTTCAATTCCTTTTATAATTATATTTATTTATTTATATTTTAACAACGACGCGTATAATATATACGTTCGATTTCTATTCAAAATAAATTTCTCGTCGATATTATTTAAAATAATCTATTTTAAATATTCAAAATTCGCTAAAATTGCCAAAATAAAATTTTTAAACTGGCCCAGATTTTCTGGGTTATTACAGTTATTAACAAGAATAATTAAATTATTTTTAGAAATAAATAAATTGGATTTAAAAATGATTTTAAAATAACCATAATTTTCCAATATATATATATATATATATATGTATATTATATACATATACAAATATATATATATATATATATATATATCGAAATGGATTTGAATGGAAATTATCTTAGGGATACTGCGATATTGGATTCCGTTATTATACGAATATTGTTATGGGAATTTGGAATATATATATATATATATCATTATTTCCAATACGATATTTGTTGGTTTTTAGAATTTGATATTGAATATAAGCTGATATAATTTCTATTCAGAACCTTATATTTAATATCAAATGAGATCTTGGGCTTGTCGTGGACGGTGTCTTTAATAACACTGTTCTTAAACCCAATTTAGAAAGGAATAATATTTAAACTAAGATTTAATTTTTTTTAACAATTAATTAATATTTAATTGGAATTGGGTAAAAGAACTGGATTTTTGGGTTTATCATGAACAGTGTTTTAAATAACACTTGTTCTTTAACCCAATTAAAAGTGAAGAAATAATTTGGAATTTATAAATCTTTTATGAAGATTCAATGGAAAATTTCCAAAATAAAGTTTTCCAAATTAATATATGAAATTGGAATCGAATGGAATTTGATTTGGTAATAATATAGATTAGCTCCTGTGAATGAAGACCGATACTATATATGGAATTTAATAGGCATTGTCTCTATTCCATTTATATTATTAGTCTGATACAGGAATTTATATCGATTATACACTGTTATGATTTCCACGAAGATTCCATAGTTGATGGAAGAAGATTTGGGTTTATCGTGAACAATGTTTTTTTAAAAAACATTAGTTCTTTAACTAATTAAAGACAAGGTTAAATTCTTAAGCTAGAATAATCATTAAGTAATGATGTTTGAGATAAAAAAGTTTAATTTAAAAGAATCTATCTTTGATAAAATTAATGGGAACCTTTCCCTAAAAATGTGAATATTTTATTAAAAGAATATTCTGAATTGGAATGAGGCGTAAGATGTGTTTTTACAGGACTTGATTATAAACTACGCGAGTTATTCGGAAAGACCGGGTTTAACTCAGTCTGAATAATGAATACCATGAATAACAGTCGAAGAGATTGAAGATGGCACAAGACCGACGATCTTCACATCGAATGGATGAGTTGCTACTGATGCCCATGATTGGAGTAGCTACCTTGAAGGGGCTACAATGGTAGCCGTCCAGACGTACTTGTTGATTGTTCGGATATGCGAGGGCTTATCTTCCATATTGGACATACGGGACGAGGAATGAGGTACCTCCGCTTTAGTTCAGACCCAGAACAGACTTGTAAATGGATGGTATGTCTGACATTGTATTCCTTTATGTTGTATTTTTCGATCTCTGCTAAATTTATATATATCTGTTGGTGGCGGAGAATTTATTCTCTTCCTTAACACCCTTCTCTGAGACGTATGCGTGAGGTTATATATATTGGCAGAAGTCAATGGTATGGTATGGATTGACAATGTGGCATGCTAAGATGCTATTGATCAAGGCTTTTGTTGAAAGGCAGAGCCTTATGGATGATGATCAAAGCATAGCTTTAATTAGCACAGCTTTGTGTAGCGTTACTTCGCGAGACTCACACCTCAGTATGATGGTGAACTGATGGTCAAATCAGTATGCTTTAGATATGATGATGGATTCGGTCAACCGATATGAGGGATAGGGAATTTCCCCCGATTCCCATAGAGGGATTGAGTAAGCGGTGTTTTCTCTAGCCGGGACGTAAGCCGCAGTGATACTTGATTTCCCAAAAGTGCGGATGTGCATTATGGTGTTTTCTCTAGCTAGGAAGTAAGCTGTGGAGTATTGCACTACGCGATAGATCTTTCGAACTAGGAGCCATCATGATGGAAATCCAACTTTCCAATATGAGCTTTGTGGTTTTAATTGTAAACCATATATGGCGACATAGTGGGATGGGGCACTCATGCCATCTATGATTGATACATTTACTTTCGAAATTGATTTCTACACTATGCACTTAAAGCAATATTAAAAGAGAAATTTTCATATCAAGCATGTTTGACTATTATAAGGTAAAACTCTATCCTCCGGCCTGCGTTGCATTGTGTGATAGGACTTGAGTCTTATAATAGCTTCATTTTTCCAAAAAGCATTGCGCTGTTTATTTTATGCATTGGTATTCTTGGGGGTAAACCCATTCCGTGTTATACGGCGTGGTCCCTTGATTTACCTAACTTTAAAATCAAATTAAATAAATGTTTTGAATTCTCATACAAGTCCCATGACTGACCTGGAGTTTATTGTTTTAACCTAAAATCTGGGTGCCCATATTTTCCACATGGGCAGCCAGTAGTTTTGGTTTTTGCAAATATTTATTCTAATAGGATCCTGTTGTACAGCTGGAGCTATATTCGGAACACTATGTATCCGTGTATTTCTTACAGTTTTACGTATTATTTTTCCACTGCTATGTAATTTAAATCTTTGATATTATTTTCTATTGTATAATTATTCATACTCTAATATATTCTCGTACTCTGACGTAATTGTTGTAATAAGCAATAAAATGTTCTATTGTTTGAGTTCTGATTCGTCATGTTCTCAAAGCAATCCGGGCTTTCCTTTACTAGGAAGTTTTGTTCGTTTCATTTCGTATCAGAGCTTTGGTTTATAGAGCTCGAGAACAAGACACATTAGAACCGAACTAAAGAATTCATCAGAGATTGGATTTGTAATATCCAATAAGAATGACTCGTTCGAGATGGGATTAGTAGTATCCTAGAACGAGTGTGAAGGGTGTTATTTAAAATAAAAATGAAAACCAATTTTGTTTTAAAAATTTAAACCTTATTATACGTATTTGTATACTTTATTTTAATTTGATTTGGTCTATCCGGTATATAGAGATTTCAATATGCGTACGATCCACGTGTATTTGAAGTCTCAAATATACTAGATGGATGTAGAATCACACTTTAGTCACCAGGGATAATTCTGGTGATGCGGCCGCATCCTCAGTATTTATGTTCGAGTTTCGAAAGTGGGATATCTATATATTTCCAATTGACTGGTGTAGTAACCAAAAATAGATAGAGTTTATTGTTGTGATTTGCACTAAAAATATGATTTTTGACTATATATATAAGTTATATATATTTAAAAGTTTATCACCTACTTGATTGCTAGTTGTGATGTTTGATAATTAGTTTAACTAAATAAAATATTGGAATGATAATCAATTTAACCAATATAAGAAAGATTGATAAATTTAGATAAATTGAATTAATATTGAATTGAATTGAATATTGATTAGAATTGAATGTTGAGTTGGTCAGTTAAACAACTTTCAAGCTCCGTTCCTTTTCGAGGACGAAAAGATTTTAAGTCGGGGAGATTGTAACAAACCGGATTTTCGGAATAAAATTAAAATTAAAATTTTAACAATTTTAATAGATTTTTGTTATTTAAAATAATTTATTTTAAATAATAACGACTAAAAATTTATATAAAAATGAAGTTAGAACGTATAAATTTATTTTATATGAAATGAACCTGAAATGGCGCGGCAGTTTGAAAATTCAATTTCAAACTTAAAATGTATGTATAGGATTCTACATAACTCGGATTTCAGTAAAACCAGAAATATTTAAATCTGTTTAATTATATCTTTCTAACAAATGTGAAAAATTCAGATTTCATAATGTAAATTGAAATTTATGACCAGTTCAAAATTTAGAAAAGTCATTGTATAATTTATATATATTTTAATATAATATATAACCCTTAAAAATAGCCATTTTGCAAACGACCTCTGTTTTCGACAAAACCACTTTTTTTGGATCCAAAATGTCAAATTATTGCTAGATTCCAATTTTCATAATGTTTGGAATTAATATGTGAGCGTGGCAAAATAAAACGTGTTTTGACCATTTTAGTCAAATTGGATCGACCAGAAAATGGCCATTTTTCAAACGGTCTCCAAATTATCGTCAAAGCATAGTAAGATATGATTTTTTTATAATTTTTAGAGTTAGTATGTAGCCCCGGTAAATTAAAATGTAAGTTTAAATTCAGTATGTATTGATTTATATTTTAATTTAAAAGAAAACTACTATAGACTTTAAAATTGGGCCTTGAAACATATTCCATTACGTTAAGAAGATGTCAAAACATATTATTTGATAGTAAATGTGCCTGATTCGGACTGAGTCCGAATTTTCGCTTTAAAACACGCTAAACAAGAAAAATAATATTAAATTAATAGTTCAAAATCCTAATTCTCTTCATCCTATCTGATGCCGCCGCCAGAACCCTTTTTCAATGGTGGATTCCTTCAGAATTGCGTCCTCCAATTTCGATCTATCTATTCAATAATTCAAGATGATTCTTAAGTAAAAACTGAAGTGCTTCTCACGATCTTCAAGCCCATACCAAAATGATCAGAATTCATTCAGAAATTGGTGAGATTTTAGCCCTCAAAGCACGCCAGTTCGCACCCAAATTGAGGAGCCATGGGGTTGTCGCGAACCTCGTCCTCCCCGGCGGAGGTAGAGGGCGCCTAGCCCTTCGAAGTGGCAATCTCTGATTATCCTCCGATGCCTCGACAAGGTTGCAGCTTTCAACCCTAGAGGACGAGCTTTCCCAAAGTCGACGGGAGGAACAAACAGAAAGGGTAATGTTAATTTGTTTTTAATTATTATAATTAAACACTTTGTAATGGCCAATTTAATTATTCAAACTTTAAACCACGATAGCTTTTGCAAACAGTAACGGAATTGGGCAAAACTGAGCACATTAGAATCCTGAAGATGAGATCCACAAAATGGGACTGACCAGAGCAGAAAAGGAAGCTAATGAGATTTTTGATAAAATTAAACACCGTTTAATTTTATTAATATAATCGTTTTTAACGATTTCAAAACCGACCACGGTGAGAACTCCTTTCACTCTAATTTTTTATAGTTAAATTTATACTTGGACGTAGACGGTGCTTAGTAGGACCCGACACCATTAATTGTACAAACCATGACTGTTTGCTTGGATTGTGATTTGGATTATTATTGTTAGATATTGTTTGATATAAAAATTATTTCTATATATATATGTATAATCATGAAAAGAAAAGAAAATAAAATATTTATTGTTTAAAATAAAATAAGTTAATAATAAAAATTTGAATTTTTTATTGTATATTTAATTGATGACAAATAATCATTGCTTAAAATGGACCAAGTTTACAATAAATTTTTCACATTTCTGTTGTATATAAAAATGATGACAAATATTCAATTTTTTTTAATTGAAATATGTTAACAATAAAATTTACATTTTTATTCTGTATGAAGGAATGATTACAAAGATTCAAGGTTGAAATGAAATGTTTAAAGAATAAAAGATTTCACTTTTATTGCATTAATGAATCATTAAAAAGAGTCAAGTTTAAAATAAAATGTTTGAAAATAAAATTCACATTTTTATCATGTAAAGACCAATAAAAAATCATATGTTTTATTTGATAAGAAATGTCTCTTTCCACATATTAGTTCAGAACAAAATCATGATATGTTAATCATATGTTTTATTTGATAAAAATGTCTCTTTTTACATATTAGTTTAGGATAAAATCATGATATGTCAATCATATGTTTTATTTGATAAAAATGTCTCTTTTTACATATTAGTTTGGAATAAAATCATGATATGTTAATCATATGTTTTATTTGATAAAAATGTCTCTTTTAACATATTGTTTTCGAATAAAATCATGACATGTTAATCATATGTTTTATTTGATAAAAATGTCCATTTTTGACATATAATTTTAGAATGAAATCGTGGTATGTTAATCGTATGTTTTATTTGATAAAAATGTGTAGCGACCCATATTTTTGACCGTTCAAAATCGACAATAAGCCACACATGTCGACCCAAACAAATCGCAAATGCAGGTAGTTATTGGGAAAAGAAGAAAAAGAAAGAAAGAAGAGAAAGACAATAACAGAATCTCACAGCGGAAGGACGGCATATAATAAACAAATAGCAGTTAAAAGCAGTTGAAATATATATACATTGACTATAACCTTCAATGATTATCAGAGTTACATATACAGACAGCTGTACATAATAAGCAGCGGAAAAAATAATGCAGTGGATATACATATGTATAGATAATAGATATACCAAATCTTCGTCTTCGATCTCCAAAGCACAGTCATCTTCAGTAACTGCAACGTCTGCTGACCCGAGCGTATTGCATAAAAGAAAAACACAACAAACACTCGGATCGGCACTATATCATCTCATATTAGTCCAATCAAAATATGAAATAACATCAGCGTCATGGGTACAGTAACTCAAGAGATGTTACGGGATTTTCCCATCTCTCAAGGATCCGTTAAATTAATACATACATAATATAGTACGCTATTATGATAGTGTCTATCCAGTAAAGTATAAATACTGAAAATAGCGTAAGCGGGATTACCATATTACCCTTACGCCGTTTATAGACACCAACAGTCTATACAGTACCGTAAATTCACTGTACTGGTGTTATCAGAGGGCACTCCATAGAAGGCAATGCTAAATCAAAATCGTATGGGCTCGATAAGGATATATATGACAAGGCACTCGAGGCAATGCCCAGGGTAGGATTCTACCAATTGCACTCCCGGACCGGTGGTAACGCATAGCAGCCACTACCGCCCACCTCGGAACACACTCCCAATGTCAAAATGGGCCCAAATCATCATTATCATCATAGTCATAGAAATAGTATCGAAGGAGTGAGTCTGATCAAAGGTGATACCTCAGTTAGTCACGGTATAGCTCCTGTTTTAGTCATTTCAATTCTGACCCGAAGGTCAGGGCTATTTCGTCATCGATCATACTTTCAAATAGAATATATATATTTCGTCATCGATCAAAATTGATTTAATATTCGAATAGAATATTTTCGTATCAAAAACCATAATTATTTTCAAACTGACTTATGGTTGGAAATCCATTCATACTTTATTAGAACATATATATTCTCATAACAACTCATTAAATCATATCGGAAATCCATTTATATTCAAATAGAATATAAATTTACATTTCCATATAAAATCGGTTTAAATCGATTCATATTCAAATAGAATAAAACTTTATCTCAGCTCCATTTGAACCAATGGTTTAAATCCAACATTTTCCATTCGGAAGGAATTTACTATTCATAAATACTTTTGAAAATAAATGATTATAAGAAAATCTTTATATAAATTAAATAATTAAATATATATATATAATATATTGATTAAAAATAAATAAGATGATTTAAATATTATGAACATACACGAAATAAGGTTTATTGGATAGTTTGAATACTAAAATATAAAGGAAACTTTATTTAAAATACAATAATTTGTCGGTTAAAAGTTTGAATAAAAATTTTTTTTTTGAAGGAAAGGAATAATTTATTTTGAAATCAGGCAAGATATAAAAATATATATATATATAGATAAACTTTAAACCAAAATTTTTCTTCCTTCTGAATTTCCAATACATGAATCTATATCCCAGTTTCCAATGGAGTTCATTCAGTTTCCATTTCTCATTTTCAAACATTGTTCAAACAACTGTTCAATATAACGGATTCAGCCCACATTTAAAATTGAGTTAAGACAACTCATAATACCCTCGATTTCCATTTCCCAGAATCTAAATTCCATAAGAATTTATTACCTTTAAACCCATACCCTTAAATTTGAAATTTTGAAAATCATGTTCAAAATCTAACTTTAAGAGTTTCCACTTATTTTGGGATAAATTCCTTAACCCATTTTAAATAACATCCCAATTTAAATTTTTAGGGAATGAATTAATCGAGTATCGGCACTTCCCTTTAAAAATGAAATTCCCAACCAATAATATTTTAATTTTTAAAATCATTTAACTAACCGATGTCTGTATATAATTATCTATCCAATGGCCAAGTAATTTTAAATTTAATTTCTCGACATTTCAGGGATGGATCTAACATTTCAATCCAAATTAGGGTCACAGAGATTTATCATTTCACACCGTGTTCTTAAATTTATTTCATCGATAAATCCCGGTTCATTAGATTCCCGTGACATCAAGGGTAAATGGGATTTATCGTCAAAATCAACATGCATTACAATATACTGAATAAGGAGCATAAAAATGTCACTATAAATTCAATAATAAATTTCAACCAACAGCCATCACAACCATTCCATTCAACCGATCAGCATTAAACTGTTTCAGGATTTTACAAGGGTTCGAATTCAACTAGAAATTTAAATTTTATTTAATAACAAATCAATTACTTAAATTGCATGTTAACACACTTGCATGTTAAATTTTAAACCACACAACAATCATCCAACACAACCATGCAACCAAACTTACTTCATAATTTAATTCAATAAATATGGGAATAATTCAGTATTTTGTGAGTGGAAAAATCACTCACCTTTGAGTCCATAATAAATCGAACGTCCAACTAAGGGCCAAAATTTGACAGTCACCAAATACAGCCCAGTTTGTGCCAAAACGTCCGCAATTCCATCACGATCCCAACGCAACAAACCACGTCCAAATCCGAGTCAAAACGAGTAAGTTATTAGTGTTTTACTGTTTGAAACTTAAAATATATAAAATAAATAAAACATTCCTCCTTACCCAACACCATTCTGACACGTCATCATCCTCTCAAACGGTTCCCGCTCCTCTCTATTTCCCGCTACAGTACCGAACGGAAGAACCCATTTGCATCAGATCTTTGACTGCCGAATACTTCGTCCACCGTCCATGGTAGGACCTCCGACCACCTCCATCTTGAAGCTCGGGGGTAGCCGCATCATTCCAACCCGTCGCCATGACCTACGGTGGACCCCTCCTCTACCGGCGTTGACCTGAACGTGACGGGTTTTCACCCTTTTGCAACCAAATTCCGACCAAACACTTGACGATAACACCCACCACCTCTGTTAATCAACTCCAATCAACGAGAGCTACAAAACCCAGATCTTCGTTTCTCCGATTAAGCCCTAGATCAAAAAGCCCTAAATTGAAACTTAGTGTTCCATTTCCAGCAAGCTTTGACAGCAGTTTTCGGCCACTACAGGCCATGCATGTCGAAACTGAGAGCACCAGTAGCTTCGTGGCGTCGAGAGCTTCGATTTGATATGTAATACTCTAGGGTTTGAAGAAATTTGAATTTTTGAAGTTGTTTTTATTTTGATCTAGGGTTTTAGATTTTTTTCTCAGCCATGGAAATGAAAACTTAATGGAGAAAAGTGTACGTATCATAGAAATGATCTGATGAAATGAAGGAAGGGATTTTTATATAATTTATAGAAGGCCCAAATGTTAAAACACCCAATTATCCATTCATTTTGATTTCTTTCACATTTTCTCTCGTACGAACAAACGGTAAGTCGGATTGTAACGCAAATTGAAATCCTATAATAATTCACCATTCCGGTTCTGATGGCGCCAGTTTTGTCGAATTCCGAGACAGTCGCCAAAACAGTTAAATTCCACAGTAAATTAATCAATAAAATATTCATTTAACTGTTTAATTCAATTTAAATATAAAACAAAATTCTATCTAAATCAAATTTTCAACTTAAATAAATTTTCATAATATGATTTCACAATTTTTTTTTTTTTGAATTTCAGTTATTATTCCTCAACTTCGAGTTCTCCATTTACCAATTAAATTTGAATTCCCATTTTAAACTAAATAACTCAAGCCATTCAAATAAATAAAATATGAATTTCCAAATTGTACCCATTCTAAGTATAAACTAAATTTAAAATCTATTTATACTCCATTCAAATAATCATCATCATTATAATCAACTAAATTTGATTTTATCTAATATTATTCTATTTCATTTATTTAAAAAAAAATTGAAATTTAAATATACAGAAAATATGGGATGTTACATTCTCCCCCACTTAAAAGCTTTTCGCCCTCGAAAAGAGAACGAGATAAGGTATAAAATAAATCATACTTTCAAATTCCATACTTATAAAATAACATTTATAAGATAAGTATATAGTTGTAAAACCCCATAAATTTTCTAACTCCCGAAATCACGAAAAATTTCGGCAGCATCTCCCCTATACGGAGGGCCCCGGGAAAAATCCCGATACATATATCAATCCAAAATATTCCTCTCATCAACGATGAGGCATCCCAAAAATGGGGAAAAACAAAGATATAAACCGCCAAAACTTTGTAACCTAATTACGTACCTTTCTTTAGCGTTTATTTGCATTTATATTACCTTAGCATTTAGCGTTTAGTGTAAGCGAGCTCCGTAGCGCAATACCACTTCCTCATACCTGTTACAACTCGCATACGTATGAGAATCAATCATATATACAATATATAGCAATTGTATACAACTTACACAACATATATCGACCATTTAAATTCCAAAACCCAGATATTCTTAACGGGCTAGCGAACAAATTGGAGTTTTACACCCCTTAGATGATGGAATTGGACTAAGACACAGGCAAAAGTTGTAGCTTTTGTTTCATGCTTTCCGAATTGTCTGGATTCGTCGAATTCGGATAATTTGTTCAAAAGTTATGACTATTTTAGTGAAGGCGAACACCTCAGCTCGCGCGAGAAAATTGCAGACCTGAATTATTCAACCCAGTTTTTAACACTTCAAACATCATAATCTCAGCAAACATAATAAGGAAAAATTTTAGTTCAAATCCTGGGCTTTCCAAATTGTACTCACACGTTAAAATCTGATGTTTCATTTGGGAGTTATGGTCAAAACAACATGGGTATTCAGTTCAGATTTTTATTTTCTGCGCATACAACTACGACTAGTTCTTGGTTTTCAACCTAATAAACTTGGAAACTAGGCAAGGCTTTATTAACACAAAATTTAGCTCAGATTCTAAGGTTTCCAAAAAGTCCAAGATCGTTGAATTCCGATCAGCCATTCAAGAATTATGGTCATCTTAGTTTTCAACTTATCAATATTTCAGGTTTTCACATAAACGCCGACTTATTTCATTTGAAGTTTCTAACCATTCGATTCCAATAATTTGGTAATTCTTTAACACTTCAAATGACTTATCATTTCCTTACTCCGATATATTTTCTATCCATTTCCTCATTCCGCTTCATACACTAATCCTAGTTAAAACTTGAGTTTATTTTAACCCCTTTTCGGCTAACTCCATTATATTCCATCATTGATTCATTACCCTTAGTCGATTTACCAAGTTCCATTTCTTATTCTTGTTTATTTCATCCATATTTTATTGGATATCGGTTTATTTATCCATATTCGGTTAGCCATTTACTCGAATTAATTTCGATTTTATTCATTCTAATTATGTAAGTTCATCCTCACTTCATTTCATTTATTTATATTTGGTCTAAATCAATCCATTCAAATTTCTCGAATTTACTTCTTATTTATCCTATTTCATTTGACTTAATCGAATATCGACTTAATCTAATCTACTTAGTTCCTAACTCTTTCAATATTATAACTTAATAAATTAGATTTGGTTTTACAGTTCCTGTACCCTTTTTCCAAGTTTCCAGTTTCTTTCATTCCTCATTTGATTTATTTAACTTCAAATCTTTATCCATGGTTAAGGTCAGTTATGGTTTTAACCAAATTATTCTATTCCTCTAGTTTTCAAAATTTTATTTTACTTACCTTATACACCGATATATATATATATATATATATATATTCTATATCAGCTTATCTAATCCTTCTAAATTAATTTCGCTTCATTAAATCCATCCAATTCAGGTTAAGTTCTATTTCACATCACATTTCAATATCCTAAATTCCCAAACTAGTTCTCGTTCGATTATTATTTTATCCCTAATAAGCCAAATTGATATTTGCATCTCAAATCATATCTTGAATTAAGGATGATTATATAGATCAACTTCCGATTTAGTTCTCAACCCACTATATTTTAAAAAACTATATATAAATATCTATATAAATTCTATAGTGCTATTCCCAAATTTTAATTTAGTCATAACTTACCATTTATAAATTGGAAATTAAATTTCTTACATTCATTAGAGAGATCTGGTCAATTCGATCCCATCGTTTCTTATTTTATCCAATTCTGACTTATATTGAATTTTATATATTTAATCAAAGTTAAAAATCGAATTTTCAAACTACCGCGCCATTTCAGGCTCGTAATATAATTTTTTTTTATAAATTTTTGAACTCAAGTCTTGCTTTAAATAAATTTTATTGTTGTTATTAGTTAAAGTAAACTCACTACTTGATTCCGGGTTTACAAACCAAGTTTAAAGTAACATGCATATATACTTATATTAGTATAGAAAAACATACCATATTAAATTTAAAACCAAATCTTTAATTAACAAAGAACTCAAAATTTAAATTCTGGTTTAAATTCAAATCCAGCCCTTAAATATTATATATAAATACCTTTATATAAAAATTTTATGCTATATAAAAATTAAACCCAAAATTCTTTGTCAAACCCAATTATAATCATCATTAAGTGGTCTCTCCCCCACTTAAACTCTTCAAATAACCGTCGATAATGCGTGTACTCATTACCAAGGCTATTCTAAGGTCCAAGAACGGATCACACTAATTCATTTTAAATCCTTTTAAAAAAAACATACCCTTTCAATCATACTTATAATACGATATTATTTTCAAAATTCGACAAAACTATTTCATAAGTACCCCAGGATCAAGTTTTTAAGTTCAATTCTATTTCATCGCAACCTTTATCATCCAATTATTTTCAAAGATATCATTTTTTCTTCAAATATATATTCATAGAAATTTCAATTTTTTTCTTATGAAATTTATTATCGAGTCAACCGCAATAGGTAATATCTTAATATTATTACCTATCACGAACACGTATGTACTTGAACCCAAATATATATATATATATAATATAATCGGAAACCATATTATGTCGATTCATTCTATTCGATTATTTAGGAACTCCTATCGATTGTATGGCGTCCCATATATCGACCAGAATCCATAAATAATCAACAGAACAAGACAACACAATATAAAACAATTTTATATCAAAATACAAGTACGCTCTCTCATATCATTCAAACTCATTCTAGGGCATTTCTAACCCCATCCCTAATGAGTAAATTCCCAACAGAGCCAAGGTTATCGCCAACCATCGCTCTAATACCAACTGTAACGACCCATATTTTTGACCGTTCAAAATCGACAATAAGCCACACATGTCGACCCAAACAAATCTCAAATGCAGGTAGTTATTGGGAAAAGAAGAAAAAGAAAGAAAGAAGAGAAAGACAATAACAGAATCTCACAGCGGAAGGACAGCATATAATAAACAAATAGCAGTTAAAAGCAGTTGAAATATATATACATTGACTATAACCTTCAATGATTATCAGAGTTACATATACAGACAGCTGTACATAATAAGCAGCGGAAAAAATAATGCAGCGGATATACATATGTATAGATAATAGATATACCAAATCTTCGTCTTCGATCTCCAAAGCACAGTCATCTTCAGTAACTGCAACGTCTGCTGACCCGAGCGTATTGCATAAAAGAAAAACACAAAAAACACTCGGATCAGCACTAAATCATCTCATATTAGTCCAATCAAAATATGAAATAACATCAGCGTCATGGGTACAGTAACTCAAGAGATGTTACGTGATTTTCCCATCTCTCAAGGATCCGTTAAATTAATACATACATAATATAGTACGCTATTATGATAGTGTCTATCCAGTAAAGTATAAATACTGAAAATAGCGTAAGCGGGATTACCATATTACCCTTACGCCGTTTATAGACACCAACAGTCTATACAGTACCGTAAATTCACCGTACTGGTGTTATCAGAGGGCACTCCATAGAAGGCAATGCTAAATCAAAATCGTATGGGCTCGATAAGGATATATATGACAAGGCACTCGAGGCAATGCCCAGGGTAGGATTCTACCAATTGCACTCCCGGACCGGTGGTAACGCATAGCAGCCACTACCGCCCACCTCGGAACACACTCCCAACGTCAAAATGGGCCCAAATCATCATTATCATCATAGTCATAGAAATAGTATCGAAGGAGTGAGTCCGATCAAAGGTGCTACCTCAGTTAGTCACGGTATAGCTCCTGTTTTAGTCATTTCAATTCTGACCCAAAGGTCAGGGCTATTTCTTCATCGATCATCTTCTTCAATTCCATAATCGCCTCCAAGTCATCATATCTCATTCTGGATACGTCAAAACGTTCACAGTTGTCAAAGTGGTATCGACACTGACAGAGAGTATGCCTTATGCCGACTCCGGTCTCTTTAACAACCAACGCTTACATTTTCCACATCGGTTGGTTCTTTTACATTCACAAAGGTTCGTTCATATCAAAATATCCTATTTTGTTTCGAACCAAATTTATATTCAAATAGAATATAAATGCCATATCAAAATACCATAAATCATACGAAGCTGATTTTTATTCTAAATTAGAATATATTTCCATATCCTTCCATTATACTCGTATAATCCTTCAAAAATTGATTTAATATTCGAATAGAATATTTTCGTATCAAAAACCATAATTATTTTCAAACTGACTTATGGTTGGAAATCCATTCATATTTTATTAGAACATATATATTCTCATAACAACTCATTAAATCATATCGGAAATCCATTTATATTCAAATAGAATATAAATTTACATTTCCATATAAAATTGGTTTAAATCAATTCATATTCAAATAGAATAAAACTTTATCTCAGCTCCATTTGAACCAATGGTTTAAATCCAACATTTTCCATTCGGAAGGAATTTACTATTCATAAGTACTTTTGAAAATAAATGATTATAAGAAAATCTTTATACAAATTAAATAAATAAATATATATATATAATATATTGATTAAAAATAAATAAGATGATTTAAATATTATGTACATACACGAAATAAGGTTTATTGGATAGTTTGAATACTAAAATATAAAGGAAACTTTATTTAAAATACAATAATTTGTCGGTTAAAAGTTTGAATAAAAATTTTTTTTTTGAAGGAAAGGAATAATTTATTTAGAAATCAGGCAATGTATAAAAATATATATATAGATAAACTTTAAACCAAAATTTTTCTTCCTTCTGAATTTCCAATACATGAATCTATATCCCAGTTTCCAATGGAGTTCATTCAGTTTCCATTTCTCATTTTCAAACATTGTTCAAACAACCGTTCAATATAACGGATTCAGCCCACATTTAAAATTGAGTTAAGACAACTCATAATACCCTCGATTTCCATTTCCCAGAATCTAAATTCCATAAGAATTTATTACCTTTAAACCCATACCCTTAAATTTGAAATTTTGAAAATCATGTTCAAAATCTAACTTTAAGAGTTTCCACTTGTTTTGGAATAAATTCCTTAACCCATTTTAAATAAAATCCCAATTCAAATTTTTAAGGAATGAATTAATCGAGTATCGGCACTTCCCTTTAAAAATGAAATTCCCGACCAATAATATTTTAATTTTTAAAATCATTTAACTAACCGATGTCTGTATATAATTATCTATCCAATGGCCAAGTAATTTTAAATTTAATTTCTCGACATTTCAGGGATGGATCTATCATTTCAATCCAAATCAGGGTCACAAAGATTTATCATTTCACTCCGTGTTCTTAAATTTATTTCATCGATAAATCCCGGTTCATTAGATGCCCGTAACATCAAGGGTAAATGGGATTTTTCGTCTAAATCAACATGCATTACAATATACTGAATAAGGAGCATAAAAATGTCACTATAAATTCAATAATAAATTTCAACCAACAGCCATCACAACCATTCCATTCAACCGATCAGCATTAAACTGTTTCAGGATTTTACAAGGGTTAGAATTCAACTAGAAATTTAAATTTTATTTAATAACAAATCAATTACTTAAATTGCATGTTAACACACTTGCATGTTAAATTTTAAACCACACAGCAATCATCCAACACAACCATGCAACCAAACTTACTTCATAATTTAATTCAATAAATATGGGAATAATTCAGTATTTTGTGAGTGGAAAAATCACTCACCTTTGAGTCCATAATAAATCGAACGTCCAACTAAGGGCCAAAATTTGACAGTCACCAAATGCAGCCCAGATAGTGCCAAAACGTCCGTAATTCCATCACGATCCCAACGCAACAAACCGCGTCCAAATCCGAGTCAAAACGAGTAAGTTATTAGTGTTTTACTGTTTGAAACTTAAAATATATAAAATAAATAAAACATTCCTCCTTACCCAACACCATTCTGACACGTCATCATCCTCTCAAACGGTTCCCGCTCCTCTCTATTTCCCGCTACTGTACCGAACAGAAGAACCCATTTGCATCAGATCTTTGACTGCCGAATACTTCGTCCACCATCCATGGTAGGACCTCCGACCACCTCCATCTTGAAGCTCGGGGGCAGCCGCATCTTTCCACCCCGTCGCCATGACCTACGGTGGACCCCTCCTCTACCGGCGTTGACCTGAACGTGACGGGTTTTCACCCTTTTGCAACCAAATTCCGACCAAACACTTGACGATAACACCCACCACCTCTGTCAATCAACTCCAATCAACGAGAGCTACAAAACCCGGATCTTCGTTTCTCCGATTAAGCCCTAGATCAAAAAGCCCTAAATTGAAACTTAGGGTTCCATTTCCAGCAAGCTTTGACCGCAGTTTTCGGCCACTACAGGCCATGCATGTCGAAACTGAGAGCACCAGTAGCTTCGTGGCGTCGAGAGCTTCGATTTGATATGTAATACTCTAGGGTTTGAAGAAATTTGAATTTTTGAAGTTGTTTTTATTTTGATCTAGGGTTTTAGATTTTTTTCTCAGCCATGGAAATGAAAACTTAATGGAGAAAAGTGTACGTATCATAGAAATGAGCTGACGAAATGAAGGAAGGGATTTTTATATAATTTTTAGAAGGCCCAAATGTTAAAACACCCAATTATCCATTCATTTTGATTTCTTTCACATTTTCTCTCGTACGAACAAATGGTAAGTCGGATTGTAACGCAAATTGAAATCCTATAATAATTCACCATTCCGGTTTTGATGGCGCCAGTTTTGTCGAATTCCGAGACAGTCGCCAAAACAGTTAAATTCCACAGTAAATTAATCAATAAAATATTCATTTAACTGTTTAATTCAATTTAAATATAAAAAAAAATTCTATTTAAATCAAATTTTCAACTTAAATAAATTTTCATAATATGATTTCACAATTTTTTTTTTTTTTGAATTTCAGTTATTATTCCTCAACTTAGAGTTCTCCATTTACCAATTAAATTTGAATTCCCATTTTAAACTAAATAACTCAAGCCATTCAAATAAATAAAATATGAATTTCCATATTGTACCCATTCTAAGTATAAACTAAATTTAAAATCTATTTATACTCCATTCAAATAATCATCATCATTATAATCAACTAAATTTGATTTTATCTAATATTATTCTATTTCATTTATTTAAAAAAAATTGAAATTTAAATATACAGAAAATATGGGATGTTACAAAATGTCTCTTTTTACATATTAGTTTAGAATAAATTCATGATATGTTAATCATATGTTTTATTTGATAAAAATGCGAAGCAACTCGAACTTCCCAGGTCTTCGAAAAGAAGAGAAAGGACGGATTGAGTTGAGAACACGACAAATCAGAACACAAACATAAGAACATTTCATTGCTTAATACAACAATTAAATTAGAGTACATGAATATAATAGAGTATGAGTGAACATTATACATTCGCCAAATATCAAAGATTTAAATTACATTTAAATACATAGCAGCGGAAAAATAATACATACACACAACTAAAAGAAATACACGGATACAGAGCTTTCCGAGTATAGTTCCAGCTGTAAACCAGGATCCTGTGAACACAATATCTGCAAAACCCAACTATTAGCCACCCTTGTGGAAAATAGGAGCACCCAGAGTTTAGGTTAAAACAATAGACTTCAGGTCAGTCATGTGACTAGTGTGAGAACTAAAATAGTTATTACTTTGATTTTAAAGTTAGGTAAATCAAGGGACCACGCCTTATAATATGTAGCGGGTTTTAACCCTAATAATACTAGCGCATATATCAAACAGCGCAATGCCAAATAAAAAATAATTAAGCTATTATAAAACTCAGGTCCCATCACATAATTCAACGCAAGCCGGAGGATAGGGTTTTACCTTATAATAGCCAAATAACACTTGATATGTGAAATTTAATCTTTTCTTATTATTATAAGTGAAGAAAACAACTTCAAATATAAATGTATCAATCATAGATGGCATAGCATCCCATGCTACTGTGTCGCCATACTAGTTCTACAGTTAAAACCGGAAAGTCCCATACTGGAAGTTGGATTTCCATCTGTGAACCAAGGCAAGGGATCGTCCTTACCACTTCGAGAAAATCTAGCACATCTCTCAGGAACAGCCGCAACTGCAACCTGGATCGTCATGGCCGGTCCACACGGAGTGGACTATAATGCCTGAACAATGTGTTTCCCCGCCCTATAGAGCATAAACTGGTCATATACTGACCAAACCATCCATCTGCACCGTAGTACCGATATAGCCGAGGCGCCTCGCTTTCCATCATCCACATAAGTTAAATGCCAGGGCTTGTTAAATGCTGACACCACTGCTAGCTAGAAAGAAACACGTCCTCCCTGAGGTCCTCTCCCATTTCTAGTTCACACCGGGGTGTGAGGATCGCGAATTAATGCTACATAAAGCGGCTCCATATTAAAGCTATGCTTTGATCATCAACCATAAGACTCTGCTTTTCAACAGAAGCCTTGATCATTTGCCACTCAGGCATGCCACATGGGCAATCCACTCCATTCGAATGATGCTTATCGATATACAACCTCTGATCCCGTATGTCTCAGAGAAGGGTGAAGTAAGAGAATAAATTCTCCTTCACTAGGCAGATGTATATTTAATAGAGATCAATCAACACAGAGCAAAATCCAGTATTGGACACATAGTAAATTTACAAGTTCGTTCTGGGTCTGAACGAAACCGGAGGCATCTTATTCATTGTCCCATATGTTCAATACATGAGAGAGGCCCTCGCATATCCATCGATCTCCAAGTACGTCTGGAGGATTACCACTTATTACCTCGCTTGGGTGTACAACTCAATCAAGACATTAGTAATCACCCAAATGATGTGAAGACCTCTGGTCTTCAACCACCGTCTTCATCGTCGGCTTATTGTCGAATCAGTTATTCAGAATGGGTATAAACCTGGCCTTTCCGAATAACTCGCGTATATTATAAACAAGTGCTATAAAAACACAACATACGCCTCATTCCAATCCAGAATATTCTTTATTCAAATATTCACATTCTTAGGGAAAGGTTCCCATTAATTTTATCAAGTATAAAATCTTCAAAATTTATTCTTTATTCTTCCTTTGGATATCATTTCAAACATTATTAAGGTTTTCCAAACAAGTCGGGATTAACAAACCACACCGAAGTAATAATTTTTTTATATCCCAATCCCAATCTATTCATCCCATGGAGCAATACTGGTAATACTCCATATCTAACACAATGGTATTATTGGTAAATATTAATTAACATTTCACGTTCAAATTTAGTTAAAGATTTAACTATCGTTTGTAGAAAAACTGATGGTACTCCGTCCTCGATCATTTCTCAGATTTGATAATTTAAATTATCAAATCCTCATTTCAATCTAATTGAAAATTCATTAAAACTCCACTTAGTTTTAATCTTCCCAAAAATCAATATTAATGATTATTCAACTTCTAGGAAAAATAATTCCATTCTTTAAATGGGTTAAATAACCAATGTCATTTAAAACACAGTTCACGATAAACACAAAATCACATTCCATCAGTCTCTAACTGTAAATTAGTAAGAGAACAATTCCCTAAGTATTAATCCCGAAGGCTGAAACCAACATTAGATCAATGCCCAGGAAACCATTCAACTTAGCTAATCTCCATTGAGTTTCTAATTTACTTAACTCCATTGGGTTTAAGAACAAGATTATAAAAGATACCATTCACGACAATGCAAAATCTCATTTCATTGTTAATTGGGTTAAAGAACATGTGTTATTTAAAACATCATTCATGATAAACCCAAAAATCAATTTCAATTCAATTCCAATTAAATATTAATTAATTGGTATACTTCAGTAAATCTAAATGAAAAGATTCAATCTTTTCTCTAATGGATTTAAGAACAGTGTTAATGAAGACACCATTCACGCTAAACCGATAATCCTGTTTGATATTAAGTACAAGGCTCTGAATAGAAAATATATTGGCTTATACTCAATATCAAATTCTGAAATCCACAAATATCGAATTGGAATAACGATATATATATCTTCCAAATTCCTCTACAATATCTTTATAATCACAGAATCCAATATCGAAATATTCCGAAGTTAATTTCGATTTAAATCCATTCCAATTCATATATTGGAAATTCCGGTTATTTTTAAAACCATTTCAGATCCAATTTATTTATTTAAAAATATTGGATATAATTGTAGTTCATAACTAGTTCATTTCGATAAAAATATATTTTTATCTTTTCAAATATGGAGTTTTTCCATCCCAATTTTTTCCAAATCATTTATTATGATTTTACACAGATTATTAATATTTTTAATAATTTTATCAAGGCCCGTACAGTCGATTTCCATAAACGGTCAACGAACTGCACTTACAACGACCTTTTCCAAATTTTATTTGGATATATTTCCAAATCCAACTGTTAGATTTCAAACATCTTATATTCGTTGGAAAGATCTTTTCCATACGAACCCAACGGTCCCTATTTTAGGAGAATCCGACGGTCGGTTCTCCCGTAACGTCAATTCGAAGTCAATGGTCGAAATGCACAAACTACAGCAGAGCGGCGCATTCTATTCAGGCCATTAAAAATATATAATATATATATTGTATCTATTTCGTCGACTTCAATTCAAAACATATTTTATAAATCGTTTTAAATTTCGTTTTCAAAACCATTTCAACTTCATATTCAATTTTAAATCAAAATTGAATATTCCATATCATTAATATATAAATGATAATATTTTCAAAATATTATATTTCGAAATCATTTCCTTTTCAATATTCATTATAGAAATGAATAAAATCGATAAAAATATCATTCATGTCAAAATTGCGCTAATATAATCAACAAGGCTTCATGTATTTAAATATTTTCGTGTCCGTCCCAAATCGGACATCAAAATCAGATTATGATTCTTTTCTAAATATTATTCTAAAATATTCCTTATTTTAAAATTTTCGTTATTTTAAAATATTCCTTCTTTATGAACTGGAATCAGCCATGGTCAATTACCATATAATGTTGATTATATGGATTTCATACAACACTAGTGTACAACAACTATGATAAACAATCGACCATCATCCAAAGTGCATTTTACGCTGTATAAGCATTAAATATAAATATTTAACACTTACAACAATCTGTCAACCTAACGATTGGCATGCCACTAAACAGTTGAGATTAGTGTATGTCAAATATCATCCCAACACTCGTGTGGGGTTTCAATCTACAAACACTGAATATTATTTGTGCAGCTGGGCAATGTGTAAAATTTTATCATCTGAATCCATATTAGTCAAATGGGTGTACGTATTTCAACACATGAATATTTTATTCAGTTCATTTATCAATAAAAATGGTTTTTTATTTTTTTAATATATTTTAGAAAATTTTGACGAAATAACAGCGCGATACTAGAGCCGGGATAAGGTCTAGCCTTATCCCTCGCCTAATAATGGCTCGCGCCATTCCCGTACTAATTCTAATCAATTCAATATTCATCCCAAACCAAATTCAACCAAATATTACAATCAACCAAACAATCAAACCAAACCATCAAACAAGTCGTCCATGGTTTGTGCATGACAGGGAGTAGTTCATATACGCAGTTATAAAATAAATAAATGTATAAAAAACTTATAGTGAGGATTTCTCACCTTGGGGATCCACTCCTCCATTCTCTATTTCTGAAAGATTCGGATTTTCCCAAAATTCCAATGTGACCGTTTCCCACTATTCATAGTAAAAATCGCATTTTTAAAATGATGTTTATTTTAAAAATCACATTTTTACAATGGCACTTCATATATAAAAATCATATATTTTTACAATGCTTCTTTCTATATAAAAATTATATTTTTATATCCCTACTTCTTACATAAAGATTGAATTTTTATATCGTTAATCATATAATAAAAATCATATTTTTCTCTTGCCATTCTCTTTTTAAAAATCACATTTTTTGTATATAAAGATCGTATTTTTGTATCTCTACTACATATGTAAAGATCATATTTTTGTTCTATAATCATTTCTATAAAAATCATATTTTTATACTAATGGCTTATATAATTAAAAAATCAGCTTTTTACATAACTAAAAATCCTATCTTTTTCTAATTAAAAATCCAATCTTTACATTGCCAAAAATCTAATCTTTGCTTTGTTAAAAATCTAATCTTTTCATCGCTACTTCATGTGAAAAAAAATCACATTTTTATATTCATAAAAATCATAGCTTTCATACGAATAAAAATCAAAGCTTTTAAATAAATAAAGGTCAATGCTTTAAAATAAATAAAAAGTCTATTACATAAAAAAAATTATATATTATTCTATAACAATGCCATATTATATATAAATATATAAAACTGATTTTCATATTTTTAAACTAATTACCTTAAATAAAAATAAAATAAAATAAATAAATAAAATATAGAACAAGGTAAAAACTCATTGTATTTGAGCGGAGGAGGGTCGGGGAGTCGCTGGTGGTGCGGAGGTGGTGGCAAGGGGCGACGTCGGGGCTGACATTGGCCGGAGCGGCGGCTTTTCAGGTTGATTTGGGGATTTGGGCGTTGCTCTTTACATTGGTGGAGGAGAAGAGAGAGAGAGGGGGAAGGGGGCGGCGCAGGCGGCCGAAGGGAGGGGGAAGATCACTAGTTGCGGCGCGCTAGCAGAGGGAGGGGGAGAAACGATTTCCGTCATCGCATTAAAGAGGGAGGAACGATATTTAGTTTGACCTCGGTTTGACTAGGGTTTGAAGACAATAGGATTTATATATTATTTAATTTCCAATAATACATGTTTTTACAATCGAACACCAGATCAATCCCTACAAGTGTCGCCCCTAGCCTTATACTCCTATTCCGAAGACAATGGGATATGTTTCATAAGATGATTCGACTATTACTATCAGTTTTTATTTTAATTAAAATATAAATTAATATATTCAATTTTAAACGTACATTTCAAATTATCGGGGCCACATACTGACTCTGAAAATTCCAGAAAAATTATTTCTAGCTTCGTTGACTATATGGTCCTAACAAAAATAATTTCGTCAAATTTGAAGACCGTTTGAAAAATGGCCATTTTCTAGGCGATCCAAATTGACTAAAACTGTCCAAACAAGTTTTCTTTTGCCATGCTCACATATTAATCCAAAAAATTATGAATTTTGGAATATAGCAATAATTTGACATCCCGGATCCAACAAAAGTGGTTTCGTCGAAAACGGAGGTCATTTGCAAAATGGTTATTTTTAAGGGCTATATATATATATATATATTAAAATATATATAAATACCACATTGACATTTTTGAGTTTTAAACTGGACATATCTTTCAACTTCTAAAGTGAAATCTAAGTTTCTAACATCCATTAGAAAGATATGATTAAACAGATTCAAATATTTCTTGTTTCGTCTAATTCTGACTTATATCAAATTCTGTATATTCAATTGAAATTTGAAATCGAATTTTCGAACTACTGCGCCATTTCAGGCTCGTTATATAATTAAAATAAATTTATTCATTTTAACTTCATCGAAAATAAATTTACCATCGTTATTATTTAAAATAAATCATTTTAGATTTTCATAATTCATTAAAATCGCCAAAATAAAAATTTTAAATTGGTTCTGCTTTTCTGGGTTGTTACAATCTCCCCTACTTAAAATCTTTTCATCCTTGAAAAGGAACAGAGCTGAAAGTTGTTTAACTAATTAACTCATCTTTCATTCTTCAACTTTTCAGTTTCTAAGAATTTCTAATTTTTAAAAAAAATGGCTAACACCCTAAATTTTTGAAATTTTTCGCCATAACCTCCTTTGTACGGGAAGGGGTTGGAAAATTTATTGGGTCGTATCAAGCACCCAATAAATCCTAAAAAGCATATACATATTTATAGTGATGTATTCCGGTGTCCACTGGGGAGTGTGTATAGATCATAACTCCAGAGAATAAATTCTCGTCACCCTATAATAGTTTTTGTGCTTAATGACTAAAGAGATGTGATTATTGTCAACTCCAGACCTGTATGGTTTTTTTTATTAATCTGGAAATTTACCATTACATTTTGTATAGTCTATATCAGTCTTCGATTCAACCTGAAATATAGTCATCGCCATACAATCCCCTCGCTTGTATGGTAAATCTTCAACCTCATCACATAAGCTCCAAATGCTTATGTGCTATATGATAGAGTATGCTATCTTCACGCAGTATGCCATGTAGTGTAGTTCGAAATTAACTGTTTCTATCCTATGGCGATGTTTATAATCTCACACAGAACAACTGGCACACCGCATCCAATGGCATTCACAAGAGTGGATATATAAATAAAATTGCGCAGCTAACTCATTAAGATTTACCTATTTTTTGGGCACGAAAATAAATTATTTACTCAATAGCAAATCCATTTACCTGTTCAATGTATATGCATGCATATATAGGAAATTCTAACAAAATTTCAATCCATCTCAATATTTGATACAATTTTGCTTAATGTTACAAAATTTTAATTAATCAAACCAATAATCTAACAACACAACCAACAATCAATTAGTTGATTAACGTTTCAAACACATAACTTTAATACATAATCAAAAATCATATTTTTGATGCCAAATCACAACAAATAATCATATGTAAAGTTTTGGTTCTCACACTGGTCAATTGGAAATATATAGATATTCCACTTTCGAAACTTGAACACAGATACTGATGATGTAGCTATCAACATCAGGATCATCTCCGGGCCACTAGAGTGTGATTCTATATCTATCTAGTATACTTGAGATTTCGTATGCACGTCGACTAGCCAGACGTATATTCAAAATCTTTATATACTAAATTGTCCAAATAAATACTCAAATACGTATGAAATGGTTTAAATTTTCAAAAAAAAAATTGTTTTCATCTTTATTTGAAAAGCAACACTCTTCCAACTTATTCTAGGATACTACTGATCCCATCTCTAATGAGTCGTTCTCATTGGATATTACTAATCCAATCTCTGATGAGTCCTTTCGTTTGGTTCTAACGTGTCTTGTTCTCGAGCTCTGTAAACCAAAGCTCTAATACCAAATGAAGTGACCCGAACTTCCCCGTCTCCGAAGAGAAGAGAAAGAACGGATTAAGTTGAGAACAGGACAAATCAGAGCACAAACAGAAGAACATCTCATTATTTATTACAACAATTACATCAGAGTAAAAGAATATAATATAGTATGAGTAAATATTATACTTTTGAAAAATCTTAGAGATTTAAATTACAATTAAATACATAGCAGTACACACAACAGAAAGAAATACACGGATACAGAGCTTTCCGAGTATAGTTCCAGGCGTAAACCAGGATCCTGTGAACATAATATCTGCAAAACCCAACTACTAGCTGCCCATGTGGAAAATAGGGGCACCCATAGTTTAGGTTAAAACAATAAACTCCAGCTCACTCTTGTGACTAGTGTGAGAACTAAAAATAGTTATTAATTTGATTTTAAAGTTAGGTAAATCAAGGGACCACGCTGTATAACACGGAACGAGTTTTAACCCCAAGAATACCAGTGCATATAACAAACAGCGCAATGCTAAATAAAGAACAATGAAGCTATTATAAGACCCAGGTCCCATCACACAATGCAACGCAAGTCGTAGGATAGGGTTTTACCTTATAATAGCCAAATAATGATTGATACGTGAAATTTAATCTTTTTTTATTATTATTATAAGTGAAGAAAACAAATTCAAATATAAATGTATCAATTAAAGACGGCATAACATCCCATGCTACTATGTCGCCGTACTAGTTCTACAATTAAAACCGCAAAGTCCTGTATTGGATGTTGGATTTCCATCTGTAAACCAAGGCAAGGGATCGTCCTTACCGCTTCAAGGAAATCTAGCCCATGTCTTTGGAACAGCCGTAACTGCACCTTGTATCGTCAGGGCCGGTCCACAGGGAGTGGATTATAATGCCTGAACAATGTGTTTCCCCGCCCTATGGGGCGTAAACTGGTCATATACTGACCAAACCATCCATCGGCACCGTAGTGACCAATATAACCGAGACGCCTCGCTTTCCATCATCCACATAAGTAAAATGCCAGGGCTTGTAAAACGCTGACACCACTCCTAGCTAGAAAGAAACGCACGTCCTCCCTGAGGTCCTCTCCCATTTCTGGTTCACACCGGGGTATAAGGCTCGCGAATTAACGCTACACAAAGCGGCGCTATATTAAAGCTATGCTTTGATGATCAACCACAAGACTCTGCTTTTCAGCAGAAGCCTTGATCATTTGCCACTCACGCATGCCACAAAGGCAATCCACTCCATTCGACTGATGCCTATCGATATACAACCTCTGATCCCGTACATCTTAGAGAAGGGTGAAGTAAGAAAATAAATTTTCCTTCACCGGGCATATGTAAATTTATTAGAGATCAATCAACATAGAGCAAAATCTAGTGTTAGACACATAGTCCATTTACAAATTCGTTCTGGGTCTGAACGAAATCGGAGGCACCTTATTCCTCGTCCCATATGTCCAATACAAGAGAGAGGCCCTCGCATATCCGTCGATCTCCAAGTACGTCTGGAAGATCACCACTTATTCTCTCGTCTTGGGTGTATAGCCCAATCAAGACATTAGTAATCACCCAAACGATGTGAAGACCTCTGGTCCTCTACCACCGTCTTCATCGTCGACTTATCGTCGAATCAGTTATTCAGAATGGGTATAAACCCGGGCTTTCAGAATAACTCGTGTATATTATAAACAAGTGTTATAAAAACACAACATACATCTCATTCTAATCTAGAATATTCTTTGTTCAAATATTCACATTTTTGAGAAAGGTTCCCGTTAATTTTATCAAAGATAAATTCTTTAAAATTTATTCTTTAATCTTCCTTTGGATATCATTTCAAACCTTATTAAGGTTTTCCAAACTACTCGGGATTAACGAACCACATTGAAGTAATCATTTATTTTATTTCCCAATCCCAACTTATTCATCCCATGGAGCAAAACCGGTAATACTCCATATCTAACACCATGGTGTTATCGGTAAATATTATGTAACAACCAGAAAATCTAGGTCGGTTTAAAATTTTTATTTTGGCAATTTTAGCGAATTTTTACTATTTCAAATAGATTATTTTAAATAAAAACGACGGGAAATGTATTTTAAACAGAATTCGGACGTATATATTTATATACGTCGTCGTTAGAATATAAATAATTATATATATAATTATAAATAGAATTGAAAATGGCGCGGTAGTTCGATAATTCGATTTCAAACTTCAATTGAATGTACCGGGTGCAAAACAATCCGGATTTTAGTGAAACTAAAAACATTAGGGTCTAATTGAGAATATCTTTCCAACGAATCCGAAAAATTTAAATTTCATAGCGGGAATCAAAAGATATGTCCAGTTGAAAATTCCGTATAGTCGCTATGGAATTCAGTCCCTTAAAAATAGCCATTTTGCAAACGACCTCGGATTTCGACGAAACCACTTTTGTTGGATCCGTGGTGTCAAATTATTGCTAGGTTTCAACTTTCATAATTTTTCGAATCAATATGTGAGCGTGGCAAAGGAAAACACTTTTGACCAGTTTTAATTGATTTTAATCGACTGGAAAATGGCCATTTTTCAAAGGTCTCAGAATTCGACGAAACTAGTTTTGTTAGGACCGTATTGTCAATATGAAGCTAGAAAATATTTTTCTGGAATTTTTAGAGTTCGTATGTGACCCCGGTAAATTGAAATGCGCGTTCAAATTCAATATATAGAGTTATATGTTGATTTTAACGGAAACTGATCGAAACGGTCGAATCCGCTTATGGTACATATCCCATTGTGTTCGGAATGTGCGTAATTAGCTATGGATGACAGGCGGTGGGCCTCGTTTAGAGGTCAAATGAAAAAGCACCTTTTTGAAATTAAAATAAATAAATTAAAATCTCTCTCTTCTCCTTAAATCCCTCTGCCCCCCGCCCCCCCCCCCCCCCCCCCCCCCCGTTCTTCAGTCGACTAACGAAAGAAAAAGAAAGAAAGAAAGAGAGGAGCGACGGGATCGAGCGTCGCCGCCCCCAGGTGGCGCGCCGTACACCGCGCCCCCTTTCTCCCTCCCCCTCTTCTTCCTCTTCCTCCTCCTCCTGCCTCGTGCGAGACCCCCTACCCTGTAGCCGCTACCACCCAAAACCCTAGCCCCCTGGCCACCGTTCGAACCCCAGCGCCGCCAGTCTCCCTTCCGCCGCCCAGACCCCTTCACCGCCACCTCTGGAGACCCACCGCCGATCCTCAGCCCCAAACCCCCCCTCCCCAAGCCGCAGTAAGTTTTTTTATTTATTTGCTTTGTTTTTATTTATTTGGTATAAATAAAAATAATATTTTCAACTGAAATAACCTTATCGTAAAGGTATTCGATCTATATGTATAAGCATTGAAGTTATTTTCAGTTTTAGAATTAAAAAAATGGATTTTTGCTTAGGGGAAATATTAAAAATATGATTTTTATAAAGTAACAATATAAAAATATAATCTTTATATGGTTATGATAATAAAAATTCAATCTTTATATTTGAAAAGGCGAAATCTTTATAGTAGAAAAGGAGAAATCTTCATATTTGAAAAGGCGAAATCTTTATATAGGGAATATCATGATAAAAGTATAATCATTATTATACGAACATCTATGTAAAAATAGATTTTTTTATCTATATAGTAGCGATGTAAAAACAGAATTTTTATCTATATAATAGTGAAGTAAAAATTCGATTTTTATATATTGAATAGCGATGTAAAAATTCGATTTTTATATATTGAATAGCGAAGTAAAAATTCGATTTTTATATATTGAATAGCGAAGTAAAAATTTGATTTTTATATATTGAATAGCGAAGTAAAAATTCGATTTTTATATATTGAATAGCAAAGTAAAAATTCGATTTTTAGATATGTAGTGAATACGGATGACGAAAGTGACGAAAGAAGAAACGGCGGAGATTTTCTACATATAAAGAGTTGAGACGTTTGGATTAGCTAGCAGGTGAGAACAACTCACTCTAAATTTCTTTTGCTAGTTATATATATATATATACTAGGATGCAGACGGTGCTTAGTAGTGTTGGATCTAGAATAACCCTAGAGGGGGGTGAATAGGGTTTTTCACAGTTTTTAACTGAATTAAAAACTTAACAAGATATATAATAATAAACTGATCACAGAAAATAGCAGAAACTAAAATGCAGAAAATAAATCACACAAAGATATACCCAGCTTCGGCAAAACCCTGCCTACTGCTGCATTTCTAAGGTTTCTACTAGGTGATAGAACAGTTTCCGCATACAAGACCATGTACACTCGCAAACCCCTGCTCCTATTCTAACCCTACGCTCAAACCCCTAGACTGATCTAAACCCCTAGATCAGATTTCCCGAATTACAAACCCTGTAACTCGTAACTCAGATTTACAGACTCTGAAACTGACAGTCAACTCCTTGACTAAATCCCCCAAGATTTTACAGACCTAGAACTGTTCAGAAATGATTTTACAACACAATTTAAAAAACAACAGAATGTAAAAAAAATGTAAACCCTAGTTCTTAAAATAAAAATAAAAAAAAAAGAGTTTATATTAAAGGGGTCATCCCCTTATTAAAAAACTTGGCTAGGTTTTAAGCCCATTAGGTCGGCCCCTTTCCTTTGCTTTTGCCCGATCTCCTTTTTGCTCTGAAACTCAAAAATGGCGGCGGCTCTAAAAAAAAATGGCTAGGGTTTTCTCCTGCTTCGTCCCAAATCAAATCGACGGCTTGATGAAATTGTTTCTCTGAAGCTCCGATTCGCTGTTGCTCTCAGATGTCTCGATTTGGGATTTTATCTCTTACTCTCGACCGAAATCAAAGTGAGTTTTTTTGAAAATTATTGTGTTGAAAAATTTGCGAGATGTTTGTTGATTTCGATGATTTTTGCCCGTGATGAGTTGGTGTATAGAAATAGGATTTTAAAATCCTTAAACTGAGCTCTGATTTCACCAAAGAATGGCTCGATCTGATTAGGGTTTCCCCTTTTGTCTGTCCTCTCTTTGAATTGTTGCTTCCCGACTTTGAAATATACTCTGATTGCTGAAACGTCTCTGTAAAAAATTGGAAACAAAATAAATGATTTCCATTGTTGATTAATTCGGTTTCTAAAAAATAATTCTAAAAAAAACTTCCCTTTTTGCTATCCCTTGATTTTCCTCTGATTATTCTCAAATGAAAAATGCGTGATTGAATTTGTGGCCACTTAAATTCGATTGCTATGTTTCCTGAAACTCTTGCCTAATTTTGTGGTTTCCTGTTTTGAAAAGCTTGATTGAATTAATCCCTGAATACTTGCCGTGTTTTATTCTGCATTTGATTCTCTGGAAATATATTTGCTTCTCTTTCCACATATGCTCCTGATTGAATTTGGGTTTCAGTAAATAAGAATTCCTTGCCAAAAATTTGATCATCTGTTTGCATGATAGAAACCCATTTCTTGGATAATTGATTGCCAAAAAAAAGTTTTCTCATTTACTAAATTTGTGTCAAACTTGCATGATTTATGCTCAGAACTTCACTGCATCTTTCTGGACATTCTGTTTACAGCAACTTGAAAATGCTGATACATTCATTGTTGTGCTCACTTGAACACCATCCTCACTTGACTGTGATCATTCATGCCTGCAATTGCATCACAATGTTATTTTGTCATACTTGTGTATCATGCTGGCTTTTTCTTGAGTTCTGGTTTGTGCACTTCAGCTAGATGCACCATGCATTAGTGCACATGTGATCCACTAACATATCTGAAACCTGAACACTTTGCTAACTGTAGTAAACTGCTGCACTTTTGAGCTCGACCACTTCCTTTACTTGTGCATTCAGACCAAATGAACCTGTTGATTCACCAATAATTGTGCAGTCCAGACTTGTATTCGAGCACTGGTTTGTGAACTTGATCCCCACTGTTTTGACCCCTTGAATTATGAACTGTATACATGCTCCATTTGCTGTGTATTTGCCTTTCATACATGTTATTTGTGCAAATCAGATTGCATATGTTCTCGGCCATTTGTGTTGAACATGTTTTTCATTGCTGTTTGGCCATTTCTGACTTGAATCATTTGCACCATGTTTTGTGTGATTGCCTATGCACTGCTATGCCTTGTTTGTTGTTGGCACACATTATGTAGCTGTGTCATTTCTGAGTTATACACTCGCTTGCTTACTGTCTTGTGCTCTACTGACCATTTTGTTGCCATAACGAACTCGAGACACTTCAAATTTCTGCTGTATCATGTTATTTATATGCTGAATCACTTGCTTTCATTTAAAATCCTGTAACATGCTTTACCGTAACTATGTATTGCTTGCATTCACTCCTTGCTCGACCACAACCACCATGTTGCCTTGCTGTTTGTATATGCTCCAATACTTGATTGTATGCCAATTATCCCACTGTCTTGAGTTGTTGAAAACTTGTTAGCTTGTGAGCAGTCGTATTTGTTTACTTGCACTTTAAAAATGAACCTGCCTCGAATGTAGGCAATGATCATTTGAGAAACTTGACCATTTGAACCAATGAGTTGTCGACCATTTTTACTCTTTGTTGGCTTTGACATTTGCTGGTTGACATTTGTTTTGTTGCTTTTACTGTTGTGCTTGATCATGTTTGTTTGTGTTGACTTTGTTGCTTTTCAAATATGCACTGAGTTGAGAAGGTCCACGTGGCTACTCCTCAGTTGCACGCTGAATTGGCGAGGCAGTGCACACGTGTATACACGTGTGTACATGCAGCTATCAGACAAGTTGTCCCTGTCCCTGCATTGAAATATATATGTTGTCTGCCTTGTGGTATTTACAGTGTATCACTGTGAATATCACAAGCTGTCTAGACACAGATTGATGGTTTTATAATTCAGATCAAGTCATGAAAAATGATGAGAAACACACCAGAAATCTGAGGCAAATAAAATTTTAAAAATAAAATTTAAATTTGCATGTATTCTGTTTTATTTCTATTGCAGTGTACTGTGTGTGTGTGTTTCATGTGTGACAGGTAAGCTGGGATGACTGGACTGACTGTGATGACAGGACTGACAAGCTGAAGATAAGAAGACAGTGTGTGGTGTCAATGAATGTATGAGTCTGTATATACAAGTGAAAATGGATATATATGAAATGTAAACTGAATGAATGTATGAGTGTTACAGTGAGGAGCTGTGTATATATGAAATGTACTGATGTCTGTAATAAACAAGTTTGATTGAAATAAAATATCATTTTATTGTTGTCAAACAAACTTGTCTATTTTATTCTGTTTATACAAGTACAAATATTCTGTGAATGTATAAATAGTGGAGTTACAAATAGTTGTACTGTTTGAATATTGAAATAAAATATTCTATTTAAATAAAATACTGTGTTAATATTTGAATTTCTGTACAGTCGTATTTTATTTAAATATAAATATTATATTCATTGCTGTGATGTATATATATAACAGTACAGTACCAAACACATTTATAATAAAATTATATTTGGTTGTTATCATCAAACAAAAATCATATAATTGTGTATACAACTGCGTTATATAACAATCTCCCCCTTTTGATGATGACAAACAAATAAAAGATTTTGAATATAATAAATGTGTTTGTTCGTGGATATTTGAACTCCCCCTATTTAAATGCTCCCCCTACAACAAAAAACTCCCCCTATAACTATGCATGAGTGAAATGTATGAATAATTAAATTTTCAAAATTAAAAATATTTATAAAATATTCACTCATAAATCAAAATCTAATCCATTCTCCCCCTTTTGTTATCATCAAAAGGATACAGATTTTTAAAATATAGATGAAAAATGACTAACAAATACTATATCAGCTTAAGAGGAAGAACAGTCATCATAAATCTTAGTCAGTCAAACAAAAATCATAATATTCTAAGAACAGGTGGCATATTTCACATTGTAGAAAATGACGGATATACGATGAATTTTATAAAAATGAGGAGAGTTATAAAAAAAATATGAATATTTCCCAATTATTTTCAGAAGAATTTTATAAAATTAAAGCACCAAGAAAAAAAACAGTGATGGATTTGGGACTATAATTATTAATTCAATTAAAGTGACAAAATCGAATAATCTCAAATTCCAATACCTATCAATCACACAAATCATAATACGTCATAAAATTTCAACACATTTCACAGATTAGAAAGTGGATAGATAGGCTGGTTTTTATACACAAAGGAGAATTTCATATTAATTTCAATTTAGCATATTATTTCCTTTTCCCTTTTATTTTATTTAAGAGCACACTGACCACGCATAACCAGATCTTGGATTTTTAAATGAGGTCAGTCGCAGCTTAAATTATAAGACGTCTCATAACCATGCATAACCAGAGCTTGGATTTTTAAATGAGGTTAGAGACACGCTTATGAATCAATTATATATATAATTATTTTCAGCTTTAAATAAAAAAAAACTCCCCAGTATATACAACCAATATGAATGATAGAAATGTGATAGGTACAGAAATGGACTGTGAAATAAATTTCTAAATTAATTTTATTATGAAATATGACTAACTGTACCGGGATTATTGAAAATTTTCAATTATCACTAATTCTGAATAATAATATAACCACAATTCCATCACAAATATTTTCACTGTTTATTTAAAATGGTTTTAAGAAAAAATTAAACTCTCCACATTTATATAAAATCATAACGGATGGCAGAAGGGTGACAAGTAATGAAGATGGCCGTGAAATAATTGCCAGTTCAAAGATATTATAATAAATATTTAACCATCATGAAAATCTAAATAAAATTCTCCTCTTGTTGTGAAATATACTGCAGTCACAATTCATCACAATATCTAAATCTGATTATAATTTTGATGGATTATAAATACAGTTTAATTTGGATATTGATTTCAATTTCTGAAAGAATAATCAATAAATAATTTTAAAATTGAAAATCAATTACAAGAGTAATATGCTGATCTATACATGACAAGAGGGAAAAAATATATATATACAGCAAAAAAAATATGCAGCACTTTTAAACTGATACCACATGGTGTCTCTACAAAGTGAAAAATCAGAACAGATGGATGAGACAAATATAAGGCGCTTCTGATACCAAATGTTCTCGCTTTCTCGAGGATTTTAATGACACCCCGGTGGCAAACAAATGGTACCTCAGTCAACAGAAAATACTTAATTACAAAGCAAGCAACTCAAGCACGCAAATTTCATTTATCAGAGCACGATAAGCCTTTGATACCAAATCAAGCAGTCCTCAAAAAAAATATTTACAAATCAATTTCTTATAATCAGAGAAGCATGATTCCAAAACAAACATTTTTTTTTTCAAAAACAGTATCAGAGCAGCACATAGAAATCAGTATCACAACAGACTTGTCAAGATGTTGGTCACATAAGGTGGTTCATGATCCAAGATTTGCAAATATACTCTATTTTAAATCATTTGAAGAAATGTGAAAGTATTAGGATTTAATGAATCAATCACACCAGGTTATATTTCAGATTCAAGATATGTGTGAGATCCAATAAATCAATAATTTCAAATGATTTTAAACAAACATATATTCAAATCAAATAATCATGAAATAACAATGATTTTCAAAGACCATTTTCAAAAAGAACATTTTCAAGAATTTCTCAAAACTATTTCCGACAAGCCCAAGAGAAATTTCAGGTCATTTACATCAAATTTGAAAATATTCATGATCGGGATAATTTATTTGAAATCACATGAATCAATGTAAAGTTTTGGGATATAATGAATCAGTCACACGAGATTGACAGTTTCAAAAATAAGAGGTGTGTGATATTCAAAATATCTAGAATTTCAGATGATTTCAAACAAACATATTTCAATATAATGATCATGAATAAAGATGAATTCCAAGATGTATCACTGATACAAGCTAATCTGAAAATCAATGAAATTATCACAACTGATAAATAACAGAGTGTTGTAATGAGTATAATATTTTGAGCTTTTCTAAAATGAATTAGAATAAACTCAGAACAACAAAGGTGTGTGACATTTAGAATTCAAATTAACAGTGTTCAAGATATGATAAGAATACATCAACACTGTTATGAATTCAGAAATAAACAAAATCTCAAAAACAATTGCAGATATTTACAAAATTAAATTCAGGAAATGGAAATGATTAACACACGATGATTTTATACAAATAAAGCATATTTCCAAAAAGATCATCAATTCTGCAACTGGAAGTTTAAGAAGTACAGACAAAGAAAAATATGGCAGTGTCAAATCAAAAAACAAAAAACAGAAGGAGGTAGAGGAAGGAATAAACACAGACAATAAAAAAGGGAATATACAAAGGTGAGTTTAGAGATCATACCAGAATCCAATGTAAAGCAGAATCTCTAACTCAACAAATGTTGGCCTAAGGAACTGTAAATGACACAGAATTATAGACAATCTTGATTTCAAATTTCTTTTCAGCACAGCAGTTCCTCAGCCTTTACTGGTACCTAGTAGTTGAGTGAATTAAGTGGTCTAACAAAATTTGTAAAACCACTCTGAAATACGTTTACCACTTTTGGTACCCAAACCTGTTTGTATAACAAACCATCAGAATTAACCTTTGTACCCTTTGGAACCCAAATCTGCTTGAATTTAGTCAAAGTCGTTTTATTTTTATTCGGGATCCAAGATTGTTTAAATGGTTTATTATAAAACGATTTCTCATCACAATTTCGATTCAAAAAACCTTTGAAATTTTCAGAGTTCAAATTTTCAACGTAGTTCTTTCCAAAGCAATTTGAGGGATTTTTCAAATCATTTGAATTTTGTTTTCCAAAAACATTATTCTTCCCAAAACCAAGACCACGTTTATTTCCAACAGAAAGTTGGTTTTTCAACAACATATCCAAAGATTTTTCACTGTTTGAAAATTTAGATAAAATTGTTTCAAGTTGTTGAATTTCAGTTTTAAGATCATCGTTTTCTTTTATTAAATCTGAACAACGACTTTTAGTGATCTTATATCTTTCAAACTCAGATTTCAAAACCAAATTTTCATCATTAAGCAATTTGATTTTGGTTTGGGACTTAGCCATTTCAGAATCAAAATATTTTCGACTTTCAGATTCAAGTTTCTTCCAATTTTCAATTTCGATTTCAAGCTCTTTCAAAATCAGATCTGTTTTCAACAAACTATCATTTTCAGCGTTTTCATGTTTGGAATTTTTGATAGCCTTGAAATTTATAAATTCCTTTTGTAAACAATTGTTTGCATCTTTCAGCTCAATCTCGTTATTTTTTAAAATTAAAATTTCTTCTTCAAGCCTTCGAACATTATTATTGAAATGAACGAGATCAGTTTTTAATTTCAAACAATTTTCACAATTAGAATTTTCAAATTTCACGACATTTGACAATTTCGATTCCAAACAATTTATCTTGTTGGTCAACTCAGAATTTATAGATTTCAGAGATTTATTTTTCGATTGGAGTTTGTCAACAGATTTGGTTAAATCAACACAAAAATAAACCAGATCTTCATATGAAAAATTTCTTATCTCATCATCTGTTGAGTCTTCATTAGCTGATTCATCTGTTGAACAAGGATCTGAATCTGAGTTGACAGTTGAGGGTTTTGAGAAGTTGCTGTCGTTTCCATATCTTGTAGTTAGAGCTGTCCAAATTTCCTGCGCAGTTAAACAATGAGAAATCAGACTGTATTGATTATCATCAAGGTGAGAATACAGAATATGTGTAGCACGAGAATTAAAAGCTTTATCTACCATGTCAAAACCATTGATAACAACATCCCAATATTTAATATCAACAGATTTTAAATAAAATTCCATTTTGGATTTCCAATTTAAAAAATCTGTTCCAGTAAAAATAGTTGGAGATGAGCTGGACTGACTCTCTATCGACTGACAACTAGGATTCACCATTTCTCTAGAGTTAAAGAAAACCTGCTCTGATACCACTTGTTGGATCTAGAATAACCCTAGAGGGGGGGTGAATAGGGTTTTTCACAGTTTTTAACTGAATTAAAAACTTAACAAGATATATAATAATAAACTGATCACAGAAAATAGCAGAAACTGAAATGCAGAAAATAAATCACACAAAGATATACCCAGCTTCGGCAAAACCCTGCCTACTGCTGCATTTCTAAGGTTTCTACTAGGTGATAGAACAGTTTCCGCATACAAGACCATGTACACTCGCAAACCCCTGCTCCTATTCTAACCCTACGCTCAAACCCCTAGACTGATCTAAACCCCTAGATCAGATTTCCCGAATTACAAACCCTGTAACTCGTAACTCAGATTTACAGACTCTGAAACTGACAGTCAACTCCTTGACTAAATCCCCCTAGATTTTACAGACCTAGAACTGTTCAGAAATGATTTTACAACACAATTTAAAAAACAACAGAATGTAAAAAAAATGTAAACCCTAGTTCTTAAAATAAAAATAAAAAAAAAGAGTTTATACTAAAGGGGTCATCCCCTTATTAAAAAACTTGGCTAGGTTTTAAGCCCATTAGGTCGGCCCCTTTCCTTTGCTTTTGCCCGATCTCCTTTTTGCTCTGAAACTCAAAAATGGCGGCGGCTCTAAAAAAATGGCTAGGGTTTTCTCCTGCTTCGTCCCAAATCAAATCGACGGCTTGATGAAATTGTTTCTCTGAAGCTCCGATTCGCTGTTGCTCTCAGATGTCTCGATTTGGGATTTTAACTCTTACTCTCGACCGAAATCAAAGTGAGTTTTTTTGAAAATTATTGTGTTGAAAAATTTGCGAGATGTTTGTTGATTTCGATGATTTTTGCCCGTGATGAGTTGGTGTTTAGAAATAGGATTTTAAAATCCTTAAACTGAGCTCTGATTTCACCAAAGAATGGCTCGATCTGATTACGGTTTCCCCTTTTGTCTGTCCTCTCTTTGAATTGTTGCTTCCCGACTTTGAAATATACTCTGATTGCTGAAACGTCTCTGTAAAAAATTGGAAACAAAATAAATGATTTCCATTGTTGATTAATTCGGTTTCTAAAAAATAATTCTAAAAAAAACTTCCCTTTTTGCTATCCCTTGATTTTCCTCTGATTATTCTCAAATGAAAAATGCGTGATTGAATTTGTGGCCACTTAAATTCGATTGCTATGTTTCCTGAAACTCTTGCCTAATTTTGTGATTTCCTATTTTGAAAAGCTTGATTGAATTAATCCCTGAATACTTGCCGTGTTTTATTCTGCATTTGATTCTCTGGAAATATATTTGCTCCTCTTTCCACATATGCTCCTGATTGAATTTGGGTTTCAGTAAATAAGAATTCCTTGCCAAAAATTTGATCATCTGTTTGCATGATAGAAACCCATTTCTTGGATAATTGATTGCCAAAAAAAAGTTTTCTCATTTACTAAATTTGTGTCAAACTTGCATGATTTATGCTCAGAACTTCACTGCATCTTTCTGGACATTTTGTTTACAGCAACTTGAAAATGCTGATACATTCATTGTTGTGCTCACTTGAACACCATCCTCACTTGACTGTGATCATTCAGGCCTGCAATTGCATCACCATGTTATTTTGTCATACTTGTTTATCATGCTGGCTTTTTCTTGAGTTCTGGTTTGTGCACTTCAGCTAGATGCACCATGCATTAGTGCACATGTGATCCACTAACATATCTGAAACCTGAACACTTTGCTAACTGTAGTAAACTGCTGCACTTTTGAGCTCGACCACTTCCTTTACTTGTGCATTCAGACCAAATGAACCTGTTGATTCACCAATAATTGTGCAGTCCAGACTTGTATTCGAGCACTGGTTTGTGAACTTGATCACCACTGTTTTGACCCCTTGAATTATGAACTGTATACATGCTCCATTTGCTGTGTATTTGCCTTTCATACATGTTATTTGTGCAAATCAGATTGCATATGTTCTCGGCCATTTGTGTTGAACATGTTTTTCATTGCTGTTTGGCCATTTCTGACTTGAATCATTTTCACCATGTTTTGTGTGATTGCCTATGCACTGCTATGCCTTGTTTGTTGTTGGCACACATTATGTAGCTTTGTCATTTCTGAGTTATACACTCGCTTGCTTACTGTCTTGTGCTCTACTGACCATTTTGTTGCCATAACGAACTCGAGACACTTCAAATTTCTGCTGTATCATGTTATTTATATGCTGAATCACTTGCTTTCATTTAAAATCCTGTAACATGCTTTACCGTAACTATGTATTGCTTGCATTCACTCCTTGCTCGACCACAACCACCATGTTGCCTTGCTGTTTGTATATGCTCCAATACTTGATTGTATGCCAATTATCCCACTGTCTTGAGTTGTTGAAAACTTGTTAGCTTGTGAGCAGTCGTATTTGTTTACTTGCACTTTAAAAATGAACCTGCCTCGAATGTAGGCAATGATCATTTGAGAAACTTGACCATTTGAACCAATGAGCTGTCGACCATTTTTACTCTTTGTTGGCTTTGACATTTGCTGGTTGACATTTGTTTTGTTGCTTTTATTATTGTGCTTGATCATGTTTGTTTGTGTTGACTTTGTTGCTTTTCAAATATGCACTGAGTTGAGAAGGTCCACGTGGCTACTCCTCAGTTGCACGCTGAATTGGCGAGGCAGTGCACACGTGTATACACGTGTGTACATGCAGCTATCAGACGAGTTGTCCCTGTCCCTGCATTGAAATATATATGTTGTCTGCCTTGTGGTATTTACAGTGTATCACTGTGAATATCACAAGCTGTCTAGACACAGATTGATGGTTTTATAATTCAGATCAAGTCATGAAAAATGATGAGAAACACACCAGAAATCTGAGGCAAATAAAATTTTAAAAATAAAATTTAAATTTGCATGTATTCTGTTTTATTTCTATTGCAGTGTACTGTGTGTGTGTGTTTCATGTGTGACAGGTTAGCTGGGATGACTGGACTGACTGTGATGACAGGACTGACAAGCTGAAGATAAGAAGACAGTGTGTGGTGTCATTGAATGTATGAGTCTGTATATACAAGTGAAAATGGATATATATGAAATGTAAACTGAATGAATGTATGAGTGTTGCAGTGAGGAGCTGTGTATATATGAAATGTACTGATGTCTGTAATAAACAAGTTTGATTGAAATAAAATATCATTTTATTGTTGTCAAACAAACTTGTCTATTTTATTCTGTTTATACAAGTACAAATATTCTGTGAATGTATAAATAGTGGAGTTACAAATAGTTGTACTGTTTGAATATTGAAATAAAATATTCTATTTAAATAAAATACTGTGTTAATATTTGAATTTCTGTACAGTCGTATTTTATTTAAATATAAATATTATATTCATTGCTGTGATGTATATATATAATAGTACAGTACCAAACACATTTATAATAAAATTATATTTGGTTGTTATCATCAAACAAAAATCATATAATTGTGTATACAACTGCGTTATATGACAAGTAGCACCCGACACCCGTCATCCACAGACCATGGATGGCTTGTTTGTTTGATTGATGTGTTGTGAAAATTGTTTGTGATGTTGATGTGAAATCTGTAATATAGATTAATGTATTGAAATAAATATTTTATCGTTAAAAATATAATTTTTAATGTGAAAGTTAATAAATAAATATTTATAAACAAATCAGCCGATTTTTTTGTATACACTGATTTGACTAATATTGATTGGGTCGATAAATTTTACACATCGCCCAACTGCACAAATAAAAATCTGTGTTTGTTGATTTGAAACCCCACACGGGTGTTGGGATGAAATTTGGCGTACACTAATCCAAATTATTTAATTGTATGTCGATCGATTGGTCGACAGACTGTATAAGCGTTAATTATTTATATTTGATGCTTATGCAGTTGTGTGGTGCACTTTGGATGATGGTTGATTGTTTATCGTTGCTATAACATACATGTGTTGGGTGGAATCCACATAATTAACGTTATATGGTGATTGATTGGGCCTCATTTCAATTGGGAAAATAATGAATATTATAAAAGGAAATTCATGTGTTGAATATAAAAATAGTCATGTGTTGACGATGTGCATATGTTGAAACTATTTATGTGTTGAGTAAAATATTTTAATAATAAAATTTACATCTTTATCATATTTAAAATTAGAACTACTTCCCAGTAGGAGTCTAATTAAAAATCAAAGGATAGATACCATAGTTTTGTAAAATATTTTACATGTCAAAAATAGTTGTGTGTTTACAGTACTCATGTGTTCAGATTGGCCGTGTGTTGAAAGAAATATAGATTCATGTGTTTAATAGAATATATATTCATTTGTTGAATAGAATAACGAATTTATTGAAATATATAAAGCCGTGTTGATTAAAGTTGCTCTATTTTGATGTGAACGATATTTATATTGATTATATTTGTTTTTATAAAGAGTATAGAAAAGGAAGTGATTTCCAAATATAACGTTTTGAAAATATTATCATTTATATAGTAATGATATGAAATATTCAATTTTGATTAGAAATTGAAATAGTGTTGAAATGGTTTTGAAAATGAAGTCAAAACGATTTATAAAATACGTTTTAAAAGGAAATCGACGAAATATATATAATATATATATATATATATATATATTTTATATATATAATGGCCTGAATAGAACGCGCTGCGCCGCGGCAGTTCGTGAATTTCGACCATTGACTTCGATTTGACATTACGGGAGATCCGAACGTCGGATTCTCCTAAAACCCGGAACTGTTGGGTTCGTATCGAAAATAGCTTTCCAATGAATATTAGAAATTTGAAATCTAACGGTTGGATTTGGAATTATGTCCAAATCAAATTTGGGAAAAGTCGCTGTAAGTGCAGTTCGATGACCGTTGATGGAAATCGACTGTACGGGCCTTGATAAAATTATTAAAAATATTAATAAATTGTGTAAAATCATAATATATGAATTGGAAAGAACTGGGATGAAAAATTCCACATTTGAAAGGATAAAAATATATTTTTATCGAAATGAACTAGTTTTGAACTAGAATTAAAATCAATTTATTTTTGAAATAAATAAATTGAATTTGAAAGGGATTTTAAAAATAATCAATATTCCCAGTACGTGAGTTGGACTGGAGTTGAATCGAAATTATCTTCGGAATATTTCGATGTTGGATTTCGTGACTATACAGATATTGTTATGGGGATTTGAAAGATATATTCATATCGTTATTTCCAATACGATATTTTTTGGTTTCGGAATTTGATATTGAATATAAGCCGATATATTTTCTATTCAGAGCCTTGTATTTAATATCAAATATGATTTGGGTTTATCGTGAATCGTGTTTTAGATGACATTGGTTCTTTAATCCAGGTAAAGGAAGGATGTTGATTTTTGAAAAGATTAAAACTAAGTGGAGTTTTAATGAATCTTTAATTAGATTGAAATGGGAATTGATAATTTAAATTATCAAATCTGAAAGGTGATCGAGAATGGAGTACCACCAGTTTTGCTCCAAAACGATAGTTAAATCTTTAATTAGATTCGAACGTGAAATAGTAATTAATTTTACCGATAATACCGTGGTACTAGATATGGAGTATTACCAGTTTTGCTCCAGGGGATGAATAGGTTGGGATAGGGAAATAAAATAAATAATTACTTCGGTGTGGTTCGTTAATCCCGACTAGTTTGAAGTGATATCCAAAGGAAGATTAAAGAATAAATTTAGAAGAATTTATCTTGGATAAAATTAATGGGAACCTTTCCCTAAGAATGTGATTTTGTGAATAAAAGAACATTCTGAATTGGAATGAGGCGTTTGTTGTGTTTGTGTAACATTTGTTTATCATATACATGGGTTATTCAGAAAGGTCGGGGTTATACCCATTCTCAATAACCGATGTAACACCCCGTATATTCTATAATAGTGAAATTCATAAATTAAAGTATAATTAATTTCAAATCAAAGAATTAAGGGAAAAGGGATATGCCATTGCGTTCGTCTCGGAATTCTGCTTGAGATAGAGTCCGAGTTTGCGTAAAATGGACTCCGTATAAGGGAGATATGACCTCTGGAAGTTTCAGAATTCAGTTTAAAATTCAAACAGACAGAAACAGAGTTCGAAATTCAAAAATCGGACCCAGATTGGGCTGGGCGGGAATTTTCCCACCCGAGGCACCCAGGTCGACTGGGTAGTCGACCTGGGGCACCCAGGTCGACATGGTTGTCGACCTGGGGGTCGACTGGGTAGTCGACCTGGCCCCTGAGCCAGGTCGAACCCAGCCCCTCTTTGCTGGCTTGGCCTGTGCTTGGTCGAATTTCTGAGCTTCGTCTTGTCACTAGGGCTAGGTGTCAGCTCCTGATTGGTTTCTCTTTAAAATGAACGGCTGATATTAAACTAAGCTCCATCGACGGCTCTAATCAATTTACAAACTCTATAAAAAGGACCTAAGACTCCACCTAATTCACACAAATTAAAATGAGAATGAGACCGTCAAGCTGCTGAAGAAAGACTAGGAGTAGCCGTCAAAATTGAGAGACGATTAGGAGTTGATTCGAAAGCTTAAAGCAACGACAATTAAATCAAAGCAACGCCTACAACAAAGGATAGCATCTCCAAATTCAGAATTCAAAATCCTGAATTGAAGATTCGTCATACGTTGTAAGTAGACTGCTATTCCGATGTGAATGAATAATTGAGTTTTGGTTTGTGTAAAATGAAAAATTGAATTGTACTTAATTCGTGGTGACGATAATTCATAATTGTATGTTGCTATGATTCTAATTATGAATAGATTTGGGATGTTGTGGTATAATGATGTCAGACCTATTGGATATTTGCAGGTATATTATTCATGTTGAAAGTTAACGATTGTATGTTTGTGGTAGTTTATTACAACACCTATTGGATATTTGCAAGTATATGATTCATGTTGAAAGTTAACGACTATATGTTTGTGGTAGTTTATTTCAACAAAGTTGAGATTCATGCAAGTATATGATTCACTATTATGCCAACATGATGTATATTTTTATGATCATTTTTAGCGTAGTTGGATCCATTTGGGTATTATGATTCATATGAATTTATGTTGGAATTGGCATCATGATTCAAGTGTAAAACCATACTTTTGTATTAGTGACAAAAGCAAGCATCTTTGTGAACTAGTGTTAATTCTATGAACATGACTAGATTACGTTTGGTGTTATGCCTAATTTAAAATATGTTTTAGGCCTATGTTGTTATCAAAATCATGTGATAATATATGTGATACATAATTAAGTTAGGTTCACATTTTAGATGCAAGTTCACATGACTAGATTAGAACCATGATTCATGTTTAGGTATGTTTCATGTCAAGATTATATGCTATTACAATGCAAGTTCACAAGTGCCTAATTTATGTTAATTAGATCATTATGTTGCAAGTTCATGCGTTCACACACCCCTTTTGATGGTACTTAGGATATATAAACACCATGTTCTAAGCCTCCCCTTGTCCATGTGGCTAAGTTGGGCTTAAATGTTAAGCCCAACATATGTTATGATATAGCGAACGTATGAAACGGGGGAAATGACGTTGGGTTAAAAATATAAAACATATGTGTTGGCATGTTTGACGCATGCCAACGACCTTGAGAACATTTAAGTGGTACAAAGTAATTTTACTCAATAAAAGATGAATTTGAATAATGGGCCGCAAATATTTACATATTAAAAGAAAAGAGACAAAATATGTAAACTTAGAAAATACGATGTGTTTAACCCGAGGTTGGATTGCGTTGTGACATAAACCTGCCCGGAACCGCTCGGCTGTCCAGCAGTCACAACTCTACCTATCCAATGTGGGTGGTTAAACACTGAGCCCAATAAAGACCCGAGGTTAGACTGAGTTGTGACGTAAGACTACCCGGACCCAACCGGCAACAGGCAGTCACAACAATACCTGTCTAATGTGAGTGGTCGAGGCTTTAATAAGACAATTAAGGCTGAGTCAGGATTGATAGGATTAAGTAAATTGAATTAATACTTAATCAAATTGAACATGCTAAATTATACAGACTGATTGGGGGTTAGGTTTACAGAACACTTAATCAACTTAGCATGTTGGCTAGAAATAGAAAACCTAGTAGCATGGGACCCTTTTCAGCAGTAACCCTACAAGGTGTATCAGGATACCCTGAACTAGGCAGGGTGGGGCACGTTTACTGGGCTGACTGTAAGAGGTCAAATCGACGGTGGTGGTGCAGTAGTGTAGGTTCTAACGGGGTGTGGGCGTGCACACACTCCGGCGCAGAAAAATTAGGCACTGGGCACCAGTAGTATACCTTTGCATTCTTGAACTATGTCGGGCCGCCACCATCGGACTTAATACACCCCATGGTGGGACCAGCATAGGTAGCTACAACATCGGGGGCCGTAAGACACATGTAACTATGCGAGTAGGAGCCGATCATTAGAAATGGATCACTTCACTCTGATTATGGGGTGCCTGTTGGGAACTAGTTTATAGGGGTGCAGAGATTAATATGGGGTACGACAGTATATTCGACTCTAGGCAACTTAACTTAGTTTATGTTGCTTCCCCATTTCCAGTTTATACTTATCATGCTCATTTCTTTATTCATATACTGAATAGTCCTAGACTTACTCAGGCTTTATGTCTGACTCTACTTTTCTTTCTTCTTCTTTTCTTTCGTTTCCCCCTAGGTCCACAGGGAGGGAATATCGCAGCTTGACTAGTTTCCACATCCAGCTTGAAGAGAAGGAATGTATTGCTTGGATCTCTTTCGTTTTGGACTATGGCTTTGGATAGCAGTAATAGGGACATATGCAGTTTACTTATGTTTTTATGCTTCTTTAAGTTATGAAATCAAGAAAGTTATGAAAATGTAATGTTTTTGGAAGTATTGTAAGACAATTATGGCATGGTTTGTGTAACACGTATTTTGATGAAATAAAAGTTGCTGTTGTTTTCCGCTGTTCAAAAATATGTGTATTTATACCTGTCTTGTATATCTGTGACTTATACTTATAAACCTCCACCAAAATTAGGGCATTTACTTTGAGAGTAACCCTAACGGAGGTGGGGTGTTTCACTCGGTATCAGAGCATAGGTTTACCAGATAAGATAAAAAGTTTTGAAAACTTATTTTCAAATGAAAATTTAAAGAAGCATTTTTAAAGATAAAATGTTATTTTATTTTAAAAAGGCATAGTCCCCCAAAGCCACAGGTACTATCTTTTATCCTTCGTTTTGAATCTATCCTTTTTGTTTCAGCATGTCCGAAGAACTTAACTTGCTAGAGGGTGTACCAATACCTGGTTGGTTCAGACGATTCTTAGAAGCAAGGGCCAATCAGCCAGGTCCCACTGTTCCTCCTCCCCCAGCTGCAGTAAATCATCCACCTGCAGCAGCACCTCCTCCTCTACCTCCTCCGCGTGGTAATGCTTTTGCCAAGACATGTAAAGATTTCCAAGCTATGGGAGGGAAGGAATTTCATGGAACCGAGTCCTTCGTGGCAGCCAGGAACTGGCTGAATGAAACCGAGGACTTATTCGTCATCTTTGAGGTAGAAGATAGGCAGAAGGTACAACTGGCAGTATGGCTACTTAAAGGCGAGGCTTCCTACTAGTGGGAAGTTACCAATGCAGAAAGACCAGTGGAAACATGGGAGGACTTTCGGGCAAGGTTTGAGACTAAATTTCTCTCAGAAGCTGAAAGGAATCTTCAATTGGAAAAATTATCATTTCTTAAGCAAGGGAATATGACAGTCAAAGAGTACGTTAATCAGTTCGATCAGCTGGCTAGGTTCGGACTGGACCTAGTCAACACTCCGCACAAGATGGCTCTCCGCTTTGTCAAAGGATTGAATGAGCCATTACACAGTTTGGCCATGACCCATATACCTATGGGAGCTACGTATGAAAGGTTGGTGCAGATGGCATTGCTGAACGAAGAAGATAAGGGCCAGAAGGAGACATAGGCAGAAAGCTCTCAAGGGAAGAAAGAGGGTTTACAGCCTAAGAAGACAGACTTTATGAAGGGCGGGAAAGACAACAAGTCCCAAGAGAAGAGGAAGTGTAATTTCTGTGGCAAAGTGGGGGCAATTAGTGAAAGATTGCCGGAAAAAGAAGGCCAAGTTGAATGGTGGGTGGTTTTCTTGCAGTGAGACAGGCCACATTGCTAAGGATTGCCCAAAGAAACGAGGGCAGGGGCAGAGGGTTGGATACACCTCAGGGGCATAGGTTCATGCTAGAAGTGCCACCTCTGCAACAGCAAGGTATAAATACTTCCGTAGAAAGTGTAGTTTATCTTTATGATCACCCAGTTCGCACTTTATTTGATTCTGGCGCATCACACTCCTTTATTTCATTTGCTTTAGTAGAATCTCTGCACCTAGAAACTAGTATGGTAGAGGACCCCTTAATTGTTTCAAATCCAATCGGGGGCCCAGCTCATTTCTCCATGATTTGTGTGGGATTGAAAATTTTTATTCTAAGCGTAGAATTTAGATGTAGTGCCTTTGTTTTGGGCTTCTCGTGATATGGTTTGATTTTGGGCATGGATTGGCTATCCAATAATGTTGCCATCCTTTATTGTGAGAAAAGGGTGGTAGGCTTCTAACCCAACTCAGTAACTCTCTGGAAATTACTTATAATCCCTCGTATGCGGTTATGCTTAGTTATCTTGAATCGGTAGATGCTTCTGTGGAGAGTTTGTAATCGGTTAAAGTGGTCCGTGAATATCCGAATGTCTTCGAAGAGGTAAAGGGCTTACCTCCGAAGCGGGAGATAGACTTCCGCATATACCTTTTAGATAATGCATAGCCCGTAGCGTTGCCCGTTAGACACATGGCTCCATGGGAAAGGAAAGAGCTCAGTAAACAGGTTAAAGAGCTCCTAGAGAAGGGGTTCATTAGAAGGAGCATTTCAGAATGGGGCGCTCCAGTGGTGTTCACCACAAAGGCGGATGGTTCACTCCGTCTATGTGTTGACTATAGGGAGCTCAACAAACTAACGAAAAACAATAGGCACCCTCTCCCCAGAATTAACGATCTGTTTGATCAGCTTGTAGGAGCGTCTGTTTTCTCCCAACTCGATTTGGCGACCGGATTTCATCAGCTAAGGGTGGCTGAAGATAGCATCGATAAGACAGCATTCAGAACCCCAGACGGCTTCTTTGAATGGCTTGTCATGCCTTTCGGCTTGACAAACGCACCCGCTTACTTCGTGGACCTGATGAGTAGGGTGTTCATAGAATTCCTCAACAAGTTCGTAGTGGTCTTCGTAGACGATATCTTGATCTTCTCAAAGAGTGAAGAAGAACATGCTCAACACTTAAGGGCAATCATGGAAACTCTACGAGTCCATCAGTTAAAAGCCAAATTCTCCAAATGCCACATTTGGAGAGAGGAAGTAAGGTTTCTTGGGCACGTAGTATCCAAGGAAGGGTTAGCTGTGGACCTTGTTAAGGTATTAGCGGTACAGGATTGGAAGACACCAAGGAATGCAACAGAAGTCCGAAGCTTTCTAGGACTAGCAGGTTTCTACCGAAAATTCATAAGGGATTTTGCGAAAATCTCTGCTCCACTCACAAGGCTGACAAAGAAGAATCTAGTGTTCAACTGGGACTTGGATTGCTAGTTTGCTTTCCAACGACTAAAAAGGGCTCTTACAACAGCCCGAGTTCTGACGTTGCCAGATGGAAGCAAGATGTTCACAGTTTATACAGATGCATGTAGGACAGGGTTAGGCGTTGTCTTGATGCAAGAAGGGAGGGTAGTAGCTTATGGTGGAAGGCAGTTGAAAGTTCATGAAAAGAACTACTCGACCCACGATCTTGAGTTAGCCGCCATCGTCTTTGCACTCAAGTCTTGTCGACATTATCTCCTAGGAGAGTAGTTCGAACTTTACACTGACCATAAATCGTTGAAATATCTTTTCTCATAGAAAGATCTTAACTTGAGGCAACAGAGATGGATGGAGTTTCTTACCTCGTACGATTTCGAGATCTCCTACACACCGGGCAAAGGCAACGCAGTGGCAGACGCGTTGAGCCGAAAGAAACTGACCCTAAGCCCGCTCTTTATAGAAAGGCAAAGCTTGCAATACATAACCAGTTTTAACTTTAGGCCCTCCTCCAATTTTGTACCGGGCTTGCTAGCATCACTCGAAGTATGCCCGACTCTAGTGGACTCAATAGGGACAGCACAACGGAAGACCCTTAGCTTGTGGAGACGATTGATAGGCTAATTAGGGGTGAGACTTCAAGCCACCTCAACAGCTACTCCATCGACGATAAGGGTTGGCTAAGGTGAGACGGAAGACTGTGCGTCCCACGGACAAGGGATTTAGTAAAGACGGTTCTCGAAGAAGCACATCACTCCAAGATGACGATACATCCAGGCGGAGATAAAATGTACAAGGACATAAATAGAACTTTCTTTTGGAACGACATGAAGAAGGACGTGGCAGATTTCATTTCTAAGTGTATGATTTGCCAATAAGTTAAGGCGGAGCAGAAGAAGCCTGGTGGTCTGCTCCATCCTCTGGAGGTCCCGCAGTGGAAGTGGGATAGCATTTCAATGGACTTCATTGTTGGGCTGCCCAGGTGTAGAAGAGGCAACATTAGCATTTGAGTAATAGTGGATAGGCTTACTAAAAGCGCCCACTTTTTACCTGTCAACAGTAAAAGGACTGCATCATCCCTAGCATCTCTTTATCTCAAGGAAATTGTTCGACTCCATGGAATAACCTCCAGCATTGTTAGTGACCAAGACCCTATCTTCACAAGTGAGTTTTGGCGGAGTCTGCAAGAAGCGGTAGGCACACAGTTATGCTTGAGTACAGCCTATCACCCCCAAACCGATGGCCAGACAGAAAGAGTGAACAGAGTTTTTGAGGACCTCTTAAGACCGTGCGTCCTTGACTTCGGAGGGACGTGGGAAGACCATCTTCTTTTGGTGGAATTTGCCTACAACAACAGCTACCAAGCCACCATCGGAATGGCGACCTTCGAAGCTTTATATGGAAGATCGTGCCGATCACCCACTTGTTGGTGGGAGTCTACTGACAAGCTCATACTTGGACCAGATATGATCCGAGAGACTTCAGAGAAAGTAGACTTAATACGGAGAAGGATGAAGATAGCTCAAGATAGACAAAAATCCTACACAGACAAGAGGAGGACCGACCTTGAATTTGAGGTTGGAGACAAGGTTTTTCTTAAGGTATCTCCTTTAAGGAACGTTGTTCGTTTTGGAACCACAGGGGAAGCTAGCACCAAGGTTCGTAGGGCCGTTTCCTATTATCGAGAAAATTGGGAAAATGGCCTATAGATTAGAGCTACCTGAAAAACTAGCCGGAGTTCACAACGTCTTTCATGTTTCGCACCTCCGAAAATGTCTACATGAATCTGCTGAAGTGGTAGAGCCAAACATCCTTGAAGAAGCTGAAGTGGAATGCGAAGCAACTATGAGGAAAGTTCCAACCCGCATCTTAGGAACTGAAGTGAAAAAGCTACGCAACCGCGAAGTCAAGCTCGTCAAATTTCAGTGGAGCGACGCCGAGGAAGGCGCGACTTGGGAAACTGAGGCTAGAATACGGGCAGCCTACCCTTTTCTTTTTTAGGGTACATCTTTGATCTTCCTTTTTCCTTAAGTTGTGATTTTATCTATCTTTTTAGGTATATCTCCTCGACCTTATCTTTTAGGTAGAAACCCTTTGGATGAAAACATGTAATTGAAACATGTTATGGATGATGGTTGCAAGTGGTTGCAAGTGATTGCTAGTGGTTGCTCGTGGTTGCATATACACACACAATCTAGGTTTTAGATCGGCTCAGTCACTTCATATTGCATATGCATATATGTATTTATATTCGTAGATGGTTGAAGTTTAAATGTGTTGTCATATGGATGTTGCATTTATATGAATGATTGTGCACTCATGTAGAATCATGAATAGGAAGGTTTGCATACATAATGGATTCATGATACTTACATAATTTGCATTAAGGAGGTCAAGTAAATCGGTAGACCGCCTTATTTTGCATTAGATAAGTACATGTACACACACTTTGCATATGATCATGAAGCATTAGAAGTCTTTTAAGGAAAATGGACGCTCGTGTTTGATGGATGAGTAGATGGACGTTTGGACGTTAGGATATACATTCTTCCTAAACTTGAAGATTTCGGGGATGAAATCCTTTTAAGTGGGGGAGAATGTAACACCCCGTATATTCTATAACAGTGAAATTCATAAATTAAAGTATAATTAATTTCAAATAAAAGAATTAAGGGAAACGGGATACGCCGTTGCGTTCGACTCGGAATTGTGCTTGAGATAGAGTCCGAGTTTGCGTAAAACGGACTCCGTATGAGGGAGATATGACCTCCAGAAGTTTCAGAATTCAGTTTAAAATTCAAACAGACAGAAACAGAGTTCGAAATTCAAAAATCGGGCCCAGATTTGGCTGGGCGGTAGTTTTCCCGCCCAAGGCACCCAGGTCGATTGGGTAGTCGACAATAGGCACCCAGGTCGACTAGGTAGTCGACATGGGTCACCCAGGTCGACTGGGTAGTCGACCTGGCCCTTGAGCAAGGTCGAACCCAGCTCCTCCTGGCTGCCCTGGTCTGTGATTGGACGAATTTCTGAGCTTCGTCTTGTCACTAGGGCTAGGTGTCAGCTCCTGATTGGTTTCTCTTTAAAACAAATGGCTAATATTAATCTAAGCTCCATCGACGGCTCTAATCAATTCACAAACTCTATAAAAAGGACCTAAGACTTCACCTAATTCACACAAATAAAAATGAGAATGAGACCGTCATGCTGCTGAAGAAAGACTAGGAGTAGCCGTCAAAATTGAGAGACGATTAGGAGTTGATTCGAAAGCTTAAAGCAACAACAATTAATTCAAAACAACGCCTACAACAAAGGATAGCATCTCCAAATTCAGAATTCAGAATCCTGAATTGAAGATTTGTCATATGTTGTAAGTAGAGTGCTATTCCGATGTGAATGAATAATTGAGTTTTGGTTTGTGTAAAATGAGAAATGGAATTGTACTTAAATCGTGGTGACGATAATTCGTAATTGTATATTGCTATGATTCTAATTATGAATAGATTTGGGATGTTGTGGTATAATGATGTCAGACCTATTGGATATTTGCAGGTATATGATTCATGTTGAAAGTTAACGACTATATGTTTGTGGTAGTTTATTACAACACCTATTGTATATTTGCAAGTATATGATTCATTTTGAAAGTTAACGACTATATGTTTGTGGTAGTTTATTTCAACAAAGTTGAGATTCATGTAAGTATATGATTCACTATTATGCCAACATGATGTATATTTTTATGATCATTTTTAGCGTAGTTGGATCCATTTGGGTATTATGATTCATATGAATTTATGTTGGAATTGGCATCATGATTCAAGCGTAAAACCATAATTTTGTATTAGTGACAAAAGCAAGCATCTTTGTGAACTTGTGTTAATTCTATGAACATGACTAGATTACATTTGGTGTTATGCCTAATTGAAAATATGTTTTAGGCCTATGTTGTTATCAAAATCATGTGATAATATATGTGATACATAATTAAGTTAGGTTCACATTTTAGATGCAAGTTCGCATGACTAGATTAGAACCATGATTCATGTTTAGGCATGGTTCATGTCAAGATTATATGCTATTACAATGCAAGTTCACAAGTGCTTAATTTATGTTAATTAGATCGTTATGTTGCAAGTTCATGCGTTCACACACCCCTTTTGATGTCACTTAGGATATATAAACACCATGTTCTAAGCCTCCCCTTGTCCATGTAGCTAAGTTGGGCTTAAATGTTAAGCCCAACATATGTTATGATATAGCGAACGTATAAAACGGGGGAAATGACGTTGGGTTAAAAATATAAAACATATGTGTTGGCATGTTTGACGCATGCCAACGACCTTGAGAACATTTAAGTGGTACAAAGTAATTTTACCCAATAAAAGATGAATTTGAATAATGGGCCGCAAATATTTACATATAAATAGAAAAGAGACAAAATACGTAAACTTAGAAAATACGATGTGTTTAACCAAAGGTTGGATTGCGTTGTGACATAAAATTGCCCGGAACCGCCCGGCTGTCCTGTAGTCACAACAATACCTATCCAATGTGGGTGGTTAAACACTGAGCCCAATAAGGACCCGAGGTTAGACTGAGTTGTGACGTAAGACTGCCCGGACCCAACCGGCAACAGGCAGTCACAACAATACCTGTCTAATGTGAGTGGTCGAGGCTTTAATAAGACAATTAAGGCTGAGTCAGGATTGATAGGATTAAGTAAATTGAATTAATACTTAATCAAATTGAACATGCTAAACTATACAGACTGATTGGGGGTTAGGTTTACAGAACACTTAACCAACTTAGCATGTTTGCTAGAAATAGAAAACCTAGTAGCGGGGGACCCTTTTCAGCAGTAACCTACAAGGTGTATCAGGATACCCTGAACTAGGCAGGGTGGGCACGATTACTGGGCTGACTGTAAGAGGTCAAATCGACGGCGGTGGTGCAGCAGTGTAGGTTCTAACGAGGTGCGGGCGTGCACACACTCCGGCGCAGAAAAATTAGGCACTGGGCTGTTGTTTTCCATTGTTAAAAAATATGTGTATTTATACCTGTCTTGTATATCTGTGACTTATACTTATAAACCTCCACAAAAACTAGGGCATTCCCTTTTAGAGTGACCCTAACGGAGGTGGGGTGTTTCAACCGATTCGGCGATAAGTCGAAGATGAAGACGATGGTCGAAGACCACAAGTCTTCGCATCGTTTGGGTGATTACTGATGATCTTGATTGGGCTGTACACCCTAGATGAGGGAATCAGTTTGTGATCGTCCAGACGTACTTGGAGATGGATGGATATGCGAGGAAAGTGCCTCCGGTTTCGTTCAGACCCATAATGAACTTGTGAATGGATTGTGTGTCTGACATTGGATTTTATTCTATGTTGATTGATCTCTATTAAATATACATCTGTTTGGCGGCGGAGAATTTATTCTCTTGCTTAACGACCTTCTCTGAGACATACGAGCTCAGAGGTTGTATATCGATGGACATCATTCGCATGGAGTGAATTGCCAGTGTGGCATGCGTAAGTGGCAATTGATCAAGGCTTCTGTTGAAAAGAAAATTCTTGTGGTTGATGATCAAAGCACGGCCTGTGTGGCGTAGCTTTGTGTATAGCGTGAATTCGCGAGCCTCACACCTCGGTATGAGTCAAAAACGGGATACGGACCCAAGGAGTGCACGACGTTTCTTTCTAACTATGGTGGTGTCAGTGACCTACCAGCCCTGACATTTATATACTTTTCACCTGTGTGGTTGTTGGAATGCGAGGCGCCTCGGATATAGGTCTGTAAGGACCGGGAAACGTGTGTTCAGGAATTGCCAATCCTCAAAATTAATAGAGGACCGACCTTGGAGGATCCAAGGGATTGCTGTGTGCGGTCCCAAGGCATTTGCTAGAGTGTCTCGAACGGAGAGGAGCTTGCCCCTTGCCTCGACTCATGATGGAATCCAATTTCCAATACGTGATATTGCGGTTTTAATTGTAGAACTAGTATGGCGACATGATATATGGTACCCATGCCGCCTAGGATTGATATTTATGATTTGAATTGTTTTGACACTATGCACTCATAATAGTATCAAATGATTTGTTTTAAACGTATCAAGCATTATTTGGCTATTATAAGGGAAAACCTTGTCCTCCGGCTTGCATTGCATTGTGTGATGGGACTTGGGTCTTATAATAGCTTCATTTTTCCAAAGAGCATTGCACTGTTTTGTTATATGCACTAGTATTCTTGGGAGGAAACCCATTCCGTGTTATACAGCGTGGTCCGTTGAATTACTATCTTTTAAAGTAAAGTTTTAAATAACTGTTTTAGTTCTCACACCAGTCGCATGACTGACCTGGAGTTTATTGTTTTAACCTAAACTCTGGGTGCCCCTATTTTCGACACGGGAAGCTAGTAGTTTTAGTTTTGCAGATTTATATTCACAGGATCCTGATTTACAGCTAGAACAATGCTCGGAAAGCTCTGTATCCGTGCACTATTCCTAGTTGTGCTTTTGTATTATTTTCCGTTGCGATGTATTTAAATGTAATCTAAATCTCTGATATTATTCGAATGTATTTTATTCATTTATACTCTGTATATTCTTGTATCTGATGGAATTGTTGTAATAACAATGAAATGCTCTTCCGTCTGCGTTCTATTTTGTCTTGTCCTCAACGCAATCCGTGCTTTCTTTCACAGGGAAGTTCGGGTCGTCTCATATTATTTACCATTTCACATTCAAATCTAGTTAAAGATTTAACTATCGCTTGGAACAAAACTTGTGATACTCCATTCTAGACCATTTCTCAGATTTGATAATTTAAATTATCAAATCCTCATTTCAATCTAATTGAAGATTCATTAATACTCCACTTTGTTTTAATCTTCCCAAAAATCAATATTAATGATTATTCAACTTATAGAAAAAATAATTTCGGTCTTTAACTGGGTTAAAGAACCAATGTCATTTAAAACACGATTCACGATAAACCCAAAATCACATTCCATCAGTCTCTAACCGTAAATTAGTAAGAGAACAATTCCCTAAGTATTAATCCCAAAGACCGAAACCAACATCAGATCGATACCTAGGAAACCATTCAACTTAGATAATCTCCAATTGGTTTCTAATTTTCTAAACTCCATTGGGTTTAAGAACAGTATTATTAAAGATACCATTCACAATAACCCAAAATCACATTCCATTGTTAATCGGGTTAAAGAACAAGTGTTATTTAAAATAACGCTCACGATAAACCCAAAAATCAATTTCAATTCAATTTTAATTAAATATTAATTAATTGGTATACTTCAGTAAATCTAAATAAAAAGATTCAATCTTTTCTCAACTGGATTTAAGAACATTGTTAATGAAGACACCATTCACGACAAACCCAAAATCCCATTTGATATTAAATACAAGGCTTTGAATAGAAAATATATCGACTTATATTCAATATCATATTCTGAAATCCACAAATATCGAATTGGAATAACGATATATATATATATATATCTGTCTTCCAAATTCCTCCACAATATCCGTATAGTCACGAAATCCAATATCAAAATATTCCGAAGATAATTTCGATTCAAATCCTTTCCAATTCATATATTGGAAATTCCGGTTATTTTTAAAGCCTTTTCAGATCCAATTTATTTAATTAAAAATATTAGATTATAATTCTAGTTCATAACTAGTTCATTTTGATAAAAATATATTTTTATCTTTTTTAATATGGAATTTTTCATCCCATTTATTTCCAACTCATTTATTACGATTTTACACAAATTATGAATAATTTTATCAAGGCCCATACAGTCGATTTCCCTAAATTGTCATCGAACTGCACTTACAACGACCTTTTCCAAATTTGATTTGGACATATTTACAAATCCAATCGTTAGATTTCACATCTCTTATATTCGTTGGAAAGCTCTTTTCGATACGAACCCAACGGTCTCAGTTATAGGAGAATCCGTCGGTCAGATCCCCCGTAGCGTCAATTCGAAATCAATGGTTCATATATTGATTTGGACATATTTATATATAGTTCATTGATTTCAATTCAAAACGTATTTTTTAAATCATTTTAAAATTCGTTTTCAAAACCACTTCAACTTCACATTAAATTTTAAATCAAAATTCAATATTCCATATCATTAATATATAAATGATAATATTTTCAAAATATTATATTTCGAAATCATTTCCTTTTCGATATTCATTATAGATATGAATAAAATCGATAAAATTACCATTCATGTCAAAATGGCGTTAATCTAATTAACACGTCTTCATATATTTAAATATTTTCGTGTCCATCCCAAATTGGACATCAAAATCAGATTTTGATTCTTTTCTGAATATTATTCTAAAATATTCCTTATTTTAAAATATTTCTTATTTTAAAATATTCTTCCTTTCTGAACTGGAATCAGACATGGTCAATTACCATATAATGTCGATTATATGGATTTCATACAACACAAGTGTACAACAGCCATGATAAATAATCAACCATCATCCAAAGTGCATTTTACACTCTATAAGCATTAAATATAAATATTTAATATTTACAACAATCTGTCAACATAACGATTGACATACCACTAATCAAATGGGTTTAGTGTACGTCAAATATCATCCCAACACCCGTGTGAGGTTTCAATCCACAAACACTAAATATTATTTGTGCAGTTGGGCGATGTGTAAAATTTCATCGTCCCAGTCCATATCAGTCAAATGGTGTACATAACAAATCGTCTGATGTGTAAATGAATATTTATTTCAACACATGAATATTTTATTTAGTTCATTTATCAATAAAAATGGTACTTTTATTGTTCTAATATATTTTAGAAAATTTTGGCGGTATAACGGTGCGACACTAGAACCGGATAAGGTCTAGCCTTATCCCTCGCCTAATAATGGCTCGCGCCATACCCGAACCAATTCTAATCAATTCAATATTCATCCCAAACCAAATTCAACCAAATATTCCAATAAACCAAATAATCAAACCAAACCATCAAACAAGTCGTCCATGGTTTTTGGACGACGGGGAGCAGTTCATATACGTAGTTATAAAATAAATAATTGTACAAAGAAAATTATAGTGAGGAGTTCTCACCTTGGGGATCCACTCCTCCATTCTCTATTTCTGAACGATTCGGAATTGCCCAAAATTCCAATGCGATCTTTTCCTGCTATTCATAGTAAAAGTCGCATTTTAATACGATGTTTATTTTAAAAAATCACATTTTTACAAAGGCACTTCATATATAAAAATCATATATTTTTACAATGCTTCTTTCTATATAAAAATTTTATTTTTATATCTCTACTTCTTATATAAAGATCGAATTTTTATATCATTAATCATATAATAAAAAACATCTTTTTCTCTCGCCATTCTCTATATAAAAATCACATTTTTATTTATAAAGATCGTATTTTTATATCCCTACTACATATGTAAAGATCATATTTTTGTTCCATAATCATTTCTATAAAAATTATATTTTTATACTAATGGCTTATATAATTAAAAAATCAGATTTTTTACATAATTAAAAATCCTATCTTTTTCTAGTTAAAAATCCAATCTTTACATCGCTAAAAATCTAATCTTTCCTTTGTTAAAAATCTTTTAATCGCTACTTCATATGAAAAAAAATCACATTTTTATATTCATAAAAATCATAGCTTTTATACGAATAAAAACCAAAGCTTTTAAATAAATAAAGATCAAAGCTTTAAAATAAATAAAATTCTATTACATAAAAATAATCACATATTATTCTACAATAATGCCATATTATATAAAAATATATAAAACTGATTTTCATATTTTTAAACTAATTAACTTAAATAAAAATAAAATAAAGTAAAATAAATAAAATATAAAACATGGTAAAAACTCGTTGTATTTGAGCGGATGAGGGTCGAGGAGTCGCTGGTGGTGTGGAGGTGGTGGCGGGGGGCGACGCCGGGGCTGACATTGGCTAGAGCGGCGGCTTTTTAGGTTGGTTAGGGGATTTGGGTGTCGGTCTTCAGATTGGAGGAGGAGCGCAGAGAGAGGGGTAAGGGGGTGGCGTTGGAGGTCAGAGGGAGGGGTAAGATCACCAATGGCGGCGCATTGGCAGAGCGAGGGGAGAAACAATTTCCGTCGTCGCTTCAAAGAGGGAGGCGCGATATTTAGTTTGACTTCAATTTGACTAGGGTTTGAAGACAATAGGGTTTATATATTTTAATTTAATTATTATTTAATTTCCAATAATACATGTTTTTACAATAGAACACCAAATCAATCCCAACGAGTGTCGCCCTTAGCCTTATACCTCTATTCCAAACACAACGGGATATGTTTCGTAAGTTGATTCGACTATTATGATCATTTTTTATTTAAACTAAAATATAAATTAATATATTCAATTCTAAACGTACATTTTTAATTACCGGGGCCACTTACTGACTCTAAAAATTCCAAAAAATTATTTCCAGCTTCGTATTGGCGATATGGTCCTAACAAAACTAGTTTCGTCAAATTTGAAGACCGTTTGAAAAATGGCCATTTTATGGTCGATCCAAATTGACTGAAATTGTCAAAACACGTTTTCTTTTACCACGCTCACATATTAATCCCAAAAATCATCAATTTTGGAATCTAGCAATAATTTGACATCCCGGATCCAACAAAAGTGGTTTCGTTGAAAACAGAGGTCATTTGCAAAATGACTATTTTTAAGGGCCATATATATATATATATATTAAAATATATATAAATTCCACAACGACTTTTTTGAATTTTAAACTGGATATATCTTTCAACTTCTAAAGTGAAATCTCAGTTTTTAACATCCATTATAAAGATATGATTAAACAGATTCAAATATTTCTTGATTCGCCTAATTCTGACTTATATCGAATTCTGTATATTCAGTTGAAATTTAAAATCGAATTTTCGAACTACCGTGCCATTTCAGGCTCGTTATATAATTAAAATAAATCTATTCATTTTAACTTCGTCGACAATTAATTTTCCGTCGTTATTATTTAAAATAAATCATTTTTGATTTTCAAAATTCATTAAAATCGCAAAATAAAATTTTAAATTGGTTCTGATTTTCTGGGTTATTACAAAATGTCTCTTTTAACATATTAGTTTAGAATGAAATCATGATATGTTAATCATATGTTTATTTGATAAAAATGTCCATTTTTTACATATTAGTTTGGAATAAAAATCATGATATGTTAATCATTTGTTTTATTTGATAAAAATGTCCCTTTAACATATTAGTTTAGTATAAGATAATTATATGTTAATCATATGCTTTATATGACATAAATGTCACCTTTGTCATATTAGTTTAGAAAAAAAGAATTATTTATTAATATATGTTATGTTGATAAAATTCTCATCTTTATCACATAAGCAAAGAAAATAAAATAAAGTATTTGTGTTTAGAAGATAAGGATTTTTACAATTAAAATCACACCTTTATTGTATGTTTTAAAATCATTAAAAACATTCATTGTTTAGATTAAAATATGTTAACAATAAAAATATACATTTTTTATTATGTATGTGGGGTAAATTAAAAAATTGTCATACTAGCGATGTCTAATAAATTATAATGTTTAAATAAATGTTCAGGTTTGAATAAATGTTCATGTTTAATAAAATATATTTATACAATAAAAATCATATTTTTATTGTATATGTGAATCAATAAATATTTATTTACAAATCGGATGGTTTGTTTATGTACACCCATTTTACTAACATTTATTGGGACGATAAATTTTACACGTCGTCCAACTGCACAAATAATATTCAGTATTTATTGGTTGAAACCCCACACGGGTATTGGGATGATATTTGACATGGACCAATCCCAATTGTTTAGTTGTATGTCAACCGATTGGTTGACAAACTGTTGTAAGCGTTATTTATTTATTTATTTCAATGCTTATAAAGTTACAAAAATGCACTCTGGATGTTGTATGAATTTTTCATGATTGTTTATCATTGTCGTTGTATACATGCGATGTATAAAATCCATATAACTGAAATTATATGGTAATTAATTGAGTCGCATTCCGATTTAAAAATAAAGAATATATATATATAAAGAATCTTTCAAAATAAAGAATATTTTAAAATAACGAATATTTTAAAAAATAATATTCAGTGAAGAATAAAAAATTATTATTTTAATGTCCGATTTTAGATGGACACAAAAATATAAAAATGTGAAGCCAAGTTAAGTAGCAACGCCATTTGTACCTAAACTGGTTTATCAATCAATTTTATTCACTTTGAAATGAATATAAAAAAGAAATGATTTCAAAATCTAATATTTTGAAAATATTATCATTTTAATATAATAAAAATATAGAACATTCAATTTTTATTTAAAATTGGAAAAGAAGTTGAAATCATTTTAAAATGAATATTTCATAAATACGTTTTAAATGGAAATTGACGAAATATATATAATATATATTATATATATTTAATGGCCTGAATAAATGCACCGCGCAGCGACTGTTCGCGAATTTTGACCATTAACTTCAAATTGACCTTACGGGAGATCCGGCTGTCGCATTCTCCGAAAACCGGAACCGTTTGGTTTGTATCGAAAAGAGTTTTCCAATGAATATAAGAGATTTCAAATCTAACAGTTAGATTTGGAGATATGTCCAAATCAATTTTAGAAAAGGTCGATATGAATGCAATCCAGGGGCTGTTGTTGGAAACCGACTGTACAAGCGATAATAAAATTATTAAAAATAAGGAAAAATTATATAAAACCATAATAAATGATTTGAAAGATTTTTGATGAAAAATTCCAGTTTTGAAAAGATAAAAATAGATTTTTATCAAAATAAACTAGTTATTAACTAGAATAATTTAATTATTCTTAGAAATAAATAAATTGGATTTAAAAATGATTTTAAAATAACCATAATTTTCCTATATATATATATATATTGAAATGGATTTGAATGGAAATTGTCTTCGGGATACTTCGATATTGGATTTTGTTATGTGAATTTGGAAGATATATATATATATATATATATATATATATATATATATATATATATATATATATATCGTTATTTCGAATAAGATATTCATTGGTTTTCAGAATTTGATATTGAATGTAAGCCAATATAATTTCTATTCAGAACCTTATATTTAATATCAAATGAGATCTTTGGCTTGTCGTGGATGGTGTCTTTAATAACACTGTTCTTAAACCCAGTTTAGAAAAGAATAAATCTTTTAATTAAGATTTAGAAATTTTGCGAATTAATTAATATTTAATTGGAATTGGATAAAGGAATTGGATTTTTGGGTTTATCATGAACGGTGTTTTAAATAACACTTGATTTTTAACCCAATTAACAGTGAAGAAATAATTTTGAATTTATAAATCTTTTATGAAGATTTATTGGAAATTTTCCAAAATAAAGTTTTCCAATTTAATATATGAAATTGGAATCGAATGGAATTTGATTTGTTAACAGTCGAGATGAACTCCTATGAATGAAGACCGATACTATATATAGAATTCAATAGGCATTGCTGCTATTCCATTTATATTATTAATATGATACAGGAATTTATATCGATTGTACATTGTTATGATTTCCATGAAGATTCCATTATGTAAGAAGATTTGGGTTTATCGTGAACAAAGTTTTTTAAAAGACATTAGTTCTTTAACTAGATAAAGACAAGGTTAAATTCTTAAGCTAGAATAATCATTAAGTAATGATGTTTGAGATGAAAAAATATAAATTTAAAAGAATCTATCTTTAATAAAATTAATGGTAACCTTTCCCTAAAAATGTGAATATTTTATTAAAAGAATATTCTGAATTGGAATAAGGTGAGGATGTGTTTTTATAGCACTTAATATGAACTACGTGAGTTATTCGAAAAGACCGGGTTTAACCCATTCTGAATAATGAATACAACGAATAACAGTCGAAGATATTGAAGACGGAGTAAGATCGACGACCTTCACATCGAATGGATGAGTTGCTATTGATGCCCATGATTGGAGTAGCTACCTTGAAGGGGCTACAGTAGTAGCCGTCCGGACGTATTTGTTGATTGTTCGGATATGTGAGGGCCTCTCTTCCGTATGGGACATACAGGACGAGGAATAAGGTACCTCCGGTTTTGTTCAGACCCAGAACGGACTTGTAAATGGATGGTATGTCTGACGTTGTATTCCTTTATGCTGTACTCGTTGATCTCTGCTAAGTATATATCTGCTGGTGGCGGTGAATTTATTCTCTTGCTTAACACCCTTCTTTGAGATGTATGCGCTCAGAGGTTATATATATTGGCAGAAATCAATGGTGTGTTACGAATCGACAATGTGGCATGCAAAGATACAATTAATCAAGGCTTTTGTTTAAAAGCAGAGCCTTGTGGATGATGATCGAAGCATAGCTTTAATTAGCACAGCTTTGTGTAGCAATACTTCGCGAGCCTTACACCTCGGTATGATATTGAACTGGTGGTCAGATCAATATGCTTTAAATATGATGATGGATTCAGTCGACCGAGATGAGTGATAGGGCATTTCCCCCAATTCCCGTAGAGGGATAGAGTAAGCGGTGTTTTCTCTCGCTGGGACGTAAGCCATAGTGATACATGATTTCCCAAAAGTGCGGATGTGCTTTATGGTGTTTTCTCTAGTTTGGACGTAAGCCGTGGAGTATTGCACTACGCGGTAGATCTTTCAAATCAGGAGCCATCATGATGGAAATACAACTTTCCAATACGAGCTTTGCGGTTTTAAGTGTAAACCTATATAGGGCGACATAGTAGGATGGGGCACTCATGCCATCTATGATTGATACATTTACTTTCGAAATTGATTTCAACACTATGCACTTATAGTAATATTAAAAGAGAAATTTCGTGCATCATGCATGTTTGTCTATTATAAGGTAAAACTTTGTCCTCCAGCTTGCATTGTGTGATGGAACCTGAGTCTTATAATAGCTTCATTTTTTCAAAAAGCATTGCTTTGTTTATTTTCTACACTGGTATTCTTGGGGGAAAACCCGTTCCGTGTTGTACGACGTGTGTAACAACCCGTATTTTCAATAATCTGTTATAACATAAATCGAGGTAGAATTTAATTCAAAAATCTGAATCAAGGGAAACGGGCTATGCCATTGCGTTCACCTCGGAAAAATACGCTAAATAGAGTCCGAGTTTTCCAAAATCGGAGTCCGTATGACCCGATTAAGGCCCAACGAAGTTTTCAGAAAATTTCTAAGTAAAAACAGATTTCAAATTCAAGTTTGAATTTGAAAATTTGGGCCAGTTTGGGCCAGGCGGGAGAATTCCCGCCAGAACACCCAAGTCGACAGCCCTGTCGACTTGGGAGTTGACTTGGTTGGACCCAAGTCGACAGCCCTGTCGACTTGGCTGTCGACTTGGTCCAGCCGGGCTGTTTAGCCTGGTGCACCATTTTGAGATTGTGTTGAGCTTGGGGGCCAGATTCGGTTTTGAGGGCTGAGATTGGAACTAGGGTTTAATCCTATGGCCTAAAACACTTGCCTAATCTATAAATAAGACCCTAACCTACCCTAAATCATCATTAATCTATCCTACAACTAAACTATGGCAAAATCAATCCTCTCATGGCCTCCACTCTCTTCATACAATTCCTAAATAAATTTCTAAGTGATTTTCCATGCATACAAGTGTTTTCAAACTTGTATGAGCATCATTAGCTTGCATTCAAGTCAAGTTTCTATATTTGCATCATAAAGAAAGAGTTTTGATCATTTTGGCTCAAGGGGTTTGCTTGCATTTTGGGTTTATTTGATTTCATAAGGGTTTTGGCATTGTAAGCCCTATTCTACTTTCATACTTAAACTCTAAAGTTAAATGTATGATATGCAAGTTTATATGCAAGTTTACTATGCTATGAAATGCAAGTTTATCATGTTGTGATATGCAATTCTATATGCAAGTTTATCATGTTGTGATATGCAAGTTTATATGCAAGTTTATCATGTTGTGATATGCAAGTATGCCAAGTTATGTTATGCAAGTTTGGGTTGAACACTTTGTTCATACTATCATGTTATGCAAGCTTATTTTGGGTTTATGAACATAAAGCTTCAAGCTTTATGCCAAAGGTTGCATTTTGGCAACATGTAAGTTATCATATCTCTTATGATAACTTACATGTGAGGCTAAATGCGAACTTATGGCCATGTCTACATGTCACTTAGCACCATGTATTTCCAATATGCCAAGTTTGGTTTTATGCATGCTTTTGAGGCCTAAAAATGTAATATGCAAGTATATGAACATATGTACATTTCTTATGCCACCATGTTGAATTTGTGGCTTCAACACCTTTATGTCACGATTATGCCAAGTTCCCTCTTTCTATCCTTTATGCGCTATTGCGATATGTAAGCGATGGGATTGCGTTTGGGTTTGGGTAAACTTAAAATACATAAAACATAAGCTTGGGAATTTACCTATTAAGTTAGGTCTACCCATTGGGAATTTACCTATTAAGTTAGGCCTACCCAATTGCTTGAAAATTTGTAACATGTTTTGGAAACATGATGGACATGACACTTAGAAAAGATAAGTGTGACCAACTCGAGATTGGGTTGAGTTTGTAGCATAAACCTACCCGGAACCGACCGGCTTAACTAGTTGCTACAAACAATAGGACCCAATGTGAGAAGTTGGCCATGTTGTACCTTAGACCCGAGGTTAGACCAAGTTGTGGTGTAAAGCTACCCGGACCCGCCCGGCTTAACTAGTAACCACAACAAGGTCTAATGTGAGAGGTTAAGGCGCATTAAATTAATTAATGCCTCATGGTTAGGGTTAAGTCATGGTCCACTTAACACTTAACCAATTTGGGCTTGGTAGATTAATCGGGGTTAAGTCATGAACTCATCGTTACACTTAACCAAGTTAATCCATGATTAGCAAGAGGGTTAAACCGTACTTAACCCACTAGAAAAATCCTAGCAATGGGGGGCTCACTCCAGCAGTAATCCCAAGTTTGTATCATTAAGACCCTAGGGACTAGGCTAGGGAGGGGGCACGATTACTGGGCTGGAGGTAAGCGACCAATAAACGACGGCAGGGTGGTACGCCGGTGTAGTTCCGGGCGGACTCTGGTCGTGCACATAGTCCGTAGCCGGAGAAAACATGCACGGGTACCAGTAGATCGGGACTGTGCACCCATGTTCATGGTGTCCAGGGGTTGACACCCTAGGGCTTGATACACCCGAAGGGTGGACCCGGCACAGTTCGACTACAATTATGTTTGGGCCGTATTGACACCAACACGTGACGAGTTAGGCTTAGGGAGCCGATCGACTAGACCGTTGGGTTGGACCTTGTATTAGGGTCATTTCATGTTATTTGGCCAAAGCATGGGCCAAGGGATCAATACTTGTTTATTCCAGTCATGTTAGTTTGCTAGTACACCTCTAGTGCAAAACCTTAAACCTGATTATGCGATGACACCTTTATCTACCTTGTTAGTTAATCATCATGCTAGTATGTTGTAATCCTTATGTTCATCCCTGCTGCTCATGCCAGTTAACTTTATCAGTTTACATTGATTGTAGTAGGGCTTACTCAGTCTTTTTGACTGACCTGTTTTCTTTCGCCTCTTTTCTTCCGTTTCCCCCCCCCCCTAGGTTCTCAGGGAGGGAATATTGGAGCTTAGCTGGATTTCTGACCGCTTGCTTGAGGGATTTAGCTCATGTACGGTTTGACATGAAGCTCGCTATGGCTATCACTTCTTTTGGGGATTAGTATTTATGTATTTCAGTTTTTCAGTTGATGTTGTTTTATCTAGACTTGTTTATTTGGAAGTTTGACATTATGTTGTACCAGACTGGTTTTGAAATGGTTTGAAATCTTCCGATGTTTTATCTATGTTATTTACTCTGTTTACATATATACATATGTTCTTGTTCTGCCTTGATATATCATTATGCATGTTTACCTGATTCAAACGCCCCTCCAAAGTCAGAGTGCTTGCAAGAGTCACCCTGTCGGAGGTGGGGTGTTACATTTGGTATCGGAGCATATGGTTTACGAGAAGGAACAAAAAGGTTTTTTAGAAAACTTTTGGAAAACTATTTTCAAAACCAAGTATAAAGTATTTTCCAAAGAAAAGTCTAGTTTATTTTAAAGGCTATTCCCCAAAAAGCCATTAGCAAAATTCCTTCGTTTTTTTTCGCCATTCTGAATCTGTCTTTTTCTTCGTTTTCAGTATGGCCGATAACTTTGCTATTTTGGAGGGAGTACACGTACCTGTTTGGTACAGGAGACTTTTGGAGGCTAGGGCGACCGAAGCCGGCCCCGCAGATGTTCCTCCTCCTCCTCCTCCAGTAGTTAATGTTCCTTCTCCTCCTCCGGTAGTTAATGTTCCTCCTCCTCCTGTCGCTGAGGTTCCTCTTCCTCCTCCCCCTCAGCATCCTCAAGCTGACTTCGCAAAGACTTGCAAAGATTTCAAAGCAATGGGTGGCAAGAACTTTCAGGGCACTGAGACTTTTGTAGAGGCCAGAAATTGGTTGAAAGAGACCGAGGATTTATTTGCTATCTTTGGGTTAGACGATCAGAGGAAGATCTTGTTGGCGGTTTGGCTTATGAAGGATGAAGCCGCTTATTGGTGGGAAGTCACCAATGGTACTAGGCCTGTTGAGACTTGGGCCGATTTCAGGGCAAGGTTCATGCTTAAGTTTCTATCTTCTGCAGAGGAGAATCTGCAAATGGAGAGGTTCATAACTTTGAAACAAGGAGATATGTCTGTCAAAGAATATGTGAACAAGTTCAATCAGTTAGCTCGTTTTGGCTTGGATATGGTGAATACTCCTCAGAAGAACTCTCTTCATTTTGCTAGAGGATTGAATGAGCCGTTGCTGGGATTAGCTATGTCACATATTCCCCATGGGGCCACGTTTGAGAGTTTGGTTGATATGGCGTTACTTCAGGGAGATGTCAAGAAAGAAACCAAGATGAATGATACTCAAGCCAAGAAGAATGATTCCCAGTGAAAAGGAAATCAGGGAAATCCAAGTGGTCAGAGCAGTCAAGGCAATCAGAACAAGAACAAGAGTCAAGGCAACAAGGGGAACAACAAGGGCAATAACAACAAGGGCAAGAACAACAAGGGGAAGTGCCATTTTTGCGGTTCAGTTGGGCATCTTATTAAGGATTGTAAGAAGAGGAAAAGGAAGAATGGTGAATGCTTTTTCTGCGGTGAGACTGGACATTTCAATAAGGATTGCCCGAGGAAGCAAGGGCAAGGCCAGGGTCAGACTCAGCGTGCTGGACCTTTAGGAGGGCAAGTTCATGCTCTCAATACCGCTCCAGTTCCCGATCGAGGTAGTATTTCTGTTGAGAGCCTTGTATATATTTCTGATTTTCCAGTTCGTACCTTGTTTGATTCTGGTGCATCGCATAGCTTTATCTCATCTGATCTTGTTGATAGTTTGCACCTTAGTACTAGCTTGGTAGATGATCCCGTCTGTGTCTCAAATCCTATTGGGGGTTCCGCCCATCTGTCTATGATATGTGGGGATTTGAGGATCTCTATACTGAGTGTAGAGTTCTCGTGTAGTGCTTATGTTCTTGGTTTCAGGGGATACGGATTGATATTGGGCATGGATTGGCTGTCCAAATATGGAGCCATTCTTGATTGTGAGCATAGGGTTGTGAGGCTCGTGACTCGCCTCGGAAACACCCTAGAGATTTCTTGTGATCCGAGAGGTCCCGTCATATTGTGCTATCTTGAATCACTCGACTCGTCAATGGAAACTCTTCAGTCTGTGAGAGTGGTTCGAGAGTATCCATATGTTTTCGATGAAGTTAGGGGGTTGCCCCCTAAGCGAGAGATTGATTTCCGCATTTATCTGGTGGATAATGCAAAGCCGGTTTCTTTGCCCGTTCGGCACATGGCTCCGCGGGAAAGGTGGGAGCTAAGTAAGCAAGTAAAGGAGTTGCTTGAGAAGAGCTTCATTAGACGAAGTATATCTGAATGGGGAGCGCCTGTGGTATTTGCTACCAAGGCAGATGGTTCTCTCCGACTTTGTGTTGACTATCGAGAGTTGAACAAGCTGACTAAGAAGAACAGACACCCATTACCGAGGATTGATGATCTCTTTGACCAGCTTGTCGGTGCTTCTGTTTTCTCTCAGCTTGATCTTGCTACGGGATTCCATCAGCTCAGGGTAGCTGAAGATAGTATAGACAAGACTGCGTTCAGAACTCCAGATGGATTTTTCGAATGGCTTGTCATTCCGTTCGGCTTGACTAATTCACCCGCATATTTCGTGGACTTGATGAGTAGGGTGTTCAGGGAGTTCTTGAACAAGTTTGTCGTGGTCTTCGTAGATGATATTCTGATCTTCTCTAAGAATGAGGAAGAGCATGCAAGGCATCTCGTGGAGGTGATGGATACGCTTAGAGCACATCATTTGAAGGCCAAGTTCTCCAAGTGTCACTTTTGGAGAAGGGAAGTTAGATTCCTTGGGCATATAGTATCTAAGCAAGGCTTAGCAGTGGATCCCGCTAAGGTAGTTGCAGTTCAGGATTGGAAGACTCCAAGGAATGCAACCGAAGTGAGAAGTTTTCTAGGTCTTGCGGATTTTTACCGGAAGTTCATCAAGGACTTCACGAAGATTTCTGCTCCTCTCACTAAATTGACAAAGAAGAATTTAGTTTTTGCTTGGAGCATTGAATGCGAGCTTGCTTTTCAGAAGCTCAAGAGAGCTCTCACATCAGCACCTGTTCTAGCTTTTCCCGATGGAGGGAAGCTATTTACAGTATACACCGATGCATGTGGCACGGGGTTAGGAGTTGTTTTGATGCAAGAAGGAAGGGTGATATGCTTTGGCGGTAGACAACTCAAAGTGCATGAGAAGAATTATCCCACTCATGACTTAGAGTTGGCAGCAATAGTATATGCACTCAAGGCTTGGCGCCATTATCTTCTGGGAGAAAGATTTGAGCATTATACCGATCACAAGTCATTGAAGTATCTCTTTTCTCAGAAGGATCTGAACCTGAGGCAGCAAAGATGGATGGAATTCTTGGCATCCTACGATTTTGAGATAGCCTATACCCCTGGCAAGGGGAATGTGGTAGCAGATGCATTGAGTAGAAGAAGGTTGACCCTAAGTCCTCTATTCGTTGAGATGAAGAATTTAGAGTATGTGGCAACCTTTGATTTCTCTTTGGCGGTTGAGTCGATGACCGGTTCTTTAGCATCTCTGGAACTCATACCTACCCTTTTTGATCAAGTTGGGGCTTCGCAGAGAGAAGACCCTCAGGTAGTTGAGATTATGGATAAGCTGATTCGAGGAGAGGCGTCTAGTCATCTCGCTCGATATTCTATTGATGACAAGGGTTGGCTGAGGAGAGACGGAAGGTTATGTGTCCCAATGGTAGAATAAGAAAAGTTCTGGAGGAAGCGCATCGCTCTAAGTTGACTATACATCCAGGCGGAGATAAGATGTATAAAGATATGAAGCACATTTTCTTTTGGCCTGGGATGAAGAAGGATGTGGCAGAGTTTGTCTCTAGATGTATCATTTGCCAGCAAGTTAAGGCCGAGTCGAAGAAGCCCGGTGGGCTACTGCATCCTCTAGACGTTCCACTTTGGAAGTGGGAGAGTATTTCCATGGATTTTATCGATGGGCTACCAAGGTCAAGGAAAGGGAATACGAGCATTTGGGTTATTGTGGATAGACTTACGAAGAGTGCTCATTTCATTCCGGTGAAGAGCAAGAGGACCGCATCTTGGCTAGCGTCTGTATATCTTCGTGAGATTGTGAGACTACATGGAGTCCCTTCTAGTATAGTCAGTGACCGTGACCCAATCTTTACAAGTCAATTCTGGAATAGCTTGCAAGAAGCTATGGGCACAAGGTTGAATCTAAGTACGGCTTATCACCCACAGACGGACGGTCAAACCGAAAGGGTGAATAGGGTACTCGAGGATCTGTTGAGGCTTTGTATTCTGGATTTTGGTGGTACTTGGGAAGACCATCTTCCTCTTGTTGAGTTTGCATATAATAACAGTTATCAGGCAAGCATAGGGATGGCACCATTCGAAGCTTTATATGGGAGGCCGTGCAAGTCGCCTACATGTTGGTGGGAGACTACAGATGAGCTTATACTTGGGCCTGATATGATCAGAGATACATCCGAGAAGATCGAGTTGATTCGGAGATGGATGAAAGCGGCCCAAGACCGACAGAAATCTTATGCTGATAAGCGGAGAATTGATTTGGAGTTTGATGTTGGGGATATGGTTTTCGTGAAGGTTTCTCCTTTGCGGAATGTGGTCCGATTTGGAGCCGTTGGGAAGTTAGCACCGAGGTTTGTTGGACCATTCCCTATTATAGAGAGGATCGGGCAGATGGCTTATAGAGTGAAGTTGCCCGAGAAGCTTGCCGGAGTACACGATGTTTTTCATGTCTCGCATCTCCGGAAGTGTTTACATGAATCAGCAGAGGTTGTTGAGCCAAGTGTTCTGAAAGATGTGGAAGTGGAGAAAGATGCTACTTTGAGGAGAGCTCCGATTCGTATCTTGGGGACGGAGACCAAGAAGCCAAGGAATCGAGAGGTCAAATTGGTGAAGGTTCAATAGGGTGAAGCCGAAGAAGACGCAACTTGGGAAACCGAGGAGAAGATGCGTGGGCTTTATCCATTCCTTTTTGAGGGTACACTCTCAATCTCTTTTCTTTGATTAGCATATCTTTCTCTTTGCTATCTATGTTTATCCAGTTTATTGTGTTAATCCTGTCATGAGAACCTTAGGTAGAAACCCTTTGGATGAAACATGTGTTTGAAACATGTTATGTTTGGTGGTTGCAAGTGGTTGCAAGTGTTTGCAAGTGGTTACTCGTGGATGCATTATACACGTTAGGCACTAGATCGGCTCACACACTCCTCATATTGCATATACATGAGTGTTTATGCTTTTTCATAGATGAAAATTTTTGTGTTATCACATGGATGTTGCATATGGATGTATGTTATGTGCACACATATAGATGTTATACATTATGTTAGGAATTGCATACATATGGATTCATTTCACTAACATAATTTGCATTGATGATATTTGCATTAGATAAGTACATATACACACACCTTTGCATATGTTCATACAACATCTAGAATCTTGTAAGGACAATGATTGCTCGTGGATGATGTTTTGAGTAGATGGATGATTGGATGGTAGGATACGTTCTTCCTAACTTGAAGATTTCGGGGACGAAATCCTTTAAGGAGGGGAGAATGTAACAACCCGTATTTTCAATAATCTGTAATAACATAAATCGAGGCAGAATTTAATTCAAAAATCTGAATCAAGGGAAACGGGCTATGCCATTGCGTTCGTCTCGGAAAAATACGCGAAATAGAGTCCGAGTTTTCCAAAATCAGAGTCCGTATGACCCGATTAAGGCCTAACGAAGTTTTCAGACAATTTCTAAGTAAAAACAGATTTCAAATTCAAGTTTGAATTTGAAAATTTGGGCCAGTTTGGGCCAGGCGGGAGAATTCCCGCCAGAACACCCAAGTCGACAGCCCTGTCGACTTGGGAGTTGACTTGGTTGGACCCAAGTCGACAGCCCTGTCGACTTGGCTGTCGACTTGGTCCAGCCGGGCTGTTTAGCCTGGTGCACCATTTTGAGATTGTGTTGAGCTTGGGGGCCAGATTCTGTTTTGAGGGCTGAGATTGGAACTAGGGTTTAATTGTAATGTCCCACATTTTTTCGGTTTATATTTGAATATTTAAATCAGTTTAAATATCGAATTCGTAATATAAGTGAATTTATATTTTAATTAAAACGAAGTTGAACGTATAAAAATATATATTAATTATAATCAAGCTCATAACGACGCTGCAGTTCGTAATTTAACATTCTGAACTTCAACTGAGTGTACAGAACTCGTTTTAAATCGGATTTCTTCGAAACAAGAAGCGTTGGAATCAGTTGAACTGTATCTTTCCAACGAATGTGGAAAATGGAGATTTCGTCGTATTCATTGCAATATATGTCCAAATCAAATATTCGAAAAGTCGCTATAGAACCGTTTATCGACCATAACAGTTTATTTGATATAACTAGATATCGGTTGCAAATCTGGACAAGATTCTTTTGAGACGTAGCGATAATTTAATTTTTAGAATTTTACTATAATTTTTAATTAATTAAATATGCAACTTTTTATTTGGAGTATTTTGCACCCTATAGCAATATTTTGGGGTTTCAAAATATGAGTTAAACTACCGATATTATTATATTTTTGGGATCGGGGCACCTCACTGAACACAACTGTATTTTTATTTCAGTCTATAACAACTTGTACAAGGACGGCGATTTATATAGCGGGGATACGCTAAACTTAAAGATAGGATGACCTACTCTACCTACTTACTAATTTACTTCCCACTTTTGTTCTTTGTTTCACCTTTATTTTGGGTTTTGGACAAAAACATAATCATACAAATAAAAGGTCCCGTTAATGCATATACCAATATTAAGGTATGTTCTGGTGGCTCGCTCCTACATCATGTCAGTATGAAAATTTTAAAGTTTGATTAGTCACTGAACACTACTTGTTGTTTACCTCACCATAATTATTGTCACCCTACTTATTGTGCGTAGACTAAAGATCATGCAAGCACTCCATTTAGAAAAAACGATTACTAAACATGCATGTTAGTTCTAATTATAAAGAATTCACAAAAAAACAAATAATATATATATATATATATAATGTAACTTAGTTCCTAACTCAAATATAGAGAGCATGTGAAGGTACTTGCCTACCACCCAAAGGCTTCATGCTGAAGTAAATGTCTACGTATTTTCAAATCAAACTACGGACCTTTCATCGACAGTTCAAATCAAGCTGTCTCCTATGAAACGAAAATATACACAGCTAACTCAAATAATTATGTATATATAAAAGGACCTACCACCTACCTATATATTTCAGCATCACCTACCTTTAGCAAACTTGCCGACAAAGGAACGGCTCATGCCTACATACACGGTACAGCCTAGGCGTGGACTTCCATCTCCACAGTGAAGTGTCCAGTGAAATGAAAACTCATAACAGCTACCCTAGTACGCTATGACTCTACAACGTGGTGCCCAAGTCTTTTAATTCTATAAATATACACCCAACCAGCTTTGCTCTGGTCACTTTTATCTCGGCAAAACAAAGCTTCGTTAAAACAAAAACCCATACACTTCAAATAAAAACAAACAGCAAATTATGGTTCCAAAGTCTGAAAGCTGAAGCAACCAGCGGTGAAACACAGTAAGTGGGTTGCGTTCATAAGCAAGCACGGCTTGATGTCAAGATAGAGGAGGTATTAATGGAGGGGTATTTGGATTGCTGGAGGAGAAGGGGATCGGGATCACCATGCTGTGGAAAACCAGGCTTGGACGTAACAAACGGGAGGAACTAAAAGCTGGGAAGAGAAGGACATCATTTGAAGCTGGCTTGGGTGCATGAAACAGTTGGCTCGCTGCTTGGTGGAACGTGAAGTACAATGGCATGGTGGATATGTAACGATGAAGAAACAAAGATAATTATGTTATGGGGAAATCACTGCATATGGGAGGTATTAGCAGGTCACGTGGGTATATGGGGAAATAAACGTGCACTCTTTATCATGTACAAGAATGTTGTGGTGTTTGGTTGGGGAAAACCCGTCCGTTTTGAGAGTACGAGAAAGTGAAAGTTGACAATGCGTTTGGTATTGGTACATACTACTGCCGTGAGTCGGAAATGAGTGTACTGTGTGGAGTGGAGCTCTTTACAGCAAGGCCTAGGGTGGAAAAGTTTTTGTGGAGTTGTGAGCTAATAGTCTTCGCACCATATACAGTAAATGGCAACGTCGGATTCCGGCTGAAGTTAACTGGAGGCGTGTGAAGGATCACCAGGGAGATGCAAGTTTTATCGAGGAACAATACAGTGGGACTTTCATGAGGAAATGAGGGACGACTGAACTTTGGTTTAAAAGAAAAGTTGACGTCGTCAGTTGCGTTGGGTCCATACGGAGGCAGACTACATTCAAAAGCTGGGTCATAACCATTTGGAGTTCATTAGGATTTCAGGCAGGGGAAAAATATCTGATTTAAATCAATCAACGCAAATCGTTATTTAACGGTTAACGCGCCAAGGTGAGTAAATTCACTAACACTCTTTTTATTTAAATTATTTTAATTATATTTTAAATAATGGTTGAATGTTGTGTGATGGTTGTTTATGCTGATTATGGTTAAATTGGTTGAATTATATATCGTTGCATATATATACACATCATTGGTTGGACTGATCCATTGATTTTAATATTTCCTGATATGGAATCAGTGTTAACTGTTGATTAACATCGGTGGATGTAGGAAACCGGTTGGAGGAATCCAACCGGATTCCTCAATATTTATATGTTCTGTTTGTTTTATTTAGATGCACTGTTTGAACCCAAATGACTTTTGAAACCTTGTATTGATGTTAGCGTTGAATGGAAATTCAAACGTTATTTTGGTTTAATCAATTGACGATATCGATTAAGAAAGTGGCAACAACCAACCATAAATGTATCATTTGTTTTAACCGTTATTGTTTTACCAAAATCCCACCGTGTGCGAAGCACGTGTTTCACCATACTTACTAAATGTTTTGGTTAGTGGATTCTTAAATTGATAAGATTAATAAGTAAGTAGGCGGGGATTAAGTTGATGATTAATAACAAGAATTTATTGTTTTAAGAACGATTAAATGAGATATTTACAAATAGATTATGGATGATTTCATATTAAGTAAGATTAGTTAGAATCGATTATTGTTTATTTAATAGCAAATGAGATTATTTAGAAATAAATTATTATTTTTATAGTGAATGATACAAGTGAAATTATTTGGATTAATAAATGTTATTTATTCAAAATGAAAAGATTTGTTAGAATTGACTAGTGGGTTAATCATGGCTAAATATTTACCAAACAAACTGTTTTGATCAATAATTGATTATTTAATTAAACTAGATTGGGCTGATTAATCTAATGTAATAAATTAACGAATAGTGGATTTAGTTTACACAAGATTTTAAAGTATAAGGGATTTGTCTAAAGAAGACAAAGCGAAGAGGAATGTTTAATAAGGGATTTGTCTAAGTAAGACAAAGCGGAGAGAAATATTTAAAAATGGATTTGAATAAGCTAATGTAAATAACCGGGTTTTCAAAATAAGGATATGGCGTCATAAAACCATATTTAAAATATAGCAAGAAGCACGTTTACGGATTTTAAAGTATAAGGGGGTGGAGTTACGAATTTATACCTATTCTAAGGTAAGAATGTTGTTGATCAAGGTCTGAGAGGTAATTAAAATACCCCAACTTGAACGACTTCACTATTATCGAAGGATGGTATTTGTTTGTAACGAAAAGAGATGTCAAGATTTTTGTAACGGAAAGAGATGCCAAGAATTTTGTAAAGGAAAGAGATGTCAAGATTTTTGTAACGGAAAGAGATGTCAAGATTTTTGTAACGGAAAGAGGCGTCGAGATTAATTATAAAGTGGAATATAGTAGCGTATTGCAAGTCTGTAAACTATAGCGATAAAATAACGTTGTTGACTAGGCTTAAGCGTGGTTGTTATGTCGATATTAGTTATAAAAGGGAATATTACAGCGTATGACAAGTTTTGAACTATAACGTTAAATTAACGTTGTTGGCCAAGCTTAAGCGTGATTTTTATATGTAGCACTACTCTCTATGGAATGAAAACAATTTGGTTTGAAATCCACTTATTCTAAAGTAATAAGTAACGATGATTGTCTAAAGAAATATAAGAACGAGTAGTGGAGAATCGTTTCAGAAAACGATGACATCATTTCGATGTTTGAAATATGATTAGAGTTAAATAACACTATTAGAAATGGGAACTATAATTCGACGATGATGAATGTTAAATAAAAGTGCCCATGGTTGTGTGATGATAATTATACATTTGATTGGATGTTTGTTTTTACTTCGATAGTTAAATAACCGACTATCGAAGTGTTTGACCATCGTTGTCAATACGGAGAGACCGGTTGGATATATTATCGAAAACCACTCCGTATAGGCATAAGCGCTGCGAATTTGATTATGCTGAAGAAAATTGAAGACGGAGTGAAATGCAAGGGTCGTCCTGTTTCAGAATGGTGTTTTCTGTTTGTCCAGTCCCAGGACAAATTATATGGACGAAGGTCTGACAAAGTATTCCTAACGGTCACATAAGATGATCATTTCAAGGTATTACGTCTGGTGGAGGAGAAATTCGTTTCTCTTAGCTTTTATACCCATAGTATTTTTGAGAAGATTAACTAGTGATCTGACGGGTTTGACGATGTGGCATTCAAAGTGTATGGTGGCCAGATTTTCTAAAAGGCAGGCGTAGCCTCAAGCTTCACAACCGGGAAATGACAAAAAATCGGGCAGGCGGCATGGCTATGTGGGTCGCTCCCATTACGGTGTATAATCACCTATCTAGAGAAATTCCTTTTGTTTCTAAATCTATCGATTCTGCCCATTCGGGAACGGTGGTTTGAGTCCAACCGTTGGTGATATACAATCGATACACTCAAGCGAAATGAGTGGTCGGTCATGTGTGGGCCGGGTTGCAAGACGTTCTTGTTGAACCCAGGTTTATTTGCCTCTAGAGATACATCATCGGAAGGTGGTCCCATACCTTGTTATAGCTGGAATCCAATCTCCAATAAGCGCCATGCGGTTTTTGATTTTATACTATATATGTAGAGCGTGAGATGCAAGGGTTCTACTATTTGGTTATTTATTTGATTAGACATTATTATAATATCACTGGATTTTGATATCAATAATGATTTGGGTTATAGTAAGGTAAAAACCGTCCATGTTTATGTGTGAGCTGGTCTTACTATTATCCTTTTTGTTTCAAAAAGGATTTTCAAAGTTAAGCCATATGGTTGGAATTTACTCACACCAGTCCCATGACTGACCCAGAGTTTATTTTGTTTGTTTTCCCCTAAATTCTTGGGTGCCCAAATTTGTATGGGCAGTCAATTGTTTCAGGATTTTGCAGATTCGCTTGGAGGAGCTCAAAGCAGGAGGCTTCACCTTTATTTATTTAGGGATTATTTCTGCTGTAATGTATATGAGTTATACTCTGATATGGTATGTATACACAATACAGCTTTGTATTTCAAAGTTATGTTATATTATATATTTTATTCGTTCCGCTGTGAGATTCGTGTTTACTCTGATTTTGCTTAGTTGTGTTCTTCTTCTTCTTCTTCTTCTTCAATTCTATTAGTTCTATCTTTCCTATCTCACCCTCTAATTTCTTTCTATTAATGATCTGGTATTTTCGATGTCTGAATAGTCGACGCTGGGTTTTGTGTCGATTTTCGGAGTCGAAAATGTAGGGTCGTTACAGTGGTATCAGAGCTGATGGTTAAGTGATTACCTTGGCTCTGTGGTGTGACTCAATAGAGATGAGGTCAGTAGTACCTTAGATTGAGTTTGAGTGTATCTATATGAGCGCGTATTTGTAAATTGATATAAAAAGCATTTTATATTGTGTTGATTGATCTAGTGAGTGGTATATAAATTCCAGATCGACGCGTTTAGCTGACGAGGTCGATGGGGCTTTATAAATGCTTGGATAGAGAATTTCGACATAGTATTGTTTTGAAAGAGAGTAAAATTTTACTCGAAATATATTTTGATATAAAGAAAACATATATATTGGAATTATCTGATATATATTGAATGTGTTGGGTGAACTTATGATCGAATAAGATTTATAATTGAATTGGTTATATAAATAACCAATCGAAATGTTTTATAAATATAATATGTATAATCAGATGAACTGAATCTGAAATTTAAGCCAGAATTGGAATAAAAATTCTGAAACATGAAAATGTTTGTAAATGAAATTTGAATTAAATATATGGAATTTTAAGATCCTGGGGAGATTTGGAAATATTTTTCCAAGCATTTTGAAAAGATATTTTGAAGTGGTTTTCAAATGAAAATGGTTGAAAGTAAGTGTTTTGAAAGTAATATAGTATTGAACTCACTTCGATGGCTGGAGAATAAATTCCGATGGTGATCCGGACATCATCGGTGTTCATTTTGAAGTTCTAAGTGACGGATTACTACCAAAGATCTTGTTTAAAATAAGTTGTTCGGAAATTCAAATGTTTGAATTGCTAAGTTATGAATATATATGTATATGATTTCAAACTGATTTGAAATGAAAACCCCAGGAATTTGAATTCTGAAATTTTGAAACTGAACTTACGGATTTAAAGGGATTGAAATGGTAAGGGTGAATAAATTAGAATTTAACTTGGCAAAGAAATTGAATATGTGAAATAAGATTTTGGATTAGAACCAGGCTGGATTATGGAATTGGATTATTATGTAAGGAATTGGAAGTGAGATTGAAACTGGAGTTGAAATAAAATTTGGCTTAGTAAAGCGAAAATTGGTTTGAGAATGGATTGATGGAAGATCAATCACGGATGATTGGAAATTTGCTAAAGTGATAGCAAATGGAAGAGATAGAGTTGAATACCTGACAAAAAGGTACAAGTTTACATTATATTCGGGTATGAGATTGTTGAGCTACCGTGAAAAGCCGTTTGGTTATTAGATTTCTTTTGGATAGGAGAAGGCCTAGAGTGGCAAGTTGTTGTAGTACCAAATAAGCTGTGCAGAGGAGATGTTGGCAAAAAAAAAATTAAAAAAAAAAAAATCTCCGGAAATTTAAGCTGTTAGGAAATTTTCAGAATTTTGAAAATATTCGAAATAAGGAATTAATATTTAAATGGAATTAATCAGTTCAGTTGGAACTGAAATTATGAAGTAAACCAAAAAGATTTTGATCTGGATTGTAGCATTCTCCCTATCTTAGCAATTTCGAGGACGAAATTATTTTAAGGGGGAAGGAATGTAATGTCCCGCATTTTTTCGGTTTATATTTGAATATTTAAATCAGTTTAAATATCGAATTCGTAATATAATTGAATTTATATTTTAATTAAAACGAAGTTGAACGTATAAAAATATATATTAATTATAATCAAGCTCATAACGACGCTGCAGTTCGTAATTTAACGTTCTGAACTTCAACTGAGTGTACAGAACTCGTTTTAAATCGGATTTCTTCGAAACAAGAAGCGTTGGAATCAGTTGAACTGTATCTTTCCAACGAAAGTGGAAAATGGAGATTTCGTCGTATTCATTGCAAGATATGTCCAAATCAAATATTCGAAAAGTCGCTATAGAACCGTTTATCGACCATAACAGTTTATTTGATATAACTAGATATCGGTTGCAAATCTGGACAAGATTCTTTTGAGACGTAGCGATAATTTAATTTTTAGAATTTTACTATAATTTTTAATTAATTAAATATGCAACTTTTTATTTGGAGTATTTTGCACCCTATAGCAATATTTTGGGGTTTCAAAATATGAGTTAAACTACCGATATTATTATATTTTTGGGATCGGGGCACCTCACTGAACACAACTGTATTTTTATTTCAGTCTATAACAACTTGTACAAGGACGGCGATTTATATAGCGGGGATACGCTAAACTTAAAGATAGGATGACCTACTCTACCTACTTACTAATTTACTTCCCACTTTTGTTCTTTGTTTCACCTTTATTTTGGGTTTTGGACAAAAACATAATCATACAAATAAAAGGTCCCGTTAATGCATATACCAATATTAAGGTATGTTCTGGTGGCTCGCTCCTACATCATGTCAGCATGAAAATTTTAAAGTTTGATTAGTCACTGAACACTACTTGTTGTTTACCTCACCATAATTATTGTCACCCTACTTATTGTGCGTAGACTAAAGATCATGCAAGCACTCCATTTAGAAAAAACGATTACTAAACATGCATGTTAATTCTAATTATAAAGAATTCACAAAAAAACAAATAATATATATATATATAATGTAACTTAGTTCGTAACTCAAATATAGAGAGCATGTGAAGGTACTTGCCTACCACCCTAAGGCTTCATGCTGAAGTAAATGTCTACGTATTTTCAAATCAAACTACGGACCTTTCATCGACAGTTCAAATCAAGCAGTCTCCTATGAAACGAAAATATACACAGCTAACTCAAATAATTATGTATATATAAAAGGACCTACCACCTACCTATATATTTCAGCATCACCTACCTTTAGCAAACTTGCCGACAAAGGAACGGCTCATGCCTACATACACGGTACAGCCTAGGCGTGGACTTCCATCTCCACAGTGAAGTGCCCAGTGAAATGAAAACTCATAACAGCTACCCTAGTGCCCTATGACTCTACAACGTGGTGCCCAAGTCTTTTAATACTATAAATATACACCCAACCAGCTTTGCTCTGGTCATTTTTATCTCGGCAAAACAAAGCTTCGTTAAAACAAAAACCCATACACTTCAAATAAAAACAAACAGCAAATTATGGTTCCAAAGTCTGAAAGCTGAAGCAACCAGCGGTGAAACACAGTAAGTGGGTTGCGTTCATAAGCAAGCACGGCTTGATGTCAAGATAGAGGAGGTATTAATGGAGGGGTATTTGGATTGCTGGAGGAGAAGGGGATCGGGATCACCATGCTGTGGAAAACCAGGCTTGGACGTAACAAACGGGAGGAACTAAAAGCTGGGAAGAGAACGACATCATTTGAAGCTGGCTTGGGTGCATGAAACAGTTGGCTCGCTGCTTGGTGGAACGTGAAGTACAATGGCATGGTGGATATGTAACGATGAAGGAACAAAGATAATTATGTTATGGGGAAATCACTGCATATGGGAGGTATTAGCAGGTCACGTGGGTATATGGGGAAATAAACGTGCACTCTTTATCATGTACTAGAATGTTGTGGTGTTTGGTTGGGGAAAACCCGTCCGTTTTGAGAGTACGAGAAAGTGAAAGTTGACAATGCGTTTGGTATTGGTACATACTACTGCCGTGAGTCGGAAATGAGTGTACTGTGTGGAGTGGAGCTCTTTACAGCAAGGCCTAGGGTGGAAAAGTTTTTGTGGAGTTGTGAGCTAATAGTCTTCGCACCATATACAGTAAATGGCAACGTCGGATTCCGGCTGAAGTTAACTGGAGGCGTGTGAAGGATCACCAGGGAGATGCAAGTTTTATCGAGGAACAGTACAGTGGGACTTTCATGAGGAAATGAGGGACGACTGAACTTTGGTTTAAAAGAAAAGTTGACGTCGTCAGTTGCGTTGGGTCCATACGGAGGCAGACTACATTCAAAAGATGGGTCATAACCATTTGGAGTTCATTAGGATTTCAGGCAGGGGAAAAATATCTGATTTAAATCAATCAACGCAAATCGTTATTTAACGGTTAACGCGCCAAGGTGAGTAAATTCACTAACACTCTTTTTATTTAAATTATTTTAATTATATTTTAAATAATGGTTGAATGTTGTGTGATGGTTGTTTATGCTGATTATGGTTAAATTGGTTGAATTATATATCGTTGCATATATATACACATCATTGGTTGGACTGATCCCATTGATTTTAATATTTCCTGATATGGAATCAGTGTTAACTGTTGATTAACATCGGTGGATGTAGGAAACCGGTTGGAGGAATCCAACCGGATTCCTCAATATTTATATGTTCTGTTTGTTTTATTTAGATGCACTGTTTGAACCCAAATGACTTTTGAAACCTTGTATTGATGTTAGCGTTGAATGGAAATTCAAACGTTATTTTGGTTTAATCAATTGACGATATCGATTAAGAAAGTGGCAACAACCAACCATAAATGTATCATTTGTTTTAACCGTTATTGTTTTACCAAAATCCCACCGTGTGCGAAGCACGTGTTTCACCATAATTACTAAATGATTTGGTTAGTGGATTCTTAAATTGATAAGATTAATAAGTAAGTAGGCGGGGATTAAGTTGATGATTAATAACAAGAATTTATTGTTTTAAGAACGATTAAATGAGATATTTACAAATAGATTATGGATGATTTCATATTAAGTAAGATTAGTTAGAATCGATTATTGTTTATTTAATAGCAAATGAGATTATTTAGAAATAAATTATTATTTTTATAGTGAATGATACAAGTGAAATTATTTGGATTAATAAATGTTATTTATTCAAAATGAAAAGATTTGTTAGAATTGACTAGTGGGTTAATCATGGCTAAATATTTACCAAACAAATTGTTTTGATCAATAATTGATTATTTAATTAAATTAGATTGGGCTGATTAATCTAATGTAATAAATTAACGAATAGTGGATTTAGTTTACACAAGATTTTAAAGTATAAGGGATTTGTCTAAAGAAGACAAAGCGAAGAGGAATGTTTAATAAGGGATTTGTCTAAGAAAGACAAAGCGGAGAGAAATATTTAAAAATGGATTTGTATAAGCTAATGTAAATAACCGGGTTTTCAAAATAAGGATATGGCGTCATAAAACCATATTTAAAATATAGCAAGAAGCACGTTTACGGATTTTAAAGTATAAGGGGGTGGAGTTACGAATTTATACCTATTCTAAGGTAAGAATTTTGTTGATCAAGGTCTGAGAGGTAATTAAAATACCCCAACTTGAACGACTTCACTATTATCGAAGGATGGTATTTGTTTGTATCGAAAAGAGATGTCAAGATTTTTGTAACGGAAAGAGATGTCAAGATTTTTGTAACGGAAAGAGATGTCAAGATTTTTGTAACGGAAAGAGATGTCAAGATTTTTGAAACGGAAAGAGGCGTCGAGATTAATTATAAAGTGGAATATAGTAGCGTATTGCAAGTCTGTAAACTATAGCTATAAAATAACGTTGTTGACTAGGCTTAAGCGTGGTTGTTATGTCGAAATTAGTTATAAAAGGGAATATTACAGCGTATGACAAGTTTTGAACTATAACGTTAAATTAACGTTGTTGGCCAAGCTTAAGCGTGATTTTTATATGTAGCACTACTCTCTATGGAATGAAAACAATTTGGTTTGAAATCCACTTATTCTAAAGTAATAAGTAACGATGATTGTCTAAAGAAATATAAGAACGAGTAGTGGAGAATCGTTTCAGAAAACGATGACATCATTTCGATGTTTGAAATATGATTAGAGTTAAATAACACTATTAGAAATGGGAACTATAATTCGACGATGATGAATGTTAAATAAAAGTGCCCATGGTTGTGTGATGATAATTATACATTTAATTGGATGTTTGTTTTTACTTCGATAGTTAAATAACCGACTATCGAAGTGTTTGACCATCGTTGTCAATACGGAGAGACCGGTTGGATATATTATCGAAAACCACTCCGTATAGGCATAAGCGTTGCGAATTTGATTATGCTGAAGAAAATTGAAGACGGAGTGAAATGCAAGGGTCGTCCTGTTTCAGAATGGTGTTTTCTGTTTGTCCAGTCCCAGGACAAATTATATGGACGAAGGTCTGACAAAGTATTCCTAACGGTCACATAAGATGATCATTTCAAGGTATTACGTCTGGTGGCGGAGAAATTCGTTTCTCTTAGCTTTTATACCTGTAGTATTTTTTAGAAGATTAACTAGTGATCTGACGGGTTTGACGATGTGGCATTCAAAGTGTATGGTGGCCAGATTTTCTAAAAGGCAGGCGTAGCCTCAAGCTTCACAACCGGGAAATGACAAAAAATCGGGTAGGCAGCATGGCTATGTGGGTCGCTCCCATTAGGGTGTATAATCACCTATCTAGAGAAATTCCTTTTGTTTCTAAATCTATCGATTCTGCCCATTCGGGAACGGTGGTTTGAGTCCAACCGTTGGTGATATACATTCGATACACTCAAGCGAAATGAGTGGTCGGTCATGTGTGTGCCGGGTTGCAAGACGTTCTTGTTGAACCTAGGTGTATTTGCCTCTAGAGATACATCATCGGAAGGTGGTCCCATACCTTGTTATAGCTGGAATCCAATCTCCAATAAGCGCCATGCGGTTTTTGATTTTATACTATATATGTAGAGCGTGAGATGCAAGCGTTCTACTATTTGGTTATTTATTTGATTAGACATTATTATAATATCACTGGATTTTGATATCAATAATGATTTGGGTTATAGTAAGGTAAAAACCGTCCATGTTTATGTGTGAGATGGTCTTACTATTATCCTTTTTGTTTCAAAAAGGATTTTCAAAGTTAAGCCATATGGTTAGAATTTACTCACACCAGTCCCATGACTGACCCAGAGTTTATTTTGTTTGTTTTCCCCTAAACTCTTGGGTGCCCAAATTTGTACGGGCAGTCAATTGTTTCAGGATTTTGCAGATTCGCTTGGAGGAGCTCAAAGCAGGAGGCTTCACCTTTATTTATTTAGGGATTATTTCTGCTGTGATGTATATGAGTTATACTCTGATATGGTATGTATACACAATACAGCTTTGTATTTCAAAGTTATGTTATATTATATATTTTATTCGTTCCGCTGTTAGATTCGTGTTTACTCTGATTTTGCTTAGTTGTGTTCTTCTTCTTCTTCTTCTATTCTATTAGTTCTATCTTTCCTATCTCACCCTCTAATTTCTTTCTATTAATGATCTGGTATTTTCGATGTCTGAATAGTCGACGCTGGGTTTTGTGTCGATTTTCGGAGTCGAAAATGTCGGGTCGTTACATTAATCCTATGGCCTAAAACACTTGCCTAATCTATAAATAAGACCCTAACCTACCCTAAATCATCATTAATCTATCCTACAACTAAACTATGGCAAAATCAATCCTCTCATGGCTTCCACTCTCTTCATACAATTCCTAAATAAATTTCTAAGTGATTTTCCATGCATACAAGTGTTTTCAAACTTGTATGAGCATCATTAGCTTGCATTCAAGTCAAGTTTCTATGTTTGCATCGTAAAGAAAGAGTTTTGATCATTTGGCTCAAGGGTTTTGCTTGCATTTTGGGTTTATTTGATTTCATAAGGGTTTTGGCATTGTAAGCCCTATTCTACTTTCATACTTAAACTCTAAAGTTAAATGTATGATATGCAAGTTTATATGCAAGTTTACTATGCTATGAAATGCAAGTTTATCATGTTGTGATATGCAAGTCTATATGCAAGTTTATCATGTTGTGATATGCAAGTTTATATGCAAGTTTATCATGTTGTGGTATGCAAGTTTATATGCAAGTATGCCAAGTTATGTTATTCAAGTTTGGGTTGAACACTTTGTTCATACTATCATGTTATGCAAGCTTATTTTGGGTTTATGAACATAAAGCTTCAAGCTTTATGCCAAAGGTTGCATTTTGGCAACATGTAAGTTATCATATCTCTTATGATAACTTGCATGTGAGGCTAAATGCGAACTTATGGCCATGTCTACATGTCACTTAGCACAATGTATCTCCAATATGCCAAGTTTGGTTTTATGCATGCTTTTGAGGCCTAAAAATGTAATATGCAAGTATATGAACATATGTACATCTCTTATGCCACCATGTTGAATTTGTGGCTTCAACACCTTTATGTCACGATTATGCCAAGTTCCCTCTTTCTATCCTTTATGCGCTATTGCGATATGTAAGCGATGGGATTGCGTTTGGGTTTGGGTAAACTTAAAAGACATAAAACATAAGCTTGGGAATTTACCTATTAAGTTAGGTCTACCCATTGGGAATTTACCTATTAAGTTAGGTCTACCCAATTGCTTGAAAATTTGTAACATGTTTTGGAAACATGATGGACATGACACTTAGAAAAGATAAGTGTGACCAACTCGATGTTGGGTTGAGTTTGTAGCGTAAACCTACCCGGAACCGACCGGCTTAACTAGTTGCTACAAACAATAGGACCCAATGTGAGAAGTTGGCCATGTTGTACCTTGGACCCGAGGTTAGACCAAGTTGTGGTGTAAAGCTACCCGGACCCGCCCGGCTTAACTAGTAACCACAACAAGGTCTAATGTGAGAGGTTAAGGCGCATTAAATTAATTAATGCCTCATGATTAGGGTTAAGTCATGGTCCACTTAACACTTAACCAATTTGGGCTTGGTAGATTAATTGGGGTTAAGTCGTGAACTCATCGTTACACATAACCGAGTTAATCCATGATTAGCAAGAGGGTTAAACCGTACTTAACCCACTAGAAAAATCCTAGCAATGGGGGCCCACTCCAGCAGTAATCCCAAGTTTGTATCATTAAGACCCTAGGGACTAGGCTAGGGAGGGGGCAAGATTACTGGGCTGGAGATAAGCGACCAATAAACGACGGCAGGGTGGTACGCCGGTGTAGTTCCGGGCGGACTCTGGTCGTGCACATAGTCCGTAGCCGGAGAAAACATGCACGGGTACCAGTAGATCGGGACTGTGCACTCATGTTCATGGTGTCCAGGGGTTGACACCCTAGGGCTTGATACACCCGAAGGGTGGACCCGACACAGTTCGACTACAATTATGTTTGGGCCGTATTGACACCAACACGTGACGAGTTAGGCTTAGGGAGCCGATCGACTAGACCGTTGGGTTGGACCTTGTATTAGGGTCATTTCATGTTATTGGGCCAAAGCATGGGCAAGGGATCAATACTTGTTTATTCCAGTCATGTTAGTTTGCCAGTACACCTGTGGTGCAAAACCTTAAACCTGATTATGCCATGACACCTTTATCTACCTTGTTAGTTAATCATCATGCTAGTATGTTGTTATCCTTATGTTCATCCCTGCTGCTCATGCCAGTTAACTTTATCAGTTTACATTGATTGTAGTAGGGCTTACTCAGTCTTTTTGACTGACTTGTTTTCTTTCACCTCTTTTCTTCCGTTCCCCCCCCCCCCCAAGGTTCTCAAGGAGCGAATATTGGAGCTTAGCTGGATTTCTGACCGCTTGCTTAAGGGATTTAGCTCATGTAAGGTTTGACATGAAGCTAGCTATGGCTATCACTTCTTTTGGGGATTAGTATTTATGTATTTCAGTTTTTCAGTTGATGTTGTTTTATCTAGACTTGTTTATTTGGAAGTTTGACATTATGTTGTACCAGACTGGTTTTGAAATGGTTTGAAATCTTCCGCTATTTTATCTATGCTATTTACTCTGTTTACATATATACATATGTTCTTGTTCTGCCTTGATATATCATAATGCATGTTTACCTGATTCAAACGCCCCTCCAAAGTCAGAGTGCTTGCAAGAGTCACCCTGGCGGAGGTGGGGTGTTACAACGTGGTCCCTTGATTTACCTAACTTTAAAATCAAATTAAATAACTTTTTTGAGTTCTATACCAGTCCAATAATTGAACTGGAGTTTATTGTTTTAACCTAAACTCTGGGTGCCCATATTTTCCGCACGGGAAGCTAGTAGTTTTGGTTTTTGTAGATATTTATTCTTACAGGATCCTGGTCTACAGCTGGAGCTATATTTGGAACTCTTTGTATCCGTATATTTCTTACAGTTATCTTATGTATTATTTTTCCGCTGCTATGTAATTTAAATATCTGATATTATTTTCTATGGTATAATTATTCATAATCTAATATATTCCTATACTCTGATGTAATTGTTGTAATAAGCAGTAAAATGTTCTATTTTTTGTGTTCTGACGCGTCGTGTTCTCAAAGCAATCCGGGCTTTCCTTTACTGGGAAGTTTGGGTCGTTTCAGGGAAAGCCTGGATTGTAATGAGAACACGACAAACCAGAACACAAACAGAAGAACATTTCATTATTATTACAACAATTTACATCAGAGTACAAGAATATTCCAAAGTATGAGTAAGTATTATACATTGTAAATACAATATCAGGGATTTAAAATTACATAGCAGCGGAAAATGATACATAATTATAATGCGTAGCGAAAAATAACAACTGACACAACTAAAAGAAATAAACAGATACCGAGCTTTCCAAATATAGCTTCAACCTTAAATCCAAATTCCTATATAAAGAAATATCTGCAAAGCCGAAACTACCGACTGCCCGTATGGAAAATAGGGGCACCCATAGTTTAGGTTTAAACAATAAATTTCAGGTCAGTCATGGGTCTGGTGTGTGAGCTAAAACAGTTATTTAATCTTTACTTAAAAGAGGGGTGCAAATCATGGGACCACGCCGTATAACATGGAACGGGTTTACTCCATATGAATATCAGTTTAAAATAAAACAACGCAATGCTTTTTGAAAAATGATGCTATTATAAGACTCAGGTCCCATCACACAATGCAACGCACACTGGAGGATAGAGTTTTCCCTTATAATAGCCAAACATTCTTAATACGTTTAAAACAAATCAGTTGATATCATTATAAGTGCATAGTGTTAAAAAATCTTCAAATATAAATGTATCAATCATAGACAGCATGTATACCATATATCATGTCGCCATACTTGTTCTATAATAAAAAAGCATGATGTCATATTGGAAATTGGATTTCCGTCGTAAACTAAGGCAAGGGATCGTCCTTACCGAATTCGAGACTCTTACATTTGTGGATTGGCAATTCTTGAACAATACGTTTCCTTGCCCTATAGGGCATAAAATATGGTTTGTATGTCGACCAATCCATCAGCCCCATAGTGACCGATACATCCGACGTACCTCGCTTTCCATCATCCACATAAGTAAAAACGTCTGGGCACCATACCATGACACCACTCCTAGCTAGAAGGAAACACATGTCCTCCCTTGTATCCTTTCCCGTTTCTGCTTCATACCGGGGTGTGAGGCTCGCGAATTAATGCTATAAAAAAGCTATGCTATTTAAAGCCATGTTTTGATCATCAACCAAAAGGCTCTGATTTTCAACAAAAGCCTTGATCACATGCCACTCAGCATGCCACACTGTCAATCCATAATGTAACACTGATCTCCACCAATATATAACCTCTAAGCTCATACGTCTCAGAGAAGGGCATTAAGCAAGAGAATAATTTCTCCACTGCCAAAAAGATATATATTTAATAAACACCAATGAGTACAGCGCGGAATACAATGTCAGGCATATAAACCATTTGCAAGTCCGTTCTGGGTCTGAATGAAACTGGCACATTATTCCTCGTCCCATATGTCCAATACAGGAGAGAGGACCTCGCATATCACGTCGATCTCCAAGTATGTCTGGATGATCACCACTTATGTCCTTGTCTAGGGTATACAGCCAAATCAAGAAATCAGTAATCATCCAAACGATATGAAGATCTCCGGTCTTTAACCACCATCTTCATTGTCGACTTATCGTCGAATCAGTTATTCAGAATGGGTATAAACCCAGACATTCTGAATAACTCACGTATCTTATAAACAAGTGCTATAAAAACACAACATACGCCTAATTCAAATCTAGAATATTCTTTTATTCAAATATTCTTTTCACAATTTAAACCAAATTAAGGTTTCCCCTACTAGTCGGGACTAGCGAACCTTACCGAAGTAATCGTTCATTTTATTTCCCAATCCCAACCTATTCATCCCATGGAGAAAAACTGGTAATACTCCATATCTAACACCACGGTGTTATTGGTAAAACTACTTACCATTTCACGTTCAAATCTAATTAAAGATTTAATAATCACCTGGAGTAAAATTGGTGGAACTTCATTCTGGATCATTTCATGAATTCGATAAATTTAATTACCCCATTCTCATTTAATCTAATTGAAGATTCATTAAAACTTTACTTAGTTTTAATCACCCCGAATATCATTATTTAATGATTATCTAAATTTAGGAAATAAATCCCGTCTTTAACTGAGTAAACGAACCAATGTCATTTAAAACACGGTTCACGATAGACCTAAAACCACATTCCATTAATTATGGAATCTTCACGAAAAGCAGATCAATATATATAATTTATATAAATTTTTGTGTCCAACCAATAATAAAAATGGAATAACGGCAAAGGCTTCTAAATTCCATATATATTAACAGTCTTCCTCTATAGTAGCTCATTTCGATTATTACCAAATCGAATTCCATTCAATTCCAATTTAATATATTAAATTGGAAAACTTTACTTTGGAAATTTTCCATTAATTATTAATAATAGATTTATAAATTCAAAATCACATTTCACTGTTAATCGGGTTAAAGAATGAATGTAGTTAAAAACAGAGTTCATAATAAACCGAATTCACATTCCATTTTATTCCAATTGCTAAATATGACTGGAAACTCTAATGATCATAATTAAAAAATTTATTCCTTTCACATGGGGTTTAAGAATAGTGTTATTTAAGACACCATTCCCGACAAACACAAAATCCAATTTGATATTAGATATAAGGCTTTGAATAGAAATTATATCGGATTATATTCAATATCAAATTCTGAAACCAACACATATCGTATGGAGAATAACGATATATATCTGTCTTTCAAATTCTTCCACAATATTCGTATAGTCACGAAATCCAATATCTAAATATCCCGAAGATGATTTCCATTCAAATCCATTCCAATTCATACATTGGAAAATTCTGGTGAGTTTTAAAACCATTCTCAAATCCAATTTACTTATTTAAAACGTTGGATTATCTTTCTAGTTAATAACTAGTTCATTTTGATAAAAATATAATTTTCTCTTTACAAATGTGGAATTTTTCATCCAAATTCTTTCCAAATCATTTATTATTATTTTACACAAATTATTAATATTTTTAATAATTTTATCAAGGCCCGTACAGTCGGTTTCCAATAACGGCCACCGAACTGCATTCATAGCGACCATTTCTAAATTTGATTTGGACATAATTCCAAATCCAACCGTTCAAATTTAAATGTCTTATATTCATTGTAAACCTCTTTTTGATACGAATCCAGCGGTTTTAGTATTAGGAGAATCTGATAGTCGGATCTCCCGTAATGTTAATTTGAAGCCTATGGTCGAAATTTGCGTACGGTCGCGGCGCGGCGCGTTCTATTCAAGCCATTAATATATATATGTACATATATATATATATATATATCATTTAAAACTTATTTTATAAATTCGTTTTAAAAACGATTCCCACTTTCATTTAAATTTCGAGTCCAAATTGAATACTCCTTGTCATTATAATATTTAAATCATAATATTTTAAAAAATATCAAATTTTGAAATCATTTCCTTTTCGATATTCATTATAAAAATGAATAAAATTGATACAAATATCGTTCACATCAAAAAGACGTATATCTAATCAACATGGCTTCACACATTTCTATAATTTCATGTCCATCCAAAATCGGGCATCAAATTCACATTTTAATCCTTTACTCAATATTATTCTAAAATATTCATTAATTTGAAATATTTGTTATATTAAAATATTCATTCTTTCTGAATTGGAATCAGATCCAATCAATTACAATATAACGTTATTTATATGGATTTCATACAGCCCATGTATACAACAATAACGATAAACAATAATCCATCATCCAGAGTGCATTACACAACTGCATAATCATTAACTATAAATATTTAAAGCTTACAACAGTCTATCAACCAATCGATTGACATACAACAAAACAATTGGGATTTGTGTATGTCAAATATCATCCCAATACCCATGTGGGGTTTCAACCAACAAATACTGAATATTATTTGTGCAGTTGGGCGATGTGTAAATTTATCATCCCAATCGATAACAGCTAAATGGGTGAACATAAACAAATCGTCCGATTTGTAAATGAATATTCTTCTCACTTCAGGAGAATTTATGTTGTTCATATATACATTAAAAATTATATTTTTAACGTTAAAATATTTATTTCCACACTTGACTACTTTATATAGTTCATACATTTAGTAAAAATAATATTTTTATTGTCCAAACATTTTATTTAACACATTAATATTTTATATGGTTCATATACAAATTAAAAATAATATTTTTAATGAATAATTATTTATTTCAGAAAATTTCGGCATTATAATGGCGCGATATTAGAACTAGAGTAATTTCTGGCATTACCCCTCTCTGATACTGGCTCACGCCATACACAATAGTCAATCACATTCAATACACCACAATACAATCAATTTTCAACACAACCAAATTTCCACAATACAATCCAAACAAACAACCATGGTTTGTATAATAAATGGTGTCGGGGGCTACTAAGCCCCATCTGCAACCTAGTATATATTTAACTGTAAAATAATTACAATGAGAAAGAGTTCTCACCTTGGGATCCACTCCGCCATTCTTTAACTTGCGATTCTGGCACCGTCCAGGTTTGAATTTGCCAAAATTGCTAAGGTGCTCCAAATTGGATCCAGTTAGTCTTGTTGTGAAGCTCTCGCCTCCATGATCCCAACGGATCCTGTTTCACTGTATTTCAACATCGTATCAAAATGATACGATTTTTATAAATTATTTTAACTTTGCAACGCTTTTAGGTGTTGTAAATCATTAAAATTTTATACCTCGTTAACTCAGGAAAAGATTCGAAACTAGGTTTCAATTTTGCGCTCAATCCGTGATGCTTGGTGACGATCAGCCACTGCCACGTTGTCAAGCTCCGAAACCCACGCCCATGCATAGTTGTCACGTTTAGATCGACAACACCTGGGAGGAGTAGTGACGATTCGAAGGCGGATCTTTGGAGCGTCGATTAAGGCAAAATACACAATGATAATACCTTAAACTGGTATAGATTTGTTGAGAGGAGAAAGTACTACAAATTTACCTTCAGAATCAAGTGATTTCGTTGCGTGGATTGAGGGGATTCGGAGGGGAAAGGTTTGAACCCCTTTTCGTCGTCGAACTAGGGAGGATTGGGTATTTTGGGGTGAAACGAAATAATGAATGGAATTGTCTGATTGGTTAGTATATATATTTAATTCCAAAAAAAGTGATTTTACATTCAAACTCCAAATCAAACCCAACGACTATTGCCCCTAGCTAAATACCTGCATTCCGGACACAATGGGATATATTTCGTAAGCCAATTCGACTGTTTCGAATTGTTTTTATCAAAATTAAAATATAAATCAGCGCATATTTTAATTTACTAGGGCCACATATTGACTCCATAAATTACAGAAAAATTATATATATCTTTGTTTTGACGATACGGTCCTAAAAAAACAAAATTTGGAGACCGTTTGAAAAATGGTCATTTTCAAGTCAATTAAATTCAAACTGAAATAACCAAACATGTTTAAATTCACTATGCTCACATATCAATTCCAAAAATTTTGAAAATTGGAATATAGCAATAATTTGACATTTCGGATCCAACAAAAGTGGTTTCATCAAAAATGGAGGTCGTTTGCAAAATGGATATTTTTAAGGGCTATATATTATATTAAAATATATTTAAATTTCATAGCGACTATTGTAAACTTTAAACTGGACATACCTTTCAATTTATAAAGTGAAATCTCAGTTTCTTACACTCGTTAGAAAGATATAGCTAAACAGATTCAAATATTTCTTACTTCGTCACATTCTGACTTATATTGAATTATGTATATTCATTTGAAATTAGTAATCGAATTTTCAAATTACCGCGCCATTCCAGGCTCGTTTTATAATTAAAATAAATTTATACGTTCTAACTTCATTTTAAATAAAGTTTTAGTCGTTGTTATTTAAAGTAAACCATTTTAAATACTCAAAATACATTAAAATAGCTAGAATAAAAAAATTAAATTTGTTCTGAAAATCAGGTTTGTTACAATCTCCCCTAATTAAAATCTTTTCATCCCCGAAAAGGAACCGAGCTGAAAGTTATTTAACCAACCCACTCAACTTTCATTCTGGCTTTCATTCTTCAACTTTTCAGTTTCTAAGAATTTTATAATTTTTCAGAAATTTGGCTAACACCCTAAATTTTTGAAAAATTTCACGGTAACCTCCTTTGTATGGGGTGAATGGTAAAACCGCAACTTGCCTCACAGGGCCCTCATCAATCCAAAAGAAAAAGAAAAGGCCAAGGGCTAGCCAATCGGCTCATAAAATCATTAAACCCCAATAAATACTATAAATATGTACACCTATTTGTCGGGCATACAATTTTATTCCTCTTCTTAGCTTCCGTGCTATGACTTGTTCAAACATATATACGTACATGTATGCAATTTCAATCAATTTACAATTCAGTTCAATATTTGATTCGATTTGGCTTAATTTAACCTTTCATTCTCTTATTAGTTTTATCATTCCAATATTTTTATTGGTTAAACTAATAATCAAACATCACAACCAGCAATCAATTAGTCGATTAAATTTACAAAACATATAACTTTTGTATATATATTCAAAAATCACATTTTTTGTGCCAAATCACAAACAATAAACCATCTCTAGTTTTGGTTCTCACACCAGTCAATTGGAAATATAGATATCCTACTTTCGAAACTCGAACATAAACCCAAATGATGGTGCACCGATCATCAGAATCATCTTTGGGCGACTAGAGTGTGATTCTATATCTATCCAGTATATTTGAGGCTTTGTATACACATTTTCAAGGCGTATATGCAAAATCTTCATACTCTCGATTGTCCAAAATCAATTTAAAATAAAATACACAAATACGCATAATAAGGTTTAAATTTTCAAAAAAATAATAATTTGTTTTCAATTTTATTTTAAAAATAAAACTCTTTAAAACTCATCCTAGGATACTACTGATCCCATCTCTAACAAGTCATTCTCATTGGATATTACTAATCCAATCTCTAATGAGTTCTTTCGTTTGGTTCCAATGTGTCTTGTTCTCGAGCTCTGTAAACCAAAGTTTTGATACCACAAATGAGACGACCCAAACTCACCCTTACGGGGAAAGCCCGGATTGTAATGAGAACACGACAAACCAGAACACAAATAGAAGAACATTTCATTGTTATTACAACAATTTAGATCATAGTACAAGAATATTCCGGAGTATGAGTATGTATTACAGATTGGAAATACAATATCAGAGATTTAAAATTACATAGCAACGGGAAATAATACATAAGTATAATGCGTAGCAAAAAATAACAGCTGACACAACTGAAAGAAATACACGGATACATAGCTTTCCGAATATAGCTTTAGCTGTAAATCCAGGATCCTGTATAAAGAAATATCTGCAAAGCCAAAACTACTGACTGCCCGTGTGGAAAATAGGGGCACCCAAAGTTTAGGTTAAAACAATAAACTCCAGGTCAGTCATGGGACTGGCATGAGAACTAGAACAGTCATTAAATCTTTACTTAAAAAAGGGGTGAAAATCATGGGACCACGCCGTATAACACAGAACTGGTTTACTCCACATAAATACTAGTTTAAAATAACGCACTGCTTTCTAAAAAATGAAGCTATTATAAGACTCTGGTCCCATTACACAATGCAACGCAAGCCTGAGGATAGATTTTTCCCTTATATTAGCCAAACATGCTTAATACGTTTAAAACAAATCATTTGATACCATTATAAGTGCATAGTGTTAAAAACTCTTCAAATATAAATGTGTCAATCATAGCCGCATAGGTACCATATATCACGTCGCCATACAAGTTCTACAATAAAGCCCAAACGATGTCGTATTGGAAATTGGATTACCATCATGAATCAAGGCAAGGGATCGTCCTTACCGAATTCGAGACTCTCTAGCCCGATTCTCAGGCTCAGCCGCAACTGCACATGGATCTTCCAAGGTTGGTCTACTCTTACGTTTGTGGATTGGCAATTCCTGAACAATACGTTTCCTTTCCCAATAGGGCATAAAATCTGGTCAGTACGTCGACCAATCCAACGGCCCCGTAGTAACCGATATATCTGACGTACCTCGCTTTCCATCATCCACATAAGTAAACATGTCTGGGCTCCATACCATGACACCACTCCTAGCTAGAAGGAAACACATGTCGTCCTTGGAGTCCTCTCTCATTTCTGGTTCATACCGGGGTGTGAGGCTCGCGAATTAACGCTATACAAAAAGCTATACTATTTAAATTCGTGCTTTGGTCATCAACCACAAGGCTCTGCTTTTCAACAAAAGCCTTGATCACATGCCAAGCATACCACACTGTCAATCCGTACTGTAACACTGATCTCCATCAATATATAACCTCTAAGCTCATACGTCTCAGAGAAGGGCGTTAAGCAAGAGAATAAATTCTCCACCGCCGAACAGATATATATTTAATACAGATCAATGAATACAACGCAGAATACAATGTCAAGCATACAATCCATTTGCAAGTCTGTTCTGGGTCTGAACAAAACCCGAGGCACCTTATTCCTCGTCCCATATATCCAATACAAGAGGACCTCTCATATCACGTCGATCTCCAAGTATGTCAGGACGATCACCACGTATGTCCTTGTCTAGGGCGTGCAACCCAATCAAGACATCAATAATCATCCAAACGATGTGAAGATCTCTAGTCTTCAACCACCGTCTTCATTGTCAACTTATAGTCGAATCAGTTATTCAAAATGGGTATAAACTCGGACATTCTGAATAACTCACGTATCTTATAAACAAGTGCTATATAAGCACAACATACACCTCATTCCAATCTAGAATATTCTTTTATTCAAATATTCTTTTCACAATTCTAAACAAATTAAGGTTTTCCAAACTAGTCGGGATTAGCGAACCTTACCGAAGTAATCATTTGTTTTATTTCCCAATCCCAACCTATTCATCCCATGGAGCAAAACTGGTAATACTCCATATCTAACACCACAGTGTTATCGGTAAAACTAATTACCATTTCACATTCAAATCTAATTAAAGATTTAACTATCGCCTAGAGTAAAACTGGTAGTACTCCATTCTCGCCCATTTCATGAATTCGATAAATTTAATTATCCCATTCTCATTTTAATCTAATTAAAGATTCATTAAAAGTATACTTAGTTTTAGTCTACCCAAAAAGCATGATTTAATGATTATTCAAATTTAGGAAACAAATCCTGTCTTTAACTGGGTTAAAGAACCAATGTCATTTAAAACACAGTTCATGATAAACCCAAAATCACATTCCATTAATTATGGAATCTTCATGAAAAACTGATCAATATATATAATCGATATAAATTTTCTTATCCAACTAATAATATAAATGGAATAACGGCAAAGCCTTTTAAATTCCATATATATTAATAGTCTTCCTCCACAAAAGCTCATTTTGATTATTGCCAAATCGAATTCCATTCAATTCCAATTTAATATATTAAATTGCAAAACTTTACTTTGGAAAATTTCCATTAAATCCTAATAAAAGATTTATAAATTCCAAATCATATTTCACTGTTAATCTGGTTAAAGAATGAATGTCGTTAAAAACACTATTCATAATAAACACAATTCACATTCCATTTTATTCCAATTACTAAATATAACTGGAATCTCTAATAATCTTAATTAAAAGATTTATTCCTTTCACACGGGGTTTAAGAATAGTTTTATTTAATAAACCATTCATGACAAACCCATAATCCAGTTTTATATTAAATATAAGGCTCTGAATAGAAATTATACCGGCTTATATTGAATATCAAATTTTGAAACCAACACATATCGTATGGGGAATAAGGATATATATATATATATAAATATATATATATATTATCTATCTTCCAAATTCCTCCACAATAATAGTATAGTCATAGAATCCAATATAGAAATATCCTGAAGATGAATTCCATTCAAATCCATTCTGATTCATACGTTGGAAAATTCTGGCTAGATTTAAAACCATTCTCAAATCCAACTTATTTATTTAAAAACATTGGATTATCTTTCTAGTTAATAATTAGTTCATTTTAATAAAAATATGTTTTTATCTTTACAAACATGGAATTTTTTCATACAAATTCTTTCCAAATCATTTATTATGATTTTACTCAAATCATTAATATTTTTAATAATTTTATCAAGGCCCGTACAGTCGGTTTACAATAACGGCCACAAAACTGCATCCATAGTGACGTTTTCCAAATTTTATTTGGTTATAATTCCAAATCCAACCGTTCAAATTTAAATCTCTTTCATTTATTGGAAATCTCTTTTCGATACGAACCCAATGGTTTTGGTTTTAGGAGAATCCGACGGCCGGATCTCCCCTCATGTCAATTCGAAGTCATTGGTCGAAATTCGCGAACAGTCATGGCACGACGCGTTCTTTTCAAGCCATTAATATATATATATATATATAATATTTCATTCAAATCGTATTTTATAAATTCGTTTTATAAATGATTCCCACTTTCATTTCAATTTTAAGTCCAAATTGAATACTCCTTATCATTATAATATTTAAATGATAATATTTTCAAAATATCAGATTTTGAAATTATTTCCTTTTCGATGTTCATTATGAAAATGAACAAAATAGATATAAATATCATCCGCATCAAAATGACGCATATTTGTCAACCAATTTCTTTAATTTCATGTCCATCCAAAATCGGACATCAAATTTACATTTTAGTCCTTCACTTAATATTATTCTAAAATATTCGTTATTTTAAAATATTCATTCTTTCTGAATTCGAATCAGACCCAATCAATTACCATATAATGTTATTTATATGGATTTCATACAACACATATATACAACAACAGTGATAAACAATAATCCATCATCCAGAGTGCATTACACAACTGCATATGCATTAAATATAAATAATTAACGCTTACAACAGTCTGTCAACCAATCGATTGACATACAACTAAACAATAGAGAATAGTGTATGTCAAATATCCTCCTAATACCCATGTGGGGTTTCAACCAACAGATACTGAATATTATTTGTGTAGTTCGGTGATGTGTTAAATTTATCATCCTAATCGATATTAGTTAAATGGGTGTACATAAACAAAACATTCAATATTATTTTCACTTCAGGAAAATTTTATGCTATTCATATATACGTTTAAAATTATATTTTTAACATTAAAATATTTATTTCAACACTTGACTATTTTATATAGTTCATACATTCAATAAAAATGATATTTTTATTGTTCAAACATTTTATTCAACACATGAATATTTTATACGGTTCATATACACATTCAAAATAATATTTTTAATGAATAAATATATTTCAGAAAATTTCGGCATTATAGCGGTGCGATATTAGAATCGGGGTAATGTCTAGCATTACCCCTTTCCTGATACTGTCTCGTGCCATACACAATAGTCAATCATGTTCGATACACCACAATACTATCAATTTTCAACTTAACCAAATTTCCACAATACAATCCAAACAAAGAACCATGGTTTGTAAAATAAATGGTGTCGGGGGCTACTAAGCCCCATATGCAACCTAGTATATATTTAACTGTAGAATAATTAGATTGAGAAAGAGTTCTCACCTTGGGATCAAACTCCGCCAGTATTTAACTGGCGATTCTGGCACCGTTCGGGTTTGATTTTGCCTAAATTTCTAAAGCGCTCCAAATTGGACCCAGTTAGTCTTGTTGTGAAGCTCTCGCTTCGATGATCCCAATCGGATCATTTTCACTGGATTTCGACATCATAACAAAAAGATATGATTTTTACAAATTATTTTAACTTTGCAACGCTTTTAAGTGTTGTAAATCATTAAAATTATATACCTCGCTAACTCAAGAAAAGTTTCGAAACTAGGTTTCGATCTTCCGCTCAGTCCATGATGCTTGGTGACGATCAGCCACTGCCAATTTGTCAAGCTCCGAACCCTGCACCGGCGCCTGGTGGTCACGTTTAGATCGACGGCGCTTGGGAGGAGCAGCGACGGTTCGAACGACGAATCTTTGGAACGTCGATTCAGGAAAAATACACAACGATAATACCTTAAACTCGAATAGAATTATAGAGGGGAGAAAGTACTACAAATTTTCCATCAGAATCAAGTGATTTCGTTGTGCAAATTGAGTGGAATCGAAGGGGAAAGGTTTGAATGCCTTTCCATTGGTGAACTCGAGAGGATCGGGTTTTTTTGGGAAAAAGAAATAATGAATGGAATTTTCTGATTGGTTAGAACATATATTTAATTCCAAAAATAGTGATTTTACATCCGAACTCCAAATCAAACACAATGAATGTCGCCTCTAGCTAAATACCCCCATTCTGGACACAAGTGGATATGTTTCGTAAGCCAATTCGATTGTTCCGAACAGTTTTGATCAAAACTAAAATATAAATCAATTATATATTGAATTGAACGTACATTTTAATTTACTGGAGCCACATACTGACTCCATAAATTACAGAAAAATTATATCAAGCTTTATTTTGATGAAACAGTCTTAACAAAACTAATTTCATCGAATTTGGAGACCGTTTGAAAAATGGTCATTTTCCAGTCGATTAAATTCAAATTGAAATTACCAAACATGTTTAAATTCACCACGCTCATATATTAATTCCAAAAATTATGAAAATTGGAATATAGCAAAAATATGACATTCCAGATCCAATAAAAGTGGTTTCGTCAAAAATGGAGGTCGTTTGCAAAATGGCTATTTTTAAGGGCTATATATTATATTAAAATATATATAAATTCAATAACGACTATTTTAAATTTTAAACTGGACATAACTTTCAATTTATAAAGTGAAATATCAGTTCCTTACATTCATTAGAAAGATATAGCTAAACAGATTCAAATATTTCTTGTTTCATCAAATTGTGATTTATATTGAATTCATATATTCATTTGAAATTAGATATCGAATTTTCAAACTACCGCGCCATTTTAGGCTCGTTTTACAATTAAAATAATTTTATACATTCTAACTTCGTTTTAAATATATTTTTAGTCGTTATTATTTAAAATAAACCATTTTAAATATTCAAAATACGTTAAAATGGTTAAAATAAAATTTTTAAATTATTTCTGAAAATCCGGGTTGTTACAGCTATTTACAAATCATTTGCATTTGAAGCGTTGTGTGAATATGTGGCGCTCGCATTTCACACTCCATAGATGGACACTTGTGGCGCCTTAGATGGAATTTGTTTGTTGAGTATTTATTTATTTACGACTACAGTGTGTGCATGCATTGTATGAGAGTGATGATTCATTAAATAATTGTTGTTGGTTGAAAACCCCACATGGGTCTTGGGATGATATTTGACTCACACATCTCCCTTGTGTGAAATTTCAGTTAATCGGTAGATTGACGGGTTTATGTGAGTGTCAATTATTTGATTGAAGCTTATATAAAAATAACATGCACACTTGGTGTCATTTTATATGTTGATAGTTGTTTGCAACTATCGTTGGGTATTTATGATGAATGTAATCCATAAAAATTTATATGTATGGATATTGGTTGAGATTTTATTTCAATCCAGAATGAACATGAATATTTTTATAATGCAATATTCAATAAGAATTAGAAGTTGATTTTGACGTACGATTTTGGATGGATACGAAAATATAAAAATATATGACGCCGAGTTAAGTAGAAAACGATATCTTAACTCGAATAGATTTCTATATCGATTTAATTCGTTTTTAAAATGAATATCGAGAGGATTGAATTTCAAAATATTACATCTTGAAAACATTATCAATTTGATATCATAAAAAAAAGCAATGTTCAAGTTTGATTTAAATTGGCAATGGAAGTGAAATCATTAAAAAATGAATGTATAAACGTTTTATAAAATACGTTTTGAAATAGAAATCAATGATATATAACATATTTTTAAATGGTTTGAATAGAACATATCGCACATAGACTGTTCTCAAATTTCAACCATTAACTAGAAATGGACGTAACCGTCGGAACCGTTGGGTTCTTATCGAAAAGATATTTCCAACAAATATATGATATTTAAATTTTAATGGTTAGATGTTGAAATATGTCCAAATAAGTTTTTGGAAAAGGTTGATATGGATGCAGTTCGTTGGCCGATATTGGAAACCGACATTAAGTGCCTTGCTAAATTATAAAGCATATGAATTAATCATATAAAATCATAATAAACGATTTGGAAAGATTTTGGATGAAATATTCCAAATTTGAAAAGATAAAAGGTATTTTTATCCAAATAAACTAGTTGATAACTAGGATAACAATGCAATGATTTTCAGAAATAATAAATTTGATTTGCAAATGGTTTTTAACATAACCAGAAGTTTAAAATATATAAACTGGAATTAAATAAAGAACGAGATTTTTGGGTTTGTCGTGAATGGTATTTTCATTAATACTATTCTTGAACCAATTTGTGAATGGAATGAACCTTTTGGTTAAGAGTTAAAGGAGTTTTACCAATTTATTTAACTGGATTGGGGTTGAATGGAATTGGATTCATAATAATCAAAATGAGCTTCTGTGAAGGAAGATGTTTACTATTTATTGAATTTAAAAGGATTTCTCCGCTATTCCACTTATAGTATTAGTCTGATACGGAAATTTATATCGATGACAATTGGTTCATATTTCTGTGAAGATTCCATATAAAATGGAATATGATTTTGGGTTTATTGTGATTTTACATGACTTTTGTTCTTTAACCCAAGTAAAGACAAGATTAATTTCTGAAGATTCGATAATCATCAATTAATGATTTTTGAGATTAAAACCGAACAAGAGTTTTAATGAATCTTTAAGTAGATTAAGATGAGAATGAGATAATTAAATTTATCAAATTCAAGAAATGTTCGAGAATGGAGTAGCACTAGTTTTATTCCGTGCGATAGTTAAATCTTTAATTAGATTTGAACGTTAAGTGGTAATTAAATTACCAATAACACAGTGGGTGTTAGATATGGAGTACTACCAATTTTGTTCCATGGGATGAATAGGTTGGGATTTGTATTAATAAAATAAATGGTTACTTCGGTAAGGCTCGATAATCCCTACTAGTTACATAAACCTTAATTTGGTTTAAGTTGTGAAAAGATATAATATAATCTTTTGCAATGGTATTTAAAGGAAGATTAAACAAGAGGTTTAAATGAATTAAATCTTTGATAAGATTAGGGGGAATAATTCCTGGTATAAAGAATATTTTAATAAAAGAATATTATGTATTGGAATGAGGCATATGATGGGTTTATATAGCAATTGATTATAAGATACGCGAATTATTTGGAAAGACCGGGTTTAACTCATTCTGAATAACTGATACGAAGACTAAGAGTCAAAGATATTGAAGACGGTGCAAGACCGACAATCTTCACATCGAATAGATTGCTACTGATGCCCTTGATTGGAGTTGTTGTCTTGAAGGGGTAATGGTGGTAGTTGTCCGGACATACTTGTTGATTGTTTGGATATGCGAGGGTCTCTCTCCTGTATTGGACATACGGGATGTGGAATAAGGTGCCTTCGGTTTCGTTCAGACCCAGAATGGGCTTGTAAATGGATTATGTCTGACATTGTATTGTGTGTTGTGTCTGTTGATCTCTGCTAAATATATATATGTTTGGTGGCGGAGAATTTATTCTCTTGCTTAACACCCTTCTCTGAGATGTATGAGCTTAGAGGTTATATATTGGTGGAAATCAATGGTACGGTATGGATTGACAATGTGGCATGCAAAGATGCAAATGATCAAGGCTTTTGTTGAAAAGAAGGGCCTTGTGGATGATGATCAAAGCACGACTTTAAGTAGCATAACTTTGTGTGTAGCGTTAATTCGCGAGCCTCACACCCCGGAATGAGCCATAAACGGGATGAAGGACATCAGATAAAGAAGTGGGTCATGGTATGGAGCCCATACATTTTTACTTATGTGGATGATGGATTGCGAGGCGCCTCTAATACAGAGCCAACTAAAAGGCTCAAGTGATAGGTCTTATAGGACCGGGGAATGTAAGTTTAGGTGTAACCCTAATCTACCGCGGAAAGGTAGGCCGACTCTGCCGATCCAAGGGCTTGCTTGAGTACGAATCCTGGACATCTTGCTAGAGGTGCTCCGAATCGGATGAGGACGATCCCTTGCCTTGGTTCACAAATGGAAACCCAATTTCCAATACGTTACTTTCGATTTCAGTTGTAGACCTATATGGCAACATAGTAGGATAGGGTACTATGCTATGTATTATTGATACATTTATATTTGAAGTTGATTTCTTCACTATGCACTAATAATAATAAAAGATAAATTTCACGTATCAAGCATATTTGGCCATTATAAGTAAAAACTCTATCCTCTGGTTTGTGTTGCCTTGTGTGAAGGGACCTGAGTCTTATAATGACTTCATTTTTCCTTTTTAGCATTGCATTGTTTGTTTATGGTATTCTTGGGAGAAAACTCGTTTCTTGTTATATGTCTGGTCGCTTTATTTACTCAATATTAAAATAAAGTTTAATAACTGTTTTAGTTCTCACACCAGTCCCATGACTAACATGGAGTTTATTGTTTTCACTTAAACTCTGAATGCCCATATTTTCCACATGGGCAGTCAGCAGTTTTGGTTTTATAGATTTCTATTATAACATGATCCTGGTTTACAGATGGAGCTATATTCGGAATGCTTTGTATCCTTTATTTCTTTCAGTTGTGTTAGTTGATGTATTTCCACTATGCATTGTATTTATACATTTTTATTTCCGCTGCTATGTAATATATTCTCTGATATCGTAATTTTTCGATGTGTAATATTTATTCGTACTCTGATATTCTTGTACTCTAATGTTAATTGTTGTAATAGCAATGAATAGTTCTGTCGTTCTGTGTTCTGGTGCATCTTGTTCTCAAAGCAATCCGCCTTCTTGTTAGGTTTAGGTCATCCGGGGAGTTCAGGTCGTTTTAGTTTGGTATCAGAGCTTTGGTTTACAAAGCTCAAGAACAAGACACATTAGAACTGAATGACAAAATCTATCAAGAATTGAACTAGCAACATTCTATTAAAGAATACTCATTAGAGATAGGATTAGTAGCATCCTAGAATAAGAAAACTCGTTTGAGATGGGGTTAGTAATGCTTTAGAATGATTTGAGAGTCACACATTTATAAGTAACGTATTTGTGATTGTATATAAAATCCGATCATAGAAAAAATATTTTTAGTATACAAAAGTAATGTGTTTAGAAAGTTAAATAATCAATTAATTATTTGTGTGATTGTTTGATTTTTGTTTGATTACCTATGACGTCTGATTTAAATAAATTAGACGTTATCTTTTGCAATTTTAGATATTGAATATATATATATATATATATATATATATATATATATATATATATATAAACACCTGTAATTTAATTTAATTGAGTTAAGTTAAACTGAATTGCAAGTTTAGTCAGAATGGGATTTATACATATATATGTTGAGCTGGTTAATGGCTTAGTGTTGAGTATGTTAGGGAATGCGGAATGGATCATTAAGGCACAGCAAACACTAGAAGGCGTGAATAGCGTTTGTAAGAATTTAAATCAAATCTAAAACTAAAGTGAACTACGGGATGAATCAAACACCACAAATGCGATCACAGACACAAATTCAAACACAAACGTAAAATAAACAGAGATAATAAAGAAGAAAAGGAAAGAAAACACTGGATTTTATACTGGTTTGGATTACTTCTATGTCCAGTCCCGCACAACGCTGGATTGCGCAGAGTTTTATTACTATTTCCAAAGTCAAGTACAACCTCCTATATTTCACGGCTCAATAAAAAGACACCGATTCCTACTTCCTTGATTTCACGGCTCAACAAGGACATACCGACTCCTATTTCCTTAATTTCACGGCTAAAAGGACACACTGGTTCCTTTTTGACGCAACACAAACAAGGTTTATTCAAACCAAGCAATTACAAGCAACCCTATAACTCTTCAGTAGCACTTGATTCAAAGAATAAAGAGTGTAGAGAGAAGAATTTTGATCAAAACAGAATTGAATTCGGTAGAGTATAAGCGTAAAAATCATAAAAATGATTAAGAATAATAGTGTAGAGAAAGAGGATGATGTTTGTAAATCCCCACGTCGATTAATGTCACTCACTAAGGGAATGCATTAACTTTCATGGAGCGATATAAGTAAAAAGAATAGAATACTACAAGATAGATACTTAAAGTAATACTTGAAAATTTTTATTACAGCGGAAACAGAAATAAGTTTGGTTACATCTTTCAAAACCACAATACCGAAATTCAAGTACATAAATATCAGTCTTGTACAAAAGCCTTCAGAGTACATAATTTTAAAGCCATAATCTCCAACAGAAAATGCCATAAACAGGTAGAATCAAAGCCAAGCAATACTTCAAGCACTTCTAGCACTTCAAGCAGAGAGAAATCTAAATCAAGCTCCTATGTTCCCAACCTGAGTACCTAGGAGGGGAGAAAGGAAAGAAAAGAGGCGAAAACAAACGGGGGTCAGACATAAAGTCCGGCGAGTCCAGTGACTTTCAGCATATAAACAGATAACAATATCATGACATGTAAATAAAACTGGATGTGAGATAACCGTAAAAGGAGTAGTAGGTAAATAGAAGAAACAGAATTATACAGTTTAAGCTAAGCTTCTTACTTGGTTTTCACTTCTCTGCACTAATACTAGTATAACAGGATTTGGTGTTACCCTAATGTCTAAACAGAAACGGAAACAGAATGATCTTTACAGAAACAAAATGCTAGTAATGGGCCTTTACCACCCCAACAGAGACAGATGGTATAGAAGTAGAAGCAGAAACGGAATCAGAGACGGAACAGAATAATCCCTATGGAAAAAGAATGTTAAAATTAGGTGTACACTAGTGACGGTCCTTTAACACCCCAACAGACGGTACCATGCAGAAACAGACAGGTGTTACCACACCAACTGAAACAGATGGTACCCCAATTGAAACATAAAGAACTAGGTGTACCCTAAATTCTACCGCAAGCGATCGGCTCCCTAATACGTAAATACCCTGTGCCGGCCCCACAGAAGGGTGTATCATTCCATAAAGTGGCAACCTATAAACACAGACCTATTTACATATGTCAGGGTGTCTTACATCCTCTGAGCAGACTGGATCCATGCACGCACATGACCCGGTTGGAATGCGCCATCAACACCCCTCGCCATTATCAGAACGAACTTCTTATAATTAGTTCAGTAAGCGTTCCCTGGACCCTAACTAGTGTTGGGTCATGGTTTTAATACCAGAAAGGGTTACTGACTAATATGGGTTCCAACAACAGATGACACAAGTAATTACCCATCCTAACCTTGTGTCCCCAGACTAACAGATTTCTTACTTACAGATTTCGGAGGTACAAAGTTTAGATTAACTAGTTCTCAGATCAGAAATACAGGTTAACAATTTTTCAGACTAACAGATCAGATGTACAAGTTAACGGACTTATAGATCATTTCACCTAACCTTGTATTGGGCCTACAGATTTACGAAATGGGTTTATTAGATTCATCCATCCAGTTGACGTAACCCTGTCCACCCAACTCGTTTTAGGCATCATATTTATCTTAGATTTGCATTAATTAAATATTAATGCATAGACTACTCACATTAGGTCGGTAGCTTGTGGCTGCTGGATGTGTCGGGCGGTTCCGGGTAGACTTCTACCACAAGCCAGACCTAACCTCGTGTCCAAGCATCTTTATGCCTATGACCTCTCACATTAGACTAACAGTTTGCAGTTGCTGGTTAAGCCAGTTGGGTCCAGGCAGGCTTATACCGCAAACAATGTCTAACCTCGAGTCTCGGCATTCTTATTTTTAGCTAAAGTATTCATTCACAGATTATGCCAATATCAGACTAATTATGCCAATTCAACAAATTAACTTCTTTACAAGTTATAGCAGATTATCCAAAGTTCTATTAACATGTTTTGCTCAATTTAAGATCGAGTCTACAGATTTTCATACCCCAAATTACTGTATTCAGTTTCAACAGATTTAGCAGATTAGGCAATTTAACATATTTAATCATTCCTTAAAATTCCACTGACATACCTCGCCTAATCATAAAATCAAGCCTAATTTTACATGCCCAAATTATGGTCATAATTCACAATATAACATAAGCCCCAAATTTTAGTTAAATTTACATAGTACAGAATATTCTCCAAAAACACCAAATCATGATATACAATATGAATAATGCCAAATTATAGCCTTTGACTTCAGCGTATGCCAAATATCCAAAATCCCCATTTAGGCGTACTCACATTCAATAGTTATCCTATTATAATATAGATCTTTACGCTTAAGTCATATACACAATAATTCTCCTTCTTCCAAATCACAGACTATCATATATAGTGTGCCTAGATCTAGGTCTTAAATTACAACTTATATTCTTTTCTCAAATCAGTCACAAATCAGTCATGTCTTGTTATGCATCATTCGCTATTTTCCCGAAATTTAGCGTTCGCACGTCAATCTCTTATGAGATTTGGCTCAGGCTCATGGTAGCCTGGCTATGGAACAGAAGGAAGGAAGAGATACAAAATAGTTACTATAATATTAATAAGATAGATCTACACAGTAAAACAGATCTAATAACAAGAATATGCATAATCTCAAATTCAGATGTATAACCATGTCAAGATCATAATTAAATTTCATATCTGAAAATAACTGTACTCACCTTGGTTGGATTCTAAAGTAAAAAGGGGTTGTAGTTGTTCTCTTTTAATCCTATTCAGATTGGAAGAAGAAGGAGCATGAGTTCTAGCTTAGGTTTCAGTAGAGTAGTGACACCATTGATTTATTTTAGTATGAATTAGGGCAGAGTATAGGCGTAATGAAATTCTATAGAGAATACTATAGCCTTGGGTTGTTTATATAGCATAAGATCAACGAATTTGGTCAGAAAGGGTGTCCAAATGCAGAAAAATGAACCTGTCCTCGGATCTGGAAATAGGGGGGAGGTCGACCCATGGTCGACCTATGTCACCCAGGTCGATCCCTGGGTCGACCCCCTGGTCGACCTGGGTCCTGGGCGGGAAAATTCTAGCCCCGCCCGGGTGTGTGTTTTGAATTTCGAACTTTTAAATTTTGAATTTGGGCTGGTTTTTATTTTAAATTCCTGAAACTTCTAAGTGCCATAACTTCTTCATACGGTGTCCGATTTACACTAACTCGGACTCGATCTCAAGCAGAATTTCGAGACGAACGCAATGGAGTAATCCGTTTCCCTTTATTCTTCTTTTAAAAATTAAGTATACTTTGTTTTGTTACATTATGTTCATATAAAATACGGTTTGTTACATTCTCCCCTCCTTAAAGGATTTCGTCCCCGAAATCTTCAAGTTAAGAAGAATGTGTCCTACCATCCAACCACTCATCTACTCAACCATCATCCATAAGCATCCATTTTCCTTAGAAAACTTCTAATGTTGTATGAACATATGCAAAAGTGTGTGTATATGTCTCTTATCTAATGCAAAGATCAGGCGGTCTACTGATTCAGTTGACCTCCTCAATGCGAATTATGTTAGTGCCATGAGTCCAATTATGTATGCAAGAAATCCTATTTGATACACATTATTTCTATATGAGTGCTTAACCATTCATCCAAATGCAACATCCATGTGATGAGACAATCATTTTGCATCCACAAAAATTGAAAAAATGCACACATCCATATGCAGTATGAGAGTGTTTTTGGGCCGGTCTAGTTCCTAGTGTGTGTATATGCATCCACGAGCAACCACTTGCATCCACTTGCAACCATCAAACATAACATGTCTCAAACACATGTTTACACCCATTAGTTTCTACCTAAAGGTTGAAGACTCAATCGATAGGATACGGCCGAGTGATAGAAGCTAGTACAATTAAAACAAAAGTTCTGTTCCAATTAGACATCGGTTAAGAGAATAAATCCATAAGTATCAACCCCAAAGACCGAAATCAACATCAAATTGACACTCAAAGAATTTCTCCCATTAAACAATGCCAAAACTGGAAATCTACTTCACGCTTTGAGTAAAAACCCCTAACCTTATCAGAAATATTCAGATACTTACAGACTACTGGTACAGATCGAATTATCAAATGATTCTTAGGAAACCAAGCATGATAAAACTCGACCATATCCCACAAAACCCAGAATGTATGCGTCATAGTCAACTTAATGCCCAACATAGGTACCGTCAAACCCCAACCTATCACAAACAGATGAGTTGCAACCCTTATGGGGTTTATGACTTCAGCAAGATCAGAAACAAGACTATTATTAAAGTCAGAGTCTCAATTATAGAATCAAAATGCCAGAATCCAAAAGAGTTTTAACTCAATAATCAGATAAGGAAATTAAACCTTCTACAGAAATTTTCCTATCTCTATCCTATCCATCATCCACGAAAGCATTCGCCTGTCCTACAGAAGTAGGTCATGTCCTCTGCCCTTGCCCTCGTTTCTTCGGGCAGTCCCTAATGAAGTGTTCCATTTCACTATAGTTGAAGCAAGCGCCCTTCCTCTTTATGCAATCCTTGTTCAGATGAGTCAAGCTTCCACAAGTAAAGCACTTTTTCTCCTTCTTATCTTCAGACTTTTCATCCTTCTTTTTTGTTTCCTTTTTGGGCCATGCTTTCTTGTTCTGTGGTCCTTCGAGCTTTTCCTCTTTTTTCTCATTTTGGCTTCCTCTTCATGCATCACTTCCATGTCAACCAATTTCTCGAAGGTTGCCCCCATAGGAATGTGGGTCATATCCAACCCGTGTAGCTGCTCATTCAAACCTTTAACGAATCTCTGGGCCTTCTTCTCAGGTGTGTTCACCAAGTTTAAGCCAAATCTCGCTAATTGATTGAACTTGTCGACATACTCCTTTACTAATAAATTCCCTTGCTTCAATGCCAAGAACCTTTCCAGGTATAAATTCTCTTCTGCTTGTGAGAGAAATTTCATCTCGAACCTATGCCTGAAATCCATCCATGTCTCCACTAGACGCTCTCCATTCGTGACCTCCAACCAAAACGAGGCTTCTTCCTTCATTAACCAAGAAGCTAATTGGACCTTCCTTCCATCTTATATCTCGAAGATACCAAACAAATCTTCCACCTCCTTTAGCCAATTTCGAGCTTCAACAAACCTCTCTGACCCGTGAAAAGGTTTCCCGTCCATTGCCTGAAAGTCCTTGCATATATTTGAAAAAGTATCAACACGGGGAGGGGGAGGAACCACTGCAACTTGGGGATGAGGAATGTCTACTGGACCTGCATCATTAGCCCTAGCCTCTAGGTACCCTCTGAACCAGCTAGTTACTGGCTGGCCCTCTGGAAGGTTAAGATCCCCAGGTATGTTGAAATGAAAAAGGAAAGATTCAAAACGGAGAATCGAAGGAAATATATATGGCTCTTGTAACACCCCACCTCCGTTAAGGTCACTCACAAAGGGAATGCCTTAACTTTGATGGAGCATTTTAGTAAACAGAACGGAAACTTACAAGACAGATAAAACAGTATTTGAAAAATTTATAACTTTATTACAACAGAATCCGAAATAATCTTGGTTACATCCTTTCAGATCACAATATCAGAATTCAAGTACAAAATATCAGTCTTGTACAAAAGCCTTCAGAATGCATTGTTTAAAATCATAATCCCCACGGAAGAAGACAATCCATACTTTAAGAACTTCAAGCGGAAGAAATCTGGATCAAGCTAGAGTATTCCCTTCTACAAAACCTGGGGGGGGGAACAGAAGAAGGGTGGCGAAACAACAAGGGTCAGACAAAAAGTCTGGCAAGTCCAGTGAACTTCAGTTATGAACAGATAATAATAACATGACATGAACATAAAACTGGATGAGAGATAACTATAACAGGTGTAGCGGATATAAAATAATGACATAAGCTATTTCTTTACACTTCTCTGCACTAATACTAGTATAACAGAATTAGGCATCACCCTAATGTCTAAGCTGAAATAGAAACGGGTACAGAATAATTTCCACGCTAGTAATGGGCCTTTACCACCCAATCAGAAACAGACAGAAGCAGAATGTAGCATAAGGTGTACACTAGTAATTGGGCCTTTACCACCCGAACAGACGGTACCACGCAGAAACATACAGGTGTTGCCACCTAACAGAAACAGACGTTACCAATAGAAACAGACAAAACTAAGTGTACCCTAAAACCCTACCCCAAGCGATCGTCTTCCTAATACATAAATACCCTGTGTCAGCCCCACAGTAGGGTGTATCACTCCCTAAAGTGAAAACCAATTGGCACAGACCTGTTTACAAATGTCACGGCGTCTTACATCGTCAGAGGTAGACCGGGATCCATGCACGCACATGACCCGGTTGGAACGCACCATCAACACCCCTCGCCATTATCAGAATGAACCGCTTATAATTAGTTCAGTAAGCGTGCCCGGACCGTACCTACTATTGGGTCAAAGTTTTGATACCACGAAGGGTTACTGACTAATATGGGTCCCAAACAACAGATGACACAAGTAATTCCCCTCCTAACCTTGTGTCCCCAGACTAACAGATTTCAGATTAACTTGTTTACAAGTTTCAGACATACAGAGTTTAGATCAACTAGTTCACAGATTAACAGATTTACAGATTTACTGGTTATAGATTAACCGGTTACAGATTGTCTAACTTTGTATTTGGCTCTTGAAACGGGTTTATCAGATTCACTGGTCCAATTGGTTTAATCTTACCCACCCAACACGTTTTAGACATCATATATATCTCAGATTTTCATTAATTAAAGATTAATGCCTAGACCTCTCACATTAGACTGACAGTTTGCGGCTACTGGTTAGGCCGGTTGGTTCCGGGTAGGTTTCTGTCGCAAACTGAGTCTAACCTCGGGTTTCAAGCACGTTATGACTAACTTCTCACATTAGAACCTATTGTTTGCGGCCACTGGAATATGCCGGGCGGTTCTGGGCAGAATTACGGTGCAAACTCATTCTAACCTCGAGTTAGCCATATTTATCTTTGCGGCCAATTAATTAACAATTTACCATTTATATCCACGCCTAAAATACATGTCAATTATTCATAGCTAATTCAGATTATGTCAGTAACAGACTGAATATATCAACTTAACAGACATAGCAGATAACAGATTTAGGCGACTTAACGGATTCAGCAGGTTAAGCAAACTAGTAGATTTAGCAGATAACACATTAGGCATCTCAATAGCTTTAGTTTAGCAGATTTGGCATTTTCAACAGACTTAGTAGATGACAGATATGGCAGATGAACAGATCTAGCAGACTAGGCAGTAGAGCAGAACTAGCAGATTAAGCAATATAACAGAACTAGCAGATTGGCAATATAACAGAACTAGCAGATTAGGCAAATATAGCAGAACTAGCAAATTAGGCAAATATAACAAATTTAATCATTCCTTAAAGTTTCACAAACATATCTTGCCTAATTATAAATCTTGCCTAAGTTCACATGCATAAATAATAGTCATGATTCACAATATGATCATATACCCCATGTTTGCATTAAATTTACATAGCACAGATTATGGTCATAATTTACCATATATCATATGTTTCAATTTTTATTAAACTTGCGTAGTACATAAGATCCAAATATAGCCATCGATTACTATGCATGTCATATATCTCAAAGATCCCTTACTTAGGTGTTTATTTACATTAATAGATATCCTACTTTCATGTAAATCTTTATACCTAAGCCATATTCTCTTTATCTCAAATCATATGTTCAATACAGTCTATATTTATGTCCAATTATGTGTCCTCAAATCATATGTTCAATACCCCTTTATGTTATAAATATAACATGTCCAGTCATATGTCTCATATTTTTGTTCTAGCTACAGTCCGTGTTCATTCCTCAAATCAGTCATCTATTGTTCATGCCCAATTTATGCATCATTCATTTTACTGTCCCAAACATTTTAGCGTATGTTAATCTCTTATGAGATTGGCTCAGGCTCGTGCTAGCCTGGCTATAAAACAGAAAGAGGAAAGAGATCCAAAATAAGATCTAAACAGAAAAGAACAGATATTACCTCAGATTTAGATTTACAATTCATGTCACAATCAAAATTAACGTTTATATCGGAAAATAACTGCACTTGCCTTGGTTGGATTAAAGAAAGAACTTTAATTGTGGTCGAATCGTTGCAGAAGCTTTAATCTCTAATTTGAATTGAGTTGCTTAGGTTGATGTTGGTTAGCTTCTAGTTTTGATTCCAGCAGAGTAGCGACGCCATTTTTATTTTTTTAGAACAGAGGTAGAGTAGAAGCAGAATAGAATTGTGTGTAGAGAAGGTTAGGTCTTAGGATGTATTTATAGGTGTAGGAACTCATTTAGGCCCCTCAAATTAACCCTAGATCTCATTAGGTCCATCCAAACACGTCGCAGCCCTCAAAACCGCACACACACGCACCAGGTTTGACCAGGGAGGTCGACCCCCAGGTCGACTGCCCAGTCGACCTGGTCTGGGGGGTCGACTGCCCAGTCGACTCCCCAGTCGACCTGGGTCCTGGGGGGTCGACTGTCCAGTCGACTCCCCAGTCGACCTGGGTCCTGGGCGGGAAATTCCCCGCCCAGCCCGCTTCTGGGTTCGAATTCGAATTTCGAATTCGAATTTCGAACTGTCTTCGATTCTGAAAGTTTCTGAAACATCGGAGGGTCATATCTCCCTCATACAGACTCCGATTCTTGCAAACTCGGACTCGTTACCAAGCAGAATTCCGAGACGAACGCAATGGCGCAATCCGTTTCCCTTGATTCTTATTTTAAAAATTAATTATCCTCTGATTTGTTACTTATACGCTCATAGAAAATACGGGGTGTTACAGCTCTTGGGGATTATGTTTCTCAAAATAAGCTCTACTTTTGAAAATACTTCCTTTTTAAAATCTTTTTTTTTGAAAATAGTTTTCGAAAACTTTTATCTAATCTGGTAACCTTCAGTTCTGGTACCAACTGTAACACCCCACGTCCATTAATGTCACTCTCTAAGGGAATGCATTAACTTTCATAGAGTGATATAAGGAAACATAACAGAATATAACAAGATAGATACTTAAAGTAGTACTTGAAAATTTTTATAACTTTACTGCAGCGGAAAAAGAAATAACTTTGGTTACATCTTTCAAAAACACAATACCAAAATTCAAGTACATAAATATCAGTCTTGTACAAAAGTCTTCAAAGTACATAATTTTAAAGCCATAATCCCTAATAGAAAATGATATAAATAGGTAGAATCAAAGCCAAGCAATACTTCAAGCACTTCTAGCACTTCAAGCAGAGAGAAATCTAAATCAAGCTCCTATGTTCCCAACCTGAGTACTTGAGAGGGGGGAAAGGAAAGAAAAGAGGCGAAAACAAACGGGGGTCAGACATAAAGTCTGGCGAGTCTAGTGACTTCCAGCATATAAACAGATAACAGTATCATGACATGTAAATAAAACTGGATGAGAGATAACCGTAAGAGGAGTAGTAGGTTAATAGAAGAAACAGAATGATACAGGTTAAGCTAAGCTTCTTACTTAGTTTTCACTTCTCTACACTAATACTAGTATAACAGGATTAGGTGTTACCCTAATGTCTAAACAGATACAGAAACAGAATGATCTCTACAGAAATAGAATGATAGAAATGGCCTTTACCACCCAAACAGAGACGGACGGTATAGAAACAGAAGCAGAAACGGAATTAGAGACGGAAACAGAATAATCCTTACGTAAACAGAATGTTAGACTTAAGTGTACACTAGTGACGGGCCTTTACCACCCCAAAACACGATACCACGCAGAAATAGATGGTACCCCAACAGAAACAAACAGAACTAGGTGTACCCTAAATTCTGCCCCAAGCGATCGGCTCCCTAATACATAAATACCCAGTGCCGGCCCCACAGAAGGGTGTATCATTCCCTAAAGTGGCAACCTATAGACACATACCTATTTACAGATGTCACGGTGTCTTACATCCTGAGAGCAGACCAGATCCATGCACGCACATGACCCGGTTGGAATGCGCCATCAACACCCCTCGCCATTATCAGAATGAACCTCTTATAATTAGTTTAGTAAGCGTGCCCTGGGCCCCTAAATAGTGTTGGGTCATAGTTTTGATACCAGAAAGGGTTACTGCCTAATATTGGTCCCATACAAAAGATGACACAAGTAATTATCCATCCTAACCTTGTGTCCCCAGACTAACAGATTTCTTACTTATAGATTTCGGACGTACAAAGTTCAGATTAACTAGTTCTCCGATCAAACATACAAGTTAACAAGTTTTCGGACTAACGGTTCATATATACAAATTAGCAGACTTACAGATCGTTTCACCTAACCTTGTATTGGGCCTACAGATTTACGAAATGGGTTTATTAGATTCATCTGTCCAGCTGACTTAACTCTATCCACCCAACACGTTTTAGGCATCATATTTATCTTAGATTTGCACTAATTAAATATTAATGCACAGACCTATCACATTAGGTTTGTAGCTTGTGACCATTGGATGTGCCGGGCGATTCCGAGCAAACTTTTTCCACAAGCCAGACGTAACCTCGTGTCTAGGCATCTTTATGCCTATGATCTCTCACATTAAAATGACAGTTTCTGATTGTTGGTTAAGCTGGTTGGGTCCGGGCAGGCTTCTACCGCAAACAGAGTCTAACCTCGTGTCTCAGCATTCTTATTTTTAGCTAAAGTATTCATTCACAGATTAAGCCAATATCAGACTAATTATACCAATTCAACAAATTAACTTCTTTATAAGTTACAGCAGATTATCCAAAGTTATATTAACATGTTTTGCTCAATTTTAGATCGAGCGTACAGATTTTCATACCCCAAACTGCCGTATTCAGTTTCAATAGATTTAGCATATTAGGCAATTGGACAAATTTAATCATTCCTTAAAATTCCATTAACATACCTCGCCTAATCATAAAATTAAGCCTAATTTAACATGCCCAAATTATGGTCATAATTCACAATATAACATATGCCCTAAATTTTAGTTAAATTTTCACAGTACAGAATATTCTCCAAAAATCCCAAATCATGATATACAATACGAATTATGCCAAATTATAGCCTTTGATTTCAGCGTATGCCAAATATCCAAAATCCCCATTTAGGCATATTCACATTTTATAGTTATCCTATTATAATATAGATCTTTACGACTTAGTCATATACACAGAATTCTCCTCTTCCAGATCACAAACTATCATATATAGTGTGCCCAGATCTAGATCTTAAATTACAATATATATTCTTTTCTCAAATCAGTCACAAATCAGTTTTGTCTTATTATGCATCATTCGCTATTTTCCCCAAATTTAGCGTTAGAAGGTCAATCTCTTATGAGATTTGGCTCATGCTCGTGGTAGCCTGGAACAGAAGGGAGGAAGAGATACAGAATAGTTACTATACTATTAATAAGATAATTCTAAATAGAAAACAGATCTGATAAACAAGAATATGCATAATCTCAAATTCAGATTTATAACCATGTCATGATCATAATTAAATTTCATATTTGAAAATAAATGTACTCACCTTGGTTGGATTCTAAAAGAAAAAGGGGTTGTAGTTGTTCTCTTTTAATCCTATTCAGATTGGAAGAAGAAGGATCACTAGTTCTAGCTTAGGTTTCCGCAGAGTAGCGACGCCATTGATTTATTTTAATATGAATAAGGGCAGAGTATAGGCGTAATGAAGTTGTGTAGAGAAAACTATTACCTTGGGGTGTTTATATAGCATAGGGATCAATGAATCTGGTCAGAATGGGCATCCAAATGCAGAAAAACGAACCTGTCCTCGGATCTGGAAATAGGGGAGAGGTCGACCCCCAGGTTGACCTATGTCACCCATGTCGACACCCTGGTTGACCTGGGTCCTGGGTGGGCAATTTCCCGCCCCACCCGGGTTTGTGTTTTGAATTTCGAACTTTTAAAGTTTGAATTCGGGCTGGTTTTTATTTTAAATTCCTGAAACTTCTAAGTGCCATAACTTCTTCATACGGAGCCCGATTTATGCAAACTCAGACTCTATCTCAAACAGAATTCTGAGAGGAACGCAACGGCGTAACCCGTTTCCCTTAATTATTCTTTTAAAATTAAGTATATTTTGTTTTGTTACTTTATGTTCATAGAAAATTCGGGGTGCTACAACGTTAGAGAAGAAGAGATGATTAAAAATTTGGTTTTAACCCATTTTTATAGTGTGTGAAACATTGCAATGTTTCTGGAGCATTACAAATGGTGAAAAGACCCTTCCTTTCAAATTTAAATTTCTAACAGTTATATTACAATATACCCTTTTTGTTATGTCAATATACTTATCAATTTTATGACTTTTCACGTATTTTTTAAGTATTTAAATAAATATTTAAATTCTGGAAAATCTTGAAACAAAACTTATAGCGACACGGATTTCGCTCGGACCTAACCAATCGTTAAATCGACCAAGACCGTTCGAATCGCGCATTCGCAAACTCTGGTCATACAACACATCAAAAAAAATAACAGAAGACCTCTATAAGCATCATAATAATGTTACATCAGAGTACAGAATATCAAAGTATATGGAAATATAATAAATACAGCGGAAGATGATTTCACAATAAATGTAATACAATGCACAGCAGAAATAAATAAATAACACAGCAGAAGACTAACGATGCTCTAGACGCAGCTTTAAGCTTCAATCCAGAATCCTGCTCATATATTTGCAACATAAACTACTTGATTGCCCGTGTGGAAAATAGGGGCACCCGAGTATGCAAGGGATAAGCAAAGTACATGTCAGTCATGGGATTGGTGTGAGAAACTCTAGACAGTTATAACCTTATATAAATCATATGGCATATCACGGGACCACGCCGCTAAAGCGGAATGGGTTTACCCGCATGAATGCCAGTGTATAAACAACAATCAATATAGATATATGGATCTACTATGCATCAATCAACATGCAATATCCCAATCTACCCACAAAGATTAATCACTACACTTAAATTTTCCAAATCCAATTCAATTTAAAGAAATTATTTCTTTGGATTTTATTCCCGATTTCTTATTTCAAATCATTTGAAATACCTATCTAACTTTCTATATCAAAGTAGATTTCACTTCGGGATCTCAAACCAAATCGTTTGGAAATATGGATTCCAAAAAATTGCAATGCATACAGAAAAGTATGCAACCAAATATCGTGCTCCCCATCGATAAGGCAAAGGGTATGCACCTCGCAACTCAATATATAAATGTGCACCTACCCCACATAGGAGCAGGCTACACAGACGATGCACCTCCCACACATGTAGAGCATACACCGCCCTCTCAACTATAATTTTAGTCTCAGGGTTACCCGACTCTTTAGCCACATACTAAATCATTTCATATCCCAAAGTAGGGAAAATCATTTCACAACATAATAATCACATGTACTTTCAAAATATAGTACTACACATAAGTAATTCACACATATGATCAGTCACTATTAATCACATAACCTTTGAGCTCGTACGTCTCAAAGAAGGGTGTTAAGCAAGAGAATAAATTCTTCTCCACCAAACAGATACATCATTAATAGTAACTAATCGAATATGTGATGAACTACAATGTAAAACCATAATACATTTCCAAATCATTTCGAAATCATCGGGTTTTAGGCCTCGAAATCCTTTCTGTTTTATAAAACATTTTTTAAAACAATCCCTATCCAAATTCTGGAATACATTTCCTTTCACTTAAAAAAATATATCATTTCAAAATCATTCATTAAATTTGGAATGAACACAACGTCACTAAACAGCTTATCGTCAAATCGTGAAGTGTTTCACAAGGTGTTAGCACACAGATATCTTTACCCAACCCAATGCTAAATGTAAAAGCATATTCTGCTCATAAACTGGTCGAGCACCTTCCAAACAATCAATCGACCACAATCAATATCAACAACTAAGTAAATTTGGTTTAATCACATCACGTGTTTTGGTAAATTTAATCACAGCTCTAATTAAAGATTTATTCAAACCCCAATTGGTTTCATCTCTAAAATCATATCATATTGATTGTTCTACTTTTTGGAAATTAATCCTGCTTTTACGCGGGTTAAAGAACTAATGTCATTTAAACACAGCTCACGACAAACCCCAAATCCAATTTGATATTAAATACAAGGCTCTGAATAGAAAATATATCGGCTTATATTCAATATCAAATTCTGAAATCGACAAATATCGTATTGGAATAACGATATATATATCTTCCAAATTCCTCCACAATATCCATGTAATCACGGAATACAATATCGAAATATTCCAAAGATAATTTCGATTCAAATCCATTCCAATTCATATATTGGAAATTCTGGTTATTTTTAAAACCATTTCAAATCCAAATTATTTATTCAAAAATATTGGATTAATTATTCTAGTTCAAAACTAGTTCATTTCGATAAAAATCTATTTTTGTCCTTTCAAATGTGGAATTTTTCATCTTAGTTCTTTCCAATTCATATATTATGATTTTACACAAATTATTAATATTTTTATTAATTTTATCAAGGCCTGTACAGTCAGTTTTCAATAACGGCCACCGAACTGCACTGAGACGACCCGAACTTCCCCATGAAGGAAAGCACAGATAGAATTGAGCACAAGACCAGTCAGAATGCAGACGGAAGAACATTTCTTTGTTATTACAACAATTCCATCAGATACAAGAATATACATAGTATAACTGACTAAATTACATTTAACAAATATCAGAGATTTAAATTACATTTAAATACATCGCAGCGGAAAATAATACAAAAGCACAACTGAAAGTGATATACGGATACAGAGCTTTCCGAGCATCGTTCCAGCTGTAAATCAGGACCCTGTGAATATAAATCTGCAAAACCAAAACTACTAGCTGCCCGTGTGGAAAATAGGGGCACCCAGAGTTTAGGTTAAAACAATAAACTCCAGGTCAGTCATGTGACTGGTGTGAGAACTAAAACAGTTATTAATCTTTATTTTTAAAGTTAGGTAAATCAAGGGTCCACGCCGTATAACACCAAACGGGTTTCCTCCCAAGAATACCAGTGCAAAGAACAAACAGCGCAATGCCAAATAAAGAAAAATGAAGCTGTTATAAGACCCAGGTCCCATAACACAATGCAACGCAAGCCGGAAGATAGGATTTTTACCTTATAACAGCCAAAGCCTGCTTGATACGTTTAAAACACATTATTTGATACTATTATAGGTGCATAGTGTCAAAACAGTTTCAATCATAAGTATCAATCATAGGCGGCGTAGCTACCATCTACTATGTCGCCATACTAGGCTCTACAAATAAAACCGAAACACATGTATTGGAAATTGGATTCCATCATGAGTCGAGGCAAGGGGCAAGCTCCTCTCCACGTTCGAGACACTCTAGCAAATGTCCCAGGACCCCACTATGATCCTTGGATCTTCAGGGCCGGTCCACTCTTACATTTGAGGATTGGCAATTCCTGAACACATGTTTCCCGGTCCTCACAGACCTATATCCGAGGCGCCTCGCATTCCGACAACCACAAAGGTGAAAAGTATATAAATGTCAGGGCTGGTAGGTCACTGACACCACCCTAGCTAGAAAGAAACGTCGTGCTCTCCCTGCAGTCACTATCCCGTTTTTGACTCATACCGAGGTGTGAGGCTCGCGAATTCACGTTATACACAAAGCTGCGCCACACAGGCCGTGCTTTGATCATCAACCACAAGACTTTGCTTTTCAACAGAAGCCTTGATCAATTGCCACTTACGCGTGCCACACTGGCAATTCACTCCATGCGACTGATGTCCATCGATATACAATCTCTGAGCTCGTACGTCTCAGAGAAGGGCGTTAAGCAAGAGAATAAATTCTCCGCCGCCAAACAGATGTATATTTAATGGAGATCAATCAACACATAATAAAATCCAATGTCAGACACACAATCCATTTACAAGTTCGTTCTGGGTCTGAACGAAACCGGAGGCACTTTTCTCGCATATCCATCGAACTCCAAGTACGTCTGGACGATCACCAACTGTTTCCCTCATCTTGGGTGTATAGCCCAATCAAGATCATCGGTAATCACCCAAACGATGTGAATACTTCCGGTCTTCAGCCACCGTCTTCATCTTCGACATCTCGTCGAATCGGTTATTCAGAATGGGTATAAACCCGGCCTTTCTGAATAACCACCGTATATGATAAACAAATATTACACAAACACAACAGACGCCTCATTCCAATTCGTAATATTCTTTTATTCACAAAATCACATTCTTAGGGAAAGGTTCCCATTAATTTTATCCAAGATAAATTCTTCTAAATTTATTCTTTAATCTTCCTTTGGATATCATTTCAAACTAGTCGGGATTAACGAACCACACCGAAGTAATTATTTATTTTATTTCCCAATCCCAACCTATTCATCCCATGGAGCAAAACTGGTAATACTCCATATCTAACACCACGGTGTTATCGGTAAAATTAATTACCATTTCACGTTCAAATCTAATTAAAGATTTAACTACCGCTTTGGAGCAAAACTGGTGGTACTCCATTCTCGATCACCTTTCAGATTTGATATTTTTAAATTATCAATTCACTTTTTAATCTAATTAGAGACTCATTAAAACTCCACTTAGTTTCAACCTTTTAAAAAAATCAATATCCTGCATTTAACTGGGTTAAAGAACCAGTGTCATCTAAAACACGATTCACGACAAACCCAAATCATATTTGATATTAAATACAAGGCTCTGAATAGAAAATAGACTGGATTATATCCAATATCAAATTCTGAAACCAACAAATATCGTATTGGGAATAACGACATAAAATATATCTTTCAAATTCCCATAACAATATCTGTATATTCACGGAATCTAACATCGAAATATTCCGAAGATAATTTCGATTCAACTCCAGTCCAATTCACGTATTGGGAATATTGGTTATTTTTAAAATCACTTTCAAATTCAATTTATTTATTTCAAAAATAAATTGATTTTAATCCTAGTTCAAAACTAGTTCATTACGATAAAAATCTATTTTTATCCATTCAAATGTGGCATTCTTCAGCCCAATTTTTTCCAAATCATTTCTTGTGATTTTACACAAATTAAAGATATTTTTAATATTTTTATCAAGGCCCGTACAGTCGATTTCCAACAACGGCCATCAAACTGCACTTACAGCATCCTTTTTCAAATTTGATTTGGACATAATTCAAATCCAACCGTTAGATTTCAAATTTCAAATATTCATTGGAAAGCTATTTTCGATACGAACCCAACAGTTCTGGTTTTAGGAGAATCCGATGGTCGGATCTCCCGTAATGTCCATTCGAAGTCAATGGTCGAAATTCACGAAGTGCCGCGGCGCGGCGAGTTCTATTCAGGCCATTATATATATAATATATATATTATATATATTTCGTCGATTTCCTTTTAAAACGTATTTTATAAATTGTTTTAAATTCGTTTTCAAAACCATTTCAACTCTATCTTCAATTTCAAATCTATTTGATTTCAATTCAATTCGAATTCACTTCAATTTTATTTAATTCGAATTCAAATTCGTTTCAATTCAAATTCAAATTCGTTTCAATTCAATTCAATTTGAATTTACCTTCTATTTAATTCAATTCGAATTCATTTCAAATTGATTTCAATTCAATTTCGGTTCGTTTTAAATTTCATTCAAAAAGATTTCAATTCGTTTTTAATTCAATTTCAATTTAATTCAATTTGAATTCATTTCTATTTAATTCAAATTCAAATTCACTTTCTATTCTATTCGAATCAAATTCATTTTCTATTCGATTCGAATTCATTTCAAATTGATTCAATAAAATTTCAGTTTGAATTTTAATCTAATTTAATTTGAATCTCATTTCAAAATATTAAATTTTGAATTCACTTTTCAATATTCATTATAAAACGAATAAAATCGATAAAAATATCGTTTGCGTCAAAATAACGCATCTCTAATCCACACGGGTTTATATTTTTCAAAAACTTCTTTATTCTATTCAACAAATGAATATTTATTCTATTCAACACATGAATCTATATTTCTTTCAACACACGACTAATCTCAACACATGAGTACTGTCAACACATCACTATTTTTGTTATATAATATATTTTATTTTCCCAATTGGAATGAGGCCCAATCAATTACCATATAATGTAAATTATATGGATTCCATACAACACGTGTATATCACAACAACGATAAATAATCAACCATCATCCAAAGTGCACAACACCACTTGTTTTTCAACCTATCGATCAACAAACAACTATACAATTGGGACTAGTGTACTTTAAATATCAGCCCAATACCCGTGTGGGGTTTCACATCAACAAACACTGAATATTATTTGTGCAGTTGGGCGATGTGTAAAATTTATCGTCCCAATCAATATCAATCAAATCAGTGTACATAAACAAACCGTCTGGTTTGTAAATGAATATTTTATTTTATTCACACACACGTTAAAAATTATATTTTTAACGATAAAATATTTTATTTTAATACATGAATTTCTATTCAGTACATTTACAAAATAAAAAAGATATTTTTATTTTTCTAACTTACTTTAGAAAATTTCGGCGGCATAACTGCACGATACTAGAAACGGGACAAGGCCTAGACTTATCCCCGGTCTAGTGAAGGCCCACGCCATTCACACATTAATCAAATCAATTTCCATTTCACCAAACAATCAAATTCCAATCAAATAATCTAACCAGCTACACAACCAAACAAACAAGTCCATGGTCTGTGGACAGTGGTGTCGGGTGCTACTAAACACCGTCTGCATCCTAGTATATATAATAATATAACTAGAAAAAGAAAATAAAAAGGTGAGAAGTTCTCACCAATAGCTATCCCAACTCCACGACACTTCATTGTATAAAATCTTGTCGTTCTCGCCTTTCGTCACTTTCGTTACCCGTAGTCACTACATATATAAAAATCATATTTTTATATTGTTGCTATGCAATATATAAAAATCGATTTTTTACTTCGCTATTCAGTATATAAAAATCCCATTTTTACTTCGCTACTATATAGACAAAAATTCTATTTTTATACCGCTACTATATAGATAAAAATTCTATTTTTACACCGCTACTATACAGATAAAAATTCTATTTTTACACCGCTACTATATAGATAAAAATTCTATTTTTACACCGCTACTATATAGATAAAAATTCTATTTTTACACCGCTACTATATAGATAAAAATTCTATTTTTATACCGGTGTTCATATAATAAAGATTATATTTTTATCACACTATTCTCTACATAAAGATTTCGCCTTTCCAAAAATAAATATTTCGCCTTTGCTATATCTATAAGGATGATATTTCTATGTTTAAAAATACGATCTTTCTATTCTCAACCACTACCTTTACTAAACAAAAATCATAGCTCTTCGCTTTTACACTATAAAAATCATACCTTTATAAAATATAAACCCTTTTTAATGCTATATAAAAACTGATTTATTTATATATAAAAAAACTAATTACTTTATATAAATAAAAGTAATTAAATACAAACAAAAACTTACAGGGGGAGGGGAGTGCGGTCGGAGGCGGGTGGAGATGGTGGCAGGGCGGCTTCAGGCGGCTAGGGTTAGGTAGATTGGGGTTTTTCAGGTGGCGTCCATGGTTTGGGTGAGGGATCGATCGGAAAGCGTGTGCGGAGGAGAAGAAGGAGGGTGGAGGAAGAGGCGGGTTCGAGGGCTAAGGCGGAGGACATCTGGGGGAGGGCGGCGCGTCGGGGTAGTGATCGCCAGGGGGCTACGCGATTCGTCTTTTAGTTTTTTTTCTTCTTTTGATTTAAATCGAACGGGGGGGGGGGGGGGGATGAGAGAAGATAAGGGGGGAGTGGGAAGAGTTTTTATTTTATTTTATTTTAATTATTTAATTTCAAAATGGTTGACTTTTCCATACGACCTCTAAACGAGGCCTACCGCCTGTCGTCCATAGTGTTTTGCCCCCATTCCGAACACAATGGGATATGTATCGCAAGTTGATTCGATCGTTACAATCAGTTTTCGTTAAAACCAACATATAACTCTATATATTGATTTTGAACACGCATTTCAATTTACCGGGGTAACATACTAACTCTAAAAATTCTCGAAAAATATTTTCTAGCTTCATATTGACGATACGGTCATAACAAAAGTAGTTTCGTCGAATTCTGAGACCGTTGGAAAAATGACCAATTTCCAGTCTATTAAAATCAACTGAAACTGGTCAAACGCGTTTTCCTTTGTCACGCTCACATATTGATTCGAAAAATTATGAAATTTGAAACCCAGCAATAATTTGACATCATGGACCCTACAAAAGTGGTTTTGTCGAAATCCGAAGTCGTTTGCAAAATTCCCATTTTTAAGGGCCTGAATTCCATAGCGACTATTCAAAATTTTCAACTGGACATATCTTCTGATTACCACTATGAAATTTCAATTTTTCGGATTCGTTAGAAAGATATTCTCAATTAGATCCTATTATTTTTGGTTTCACTAAAATCCGGTTTGTTTTTCACCCGGTGCATTCAATTGAAGTTTGAAATCGAATTATTGAACTATCGCGCCATTTTCAATTCTATTTATAATTATATATAATTATTTATATTCTAACGACGACGTATATAATATATACGTTCGAATTCCATTCAAAATAAATTTCTCATCGATATTATTTAAAATAATTCATTTTAAATGTTCAAAATTCGCTAAAATTGCCAAAATAAAAATTTTAAACTGACCCAGATTTCCGGGTTGTTACATGCTCTTACAGCGACCTTTTCCAAATTTGATTTGGACATAATTCCAAATCCATCCATTAGATTTCAAATTTATAATATTCATTGGAAAGCTCTTTTCGATACGAACCCAACGGTTTTGGTTTCAGGAGAAGCCGACGATCGGATCTCCCGTAATATCCATTCGAAGTTAATGGTTGAAATTCGCGAACTACCGCAGCGCGGCGCATTCTATTCAGGCCATTATATTATATATATATTGTGAAAACCCGTAACTTCCCCGTAAAGGAAAGTGTCGGTTAGTTCGAGAACAAACCACAACAGAACGCATACAAAAGAACATTTCATTGTATATCACAACAATGCATCAGATTACAAGAATATACAGAGTACAAATGAATAAATATTACACAGAAAATATCAGAGATTACAATACATTGTATAGCAGCGGAAAATAATACAATACACAACTAGAAGAGATATACGGATACAAAGCTTTCCGGATATCATTCCAGCAGTAAACCAGGATCGTGCGAATATAAATCTGCAAAACCAAAACTACTAGCTGCCCGTGTCAAAATAGGGGCACCCAGAGTTTAGGTTAAAACAATAAACTCCAGGTCAGTCATGGGACTGGTGTGAGAACTAAAACAGTTATTCTTCTTTAATTTAAAAGTTAGGTAAATCAAGGGACCACGCCGTATAACACGGAACGGGTTTCCTCCCAAGAATACCAGTGCACAAAACAAACAGCGCAATGCTAAATAAAGAAAAATGAAGCTGTTATAAGACCTAGGTCCCATCACACAATGCAACGCGGCCGAGGATAGGGTTTTCCCTTATAACAGCCAAAGAATGCTTGATACGGTTAAAACAAATCGTTTGATACTATTATAAGTGCATAGTGTATAAAAACAACTTCAAATCATAAGTACCAATCATAGGCGGCATGAATGCCCCATACCACTATGTCGCCATATATAGGTTATACAATCAAAATCGCAAAGTCACGTATTTGGAAATTGGGTTTCCAACTATGAACCGAGGCAAAAGATAGTCCTCAACCGATTCGAGACGCTCTAGCCCGTGTCTCAGGCAAGCACGCAGGCAAGCCTTGGATCGTCAGGGCCGGTCCACCGATGTGGATTATTATGCCTGAACAATACGTCTCCCCGCCCTTTGGGGCGTCAATGAGCCAAAAAATGACTCCATCGGACCCGGATCGTCCGATCAAACCGAGGCGCCTCGCAACAGCAACAACCACATAAGTCAAACTCGTCAGGGCGTGTAAAACCACTGACGCCACTTCTAGCTAGAAAGAAACGCAAGTCCTCCCTGATGTCCTCTCCCGTTTTTGGTTCATACCGGGTGTGAAACTCGCGAAGTAAACGTTACACAAAGCTACGCCACGAAGGCCGTGCTTCGATAATCAACCACAAGACATTGCTTTTCAACAGAAGCCTCGATCATTTGCCACTTAGGCATGCCACACAGGCAATTCACTCCATGCGTTTGATATCCATCAATATATAACCCCTGAGCTCGTACGTCTCATAGAAGGGCGTTAAGTAAGAGAATAAATTCTCCGCCGCCAAACAGATATATATTTAATAGAGATCAATCACACGGACTAAAATCCAATGTCAGACACACAGTCCATTTACAAGTCCGTTCTGGGTCTGAACGAAACCGGAGGCACCTAGTACTCCGCATATCCATCGATCTCCATGTACGTCTGGACGATCACTAACTGTTTCCATCTTCTTGGGTGTACAGCCCAATCAAGATCATCAGTAATCACCCAAACGACGTGAAGACTTCCGGTCTTCGACCATCGTCTTCATCTTCGACTTATCGTCGTATCAGTTATTCAGAATGGGATAAACCCGGTCTTTCCGAATAACTCGCGTATATTTTAAATAAGTGTTACGCAAACACAACATACGCCTCATTCCAATTCATTAGTCACTAACCGTAAATTAATCAAGAGAATAATTCCCCAAATATTAACCCCGAAGGCCGAAACCAACATCAGATCAATATTCAGAAAACCATTCTGCTTGGCTAACCGACAGTTAGTTTCTAAATTTCACATTCATAGGGAAAGGTTCCCATTAATTTTATCCAAGATAAATTCCTTGAATTTATTCTTTATTCTATTTTTGAATCTCAATTCAAACTAGTCGGGATTAACGAACCTTACCGAAGTAATCATTTGTTTTAATTTCCCAATCCCAACCTATTCATCCCATGAAGTAAAACTGGTAATACTTCATATCTAACACCACAGTGTTATCGGTAAATTCAATTACCATTTCACGTTCAAATCCAATTAAAGATTTAACTATCGCCTGGAGCAAAACTGGTGATACTCCATTTTCGATCATTTCAATCTAATTAAAGATTCATTAAAACTCCACTTAGTTTTAATCTTCGACTGGGTTAAAGAATCAGCGTCATTTAAAACACGGTTCACGATAAACCCAAAATCACATTCCATTAATTATCGGGTTAAAGAACAAGTGTTATTTAAAACACTGTTCACGATAAACCCAAAAATCAATATCAATTCAATTTCAATTAAATATTATTTAATTGGTACACTTCATTAAATTTGAATAAAAAGATTTAATGTTTTCTCAACTGGGTTCAAGAACAGTGTTAGTGAAGACACCATTCACGATAAACCCAAATCACATTTGATATTACATACAAGGCTCTGAATAGAAAATATCCCGGCTTATATTCATTATCAAATTCTACGATTAACAAATGTCGTATTGGAAATAACGATATAAATATATATATATCTTTCAAATTTCCATAACAACATCTGTATAATCCCGAATTCCAACATCGAAATATTCCGAAGACAATTTCAATTCAAATCCACTCCAATGCAATCATTGGAAATTTTGTTATTTTTAAAACCCTTTTCGAATTCAATTTATTTATTTAAAAATAAATAGAATTATAATTTTAGTTCAAAACTAGTTCATTTCGATAAAAATCTATTTTTATCTTTTCAAATATGGAGTTTTTCATCCCAATTCTTTCTAAATCATTTCTTATGATTTTACACAAATTATTACTATTTTTAATAATTTTATCAAGGTCCGTACAGTCGATTTCCATCAACGGCTATCGAACTGCACTTACAGCGACCTTTTTCAAATTTGATTTGGACATAATTCCAAATCCAACCGTTAGATTTTGAATTTCTAACATTCGTTAGAAAGCTCTTTTCGATACGAACCCAACGGTTCCGGTTTTAGGAGAATCCGACGGTCGGATCTCCCGTAATGTCCGTTTGAAATAAATGGTCGAAATTCACGAACTGCCGCGGCGCGGCGCGTTCTATTCAGGCCATTATATTATATATATAATATATATAATATATACTTCGTCGATTTCTATTTAAAACGAATTATATAAATAGTTTTAAATTCGTTTCAAAAGCAATTTCAACTTCCATTTCAATTCAAATCAAAATTGAATTCTTCTTTATAAATTCGTTTTAAAATTCATTTCTATTCAATTCAAATTTCAATTCAATTTGAATTCATTTCAATTCGCTTTCAATTCAATTTGAATTCGTTTTCAATTCAATTCATTTCGAAATCGTTTTCAATTCAATTCATTTCGAAATCGTTTTCAATTCAATTCATTTCGAAATCGTTTTTAATTCAATTTATTTCATTTCGAAATCGTTTTCAATTCAATTCATTTCGAAATCGTTTTCAATTCAATTCATTTCGAAATCGTTTTTAATTCAATTCATTTCGAAATCGTTTTTAATTCAATTCATTTCGAAATCGTTTTCAATTCAATTCATTTCGAAATCGTTTTCAATTCAATTCATTTCAAAATGAATAAAATCGATATAAATATCGTTCACGTCAAAATGGCGTCAATCTAATCTACACGGCTTCATAAATTTCTATTTTCAAATATTCTATTTCAAATATTTCTTTTTCAAAATAGTTGTTATTATCAAAATATTTCGTTCAACACATGACCAATCTCAATGGATGAGTACTGTCAACACATGAACCTTTATTTTATATTGATAAAGATGTAAATTTTATTACTAAAATATTTCGTTCAACACATGACCAATCTCAATGGATGAGTACTGTCAACACATGAACCTTTATTTTATATATTATTCTTTATTTTCTAAATTGGAATGAGGCCCAATCAATCACCATATAATGTTAATTATATGGATTTTCATACATTACACACATATATTAGCATTGAAAAATAATCAACCATCAACCAAAGTGCACTACACTGTATAAGCATCAAATATAGATATCTAATGCTTATAACAGCCTGTCAATCAATCGATCGACATATTTAATCAATCAGGATGAGTGAACTTCAAATTTCATCCCAACACCCGTGTGGGGTTTTCAAACAATCAAACACATATTTTAGTTGTGCAGTTGGGCGATGTGTAAAATTTACCGACCCAATCAATGTCCTTCAAATAGGTGTACATAAACAAACCGTCTGGTTTGTAAATGAATATTTATTTATTCACATTCACGTTAAAAATTATATTTTTAACGATAAAACATTTTATTTTAACATATGAATTTCTATTCAGTTCATTCTTCAAATAAAATGATATTTTTATTTTTCTAACATATTTTAGAAAATTTCGGCGGCATAACGGCACGATAGTAGAAACGGGACAAGGCCTAGCCTTATCCCCGGTCTAGTGAAGGCCCACGCAATTCACACATCAATCAATCCATTCATTTCACCAAACAATTCAATTTCACTAAACAATTCAATTTCAAATCAAATCATCTAACTAATCTATGCAACCAAACAAACAAGTCCATGGTCTGTGGACGATTGTGTCGGGTGCTACTAAACACCGTCTGCATCCTAGTGTATATATATGAATAGAAATGAAATTGAAAGGTGAGAAGTTCTCACAGATAGCTATCCAATATCACGACTCTTCATTTGATAGAAATCTTCGCCGTTGTTTGTCTTTCGTCACTTTCGTCGCCCGTATTCACTACAGATATAAAAATCACATTTTTATATTCTCTAGTATATAAAAATCATATTTTTAATCCGCTACTTTATTATAAAAATTATATTTTTATATCGCTCTTCTTTTAATAAAGACTATATTTTTATAACGCTACTTCATATATGTAAAAATCGAATTTTTACTTTTCTAACTTCTATACAAAAATCAAATTTTAACAATGCTATTCGATATATAAAAATCAAATTTTAACAACGCTATTCGATATATAAAAATCAAATTTTTACTTCGATGTTCAATATATAAAAATTATATTTTTCTCGCTATTCAACATAGGTAAAAATTATATTTTTATATCAACAAAAATCGTATTTTTCTATTATGAAAAATCTAACCTTTCCCTAGTGAAAGATCATAACTTTCAACTAATAAAAATCCGATCTTTTACATTATAAAAATCTGACCTTTCACATTTAAAAATATATTCTTTTTATGAATAGAAAGCATAACCTTTTTTTATATATTATATATAAACAAAATCTTACCTTTTTCTATTCTTAAAAATCAATTCCTTGCTACTTTAAAAATCTAATATTCAACTTTAGATAATAAAAATGTTAACTTTATAACAAAGAAAAGAAAGGAAAAAAAAACTGATTTATATATATATATATAAACTAATTACATAGAATAAATGAATATAAATAAAATAAAACTCACCGTTGGTTTTACGGGGGGGGTGGACTGTGGACCATCGGAGGGGGTAGAGGAGGGTCGTAGGTGCGGTGGGATTCGTGTGGGTGGCGGATGGTGGCTCCAGGGGCTGCTCCGGCGGCTAGGGTTTCGAATTGGGGGGGGGGGGGTGTAGGTCTTCGAACGGAGGAGGGCGCAGGGGGGCTGTGGGGGTCCCCTAAGGTGGCGCGCTCGACGGTGTAGGGGGTGAGATGGGCGGCGGCCTCCAAGTCCGCTCCGTCGAAGTCGAAGTTTTTTTTATCTTTTCGGTTATGAAATCGATTTCACAATGTAAGTAAAGGAGGGGGCTGAGCGGTTTTACCGGGATGTAGGGGTAAAGGGGGTGTGGGCCATTATTTAATTAGTTTATTATATTTTAATTTTCAACCAAAAAGTTGACTTTTACATACGACCTCGAAACGAGGCCCGCCGTCTGTCGTCCATAGCATTTTACCCCCATTCCGAACACAATGGGATATGCATCGTAGGTTGATTTGATCGTTTGAATCAGTTTCCTTTGAATTTACATTTAAATCACTATATTGAATTTTAAACGTACATTTCAAATTACCGGGGTCACATACGAACTTTAAAAATTCCTGAAAAATATTTTCTAGCTTCGTATTGACGATACGGTCCTAACAAAACTAGTTTCGTCGAAATCCGAGGTCATTTGCAAAAGTCCCATTTTTAAGGGCCTGAATTCCATAGCGACTATTCAGAATTTTCAACTGGACATATCTTTTGATTCCCGCTATGAAATTTCGATTGGTCGGATTCGTTGGAAAGATATTCACAAATAGATCCTAATGTTTTTGGTTTCACTAAAATCCAGATTGTTTTGCACCCGGTATGTTCAATTGAAGTTTGAAAATCGAATTATCGAACTACCGCGCCATTTTCAATTCTATTTATAATTATATATAAATATTTATATTCTAACGACGACGCGTATAAATATATACGTTCGAATTATATTCAAAATGAATTTCTCGTCGATATTATTTTAAAATAATTCATTTTAAATAATCAAAATTCGCTAAAATTGGCAAAATAAAAATTTTAAACTGGCCCAGATTTTCGGGTTGTTACAATCTCCCCCACTTAAAACTTTTCGTCCCCGAAAAGGAAAAAAGTCGAAAGTGGTTTGATTATTCAGCTCTACGTTCGATCTGGCTTCTCTTCTCCAACTTTTTAGTTTCTGAGAATTTTCAAAAATTTCAAAAATTTGGCTAACATCCTAAATTTTCGAAAAATTTCGCCATAACCTCCCCTGCACCGGGAGCATCGGGGAATTTCAAATAGCTTCCCCGGTCCTTCAGATCTCAAAAAGAAAAAGAAAAAGCCAAGCGGCTAGCCAATAGGCTCATAAAATCATCATCACCCAAACAAAACAGTAAATTATGTAGTAAACATGTACCTATTTGCCGGGCAAACAAATTTTATTCTCTGGCTCTAGCCTCCTTGCTATGACCTGTTCAATGCCCGTACATGTATATGCAAGCAAATGCGACTAATTTTCAATATCGTTCAATATTTGATTCAATTAGGCTAAATGGTTCATAATTAGCAAACAAATAAACAAACAACACAAACATCAATAAATTAGTGAATTTAACGTTTAAAATTCATAATTTTGATATATATACAGATAATCATGTTTTGATGCCAAATCACAACAATGTATTCTAGCTATATTAGTTTTGGTTCTCACACCAGTCTAATGGAAATATATAGAAAATCACACCTTTGAAACTCGAACATAAATGTTGATGATGCGATCGCTATCATCAATATCATCTTCAGGCGACTAGAGTGCGACGCTATATCTATCCAATATATTAAAACTTTGAATATACGTTTGCAAGGCGTATATGCAAATTCTTTATATACTGAATTGTCCAAAATCAATATAAACAAATAATCAAATACGAATAGTTGATTTAAATTTGCAAAACAAAATTTGTTTTCATCGGAAAAATATACTCTTCACACCCGTTCTAGGATACTACTGATCCCATCTCTAACGAGTCATTCTCATTGGATATTACTAATCCAATATCTGATGAATTCTTTCGTATGGTTCTAATGTGCCTTGTTCTCTGCTTTGTAAACCAAAGCTCTGATACCAACTGTGAAAACCCGTAACTTCCCCGTAAAGGAAAGTGTCGGATAGTTCGAGAACAAACCACAACAGAACGCATACAAAAGAACATTTCATTGTATATCACAACAATGCATCAGATTACAAGAATATACAGAGTACAAATGAATAAGTATTACACAGAAAATATCAGAGATTACAATACATTGTATAGCAGCGGAAAATAATACAATACACAACTAGAAGAGATATACGGATACAAAGCTTTCCGGATATCATTCCAGCTGTAAACCAGGATCTTGTGAATATAAATCTGCAAAACCAAAACTACTAGCTGCCCGTGTCAAAATAGGGGCACCCAGAGTTTAGGTTAAAACAATAAACTCCAGGTCAGTCATGGGACTGGTGTGAGAACTAAAACAGTTATTCTTCTTTAATTTAAAAGTTAGGTAAATCATGGGACCACGCCGTATAACACGGAACGGGTTTCCTCCCAAGAATACCAGTGCACAAAACAAACAGCGCAATGCTAAATAAAGAAAAATGAAGCTGTTATAAGACCCAGGTCCCATCACACAATGCAACGCAGCCGAGGATAGGGTTTTCCCTTATAACAGCCAAAGAATGCTTGATACGGTTAAAACAAATCGTTTGATACTATTATAAATGCATAGTGTATAAAAACAACTTCAAATCATAAGTACCAATCATAGGCGGCATGAATGCCCCATACCACTATGTCGCCATATATAGGTTATACAATCAAAATCGCAAAGTCACGTATTTGGAAATTGGGTTTCCAACTATGAACCGAGGCAAAAGATAGTCCTCAACCGATTCGAGACGCTCTAGCCCGTGTCTCAGGCAAGCGCGCAGGCAAGCCTTGGATCCTCAGGGCCGGTCCACCGATGTGGATTATTATGCCTGAACAATACGCCTCCCCGCCCTTTGGGGCGTCAATGAGCCAAAAAATGACTCCATCGGACCCGGATCGTCCGATCAAGCCGAGGCGCCTCGCAACAGCAACAACCACATAAGTCAAACTCGTCAGGGCGTGTAAAACCACTGACGCCACTTCTAGCTAGAAAGAAACGCAAGTCCTCCCTGATGTCCTCTCCCGTTTTTGGTTCATACCGGGTGTGAAACTCGCGAAGTAAACGTTACACAAAGCTACGCCACGGAGGCCGTGCTTCGATCATCAACCACAAGACTTTGCTTTTCAACAGAAGCCTCGATCATTTGCCACTTAGGCATGCCACACAGGCAATTCACTCCATGCGTTTGATATCCATCAATATATAACCCCTGAGCTCGTACGTCTCAGAGAAGGGCGTTAAGCAAGAGAATAAATTCTCCGCCGCCAAACAGATATATATTTAATAGAGATCAATCACACGGACTAAAATCCAATGTCAGACACACAGTCCATTTACAAGTCCGTTCTGGGTCTGAACGAAACCGGAGGCACCTAGTACCCCGCATATCCATCGATCTCCATGTACGTCTGGACGATCACTAACTATTTCCATCTTCTTGGGTGTACAGCCCAATCAAGATCATCAGTAATCACCCAAACGACGTGAAGACTTCCGGTCTTCGACCATCGTCTTCATCTTCGACTTATCGTCGTATCAGTTATTCAGAATGGGATAAACCCGGTCTTTCCGAATAACTCGCGTATATTTTAAATAAGTGTTACACAAACACAACATACGCCTCATTCCAATTCATTAGTCACTAACCGTAAATTAATCAAGAGAATAATTCCCCAAATATTAACCCCGAAGGCCGAAACCAACATCAGATCAATATTCAGAAAACCATTCTGCTTGGCTAACCGACAGTTAGTTTCTAAATTTCACATTCATAGGGAAAGGTTCCCATTAATTTTATCCAAGATAAATTCCTTGAATTTATTCTTTATTCTATTTTTGAATCTCAATTCAAACTAGTCGGGATTAACGAACCTTACCGAAGTAATCATTTGTTCTAATTTCCCAATCCCAACCTATTCATCCCATGAAGTAAAACTGGTAATACTTCATATCTAACAGCACAGTGTTATCGGTAAATTCAATTACCATTTCATGTTCAAATCCAATTAAAGATTTAACTATCGCCTGGAGCAAAACTGGTGATACTCCATTTTCGATCATTTCAATCTAATTAAAGATTCATTAAAACTCCACTTAGTTTTAATTTTTGACTGGGTTAAAGAATCAGCGTCATTTAAAACACGGTTCACGATAAACCCAAAATCACATTCCATTAATTATCGGGTTAAAGAACAAGTGTTATTTAAAACACTGTTCACGATAAACCCAAAAATCAATATCAATTCAATTTCAATTAAATATTATTTAATTGGTACACTTCATTAAATATGAATAAAAAGATTTAATGTTTTCTCAACTGGGTTCAAGAACAGTGTTAGTGAAGACACCATTCACGACAAACCCAAATCACATTTGATATTACATACAAGGCTCTGAATAGAAAATATCCCGGCTTATATTCAATATCAAATTCTACGATTAACAAATGTCGTATTGGAAATAACGATATAAATATACATATATCTTTCAAATTTCCATAACAACATCTGTATAATCCCGAATTCCAACATCGAAATATTCCGAAGACAATTTCAATTCAAATCCACTCCAATGCAATCATTGGAAATTTTGGTTATTTTTAAAACCCTTTTCGAATTCAATTTATTTATTTAAAAATAAATAGAATTATAATTCTAGTTCAAAACTAGTTCATTTCGATAAAAATCTATTTTTATCTTTTCAAATATGGAGTTTTTCATCCCAATTCTTTCTAAATAATTTATTATGATTTTACACAAATTATTACTATTTTTAATAATTTTATCAAGGCCCGTACAGTCGATTTCCATCAACGGCTATCGAACTGCACTTACAGCGACCTTTTTCAAATTTGATTTGGACATAATTCCAAATCCAACCGTTAGATTTTGAATTTCTAATATTCGTTAGAAAGCTCTTTTCGATACGAACCCAACGGTTCCGGTTTTAGGAGAATCCGACGGTCGGATCTCCCGTAATGTCCGTTTGAAATAAATGGTCGAAATTCACGAACTGCCGCGGCGCGGCGCGTTCTATTCAGGCCATTATATTATATATATAATATATATAATATATACTTCGTCGATTTATATTTAAAACGAATTATATAAATAGTTTTAAATTCGTTTCAAAAGCAATTTCAACTTCCATTTCAATTCAAATCAAAATTGAATTCTTCTTTATAAATTCGTTTTAAAATTCATTTCTATTCAATTCAAATTTCAATTCAATATGAATTCATTTCAACTCGCTTTCAATTCAATTTGAATTCGTTTTCAATTCAATTCATTTCGAAATCGTTTTCAATTCAATTCATTTCGAAATCATTTTCAATTCAATTCATTTCGAAATCGTTTTAAATTCAATTCATTTCATTTCGAAATCGTTTTCAATTCAATTCATTTCGAAATCGTTTTTAATTCAATTCATTTCAAAATCGTTTTTAATTCAATTCATTTCGAAATCGTTTTCAATTCAATTCATTTCGAAATCGTTTTCAATTCAATTCATTTCAAAATGAATAAAATCGATATAAATATCGTTCACGTCAAAATGGCGTCAATCTAATCAACACGGCTTCATAAATTTCTATTTTCAAATATTCTATTTCAAATATTTCTTTTTCAAAATAGTTGTTATTATCAAAATATTTCGTTCAACACATGACCAATCTCAATGAATGAGTACTGTCAACACATGAACCTTTATTTTATATTGATAAAGATGTAAATTTTATTACTAAAATATTTCGTTCAACACATGACCAATCTCAATGGATGAGTACTGTCAACACATGAACCTTTATTTTATATATTATTCTTTATTTTCTAAATTGGAATGAGGCCCAATCAATCACCATATAATGTTAATTATATGGATTTTCATACATTACACACATTTATTAGCATTGAAAAATAATCAACCATCAACCAAAGTGCACTACACTGTATAAGCATCAAATATAGATATCTAATGCTTATAACAGCCTGTCAATCAATCGATCGACATATTTAATCAATCAGGATGAGTGAACTTTAAATTTCATCCCAACACCCGTGTGGGGTTTTCAAACAATCAAACACATATTTTAGTTGTGCAGTTGGGCGATGTGTAAAATTTACCGACCCAATCAATGTCCTTCAAATAGGTGTACATAAACAAACAGTCTGGTTTGTAAATGAATATTTATTTATTCACATTCACGTTAAAAATTATATTTTTAACGATAAAACATTTTATTTTAACATATGAATTTCTATTCAGTTCATTCTTCAAATAAAATGATATTTTTATTTTTCTAACATATTTTAGAAAATTTCGGCGGCATAACGGCACGATACTAGAAACGGGACAAGACCTAGCCTTATCCCCGGTCTAGTGAAGGCCCACGCCATTCACACATCAATCAATCCATTCATTTCACCAAACAATTCAATTTCACTAAACAATTCAATTTCAAATCAAATCATCTAACTAATCTATGCAACCAAACAAACAAGTCCATGGTCTGTGGACGATTGTGTCGGGTGCTACTAAACACCGTCTGCATCCTAGTGTATATATATGAATAGAAATGAAATTGAAAGGTGAGAAGTTCTCACAGATAGCTATCCAATATCACGACTCTTCATTTGATAGAAATCTTCGCCGTTGTTTGTCTTTCGTCACTTTCGTCGCCCGTATTCACAACAGATATAAAAATCACATTTTTATATTCTCTAGTATATAAAAATCATATTTTTAATCCGCTACTTTATTATAAAAATTATATTTTTATATCGCTCTTCTTTTAATAAAGACTATATTTTTATAACGCTACTTCATATATGTAAAAATCGAATTTTTACTTTTCTAACTTCTATATAAAAATCAAATTTTAACAACGCTATTCGATATATAAAAATCAAATTTTAACAACGCTATTCGATATATAAAAATCAAATTTTTACTTCGATGTTCAATATATAAAAATTATATTTTTCTCGCTATTCAACATAGGTAAAAATTATATTTTTATATCAACAAAAATCGTATTTTTCTATTATGAAAAATCTAACCTTTCCCTAATGAAAGATCATAACTTTCAACTAATAAAAATCCGATCTTTTACATTATAAAAATCTGACCTTTCACATTTAAAAATATATTCTTTTTATGAATAGAAAGCATAACCTTTTTTTATATACTATATATAAACAAAATCTTACCTTTTTCTATTCTTAAAAATCAATTCCTTGCTACATTTAAAATCTAATATTCAACTTTAGATAATAAAAATGTTAACTTTATAACAAAGAAAAGAAAGGAAAAAAACTGATATATATAAATAAACTAATTACATAGAATAAATGAATATAAATAAAATAAAACTCACCGTTGGTTTTACAGGGGGGGTGGACTGTGGACCATCGGAGGGGGTAGAGGAGGGTCGTGGGTGCGGTGGGAGTCGTGTGGGTGGCGGATGGTGGCTCCAGGGGCTGCTCCGGCGGCTAGGGTTTCGAATTGGGGGGGGGGGGGGTGTGTGTAGGTCTTCGAACGGAGGAGGGCGCAGGGGGGCTGTGGGGTTCCCCAAAGGTGGCGCGCTCGACGGTGTAGGGGGTGAGATGGGCGGCGGCCTCCAAGTCCGCTCCGTCGAAGTCGAAGTTTTTTTTTTTCTTTTCGGTTATGAAATTAATTTCACAATGTAAGTAAAGGAGGGGGCTGAGCGGTTTTACCGGGATGTAGGGGTAAAGGGGGTGTGGGCCATTATTTAATTAGTTTATTATATTTTAATTTTCAACCAAAAAGTTGACTTTTACATACGACCTCGAAACGAGGCCCACCGCCTGTCGTCCATAGCATTTTACCCCCATTCCGAACACAATGGGATATGCATCGTAGGTTGATTTGATCGTTTGAATCAGTTTCCTTTGAATTTACATTTAAATCACTATATTGAATTTTAAACGTACATTTCAAATTACCGGGGTCACATACGAACTTTAAAAATTCCTGAAAAATATTTTCTAGCTTCGTATTGACGATACGGTCCTAACAAAACTAGTTTCGTCGAAATCCGAGGTCATTTGCAAAAGTCCCATTTTTAAGGGCCTGAATTCCATAGCGACTATTCAGAATTTTCAACTGGACATATCTTTTGATTCCCGCTATGAAATTTCGATTGGTCGGATTCGTTGGAATGATATTCACAAATAGATCCTAATGTTTTTGGTTTCACTAAAATCCAGATTGTTTTGCACGCGGTATGTTCAATTGAAGTTTGAAAATCGAATTATCGAACTACCGCGCCATTTTCAATTCTATTTATAATTATATATAAATATTTATATTATAACGACGACGCGTATAAATATATACGTTCGAATTATATTCAAAATGAATTTCTCGTCGATATTATTTTAAAATAATTCATTTTAAATAATCAAAATTCGCTAAAATTGCCAAAATAAAAATTTTAAACTGGCCCAGATTTTCGGGTTGTTACATATATATATATATATATATATATATATATATTATATATTTCATCGATTTTCTTTTAAAACGTATTATATAAATCGTTTTAAATTCATTTTCAAAACGATTTCAACTTCATATTCAATTTCTAATCAAAATTGAATATTCCGTATACACGACAATTTTATACAGTGTATATATATGTTAAAATTACATTTTTAACAATCAAATCATTTTCACATTTCACACATATATATATATATATATCGTTTTCCATTTCATATATTGATCGTTTTCTCATTTCATATATATATCGTTTTCATTTCATATATATATCGTTTTCACATTTCATATATATATCGTATTCATTTCATATATATATATATTATTTCCGCCTTTCATATATATAATATTTTCACTTTTCAATATATACGATATTTTCACTTTCAATATATATACGATATTTTCACTTTCTATATATACGATATTTTCACTTTTCAATATATACAATATTTTAACTTTCAATATATACGATATTATCACTTTTCATATATATATATATATATATATATTATTTCACATCACAATCAATTTATTTCATTTCACATCACGATCAATTTATTTCATCTTACATCACGATCAATTTTCACACAAAATACAATCAAACAAGTCGTTCATGGTCTGTGGACGACGGGGAGCAGTTCATATATGCAGTTACAAAATAAATAACTGTGCAGAAAATTTAAAGTGAGAGAATTCTCACCTTTAGGTTCCACTTCGCTGTGTTTTACTTCTGAACTTCTGAACCGTTTGGATTTGTTTGAAATTCCAATGCAGTCCTTACCACGCTGTTCATAATAAAATCATATTTTTAATATGATGTTCATTTTAAAAATCACGTTTTTATAATGGCACTTTATATAAAAAATTTATATATTCTTACAACGCTTCCTTTTATATAAAGATTATATTTTTACATTGCTACTTCATTTATAAAAACCGAATTTTTATTTCGCTACTCAAATAAAAATCGAATTTTTATTTTCTCTGTCTTTTAAAAATCATATTTTTATTATCGCCACTATATAAAAATCATATTTTTATTCTGATAGCGCTATATAGAATTAGAAATCACATTTCTATACAATGTTATTCTTTTCTATTCAAATCATTTTTATATTTTCCTATTCAAATCATTTGTATATTTTTCTATTCAAATCATATGTATATTTTTCTATTCAAATCATTTGTATTGTATATCTTCAAATCCAAGTATTTTATATTTTTAAAACAAAGTATTGTAATTTTCAAATCAAAGTATTTTATATTTTTAAAACAAAGTATTGTAATTTTCAAATCAAATTATTTTATATTTTTAAAACAAAGTATTGTAATTTTCAAATCAAAGTATTTTATATTTTTAAAACAACGGGTATATTTATTTCAAAAACAAATGCTATTCGCTTTCAAAACAATGTATTTTAATTTCAAAAATAATGCTATTTTTATTTCTCAATCTATGCTATTTTTTTTTTCAATGCTTAAACATTTAAATCATTAAACAGGTCAATAACATTAATTAAAAAACTTAATCACTTCATAATCCAATGTTAAACTTTCTCTGCAAATCGCTCACCCCCATGAACGTGCATTTTTGAAGCCAAGAACCCATTTCGTCGATGGAAGAAAGTCCATCATCGCTCCTCCACCAGGCGCCTTAATGCCGATCGATCACCACCGCCAAACAGCCCCTCGCGACGCCAAACAGCTCCAGCAAACCCTCATCACTCGGACCCTCCACCCACGTGGAAAACCTGTTCAAACTCCGGTTGTTCTTGGCCAAGACTCCGCCGCCACGGTGAACGAAACACCTTATTACTTAGATCATTTTGGAGAGCACACTTAGCTCTTTAAATTTCCTCTTAGATCGAAGTTCTGTTTTGAATTGTGTGCGGTGCGATTTGGGGTTTTTGTTCGGAGAGTTTGGACCCTCGATTGGAGTTGTGGCGGCTGTAGGTCAAATGGCTAGGGTTAGGGCTTTTTAAGGGATTATATATATTTAATAATTATATTTTAATCCATTTAATTCTAAAAATATCCATGTGTTGATACGATCTCCAAATCAAACCCAACGACTAACACCCCTAGCTAAATACCCCCATTCCAAACACAATGGAATAGGTTTCGTAACTCGATTCGGCTGTTACGATAGGTTTCCATCAAAATTAAAATATAAATATATATATATATATATATATATATATATATGTATTCAATTTGAATGTATATTTTAAATCACCAGGACCACATACTAATTCTAAAAATTCGAAAAAAATTATTTCTAGCTTCGTATTGACGATACGGTCCTAACAAAAGTAACTTCGTCGAATTCTGAGACCGTTTGAAAAATGGTCGTTTTCTGGTCGACCCAATTTGACTGAAACTATCAAAACATGTTTAGCTTCGCCAAGCTCACATGTTGATTCAGAAAATTACGAATTTTGGAATCTAGCAATAACTTGACATCACCGATCCAATAAAAGTGGTTTCGTCGAAAACCGAGGTCGTTTGCAAAATTTCCATTTTTAAGGGCCTTTATATAAATTAAAATATATATAAATTCCACAGCGACTTTTCTGAATTTTAAACTGGACATATCTTTCAACTTCTAAAGTGAAATCTCAGTTTCTTACATCCGTCAGAATGATATCGTCAAACAGATTTAGATATTTCTGGTTTCGTCCAATTCCCACTTAAAACGAATTCTGTATATTCATTTGAAATTTAAAATCGAATTTTTGAACTACCGCGCCATTTCAGGCTTGTTATATAAGTAAACTAAATTTACTCGTTTTAACTACGTCGAAAATAAATTTTCCATCGTTATTATTTAAAATAATTCATTTTAAATAATCAAAATCCGTTAAAATCGCCAAAATAAAAAATTTAAATTGGCCCAGATTTCTGGGTTATTACTATCTCCTCCACTTAAAAATTTTCATCTCCGAAAAGTAACAAAGCCGAAAGTTGTTTCACAAATCAACTCAACTTCCAGTATTTTCATTACAGCTTACGTTCTTCAACTTTTCAGTTTCTAAGAACTTTTCAAATTTTCAGAAATTTGGCTAACACCCTAAATTTTCGAAAAATATTCGCCATAACCTCCCCTGTACTAGGGACTTCGGGATATTTCATATAGCCTCCCATGGCCTTCTTCAATCCAAAAGAAAAAGAAAAAGCCAATCGGCTCATAAAATCATCCAAACCTAAAGAAATACAATAAACATGTACTTATTTGTCGGGCAAACAATTTTATTCCTCTTCTCAAGACTCCTTGCTATGACCTGTTCAATGTAAGTACATGTACACGCATGCAATTTCAAACAATTTTCAATTTAGTCCAACATTTGATATAATTTGGCTAAAGGTTCAACATTTAAATTAACCAACCACTAGTCAAACAACACAATCAGCAATCAATTTGTTGGTTAACTTTTCAAATATATATAAATTTAATATATTCAAAAATCATATTTTTAAAACAAGATTATATATATAATCACAAATACGTTATTTATAAACTTGTCACACTCAACTCATTCTAGGGATTTTCTAACCCTATCTCTAACGAGTCACTCATTCTAGAATGCTACTGATTCTATCTCTAATGAGGATTCTTCTATAGGATATTACCAATCCTACCTCTGATGAGTCTTTTATTCTATTCTAACGAGTTGTACACCAAAGATTTGAGTTTAACCAAAGCTCTGATACAAGCGGTAACGACACGGATTTCCCTCGAACGTAACTGATCGTTAAATCGACCAAGACCGTTCGAATCCCGCATACGCTAACTCTGGCCATACAACACATCAAAACAAATAACAGAAGACTTCTACAAACATCATAATAATGTTACATCAGAGTAGAGAATATCAGAGTATATCGAAATATAATCAATACAACGGAAGATGATTTTACAATAAATGTAATACAATGCACAGCGGAAATAAATAAATAACACAGCCGACGACTAATGATGCTCTGGATGCAGCTTTAAGCTTCAATCCTGCTCATATATCTACAACATAAACTACTCGACTGCCCGTGCGGAAAATAGGGGCACCCGAGTTTGCAAGGGAAAATCAAACTACAGGTCAGTCATGGGACTGGTGTGAGAAACTCTAGACAGTTATAACCTTATATAAATCATATGGCATATCACAGGACCACGCCGCTAACACGGAACGGGTTTACCCCCATGAATGCCAGTGTACAAACAACAATCCATATAGATATATAGATCTGTTATGCATCAATCAACATGCCATATCCCAATCTACCCACTTAGATTAATCACTACACTTAGATTTTCCAAATCCAATTCAATTTACAGAAATTATTCCTTTGGATTTTATTCCCGATTTCTTATTTCAAATCATTTGAAATACCTATCTAACTTTCTATATCAAAGTAGATTTCACTTCGGGATCTTAAACCAAATCGTTTGGAAATACGAATTCCAAAACACAACAATGCATACAGACAAGTATGCAACGAAATATCGTGATCCCCATCGACAAGGCAAAGGGTACGCACCTCGCAACTCGATATATAAATGTGCACCTACCCCACATAGGAGCAGGCTACACCGACGATGCACCTCCCACACATGGAGAGCATACAAGGCCCTCTCACCCATACTTTTAGTCTCAGGGTTACCCGACTCTTTAGCCACATACTAAATCATTTCATATCCCGAAGTAGGGAAAATCATTTCACAACATAATAATCACAAGTACTTTCAAAATATAGTACTTCACATCAGTAATTCACACATATGATCAGTCATTATTAATCACATAACCTTTGATCTCGTACGTCTCAAAGAAGGTGCTAAGAAAGAGAATAAATTCTCCTCCACCAAACAGATACATCATTAATAGTAACTAATCGAATATGTGATGAACTACAATGTAAAACCATAATACATTTCCAAATCATTTCGAAATCATCGGGTTTTAGGCCTCGAAATCCTTTCTGTTTTATAAAACATTTTTATAAAACATTCCTTGTCCAAAATCAGGAATACATTTCCTTTCAATTAAGAAAAATATATCATTTCAAAATCATTCATTAAATTTGAAATGAACACAACATCGCTAAACACCTTATCGTCAAATCGTGAAGTGTTACATAAGGTGTTAGCACACAGATATCTTTACCCAACCCAATGCTAAATGTGAAAGCATATTCTTCTCATAAACTGGTCGAGCACCATCCAAAAAATCAATCAACCAAAATCAATATCAACAACTAAGTAAATTTGGTTTAATCACATCACGTGTTTTGGTAAATTTAATCACCGCTCTAATTAAAGATTTATTCAAACCCCGATTGGTTTCATCTCTAAAATCATATCATATTGATTGTTCTACTTTTTGGAAATTAATCCTTCTTTTACACGGGTTAAAGAACTAATGTCATTTAAACAAAGTTCACGACAAACCCAAATCCAATTTGATATTAAATACGAGGTTGTGAGTAGATAATATGTCGGCTTATATTCAATATAAATTCTGAAATCAACAAATATCGTATTAGAATAACGATATATATATCTTCCAAATTCCTCCACAATAGCCGTGTAATCACGGAATCCAATATCGAAATATTCCAAAGATAATTTCGATTCAAATCCATTCCAATTCATATATTGGAAATTGTGGTTATTTTTTAAAACCATTTCAAATCCAATTTATTTATTCAAAAATATTGGATTAATTATTCTAGTTCAAAACTAGTTCATTTCGATAAAAATCAATTTTTATCCTTTCAAATGTGAAATTTTTCATCCCAATTCTTTCAAATTGATATATTATGATTTTACACAAATTATTAATATTTTTAATAATTTTATCAAGGCCCGTACAGTCGGTTTTCAATAACGGCCACCGAACTGCACTTATAGCGACCTTTTCCAAATTTGATTTGGTCATAATTCCAAATCCAACCGTTAGATTTAATATTTATAATATTCATTGGAAAGCTCTTTTCGATACGAACCCAACGGTCCTGGTTTCAGGAGAATCCGACAGTCGGATCTCCCGTAATGTCCGTTCGAAGTTAATGGTCGAAATTCGCAAACTGCCGCAGCGTGGCGCGTTCTATTCAGGCCATTATATTATATATATAATATATATTATATATATTTCGTCGCTTTTATTTTAAAACTATTATATAAATCATTTTAAATTCGTTTTCAAAACGATTTCAACTTCATATTCAATTTCTAATCAAAATTGAATATTCCATATACACGACAATTTTATACAGTGTATATATATGTTAAAAATTATATTTTTAACAATCAAATCATTTTCATATTCCATATATATATATGTATGTATATCGTTTTCATTTCATATATACATCGTTTTTCTCATTTCATATATATATCGTTTTCATTTCATATATATATCGTTTTCACATTTCATATATATATATATATATATCGTTTTCATTTCATATATATCGTTTTCATTTCATATATATATATATATATATTATTTCCATCTTTCATATATATAATATTTTCACTTCTCAATATATACGATATTTTCACTTTCAACATATATACGATATTTTCACTTTCGATATATACGATATTTTCACTTTTCAATATATACGACATTTTCACTTTTCAATATATACGATATTTTCACTTTTCAATATATACGATATTTTAACTTTCAATATATATGATATTTTCACTTTTCATATTTATATATATATTTATTTATTTTATTTCACATCGCTATCAATTTATTTCATTTCACGTCACGATCAATTTATTTCATCTCACATCACGATCAATTTTCACAATGAATATAATCAAACAAGTCGTCCATGGTCTGTGGACGACGGGGAGCAGTTCATATATGCAGTTACAAAATAAATAACTGTACAGAAAATTTAAAGTGAGAGAATTCTCACCTTTGGGTTCCACTTCGCCGTGTTTTACTTCTGAACTTCTGAACCGTTTGTATTTGTTTGAAATTCTGATGCAGTCCTTAACACGCTATTCAAAATAAAATCATATTTTTAATATGATGTTCATTTTAAAAATCACGTTTTTATAATGGCACTTTATATATAAAAATTATATATTCTTACAACGCTTTCTTTTATATAAAGACTATATTTTTACATTGCTACTTCATTCATAAAAATCGAATTTTTATTTCGCTACTCAAATAAAAATCAAATTTTTATTTTCTCTGTCTTTTAAAAATCATATTTTTATTATCACCACTATATAAAAATTATATTTTTATTCTAATAGCGCTATATAGAATTAGAAATCACATTTCTATACAATGTTATTTTTTTCTATATAAATCATTCATATATTTTTCTATTCAAATCATTTGTATATTTTTCTATTTAAATCATTTGTATATTTTTCTATTCAAATCATTTGTATTGTATATCTTAAAATCCAAGTATTTTATATTTATAAAACAAAGTATTGTAATTTTCAAATCAAAGTATTTTTTATTTTGAAAACAACGGGTATATTTATTTCAAAAACAAATGCTATTCATTTTCAAAACAATGTATTTTAATTTCAAAAATAATGCTATTTTTATTTCTCAATCTATGCTACTTATATTTTTTTTCAATGCTTAAACATTTAAATCATTAAACAGGTCAAATACATTAATAAATAAAATTAATCCCTTCATAATCCAATGTTAACCTTTCTCTGTAAATCGCTCACCCCCATCAACGTGCATTTCTGAAGCCAAGAACCCATTTCTTTGATGGAAGAAAGTCCATCGTCGCTCCTCCACCAGGCGCCTGAACGCCGATCGATCACCACCGCCAGACAGCCCCTCGCGACGCCAAACAGCTCCAGCAAACCCTTGTCACTCGGACCCCCCACCCATGTGGAAAACCTGTTCAAACTCTGGTTGTTCTTGGCCAAGACTCCGCCGCCACGGTGAACGAAACACCTTCTTACTTAGATCACTTTGGAGAGCACACTTAGCTCTTTAAATTTCCTCTTAATCTATGTTCTGATTTGAATTGTGTGCGGTACAATTTGGGGTTTTTGTTCGGAGCGTTTGGACCCTCGATTGGAGTTGTGGCGACTGTAGGCTAGCATTTGGGCTTTTTAAGGGATTATATATATATATATTTAATAATTATATTTCAGTCCATTTAATTCTAAAAATATCCATGTGTTGACACGAACTCCAAATCAAACCCAACGACTGACGCCCCTAGCTAAATACCACCATTCCGAACACAATGGAATAGGTTTCGTAACTCGATTCGGCTGTTACGATAGGTTTCCATCCAAATTAAAGTATAAATCTATATATATATGTTCAATTTAAACGTATATTTTAAATTACCGGGACCATATACTGATTCTAAAAAATCCAGAAAAATTATTTCTAGCTTCGTATTAACGATACAGTCCTAACAAAACTAATTTCGTCGAATTCTGAGACCGTTTGAAAATGGCCATTTTTTGGTCGACCCAATTTGACTGAAACTATCAAAACACGTTTAGCTTCGCCGCGCTCGCATATTGATTCAGAAAATTACAAATTTTGCAATCTAGCAATAACTTGACATCACGGATCCAACAAAAGTGGTTTTGTCGAAAACCAAGGTCGTTTGCAAAATTTCCATTTTTAAGGGCCTTTATATATATTAAAATATAGATAAATTCCGCTGCGACTTTTCTGAATTTTAAACTGGACATATCTTTTAACTTCTAAAGTGAAATCTCAGTTTCTTACATCCATTAGAAAGATATCGTCAAACAGATTTAGATATTTCTGGTTTCGTCCATGTGACGATCCCAAAACCCCGTGACACGGTGTCAAGGATAATCATTGGAATATAACACACTAATCATCATTAGCAGATCACAGATAATAGCATAAACGAGAAATAGAATAATTTACACAAATATGACAGCGGAATCATATAGATATCACCACATCAGAGAGCATAGTGTAGGATACAACTTAGTGCATAATAATACATAATCAGTCATCATCGCCAGAGGCGGAATCATACATAAAGATTACACAAACTAAACATCAGTCTACATCGCCAGTGGCGGAATCATAATACATATACAATAATGGCGGAAAGAGTCAAAGTCAGCACGGTGTAGTCAAGCCTCGCCATGAGCCAAAAGTGCACCAGATACCTGTAACTAGGCTGCCCATGTGAAAATGAGGGCACCCGAGTTTGCAAGGTGAAACAAACTACGAGTCAGTCATGGGACTGGTATGAGAAATCTACTTGACTTATTTACAACAGTAATAAGGCAAATAAAAGGACCACGCCACTTTCGCGGAACGGGTTTACTCCAATGAGTGCTAGTGCATGAAATAAAGTAAACGATTAAATCATCGCAACGCTTTTTATAAAATGAAGCATTATAAGACTCAGGTCCCATCACACAATGCAACGCAAGCCGGAGGATAGAGTTTTAACTTATAATGGCCAAAAATGCTTCATACGTATAAAACAAAAGTGTTTGATATTATTACTAGTGCATATATGTTTCAAAAGCGATTTCAATAATAAATATCAATCCTAGACGGCATGGGTAACATATATCATGTCGCCATACTAGTAATACAATCACATCCGCATATTTCAAATTGGAAAGTGGATTCCATCATGAGTCGAGGCAAGGGGCAAGCTCCTCTCCGTTCGAGACACTCTAGCAAATGTCTCAGGACCGCACACAGCAATCCCTGGATCTTCAGGGCCGGTCCTCTCTTACTTTTGTGGATTAGTTATTCCTGAGCACACGTTTCCCGGTCCTTAAAGACCTGTAATCGAGGCGCCTCGCATTCCAACAACCACACAGGTGAAAAGTATATATAATGTCAGGGCTGGTAGGTCACTGACACCACCTTTGCTAGAAAGAAACATCGTGCTCTCCCTGTAGTCACTATCCCATTTTTTAATGATACCGGGGTGTGAGGCTCGCGAATCCACGTTATACACAAAGCTACGTCACACAGACCATGCTTTGATCATCAACCACAAGACTTTGCTTTGTAACAGAAGCTTTGATAACATGCCACTTAGGCGTGCCACACAGGCAATCCACTCCAAGTGACAGATTTCTATCAATACATAACCTCTGAGCTCATACGTCTTAGAGAAGGGCGTTAAGCAAGAGAATAAATTCTCCGCCGCCAAACAGATATATATTTAACAGAGATCAATCAGCACAGAACAAAATCCAACGTCAGACACACTGTCCATTTACAAGTTCGTTCTGGGTTTGAGCGAAACCGAAGGCACCAATTCCTCGCATATCCGCACGATCAACAATACGTCCGGACGGCTACTACTTTAGCTCCTTCAAGGTAGCTACTCCAATCACGAGCATCAGTAGCGCCCATCCATCCAATGTGGAGATCGTCGGTCTTCAACCATCTTCGACTCTTCGACTTCTCAACGTCAATCGATTATTTGAAATGAGAATGAACTCGCCCTTTTCAAATAACCCATGTATATTTAGATTTTCAAATCAATTTTTCACATGGTTAAACAATTCAACATTCACATTTTAGTTCCTTAGTATAATTTTCATGTTAAATACATTCAACCATCACATATCAAGCAAACACAACAAAATTGGTTTATTTCCACTTTATATCGTATATAGTATTTTATAACGATATATCGCCATTTTTATTTATTTAAAACGACAATATTTAATTAAACGACATTTCAGGTCGTGCCGAGGCACTAGCGTTGTTTTTCACTAAATTTGCTTTACGCATATCTGAAAATCTTACCGTTGGATCTTCACAAATTTTATATCATTAGAAAGATCATTTCAAAACGAATCCAACGGTTTCAGTTTTGGGAAAATCCGACGGTCGGATCTTCCATACTAGTCGTTTGAAGTTACGATTTCAAATTACGAATTGCAGCGTCGTTATTCGATTTAATTTAATTATACTTATATATAATCGTTTCTGCGCTTTTTTTCTTCAGATTTGAATTAAACATTCCAGACAATCCAACTGTCAGATCTTTACAAAGTTGGTGCCGTTGGAAAGATATTTCCAAGGCGAACCCAACGGCTGCGGTTTTGGGAAAATCCAACGGTCGGATTTCCCGCATTAGTCGTTGGAAATCACGGTTTCAAAACATGAACTGGACGGCCACGATTCGTTTTAATTTTATTTATATTTATATAAATATAGTTCATTCAAAAATTCCTATATCGTTTCTACTTTAGTTATTACACTAACGCCTTTAAATTTTGGAAAATTTCGCCATAACCTCCTTTGTACGGGAGGAGCTGGGAAAATTCCCAAATAGCCACACGGGCGTCTCATCTCAAAAAGAAAAAGAAAAATCCAAGAGGCTTGCCAACAGGCTCATAAAATCATCACCCAAACAAAACAGTAAATGTGTACCTATTTGTCTGGCCCAAAATTTTATTCCTCTTCTCTAGCCTCTTTGCTATAACCTGTTCAATAAATATGTGTATACATATATGCAATTCTTATCACTTATCATTTTCCATTCAACTTCATATTTGATTCAATTTAGTTTATAAGCACCATTAATTCTAATGTTGCACGCATAGGCAAAAATCATATCATTAGCTAATTAATGAATATTTCAACTCATGCATATTTATTTGAACAAGTGGTTATCTTTAACACTTCACATTTCAAAAACGATAATTTTGGAGAACTAAAATATATTTTAACACATGACTATTTTATTTAGTTCCTATGCATGTTAAAAATAATATTTCTTTCACAAATATTTATTTCAATGCTCGCATATCTTTAGCATATCACATATATGATAAAAATGATATTTTTATCATCTAAAATATTTATTCAACAAATGATTGTTTTTAACACTTAATAATTTAAATAAAAATGTAATTTTTATTGTTCGATCTTTTTATTCAACACATGAACTTTTCCAATACACACACTTCTCAACACATGAGCATCTCCACACATGGATATTTTATATAGTTTGTTCATATAAGAAAGATGAAATTTTTATGGTTGAAACTATTTATATATAAGGCGAATATTTGACATACTTCATATATATTATAAAAATGTGATTTTTATTGTTTAAACACTTCATTCGTTCACACATGAATTTAATTTTCACACATCACTTCTCAACACATGAGCATCTTCACACGTCGATATTGTTTCAACACAAGACTTTAATTTCAACCCATGAAGATAATTTCAACATATGAAAATAATTCTAACACATGAATATTATACAAAATTTCAGCAGCATAATGGCAAGGTAGTTAAAACCGGCACCGTCCCTAGTACGGCTCCTCGCTCTACCATAAAACCTCGCGGTTTTTGACAATTGGGATTCATGCATCTAATTCGCACGCAGGCGGCATGTTTTATTTTCATTTCCACAATTATTTCCAATTTATTTCAATCACCAATGGGTATTTTTCAACACAACAAATCTATATCAACCACAAACAATTATTCAACCATTCGCACTTTTCCTCAAATATTTCACACTAATTCACAACAATAAATATCGTCCATGGTTTGTGGACGAGGGGAGTGTGTGTGTGTGTATATATATATATATATATATATTATTTCTATATTTCACTTGCATTTCAACACCCATATCATTTATACTATGCATGTATAATTCATACTTCGCTCATATAGCTTACACAACGCGTGTACCTGAGGTATACAACACGTGTATAATTTATACTTCGCTTGTATAATTTATACATGACATTTTCCACTCAATTTCATTAAATTTAGATTTCTCACATTTGTTTTCGGAGTGCTAAAAATCGTAGATGGCTCAGAAAAATCCGCGGTCTCTTCTATGTGGTAGAGAGCCTCCTTGCGGTCCCGATGTTTCATGTTTCATCGAATTTCGTCAACGCACCATAAAGATATGATTTTTCAAAGTTCAAACATCAAAAAGGACTCACCTTTCTAAGTGGTTCGAACTAGGGTTCGGATTTTTCAGGAAATCCGTGAATCGATGCTCCGATCAGAGGGTGAGACGTGAAAGAGGGGAGCGAGGCGGTCCTGTCGGTGGTCGGAGGAGCAGGTGTGATCGCCTCTGGCGATCGTGGCGTCGACATGAAGTCGGCGACTTCCTGGGCGTCGTTCTCGACGCCGGCGAAGGGAGAAAGGGGTTGGTCAGATTTGAAGAGGGAGGTCGGCGACGTTGAGTCAGGGTGTTGGCGTTGGCGTTGGCTGGCGTTGCCTATGGCGGTCGGAAATTGGGAGAGAAGGATGGAACTCCAGTCGCCGTCGATACGAGAGAGAAGCGGTTTTTTTTTAATTTATGAAAGGAAATTTCCTATTGGCCGATATATATATTATTCAGAAAATTAAGGTTTTCACTTACGAACCCCAATTCAAACCCAACGACTGTCGCCCCTAGCTAAATACCCCCATCCTAGACACAATGGGATATGTTTCGTAGGCCCATTCGACTGTTACAGTCAGTTATTTTTCAAATTAAAGTATAAAACATTTAATATTCAATTTGAACGTACATTTCAATTTGCCAGGGCCACAAACTGATTCGAAAAATTCCAGAAAAAATAAATCTAGCTATGTTTTGACGATACGGTCCCAACAAAACTAGTTTCATCAAATTCTGAGATTGTTTGAAAAATGGCCCATTTCTGGTCGATCCTATTTAACAGAAATTTGACCAAACACATTTTCTTTTGCCACGCTCACATACTAGCTTCAAAAATTATGAAATTTGAAACCTAGCAATAGTTTGACATCCCAGACCCAACAAAAGTGGTTTCGTCGAATTCCGAGGTCATTTGCAAAATGTCTATTTTCAAGGGCTATATATTCTATATAGCGACCTTTCAGAAAATTCATTTGGCCATAACTTCTGATTCCCGCTATGAAACTTCGATTTTTCAGATTCGTTAGAAAGATATTGATAAACAAATTTAAATATTTTTGGTTTCACGAAAATCCGTTATATTTTGCACCCGATGCAGTCAGTCAAAGTTTGAAGTCAAAATTTCAAACTGACTCACTATTTCTATTTCACTATTTTATTGAAATATTCTATTTCAATTGTTCAAATTCCTTTGAAATAACCAATTTTAAAAATTTTAAATTGGCTCGTATTTTCCGGGTTGTTATAATCTCCCCCACTTAAAACTTTTCGTCCCCGAAAAGGAAACAACAGTAAAGTAGGGAACAAAATGTAAATGCAAAGTATTGTAAAGGTACCTTGCACGGAGTTAGTCAGAGATGTCCACTCTGCATTTTGGGTAAGCTTGCTTAATGCTCTCCTCAGTCTCCCAAGTACAGTCTCTAGGATCACTACTGCACTTTAACTAGATGAACCTTTTTGCTTCTTAACTCTCTAGTTTCTTTGCCAAGAGTCTTTAATGGCTCTCTTCTGACTGCTAATTCTGGAGTTATTTCCTAGTCCTGTTGCGCGGCTTCTTCTACAACAAGATCTGGATCATGCACATGTCTTCTAAGTTGAGATACGTGAAACACATCATGCAATCCAGGCAACCAATCTGGTAATTGAACCCTATAAGCAAGAGTTCCAATTTGTTCAAGTATAGGAAAGGGACCAATAAATCTCGGTGCCAACTTCCCAGTTTTGCCAAATCTGATTACTCCTCTCATCGGAGAAACTTTCAAATAAACATGATCACCAACAGCAAATGTCAAATCTCTTCTTCTAGAATCTGCGTAACTGTTCTGTCGGCTTTGCGCGGTTCTCAATCGCTTTTTGATGAAGTCGACTTTATCGGATGCTTCTCTAATCATATCGGGCCCCAACACAAGTCTGTTGCCAGGTTCTACCCAACATGCTGGAGATCTACACGGTCTACCGTATAATGCTTCAAATGGCAACATTCCCAAACTTGCTTGATAGCTATTGTTATATGAGAATTCTGCCAAATGCAAGTTATCTTCCCACGACCCAACAAAATCAATTATACAAGCCCGCAGTAAATCTTCTAGATTTCTATTCACCCGCTCAGTTTGGCCATCTGTTTGAGGGTGATAAGCGGTGCCCATATTCAGTTTCGTTCCCAATTCTGTCTTGAATGCCTCCCAGAATTTGCTAGCAAATATTGGGTCTCTATCACTGACTATGTTGATGGGAATTCCATGCAGCTTAATAATTTCTTTGAAATATATTTGTGCTAGACTTTGAGCGGTTCTATTGGATCTGATAGGTATGAAATGGGCTATCTTTGTGAAGCGATCTACGATTACCCAAATGTTGTCATTTCCTTTCCTGGTTCGCGGCAAACCATCTATGAAATCCATGGAAATCTGTTCCCATTTCCAACCTGGTACTTCCAACGATTGCAACAATCCTGCTAGCTTCTGTTGGTCGCTCTTGACTAATTGACAAGTAGGGCATCTGCTAACATACAAAGAAATATCCCTCTTCATTGCCTTCCACCAGAAAGTGCGTTTGATATCGTTGTACATTTTACTTACCCCAGGATGAATGCAAAGTTTAGATTTATGGCATTCATCCAGCACCTCTCTTCGAAGACCTGGAATATTTGGGATGCAAATCCTATCATTTAACCTGAGAACCCCGTTATCATCTATACGGAAACTTGTGGTTTCACCTTCCTTGACCCTCTGACTGATTCTCTAAATAAATTCATCGTCTTTTTGAAGGACTGAAATCTTATCAATCAACACAGGCGTAATTATAAGATTGGCAATGATTGCGGTTCTTCTACTAAGCGCATCCGCTACAACGTTAGCCTTTCCTGGCATATACAGGATATCTAGATCATACGCTGCAAGAAATTCTAGCCAACGTTGCTGTCTCAAATTCAGATCTTTCTGGGTGTATAAATACTTCAATGACTGATGATCTGTGTACAGTACAAATTTCTCACCCAATAAATAATGCCTCCAGACTTTCAAAGTAAAAAAGATAGCTTGCAACTCAAGATCATGAGTTACATAATTCTTCTTATGCGGTTTCAGTTGGCGGCTTGCATAAGCGACTACTTGGCCTCTTTGCATTAACACTGCACCAAGACCCCTAATAGAAGCATCTGTCCAAACCGTCAAATCCTGATTTCCATTGATAATGGTTAACATTGGAGCAGTTGTCAGTTTCGATTTCAATTCCTGGAAAGCTTCTTCACAGTCGAAAGTTCACTTAAATTTCTCATGCTTCTTCGTGAGCTTCGTTAATGGACCGGATATCTTTGAAAAATCCTTAATGAACTTTCGATAATAACTAGCCAACCCCATAAAGCTTCTAATATCTGTGGGTGTAGTGGGTTGTTTCCAGTCTTGAATTGCTGTTATTTTGCTCGGATCTACAGAAATCCCTTTCTTTGACACGACTTGGCCAAGGAACGTCACTTCTTCTTGCCAGAAGACACATTTTGAGTATTTGGCTTTGAAGACATTCTTTCTTAGAATCTCCAATACTTGTTCTAAGTGTTTTTCATGCTCGGGTTTTGATTTGGAGTAGATTAAAATATCATCGATGAATACGAGGACAAATATATTCAGAACTCCCTTGAACACTCTACTCATTAGATCGAAAAAGTATGCTGGAGCATTGCACAGGACGAACGACATTACTAACCATTCATAAAATATGTCTGGACCTCTGAAAGCTGTCAAAGGAACACACTCCTCTGCAATTCTCAATTGATGAAAACCTGTAGCTAGGTCCATTCGGGAAAATACTCTCGCCCCATTTAATTGGTCTAGCAGATCATCAATGCGGGATAATGGGTATTTTTTTGAGAATCTGTTTGTTGAGGTCTCGGTAATCAACACACAATCGAAGAGTACCGTCTGACTTTGGGACAAACACCACAGCTGCACCTCAATTAGAAAAGCTAGGTGTAACACCCCACGCCCGCTATGATCACTCACTAAGGGAATGCCATAGCATCGGTGGAGTATTTTAGTGAATATAGAACAGAAAAATTACAACAAGACAGATATAAATAGTACTTGAAATTTAAAACATCATCTCATAACAGCGGAAATAAACATGTCTGGTTACATCATAAAACCACAATAAAAGTCAAGTACAATATCCATCAAAATAAAGAAGTACATAATCCCACTCTCTCATACAATAGCCAGGACAAAAGAAAAGATAACTGGATAACTGGAGCTTTACATCTATCCAAGCTCCTAAAGACTGGAACAGCAATCTGATCAAGCTCCACTACTGCTAGGATCCACCGTAGGACCTGAGGGTTGGGAAAAAGATAAAAACAACGGGGTCAGACATAAGTCTGAGCGAGTCCTATAACTTTAACAATACAATCATTAAAGTAACCAGAGAAGATATAAACTTGACCCACGGTAATGTCTGGGGATGAATGGCTACACGAAACTACTGGGTAAAATTACTAAGTACACCTAGTGGAGATAGGGGCAGACGGCACCTATGTAGTGGGCTAGGGGTAAACGAGACTACTGGGGAAATTTTCTAAGTCCTTGGAAGGGATCAACCTTTAAGTAGGAATGACTGGTGTGGTGCAGTTAGGATAAACTAAGATAACCGTAAAGACGCATCCACCCACCCAAGGATAATTACTAACTGCACCACACCAGTCATTCCTACTTAAAGGTTGATCCCTTCCAAGGACTTAGAAAATTTCCCCAGTAGTCTCGTTTACCCCTAGCCCACTACATAGGTGCCGTCTGCCCCTATCTCCACTAGGTGTACTTAGTAATTTTACCCAGTAGTTTCGTGTACCCCTACATAGGTGTCGTCTGCCCCTATCTTTATTAGGTGTACCCACTACTCCCCATCGATCGGCTCCCTACCGTAGATACCCGTGCTGGTCCCACAATGGGGTGTATCATTCCCCAAGGTGGCCACCTGATAATATCAACGGTGCACGGCTTTATATCTACACGATGCAACAACGGCTTATCTACCAGCCCGGGCCCACACACGCATATGAAACCCGTTGGACTTGCGTTGCCACCGCTAACCCGTTTTGGCCTCTTATAGTCAAGCCCAATATGCGTGTCCCGTCACTCGACATGGGTCGAGCCCACAAAGATACGTTTGGGATATTGGTTGAAATGGGCCCCCACAAGCTACCCACCTAAGCTTGTCACATATCTAGTGTATCCCACTTAACCCTTTAATCATGTTTAATTACATGTTTCCACTTGGTTAAGTATTCTAATCGTATTTTCTATTGCCACCCAAGGCAACCCACTAGATTCCACATGCCGCCCAAAGCAACCACTAAATTTCCACATGCCACCCAAGGCACCCACTTAACCCCTCATGTCCCACTACATGCTAATATGGTTAAGTGTTTCTTAATTAATTAAGACCGTGATCTCCCATAAAGACCTCCCACATTAGACTGGCTGTTATGACCGCCTGGTTAAGCCGGTAGAGTCCGGGCAGTCTTACGTCATAACAGAGTCTAACCTCGTGTCTTTACTTTAATCACGTATTTTAATTTATGGCTAAGACCTCTCACATTGGGCTGACATTTGTAGCAACTGGTTAAGCCGGTCGGGTCCGGACAGTTTTACACTACAAATGAGTCCAACCTCGTGTCTTAGTCGATTAATTACACCTAATTAATCACCCCGATATTAATTATCCCTAATTAATATCAAGTTTTCCATAACATGGGTAGACCTAACTCAATAGGTAAATTCCCATGGGGTAGACCTAACTCAATAGGTAAATTCCCACTTATGGTAATTTATTTTTATGGTATGCTTAATCATACCCAATCATACATTTATTAACATATTTACCAACCCCATCGTTCCCCACGTATACCGTTCTCATTTCATGACATAATAAAGGGGAAGATCCATCACAAATATCATGGGCTTAGCATATAACTTTGTCATGGGTTAAGAGGATGTCAACTTGCATATATGAACATATATTAACCCAACTATATTTAACCCCAAACTTGCACATACACATATCTTGCATAACATGTTGAACTTGCATATAAGCATTCTCATAACTTGCATAACATGTTAAACATGCATTTGAGCATACACATAACTTGCATAAGTATTCGCATACTTGCATAAGCATTCATATACTTGCATAAGCATTCTCATACTTGCATAAGCATTCACATACTTGCATAAGCATGCATAACTTGCATATCATGTCATTTAAGCATATACATATCTTGCATAAGCATTCATATACTTGCATAAGCATGCATAACTTGCATATCATGTTAAACTTGCATTTAAACATATACATAACTTGCATATGAACTTGCATAACTCACTTTGTTAAACATGCATAAATCCACTTATTAAATATGCATAAACCCACTTGTTAAACATGCATAAACCAACTTATTAAGCATGCATAAACCAACTTATCAAACATGCATAAACCCACTTATTAATCATGCATAAACCCACTTATTAATCATGCATAAACATGGGAAAATATAGAGTAACATATCATTACAAATGATTCAAACTCACTAATCCGCATTTAAGACCATAAGTCTCATTACACCCAATCTACTTACTTTAACAATTGATGTTAAAGTGATAGAAACTCACCAAAACCAAGATTAGCAAACTTATGAAGTGGGATTAGTTGCCAAATATGAAGATGGTGATGATTAGAGATTGATTAGAGAGTGATTAGCTTGCAACTTCCTTCATAAACAAGTGGAGGCTCCTTCTAAGATTTAATTTGGCGGCATGAGGCCATCATTTCTATTTTTAGTATGGATTAGGGTAGGTTTAGGGTGTATTTATAGATTAGGAGAGTGTTTTAGGCCCTTAGATTAACCCTAGATTAGATTAGGTCCGTTAGATTTAGGAAATCTCTAGAACCCAGCCCAGCCCTAGCCAGAAAACCAGATCTGGTGCACCCAAGCCCCCCTGGTTCGAGACGCCGTGTCGACAGGCAAGTCGACAGGCAAGTCGACTCCCCCTGTCGACAGGCCTGTCGACAGCCCTGTCGACATGGTCAGGGCGGGAATTTTCCTGCCTGGCCCCGCTGGTTCTAATTTGAAATCTGAATTTAAATTTCTAAATCTGTTTTTAACTTTGAATTTTCTGCAAACTTCTTTGGGCCATAACCGGGCCATACGGACTCCGATTCTCGAAAACTCGGACTCTATTTCGCGTATTTTTCCGAGACGAACGCAATGACGCAGCCCGTTACCCCCAATTCCCACGTCTGAGATTATTCATCCTGTAATTAGTGAATTTTAGTATTAACTAAAATTCGGGGTGTTACATTCTCCCCTCCTTAAAGGATTTCGTCCCCGAAATCTCTAAGCTAAGGAGAATGCATATCCTACCATCCAAGAAACCATCTACTCAAACCATCAACCACGGGCATCCATTGTCCTTAAACAGTTTCTAATGATGTATGAGCATATGCAAAAAGTGTGTGTATATGTTCCCTATCTAATGTATGAACATATGCAAACCATGATAGTGCCATGCATCCATTATGTATGCGAGAGAACCCTATCGGCACATACAATATCTACATGAGTGCACAATCATTCACCAAAATGCATCATCCATATGATAACACAATCATTATACATCCATAAATATAGCTTCCTACACACAATTTTATGCAATATGCAATATGAAGTGATTGAGCCGATCTAGTGCCTAGACTGTGTGTACAAGCATCCACGAGCAACCACTAGCAACCACTTGCATCCATCAACCATAACATGTCTCAAACACATGTTTCAACCATAGGTTTACCCTATCTAAAGGTCAATTAGTACTAACGAGAGGATATACTAAAGATAAGATAAGTACTAGACAACGATAGAGGAGAAAGTAAAAACATACCCTCAAAAAGAAATGGGTACAATGAACGCATCTTTGCTTCCGTCTCCCAAGTTGCGTTGCTCTCATCTTCTCCCCATTGCACTTTGACTAGCTGAACCTCTCGATTTCTCAATTTCCTAGTCTCTGACCCAAGGATGCGAGTAGGAGCTCGTCGAATCGTCGCATCACGCTCTACCTCTACATCTCTAAGCAAGCTCGGCTCTACCACCTCTGCCGTCTCATGTAAGCACTTCCTCAGATGTGATACATGGAATACATCATGAACACCACTAAGTCTGTCGGGCAACTCCACCCTATATGCCATCCGTCCAATCCTTTCCTTAATAGGAAACGGCCCAACAAACCTCGGTGCTAACTTCCCAACGGATCCAAAGCGAACAACATTTCTCAACGGAGATACTTTGACAAAAACCATGTCCCCAACCTCAAACTCAAGATCCGTCCTTCTCTTGTCCGCATAAGATTTTTGCCTATCCTGCGCTGCTTTCATCCTTCTTCGAATCAAGTCAATCTTCTCAGAAGTCTCCCTAACCATATCAGGCCCAAGCAAGATCTTATCCGTAGATTCCCACCAACATGTAGGTGATCGACAAGGCCTTCCATAGAGAGCTTCGAAAGGAGCCATACCAATACTGGACTGAAAGCTGTTATTATATGCGTACTCCACCAATGGAAGTTGCTCTTCCCATGTACCTCCAAAATCTAAGATACAAAGCCTCAAAAGGTCTTCTAGAACACGATTCACCCTCTCAGTCTGGCCGTCTGTCTGAGGATGATATGCGGTGCTCAGACACAATTGAGTCCCCACTGCTTCTTGCAAACATCTCCAGAACTCACTAGTGAAGATAGGATCTCGATCACTCACTATGCTAGAGGGTACCCTATGCAATCGAACTATCTCTCGAAGATATACAGAAGCTAGCCATGGAGCGGTCCTCTTGCTCTTCACAGGTATGAAATGGGCGCTCTTAGTAAGTCTGTCTACCACCACCCAAATTCCTGTATTACCCTTCCTCGATTTGGGTAACCCGTCAATAAAATCCATCGAGACGCTATCCCACTTCCATTGCGGAACTTCCAATGGGTGAAGCAACCCACCAGGTTTCTTTTGCTCCGCCTTCACTTGTTGGCACACCAAGCATCGAGCGACATACTCGGCCACATCTTTCTTCATACCGGCCCAGAAGAAAACCCTCTTCATGTCTCGGTACATCTTGTCCCCACCGGGATGAATAGTCATCCTAGAACGGTGTGCATCATCAAGAATAACCTTCCTCAAACCCTCGTCTTGCGGTACACAAAGTCTACCGTCTCTACGCAAGCACCACCTATCGTCTAGGGTCTACCTACTCAAATGGCTGGACGACTCCCCCCTGATGAGCTTCTCCACCAACTCAACCAACTGTGGGTCGTCCCTCTGTGCTTCTCCAATCTGCCCCAAAAGAGTAGGTCTAACCTCCAAGGATGCTAGCAAACTGGGTACATAATCAATGGAAGGTCTGAAATCAAACATCGAGATAAATTCCAAGCTTCGTCGTTCCACGAACAATGGACTCAAGGACAACCTCTTCCTACTCAAGGCGTCCGCCACCACGTTACCCTTGCCAGGGGTATACGCTATCTCGAAATCATAGGATGCTAAGAACTCCATCCACCTTTGCTGTCTCAGATTCAAATCCTTCTGAGAAAACAAGTACTTCAATGATTTGTGGTCAGTGAACAATTCGAATCTCTCACCAAGAAGATAATGGCGCCAAATCTTAAGCGCAAAAACAATAGCGGCCAACTCTAGATCATGGGTAGGGTAATTTTTCTCATGTGCCCTCAACTGCCTTCCACCATAGGCTATTACCCTTCCCTCTTGCATTAAGACTGCGCCAAGTCCTGTCCCACAGGCATCGGTATAGACAACAAATGGCTTGCTCCCATCTGGCAATACTAAAACTGGAGCAGTGGTTAAAGCTCTCTTTAACTGTCGGAACGCATCATCACAATCTACGTCCCATGCAAAAACAAGATTCTTCTTCGTTAAGCGGGTTAATGGGGCTGATATCTTTGCGAAGTCTTTAATAAACTTCCTATAATAACCCGCCAACCCCAAGAAACTTCTTACTTCGATGGCATTCTTCGGAACCTTCCAATCCTGAATTGATACTACCTTCGCGGGATCCACAGCTATCCCTTCCTTGGAGACCACGTGCCCCAAGAACCGCACTTCCTTCCTCCAGAAGTGACATTTAGAGAATTTAGCCTTAAGGCTATGTGCTCGAAGAGTCTTCAATACCTCCCTAAGATGTAGGGCATGCTCTTCTTCACTCTTAGAAAATACAATGATATCATCCACAAAGACCACCACGAATTTATTAAGGAACTCCCTGAACACCCTACTCATCAAATCAACAAAGTATGCAGGGGCGTTCGTCAACCCAAATGGCATCACCAGCCACTCATAGAAACCATCCGGAGTTCTAAAGGCAGTCTTGTCTATGCTATCCTCAGCCACCCTCAACTGATGAAACCCCGTGGCCAAGTCCAATTGAGAAAATACTGAAGCGCCAACCAACTGATCGAAAAGATCATCAATCCTAGGCAATGGGTGTCTATTCTTCTTTGTGAGCTTGTTGAGTTCTCTATAGTCTACACAAAGTCTGAGGGACCCATCCGCCTTCGTAGCAAATACTACTGGAGCACCCCACTCCGATATACTCCGTCTTATGAACCCCTTCTCACGCAACTTCCCTACTTGCTTATGGAGTTCCCTCCTCTCACGAGGAGCCATGTGGCGTACTGGTAAAGATACCGGTTTAGCATTATCCACCAGATATATTCGGAAGTCAATCTCCCGCTTCGGAGGTAAGCCCTTTACCTCCTCAAACACATCCGGATATTCCCGGACCACTCTAACAGATTGTAAACTCTCGACCGAAGCGTCAAGTGATTCAAGATAACTTAGCATAACAGAGTCCCTGGGATTACAAGAAATCTCGAGAGTGTTACCCAAGCGGGTCATGAGCCTAACAACTCTCCTTTCGCAATCAAGAATGGCACCATTACTGGATAACCAGTCCATGCCCAAAATCAACCCATAGCCCGTGAAGCCCAATACAAAAGCATCACATCTAAACTCAATGCTAAGTATAGAAATCTTCAAACCCAAACATATCATGGACAAATAAGTGGAGCCCCCAATTGGGTTTGAAACAACCAAGGTATCATCTACCAGACTGGTTTCTAAGTGCAGTGACTCAACTAATGATGATGAGATAAACGAATGCGATGCGCCTGAATCAAACAATGTACGAACATGATGATCAAATAGAAAAACCAGACTTTCAACGGAGATAGTTCTACCTCTTTCCTGAATTGGTGGGACTGCGAGAGCCTGTACTTGCCCCCTAGCCTGACTCGGTGCCATAAGAGCTTGTACCTGTCCTCCTGAGGTAGACCCCGTCCTTTGCCCCTTCTTAGGACAATCTTTCACTAGATGCCCTGCTTCGCCATAGTGGAAGCAGCCAGTCTTCTTCTTCATACGACAATCCTTGCTTAGGTGGCCAGGTGTCCCATAATTGAAACACTTCTTCTTCTTGCCCTTGCCACCGTTGCCTTTCCCACCTTTGCTTTGTTGTTGTTGCTGAGGTCTCTTTTGATCTCCCTTCTTCTCGGGTGCCCTATTAACATTGGGACCCTTCTCTTCTTCATACATGAGTACCATGTCAACTAGCTTCTCAAAGGTGGCCCCCATAGGGATATGAGTCATAGTCAACCCATGCATCGGTTCATTCAAGCCTTTCACGAACCTCAAAGCCTTCTTCTCCGGTGTATTCACCGTATCTTGGCCAAACCTTGCCAATTGATTAAACTTGTTGACATATTCTTTCACCGAGAGATTTCCTTGCTTTAGAGTCAAGAATCTTTCCATATACAAGTTTTCCTCCGCCCTTGAGAGAAACTTTGCCACGAATCTTTGCCTAAAATCCGCCCAAGAGTCAACGGGGCGTTCTCCATTAGTGACCTCCCACCAGAATGAGGCCTCTCCCTTCATTAACCAAGCAGCCAACTTGACTCTCTTTCCTTCTTCCATCTCAAAGATATCTATCAATTCTTCCACCTCCTTAAGCCAATCTCTAGCCTCCACAAAAGTTTCAGATCCTTGAAAAGATTTCCCTCCCATAGCTTTAAATTCCTTGCAAGTTTTAGCAAAAGTATCCGTGCGAGGAGGAGGTGGAGGAGGAAGATCGGGTGCTACGGTTGGTGGAGGAACATTTGCTGGACCCGCAGTGGTGGCCCTAGCCTCCATCAATCTCCTATACCATACTGGTACCGTCACACCCTCCGGAAAGTTAAGCTCTTCAGCCATGCTGAAACGAAAAAGGAAAGATTCAAAACGGAGAATTCGAAGGATATAGATATGGCTATTGGGATTATGCTTTTCCTTCAAAAACCTTTCTCTTTAAAGACATGTTTTTTGAAAATATCTCTTCCAAAAATGTTTTAGAAAAATAGTTTTCTAAAAATTTTATCTGTTCCGGTAACCTTTGCTCTGATACCACGTGTAACACCCCACGCCCGCTATGATCACTCACTAAGGGAATACCATAGCATCGGTGGAGTATTTTAGTGAATATAGAACAGAAAAATTACAACAAGACAGATATAAATAGTACTTGAAATTTGAAACATCATCTCATAACAGCGGAAATAAACATGTCTGGTTACATCATAAAACCACAATAAAAGTCAAGTACAATATCCATCAAAGTAAAGAAGTACATAATCCCACTCTCTCATACAATAGCCAGGACAAAAGAAAAGATAACTGGATAACTGGAGCTTTACATCTATCCAAGCTCCTAAAGACTGGAACAGCAATCTGATCAAGCTCCACTACTGCTAGGATCCACCGTAGGACCTGAGGGTTGGGAAAAAGATAAAAACAACGGGGTCAGACATAAGTCTGAGTGAGTCCTATAACTTTAACAATACAATCATTAAAGTAACCAGAGAAGATATAAACTTGACCCACGGTAATGTCTGGGGATGAATGGCTACACTAAGCAGCTTGATAGACTTAGGATAAACTAAGATAACCGTAAAGACGCATCCACCCACCCAAGGATAATTACTAACTGCACCACACCAGTCATTCCTACTTAAAGGTTGATCCCTTCCAAGGACTTAGAAAATTTCCCCAGTAGTCTCGTTTACCCCTAGCCCACTACATAGGTGCCGTCTGCCCCTATCTCCACTAGGTGTACTTAGTAATTTTACCTAGTAGTTTCGTGTACCCCTACATAGGTGTCGTCTGCCCCTATCTTTATTAGGTGTACCCACTACTCCCCATCGATCGGCTCCCTACCGTAGATACCCGTGCTGGTCCCACAATGGGGTGTATCATTCCCCAAGGTGGCCACCTGATAATATCAACGGTGCACGGCTTTATATCTACACGATGCAACAACGACTTATCTACCAGCCCGGGCCCACACACGCATATGAAACCCGTTGGACTTGCGTTGCCACCGCTAACCCGTTTTGGCCTCTTATAGTCAAGCCCAATATGCGTGTCCCGTCACTCGACATGGGTCGAGCCCACAAAGATACGTTTGGGATATTGGTTGAAATGGGCCCCCACAAGCTACCCACCTAAGCTTGTCACATATCTAGTGTATCCCACTTAACCCTTTAATCATGTTTAATTACATGTTTCCACTTGGTTAAGTATTCTAATCGTATTTTCTATTGCCACCCAAGGCAACCCACTAGATTCCACATGCCGCCCAAGGCAACCACTAAATTTCCACATGCCACCCATGGCACCCACTTAACCCCTCATGTCCCACTACATGCTAATATGGTTAAGTGTTTCTTAATTAATTAAGACCGTGATCTCCCATAAAGACCTCCCACATTAGACTGGCTGTTATGACCGCCTGGTTAAGCCGGTAGAGTCCGGGCAGTCTTACGTCATAACAGAGTCTAACCTCATGTCTTTACTTTAATCACATATTTTAATTTATGGCTAAGACCTCTCACATTGAGCTGACATTTGTAGCAACTGGTTAAGCCGGTCGGGTCCGGGCAGTTTTACACTACAAATGAGTCCAACCTCGTGTCTTAGTCGATTAATTACACCTAATTAATCACCCCCATATTAATTATCCCTAATTAATATCAAGTTTTCCATAACATGGGTAGACCTAACTCAATAGGTAAATTCCCATGGGGTAGACCTAACTCAATAGGTAAATTCCCACTTATGGTAATTTATTTTTATGGTATGCTTAATCATACCCAATCATACATTTATTAACATATTTACCAACCCCATCGTTCCCCACGTATACCGTTCTCATTTCATGACATAATAAAGGGGAAGATCCATCACATATATCATGGGCTTAGCATATAACTTTGTCATGGGTTAAGAGGATGTCAACTTGCATATATGAACATATATTAACCCAACTATATTTAACCCCAAACTTGCACATACACATATCTTGCATAAAATGTTGAACTTGCATATAAGCATTCTCATAACTTGCATAACATGTTAAACATGCATTTGAGCATACACATAACTTGCATAAGCATTCGCATACTTGCATAAGCATTCATATACTTGCATAAGCATTCTCATACTTGCATAAGCATTCACATACTTGCATAAGCATGCATAACTTGCATATCATGTCATTTAAGCATATACATATCTTGCATAAGCATTCATATACTTGCATAAGCATACATAACTTGCATATCATGTTAAACTTGCATTTAAACATATACATAACTTGCATATGAACTTGCATAACTCACTTTGTTAAACATGCATAAATCCACTTATTAAATATGCATAAACCCACTTGTTAAACATGCATAAACCAACTTATTAAGCATGCATAAACCAACTTATCAAACATGCATAAACCCACTTATTAGTCATGCATAAACCCACTTATTAATCATGCATAAACATGGGAAAACATAGAGTAACATATCATTACAAATGATTCAAACTCACTAATCCGCATTTAAGACCATAAGTCTCATTACACCCAATCTACTTACTTTAACAATTGATGTTAAAGTGATAGAAACTCACCAAAACCAAGATTAGCAAACTTATGAAGTGGGATTAGTTGCCAAATATGAAGATGGTGATGATTAGAGATTGATTAGAGAGTGATTAGCTTGCAACTTCCTTCATAAACAAGTGGAGGCTCCTTCTAAGATTTAATTTGGCGGCATGAGGCCATCATTTCTATTTTTAGTATGGATTAGGGTAGGTTTAGGGTGTATTTATAGATTAGGAGAGTGTTTTAGGCCCTTAGATTAACCCTAGATTAGATTAGGTCCGTTAGATTTAGGAAATCTCTAGAACCCAGCCCAGCCCTAGCCAGAAAACCAGATCTGGTGCACCCAAGCCCCCCTGGTTCGAGACGTCGTGTCGACAGGCAAGTCGACAGGCAAGTCGACTCCCCCTGTCGACAGGCCTGTCGACAGCCCTGTCGACATGGTCAGGGCGGGAATTTTCCCGCCTGGCCCCGCTGGTTCTAATTTGAAATCTGAATTTAAATTTCTAAATCTGTTTTTAACTTTGAATTTTCTGCAAACTTCTTTGGGCCATAACCGGGCCATACGGACTCCAATTCTCAAAAACTCGGACTCTATTTCGCGTATTTTTCCGAGACGAACGCAATGATGCAGCCCGTTACTCCCAATTCCCACGTCTGAGATTATTTATCCTGTAATTAGTGAATTTTAGTATTAACTAAAATTCGGGGTGTTACACTAGGTCTAATTAGACCCTTCCACAACAGTTGACGAGTTTGATCGCCTAATTCTTCTTTTTCCTTAGGAGTCATTCTTCTAATTGGATGTACCACTGGTCTGGCATTGGGGATTAGATCGATTCTGAATTCTATTTCTCTTTGCGGAGGTAAGTTTTCAACTTCTTCCAATACATCCGCATAGTTTCTAATAACAGGAATCTTTTCTAAGGAAGTGGGGATAACTTCTAATGCAGACCAAAACTCCTCTCTATCTGGATTCGAACCATGACAGGGTACAGAAATATATCCAAGCTTCATTCGAATTTTTACTATTCTTTTCGCACACTTCACTTCAGCTTTGTACTTTGTTAACCAATCAAGCCCGAGAATAATATCGAATTCGGAAAAATCCATGGTGATTAAATTAAAAGAAAATTTGTAGGAAGGATAAGAGACTGGCACTCTACAATCTGAACTGAGAATGAGGGATCCTCTTATTGGATTATGAACTTCAACCGATTCTTTCAGCTTTCTTTGTTTTAACTTTAATTTGTGAGCTGTGTTACTAGTAATAAAACTACGTGATGCACCCGTGTCAAACAATACAGAAACAGGAATATTTTTAATTGTAAGGGTACCTCCCAAAACATCGTGTTTATCTGCTCCATCGGAAGCAGCTGGCGGGTCCCGTCATACACGTGAGCTACTGTGTCCTTTTTAAGCAAAGGACAGTCTCTGACAAGATGACCCGTCTTGCGGCAATTAAAGCAGGAGCGAGGGTTCTGAGAGCCCTGGCTTGAACCTTGATAATTTGTCTTTTGCCTCTTCGGGGCTGTGCAAACATTAGAGTAGTTCCCTACCCTGCCACAATTATAGCAGCTTCCCTTTGGCGGCCTGCCAGACTGTGGTTTCGAGGATGTTGCTTGGCTTGACTCCGCTTGATTCACAGCGAGCTTGCATTTATTTCCGGCTTGGCTTTTAGCACGATCTTGTTCCAAGTGCCTTTGATCTAGGTCCTCGTAGTTGCATGCCATTTCCACCAATTCATTAAACCCCAGCTTGATGTGGGCCATTGCTCTATCATGGTATTATTGCTTCAGCCCGAGGATGAACCTCTTATTCTTGGACTTTGAGGTGGCGACGAGCTCTGGAGCCTAGCGGGACAATTGTGTAAACTTATTGAAATAATCCTGCACTGAGAGGTCCCCCTGCTGGAGGTTGGCGAAGTCGTCGTGCATGTGCTCCAGGGCTTGCTCTGGGACATACTTCTCTTTGAATAGTTCTTTGAATCCGTCCCAGGTTCTACCAGCTTCTCTACTCCCGGCGGTGAGAGCTTCCCACCATAGTTCGGCTTCTTCTTGTAGGAGCCAAGCGCCCATAAAAGCTTTATCTTGATCTCCAAGCCTTAGGCCTTCTCGTATTTTCTCGCATGTTTTCAGCCATGGAACTCCTCTATTACTGTGCCAGTTCCAGAGAAGGTTTTGCCTCCTAGGCTCTTATATCTCTTAGCCATATCTCTTAGCCACGCGATCCATCTCGAATTGTTGAGCGGTCGGGGGTTGTATCAAGGGTCCTTCTTCAACTGGGACTTCTCCTCGTCCTCTGCCACAGCCAGCACGGCCTCCTCTAGCAGCGGCTGCTCGGGTAGCCATTGTTCAAATTCTGTATAAGCAAGAAAAGAGTCAGCCTACAGAAATGATAGTTTTATTGTATGGTTAAGCAGAAAACTTAAGGAATGATAACGATGGACTGATCAAATTGTTTTTTCTATTCTTCTTAGCTCATTCTAGGACGTTACTAGTCCTATCTCTAATGAGCTACTCGCCTTAGAATACTATTGATTCTATTTTGACGAAGTGTTTAATGTGTTAGGCTCTAGAACTAAGGTAAACCAAGGCTCAAATACCAGCTGTGACGATCCCAAAACCCCGTGACACGGTGTCAAGGATAATCATTGGAATATAACACATTAATCATCATTACCAGATCACAGATAATAGCATAAACGAGAAATAGAATAATTTGCACATATATGACAGCGGAATCATATAGATATCACCACATCAGAGAGCACAGTGCAGGATACAACTTAGTGCATAATAATACATAATCAGTCATCATCGCCAGAGGTGGAATCATACATAAAGAGTACACAAACTAAACATCAGTCTACATCGCCAGTCGCGGAATCATAATACATATACAATAATGGCGGAAAGCGTCAAAGTCAATACGGTGTAGTCAAGCCTCGCCAAGAGCCAAAAGTGCACCAGATACCTGTAACTAGGCTGCCCATGTGAAAATGAGGGCACCCGAGTTTTCAAGGTGAAACAAACCACGAGTCAGTCATGGGACTGGTATGAGAAATTTACTTAACTTATTTACAACAATAATAAGGCAAATCAAAGGACCACGCCACTTTCGCTGAATGGGTTTACTCCAATGAGTGTTAGTGCATGAAATAAAGTAAATGATTAAATCATCGCAATGCTTTTTCTAAAATGAAGCCATTATAAGACTTAGGTCTCACCACACAATGCAACGCAAGCCGGAGGATAGAGTTTTACCTTATAATGGCCAAAAATGCTTCATACGTATAAAACAAAAGTGTTTGATATTATTACTAGTGCATATATGTTTCAAAAGCGATTTCAATCATAAATATCAATCCTAGACGGCATGGGTACCATATATCATGTCGCCATACTAGTAATACAATCACATCCGCATATTTCGTATTGGAAATTGGATTCCATCATGAGACGAGGCAAGGGGCAAGCCCCTCTCTGTTCCAGACAATCTATCAAATGTCTCAGGACCGCACACAGCAATCCCTGGATCTTCAGGGCCGATCCTCTCTTACTTTTGAGGATTGGTTATTCCTGAACACACGTTTCCCGGTCCTTATAGACCTATAATCGAGGCGCCTCGCATTCCAACAACCACACAGGTGAAAATTATATATAATGTCAGGGCTGGTAGGTCACTGACATCACCTTAGCTAGAAAGAAATGTCGTGCTCTCCCTGCAGTCACTATCCCGTTTTTGACTTATACCGGGGTGTAAGGCTCGCGAATCCACGTTATACACAAAGCTACGTCACACAGATCATGCTTTGATCATCAACCACAAGACTTTGCTTTGCAACAGAAGCCTTGATCATATGCCACTTAGGCGTGCCACACAGGCAATCCACTCCATGCGACTGATTTCTATCAATACATAACCTCTGAGCTCATACTTCTCAGAGAAGGGCGTTAAGCAAGAGAATAAATTCTCCGCCGCCAAACAGATATATATTTAACAGAGATCAATCAGCTAAAAACAAAATCCAATGTCAGACACACAGTCCATTTACAAGTTCGTTCTGGGTTTAACGAAACCGGAGGCACCAATTCCTCGCATATCCGCACGATCAACAATACGTCCGGACGGCTACTACTTCAGCTCCTTCAAGGTAGCTACTCCAATCACGAGCATCAGTAGCGCCCATCCATTCAATGTAAAGATCGTCGGTCTTCAACCTTCTTCGACTCTTCGACTTCTCAATGTCGATCGATTATTTGAAATGAGAAAGAACTCGGCCTTTTCAAATAACCCACGTATATTTAGATTTTCAAATCAATTTTTCACATGGTTAAACAATTCAACATTCACATTTCAGTTCCTTAGTATAATTTTCATGTTAAACACATTCAACCATCACAAATCAAGCAAACACAACAAAATTGGTTTATTTCCACTCTATATCGTCTAAAGTATTTTATAACGATATATCGCCATTTTTATTTTTTAGAACGGCCATATTTAATTAAACGACGTTTCAGGTCGTGCCGAGGCACTGGCGCTGTTTTTCACTAAATTTATCTTACACATATCTGAAAATCTAACCATTGGATCTTCACAAATTTTATATCATTAGAAATATCATTTCAAAACGAATCCAACGGTTTCAGTTTCGGGAAAATCCGACGGTCGGATCTTCCACACTAGTCGTTTGAAGTTACGATTTCAAATTACGAACTACAGCGTCGTTATTCGATTTAATTTAATTTAATTATATTTATATATATATATAAATATTATCGTTTCTGGCGTTGTTTTTCTTTAGATTTGAATTAATCATTTCAGACAATCCAACCGTCGGATCTTTACAAAGTTGGTGTCGTTGGAAAGATATTTTCAAGGCGAACCCAACGGTTGCGGTTTCGGGAAAATCGAATGGTCAGATTTCCCGCACTAGTCATTTGAAATCACAGTTTCAAAACACGAAATACACGGCCATGAATCGTTTTAATTTTATTTATATTTATATATTTATATAAATATAGTTCATTCGAAAATACCTATATTGTTTTCACTTCAAATATTTCGCTAACGCCTTTAAATTTTGGAAAATTTCGCCATAATCTCCTTTGTACGGGAGGGGCTGGGAAAATTCCCAAATAGCCACACGGGCGTCTCATCTCAAAATGAAAAAGAAAAAAGCCAACAGGCTCATAAAATCATCACCCAAACAAAATAGTAAATTTGTACCTATTTTTCGGGGACAAAATTTTATTCCTCTTCTCAAACCTCTTTGCTATAACCTGTTCAATAAATATGCATGTACATATATGCAATTCTTATCACTTATCATTTTCCATTCAACTTTGTATTTGATTCAATTTGGTTTATAAACACCATTCATTCTAATGTTGCATGCATAGGCAAAAATCATATCATTTGCTAATTAATGAATATTTCAACTCATGCATATTTATTTGAACAAGTGGTTATTTTTAACACTTCACATTTCAAAAATGATAATTTTGGCGAACTAAAATATATTTCAACACATGACTATTTTATTTAGTTCCTATGCATGTTAAAAATCATATTTCTTTCACAAATATTTATTTCAACACTCGCATATCTTTAGCATATCACACATATGATAAAAATGATATTTTTATCATCTATAATATTTATTAAACACATGAATGTTTTTAAAACTTCATAATTTCAATAAAAATGTAATTTTTATTGTTCGATCTTTTTATTCAACACATGAACTTTTCCAATACACACACTTCTCAACACATGAGCATTTCCACACATGGATGTTTTATATAGTTTGGTCATATAAGAAAGATGAATTTTTTATGGTTGAAACTATTTATGTATAAGGCGAATATTTTACATACTTCATATATATTATAAAAATGTGATTTTTATTGTTTAAACACTTCATTCGTTCACACATGAATTTAATTTTCACACATCACTTCTCAACACATGAGCATCTTCACACATTGATATTGTTTCAAAAAAAGATTTTAATTCCAACGCATGAAGATAATTTCAACATATGAAAATAATTCTAACACATGAATATTATTCAAAATTTCGGCAGCATAACGGCAGGGTAGTTAAAACTGACACCGTCCCTAGTATGGCTCCTCGCTCTACCTTAAAACCTCGTGGTTTTTGACAATGGGGATTCATGCATCTAATTCGCACGCAGGCGGCGTGTTTTATTTTCATTTCCACAATTATTTCAAATTTATTTCAATCACCAATGGGTATTTTTCAACCACAACCAATCAATATCAACCACAAACAATTATTCAACCATTCGCATTTTTCATCAAATATTTCACACCAATTCGCAACAATAAATATCGTCCATGGTTTGTGGACGAGGGGAGTGTATATATATATTATTTCTATATTTCACTTGCATTTCAACACCCATATCATTTATACTATGCATGTATAATTCATACTTCGCTCATATTGCTTACACAACGCATGTACATGAGGTATACAACACGTGTATAATTTATACTTCGCTTGTATAATTTATACACGACATTTTCCATTCAATTTCATTAAATTAAGATTTCTCACATTGGTTTTCGAGGTGCTAAAAATCGTAGATGGCTCAGAAAAATCCGCGGTCTCCTCTATGTGGTAGAGAGCCTCCTTGCGGTCCCGATGTTTCATGTTTCATCGAATTTCGTCAACGCACCATAAAGATATGATTTTTCAAAGTTCAAAATCAAAAAGCACTCACCTTTCTAAGTGGTTCGAACTAGGGTTCGGATTTTTCAGGAAATCCGTGAATCGATGCTCCGATCAGAGGGTGGGATGTGAAAGAGGGGAGCGAGGCGGTCTTGTCGGTGGTCGGAGGAGCAGGTGCGATCGCGTCTGGCGATCGTGGCATTGACATGAAGTCGCCGACTTCTTGGGCGTCGTTCTCGATGCTGGCGAAGTGAGAAAGGGCAGTGGTTGGTCGGATTTGAAGAAGGAGGTCGGCGGCGTCGAGTCAGGGTGGTGGCGTTGGCTGGCGTCGCCTGTGGCGGTCGGAAATTGGGAGAGAATGATGGAACTCCAATTACCGTCGATACGAGAGAGAAGCGGTTTTTTTTAATTTATGAAAGGAAATTTCCTATTGGCCGAAATATATATTATTCAAAAAATTAGGGTTTTCACTTACGAACCCCAATTTAAACCCAACGACTGTTGCCCCTAGCTAAATTCCCCATCCTGGACACAATGGGATATGTTTCGTAGGCCCATTCGACTGTTACAGTCAGTTATTTTTAAAATTAAAGTGTAAAACATTTAATATTCAATTTGAACGTACATTTCAATTTGCCAGGGCCACAAACTGATTCGAAAATTTACAGAAAAAATAAATCTAGCTATGTTTTGACGATACGGTCCCAACAAAACTAGTTTCGTCGAATTCTGAGATCGTTTGAAAAATGGCCCTTTTCTGGTCGATCCTATTTAACAAAAATTTGACCAAACACATTTTCTTTTGCCACGCTCACATACTAGCTTCAAAAATTATGAAATTTGAAACCTAGCAAAAGTGTGACATCTCATACCCAACAAAAGAGGTTTCGTCGAATTCCGAGGTCGTTTGCAAAATGTCTATTTCCAAGGGCTATATATTTTATATAGCGACCTTTCTGAAAATTCATTTGGCCATAACTTTTGATTCCCGCTATGAAACTTCGATTTTTCAGATTCGTTAGAAAGATATTGATAAACAGATTTAAATATTTTTTGTTTCACTAAAATCCGTTATATTTTGCACCCGGCGCAGTCAGTCGAAATTTGAAGTCAAATTTTCAAACTGACTCACTATTTCTATTTTACTATTTTATTGAAATATTCTATTTCAATTGTTCAAATTCCTTTGAAATAATGAATTTTAAAAATTGTAAATTGGCTCGTATTTTCTGGGTTGTTACAGTCCAATTCCGACTTAAAACGAATTCTGAATATTCATTTGAAATTTAAAACCAAATTTTCGAACTACCACGCCATTTCAGGCTCGTTATATAATTAAAATAAATTTACTCGTTTTAACTTCGTCGAAAATAAATTTTCTGTCATTATTATTTAAAATAATTCATTTTAAATAATCAAAATCCGTCAAAATCGCCATAATATAAAATTTAAATTGGCCCAGATTTCCGGGTTATTACAAAACTAGTTCCTAAAACATTATTTTTCAAGTATAAAAACATAAGAAAATATTAATAAAACATACGATTAAAAAGTTAATATATATGTGATATAAAAACTATATATAATATTATTATAAACATATATAATATAATTATAAACATATATATAGGAATTTATAAAGAAATATTTATAAACTATATATAAACAAAAGGTTATATGAAAACTTAGATTTTAAATAAGCAAATATAAACTTAGTGAGACATATTTAATAAAACTACATAAAACTAATAATACTTATAAATTAGGAAATATATTTGAAATCATAAGTTTGAAATTCTTGGAAGATTAAAAATTATTTTGAGAGAAGATTGAAATCAATTTGAAAATAGTTTTGAATTTGAAAACAGATAATTTGAAAAACAGATTTTGAACCTGGAGTGCTACTCAGAGTCTTACATAAACTAGACTCTATTACTATATTTGTCTTGAACTCTTGAACTCTTGAAACCTTGAATCTATCTTGAATTCTGAATCTCTTGAAACTCTAAAACTGTACAGTCTTCAGTACTTAAGTCCTGTATACAAAGCCTGCATATATATGTCTATATATTCTGGACAGAGATGTTAGTATATATTTTATAATCAATGATAATTGAACTAAGGTTGTTGTCATCAAAACTCCATTCTCCCACAATCTCCCCCTTTTAGATGATGACAACCTTAGTTTATAAAATATCATACCTGTATATACCTATTTGATGATGTTCCTTCTGTACTCCCCCTATCTATAAGAATCCTATAAACTATGTGTCTATATTTTATAATTTCTCTCCCTTTGTCATTATAAAAAAGAAATTCTAAACATACTCCCCCTAATTCCTATATCTATCTAAATAATTCCTGTACTAAAGTAAAGTACTCCTCCTGAATCCTAAATCTATCTATACCTTATAAAATACTCCCACTAAATTTATGCCTATATAATATCCTAATTCTATATATTACTCCACCTAAATCTATGACGAGAATAATCTAATAACCTTAGTAGAAGAATAATAAACTAAGCGAACCAATCAATTAAAACGAGAAAATCAATCAAAACAAACAAACAACCAATTCAAACAAGTCAAACAAACAATCATTTCAAACAAGCAATTCAAACAAAAAATTTAAATAATTAAATCAACCAAAGTATTCTTGAACCTTCAACTAATCCTTAGAAACTCTAAAATTCCACCTTAATCTAATACAAGACTATCCTAAACTCTAATTTCCTTAAAACTTTAATCAGACTTTAATCTGGACTTAAGAAACAACTTTGATAAGATATTCTTAAAATTATGAGATAAGTAAAGCAATTCAATACAATTAATCAATCTATTTAAGTTTTGTTGTCACAAAACATCAATTCAAACATGAAACCAAACATTTCTTGTACTTATATTTATCCTAAAACTTATAAAGCTCATATTTAACCATCAATGAAATTTAACCATGTCAAGTAAGTTAATCAAGTTAATCAAGACAAAGTAAATATATAATACGTTTAATAATCCTATGTATTTCCAAGACAATAATTCTCCATATAGTATACTTGTTATATGTGGAGTTAAAGGTTAATATGTAATGGAGTGTGTTGGTAATAATGTAGTATGACATATGCAAAACTGTATGAAGTGGGATAATGAATGAAATGCAATTTATGATGTAAATGATTCTAATTTGAGATGCACTTTAATGATGTATGATATGAAATCAGATGGGTGATGATAATATGCAGAATGATATATTATAAATTATTTCAATCAAACAACGGTAATATTAATTTATAGACTTAATTTAATAATCCTAATGAAATAAATTAAGAGTTTAATAAATTCATGATATTTAGAAAAATATTTAAAATAATTATGGAGTTAAATAATATTAGCAAGGTAAATATAGTAAGAATTGAAGATCTTTTTAAAGAGAATATAAAATTTAATATAAGGTAGACTGTAAATATATATTCATTATAGTATATAAAAACTAATTTTGAAAAGATCTTAAAATTTATTATGAGATATATAATAATCTTCTTAATACAAATTAATTTTAAATTCAAACTTTAAAAATAAAAACATATTTATTTGTTAAAAAACCATTTATACTTTAGAAGAAATCTATAGTTACAAAAATATTATAAAGTAATATATAAAACTGATAATATGAAATAATATATAAAGCTATAATTTCTTATATTTAAACTATTTTTTGAAGACATAAAAATCATATTTCCATATATATTGTAACATCCCGATATTTTTGACCGTTCAAATCGACAATGATCCTCAATGTCGACATAAACAAATCAAAAATAAGGATAGTTATTGGGATTTATATAAATAAAAAAAGAAGAGAAGAAGAACAAATACAGAATCTCGCAGCGGAATGACAAAATATAATAAATAAATAACAATTCATGAAGCTGTTAAAACATACATTTTATTATATTTTACAATGATTATCAGAGTAAATTAACATACAACATACCAATGCATTGCAGCGGAATAATAATAATAATATGTCTGTTGAGCTCCATCTTCATCTTCATAATGGAATCTTCAAAGCAGTGGAATCTTCGCTAACTGCAGCTCGGTCTGACCCGAGCGTATTGCAAAAAGAAACACAACAAACACTCGGATCAGAACTAAATCATTCTCATATTAGTTAAATCAAATTTCATGTAATAATATGAGTGCAATAACTTAAGAGATGTTACGGGAATTTCCATCTCTTAAGGATCCGTCAAACTAATACTATATAATATAATACGCTATTATAATAATGTCTATGGTTAAATATAACATAATAAAATAATGTAAGCGGGATTACCATTATTACCCTTACACCGTTTATACCGTTGCCGTACAGTTTGCATATAACACACCAGTACGTCGGCGGATAGGGATGCGCTGTGATACGACAACGTTAAATCAAAATCGTAGGGGGCTCGATCAGGATAAATATGACAAGGCATCGAGGCAATACCCATCAGTAGTGATTCTACCGGATTGCTGACCCAGGCCGGTGGTAACGCATAGCCGCAACTACCGCCTACCCCAAACATACCCCCAAAATCAATCAAAGGCGCCAATCAATCACAAGTATATATGTGGAATCGAAGAAGTATGCCTGCTCAGAGTAGCTAACTCAATTAACCTGGGTATGGCTCCTGTTTTAGTCATTTTAATTATGACCCGAAGGTCAAGGCTATCCATCATCGTTCTCTTTCTTCAAATCCAGTAATCGCCTCCAAATCCATCTAACACCATTTCTGGAACTCCACCACGTACACAGTTGTTAAAGTGGTTTTCGGTATTGACAGAGAGTATGACAATATCCGATCCCGGTCTCTTTAACAACCAAACGTTTACATTTTTCACACCGGTCAGTTCTTTTACATTTCAAAGGGGTTCATACTTCATATCAAAATATTAGATTTTCAAAATCATTCAATATTCAAGATAGAATATTATTCATACTAAAATCTCCATTTAAACCAGTTAAAATCTTGAAACAATTCCAACATTAATAATTTGAATATTAAAATAGTTAACAGTATATTTAAAATAGTTTAGATATATAATTGAAATATTTTTAAAATAAATACTTTGTAATTAAAATAGAATTTATCAAATTTATTAAATATATAGTTAAAAAATTAAGTAATTTATAAAATAAATAGTAAATGTTAAAATGATTTATTTAAAGTAATTTATAAAATAAAATAGTGATAAAGTAAAATAGTTTATAAAGAAAAATAATTATTATTAAAATAGTTTATAAAATGATTTTGAAATACTATTGTTGGAATTAGAATCGTTTCTCTAACATTTTCAATTAAACTTGAAGTCAAATTTCAAAACTTCAATTCAACCAACTCAATTTTTAATAATTCCACCGATTAAAATTCCAATTTACATTCATTTCAATTCAATCAAATTAATTCAATAATTACATAATCAAGTTCTCATTTTCAATGATTTCAATTTATAACAAATATCAAGTTCACAATTCATATATAATTCAAACCAATGTTGATTCATAACAAATTTCAAAGGTGGGTGAAACCATTCAATTTCAATAAATTCTATTTACATTTTATTTCACTTTATTTAGCTTCATTTACAATACTAATTTATTCTCCCTTTTTTGTTTATATTTCAAAATTCAAGGTTCAAGTTCAAGGAAAAATAAGTTATAAACATCGCTTATTTTGTCTTTAAAACAATATTTCAAAATTCATGGTTAAAACAAATTTTATTTAACCAACCGGTGTCCGTATATAATTTTCTATCATATGGCCAAGTGATACTTAAATTTTAATTTCAGTATTTGGGAAAGGATATATATCATTTCAATCCAAATCAGGGTCATAGGTATTTATCATTTCAACCTACGTTCTTAATTCATTTTAATGATTAATCCCGGGTTTATTTGATGCCCGTCACATCTAGGGTAAATGGTTGGGATTAATCAATACAAACACTGGTCATAAAAAATCAAGATGAATAGCAGGTAACTTCACATAAATAAACATTAATATGTAAACATATCAAAATCAATCATCACATCATTACATTCACACAGTTCATAAATTTACTAGTTACCAGATGTCGGGTGGTTTTAAACTAGCAACTATATCAAATTTTAACTTAACTGAAAAATTCATACTAGCACTCAAATTAAATTAAATTATTGGTGTCAATCAATATAAATATGCAATTATAACTATCAACAGCAAACAATACAATCATATCATAGCATGATATTAATTTAACTAATATTAGAATACTTTAGTCAGGCGTGAGTGGGTTTAATCACTCACCTTGGTTCTGAACGTGTCTGAACTCCAAAATAAGCCCAAAATGAAACAACGACTTGCAGGCATGATTCAGAATGGATTTTAACTCGATGATCGCTCAATATTATATTTAATTTTATAAGAAGAGAAGGGATTTTCTCAGCAAAACAACATGGAAATTGGATTTGTGGAACAGTTTACGAAACCCTTTTTCATAGGTATAAAAGAAGCAACACAATTACACTAAAATTCCATTACCTTATATATATTATATATAAAACATACACATCAAAATATATATATATATATATATATATATATATATTCTTCTAATAATCAACTCTACAATCCAACACCTATCAAATTTTTTTCATAAATATTTTCTTTATAAAAAGAAAATAAAATATAAATTTAACCCGAACTCATGTATACAACAACTATGTACATATTATATAAAGGGAGCGGTTATATGAACACAAAAATTTGACATAAATCAAAAGGCATAATTTCTCAACCACATGATTAATTTAACTTTATGTGAGGGGTGCGGATCATGGGGTAATCTTATGGTTTAATTTTATGCCACTCAATTTGTATCAAATCTTTGTATTTAAATAAACTTTCCTTTATATAAATCACACAAACACATAGGCGAAATAAATAAAAAAACGCACGCCTCAAACAAATATATATATATATATATATAATATAAATTAAACATAAATAAACACACAAAAAATGAAGTAAGATAAACCCACACAAACTCATAACTTGACCCAATGGGCCAGGGAAATGCAAGCAGTATGGATCTTGATTTTTACCAAAAAAAATTACAAAACTAAACTAAATTTTGACCATCTTAAAAGTGATTTTTGAACAAGTTAAATTCTGAATTTTGGAAAATCATAAACTGAAAAAGTTGTTGCAAATTCTTTTCTCTTCAGTTTAAAAAAAAGAAAAACCAATTTCCGATAAAATTTGAAGAAGATACGATCAAAACAGCGACAGACAAATATTTGGATCTGAAATCTGGCTTCAAAAACGCACCTGAAAGATTGGCAGTTTCAGCCAAGAAAAATTCGAAATCTGAAAAAGTATATTGCACAAAAGTTTTAGCTCTTTCAATTTTACACAATTTGAAAAAAAAAGTAAAGTCGATTTGGATTCCGTATGAGGAAGTTATGCTCCCTACAAAACAGATCAAAATCTGGCCAAAAAAAAAAAAAAAAATAGAAAATAAAAGGAGAAAAAGGGAGAAGAGATTGATGGATTAGGTGGCTTCTATTTATTTATTTATTTAGTTTGAGAAGTTTCTCCATTAGATTTAGATGAAGATCTTGATTTTAGCCATGGTTGATTGCTAAGAATTTTGGAGAAGAAGAACAAAAAGGAATGGTTGCATGAATGAATAAAATGATGATATAGAGAAAAGAGAAAAAAAGAAACCACCGTAAATAATCATTCATGGCTTTCTAAATTTTTAACGTTAATTAATAAATGTGTCCCTGCAAATTGATTTTCACCCATTTAAATTCAAGCCACTGTTAATACAAATGAGAATGTAAAGGGATGTATATATCTTTATTTACATGAGAAGGAAGTTACCAAATAAATAACGTCAATTTAATGTGTCCCCGCAAATTAATAAATGTGTCCCCGCAAATTAATTGTTCACCAATTCAAATTCAAGCTAGTATTACTACTAATGAGAATAAAGAAAGATGTAGATTTTTTACAAACAAAAAAAAAGAAACCAATATAAATGTGTTTGCAAATAAATGGAAAACAATACAATTTTTTAGTTCAAATGACCAACGGTTTTGGCAATATAAAATTAACAACAATAAATACGAATTGAAATTTAGTTAAAGAACAAATAAAATTTTGCTATATTTATATCAAGAACAATAAATACAAATTGAAATAAAATTAAATATATAATTCCATATTGAAATGGAGGGTTTAATTACACAAATTAAATATTCATATAAAAATTCAAGAATTAATATAGATAAATAAAATAATAAACCAAAATTTTAAATTAAATCATTAATTAAATACGCTAAAAATTGAGGTTGTTACATATATATAATTCTTTATACCAAAATATTAAGTTAAATATTACATAAGAACATATGTATGTCGACATTCATGCATAATTTTCAAAGAACATATGGTTTTGTGACTTTGGTTTTAAATTATCGATTTATATTTCAGGTTTAACTATTTCCTGAAATAATATTAATCCTAACAAGTATCCCAAATTTATTTTATATTTATTATTTTATTGATACTTTGAATTTCAAAATACAAATTCAAATTTCAAATTTCAAATTTGAATTTTGTATTTCAATTTTGAATTCTAAAGTTTAAATATCAAACTTAAAACAAAGCAAACAAAACATCCATTCAACCAAAAATTTAAAAATTAATTAAGGCGTGCCCGGTTTTTAGATCTATTTCTTCGATATTCTCTGAATTCTTAATTGAACTTTTGGAATTTGATGATGAGATCTTCTCTATTACGACGGGCTCATTTTTCTGATCAGGATAGTGTATTCATTTGATGAATTTGAACACCATATGAGAAAGATATTGAAGATTTGGTAGTTCAACCAACTTGGCACCAAAATTTGAATTTGAATTTTTAATTTTGAATGAATGGACACTTCAACTACTATATAAAGGCCCAAAAGTCATGTCTCTTCACAATCTCTTCTCTTTTTCTTCTTCTTCTTCTTCTCATTTTTCATTTTCAATCAAACTCTCAGGAGGTATAACTTCTTCATTTCTTAAAGGAATTGGACGAAATCAGCGGCAAATCGAAGACGAATTCAAGGAATACAACCTAGTATCTGTTTGAGGATAAATTTGGATGGTATTAGGGTGCAGGAAGTCGAAACAGTAAGAGGTATGCATGAAATCCCATAACAATTTTTCACTTGTGAATCGCCAACTTCAAACTGCCATATTTCACTCAATTTTGATCGGAATATGACGATCTACCCATCAAATCGACCACGATATTGAGAACTACAATCCGGAAAAGGATATGGGACAAAATAGTCTAACCTGTGAATGAAATTTGAGTATTACCATTGACAGTTTTGGTTTCCTTCTCTCTTTATTCACCAAAACTTCATTTGATCATTACTTGTAGAATTCTTTATGGAATCTCCTGAAACAAGCGGCATTATGAAGCAAACGAAGAGAAGTACAGTATAAAGATAAGTTGTAGATGAAAATCCAAAGTTATAAATTGTTCTGGTACCATTTCTTCACTGATTTACATTATATATATATCTATTTCTTCTTGATGTCTCTTCACCAACCGTCGTGACTCTTTTCCTCTTTTTAATTTCTTTTCAGAATTTGAATTTTCAATAGCCACCATTTTGGAATTTGAATTTGCTTCAACCACGTAAACAATATTTTCAGACTTTGATATCCAATAACCATCTAACATAAATTTTCCTGTAAAACAACACAAATTTTCAAATAATCAAATAACCATTCAAATGCCTTTTCAAATATTAAAATGACTTTTCAAAGAATTGAAGGACTTTCCCAAATAACTAACTACAATTATATCATGATGGTTTTGCAACATATCCAAGATTTCAAAATTTCAAGATTCAAAATTTCAAATTTCAAAAATAAAATAGTAATTTGATTTTCAATAAAATTGAATGCAGACTTATCTATTACTGATGTAATACATAAATTTAAACTAGTGTTCAAAATTTGTCATTTAAAATTTTCAAAAATTAGATTATGAACTTTTGAAAAGACCTTGCTCTGATACCAACTGTGAGGGAATACGAAATGGATCATTAAGGAAAAGCAAACACTAGAGGGCGGTGAATAGTGTCTGTAAGAATTTAAACGAAATCTAAAACTAAAGTGAACTACTGGATGAATCAAACACCACAAATGCGATCACAGACACAGATTCAAACACAAATGTAAAATAAACAGAAATAAAAATGCAGAAAAGGAAAGAACACACAGGATTTTATACTGGTTCGGATTACTCCTACGTCCAGTCCCTCACAACACTGGATAGTGCAGAGTTTTATTACTATTTCCAATAGTCAAGTACAACCTCCTTTATTTCACGGCTCCAAACAGAGACACCGATTCCTACTGCCTTGATTTCATGGCTCAACAAGGACACACCGACTCCTATTTCCTTGATTTCACGGCTACAAGGATACACCAATTCCTCTTTGACTAAACACAAACAAGGTTTATTCAAACCAAGCAATTACAAACAACCCTATAACTCTTCAATAACGCTTGACTCAGAGAGTAGAGAGTATAGAGAGAAGAAGTTTGATCAAAACAGAATTGAATTCAGTAGAGAATAAGTGTAAAAATCATAAAAATGATTAAGAATAATGGAATAGAGAAAGAGGATGAAGTTAGATAAGAAGAGATGATTAAAAATTCAGTTTTAACCCCTTTTTGTAGTGTGTGAAAGGTTGCAACATATCTGGCGCATTACAATTGATGAAAAGACACTTCCTTTCAAATTTAAATTTCTGACAGTTATATGTCGACATACCCTTTTTGTTATGTCAACATACTTATCAGCTTAATGATTTTTAAAGTATTTTTAAAGTATTTAAATCAATATTTAAATTTGGAAATTCCTAAAATAAAACTAGATGCTAAAACATTATTTTTCAGGTATAAAAACATAAGAAAATATTAATTAAACATTTGATTAAAAAATTAATATATATGTGATTTAAAAACTATATATATTATAATTATAAACATAAATAATATAATTATAAACATATATATTGGAATTTATAAAGAAATATTTATAAACTATATATAAACAAAAGGTTATATGAAAACTAGGAGTTTAAATAAGCAAATATAAACTTAATAAAACATATTTAATAAAACTATATAAAAACAAGAATACTTAGAAATTAGGAAATATATTTGGAATCATAAGTTTGAAATTCTTGGAAGAGTAAAAATTAATTTTAGAGAAGTTTGAAACCAATTTGAAAATAGTTTTGAATTTGAAAACAGATGATTTTAAAAATAGAATTTGAGCCTGGAATGCTATTAGGAGTCTTAAATAAACTAGACTCTATTTCCATATTTACCTTGAACTCTTGAAATTTTGAATCTATCTTGAATTCTGAATCTCTTGAAACTCTAAAACTATACACTCTTTAGTACTTAAGTCCTGTACACAAAACCTGCATCTATATGTGTATATATTCTAGATAGAGATGTTAGTATATATTTTATAATCAATGATAAAGGTTATTGTCAGCAAAACTCCATTCTCCAACAGAGTAGAGAAGTATATTGCGTGCCCGACAAACAGGTGCACCTTAATGAGTTGGTTGCACAATTTTATTATTATATTATAACTACTGTGAATGATTTGGATGCACTGTGATGGTTGCTCTATGTGAAATACAACGTACACCGTAGGATAGTAACAAATAATTTATGTGCTACATCGCATAACACACTACCGAAGACAGCATCGCACATCATATTCCATATTAGCATTTGGCACCTGTATGACGAGCTTTGGAGTACCATACGAGCGAGATGCATGTATGGTGAGGACTTATTTACTAGTTGAACCGAAGATTGATTGTGGACTTAACAACATATAAAGTAAAAATGACAGGATTAAATAATAAACCCTACACAGGTCGGGTGATGAAAAAATCCACTTGTCTCTTCCGTTTAAATTATAGTACGTGGGTCTTAGGGGGGAACAGGGCTTATAAATTATTATGGGTATGCGCATTTGTTACGTATGTGATTTATTGGGTACCTAATAAGGCCCAATAAATTTTTCAGACCCTCCCCGTACAAAGGAGGTTATGGCAAAAAAATTAAAAAATTTAAGTTGTTAGCCAAATTTCAGAGAAATTTAGAAGTTCTTAGAAACTGAAAAGTTTAAGGACTCAAGCAAGAATGAAAGTTGAGTTGATTAGTTAAACAAGTTTCCGCTCCGTTCTTTTCGAGGATGAAAATTTTTAAGCAGTGGAGGTTGTAATAACCCGGATTTTCAGAATCAATTTAAAATTTTATTTACGCTATTTTAAGGAATTTATGAATGTAAATTGGTTATTCTTGCTAAATAAAATTTGAGAATAATTTTTTAAATTAGTTTTTATATTTTAATTGACTTAAAACAAACTCAGTAAAAAAATTAAATTGAATTAAAAGCTTTTTTTAATTTTAAAAATTCGATTTTTAAAATCATCACATAGCCCTTAAAAAGTGAAAATTTTCTACGAAGCGCAGAATTCGACATGATAATTTTTTTGGATTTATAATTAGAAATCATTACCGAGTTCCAAAATGTGCATTGAACAGAGTTAGTATGTGGTTGTGCGAGGCAAAACCAATTGTTCAAAAATAGGCGATCAGTTTACAAATGAACATTATTGAAACGATCTCAGAATTCGATTCCATTTTTTTTTTGGATTCGTATCATCAAATAATGGTTAAATCCAAGAGGCCATAATTTTTTGAGTTAGCGTTTGGGCGTACAAGAAGAAAAGATACGCTAAAATCACATTTTTAGAGCTTAATTAAGCATCTTTTAGAATTTTAACTGAAGGTCAAACGAACTCGGAATTCGATGAAACTTGATTCGCTGGATTCGACTTGACATGTACTATCTCGTGTCCGAAATAAATGACAAATGGAGATAGTTTGCAGACGTGAAATCGGAGAGAAGTAGCGATGAAACCTTACTCGTATTCTTTTTTCTCCCCCTTTTTCGTAAAAATGGCCTTCTCCTCTCTATGGGCTGCCGCACCCCCTCTTCCCTGGCCAGCTACTGCCGAACACCACCCCCTCCTAATTCTCTCTCTCTTTATCTAACCCTAAATCCCCTTTCTACAAAACCTAGCCACCTCCACGGGCCCCACTGCCGCAACCACCACCCCCACTTCGACTCCAGCCATTAGTCCGTTCCCAGCTATCAGTCAGGGCTATACCTCCAACCGTGGGCCACATCTTCTCCAAAATCCCCTCTTTATCTAGAAATCCCATTTTGCAAATAACACCATCCTATTCTTTCCTCAATAACTTCCAATCCGTGCATTTCTGGCCAACTCTATACAAGACCAAATTTGTAGATCACGTTTTTCTCTATGATTTTGATATATCACTATTGAATTTTGGAGTATTGAGCTACTCGGAAAACGCGTCCAAAGTCTGCAGACCTGATGCAAACATTTGTTATTTCTGGCGAATTGGTGCATTTTTGGAAGAATGTTCACTAGGCAAAAGTTGTCCGGCTAGTGATATAGTTTGGTGAAGATTGGAAGTCGTATGCAAATTCTAAAGTTGGAGAGGCGAATTCGAGTGCGAAAAGCAACAAACGGTGAAAGCGCGGCAAAGAATTTTCTACATTAGAAGTGTCACGGCGATTGTTTTAGCTTATGCTTGAGAACTCGCTGACTATTCACAAATAATTTGCATTAGAAGCGTTATGTGAATATGTGACACTCGCATTTCATACTCCGTGGATGGACACTTGTTGCGCCTTAAATGACATTTGGTAGTTGAATATTTATTTTTTTATGACTACGGTGTGTGCATGCATTGTATGAGAGTGATGATTCATTAAATAATTATTGTTGGTTAAAAACCCCACACGGGTACTGGGACGATATTTGACTCACACATATCCCTTGTTTGAAATTTTAGTTAATCGGTAGATTGTCGGATTTACGTGACCGTCACTTATTTGATTAAAGCTTATATAAAAATAACATGCACACTGGATGTCATTTTGTATGTTGATAGTTGTTTGCAACTATCATTTAGTGTTTATGATAAATATAATCCGAAATAATTTATTTATATGGATATTGGTTGAGATTTTATTCCAATCTGGAATGAACTTGAATATTTTTATAATGTGATTTTCAGTAAGAATTAGAAGTTGATTTTGATGTCTGATTTTGGACGGACACGAAAATATAAAAATATATGATGCCGAGTTAACAAGAAAACGATATCTTAACTCGAATGGATTTCTATATCTATTTTATTCGTTTTTAAAATGAATATCGAGAGGATTGAATTTCAAAATATTACATCTTGAAAATGTTATCAATTTGGTATCATAACAAAATGCAGTGTTCAAGTTTAATTTGAATTGGCAATGGAAGTGAAATCATTTTAAAATGAACGTATAAATGTTTTATAAAATACGGTTTTAAATAGAAATCGACAATATATATTATATGTGTTTTTAAATAGTTTGAATAGAACGTATCACATAGCGACCGTTCTTGAATTTCAACCATTAACTTGAAATGGATGTAACAGAAGATCCGTCTGTCAGATTCTCCTAAATTTGGAATTATTGGGTTCTTATCGAAAAGATCTTTCCAATGAATATATGAGATTTAAATTCAAATGGTTAGATTTTAAAATATGTCCAAATCAGTTTTTGGAAAAGGTCGCTATGAATGCAGTTCGGTGGCCGATAATGGAAACCGACTGTAAGGGCCTTGATAAAATTATTAATCATATGAATAAATCATGTAAAATCATAATAAATGATTTGTAAGGATATTGGATGAAATATTTCATATTTGAAAAGATAAAAGGTATTTTTATTTAAATGAACTAGTTGATAACTAGGATAACAATCCAATGATTTTCAAAAATAATAAATTTGATTAGCGAATGGTTTTTAACATAACCAGAAGCTTCCAATATGTAAATTGGAATTAAATGGAAAATGAAATTTTTTGGGTTTGTCGTGAATGGTATTTTCATTAATACTATTCTTGAACCAATTTGTGAATGGAATGAACCAGTTGGTTAAGAGTTAGAGGAGTTTTACACTTTTATTTAAATGAAATTGGGTTGAATGGAATTCGATTCATATTAATCGAAATGAGCTTCTGTGATGGAAGATGTTTAATATTTTTGGAATTTAAAAGGATTTCTCCACTATTCCACTTATAGTATTACTCTGATTTGGAAATTTATATCGATGACAAATTGTTAGATTTCCATGACGATACCATATAAAATGGAATATGATTTTGGGTTTGTTGTGAACGGTGTTTTTACATGATATTTGTTCTTTAACCCAAGTAAAGACAAGATTAATTTCCAAAGGTTCAATAATCATTAAGCAATGATTTTTGAGATTAAAACCGAGCAAGAGTTTTAATGAATCTTTAAGTTGATTAAGATGAGAATGGGATAATTAAATTTATCAAATTCAAGAAATGTTCGAGAATGAAGTATCACCAGTTTTATTCCATGTTATAGTTAAATATTCAATTAGATTTGAACATTAAGTGGTAATTAAATTTACAAATAACACAATGGGTGCTAGATATGGAGTACTACTAGTTTTGCTCCATGGGATGAATATGTCGGGAATTGGATTAATAAAATAAATGGTTACTTTGGTAATGCTCGATAATCATAACTAGTTACATAAACCTTAATTTGGTTTAAGTTGTGAAAAGGTATAATAAAATCTTTTGCAATGGAATTTAAAGGAAGACTAAACAAGAGGCTTAAATGAATTAAATCTTTGATAAGATTAAGCGGAATAATTCCCGATATAAAGAATATTTGAATAAAAGAATATTATGGATTGGAATGAGGCATATGATGTGTTTGTATAACACTTGATTATAAGATACACGAGTTATTCAAAAAGACCAGGTTTAACCCATTCAGAATAACTGATACGACGACTAAAAGTCAAAGATATTGAAGACAGTGCAAGACCGACAATCTTCACATCGAATGGACTACTACTGATGCACTTGATTGTTGTTAGTACCTTGAAGGGGTTATAGTGGTAGTTGTCCGGACGTACTGTTGATTGTTCGGATATGCGAGGGCCTCTCTCCTGTATTGGACTTATGGGATGAGGAATAAGGTGCCTCTGGTTTCGTTCAGACCCAGAACAGACTTGTCAATGGATTATGTCTGGCATTGTACTGTATGTTGTATATGTTAATCTCCAATAAATATATATCTGTTTGGTGGCAGAGAATTTATTTTCTTATTTTGTACCTTTCACTGAGACGTACGAGCTTAGAGGTTATATATTGGTGGAAATAATTGGTATGGTATGGATTGACAATGTGGCATGCTAAGATGCAAATGATCAAGCCTGTTGTTGAAAAGCAGGGCCTTGTGGATGATGATCAAAGTATGACTTTCAGTAGCATAGCCTTTTTTATAGCGTTAATTTGCGAGCCTCACACCCCCGTATGAGCCAAAAACGGGATGAGGACAACATAGAAAGGACACGCATTTATTTCAAGCTAGGAGTGGTGTCATGGTACAGAGCCCAGAAATTTTTACTTATGTGGATGATAGATTGCTAGGCGTCTCGGATATAGCACCGACTAAAAGGCTCAAGTGATAGGTCTGGTAGGACTGAGCAATGTATGTTCAGGAGTAACCCTAATCCACCGCGGACAGGTAGGCCGACTATGCTGCTCCAAGGGCTCGCCTGAGTACAAGTCTTGGACATCTTGCTAGAGGTGCTCCGAATCGGATGAGGACAATCCCATGCCTCGGTTCATAGATGGAAACCCAATTTCCAATACGTGACTTTCGATTTCAGTTGTAAACCTATATGGCGACATAGTAGGATGGGGTATTATGTTGTCTATTATTGATACATTTTGAAGTTGATTTCTTCACTATGCACTAATAATAATAAAATATTAATTTCACGTATCAAGCATATTTGGTCATTGTAAGGAAAAACTCTATCCTTTGGTTTGTGTTGCATTGTTGGATGGGACCTGAGTCTTATAATGACTTCATTTTTCCTTTTAGCATTGCAATGTTTGTTTATGGTATTCTTGGGCGAAAAAACGTTCCGTGTTATATAGCGTGGTCCCTTGATTTACACAACATTAAAATAAAGTTCAATAACTATTTTAGTTCTCACACCAGTCCCATGACTGACCTGGAGTTTGTTGTTTTCGCCTAAACTCTGGGTGCCCATATTTTCCACATGGGCAGTCAGCAGTTTTGGTTTTGTAGATTTCTATTTAGAAGGATCCTGGTTTACAGCTGGAGCTATATTCGGAAAGCTTTTTATCCATTTATTTCTTTTAGTTGTGTTAGTTGATGTATTTCCACTGTGCATTGTATTTATACATTTTTATTTCTGCTACTATGTAATTTATTCTCTGATATTGTAATTTTTCGATGTGTAATATTTATTTGTACTCTGATATTCTTGTACTCTAATGTTAATTGTTGTAATAGCAATGAAAAGTTCTATCGTTCTATGTTTTGATGCGTCGTGTTCTCAAAGCAATACGCCTTCTTATTCGGTTTAGGCCGTCCGGGGAGTTTGGGTCATTTCAGTTACCCTCTTTACAAAACAATATTGTGTCCATTGGCAGTTCAAAATTGAACCGATCAAATAACACAATAAAAAGCATTTGTATATAAAATCTACAAATACACGCTCTCATATACACACTTAAACTCAACCTTAGGGTATTAATAGCCCGTCTCTATCGAGTTACGCCACAGAGCCAAGTTTATTACTAAACCTTATGCTAAATACCACTGTTGCCAAAATTCAAGTTTCGAAAACACTAGATAATTAATAGAAAGAAACTAGAGGGCAAGAAAAAAAGAAGAAGAAATATTAGATTTGAAAAATAAGAAGAAGAACCAACACAATGCAGATTTTCACATCGCAGCGGAAAATATAATATAAAAATAAGTATTTATTGAGAGCTTGAAATAAATCTTACAATCATCAGAGTGCATCAACACATCTAGACAGTTATAATAACCTGCCCTGATATATAATCACACAGCAGAGTAATACCTATATAACATCATATGTCTGAACTCATCCGACTCATCTCTTCACAATATCCGATAACCTGAACCTGTAAAACTCGGTCTTACCTGAGCATTGCAAAGCTGCGATCAGTCTGGCGAACCAACGTGAGAATATTCACTAAGCTTAAAGGTATAATCTAAATTGATTTTAAAGTTGAAATCTTTCTGGAAGAAAAGGATAATCATAAGACCAAATCCACACATAAATATTTATGGTTTTTACCTTAAAATAACCCAAAACATCTTTAAAATCGTATCTTTTCTTATATTATAATGATGTCTAATACATATAATTAAAAATCTAGCGGAATGCTTGCATCTCACGCTCCACATACATTGTATACAATCAAATCCACGGGCTCTTATTGTATAATGGATATCGAATATGACTAGGTCTATAAACACCTTCCGATTAGTGTATTCTTAAGGGGATACATTAGAGTTCAACAAGAACATCTTGTAACTCGGCCACACATGACCGACCATTCATTTCGCTTGAATGTTCCGAATATATTATCACCTTACGTGCAACGTCCCATATTTTTGGTCTATTATTTAAATTTATTTTATTGTTTAAAAAATTAAAATAACTAAATCTAATAATTTTGAATATTTTATCAATATAAATAATATAATAATATTTCAATTTCAAAATATTTGGAAAATATGAGTTTTCAATATAATGTGAATCGATAACATAAAAGGGTGTAATGTTGTTTATATTGAAATTATATTAATGTATTCGTTTATTAAACGACATTTGAATGTTTAATTTATAATTGTAACATCCCATATTTTTCTTGTATATTTGAATTTCAACTTTTAAATTTATAAATGGACTAATATTAGATAAAACCAAATTTTGTTGTTTTGATAACAATGAGTTTGTTGACTCGAGATAAGGAATGTGGAAATGAGTGTTGCTTAGAGAATATTGTAAATTGTAAATTTATATTTATTTATTAGATAAATTTGAATTATTTAGTTTATAGTTGAAATTCAAATTCAAGCTGGGAAATAGTAAAATTTTGAGCTGTTAAGTTATAACTAAAATTCCAAATTTAAATTCAAATAATCATATTTGGGAATTTAAATACGTAAAATCGATGTGGAAACTTCTTTTAAGTTATAATTTGTTTTAAAATGTATTTTATCAATATTTAAATTGAATTTGAACAGTTAATTGAGAAATTGAATATTTTATTAATTAATTAACTGTAGAATTTAACCGTTTTGGCGACTGTCTCGGAATTCGACGAAACTGGCGCCATCGGAACCGGAACGGTGAATCATGCTAAGATTTCAATTTGCGTTACAATCTGACTCACCGTCTGATCGTACGAGAGAAAATGTGAACGAGATCCTTGTAAGCTGATAACTGGGTGTTTTAACATTTGGGCCTCCTATAAATTATATAAATAAATCCCTTCCTTCACTTATCAGCCCATTAACACTATACATTCACCTCCCTCATCAAAAACTTTATTTTCATGGCTGAAAATAAATTTCAAAACCCAAGAAAACAAAAATTCCAACTTCAAAATAAAATCTCTTCAAAACTCATCGTATTATATGTCGATTCGAAGCTCTCGACTTGTAGAATGCAGATCTATAGTTTGTTTTGACATGCAGCGACTAAGTTGGTCATAAAACTCGGTCAAAGTCTTTGAAATTCGAAACCCTATATTTCGAATTGGGGATTTTTGATTCGGTCTTCAATCAGAGAATCAATGATATGGGTTTTGTAGAGCATGCGGGTAGGAGTCTGACAAGAGTAACCGGAGTGTTGAATGTGGTGTAAATCACTGGAATTTGATGTTTGAAGGGTAAAAACCCATTTCAACTGTCATCGTCGGAGCGGGGTCCACCGTTGACCGGAGTTGTCGTGCGCTGGAGGGGAGGTGCGCCTAAGGCCGGGCGTTCGAACGGCAGTGGTGGAGGTTTGTTTCGTGGCCAGAGTTGGTCGTGGTGCTTGGTCAAAGTTGCGTTGGGTATGGGTTGTCACGGGTTCCTGTAGCACGAATTGAAGAGCGGGAAGAAGGTCCAAGGGCTGACGTGTCAAAGAATAAGTGGGTGAGAGAATTTAATTTTTAATTTTTATATATTTAAATTCAAAGAGAAAAAAACGTTGATAACTCTCTCGTTTTAATTCGGATTTGGACGCGGTTTGTTGCGTTGGGATCGTGGCGAAATTGCGGACGTTTTGGCGCTGGTATGGTTGCATTTAGAGACTGTAAAATTTTGGGCTTCTTTCGGATGGCCGAACCACTACGGACGCAAAGGTGAGTGATTCTTCGCTCATGAAATACTGAATTATTCTCATATTTATTGAATTAAATTATGAAGTAAGTTTGGTTGCATGGTTGCGTTGGATTGTTGATGTGTGGTTTAAATTTGACATGCAAGTGTGTTAACATGCAATTTAAGTAAATGATTAGTTATTTAATTTAATTTAAATCCCTAGTTGAAATTTGAACCCTTGTTAATCCTGGAACAGTTAATGCTGATCAGTTGAATGAAATGATGTGATGGATGTTTGGTTGAATTTTATTACTGAATTGATATTGACACCGCTTATGCCCATATTCAGTATATCATATTGCATGTTGGTTTTGACGATAAATCTCATTTGTACCCTTGATGTTGCGGGCATCTAATGAACCCGGGGTTTATCGATAAAATGAATTAAGAACACCGAGTGAAATGATAAATCTCTGTGACCCTGATTTGGATTGAAATGATAGATCCATCCCCGAAATATCAAGAAATTAAATATTAAATCACTTGGCCATTGGATAGATAATTATATACAGACATCGGTTGGTTAAATGATTTTAATATTTGAAATTTTATTTGATAGAATTTCACATAAAAGAATGTGTCGATACTCGATTTTCAAATTCTTTAAAGATTCTGAACTGGGATGATGATAAAAAGGGGGTGAAGGAATTTTCCAAACCAAAATAGAAATATCTAAACTGGGATTTGAATATGAATTGAAACTTTCAAAAATAAGAGTTGGATTAGAAGGAAAATTCTTATGGAAATCAAATTTTTGGGAATTTAGAAATCAAGGGTATCTGAGTTGTTTAACTCAGTTGGAATATATATATCTCGGAACTCTTGAATCAAGTAGTTGTTTTGAACGAGGTTGAAACGAGATAGGGAATTAAATGAACTCCGTTGAGACCGGAGGATAAATTCAAATATTTGAAGTTTGGAAGGAAGAAAGGGTTTGATTTGAGAAATTTATTTTAAATATTTATGCATTGATTCTAAATAATTGTTCTAGCTTTTAAACTATCAATTACCTTTACTTAATACTATCGTATTTAAATAATTTCCTTATAATTTATTGTTCAAAAGTTTCTAGTAAATCTTATATTAAGTATATATATAATATTTAAATTTCTAATTTATCTTAACTATTATATTCTATATATATCTATATATTTATTATATAAAATTTATTATTATTATTATTATTATATAAACATTTAGTTTACAAGTATTTTTTTTTCTTTTTTTTTCCAAATTTTAAATTTCTTCCGAATGGAGATGCTTGAGTTGAACCACTGGTTCAAATGGAGTTGAGATAAGAATCCGTGATAATTGGAAACCTTTGAGGTAAATTATATTCTATTTGAATATTTCGTTTGGAAATATTATATGATTATAATATAATGGTATGGGATATTTCCTAGTTTTAGAATATAATCGGTTGGGTATGATTTGGTATGTTGATATGGAAATTTTATTCGTTGAATATAAATTGGGTTCGAAACAGAAGATGATATTTTGATAGAAAAGCGAACCTTTGAAATGTAAAAGAACCAACCGATGTGAAAAGATGTAAGCGTTGGTTGTTAAAGAGACCGGAGTCGGCATAAGGCATACTCTCTGTCAGTGTCGATACCACTTTGACAACTGTGAACGTTATGACGTATCCAGAACGAGTATGATGACTTGGAGGTGATTTATTTAATCGAAGAAGGTGAGCAATGACGAATAGCCCTGACCTTCGGGTCAGAATTGAAATGACTAAAACAGGAGCTATACCATGACTAATTGAGGTAGCACCTTTGATCGGACACACTTCTTCGATAATATTTCTATGACTATGATGATGATGATTTGGGCCCATTTATGACTTTGGGAGTGTGTTCCGAGGTGGGCGGTAGTGGCTGCTATGCGTTACCACCGGTCCGGGAGTGCAATTGGTAGAATCCTACCCTGGGCATTGCCTCGAGTGCCTTGTCATATATATCCATATCGAGCCCCATACGATTTTGATTTAGCATTTCCTTCTATGGAGTGCCCTCTGATAACACCAGTACGGTGAATTTACGGTACTGTATAGACGGTTGATGCCTGTAAACGGCGTAAGGGTAATATGGTAATCCCGCTTACGCTATTTTCAGTATTTATACTTTACTGGATAGACACTATCATAATAGCGTTCTATATTATGTATGTATTAGTTTAACGGATCCTTGATAGATGGAAAATCCCGTAACATCTCTTGAGTTACTGTACCCATGGCACTACTGTTATTTCGTATTTTGATTTGACTAATATGAGATGATTTAGTGCTGATCCGAGTGTTTGTTGTGTTTTCTTTTTTTTTTGCAATATGCTCGGGTCAGCAGATGTTGCAGTTAGCGAAGATTTCCTTGCCTTGGAGGACGAAGACGAAGTTTGGCGTATATATCTATTATGAGTATGGTTTAACCACTTCATTTATTTCCGCTGCTTATTATGTACATCTGTATGTATATGTAACTCTGATATTCATTTGAATGTTATAACCAATGTATACATTTCAACTGCTTTAACTGCTATTCATTTATTATATATTGTCCTTCCGCTGTGAGATTCTGTGTTTGGTTTTTCTCTTCTTTCTTTCTTTTCTTCTTTTCCCAATAACTGCCTGTATTTGCGATTTGTTTGGGGTCGACATGTGTGGTTTATTGTCGATTTTAAACGGTCAAAATTCGGGTCGTTACAGTTGGTATCAGAGCAATGGTTATCGATAACCCTGGCTCTGTTGGGAATTAACTCATTAGAGATGGGGTTAGTAATGCCCTAGAATGAGTTTGAGTGATATGAGTGAGCGTATTTGTATTTTGATATAAAAATGTTTTTTTTATTGTGTTGGCTTGTTCTGTTGAATATTTATGGGTTCTGGTTGATATATGGGACGCCATCATATCGATAGGAATTTATAAATAATCGAACAGGATGGATCGACATAATATGGTTTCCATTCATATTCTAAATATTTATATATCAAATATAATATTGGTTCAAGTATATGTGAAATCGTTTTAGTAGGTGGTAATTTTAAGCTATTACCTAATATGGTTGATTCGATAATAAATTTTATAAGGAAAATTCAAATGATCTATGAGAACAATTTGAAAATGAAATGATATCCAAAATAAAATTGGGTGAGAAAGATTGAGATTTAAATATAAATGAACTTCAAACTTGATCCTGGGGTATCTTTGGAAATAGTTGCCAAAGTTTTAAATAATACTATATTTTAGGTATGATCGAAAATAAATGGTTTTAAAGATTATTCAAAGTGGTATAATCCCTCCTTGGACCTTAGAAACGATGTCGGTACTGAGTGCACATATTATCGATGTTACTCCGAAGAGTCTAAGTGGGGAGAGACCACTCAATGATTATTATAATCAGTTTTAACAAAGGATTTTGGATTTAACTCCATATAGTATAAATTTCATATAAAGGTATTAATATATAATATTTGAAGGATGAATTTGAATTTAAAACCAGAATTTAAATTTTGAGTTCTTTGATGACCAAAGATTTGGTTTTAAAATTTTATATGGTAAGTTTTTTTATAAATTATATAAGTATATATGTATGTTATTTTAAACTTGATTTGAAAATCCGGAATCGAGCATTGAGTTTACCTCTACTAATAACAACTATAAATCTATTTAAAGCGAAATTTGAATTCGAGATTTATAAAATTTATATTACGAGCCTGAAATGGCGCGGTAGTTCGAAAATTCGATTTCTAACTTTGAATAAATATATAAAATTCAATGTAAGTCGGAACTGGATAAAACGAGAAACTCTAGGATCGAATTGACCATATCTTTCTAATGAATGTAAGAAATTTAGTTTTCACTTTATAAATGGTAAGTTATGACTAAATTAAAATTTAGAAATAGCGCTATGGAATTTATATATATTTTATTAATATATAAGCTCTTCAAGATAGAAATTTACAAACGACTTTCAGAGTTCGGTGGATTCAAATTTAAGGAAATCAACTTAAGGAATTTAATGAGTCGTTTTAGAATTCATGTGAGTGGTTAGATTGAGTGAGAACAATTTGATTTGTACTAGCAACTAATGTTATGTAAGTTAAGGAAGTTGAATAAACAGGATGAAATAGAATGATTTATATAAACCATAGCGAACCTTAATCCATTTATATGGATTCGAAGTTAAACAAATCGAGCGAGCAAGTGAAATAAACTGAAAGTTAAAATATGGAATTTATATATATGTAGTTATATATAATTTATTAATATATACATATATAAGCTTAAAAGTGGAAATCATGCAAACGGTTTCCGAATTTGATGAAACCACTCTCGATGGATTTGTGTAAACATGAAATGAGGTCATAGAAATTTTAAATGGTTAAACCTCATTTGAAGATACATCGAATATGATTTTAAACATGAATTATGAAGGATATGGAACATAACTCAAATTTGAGTAGAAGAAAAAAAATCGAGTTAAATAAAGGTTTAACTTAGGAAATGGAAAAATGGTTTGAGAACCGAGTATAAATCTTGAGTTGTGAATAGTTCTTAACTGAAATTTATGATTCGAGAGACTAATAAATGAATCGAGTTGATAGAGTAACCTCAAAAGGAAAATGGGAATAAGCGAATGAGGGAAGGATTAAAGTTATGAATCGTAGTGCCAGACAAATGAAATAAGATTCAAAAGTAAATTAGCTTATTCGGAATAATATCATGTTAAATGGATTCTAATCTGGGGTTCTAGATATTGAAGTGTGATATAAAATGAAACAACCCGAATTTGGTGGATTTAATAGAACGAAATCAACTTGGGAAAAATTTATATAAGTCGAATCCGAATTTAATAGACACTCGGGTTAAGTAAATAAACTTGATCCATGTTAATGAATTAAGAATGTAATATAACCAAGCAAGCTAAAAGTTAGAATGAATTCAAGTTCATTTGGAATTAAATGCTTGGAATGGAATTTGCTTAATATAAAGGAAAGTGAAAACTTTTATCAAACAAACAAACATGGATATGTTAAGCAATAAAAGCATAAGTCACGTTTTGGCATAAGGGAGCGATAATTTCTTTTAGATGATCGATCTTTGTTGAAGTATTAGAGTCCGAAAGGTTTAAAAACTTTATATAAACCAATGGTTATGCGAAAACCTGAAAATGTCAATAAGCTGAAACTAATATAGCCATAACTTTTGAATGGATGATCGGAATCGGACGATTCCGAACTTTTCGGAAACCTTAGAAACCGAGCTAAAACTTTCGTTTATATAGCGCTGTCGAATTCTTATGTTTACTAGGCTGAAATGCGAGTTTTAGTCGTAGTTGTATGTGCAGAAAATTTAAAAATCTGAAGCGGATACCTATATTGTTTTGACCATAACTTCCTAATGGAGCGTCGGATTTCGATATGCGAGTACAATTCGGGAAGGCTAGAATCTGAACTAAAACTTTTCCTTAATATGCTTGTTGAAATTTTCCTGTTTAAAGGGTTAAAAACTGGGTTGAACAACTCAGATCTGCATTTTCAGTGTACGGGCTGAGATGTTCGCCTTCACTAAAATAGTCATAACTTTTGAGCGAATTATCCGAATTCGACGAATCCGGACAATTCGGAAAGCCTGAAACAAATGCTACAACTTTTGCCTAGTATATTTTAGTTAAATTCCATCATTTATTAAGGGATAATAGATGATTTGTTTGCTGGCCTGTTTCTAACATGTTTGTTTTGTAGTCGAAATGTTGAAATATGTTGCATACATTATATGTTGTTGCCATGTATTGTTGTATGTTTAATTCTTATGCATGTTTGAGTGTTCTAGTAGGTGCAAGGGATGGTGTTACGCTTGGAGCTCGCTTGCGCTAATAATAAAGAGCTAAGGTAAGTAAAAACCCACAAAATAAAACGCAAAAGAGGTATGTATTTGGGAATTATATTGATTTTTGGGTTTTGTTTTGTTTTCCCCTGGTTCAGGGATGCCTCATCGATGATGAGATGTATATTTTGGTTTGATATACATATCGGGATTTTCCCGGGGCTCTCCGTACAGGGGAGATGCTGCCGAAAGTTTCCGTGATTTCGGGAGTTAGAAAAATTTATGAGTTCTACCACTATATGACTTATTTTATAAATGCCATTTTTGAAGTATGGATTTTGAATAGATATGTGCTTAAATTCGTTTCGTTTTCTTTTCGAGGACGAAAAGCTTTTAAGTGGGGGAGAATGTAACATCCCATATTTTTCCTGTATATTTGAATTTCAACTTTTAAATTTATAAATGGACTAATATTAGATAAAACCAAATTTTGTTGTTTTGATAACAATGAGTTTGTTGACTCGAGATAAGGAATGTGGAAATGAGTGTTGCTTAGAGAATATTGTAAATTGTAAATTTATATTTATTTATTGGATAAATTTGAATTATTTAGTTTATAGTTGAAATTCAAATTCAAGCTGGGAAATAGTAAAATTTTGAGCTGTTAAGTTATAACTAAAATTCCAAATTTAAATTCAAATAATCATATTTGGGAATTTAAATACGTAAAATCAATGTGGAAACTTCATTTAAGTTATAATTTGTTTTAAAATGTATTTTATCAATATTTAAATTGAATTTGAACAGTTAATTGAGAAATTGAATATTTTATTAATTAATTAACTGTAGAATTTAACCGTTTTGGCGACTGTCTCGGAATTCGACAAAACTGGCGCCATCGGAACCGGAACGGTGAATCATGCTAAGATTTCAATTTGCCTTACAATCTGACTCACCGTCTGATCGTACGAGAGAAAATGTGAACGAGATCCTTGTAAGCTGATAACTGGGTGTTTTAACATTTGGGCCTCCTATAAATTATATAAATAAATACCTTCCTTCACTTATCAGCCCATTAACACTATACATTCACCTCCCTCATCAAAAACTTTATTTTCATGGCTGAAAATAAATTTCAAAACCCTAGAAAACAAAAATTCCAACTTCAAAATAAAATCTCTTCAAAACTCATCGTATTATATGTCGATTCGAAGCTCTCGACTTGTAGAATGCAGATCTATAGTTTGTTTTGACATGCAGCGACTAAGTTGGTCATAAAACTCGGTCAAAGTCTTTGAAATTCGAAACCCTATATTTCGAATTGGGGGTTTTTGATTCGGGCTTCAATCAGAGAATCAATGATATGGGTTTTGTAGAGCATGCGGGTAGGAGTCTAACAAGAGTACCCGGAGCGTTTAATGTGGTGTAAATCACTGGAATTTGATGTTTGAAGGGTAAAAACCCATTTCGACTGTCATCGTCGGAGCGGGGTCCACCGTTGACCGGAGTTGTCGTGCGCTGGAGGGGAGGTGCGCCTCAGGCCGGGCGTTCGAACGGCAGTGGTGGAGGTTGGTTTCGTGGCCAGAGTTGGTCGTGGTGCTTGGTCAAAGTTGCGTTGGGTATCGGTTGTCACGGGTTCCTGTAGCACAAATTGAAGAGCGGGAAGAAGGTCCAAGGGCTGACGTGTCAAAGAATAAGTGTGTGAGAGAATTTAATTTTTAATTTTTATATATTTAAATTCAAAGAGAAAAAAACGTTGATAACTCTCTCGTTTTAATTCGGATTTGGACGCGGTTTGTTGCGTTGGGATCGTGGCGAAATTGCGGACGTTTTGGCGCTGGTTTGGTTGCATTTAGAGACTGTAAAATTTTGGGCTTCTTTCGGATGTCCGAACCACTACGGACGCAAAGGTGAGTGATTCTTCGCTCACGAAATACTGAATTATTCTCATATTTATTGAATTAAATTATGAAGTAAGTTTGGTTGCATGGTTGCGTTGGATTGTTGATGTGTTGTTTAAATTTGACATGCAAGTGTGTTAACATGCAATCTAAGTAAATGATTAGTTATTTAATTTAATTTAAATCCCTAGTTGAAATTCGAACCCTTGTTAATCCTGGAACAGTTAATGCTGATCAGTTGAATGAAACGATTTGATGGATGTTTGGTTGAATTTTATTACTGAATTGATATTGACACCGCTTATGCCCATATTCAGTATATCATATTGCATGTTGGTTTTGACGATAAATCTCATTTGTACCCTTGATGTTGCGGGCATCTAATGAACCTGGGGTTTATCGATAAAATGAATTAAGAACACCGAGTGAAATGATAAATCTCTGTGACCCTGATTTGGATTGAAATGATAGATCCATCCCCGAAATATCGAGAAATTAAATATTAAATCACTTGGCCATTGGATAGATAATTATATACAGACATCGGTTGGTTAAATGATTTTAATATTTGAAATTTTATTTGATAGAATTTCACATAAAAGAATGTGTCGATACTCGATTTTCAAATTCTTTAAAGATTCTGAACTGGGATGATGATAAAAAGGGGGTGATGGAATTTTCCAAACCAGAATAGAAATATCTAAACTGGGATTTGAATATGAATTGAAACTTTCCAAAATAAGAGTTGGATTAGAAGGAAAATTCTTATGGAAATCAAATTTTGGGGAATTTAGAAATCAAGGGTATCTGAGTTGTTTAACTCAGTTGGAATATATATATCTCGGAACTCTTGAATCAAGTAGTTGTTTTGAACGAGGTTGAAACGAGATAGGGAATTAAATGAACTCCGTTGAGACCGGAGGATAAATTCAAATATTTGAAGTTTGGAAGGAAGAAAGGGTTTGATTTGAGAAATTTATTTTAAATATTTATGCATTGATTCTAAATAATTGTTCTAGCTTTAAAACTATCAATTACCTTTACTTAATACTATCGTATTTAAATAATTTCCTTACAATTTATTGTTCAAAAGTTTCTAGTAAATCTTATATTAAGTATATATATAATATTTAAATTTCTAATTTATCTTAACTATTATATTCTATATATATCTATATATTTATTATATAAAATTTATTATTACTATTATTATTATTATTATTACTATTATATAAACATTTAGTTTACAAGTATTTTTTTTCTTTTTTTCTTTTTCCAAATTTTAAATTTCTTCCGAATGGAGATGCTTGAGTTGAACCACTGGTTCAAATGGAGTTGAGATAAGAGTCCGTGATAATTGGAAACCTTTGAGGTAAATTATATTCTATTTGAATATTTCGTTTGGAAATATTATATGATTATAATATAATGGTATGGGATATTTCCTAGTTTTAGAATATAATCGGTTGGGTATGATTTGGTATGTTGATATGGAAATTTTATTCGTTGAATATAAATTGGGTTCGAAACAGAAGATGATATTTTGATAGAAAAGCGAACCTTTGAAATGTAAAAGAACCAACCGATGTGAAAAGATGTAAGCGTTGGTTGTTAAAGAGACCGGAGTCGGCATAAGGCATACTCTCTGTCAGTGTCGATACCACTTTGACAACTGTGAACGTTATGACGTATCCATAACGAGTATGATGACTTGGAGGCAATTTATTTAATCGAAGAAGGTGAGCAATGACGAATAGCCCTGACCTTCGGGTCAGAATTGAAATGACTAAAACAGGAGCTATACCGTGACTAACTGAGGTAGCACCTTTGATCGGACACACTTCTTCGATAATATTTCTATGACTATGATGATGATGATTTGGGCCCATTTATGACTTTGGGAGTGTGTTCCGAGGTGGGCGGTAGTGGCTGCTATGCGTTACCACCGGTCCGGGAGTGCAATTGGTAGAATCCTACCCTGGGCATTGCCTCGAGTGCCTTGTCATATATATCCATATCGAGCCCCATACGATTTTGATTTAGCATTTTCTTCTATGGAGTGCCCTCTGATAACACCAGTACGGTGAATTTACGGTACTGTATAGACGGTTGATGCCTGTAAACAGCGTAACGGTAATATGGTAATCCCGCTTACGCTATTTTCAGTATTTATACTTTACTGGATAGACACTATCCTAATAGCGTATTATATTATGTATGTATTAGTTTAACGGATCCTTGAGAGATGGAAAATCCCGTAACATCTCTTGAGTTACTGTACCCATGGCACTACTGTTATTTCGTATTTTGATTTGACTAATATGAGATGATTTAGTGCTGATCCGAGTGTTTGTTGTGTTTTCTTTTTTTTGCAATACGCTCGGGTCAGCAGATGTTGCAGTTAGCGAAGATTTCCTTGCCTTGGAGGACGAAGACGAAGTTTGGCGTATATATCTATTATGAGTATGGTTTAACCACTGCATTTATTTCCGCTGCTTATTATGTACATCTGTATGTATATGTAACTCTGATATTCATTTGAATGTTATAACCAATGTATACATTTCAACTGCTTTAACTGCTATTTATTTATTATATATTGTCCTTCCGCTGTGAGATTCTGTGTTTGGTTTTTCTCTTCTTTCTTTCTTTTCTTCTTTTCCCAATAACTGCCTGTATTTGCGATTTGTTTGGGTCGACATGTATGGTTTATTGTCGATTTTAAACGGTCAAAATTCGGGTCGTTACAATAATTTAATTATAAAACGAGCTGGAGCGAGGCAGTAGGTCGTAATATAACATTTTGAAATTCAATTGGTTACGCGGGATCCAATATAAGTCAGAATTTCTTGAAGCCAGAAATGTCCAGATCTATTAGATACTTTTTTCTAATGGAAGAGAGAAATCGAGTTTTATGTTGTAGATTTTGTTTTATATCCAAATCAAATTTTCAAATAGCCACTATGGAATTTGTTTATAAATTATATCGATTATTTATATAAATAAAAGATTTTTTAATGTTTTGAATATCGCTTTGGCTTGAAATTCAACCATGATTAATATTAAGTTATTCCAACATTATATTTTTTTCTTACTATTAAAATTCGTAAAGGATCATAAAAATTTGAGAACGTCACAATTGCCCCTTAGGAAAAGCATCGTTTGTCACCGTTAACAAATATATTTGGTTGTCTCATCTTAATCTAATCAAAATTAATGAAAAAGTGGGTCAACCCCAACCCTCAACAAGCTGACATAAGGCTAAACGAGAAAATATCTCTTCCACGGTATGTTATCACATGCATTCTAACTTTGCTTCCTTCGTTTCAACTATTTATTTCAAGCCAAATGACGCATTAGACAACCATCAAGCCTCGTTGTTCTTCTTTCTTAAAAAAATCCCAAACTTTAAATTCAAATAGAAAAAAGAAACTTGCCTTTTTCTTTGTGCCCATCACTTACAAAATGAAACACCATCCTCTTCCGTTTTGAACCAAATGTAGTGAGCAATGAAAACAAACACCTCCACCTTAGTTTGAATCTTCAAAATAATATAAAAAAATTGAAAACCTATAGAAATTCGAACACTGGTTCAACTCCTTAGTTTTCCTCGGTTCTATTGTTTTCCCTGGCACTCGTTATTCATGACGCTGGTCAAAGCTTGAGTGGGTGGTTCATTTAAGAGCCGACTATAGGAATTGGAAGCGCATGTTGAGGTGGGGTGTCTGGGTAGAATACAGAGGCATGCGTGGGGACAGTAGGAGGAAGGTTGGTCGCTGGTAAACCTGTTGTAGGGTCTGGTGTCATGGGGGAAGTGTGAGATGTGTAGATAGAGGTGAAGAGGAGTTTCGGAAGTTCTAAATATTCATTTAGATAGAGAGAATGGGAATTTCTAGGGGAGCGCGGGTTAAAAGAGATGGTGATAGGAGGAGCGAGTTCACGAAGACGTGAAGAATGGGAGTGGGTTCATGATTTTGCATGAGGGAATGAAGGTGGTAGAAGGCCTGGAATATATGAAATTTCTTGGTTGATTGTTTCAACAGGAGGATGGCATATGTTAAACAAAGGAGAAGAAAGAAGAATAGGGAACATTGGCTCCAAGGCGTGTTGGGCTTCCGTGCTTATTAAAAAAGGGTTCTAAGAAGTAAAACGCGAAAGAGGAGTTGTATTAGTATGTAGGGCTAGGGGACTTAAATGGGTTATACGATATATATTGAAATTGATGGAATCATGTATTGGGAGAAAGCAAGTGTCTGGGTATCAAAGATAGGACAGAGGATTTATTTCCTTATTCAAGAAATGGATGGGTTAATTAAGGTTATTTTACTTAATACATTATCTAGGTTAATCATATATTTCATTAATTAAAATATAAAATTGTAATAACTGTATCTCGTTCATATGTTATCAGAATTGAATGAAACTAGATTTGTCGGAGTCGCAGAGACGGGGATTACGGAGTCGAGCTTGTTTGGTGAAATCGGACGTGATTGAGATTTCATTTAATTTGAAACAATTGTTTAAAATTAAACGAAACTATGTAGATCGTCAATCAAAAATATACAGTTAGTTAACTCTCACACTTTTCTTGAATACTATGATGTGCTAAATTCATATAACTATAACTTATCATTGATAGTGTAAAATTGGATGATTGAATGTTATGGATGCTATTGGTTGTTTACTGTTTGATTTGTTGACGTTATTTATATTTCATCTTTTAAAGTGCATTATATGATATGAAATCCTTCCATATAATATTATCAAATGTTACTGTGATATGTGATGCAGGAAGAACGGGTTGGAGGAATCCAACCAGATTCCTTAAATAAATCAAATGTTATTTGTTGTGCGTATTATTCATATATATGATTTGATTACCCCAAATGACACTAAAAATTGTTTGGATGTTAATGTTTGAATGGACGTTAATTGTTGTTGTGATTTTAATCAATCGACGGTATTGATTAAGTGATTAGCAGTGATGGCCTAAAATCTATTATTTTATGACATCGTTTTTCCATTAGGAAAATTGATAAAGTTATAAATTTATTTTATAACTGAATATAAGTTTCCTGTTGTTTTATATAAGTTAACTAAATTAGAAGTTTATAAATACAATTAAATAGTTATAATCGTGTTTTATAAAAGAATTTATCAAACGTTTTATGTAACGAATGATTATGTCGTTATTGAGTTTTAAGAACAGGAAGTTAGAAACTAACATAGGAGTTACTAAATTTGAGTAATTGTTTTTATAAACTAATTAAATGATGTTTTCAAACTAATTAAATTATTAATTACTTCAAGAGACTATAAGAAGATTACTAATGTAAGAAATGGTTTAAAACCATACTGAAATCGAATGGTAAATAAGATTTGTTTAGAGAGAGTCTACTTAATTAAGTAAAAGGAACTTAACATATAAAGTGGGTTTTCAAATAAAAGAAAATAATTTATAAAAACCATTGTAAATGGAAATGGAAAAGATATGTTAGATTTGTGAGTTTTAGACTTTTATTATCTTAAGATGAAAATGTTGTCGATCAAGGTCTAAGAGGTAATTAGAATACTCCAACCCGATTGATTTCTCTATTATCAAGAGATAGTATTAGATTGTAATAGGTAACAATGTTGGAACGATTTATTATTTTCTTAAGATAAGAATTACAACTTTATATTTGCAAAAGATTTAGAAATATATTAAAATCTATGGGATTTTCCATAACAATGTCTTATTGACATTGTTGGCTAATAGTAGATTTGATAAAAGCTCTTATTCAAAGAAATAAATCAATAGTATGGCTTTTTAAGTAAGGGTGGAAAGGAAAATTCTTGTTTTGAAATCCTTTTGTGAATAACACCGTAAGCTTTAAATTCATATAATTATGAAACCATTTAGGATTATACTGTTAAAGAATACGTCATTGTCGTTGTTTTGGCTATATAGATTTGTATTTAAACTTATACCTCAAGGTTAAGTATATGTAACAATATTTCCAAAATTAAGGGAGATGAAAAGGGATAGGGAAGTTTATATCGATATTTTCAAAGTTAAGAAATATAAGGGAAAGATTTGGAGAATGTACTCATCATAAAGATATAAGTTATGATAATAATTTAGAATCAATTTGTAAAAGTAGATGGAATGGTTTAATGAAATGTTTTTTTATAAAAGGACCTGAGCTGCCAAATTTACTTAGCATTACTATTATGATTTGATAGTTAAACAACCAGCTATCAAATGAATTTATATGTTGGACCTTTTGACGTGTGGTTTCGAAGAGACCAGGATGGAGATTAGATTCAAAACCACTCGAACCAACTGTTCGTTCGCGACTAACTTGCAGGCCTAAAGATGGCGCATTGAAGATCATTGATTTTCATGAGCGGAACAATTACTTGACAAATTTGTCTGGCTAGCTACCAGAGTTATTATGAATTGTGATTCTGTCGTGATTAAAATCTTCAGATTGGAAAGACTTCTCGCTAGTGATCCTTGGGGTGATTCCTGCATACGACGCGGTAAGAGCGTGCCTTAGGTTCATCCTATTCCTGGATGACTTGCATAGATGAATGTTTGATATAGTATTTGCTAAGAGTGACGTATGTTTGTTTTTACAAATATACCCAGTTTAATGGCAGAGAAACTCCCTTGCTTGAACCCAGAGTATATTTGTGGACGCAATTAGTGATTTGATGGATCTGACGATGTGGAATTCAAAGTAAATGGTGGTTTGTTGTTCTAAAAAGTAATCATGACCTCAAGCCTCACAACTGAAAAATGACAAAAATCGGGCTGGTAGCATGGCTAGTTGGTTCGTAACCAAGCAGGATGTATTATCACCAATCTAGAGAAAATCCTTATTTGTTTCTTCTTTCGCTTCTGTATCTCCCGAGAACAGTTATGTTGGCGTCAACTGTTACACCCCATATTTTAAGAACATTAAAGATGATAAATTAAAGAATAATTAATTTAGTATTAAGAACTAAGTGAAACGGACTGGGCCATTGCGTTCGTCTCAAAATTTTGGCCAAAAGAGGCTCCTGGTTTGCGTAAAACGGGCACCGTATGAAGAAGTTGTTAAGATTTGAAGTTTATATACATGAAAGAAGAATATATATACATATACATATATAAGGTTCAGAATTCAAATATCAAATTCAAAATCCGAAAATTAGAGAGGCGGCAAAAATCCCGCCCAATGGTGTTGATCACTGGGTTGACCCCTCAAGTGGGGTGTCGACCCCATGGGTCGACACCCCTAGGGCAGACATGGAAGTTTAGGGTTTGGTGTTGAAGGCAATATATATGGCCTCATTTCTTATGTTTTTACACACCAAAAATAATGGAGAACTATATGCTGCCTCTGCCCAGATCAAATCAAGCCTTTTCTTCTTCTGCAATCAACAAAACCTTATAGATATGTGATTCAACTTCAGCCATCCTTTCTGTATTTTTCTAGATCTACACATAGTGAGTCTAAGTTAATTTTAGATCTAAATATTTAAAAGTAAAATTTGACATGACATTAACTTGGATATATTCATATATCTATTTGAATCATATCAGATCTGCTATAACCTGTTTATCTAAGTTATTCTGACAAGACTATAAACCAGATCTAAGCCTATACATATTGAATCATGTCAGATCTATCTTTATTTGTAGATATAATTTATTTTTTAAATCACATCATGCTTGTTTCTATTATGTTTATGACTAAATCAGGTCCATCGTTAGTTGGCTATCTAAATCACTGCTTAGATCACCTTATACCGGTCCCTATCTTGTTTGTGGTTAAATTGGATATGTTATTAGTTCAATATCTAAACCATTGTTTAGATTTTATCATGCTCATTATGAAATCCCACTTATGTTAGAATCAGTTATACTATCTTATGTTCATCAGATCTGTTACTATATTCCTATCTTGTCATTATGTCGCTATATGTTTATGCCATTACGTGTCAACCTTGTTAGTATAATCATTTCTGTCATCTTCCTTTGACGACCCCATTCCCGATAAGACGGTGGAAAGGGTAATCTTTGGAATATAACACATAAACAGATAATAACAGAACTGAAATAAAGAAATACACCAGATAATGTACAATAGAATACGCTGGATAAATATCATCATCAGAGTTACACAGTATAGAGGATCATACTTAGTACAAAGTACAGTTCGGCTATACATAAATGTCTACCGCGGAAAAGAAAACATAATATGTACAACACGAGCTGAACGGAATAAAAAGAGATAAATGATAGAATCCATCTTCAGCTCCAGCTATCCAGAAAGAGCCTGCTAAAACCTGAATACAAGGCTGCCCATGTAGAAAAAGGGGCACCCGAGTTTGCAAGTGAAACAAACTACGAGTCAGTCATGGGACTGGTATGAGAAATCTACTCAACACATTATTAAATATGGCAAATCACAGGACCATGCCACTTTCGCGGAACGGGTTTACTCCATTGGATTGCCAGTGCTTTAAAACAAATAGATCTTTTAAACATCGCAATGCTTTTTATAAAAATGAAGCCATTATAAGACTCAGTTCCCATCACACAATGCAACACACCAGAGGATAGAGTTTTACCTTATAATGGCCAAAATATGCTTGATACGAGCAAAACAAATCATTTGATATTATTGCTAGTGTATATATGTTTCAAAAACAATTTCAATCATAACTATCAATCATAGGCGGCATTAATGCCCCATACCACTATGTCGCAATATATAGGTATACAAACAAAACCGCACGATGTCATATTTGGAAGTTGGATTTTTGTCATGAACCGAGGCAAAAGATAGTCCTCACCGAATTCGAGACTCTCTAGCTCGAGCCTTAGGCAAGTACTCAGTCAAGCCTTAGGAGCCACAGGGCCGGTCCACCGATGTGGATTAAAATGCCTGAACACTGCGTTTCCCCGCCCTTTGGGGCGTAAATGAGCCCAATGACTCCATCGGTCCCGGATCGACCGATATATCCGAGGTGCCTCACAATAGCAACAACCACACAGGTGAAAAGTATATAAATGTCAGGGCTGGTAGGTCACTGACACCACCCTAGCTAGAAAGAAACGCATGTCCTCCCTGGATCCTTCTCCCGTTTATGGTCCATCCCGGGGTGTGAGGCTCGCGAATTCACGTTATACACAAAGCTATGCCACACTGGCTGTGCTTTGATCATCAACCACAAGACTTTGCTTTTCAACAGAAGCCTTGATCATCTATCACTTAGGCATGCCACACAGGCATTCACCCCGTGCGACTGATTTCTATCGATATATAACCTCTGGGCTCTTACGTCTCAGAGAAGGGCGTTAAGCAAGAGAATAAATTCTCCGCCGCCAAACAGATATATATATATATATATATATATATATATATATATATATATATAATAGAGATCAATCCGCACAGAACAAAATCCAATGTCAGACACATAGTCCGTTTACACGTTCGTTCTGGGTCTGAACGAAACTGGAGGCACTCAATACCTCGCAAATCCGTACAATCAACAAGTACGTCCGGGTGGCTACTACTTCAACCCCGTCAAGGTAGCTACTCCTATCATGAGCATCAGTAGCACCTCTCCATTCGACGTGAAGATTATCGGTCTTGCACCATCTTCATATCTTCGACCTTCAATCGTCGGTCAATTATTTGAAAGATAGAATTTTTATGTTGTTCATATAAGAAAGATAGAATTTTTATTGTTGAAACTATTTATATATAAGGCGACTATTTTACATACTTCTTATATATTATAAAAATGTGATTTTTATTGTTTATACACTTCATTCATTCACAAATGAATTTAATTTTCACACATCACTTTTCAACACGTGAACATTTCCACACATGGATATAGTTTCAACATATGACTTTAATTTCAATGCATGAAAATAATTTCAACATATGAAAATTATTCTAACACATAAAGATTATTCAAAATTTCGGCAGCATAACGGCAGGGTAGTTAAAACCGACACCGTCCCCACTATGGCTCCTCTCTCTACCTTAAAACCTCACGGTTTTTGACAATGGGGATTCATGCATCTAATTCGCACGTAGGCGTCATGTTTTATTTTTATTTCCACAAATATTTCCAATTCATTTCAATCACCAATGGGTATTTTTCAACCATAACCAAACAATATCAACCACAAACCATTATTCAACCATTCGTATTTTTCATCCAATATTTCACACCAATTCACAACAATAAATATCGTCCATGGTTTGTGGACGAGGGGAGTGTGTGTATATATATATATATATATATATATATATATATATATATATATATGTATATATATGTATAGCAATTCACTTCTATTTCAACACATATATAATTTTTACAACGCATATATAACTTATACATCGAACGTGCAACTTATACAACGCTTATACATGAGGTGTACAATGCTTATATAACTCATACATCGACTATATAATTTATACATCATCGTTTTCCATATCGTTTATAAATTAGAAATCTCACATTGCTTTGACGCTTCGCTAAAAATCATAGAAGGTTCAGAAAAATTCGCGGTCTCTTTTATAATGTAAAGAGTCTCCTTGCGGTCACGATGCTTCCTGTTTCATCGAATTTCGTCAAAACACGAAAAAGATATGATTTTTCTCATGAAATCAAACTTTGCGACACTTTAATGGTGTTAAAATCAGTTCAGAACATATAAGCCGCTACCTCGTTTGAACTTTCAAAACTAGGTTTACGATTTGCGCTCAAACCATTGCGTTAGGTGACGATCGGAGCACACCACGTGAAGCAGCTCCGAAATCCACGCCTGGGGTGGTGACCGCGACGAACTCGCCGGCGAGATGAGGTGGCAGCGGCGCCTCGAAGTCAACGTCTTTCCAGGCTAGTAACTCTCTAAATACTGAACGAAAAAAATCCAAACCTTATATGGATATGTAGCGGAGGATTAGATCTTCAAAATGACTCAAGAATCACGTAATTTCATTGAGTGGATGAGGAGAAATCGAAGAGAGATGTTTTGAAGGGTTTCCGCCATCGCCTGGAGCCTTTACGGGGAGAGAGAGAGTGACATGTCTCAACGTGATTGGCCCCCTTTTTTATTATTTATTTTATTCTTAAATTTCCAAAAATACCCCTTCCACACACGAACTCGAAATCAAACCCAACGACTATCGTCCCTAGCGTTTTACCCCCATTCCGAACACAATGGGATGTGTTTCGTAGGCCCATTTGACTGTTTCAGTCAGTTTTTATTCAATTTAAAATATATAATATTCAATATTCGATTTGAACGTACATTTCAATTTGCCAGGGCCACAAACTGATTCGAAAAATTCCAGAAAAATAAATCTAGCTATGTTTTGACGATACGGTCCCAACAAAACTAGTTTCGCCAAATTCTGAGATGGTTTGCAAAAAGGCCCATTTCTGGTCGATCCAATTTAACTATAATTGACCAAAACACGTTTTCCTTTGCCACACTCACATACTAGCTTCAAAAATTATGAAATTTGAAACCTAGCAATAACTTCACATCCCGGATCAAATAAAAGTGGTTTCGTCGAATTCCGAGGTCGTATGAAAAATGGCCAATTTCACGGGCTATATAAATTCCATAGCGACCTTTCTGAAAATTCATTTGGCCATAACTTTTGCTTTCCGCTATGAAAATTCGATTATTCAGATTCGTTAGAAAGGTATTCACTAACAGATTTAAATATTTTTGGTTTCACTCAAATCCGTTTTGTTTTGCACCCGGTACAGTCCGATAAAGTTTGAATTCAATTTTTGAAACTGCAACGCCATTTCAGGCCTTGTTTATAATTAGAATTAATTATATTCGTTTTCAAACGTCGATTCAAACTCAGTTTTCATTGCTATTATTTAAAATATTTATTTTAAATATTTAAAATCCATTATTTTATCCAATTTAAAATTTTTTAATTGGTTCATATTTTCTGGGTCGTTACCATCTCCCCCACTTAAAACTTTTCGTCCTCGAAAAGGAAACAACAGTAAATTAGGAAACAAATGTAAATGCAAAGTATTGTAAAAGTACCTTGCACCGGAGTTAGTCAGAGATGTCCACTCGGCATTTGGGGGTAAGCTTGCTTAATGCTTTCCTCAGTCTCCCAAGTACAGTCTCTAGGATCACTGCTCCACTGCACTTTAACTAAATGAACCTTTTTGCTTCTTAGTTCTCTAGTTTCTTTGCCAACAATCTTTAGTGGCTCTCTTCTGACTGCTAATTCTGGAGTTATGTCTATATCCTGTTGCGCTGCTTCTTCTACAACAAGATCTGGTTCATGCACATGTCTTCTAAGTTGAGATACGTGAAATACTTCATGCACTCCAGGCAGCCAATTAGGCAATTGAACCTTATATGCGAGAGTTCCAATCCGTTTAAGAATAGGAAACGGACCAATGAATTTAGGCCCCAATTTCCCTGTTTTACCAAACTGGATAACTCCTCTCATCGGAGATACTTTCAAATATACATAGTCGCCAACGACAAATGATATATCCCTTCTTCTCTTATCTGCATAACTCTTTTGTTGGCTCTGGGCGGCTAGTAATCGTTTCTTAATGAAATCGACTTTATCTGCAGCATCGCGAATCATATCTGGCCCCAATACAAGTCTATTACCGGGTTCGACCCAAAAAGCAGGGGATCGACATGGTCTACCATACAATGCTTCGAATGGTGACATTGTTAGGCTCGCTTGGTAACTGTTGTTATATGAGAATTCAGCCAAGTGTAAATGGTCTTCCCAAGATCCGACAAAATCAAGAATACAAGCCAGCAAAAAATCTTCAAGAATACGATTTACCCTCTCAGTCTGACCATCTGTCTGAGGATGATATGCGGTGCTCAAGTTCAGTTTCGTTCCCAATTCTGCTTGGAATGCTTCCCAGAATTTACTGGTAAAAATCGGGTCACGATCACTAACGATGCTCATGGGAACTCCGTGTAGTTTAACAATTTCCTTGAAATATACCTGCGCCAGACTCTTAGCAGTCCTATTCGATTTGACAGGTATGAAATGGGCGGTCTTCGTGAAACGATCTACGATCATCCAAATACTATCATTTCCTTTTCTGGTCTTGGGTAAACCATTGATGAAATCCATAGAAATCTGTTCCCATTTTCCCCCTGGCACTTCTAAAGGTTGCAACAATCCATCCAGTTTCTGCTGATCGCTTTTGACTTGCTGACAGGTGGGGCACCGACTAACATATATAGAGATATCTCTTTTCATTGCCTTCCACCAGAAAGTTTGCTTGAGGTCATTACACATCTTTCTAACTCCTGGGTGGATACTCAGAATGGACTTGTGGCATTCGTCAAGAACTTCTCTTTTGAGCTCGGAGGCGTCGGGAACAAAAATCCTTCCTTTTAATCTAAGAATTCCCTCGTTATCCACTTGGAAACTGGATGCATCGCCTTTTTGAATTCTTTTGATCATCTCCTTAACAAAATTATCATCTTTCTGTAGAATGGAGATCTTATCAGTCAAGGAAGTGGTAACGATAAAGCTGGCGATTATTACATTCTTTCTACTCAGCGCATCTGCCACAACATTGGCTTTCCCTGGAGTGTACAAAATCTCAAAGTCGTACGCTGCAAGAAATTCTAGCCAACGCTGTTGTCTTAGATTCAAGTCCTTCTGGGTGAACAGATACTTTAATGACTGATGGTCAGTACACAGTTCGAATTTCTCACCCAAAAGATAGTGCCTCCAGATTTTCAAAGAAAAGACGATGGCTAACAACTCAAGATCATGAGGCACATAATTCTTCTCATGCGGTTTCAGCTAACGGCTAGCATAAGCAATCACTTGACCTCTTTGCATTAACACCGCGCCAAGGCCTTCTCTAGATGCACTAGTCCAGACTTTTAAGTCCTCATTGCCATCTATTATTGTTAACACTGGAGCGGTCGTCAGTTTTAATTTCAGCTCCTGGAAAGCTTCCTCACATACCGGAGTCCAATTGAATCTCGAATGTTTCTTTGTTAATTTCGTTAAGGAACTGGATGTCTTCGCAAATCCTTAATGAATTTCCAATAATAACTGGCCAACCCGAGAAAACTTCTGACTTCTGCGGGTGTACGAGGCTGTTTCCAATTCTGAATAGCAGTGATTTTACTGGGATCCACTGAAATTCCTTGCTTTGACACGATGTGGCCAAGAAATTTAACTTCTTCCTGCCAGAATATACATTTGGAAAACTTTGCTTTTAAATTTCTTCTCAAAATTTCTAGCACTTGTTCCAAATGTTTTTCGTGCTCGCTTTCTGACTTAGAGAAGATCAGGATATCATCAATGAAAACTAGAACAAATTTATTCAATACTCCTCTGAATACTCTGTTCATTAGATCGACGAAATAGGCCGGAGCATTACATAAGCCGAACGACATTACTAACCACTTGTAGAATAAGTCCGGACCTCTGAATGCTGTCAAAGGAACACACTCTTCAGCAATACGAAGTTGATGGAAACCTGTAGCTAGGTCCATTCGTGAAAATACTTGTGCTCCATTCAATCGGTCCAATAAATCATCAATCCACGGCAATGGATATTTGTTTTTCAATGTCTGCTTCTTCAAGTCGCGATAATCCACACACAGTCTGAGAGTACCGTCGGACTTCGGAACAAATACCACTGCTGTTCCCCAATCAGAAAAACTAGGCCTGATTAGACCTTACCATACTAGCTGTCTAGTTTGATTACCTAACTCTTCTTTCTCCCTCAAGGTCATCCTTCGAATTGCGTGAACCACTGGCCTTGCATTCAGGACTAAAGAGATTTTAGAATCGATTTCTCTTTGCGGTGGTAAGCTAACAACTTCTTCGAACACATCCGCATAGTTCTTGATAGTAGAGATATTTTCTATGTCGACTGGGATATTCTCTGTAACGACAGGAACAGGTTCTGTTTGAGCAGGAGAAACATCCAATGCTGCCCAAAAGTCTTTTCTGTCAGAATTCGAACCTTCACATGGAATTACAATATTGGCGAGCTTCGTTCTAACCTTGACAACCTTTTCTGCACATTTAACATCAGCTTCGTATTTGGTTAACCTATCCAATCCTAAAATAAGATCGAATTCGGTAAAATCCATGACGATCGAGATACATGGAAACCGATAATGAGAAAAGGAAACAGGTACCCCACAAATCCATCTAAGATTGAGGGAACCCCCAACCGGATTCTGGACAGAGATGGGTTCTTTGAGCTTTTTCAATTTCAAAGCTAATTTCTTAACTGCATCCTTTGCAATAAAGATTCTCGACGCGCCTGTGTCAAACAGTACTTTAACGGGAATGTTTTTGACAGTAAGCGTGCCTTCTAGAACGTCTGACCTTTCTTGACTAGACGAGGATGCAGGAACTTCTGCTGCTTCATTTACCTGAACTACTTCCGATTTTCTGGATAGCAGGCAATTTCTAGCAAGATGACCTGTCTGGTTACACTTATGGCATACTCTTGAACCATGAGACTTCTCCTTGGGATACCACCCCTTTATTCGTTTCTTCAGAGATTTGTAACTTATCGACAGATGTCCTTGCTTATTGCAGTTATTGCATATGGCAGTTGTTACGGTCACTTTCTCAAATTTAGCCTTCTTTCGATTGACTATGGTTTCTTTCTAGCCCCAGACGTCGTACTGGCCTCAGGTTGTGTACATGTCTCTGGGCTATCAGTTTTAGATCTCCTTTTTCTGCTAGTACTAACTTCCTCTTCATCGACAAAAAGGCCTCGCCTATCAAGATCTTCATATTGATAAGCCATGTATATCATTTCAGAAAAAGGAAGCTTCACATGGCCCATCACACTATTCTGGTATTTCCTCTGAAGACCATTAATAAATCTCAGATTCTTCCTCTTTGGATCTCGTATTAGATGAGGGGCGAAGTGAGAAAGTTCATTGAATTTCTTATGATATTCTGGGATATTCATATCTCCTTGTATCAAATAGTAATTCATCACATAACCGCTCAGTTACTTCTGGAGGAATAATTTTTTTATTGAAAAGTCGTTTGAACATATCCCAGGTGATATCACCTTCTGGATGATCTTTAATGATTGCTTCCCACCAGATTTAAGCTTCTTCTTTGAGTGCCCAAGACGCCACTAATCTTTTCTGGTCGTCTCTCAGGTGGAAACTTTCAAAAATTCTTTCAGCAGAACTCATCCAAGCCTGAGTTTGAATAATAAATTCATTGCCTGTGAAAGGTACTCCACCCAGATTTCGATATCTTTTAAATAGAGCTTCTATATCCGATCCTTGCTGAGGGAGTACAACTGGCTCATTAATTTGTTGAACCATAGGATTATTTCTCCTGCTTCTGCCACTCATTTTCTATATCTGCAAATAGCAGACAAAGTGTTAGGCCAACAGAAAAAGTGATTTTGAAACATAGAGACATATACTCGTTTGTAAATGTGTCTATCGAAGTGTATTTCATTCTGTTATACTCATACTAGGATATTACTGATCCTATCTGTAATGAGTTACTCGTTCTAGAACACTACTGGTTCTATTTCTGACGATTTCGTTCATATGTTATATTCTAGGCTTAACCAAAGCTTTGATACCACGTTTTTGACGACCCCATTCCCGATAAGACGGTGACAAGGGTAATCTTTGGAATATAGCACATAAACAGATAATAACAAAACTGAAATAAATAAATACACCAGATAATGTACAATAGAATACACTGGATAAATATCATCATCAGAGTTACACAGTATATAGGATCATACTTAGTACAAAGTACAGTTCGGCTATACATAAATGTCTACTGCGGAAAAGAAAACATAATATGTACAACAGGAGCTGGACAGCATAAAAAGAGATAAATGATAGAATCCATCTTCAGCTCCAGCTATCCAGAAAGAGCCTGCTAAAACCTGAATACAAGGCTGCCCGTGTAGAAAAAGGGGCACCCGAGTTTGCAAGTGAAACAAACTACGAGTCAGTCATGGGACTGGTATGAGAAATCTACTCAACACATTATTAAATATGGCAAATCATAGGAGCACACCACTTTCGCGGAACGGGTTTACTCCATTGGATTGCCAGTGCTTTAAAACAAATGGATCTTTTAAACATCACAATGCTTTTTATAAAAATGAAGCCATTATAAGACTCAGTTCCCATCACACAATGCAACACACACTAGAGGATAGAGTTTTACCTTATAATGGCCAAAATATGCTTGATACGAGCAAAACAAATCATTTGATATTATTGCTAGTGTATATATGTTTCAAAAACAATTTCAATCATAACTATCAATCATAGGCGGCATTAATGCCCCATACCACTATGTCGCAATATATAGGTATACAAACAAAACCACACGATGTCGTATTTGGAAGTTGGATTTCCGTCATGAACCGAGGCAAAAGATAGTCCTCGTCGAATTCGAGACTCTCTAGCTCGAGCCATAGGCAAGTACTCAGTCAAGCCTTAGGAGCCACAGGGCCGGTCCACCGATGTGGATTAAAATGCCTGAACACTGCGTTTCCCCGCCCTTTGGGGCGTAAATGAGCCCAATGACTCCATCCCCGGATCGACCAATATATCCGAGGCGCCTCGCAACAGCAACAACCACACAGGTGAAAAGTATATAAATGTCAGGGCTGGTTGGTCACTGATACCACCCTAGATAGAAAGAAACGCATGTCCTCCCTGGATCCTTCTCCCGTTTCTGGTCCATCCCGGGGTGTGAGGCTCGCGAATTCACGTTATACACAAAGCTATGCCACACAGGCTGTGCTTTGATCATCAACCACAAGACTTTGCTTTTCAACAGAAGCCTTGATCGTCTATCACTTAGGCGTGCCACATAGGCAATTCACCCCGTGCGACTGATTTCTATCGATCTATAACCTCTGGGCTCGTACGTCTCAGAGAATGGCGTTAAGCAAGAGAATAAATTCTCTGCCGCCAAATAGATATATATATATAATAGAGATCAATCGGCACAGAACAAAATCCAATGTCAGACACACAGTCCGTTTACACGTTCGTTCTGGGTCTGAACGAAACTGGAGGCACTCAATACCTCGCATATCCGTACAATCAACAAGTACGTCTGGGTGGCTACTACTTCAACCCCGTCAAGGTAGCTACTCCTATCATGAGCATCAGTAGCACCACTCCATTCGATGTGAAGATTATCGGTCTTGCACCGTCTTCATATCTTCGACCTTCAATCGTCGGTCAATTATTTGAAATGAGTATTAACTCAGCCTTTTCAAATAACTCACATATATTTAGAATTTCAAATCAATTTATTTCAATGGTTAAATCATTCGACAACACCAATTTTGTTCTGTAATGTAATTTCCACACCAAACACATTCAACCATCAAATATCAAATAAATCGAGCAAATTCAGTTTATTTCCATTCCATATCGTTTATAATATTTTATCATGATTTATGGTTATTTTTATCTGTTTAAAAATAGCCAATCCATCCAAACAATGCTTCAGGCCATAACGCGGCCGTGGCGCTGTTTTTCTCCAGATTTGATTTACACATATCTGAAAATCTAACCGTTGGATCTACACAAAATTTATATCATTAAAAAGATCTTTTCAAAATGAATCCAACGGTTTCAGTTTTGGGAAAATCGGACGGTCGGATCTCCCACACTAATCATTTGAAGTTGTGATTACAAAATACGAACTGCAGCGTCGTTATTCGATTTAATTTAATTATGTATATATATATATATATAATCGATTCTGGCGCTGTTTTTCTCCAGGTTTGAATTAAACATTCCAGACAATCCAACCGTCGGATCTTCACAAATTTGGTGCCGTTGGAAATATATTTCCAAGGCGAACCCAACGGTTGCGGTTTCGGGAAAATCCAATGGTCATATTTCCTGCACTAGTCGTTTGAAATCACGATTTCAAAACACGAACTGCACGGGCACGTTTCGTTTTAAGTTTATTTATATTTATATATTCATGTAAATATAGTTCATTCAAAAATTCCTATATCGTTTCCACCTTAGTTATTTCACTAACGCCTTTAAATTTTGGAAAATTTCGCCACAACCTCCTTTGTACGGGAGGGGCTGGGAAAATTCCCAAATAGCCACACGGGCGTCTCATGTCAAAAAGAAAAAGAAAAAGCCAAGCGGCTAGCCAACAGGCTCTTAAAATCATCACCCAAACGAAAGAGTAAATGTGTACCTATTTATCGGGTACAAAATTTTATTCCTCTTCTCTAGCCCCTTTGCTATAACTTGTTCAATAAATATGCATGTACATATTTACAATTTTTATCACTTATTTTTTTCCATCCAACTTCAAATTCGATTTACTTTGGTTTAAAAACACCATTCATTCTAATGTTGCATGCATAGGCTAAAATCATATCATTAGCTAATTAATGTATATTTCAACTCATGCACATTTATTTGAACAAGTGGCTATTTTTAACGCTTCACATTTCAAAGATGATAATTTTGGCGAACTAAAATACATTTCAACACATGACTATTTTATTTAGTTCCTATGCATGTTAAAAATAATATTTCTTCACAAATATTTATTTCAACGTCCGCATATCTTTAGCATATCACATATATGATAAAAATGATATTTTTATCACTTAAAATATTTATTCAACAAATGGATGTTTTCAACACTTCATAGTTTCAATAAAAATGTAATTTTTATTGTTCGAACTTTTTATTCAACACATGAACTTTTCCACTACACACAATTCTCAACACATGAGCATTTCCACGCATGGATATTTTATTTATGTTGTTCATATAAGAAAGATAGAATTTTTATTGTTGAAACTATTTATATATAAGTCGAATATTTTACATACTTCATATATATTATAAAACTCTGATTTTTATTGTTTAGACACTTCATTCATTCATAAATGAATTTAATTTTCACACATCACTTTTCAACACATGAACATTTCCACACATGGATATAGTTTCAACATATGACTTTAATTTCAATGCATGAAAATAATTTCAACATATGAAAATTATTCTAACACATAAAGATTATTCAAAATTTCAGCAGCATAACGGCAGGGTAGTTAAAACCGGCACCGTCCCTAGTACGGCTCCTCGCTCTACCTTAAAACCTCGCGGTTTTTTACAATGGGGATTCATGCATCTAATTCGCACGCAGGAGGCATGTTTTATTTTTATTTCCACAAATATTTCCAATTCATTTCAATCACCAATGGGTATTTTTCAACCATAACCAAACAATATCAACCACAAACCATTATTCAACCATTCGTATTTTTCATCCAATATTTCACACCAATTCACAACAATAAATATCGTCCATGGTTTGTGGATGAGGTGAGTATATATATATATATATATATATTTATATATAGCAATTCACTTCTATTTCAACACATATATAATTTTTACAACGCATATATAACTTATACATCGAACGTGCAACTTATAGAACGCTTATAAATGAGGTGTACAACGCTTATATAACTCATACATCGACTATATAATTTATACATCGTTGTTTTCCATATCATTTATAAATTAGAAATCTCACATTGCTTTGACGCTTCGCTAAAAATCGTAGAAGGTTCAGAAAAATCCGCGGTCTCTTCTATTATGTAGAGAGCCTCCTTGCGGTCACGATGCTTCCTGTTTCATCGAATTTCGTCAATACACGAAAAAGATATGATTTTTCTCGTGAAATCAAACTTTGTGAAACTTTAATGGTGTTAAAATCAGTTCAGAATATATAAGCCGTTACCTCGTTTGAACTTTCAAAACTAGGTTTACAATTTGAGCTCAATTCGTTGTGCTAGGTGACGATCGGAGCACACCACGTGAAGCAGCTCCGAAATCCGCGCCTGGGGTGGTGACCGCGACGAACTCGCCGGCGAGATGAGGTGGAAGTGGCGCCTCGAAGTCAACGTCTTTCCAGGCTCGTAACTCTCTAAATACTGAACGATAAAATCCAAACCTTATATGGATATGTAGAGGAGGATTAGATCTTCAAAATGACTCAAGAATCACGTAATTTCATTGAGTGGATGAGGAGAAATCAAAGAGTGGTGTTTTGAAGGGTTTCCGCCTTCACCTGGAGCCTTTACGGGGAGAGAGAGAGTGACATGTCTCAACGTGATTGGCCCCCTTTTTTTATTATTTATTTAATTCTTAAATTTCCAAAAATACCCCTTCTACACGCGAACTCGAAATCAAACCCAACGACTGTCGTCCCTAGCGTTTTACCCTCATTCCGAACACAATCGGATATGTTTCGTAGGCCCATTCGACTATTTCAGTCATTTTTCATTCAATTTAAAATATATAATATACAATATTCGATTTGAACGTACATTTCAATTTGCCAGGGCCACAAACTAATTCGAAAAATTCCAGAAAAATAAATCTAGCTATGTTTTGACTATACGGTCCCAACAAAACTAGTTTCGTCGAATTCTGAGAACGTTTGCAAAAAGGCCCATTTCTGGTCGATCCAATTTAACTATAATTGACCTAAACATGTTTTACTTTGCCACGCTCACATACTAGCTTCAAAAATTATGAAATTTGAAACCTAGCAATAACTTCACATCCTGGATCCAACAAAAGGGGTTTCGTCGAATTCCGAGGTCGTATGCAAAATGGCCAATTTCACGGGCTATATAAATTCCATAGCGACCTTTCTGAAAATTCATTTGGCCATAACTTTTGCTTTCCGCTATGAAAATTCGGTTTTTCAGATTCGTTAGAAAGGTATTCACTAACAGATTTAAATATTTTAGGTTTCACTCAAATCCGTTTTGTTTTGCACCCGGTACAGTCCGACAAAGTTTGAATTCAATTTTTGAAACTGCAGCGCCATTTCAGGCCTTGTTTATAATTAGAATTAATTATATTCGTTTTAAACGTCGATTCAAACTCAGTTTTCATTGCTATTATTTAAAATATTTATTTTAAATATTTAAAATCCATTATTTTAGCCAATTTAAAAATTTAAATTGGTTCAGATTTTTTGGGTCGTTACACTTCCCTTCATTCTTCTCCGTTTTAGTTTTATATAGCCAAGCTACTTTCGAGCTTAGGCATGCCGCTAAATTATGCGAATGCACTAGATTGGGAACAAGGGGAAAACGGTAAAATTGGGGCATAACTTGTAATTGGAATTTTGGCATAATTTGAATAAAGTGTAATAATATTAATTTGGGGCATATGATTCATTATGAACATAACTTGGTAAAATGGCATGAAAACCCATAACGACATAGGTAATTTGGTTAATAATTGAAATGCCTAGAATTATAGTAATTAGAAATTGTAACCGCGCTTGGACACGAGGTTAGATTACAGTTGTGGTGGAAGTCTGCTTGGAATCGCGGCATATCCAGCAACCGCAAGTGTCGAATCTAATGTGAGGGGTCTAAGTGCATAAACACGAGACATGCTAAGACACAATGTAACACACCGTATTTTCTATTAACGATATAGTAACGAATTAAATAATACTTAATTAAAAATATGAGAATTAAGGCAAACGGGTTACGCCATTATGTTCGTCTCGGAATTCTGGTTGAGATGGAGTCCGAGTTCACGTAAATTGGACTTCGTATGAAGAAGATATGGCTGTCAGAAGATTACAGAAAATTCAAATAAATTCAAACAGCTCGAAAACAAATTCAAATTAAAATCAGAAGTCAGAAGCGGGATGGGCTGGAAAATTCCCGCCCAGGACCCAGGTCGACCAGGGGGTCGACCCTAGTGTCGACCTCCCCTCTACAGTTCGACCTGGGGTCGACCTGCTCCCCCACCCCCCCGGCAGATCTGAATGGTGACGATTTTATGACTCAGTGTTGTGTCACTAGGGCTGAGGTGTCACCCTATCTTCACTAGATGGCTGTGGTTAACCCTAGGATCATCCAAAGGCTTAAATTGAGTTGAAACTCTATATAAACAACCCTATGCTCAAAACTAAAAATCGCACAAAAATAATCCTAGAACTATCATGCTGTCAATGGGAAACTTGGAGTAGCCGTCAGCAATTCAAAGACAAGATAAGAACCTAAATCAAATTAAAAGATTATCAAATTCAATGATCTACATCAAAGGCGAGCTAACCAATTTCAGAATTCAGACTTCAGAATGCAAGAATTCCTTTTTAGTTTGTAAGTTGGTTATTACGCAGATTTAAACGTTCTTTCAATTGAATCATGACATGTTGTAATTTGAAGATAGAATGATGCTTATGTATAAGATTTGATTCTCGTTTATCTTAAAGTATCGTTGTAATTAATCATGTCTATATGCTTGTGGTGATGAACATGTTGTATATTAATCATGTCTATATGCTTGTGGTGATGAACACATTGTATGTTATCGGAATCTATTATGATTGGGTAATGGATTTATTTTGCCAATTAAATGGTAAAACATGTCATGTAATAAATTGGTCGTTATTTGCAAGTTTATGATCTAAAAAACATGCTTATATGTTAGATCAACACTCATGTATATTCATGTTAGGTTGAATCTAATTATGTTATAAAATTTGGAATTAGTCCTCTTATGTTTTAACACATAAGTCATCATGTTAAGTTATGATTCGAATACGTTGATAATACTTCTTTTATGTTTAACAAACATAAGTTAATATGCTAAGTTGCGATTTAAAAATAATTATAGTATCTTTCTTATGTTTTGACGTACATAAGTTAATCTGCTAAGTTGTGGTTTAAAACTGTGACTATATGTAAAACCTCTATGCAAGACCATTGTCAAGTTTACATGACAATTAGACCCAATTTAGTCACAAGTTCACCTTTACCCATTTAGTTAAAGTTAAATGATACTTCTATGCCAAGTTACACATGACAAGTTGAAATTATGCTATTTTATGTTTATTTCATGTCTCTAAGACTAAGAAAGATGGGGGATTGGGGATAATTTATTTATTTAATTTTAACTCTTCCTCATTAGCCAAATGATTGTGGCAATTTAGGTCTCCTGCAGTATCTACAACGTGGAAAGTTATTATATCTAAATTTTACTATTCAAAAGGAGTGTTCATTGTTGGATCTAGTGGTAGTTGGTATAATAGATTATCTTACTTTTGGAAGTCAGTATTAAAGTGCTTTGACTTTTTTAGCTTAGGTTTTAAGGTGATTGTTCATTCTGGTAATACGACTTACTTTTGGCATGATAGGTGGATTTCTCGTTTACCACTTAAAATTGAATTTAGGGAGCTCTTTAATAATTGTAGTTTTAAAAATGCATTGATAAAAGATATCTTTAGAAGAGATTTGGATCCCCCATGGGAGTTTTCTTTTGATATTATATTAGAGGGGGAAATGTTAAGACAATTAGCTTTACTTTATGCTAAGTTATCATTATATCACATCGATGAGTATAAGGACTTTATTAGTTGGGGTATGGATAAAAGTCAAGTTTATTCGGTTAATTCAATGTATAACTTTATAAATTTTTCGGGAATCTCATTTCGGCCTCTTAAGTTTATTTGGAAATCTAATTCTCCTCCTAAAGCTAAATTTCTAATGTGGTTAATCACTCACAAGAAACTTAATACTGTTGAGTTTCTTAAGAGGAAGAATATCATTTTTGATGTTAAGTGTTATTTTTGTAATATTATGAATGAGGATGTTGATCATTTATTTTTCTCATGCAATATCACAAACTATATATTTAGTATGGTTTTAATGATATTTGTTTTTTATTGTCATTATTCTTTCAATTGTTGTGCTAATTATTGGGATTCTTATAGATTTGTTTATAATGCTAGTGAAATATACATTCTAGATTCTTTAGTCACTATCGTATGTTGGTTCATTTGGTCCGAGAGAAATCAGAGATCCTTCCATTCCAATTCTGTTTCTACGGATAATTTAATCATTAAAATAGTTTATTTTTGCTTGATTTGGATGTCTAATTCACATTACAAGTTATTTGAGAAATCGGGCTTTGAGAATTTATTGATTAAGGTTAGATTGAATCTGTACCTATTTATTAGAATCAACAGTTTTTTTCGTATTAGATATCGCATTAGTTGTTAATTTCTTTTATGTTTTTTTCATTGTATTTTCTTCTACACATATATGTATGGTAAATAAATATGTATGAATATATATATATATATGCTTATATTATATATATATATATATATATATATATAGACACATATATTTCCATACATATATGTGTGACAAATTACTAATAGTTTGTTGAGCTTTTCACAGATTCAGTTTGTTGATTTAGAGGAAGTGCCTAGTGGATAGCTGGTTGGATTGGTAGCAGTCATGTATCTTTGAGGATTGTTGTTTGGATTGATGATTCGTATTTCATTTGGGCTTATTGTTAGAGAGTTTTTTGATGTTCTATCTCATTATTTTTTGATATTACATAGAGAGTAGGGGTTATTGTATTGGAGTAGATATACTTCAATATCGGGTGGTGGCCTTGCCGGAATTCGGTATTAGAGTAGATGGGCGGTGGTTTATCCGGAGCTCATCTATCTACGATCCTTACATCCCTAGAGCTGTATTAGGTTTTATCTTGTATTTTTATGTTCTATAGTCGGACTCTGTACCTTTGATTTTATTATATATATATATGTGTGTGTGTGTGTGTGTGTGTGTGTGTGTGCTCTCTTCTTTTCAGAAGATCACACATTTTTGTTTCAAAAAAATTGTTTATTTCATGTCTCTTGTTTACCCCTTTTCTTGTTTATGGGATTGGGCTAATTTACTAGCCTAACATTTTATGTGATTCGTGTATATGTTCCACGAGGGTAGCGATGGGAAAAATATGAAAATTATTGGCATAGATTTGTTCATAAAATGGTATATTTGATATAATTTATGGTGAATATAATCAAAGGATAATTATGGCATGATTAAATTTAATTTACATAAAGAAATTAGACATATATAAAAAAATGTGAATTTAGAAAAAGATGAATATGCCTAAACCGAGGTTAAACTGAGTTGTTGTGTAAATCTTCCTGGAACAAACTGGCATATCCAGTGACCACAAAAAGACCTATCTAATGTGGGTGGTTAGTGCATCAAGCCCAAAAAGAACCCAAGGTTAGACTGAGTTGTTGTGTAAACTAGCCCGGAACCGACCGGCACATCCAGTGACCACAACAAGACATGTCTAATGTGATTGGTTGGTGCTTTAACAAATTAAAGCTAAGTCAGGATTGATAGGGTTAAGTCAGTTAGGAAAACACTTAACCGATTCAACATGTTAACTAAACGAATTGGTGGGGTTAAGTAAACTTGGACACTTAGCCAAATAAACATGTTGATTAGAAAACCCTAGTAACGGGGACCCATTTCACCAGTAACCCACATAGATGTATCATGGTACCCTAAAACTAGGAAGGGTGGGGCATGATTCATGGGTCGAGTATAAGTAGTCAAAACGTCGGCGGTTGGTGTGCCAGTGTAGGTTCCGATGGTGTATGGGCGTGCACGTACTCCGGAGTGGAAAAATCAGGCACTAGGCATCAGTAGTATACATTATACACCTTGAATCATGTCGGGTTGCCACCAGAGGGACTGATACACCCCATGGTGGGACCAGCACAGGTATCTACAGTCAAGCGAGGCCGAATGACATAGGATATGGATGCATACGAGTAGGAGCCGATCATTAAGGGGGTCATTTGTTATAAACACGTAGGGCTGGTGGATCCAATGGTTAAGTAGGTGCAGAGATTATAGTAATGGGTGCGATCACATGTTCCTCTTATCTTATATTAGGGCATTATCCTTTGTTCTGTTATTACTGTCATGATCCCTTTCCTTGTTTAAATACTAGTAATCACCGAACTTACCAGACTTATTGTCTGACCCGTTTTCTTTCGTCCTCCTCTCTATCGTTCCCCCCCAGGTCCACAGGGAGGGAATACTACAGCTTAGTCAGACCCTTTGCAAGCTTCAAGAGAGTAGATGTATGATTTGGACTCTCTCTCAATCTTGGCTATGGATCTTGGACATTTTCCTTGGGCATTTATGCAGTTTTATTTATGATTTATGCTTCTTTATTAAATAATCAAGAAAGAAATTATGTTGTAATGTTTTGGGAAGTTGTTTTGAGACAATTTGATGTAATGCTTTTGTATTGAACCACGTATTCAATAAATGATTTGAATTCCGCTGCTTATACTTATCTATCTTGTGAAATTTTCTGTTTCTTGTACCTATAACCCTCCACCAAAGTTAAGGCATTCCCTCTGTGAGTGACCTTAACGGAGGTGGGGTGTTTCATACACGGTTAAGCCAGACTTGTGGAAGAACTCTGCCCGGAACCGACCGGCATATCCAGCATCCATAAGTTGCAGACGTAATGTTGAAGGTCTAGCGCATTATAACCATAAATGGATAAATGACAATGAATTGGAGTAAACGGGGAAGGATAATAACCTATTATAATTAGTTGCTTTAATGAGAATATTATAATAGGCAGGCTGGTCCTAGGGACAAGTGGAAATTATAACATAAGTTATAATAATAGGAAAGGAAGCTTATTAGTAAGCCTTAGTTATGGAAACTAAGTTAATCAGTAAACAACATTAAGTTGTAGTGATATGTGAAATAGAAAACAGGTGAACTAAGATGAAGGATACTTAATTACATATTAAGTAAAACATGTTATTGTAACTATGGAATCAGATAATGAATAATACAAAGGGATTGTAAGATTACTTCCGTTAACTACAATCCTGGGGTTAAAAATTTTAATATTAATTCCGTTAATTTCAATCTAAAGAATAACATGTAATGGGGCTTATCAATAAACTTAAATGGATGAAGTTATATTTATTAATAAGCAAGTGCAATTTTGACAAGTGAAAAGAAGTTAATGTGAATGGGGATAACTTGGTAGTCTATAATACTTAACCTAGTTTGAACCACAGGGATTGTATGAACATGTTAACTTGAGTAGGGCTTAAGTGGATTTGGTTGAAACAGTGGGATGGTTAATTATATCTGGGTTGGGTGGGTAATATTTATGTATAGGCCCACAAAACTTAACCGGTTGGGGTTATGTAATTAAAGACAGCGTTAGGTAAGCATAACCTGTGGAAATGTTGGGGTTATGTAATCAAAGACGCTAATTAGGTAAGCATAACCTCGGGAAATCCTAGTGGGGATGTAAGACAAAAGGGAGAGCTGAATCATCTTATGTGTGGGACCCATTTCAGTAAGTAACCCATATAACGGTATCAAACGAGTACTCCGCCCTAGGTCGTAGTCGGGGCATGCTTACTGGGCTGATTGTAAGATACCCAAACATGGAGGATGGTGTGGGCGGCGCAAACCGACCAGGGCCATGTCCATGCAAGGTCCGAGCAGAGGGGGATAAGACGACTGTGACATAAGTTGATATGGTTGTGCACATCCGAGAAATGAAGGGTTGCCACTTTAGGGAGTGATACACCCTAATATAGGGCCAACATGGGGTATCTACGGAGTAGGGAGCCGATCGACTTGGGTAGTAGTTAGGATACATTCAGACTCTTGTGAAGTTTAGAAGCCTGTTAGTTTGGGCTGCCTGTTGATTGTATGGAGTTAAAACCTCACACCAAAAGTACGCCTAAGTCTACCATCTTATACATGTTGGGGATCATCTCATTCTGGATATACTAGTATTGGTGCAGAGGAATCATTAGAGAAGCTCAATATGCTCTATCATGTTTATCCGGTTTACTTTGTCATACCGACCTTTTATGATGTTATATTTCTTATCCACTTTATATGCCTATCATGATACTTTTACTTATTTATATGCTAAAAGTAATTTGACTTGCCAGACTTTATGTCTGACCCATTCTGTTTCCTCTTCTTTCTCTTCCATCCCCCCCCCCCCCCACCAAAGTTTCGTAGGGTAGGAATACTCAAGCTCAATTAGGATTCTTCTTTGTCTTGCATGGAGCTGCTTAGAAGTATTTCTCAAGTTATTATCTTTGATACTATGGCTATGCTTCTTTTTGGGGAATTATGCTTCTTTTATTATTGTACTCTGATGATTTAAGCACAAGACAGAAATTTCATTGATGTACTGGTTTTCATGTAATTTAGACATATGACGTTTTGAACCCCGATTCTTTATGATTAATAAAGTTTTTAATTCCGCTGTTATTTTATATCTATCTTGTAATGATTTTGTTTCTATTTACCTATAATGCTACATGAAACTTTATGCATTCTCTTAATGAGTGACATTAACCGACGTGGGGTGTCACACTTGGTATCAGAGCGGAAGGTTACCAAATTAGATGTGACACCCCACCTCCGTTAAGGTCACTCACAAAGGGAATGCCTTAATTTTGGTGGAGCATTTATTGTGTATAGAACAGAAATTTAAGCAAGACAAATAAATATATTGTTACTTGGAAAACAAAAACAACTTTTATTACTGCGGAGAAATAGTTTGGTTACATCACATCAAAAACAAACTACAAAACCAAATACGCATATTATCCATCTTGACAAATAAGTTCTGAGTACATAAAATAAGAGACATAACCCAATATAAAATAGCTGTAAATAAGATAGGCTGAACTTTACTTCAGCGATCCAAGCAACTTCCAAAAAGGGAGGGATAAAGTTGTCCAAATCAAGCTCAACTAGTGCTAGTCCCACCCTGAGCACCGGGGGGGGGGGAGGGGGGAAGAAAAGAGGTGAAACAAAGGAGGTCAGACATAAAGTCTGGCGAGTGCAATAACTTTAACAATATAATCATTGAGTAACTAGGATCAGGAATAAGATGGAAAATAAGGAAATGATTGTGAAACAATGGGCATGTCAGAGCAAACAAAGGAGTAAGATGAACAAAGTAACGTTAAAGGCGCACCTAATCATTATAAGATAATTACTACATTGCACCACACCAAACACCCTAAAAGTTGATCCTGCCTACCAAACTTAATAATGATAATGGTAGTTTTGTGTACCCCTAGCTTCCTTCTTAGGTGTCATCTGCCCTTTTCTCCACTAGGTGTACCCACTACCCCCATTCGATCGGCTCCCTAACACGTAGATACCCGTGTTGGCCCCACAGTGGGGTGTATAACTCCCCAAAGTTGCAATCCGATACCACCAAAAATGCACGGCTTATACCTTTAAGATGCAACAACGTCTTACCTACCAGCCCAGGGCAACACACGCACTTGATCCCGTTGGACTTGCGTTGCCACCGCTAACCCGTTTTGATCTCTTACAATCAAACCCAGTGTGTGTCCCGTCCTCGACTTGGATCGAGCCCACAAAGATACTTAATGGGTTACTGGTTTGAAAAGGGCCCCCATGCACGACACAAGCTTTCACCTATGCTTGGTCCCCTCTAAGATTTTCCCCACTTAACACCATTCTTATTCATGTCTTCTTACAAGTTTCAACTTGGTTAAGCGCATCTAATCGTATTTCACATGCCACTCAAGGCACCCTCCTAATTTCACATGCCACCCATGGCACCCACTTAACCCCCCATGTCCCACCACATGTTTATTTGGTTAAGTGTTTCTTAGTTTATTAACACCGCAACCTTGTAAAGACCTCCTACATTAGACTGGTGTTTGTGGCTGCTGGATTTGCTGGGCAGGTCCTGGTAGTCTTACACCACAAATGAGCCTAACCTCATGTTTTTACAACTGTTACGCATTTAATTCATGCCTTTGACCTCTCACATTAGACTGGCATTTGTGGCTGCAGGATTTGCCGGGTGGGTTCGGGCAGTTTTACACCACAAATGAGTATAACCTCGTGTCCTAGGCGGTTTATTATTACACATCTTTATTTAACCCCAAATTGGATTAATATCCCTATTAAAATTTGTAAATAAATTCCAAATATACTTATGTCCATAATTGTCACCTAAATTATGTCCATAAATACCAATTTTTCCAATTAATGTCTTAAATTAATTATATGCCCTTTTAAGGCCATTTATGCCAATTCTCAATATGTGTATATTCAAATTACCCTCATCTCCCCACGTTGTTCGTTCGCTTATCATGACATATATATATATATATATATTTATTTATTTATGTATGTATGTATGTATGTATGTATGTGTGTATATATATATATATATATATATATATATATATATTAGTCTAGCAATTAGTCTAATGACATAAAAGGGAAGAAACATCGCAAATTTGCATAACACACAAAATGGATCTAACTTACTAATAAGGATTACAACATATCTTTCATAAACTTGGAATTGTCATGAATCTAAACATAGGCTAAAAGGTGTGAACTTGCATATGTGAATATAGCTTTCACCCAAAACTTGCATATATGAATATAGTTTTCACCCAAAACTTGCATAGGCCATAGTCACAAACTTGCATAAAAACTATGTATGTCATAGATCTAAATCTAAGGGTGTATACTTACATATATGTGAATCCAATTTCTACTTAAACTTGCATATAGTCATCTTATTTGGTTCACATGTAAACTATGTACAATTCACATAGAAACTAGCATATAATTTGCACCCAAACTTGCATATACGATGATGTCAAACATGAATCAGGTTGAACACAGATGATTGGGTATATACAAAGGGATTCACAAAAATAACTATCATTATGAGCAACTAGCTTACATTCACAAAATATCGCATTTTTCCCATTGTTTTACAAACATAACCATATAACCCAAATTATAACTCAACCTAATTAACTTGTTAATTATCTTATTAAAGGAATCGAACTCACAACTCAAAGAAGGTCTTGAGTTCTGGCATCTGAGTTCTGAAATTGATTTAGCTCGCCTTTGAAGTAGACAAATTTGTTGTTGTAGTTGTTATAGACTTGAGTTGAATTGAGTTGATTAGCTTTACTTTTCCTCTAGTTGATGACGGCTATTCTAGGTTGCAAGCTGATAGCTTGACGACCATGGTTCTAATTTGATTTTGTTTTAGGCTTTGAGTCTACATGTGTTTATATAGAATTTAGGATTAATTTAGGCCATCTGATCAACTTAGAATCAATCAAGACCATCCAGTCTAGATAGGGTGACACCTCAGCCCTAATGACTCAGCAATGAGTCACAAAATCGTCAACTTTCAAATCTGCCCGGGGGGAGGGGGGCAGGTCGACCCCCAGGTCGACCCGCGGGGGGAGGTCGACACTAGGGTCGACCCCCTGGTCGACCTAGGTCCTAGGAGGGAATTTTCCCACTCAGCCCGCTTCTGACTTCTGATTTGAATTTTTAATCTATTTTTAAACTATTTGAATTTATTTAAATTTTCTGGAAACTTCCGACAGCCATAACTTCTTCATACGAAGTCCAATTTACGCAAACTCGTACTCTATCTCAACCAGAATTCCGATATGAACACAATGGCTTAATCCCTTTCCCTTAGTTCTCACATTTTAAATTATGTATTGTTTAATTTGCTAGTTTATGTTAACAGAAAACACGGGGTGTTACATTATGCCCTCCTTAAATGATTTCGACCCCGAAATCATCAAGTTACGAAGAATACATATCCTACCATCCAATCGTCCATCTACTCAACCATCAAACACAGGCATCCATTGTCCTTAAAAGACTCTTAATTCTTTCATGTTTATATGCACAGTGTGTGTACATGTCTGTGTCTAATGCAAAATCAGACTATCTACTGATTCAATTGACCTCCTTAATGCAGATTATGATAGTTCCATGCGTCCATTATGTATGCAAAAGATCCCTAATGGTACATATTATTTCTACATGCAGGCGCAACAATTCATCCGAATGCAGCATCCATATGATAACACAACCATTATACATCCATTAATCTAAATAAACACACATTTATATGCAGTACGAAAGTGATTGATCCGTTCTAGTGCCTAATGTGTGTGTATATGCACCTACGAGCAACCACTTGCATCCACTAGCATCCATCAATCATAACATGTTTCAAATACATGTTTACATCCATTAGCCTCGACCTAAGGATAAAGAATATGACCGAGGAGACACACTAAAAAGGTAGATACAAGCTTGAATAAACTTAAAGAAAAAGAGATCAAAGATGTACCCTCAAAAAGAAAAGGGTAGGCTGCAAGTATTTTGGCCTCAGTCCCTAACGTCGTGTCTTCCTCGGCGTCGCTCCATTGAACTTTGACAAGCTTAACTTCACGGTTGCATAGCTTTTTGACTTACTTCACAAAGATATGAGTTGGAACTCTCCTCAGAGACGCTTCTCGTTCCACTTCGACTTCCTCTAGTATACTTGGCTCCACAACTTCTACCGACTCATGTAAGCACTTTCGTAGCCGAGAGACATGAAAAACATTATGAACTCCAGCCGGTCTTTTAGTTAGCTCTACTCCGTAGGCCATCATCCCAATCCTTTCGATGATAGGAAATGGTCCTACGAATCATGGTGCCAACTTTCCCCAGACCCAAAGCGGATGACATTCCTCAAAGAGATACTTTAAGGAACACCTTATCCCACCCTTCAAACTCAAGGTCGGTCCATCTCTTGTCTGCGTAGGATTTCTGTCTATCTTGGGCAGTTTCCATTCTCCTTCACATCAAGTCCACTTTCTATGAAGTCTCTCCAATCATGTCCGGCCCAAGTATAAGTTTATCTGTGGACTCCCACCAATAAGTTGGTGATGGACATGGCCTTCCATATAAATCTTCGAAGGGTGCCATGCCTATAGTGGCTTGGTAGTTATTGTTATAAGTGAATTCCACCAAAGGGAGATGATCCTCCCAAGATCCTCCAAAGTCAAGAATGCACAGTCTCAAAAGATCTTCCAGTACTCAGTTCACCCTTTCCGTCAGACCATCGGTTTGAGGGTGATAGGCTGTGCTTAAGCATAGCTGTGTGCCTACAGCCTCTTGCAAACTCCTCCAGAACTCTCTTGTAAAGATAGGGTCTCGGTCAATCACTATGTAGGAGGGTATCCCATGGATTTTAATTCTCTCCTTAAGATAAATGGAGGCTAAAGACGAGGTCGTCCTCCTACTCTTGACAGGTATAAAATGAGCGCTTTTTGTGACCTTGTCCACTATTACCCAAATACCCATATCGCCCCTTCTTGACCTGGCAACCTATCAACAAAGTCCATCGAGATGCTTACCCATTTCCATTGCGGAACTTCTAGAGGATGAAGCAAACCGCCAGGCTTCTTCTACTCCGCCTTGACTTGCTGGCATATCATGCATTTCGAAACAAATTCAGCTTCATCCCTCTTCATGCCATTCCAAAAGAAAACTCTTTTGATATCTTTATACATCTTGTCTCCACCGGGGGTATGGTCATCTTGGAATGGTGTGCTTCTTCCAGAACCATCTTCATCAAATCTCTTGCTTGCGGGATGCATAGTCTTCCATCCCGTCTCAACCAACCCTTATCATCGATGAATTATCTGTTGAGGTGACTAGAAGTTTCTCCCCTAATCAACTTATCAATCACATCAACTAGCTGAGGGTCTTCACGTTGCGTGGTTCCTATTGAGTTCAACAAAGTAGGCCGCATCTTTAGCATTGCCATCAAGCCAATTACATAATCAACAGAGGGTCTAAAATAAAAATTTGCTATGTAGTCCAAATTTTGCCTTTCTACAAAGAGAGGACTTAAGGTCAGCTTCTTTCTACTTACGGTGTCTGCTACTACATTGCCCTTGCCAAAAGTATAGCAGATCTCAAAGTCGTGTGAGGAGAGAAACTCCATCCATCTTTGCTGCCTTTGATTGAGGTCTTTCGGCGAGAAAAGGTACTTCAACGATTTATGGTCAGTATACAACTCAAATTTCTCACCTAAGAGATAGTGGAGCCAAGACTTAAGGGCAAAAACGATGGTTGTTAACTCTAGATCATAGGTTGGGTAGTTTCTCTCATGCATTTTTAATTGCCTTCCACCATAAGCTACTACCTTCCCTTTTGCATCAAAACAGCGCCTAGTCCCGTACCGCATGCATCTGTGTATACCGTATACATCTTGCTCCCATCTAGTAATGTCAAAACTAGGGCTGGTGTCAGAGCCCTCTTCAATCGTTGGAAAGCGACTTCGCAATCCAAATCCCAAGTGAAAGTCAGGTTCTTCTTCGTTAACCTTGTAAGTGGAGCTGAGATTTTCGCAAAGACTTTAATGAACTTGCGATAAAAGCCTGCTAGTCCAAGAAAACTTCGGACTTCGGTTGCATTCTTTGGAACCTTCCAATCCTGGATCGCAACTACTTTTGCGGGGTCCACAGCTAACCCTTCTTTGGACACCACATGCCAAAGAAATCTTACTTCTTCCCCCCAGAAGTGGCACTTGGAGAATTTTGCTTTTAACTGATGTACACGTAGACTATCCATGACTTCCCTTAAATGCAAAGCATGCTCTTCCTCATTCTTCGAGAAAATCAGAATATCATCTACGAAGACCACCACAAATTTATTGAGAAATTCCCGGAATACTCTATTCATCAAATTGACAAAATAAGCGGGTGCGTTTGTCAAGCCGAAAGGCATAACGAGTCATTCGTAGAAACCATTTGGGATTCTGAATGCGATCTTATCAATGCTATCTTCAGCCACTCTCATCTGATGAAATCTGGTAGCCAAATCTAATTGGGAGAAAACTGTTGCACCTACAAGCTGATCGAACAAATCGTCTATTCTTGGCAGTGGGTGCCTATTCTTCTTGGTTAGCTTGTTTAGCTCCCTATAATTAACGCATAGGCGAAGTGAACCGTACGCTTTGGTTGCGAACACCACTGGAGCACCCCATTCAGAAATACTCCGCCATATAAAACTTTTTCTAGAAGCTCCTTAACTTGTTTGATAAGCTCCTTTATCTCCCTTGGATCCATGTGCCTAACGGTTAAAGCAAAGGGTTTTGCGTTATCAACTAGATATATGCGGAAGTCTATCTCCCGCTTCGGAGGCAAGCCCTCTACTTCCTCAAAGACATCCGAGAATTCACGGACCACTCTAACAGACTGCAAATTCTAAACAGACGTTTCAAATGATTCTAGATATCTTAGCATAACCGAATTCATGGGATTATAAGAGATTTCGAGAGTGTTGCCCAAGCGATTCAAAGCCTAACCTCTCTCTTTTCACAATCTAGGACGGCTCCATTACTGGATAACCAATCCATGCCCAAAATTAACCCATATCCCACGAAGCCTAAAACATAAGCATCACATCTAAACCCAACGCTAAGTATAGAAATTTCCAAATCCAAACAAATCATCGACAAATAGGCTGAGCCCCCAATTGGATTTGAAACAACTAAGGGATCCTCTACTGTACTGGAGTTTAGGTGTAGTGACTCAACTAAAGCAGTAGATATAAAAGAGTGCGATGTGCCAAAATCAAAAAGTGTGCGAACAGGATGATCAAAAAGATAAACTAAACTTTCAACGGAAATCGTTCTACCTCGTTCTTGCAGCAGTAGGCCACGAGAGCCTGGACCTGCCCCTTTCCTGCCCCGGTGCCTTGAGAGCCTGAATCTGCCCTCCACAGGTAGTCCCTGCCCTCTGCCCTTTCTTTGGGCAGTCCCTAATCAGATGTCCTGCCTCGCTACAGTGGAAACAACCAGTCTTTTTCTTACTACAGTCTTTGCTCAGATGGCCTGGTGTCCCACAGTTAAAGCAACTTTTCTTTACCTTGCCATTGTTGTCTTTACTACCCTTTTTGTTCTGCTGTTGCTGTTTTGGTTTCTTTTGATCCCCTTTCTTTTCAGGTGCCTTATTAGCATTTGCGCCATTCTCCTCTTCATGCATAAGCGCCATGTCAACTAGTCTATCAAAGGTGGGCCGCATAGGGATATGGGTCATAGCTAACCCATGTAGCGGCTCGTTCAAACCCTTAACCGATCTCAGGGCCTTCTTTTCGGGCGTATTCACCAAGTCCAAGCCAAATTTCGCCACTTGATTGAACTTATTGACGTACTCTTTAAATGATAGAGTTCCATGCCTTAATGCCAAAAACCTTTCCATGTATAAATTCTCTTCTGCCCGTGAATGAAACTTTGCCTCAAACCTATGCCTAAAATCCGGCCATGTATCAATATGACGCTCTCCATTAGTGACCTCCCACCAAAATGAGGCCTCATCCTTCATTAGCCAGGGAGCTAACTAGACCTTTCTTCCATCTTCTACCTCAAAGATTCCGAACAATTCTTCCACCTCCTTTAGCCAATTTCGAACTTCAACAGACGTCTCCGACCCATGAAAAGGTTTTCCTCCCATTGCCCGAAAGTCCTTGCTTATCTTTGCGAAAGTATCAACACGGGGAGGAGGAGGAGCATTTGATGGGCTTGCGACATTGGCCCTAGCTTCCAGATACCTTCTAAACCATCCTGGTATCGGTATCCCTTCGAGTATCTCGGGAATTCCAGACATGCTGAAAAGAAAATGAAGAAATTCAAACAGAGAATTCGAAAGAAAGATATACAGCTCTTGGGTGTTATGTTTTTAAAATAAACTTATAAAAATATTTTCCTTAAAACATATTTTTGAAAGTATTTCTATATAAAATGCTATCTGAAAAATAGTTTTTCAAAATATCTTATCTGTTCTAGTAACCTTCAGCTCTGATACCACGTGTGACACCCCACCTCCGTTAAGGTCACTCACAAAGGGAATGCCTTAATTTTGGTGGAGCGTTTATTTTGTACAGAACAGAAAAGTGATCAAGACAAATAAATATATTGGTACTTGGAAAACAAAAACCACTTTTATTGCAGCAGAGAAATAGTTTGGTTACATCACATCAAAAACCAACTACAAAACCAAATACACTTATTATCCATCTTGACAAACAAGTTCTGAGTACATAAAATAAGAGACATAACCCCAACATAAAATAGCCATAAATAAGAAAGGCAGAACTTTACTTCAACGATCCAAGCAACTTCCAGATAGAGAGGGATAAAGCTGTCCAAATCAAGCTCCACTAGTGCTAGTCCCACCCTGAGCACCTGGGGGAAAGGAAGAAAAGAGGTGGAAACAATGGGGGTCAGACATAAAGTATGGCGAGTGCAATAACTTTAACAATATAATCATTAAGTAACTAGGATAAGGCATAAGCTGGAAAATAAGGAAATGACTGTAAACCAATGGGCATGTCAGCGCAAACAAAGGAGTAAGATGAACAAAGATAACGTTAAAGGCGCACATAATCTTTATAAGATAATTACTATATTACACCACACCAAACACCCTAAAGTTGACCCCGCCTACCAAACTTAATAATGATAACGGTAGTTTCGTGTACCGCTATCTGCCTTCGTAGGTGTCGTCTGCCCCTTTCTCCACTAGGTGTACCCAATACCCCATTCGATCGGCTCCCTAACTCGCAGATACCCGTGCTGGCCCCACAGTGGGGTGTATCACTCCCCAAAGTGGTAACCCGATACCACCAAAAATGACCGGCTTATACCTAGATGATGCAACAATGTCTTACCTACTAGCCTGAGGCCACACACACACCTGACCCTGTTGGACTTGTGTTGCCACCGAGCGGTCATTTTGACCTCTTACAATCAAACCCATTTCGCGTGTCCTGTCCCCGACTTGGGTCGAGCCCACAAAGATAATGGGTTACTGGTTTGAAAAGGGCCCCGATGCATGACACAATCTTTCACCTATGCTTGGTCCCTTATAAGGTTTTCCCCACTTGACCCCATTCTTATTCACGTCTTCTTACATGTTTCAATCTTGGTTAATTGCATTCAATCGTATTTCACATGCCACCCCTGACACCCCCTGAATTTCACATGCCACCCACGGCACCCACTTTACCCCTCATGTCCCACCACATGTTTATCTGGTTAAGTGTTTCTTATTTCGTTAACACCGTAACCTTGTAAATACCTCCCACATTAGATTGGCATTTGTGGCTACTGGATTTGCCTCGCGGGTCCGCGCAGTCTTACACCACAAACGAGCCTAACCTCATGTCTTTACAACCGTTACTCATTTAATTCATGCCTTTGACCTATCACATTAGACTGGAATTTGTGGTTGATGGATTTGCCGGGCAGGTCCGGGCAGTCTTACACCACAAAAGAGTCTAACCTCATGTCTTAGGTGGTTTATTATTACACATCTTTATCTAACCCCAAATTGGATTAATATCCCTTTTAAATTTTGTAAATAAATTCCAAATATAATTTGTCCATAATTGTCACCTAAATTATGACCATAAATACTAATTTTTCCAATTAATGTCTTAAATTAATTATATGCCCTTTTGTGGCCATTTATGCCAATTCTCAATATGTGTATATTCAATATTACCGCCATCGTCCCCACTTTGTTCGTTCACTTATCACGACATATATATATATATATATGTACATATATTAGACTAGCAATTAGTCTAATGACATAAAAGGGAAGAAACATCGCAAATTTGCATAACTCACAAAACGGATCTAACTTACGAAGAAGGATTACAACATATTTTGCATAAATTTGGTATTGTCATGAATCTAAACATAGGCTAAAAGGTGTGTACTTGCATATACGAATATAGCTTTCACTCAAAATATGCATATATGAATATAGTATTCACCCAAAACTTGTATAGGCCATAGTCACAAACTTGCATAAAAACAATGTATGTCATAGATCTAAATCTAAACGCGTAAACTTGCATATATGTGAATCCAATTTCTACCTAAACCTGCATATAGTCATCTTATTTGGTTCACATGTAAACTATGTACAATTCACATAGAAACTAGAATATAATCTACACCCAAACTTGTATATACGATGATGTCAAACATGAATCAGGTTGAACATAGATGATTGGGTATATACAAATGGATTCACAACAATAACTATGATTATGAGCAACTTGCATACATTCACAAATTATCGCATTTTTTCCAATGTTTTACAAATATAACCATATAACCCAAATTATAACTCAACCTAATTAACTTGTTAATTATCTTATGAAAGGAATCGAACTCACAACTCAAAGAAGGTCTTGAGTTCTGGGATCTGAGTTCTGAAATTGATTTAGCTCGCCTTTGAAGTAGACAAATTTTTTGATGTAGTTGTTATAGACTTGAGTTGAATTGAGTTGATTAGCTTTACTTTTCCTCTAGTAGATGACGGCTCTTCTAGGTTGCAAGGTGATAACATGACGGCCATGGTTCTAATTTTGATTTTGATTTAGTGTTTGAGTCTACATGTGTTTATATAGAATTTAGGATTAATTTAGGCCATCCGATCAACCTAGAATCAATTAAGACCATCCAGTCAAGATAGGGTGACACCTCAGCCCTATTGACTCAACAATGAGTCATAAAATCGTAATCTTTCGGATCTGCACGTGGGGGGGGGAGGAGGGGGGAAGGGGGGCAGGTCGACCCCTAGGTCGACCTGTAGGGGGGAGGTCGACACTAGGGTTGACCCCCCGGTCGGCCTGGTTCCTGGGTAGGAATTTTCCCGCCCATCCCACTTCTGACTTCTGATTTGAATTTTGAATCTGTTTTAGAGCTGTTTGAATTTATTTGAATTTTCTAGAAACTTCCGACAGCCATAACTTCTTCATACAGAGTCCAATTTACAAAAATTCGGACTCTATCTCAACCAGAATTCCGAGACGAACATAATGGCGTAACCCGTTTCCCTTAATTCTCACACTTTAAATTAAGTATTGTTTAATTCATTAGTTTATGTTAACAGAAAACACGAGGTGTTACATTTGATAAAAGTTTTTGAAAATTATTTTCAAAAAGGTTTTAAAAGAAAGCATTTTTCGTAAAGAAAAGTTTGTTTTGAAAAACATATTCCCCAAAGCCTTATGTAATATCTCACGGTTCTCCTCTTGATTCCTTTTCCTTTTTGTCTGGCGAAACCGGTTCTTTCTGAAAAGTGTCCCCATTGCGACATGGTTCCGTAGGAATGTTAAAACTACGTCACATGTCGAAGGGCAATGAAGTGCCTAATCTCCATCTGTAGCCGCAGTAGTTTCACCTACGACTAATTTTCTCGAACTTTGTAAGTATTTCATTGCGATGGAGGCAGCTTTCGAGAGACTTGTTAGCTTGTAACACAAGAATGGTAAAAAAAATTAAGGGAGTTAGGGCTAAGGACCACAACAAAAGGAGGAGAAAAATGATGGCCCTGGAACGTAACATAGATAAAGTTCAAATAAAGTTGAAAAGAAAGAAGCTACGGTTGAGGAAACACAAAACAAGAAAGTATGGCCTAAGAACGGACAACAACAACAAAAGGAGAGCGGAAAGAATGACAAGGCTAAGGATAAGAGGACATGCCATAATTGTGGGCGTGAGGGTCATCTGATTAAGGATTGCAAAGAGGGAAGAACACTTGCTTAAACTGTAGTGAGATTAGACACTATACGAGGGAATGCCTGAAGAAACACGGACAGGACCAAAGGGCGGGATATTCAAAAGGGCATGTGTATGTTCTCATGGTCAGTGTACCAGAAAGAGGTAGTAAAATTTCCATTGAAAATTTTTTATTTGCCTTTTCAAATTATCCAGTTAGAAATCTTTTTGATTATGCCGCTTCACATTATTTTACATCTGACACCGTGTTTAAGTCTCTGCACCTTAGTACTAGTATAGTTGTGGATCCCGTTGTTGTCACAAACCCCATTGGTGGTTCGACTCATTTGTCCATGATTTGTCGGTGTTTGAGAATATCAGTTTTAGGCGTTAAGTTTGAATGCGATGCGTATGTGCTCGGGTTTATGGACTATGGGTTAATTCTAAGGATGGGCTGGTTAGCCATGAATGGTTCTATTCTGGATTGTGAGAGGAGGGTCATTAGGCTTCTGACTTGACATGGGAGTACCCTCGAGATTTCTTTTGACCTGCAATGGTATGTAATGCTTAGTTTCCTAGAATCTCTGGATGCATCTATCGATGATATGTGATCTGTGCTAGTAGTCCGTGAGTATCCTGATGTCTTTGATGAGGTTCGGGGTTTACCCCAAAGGCGCGAGATCGATTTTCGCATATATTTGGTAGAAAATGCGAAGCTAGTTGCATTATCTGAGCGCCATACGGCTCTAAGGGAAAGGAGGGAGCTTAGCAAACAAGTAGGGGAGCAACTTGAAAAAGGATTTATTAGGCGAAGCATATCTAAATAGGGTGCTCGAGTGGTATTCAACTAAGGCGTATGGTTCGCTTCGCTTATGTGTAGACTACAGAGAGTTGAATAAACTCACTAAGAAGACCAGGCATCCACTCCCATGGATAGATGATTTGTTTGACCAGCTCGTTGGTGCATCAGTATTCTCTCAGTTAGACTTGGCCACGGGGTTTCATCGGTTGATTATGGCCGAGGACAGTATAGATAAGACTGCCTTTAGGACTCCAGATGGTTTCTTTGAATGGCTTCTTATGCCTTTTGGGTTGATGAATGCACCTGCCTATTTCGTTGATTTGATGAGTAGGGTGTTTCGGGAGTTTCTAAATAAATTTGTCGTGGTCTTTATTGATGATATCTTGATCTTCTCAAAGTGCAAGGAACAGCATGCCTTACATATAAGGGAGGTTTTGATTCATCTTAGAGAAGTTCTCAAAATGTCATTTTGGAGAAAAGAGGTGAGATTTCTAGGGCATGTGGTCTCTAAAGATGGGATATCAGTAGATCCCGCAAAGGTAGTTGTAGTTCAAGATTGGTAAATCCAAAATAATGCAATAGAGGTGAGAAGTTTTCTTGGATTGGCAGGCTATTGTAAGAAATTCATTTGCAGAAATGTTTGCATGATACAACAGAAGTAGTTGAGCCAAGTATGCTTAAGGAAGTGGAGGTGGAACGGGAGGCGACAGTTTGGCAAGTTTCTACCCGTATTCTTAGATCAGAGGTTAAGAAGCTACACAACCAAGAGGTCAAATTGATAAAGGTTCAATGGGGAGATAACCAAGAGGATGCAACTTGGGAGACTGAAGACAAGATTTTCACTTCGTACCCTTTTATTTCTAAGGGCGTATTCTTAACTTCCTTTGCAAAGCATTTATTCGCACTTGCTTATATCATCTAAGTATATTCTATCGATCGAATCTTAGGCCTTTAGGTAGGAATACCATGGATGTAAACATGTGTTTGAGACATGTTATGTTTTATGGATGCAAGTGGATGCAAGTGTTTGCTAGTGTTTGCTCGTTGATGCATGTACACACACATTAGGCAATAGATTGGCTCAATCACTCACATACTACATATGGATGTGCATGCATTTTTCTTCTTTTAATGGATGAAAATGGATGTATCATCATATGGATGTTGCACTTGGACGTATGATCGCGCACACATATAGAACTTACATATTATAATAGGATAATATGCATACATGTTGGATTCATGGCACTAACATACTTTGCATTAAGAAGGTTGACTGAATCAGTAGACCACCCGATTTTTGCGTTAGCATTGGGACATACATAAACACCTTTGAATGTGTTCATATAAGCAATAGAAATCTTTTTAGGACAATGGATGCCCGTGATTGGTGAATGAGTGGATGGATGATGGATGGTAGGATATACATTCTTCTAAACTTGGAGATTTCGGGGAATGAAATCCTTTAAGTAGGGAGAATGTAACAACTCATATTTTAACAACACTAAAGATGAAAATTAAAGAATAATTAATTTAATATTCAGAATTAAGTGAAACGGACGCCATTGTGTTTGTCTCGTAATTCTGGCAAAATAGACACTTGGTTTGCATAAAACGGACACCGTATGAAGAAGTTATTAAGGTTTGAAGTTGTATATGCGTAAGAAGAACATATGTACACACACACATATCTATACTATATTATAATTATTTAGCACGAAATGGGGAGCTCTCAGCTAGGGGTGAGCATTTCGCTGGCTTGGTTTATCCGATGATGAAATTTGTCAAACCAAACTAAATCCAATAAAAATGAAAGCCAAACCAAACCAACCAAATTAAGATTGGATGGTTTGGTTGGTTATCCAATTAAACCGAACTAAAAATGTTTTACAATTCTTGTTTGAAATATTCACTATAATTTGAAATAAATTATAAGTTTATGATTATAGTATAATTATTTATGATTTTTATGTTTTTTGAAACAACCCACCTCAGCTATGGTCACTCACAAACGGAATGCCTTACCTTCGGTGGAGCGTTGTAGTTAAAAGATACAGATAATTTACAAGACAGACATATAAACAACGGAAAAACGAAATTTATTTCATACGTGGTTCATTAAAAAACATTATAGCAAAATGTCTCAAAACAACTTCCAAATCATTACATCAAAATTGCTGCCTTGATTAAAACATAAAGAAGCATAGAACACAAATAAAATAGCATAAATCCCCATTGAGATATTATCCAAAGCCACAGCCCAAGAGAAGAGAATCCAAGCAATACATCTAATCTCTTCAAGCTTGCAAAAGGCCTAAACTAAGGTGGAGTGTTCCCTCCCTGCGGACCTGGGGGGAACAGAAGAAAAGAAGACGAAAAAATTGGGTCAGACATGAGTCTAGTAAGTCTAGTGATTATTTAGCATGTAAACAGGAAAAGGATTATCACGTGAATAAACTGAATCTAGGACAACACCCTAGAAATTAGAGAATAAGACTGAATATGTTATCGCACTCATTTCATCTTCTCTGCACACCCTAGAAATAAGAAAATAAGACTGAATATGTTATCGCACTCATTTCATCTTCTCTGCACACCTTTACAAGAGTTTCAACTAGAACCATGTGTTCAAGATAAATGATCCCTTTTTTACCGATCGGCTCCTACTCATGTATGTTTACCATCTGTGTCATTCGGCCCCGCTTAATTGTAGATACATGTGCTGGTCCCACCAGGGGGAGTATCAAATCCTATGGTGGCAACCCGACACGATTCAAGAAGCACAGTGTATAACTACTAAAGCCCAATGCCTACTTTTTCCACTCCGGAGTACGTGCACGCCCGTACTCCGTCGGAACCTACACTGATGCGCCACTCGCCGTTGTTTTGAATGTTTAAAATCAGCCCAGTAATAGTGCCCCACCCTGCCTAGTTCAGGGTACCATGATACATCTATGTGGGTAAATGCTGAAATGGGTCCCCGTTACTAGGGTTTCCTAATCAACATGTTAAATTGTTTAAGTGTCCAAATTAACCTAACCCCACCCATCAGTTTAGTTAACATATTGTATTGTTTAAGTGTTGCCTTAATTAACTTAAACCTACCATTCCTATCTTAGCTTTTGATTCATTCATTAAAGCACCAACCACTCACATTAGGCAGGTATTTCTGCGGTCACTGAATGTGCTGGTAGGGTCCGGTCAGTTTTACACCATAACTCAGTCTAATCTCGGGTTCTTTTGGGCTCAATGCACGAACCTCTCACATTAGATACATATTGTCACGGTTGTTGGATGTGCCCGGCTGTTCCGGGTGGTCTTACACCGTAACGCAATCTAACCTCGAGTTAGGCATATTTGCCTTTTTCTAAATTTACATGTTTACCTTTTATGTTTATATATAAATTATTGTCATTCAAGTCAGACCCAATTTCTCTCAAAATCATGTTAATAATTTTAGGAATATAAATTATACCAATTTTATGCCACTAATCATTCATATATTTATGGGCCAAATTATGCCATTAATATAAATTTAAGGTTTTTCCCCAATGTTACCCCCGTCATACGTTCGCAAAATTCACATAGAATTTTAGGCTCGTAACTTAGCCTAACTTATATACAAAAAGGGAAAAGAAGGGAGCATGTACTATTCATACAACATAATAAGGATATAACTAAACATGTGTCATATAAATTTGGAATAAAATAATGATCTTGCATTTTTGGATCCAATTAACATTAGTCTTAAACATATGAAATTACCCAACTCCGACTAAGCATGTAAATGTAAACTTTTATTTTGGATCCAATAAACATGAATCTTTAAGCAAATAGAATTACATAGGCTCAACTAGGCATGTAAATGTGAGCTTCTATTTTGGATCCAATAAACATGAATCTCAAGCATATAGAATTACACAAGTTCAACTAGGCATGCGAATGTGATCTTTTATTTTGGATCTAATAAACATGAATCTTAAGCATATGGAATTACACAAATCCACTAGACATGTAAGTGTAAACAATCATTTTGGATCCAATTTTCATACATCTAAATGTAGATCTAAACATAATACATGTCTTAGCCAAACAATTGCATGTTACATAACCTGAAAATGTCACCAAATTTACATAATACACGATTTGTTTAACGTCAACATAATAACCTTAATAATCTCACAAGCATATAAGATAGAATCCTTACAAGAATAGGCATAAATCAGCATCGTCATTTTCTTATAACTAGGAATTACTCTAGTTCTCACTTTATTACAAATCATAACTTTTAATCTTTCACATCTAAATAATGACAGGACTTACAAACAAAAGAAAATCTTGTTTTCTGGGATCTATTTTTTGAAACTTGTAACAACCCGTATTTCGATAACATGTTAAAACGAGAATCAAGGCAGAACTTAATTTTAAATTCTGAATCAAGTATAACGGGCTATGCCATTTCGTTCGTCTCAGAAAAATACGCAAAATAGAGTCCGAAATTTTGTAAATCGGAGTCCGTATGACCCTGTTAAGGCCCAAAGAAGTTTTCGGGAAATTTGAATTTCGAAACATGCAGAAATGGGGCCAGGCGAGAAAATTCCCGCCCAGACAAGTCGACTGGGCTGTCGACAGGGCTGTCGACTTGCAAGTCGACAGGCAAGTCGACAGGGCTGTCGACTTGCCCTGTCGGCTGATTCTGGCCTGGTGCACCTATTTTCTATCTTGGCTAGGTTTTTGGACCTGGTTTGAAATCTGACGGTTCAGGTTGGTCCTAGGGTTAATCTAAGGGCCTAAAACTATCCTAATCTCTATAAAAAGACCCTAAACCTACCCCTAAACCCTCATTATTCACTCATGTAACTAAACTATGGCCAAATTTCTACTCTCATGGCCTCCATCTCAAATCCGTAGAGCCTATGCATTCAAATCGGGTTCAAATCAAAAGGTGCAAGCTTGCTACACCAAATAGAGGCCAAATCAACATTTCTATGCGAGTTTCATGAAGGTTCTTCTTCAAAGGAGCCACCTTTCTTCGTCAAGATGATGCATGACCCCTTTTCTAAGCCTTGCCTATGTAAGTTCTAGCTACTTTTGGATCAAAACGGTATTTTTAATGTTGACATGGGATAAAATGAGATAAAGCATAAGTATGCATGTATGTGAACCTAACTTTGTCCCTTTTCTATAATCCATGACCTTAGACTAAGATGTAGCAACTTAATCATGTCACTCATGTTATTTTTAGCCTAGTTTATCTTGCAAGTTTGGATCTTTGTCTATGGAAGATTTGCATGAACCTTTGGGAACCATTTGACTTGTGAAACATAGGCAAATACTTGACCTTGGGGCTTATGCATTCATATGAACACAAACCCCTTATGTTTCATGCATGTTTGTGGCAAAACCTCCTTATGATATTATGCAAGTTTGTGGCCAAATCCTATATGATAGTATGCATGCTTATGGTCAATCCCAAAATGACTCTATCATGCATGTTTTAAGGCCAAACCCCCTTATGACGCCATGCATGTTTGGAGTCAATCCCTTTTGTGGCATCGTGCATGTTTTGGGGTCTACATGTAGCCATAGTATACCTACTATGTTGACTCGCTTTGCTTGCGTTGGGAAAACACGATTTTGGGTAGTTAGATAAACATGAACATGTCGCGAAATCTTAACTTGAATATGACATGTGTTTATACTTGAAAATATGACTTGAAAGATAACATGGAAGTTGACATGTAAGTATGCATAAAAGCATGAGCTTGGGAATTTACCTATTAAGTTAGGTCTACCCTTTTGGGAATTTACCTATTAAGTTAGGTCTACGAAATGCTTGAAAAACTTGTAACAGGTTTTGGAAACATGATGAACTTAGATAATATAAGTGTGGCCAACTCGAGGTTGGGTTGAGTTTGCAACGTAAAACTACCCGGAACCGACCGGCCTAACTAGTAGTTGCAAACAATAGGACCCAATGTGAGAAGTTGGTCATGTCGCGCTTAAGACCCGAGGTTAGACTAGGTTGTGGTGTAAATCTACCCGGACCCGCCCGGCTTAACTAGTAACCACAACAAGGTCTAATGTGAGAGGTTAAGAGTGCATTAATTAAATTAATGCCACATGATAAGGTTAAGTAAATTTGACTAATGACACTTAACCGATATGACACGAATGGGTAGGTTAAGTGGCACCGGGCTTGATTTCCTTAATGACACTTAACCATGCAAGATAATTAGGGGATGGGGTTAAGTAATTTACACTTAACTAATCCGACTGGGTAATTAGATGAGGTTAAGTAATTAAGACTTAACTAACCTAACCACGATAATTAGATGGGGTTAAGTAATCCACACTTAACTAATCTAAACACGGTAATTCGATGGGGTTAAGTTAAACACTTAACCAATTTAAACTTGGTAATTCAGTGAGGTTAAGTAACCAATACTTAACCAACTTAACGTGATAATTTAATGGGGTTAAGCAACTTATACTTAACCAATTATACATGAAGATTCGATGTGGTTAAGTGACCTAAACTTAACCAATATAACTCGTTAATTTGATGTGGTTAAGTGACCTAAACTTAACCAATCTAACTCGTTAATTTGATGTGGTTAAGTGAACTAAACTTAACCAATCTAACTCGTTAATTGGATGTGGTTAAGTGACCTATACTTAGCCAATCTAACTCGTGAATTTATGGGGGTTAAGTTAACCCATACTTAACCAATATAACGTGAAAACATGACAAGGCTAAGTCATGAATCGCTTGAATACACTTGACCGGTTTGACTAAGTAATTTGATAGGGTCAAGTTAATATATACTTAACCAACTTGTAGGGCTAAGTCTTGAACTTAAATACTTAGCCAATCTTGACGTGATTCGTGGGCGGGTTAAGGCATGGACTTGAATGATAACACTTAACCCAGTAAGACAAACCCTAGTTAGAAGAACTAGGTAGAAAACCGTGGTTAATCAAGGATAACGGGAAGGGAAGCTAAGTGGTAAACCTTAGTTAAGGGTAATTAAGTAATAATTCTTAGCTAAGGACATAGGACAAGTTCGCAAAGCGATGAGTAACCTGATACGGTAGGTCATCGCTTAGTATACGAGGAGGAGCAAGTTATCTGACTTGGATAAAAGCTCCAGCGCACTGGGTGTCGAAGCCGAAGCTTCGGGGGACGTGAGGATACTCTTGGTATCCCTCTGTGAGGTTGCAGATGATCCGCCTGGGCTCACAAGAGGTTAAGGTCTGCGGTAGAAGAGCCAAGAGTATGCCTTGGTTGCTATGCGAGCGACCTAAAGACTGGGATGGATTAGCGTGGAGTCGACGATTCTTGGTTTTTGCCCTGGATAGCACATCGCTGACTACCTACCATCTTTAGTCAATCGTGTACGTGCGGAAAGGCAGGGAACCCCCAACAGACCATGTGCTTGCTATCGGGTCATGGGTGAGGTTGGCCCGTAGGAAAGTGGGGCTATAGTGGGGCCGTGGAGTGGTTCTTATACATGATTTTTCTTAGATTGCCTTTCAGTAGTTGAAGGAGGGGTCACGTGGGACCATAGCCACGGGTACAAAAACAGACCTTGATATCTGCATCGGCAGATGATTTAAAGCTCCCGACCGAGTTCCGTATTTCTTGATTTGCCCTGGCACGGAACTCGGATGGCACATTGGGGAACATGTGCATCTAGACATGGAAAACGATTCACGATACATACGTGGGATCAAGGGCGCAGTTGACGGGTGGCGTAATCCCTAGTGGTCCTAGGTGGCCAAAACCCAAATCGAGACACGGAAATGTTCATTAGGTAGCATAATCCCTAGCGGCCCTAGGTGGCATAAATCCTAAGTGGATGCGCGATAGTTCATGGTAGGGAAACACAACTAGATCAAGGGTTGCAGTCCAAAACAACTTCAAGGATAAAACGTTTACATGGGAAAGCCCGTACGGCCTACGGCAAAGGACTGATCTTATACATGGAAAGAAACATATGAGTGGGAAAACCTACATATGCTATATATTAGGTTGACATGGACCATTACATGACATTGGGGAAGGGACATTCATGGTTAACACGTGATGCGGGTTGGGATACTAGTACGAGAGGTGCAGAGCAAATATACATGTTAGAACTAGGAAGAATATACATAATAGATACAGTGGGATGTTAGACGGGGCAGATACCTTGGGATAATGTACTCGATAGAAATCTGACGATGTGATACCTTGACTTATCGTAACACCGTAGTATCATGATACCTTAGTTTACCTTGCCACAGTAGTTCAACCGGCTACCCTGGTTTAGTTTATCTATCTCGTAGTTATCCTTATGTTTACTTTCAGTTTATGCATGTCATGTTACCTTTACCTGTTTTTATACTGGAAGTAGATAGGACTTACTCAGTCTTTTTGACTGACCCGTTTTGTTTCGCCTCTTTTCTTCCGTTTCCCCCCTCCAGGTTACAGGGAGGAAACAATGCTGTTTAGTTCGGACTTCTTCTGCTTGAAGGTCATCATGGATGGCTTGGACTTTTCTTGGCTATGGCTACTTTACTGTTTTATTTGGGGAATAATTTATGAAAAAGTCTTCATGCTTCTTTACTATTACAAGACAGGTTTTGATGTACTCTGATGTAAAAGGCTTTAGACCTTAATTATTAATATTTATGAAAGTTCGATTTTACTTCCGCTATTTTATATGTTCTGTCTTGTGATATTTCTGTGCATGTTTACCTTGATAATGCTTCACCAAACCTAGTGCATTCCCTTTGTGAGTGACCCTAGCGGAGGTGGGGTGTTACATTTGGTATCAGAGCAGAAGGTTACCAGACTGGGCAAAAGTTTTTAAAACCTTCTGAAAACTATTTGGAAAACCGTTTATAAAGAAGCATTTTTCAAGAAAATTTTCTTTTAAAAAGAAAAAGGCTATTCCCCAAAGGCCATTAGCACTATCCTTGTTTCCTTGATTGAATCTCTTTTCCTTTCTTTCCTCCATCTGTAGTCACAGTGGTTTTAACTGCGACTAGTCTCTTCTATCTACGAAAGCGCTTTCCATGCGATGGAGGTTGTTCTTGGGAGACCAGTAGCCGCCTTATAAGAAAGGATAATGAGAAAGAGGATAAAGGATATGAGTTTAACTTATTGGTATGGCTCAACCCGGAATGAGAAAGAAAGATGAACAATGAAACCCATGACGAGAGAGTACCTTTGGCATGGTGGAACGGGACGGATAGTTAAGTATCATGGGACAAGGACAAGATCATCGAGAGGGCAGTAGTATGCTCTCATGTCTAGGGTACCTCGGAAGGAGGGTAACGATCTTATTAAAGGTTTAGCTTTTCTTTTCTATCATCCCGTCCAGACTTTGTCTTGATCACCGTATCATTTAAGTCTGCTTGGATAGTGAGTCTCTACACCTTAGTACTAGCATAGAAGAGGATTCTATTTTGTCCCAAATATTGTTAGAGTTGGTCCATTTCTTCATGACTTGTTGGATTTGGGAATGACATGTCTCAACTACGGATGGATTCTGAGGATAAAGTGGTCACCCAATAAGGGGTGCCATTCTCGGTTTTGGAAAGAGGGTAGTTAGACTCTCGACTCATCTTGGTGATACCCTTGAAGTCTCGTATAACCTTTTGGGTTCTGTCATGGCTAGTTACCTAGAATCCCATGATGCAGTTGTTGGTAATCCGTTTGAATAGAATTCGCCGCTAAGGCGGATTGTTCGTTTCGATTATGCATAAGTTATGGGAATCACCCTAGTAAGAACTCTTGGCAACTTGGATTGGCATCGGAAAACGAGATCCAGGATTCACTAGTGAATTTTGGAGAGCTTGCATGAGTACGCAGATATGTTTGAGCCAAGCATACGAGGGAAAGACTAAGTGAAACGAGAGGCGATAGTGAAATGAGTTCCACTCACCCCTTGGAAGTAGGAATCAAGAAGCTACGAAATCATGACGTCAAAGGCGGTCAAGGCATGATGGAATTAAGCCCATGGAAATGCGGCTTAGACGAGCGCATCACGTCTCTTTTTAAGAGTATATCTTTGATCCTTGGTTCACCTGTAAAGCTTACTTGCATGCTATCGCTTGGTGGATATCCTCTCGGTCCTGTTTCTGTTACAAACCCCGTAAGGAGTTTGTCTTGTTTATCTTCTTGATCTTATTTTGGGAACCTTAGGTAGAACGCTATGGATGTAAACATGTATTTGAGACAGGTTATGATTGATATGATTGCAAATGGTTCCAAGTGGTTGCTCGTGGATGCGCGAATACACGTTAGATACTAGATTGACGCGATCATGTTTCATGTTGCATATGCACGAGTATTTATACTTGTTTATGGATGAAATCGAATGTGTTATCATGCGGTTGTTGCATATGAATGAATGATTGTGCACGCATATAGTATCTATATGACTAGGACTATTTGCATACATGTTGGATTCATGGCACTATACATATTTTTGCATTAGAAAGATTATTCGGGCCTGATCATTAGCATTAGCTAAGGAACATGTACACGCACGTTTTGCATATATTCATACAGCATTAGAAATCATCTAAGGACTATGGTTGCTTGTGGATGATGTTTTGAGTAGATGGATGATGGATGGTAGGATATGTTCTTCCTAACCTAGAGATTTCGGGGACGAAATCCTAAAAGGTGGGGAGAATGTAACAACCCGTATTTCGATAACATGTTAAAACGAGAATCAAGGCAGAACTTAATTTTAAATTCTGAATCAAGTAAAACGGGCTATGCCATTTCGTTCGTCTCGGAAAAATACGACAAAATAGAGTCCGAAATTTTGTAAATCCGAGTCCGTATGACCCGGTTAAGGCCCAAAGAAGTTTTCGGGAAATTTGAATTTCGAAACATGCAGAAATGGGGCCAGGCGGGAAAATTCCCGCCTAGACAAGTCGACTGGACTGTCGACAGGGCTGTCGACTTGCAAGTCGACAGGCATGTCGACAGGCAAGTCGACAGGGCTGTCGACTTGCCCTGTCGGCTGATTCTGGCCTGGTGCACCTATTTTCTATCTTGGCTAGGTTTTTGGGCCTGGTTTGAAATCTGACGGTTCAGGTGGGTCCTAGGGTTAATCTAAGGGCTGAAACTATCCTAATCTCTATAAAAAGACCCTAAACCTACCCCTAAACCCTCATTATTCACTCGTGTAACTAAACTATGGCCAAATTTCTACTCTCATGGCCTCCATCTCAAATCCCTAGAGCCTATGCATTCAAATCGGGTTCAAATCAAAAGGTGCAAGCTTGCTACACCAAATAGAGGCCGAATCAACATTTCTATGCGAGTTTCATGAAGGTTCTTCTTCAAAGGAGCCACCTTTCTTCGTCAAGATGATGCATGACCCCTTTTCTAAGCCTTGCCTATGTAAGTTCTAGCTACTTTTGGATCAAAACGGTATTTTTAATGTTGACATGGGATAAAATGAGATAAAGCATAAGTATGCATGCATGTGAACCTAACTTTGTGCCTTTTCTATGATCCATGACCTTAGACTAAGATGTAGCAACTTAATCATGTCACTCATGTTATGTTTAGCCTAGTTTATCTTGCAAGTTTGGATCTTTGTCTATGGAAGATTTGCATGAACCTTTGGGAACCATTTGACTTGTGAAACATAGGCAAATACTTGACCTTGGGGCTTATGCATTCATATGAACACAAACCCCTTATGTTTCATGCATGTTTGTGGCAAAACCTCCTTATGATATTATGCAAGTTTGTGGCCAAATCCTATATGATAGTATGCATGCTTATGGTCAATCCCAAAATGACTCTATCATGCATGTTTTAAGGCCAAACCCCCTTATGACGCCATGCATGTTTGGAGTCAATCCCTTTTGTGGCATCGTGCATGTTTTGGGGTCTACATGTAGCCATAGTATACCTACTATGTTGACTCGCTTTGCTTGCGTTGGGAAAACACGATTTTGGGTAGTTAGATAAACATGAACATGTCGCGAAATCTTAACTTGAATATGACATGTGTTTATACTTGAAAATATGACTTGAAAGATAACATGGAAGTTGACATGTAAGTATGCATAAAAGCATGAGCTTGGGAATTTACCTATTAAGTTAGGTCTACCCTTTTGGGAATTTACCTATTAAGTTAGGTCTACGAAATGCTTGAAAAACTTGTAACAGGTTTTGGAAACATGATGAACTTAGATAATATAAGTGTGGCCAACTCGAGGTTGGGTTGAGTTTGCAACGTAAAACTACCCGGAACCGACCGGCCTAACTAGTAGTTGCAAACAATAGGACCCAATGTGAGAAGTTGGTCATGTCGCGCTTAAGACCCGAGGTTAGACTAGGTTGTGGTGTAAATCTACCCGGACCCGCCCGGCTTAACTAGTAACCACAACAAGGTCTAATGTGAGAGGTTAAGAGTGCATTAATTAAATTAATGCCACATGATAAGGTTAAGTAAATTTGACTAATGACACTTAACCGATATGACACGAATGGGTAGGTTAAGTGGCTCCGGGCTTGATTTCCTTAATGACACTTAACCATGCAAGATAATTAGGGGATGGGGTTAAGTAATTTACACTTAACTAATCCGACTGGGTAATTAGATGAGGTTAAGTAATTAAGACTTAACTAACCTAACCACGATAATTAGATGGGGTTAAGTAATCCACACTTAACTAATCTAAACACGGTAATTCGATGGGGTTAAGTTAAACACTTAACCAATTTAAACTTGGTAATTCAATGAGGTTAAGTAACCTATACTTAACCAACTTAACGTGATAATTTAATGGGGTTAAGCAACTTATACTTAACCAATTATACATGAAGATTCGATGTGGTTAAGTGACCTAAACTTAACCAATCTAACTCGTTAATTTGATGTGGTTAAGTGACCTAAACTTAACCAATCTAACTCGTTAATTTGATGTGGTTAAGTGAACTAAACTTAACCAATCTAACTCGTTAATTGGATGTGGTTAAGTGACCTATACTTAGCCAATCTAACTCGTGAATTTATGGGGGTTAAGTTAACCCATACTTAACCAATATAACGTGAAAACATGACAAGGCTACGTCATGAATCGCTTGAATACACTTGACCAGTTTGACTAAGTAATTTGACAGGGTCAAGTTAATATATACTTAACCAACTTGTAGGGCTAAGTCTTGAACTTAAATACTTAGCCAATCTTGACGTGATTCGTGGGCGGCTTAAGGCATGGACTTGAATGATAACACTTAACCCAATAAGACAAACCCTAGTTAGAAGAACTAGGTAGAAAACCGTGGTTAATCAAGGATAACGGGAAGGGAAGCTAAGTGGTAAACCTTAGTTAAGGGTAACTAAATAATAATTCTTAGCTAAGGACATAGGACTAGTTCGCAAAGCGATGAGTAACCTGATACGGTAGGTCATCGCTTAGTATACGAGGAGGAGCAAGTTATCTGACTTGGATAAAAGCTCCAGCGCACTGGGTGTCGAAGCCGAAGCTTCGGGGGACGTGAGGATACTCTTGGTATCCCTCTGTGAGGTTGCAGATGATCCGCCTGGGCTCATAAGAGGTTAAGGTCTGCGGTAGAAGAGCCAAGAGTATGCCTTGGTTGCTGTGCGAGCGACCTAAAGACTGGGATGGATTAGCGTGGAGTCGACGATTCTTGGTTTTTGCCCTGGATAGCACATCGCCGACTACCTACCATCTTTAGTCAATCGTGTACGTGCGGAAAGGCAGGGAACCCCCAACAGACCATGTGCTTGCTATCGAGTCATGGGTGAGGTTGGCCCGTAGGAAAGTGGGGCTATAGTGGGGCCGTGGAGTGGTTCTTATACATGATTTTTCTTGGATTGCCTTTCAGTAGTTGAGGGAGGGGTCACGTGGGACCATAGCCACGGGTACAAAAACAGACCTTGATATCTGCATCGGTAGATGATTTAAAGCTCCCGACTGAGTTCCGTATTTCTTGATTTGCCCTGGCACGGAACTCGGATGGCACATTGGGGAACATGTGCATCTAGACATGGAAAACGATTCATGATACATACGTGGGATCAAGGGCGCGGTTGACGGGTGGCGTAATCCCTAGTGGTCCTAGGTGGCCAAAACCCAAACCGAGACTCGGAAATGTTCATTAGGTAGCATAATCCCTAGCGGCCCTAGGTGGCATAAATCCTAAGTGGATGCGCGATAGTTCATGGTAGGGAAACACAACTAGATCAAGGGTTGCAGTCCAAAACAACTTCAAGGATAAAACGTTTACATGGGAAAGCCCGTACGGCCTATGGCAAAGGACTGATCTTATACATGGAAAGAAATATATGAGTGGGAAAACCTACATATGCTATATATTAGGTTGACATGGACCATTACATGACATTGGGCAAGGGACATTCATGGTTAACACGTGACGCGGGTTGGGATACTAGTACGAGAGGTGCAGAGCAAATATACATGTTAGAACTAGGAAGAATATACATAATAGATACAGTGGGATGTTAGACGGGGCAGATACCTTGGGATAATGTACTCGATAGAAATTTGACGATGTTATACCTTGACTTATCGTAACACCGTAGTATCATGATACTTAGTTTACCTTGCCACAGTAGTTCAACCGGCTACCCTGGTTTAGTTTATCTATCTCGTAGTTATCCTTATGTTTACTTTCAGTTTATGCATGTCATGTTACCTTTACCTGTTTTTTTACTGGAAGTAGATAGGACTTACTCAGTCTTTTTGACTGACCCGTTTTGTTTCGCCTCTTTTCTTCCGTTTCCCCCACTCCAGGTTACAGGGAGGAAACAATGCTGTTTAGTTCGGACTTCTTCTGCTTGAAGGTCATCATGGATGGCTTGGACTTTTCTTGGCTATGGCTACTTTACTGTTTTATTTGGGGAATAATTTATGAAAAAGTCTTTATGCTTCTTTACTATTGCAAGACAGGTTTTGATGTACTCTGATGTAAAAGGCTTTAGACCTTAATTATTAATGTTTATGAAAGTTCGATTTTACTTCCGCTATTTTATATGTTCTGTCTTGTGATATTTCTGTGCATGTTTACCTTGATAATGCTTCACCAAACCTAGTGCATTCCCTTTGTGAGTGACCCTAGCGGAGGTGGGGTGTTACAAAACTGAAAAGCAATCCCATGACGAAGACTATCGATTCTCTATGTTAGTTTTGATTTGTATCTTTAATCTTGTTTTCTAGTTTGAGATGATATGGTTGCTAGGTTAGGATGATCATTGACAGCATGTGGCTCCTTGGACTGAATTTGTATGATTTAGGGTTGAGGAATAGGGTTGCTTTTATAGAGGTTTAATCTTATGTGAGCCGTTAGATCATCCTAGGAGTAATTATAACCGTCCAGACTAGATAGAGTTATCCAGAATTGCCACACGCCCTAGTGACTCAACAACAGGTCAGAAAAGACTCAGCAACAAATGAGAATCTTCACTGTTTTGATCTGGGCGAGGGCGTTAGGTCGACCACCTGGTCGACCTGTGTGACCTAGATCGACCCCCTGGTCGACCCGGTCTCTAGAGGGAAATTTCCCGCCCAGCCTGCTTTGGGGTTTTTGAATTTCGAAACATAAATTTGAATTTCGTGCTACTTTTATTATTTAAATTCTTAAATATTCTGAAGGTCATAACTCCTTCATACGGAGTCCGATTTACGCAAACTTGTACTTTATCTCAAGCAGAATTCTGAGACGAAAGCAATGGTGTAACCCATTTCCCTTGATTCTCACATTTATAATTAAATATTCTTTAATTCATTACTATATTGATTACAAAAAATACGGGGTGTTACATTCTCCCCTCCTTAAAGGATTTCGTCCCCGAAATCTTCAAGTCGAGAAGAACGTATATCCTACCATCCAATCGTCCATCTACTCAACCATCAAACACAGGCATTCATTGTCCTTAAAAAGACTTCTAATGCTTCCATGTCTGTATGCATAGTGTGTGTACATGTCCTTATCTAATGCAAAGTCAGGCGGTGTACTGATTTAGTTGACCTCCTTAATGCAAATTATGTCAGTTCCATGAGTCCATTATGTATGCAATTTTTCCTACTCATAATTATACATGAGTGCACAATCATTCATACAAATGCGACATCCATATGATAACACATCAAGTTTTCAATCCATATACAAATACATATATGCATATGAAATATGAAAGTGACTGAGCCGATCTAACACCTAATGTGTGTGTATATGCATCCACGAGCAACCACTAGCAACCACTTGCAACCATCAGTCATAACATGTTTCAAATACATGTTTACATCCACTGGTTTCTACCTAAGGATAACCAAGGAGCTATACTAGAAAGATAGATATATGCATAAGCTTATGGAAAAGAGATCAATGATGTACCCTCAAAAAGATAAGGGTAGGCTGCGCGTATCTTGGCCTCGGTCTCCCAAGTCGCGTCTTCCTCGGCGTCGCTCCATTGAACTTTAACAAGTCTTACTTCGCGGTTGCGTAGCTTTTTGACTTCTATACCCAAGATTCGTGTTGGAACTCTTCTCACAATCGCTTCTCGTTCCACTTCCACTTCCTCTAGTATGCTTGGCTCCACAACTTCCACAGACTCGTGTAAGGACATTCGTAGTTGAGAAACATGAAAAACAATATGAACTCCAGCCAGTCTTTCGGGTAGCTGTACTTTGTACGCCATCGTCCCAATCCTTTCAATGATAGGAAATGTTCCTACAAATCTTGGTGCCAACTTTCCTACGAACCGAAAGCGAATTACATTCCTCAAAGGAGATACTTTAAGGAACACCCTATCTCCAACTTCAAACTCAAGGTCGGTCCTTATTTTATCTGCGCTGGATTTCTGTCTATCTTGTGCGGTCTTTATTCGCCTTTGTATCAAGACAACTTTTTCAAAAGTTATTCTGATCAAGTCCGGTCCAAGTATGAGCTTGTCTGTAGACTCCCACCAACAAGTTGGTGATCGACATGGTCTTCCATATAAAGCTTCGAAGGGTGTCATGCGTATGGTGGCTTGGTAGCTATTGTTGTAAGTGAATTCTACCAAAGGAAGATGATCCTCCCATGTCCCTCCAAAATCAAGAATGCACAATCTCAGGAGGTCTTCTAATACTCTGTTCACCCTTTCCATCAGACCATTGGTCTGGGGGTGATAGGTAGTGCTTAAGCATAGCTGTGTGCCTACAGCCTCTTGTAAACTCTTCCAAAACTCGCTCGTATAGATAGGTCTGGTAGGACCAGGCAATGTATGTTCAGGAGTAACCCTAATCCACCGTGGACAGGTGGGCCGACTATGCTACTCCAAGGGCTCGCCTGAGTTTGAGTCTTGGACATCTGGCTAGAGGTGGTCCGAATCGGATGAGGACGATCCCATGCCTCGGTTCATAGATGGAAACCCAATTTCCAATACGTGACTTTCGATTTTAGTTGTAAACCTATATGGCGACATAGTAGGATGGGGTATTATGCTGTCTACGATTGATACATTTTGAAGTTGATTTCTTCACTATGCACTAATAATAATAAAATATTAATTTCACGTATCAAGCATATTTGGTCATTATAAGGAAAACTCTATCCTCTGGTTTGTGTTGCATTGTTGGATGGGACATGAGTCTTATAATGACTTCATTTTTCCTTTTTAGCATTGCGTTGTTTGTTTATGGTATTCTTGGGCAAAAAAACGTTCCGTGTTATATGGCGTGGTCCCTTGATTTACACAACATTAAAATAAAGTTTAATAACTATTTTAGTTCTCACACCAGTCCCATAACTGACCTGGAGTTTGTTGTTTTCGCCTAAACTCTGGGTGCCCATATTTTCCACATGGGCAATCAGCAGTTTTGGTTTTGTAGATTTCTATTTAGAAGGATCTTGGTTTACAGCTGGAGCTATATTCGGAAAGCTTTGCATCCATTTATTTCTTTTAGTTTTATTAGTTGATGTATTTCCGCTTTGCATTGTATTTATACATTTTTATTTCCGCTGCTATGTAATTTATTCTCTAATATTGTAATTTTTCAATGTGTAATATTTATTTATACTCTGATATTATTGTACTCTAATGTTAATTTTTGTAATAGCAATGAAAAGTTCTATCGTTCTGTGTTTTGATGCGTTGTGTTCTCAAAGCAATACGCCTTCTTATTCGGTTTAGGCCGTCCGGGGAATTTAAGACATTTCAGTTACCCTCTTTACAAAACAATATTGTGTCCATTCCCAATTCAAAACTGAACCGATCAAATAACACAATACAAAACATTTGTATAAAAAATCTACAAATACGCGCTCTCATATATATACACTTAAACTCAACCTTAGGGTATTAATAGCCCGTCTCTATCGAGTTACGCCACAGAGCCAAGTTTATTACTAAACCTTATGCTATAATACCACTGTTACCAAAATTCAAGTGTCGAAAACACTAGATAATTAATAGAAAGAAACTAGAGGGTAAGAAAAAAAAAAGAAGAAATATTAGATTTGGAAAATAAGAAGAAGAACCAACACAATGCAGATTTTCACTATAAAAATAAGTATTTATTGAGAGCTTGAAATAAATCTTACAATCATCAGAGTGCATCAACACATCTAGACAGTTATAATAACCTGCCCTGATATATAATCACACAGCGGAATAATACCAATATAATAGCATATGTCTAAACTCATCCGGCTCATCTCTTCACAATATCCGATAACCTGAACCTGTAAAACTCAGTCTTACCTGAGCATTGCAAAGCTGCGATCAGTCTGGTGAACCAACATGAGAAAATTCACTAAGCTTAAAGGTATAATCTAAATTGATTTTAAAGTCGAATTCTTTCTGGAAGAAAAGGATAATCATAAGACCAAATCCACACATAAATATTTATGGTTTTTACCTTATGATAACCCAAAACATCTTTAAAATCGTATTTTTTCTTATATTATAATGATGTCTAATACAAGTAATTAAAAATCTAGCGGAATGCTTGCATCTCACGCTCCACATACGTTGTATACAATCAAATCCATGGGCTCTTATTGTATAATGGATTTCGAATATGACTAGGTCTGTAAAAACATTCCAATTAGTCTATTCTTAAGGGGATACACTAGAGTTCAACAAGAACATCTTGTAACTCGGCCACACATGACCGGCCATTCATTTCGCTTGAATGTTCTGAATATATTATCACCTTACGTGCAACGTCCCATATTTTCTGGTATATTATTTAAATTTATTTTATTGTTTAAAAAATTAAAATAACTGAATCTAATAATTTTGAATATTTTATCAATAGAAATAATATAATAATATTACAATTTCAAAATATTTGGAAAATCTGAGTTTTCAATATAATGTGAATCGATAACATAAAAGGGTGTAATGTTGTTTATATTGAAATTATATTAATGTATTTGTTTACTAAACGACATTCGATTTAATTATAAAACGAGCTAGAGCGAGGCGGTAGGTCGTAATATAACGTTTTGAAATTCAATTGGTTATACGGGATCCAATATAAGTTAGAATTTCTCGAAACCAGAAATGTCCATATCTATTAGATACTATTTTCTAATGGAAGAGAGAAATCGAGTTTCTATGTTGTAGATTTGGTTTATATCTAAATCAAATTTTCAAATAGCCACTATGGAATTTGTTTATAAATTATATCAATTATTTATATAAATAAAAGAATTTTTAATGTTTTGAATATCACTTTGGCTTGAAATTCAACCATGATTAATATTAAGTTATTCCAACATTATATTTTTTGTTACAATTAAAATTTGTGAAGGATCATAAAAATTTGAGAACTTCACAATTGTCCCTTAGGAAAAGCATCGTTGGTCACTGTTAACAAATATATTTGGTTTTCTCATCTTAATCTAATCAAAATTAATGAAAAAATGGGTCAACCCCAACCCTCAATAAGGTGACATAAGGCTAAACGAGAAAATATCTCTTCCACGACATGTTATCACATGCATTCTAACTTTGCTTCCTTCGTTTCAACTATTTATTTCAAGCCAAATGAGGCATTAGACAACCATCAAGCCTCGTTGTTCTTCTTCCTTAAAAAATCCCAAACTTTAAATAGTAATAGAAAAAATAAACTTGCCTTTTTCTTTGCGCCCATCACTTACAAAATGAAACACCATCCTCTTCCATTCTGAACCAAAACATAGTGAGCAATGAAAACCAACACCTCCCCCTTAGTTCGAATCTTCAAAATAATATATAAAAATTGAAAGCCTATAGAAATTCGAACATTGGTTCAACTCCTTAATTTTCCTCGGTTCTATTGTTTTCCCTGGCGCTCGTTCTTCATGGCGCTGGTAAAAGCTTGAGTGGGTGGTTCATTTAAGAGCCGACTATAGGAATTGGAAGCGCGTGTTGAAGTGGGTTGTCTGGGTAGAGTACAGAGGCATGCGTGGGGACAGTAGGAGGAAGGGCAGTCGCTGGTAAACCTGCTGTAGGGCCCGGTGTCATGGGGGAAGTGTGAGATGCGTAGATAGAGGTGAAGAGGAGTTTCAGAAGTTCCAAATATTCATTTAGATAGAGAGAATGGGAATTTCTAGGGGAGTGCAGGTTAAAAGAGATGGTGATAGGAGGAGCGAGTTCACGAAGACGCGAATAATGAAGATGGTAGAAGGCCTGGAATATATGAAATTTCTTGGTTGATTGTTTCAACAGGAGGATGGCATATGTTAAACAAAGGAGAAGAAAGAAGAATGGGGAACGTTGGCTCCAAGGCGTGTTGGGCTTCCGTGCTTATTAAAAAAGGGTTCTAGGAAGTAAAACGAGAAAGAGGAGGTGTATTTGTATGTAGGGCTAGGGGACTTAAATGGGTTATACGATATATATTGAAATTGATGGAATCATGTATTGGGCGAAAGCAAGTGTCTTGGTATCAAAGATAGGACGGAGGATTTATTTCCTTATTCAAAAATGGATGGGTTATTTAAGGTTATTTTACTTAATACATTATCTAGGTTGATCATATAGTTCATTAATTAAAGTATAAAATTGTAATAACTGTATCTCATTCATATGTTATCAGAATTGAATGAAACTAGATTTGTCGGAGTCGTAGAGACGGGGATTACGCAGTCCAGCTAGTTTGGTGAAATCGGACATGATTGAGATTTCATTTAATTTGAAATGATTGTTTAAAATTAAACGAAAATATGTAGATCGTCAATCAAAAATATACAGTTAGTTAACTCTCACACTTTTCTTGAATACTATGATGTGCTAAATTCATATAACTATAACTTATCATTGATAGTGTAAAATTGGATGATTGAATGTTATGGATGCTATTGGTTGTTTACTGTTTGATTTGTTGACGTTATTTATATTTCATCTTTTAAAGTGCATTATATGATATGAAATCCTTCCATATAATATTATCAAATGTTACTGTGATATGTGATGCAGGAAGAACGGGTTGGAGGAATCCAACCAGATTCCTTAAATAAATCAAATGTTATTTGTTGTGCGTATTATTCATATATATGATTTGATTACCCCAAATGACACTAAAAATTGTTTGGATGTTAATGTTTGAATGGACGTTAATTGTTGTTGTGATTTTAATCAATCGACGGTATTGATTAAGTGATTAGCAGTGATGGCCTAAAATCTATTATTTTATGACATCGTTTTGCCATTAGGCAAATTGATAAAGTTATAAATTTATTTTATAACTGAATATAAGTTTCCTGTTGTTTTATATAAGTTAACTAAATTAGAAGTTTATAAATACAATTAAATAGTTATAATCGTGTTTTATAAAAGAATTTATCAAACGTTTTATGTAACGAATGATTATGTCGTTATTGAGTTTTAAGAACAGGAAGTTAGAAACTAACATAGGAGTTACTAAATTTGAGTAATTGTTTTTATAAACTAATTAAATGATGTTTTCAAACTAATTAAATTATTAATTACTTCAAGAGACTATAAGAAGATTACTAATGTAAGAAATGGTTTAAAACCGTACTGAAATCGAATGGTAAATTAGATTTGTTTAGAGAGAACCTACTTAATTAAGTAAAAGGAACTTAACATATAAAGTGGGTTTTCAAATAAAAGAAAATAATTTATAAAAACCATAGTAAATGGAAATGGAAATGATATGTCAGATTTGTGACTTTTAAACTTTTATTATCTTAAGATGAAAACGTTGTCGATCGTGGTCTAAGAGGTAATTAGAATACTCCAACTTGATTGATCTCTCTATTATCAAGAGATATTATTAGATTGTAATGGGTAACGATGTTGGAACGATTTATTATTTTCTTAAGATAAGAATTACAACTTTAGATTTGCAAAAGTTTTAGAAATATAATAAAAGCTATTGGGTTTTTCCATAATAATGTCTTATTGACATTGTTGGCTAATAGTAGATTTGATAAAAGCTCTTATTCAAAGAAATAAATCAATAGTATGGCTTTTTAAGGATGGAAAGGAAAATTCTGGTTTTGAAATCCTTTTGTGAATAATACCATAAGCTTTAAATTCATATAATTATGAAACCATTTAGGATTATACTATTAAAGAATAGGTCATTGACGTTATTTTGACCATATAGATTTGTATTTAAACTTATACCTCAAGGTTAAGTATATGTAACAATATTTCCAAAATTAAGGGAAATGAAAAGGGATAGGGAAGTTTATATCGATATTTTCAAAATTAAGAAATATAAGGGAAAGATTTGGAGAATGTACTCATCCTAAAGATATAAGTTATGATAAGAATTTAGAATCAATTTGTAAAAGTTGATGGAATGGTTTAATGAAATGTTTTTTTATAAAAGGACCTGAGCTTCCAAATTTACTTAGCTTTACTATTATGATTTGATAGTTAAAAAACCAGCTATCAAATGAATTTATATGTTGGACCTTTTGACGTGTGGTTTCGAAGAGACCAGGATGGAGATTAGACACAAAACAACTTCGAACCAAATGTGCGTTCGCGACTAACTTCCAGGCTTAAAGATGGAGCATTGAAGACCATTGATTTTCATGAGCGGAACAATTACTTGACAAATTTGTCTGGCTATCTACCTGAGTTATTATGAATTGTGATTTTGTCGTGATTGAAATCTTCAGATTGCAAGGACTTCTCACTAGTGATCCTTGCGGTGATTCCTACATACGACGCGGTTAGAGGGTGCCTTAGGTTCATCCTATTCCTGGATGACTTGTACAGATGAATGTTTGATAGAGTATTTCCTAAGAGCGACGTACGTTTATTTTTACAAATATACCCAGTTTGATGGCAGAGAAATTTCCTTGCTTGAACCCAGAGTATATTTGTGGACGTCAATTAGTGATTTGATGGTTCTGACGATGTGGCATTCAAAGTAAATGATGGTGTGCTGTTCTAAAAAGTAATCATGACATCAAGCCTTACAACCGAAAAATGACAAAAATCGGGCTGGCAGCATGGCTAGTTGGTTCGTAACCAAGCAGGATGTATTATGTAACACCCCGTAATTCTACAACACTAGAATTCACAAATCAAGGCAGAATTAAAAGTTAAAATCAAAATCAAGGGAAACGGGCTACGCCATTGCATTCGTCTCAAAATTTTGCATGAAAACGAGTCCGAGTTTGCGTAAATCGGAGTCCGTATGAGGAAGATATGGCCTCCGGAAGATTCAGCGAAGTTCAAATTTCAAAACAGTTCAGAAAAACGAATTCAAATTCAAAATCGGACCCAGATTGGGCTGGGCGGGAATTTTCCCGCCCAAGGCACCCAGGTCGACTGGGTAGTCGACCTGGGTAGTCGACCTGGGGGTCGACCCCCCCCTGACCAGGTCGACTGGGTAGTCGACCTGGGTCCCGAAATCCAGTTTTCTGTACCTAGTTCGTTCTTCTGTATCTAGACGTCATTCTGACCAGATTCGTCCACCTAACACTATATAAACAGCCCTAGTTTTCTTCTCTGCTCACAATTCTTTTCTATCCTTATGCTACCTTTGAGAAATGAATAAAAAAGTGAGTAAAATAATATATATAAAAAAAATCAGGACGACGAAGTGCTGCTCAAGTTTGTCAAGAAGAGATTCGAATCAAGATTTAAAGCTTCAAGATAAGAATCAAAGGCTAACGTAGCACGAATCATAGCAACGCCTTCTTTCTGTTCTATTATAATCTCTATAAGTCAGTTATTTCTAGATTTGAACGTTTCTCTTTTCGTGACAAGAAATTAAAGGAATAAAGGAGTATGCCAATTCTTTCTATTGAATCAGTGCCTATTTCTTTGGACCAAATTAACAACTGTTATGATTCGAGGACAAATAAGACTGTGACTATGAAACTATGGACCTTAGAACCATATGCCTCTTTGATTATGAACATTTCCTATGACTATGAACATTGCCTATGACTATGGACATTGCCTATGACTATGACCGTGACTATGAGAATTATTTCCCTGACTAAGCCTATGCCCATTGATTAGGAAACATAAACTATTGCCTATGACATAATAAGGATAATTTTGACTAAACACCTGTGATTCATGACTAGGAAAGTGTTGTTTAATTTTTTGACTGTGAAATTGGGTCTAAACCTGATTTTCTATTCTATCTATTCTTCGTTTCTTTGGTTTTAGACCTTGGGAATTTACCTATTAAGTTAGGTCTAGCCATGTTCTTGAACCTGCGTCTCTATTCTGTCTATTCTTGGTTTTCCTTGGTTTTAGACCTTGGGAATTTACCTATTAAGTTAGGTCTACCCTTGTCCTTGAACCGACGTCGTTATTCAACCCTTTTTATGCCAGTTATTATATCTATCTTTTGCATAGCATCTTTGGTTCATTCCCTATTTTCTACTAATCTAGATTTATCTATAATCTAGATTGAATCACGATTATACGAACGGTGGGAATACGATTTGGGAAAAATATGAAATTTACAAAAAACTTAGTTTTAACTTGGAAATTGGCATAAATTGGGAACATGTATTATGGCATGTTCATAGATGTGAAAATTGAATAAATTTGACATGAATTATAGGATGCGTAATTTGAATCTAGTATTGACTTGTAAATCTAGCATTTACATGAATTGTGAACTAGAACAATAAGTCTAGTTTGACATGAACTGTATTTAAAATGCTAAATCAGAAGTGGATTAGCTAATTTGGCATAAGAAGTATATTGGCATAAATTTGAAATTGGCCATAATAGGGAGTAATTGTCATGTTTAGCAAAATCATGGTTAGTAACGCTTAATTTGGTATAGTTTACATACCAAAAAGCATAAATATGATTTAGAAGGGGAAATGGGCATAAGAATGAATGTAGACAATTTACATTAAAAGGGTAATTGGGAAATAAGTAAATTAGGATTAATTTACTTATAGAATTTGTCCTAAATAAGGAAATGTTAATTTAGACAAATTAAAGGTTTATCAACGACATCTCTTTTAATAATAAACCAGAAAGTTCTAGGGTGACAGAGAGGATAGTGTCTAGGCTTGGGTTTGGAAAATACAAGTTTCCTGCTCTTCCTGGCTATCCCTAACTGATCCGACGGACGGGATGGTTGCTTTCAAAACTTGATTTGAAAATTAATCAAAACCCTTTGAACTTAGAAAACACGAATATGCCTAACCCGAGGTTAAACTGAGTTGCGATGTAAACCTGCCCGGAACCGATTGGCACATCCAGTATTCGCAACAATATCTGTCTAATGTGAGTGGTCGTGGCTTTAATTTAGTTAAAGCAAGAATGGTAGGTTTAAGTTAACTAAGACACTTAACCAATTCAACATGATAACCAAACCAATGGGTGGGGTTAGGTCCATACAGACAGTCAACGCAGTTAAGCTAGAATGGGAGGGTTAAGTCCATAGGAACACTTAACCAACTTAATACAGTTAAGCTAGAATGGGAGGGCTAAGTCCATAGGGACATTTAACCAAACTTAACATGGTAACAAGACAAGATTTGTAGGGGTTAAGAACTTAGAAATCACTTAGCCAAAATTAACGTGTTAACTAGACTAGAAGGTGGGGTTATGTAAAGTTAATACACTTAGCCAAATTAACATGTTAACTAGACTAGAGGTTGGGGTTGAGTAAATACACTTAGCCAATTTGATATGTTAGCTGGGCTGGACTGTAGGGTTAAGTAAACTTGAACACTTAACCATCAGATTGTGTTAAGGGAATAAGGTTAATTCTAAAGCATGAAGGGATAATACTTAACCATTAATAACTTGTTGGTTAAAACAGACGGGGAAGGTTAAGTTAAAGAGGAACACTTAACCAATACAGGACGAACGGGTAGGGTTAAGTAATAAGAAATACTTAACCAATATAACTGGGTTTGTGGTCCGGTTAAGTCAACATGAATCACTTATAACACTTAACCAGTTTGAAAGGATAAATGAAGAGGGTTAAGTTAGCTTGAATTGACTAATGACACTTAACCAATCCAAATTGGCGGGAAAGAGAACTAGGTAGTAAACCTTAGTTAAAAGGAGCTAAGTAGTAAACCTTAGTTAAGAAAACAACAATTCTGGAAACTAAGTGGTAAACCTTAGTTAGTAGAACTAAGTAGTAATTCTTAGTATAACACGGGAAGGAGCGAACGTCCGTCTGATTAAAACGAAGGCTCCAACGAATTGGGTTACGAAGCCCGAGGCTTCGAGGGGACGTAAGGGAACTCTTGGTATCCCTCTATGAGGCCGGTGATGATCCTCCTGGGCTCACAGAGGTTAAGGTCTGCGGTAGAAGAACCAAGGGTTTGCCTTGGTTGCAAAATATGGCAACCTAAAGACTAGGATGGACCAGCGTGATTCGGTGAGAAAACGGTAGCCCAGTGATAGCAACTCGTCGTCTACCATCCATCTTGAGTCAATCGAGATACGTGAAGGGGAAAGACGGAGAACTCCAAAAGACCATATACTTGCTATCTGGTTATGGGTGAGGATGGCCACACGATAGTGGGGCACCGGAGGCCGGCCTATAGTTCTCATTTTTCAAGGTGTGCCTTTCATTAGTTGAGGGAGGGGTCAAGCGGGACCATAGCCACTAGAATAAAAACAGAACTTAGCATCTGCACCGGCAGATATCTGAAAGCTCCCGACCGAGTTTTGTGTTTCTTGAATTGCCCTACTACAGGACTCGGGCCGCACATTACAGGACATGTGCATCTAGAAAAGCGATAGCAATTCGCGATACAGGCGTGGGGAAGTATAGGAACATATACCACTCTAGGTAGTGTGTCGTAGACTTGGGGGCATCGTTCGACAGGCAGCATAATACCTATTTGGACTAGGTGGCATAAATCCTAAATCCGAGAAGCGTTCAGCAGATAGCGTAAACTCTAGTTAAATCTAGAAGGCACTTGGTAGAAAACCCTAGATTAAATCTAGGTAACAAATAATAAATGTATGCCCGAAGGCAATGGAAAATACAGGGATTGGGATCACGTTATCGTTACTAGTTGGGACACTAGATAGGCGGTGCATAGATATAGAAATCGGTATAACAAGGAAACAACGAAGCGGCGAAAGTATTAGAGTATATCTAGTTTATCTTATCTTGGCATATCTCGTGATTATCTTGTCGAATCTTGCCAACCCTATCATCAAGGTGTTATCTTGTATTCAGTTAATTCATGTCGTTTTGTTTTTCCATGTTCATATGCTAGAAGTTACTGAACTTACTCTGGCTTTATGTCTGACTCTGTTTTTCTTTCGTCTTCTTTTCTTCCGTCCCCCCCAAGGTAGTAAAGAAGGGAATAGTATAGCTCAGGTTAAGTTGGACTGTCACTTTTTCCCAGCTTGAAGATTTGCCAAAGTTTTGCATGGATTCTCTTTTCAGATGCTATGGCTGGCTCTTGCTAAAATTGGGGAATATAAATGTTGTTTTATGCTTCTTTATTTTGTAAGACAGATGATACTCTGATATTGTAAAGAAATCATTGTACAAACTATTTATCAATAAAGCAAAGTTTTATTTTCCACTGTTTAATTTCTGTCTGTCTTGTAATTTATCTGCATCTTTTACCCAAAATGCTCCACAGAACTTAGTGCATTCCCTTTGTGAGTGACACTAACGGATGTGGGGTGTTACACGTGGTATCAGAGCTGAAGGTTACCAGATCAGATAAAGGATTTGAAAATTATTTTCAAAACGGTTTTAAAAGAAGCATTTTCAAAAGAAAAAGATTTGTTTTAAAGGCATATTCCCCAAAGCCATACGCATTATTTTCTCTTCCTCTGTTTGAATTCTTGTTTCCTTCTTTCTTGAGTCTCTTAGGCTCCTGGCTTTCTTGGATGTAACCTCATCGAAGGGCAAAGTAGTGCCCGACTTCCATCTACGGCTGTAGTTGTTTCACTTATGGCCAGTTTTCTTCCAAGCTTATAAGGTTTTTTGTACGATGGAAGCAGCTTCCGAGAGATTGGTCAACATGGTTACACACGGAAGGGGATGAGGAGTTTGGCTAAGGAGCACAACCCTAGGATGAGGAATTCATGGATGTAGATTAAGCTCATGAAGGAGGGAGAAATTATAAAACCTAGACAAGAGGAAGTATCTTTACTAGGGTATGATAGGGCATATAATTAAGGACAAGGGCAAGAACGAGGAACAAGATTTTCATAAGAGAAAGCACATACTTTCACCACCAAGCATACCTAGGAAAAAAGTAGTGAAGTTCTATTGGAAGAGTCTAGTTTTGATGTTCATACTCTTTCCTTTGGTTTTAGCGCTTCGCATTTGTTCATATCCACTTCTATAGTTGAGTCTCTGCACTATAGTACTTGTATGGTAGAAAGATCCCACTAGAGTCTCAAATCCAATTGGTGGTCCGACCAGTTTATTTTTGGTTAGTAGGTATTTGAGAATAGCTATCGAGTTGGCTTATATCATCTCACGTAGATCGTTTTAATTCGGAGGAGATATTCCTTGGGTGCTTGTCTGATATTGGTTTATGCCTTTGGGGCTTGTACTTGAGGAATGTCGAGTTCAACTAGGATGGTTTGCGTGAGAGATGAATAGTTGTGGCAGGCACTCCAAAAAAAAAAACACGTAGTGACCTTTCGACCCTTATAGTTATGGCATGGTGGATAAGCTAAGAGGAAAGGCCTCCAACCATCTTGGTATGTACACTTAGCATCATAGTTAACATCTATTTATTTTGGAAATGGAGATCGGAAACTTCACGATCGTGAAGTAAAATTTGTTAGGATACAGTGGAGTAAAGCTCAAGAAGGCTAGATACTAGCATCATACCCTTTTTCCTTAAGGGTGCATCCTTGATTTCTTTGGTAGAAGCTTTACGCATGATTGTTTCTCTCTTTCCAAAGTATATCTTCTAGGTCGTATCTTCGATCCTTATGTAGAAGCCAATGGATGTAAACATGTAATTGAAACATGTTATGGTTGAATGGTTGCAAGTGGTTGCTAATGGTTGCTCGTGAATGCATATGCATACGTATTAGACAATAGATCAGTTCGGACGCTTTCATATTTCATTTACAGATATGTATTTATTGGTAAGTCGAACTTGATTTGTTATCATATGGACATTGCATATGGATGAATGGTTGTGCATGCATGTAGCATTTACATAACTAGGGATACTTGCATACATGATTGGACGCATGGCACTGACATGATTCGCATTAAGGAGGTCAAATGAATCAGTAGACCGCCTGATTTTACATTAGATAAAGACATATACACACACTACGCATATGAACATGAAAGCATTAGAAATCTTTTAAGGACAATGGATGCCTGTGATTGAATGGTTGAGTAGATGGGTGATTGGATGGTAGGACACATTCTTCCTAACTTGAAGATTTCGGGGACGAAATCCTTTTAAGTGGGGGAGAATGTAACACCCCGTAATTCTGCAACACTAGAATTCACAAATCAAGGCAGAATTAAAAGTTAAAATCAAAATCAAGGGAAACGGGCTACGCCATTGCGTTCGTCTCGGAATTCTGCATGAAAAGGAGTCCGAGTTTGCGTAAATCGGAGTCCGTATGAGGAAGATATGGCCTCCGGAAGATTCAGCAAAGTTCAAAATTCAAAACAGTTCAGAAAAACGAATTCAAATTCAAAATCGGACCCAGATTGGGCTAGGCGGGAATTTTCCCGCCCAAGGCACCCAGGTCGACTGGGTAGTCGACCTGGGGGTCGACTTCCCCTGACCAGGTCGACTGGGTAGTCGACCTGGGTCTCGCAATCCAGTTTTTAGCACCTAGTTCGTTCTTCTGTATCTAGACGCAATTCTGACCAGACTCATCCACCTAACACTATATAAACAGGCCTGGTCTTCTTCCCTACTCACAATTCTTTTCTATCCTTATGCTGCCTCTGAGAAATGAAAAAATAAGTGTGTAAAATAGTATATATAAAATAAATCAAGACGACGAAGTGCTGCTCAAGTTTGTCAAGAAGAGATTCGAATCAAGATTTAAAGCTTCAAGATAAGAATCAAAGGCTAACGTCGCACGAATCATAGCAATGCCTTCTTTCTATTCTATTCTAATCTTTGTAAGTCAGTTATTTCTAGATTTGAACGTTTCTCTTTTCATGACATGAAATTAAAGGAATAAAAGAGTATGCCAATTCTTTCTATTGAATCAGTGCCTATTTCTTTGGACCAAATTAAGAACTGTTATGATTCGAGGACAAATAAGACTGTGACTATGAAACTATGGACCTTAGAACCATATGCCTCTTTGATTATGAACATTGCCTATGACTATGAACATTGCCTATGACTATGGACATTGCCTATGACTATGACCGTGACTATGAGAATTATTTCCCTGACTAAGCCTATGCCCTTTGATTAGGAAACATAAACTATTGCCTATGACATAACAAGGACAATTGTGACTAAACATCTGTAATTCATGACTAGGAAAGTGTTGCTTAATTTTTTGACTGTGAAATTGGGTCTAAACCTGATTTTCTATTCTGTCTATTCTTGGTTTCTTTGGTTTTAGACCTTGGGAATTTACCTATTAAGTTAGGTCTAGCCATGTTCTTGAACCTGCGTCTCTATTCTGTCTATTCTTGGTTTTCCTTGGTTTTAGACCTTGGGAATTTACCTATTAAGTTAAGTCTACCCTTGTTCTTGAACCGACGTCGTTATTCAACCCTTTTTATGCCAGTTATTATATCTATCTTTTGCATAGCATCTTTGGTTCATTCCCTATTTTCTACTAATCTAGATTTATCTATAATATAGATTGAATCACGATTATACGAACGGTGGGAATACGATTTGGGAAAAATATGAAATTTACTAAAAACGTAGTTTTAACTTGGAAATTGTCATAAATTGGGAACATGTATTATGGCATGTTCATAGAAGTGAAAATTGGATAAATTTGACATGAATTATAGGATGCGTAATTTGAATCTATTAGACTTGTTGTAACAACCCGTATTTTCAATAACCTGTAATAACATAAATCGAGGCAGAATTTAATTCTAAAATGGGAATCAAGGGAAACGGGCTATGCCATTGCGTTCGTCTCGGAAAAATACGCGAAATAGAGTCCGAGTTTTCGAAAATCGGAGTCCGTATGACCAAGATATGGCCTCGCGAAGTTTCACGAAAATTCCCAAATTAAAGTATACTTAATTAAGTGAAATGGGTTGTGTAGATATATATATATATATATATATATATATATTGATATATATATATATATAATTGAAAATTTAATAAATAAATATGCAAAAATGCTCAAAACAGCGAATTGGGAGAGGGGAATAACCGAACCGGCCGATTTTTGAAGTCGACCCGAGCCCGCTGGGTCGACTAGGGGTTAATCCAGGGTGTTTGGCTGTCAACCCGTGGGCCGATTCGCTCAAGTGCAGATTTTGCATTTGAATGGTTCTCATGGTCCATCTTTAATCTAAAGGCCCTAGATGGTTCCTACACTTGACTTCTTCCCCAAGACATGCTTTGATGGCTTGGATTGAATCTAGGGTTAATCCTATGGCCTAAAACACTTGCCTAATCTATAAATAAGACCCTAACCTACCCTAATTCATTCATAATTAAACCTAGTGACTAAACTATGGCAAAATGCTAGCTCTCATGGCCTCCACTAATTTTATGAAGAGGGTTGCATACTAATCACTCTCTAATCAACTTCTAATCCCTTCTTAGCATCTTAATCTTCTTCATTTGGTGTTCAAAGTTGCTAGTTGTGAGTTTCTATCACTTTGACGATCTTTTGGTAAACTAATTAGATGAGATGTGATGAGATTTATGGTTTTGTATGTGGGTTAATGAGCTTTGAATCATATGATATGATGTTAGCATTAATCTTATGTTTATGCATGTTGAGTATGTAAGCTTATGCAAGTTTAATATGATGTATGTTATGTTTGCATGATGCTAAATATGCAAGTTGTGGGCTATGTAATCATATGCATGTTATGCAAGTTCATGGTAATATGCTATGCAAGTTACATGTATGTAAATATGCAAGTTACATGTTTGTTAATATGCAAGTTACATGTATGTAAATATGCAAGTTACATGTTTGTTAATATGCAAGTTACATGTTTGTTAATATGCAAGTTACATGTATGTAAATATGCAAGTTACATGTTTCTTTATATGCAAGTTACATGTTTGTTAATATGCGAGTTACATGTATGTAAATATGCAAGTTACATGTTTATTAATATGCAAGTTCATGATGACACATTATGCAAGTCTATAAGCTAATATGCAAGTTTGTTATGCAAAATGAATATGTAAGTTATGTGACATATTATATGCAAGTTATGTGACATGTTATGCAAGTTCATATGCAAGTTATGTGTTTGTTAATATGCAAGATGGCACCTTTGAAACATGTTCATTCATATGCAAGTTGACACCTTTTATATGTGTTATATCATGAACGAAATTACGTGGGAACGATGGGGTAATTAAATGCATAAGTTAATAAGATTGTGTGAAATTAATATAATTATGCATAACACAAAATAAATAAACATAGTATGGGAATTTGCCTATTTGGTTAGGTGTACCCATACTATGTGTTGGGAATTTACCTATTGAGTTAGGTCTACCCCATGGGAATTTACCTATTAAGTTAGGTCTACCCATGTTAAGAAAACTTGATTAATTAGGGATAATTAATATAAAATTATGAGGGTGATTAATTAGGTGTAATTAATTGACTAAGACACGAGGTTGGACTCAGTTGTAGCGTAAAACTGCCCGGACCCAACCGGCTTAACCAGTTGCTACAAATGTTAGCCCAATGTGAGAGGTCTTAGGCACAAACTAAATACGTAATTAATGTAAAGACACGAGGTTAGACTCTGTTATGACATAAGGCTGCCCGGACCCAACCGGCTTAACCAGCGGTCATAAAAGACAGTCTAATGTGAGAGGTCTTTACAAAGGTTACGTTCTTAATTAATTAATTAAGAAACACTTAACCACATTAGCATGTAGAGGGACATGAGGGGTTAAGTGGGTGCCTCGGGTGGCATGAGAAAATCTAGTGGTTGCCTTGGGTGGCAATAGAAAATACGATTAGAATACTTAACCAAAATGGAACATGTAATTAAAACATGATTAAAGGGTTAAGTGGGATATACTAGAAAAAGGGACAAGCTTAGGTGGGTAGCTTGTGGAGGCCCATTTCAACCAGTAACCCATACGTATCTTTGTGGGCTCGACCCATGTCGAGGACGGGACACGCATACTGGGCTTGACTGTAAGAGGCAAACGGGTTAGCGGTGGCAACGCAAGTCCAACGGGCTTCATATGCGTGAGTGGGCCCGGGCTGGTAGGTAAGCCGTTGTTGCATCGAGTAGATATAAGCCGTGCACCTTTAGTTCCATCAGGTTGCCACATTGGGGAATGATACATCCCACGGTGGGGCCAGCACGGGTATCTACGTTAGGGAGCCGATCGAATGGGAAGTAGTGTGTACACCTAGTGGATTGTAGGGCCCCGTGGCGCCTACTTGGTCACCTAGGGGTACGCAGGTACTAATTAGTAAATTTTATAAGTCCTTGGGTGGGATCAACCTTTAAGTTAGGAACGACTGGTGTGGTGCAGTTTAGTAATTTACCTTAGGGAGGGTAGATGCGTCTTTATCCTTTATCTTCGTTTAGTTGACTGCTTAGGGTAGCCATTCATCCCTATATGTTACCGTATATCAGTTTATGTCTTCTCTGGTTACTTTAACGATTGTATTGTTAAAGTTATAGGACTCGCTCAGACTTATGTCTGACCCTGTTGTTTTTATCTTTTTCCCAACCCTCAGGTCCTACGGTGGATCCTAGCAGTAGTGGAGCTTGATCGGATTGCTGTTCCAGTCTTTAGGAGCTTGGATAGATGTAAAGCTCCAGTTATCCAGTTATCTTTTCTTTTGTTTGGCTATTGTATGAGAGTGGGATTATGTACTTCTTTATTTTGATGGATATTGTACTTGACCTTTATTGTGGTTTTATGATGTAACCAGACATGTTTTACTTCCGCTGTTATGAGATGATGTTTTAAAATTTCAAGTACTATTTATATCTGTCTTGTTGTAATTTTTCTGTTCTATATTCACTAAAATACTCCACCGATGCTATGGCATTCCCTTAGTGAGTGATCATAGCGGGAGTGGGGTGTTACACGTGGTATCAGAGCTTAAGGTTACCAGAACAGATAAAATTTTTGAGAAAAACTACTTTCTAAGAGTATTTTCGAAGAAAGTATTTTTAAAAGCATGTCTTCTAAGAGAAAAAGTTTTTGAAAAAGAAAAGCATAATCCCCAATAGCCATATCTTTATCTTTCGGAATCTCCTTTTTGAATCTTTCCTCTTTCGTTTCAGCATGGCTGAAGATCTTAACATCCCGGAGGGTTTAGTTATACCACTATGGTATAGGAGGTTGCAAGAGGCTAGGGCCGCGGCTGCGGGTCCGGCCAATGCTACTACACCAGAGACAACCGCTCCTCCTCCTCAGCCTAGAGTGGATAATTTTGCTAAGGTTTGCAAGGAGTTCAAGGCTATAGGAGGAAAACCTTTTCTTGGTTCAGAGACTTTCGTAGAGGCTAGAGATTGGCTTAAGGAAGTGGAAGAGTTGCTAGATATCTTTGAAGTGGAAGAGGGAAAGAAAGTCAAGTTGGCGGCTTGGTTAATGAAGGGAGAGGCCTCATTCTGGTGGGAGGTCACTAATGGAGAACGCCCTGTTGACTCTTGGGCAGATTTTAAGCAAAGGTTTGGGGCTAAGTTTCTCTCAAGGGCGGAAGAGAATCTGTTTATGGAGAAGTTCTTGAATTTGAAGCAAGGGAATCTCACGGTGAAAGAATATGTCAACAAATTCAATCAATTAGCAAGGTTTGGCATAGAGTTGGTGAATACACCGGAGAAGAAGGCTTTGAGGTTCGTTAGAGGCTTGAACGAACCATTGCAAGGAATAGCTATGACTCACATTCCTATGGGGGCCACTTTTGAGAAGCTTGTCTACATGGCACTTATGCATGAGGATGATAAGAATTCTAAGGCACCAGAGAAAAAGGGGGATCAGAAGAAACCGCAACAGCAACAACAAGGCAAGGGCGGAAAAGGCAATGGTGACAAAAAGAAGACGAAGAAGAAGTGCTTCAATTGTGGAACACCAGGACACCTTAGTAAGGATTGTCGCAAAAAGAAGAAGACCGGTTGCTTTCATTGTGGTGAAGCAGGGCATCTTGTGAAAAACTGCCCAAAGAAGGGGCAGAAGACGGGGTCTACCTCAGGAGGCCAGGTGCAAGCTCTTATAGCACCACCTCAGTCAGGGGGGCAAGTTCAGGTTCTCTCAGTTCCACCGATTCAGCAGAGAGGTAGAACTATTTCCGTTGAAAGTCTGGTTTTTCTGTTTGATCATCCAGTTCGTACTTTGTTTGACTCTGGCGCATCGCATTCTTTTATCTCATCATCGTTAGTTGAGTCACTGCACTTAGACACCAGTCTAGTTGATGATCCCTTGGTTGTCTCAAACCCAATTGGGGGCTCCATATATCTGTCTATGATATGTTTGGGTTTGAAGATTTCTATACTTAGCGTTGAGTTTAGATGTGATGCTTTTGTATTGGGCTTCACGGGCTATGGGTTGATCTTGGGCATGGACTGGTTATCCAGTAATGGTGCCGTTCTTGATTGCGAAAGGAGAGTTGTCAGGCTCATGACCCGCTTGGGTAACACTCTCGAGATCTCTTGCAATCCCATGGAATCTGTTTTGCTAAGTTATCTTGAATCGCTCGATGCTTCGGTCGAGAGTTTGTGTTCTGTCAGAGTAGTCCGGGAATATCCGGATGTGTTTGAAGAAGTAAAGGGTTTGCCTCCGAAGCGGGAGATAGATTTCCGAATTTATTTGGTGGATAATGCCAAACCAGTGTCTTTGCCAGTACGCCACATGGCTCCTCGTGAGAGAAGAGAACTTCATAAGCAAGTAGGGGAGTTGCTTGAGAAGGGGTTCATAAGGCGAAGTATATCGGAGTGGGGAGCTCCAGTAGTGTTTGCCACGAAGGCGGATGGGTCCCTCAGACTTTGTGTGGATTATAGAGAACTTAATAAGCTCACGAAGAAGAATAGACACCCATTACCGAGGATAGATGATCTCTTTGATCAGTTGGTTGGCGCGTCAGTATTTTCGCAGATGGACTTAGCTACAGGGTTTCATCAGTTAAGAGTGGCGGAGGACAGTATAGAGAAGACTGCTTTCCGGACTCCGGATGGTTTTTATGAGTGGCTAGTGATGCCATTTGGGTTGACAAACGCCCCCGCATACTTTGTTGATCTCATGAGTAGAGTGTTCAGAGAGTATCTGAATAAGTTTGTAGTAGTTTTTGTGGATGACATCTTGGTCTTTTCCAAGAATGAAGAAGAGCATGCCTTACATCTCAAGGAAGTGTTGGAGACTCTTCGAGCGCATAGTCTTAAAGCTAAATTCTCTAAATGCCATTTTTGGAGAAGAGAAGTGCGATTCTTAGGGCATGTGGTCTCTAAGGAAGGGATAGCTGTGGATCCCGCAAAGATAGTATCTATCCAGGATTGGAAAGTTCCTAGAAATGCTACCGAGGTAAGAAGTTTCTTGGGGTTGGCAGGATATTATAGGAAGTTCATCAAAGACTTCGCGAAGATATCAGCCCCATTAACCCGCTTGACGAAAAAGAATCTGGTTTTCTCGTGGGATGTAGATTGTGATGATGCTTTCCGACGGTTAAAGAGAGCTTTGACCACCGCTCCAGTTTTAGTGCTCCCGGATGGGAGTAAGCCGTTTGTTGTTTATACCGATGCTTGTGGAACAGGATTAGGCGCAGTCTTGATGCAGGAGGGAAGGGTAATAGCCTATGGAGGGAGACAATTGAGAGTGCATGAGAAGAATTACCCTACCCATGATCTAGAGTTGGCCGCGATTGTTTTCGCACTTAAGTCTTGGCGCCATTATCTTCTTGGTGAGAGATTCGAGTTGTTCACCGACCATAAATCATTGAAGTACTTATTCTCTCAGAAGGATTTAAACTTAAGACAGCAAAGGTGGATGGAGTTCTTAGCATCCTATGATTTCGAGATAGCGTATACCCCTGGTAAGGGTAACGTGGTGGCAGACGCCTTAAGTAGAAAAAGGCTATCTTTGAGTCCATTGTTCGTGGAACGACGAAGCTTGGAGTTTCTTTCTTTGTTTGACTTCAGACCTTCTGTTGATTTTGTACCTGGTTTGTTGGCATCCTTGGAGGTTAGACCTACTCTTTTGAGACGGATTGGCGAGGCTCAGCGAGACGACCCACAGTTGGTTGTGTTGGTAGAGAAGCTTATAAGAGGGGAGTCGTCCAGCCATTTGGGTAGATACACCATAGATGATAAGGGATGGTTGCATAGAGACGGTAGACTTTGTGTACCGCAAGATGAGGGTTTGAAGAAGGCTATTTTGGATGATGCACATCGTTCAAGAATGACTATTCATCCCGGTGGAGACAAAATGTACCAAGACATGAAGAGAGTTTTCTTCTGGGCCGGTATGAAGAAAGATGTGGCCGAGTATGTGGCTAGATGCTTAGTGTGCCAACAAGTTAAAGTGGAGCAAAGGAAACCCGGTGGGTTGCTACACCCATTGGAAGTTCCACAGTGGAAGTGGGATAGTGTCTCGATGGATTTCATCGACGGGTTACCGAAATCGAGGAAGGGCAATACGGGAATTTGGGTTGTGGTAGACAGACTTACCAAGAGTGCCCATTTTATACCCGTAAAGAGTAAGAGGACCGCTCCATGGCTTGCTTCAGTCTATGTTAGAGAGATTGTTAGATTGCATGGCATACCATCCAGCATTGTGAGTGATCGAGATCCTATTTTCACTAGTGAGTTTTGGAGAAGTTTGCAAGAGGCGGTAGGGACTCAGTTGTGTTTGAGCACCGCATATCATCCTCAGACGGACGGTCAGACTGAGAGGGTGAACCGTATCTTAGAAGATCTTTTGAGGCTTTGTATCTTGGATTTTGGAGGTACATGGGAAGAACATCTTCCTTTGGTGGAGTTCGCATATAATAACAGCTTTCAGTCCAGTATTGGTATGGCTCCTTTCGAAGCTCTTTATGGAAGGCCTTGTCGATCTCCTACATGTTGGTGGGAATCTACGGATAAGATCTTGCTTGGGCCGGATATGGTTAGAGAGACTTCAGAGAAGATTGATTTAATTCGAAAAAGGATGAAAGCAGCGCAAGATAGACAGAAATCTTATGCGGATCGGAGAAGGACGGATCTTGAGTTTGAGGTTGGGGACATGGTTTTTGTCAAAGTATCTCCATTGAGAAATGTTGTTCGCTTTGGGTCCGTAGGGAAGTTAGCACCGAGATTTGTTGGGCCGTTTCCTATTAAGGAAAGGATTGGACGGATGGCATATAGGGTGGAGTTGCCCGACAGACTTAGTGGTGTTCATGATGTATTCCATGTATCACATTTGAGGAAGTGCTTACATGAGACCGCGGAGGTGGTAGAGCCGAGCTTGCTTAGAGATGTAGAGGTAGAGCGTGATGCGACGATTCGACGAGCTCCTACTCGCATCCTTGGGTCAGAAACTAGGAAGTTGAGGAACAGAGAAGTTCAGCTAGTTAAAGTGCAATGGGGAGATGACGAAAGCAATGCTACTTGGGAGACGGAAGCAAAGATGCGTTCTTTGTATCCATTTCTTTTTGAGAGTATGTCTTTTAACTTCTCCTTTATTGCTTGTCTAGTACTTATCTTATCTTTAGTATATCCTCTCGCTAATACCTATGACCTTTAGATAGGGTAAAACCTATGGTTGAAACATGTGTTTGAAACATGTTATGGTTGATGGATGCATATGGATGCAATTGTTTGCTAGTGGTTGCTCGTGGATGCATATACACACACATTAGGCACTAGATCGGCTCAGTCACTTCATGTTGCATATTGCATAAATGGATGTGGTAGTTAGATTGATGGATGTATCATGGCTGTGTTATCATATGGATGATGCATTTTTGTGTATGGTTGTGCACGCATGTAGAAATTTGTATGTGTCAATAGGGTTTCGCATACATATTGGATGCATGGCACTATCATGGTTTGCATTAAGGAGGTTTACTGTATCAGTAACCGCCTGATTTTCGCATTAGGTAAGTACATATACACACACTTTTGCATATATCCATCCAGCATTTAGAATCTTGTAAGGACAATGATTGCTCGTGGATGATGCTTTGAGTAGATGGATGATTGGATGGTAGGATACGTTCTTCCTAACTTGAAGATTTCGGGGACGAAATCCTTTAAGGAGGGGAGAATGTAACAACCCGTATTTTCAATAACCTGTAATAACATAAATCGAGGCAGAATTTAATTCTAAAATGGGAATCAAGGGAAACGGGCTATGCCATTGCGTTCGTCTCGGAAAAATACGCGAAATAGAGTCCGAGTTTTCGAAAATCGGAGTCCGTATGACCAAGATATGGCCTCGCGAAGTTTCACGAAAATTCCCAAATTAAAGTATACTTAATTAAGTGAAATGGGTTGTGTAGATATATATATATATATATATTGATATATATATATATATAATTGAAAATTTAATAAATAAATATGCAAAAATGCTCAAAACAGCGAATTGGGAGAGGGGAATAACCGAACCGGCCGATTTTTGAAGTCGACCCGAGCCCGCTGGGTCGACTAGGGGTTAATCCAGGGTGTTTGGCTGTCAACCCGTGGGCCGATTCGCTCAAGTGCAGATTTTGCATTTGAATGGTTCTCATGGTCCATCTTTAATCTAAAGGCCCTAGATGGTTCCTACACTTGACTTCTTCCCCAAGACATGCTTTGATGGCTTGGATTGAATCTAGGGTTAATCCTATGGCCTAAAACACTTGCCTAATCTATAAATAAGACCCTAACCTACCCTAATTCATTCATAATTAAACCTAGTGACTAAACTATGGCAAAATGCTAGCTCTCATGGCCTCCACTAATTTTATGAAGAGGGTTGCATACTAATCACTCTCTAATCAACTTCTAATCCCTTCTTAGCATCTTAATCTTCTTCATTTGGTGTTCAAAGTTGCTAGTTGTGAGTTTCTATCACTTTGACGATCTTTTGGTAAACTAATTAGATGAGATGTGATGAGATTTATGGTTTTGTATGTGGGTTAATGAGCTTTGAATCATATGATATGATGTTAGCATTAATCTTATGTTTATGCATGTTGAGTATGTAAGCTTATGCAAGTTTAATATGATGTATGTTATGTTTGCATGATGCTAAATATGCAAGTTGTGGGCTATGTAATCATATGCATGTTATGCAAGTTCATGGTAATATGCTATGCAAGTTACATGTATGTAAATATGCAAGTTACATGTTTGTTAATATGCAAGTTACATGTATGTAAATATGCAAGTTACATGTTTGTTAATATGCAAGTTCATGATGACACATTATGCAAGTCTATAAGCTAATATGCAAGTTTGTTATGCAAAATGAATATGTAAGTTATGTGACATATTATATGCAAGTTATGTGACATGTTATGCAAGTTCATATGCAAGTTATGTGTTTGTTAATATGCAAGATGGCACCTTTGAAACATGTTCATTCATATGCAAGTTGACACCTTTTATATGTGTTATATCATGAACGAAATTACGTGGGAACGATGGGGTAATTAAATGCATAAGTTAATAAGATTGTGTGAAATTAATATAATTATGCATAACACAAAATAAATAAACATAGTATGGGAATTTGCCTATTTGGTTAGGTGTACCCATACTATGTGTTGGGAATTTACCTATTGAGTTAGGTCTACCCCATGGGAATTTACCTATTAAGTTAGGTCTACCCATGTTAAGAAAACTTGATTAATTAGGGATAATTAATATAAAATTATGAGGGTGATTAATTAGGTGTAATTAATTGACTAAGACACGAGGTTGGACTCAGTTGTAGCGTAAAACTGCCCGGACCCAACCGGCTTAACCAGTTGCTACAAATGTTAGCCCAATGTGAGAGGTCTTAGGCACAAACTAAATACGTAATTAATGTAAAGACACGAGGTTAGACTCTGTTATGACATAAGGCTGCCCGGACCCAACCGGCTTAACCAGCGGTCATAAAAGACAGTCTAATGTGAGAGGTCTTTACAAAGGTTACGTTCTTAATTAATTAATTAAGAAACACTTAACCACATTAGCATGTAGAGGGACATGAGGGGTTAAGTGGGTGCCTCGGGTGGCATGAGAAAATCTAGTGGTTGCCTTGGGTGGCAATAGAAAATACGATTAGAATACTTAACCAAAATGGAACATGTAATTAAAACATGATTAAAGGGTTAAGTGGGATATACTAGAAAAAGGGACAAGCTTAGGTGGGTAGCTTGTGGAGGCCCATTTCAACCAGTAACCCATACGTATCTTTGTGGGCTCGACCCATGTCGAGGACGGGACACGCATACTGGGCTTGACTGTAAGAGGCAAACGGGTTAGCGGTGGCAACGCAAGTCCAACGGGCTTCATATGCGTGAGTGGGCCCGGGCTGGTAGGTAAGCCGTTGTTGCATCGAGTAGATATAAGCCGTGCACCTTTAGTTCCATCAGGTTGCCACATTGGGGAATGATACATCCCACGGTGGGGCCAGCACGGGTATCTACGTTAGGGAGCCGATCGAATGGGAAGTAGTGTGTACACCTAGTGGATTGTAGGGCCCCGTGGCGCCTACTTGGTCACCTAGGGGTACGCAGGTACTAATTAGTAAATTTTATAAGTCCTTGGGTGGGATCAACCTTTAAGTTAGGAACGACTGGTGTGGTGCAGTTTAGTAATTTACCTTAGGGAGGGTAGATGCGTCTTTATCCTTTATCTTCGTTTAGTTGACTGCTTAGGGTAGCCATTCATCCCTATATGTTACCGTATATCAGTTTATGTCTTCTCTGGTTACTTTAACGATTGTATTGTTAAAGTTATAGGACTCGCTCAGACTTATGTCTGACCCTGTTGTTTTTATCTTTTTCCCAACCCTCAGGTCCTACGGTGGATCCTAGCAGTAGTGGAGCTTGATCGGATTGCTGTTCCAGTCTTTAGGAGCTTGGATAGATGTAAAGCTCCAGTTATCCAGTTATCTTTTCTTTTGTTTGGCTATTGTATGAGAGTGGGATTATGTACTTCTTTATTTTGATGGATATTGTACTTGACCTTTATTGTGGTTTTATGATGTAACCAGACATGTTTTACTTCCGCTGTTATGAGATGATGTTTTAAAATTTCAAGTACTATTTATATCTGTCTTGTTGTAATTTTTCTGTTCTATATTCACTAAAATACTCCACCGATGCTATGGCATTCCCTTAGTGAGTGATCATAGCGGGAGTGGGGTGTTACACTTGTAAATCTAGCATTTACATGAATTGTGAACTAGAACAATAAGTCTAGTTTGACATGAACTGTAATTAGAATGCTAAATCAGAAGTGGATTAGCTAATTTGGTATAAGAAGTATATTGGCATAAATTTGAAATTGGCCATAATAGGGAGTAATTGTCATGTTTAGCAAAATCATGGTTAGTAACGCTTGATTTTGTATAGTTTACATACCAAAAAGCATAAATATGATTTAGAAGGGGAAATGGGCCATAAGAATGAATGTAGACAATTTACATTAAATGGGTAATTGGGAAATAAGTAAATTAGGATTAATTTACTTATAGAATTTGTCCTAAATAAGGAAATGTTAATTTAGACAAATTAAAGGTTTATCAACGACATCTCTTTTAATAATAAACCAGAAAGTTCTAGGGTGACAGAGAGGATAGTGTCTAGGCTTGGGTTTGTAAAATGGAAGTTTCCTGCTCTTCCTGGCTATCCCTAACTGATCCGACGGACGGGATTGTTTCTTTCAAAACCTGATTTGAAAATGAATCAAAACCCTTTGAACATAGAAAACACGAATATGCCTAACCCGAGGTTAGACTGAGTTGCGATGTAAACCTGCCCGGAACCGACCGACACATCCAGTATTCGGAACAATATCTGTCTAATGTGAGTGGTTATGGCTTTAATTTAGTTAAAGCAAGAATGGTAGGGTTAAGTTAACTAAGACACTTAACCAATTCAACATGATAACCAAACCAATGGGTGGGGTTAGGTCCATACAGACAGTCAACGCAGTTAAGCTAGAATGGGAGGGTTAAGTCCATAGGAATACTTAACCAACTTAATACAGTTAAGCTAGAATGGGAGGGCTAAGTCCATAGGGACACTTAACCAAACTTAACATGGTAACAAGACAAGATTTGTAGGGGTTAAGAACTTAGAAAACACTTAGCCAAAATTAACATGTTAACTAGACTAGAAGGTGGGGTTAAGTAAAGTTAATACACTTAGCCAAATTAACATGTTAACTAGACTAGAGGTTGGGGTTAAGTAAATACACTTAGCCAATTTGATATGTTAGCTGGGCTAGACTATAGGGTTAAGTAAACTTGAACACTTAACCATCAGATTGTGATAAGGGAATAAGGTTAAGTCTAAAACATGAAGGGATAATACTTAACCATTAATAACATGTTAGTTAAAACAGAAGGGGTAGGTTAAGTTAAAGAGGAACACTTGACCAATACAGGAAAATGGGTAGGGTTAAGTAATAAGAAATACTTAACCAATATAACTGGGTTTGTGGTCGGGTTAAGTCAACATGAATCACTGATAACACTTAACCAACTTGATAGGATAAATGAAGAGGGTTAAGTTAGCTTGAATTGACTAATGACACTTAACCAATCCAAATTGGCGGGAAAGAGAACTAAGTAGTAAACCTTAGTTAAAAGGAGCTAAGTAGTAAACCTCAGTTAAGAAAACAACGATTCTGGAAACTAAGTGGTAAACCTTAGTTAGTAGAACTAAGTAGTAATTCTTAGTATAACACGGGAAGGAGCGAACGTCCGTCTGATTAAAACGAAGGCTCCAACGAATTGGGTTACGAAGCCCGAGGCTTTGAGGGGACGTGAGGGTACTCTTGGTATCCCTCTGTGAGGCTGCAGATGATCCTCCTGGGCTCACAGAGGTTAAGGTCTGTGGTAGAAGAACCAAGGGTATGCCTTGGTTGCAGAATATGGCAACCTAAAGACTAGGATGGACCAGCGTGATTCGGCGAGAAAACGGTAGCCCTGTGATAGCAACTCATCGTCTACCATCCATCTTGAGTCAATCGAGATACGTGAAGAGGAAAGGCGGAGAACTCCAAAAGACCATATACTTGCTATCTAGGTATGGGTGAGGATGGCCATAGGATAGTGGGGCACCGGGGGCCGGCGTATAGTTCTCATTTTTCAAGGTGTGCCTTTCGTTAGTTGAGGGAGGGGTCAAGTAGGACCATAGCCACTGGAATAAAAACAAACCTTAGCATCAGCACCGGCAGATATCTGAAAGCTCCCGACTGAGTTCTGTGTTTCTTGAATTGCCCTACTACAGGACTCGGGCCGCACATTATAGGACATGTGCATCTAGACAAGCGATAATAATTCGTGATACATGCGTGGGGAAGTATAGGAACATATACCACTCTAGGTAGTGTGTCGTAGACTTGGGGGCATCGTTCGACAGGTAGCATAATACCTAGTTGGACTAGGTGGCATAAATCCTGAATCCGAGAAGCGTTCAGCAGATAGCGTAAACTCTAGTTAAATCTAGAAGGCACTTGGTAGAAAACCCTAGATTAAATCTAGGTAACAAATAATAAATGTATGCCCGAAGGCAATGGAAAATACAGGGATTGGGATTATGTTATTGTTACCAGTTGGGACACTAGATAGGCGGTGCAGTGATATAAAAATCGGTGTAACAAGGAAACAGCGAAGCGGCGAAGTATTAGAGCGAAGCGGCGAAAGTATTAGAGTATATCCAGTTTATCTTATTTTAGCATATCTCGTGATTATCTTGTCTAATCTTGCCAACCCTATCATCTTGGTGTTATCTTGTATTCAGTTAATTCTTGTCTTTTTGTTTTTCCATGTTCATATGCTAGAAGTTACTGAACTTACTCAGGCTTTATGTCCGACTCTGTTTTTCTTCCGTTCCCCCCCCCCCCCCCCCAGGTAGTAAAGAAGGGAATAGTATAGCTCAGGTTAAGTTGGACTGTCACTCTTTCCCAGCTTGAAGATTTGCCAAAGTTTTACTTGGATTCTCATTTCAGATGCTATGGCTGGCTCTTGCTAAAATTGGGGAATATAAATGTTGTTTTGTGCTTCTTTATTTTGTAAGACAGATGATACTCTAATATTGTAAAGAAATCGTTGTACAAACTATTTTATCAATAAAGCAAAGTTTTATTTTCCGCTGTTTAATTTCTGTCTGTCTTGTAATTTATCTGCATCTTTTAGCCAAAATGCTCCACAGAACTTAGTGCATTCCCTTTGTGAGTGACACTAACGGATGTGGGGTGTTACATATTATCACCAATCTAGAGAAAATCCTTATTTGTTTCTTCTTTCGCTTCTGTATCTCCCGAGAACAGTTATGTTGGCGTTAACTGTTACACCCCATATTTTAAGAACATTAAAGATGATAAATTAAAGAATAATTAATTTAGTATTAAGAACTAAGTGAAACGGACAGGGCCATTGCGTTCGTCTTGAAATTTTGGCCAATATAGGCTCCTGGTTTGCATAAAACGGGCACCGTATGAAGAAGTTATTAAGATTTGAAGTTTATATACGTGAAAGAAGAATATATATGCATATACATACATAAGGTTAGTAATTTGAATATCAAATTCAAAATCCAAAAATTAGAGAGGTGGAAAAATTCCCGCCCAATGGTGTTGACCACTGGGTTGACCCCTCAAGGGGGGTGTCGACCCCATGGGCCGACCCCCCCCCCAGGGCAGACATGGAAGTTTAGGGTTTGGTGCTGAAGGCTATATATATGGAATCATTTCTCATGTTTTTGCACACCAAAAATAATGGAGAACTATATGTTGCCTCTTCCCAGATCAAATCAAGTCTTTTCTTCTTCTGCAATCTACTAAACCTTATAGATCTGTGATTCAACTTCAGCAATCCTTTCTGTATTTTTCTAGATCTACACACAGTGAGTCTAAGTTAATTTTAGATCTAAATATTTAAAAGTAAAATTTGACATGACATTAACTTGGATATATGCCTGTGTCAATTTGAATCATATCAGATCTGCTATAACCTTCTGACAAGACTATGAACCAGATCTAGGCCTATACTTATTGAATCATGTCAGATCTATCTTTATTTGTAGATCTAATTTATTGTTCAAATCACATCATGCTTGTTCCTATTATGTTTATGACTAAATCAGGTCCATTGTTAGTTGGCCATCTAAATCACTGCTTAGATCACCTTATACCGGTCCCTATCTTGTTTGTGATTAAATTGGAAATGTTATTAGTTCTATATCTAAACCATTGTTTAGATCTTATCATGCTCATTATGACATCCCTCTTATGTTAGAATCAGTTATACTATCTTATGTTCATCAGATCTGTTACTATATTCCTATCTTGTCATTATGTCACTATATGTTTATGTCATTACGTGAGAACCTTGTTAGTATAATCATTTCTTTCATCTTCCATTCATTCTTCTCCGTTTTAGTTTTATATAGCCAAGCTACTTTCGAGCTTAGGCATGTGAATGCATTAGATTGGGAACGAGGGGAAAAACGGTAAAATTAGGGCATTACTTGTAATTGGAATTTGGGCATAATTTGAATAAAGTGTAATAATATTAATTCGGGGCATATGATTCACTATGAACATAAATTGGTAAAAAGGGCAAGAAAACCTAAAACGACATAGGTAATTTGGTTAATAATTGATGTAACACCCCACCTCCGCCAGGGTGGCTCTTGCAAGCACTCTGACTTTGGAGGGGCGTTTGAATCAGGTAAACATGCATAATGATATATCAAGGCAGAACAAGAACATATGTATATATGTAAACAGAGTAAATAACATAGATAAAACAGCGGAAGAATTCAAATAATTTCAAAACAAGTCTGGTACAACATAATGTCAACTTTCCAAATACACAAGTCTAGATAAAAACAACATTACTGAAAAACATAAGTACTATCCCCAAAATAAGTGATAACCATAGCTAGCTTCATGTCAAGACCATACATGAGCTAAAATCCCACAAGCAAGTGATCAGGAATCCAAGCTAAGCTCCAATATTCCCTCCCTGAGAACCTGGGGGGGGAAACGGAAGAAAAGAGGCGAAAGAAAAAGGTCAGTCAAAAAGACTGAGTAAGCCCTACTACAATCAATGTAAACTGATAAAGTTAACTGGCATGATGAAAGCTGAGATGAACATATGGATTACTACATACTGGCATGATGATTAACTAACAAGGTAGATAAAGGTGTCATCGCATAATCAGGCTTAAGGTTTTTGCACCACAGGTGTACTAGCAAACTAACATGACTTGAATAAGCAAGTATTGATCCCTTGGCCCAAGCGTTGGCCCAATAACATGAAGTGACCCTAACACGAGGTCCAATAGCATGAAATGACCCTACGAGGTCCAACCAAACGGTCTAGTCGATCGGCTCCCTAAGCCTAACTCGTCACGTGTTGGTGTCAATGCGGCCCAAACATAATTGTAGTCAGACTGTGCCGGGTCTCCCGTCGGGTGTATCAAGCCCTAGGGTGGCAACCACTGGACACCATAAACATAAGTGCACAGTCTCGATCTACTGGTACCCGTGCATGTTTTCCCTGGCTTCGGACTATGTGCACGACCATAGTCCGCCCGGAACTACACCGGCGTACCACTCTGCCATCGTTTTTGGTCTCTTACCTCAAGTCCAGTAATTGTGCTCCCCACCCTAGCCTAGACACTAGGGTCATAATGATACGAACTTGGGATTACTGCTGGAGTGGACCCCCATTGCTAGGATTTTTCTAGTGGGTTAAGTACGGTTTAACCCTTTTACTAATCATGGATTAACTTGGTTAAGTGTAACGATGAGTTCACGACTTAACCCTGATTAATCTACCAAGCCCAAATTGGTTAAGTATTAAGTGGACCATGACTTAACCCTAATCATGAGGCATTAATTAATTTAATGTGCCTTAACCTCTCACATTAGACCTTGTTGTGGTTACTAGTTAAGCCGGGTGGGTCCGGGTAGCTTTACACCACAACTTGGTCTAACCTCGAGTTCAAGGTACAACATGACCAACTTCTCACATTGGGTCCTATTGTTTGTAGCAACTAGTTAAGCCGGTCGGTTCCGGGTAGGTTTACGCTACAAACTCAACCCAACCTCGAGTTGGTCACACTTATCTTTTCTAAGTGTCATGTCCATCATGTTTCCAAAACATATTACAAATTTTCAAGCAATTGGGTAGACCTAACTTAATAGGTAAATTCCCAATGGGTAGACCTAACTTAATAGGTAAATTCCCAATCTTATGTTTTTATGTCTTTTAAGTTTACCCAACCCCAAACGCAATCCCATCGCTTACATATCGCAATAGCGCATAAAGGATAGAAAGAGGGAACTTGGCATAATCGTGACATAAAAGTGTTGAAGCCACAAGTTTTACATGGTGGCATATGAAATGTACATATGTTCATATACTTGCATATTACATTTTTAGGCCTCAAAAGCATGTATAAAACCAAACTTAGCATATTGGTGATACATGGTGATAAATGACATGTAGAAATGGCCGTAGGTTCGCATTTAGCCTCACATGCAAGTTATCATAAGGGACATGATAACTTACATGTTGCCAAAATGCAACCTTTAGCATAAAGCTTGAAGCTTTATGTTCATATACTCAAGATAAGCTTGCATAACATGATAACATGAACAAAATGATCACCCCAAACTTGCATAACATACATGGCAAACTTGCATATCATAACATAGCAAACTTGCATAACATAACATGACAAACTTGCATATAAACTTGCATATTATAACATGATAAACTTGCATATCATAATATGACAAACTTGCATAACATAACGTGGTTAACTTGCATATCATAACATAGCAAACTTGCATATAAACTTGCATATCATAACATGATAAACTTGCATATCATAATATGACAAACTTGCATAACATAACATGGTTAACTTGCATATCATAACACCACTTGCATCATTCATTAACTTTAGAGTTTAAATATGAAAGTAGAATAGGGCTTACAATGCTTATGAAGTCACAAAAATATGACAAAGCCCTTATGCAATCAATTAAACCCCAAAATGCAAGCTTCAATAGAAAAACCCTTGAGCCAAAATGATCAAAACCCTTGCTTTATGATGTAAATATGGAAACTTGACTTGAATGCAAGCTAATGATGCTCATACAAGCTTGAAAACACTTGTATGCATGGAAAATCTCTTAAAAATTTATTTAGGAATTTTATGAAGAGAGTGGAGGCCATGAGAGGAATGATTTTTCCATAGTTTAGTTACTTGAATGAATAATGATGATTTAGGGTTAGGTTAGGGCCTTATTTATAGAGATTAGGATTAGTATTAGCCGTAGGATTAAACCCTAGTTCCAATCTCAGCCCTCAAAACCGAATCTGGCCCCCAAACTCAACACAAACCCAAAATGGTGCACCAGGCAAAACTACCCGGCTGGACCAAGTCGACAGCCAAGTCGACAGGGCTGTCGACTTGGGTCCAACCAAGTCGACTCCCAAGTCGACAGGGCTGTCGACTTGGGTGCTCTGGCGGGAATTTTCCCGCCTGCCCCAATCTGACCTAATTTTCCAAATTCAAACTTGAATTTGAAATCTGTTTTGAACTTGCAATTTTCTGAAAACTTCGTTGGGCCTTAATCGGGTCATACGGACTCCGATTTTCGAAAACTCGGACTCTATTTCGCGTATTTTTCCGAGACGAACGCAACGGCATAGCCCGTTTCCCTTGATTCAGATTTATAAATTAAATTCTGCCTCGATTTACGTTATAACAGGTTATTGAAAATACGGGTTGTTACAATTGAAATGGCTAGAATTATAGTAATTAGAAATTGTAACCGTTCTTGGACACAAGGTTAGTTTACAGTTGTGGTGGAAGTCTGCTCGGAACCGCGGCATATCCAGCAACCGCAAGTGTCAAATCTAATGTGAGGGGTCTAAGCGCATAAACACGAGACATGCTAAGACACAATGTAACACCCTGTATTTTCTATTAACGATATAGTAACGAATTAAATAATATTTAATTAAAAATATGAGAATTAAGGGAAACGGGTTACGCCATTGTGTTCGTCTCGGAATTCTGGTTCAGATGGAGTCCGAGTTCGCGTAAATTGGACTTCGTATGAAGAAGTTATGGCTGTCGGAAGATTCCAGAAAATTCAAACAGCTCGAAAACAAATTCAAATTAAAATTAGAAGTCAGAAGCGGGATGGGCGGGAAAATTCCCGCCCAGGACCCAGGTCGACCAGGGGGTCGACCCTAGTGTCGACCTCCCCTCTACAGGTCGACCTGGGGGTCGACCTGCTCCCCCCCCCCCCCCGGCAGATCTGAATGGTGACGATTTTATGACTCAGTGTTGTGTCACTAGGGCTGAGGTGTCACCCTATCTTCACTGGATGGCTATGGTTAACCCTAGGATCATCCAACGGCTTAAATTGAGTTCAAACTCTATATAAAAAACCCTATGCTCAAACCTAAAAATCACACAAAAATAATCCTAGAACTATCATGCTGTCAATGGAAAAGTTGGAGTAGCCGTCAGCAATTCAAAGACAAGATAAGAACCTAAATCAAATTAAAAGATTATCAAATTCAACGACCTACATCAAAGGCGAGCTAACCAATTTCAGAATTCAGATTTTAGAATGCAAGAATTCCTTTTTAGTTTGTAAGTTGGTTATTACGCAGATTTAAACGTTCTTTCAATTGAATCATGAAATATTGTAATTTGAAGATAGAATGATGCTTATGTATAAGATTTGATTCCCGTTTATCTTAAAGTATCGTTGTAATTAATCATGTCTATATGCTTGTGGTGATGAACATGTTGTATATTAATCATGTCTATATGCTTGTGATGATGAACATTTTGTATGTTATTGGAATCTATTATGATTGGGTAATGGATTTTTTTTGCCAATTAAATGGTGAAACATGTCATGTTATAAATTGGTCGTTATTTGCAAGTTTATGATCTAAAAAACATGCTTATATGTTAGATCAACACTCATGTATATTCATGTTAGGTTGAATCTAATTATGTTATAAAATTTGGAATTGTAGTCCTCTTATGTTTTAACACATAAGTCATCATGTTAAGTTATGATTCGAATATGTTGATAATAGTTCTTTTATGTTTAACAAACATAAGTTAATATGCTAAGTTGCGATTTAAAAATGATTATAATAGCTTTCTTATGTTTTGACGTACATAAGTTAATCTGCTAAGTTGTGGTTTAAAACTGTGATTATATGTAAAACCTCCATGCAAGACCATTGTCAAGTTTACATGACAATTAGACCCAATTTAGTCACAAGTTCACCTTTACCCATTTAGTTAAAGTTAAATGATATCTCTATGCCAAGTTACACATGACAAGTTGAAATTATGCTATTTTATGTTTATTTCATGTCTCTTGTTTATTACCCCTTTTCTTGTTTATGGGATAGGGCTAATTTACTAGCCCAACATTTTATGTGATTCGTCCGTACGTTCCACGAGGGTAGCGATGGGAAAAATATGAAAATTAATGGCATAGATTTGTTCATAAAATGGTATATTTGATATAATTTATGGTGACCATAATCAAAGGATAACTATAGCATGATTAAATTAAATTAAATTTACATAAAGTAATTAGACATATATAGAAAAATGTGAATTTAGAAAAAGATTAATATGCCTAAACCGAGGTTAGACTGAGTTGTGGTGTAAATCTGCCCGGAACCAACTGGAATATCCAGTGACCACAACAAGACATATCTAATGTGGGTGGTTAGTGCATCAAGCCCAAAAAGAACCTGAGGTTAGACTGAGTTGTAGTGTAAACCTGCCCGGAACCGACCGGCACATCCAGTGACCACAACAAGACCTGTCTAATGTGAGTGGTTGGTGCTTTAACAAATTAAAGCTAAGTCAGGATTGGTAGGGTTAAGTCAATTTGGAAAACACTTAACCGATTCAGCATGTTAACTAAACGAATTGGTGGGGTTAAGTAAACTTGGACACTTAGCCAAATAAACATGTTGATTAGAAAACCCTAGTAGCGGGGACCCATTTTACCAGTAACCCACATAGATGTATCACGGTACCCTTAAACTAGTCAGGGTGGGGCATGATTCATGGGTTGAGTATAAGTGGTCAAAACATTGGCGGTTGGTGTGACAGTGTAGGTTCCGACGGAGTATGGGCGTGCACGTACTCCGGAGTGGAAAAATCAGGCACTAGGCATCAGTAGTATACATTGTGCACCTTGAGTCGTGTCGGGTTGCCACCAGAGGACTGATACACCCCATGGTTGGACCAACACAGGTATCTACAGTCAAGCGAGGCCGAATGACACAGGATATGAATGCATACGAGTAGAAACCGATCATTAAGGGGATCGTTTGTTATAAACACGTAGGGCTGGTGGATCCAATGGTTAAGTAGGTGCAGAGATTATAGTAATGGGTGCGATCACATGTTCCTCTTATCTTATATTAGGGCATTATCCTATGTTCTGTTATTACTGTCATGATCCCTTTCCTTGTTTAAATACTAGTAATCACCGAACTTACCAGACTTATTGTCTGACCCGTTTTCTTTCGTCCTCCTTTCTTTCGTCCCCCTCCCCCCCCCCCCCCCAGGTCCACAGGGAGGGAATACTACAGCTTAGTCAGACCCTTTGCAAGCTTCAAGAAAGTTGATGTATGATTTGGACTCTCTCTCAATCTTGGCTATGGCTCTTAGACATTATCCTTGGGGATTTATGCAGTTTTATTTATGATTTATGCTTCTTTATTAAATAATCAAGAAAGAAATTATGTTGTAATGTTTTGGGAAGTTGTTTTGAGACAATTTGATGTAATGCTTTTGTATTGAACCACGTATTCAATAAATGATTTGAATTCCGCTGCTTATACTTATATGTCTTGTAAAAATTTCTGTGTTTTGTACCTATATCCCTCCACCAAAGTTAAGGCATTCCCTTTGTGAGTGACCTTAACGGAGGTGGAGTGTTTCATACAAGGTTAAGCCAGACTTGAGGAAGAACTCTGCCCGGAACCGACCGACATATGCAGCATCCATAAGTTGCAGACTTAATGTTGAAGGTCAAGCGCATTATAACCATAAATGGATAAATGACAATGAATTGGAGTAAACGGGGAAGGATAATAACCTATTATAATTATTTGCTTTAATGAGAATATTATAATAAGCAGGCTGGTCCTAGGGACAAGTGGATATTATAACATATGTTATAATAATAGGAAAGGAAGCCTATTAGTAAGCCTTAGTTGAGGGAACTAAGTTAATCAGTAAACAACATTAAGTTGTAGTGATATGTTAAACAGAAAACAAGTGAACTAAGATGAAGGATACTTAATTACATATTAAGTAAAACATGTTATTGTAACTATGGAATCAGGTATTGAATCATACAAAGGGATTGTAAGATTACTTCTGTTAATTACAATCCTGGGGTGAAGATTTTTAAGATTAATTCCATTAATTACAATCTAAATAATAACATGTAATGGGGCTTATCAATAAACTTAAATGGATGAAGTAATATTTATTAATAAGCAAGTGCAATTTTGGCAAGTGAAAAGAAGTTAATGTGAATGGGGATAACTTGGTAGTCTGTAATACTTAACCTAGTTTGATCCATAGGGATTGTATGAACATGTTAACTTGAGTAGGGGTTAAGTGGATTTGGTTGAAACAGTGGGATGGTTAATTATATCTGGGTTGGGTGGGTAATATTTATATATAGGCCCACAAAACTTAACCGGTTGGGGTTATGTAATTAAAGACAATGTTAGGTAAGCATAACCTGTGGAAATGTTGGGGTTATTTAATTAAAGACACTAATTAGGTAAGCAAAACCTCGGGAAATCCTAGTAGGGATGTAAGACAAAAGGGAGAGCTGAATCATCTTGTGTGTGGGACCCGTTTCAGTAAGTAACCCATATAACGGTATCAAACGAGTAATCCGCCCTAGGTCCTAGTCGGGGCACGCTTACTAGGCTGATTGTAAGATATCCAAACATGGAGGACGGTGTGGGCGGCGCAAACCGACCAGGGCCATGTCCATGCAAGGTCCGAGCAAAGGGGGATAAGACGACTGTGAAATAAGTAGATATGGTTGTGCACATCCGAGAAATGAAGGGTTGCCACTTTAGGGAGTGATACACCCTAATATAGGGCCGACACGGGGTATCTACGGAGTAGGGATCTGATCGACCAGGGTAGTAGTTAGGGTACATTTAGACTCTAGTTGAGTTTAGAAGCCTGTTAGTTTGGGCTTCCTGTTGATTGTATGGAGTTAAAACCTCTCACCAAAAGTACGCCTAAGTCCACCATCTTATACATGTTGGGGATCATCTCATTCTCGTTATACTAGTATTGGTGCAGAGGAATCATTAGAGAAGCGCAATATGCACTATCATGTTTATCCGGTTTACCTTGTCATACCGACTTTTTATGATGTTATATTTCTTATCCACTATGCATGCCTGCCATGATACTTTTACTTATTTATATGACAAAAGCAATTTGACTCGCCAGACTTTATGTCTGACCCATTTTGTTTTCTCTTCTTTCTCTTCAATTCCCCCTCCCCCCCCCCCACTAGGTTCGTATGGTGGGAATACTCAAACTCAGTTAGGATTCTTCTTTGTCTTTCTTGGAGCTGCTTAGAAGTATTGCTCAAGTTATTATGTTTGATACTATGGCTATGCTTCTTTTTGGGGAATTATGCTTCTTTTATTATTGTACTCTGATGTTTTAAGTACAAGACAGAAATTTTAATGATGTACTGGTTTTCATGTAATTTAGACATATGACGTTTTGAACCCCGATTCTTATGATTAATAAAGTTTTTAATTCCGTTGTTATTTTATATCTATCTTGTAATGATTCTATTTCTGTTTACCTATAACGCTACACGAAACTTTATGCATTCTCTTAATGAGTGACATTAACTGACGTGGGGTGTCACACTTGGTATCAGAGCGGAAGGTTACCAAATTAGATGTGACACCCCACCTCCGTTAAGGTCACTCACAAAGGGAATGCCTTAATTTTGGTGGAGTGTTTATTGTGTATAGAATAGAAATTTAAACAAGACAGATAAATATATTGGTACTTGGAAAACAAAAACCACTTTTATTACAGCGGAAAATAGTTTGGTTACATCACATCAAAAACCAACTACAAAACCAAATACACCTATTATCCATCTTGACAAATAAGTTCGGAGTACATAAAATAAGAGGCATAACCCAATATAAAAAGCCGTAAACAAGATAGGCTGAACTTTACTTTAGCGATCCAAGCAACTTCCAAAAAGAGAGGGATAAAGCTGTCCAAATCTAGCTCCACTAGTGCTAGTCCCACCCTGAGCACCATGGGGAGGGGAGGAAGAAAAGAGGTGAAAACAAAGGAGGTCAGACATAAAGTCTGGCGAGTGTAATAACTTTAAAAATATAATCATTAAGTAACTAGGATAAGGCATAAGCTGGAAAATAAGGAAATGACTGTGAAACAATGGGCATGTCAGAGCAAACAAAGGAGTAAGATGAACAAAGATAATGTTAAAGGCACACCTAATCATTATAAGATAATTACTACATTGCACCACACCAAACACCCTAAAAGTTGATCCCGCCTACCAAACTTAATAATGATAATGGTAGTTTCGTGTACCCCTAACTTCCTTCTTAGGTGTCATCTGCCCTATCTCCACTAGGTGTACCCACTACCCCCATTCGATCGGCTCCCTAGCACGTAGACACCCGTGCTGGCCCCACAGTGGGGTGTATAACTCCCCAAAGTTGCAATCCGATACCACCAAAAATGCACGGCTTATACCTACACGATGCAACAACATCTTACCTACCAGCCCGGGGCAACACACACACCTGACCCTGTTGGACTTGCGTTCCCACCGCTAACCCGTTTTGATCTCTTACAATCAAATCCAGTACGCGTGTCCCGTCCTCGACTTGGGTCGAGCCCACAAAGATACTTAATGGGTTACTGGTTTGAAAAGGGCCCCCATGCACGACACAAGCTTTCACCTATGCTTGGTCCCCTCTAAGATTTTACCCACTTAACACCATTCTTATTCATGTCTTCTTACAAGTTTCAACTTGGTTAAGCGCATCTAATCGTATTTCACATGCCACTCAAGGCACCCTCCTAATTTCACATGCCACCCATGGCACCCACTTAACCCCCCATGTCCCACCACATGTTTATCTGGTTAAGTGTTTCTTAGTTTATTAACACCGTAACCTTGTAAAGACCTCCCACATTAGACTGGTATTTGTGGCTGCTGGATTTGCCGGGCAGGTCCTGGTAGTCTTACACCACAAACGAGCCTAACCTCATGTTTTTACAACTGTTACGCATTTAATTCATGCCTTTGACCTCTCATTAGACTGGCATTTGTGGCTGCTGGATTTGCCAGGTTGGTTCGGGCAGTCTTACACCACAAAAGAGTATAACCTCGTGTCTTAGGCGGTTTATTATTACACATCTTTATTTAACCCCAAATTGGATTAATATCCCTATTAAAATTTGTAAATAAATTCCAAATATACTTATGTCCATAATTGTCACCTAAATTATGTCCATAAATACCAATTTTTTCCAATTAATGTCTTAAATTAATTATATGCCATTTTAAGGCCATTTATGCCAATTCTCAATATGTGTATATTCAATATTACCCTCATCTCCCCACGTTGTTCGTTCGCTTATCATGACATATATATATATATATATATATATATATATATATATATATATATTAGTCTAGCAATTAGTCTAATGACATAAAAGGGAAGAAACATCGCAAATTTGCATAACACACAAAATGGATCTAAATTACTAAAAAGGATTACAACATATCTTGCATAAACTTGGTATTGTCATGAATCTAAACATAGGCTACAAGGTGTGAACTTGCATATATGAATATAGCATTCACCCAAAACTTGCATATATGAATTTAGTTTTCACCAAAAACTTGCATAGGCCATAGTCACAAACTTGCATAAAAACTATGTATGTCATAGATCTAAATCTAAGGGTGTAAACTTGGATATATGTGAATCCAATTTCTACCTAAACTTGCATATAGTCATCTTATTTGGTTCACATGTAAACTATGTACAATTCACATAGAAACTAGCATATAATCTGCACCCAAATTTACATATATGATGATGTCAAACATGAATCAGGTTGAACATAGATGATTGGATATATACAAAGGGATTCACAAAAATAACTATCATTATGAGCAACTAGATTACATTCACAAAATATCGCATTTTTCCCAATGTTTTACAAACATAACCATATAACCCAAATTATAACTCAACCTAATTAAGTTGTTAATTATCTTATTAAGGGAATCGAACTCACAACTCAAAGAAGGTCTTGAGTTATGGGATCTGAGTTCTGAAATTGATTTAGCTCGCCTTTGAAGTAGACAAATTTGTTGTGGTAGTTGTTATAGACTTGAGTTGAATTGAGTTGATTAGCTTTACTTTTCCTCTAGTTGATGACGGCTATTCTAGGTTGCAAGGTGATAGCATGACAACCATGGTTCTAATTTTGATTTTGTTTTAGGCTTTGAGTCTACATGTGTTTATATAGAATTAGGATTAATTTAGGCCATCTGATCAACCTAGAATCAATCAAGACCATCCAATCAAGATAGGGTGACACCTCAGCCCTAATGACTCAGCACTGAGTCACAAAATCGTCAACTTTCAGATCTGCCCGGGGGGAGGGGGGCTGGTCGACCCTTAGATCCACACCCAGGTCGACCGGTAGGGGGGAGGTCGACACTAGAGTCGACCCCCTGGTCGACCTAGGTCCTAGGAGGGAATTTTCCCGCTCAGCCCGCTTCTGACTTCTGATTTGAAATTTGAATCTGTTTTCAAGCTGTTTGAATTTATTTAAATTTTCTGGAAACTTCCGACAGCCATAACTTCTTCATACGAAGTCCAATTTACGCAAACTCGGACTCTATCTCAACCAGAATTCTGATACGAAAACAATGGTGCAAACCCTTTCCCTTAATTCTCAAATTTTAAATTAAGTATTGTTTAATTCATTAGTTTATGTTGACAGAAAACACGGGGTGTTAAATTCTGCCCTCCTTAAAGGATTTCGACCCCGAAATCTTCAAGTTACGAAGAATACATATCCTACCATCCTATCGTCCATCTACTCAACCATCAAACACAGGAATCCATTGTCCTTAAAAGACTCTTAATGCTTTCATGTTTATATGCACAGTCTGTGTACATGTCTGTATCTAATGCAAAATCAGGATGTCTACTGATTCAGTTGATATCCTTAATGCAGATTATGACAGTGCCATGCGTCCACTATGTATGCAAAAGACCCCTAATGATACATATTATTTCTACATTCAGGCACACCGATTCATCCGAATGCAGCATCCATATGATAACACAACCTTTATACATCCATTAATCTAAATAAACACACATTTATATGCAGTAAGAATGTGATTGAGCCGTTCTAGTGCCTAATGTGTGTGTATCTGCACCCACGAGCAACCACTTGCATCCACTAGCATCCATTAATCATAACATATTTCAAATACATGTTTACATCCATTAGCCTCGACCTAAGGATAAAGAATATGACCGAGGATACACACTAAAAAGGTAGATACAAGCTTGAATAAACTTAAGGAAAAAGAGATCAAAGATATACACTCAAAAAGAAAAGGGTAGGCTGCACGTATTTTGGCCTCAGTCTCCCAAGTCGCGGCTTCCTCGGCGTCGCTTCATTGAACTTTGACAAGCTTAAATTCACGGTTGCGTAGCGTTTTGACTTCCTTCCCCAAGATATGAGTTGGAACTCTCCTCAGAGTCGCTTCTCATTCCAATTCGACTTCCCCTAGTATACTTGGCTCCACAACTTCTGCCGACTCATGTAAGCACTTTTGTAGCCAAGAGACATGAAAAACATTATGAACTCCAGCCAGTCTTTCAGGTAGCTCTACTCCGTAGGCCATCGTCCCAATCCTTTCGATGATAGGAAATGGTCCTACGAATCGTGGTGCCAACTTTCCTACAGACCCAAAGCGGATGACATTCTTCAAAGAGATACTTTAAGGAACACCTTATCCCTAACTTCAAATTCAAGGTTGGTCCATCTCTTTTCTGCGTAGGATTTATGTCTATCTTGGGCAGTGTTCATTCTCCTTCGTATCAAGTCCACTTTCTCTGACGTTTCTCTAATCATGTCCGGCCCAAGTATAAGTTTATCTGTGGACTCCCACCAATAAGTTGGAGATCGAAATGGCCTTCCATATAAATCTTCGAAGGGTGCCATGCCTATAGTGGCTTGGTAGTTATTGTTATAAGCGAATTCCACCAAAGGGAGATGATCCTCCCAAGATCCTCCAAAGTCAAGAATGCACAGTCTCAAAAGATCTTCCAGTACTCTGTTCACCCTTTCCGTCTGACCATCGGTTTGAGGGTGATAGGCTGTGCTTAAAAATAGCTGTGTGCCTATAGCCTCTTGCAAACTCCTCCAGAAATCGCTTGTAAAGATAGGGTCTCGGTCACTCACTATGCTGGAGGGTATTCCATGGAGTCGAATTATCTCCTTAAGATAAATGGAGGCTAAAGACGAGGCGGTCCTCCTACTCTTGACAGGTATAAAATGAGCTCTCTTTGTGAGCCTGTCCACTATTACCTAAATACCCGTATCGCCCCTTCTTGACCTGGCAACCTATCAACAAAGTCCATCGAGATGCCTTCCCATTTCCATTGTGGAACTTCTAGAGGATGAAGCAAACCGCCAGGCTTCTTATGCTCCGCCTTGACTTACTGGCATATCATGCATTTCGAAACAAATTCATCTACATCCCTCTTCATGCCATTCCAAAAGAAAACTCTTTTGATATCTTTATACATCTTGTCTCCACCAGGGAGTATGGTCATCTTGAAATGGTGTGCTTCTTCCAAAACCATCTTCATCAAATCTCTTGCTTGCGGGATGCATAGTCTTCCATCATGTCTCAACCAGCCCTTATCATCGATGGAGTACCTGTTGAGGTGGCTAGAAGTTTCTCCCCTAATCAGCTTATCTAGCACATTAACTAGCTGAGGGTCTTCATATTGCGCGGTTCCTATTGAGTCCAACAAAGTAGGCCGCACCTTTATCATTGCCATCAAGCCAATTACATAACCAATAGAGGGTCTAAAATCAAAATTTGCTATGTATTCCAAACTTTGCCTTTCTACAAAGAGAGGACTTAAGGTCAGCTTCTTTCTACTTAGGGTGTCTGCTACTACATTGCCCTTGCTAGGAGTATAGGAGATCTCAAAGTCGTATGAGGAGAGAAACTCCATCCATCTTTGTTGCCTTAGATTGAGGTCTTTCGGCGAGAAAAGGTACTTCAACGATTTATGGTCAGTATACAACTCAAATTTCTCACCTAAGAGACAGTGGAGCCCAGACTTAAGGGAAAAAACGTTTTCTGTTAACTCTAGATCATGGGTTGGGTAGTTTCTCTCATGCATTTTTAATTGCCTTCCACCATAAGCTACTACCTTCCCCTCTTGCATCAAAATAGCGCCTAGTCCCGTACCGCATGCATGTGTGTATATCGTAAACATCTTGCTCCCATCTAGTAATGTCAAAACTAGGGCTGGTGTCAGAGCCCTCTTCAATCGTTGGAAAGCGACTTCGTAATCCAAATCCCAAGTGAAAGTCAGGTTCTTCTTCGTTAACCTTGTAAGTGGAGCTGAGATTTTCACAAAGGCTTTAATGAACTTGCGATATAAGCCTGCTAGTCCTAGAAAACTTCGGACTTCGGTTGCATTCTTTGGAACCTTCCAATCCTGGATTGCAACTACTTTTGCGGGCTAAACAGCTAACCCTTCTTTGGACACCACATGCCGAAGAAATCTTACTTCTTCCCTCCAGAAGTGGCACATGGAGAATTTTTCTTTTAATTGATGTGCACGTAGAGTATCCATGACTTCCCTTAATTGCAAAGCATGCTCTTCCTCATTCTTCGAGAAAATCAGAATATCATCTACAAAGACCACCACGAATTTATTGAGAAATTCCCAGAATACTCTATTCATTAAATTGACGAAATAAGCGGGTGCGTTTGTCAAGCCGAAAGGCGTAACGAGTCATTCGAAGAAACCGTCCAGGGTTCTGAATGCGGTCTTATCAATGCTATCTTCAGCCACTCTCAGCTGATGAAATCCGGTAGCCAAATCTAATTGGGAGAAAATTGTTGCACCTACAAGCTGATCGAACAAATCGTCTATTCTTGGCAGTGGGTGCCTATTCTTCTTGGTTAGCTTGTTTAGCTCCCTATAATCAACGCATAGGCGAAGTGAACCGTCCACATATTCGATGATGTCAAACATGAATCAGGTTGAACATAGATGATTGGGTATATACAAAGGGATAAACAACAATAACTATGATTATGAGCAACTAGCATACATTCACAAAATATCGCATTTTTCCCAATGTTTTACAAATATAACCATATAACCCAAATTATAACTCAACCTAATTAACTTGTTAATTATCTTATTAAGGGAATCGAACTCACAACTCAAAGAAGGTCTTGAGTTCTGGGTTCTGAGTTTTAAAATTGATTTAGCTCACCTTTGAAGTAGACAAATTTTTTGTTGTAGTTGTTATAGACTTGAGTTGAATTGAGTTAATTAGCTTTACTTTTCCTCTAGTTGATGACGGCTATTCTAGGTTACACGGTGATAACATGACGACCATGGTTCTAATTTTGATTTTGTTTTAGGTTTTGAGTCTACATGTGTTGATATAGAATTTAGGATTAATTTAGGCCATCCGATCAACCTTGAATCAATCAAGGACATCCAGTCAAGATACGGTGACACCTCAGCCCTAATGACTCATCAATGAGTCATAAAATCCTAATCTTTCAGATTTGCTGGGGGGATGGGGGAAGGGGGCGGGTCGACCCCTAGGTCGTCCCTCAGGTCGACCTGTATGGGGGAGGTCGACACTAGGGTCGGCCCTCTGGTCGACCTGGGTCCTGGGAAGGAATTTTCCAGCCTAGCCCGCTTTTGACTTTCTGATTTGAATTTTGAATCTGTTTTAGAGTTGATTGAATTTATTTGAATTTTCTGGAAACTTCCGACAGCCATAACTTCTTCATACAGAGTCCAATTTACACAAATTCGGACTCTATCTCAACTAGAATTCCGAGATGAACACAATGGCGTAACCCGTTTCCCTTAATTCTCACATTTTGAATTATTTATTGTTTAATTAATTAGTTTATGTTAACAGAAAACATGGGGTGTAACATTAGATAAAAGTTTTTGAAAATTATTTTCAAAAAGGTTTTATAAGAAAGCATTTTTCTTAAAGAAAAGTCTGTTTTGAAAAACATATTCCCTAAAGCCTTATGTAATATCTCATGGTTCTCCTCTTGATTCCCTTTCCTTTTTGTCTGGCGAAACCGATTCTTTCTGAAAAGTGTCCCCATTGCGACATGGTTCCGTAGGCATGTTAAAACTACGACACATGTCGAAGGGCAATGAAGTGCCTAATCTCCATCTGTAGCCGCAGTAGTTTCACCTGCAGCAAATTTTCTTGACCTTTGTAACGATTTCCATGCGATGGAGGCATCTTTTAAGAGACTTGTTAGCTTGTAACACAAGAATGGTAAAAAAAATAAGGGAGTTAGGGCTAAGGACCACAGCCAAAGGAGGAGAAAAATGATGGCCCTGGAACGGAACATAGATAAAGTTCAAATAAAGTTCTAAAGAAAGAAGCTACGTTTGAGGAAACACAAAACAAGAAAGTATGGCCTAAGAAGGGACAAAAACAACAACAAAAGGAGAGTGGAAAGAATGACAAGTCTAAGGATAAGAGGAAATGTCATAATTGTGGGCGTGAGGATCATCTGATTAAGGATTGCAAAAGACGGAAGAACACTTGCTTAAACCATAGTGAGATTAGACACTATACGAGGGAATGCCCGAAGAAACACGGACATGACCAAAGGGCGGGATCTTCAAAAGGGCACGTGTATGTTTTCATGGTCAGTGTACCAGAAAGAGGTAGTAAAATTTCCATTGAAATTTTTTATTTGCCTTTTCAAATTATCCAGTTAGAAATCTTTTTATTATGGCACTTCACATTCATTTACATTTAACTCCGTGGTTGAGTCTCTACACCTTAGTACTAGTATAGTTGTGGATCCCGTTGTTGTCACAATCCCCATTGGTGGTTCGACTGATTTGTCCATGATTTGTCGGAGTCTGAGAATATCTGTTTTAGGCGTTAAGTTTGAATGTGATGCGTTTGTGCTCGGGTTTATGGGCTATGGGTTAATTCTAAGGATGGGTTGGTTAGCCATGAATGGTTCCATTCTGGATTGTGTGAGGAGGGTCATTAGGCTTTTCTTGTGACCTGCAATGGTCTGTCATGCATAGTTTCCTAGAATCTCTTGATGCATCTATCGATGATCTGCGATCTGTACTAGTAGTCTATGAGTATCCTGATGTCTTTGATGAGGTTCGGCGTTTACCTCAAAGGCGCGAGATCGATTTCCGCGTATATTTGGTAGAAAATGCGAAGCCAGTTGCATTATCTGTGCGCCATTTGGCTCTAAGGGAAAGGAGGGAGCTTAGCAAACAAGTAGGGGAGCAACTTGAAATAGGGTTTATTAGGCGAAGCATATCTAAATGGGGTGCTCGAGTGGTATTCAACTAAGGCGTATGGTTCGCTTCGCTTATGTGTAGACTACAGAGAGTTGAATAAACTCACTAAGAAGAACAAGCATCCACTCCCATGGATAGATGATTTGTTTGACCAGCTCGTTGGTGCATCGGTATTCTCTCAGTTAGACTGAGCCACGGGGTTTCATCAGTTGATTGTGGCCGAGGATAGTATAGATAAGACTGCCTTTAGGACTCCGGATGGTTTATTTGAATGGATTCTTATGCCTTTTGGGTTGATGAATGCACCCGCATATTTCGTTGATTTGATGAGTAGGGTGTTTCGAGAGTTTCTAAATAAATTTGTCGTGGTCTTTGTTAATGATATCTTGATCTTCTCAAAGTGCGAGGAAGAGCATGCCTTACATATAAGGGAGGTTTTGATTCATCTTGGAGAAGTTCTCCAAATGTCATTTTGGAGAAAGGAGGTGAGATTTCTAGGGCATGCGGTCTCTGAAGATGGGATAGCAGTAGATCTCGCAAAGGTAGTGTAACACCCCTAAGTCCCACATCATGGAAGCCTGTGTGAAGTGGGTACTTATATAGTACAACCCATCTCTTACTAACGCCGAGGCCTTTTGAGGAACAAAACCCCACACCAATATGGTGGCTAAGTTGGGGAAAATATCTTGCATGAACGGAGGTGCGGGTTGTTACAGTGGTATCAGAGCCAATACCCAGCCGGAATTGTGGCTCCCGTGTGGACCACAGCGCCTGGGTGAGGTGTTTGTGAGCCAACGGGGACGTTGGGCTCTGTAGAAGGGGAGAATGTAACACCCCTAAGTCCAACATCGTGGAAGCCTCTGTGAAGTGGGTACTTATATAGTAGAACCCATCTCTTACTAATGTCGAGGCCTAGTGAGGGAAAACCCTACACCTGAGAGGTGGCAAAGTAGGGACAATATCGGTGTTAGTAGGGAGATTGGCTCAGCCTGTATGGCAAAACCATGTGTTGGCGGATCTCGAAACTTAGCCGAGGCCTTTTGAGGAACAAAACCCCACACCTATATGGTGGCTAAGTTGGGGACAATATCTTGCGTGAACGGAGGTGCGGGTTGTTACAGGTAGTTGTAGTTCAAGATTGGTAAATCCAAAAGAATGCAACAGAGGTGAGAAGTTTTCTTGGATTGGAAGGCTATTGTAAGAAATTCATTTGCAGAAATGTTTGCATGATACAACAGAAGTAGTTGAGCCAAGTATGCTTAAGGAATTGGAGGTGGAACGGGAGGCGACAGTTTTGCAAGTTCCTACCCGTATTCTTGGATCAGAGGTTAAGAAGCTACACAGTCAAGAGGTCAAATTGATAAATGTTCAATGAGGAGATAACCCAGATAATGAAACTTGGGAGACTGAAGACAAGATTTGCACTTCGTACCCTTTTCTTTCTAAGGGCATATTCTTAACTTCCTTTGCAAAGCTTTTATTCGCACTTGCTTATATCATCTAAGTATATCCTATCGATCGAATCTTCGGCCTTTAGGTAGGAATACCATGGATGTAAACATGTGTTTGAGACATGTTATGTTTTATGGATGCAAGTGGATGCAAGTGTTTGCTAGTGGTTGCTCGTGGATGCATATACACACACATTAGGCAATAGATTGGCTCAGTCACTCTCATACTACATATGGATGTGTGTGCATTTTTCTTCTTTTAACGGATGAAAATGGATGTATCATCATATGGATGTTGCACTTGGATGTATGATCGCGCACACATATAGAACTTAAATATTATAATAGGATTATATGCATACATGTTGGATTCATGGCACTAACATACTTTGCATTAAGAAGGTCGACTTAATCAGTAGACCGTCTAATTTTTGCGTTAGCATTGGGACATACATACACACCTTTGAATGTGTTCATATAAGCATTAGAAATCTTTTTAGGACAATGGATGCCCGTGATTGGTGAATGAGTGGATGGATGATGGATGGTAGGATATACATTCTTCTAAACTTGGAGATTTCGGGGAATGAAATCCTTTAAGTAGGGGAGAATGTAACAACTCATATTTTAACAACACTAAAGATAACAAATTAAATAATAATTAATTTAATATTCAGAATTAAGTGAAACGGACTACGCCATTGCATTTGTCTCGGAATTCTGGCCATAATAGACGCTTGGTTTGCGTAAAACGGACACCGTACGAAGAAGTTATTAAGGTTTGAAGTTTGTATACGCGTAAGAAGAATATATATATACACACACACATATCTATACTATATTATAATTATTTAGCATGAAATGGGGAGCTCTCAGCTAGGGGTGAGCATTTGGCTGGATTGGTTTATCCGATGATGAAATTTGTCGAACCAAACTAAATCCAATAAAAATGAAAGCCAAACCAAACCAACCAAATTAAGATTAGATGGTTTGGTTGGTTATCCGATTAAACCGAACTAAAAATGTTTTACAATTCTTGTTTGAAATATTCACTAGAATTTGAAATAAATTATAAGTATATGAATAGATAATAATTATTTATGATTTTTATGCTTTCTGAAATAACCCACCTCAGCTAAGGTCACTCACAAACGGAATGCCTTACCTTCGGTGGAGCGTTGTAGGTAAAAAGATATAGATAATTTACAAGACAGACATATAAAAAACGGAAAAACGAAATTTATTTCATATGTGGTTCATAAAAAAACATTACAACAAACTGTCTCAAAACAACTTCCAATCATTACATCAAAATCTCTGTCTTAATTAAAACATAAAGAAGCATAGAACACAAATAAAATAGCATAAATCCCCATTGAGATTGTATCCAAAGCCATAGCCCAAGAGAAGAGAATCCAAGCAATACATCTATTCTCTTCAAGTTTGCAAAAGGCCTAAACTAAGGTGGAGTGTTCCCTCCCTACGGACCTGGGGGGGAACAGAAGAAAAGAAGACGAAAAAATTGGGTCAGACATGAGTCTTGTAAGTCTAGTGATTATTTAGCATATAAACAGGAAAAGGATTATCACATGAATAAACAGAATCTAGGACAACACCCTAGAAATAAGAAAGTAAGACTGAATATGTTATCGCACTCATTTCAACTTCTCTGCACCCCTTTACAAGAGTTTCAACTAGAACCATGTGTACAAGATAAATGATCCCCTTTTTATCGATCGGCTCCTACTCATATATGTTTACCATCTGTGTCATTCGGCCCCGCTTGATTGTAGATACATGTGCTGGTCCTACCAAGGGGAGTATCAAATCCTATGGTGGCAACCCGACACGATTCAAGAAGCACAGTGTACAACTACTAATGCCCAATGCCTGCTTTTACCACTCCGAAGTACGTGCACGCCCGCACTCCGTCGGAACCTACACTGATGCACCACCCGCCGTTGTTTTGACTGTTTAAAATCATCCCAGTAATCGTGTCATACCCTACCTAGTTCAGGGTACCGTGATACATCTATGTGGGTTACTGCTGAAATGGGTCCCCGTTACTAGGGTTTCCTAATCAACATGTTAAATTGGTTAAGTGTCCAAATTAACCTAACCCCACCCATCAGTTTAGTTAACATAATGTATTGTTTAAGTGTTGCCTTAACTAACTTAACCCTATCATTCATGTCTTAGCTTTAATTCCTTCATTAAAGCACCAACCACTCACATTAGACAGGTATTTTTGTGGTCACTAAATGTGCTGGTAGGGTCCGGTCAGTTTTACACCGTAACTCAGTCTAACCTCGGGTTCTTTTGGGCTCAATGCACGAACCTCTCACATTAGATACATATTGTTACGGTTGCTGGATGTGCCGGGCGGTTCCGGGTAGTCTTACACCGTAACTCAATCTAACCTCGGGTTAGGCATATTTGTCTTTTTCTAAATTTACATATTTACCTTTTATGTTTATATGTAAATTATTGTCATTCAAGTCAGACCCAATTTCTCTCTAAATCATGTTAATAATATTAGGTATATAAATTATACCAATTTTATGCCACTAATCATTCATATATTTATGGGCCAAATTATGCCATTAATATAAATTTAAGGTTTTTCCCCAATGTTACCCCCGTCATACGTTCGCAAAATTCACATAGAATGTTAGGCTCGTAACTTAGCCTAACTTATATACAAAAAGGGGATAGAAGGGAGCATGTACTATTCGTACAACATAATAAGGATCTAACTAAACATGTGTCATATAAATTTGGCATAAAATAATGATCTTGCATTTTTGGATCCAATTAACATGAGTCTTAAACATATGAAATTAACCAACTCCGACTAGGCATGTAAATGTAAACTTTTATTTTGGATCCAATAAACATGAATCTTTAAGCAAATAGAATTACATATGTTCAATTAGGCATGTAAATGTGAGCTTCTATTTTGGATCCAATAAACATGAATCTCAAGCATATAGAATTACACAAGTTCAACTAGGCATGTGAATGTGATCTTTTATTTTGGATCTAATAAACATAAATCTTAAGCATATGGAATTACACAAATCCACTAGGCATGTAAATGTAAACATTCATTTTGGATCCAATTTTCATACATCTAAATGTAGATCTAAACATAATACATGTCTTAGCCTAACAACTTGCATGTTACATAACATGAAAATGTCACCAAATTTACATAATACATGATTTGCTTAACAGCAACATAATAACCACAATAATCTCACAAGCATATACGATAAAATCGTTACAAGAATAGGCATAAATCAGCATCGTCATTATCTTACAACTAGGAATTACTCTAGTTCTCACTTTATTACAAATCATAACTTTTAATCTTTCACATCTAAATAATAACAGGACTTACAAACAAAAGAAAGTCTTGTTTTCTGGGATCTATTTTCTGAAACTGAAAAGCAATCCCTTGACGAAGACTATCGATTCTCTATGTTAGTTTTGATTCGTATCTTTAATCTTGTTTTCTAGTTTGAGACGATATAGTGGCTAGGTTAGGACGATCATTGACAGCATGTGGCTCCTTGGAATGAATTTGTATGATTTAGGGTTTAGGAATAGGGTTGCTTTTATAGAGGTTTAATCTTATATGAGCCGTTAGATCATCCTAGGAGCAATTACAACCATCTAGACTAGATAGAGTTATCCAGAATTGCCACATATGCCCTAGTGACTCAGCAACAGGTCAGAAAAGACTCAGCAACAAATGAGAATCGTCATTGTTTTGGATCTGGGCGAGGGGGATAGGTTGTCCCCCTGGTCGACCTGTGTGACCTAGGTCGACCCCCTGGTCGACCCGGTCTCTAGAGGGAAATTTCCTGCCCAGCCAGCTTTGGGGTTTTTGAATTTCGAAACTTAAATTTGAATTTTGTGCTACTTTTATTATTTAAATTTTTAAATCTTCTGAAGGTCATAACTCCTTCATACGGAGTCCGATTTACGCAAACTTGTACTTTATCTCAAGTAGAATTCCGAGACGAACGCAATGGTGTAACCTATTTCCCTTAATTCTCACATTTATAATTAAGTATTCTTTAATTCATTACTATATTGATTACAGAAAATACGGGGTGTTACATTCTCCCCTCCTTAAAGGATTCCGTCCCCGAAATCTTCTAGTCGAGAAGAATGTATGTCCTACCATCCAATCGTCCATCTACTCAACCATCAAACACAGGCGTTCATTGTCCTTTAAAAGACTTCTAATGCTTCCATGTCTGTATGCATAGTGTGTATACATGTCCTTATCTAATGCAAAATCAGGCGGTCTACTGATTCAGTTGACCTCCTTAATGCAAATTATGTCAGTGCCATGAGTCAATTATGTATGCAATTTTCCCTACTCATAATTATACAAGAGTGCACAATCATTCATACAAATGCGACATCCATATGATAACACATCAAGTTTTCAATCCATATACAAATACATATATGCATATGAAATATGAAAGTGACTGAGCCGGTCTAACACCTAATGTGTGTGTATATGCATCCACGAGCAACCACTTGCAACCATCAGTCATAACATGTTTCAAATACATGTTTACATCCATTGGTTTCTACCTAAGGATAAAGGATAGGACCAAGAAGATATACTAGAAAGGTAGATACATGCATAAACTTATGGAAAATAGATCAATGATGTACCCTCAAAAAGTTAAGGGTAGGCTGCGCGTATCTTGGCCTCAGTCTCCCAAGTCGCGTCTTCCTCGTCGTCGCTTCATTGAACTTTAACAAGTCTGACTTCGTGGTTGCGTAGCTTTTTGAATTCTATACCCAAGATGCGTGTTGGAACTCTTCTCACAGTCGCTTCTCGTTTGACTTCTACTTCCTCTAGTATGCTTGGCTCCACAACTTCCACAGACTCGTGTAAGCACATTCGTAGTTGAGAAACATGAAAAACATTGTGAACTCCAGCCAGTCTTTCGCGTAGATCTGCTTTGTATGCCATCGTCCCAATCCTTTCAATGATAGGAAATGGTCCTACAAATCTTGGTGCCAACTTTCCTACGGACCCAAAGCGAATGACATTCCTCAAAGGAGATACTTTAAGGAATACCCTATCTCCAACTTCAAACTCAAGGTCGGTCCTTCTTTTGTCTGCGTAGGATTTCTGTCTATCTTGTGCGGTCTTCATTCGCCTTTGTATCAAGACCACTTTTTCTGAAGTTACTCTGATCAAGTCCGGTCCAAGTATGATCTTGTCTGTAGACTCCCACCAATAAGTTGGTGACCGGCATGGTCTTGTATATAAAGCTTTGAATGGTGTCAAGCCTATGGTGGCTTGGTAGCTATTGTTGTAAGCGAATTCTACCAAAGGAAGATGATCCTCCCATGTCCCTCCAAAATCAAGAATACACAATCTCAGGAGGTTTTCTAAAACTCTGTTCACCCTTTCTATCTGACCATTGGTTTGGGGGTGATAGGCAGTGCTTGAGCATAGCTGTGTGCCTACAGCCTCTTGCAAACTCTTCCAAAACTCACTCGTATAGGTAGGATCTCGATCACTCACTATACTGGAGCGTATCCCATGGAGTCGAACTATCTCTTTAAGATAAATAGATGCTAGAGACGAGGCAGTCCTTCAACTCTTAACAAGTATAAAGTGAGCGCTTTTAGTGAGCCTGTCCACTATTACCTAAATACTGTTATTGCCCCTTCTTAACCTACGCAACCATCAACAAAGTCCATCGAAATGCTACCCCATTTCCACTGTGGGACCTCTAGAGGATGAAGCAGACCACTAGGTTTCTTCTGCTCCACTTTGACTTGCTGGCATATCAAGCACTTAGCAACGCACTCAGCTACATCCCTCTTCATGCCATTCCAAAAGAAAACCTTTTTATGTCATTATACATCTTTTCTCCACCTATGTGTATGGTCAGCTTAGAATGGTGTGCTTCTTCGAGAACCATCTTACCAATTCCCTTTCTTGTAGGACGCATAGTCTTCCATCCCGTCTCAACCATCCCTTGTCATCGACGGAGTATCTATTTGGGTGACTAGAAGTCTCACCCCTAGTTAGCTTATCCATTACCTCAACTAGTTGAGCGTCTTCACGTTGTGCGGTCCCTATTGAGTCCAAAAGATTAGGCCGCACTTCTAGCGATGCTAACAGACCAGATACAAATTCAGAGGAGGGTCTAAAGTCAAAGTTTGGTATGTACTCCAAGCATTGCCTTTCTAGAAAGAGAGTGCTCAAGGTCAGCTTCTTTTTACTCAAGGCGTCTGCTAACACATTGCCCTTGCCAGGGGTATAGGAAATCTCAAAATCATATGAGGCCAGAAATTCCATCCACCTTTTTTGTCTTAATTTCTGTGAGAAAAGGTACTTTAATGATTTGTGGTAAGTAAACAATTCAAACCTTTCTCCTAGTAGGTAATGATGCCATGATTTAAGAGCGAAAATAATGGCAGCTAGCTCCAAGTCATGTGTTGGGTTGTTCTTCTCATGTGCCCTCAACTGCCTTCCCCCGTAACAAACAACTTTGCCTTCTTGGATTAAGACAGCGCCCAATCTTGTACCGCATGCGTCTGTGTATACAGTAAACATTTGCTCCCATCAGGCAATATCAGAACTGGGGCTTTTGTTAGAGCCATTTTCAAACGTTGGAAAGCAACATCGCAATCCAAATCCCAAACGAAAGTCAGGTTCTTATTTGTCAATCTTGTGAGTGGGGCTGATATTTTCACAAAGTCTTTGATGAACTTTCGATAAAAGCCCGCTAGCCCGAGAAAGCTTCGGACTTCAGTTGCATTCCGTGGGACCTTCCAATCTTGTACCGCAACTACTTTTGCGGGGTCCACAGCTATCCCTTCTTTGGATAACACATGTCCAAGAAACCTCACTTCTTCTCTCCATAAATGACATTTGGAGAATTTTGCTTTCAGTTGATGTGCATGAAGAGTATCCATGACTTCCTTTAAATGCAAAGCATGCTCTTCTTCATTCTTCGAGAAAATCAAAATGTCGTCTATGAAGGCCACCACAAACTTATTAAGGAATTCCCTGATCACACTGCCGCTCATCAAGTCAACAAAATAAGCGGTGCATTTGTTAAGCCGAAAGGCATGACAAGCCATTCGAAGAAACCATCCGGGGTTCTAAATGCGATCTTATCAATATTGTCTTCAGCCACTCTTAGCTGATGGAACCCGGTAGCCACATCTAGTTGGGAGAAAACCAATGCACTGACAAGGTGATCGAACAAGTCGTCTATTCTTGGAAGTGGGTGCATATTATTCTTGGTCAGCTTGTTTATCTCCTTATAATCCATGCATAGGCGAAGCGAACCATCCGCTTTTGTTGCGAACACTACTGGAGCACCCCATTTAGAAATACTCTGCCTTGTAATCCCTTTTTTGAGCAGCTCTTTGACTCGCTTGCTGAGCTCTTTTCTCTCCCTTGGAGCCATGTGTCTAACGGGTAAAGCAACGGGTTTTGCGTTGTCAACGAGGTATATGCGGAAATCTATCTCCCGCTTTGGAGGTAGGCCCTTCACCTCTTCAAATACATCCGAGTATTCATGGATTACTCTAACAGACTGCAAATTCTCAACAGACGCATTAAGAGATTCTAGATAGCTAAGCATAACAGATTTCATGGGATTGCAAGAGATTTCGAGAGTGTTAAAGAGGCAAGTCATGAGTCTAACCACTCATTTTCACAATCGAGGACGGCACCATTATTGGAAAACCAATCCATGTCTAGAATCAACATATAGCCCGTGAAGCCCAAAACATAGGCATTACATCTAAACCCAATGCTTAGTATAGAAATTTTCAAATCCAAACAAATCATTAATAAATAAGCCGAACCCCCAATTGGATTTGAAACAACCAAGTGATCCTCTACTATACTGGTGTTTAGGTGCAGAGATTCAACTAAAGCAGTAGATATAGAAGAGTGCGATGCGCTAGAATCAAAGAATGTACGAACACGATGATCAAAAAGATAAATTAAACTCCCAACAGAAATATTTCTACCTCGTTCTTGCGGAGGTGCTGTGAGAGCATGAACTTGCCCTCCAGAAGTAGATCCAGCTCTTTGCCCTTGCCCTCGCTTTCTTTGGCAGTCCTTAGCTATATGTCCTGTCTAGCCGTAGTGGAAACAACCACCGATCTTCCTCTTCTTCTTTCTCCAGTCCTTAACCAGATGTCAAGGAATGCCACAAAAATTACACTTCCTCTTGTCACGGGGTTTATTATTCTTCCCGCCCTACTTGGAATCTGTCTTCTTGTTATGTGATCCTTTCACTTTCTTATCTTGAGGTACTTCCACCTTTGTCTCTTTCTAGCCAACCTTATCTTCTACTTGTAACAGCGCCATGTCAACCAGTCTCTCATAAGTCGCACCCATAGACATATGCGACATAGCCACGTTGCGTAGTGGCTCATTCAATCCCTTAACAAAACGGAGAGCCTTCTTATGTGGAGTGTTCACTAACTCCAATCCGAACCGAGCCAGCTGGTAGAATTGGTTAACGTATTCCTTGATCGACATACTTCCCTATTTGAGAGCTAAGAACTTCTCCATCTTAAGGCTTCATTCATCTTGTGAGAGGAATTTCATTTCAAACCTCATTCTGAAATGCATCCAAGTTTCAACTGGTCACTCAGCATTGGTAACTTTCCACCAATAGGAGGCTTCGTCTTCAAGCAACCATACGGCCAACTGTATCTTCTGCCTATCGTCCACTTTGAAGATAACAAACAAATTCTCAGTTTCTTTGAGCCAGTTCCTAGCTTCCACGAATGTTTCAATTCCATTAAAGTTCTTTCCACCCGTGGCTCGAAAGTCTCTACATATCTTTGAGAAAGTATTTGCACGCGGAGGAGGAGTAGGAACCGCTGAAGCAGGGGGAGGAGGAACATCAGCTTGGCCTGCGACATTAGCCCTAGCCTCTAGGTACCTTCTGAACCAGCCAGGTATCGGCACGCCCTCTGGAAGGTTAAGGTCCCAAGGCATGCTGAAACGAAAAAGGAAAGATTTAAAAAAAAGGATAGAAAGATAGTGCATATGACTTTAGGGATTATGCCTTTTAAAATAAAAACAACACTTTTTCTTGAAAAATGCTTCTTTAAACTTCTTTTTGAAAATTAGTTTTCAAAAACTTTTATCTGATCTGGTAAAACTTTTCTCTGATACCAAGTGAAACACCCCACCTCCGTTAAGGTCACTCACAAAGGGAATGCCTTAACTTTGGTGGAGTGTTGTAGGTAAAAGATACAAATAACTTACAAGACAGACATATAAACAGAGGAAAAACGAAATTTATTTCATACGTGGTTCATAACAAAACATTACAGCAAACTGTCTCAAAACAACTTCCAAATCATTACATCAAAATATCTGTCTTGATTAAAACATAAAGAAACATAGAACACAAATAAAATAGCATAAATCCCCATTAAGAGTGTATCCAAAGCCATAGCCCAAGAGAAGAGAATCCAAGCAATACATCTACTCTCTTCAAGCTTGCAAAAGGTCTGAACTAAGCTGGAGTGTTCCCTCCCTGTGCACCTGGGGCGGGGGGACGGAAGAAAAGAAGACGAAAGAAAATTGGGTCAGACATGAGTCTGGTAAGTCCAGTCATTATTTAGCATGTAAACAAGAAAAGGATTATGACATGAATAAACTGAATCTACACCCTAGAAATAAGATAATAAGACAGAATATGCTATCGCACTCATTTCAACTTCTTTGCACCCCTTTACAAGAGTTTCAACTAGCACCATGTGTTCAAGATAAATGATCCCCTTTTTATCGATCGGCTCCTACTTGTATATGTTTACCACATGTGTCATTCGGCCCCGCTTGATTGTAGATACATGTGCTGGTACAACTATGGGGTGTATCAAATCCTGTGGTGGCAACTCGACACAATTCAAGATGACCAATGTATAACCACTGATGCCCAGTGCCTGCTTTTTCCACTTCGAAGTATGTGCACGCCCGCACTCTGTATGAACCTACACTAATGCACCACCCACCGTTGTTTTGACCACTTATAATCAGCCCAGTAATTGTGCCCTACCCTTCTAGTTCAGGGTATCATGATACATCTATGTGGGTTAATGCTGAAATGGGTCCCCGTTACTAGGGTTTCCTAATCAACATGTTAAATTGGTTAAGTGTCGAAATTAACCTAACCCCACCCATCAGTTTAGTTAACATGTTGTATTGGTTAAGTGTTACCTTAATTAACTTAACCCTACCTTTTCTCTCTAAGCTTTAATTCATTCATTAAAGCAACAATCACTAACATTAGACAGATATTGTTGCGGTCACTAGATGTGTCGGTCGGGTTCGCGCAGCTTTACACCACAATTCAGTTTAACCTCGGGTTCTTTTGGGCTCAATGCACTAACCTCTCACATTAGATATATATTGTTATGGCTGCTGGATGTGCCAGGCGGTTCCGGTCTGTCTTACATCGTAACTCAATCTAACCTCGGGTTAGGCATATTCGTCTTTTTCTAAATTTACATATTTACCTTTTATGTTTATATGTAAATTATTATCATTCAAGTCATGCCCAATTTCGCTCTAAATCATATTCATAATTTTAGGTACACAAATTATACCAATTTTATGCCACTAATCATTCATATATTTATGGGCCAAATTATTCCATCAATATAAATTTAAGGTTTTTCCCCAACGTTACCCCCGTCATACGTTCTCAAAATTCACATAGAATGTTAGGCTCATAACTTAGCCTAACTTATATACAAAAAGGGGAAAGAAGGGAGCATGTACTATTCATACAACATAATAAGGATCTAACTAAACATGTGTCATATAAATTTGGCATAAAATAATGAACTTGCATTTTTGGATCCAATTAACATGAGTCTTAAACATATAAAATTACCCAACTCGGACTAGGCATGTTAATGTAAACGTTTATTTTGGATCCAATAAACATGAATCTTTAAGCATATAGAATTACATAAGTTCAACTAGGCATGTAAATGTGAGCTTCTATTTTGGATACAATAAACATGAATATCAAGCATATAGAATTACACAAGTTCAAATGGGCATGTGAACTTTTATTTTGAAACATGAGTCATAAGGATATGGAATTACACAAATCCACTAGGCATGTTAATGTAAACTATCATTTTGGATCCAATTTTCATAGATCTAAATGTAGATCTAAACATAATACATGTCTTAGCGTAACAACTTGCATGTTACATAACATGAAAAAGTCACCAAATTTACATAATACACAATTGGTTTAATATCATCATAATAACCACAATAATCTCACAAGCATATATGATAGAATCGTTACAAGAATAGGCATAAATCAGCATCGTCATTATCTTACAACTAGGAATTACTCTAGTTTTCACTTTACTACAAATCATAACTTTTAATCATTCACGTCTAAATAATAACAGGACTTACAAACAAAAGAAATTCTTGTTTTCTGGGATCTGTTTTCTAAAACTGAAAAGCAATCCCTTGACGAAGACTACCAATTCTCTAAGTTAGTTTTGATTCGTCGCTTTAATCTTGTTTTCTAGTTTTAGACGAAATGGTGGCTAGGTTAGGACGATCATTGACAGCATGGTGGCTCCTTGGAATGAATTTGTGTGATTTAGGGTTGAGAAATAGGGTTACTTTTATAGAGGTTTAATCTTATGTGAGCCATTAGATCAGCCTAGGAGCAATCATAACCGTCCAGACTAGATAGAGTAATCCAGAATTGCCACATATGCCCTAGTAACTCAGCAACAGGTCAGAAAAGACTCTACAACAAGTCAGAATCGTCACTGTTTTGGATCTGGGCGAAGGGGTAGGTCGACCCCCTGGTCGACTTGTGTGACCCAGGTCGACCCCCTGGTCGACCCGGTCTCTGGGTGGGAAATTTCTTGCCCTGCCTGCTTCGGGGTTTTTGAATTTCGAAACTTAAATTTGAATTTCAGGATGATTTTATTATTTAAATTCTTGAATCTTCTGAAGGTCATAACTCCTTCATACGTAGTCCGATTTACGCAACTCGGACTCTATCTCAAGAAGAATTCCGAGAAGAACGCAATGGCGTAACTCGTTTCCCTTAATTCTCACATTTATAATTAAGTATTCTTTAATTCGTTACTATAATGATTACCGAAAATTCAGGGTGTTACACTTTCTAATATTAATTTTGACACAAAGACAAAGATTAAAATTTACTTAAATAACCAAACTAACCTAAAATATTTATTACAATATCAATAGTTCTGAAAATATAGTCAAAGTTCGGTTAATGTGGTTAAACCAATAACCGAACTTAAAAATTTTTCGGGCCAATTACAAACCGATTTAATTTCAAAATCGAACCAAACCGACCAAAACAAATTGGTTTGGTTGGTTTTTTTGGTTTAAGAGAATAATGTTCACCCCTGCTATCAGCCATTCTCAATTTCAAAAGACGAAAGGTCACACTAAAATCATGTTTGCCTTACGCCCATATATTATCATAATCACCGACAAAAGAAATAGGCAGCTATTTCCAACTCGAATTGACAAAAATGAAAAGTCAGTCTCATGGACATAACCTTCCGCCTCCTCTTTTATTTTCTAACCCTAAGTTCGATTAGCGATTTGACATCAAATTACTCTTTGAAAAGCCAAACATCGCACCGCTCATCGTCAGGCATAAGTTTCCAATCTTGGCTTTTCCAGTCATTTTCGAACATCGATTTTCATGTGGCTTTTCCACCCTTAATTCTACTGCTTCATGTAATCACTGTCGTTCTGTATCGCCTTCTCTAGATGGTCCATTAAAGGTAGCTTTCATTCATTCATTTCAGTTCGTCCGTCCGTTATGCAGCTTTTGCATTGTAGCTTCGACTAGCTTCGATTTAGTTGTTTCTTTCGTACTGTTGGTTTTATACGCTCATTGTTTACCAGTATTTCAACAATCACGGATTCATTCCTCAAGCATTTGAGGTGATGCAACTAGATTGCTACAGATATCTGATGACACTTATGATGTTATATTCAAATTATGCAGAGGACATTCTACATGCAAGCACTAACTACAATCGTGGTTTGCAAAGGTGAATATTTTGTTATACCACGTTCTGGATACATTAAATGAGATAATCATTCATTTCTACAACCCTATTCCAAATTAGATTTAGATCACACAGAGGATGTCAGGTCATTAAGATTTCTTATTTAATCCAGTTTAAGTTGACTACCGAGTACATATATCATTTTTCCATACACTTCTGTACGAAAAAGATTGTTAAAACTAATTGGAAAAAAATGACTAACAACTTACAAGCATCATAAGTGCTTTTTAATTATATTTAGGAAAATGTTTATATGACCATCTTAAAAGATTTTAAATTGCTTATTTTTTGAATAAATTTACTAGACCACTTAAATATGCTTAATGTACTCTGTAAGTAATTACAGAATACATGAATGTAGTTTATATGGTTGTAGAGTTATATTAGCACTCCAAAGCTGTCTCTCATTCTTCACGAATGAAGTTTCTATGTTTCATTTGTGCTTTTCTGATCATATGATTTTAGAGTTATATAAGATAGATTGTTTTTCCGATTTTTATATTTAGATACTTTTCTGTACAGATTCATATTTTAGACATAAGATGGAACTCTCCGCTTGCAAATTGAATTTCAATGTTATTCATGTTTGTAATTGAAAAAAGAATAGAGTGATTAAAGAAGATTCTTTTTTGAGTAACTCAATATTAAAAACAAACCAATGGACATGCAGTCTATATTAAATTCATTGTATTAGTAATATTAAATTCACTGTATTAGTATGTGCATTTTAATGGAAATGTTCAATAGAACAAAATAGAGTGTATTTTTATCTCCTCACTTTTACATGTATTACTGTTTTGCATCCCTACAGATTCTAACTATCCCTTAAAGGCTACAAAATATATTAAAGTGCTTAAGCTAATCATGTGATCTGTTCAGTTTTCTCACTGTATTTTGAGTTATTTTTTTGTTCTTCTGTTGGACTCATTTTTATGGCTCAAAAAATTAAAATAATCAACAATACTTATTTCTTTTGATTTAATTTTTATCGCTGAGTCTGTATCAAACAATGATTATAATTTTTCTATAAGTGTGTCCTCTAATTAAAATTCCGTTTATGTTTTATACAGGTATTAAATATGAGTTTACAATTTTTATTTATAATTAAGCATTTCTAGGTGACCAAAGTGGTGATTACTATGCTTGACTTCTAGATCCTAAAAAAGGAAATAACAGTCCAACGTTTTGTCTAACAAGTGAAACATGGCCTTGGAGTTGATGCATCCATTTAAAAGAGGTACTGGAACATTAAGTATTGAATTCTTTTGATGTATTGGTATATGAGTTTGCATTTTTTATATGTATGCGCCCACTAAAGAGAATATGGTTACCTGCCTTTCAGTTGTACGCCTCTATGCTTATGTGCTCACCATTAGGCACATATATTAGAAAGTCTAAACTTACTTTGCCTCTAAGACAAGCATATTGAATCTGATAAGTATGTGTCTCATAATTTTTAGTACATCTACACTAGGCAAGAAATAATATATACAACTAAGCCTATTTGTATTTTGTTTTTTAGGGGACCTTGAACAAAACCATTTTTAGCAATTGCCGTTACTTTTATACTATTTAGGTACAAGGAAAAATTAGTGATGAGAAGTGAGTCAATGCTGCGAAAACCTTGAACATCAGGGACCTTTTTTGAGTCTGAACTTTTGCATTCTGTTCTTTCCTGCTTTTAAACATTTTTATCTCTTAAGAGGCTAGCTTTCTTACAATAATGTCAACAAATCCTCTTTTAAAACATCCATAACTACCATAAAGGGTTTGATTACTTGAAAATATATCTACTGTTGGTTCAAATCATTATTTATAGTGTTTTGAATTTTTATCATTAGAAAATTTCTACTGTTAGTTCAAAGTTCTTTTATCTGGCAATATTATGTATGAGCCACTATTAGACAATCAACAAAAGATCCATGCAGATTGTAGATGGTGAATCATAAAATATACGGCTCCATATATTAATGTTTTCAACTATTATTACAAAAAGGGGTGCGATACGTCCATTACTTTTCTGTATTTAATCTTACAGCTTTTTTTTGTGTCCTTTTACTCTTACTTTTTTGAAGTATGGTACACGGGTCAACTAGATACCAAATGTTATTTTTCTTCGGTAAATGGTCACTTGAACCACGCCTTCAGTGCTTCTTCTTTATATGTAGGTCGTGATAGTTAGTCTATTATATGTGAGAACATACCTATAATATATCATTAAAGTCGGGTAGGGAATGGTGAGCTCCGAAGCCCCTTTCTAATTTTCCTAGAAATCAATGGCAATATGCCACGTTTATTCAAAACAAGAACCATCACAGATACGTCTTCCATTTTCCTTTCTCAAACTTTAAATTAAATTGTGGATATGGAGTTTGATAGTTCTTAAGCATGCGATCGTGGCCCCTGAAATTATTTAATTTTCTCTTCTGCCCTCGCCTTCGTTTTTTTTCCACAAACCCAAATCATTCTTTGAAGATTTCTCACAACTCCCAAAATTCCAGGAACATTTTTATTTAACTGCTCATGTAATAACTAAGACTATATTGTAGTTTTAATTTATACATCAACACCTTAGTTTTTCTAGATCGAAGCGATTCATTAAATAATCAGTTCTTTGTTTGGATAATAGTTTATCCATCATCTTACTTTTTTGTTTTTTGAATTTGATCGTCAATTAATCTACTAAATCGGTTTTCTTTATAAATTTTTAAGACCTTTAAAATAATTTCAATGTTATAGTATGCCAGTGGATAACACCAGTATTTCAATGCTATTTTCTAAAATTTTCTTTATAAAAAAACCACTTTATTAACTTTATACTTCATATTCAGTTAATGGAACAGAAATTAAATCGTTACTGATTGAGATTAAACATTAATCTCTTATACTCCTTTTACAACAGTAAATACATTGCTTCATGTGAACTTCAAATGTATTTTAATGGTTCTATTTTGTTCATTCGCTTAACATTTTAGTTTTATATTACAATCAATGCATTGATACTTCATGTGTACTGTTAAGACCAGTAAGGAATAAACAAATCAGAACTTATTGATCAATTGAGTAATATATATTAACCAAAATTCCAAATGTTATAATAAAAGATTAGATTAGATTTCTATCTTGATTTTTTTTTTTTCATTTCCGTTGTCAAGACAACTATTGGCATGATCTAATTTCACTAGATTTTCTAGGGTAATTTGTATGCAGTTACCTATTTTTTTCATGTTTTAACGAGTACCGTGGTATTTTATATACTAGTGCGAACCTGTGTTACGCACACGGATTGTAGTATAAACCTTATTCAGTTATTATTTCGACGTCTTATTCATGGTTTGTAGCATTAAAACTTGTTTACTAATTTTTGTATGAGCAATGCGACTGTTAGTGTAACCTTTAAGGCTATTTAATAAAATTACTTGAGCCTTAAACCTTAGCTTTCAAAGTGATAAGTCCACATTCTTGGCATTGCAGTTAACTATGCTATTGAAAAGAAATGTATATGCAGAATGAAGCTTGGAAACGAAGTAATCAACTAACTGGACCAATACCTTTACTGCACTTGTGCATAAAATTCTGGTTAATCAAAGATACGACAGTTTGGACCATGCTATTTTTTCCATGCATCAGTGTTAAGAAAACGTAAAGGTTAAATACCAAACAGGATTAAAATGAATGAATACTTGATCGCAATGGTGGGATTTGATTTTCCTTTACAATAAATAATGTCCCAACTACATGCAGAAGCAACTCAGTACCAAACATACAATGATACAACAAATCCAAAAAAAACAATTGAGAAATGGGAAGACAATCTCTTGCACCAGGAGTACTGTTATATTTGTGTTTCTGGAACGTAGAAAGGGTATTAACATTACGAGGATCTCCAACTTGCTTGCATTTCTCCAACCTAGAAAAACATCAGTTCAGCATAACATAGAGGCATAATTAGGAAGCTAAACTGAAAGATATAAAGTAGAAAAAAATTTAATTCAAGATGGAAACAAGTTTGACTCTAGAGTTGAAAACAAAAATGAACCTCAGTAAGATGGCTACCATAACCAAGTTTGACTCTAGAATTGAAAACAAAAATGAACCTCAGAGAGGTGGCTACCATTGAGACAATTTAATCAGTGATCAATGTTAGATGTTATGGTTGTATTGCCAGTCCATTACTATGAATTTGGTTCCCTACTCAAATGTTGCAAAGAAAAAACGCATGACATTTAATATCATAGGGAAGAGTATGCTGATGTATTAGTTTCAATGAAATAACTGAATTACGAATAGGATGTTAATTACGAAGTTTGTATGATGTAGGCATGGATAAGTGAACCATTATATACTTGATATTGCGCATACTCCAGAATGCATACTGAAGAATTTGCTCGTCAAATTACCAATCTTCCAATTAAGACAGTTGAAAAAAACTAATATTTATTCACTGCCGTAATATGTATAATTAAAAGGATGTCATTTCATGTAAGGATATGAAATGAGTTTGAGATGGCATATATTGACTACTGTAATATGTATTGATAATTTATAGTGGAAATACAAATTATCATATATTATAACAACAAAAAACACAGTAAAATTGCACATTGTGCGTGTGTATTAGACACATTTAACACAATCAGTAGCAACTATTAAATCTCCCTCTGAATTCCACCTTCCATATGTATAGCGTGTGTGCGTATGTCTATCTGTGTGTGTGTGTGTGTATATATGTCTATGTGTGTCTATATATACATATATACGTGTGTGTGTGTGTATATATATATATATATATATGTATGTGTGTGTGTGTGTTTCTTGCTCAATTTTCGCAAGTCTGTTAGCGATAGCCATGGCTACTCAAAGCTCGCTTTACACCTACTTCTAAGATAATAGTTTGGATTGCCAAAGAGAGATTGAAAGAAACTTCTATTTATAGGTGCATAATATCATGAAAAATGCAGTATATTAGGCCCTTTTTTATTAGATTGTCTTGTCAAACCCAGCTTTTCATGAATATCATACTCAAGGCCCATCCCTTATTTTTGGCGGGTATAAGTCATAAATATATATGCATGTACATGCATGTACACATATACATACACATACAATATAAAGAATATTAGGGACAGATCCCTAAAATGAAACTTAATTCAAAACGGATCACGCCCTAAGTTTCAATGTAAAACAAGTTCATATTTTACTGTAACTGCGTAATTCTTTGACTTTTTGCACTATGCTATATTTAAGAAACTAATTAGAATAATGTGCACAATTTAATTTGACAATAATGTTCCACAACCTACAATAAAAAAAAATACTTAGTGAAATAATTTTAAATTTAATTCAATTAAACAACTTTTCAACGTCTATATTAACCTTTTGACATTGCAAACTATTAATTAAATTTGATAAAATTATTATAGCAGTGTTGAAACATCATATTTTCTCAATTTTTTTTAGAAATAAGCGAATTGTTAAAAATCACTAACAGTCCCCAAACATCGCATATTTGTTATGCCCACATATCCCATGTTTTTGAAGTGTTTCGCAATGTTTGCAGTATGCATAAAAATACAAAATTGCATGTTTCACAAATTAATCACCTACTTGGTGATAATTCAAAAACAAGCATACTATATATTGGATAGATATACAAAGCAAACATTATTTAATGATTATGCGTAAAAAAATAGGAATAACCAAAGTATAAAAACCACTAACCGTCTCCAAATCCCATGTATATGAAAATGCGGGTAGGATATTAAGATATAAAAAAGAACTTGCAAATATGTAACTAACACAAAACTGGACAGCATAAAGTAAATATTATATCATTAGCACAAGTAAGAAACATTAGAGAGGGTTCTTTGTCCTTAGCTGCTATAGGAAAACCATATAGATGAAGCATAACACAATTTGTTAAGATTTGAAATAGCGGAAAACATCGGTTGTGTGCCAAGAAAGGAAAACCATTTGGAATTTGAATATGCATTTTGAATGCATACTCTTCACCAGTGGATAACTATATTTTAAACTAATCATGAATATTTATATAGTTGGCTTTAATAAGGGAAGCCTTTTCAAAAAAATAAGATTTCTTTTGAGAAAATGGGATTTCTTGTGGAAAAATAAAAATATAGATTTCCATCATTTGTTAGTACATAAGATAAGTGATGAATGACGGCTTTATAACTAATCATATGTTTCTATTTGAAAAAAAAACAATAAAATATTTATAAATACATAATATAGTTACCTTCTTCAATTTGCATCCTAGCTTAAAGTTGATCTAAAGCGCATGCCAAAATTTTCCGAAGACATTGCATATGGTTAGGTGATTGTTTCATGTCATCTATTATTATAATGTGACATTGAAGCGTAAGATTTTTTTTTGGTGAAAGATTTAAGTTCTATTTTTGTATGGGTAAATTTTTTAATAGTTGTTGATGAACCTTGTATTAAAAGTAGATACAATAGCAGAGAAATTCCACTAACAAATAGGTATAAAGCTTAGCATAAATTAGACAACTCGTTATTTAATAATATACAGAGGAGTTCAGTAGTGCTTGTAAGCTTATTCCTATGCACCACTTATATGCATCTTATCAAATTAATATATGAGATAAAAATGAGCATATGAATATATCTAAGAAAGCATTAATTCAGACGATAATAAACTCAAAACCAGTTATAAAAATCTGAATCATAACATGTGTTGGTAAAGCCAATATGAATTATATCAACTAAGAACTTGAAACTATGCCTAAATACATAACAACTTATTAGTTTTCAAGTAAGAAAGTCACCTACCTTTTATATATTTTCTCATGACACTTTAATACAAACATCTGTAAGGGCATGTAAATTTATTTCTAATAAACACTTGCCCAAGTTAACAACAAATTGAATTAATTATGCAGAACCAGCAATGACAAAACAAATGCATGCCAAGAATGAATCATTAATCATGCTAAATAAAAGTAAAAACGAATTTGAATATGAATAAGTGTCCTGTCAAATATCCAAGAGATAGGAGGATACAACTTAATATTTTCTCATTTGTTGAATGGTATAATATTACTACCATTTATTTACTTTTTCTTTTCAATCTTAAGATCGTTTTGACATTTTAGATGCAACAAAATTAAGATCGTTTTGACATTTTAGATGCACATCCTACGTTTCAAACATATGGGATAAATGATGATTTTCTTTCCAGAAACAAAATGAGAAAATCATTCCAACACGATTGAACAGACACAAATGATAATAACTTTTGCATGATTCTTGATGGATAACGCAATGAAAAATGGATATCGTAATTAGTTACTTACTTCACGTTGAAGGACGAAATAGTTTCAATAGTGGTTATGGCATTTGTTCCCTAGACAATTGGATGGTTATAGGACGTTTACTTCCAATTCAAATTCTTTGGCATAACACTTTCTGAGCATACAAATGGGAAATAAGAAAATGTTTGATGATGAATACATAATTTTATGCATATCTTGTAAGTTTTTGGTATTAAATGCTGTAAATAACTGTATTTGTCATAACTACCAAAAACACCAGATATGCATCATTAGTAATTTCAAAAGTCGTTTGCAAAATAAATCTTGATATCATGTTTTCTAACTTCAGTGGTCGCCATTCATTTTAGTTGTGCAGGAAAATTTGGCAACCGCTATTTATGTCATTACATGTCTTCCACAAATTCAAATCGGTGAACCTAAACCTTCTCGGCTTATTAAGACACGAGCATCAGGTCAACTGAAAGGAAAACTTATTCGGATGTTAGATAAATTGATAATAACTATGAGATAATGCTTGCTTTGTATTTCTATCCAAAATAGAGTATGCCAGCTTTGGAAATTATCACCAAGTAGGCGAATAATTTATGGAACATGTTGTAGATAGAAATATAAACACAAGTGTTATATTTCAACACATACTGCTAATATTATCACACTACTGTATAGACTAACATTGTTTCTAGACACCATTTAATTATTTCTATGTGTGTATAATAAAAAAAAATTAATTTTAAACAATATTTAAGATATAAGGTATCATTTGCCTAGCAAATCCACATGGTGTACAGTTAAATTTCAATGCAAAGCAATTCCTTTAATGCATAAAATTAGTCACTATTAACTCTTCATCATTAATCAATCAGAAACCAATATGGATACAATACAAAGACTTTGAATACCAAAAAAAAAAAAAAAATCACGGGTAATTCATGTTCAAGGTTTTAAATCTCGGATATCAGTCGCGTTTCGTCCCGGGGATTTTATAGAATCGGTCTCGTATCGGGGGAGATCTCGGACGAGATGAGTCTAACTCGGGAGTTCGTCTCGGATTTTCATCTCGGGTCTGAAAGTTCATATCGGAACAATCTCAGGGTACATGATATGTTAAAAACGATATTTTAACAAAATGATTTTTATGAATGTTATTAAAAACATAGTAACTTAAACTTAAAATGCAAAACAACTTTATAATTCTTCATTTTGTGAAAGATCATTCAATAACATATACGAACATACAATATTGTCGTTTAACATGCAAAATGTAAAATAACAAAAGATTGTTATGGCTAGGTTTGAGTTTTGTAATCATAGTTCTAGTTCAGGCACCAATTTAAATTTAACCAAAAAAACGAAGATCTCGGACAATATTCCAGTATTTCGTCTCGGTCGATATATCATTAGATATTGCAATATCTCGGACGATATATTAGAAAGGAGATTTAGAGTGACATTTGTAGTTTCGTTTCAGAAGGAGCCTAAAAGGAGATCTCGGAGGAGATCTCGGGCGATATTTGCGAGATTTGAAACAGTGTTCATGTTGATAGTGAAATACCACATGAAAGCCTGTGCATGTCAAAGAATTCTCAATGAAAACGATTTTGGTGATTATTTAAAGTTTAATATTGCCTACATCCAAATATCATTCTCAGTGTACAAAAGGAAGATGAATACTACATATATTTAACATTATCTATAGCGAAGCCTACATGAGGATAGTTTGGATAATACTTCCTAATTTATAAGTATCGAGGCAAACAAATCTAAAAAATATAGAAAAACTTATATACATTATAATTTTGCACGATCTATTAAAATTGATAAGAAATGTAGCATTTGAAGAAGACGTAAATTACACTCAAACTAAAGGCAGTTCATGAAATAGCTTTGTGCATAATAATATAACATATGGCATAGAAAATGATTAAAGCAATCAATGGTTACCTGAAATGTAGGATGTGCAGAAAATAGGCAGATCTAAAGCATGGAAAAAAGCCGTCGAAGAATAGAATCGAGTAGCAAAACTAGGAGCATGCCAAAATAGCAAGGAATCAATTTGTCAAGCAGTTCATATATACCAAATGTAAATTAGTTATGCTGACCCATAGGGCGTCCGTAGGATGCGACGAAAGGTAGCGGATGAAAACTGGGTTGATTGCAGTGCATCATGTACGATGAGGGAAGGGCCATTCACAGTGGCTGGTTGAATTAGGAGTATCAATGCGGCATGTAAATGGACTAGAAAAGGTGGATAAAGAAGGAGATGTGGGCAGTGGAAGAAGCGTATTCTGTTATAGGGCTTGGAAGGAGGACTGGAAGAAATGGCAGTTGGGAAGCATATTTTTTCTAGCTCTTGCAAGAGAAAAAAACAGGAAGGAAGGGCATCAAATGAAAAAGATTTAAAGATTAGGCTTGGTTGAGCCGTTAGATCTGGATAAAGTACACATGGAAGCATATGGTTTTTTTGATAGAAACGTAACTGAAAGGTCTTCATATAGATATTGAACTTTCATGTGATATATAAACCATTGTTACGCACACGAAACATAATTAATTTTTTTTTCACAAATGACGTAGACGGTATGATATTCGAAAAAGCGGAGGTGGACAAAGTACATTACTGTATTTGTCTTTTGAGCAGTATCTGTTATTAAACATGACATTAATGATAATTTGTAAGCCACAATATGTAGAGGACTCAGATAAGAAAATGGCAAAATAATATATTAACATAAAATAAACTTAGACTTACTGTAATATATTATCATTGAGGAAAATAACATTGACTATTGCATTCCATGTTATTCTTTAACACAAAAGAGTCATAGCTAGGGAAAAACCGTGAAAGATATAATATTATCTGCCTGCACACTCATAACAATGCATAATAAAATGAAAATTTTATTCCCCTACAACATCATTTGTATTGCATTTACTGCAATAATAATTAAAAAGAAGAAAAATATGTTATCTTGAGGCCATATTGTTAGAGGTCGTAAGAAGCACATATTGTGATGCAGACAGTCTCTAAGGTAGTTATTCGAATATGATTTTCGTATACAAATTGTAATATTGGATGAAGACATGCAAGACATGAGATTTTTGTACTAAGATCAACATGTGATGTTAGTTAATTCTAGGAGAATGATCATAGCATAACCATAAAACGATCCGTAGTACTGGTATGCTGATTGGCTATTTACTTCAACATTACACATATAACAATGCACTTAGTTAAAAGATTGAGTATTTGTGCATTGCTCCTTCTAAAATAACGATATTCAAATGATTTCTTTACTCTAAAGCAACTCCAAGCTCTATGGATTTTCATTGATTGCCTACTGTAATTATTATGTTGTAAAACATTTAGGCTATAGATTAAATATTGATGTCGTAAACAACATTTAAAGTTGATCATTAACAAATTAAAAAATAACTAAATACAATAAATCATCTACTTGAATTAGTAAAAATGCTAAATCCATTTGTACTGTGCAACACTTACAATTGCTGAAAAATTCTTCCTCTTCTTTGAAAGTTATTCATAAGGAAGAAAGCAACGTTGGAGTGGTAGCCTCCAAAATGGGAAGCATACCCATTCATTCCTGATGAAATATAAGAATTCCAGAGGTTATATTACATCAAAAGTATAACAAAAAAGAGCCGCACATTGGCAACACACCCCTTATATAATGCCTATATATTTTAACCGACATATCTATAAATGAAAAGCATCTGAACATAGGAGAACTGAGCATTTACTACGTGAACTTATTAATGCATATATAATTGAAAATAAATAAATAAGTTAACTATGTTATAATGATTCTACTCATAGGTGGCATGATCAAAATATATATTGGTGGCCTAACTTGGAAGTATGCAGTCGTTCATACAAAAAATAAGCACTAAAGCCAAGTTCATATTCTGAGTTCAGGACCAAAAAAAAGAATTTGGACTCCACCAACAAATTTAGAAGTTAAAATAAGGCATTTATTAGAGAATGAAGAGTAAGATAAAAGTTAATCATGTTTGAACATGACAGGGCTTGTATTTTAGCCATTTTGGAATCATAGCCATTAATGTGGCGGTTCATTTTACCTATTCACCTGGAATAAACAGTGGGTATTTAATTTATTATTTATCACAACTTTCATCACTTAAATCTTGTATAAAATATCAGTTAGACAGAAACATGAACATGAACATTGCATGTGTAACACCCCGAGTTTTCTATTACCGGTAACTTTACAAATTAAAGTATAATTAATTCTAAATGATGGAATTAAGGGAAACGGCTTATGCCGTTGCGTTCGCCTCGAAATTCTTATTGAAATAGAGTCCAAGTTTGCGTAAAACGGATATCTTATGAAGAAGGTATGGACGAACGAAGTTGGGCTGAAAAACCATAAACGGGTCAGAATGCACTAGCGCACTTGGGAAGTGCGCCAGAACAAAATTGCACTGGCGCACTTGGGAAGTGCGCCAGTACAATTTTAGCAATGGCGCACCTGCCAAGTGCGCCCAGGCCAGAAGACCTGCTTGGTCAGGCCCTGGCTGGCCTAGTCAGGTTCTGGTCGATTTCTGAGGCTTGGCTGTGTCACTAGGGATTACATGTAACTTTCTGATTGGCTTCTCTTGAGATGGATGGTCTGGATTCACTCTAGCTTCATCGACGGCTCTAATCAAATTAAAATTCTATATACACAACTCAAGTCTAACCCTTAATTCACACAAATAACATAGAACTAAAGCCTTCATGCTGCTGGAAAGAAACTAGGAGTGGCCGTCAGTTAGAAAGCTTAGAGACAATCCAATACTAAAGTAAAACACGAATCAAAACAACGTTAGTCTACCCAAAGGAAAGCATATTAAATTCAGAACTCAGAAACCAGAAATCAAGACTTCCCTTTTTGATAGTGAGTATAGTTATTTTCAGATATGAACATTAATTATGATCTTGACGTGGTTATAAATCTGAATCTGAGGTTATGTATATTCTTATCTTTCAGATCTGTTTTTCTGTGACTATTCTGTACCTCTTTCTTCTTTTTGTTCTATAGTCATGCTACTACGAGCTTGCGCCAAATCTAATAAGAGATTAACGCACGAATGCTAAATTTTGTGACAAATAATGAATAATGCATAATTGGACATGAAACTGTTGCCTATGAGACTATAGCCTATGACTATGATTCATGCCTCTGAGAATATTGCCTATGACTATGATTCATGACTATGAGACTATTGCCTATGACACTGAACAAGAAACTATTGTGATTAGTCGCCTATGACTATTGTGGTTAGTTGCCTATAACTAATGTAGTTAGTTTCTTATGCATATTCCCTTAATTATGTTAGATCTCATAATTAGTGTGTAACTTGGCTAGTTTATTCCCATTCACTGTTATGTACATCGATCCTATTGGAGCTATTATTATTGTATTTTGTTCACTATTGTATGCCTATTCTTTTATATCAATTCCTGTGCTTATCCCCTACTCCTTTTGTTAGTGCCATTTCATGAGTACTTAGAGAACTTGTGGAAACATGTTATACGTGGATTGGGCGCAGCTTAATCAAGTTAATTTGGCATAATAAATATGTTGGCATAATCTGAATTGGCTATAATAGTGAGTGATTAACCTGTATATTAGTCTTGGACATAAATGGCGAACTAGAATATTAAATCTAGTTTTGACATGAACTGTAAATGGGAATATTAAGACTAAAATTTGGGGCAAATATTGTATTATGAATTATGACCTTGATTTAGGCATGTAAGTTTAGGCTAAATTTTTGATTAGGCAAGATATGTAAATAGAGTTTTAGATATATATATATATATAATTTGCTTAATCTGTTATCTGCTAAATCTGTTAAATTGCCTAATCCGTTATCTGCTAAATCTGTTGAATTGCCTAAACTGCTAAATCAGCTATCTGCTAAATCTGTTGAATCGCTTAAACTGCTAGATCTGCTATATGTTGAATTGTCTGATCTGTTCAAAACTAGATAATGATAATCTGGGTATGGAAATCCGTAGGCTCGACCTAAGATTTAGTAAAACATGGAAATTTGATTAATCTGTTGTATCCTGTGAAGAAGTTCAATCTGTTAAATAAACAGAATTAATCTGATATCTGTAAAATTTGTATTGGAATGATTGGCTATGACACGAGGTTAGGCTCTGTTTGTGGTAGAAGCCTGCCCGGAACCAACCGGCTTAACCAGCGACCGCAAACTATCAGTCTAATGTGACAGGTCGTAGGCACAACTAAAATATGCTTAGACACGAGGTTAGGTCTGGCTTGTGGCAGAAGTCTGCCCGTAGCTGCCCGACATATCCAACGGCCACAAGCTACCGACCTAATGTGAGAGGTCTGTGCATTAATATTTAATTAATGCAAATCTGGGATAAATATGATGTCTAAAATGTTTTGGGTGAATAGGGTTAAACCAACCAGATTGATGAATTTAACAAACCCGTTTCGTAAGTCGGTGGGCCCAATACAAAGTCAGACAATCTGTAAGTCTGTTAAGAACTGTACATCTGATCTGTTAGTCTGAAAACCTGTTAACTTGATTTTCTGATCTGTGAACTAATTGACCTGAACTCTGTATGTCTGAAAACTTGTAAACAAGTTAATCTGAAATCTGTAGTCTGGGGACACAAGGTTAGGAGGGAAAATACTTGTGGCATATGTTGGTTGGGACCCATATTAGTCAGTAACCCTTTCTGGTATCAAAACTATGACCCAACAGTAGCTAGGGTCCGGGCACGCTTACTGAACTAATTATAAGCGGTTCATTCTCATAATGGCGAGGGGTGTTGATGGTGCGTTCCAACCGTGTCATGTGCGTGCATGGATCTCAGTCTGCCTCTGAGGATGTAAGACGCCGTGACATCTATAAATAGGTCTGTGTCATTTAAAGGTTGCCACTTTGGGGAGTGGTACACCCTTCTGTGGGGCTGGCACAGGGTATTTATGTATTATCGAGCCGATCGCTTGGGGTAGGATTTAGGGTACACTTAGTTCTGTCTGTTCTGTGGGGTACCGTCTGTTTCTGTTGGGTGGTAACACGTGTCTGTTTCTGCGTGGTACCGTCTGTTTGGGTGCTAAAGGCCCATTTACTAGTGTACACCTATTTCTAACATTTTGTTTCCGTAAGGATTATTCTGTTTCTGTACCCTCTGTTCGGGTGGTAAAGGTCCATTATTCTGTTTCTGTTTAGACACTAGGGTAACACGTAATCCTGTTATACTAGTATTAGTGCAGAGAAGTAAAAAGTAATAGCTTACAGCATTTTTCTTCTTCTATTTAACCTAAGTATATCTGCTACTCCTGTTACTATTATCTCGCATCCAGTTTTATTTGCATGCCATGATTATTATCTGTTCATATGCTGGAAATCACTGGACTCGCCAGACTTTATGTCTGACCTCGTTTGTTTTTCGCCCTTTTTCTTTTTGTCCCCCCCCCAGGTTTGTAATGTGGAAATCTAGGAGCTTGATTCGGATCTTCTCTGCTTGAAGTATCGCTTGGCTTCGGCTCTATCTTTCCATGGCAGTTTATGTTGGCGATTATGACTTTAAAAACTATGCATTCTGAAGGCTTTGTACAAGACCGATATTTTGTACTTGAATTCTGATATTGTGATTTGAAAAGATGTAGCCAAACTTACTTCAGTTTCTGTTGAAATAAAGTTATCAATTTTTTAAGTATTGTTTTATCTGTCTTGTAAATTTCTGTTCTGTCTACTAAAACGCTCTATCAAAGTTAAGGCATTCCCTTTTTGAGTGACCTTGATGGAGATGGGGTGTTACACTTGGTATCAGAGCTGAAGGTTACCAGATTGGGTAAATTTTTTGAAAACTATTTTCAAAAAAGGTTTTAAAAGGAAGAAATTTCGAAAATAAATTTTTATTCTGAAAAACATAATCCCCAAAATGCCATATATCTATCTTTTTAGTTCTCCATTTTAATCTTTTTCTTTCATTTCAGCATGTCTGGGAATCTTAACTTTCCAGAGGGCGTGCCAATACCTGGCTGGTTCAGGTGGTACTTAGAGGCTAGGGCCAACGATGCAGGCCCAGCAGATATTCTTCCTCCAGCTGTAGCGATTCCTCCTCCTCTGCCCCCACCTCGTGCAATTGCTTTCTCAAAGATCTGTATAGATTTTAGGGCCATGGGTGGAAAGGATTTCAAGGGAACTGAATTGTTCGTACAAACGAGGAACTGACTCAAAGAAACTGAGGATCTGTTCATTATCTTCGAGGTGGACGATAGGCAGAAGGTACAATTGGCGGTATGGTTGCTCAAGGACGAAGCTTCCTATTGGTGGGAAGTCACTAACGCCGAGAGGCCGGTTGAAACATGGATGGATTTCAGAACAAGGTTTGAGACAAAATTTCGCTCGCAAGCTGAACGAAGTCTACAACTGGAAAAGTTCTTATCTCTTAAGCAAGTAAATATGACGGTCAAGGAATACGTCAACCAGTTCAACCAACTGGCTAGGTTCGGACTAGATTTAGTCAACACCCAGCATGAAAAGGCTCTTTGCTTTGTTAAAGGATTGAACGAGCCACTGCACAGCCTATCCATGACCCATGTACCCATGGGAGCGACTTACGAGAGATTGGTGGACATGGCACTACTACACGAGGAAGACATGGGCAAGAAAGAGGCAAAGAAGGAAGAACCACAGAGCAAGAAAGCATGGCCCAAAAAGGAAACATAGAAGAAGGATGAAAAGTCTGAAGATAAGAAGGAGAAAAAGTGCTTTACTTGTGGGAGCTCGACTCATCTGAACAAAGATTGCAGAAAAAGAAAGGGCACTTGCTTAAACTGTGGTGAGATGAGACACTTCACTAGGGACTGCCCGAAGAAACGAGGGCAAGGGCAGAGGGCAGGACCAACTTCTGGAGGGAAGGCGAACACTCTCGAGGCTAGTGGATAGGATAGAAATAGGAAAACTTTATGTAGGAGGTCTAATTTCTTTATCTGATTGTTGAGTTAAAACTCTTTTCTGATTCTGGCATTTTGATTCTGTAATCGATACTCTGCTCTTTAATACTAGTAGTGTTTCTGATTCCGCGGTAGACTCAGACCCATAAGGGTTATGACTCATCTAGTTGTGATAAGTTGGGTATCTGTGTTGAGCGTGAAGTTGACTATGACGCATATATTCTGTGTTTTTATCATGCTTAGTTTCCTAAGAATCATTCGGTAATCTGATCTGTACCGGTAATGTGTAAATATCTGAATATTTTTGATAAAGTTGAGATTTCCAGTTTTGGCATTGTCTAAAGAGGGTAATCCTCTGGGTGTCAATCTGATGTTGATTTCGGTCTTCGGGGTTGATACTTAGGGGAATTATTTTCTCAACCAATGTCTAATGGGAACCAAGTTTTTGTTTTATCTGTACTTGCTTCCATCATTCGACTATATCCTATCGATCGAATCTTCGAACTTTAGGTAGAAACCAATGGGTGTAAACATGTGTTTGAGACATGTTATGTTTGATGGTTGCAAGTGGATGCAAGTGGTTGCTAGTGGTTGCTCGTGGATGCATATACACACACTAGGCACTAGATCGGCTCGGAAACATTCTCATACTGCATATGGATGTGTGAGCATTTTCAATTCCTGTGGCTGCAAAATGATTGACTCATCACATGGATGTTGCATATGAATGAATGGTTGTCGCTCATATAAGAATGATGTGTATCAAATAGGAAAATTGCATACATGTTGGACTCATGACACTGACATAGTTTACATTAAGGAGGTCAACTGAATCAGTGGACCGCCTGATCTTTGCATTAGATAAGGAACATATACACACACTTTTGCATATGTTCATACAACATTAGAAGTTTTCTAAGGACAATGGACGCTTGTGTTTGATGGTTGAGTATATGGACGATTGGATGTTAGGACTAACGTTCTCCTAGACTTGAAGATTTCAGGGATGAAATCCTTTATGGAGGGGAGAATGTAACACCCCGAGTTTTCTGTTACCGGTAACTTTACAAATTAAAGTATAATTAATTCTAAATGATGGAATTAAGGGAAATGGGTTACGCCACTGCGTTCGTCTCGAAATTCTATTTGAAATAGAGTCCTAGTTTGTGTAAAACGGATACCGAATGAAGAAGATATGGACGAACGAAGTTGGGCAGTAAAACCAGAAACGGGTCAGAATGCACTGGCGCACTTGGGAAGTGCGCCAGAATAAAATTGCACGGGCGCACTTGGGAAGTGTTCCAGTACAATTTTAGCACTGGCGCACCTGCCAAGTGCGCCCAGGCCAGAAGACCTGCTTGGTCAGGCCCTGGCTGGCCTGGTCAGGTTCTGGTCGATTTCTGATGCTTGGCTGAGTCACTAGGGCTTACATGTCGCTTTCTGATTGGCTTCTCTTGAGATGGACGGTCTGGATTCACTCAAGCTTCATCGATGGCTCTAATCAAATTAAAATTCTATAAATACAACTCAAGTCTAACCCTAAAGTCACACAAATAACATAGAACTAAAGCCGTCATGCTGTTGGAAAGATTCTAAGAGTGACCGACAGTTAGATAGCTTAGAGACAAGCCAATACTAAAGTAAAACACGAATCAAAACAACGTTAGTCTACCCAAAGGAAAGCATATCAAATTCAGAACTCGGAAACCAAAAAACAAGATTTCCCTTTTTGATAGTGAGTACAGTTATTTTCAGATATGAAATTTAATTATGATCTTGACGTGGTTATAAATCTGAATCTGAGGTTATGTATATTCTTATCTGTCAGATCTGTTTTTCTGTGACTATTATGTACCTCTTTCTTCTTTTTGATCTATAGCCAGGCTACTACGAGCCTGCGCCGAATCTCATAAGAGATTAACGCTCAAACGCAAAATTTTGGGACAAATAATGAATAATGCATAATTGGACATGAAACTGTTGCCTATGAGACTATTGCCTATGACTATGATTCATGCCTATGAGACTATTGCCTATGACATTGAACAAGAAACTATTATGATTAGTCTCCTATGACTATTTTGGTTAGTTGCCTATAACTATTGTAGTTAGTTTCTTATGCATATTCCCTTAATTATGTTAGATCTCATAATTAGTGTGTAACTTGGCTAGTTTATTCCCATTCACTGTTATGTACATTGAGCCTATTGGAGCCATTATTAATGTATTTGGTTCATTATTGTATTCCTATTCTTTTATATCAATTCTTGTGCTTATCCCCTACTCCTTTTGTTAGTGCCATTTCATGAGTACTTAGAGAATTTGTGGAAACGTGTTATACGGGGATTGGGCGTAGCTTAATCAAGTTAATTTGACATAATAAATATGTTGGCATAATCTGAATTGGCTATAATAGTGAATGATTAACATGTATATTTGTCTTGGACATAAATGGTGAACTAGAATATTAAATGTAGTTTTAACATGAACTGTAAATATGAATATTAAGATTAAAATTGGGGGCATATATTGTATGATGAATTATGACCTTGATTTGGGCATGTAAGTTTAGGCTAAATTTATGATTAGGCAAGATATGTAAATAGAGTTTTAGTTATATATAATTTGCTAAATTTGTTATCTGCTAAATTTGTTAAATTGCCTAATCCATTATCTACTAAATTTGTTGAATTCCCTAAATTGCTAAATCTGCTATCTGCTAAATCTGTTGATTCGCTTAAACTGCTAGATCTGCTATCTGTTGAATTGTCTGATCTGTTGAAAACTAGATTATGGTAATCTGGGTATGGAAATCCATAGGCTCGACCTAAGATTTAGTAAAACATGAAAATTTGATTAATCTGTTGTATCCTGTGAAGAAGTTTAATCTGATAAATAAACAGAATTAGTTTGATATCTGAAAAATCTGTATTGGAATGAATTGGCTATGACACGAGGTTAGGCTATGTTTGCGGTAGAAGCCTGCCCGGAACCAACCGGCTTAACCAGCGACCGCAAACTATCAATCTAATGTGAGAGGTCGTAGGCATAACTAAAATAGGCTTAGACACGAGGTTAGGTCTGGCTTGTGGCAGAAGTCTGCCCGGAACCGCCCGGCATATCCAGCGGCCACAAGCTACCGACCTAATGCGAGAGGTCTGTGCATTAATATTTAATTAATGCAAATCTGGGATAAATATGATGTCTAAAATGTTTTGGGTGAATAGGGTTAAACCAATCGGATTGATGAATTTAACAAACCCGTTTCGTAAGTCGGTGGGCCCAATACAAAGTTAGACAATCTGTAAGTCTATTAAGAACTGTACATCTGATCCATTAGTCTGAAAACCTGTTAACTTGATTTTCTGATCTGTGAACTAGTTGACCTGAAATATGTATGTATGAAAACTTGTAAACAAGTTAATCTGAAATCTGTAGCCTGGGGACACAAGGTTAGGAGGGAAAATACTTGTGTCATCTGTTGTTAGGGACCCATATAAGTCATTAACCCTTTCTGGTATCAAAACTATGACCCAACAGTAGGTAGGGTCCGGGCACGCTTACTGAACTAATTATAAGCGGTTCATACTGATAACGGCGAGGGGTGTTGATGGTGCGTTCCAACCGGGTCATGTGCGTGCATGGATCCCGGTCTGCCTTTGAGGATGTAAGACGCCGTGACATCTGTAAATAGGTCTGTGTCATTTAAAGGTTGCCACTTTGGCGAGTGGTACACCCTTCTGTGGGCTGGCACAGGGTATTTATGTATTAGGGAGCCGATCGCTTGGGGTAGGATTTAGGGTACACTTAGTTCTGTCTGTTCTGTGGGGTACCGTCTGTTTCTGTTGGGTGGTAACACCTGTATGCTTCTGCGCGGTACCGTCTGTTCTGGTGGTAAAGGCCCATTTACTAGTGTACACCTAATTCTAACATTCTGTTTCCGTAAGGATTTTTCTGTTTCAATTTCTATACCCTCTGTTTGGGTGGTAAAGGCCCATTATTCTGTTTCTGTTTAGACATTAGGGTAACACCTAATCCTGTTATACTAGTATTAGTGCAGAGAAGTAAAAAGTAATAGCTTACATCATTTTGTTTCTTATGTTTAACCTAAGTATATCTGCTACTCCTGTTACTGTTATCTCGCATCCAGTTTTATTTGCATGCCATGATTATTATTATCTGTTCATATGCTGGAAATCACTGGACTCGCCAGACTTTATGTCCGACCTCGTTTGTTTTTCGCCCCTTTTCTTTCCGTTCCCCCCACCCCCTAGGTTTGTAAGGTGGAAATCTAGGAGCTTGATTCAGATCTTCACTGCTTGAAGTATCGCTTGGCTTTGGCTCTATCTTTCCATCGCAGTTTATGTTGGGGATTATGACCTTAAAAACTTTGCATTCTGAGGGCTTTGTACAAGACCGATATTTTGTACTTGAATTCTGATATTGTGATTTGAAAAGATGAAACCTAACTTACTTCGGTTTCTGTTGAAATAAAGTTATTAATTTTTCAAGTACTGTTTTATCTGTCTTGTAAATTTCTGTTCTGTCTACCAAAACACTCTATCAAAGTTAAGGCATTCCCTTTTTAAGTGACCTTGACGGAGGTGGGGTGTTACAGCATGTGATTAAGAAGATGAATCAGTTAGACATAAACTTATTTTGTTGTTAAATTGTAATATTTTTTGTAACACCCCACTCCCGCTATGGTCACTCGCTAAGGGAATGCCATAACATAGGTGGAGTATTTTTAAGTGAATATAGAACAGAGAAATTACAGCAAGACAGATATAAGTAATACTTGAAAATTTAAAACATCATTTCATTGCAGCGGAAAGTAAAACATGTTTGGTTACATCACAAAACCATAATAAGAGTCAAGTACAAAATATCCATCCTGATAAATAAAAATACATAATCCCAATACATGAAATGATAGCCATAAAAGAAAAGGGTAAGCTGAGCTCTACATCTAGGGTCCAAGCTCCAAGAGAGTAATAAAAGCAGCCTGATCAAAGCCCACTCGTGCTGGGCCCACTCTGAGAACCCGAGGGTTGGGAAAAAGATAAAAAAACAACGGGGTCAGACATAAGTCTGAGCGAGTCCTATAACTTTAACAATGCAATCATTAAAGTAATTAGGGTATGATATAACTTGGTACGGTGTGATTGGGGATAAATGACTATACTCAGTAGCCAATCAGACTTAGAATGAACTAAGTTAACGATAAAGACGCATTTACCCACCCAAGGATAATTACTACACTGCACCACACCAGTCATTCCTAGTTAAAGGTTGATCCCTCCCAAGGACTTAGTAAATTTACCCAGTAGTTTCGTGTACCCCTAGCTGACTACATAGGTGCTGCCTGCCCCTATCTCCACTAGGTGTACCCACTACTCCCAAGCGATCGGCTCCCTACCGTAGATACCCGTGCTGGCCCCACAATGGGGTGTATCACTCCCCATAGTGGCAACCCGATACAACAAATGGTGCACGACTTATATCTACACGATGCAACAATGTCTTACCTACCAGCCCTGTCCACACACGCATATGAAACCCGTTGGACTTGCGTTGCCACCGCTACCCCGTTTTGGCCTCCTATATTCAAGCCCAATATGCGTGTCCCGTCCTCGACTTGGGTCGATCCCACAAAGATACGTTTGGGATATTGGTTGAAATGGGCCCCCACAAGCTACCCACCTAAGCTTGTCATTTCTAGTGTATACCACTTAACCCTTTAATCATGTTTTAATTACATGTTCCACTTTGGTTAAGTATTCTAATCGTATTTTCTATTGCCACCCAAGGCAACCACTAGATTTCCACATTCCACCCAAGGCACCCACTTAACCCCTCATGTCACTCTACATGCTAATATGGTTAAGTGTTTCTTAATTAATTAATTAAGATCATGACCTCATAAAGACCTCTCACATTAGACCATCTTCCATGACTGCTGGATATGCCGGTTGGGTCCGGGCAGACTTCCTTCATAAAAAGGGTCTAACCTCGTGTCTTTACTTTAATCATGTATTTAATTTATGACTAAGACCTCTCACATTGGGCCAATCATTTGTAGCTGCTGGATTGCCGGTCGGTTCCGGGCAGACTTCCGCTACAAAAGGGTCCAACCTCGTGTCTTAGTTGATTAATTACACCTAATTAATCACCCCCATAATTTGTATTAATTATCCCTAATTAATTACACATTTTTAACAATATGGGTAGACCTAACTAAATAGGTAAATTCCCAATTCCATAGTATGGGTAGACCTAACTTAATAGGTAAATTCCCAACTCCATAATATGGGTAGAACTAACTTAATAGGTAAATTCCCAATTATGTCCATTCATTTTATGTTATGCTTAAGCATACTAACTTTACACATTTTTATTAACATGCATATTAACCCCATCGTTTCCCACGTAATTCGTTCTCATGACATGTCATATAAATGGGGAGTTTCATTATAAATGTGATGGGTTCAATCTTAGCACAACGTTGGCATTTACATGGGTTTAAAAGGTGTCAACTTGCATCACAACATTAAACCCAACTAGGATAAATCATTAACCCAAACTTGCATATGAACTTGCATATAAACTTGCATATGAACTTGCATATAAACTTGCATATAAACTTGCATATGAGCTTGCATAACATGTCATACATAGAGGCAACCTTGCATGTGTTATGCATACCATAAAAAGAGACAAACTTGCATATGAACTTGCATACAAACTTGCATATAAACTTGCATATGAACTTGCATATAAACTTGCATCTAAACTTGCATATAAACTTGCATATAAACTTGCATATGAACTTGCATATCATGTCATACATAGAGGCAACCTTGCATATGTTATGCATATCATAAAAAGAGACAAACTTGCATATGAACTTGCATATAAACTTGCATATGAGTTTGCATAACATGTCATATCATAAAAAGAGACAAACTTGCATATGAACTTATAACATATGACAACCACAACATGCATAAATCCTCATTTACATCCATGGCCTCCTAATATCCTATCCTAATTAGTTTAGCAATTGCTTGCTAAAGGCATAGGAACTCACAAATAACCAATTAGCACTCTAATGAGGAAGATTAAGTTGCTAAAGTGGATTAGAACTTGATTAGAGTTGATTTGAGATGCCAACTTCCTCTCAAATTTGGTGGAGGCTCCTTCTAGTTTTGATTTGACGGCATGAGGCCCTTGTATCTATTTTTAGTATGAATTAGGGTAGTGTTAGGGTGTATTTATAGATTAGGCAAGTGTTTTAGGCCATTAGATTAACCCTAAATTAGATTAGGACCATCAGATCTCGGAAGCTTCTAGAGAATAGCCCAAAACACAGCCAAACCCTAAAATGGTGCACCAGGCCAGCCAGGGTCAAACCAGAAAGCTGTGCAGGTTTCTGGCTCGACACGGGCGCACTTCCCAAGTGCGCCAGTGTATTTTTGTGTTGGCGCACTTCACAAGTGCGCAAGTGCATTCCGGCTTGTTTTCGGTTTTTCTGCCTAACTTCGTTCGTCCATATCTTCTTCATACGGACTCCGATTTTCGAAAACTCAGACTCTATTTCACGTATTTTTTCGAGACGAACGCAATGACGCAGCCCGTTCCCCCAATTCTCACATCTGAGATTAATTATTCTGCAATTAGTGGATTTTAGCATTAACTGAAATACGGGGTGTTACATTTTCCCCTCCTTAAAGGATTTCGTCCCCGAAATCTCTAAGCTAAGGAGAATGCATATCCTACCATCCAAACAACCATCTACTCAATCCATCAAACACGGGCATCCATTGTCCTTAAAACAATTTCTAATGATGTATGAGCATATGCAAAAAGTGTGTGTATATGTTCCCTATCTAATGTATGACATATGCAAACCATGATAGTGCCATGCATCCATTATGTATGCGAGAGAACCCTATCGACACATACAATATCTACATGAGTGCACAATCATTCACCAAAATGCATCATCCATATGATAACACAATCATTATACATCCATAAATATAGCTACCTACACACAATTATATGCAATATGAAGTGACTGAGCCGATCTAGTGCCTAGAGTGTGTGTATATGCATCCACGAGCAACCACTAGCACACACTTGCATCCACATGCATCCATCAACCATAACATGTCTCAAACACATGTTTCAACCATAGGTTTGCCCTATCTAAAGGTCAAAAGTACTAACGAGAGGACATACTAAAGATAAGATAATTACTAGACAAACGATGAAGGAGAAGTTAAAAGACATACCCTCAAAAAGGAATGGGTATAATGAACGCATCTTCGCTTCCGTCTCCCAAGTAGCGTTGCCCTCATCTTCTCCCCATTGTACTTTGACTAGTTGAACCTCTCGATTCCTCAATTTCCTAGTCTCTGACTGAAGGATGCGAGTAGGAGCTCGTCGAATAGTCGCGTCACGCTCTACTTCCACTTCTCTAAGCAAGCTCGGCTCTACCACCTCTACGGTCTCATGTAGGCACTTCCTTAAATGTGACACATGGAATACATCATGTACACCACTAAGTCTGTCGGGCAACTCCACTCTATATGCCATCCGTCTAATCCTTTCCTTAATAGGAAACGACCCTACGAACCTTGGTGCTAACTTCCCAACAGATCCAAAGCGAACCACATTTCATAACGGAGACACTTTGACAAAGACCATGTCCCCAACTTCAAACTCAAGATCTGTCCTCCTCTTGTCCGCATAAGATTTTTGCCTATCGTGCGCTGCTTTCATCCTTTTTCGAATCAAGTCAATCTTCTCAGAAGTCTCCCTAACCATATCAGGCCCAAGCAAGATCTTATCCGTAGATTCCCACCAACATGTAGGTGATCGACAAGGCCTTCCATAAAGAGCTTCGAAAGGAGCCATACCAATACTGGACTGAAAGCTGTTATTATATGCGAACTCCACCAATGGAAGATGCTCTTCCCATGTGCCTCCAAAATCTAAGATACAAAGCCTCAAAAGGTCTTCTAGGACACGATTCACCCTCTCAGTCTGGCCGTCCGTCTGAGGATGATATGCGGTGCTCAGACATAATTGAGTCCCCACTGCTTCTTGCAAACTTTTCCAGAACTCGCTAGTGAAGATAGGATCTCGATCACTCACTATGCTAGAGGGTACCCCATGCAATCGAACTATCTCTCGAAGATATACTGAAGCTAGCCATGGAGCAGTCCTATTGCTCGTCACAGGTATGAAATGGGCGCTTTTAGTAAGTCTGTCTACCATAACCCAAATTCCCGTATTACCCTTTCTTGATCTGGGTAACCCGTCAATAAAATCCATCGAGACGCTATCCCACTTCCATTGCGGAACTTCCAATGGGTGAAGCAACCCACCAGGTTTCTTTTGCTCCGCTTTCACCTGTTGGCATACCAAGCATCGAGCGACATACTCGGCCACATCTTTCTTCATACCGGCCCAGAAGAAAACCCGCTTCATGTCTTGGTACATCCTGTCCCCACCGGGATGAATGGTCATCCTAAAACGGTGTGCATCATCAAGAATAGCCTTCCTCAAACCCTTGTCTTGCGGTACACAAAGTCTACCGTCTCTACGCAAGCACCCCCTATCGTCTAGGGTGTACCTACTCAAATGGCTGGACGACTCCCCCCTTATGAGCTTCTCTACCAACTCAACCAACTGTGGGTCGTCCCTCTATGCTTCACCAATTCGCCCCAAAAGAGTAGGTCTGACCTCCAAGGATGCTAGCAAACCGGGTATATATTCAATGGAAGGTCTGAAATCAGACATCGAGATAAATTCCAAGCTTTGTTGTTCCACGAACAATGGACTCAAGGACAACCTTTTTCTGCTCAAGGCGTCCGCCACCACATTACCCTTGCCAGGGGTATACGCTATCTCGAAATCATAGGATGTTAAGAACTCCATCCACCTTTGCTGTCTCAAATTCAAATCCTTCTGAGAAAACAAGTACCTCAATGATTTGTGGTCAGTGAACAATTCGAATCTCTCACCAAGAAGATAATGGCGCCAAATCTTAAGCGCAAAAACAAAAGCGGCCAACTCTAAATCATGGGTAGGGTAATTTTTCTCTTGCACTCTCAACTGCCTTCCACCATAGGCTATTACCCTTCCCTCTTGCATTAAGACTGCGCCCAGTCCTGTCCCACAAGCATCGGTATAGACAACAAATGGCTTACTCCCATGTGGCAATACTAAAACTGGAGCAGTGGTTAAAGCTCTCTTTAACCGTCGGAACGCATCATCACAATCTACGTCCCATGTGAAAACGAGATTCTTCTTCGTTAATCGGGTTAATAGGGCTGATATCTTCACGAAGTCTTTGATAAACTTCCTATAGTAACCCGCCAACCCCAAGAAACTTCTTACTTCGGTAGCATTCTTCGGAACCTTCCAATCTTGAATTGATACTACCTTCGCGGGATCCACAGCTATCCCTTCCTTGGAGACACGTGCCCCAAGAACCGCACTTCCTTCCTCCAGAAGTGACATTTAGAGAATTTAGCCTTAAGGCTATGTGCTCGAAGAGTCTCCAACACCTCCCCAAGATGTAGGGCATGCTCTTCTTCGCTCTTAGAAAATACTAAGATATCATCCACAAAGACCACCACGAACTTATTAAGGAACTCCCTGAACACCCTACTCATCAAATCAACAAAGTATGCAGGGGCGTTCGTAAACCCAAATGGAATCACCAGCCACTCATAGAAAACATCCGGAGTCCTAAAGGCAGTCTTGTCTATGCTATCCTCAGCCACCCTCAACTGATGAAACCCCGTGGCTAAGTCCAACTGAGAAAATACTGAAGCGCCAACCAACTGATCGAAAAGATCATCAATCCTCGGCAATGGGTGTCTATTCTTCTTTGTGAGCTTGTTGAGTTCTCTATAGTCTACACAAAGTCTGAGGGACCCATCCGCCTTCGTAGCAAAAACTACTGGAGCACCCCACTCCGATATGCTTCGTCTTATGAACCCCTTCTCAAGCAACCCCCCTACTTGCTTATGGAGTTCCCTCCTCTCACGAGGAGCCATGTGGCGCACTTGTAAAGATACAGGTTTAGCATTATCCACCAGATATATTCGGAAGTCAATCTCCCGCTTCGAAGGTAAGCCCTTCACCTCCTCAAACACATCCGAGTATTCCCGGACCACTCTAACAGATTGCAAACTCTCGACCGAAGCGTCAAGCGATTCAAGATAACTTAGCATAACAGAATCCATGGGATTACAAGAGATCTCGAGAGTGTTACCCAAGCGGGTCATGAGCCCAACAATTCTCCTTTCGCAATCAAGAACGGCACCATTACTGGATAACCAGTCCATGCCCAAAATCAACCCATAGCCCATGAAGCCCAAAACAAAAGCATCACATCTAACCTCAATGCTAAGTATAGAAATCTTCAAACCCAAACATATCAGGGACAAATAAGTGGAGCCCCAATTGGGTTTGAAACAACCAAAGGATCATCTACCAGACTGGTGTCTAAGTGCAGTGACTCAACTAATGATGATGAGATAAACGAATGCGATGCGCCAGAATCAAACAATGTACGGACAGGATGATCAAATAGAAAAACCAGACTTTCAACGGAAATAGTTCTACCTCTTTCCTGAATCGGTGGGACCGCGAGAGCCTGTACTTGCCCCCTAGCCTGCCCCGTTGCCATAAGAGCTTGCACCTGCCCTCCTGAGGTAGATCCCGTCCTTTGCCCCTTCTTAGGGCAATCCTTCACTAGATGCCCTGCTTCGCCACAGTTATAGCAGTCAGTCTTCTTCTTCTTTCGACAATCTTTGCTTATGTGGCCTGGTATCCCGCAATTGAAGCACTTCTTCTTCCCCTTGCCACCGTTGCCTTTCCCACCTTTGTTTTGTTTTTGTTGCCGAGGTCTCTTTTGATCTCCCTTCTTCTCGGGTGCCTTATTAGCATTGGGACCCTTCTCTTCTTCATGCATGAGTGCCATGTTAACTAGCTTCTCAAAGGTAGCCCCCATAGGGATATGAGTCATAGCCAATCCATGCATCGGTTCATTCAAGCCTTTCACGAACCTCAAAGCCTTCTTCTCCGGTGTATTCACCATGTCTAGGCCAAACCTTGCCAATTGATTAAACTTGTTGACATATTCCTTTACTGAGAGATTTCCTTGCTTTAGAGTCAAGAATCTTTCCATATACAAGTTTTCCTCCGCCCTTGAGAGAAACTTTGCCACAAATCTTTGCCTAAAATCCGCCCAAGAGTCAACTGGGCGTTCTCCATTAGTGACCTCCCACCAGAATGAGGCCTCTACCTTCATTAACCAAGCAGCTAACTTGACTTTCTTTCCTTCTTCCATCTCAAAGATATCTATCAACTCTTCCACCTCCGTAAGCCAATCTCGAGCCTCCACAAAAGTTTCTGATCCTGGAAAAGGTTTCCCTCCCATAGCTTTAAATTCCTTGCAAGTCTTAGCAAAATTATCCGTGCGAGGAGGAGGGGGAGGAGGAAGATCGGGTGCTACGGTTGGTGGAGGAACATTCGCTGGACCCGCAGTGGTGGCCCTAGCCTCCATCAATCTCCTATACCATACTGGTACCGTCACACCCTCCGGAAAGTTAAGATCCTCAGCCATGCTGAAACCAAAAAGGAAAGATTCAAAACGAAGAATTCGAAAGATAAAGATATGGCTATTGGGGATTATGCTTTTCTTTCAAAAACTTTTCTCTTTAAAGACATGTTTTTGAAAATATCTCTTCCAAAAATGTTTTTAGAAAAATAGTTTTCTAAAAATTTTATCTGTTCCGGTAACCTGGCTCTGATACCACGTGTAACACCCCACTCCCGCTATGGTCACTCGCTAAGGGAATGCCATAACATCGGTGGAGTATTTTTAAGTGAATATAGAACAGAGAAATTACAGCAAGGCAGATATAAGTAATACTTGAAAATTTAAAACATCATTTCATTGCAGCGGAAAGTAAAACATGTTTGGTTACATCACAAAACCATAATAAGAGTCAAGTACAAAATATCCATCCTGATAAATAAAAATACATAATCCCAATACATGAACTGATAGCCATAAAAGAAAAGGGAAAGCTGAGCTCTACATCTAGGGTCCAAGCTCCAAGAGAGTAATAAAAGCAGCCTGATCAAAGCCCACTCGTGCTGGGCCCACTCTGAGAACCTGAGGGTTGGGAAAAAGATAAAAAAACAATGGGGTCAGACATAAGTCTGAGCGAGTCCTATAACTTTAACAATGCAATCATTAAAGTAATTAGGGTATGATATAACTTGGTACGGTGTGACTGGGGATAAATGACTACACTCAGTAGCCAATCAGACTTAGAATGAACTAAGATAACGATAAAGACGCATTTACCCACCCAAGGATAATTACAACACTGCACCACACCAGTCATTCCTACTTAAAGGTTGATCCCTCCCAAGGACTTAGTAAATTTACCCAGTAGTTTCGTGTACCCCTAGCTGACTACATAGGTGCCGCCTGCCCCTATCTCCACTAGGTGTACCCACTACTCCCAAGCGATATGCTCCCTACCGTAGATACCCGTGCTGGCCCCACAATGGGGTGTATCACTCCCCATAGTGGCAACCCGATACAACAAATGGTGCACGGCTTATATCTACACGATGCAACAACGTCTTACCTACCAGCCCGGGTCCACACACGCATATGAAACCCGTTGGACTTGCGTTGCCACCGCTACCCCGTTTTGGCCTCTTATAGTCAAGCCCAATATGCATGTCCCATCCTCGACTTAGGTCGAGCCCACAAAGATACGTTTGGGATATTGGTTGAAATGGGCCCCCACAAGCTACCCACCTAAGCTTGTCATTTCTAGTGTATACCACTTAACCCTTTAATCATGTTTTAATTACATGTTCCACTTTGGTTAAGTATTCTAATCGTATTTTCTATTGCCACCCAAGGCAACCGCTAGATTTCCACATGCCACCCAAGGCACCCACTTAACCCCTCATGTCCCTCTACATGCTAATATGGTTAAGTGTTTCTTAATTAATTAATTAAGATCATGACCTCATAAAGACCTCTCACATTAGACCATCTTCCATGACTGCTGGATATGACGGTTGGGTCCGGGCAGACTTCCATCATAAAAAGGGTCTAACCTCGTGTCTTTACTTTAATCATGTATTTAATTTATGACTAAGACCTCTCACATTGGGCCAATCATTTGTAGCTGCTGGATTGCCGGTCGGTTCCGGGCAGACTTCCGCTACAAAAGGGTCCAACCTCGTGTCTTAGTTGATTAATTACACCTAATTAATCACCCCCATAATTTGTATTAATTATCCCTAATTAATTACACATTTTTAAGAATATGGGTAGACCTAACTAAATAGGTAAATTCCCAATTCCATAGTATGGGTAGACCTAACTTAATAGGTAAATTCCCAACTCCATAATATGGGTAGACCTAACTTAATAGGTAAATTCCCAATTATGTCCATTCATTTTATGTTATGCTTAAGCATACTAACTTTACACATTTTTATTAACATGCATATTAACCCCATCGTTTCCCACGTAATTCGTTCTCATGACATGTCATATAAATGGGGAGTTTCATTATAAATGTGATGGGTTCAATCTTAGCACAACGTTGGCATTTACATGGGTTTAAAAGGTGTCAACTTGCATCACAACATTAAACCCAACTAGGATAAATCATTAACCCAAACTTGCATATGAACTTGCATATAAACTTGCATATAAACTTGCATATAAACTTGCATATAAACTTGCATATGAGCTTGCATAACATGTCATACATAGAGGCAACCTTGCAAATGTTATGCATATCATAAAAAGAGAAAAACTTGCATATGAACTTGCATACAAACTTGCAAATGAACTTGCATATAAACTTGCATATAAACTTGCATATAAACTTGCATATGAACTTGCATATCATGTCATACATAGAGGCAACCTTGCATATGTTATGCATATCATAAAAAGAGACAAACTTGCATATGAACTTGCATATAAACTTGCATATGAGTTTGCATAACATGTCATATCATAAAAAGAGACAAACTTGCATATGAACTTATAACATATGACAACCAAAACATGCATAAATCCTCATTTACATCCATAGCCTCCTAATATCCTATCCTAATTAGTTTAGCAATTGCTTGCTAAAGGCATAGGAACTCACAAATAACCAATTAGTACTCTAATGAGGAAGATTAAGTTGCTAGAGCGGATTAGAACTTGATTAGAGTTGATTTGAGATGCCAACTTCCTCTCAAATTTGGTGGAGGCTCCTTCTAGTTTTGATTTGACGTCATGAGGCCCTTGTGTAACACCCCGAATTTTAGTTAATACTAAAATTCACTAATTATAGGATAAATAATCTCAGGTGTGGGAATTGGGGGTAACGGGCTGCGTTATTGCGTTCGTCTCGGAAAAATACGCGAAATAGAGTCCGAGTTTTCGAAAATCGGAGTCCGTATGGCCCAGTTATGGCCCAAAGAAGTTTGCAGAAAAATCAGAGCTAAAAACAGAATTAGGAATTTAAATTTAAATTTAAATTTAGAACCAGCGGGGCCAGGCGGGAGGATTCCCGCCTAAGCATGTCGACAGGGCTGTCGACAGGCCTGTCGACAGGGGTGTCGACATGCCTGTCGACTTGCCTGTCGACATGGCGTGTCGAACCAGGGTGCTTGGGTGCACCAGATCTGGTTTTCTGGCTAGGGCTGGGTCTGGTTCTAGAGGTTTCCTAAATCTAATGGACCTAAATTAATCTAGGGTTAATCCAAGGGCCTAAAACACTCTCTTAATCTATAAATACACCCTAAACCTACCTTAATCCATACTAAAAATAGAAATGAAGGCCTCATGCCGCCAAATTAAATCCTAAAAGGAGTCTCCATTAATCTAAGAAGGAAGTTTCAAGCTAATCCCTCTCATATCATTCTCTAATCATCACCATCTTCATAATTAGCAACTAATCTCTCTTCATAAGTGGTTAATTTTGGGTATTGGTGAGTTTCTATCACTTTAACATCAATTGTTAAAGTAAGTAGATTGGGTGTAATGAGACTTATGGTCTTAAATGCGGATTAGTGAGTTTGAATCATTCATAATGATATGTTACTCTATGTTGTTCTATGTTTACGCATATTTGATAAGTTGGTTTATGCATGCTTAATAAGTTGATTTATGCATGTTTAACAAGTTGATTTATGCATATTTAACAAGTGGATTTATGCATATTTAATAAGTGGAATTATGCATGTTTAGCAAAGTGAGTTATGCAAGTTAAGTATATGTTTAAATGCATGTTTAATGTGGTATGCAAGTTATGCATGCTTATGCAAGTATATGGATGCTTATGCAAGTCATGTATATGTTTAAATGCAAGATTTATGTGATATGCAAGTTATGCATGCTTATGCGAGTATATGAATGCTTATGCAAGATATGTATATGCTTAAATGACATAATATGCAAGTTATGCAAGTATGTGAATGCTTATGCAAGTATGTGGATGCTTATGCAAGTATGTGAATGCTTATGCGAGTTATGTGTATGCTTAAATGCATGGTTAACATGTTATGCAAGTTATGAGAATGCCTATATGCAAGTTCAACATGTTATGCAAGATATGTGTATGATAATATGCAAGCTCATATGCAACATGTTATGCAAATCATGTGTATGATAATATGCAAGTTTGGGTTATATGTAGTTGGGTTAATATATGCTCATATATGCAAGTGGACATCCTCTTAACCCATGACAAAGTTTTATGCTAAACCCATGATATTTGTGATGATCTTCCCCTTTATTATGTCATGAAACGAGAACGATTTACGTGGGGAACGATGGGGTTGGTAAATGTGCTAATAAATGAATGATTGGGTATGATTAAGCATACCATAAAAATAAATTACCATAAGTGGGAATTTACCTATTGAGTTAGGTCTACCCCATGGGAATTTACCTATTGAGTTAGGTCTACCCATGTTATGGAAAACTTGATATTAATTAGGGATAATTAATATGGGGGTGATTAATAAGGTGTAATTAATCGACTAAGACACGAGGTTGGACTCATTTGTAGTGTAAAACTGCCCGGACCCAACCGGCTTAACCAGTTGCTACAAATGTCAGCCCAATGTGAGAGGTCTTAGCCATAAATTAAATAACGTGATTAAGGTAAAGACACGAGGTTAGACTCTGTTATGACGTAAGACTGCCCGGATTCTACCGGCTTAACCAGGCGGTCATAACAGCCAGTCTAATGTGGGAGGTCTTTATGGGAGATCACGGTCTTAATTAATTAAGAAACACTTAACCATACTAGCATGTAGTGGGACATGAGGGGTTAAGTGGGTGCCTTGGGTGGCATGAGGAAATTTTGTGGGTGCCTTGGGTGGCATGTGGAATCTAGTGGGTTGCCTTGGGTGGCAATAGAAAATACGATTAGAATACTTAACCAAGTGGAAACATGTAATTAAACATGATTAAAGGGTTAAGTGGGATACACTAGATATTTGACAAGCTTAAGTGGGTAGCTTGTGGGGGCCCATTTCAACCAATATCCCAAACGTATCTTTGTGGGCTCGACCCATGTCGGGTGACGGGACACGCATATTGGGCTTGATTATAAGAGGCCAAAACGGGTTAGCGGTGGCAACGCAAGTCCAACGGGTTTCATATGCGTGTGTGGGCCCGGGCTGGTAGATAAGCCGTTGTTGCATCGTGTAGATATAAAGCCGTGCACCGTTAGTATTGGGTAGCCACTTTAGGGGAGTGATACACCCCACTGTGGGACCAGCACGGGTATCTACGGTAGGGAGCCGATCGCTTGGGGAGTAGTGGGTACACCTAATGAAGATAGGGGCAGACGGCACCTATGTAGGGGTACACGAAACTACTGGGTAAGAATACTGGGTACACCTAGTGGAGATTGGGGCAGACGGCACCTATGTAGTGGGCTAGGGGTACACGAGACTACTGGGGAAATTTTCTAAGTCCTTGGAAGGGATCAACCTTTAAGTAGGAATGACTGGTGTGGTGCAGTTAGTAATTATCCTTGGGTGTGTAGATGCGTCCTGACGGTTATCTTAGTTTATCCTAAGTCTACCAAGCTGCTTAGTGTAGCCATTCATCCCCAGATATTACCATAGGTCAAGTTTATGTCTTCTCTGGTTACTTTAATGATTATATTGTTAGAGTTATAGGGCTCACTCAGACTTATGTCTGACCCCGTTGTTTTTATCTTTTTCCCAACCCTCAGGTCCTACGGTGGATCCTACCGGTAGTAGAGCTTGATCAGATTGTTGTTCCAGTCTTTAGGAGCTTGGGTAGATGTAAAGCTCCAGTTATCCAGTTATCTTTTCTTTTGTTATGGCTATTGTATGAGAGAGTGGGATTATGTACTTCTTTATTTTGATGGATATTGTACTTGACTTTTATCGTGGTTTTATGATGTAACCAGACATGTTTATTTCCGCTGTTATGAGATGATGTTTTAAAAATTTCAAGTACTACTTATATCTGTCTTGTTGTAATTTTTCTGTTCTATATTCACTAAAATACTCCACCGATGCTATGGCATTCCCTTTGTGAGTGACCCTAGCGGGCGTGGGGTGTTACACGTGGTATCAGATTAAAGGTTACCGGAACAGATAAAATTTTTATAAAACTATTTTTCTAAAACATTTTTGGAAAAGATATTTTCAAAAACATGTCTTTTAAGAGGAAAGTTTTTGAAAGAAAAGCATAATCCCCAATAGCCATATCTATATCCTTCGAATTCTCCGTTTTGAATCTTTCCTTTTTCGTTTCAGCATGACCGAGAATCTTAATCTTCCGGAGGGTGTGACGGTACCAGTATGGTATAGGAGATTGATGGAGGCTAGGGCCACCACTGCGGGTCCAGCAAATATTCCTCCACCAACCGTAGCACCCGATCTTCCTCCTCCCCCTCCTCCTCGCACTGATACTTTTGCTAAGACTTGCAAGGAATTTAAAGCTATGGGAGGGAAACCTTTTCAAGGATCTGAAACCTTTGTGGAGGCTAGAGATTGGCTTAAAGAGGTGGAAGAGTTGATAGATATCTTTGAGATGGAAGAAGGGAAGAAAGTCAGGTTGGCTGCTTGGTTAATGAAGGGAGAGGCCTCATTCTAGTGGGAGGTTACTAATGGAGAGTGCCCCGTTGACTCTTGGGCGGATTTTAGGCAAAGATTTGTGGCAAAGTTTCTCTCAAGGGCGGAGGAAAACTTTTATATGGAAAGATTCCTGACTCTTAAGCAAGGAAATCTTTCGGTGAAGGAATATGTTAACAAGTTTAATCAATTGGCAAGGTTTGGCCTAGACATGGTGAATACACCGGAGAAGAAGGCTTTGCGGTTCGTGAAAGGCTTAAATGAACCTATGCATGGGTTGGTTATGACTCATATCCCTATGGGGGCCACCTTTGAGAAGCTAGTTGACATGGCACTCATGTATTAGGAAGAGAAGGGTCCTAATGCTAATAAGGCACCCGAGAAGAAGGGAGATCAAAAGAGACCTCAACAACAACAAAGCAAAGGTGGGAAAGGCAACGGTGGCAAGGGCAAGAAGAAGAAGTGTTTCAATTGTGGGACACCTGGCCACCTAAGCAAGGATTGTCGCAAGAAGAAGAAGACCGGTTGCTTCCACTGTGGCGAAGCAGGGCACTTAGTGAAGGATTGCCCTAAGAAGGGGCAAAGGACGGGATCTACCTCAGGAGGACAGGTGCAAGCTCTTATGGCACCGAGTCAGGCTAGGGGGCAAGTACAGGCTCTCGCGGTTCCACCGATTCAGGAGAGAGGTAGAACTATTTCCGTTGAAAGTCTGGTTTTTCTATTTGACCATCCTGTCCGTACATTGTTTGATTCAGGCGCATCGCATTCGTTTATTTCATCATCATTAGTTGAGTTACTGCACTTAGACACCAGTCTGGTAGATGATCCCTTGGTTGTTTCAAACCCAATTGGGGGCTCCACTTATTTGTCCATGATATGTTTGGGTTTGAAGATTTCTATACTTAGCATTGAGTTTAGATGTGATGCTTTTGTATTGGGCTTCACGGGCTATGGGTTGATTTTGGGCATGGACTGGTTATCCAGTAATGGTGCCGTTCTTGATTGCGAAAGGAGAGTTGTTAGGCTCATGACCCGCTTGGGTAACACTCTCGAGATTTCTTGTAATCCCATGGACTCTGTTATGCTAAGTTATCTTGAATCGCTTGACGCTTCGGTCGAGAGTTTGCAATCTATGAGAGTGGTCCGGGAATATCCGGATGTGTTTGAGGAGGTGAAGGGCTTACCTCTGAAGCGGGAGATTGATTTCCGAATATATTTGGTGGATAATGCTAAACCGGTATCTTTACCAGTGCGCCACATGGCTCCTCGTGAGAGGAGGGAACTCCATAAGCAAGTAGGGGAGTTGCTTGAGAAGGGGTTCATAAGACGAAGCATATCGGAGTGGGGTGCTCCAGTAGTATTTGCTACGAAGGCAGATGGGTCCCTCAGACTTTGTGTAGACTATAGAGAACTCAACAAGCTCACAAAGAAGAATAGACACCCATTGCCGAGGATTGATGATCTTTTCGATCAGTTGGTTGGCGCTTCAGTATTTTCTCAGTTGGACTTAGCCACGGGGTTTCATCAGTTGAGGGTGGCTGAGGATAGCATAGACAAGACTGCCTTTAGAACTCCGGATGGTTTCTATGAGTGGCTGGTGATGCCATTTGGGTTGACGAACGCCCCTGCATACTTTGTTGATTTGATGAGTAGGGTGTTCAGGGAGTTCCTTAATAAATTTGTGGTGGTCTTTGTGGATGATATCTTAGTATTTTCTAAGAGTGAAGAAGAGCATGCACTACATCTTGGGGAAGTATTGAAGACTCTTCGAGCACATAGCCTTAAGGCTAAATTCTCTAAATGTCACTTCTGGAGGAAGGAAGTACGGTTCTTGGGGCACGTGGTCTCCAAGGAAGGGATAGCTGTGGATCCCGCGAAGGTAGTATCAATTCAGGATTGGAAGGTTCCGAAGAATGCTACCGAAGTAAGAAGTTTCTTGGGGTTGGCGGGTTATTATAGGAAGTTTATTAAAGACTTCGCGAAGATATCAGCCCCATTAACCCGCTTAACGAAGAAGAATCTTGTTTTCACATGGGACGTAGATTGTGATGATGCGTTCCGACGGTTAAAGAGAGCTTTAACCACGGCTCCAGTTTTAGTGTTGCCAGATGGGAGCAAGCCATTTGTGGTCTATACCGATGCCTGTGGGACAGGACTTGGCGCAGTCTTAATGCAAGAGGGAAGGGTAATAGCCTATGGTGGAAGGCAGTTGAGGGCACATGAGAAAAATTACCCTACCCATGATCTAGAGCTGGCTGCTATTGTTTTTGCGCTTAGGATTTGGCGCCATTATCTTCTTGGTGAGAGATTCGAGTTGTTCACTGACCATAAATCTTTGAAGTACTTGTTCTCTCAGAAAGACTTAAACTTAAGACAACAAAGGTGGATGGAGTTCTTAGCATCTTACGATTTCGAGATAGCATATACCCCTGGCAAGGGTAACGTGGTAGCGGACGCCTTGAGTAGTAAGAGGTTGTCCTTGAGTCCATTGTTCGTGGAACGACAAAGCTTGGAGTTTATCTCGATGTTTGATTTCAGACCTTCCATTGATTATGTACCCGGTTTGCTAGCTTCCTTGGAAGTTAGGCCTACTCTTTTGGGGCGGATTGGGGAAGCCCAGAGGGACGACCCACAGTTGGTTGAGTTGATAGGGAAGCTCATAAGGGGGGAGTCATCCAGCCATTTGAGTAGGTACACCCTAGACGATAAGGGGTACTTGCGTAGAGACGGTAGACTTTGTGTACCGCAAGACGAAGGTTTGAGGAAGGCTATTCTTGATGACGCACACCGTTCTAGGATGACCATTCATCCCGGTGGGGATAAGATGTACCAAGACATGAAGAGGGTTTTCTTCTGGGCCGGTATAAAGAAAGACGTGGCCGAATATGTCGCTCGATGTTTGGTGTGCCAGCAAGTGAAGGCGGAGCAAAGGAAACCAGGTGGGTTACTTCATCCATTGGAGGTTCCGCAATGGAAGTGGGATAGCGTCTCGATGGATTTTATTGACGGGTTACCCAGGTCGAGGAAGGGTAATACAGGAATTTGGGTGGTGGTGGATAGACTTACTAAGAGCGCCCATTTCATACCTGTGAAGAGCAAGAGGACTGCTCCATGGCTAGCTTCAGTATATCTTCGAGAGATAGTTCGATTGCATGGGGTACCCTCTAGCATAGTGAGTGATCGAGATCCTATCTTCACTAGCGAGTTCTGGAGAAGTTTGCAAGAAGCAGTGGGGACTCAATTGTGTCTGAGCACCGCATATCATCCTCAGACGGACGGCCAGACTGAGAGGGTGAATCGTGTTCTAGAAGACCTTTTGAGGCTTTGTATCTTAGATTTTGGAGGTACATGGGAAGAGCATCTTCCATTGGTGGAGTTCGCATATAATAACAGCTTTCAGTCCAGTATTGGTATGGCTCCTTTCGAAGCTCTCTATGGAAGGCCTTGTCGATCACCTACATGTTGGTGGGAATCTACGGATAGGATCTTGTTGGGGCCCGATATGGTTAGAGAGACTTCTGAGAAGATTGACTTGATTCGAAGAAGGATGAAAGCAGCGCAGGATAGGCAAAAATCTTATGCGGACAAGAGAAGGACGGATCTTGAGTTTGAGGTTGGGGACATGGTTTTTGTTAAGGTATCTCCGTTGTGAAATGTTGTTCGCTTCGGATCCGTTGGGAAGTTAGCACCAAGGTTTGTTGGGCCGTTTCCTATCAAGGAAAGGATTGGACGGATGGCATATAGGGTGGAGTTGCCCGACAGACTTAGTGGTGTTCATGACGTATTCCATGTATCACATCTGAGGAAGTGCTTACATGAGACCGCAGAGGTGGTAGAGCCGAGCTTACTTAGAGATGTAGAGGTTGAGCGTCATGCGACGATTCGACGAGCTCCTACTCGCATCCTTGGGTCAGAGACTAGGAAATTGAGGAATCGAGAGGTTCATCTAGTCAAAGTGCAATGGGGAGAAGATGAGAGCAACGCAACTTGGGAGACGGAAGCGAAGATGCGTTCATTGTACCCATTTCTTTTTGAGGGTATGTCTTTACTTTCTCCTTTATCGCTTGTCTAGTACTTATCTTATCTTTAGTATGTCCTCTCGTTAGTACCTTTGACCTTTAGATAGGGTAAACCTATGGTTGAAACATGTGTTTGAGACATGTTATGGTTGATGGATGCAAGTGGATGCAAGTGTTTGCTAGTGGTTGCTCGTGGATGCATATACACACACTCTAGGCACTAGATCGGCTCAGTCACTTCATATTGCATATTGCATAAAATTGTGTGTAGAAAAATATATTTATAGATGTAGAATGGATGTGTTATCACATGGATGATGCATTTTAGTGAATGATTGTGCACTCACGTTGATATTGTATGTGTCGATAGGGTTCTCTCGCATACATAATGGATGCATGGCACTATCATGGTTTGCATATGTCCATACATTAGATAGGGAACATATACACACACTTTTTGCATATGCTCATACATCATTAGAAACTGTTTAAGGACAATGGATGCCTGTGGTTGATGATTTGAGTAGATGGTTGTTTGGTTGGTAGGATATGCATTCTCCTTAGCTTAGAGATTTCGGGGACGAAATCCTTTAAGGAGGGGAGAATGTAACACCCCGAATTTTAGTTAATACTAAAATTCACTAATTATAGGATAAATAATCTCAGGTGTGGGAATTGGGGGTAACGGACTGCGTTATTGCGTTCGTCTCGGAAAAATACGCGAAATAGAGTCCGAGTTTTCGAAAATCGGAGTCCGTATGGCCCGGTTATGGCCCAAAGAAGTTTGCAGAAAAATCAGAGCTAAAAACAGAATTAGGAATTTAAATTTAAATTTAAATTTAGAACCAGCGGGGCCAGGCGGGAGGATTCCCGCCTAAGCATGTCGACAGGGCTGTCGACAGGGGTGTCGACATGCCGGTCGACTTGCCTGTCGACATGGCGTGTCGAACCAGGGTGCTTGGGTGCACCAGATCTGGTTTTCTGGCTAGGGCTGGGTCTGGTTCTAGAGGTTTCCTAAATCTAATGGACCTAAATTAATCTAGGGTTAATCCAAGGGCCTAAAACACTCTCTTAATCTATAAATACACCCTAAACCTACCTTAATCCATACTAAAAATAGAAATGAAGGCCTCATGCCGCCAAATTTAATCCTAAAAGGAGTCTCCATTAATCTAAGAAGGAAGTTTCAAGCTAATCCCTCTCATATCATTCTCTAATCATCACCATCTTCATAATTAGCAACTAATCTCTCTTCATAAGTGGTTAATTTTGGGTATTGGTGAGTTTCTATCACTTTAACATCAATTGTTAAAGTAAGTAGATTGGGTGTAATGAGACTTATGGTCTTAAATGCGGATTAGTGAGTTTGAATCATTCATAATGATATGTTACTCTATGTTGTTCTATGTTTACGCATATTTGATAAGTTGGTTTATGCATGCTTAATAAGTTGATTTATGCATGTTTAACAAGTTGATTTATGCATATTTAACAAGTGGATTTATGCATATTTAATAAGTGGAATTATGCATGTTTAGCAAAGTGAGTTATGCAAGTTAAGTATATGTTTAAATGCATGTTTAATGTGGTATGCAAGTTATGCATGCTTATGCAAGTATAAGGATGCTTATGCAAGTCATGTATATGTTTAAATGCAAGATTTATGTGATATGCAAGTTATGCATGCTTATGCGAGTATATGAATGCTTATGCAAGATATGTATATGCTTAAATGACATAATATGCAAGTTATGCAAGTATGTGAATGCTTATGCAAGTATGTGGATGCTTATGCAAGTATGTGAATGCTTATGCGAGTTATGTGTATGCTTAAATGCATGGTTAACATGTTATGCAAGTTATGAGAATGCCTATATGCAAGTTCAACATGTTATGCAAGATATGTGTATGATAATATGCAAGCTCATATGCAACATGTTATGCAAATCATGTGTATGATAATATGCAAGTTTGGGTTATATGTAGTTGGGTTAATATATGCTCATATATGCAAGTTGACATCCTCTTAACCCATGACAAAGTTTTATGCTAAACCCATGATATTTGTGATGATCTTCCCCTTTATTATGTCATGAAACGAGAACGATTTACGTGGGGAACGATGGGGTTGGTAAATGTGCTAATAAATGAATGATTGGGTATGATTAAGCATACCATAAAAATAAATTACCATAAGTGGGAATTTACCTATTGAGTTAGGTCTACCCCATGGGAATTAACCTATTGAGTTAGGTCTACCCATGTTATGGAAAACTTGATATTAATTAGGGATAATTAATATGGGGGTGATTAATTAGGTGTAATTAATCGACTAAGACACGAGGTTGGACTCATTTGTAGTGTAAAACTGCCCGGACCCAACCGGCTTAACCAGTTGCTACAAATGTCAGCCCAATGTGAGAGGTCTTAGCCATAAATTAAATAACGTGATTAAGGTAAAGACACGAGGTTAGACTCTGTTATGACGTAAGACTGCCCGGATTCTACCGGCTTAACCAGGCGGTCATAACAGCCAGTCTAATGTGGGAGGTCTTTATGGGAGATCACGGTCTTAATTAATTAAGAAACACTTAACCATAGTAGCATGTAGTGGGACATGAGGGGTTAAGTGGGTGCCTTGGGTGGCATGAGGAAATTTTGTGGGTGCCTTGGGTGGCATGTGGAATCTAGTGGGTTGCCTTGGGTGGCAATAGAAAATACGATTAGAATACTTAACCAAGTGGAAACATGTAATTAAACATGATTAAAGGGTTAAGTGGGATACACTAGATATTTGACAAGCTTAAGTGGGTAGCTTGTGGGGGCCCATTTCAACCAATATCCCAAACGTATCTTTGTGGGCTCGACCCATGTCGGGTGACGGGACATGCATATTGGGCTTGATTATAAGAGGCCAAAACGGGTTAGCGGTGGCAACGCAAGTCCAACGGGTTTCATATGCGTGTGTGGGCCCGGGCTAGTAGATAAGCCGTTGTTGCATCGTGTAGATATAAAGCCGTGCACCGTTAGTATTGGGTAGCCACTTTAGGGGAGTGATACACCCCACTGTGGGACCAGCACGGGTATCTACGGTAGGGAGCCGATCGCTTGGGGAGTAGTGGGTACACCTAATGAAGATAGGGGCAGACGGCACCTATGTAGGGGTGCACGAAACTACTGGGTAAGAATACTGGGTACACCTAGTGGAGATAGGGGCAGACGGCACCTATGTAGTGGGCTAGGGGTACACGAGACTACTGGGGAAATTTTCTAAGTCCTTGGAAGGGATCAACCTTTAAGTAGGAATGACTGGTGTGGTGCAGTTAGTAATTATCCTTGGGTGGGTAGATGCGTCCTGACGGTTATCTTAGTTTATCCTAAGTCTACCAAGCTGCTTAGTGTAGCCATTCATCCCCAGATATTACCGTAGGTCAAGTTTATGTCTTCTCTGGTTACTTTAATGATTATATTGTTAAAGTTATAGGGCTCACTCAGACTTATGTCTGACCCCGTTGTTTTTATCTTTTTCCCAACCCTCAGGTCCTACGGTGGATCCTAGCGGTAGTAGAGCTTGATCAGATTGTTGTTCCAGTCTTTAGGAGCTTGGGTAGATGTAAAGCTCCAGTTATCCAGTTATCTTTTCTTTTGTTATGGCTATTGTATGATAGAGTGGGATTATGTACTTCTTTATTTTGATGGATATTGTACTTGACTTTTATCGTGGTTTTATGATGTAACCAGACATGTTTATTTCCGCTGTTATGAGATGATGTTTTAAAAATTTCAAGTACTACTTATATCTGTCTTGTTGTAATTTTTCTGTTCTATATTCACTAAAATACTCCACCGATGCTATGGCATTCCCTTTGTGAGTGACCCTAGCGGGCGTGGGGTGTTACACCTTGTATCTATTTTTAGTATGAATTAGGGTAGTGTTAGGGTGTATTTATAGATTAGGCAAGTGTTTTAGGCCATTAGATTAACCCTAAATTAGATTAGGACCATCAGATCTCGGAAGCTTCTAGAGAATAGCCCAAAACACAGCCAAACCCTAAAATGGTGCACCAGGCCAACCAGGGTCAAACCAGAAAGCTGTGCAGGTTTCTGGCTCGGCACGGGCGCACTTCCCAAGTGCACCAGTGTATTTTTGTGTTGGCGCACTTCACAAGTGCGCCAGTGCATTCCGGCTTGTTTTTGGTTTTTCTGTCTAACTTCGTTCGTCCATATCTTCTTCATACGGACTCCGATTTTCGAAAACTCAGACTCTATTTCGTGTATTTTTTCGAGACGAACGCAATGACGCAGCCCGTTTTCCCCAATTCTCACATCTGAGATTATTTATTCTGCAATTAGTGGATTTTAGCATTAACTTAAATACGGGGTGTTACATTTTTCATATCAGTATATTTTGGATGTTTTACTGTTTTATATGTGGTTGAAAAATTGTATTTCTAATAATGCTAAGTAGATGTGTATTTCTACTGGTAAAGCAAGTAGCGATTAGCATGGATCTTATGCGTTGAAAGAATCTGCATTAATTTTTTTCCTTAGAAAATACTTAATTCTAAATGGATAAGTAGATCTACTGTTGGATTCAAGAAGCCAAGGTGTAGCTTGTAAGCAGGACACACTGGTTTATTTTGAAACCAAATCCGTTAGCATGGGTACATTTATATGCATGACAAACATGACAGTAGTAATAATCAGTTCACTACACTAGTTCATCTAAATCTTGCAATTTTACTGCACGATGAAAACAACATAAAATATTTTGCGCTGTAAGCAACAGTTTGGTTCTTTAACTCGGATGAACTGCATAACCGAATACTTGTAAGCTTAACGCAAAAGCAGAGGCGAAGTAACAGTTTGGTTCTTTAACTCGGAAGAACTACATAACTGAATATTTGCCAGTTTAATGCAAAAGTAGAGGCGAGCAGTACACGAAATTAAACCTCGATTGTTCACAACTGGGAGGATTTATTAGAGTTTAACGTCATAAACGGCCGCAACAGTTGAACTAAAAGTTTGACGGTCGTTCACAGCAGTCGAACTACCATTTTCAGAATATAGGTTCAGCTGATTTAAAAAATTAGGGCTTTGATTAACGTAAATACTTACCTGAAGTCGATGTCATGGTCTTTTCTGAATCGCGTGTGGGAGTTCGACTCCTGAGAATTCTGCTTCTTTAATTTGGATAACGGCAGCGATGGAAGAGGGTTAAAAGAGTGAGGAAGGAAGCGTTCTTTCTAACCCGAAGTATGTGCCAGATCTTATTCGAAGAATACAAACACGGTGGCGAAAGGTAGTTTGGTAGTAGGAATCAGAGAATTTCGATTTAAATGGTATAAGCGGTCACTGAAGAGACAAACAGTTATTTTATTGTATGGCGAGGATTGAAACGCTACACACGTGTTGATTTGTGGATTTTTTGAAGAATATGGATCTGAAAGGTCTTCGAGAAAGATTATGCTTTCATATAATATAATAGATTGGAAACCCAAAGAGATACCAAGTGATAAGTTATACATGTGAGTCATGTTGCTAGTGCTACTCTGCAAAATTTCAAATTTCATTTTCCATAGAAGTGATGATGCTAATGCACAATAGTTAATGTATTCATCTATTGATATGTTAGAGGTCCACTACTAAGCATCATCAAACTGTTAACTATTTACTCTGCGGATAGAGACTAAAGAGGTACATGTTTTTTTTTTTTTTTTTTTTTTTTTTTGCAACTTATGTGTCTTCTACAGTTTACCATTATAATTTGCTCACCATTGAAAACCTGAATATTCAAAAAATTAAGTATTAAAAGAGGTTGGTCGATCTAAGCATTTGATTTTCATATTGAATAATTACAATTGTACCACTTTTGCAGTTAGATAATAGTAAAAAATTATTTACTCTTTTGAAATGATGATTTAGCCAGACTATTAATATCCAAATTGGAAACAAATGCTTTGTCGATTTGTTCAATGTATGAAGGGAGTATATTTTATGCTAGAAGAAGCTTATTGTTTGATCTAACTATGGAGTTTACATCACTTTAATTATATGAATTTTTATTATTGTTTGTTCCTTTGTTGCCACATGGCCATAATTGTGTTTGAATAAACAAATTGTCATAGTAAAGCACGCTACAATTGTTTTTCTTTTTGTCTGCCATAGCAAAGGCTTTGATGTGGCCTTATATTACGAATGTTCACTGTTAGATTTTTTGATTTTTTTTTAAACACAACACATTTATAAGTACTCAAACATTTTAAGGTCATTATTTTTGCTACAGTATATCCAGAATCCCACACCTTTGCCTAACCTCTGCGTAAATTGGAAAAATCCTCCTGATTATAATTTATGCATCCAAATGTTAGCTCTAGCTGACTTGCAAACATTAGGGTACTTTTGCAAAAATGTTGATCTGAAATTCTTTACCTTTCAGTTAAATCGAAACCAATCCAGATCTTTTTTATGGATGCCATAACCATCCTCATAACTCTATTATCTTTTATCTTCATCCTGCACAGAAACAAGTTCAATTTTAATAAGATAATTATGGATTGACTCTATTTGATTTGATTTGCTGTGGATAAAATAAACAATTTCATAAAATTGGTTTACTTTAGGTCCTCAACATCATTGAGAATTTTTTTCACTAGATCTCTACATTGGCTATTATTTATAAGCCTTGGTAATCAAGATTGTTTCATGAAACAGATGTCACTTAACCTTGACCCGATTGCGGTGTTTAATTTTTCTAAAACCCTTTGTTTGAGAGTATAAGTTGTCCCATTTGCTCATGAAATAATTGCTGAGTAACATTGATATGTTTTAAAAAATCAGAACTAAATTTATATTAGAAAATGTAAGACGGGTATAATTTTCTTACAAAGCCCAATGTGCGTGGACTGCTGGTATATTCAGAATTAAGAAGAAAATTATCTAATCATCAAAATAAGCTTCCAACCTTTATCTGTGTGGTTTTTAATTTTGTGTTTTTCTTCGTGTGTGCAATTATATGACAATATTATTAATGTTAACCATACGAACCAAATTTACCTTGCACAGTACATGTATCTAACACGAGCTGTTTACAATATGACCTCCAAAAAACAAAGTATCAATGCATAAAATACTAAGTATATCAAAACACTGTCTAACATTAGCATCATCGCTCTACTTTAAAGTTTCACAGTATTATTGATTTGACCACAAAATATGTGAAGTTTATTTGACTCCATTGGCAGAGCCCTTTGGAAAGCAATTTAGATCATTTTGAATTGACGTCTTTGCATTATATTTGCATCTTATATCAAAACTAAGGGCATTTTTTGTTGAAGGTACAGAAAAATAAGCCTTCCAAAATAGGGTTTACTGTTGCTTTTTCTTCTATTTTTATTGATACATGCATTATGATATGCTTTTGATCCAACTAGCAAATTAAGTCATATATATATATAAAATCTTATTTTTATTTTTCTAAAATCATGCTAATATTATTTTTAAAACAAATGCTAATCTTATTTTTATGCGATGTTAAAACAGGAAAAAACTGATTTTTCTTACATACATACAACTAACTTTGTTACAATCCACCAACTTATAAACTTTTGATTGCGTAATGCTTCTTTTCCACGCATTTCAGTATATTTTACTAAGAATAATATTATTAATTTTCTTTTGGGGTTAGCCATGTATTTAATAAGGTTAGTGGTTGATGCTTACAGTAATAGCTAGATAATAATATATTTGTTAAATCATCGTAGATTCACTTATATTAATTTTTTCCAGTTCGACAATAATTTTTAGATATGTTTTATATTCAATAAAAAATATGGTTGGATAGTCTAGATGTGCTATTTTTTAATTTGTTGGTGTAATACTTTTATATCTCATTCTGCTAAAGTAAATGTACAATTTGTATCGCTAGAAACATTATTTTCTAATCACCTGTTATGCTTAAGGATTGAATTTACTTTAGCTCAATTAATTGATTAGTGTAATTTTTTTCCAGTGATGATGAGTAGTAATGCTTGGTAAGTAAAGTTTGCACCAAGTATGTGCTGGTTTTAGCCAATTTTACTGAAAATAGTTTTATTGTGATTAGTTGGGTTGGTATGGTTTACTTTTCGCCTTCACTTTTGGATGCAACAGAAAGAATATATTTCAACTCTTGATCAGACATATGCATATATAGTTGTTATAAAGCTGTCTTCAGGCACTCATAGGTTGTATAATCATTTTATGAACCACGACCCTTTAAAAGAAAATGTGTGACTCTCATGTATATTCCATCTATAAAGGTACTTCTTTGTTGTATATGAGTTTATTTTAAATTATATTTGTTTTGGCATTGTTACGGTCTGTGTTTTTTAGTTTTTGAAAGTCAAATTTAGGAGTATATTTTGTTCAGGTTGGATTCAAAATTATACTTTCTTCGACACAGTTAAGAATCGCTATTTCTGATGTTCTAGATTAAGAATATTCAATGTACTTAAAAATAAGGTGAAATATTTTTTCTTATTAAAACAGATCCTCTTTTCCTTACTGTTTGCTAATCCTCAAGTATATTTTGTGCTATTTATGTAGCAATCTGTGGGCATAATTCCATTTAGTGATCAACCAATTTTTATGCTAAATGCAATTGAAGCAGTGTACATATTTAAGGTGTAGTTGCTTCGGTTGAGATAATGTGCGCATTTAAGGATTTTTATTATTGTTCTAACAGATGTATTTATCTTGGTGTAGATTGAGGATATACCATGAGATGTGGCAATAACATGCATTTTGAAGTCAGTAGATATGTACATTAACTAGAAAATAGCATATTTCTTCGTATCCCAATGTTCAAAATCCTACAAAACATGTTCCTGCCCTTTTGTTTTATACATGTTTACTAGATATGTTTTAATATTTTATTTTGGAAATTTTGGGGAAGTACTCTTATTTTAAGTTTCAATAACAGTTGTGCCATATTTTTAAATTTCACGTACTGTAAATATTGCATTTTCTTGAACTGCAAATATTTACAGTGAAATATGCAGCTATTCGTACCTCTACAAAAGACAAAATTTAAAAAAAAAGACTTATTTTTGTCATAAAAAGCAGCGCCTAAATAAAGAATTTGGTTTTCGGAAAAGGTTTGTTTGAAATAATTTTGACTGTGTGATTTAAAACCTATTTTTAAGAAGAGTTATTTGTGTATCGAAATTAACATTAAGAAGCACATCCTAATTTTCAATTTTATTTATTACTACTGTACTTTTATTGAAAAAATTATACTTCATAAAATTTGTAATTTAACCAACAGGTGCAAATCCAGAAATACGGAGATTGCATGCTCTCTGCTTTTTGATTGGAGGTTGATATCGCCAAGTTTTAGATGGTGAATGTTGTATTGATGCATAAACTTCTTGTTGTATTGTTGCAGTTGGGTTATTTGTATAAAATCTTATTTATTTTTTTTGTCCAGCATGGGAGTAAATTTTGTGTAGATGGGATATTTGTCCTTGATGAATGTATAGAATTGTAGTTTTTCATATATTTATTCCCCAGTTTCTCAGTTAACATTTATGATTGATGCAAACATGTGAATCTTTTGGAAGGGAAGTAAGAAAAGTAGTAAATGAACGTGTATCTTCTTTCTTTTAGCTTCAGCCGAGTGATAACAGACATCTATGTTTTCTTATGATAACTAAGGCTGATACATATTAGGTGCTACGGCACATTAGAGAAGCTGTTGACAGTGTAACCAAATATTAAGTATAATGGAATGTAACTCGGATGACATATTATGTGTAATTCTTTAAGTAAGCAAAGTAGTAAAGGGAAAAAAAAGGAAGAAAAATACTAAAATTTAGGCATGGTAGGTGTTCAGAATGAGAAAATCATCACTATTATTGTAAGGTGCCGTCTATGGGAATTTTTATTCGAATATTACATGCGATTTACATTGCCCAATTTATTAATTTTTTCTTTTTCTTGCGTTTAAACATTAGCTGTTAGCTATCACGCACATCAGTAATGTATTTTTCATTATTTTTATCATCTATGATCATGAGTATCTTCCATCTCAATACACATTACCTTTAAATTATTCTAATGTTTCTATACTTAATTCATTGTTCGTATATTTCATATTTTGGACGAGTTAAGTCTTTATATCACTCATAATGGCATATATTGTTCTTAAATATTCATCATTTAAATATGATATCAACTGTAGTTGTCAAAGACAATGTCTATGTAATATATACATATATGTATAAATTACATTCGATTTTAGATACAAATCGGGAGTAAATAACAAGGTCCATAAATGGTTGATATAGTTCATATTCCAAACAGACAAAATCTTGGTGATGATTATAAAACAAATTGATATACTACTTCCTACTTTAATTTCAATGAATTTTTGTGACCATCTGCATTATTCAGATTCTTAGAGGTAATTATATGCATTGTTTTGATGATAGGTGCATTAAGAAACTTTAAAGTTGCTTTAAAAGCTATTTGTTATTTTAAACCATTTATATATTCCATAATACTATAATATTCCAAATATCATAAGAACATCAACTATTTGTAGTGATTTTTGAGAAAAATGACGTATGTGCGCGTGCATGTGTGTGTGGATTTCCATATCCTTTAATGGGTGTTAGTGTAAAAACAATGAAGTTTGTATATGATTTGGAATGTGAATTGAGGTGTTTATATAAGAGAATTTTCATTTAAAGGGCTTTTTTGTTCAAAGTAATAAGTTTTACAGATGACATGCCTAAAAAGTTAGTTTAAAAGACAATTTATAGAAAAAAGATAAATGAATTTATCATTTTTTTGACAAAATGATAAATGAATTTATTTTTTCTGTATAACTTAAAAAGATCAATTTTTTAAAATCTTTTTCACATAAAATTGTCCTTATAACTTATTGTTCCGAAGTGTTGTCTTTAAAACTAATTATCCTATAAAAACAAACACTTAAACCTCATTACCACATTATATATATATAGGACATATGTTCCATAAAATAATTATACATAAAATGGACTAAAATGGACCATTAATTCGTCAGCCAAGAACTTTGCACTTGAGATTTCATCAATATTAATAGGAGGTAGCATTTACCTTATTAACTTATTAGTCCGACAAGTTTAAAACGACCGATTCCAGGATGAGTTTAATTAACTTTTCAGCAAAATGTTTGATTCCTTAGATTTGGAGTTTAAAAATCATTTTTTGTGACTTAAAGCATTACTGTTAATTAGCCTTGTTTTCTTCTCATGTCGATTCATTATGTACTTTTCATTAAACCAAATTGTTTTTTATTTATCTTTATGTGTGTAGTGATGATGCTATTATTTCTCTTATTTTCTTTCCTACTGCTGATCTTTATACATATAATTGACCTACAAATAGATTCTGTTGTGGCATGTTTACCATATTGCATGCATGAGATGTATTATCTAATGCAATGATAGCTTTAATTACAAGAAAAGAAGGATGATTACAAAATTATAGCTTGAGCCCGTATGTGAAGCACGAGTTCACACTTGTATTTATATATAAGGTCCAAAATTCAAAAATCAAATTCAAAATCGTTCAAAATCCGAAAATTAGAGAGGCGGCAAAAATCCAGCCTAGGGGTGTTGACCCCTTAAAGGGGATGTCGACCCCTGGGTCGACCACTCAAGGGGGTGTCGACCCATGGGTCAACCCCCTAAGGTGTGGGTCGACCCCCCATAGGGCAGACGTGGCAGATTAGGTTTTGGGGCTGGCGGCTATATATATGGCCCTTTTCTCATGTTTTTGCACATCAAAAATAATGGAAAACTAGATACTGTCTCTGCCCAGATCTAATCAAGTCTTTTCTTCTTCTGAAGTCTACTAAAGCATAGAGATCTGTGATTCAACTCTGGCAATCCTTTCTGTATTTTTCTTGATCTAATCACAGTGAGTCTAAGTTAATTTTAGATCTAAATATTTAAAAGTAAAACCTGACATGACAATAACTTCAACTATGCCTGTGACTATTTGAATCATATCAGATCTGCTATAACTTATTTATCTAAATTATTCTGTCAAGGCTATGAACCAAATCTAGGCCTATACTTATTGAATCATTTCAAATCTATCTTTATTTGTAGATCTAATTTATTGTTTATATCACATCATGCCTGTTCCTATTATGTTTATGAATAAATCAGATATGTTGTTAGTTGGCCATCTAAATCACTTTTTAGATCACCTTATACATGTCCCTATTATGTAGAATCAGTTCTATTGTCATACGTTCATCAGATCTGTTCCTATATGCCTATCTTGTAATTATGCCACTATATGTTTATTCCATTACATGTCAACCTTGTTAGTATAATCATTTCTGTCAACTTCTCTTCATCCTTCTCCCTTTTATTTTTATATAGCCAGCGTACTTTCAAGCCTAGGCATGCTGCTAAAATATGCAAATGCGTTTGATTGGGAATGAGGGGAAAACGAAAATATTGGGGCATAACTTGTAATTGGAATTTGGGCATAATTTGAATAAAGTGTAATAATATTAATTTGGGGCATATGGTTCATTATGAACATAACTTGGGAAAAGGGGCATGAAAACCTGTAACGACATAGGTAATTTGGTTAATAATTGAAATGCCTAGGATTACGGTAATTAAAAACTATAACCGCGATTAGAAACGAGGTTAGATTACACTTATGGTGGAAGTCTGCCTAGAACCGCCCGGCGTATCCACCAACCAATAGTGTTGAATCTAATGGGAGGGGTCTAAGTGCATAAACACGAGATGTGCTAAGATACCAGGTTAAGCCCAACTTGTGGAAAAAGTCTGCCCAGACCCGCCCGACATATCCAACATCCACAAGTTGTAGGCTAAATGTGGGAGGTTTAGCACATTATAGCCATAAATGGATAAATGGTAATGAATTGGAGTAAATAGGGAAGGATAGTAACTTATTATAATTGGTTCTTCAACGAGAATATTATAGATCAGGTAGGGTTGTCATAGGGACAAGTGGAAATTATAACATAAGTTATAATAAAAGGAAAGGAAGGTTATTAGTAAACCGTAGTTAAGGAAACTATGTTAATAAGTAAACAACGTTAAGTTGTAGTGATATGTTAAACATAAAACAGGTGAATTAAGATGAAGTATAATTAATTACATATTAAGTAAAACATTTTATTGTAACTATGGAATCAGATAGTGAATAGTACAAAGGGATTGTAAGATTACTTCCGTTAACTACAATCCAGGGGTGTGAAAGATTGTAAGATAACTTCCATTAATTACAATCTAAAGAATAACATGTAATGAGACTTATTAACAAACTTAAATGGACTAAAATATATTTATTAATAAGCAAGTGGAATTTTGGCAAGTGAAAAGAAGTCAATGTGAATGGGGATAACCTGTTAGTTAATAATACTTAACCTAGTTGGATCCATAGGGATTGTAAGAACATGTTAACTTGAGTAGGGGTTAAGTGGATTTGGTTGAAACAGCGGGAGGGTTAAGTATATCTGGGTTGGGTGGGTAATATTTACATAGAGGCCCACAAAACTTAACCTGTTGGGGTTGCGTAATTAAAGACACCGTTAGGTAAGCATAACCTGTGCAAATGTTGGGGTTATGTAATTAAAGACACAAATTTGGTAAGCATAACCTGTAGAAATCCTAGTGGGGATGCAAGATAAAGGAGAGAGCTTGCATCATCTTGTGTGTGGGACCTGTTTTAGTCAGTAACCCATATAACGATATCAAACGAGTACTCCGCCCAAGGTCGGAGTCGGGGCACACTTACTGGGCTGATTGTAAGGGATCCAAACTTGGAGGATGGTGTGGGAGTGCAAACCAACCTGCGCCATGTGCGTGCATGGTCCGGGCAGAGGGGGATAAGGCGATTGTGACATAAGTAGATATGGTCGTGCACATCCGAAAAATAAAGGGTTGTCACTCTAGGGAGTGATACACCATTTTGTGGGGCCAGCACAGGGAATCTACGGTGTAGGGAGCCGATCGATTAGGGTAGTAGTTAGGGTACATCTAGACTCTTGTAAAGTTTAGAAGCCTATTAAGTTGGGTTGCCTGTTGATTGTATGGGGTTAAAACCTCTCACTAGAAGTACTCCTAAGTCCGGCATCTTATATATGTTTGGGATCATCTCATTTTGGCTATACTAGTACATGTGAAGAGGGATCATTAGAGAAATCATTAGAGAAGCGCAATATGCTCTATTATGTTTATCCTATTTAAATTTTCATACCTACCTTTTATGATGTTATCTTTCCTATCCACATTATAAACATGTCATGATACTTTTACTTATTTATATGCTGAAAGTAAGCCATACTTTATGTCTGACCCATTTTGTTTCCTCTTCTTTCTCTTCTGTTCCCCTGCCCCCCGGTTCGCAAGGTGGGAATACTCAAGCTTAATCAGGATTCTACTTAGTCTTGCTTGGAGCTGCTTAGAAGTATTGCTCATTTACTTATCTTTGCTACTATGACTGTGCTTCTTTTTCGGGAATTATGCTTCTTTTATTATTGTACTCTGATGTTTTAAGTACAAGGAAAATATTTCAATGATGTACTGGTTTTTATGTATTTCAGACATATGATGTTTTGAACCACGATTCTTTATGATTAATAAAGTTTTTAATTCCACTACTATTTTATATATGTCTTGTAATGTTTCTGTTTCTGTTTACCTATAATGCTTCATGAAACTTAATGCGTTCTCTTGACGAGTGACATTAACGGACGTGGAGTGTCACATCAACCGCAGATGATAATACATTCGGTCCACTCAAGCTAAATCAGTGACCGGACATGTGTGGCTGGGTTGCAAGATTTTATTGTTAACCCCAGTGTATCCCTTCTTGTGTATAATGATCGTAAGGTGGTTCTGTACCATGTCACATCAACCCCAGTGTAGAGCGTGAGATGAAAGCATTCTGCTAGATGGTTATTTATTTGTGGTTTGATAGACACTATTATAATATCACTAGATTTTCATATATCAAAAATGTTTTGGGTTTATAGTAAGGTAAAAATTGCTCGTGTTTATGTGTAGGCTGGTCTTACTATTATCCTTTCTTTCAAAAGGAATTCTGATGTTAAACAAGTTGTTTGTGCTATGAATTTATCACCGAAAGTATTCCTGACTGATCCGGGTGAATTTTGCTTTGCTTCAAATGTGCTCAGGTCAGGCTAAGTATATTTCCACGTTAGGTTTCGCTTGGGTTTTCAGGAGCTGGAAGCAGGAGGCTTCACCGTTAGTTATTTAAAGTTATTTTCCGTTGTGACAGATATATGTTGTCCTCTAGTGATTAATATGTACATGCAGTCTTTTTGGAAGGAGATTTGATATATTATATTTATTCATTCCGTTGTGAGATTCTGATGTTTTCTTTTTTTCTTTCTTTCTTTTCTCAGCATCTAAAATTCGTTCTATTAACTAACTGGTGTTGTTCGATACTTGGATTTTGGCAAGTAATAAGGGTTTTATGTATTATTTTCAGAATTCAAGTATCGAAATTCCCACCAAGTAGTTACATTAAAGTTGCTAGAAACAAAACCATTTCCGGGAGATATAGAAGCAAAAGAAGAACAAAATGAATATTCTCTAAATGGTGAAAATATATCCTAATTGGGAGCGACCCACTTAGCCATGCTGCCTGCCCGATTTTTTTCATTTCCCGGCTGTGAGACTTAAGGTTATAATTATCCTTTAGAACATAGCATGTCTTCACTTTGATTGCCACATCATTAGATCCCCAGAAAACACTAATTGACGTCAACAAAAATACTCAAGCTGTTAAGCTAAGAGTAGTGCCCCTCCCCGCCACCAACTGTAGTACGTTTGAAGAAATCAATGTAAGTAATCCCTTTGGAAAACTTTGTTAGACATCCGCCCATACAAGTTGTCCTAGGACTTGAAAAACCGAACGCACCCTCCTAATGGATCCTAGTAATCACCCTATAAATCTGTAGCGAGAAGTCCTTTCAATCCGCAAACTTCAACCACGACCAAATTACCAATAATACCCTCTGGTCGCAAATCAAAGAAATTTATTAAGTAGCCCTTTCGCTTATGAAGATTCATGATCTTCAATTGCTCCATCTTCAATCAACATCTTCTACGTATTTGTTGGTTCAGAATGGTTTTCGAATATACATTCGATCCCGGTCTTTCCGTACCAACAATCGTATAGGACATATTTGATAGTCGGTTATTTAACTATCAAATAAACATCCATTTATAAAAGAAAATAAATTCACTGATTCAACACCTAGCATCATCTAGCCTCTTTAATTAACCAGTCGTTAATTAAACATTTAAACCTCTAATTCTTACCATATTAGGAAAACATTTCCCTTTTCTTATTTAAAATAAGAATATCCAGTGATCATCACTTCTAGTTCATTAGCCTCCCATTGTAAATTGGCAAGTGAATAAATCTTTCAATGTCAACCTCGAAGGCCGAAACCAACATCAGATTGGCACCTCGAAACCTACTCTACTGAACAAATGTACAATGAGTTCTAGTTTCTAAAAAAAAAACACATCATATTCCCTCTTCACCATTTTTAAAGCGATTTTATCCCATAATAATCTCATAAATAATTTCCAATTTTATTTAACTATCATTTCATAAATTAGTTTAACTTAACCTCAATAAGAAAATATCACAGATTGCATTTCGAAAACCCTTCACCATTTATTTACAGAATTCTTAATCTTTATAAATTCTCTATCCACTTAATTATAATTTCCTAAAACAATTCTCTTGACATTTACAAACCAATATTATAAATTTCCAACCTTAGTTGATATCAATTTACTAAACCATTTAAAATACTAGGCTTTATATCCAAAATTAAATATTAGTTTCACATTTTAAAATTACAGGTTTACGCTATCATTCCGTTTCCAAATCCATTTATTCGCTAATCGCATCCACGAATGCTATTTAATCACATTTTGTATTTTTATGTACAACATTTATAAGAACTTTCATTTTTTACGAAAAATCACTTTTAAATTCTTATATTCGGTTCTCGTATACTTACTATAATGAACTGAATTTCCATACTATCTGAGATGACTGAATACACTACGTCCAACCCAAATTGCATAGAAATATGAATTATTATTTAATAGAGAAGAAAAGATAGAAGAAACGAAAACAACAACTTATAATCTCACATCGCAACGGAACAAAATATAATATATCATAACTTTTGAAATAAAAAAATTTAACTGTATAACGTACAATTATCATAGTACAACACTTACAACACAGTGGAAATAAAAATCCCATATAACGCTGAAGCCTTATATTCTAAGCTTCTCCAAGTGTATCTATAATCACCTGAACTACATGACTGCCCGTACAAATTTGGGCACCCAAGAGTTTAGAGAAAACAAACCAAAATAAACTCTGGGTCAATCATGGGACTGGTATGAATAAACCATTTAAAACAGTTTAGAAAATAAATGATATCTCATAAGACCACACCGTATAATATGGAACAGAATTTTCCCTTATGAGAATCCAAAAACAAAGTCTTTATATCAAAATTCCTTTGATATTATAATAGTGTCTAAATCAAATAAATGACAACCTAGTAGAACGTTTTCATCTCACGCTCCACATATATATACAATGAAAAACACAAGAACTTATTGGGTAATTAATTTCCAACTATGAAAAGGTATGGAGCCAACTTCCGATAGTGTATCTCTAAAGGAATACCCGGAGTTCAACAAGAATATCTTGTAACCCGGGCACACATGACCGACCAATCATTTCACTTGAGTGTATCGAATGTATATCACCAACGGTTGTGATCAATAACCATTCTTCCGAATGGGATAGCATCGAACAGAATAAAGAAGGAATTAATTTTCTCTAGATAGGTGATAATACACCCTAAATGTGAGCTACCCATTTAGCCATGCTGCCTGCCCGATTTTTGTCATTTTCCGGTTGTTGAGGCCTGAGGCAATAATTACTTACCATTCATTGATAGCGTAATCACTTTGAATGCCACATTTCAAATCCATTAATAATTAATTGGTTTGCACAAATATATTCTGGATATTATGCTAAGAGAATAATTTCTCCGCCACCATATATATTTGTACAGTCCAACATATGTGATCATTGGAAATGTTATGGAAGACACTCATCCATACATGTTCGTTCTGGGGTTGAACGAAACCGAAGGCAAAATTTCCATTAATCCATTTTAGGCAATGTCTACCTAGGATTAACAGAAAAAGCCCATGCACTTCACTCTGTCTTCGATTGTCTTCATATAATCTGATTCGCAATCCTACTTCCAATACGGAGTGGTTCTCGGATAATAATCCAACCGGTCTCTCCATATTGCCAACGATATTGGCAAATACTTCGATAGTCGGTTATTTAACTCTCGAAGAAAAACAAACACCCATTCAAAGCATCAAACAAATCGCTGGGCCTCTTAATTAATATTTCATTAATTAAATCACTTCTTCATTTCCTTACCAATATTTGTTAACCAAAAATTTTCAATAATCATCTTGGCCTCTTACACTATTTGGAAAACATTTCCATTTATCGCTTCCTTTATTTTCTATAGTTAGAAAAATATTTTTTATTTAATATTGGAAACATTCCAATTACTTATTTCTTTTCCAAACCCGTTTCTTTCTATACTTAGGAAATATTTTATTATTATATTTCCAAAATTCAACTTACTTGAGTTAAAAACAAATATTGTGTAAAACATTGTAACAACCACCGAAACTGCATTCAACAAAATCTTATTCAAACATTTATCTTCGAGACTGAATCTTGCTATTTATCGGTTAATAATGAAATCAATCAAGTTGGGGTATAACTACCTCTCAGACCTTGACTAAATAACATTCTTAACTTTAAAATGTACAAGAATACTTATCTAAAATAATTAACATCTTATTAAAACAATTTTCCATTTCTTTCTAATTTTACTAGATAATATTCTATTTTAAGTTCGTTTCCTTATCGAATTTTATATATATCGGTATATTGACTTCTAATTATCAATTTTCTCTAAATTTATTCTTACTCCTTAAATTTTCAGAAAATTTTGTACGTACCTCCTTTGTATCAGTCAATAGCTCAAACTCCAACTCGCCTCTCTAGGCCCTTTCCATTCAAAAAGAAAATCAAAAAGCCTAGGGGCTTGCCGATTCGATGCATAAAGTCTCATACGGAATTTAAACTTGTACCTTTTTGTTGAGCAAATAAATTATAATCTTCTTACACTTCATTCCAATCTTGGTTAATATATATCTAACCATTTTTGATTTATTCCAACCCCATCCAATCATTTTTAACTCAGTTCCATAATTTATTCGTTAAGTAAATCTTTTGCCTATTCCACTTTTTATTTGAACATATCACATTCAAATATATTTTAATTTACTTATTAACCAATCAAATTCCATTTTGAACTCAAATTTCATATTCGATTTCGACTATAAATTCTCAAATCTCATTTACTTATTCAAAGCCTAATTTCGTATCAAAATCGATTAACTAATTATTCTTCAAATTAGTTAATCTTATTAAATAATTAAATATTTGATTTTTGTTTCAAAAAATCAGTTCATTTACTCCACTTGAGTTCATATTTATTTTATATCTCAAGTCTAGATTTTTCTAATTGAAATTTGAATTTTATTTACTTAAAATCCTTTTATTTATTTAAATAAAACGTAATGGTTTTATAACTGTTATGGCGTTGTTTTTCTGAAAATTTGATTTTGACATAACTCAAAATCTATAAGACGAAATTCAGTTTTTTCTTTTTCATTAGAAAACTATTATCAAATCGGCCCTGGCGATACTTGTTTCCAAGAATTATGACTTAAATTGAGTTATATATACTCAATTGAAGTTCGAAACGCCAATTTGCGAACTATCGCGCTGCGGCGCGTTTGTTTTAATTATATTTAAATATAAACGTTTACATTACATTTAATTTATAAAATTCGAATCTGTTCTTGTATATTTTAATATATATAAAATCAGCTTTCCAAATCTAAGTTAAACATTTTGATTTTTCTAAATCGTCATTTTTCGTAACTCAATTGTAAATTTATTTACAACTGTATTTATTTTAATATCCCAATTCCTTTAGAAATAAATTATTTTATAAAATACAATATAATCGAATTCTGATTGTAGATCCTATGAATTTATCACAAATTGGTTTATACTCCGAATTCCGGAATAACCTTCGTCGTTCCATTTTCGAAACGATATCTAGTTCACTTTTAAATTCATGCTTGAATTTAAAATCCCAAATTATCCCACAATAATTATCCAATTTTATTTATAAACATCGTTTATAAATTTACTGCCCTGTTTTAGATATTAAAACAAGTTCCATTTCGAAATCTATTTGAAACCCCATTCTTATATTTGGAATATTTTATTTTTATAACTTTCATATATAATGTAAAATTTATTTTCATATTTAATTTCAATTTCTATTTAATATAATTTAAATATCCTTTCTGTATATAATTTATTTTATAAATTTAACATAGTCGAATTCTAAACATAAATTCGTTTGGATTTATTTTTATTTATAATCTGAATATCGAAATAGATTTCCTTATTTCCCTTTTTAGTACGGTTCCCAATTCTCATTTTAAATACATATTTGAATTTAAATATTTGAATTATCCAATTTATAATTTTTCACCTTTCTTTATAAACATCATTTATTTTACTTGTTTATATATTTAAACAAGTCTCAATTTCAAATCCATTTTGAAAATAAATTTCTACTTTAGAAAAATAAATTCCCTCTTTTAATTTCACATCTGAATTTCCATTTCCTAAATTATATAAATGATAATTTTTCACACTTCATTTATTAACACCGTTTATAAATTCACTTCAATTCCCCGCATTATTTAATTGATAAACATCGTTTATAAATTCAATGCTTGTTTTTATTATTCAAAACAAGTTATATTTCTTAGCCCATTCGAATTTCAAATTCTATTTTTGAAAAATAGATTTTCCTATTTAAATCTCACGATCCCTTTTAACAATATTTTTATAATTCAACATTTAGACCCATGTTTAAACATTAAAAAACACTCAATTATCAATCATAGGTTTGCTAACACATCATATATGATAATATATATGAAAACAAACAAATAATAATATTTTTGAGGAATCCAGTTGGATCCCTCTAACCTGTTTTCCTTCATCCACAGACGTTAGCTAACAAAAATAATACCCATCCTGCTTCGAGGCCGGATATCGCGGAATAGAAGGTCATCCACTATCATATTGTGGGGCATATAGGGTCATCCACTAATCATAGCCACAAACACCAATCCTATATAACTAATACATATATAAATAGCCACAAAAATATTTAAACGCATCCAAACAACTAAAAAATTATTCTTAATGATAAAAATAATTTAAAATAAATTTTGTAGTGAGAATTACTCACCGTGACTTACATTTGCCGAATACCCAGTTAAATTCCCAAATATTCTGACTTCGGATCTACTCAAATGAATCTCGAATGTAATTCTTAACTATGATTATTTAATTTATATTTATTGATAAGCAACTATTTAATTTAAATTAACAAATAAATTATTTTATGAAATTTAAATTTTGAATTACCTTATCGTTTTGCCAATGATTCATCATCTTAGCCATATTCTGCAAAACTGTCTCAAACTAGACCATGCTAACACTGGAGTTCTTCAAGCACAATCCTCACTGCCTCATGCCACAAGAAGCTACACTCCCTCCTTCATCAGCTACAAAACAATTCAAAACATCACGAAGTCAGCACCTATTTCAACTTAACCTCACTATACCAATCTTGACTTTACCCAAGCTGCAGGCCGACCCAAAATCATCCTCCAAATCTTAAAAAAAAAAAAAACTGCAGCTGCTCCTCATCTCCTAAAATGCCATGCCACTCCTGGTCTTCTCCATCATGACATCCACTGTCGAATTCTTACCTAACCACCTCCTCATCACGATTTCTGCCCAGTAGCCACAAAACAATATTTCAACTTTAACTCCAATGTCTCCAGTCCACCATCGCAAGCTCGCAATCCCCTCGGCACAATAAGCTACACGCAAACCTCCTCCTGAAATCACGACTCTATCTCACATCGCTACCTTCTACAGTCAACAACATCGAACCCAGTCGAACTTACCCCAACAGTGTGCATCATTCCCACAAACCCAATGCCGGCTTTTATTTGACCTTCGCCTTCACCAAACTTAATCGCCGGCAAACCGCATGAACTAGGTCAACCACTAGGAGCAGCGCCCAAAATTGAAGATCGTGCAATAGTACTCGCTCCACTCATTGCGATCGCTTCATTTCGGCCTGCTTTGAATTGAAATGGAGAGGAAAATTATTCAAAAAATTTGATTTTGTAGACGAGGTTTTTTTCCCTTTTTCTGGAATGATTTTATTTCATTTAAATGTGTTTGAAAATTAGCAGAAAGGAAAGAAGGTGTGAGTCCATTTGAAGTATCTGATTTCGGATTTTAAACAAAAACAAATGGAAAGGCCATTTTTGTCTGAATTTTTTATTTCTTTTTTTCGTTTCATTAGAGAAAGGCAAAGAAGGAAGGCTTGCGTTTATATAGAGATGAATAATTGGGTATTTAGATAATAGGCATGCACTTGTACAATATAGGTTATAGGTTAAGCTACACTATTTTTAATGCGATTTGATTTTGATTTAACCACCATTTGAGCTCGAGCATATCCACTAAATTTTATAATAATATATTTTTCCATTCTAGACTCTTATTTAATCGTAACGACCATCGTTTCTAACGTTATTCATTATTCTGGACTCAGCAGAACAGATTCTGAAATTTAATTTGAATGTATTTGTAAAATAACATACTAACTCGATATAATACAATTTAAATACAGAAATAACCAATTCCCCAGTACTAAATTATTATTATTATTATTATTATTATCGTTTCTATTCAAATTGAATTTCTATAAATTGTCTGAATAGTTTTGACTTAGTTTTAATATCGAATTCAATTATATTTCGCATTATGATAATTCAATACTGTTAGCCTGCTTTGTGACCAGGCTACTCAAAGCAAAGATCATATTGACACACCTCTGGGTAAATGTTGTCTCATATGGAATCTCTGGATAACATCGCTCTCTGGCATTGGAAGCATCGTCAGAAGACACAAGGCAGTTTGGTCAAAATCAAAACATCAGTATAAACTGGACCGAAACCCCTATTAAATGACCTCATTTGGATCTACTTACCTCATACACTTGTAGCCCTTTGAATTAGCTTCAGTTTGAGCTTTGTTTTGGCTCAATCGGCCTTACGATTTGAAAGTTATGCTCGTTTCCGTGAATGGGTGTAATCTAGCATCGAAGACTCAGGCCATCGCATCGGATCGCTCCCATCAGCTCGCCCTCGATCGGATCGCCCCCCCTCGGATCGCCCCTCCCGCGTCACGATCCGACTCGTCACCACCCTGCTCGCTCCCTCCGACCACGACCCATTCGTGGTGCGTACCGTGACAACGATCCAATCCCATTACCACGATCCGACCACCGAACCTGCTGATAAGCGCGCTGTTTTGACCTATTCTTAAGGCTATTCCTGCTCCTACTTTCATGGATCGCCTGCCACGTGTCCTACCACGACCCAGTCCTCCCAGGAACTTTCCTACAGCTATAAATACACCTTCAAATGGCATTTTCAGTGGACTTTTGGCATCTCCTCATCCATGGCTGCCATGGCCAACACTTCTCCATGAATAACCACTATCTTCCTCAATAAATTCAATGGATTCAGAGAGAATTATTCATTGAATTCAAGTGATTGAATGACAATATTCATTGTAATTGTAATCTATGAGTGAAATGAGAAAGTATGAAGTGGACGTAGGCTCGTTAACGCCGAACCACTATAAAAATCTCGTTGTCTTGCTTTTTTCTCTATTTTTCAGTTATTTCTTCATATCCTATGCTCAAAATACGACGATTTGGGTGTTAGGACCATTTTTTGGTCTAACAAATACAATCGAAATTAAATCGTATTTCAATTATTAAATCGATAACTTGATATAAAAATTAATTTATATTATCAACTAAATTTTTAAAACCATAATAAATATTTAAAATAAATCGACCAAAAATGTAACAACCCGCATTTTACGTATCGGAGGATTCGTAAAATATTTTTTTATTCCCTGAGGTTTGGAACAATCTCATATCTTACTATGTTGCTTATGGGGATGTGAGACATGTCCATAATTTTTACCAATTTTGTTTGTGACCATTTTTCCCCTATCAAACTTGTATAGCCATAACTTTTGACTTGGGTTGAATCAGGTGATGAGACCTATGCCATTGGAAAGGAAATGATAATTGCCTTTCCATAGAGTGGTTACATTGAAGATTTAGTGTAACACCCCGTAATTCTATTAATATTAATATTCACAAATTAAAGAATAACTTATCTCAGACATGAGAATTGTGGGAAACCGGTTGTGCCATTGTTTCGGCTCGGAATTCTGGTTGAAATAGAGTCCGAGTTTGCGTGATTTGGACTTCGTATGAAGAAGTTATGGCCATCGGAAGTTTCAGAAAATTCAAAACAGCTCGCAGGAAAATTTAAAAATTCAAACTGAAAATGCAGAAGCGGGTTGGGCGGGAAAATTCCCGCCCAGGAAGGTCGACTGGGGAGTCGACACTAGTGTCGACCTTCCCCCCCAAGGTCGATTATAGTGTCGACCTGGGTGTCGACCTGGTCAGTCGACTAGGGTTTGACTGAGCCCAATCTTGAGCTGCTGATGTGTCTTTAGGGCTGAGTTGGAAAATTAAATGGTTCAGGTTTGTTCTGAGTTGATCTGACGTTCTAAATAAACCCTAAACTCTATAAATACCTAGGTAGTCTCTCACTCTAAACTCACATGAAATATAGAATAGCCACCGTCATACCGCCGCCATGGAACTCAGTCTAGCCGCCGCCAACTAAGAAGGAAGAAAGCAAATCAAAACCCAAATTCTACTCAACTCTAAAGCGAATCAAGACTCTCTTTCTCTTCTAATTGTGAGTATGATGATCTTAACAAGATTATTATTGAACTAATTAGATTAAGTTATGAATGGATTATAAGTGAATGATCTGAATTGTCATATATGTTGTTGTAAACCTTATGCTATCATGTATGTTGTAAATCATATGTTATGTGATGATGATATCCTATATGTCGTAAATCATGTTATGATGTTATTGCATAGGTTGTAATTTTCGATGCTAAGCTATGGTAAATAATACATGTTATAAAATCATGATGTTGTTACTTATGCTAATTAATTCATGTTAATCAAATCATAATGTTTGGGCTATGTTGATCTATATGACAAATCATGTATGCAAGTTTAGATTGATTAGTAAAGATTATGAACATATGCCATGACATCAATTTAAATCTAGAATTGTGACATCTAGAATTATGCTATGACATATGTGAATTCTATGTATAAGATGCTAGTTCACACCATCATTATGTTGCCTAAACCATATATGCTAGTTCATACATGAATTTGGATTATGATCATATTATGTGAATTGTGACATTTTAACCAAAAAAGTTGACACCTTTAGATCCATAACATGTGTAGTTTTATGCAAGTTTCACCCCTAGCATGATTAGATATATTTTTATTTGTCTATATGTTGTGATAATTCATCTTTGTGCTATGAGTTAGACTATTCAAGTCTAACGTATATTTTGCGTTGAATAAGCGAACGTATAACGTGGGGTAGGGGTAATATTAAGGATTTAATATTAAGAAGTTGGGGTGCAATTGATATGATTTTGCATGCCATGAATGGATGGCCATAATTGAGTCAATTATGGACATCATTAAAAGTGGACTTAATTAATAATTTGAATAGGGAATTATTAGAACTGGGGTAAAAGATTATAAGTGTTAATCAATGCTTAGGACACGAGGTTGGACTCGTTTGTGACGTAAACCTGCCCGGAACCGCCCGGCAAATCCAGTGGTCACAAAAGTCAGGCCAATGTGAGAGGTCCTAGGCCCAAATTAAAGCATAACAGTTGTAAGGACACGAGGTTAGACTCTTTTATGGTGTAAGACTACCCGGACCCGCCCGGCAAATTCAGCTGCCATAAATGCCAATCTAATGTGAGAGGTCTTTATGAGGTTATGGCCTGAATGAATTAAGAAATACTTAACCAGATAAACATGTAAGGTGGGACATGGGGGTTAAGTAGGTGCCCTGGGTGGCATGAGGAATCTAGCGGGTGCCCTAAGTGGCATGTGAAATACGATTAGTAAGACTTAACCAAACACACATGTAAATGAACATGACTAAGAGGGTTATGTGGGATGTACTAGTGGACAAGCTTAGGTGGGTAGCTTGTGGGGGGCCATTTCATCCAGTATCCCAAACGTATCTTTGTGGGCTCGACCCAAGTCGAGGAAGGGACACGCATGCTGGGTTTGACTATAAGAGGCCAAAACGGGGTAGCGGTGGCAACGCAAGTCCAACGGGTTTCATATGCGTGTGTTGAACCGGGCTGGTAGGTAAGACGTTGTTGCATCGTGTAGGTATAAGCCGTGCATTCTCAAGTTGTATCGGGTTGCCACTTTAGGGGAGTGATACACCCCACTGTGGGGCCAGCACGGATATCTACGAGTAGGGAGCCGATCGAAAGTGGGTAGTGGGGTACACCTAGCGGAGATAGGGGCAGACGGCACCTATGTAGTCAGCTAGGGGTACGCAAGGCTGTTTATATAACTTCTAAGTGAAGCAAGTGGGATCAACTTTGAGGGTGACTGGTGTGGTGCAGTATAGTAATTATTCGTTAGCAATTAGGTGTGCCTTTAACGTTATCTTTATCTGCTCTTCCATACCCAATAGTTCATAGACATTCCCTTGTTTTCCAGCTTCTGCCTTAGTCTAGTTATTTTGATAATAGTATTGTTAGAATTATAATACTCGCCAGACTTTATGTCTGACCCCCTCCATTTCTATCTTTTTCCCCCTCCAGGTCCTCAGGTTGGGCCCGGCTCTAGTGGAGTTTGATTGGATTGCTTTATCTCTGTTTTGGAAAGCTTGGACCGTTGAAGTAAATTCCAGCATGTTATCTTCTTTAATGGCTATTTTTGTAATGGGATTATGTATTTTGTTTATCAAGATGGATATTGTACTTGACTCTGATTTATGGTTGTATGATGTAACAAACATGTTTAATTTCCACTACAATAAAATGAAGTTTTAGATTTCCAAGTACTACTTATTATTTGTCTTGTTGTAATTTTTTTGTTCTATATTCACTTAAAATCTCCATGGAAGTTAATGCAATCCCTTTGTGAGCGACATTAATGGACGTGGGGTGTTACATGTGGTATCAGAGCTTAAGGTTCCCAGAACAGATAATTTTTTTAGAAAAACTATTTTTCTAAAGTATTTTTGGAAGAAGTGTTTTCAAAAACATGTCTTAATGAGTTATTTAAAGAGGAAAGTTTTTGTGAAAAACATAATCCCCAATAGCCATATATCTTTATCTTTCGAATTCTCCATTTTGAATCTTTCCTTTTTCGTTTCAGCATAGCTAAAGATCTTAACCTTCCGTATGGTGTAACGATACCAGGATGGTATATGAGCTTATTAGAGGCTAGGCCGCTGCGGGTCCAACCAATGTTCCTCCACCACCAGTTGCACCCTCTCCTCCTCGCGCTGATACTTTTGCAAAGACGTGCAAGGAATTTAAGGCTATGGGTGGAAAACATTTTCAATGGTCAGAAACGTTTGTGGAAGCTAGAGATTGGCTTAAGGAGGTGGAAGAACTGCTAGAAATCTTTGAAGTAGAAGAAGGGAGGAAAGTCAAATTAGCAGCTTGGTTAATGAAGGGAGAGGCCTCGTTTTGGTGGGAGGTCACTAATGGGGAGCGTCCTGTTGATTCTTGGGCGGATTTCAGACGTAGGTTTAAGGCGAAGTTTCTCTCACGGGCGGAAGAAAATCTATATATGGAAAGGTTCTTGACGTTAAAGCAAGGAAGCTCATCAATGAAAGAATATGTTAACAAATTTAATCTGTTAGCAAGGTTTGGCTTGGACTTAGTGAGCACGCCGGAGAAGAAGGCTCGGAGGTTCGTTAATGGCTTGAATGAACCATTGCAAGGGTTGGCTATGACCCACATCCCTACGGGGGCCACCTTTGAGAAGCTAGTAGAAATGGCACTCATGCATGAGGAGAAAGGCACTAATGCTAATAAGTCACCCAAGAAGAAAGGAGATCAGAAGAAACCACGACACAAAATAAGAAGGGTGGTAAAGACAGTAATGGAAAGGGAAAGAAGAAATGCTTTAACTGTGGGACACCAGGCCATCTTAGCAAGGATTCCAGAAAGAAAAAGAAGACTGCTGTTTTCATTGTGGTGAAGCGGGACATCTAGTGAAGGACTGCCCAAAGAAGGGGCAGAGGGCAGGGTCTACCTCAGGAGGACAGGTGCAGGCTCTTATGGCACCAGGGCAGGCAAGGGGACAAGTTCAGGCTCTCGCGGTCCCACCGCTGCAAGAACGAGGTAGAACCATTTCTGTTGAAAGCTTTGTTTTTCTGTTTGATCATCCTGTCCGTACCTTATTCGATTCGGGCGTATCGCATTCGTTTATCTCTACATCATTAGTTGAATCGCTGCACTTAAACACCAGTTTAGTAGAGGATCCCTTAGTTGTTTCGAATCCAATTGGGGGCTCAGCTTATTTGTCCATGATGTGTTTGGATTTGAAATTTTCTATACTTAGCGTTGAGTTTAGATGTGATGCTCATGTGTTGGGTTCACGGGCTATGGGCTAATTTTAGGAATGAATTGGTTATCCAGAAATGGGGCCGTTCTTGATTGTGAAAGGAGAGTAGTTAGGCTCGTGACTCGTCTTGGCAACACTCTCGAAATCTTTTGTAATCCCATAAATTCCGTTATGCTAAGTTATCTAGAATCACTTGACCCATCTGAGGAAAATCTACGATCGGTTAGAGTGGTCCGAGAATACTCGGATGTGTTTGAGGAGGTGAAGGGCTTGCCTCCGAAGCGGGAGATAGATTTTCGAATATATCTTGTGGATAATGCCAAACCAGTATCTTTTCCAGTGCGTCACATGGCTCCGAGAGAAAGAAGAGAATTCAGTAAGAAAGTGAAAGAATTTATTGAGAAGGGGTCCATTAGACATAGTGTATCGGAGTGGGATGCTCCAGTAGTATTTGCCACGAAGGCAGATGGGCCCCTTAGACTTTGTGTGGACTATAGAGAACTTAATCAGATTACTAAGAGGAATAGACACCCACTGCCGAGGATTGACGATCTGTTCGATCAGTTAGTTGGCGCCTCAGTGTTTTCGCAGTTGGACTTAGCCACTGGTTTCCATCAGTTGAGAGTGGCCGAGGATAGAATCGACAAGACTGCCTTTAGGACTCCAGACGGTTTCTATGAATGGCTAGTGATGCCCTTCAGTTTGGCAAACGCCCCTGCATACTTTGTTGATCTGATGAGTAGGGTGCTTATGGAGTACCTTAATAAATTCGTGGTGGTCTTTGTAGATGACATCTTGATCTTTTCTAAGGATGAAGAAGAGCATGCCCTACATCTTTGGGAAGTGTTGGAGACCCTACGAGCGCATAATCTTAAAGCTAAATTTTCTAAGTGTCACTTCTGGAGGAAGGAAGTACGATTCTTAGGGCATGTGGTTTCCAAAGAAGGGATGGCTGTGGATCCCGCGAAGGTGGTGGCCATCCAAGATTAGAAAGTCCCTAAAAATGCTACCGAAGTAAGAAGTTTCTTGGGGTTGGCTGGCTACTATAGGAAGTTTATCAAAGACTTCGCAAAGATATCAGCTCCATTGACACGTTTGACGAAGAAGAACCTAGTTTTCACATGGGACGTAGATTGTGATGATGCGTTCCAATGTTTAAGGAGAGCTTTGACTTCAGCCCCAGTCTTAGTATTGCCATACGGGAGTAAGCCATTTACTGTTTATACCGATGCTTGTGGGACATGACTAGGCGTAGTCTTAATGCAAGAGGGAAGGGTAATAGCCTATGGTGAAAGGCAGTTGAGAGCGCATGAGAAAAATTACCCTACACATGACCTAGAGTTGGCCGCTATTGTTTTCGCGCTTAAGTCTTGGCGTCATTATCTTCTTGGGGAGAAATTCGAATTATTCACTGACCACAAATCTTTAAAATACTTATTCTCTCAAAAGGACTTGAACTTGAGGCAGCAAAGGTGGATGGAGTTCTTAGCATCCTACGACTTCGAGATAGCATATACCCCTGGCAAGGGTAACATAGTGGCCGATGCCTTAAGTAGAGAAAGATTATCCTTAAGTCCTTTGTTTGTTGAGCGGCGAAACTTAGAATTCATTTCGATGTTTGACTTTAGAACTTCCGTTGACTTTGTACCCGATTTGCTAGCATCCTTGGAGGTCAGATCTACGCTTTTGGGACGGATTGGCGAGGCACAGTGAGACGACCCACAGTTGGTTGAGTTAGTAGAAAAGCTCAAAAAAGGGGAATCATCAAGCCATCTCCGTAGGTATACCCTAGATGATAAGGGTTGGTTACGTAGGGATAATGGACTTTGTGTACCACGAGATGAGGACTTGAGGAAGGCTATTCTTGACGAAGCACATCGTTCGAAGATGACCATTCATCCCGGCGGGGACAAGATGTACAAAGACATGAAGCGAGTTTTCTTTTGGGCCGGTATGAAGAGGGATGTGGCCGAGTATGTCGCTAGATGCTTGGTGTGCCAACAAGTAAAAGCGGAGCAAAAGAAACCCGGTGGGTTGCTCCACCCATTGGAGGTTCCACTACAGAAGTGGGAAAGGGTCTCGATGGACTTCGTGGATGGATTACCAAGATCAAGGAAGGGTAATACTGGGATTTGGGTTATAGTAGATAGACTTACTCAAAGCGCCCATTTTATTCTCGTGAAGAGTAAGAGGACTACTCCATGGTTAGCTTCTGTATACGTTCGAGAGATAGTTCATTTGCATGGTGTTACTTCTAGCATAGCGAGCGACCGCGATCCTATTTTCACTAGCGAAGTTTGGATAAGCTTCCAAGAGGCGGTAGGGACTCAGTTATGTTTGAGCACCGCATATCATCCTCCGACGGACGGCCAGACCGAGAGGGTGAATCGTATTCTAGAGGACCTTTTGAGGCTATGTATCCTAGATTTTGGGGGTACGTGGGAAGAGCATCTTCCATTGGTAGAGTTCGCATATAATAACAGCTTTCAATCTAGCATTGGCATGGCACCTTTCGAAGATCTTAATGGACGACCTTTTCGTTCACCTAAATGTTGGTGGGAATCTACGGATAAGATCTTACTCGGGCCCGATATGATTAGAGAGACTTTGGAAAAGATTGACTTGATTCGAAGGAGGATGAAAGCAGCGCAAGATAGGCAGAAATCTTATGCGGATAAGAGGAGGACAGATCTTGAGTTCGATGTTGGGGACATGGTATTTGTCAAAGTGTCTCCATTACGGAACGTTGTTCGCTTTGGGTCCGTTGGGAAATTAGCACCAATGTTTGTAGGGCCGTTTCCTATTAAGAAGAAAATTTGACAGATGGCGTATAGAGTGGAGTTGCCTGAGAGACTTAGTGGTGTACACGACGTATTCCATGTGTCACATTTGAGGAAGTGCTTGCTCGAGACCGCGGAAGTAGTAGAGCCGAACTTGCTTAGAGAGGTGGAGATAGAGCGTGATGCGACGATTCAACGAGCTCCTACGCGCATTCTTGGGTCGGAGATCAAGAAGTTGAGGAATCGAGAGGTCATACTAGTCAAAGTACAATGGGTAGATGATGGGAGCAACGCTACTTGGGAGACAGAAGAGAAGATGCGTTCACAATACCCTTTTCTTTTCGAGGGTATGTCCTTTAATTTCTCTTTTATCGCTTATCTTGTACTTATCTTACTTTTAGAGTATCCTCTCGCTAGTATCTTTGACCTTTAGTTTGGATAATCCTATGGTTGAAACATGTGTTTGAGACATGTTATGTATGATGGATGCAAAGTGGATGCAAGTGTTTGCTAGTGGTTACTCGTGGATGCATATACACACACTATTAGGCACTAGATTGGCTCAGTCACCTCATATTGCATATTACATATAAATGGATGTATTTAGTAAAATGGATGTATGATGATTGTATTATCATATGGATGCTGCATTCAGATGATGATTGTGCACACATATAGAGATAATATGTAGCATTAAGGAACTTTTGCATACATAATGGACGCATGGCACTATCATGATTTGCATTAAGGAGGTCAACTGAATCAGTGGACCGCCTGATTTTGCATTAGACATGGACATACACACACACTTCTTGCATATGTTCATGGAAGCATTAGTTGTATATAAGGATAATGGATGCTTGTGTTTGATGGTTGAGTAGATGGACGATTGGATGTTAGGATATACATTCTTCTTGACTTGAAGATTTCGGGGTCAAAATCCTTTAAGGAGGGGAGAATGTAACACCCCGTAATTCTATTAATATTAATATTCATAAATTAAAGAATAACTAATCTCAGACGTGAGAATTGTGGGAAACGGGTTGCGCCATTGTGTTCATCTCGGAATTTTGGTTGAAATAGAGTCCGAGTTTGCATGATTTGGACTACGTATGAAGAAGTATGGCCATCGGAAGTTTCAGAAAATTCAAAACAGCTCGCAGGAAAATTTAAAAATTCAAACTGAAAATGCAGAAGCGGGCTGGGCGGGAAAATTCCCGTCCAGGCAGGTCGACTGGGGAGTCGACACTAGTGTCGACATCGCCCCCCCCCCCCCCCAGGTCGACTATAGTGTCGACCTGGTCAGTCGGCTAGGGTTTGACTAAACCCAATCTTGAGCTGCTGATGTGTCTTTAGGGCTGAGTTGGCAAATTAAATGGTTCAGGTTAGTTCTGAGTTGATCTGACGGTCTAAATAAACCCTAAACTCTATAAATACCTATGTAGTCTCTCACTCTAAACTCACATGAAAAATAGAATAGCCATCGTCATACCGGCGCCATGGAACTCAGTCTGGCCGCCGCCAAATAAGAAGGAAAAAAGCAAATCAAAACCCTAATTCTACTCAACTCTAAAGCGAATCAAGACTCTCTTTCTCTTCTAATTGTGAGTATGATGATCTTAACAAGATTATTATTGAACTAATTAGATTAAGTTATGAATGGATTATAAGTGAATGATGTGAATTTTCATATATGTTGTTGTAAACCTTATGCTATCATGTATTTGTAAATCCTATGTTATGTGATGATGATATCCTATATGTTGTAAATCATGCTATGATGTTATTGCATAGGTTGTAATTTTCTATGCTAAGCTGTGGTAAATCATACATGTTATAAAATCATGATGTTGTTACTTATGCTAATTAATTCATGTTAATCAAATCATAATGTTTGGGCTATGTTGATCTATATGACAAATCATGTATGCAAGTTTAGATTGTTTAGTAAAGATTATGAACATATGCCATGACATCTATTTAAATCTAGAATTGTGACATCTAGAATTATGCTATGACATATGTGAATTCTATGTATAAGATGCTAGTTCACACCATCATTATGTTGCCTAAACCATATATGCTAGTTCATACATGAATTTGGATTATGATCATATTATGTAAATTGTGACATTTTAACCAAACAAGTTGACACCTTTAGATCCATAACATGTGTAGTTTATGCAAGTTTCACCCCTATCATGATTAGATATATTTTTATTTGTCTATATGTTGTGATAATTCATCTTTGTGCTATGAGTTAGACTATTCAAGTCTAACGTATATTTTGCGTTGAATAAGCGAACGTATAGCGTGGGGTAGGGGTAATATTAAGGATTTAATATTAAGAAGTTGGGGTGCAATTGATATGATTTTGCGTGCCATGAATGGATGGCCATAATTGAGTAAATTATGGACATCATTAAAAGTGGACTTAATTAATAATTTGAATAGGGAATTATTAAAAATGGGGTAAAAGATTATAAGTGTTAATCAATGCTTAGGACACGAGGTTGGACTCGTTTGTGACGTAAACCTGCCCGGACCCGCCCGGAAAATCCAGTGGTCATAAATGTCAGCCCAATGTGAGAGGTCCTACGCCCAAATTAAAGCATAACAGTTGTAAAGACACGAGGTTAGACTCTTTTATGGTGTAAGACTGCCCGGACCCGCCCGACAAATTCAGCTGCCATAAATGCCAGTCTAATGTGAGAGGTCTTTATGAGGTTATGGCCTGAATGAATTAAGAAATGCTTAACCAGATAAACATGTAACGTGGGACATGGGGGTTAAGTAGGTGGCTTGGGAGGCATGAGGAATCTAGTGGGTGCCCTTAGTGGCATGTGAAATACGATTAGTAAGAATTAACCAAACACACATGTAAATGAACATGACTAAGAGGGTTAAGTAGGATGTACTAGTGGACAAGCTTAGGTGGGAAGCTTGTGGGGGCCCATTCAACCAGTATCCCAAACGTATCTTTGTGGGCTCGACCAAGGTCGAGGACGGGACACGCATGCTGGGTTTGACTATAAGAGGCCAAAACGGGGTAGCGGTGGGAACGCAAGCCCAACGGGTTTCATATGCGTGTGTGGACCCGGGCTGGTAGGTAAGACGTTGTTGCATCGTGTAGGTATAAGCCGTGCATTCTCAAGTTGTATCGGGTGTCCACTTTAGGGGAGTGATACACCCCACTGTGGGGCCAACACGGGTATCTACGAGTAGGGAGCCGATCGAAAGTTGGTAGTGGGGTACACCTAGCGGAGATAGGGGCAGACGGCACCTATGTAGTCAGCTAGGGGTACGCAAGGCTGTTTATATAACTTCTAAGTGAAGCAAGTGGGATCAACTTTGAGGGTGACTGGTGTGGTGCAGTGTAGTAATTATTCGTTAGCAATTAGGTGTGCCTTTAACGTTATCTTTATCTGCTCTTCCATACCCAATAGTTCATAAACATTCCCTTGTTTTACAGCTTATGCCTTAGTCTAGTTATTTTGATAACAGTATTTTTAGAATTATAATACTCGCCAGACTTTATGTCTGACCCCCTCCATTTCTATCTTTTTCCCCCTCCAGGTCCTCAGGTTGGGCCTGGCTCTAGTGGAGTTTGATTGGATTGCTTTATCTCTGTTTTGGAAAGCTTGGACCGTTGAAGTAAAGTCCAGCATGTTATCTTCTTTAATGGCTATTTCTGTAATGGGATTATGTATTTTGTTTATCAAGATGGATATTGTACTTGACTCTGATTTATGGTTGTATGATGTAACAAACATGTTTAATTTCTGCTGCAATAAAATGAAGTTTTAGATTTCCAAGTACTACTAATTATCTGTCTTGTTGTAATTTTTCTGTTCTATATTCACTTAATACCTCCATGGAAGTTAATGCATTCCCTTTATGAGTGACATTAATGGACGTGGGGTGTTACATTTAGCTCAGCGGTTTGGGAGAAATTACTGTTTTTAAGATTTTTCAATTTGCTATTCAGGTTTGGAGAGCCACAATGGGCTGATTTGGAAAGTCCCATTAGTGGGCTATGGGAAGGGTATAAATAGGGGGTGGGAGGTATGAGAAATGTTTTAGTTACTCTATTCTCTCATTAGTAGCCTATGTTCCTCCTTCCTCTAACACCATTCCACCATTAAAATTAAAATCTTAGGGGGAAGTCATAGATCTACACCATCGGAGGCCAGATCTACATCAATTGAAGAGGGAGTTCATCGAAACAAGGGGTTTGGTTTGAATTGCTTGCTATCCGAAATCTTATTGAATTGATTTTTGCTTATTTTGGAGAACTAGTAGGTGATTTTCATCTCGCACATGGATTTAATGAAATATATAAATGTTTGATAATGTTTTTCATCAAATTCAAGTGTTTTTAACATAAATCTATACCTAGTTAAGTAATTTGTATATGATTCACCATAGGCTCCAATTTAGTAAGTATAAACTGGTAATTTCCATGCTATTCCATATGATTATGCAAGTTAGATCTATAGTTTTGTTCATATTTACATTTAGGAAGATTTTGGTGAATTTCACATAACTATTAATGGAATTTCCAAATTGGCAATGTTATTGGTTTCATAACATGCTTGTGATTGTCTTTGGTGAATTGGTTGAGTTGTTTTTGTCCACTGTATCGGTTGGCAAAGTTTTTTGTCGAAATCCGAGTTGCATTGGAGAAGTGCAGGTTTTGGGTCGCACGTGGCGGGTCCGTCACATGTGGGATGGTTTTCTTGGGGAACAAGACAAAAGGGGATCAGTTGAGCAAGCGAGTTAGAGGTTGAACAGGGCCGTTCATGCGAACGAGTATGAGAATGAACAGGGTCGGTCGAGTGAGCCTGGAGGAAAGGGATCGGTCGAGCGAGCCAAGAAAAGGATGGTGGGTCGAGCGAGCCTAGAGTCGAGCAGGGGGTCGGTCGAGCAACAAGGCCAGGTGGGTTCGGTCGAGGATTAAGACCAAGGCTCGGTAGAGCAGTGAGCGGCTCGAGCTGGGTATGGTCAAACATTGGTGTAGTCAACCACAAAGGGGTCGGCCACTATGGTGTGGTCGAATAAGAAAGGTATTCAGTTGAGCATCCCAAGAGGGAAAGGGTCGATCCAGCCGTGCATAACAGGGTCATTTCTGAAATTTTTATTTTTCGGGTACGACTAAGATTTGAACAAAAAGACCTGGGTAACCCCCGAACCCTAGCCGCAGCGTAATAATGTAATCTTGCTCAATGATGTTGCGACTTCAAAGTGAACTCAAGTAGGAATATTCGAAGTGTTGAATGTGTTCGCTGATTGGTGTAGAACAACAAATGGTATAACAACTCAAAGGTGTTCTGAGTGGGGTGATAATGGTTGGATAATCGCCGATGATGACGACTAGAGATACTAAAGGCCGAGGAATTATCGTTGTCGTAGGTTCTAGCGGGCTCAAAACAGGAGCATAATAGGTGCACCTAAAAGACCGGATGTTAGTCTAGTACCCTGAGTATCGTTGAAAGTCCAAGATATGTAATGTTGAAAGGCATATGGAGTTTTAGCTAGAACCGGAGTTACCATTATCCCTTGACGGATGGTAGTATGATATGGCCAGTCGTACGATTCGCGATGGTTTCAAAGCAGGATTGGCAGTGATAGCCAGAGTCTATCATGGATGATTGGTTTCTTCGTTTTTACTGTCTCATTTAGATTGTCCAATATCGAAGGAAATATTTCTTGGGTGGTTGTCTGATATTGATTTAGGCCTTTGGGGCTTGTACTTAAGGGACATTGTATTCGATTAGGATGGTTTACGTGAGATTAAAAATGTGGATGCTATGAGCGTTATTGGTTGGTTGCTTCTTTTTACCATGATTGATTAGTCATTCTGATTACCATGGATGAATTATTGTTCCTTTGGCTGTATGGATTGTAAAAGCTATCACTGTTCGATGTGGGGAAGATGGGAGATGGGTTCTTCTCTGATGTTGTGGGTAAATTAGTTAGTTTATTTACCCATTTTCATATACTTTATTGATAAAGTTAGATAGTTGTTTATCGCTCACTAAGACTATTGTCTGACTCAAGGTTTTATGTTTCCCTCTTTTTACCTTGGGATGTTCATCCAAATTTGGATAGGCACACTAGGTGGCAAGTGACATGTGATAGCTTAGTAAAGACGATGTAGCAGTTTGGAGGCGAGCAGGAGGCTGGCGTACTATCTCCCTTACTACATAGTATTTGGATTTTTGCTATTTGTTATTCTATTCTGAGTGCTGTAGTGTGGCAAATTTGTACAGACATATGTTGTAGTTCTAGTATATGAATATAATTTCTAGTTGTTTTAGAAAGTTTGAGATTTCTGCTCAAATATGCCTCACTAATATCACCTATTGTACATGTTCTATTATATTTTATCCTTGCATTATTAGATTTACGATAGGTTTCGCATGTGTTTTCCTACCTAGATGATCGTCCATAGCTGCCTAGCACGTCTTTCAGCATATCATTCCTCTTGTTTAGTGCAGGGGTTTTGGGCGGTCGTTACATTTGGTATCAGAGCTCTAGTTATGGATTCCAGACAATGTTCGAATACGTAATCGCGTATGAGAGACGTATATGTTGATTTCGGTTGGATTTATACTATATGATACTATATAGTATAGTAGCGTTTGTACGTTATTAGCAATTTATCTTGCATGTGGACTAATCATTCTAGTTTCCAGATTTAGAATGAGTCGTCAAACTATAGGAAACACTACTAGGGATGAGTCTCTGACTGGAAGGGCAGGCGATAGCAATTAGTTGGAAGCTTTAGCTATTATTCTAGAATGACTTCTTATGTTCGGGGCCATGATTGCCACGGTCTTGTTAAGGATGCCTATTCCTGGAGCAGCAATAGAGCGTGGTGTTCCTGTGCATGTACCTAGTGATTATTACGCTATGCGACAGAGGGATTATTCTCCTAAAAATGAAGAAGATGAGTTAAGAAGAGGTATATCTTTAGAGCGACTTCGACGTCGGTCTTAGGAGAGAGAAGAGAGGATTAATGCTTCTTGGGATGAGGCTTGTAGAAACAGGCATGAGCCCCATGAAGAAACTTTTACTGGCCCCAGTAGAACAAGGAAGATGAATAGGGAACAAAAGAAACCCAAGAAGAATGGCATTTCCTTTAATTGTAAGCTAAAGGGTCATTATTCCAAGGATTGTAAGAAGCCAAGATCCGAAATGAATTGCTTTAAATGTGGCAAGCCTGGACATAAGAAGAAAGACTGCCAGGATTTTCTAAAGAATAAGCAATCAGAGGAAGCATGTGTTCTGGAAGCTATTCCTATTTCCTATTGCATTCCTAATGAGAATTCAGAGAAGTTGTTGTTAGTTCAAAGATGCTTTTTCCAGTGGAGTTTGTTCGAGTTCTATACGGTTCTAGAGAATTGTCTTCTTTTGCCTATAATAAGATTATATGTTGAATGGGTTCGGAACTTGAAGTTTTAGTAGACCTTTGGTTGTATCTAATCTAGTATCGGTTCATCTACTCTTTGCATACTTTGTGGATCTAGTATCGTTTGATCAAGGATGCTCATCTATGAATGGATGCTTAGTGTGACTTTCGCTGCATTTAGGATCATCATGGGCATGGATTGGACCAAGAGATATGCGGCAAGTGTGAAATGCGAAAAGCTAGAGGTGAAAGTTGGAAATATGGAAGGGTGAAAGGTGCGGATTCGGGGTAAACCCGAAGGTGGTGTCTTTGTGAGTTGTTATATTCGCTTGTGATTCCCCAAGAAGGCTTGTCATCTGTGTTGATCGCTAATGAGTATGAGGATGTCTTTGATGAAGTCAAAGAGTTGCCGCCGCATCATTAGGATCAATTTGGTCGAGCGTGTTAGACCTATCGTCATGCCTCATAGGAAAATGGCGCCTAAGGAACAATGAGAGACAGAGATGCAAGTTCACCACCTTTTAGGAAAAGGATTCATTCGGAGAAGTGTATCTGAATAGGGTGCACTAGTTGAGTTTGCAACCAAGGCTGGTGGCTCGTTGTGATTGTGTGTGGATTATTGTGAACTAAATAAGGTGACTAGGCCAAAGTGTTTTTCGTTTAGATGGATTTAGCAATGGTATTTCACCAATTGCGAGTAGTAAAAGACAGTGTGCCGAAGACTGCTTTTAGGACACCGTCTGGTTTATGTAAATGATTGGAGATGCCATTCGAGTTGACTAACGCGCCAGCATATTTTGTGAATCGTATGAAAAAAAATTAGAGACTAATGAACGAGTTCGTGCCTGTGTTCGTGGATAATATCCTGCTTTACACTCATAAGTAGGAAGAGCATAAGCCTCCTTGTGAGTTGGTTTAGACATCTTGCGAAAGCATAATATGATTTGGGTATAGCCTATACTACTGGCAAGGGTAACGATTAAAGACACGCAAGTCTAGGAGTGATGTTTTCAGAATAGAAGGGCCTTGAGTATGTAGCAAGTTTTTATTTCAGGGCAGGATGTGAGTTGGAACCTTGAATATTGGCAAGCTTATCGATAAGATTTTATCGTTTCAAAGGATTGGCGAGAGCCAAAAGCGAAATACAAAGCTTGTCGAGTTTACCCAGAAGCTAGAACCAGAGGATAAACCGTTCGAGGTCGATCGAGAAGGTTAACTTCGAATGTAAAGACGACTGGTTGTTCCTGATATCAAAGGATTGAGAGATGAGGTTCTGACGGAGATGTCATTACTCGAAGTTGACGATTCATCCTGACGGTAATAAGATATATCAGGACATGAAGCGAGTTTACTATTGGGAAGGGATGGAAAGAGATATTGGAACGTTCATTCCCAAGTGTATGAACTGTCAGTTAGTAAAAGCTGAACAGAAGAAGCCGAGTGGATAGGTTCAGCCATTAGAGGTTCCTACGTAGAAGAGGGAGCAAATATCAATGGAATAGCTAGAACCTGGGCAGGGAATGAAGGGATTTGGGTCATCGTGAATCGCTTGACCAAAAGTACGAGATTCATTCTTGTCATGTCGACTAGCATAGCGTCAAAGTTGGCTGAGCTTTATGTGAAGTGGATAGTTCGGTTCTATGGAGTCCCAAAGAGTATAGTAAGTGACCGAGATCCATTATTTACGAGTGGATTTTGGAAGAGTTTGCAAGAAGCTTTGGGAACTAAGTTGTGTTTAAGTACGGCTTCCCATCCCCAAACTGATGGTCCAAGAGGTTAACCGAATTTTGGGAAGATCTCCTAAGAGCTTGTGTGTTATACTTTTGGGGGATCATGGGTAGACCATCTACATCTAATTGAGTTTGCGTATAAAAATAGCAAGCAGTCGAACATTGGGATGGCACCATAATAGGCACTGTATGGTAGACCATGTTATTCTCTAGCATGTTGGTTAGAAACTGGAGATAAGTTGATACTTGGGCTAGAGACAATAAGAGAAACATCAGATTGTATCGAGATCGTTCGGTAACGAATGAAGGTAGCCAAGATCGTCAGAAGAATTATGTTGATAAGCATCATAAGGACCTGGAATTGAACGTAGGCGATATGGTTTTCGTGAAGATTTCACCGTTGAAGCATATGGTTCGATTCGAAAGTAAAGGAAAGTTGGCTCCTAGGTTCGCTGGACCATTTCCAAAAGTCGAGCGAATTGGTAAGCTCACGTATAGGTTGGAGTTACCTGAGAAGATGTCGAGTGTGCTAATGTTTTCCATGTTTCGTTTCTTCGAAAGTTCGTGCATGATTCGAATGTGGTGGTATCTCTAGAGCAGTAAGAAGATCTAGAAGTATAGAACGCAGTTATGAAACCTCGTAAGCCACTTCGTGTTGTGGGAAGTGACACGAAACAACTTAGGAGGAAGACGGTTAAGTTGGTCAAGATACAATAGAGTGAAGATAGTGACGATTGTACATGGGAGACGGAAGAGAGCTTGAGGGAGAATCATTCAGAACTTTTCGTCGGTAGGACCCTTTGATATCGTATCATCGTTATATCACTGTATCTTGTTGTTTGATAGAATTCCGCGTGCTAGGGAAGGCTATGTATGCATGGCTTGATGGTTTCTAGTTTGGATGATAGAATTGGCTTCTCATGGGTGATAGGCACGTGGAATTGTTGTGGTTGCTTGTATTTGCTTGGAATTTCGGGGACGGAATTCCTAAGGGGGGAGAATGTAACAACCCGCATTTTACATATCAGAGGATTCGTAAAATGTTTTTATTTTATTCCCTAAGGGTTGGATCATTCTTATATTTTAATATGTTGCTTATGTGGACGTGAGACAAGTCCATAATTTTTACCAATTTGTTTGTGACCATTTTGCCCCTGTTAGTCTTGTATAAGGCGTAACTTTTGACTCCGGTCGAATTAGATAACGAGACCTCTTCCATTTGGCTCTGCGGTTTGAGAGAAGTCGCTATTTAAGGTTTGTCAACTGGTTGTTCAGGTTTGGAGAGCCACAATGGGCTGATTTAGGAAGGCCCATTAGTGGGCCATGAGAAGGGTATAAATAGGGGGTAAGAGGTATGAGAAATGTTTTAGTTTGTTTGCTCTCTCATTAGGTGGGCTATGCTCTTCCTTCCTCTAACACCTTTCCCCCATTAAAATCAAAATCTAAGGGGGGAAATCATAGACCTACACCATTGGAGGCTAGGCCTACATCAATTGAAGAGGAAGTTCATTGGATCAGGGGGTTTGGTTCGAATTGCTTGCTGTCCGGAATCTTATTGCATTGATTTTTGCTTTTTTGGGAGAATCGGCGAGTGATTTGCATCTCTCACATGGATTAAATGAAATATATAAATGTTTGATAATGTTTTTAATAAAATTCAAGTGTTTTTACCATATATTTATACCTTGTTAAGTGCATTTTTATATGAATCACCATAGGATCCAATTTAATAAGTTTAAACCAGTAATGCATGTGTTATTCTATATGATTATGGAAGTTAGATCTATAGTTTTGTTCGTATTTACATTTATGGTGATTTTGGTGAATTTCACATAATTATTGATGAAATTTCCAAATTGGTGATGTTATTGGTTTCATAACATGCTTGTGATTGTATTTGGTGAATTGGTTGAGTTGGTTTCGTCGATTGTATTGATTGGCGAAGTTTTGGTCGAAATTGGGGTTGCATTGGAGAAATGCAGGTTTTGTGTCGAACATGGTGGGTCGGTCGCACATGGGATGGTTTTCTTGGGGAAAAAGACAGAAGGGGATTGAGCGAGCGAGTCTAAGGATGAACAGGGTCGGTCGAGCGAGCGAGTCTAAGAATGAACAGGGTCGGTCGAGCGAGCCTTGAGGAAAGGGATCGGTCAAGCGACCCTAGAAGAGGATGGTGGGTCGAGTGAGCCTAGGGTCGAATAGGGGCTCGGTCGAGCAACAAGGACAAGTGCGGTCGGTCAAGGATCAAGACCAATGGTCGGTAGAGCAGTGAGTGGCTCGAGCAGAGTATGGTCAAACTTTGGTGTGGTCGAGCATAAAGGGGTCGGTCACTATGGTGTGTTAGAGCAAGAAGGGTAGTCGGTCGAGCATCCCGGGGGGGAGGGGGTCAGTCGGTCATGCATGCCCGGGTCATTTTTGCAAATTTTATTTTTTGGGGATGACTCGCATTTGAACAAAAAGGTCTAAGAAATATATTTTTTAGTGGCAACCCCGAAACCCTAGCCGCAACGCAGTAATGTAATCTAGCTCAGTGATGTTGTGACTTCGAAGTGGACTTAAGTAGGAATATTCGAAGTGTTAAATGTGTTCGTTGATCGGTGTAGAACAACGAGTGGTATAACAACTGAAATGTGTCCTGAGTGGGGTGATAATGGTTGGATAGTCGCCGTTGATTACGACTAGAGATATTAAAGGCCGAGGAATTATCGTTACCGTAGGTTCTAGTGGGTTCAAAGCAGGGGTATAATAGGAGCACCTAAAAGACCGGATGTAGGTCGAGTACCCTGGGTATCATTGAAAGGCCTAGGTATGTATCGTTGAAAGGCGTATGGGGTTTTTGCTAGAACTGGGGTTACCATTAGCACTTGATGGATGACAGTATGATATGGCCAGCCATACGATTAACGATGGCTTCAAAGCAGGATTGGCAGTGATAGACCTAGTTTGTCATGGAAGATTGGTTTCTTTGTTTTTACTGTCTCATGTAGGATTTCCATCATCGAAGGAGATATTTCTTGGGTGCTTGTCTGATATTAGTTTAGGCCTTTAGGGCTTGTACTTAAGGGATGTTGAATTCGATTAAGATGGTTTATGTGTGATCAAAAATTTGGATGCTATGAGTGTTATTGATTGGTTGATTCTGTTTACCATGATTGAATAGTCATTCAGATTACCATGGATGAGTTGTTGTTCCTTTGGTTGTATGGATTGTAAAGGCTATCACTGTCCGATGAGGGGAAGATGGGAGATGTGTTCTTCTCTGATGTTGTGGGTAAATTAGTTAGTTTATTTACCCATTTTTATATACTTTATTGATGAAGTAAGATAGTTGTGTATCGCTCACTAAGACTGTTGTCTAACTCAAGGTTTTATGTTTTCCTCTTATTACCTTGGGTTGTTCATCCAATTTTGGGTGGGCAGACTAAGTACGGTGACAGGTGATAGCTTAATAAAGACGATGTAGCAGTTCGGAGGCGAGCAGAAGGCTAGCGTACCATCTCCCTTACTATATAGTATTCGGATTTCCGCTATTTGTTATTCTACTCCGAGTGTTGTAGTGAGGCAAATTTGTACAGACATATGTTGAAGTTCTGGTATATGGATATACCTTCTACTTTTTTTAGGAAGTTTGAGATTTCTGTTCAAATATGCCTCACTAATATTACTTGTTGTACATGTTCTATTATATTTTATCCTTGCGTTTTGAGATTTACGACAGGTTTCGCATGTGTTTTCATACCTTGATGATCGTCCATAGCTGCCTGGCACGTCTTTCAGCTCATCATTCCACTTGTTTAGTGCAGGGGTTATGGGCGGTCATCACGAAAAATCCGGATCAACACACTTGCGATCCCACTAATCCGTTCCAATATTTTAAATTTTATAAATTTCCATTTACGCCACTTAAGCCTTGCTTTTCAATAATTTTAACATTCCTATTTAGTTTATATCGCTTAACCATTTATTATTTAAGCTTAGAATTTCCATCTATTTATAATTTAAATAGTTATATAAAATACAAATAAAACTTCGACATTTATTTTTAAATAAAAATCGTATTTCGAATCCTTATATAAATGTAACTTTGAAAACGTTTAGAATCGATTTAACATCAATTCCAAAAAAAATCTTTTATTTTATTAACGGTACTAAAGAGGCCAATGTCGACTATAGTAAAAACCCATAAAATATTAACCTATTCCACATCAAATAAATCACATCCAATCATATTGATAAACTTTATCAATATTAGTGAGAAATCCAGTTGGATTACTCCAACCGGTCAATCCCTGCATCACAAATTTCATATTATAATATAATAAAATTGAACAACTACCGGTGAGGGTTCCAATGGATCCCTCCAGGTGTTATTCCCTACATCCAACTGTGTTACCTCAATATAATCATAATTCATGACAATATACAATTCAAATGATAATTTTTATAAACATTCAATAACGATAATTTAACGTCAACCATTTGGTTTAACATGTTTATAATCTAAGCATGACCAGTAGGGTAAGTTACCTTAATTGGTTGCAACTGCTAAAATAACGATGTGGTTTTAATTAAATTTAACGAATCGTTTAATTTAACCAATACATCCGATCTATATAAAATATTTAGCACACATTCAACGAACATCCAATAATTATCAATCATAGCACACAAAGATTAAACCAGACTTATATAAAATACAAGTGGGACTAACTGAGTGAGTAAACTCACTTTTCTTTTTTTTCACTAAAGTTGTACCATTGTAGCTAAACTAAACAGTCGTTTAATTTAACTGTAATTTCTAGCTATCTCCATTTTTGTCCAAATTAATTGCAGAATGTAGAGTTCGTTCCCATGATTCCAACATAGCCTGTTAGGTCCAGTTCTGTTATCGTTGGCACAAGTTATAGCATTACAAATAATTTGATTTATATTAAACAATTTATTTCCTTAATTAATTTTATTACTTTTTAAATCATTTATGGAAGATCCTTCGTATTTGTTCCTCACTGTCTTTGTTTGTATTCAGCTCGAATGCAACTCAACATGTTGTCTTTGTTCCCGAACAAAAAACTTTTGCATGAATTTTAGTATTATAGTTATGTGATTTAATTGATTGTTATTAACCTCTTAATTAACATTATTAAAAATAATTACATTTTGAATATTCGGTTACTGTGTTTCTTCCAACACGATTATCCTTCCTCAACGCGTTCAGTTCCTGTTCAAGAACTGATATCAGTACAATTTTAAACTAGAAAATCAACTCTTAATTCAATGATTAATTATAATTAATTATGTCTATATTTTGATACCAAGATAAATTGTTTTAAATCCTTCTTTCTATCTTACTACTCTTCGTGATATTTGCTTCAAACTTTCATCCGACGTTACCCAACTTTGATTCCCTAAACATTGTTGCCTTCCCAGTTGCTTAGTTCTTGTTCAAAAACCATCGCATTCAAAATACTTCGTTCCAGTTTCTTTATATATTTTTTCTACCCATCACGCAACAAACCTCTTAACCCCAAACAACTTGCTGCCTCAACCACATTGCATCTCCACCCTCTGACGATCGGAGTTCCATCCGATGCTACCACAAGGAGCGCCTCCACCTCGCCAACAATCGCCTAATACAGCTCAGCACTCGGCTACCTTATGTACCCTTAAAACAGTTTGAATGTCGACACCTTTCAAGGCCGATCCTGGCCATCTCAAACCCCTAGATAAGATCACCATTGGTCCGAATATACAGCTCGAAATGCCTGATGCTTTCTTAGTTGAAGTATGTGCCTATAAACAATCAGATTTAAAGTTTTTGAGTAAAGAAGGATTCAAGCTTTTCATCCATTAAATGATGATGGAGGCGGCATAAAAATACGTTGACTAGCTAAATGGGAAAATTAGGGCTATGACTTTAATATGGGTATATATATTGGAGGCCAATTGATTTAGTAATATTAAACCAAACTTAACTGTGAAGTAATGTGCAAAAACACTAACATACATATTGGAGGCCAATTGATTAAGTAATATTAAACCAAACTTAACTGTGAAGTAATGTGAAAAAACAATAACATACCATACATATTTGGGATGAAATTTGAAATCCTAGCATAAAACGATATTCCAGACACGATTGAAAAGGTTTCGTTGAATTTCCAGATCGTTTGCGAAAATTCCTTTATAACTCATATACGTGAATCAACACACATTTAAATTGCGTAAGATCACAAATAAATCCAATTAACTTGAAAATTGAAACACTATAATTATATTTCATTACAGATTTGACAAACTAGTTTCGTTGAAAACGTAGTTCGTTAGAGAATCGATTACTCATAATTATCAAATTAAATATACAAAACGATTAAATAAAAATATAGGCGTTTACTACTCCCACGATCAACCAGTTAACCCGATCGATAGGAAATCGAAATCCTATGATTATTTAACTTTACGGATCCAATGAAACTAATTTCATCGAAATCCATGACCGTTTGCAAACATGGTTATTCTTAAGGCTTATATAATATAAATAAAATATTAATTAAATCCCAAAATAATCCAATTAAATAATAATAAATTATATTATCATAAATATCAAAATAGAATATATATACACTTCAAATATAAAAAATATTGATTATACAACTCAACACCATCAATTTCAACTTAAAATGTTATCAAAATTATATAAAGATCCTTATTAAATTTATTAAATAAATGTTAGCATTTATAAATGATTTCCATAGCGACTATTTCAAAATTTTATTTGGCCATAACTAACAATCTATAACATGAAATATGGATTTTTCTCGTTCATTAGGAAATAATCATCAATTAGATTCAAACATTTCTTGTCTCACAAAAATCCGACTCATATTGGATCATATAAATTCAATTGAAGTTCAAAACTCTAAGTTATGAACTACTACGCCGGTACGACCTCGTTTAAAATTAAATTAAAATTTAACGCTCAAAATTTGTTTTAAATATATGATTATCCAAAATATGAGATATTACATTCCTTACCCCTTAAAATAATTTCGTTTGACACCCCACTTCCGTTAATGTCACTCTTCAAGAGAACGCACTAAGTTTCGTGAAGCATTATAGGTAAACAGAAACATAAGATATAAAATAGCAATGGAATTAAAAACTTTATTAATCATCAAGCATCGTGGTTCAAAACATCATATGTCTGTAATACATAAAAATCATTACATCATTGAAACTTCTATCTTGTACTTAAAACATCATAGTAAAATAACAAAAGAAGACTAATTCCACAAAAGAAAAACATGGTCATAGTAGCAAAGATGAGAACTTGAGCAATACATCTAAGCAGCTCCAAGTAATACGATAGTAGAATCCTGATCAAGCTTGAGTATTCCCACCCTAATAAGAAAGGGGAGATGGAAGAGAAAGAAGAGGAAACAAAATGGGTCAAACATGAAGTCTAGCGAGTCTAGTTACTTTTAGCATATAAATAAGTAAAAGTATCATGACAGACATATAAAATGGATAAGAAAGATAACATCATAAAAGGTAGGTATGACAAGGTAAACAGGATAAACATGATAGAGTGTAATACGCTTCTCTAATGATTCCTCTGCACTAATACTAGTATAACCAGAATGAGATGATCCCCTACATGTATAAGATGGTAGATTTATGCGTTCTTTTGGTGATAGGTTTTAACCCCATACAATCAACAGGCAGCTCAACCTAATAAGCTCCTAAACTTTGCAAGAGTCTAGATGTACCCTAATAAATATGCTTATCGATTTGCTCCCTACTCTGTAGATACCCTGTGTTGGCTCCATAGTAGGGTGTATCATTCCGTAAAGTGGCAACCCTTCATTTACCGTACGTGCACAACCATATCTACAGGTGTCATGGTCATCTTATCCCCCTTTTCCCGGACCATGCATGCACATGACCCCAGTTGGTTTGCGCTGTCCACAACGTCCTCCACGTTCGAATCCCTTACAATTAGCCCAGTAAGCGTGCCCCGATTCCGAACTAGTTCAGAGTGCTCGTTTGATACCTATATATGGGTTACTGACTGAAGTGGGTCCCATACACAAGATGATGCAAGCTCTGCCCTTTGTCTTGCATCCCCACTACTAGGTTTTCCATTGATTAGGCTTACGTACTGGTGTCATAAAATTTCATAATCTCAGCAGGTTAAGTTTGTGGGCCTATATATAAATATCACCCACCACGTCAAGATATACTTAACACTACCACTGTTTCAAACAAGTTTACTTAAAACCTACTCAATTTAACAAATTCAGGTAATCCCTATGGATTCAAATAGGTTGAGTATTACAGGTTAACAGGTTATCCCCATTTGCACTGACTTTCTTTTCAAGTGCCAAGTTCCAGTTGCTTATTAACTTCATATATGTATAACTTAATCCATTTAAGTTCATTAATAAGCCCCATCACATGTTATTCTTTAGATTGAAATTAACGAAAGTGATCTACAATCTTTCACCCCTCGATTGTAATTAGCGGAAGTTATCTTACAATCCCTTTGTATTATTCATTGTCTGATTCCATAGTTACAATATCATGTTTTACTTAATATGTAATTAAGTATACTTCATCTCAGTTCACCTGCTTTTTGTTTAACGTATCACTACAACTTGTCGTTGTTTACTTATTAACTTGGTTCTCCTAACTAAGGTTTACTAATAAGCTTCCTTTCCTTTTTTTGTAGCTTATGTTATAATTTCCACTTTTCCCTAGGATAAGCCTACATATTATATAATATTCTCATTAAAGTAATCAATTATAATAGGTTACTTTCCTTCCCCGTTACTCCAATTCATTACCATTTATCCATTTATATTTATAATGTGCTAAACCTCCCACATTAAGCCTACAACTTGTGGATGCTGGATATGCCGGGCGGTTCCAAGCAGATTTCTTCCATAAGTCGGGCTTAACCTCGATTCTTAACATGTTACGTGTTTGTGCACTTAGAGCACTCACATTAGATTCACCACTTGCGGTCGCTGGATATGTCGGTTGGTTCTGGGCAGACTTTCACCACAAGTGTAATCTAACCTCATGTCTAAGCGCGGTTACAGTTTCTAATTACTGTATATCTAGGCATTTCAATTATTAACCAAATTACCTATGTCGTTATATGTTTTCATGCACCTTTTCTCGAGTTATGTTCAGAATGAACCAAATGACCCAAACTAATATTATTACACTTTATTCAAATTACGTGCCCAAATTCCAATTACAAGTTATGCCCCAATTTTACTGTTTTCCCCTAGTTCCCAATCTAACACATTCGCATATTTTAGCGGCATGCCTAGGATCGAAAGTAGCCTGGCTATATTAAAATAAAAGGGAGAAGGATAAGGGAAAGATGTCTGAAATGATTATACTAACAAGGTTGACATGTAATGGCATAAACATATAGTGGCATAATGACAAGATAGGCATATAGGAACAGATCTGATGAACATATGATAATAGAACTGATTCTAACGTAATAGGGATGTCATAATAGGCATGATAAGATTTAAACAATGTTTTAGATATCCAACAAATGACATATCCAGTTTAACCACAAACATGATACGGATAGGTGTAAGGTGATCTAAGCAGTGATTTAGATGGCCAACTAACAACAGATTTTATTTAGTCATGAACATAGTAGGAACATTCATAATGTGATCTAAACAATAAATTAGATCTACAAATATAGATATATTTGACATGTTTCAATAAGTATAAGCCTAGATCTGGTTCATAGTCATGTTAGAATAAATTACATAAATAGGTTATAGCAGATTTGGTATGATTCAAATAGTCATAGGCATAGATCCAAGATATAGTCATGTCAAGTTTTACTTTTAAATATGTAGATCTAAAATTAACTTAGACTTACAGTGTTTGGATCTAGAAAAACAGATGTTAAATCATAGATCTACAGTTGAATAAATCTAAACTTGATTAACTCAATTGCACAAGAAGAAAAAGGTTTAATTCAATCTGGGCAACATCTAGTCCTCCATTATTTTTGGTGTGTAAATGCAAGAGAAATTAGGCTATATATATAGCCATCGGCCCCAAAACCTAATCTTTCCCATCTGCCCTGGGGGGTCGACCCCACCTTAGGGATGATTAAATGGAAATGATGGTAATTAAATGTCTAACTTAGAAAATAAGATAGGAAGGGATGTAATGGAGTGAGTTAATGCAATACAAAAGAAAAGTGAAGTGTTTCCCTTAATAAAATAAGGAACATATATTACAGTGAATGAAGAATAACGGGTTACAACAGTAAACGATTTCGAAAAACAGGGAATGATAATCACCCATTATAAATAAATTACATTAATGAGAATGTTGTATAATAGATAGACTTGTCCTAAGGACAAGTGAATATTGTAACTTAGGCTATAATAAACTAGTAAGGAAATAGGATAACTGGTGAAATGAGATAAGGGACACATAATTGTAAATTAAGTAATCAGTAAATGGGGAAACCTGAAACCAGTTGAGAAAATGGGGAAATTTTTTGAAACATAAGAAGTTGTACTTAATTCTAAATTAAGCAATCTGTAAACTTAGAAGTCTGAAACCCACTGAAAAGAATAACATGTTTAGACTTGTCCTAGAGGCAAGAGGAAATTATAACGTAGGTAATAATAAATAGGTAGAGAAACTTATTAATGGACCTTAGTTAAGAGAACTAATTTAATAAGTAAACAACGATAAATTGAAGTGACAGTGTAAATTGAATTTATGATTAAATGAAAAGAATTAGGAAAATTTATGAAATGAAATAAATTATATTTAATCATAAATGGTAAGTGACATATTAATTAGAAAATATGTTAATTGAGATATACTGAATAACATATTAAGTACAACATGTTATTGTAACCGTGAAGTCAAACAAGAATATAAAGGATTGTGAATTACAGACCTTGGACCACAATCTACGGAATAACATGTTGTGGGCTTATTAATAAACACAAAATGAGTTAATTTAAATAAGTGAATTAATAAGCAAGAGGAACTTGGTAACTTGATAAAGAATTCAATATGAATGAGAATAACCAAGTTAAATGGAAACCTGATAAGGTAAAGCAAGCACGTAAAAGAATGTTTAGATATTGGGTCTAATAACATAATAAAGTAAGGCGCTTGGACCAATCCGCACATTTGGGGGTGAATAACCCAACAGGGTAAATCATCGTAGTGTTATAAGACACGAGGGGAGCGCTTGTTAATCCTATTATTCTGTCGGCTCCGAAGGACTTGAAAGGGAAGCACACGGCTTCTTGAGATTCATAAGGTACTCCTGGTAGTCCTCTGTGTGGTGGCAGAGGTTTAGGTTGTGCTCGCAGACGTTGGGTTTGTGCTTAACTACCAGGTGGGTGGGCCTTGATTGCAAAAGTAGATTTGCAGTCAGAATGTTGTGATGCGGTGACACCAGGGTGATTCGGCGGTTGCCTCAACGGGATGCAACGGGTCACAACCAACAAGGATAGTAGATTATCAATACCCATCATCGGCAGATAGAGGGTTGCGAAAAGACTAGAGCTAAAACTAATAGACCATTCACCTTTCACAATCGGGGTACGGTGGTCGAGGGAAGAATCCAACTGGATGTTTATATTGTTTATTAAGGGCCATTCGTTTAGCTCTTGTAGTCTTTACTAGTTGAGGGAGGGGCCGAGGCCAAAGCCACCACGAAAAACAGACCCGAGGGATATCTTATTAGGAGGCTCTATAAGACGAGCCTATACAGATATGGAAAAGCTCCCGACTGAGTTCCGTGATTCTTGTATCACCCTACCACAGAACTCGGTGCACATTAGAGGACGTGCAGATAAAGCATCGAGCTACAATTAACAATACGTATGTGGGACAGTCTAGATACATGCATGTCGGCTCTAGGTGGTGTATCATGGACTTGAGGGCATTATTCCGGTATGAAATCTGATTCGATCGACGGTGGCAGTCTGTATGCTTACGTAGCTTAGTAATGACAGATATAATGTAGAATGTAACATTGTAATGTAGCGATTCTTACCTCACTCCGGCGTATGATGAGGGATTGCGTTCATTTCCGTGGAATTGCGGTGGAGACCTTACGAGTGGGGTACCATGGGGTGTACCTCAATATTGAGGGGTAGGTACGTATATACTATATTAGGTTAATCCATTGTTAAGTAAATGGGTATGACGTATGTGTAAGCCTTGACTGTTGTTAACCTGAGTAACCTAATAAATTAGAAAATAAGATTGAACGGTGTATGTAGTGTTATCCAAAGTGCATAATTCGAATCCAGTCACCAGAACTTGTGTTCTGACCCACTCCTCATAACATACTCGCAGTTTAGATTTGTGGCAGAGACATGATAGCTTTGGATAGTGGTTAGACAATATTATTAATACGGTAAGGCTATACTTTGATTATATTATATTTTATGCATTCCGCTATGAGATGTTTTCTGTGCTCTAACATATTTTATGTCTCTGTCTTTTCTGCAGGATACCAGAGCACAACAACTTGAGTTTCGATAGAAAAGAAAAAAGAAATTCGGTTTGTTGGAATTCGGTTTATCGCATCTTGTATCAGAGCTTAGGTTTATGATTCCTGTATACATAGTGAGTGAATGAATTTGTATTTTTGAAAATATAAATATATTATATATATACCTAGATCCATAGAGGAACCCGCTAAATAGAAAGAGTATAATATGGTAAGGAATGGGATGTTTGTTTTGCACACTAAAGGAATGAATATGGAAATCTGAGACCCTTTGGTAATTTGGGTGGAGAGTGTACAATGTACTTTTTATGGAAGGAAAGTGAATCCTATATGATTAGTTTTTGGGTTAGTAGGCTTGAAAACCTTATAAATTGGAAAAGTGAAAAATGGATTAGGAATATATATAGCTGAGAGAATTGACATTGGGATGTGTCTAGGAAAGCCTAGAAAATTGGAAATCCTCTTTGAGTCTAACCCCATTGTTAACTTTTAAGAACTTGATATTATAAAAGTTTTGGGAAAATGGTTTAGGGTGTTTTCAAGTTTTAGCTTTAAAAGTTATAGTTTTAAATATGTAATGTATATATATTGAGTTTTAAGGTAAAAAGGGATATATTTTGCAAATAGTTATTTCTTGTGAAAATTTTGTCTAAAATAAAATTCTCTCAACGAATGGTGCATATTATAGAGCATGTATAGCTCGTTAGTTTCCTTGTTATATTTCATACAAGAATTTTTAATAAAGAAAGTTTTGATGTCTATTCTCTTGACAATCATTTTTGATAAATTGTCTAAAAGAGAAAATTTTGTTAGGTGGACAAAATAAGTCATAGAAACTAAGAATAGAGTAGATGCTTGCACCTTGTAGTAAGAGACAGAACTGACCTTATAGGCAAGAACAAGTGGTAAACCTGATTGAGAAAATAGTTGGCCTTATCTACTATCGTTTTTGTGATTGAAAAAAAATGATGGTTTACATTTTTTTAAGATGACATGGTTTATGGTTTGGCAAAAGAAAGTTTTCATGAGGAAAATAAAGTTTTGACACTTATAAATTTTTGGGAGAAAGTTTAAATGAAAAGGCCAAACCATGTTTGAAAAAGTATGGAGTAGGTAAAGATTAGTGCCTAGGGAAGACTGGAAAAGTTTTGAGGCCATAAAGTAAATAGCAAGAATTATCTTGGAACAATAGTGAGTTCCCGTAGATTGTGTAAGCATTGAAAAGCCTAGGGTGTTGCATGGAATAATTGTTGGTATATAGCTAGGACTAGTAGCGACTATTAGATAGAGAAAAAAGGGCAAGTAAGTGTTTAGATCATATTGCGAATTTTCCTATTAGGGGCAAAACCCGTTACTGCATTTTTATTGGGATCGTTCCATTATTTTGTTCTTGTTGGGTAGTTAGGGTAACACCTAAACCTGTCATGGATCCCATGGTTAGGACTTTTCTGTCTGAGGGGGCCATAGTCCTGAGAAACTTGGCCCATAGTAGTAGTTGTGTAGGGTGTTTGTTCTCCTATTTTATTTGAAAGACTAGAAGGCTTGTCTAAAGTTAAATTTAGATCAGACGATTAAATAAGCTAAGAAATAGAAATGGCAACTAAAAAGGAAACAACAAATTTATTACAGCAACAAACATGATAAGTAATGATAAAGATGGATAAAGATAAAAATTTCCGAGATAAGATGAAAAGAAAATAAGTAACAAAGAAAAATTTTCTTATGTGGGTTTTACTTGGATAGGTAAATAGGGAATATTTATAGAATAGTTACATCAAATCCAAGTACAGTTGGAAAAGGGTCGAAAAAGTTAAATGGGAGATGTGAAGTTTTCCGTTTTCCACCTTTTTGTAACATAAGAAATCGAATTTAGAAAATTAGATTTTTCTGAAATTAGAAAAATAAAAGTTGGTAGGTAGGATTGTGGATGCAACAATTGGATGAACTACGCTCTTACTCAGTAAGAGTGTGGGAAAATTTTGATGAAAATGTATTTTGATTTTCAAAATATTGCATTCATGTAGAACTGCCGGTATATTTAGGATGTGAGCATCATATTGTAAAAGGATTTTTGAAAAATTTGCATACACATAGGAGGTACCTCTTAGTCACACATGTATTATTATTATGTTGTATTTCACCTTGCACAAGTGCACTATGTTGCAAAAATTATTTGCACACATGATGGATGTATATTATGCCATGGGTTAATTGATTTTACCCTTATCAAATTTCGAGGACGAAATTTCCTAGGGGTGGGAGAATGTAACATCCCGTAGTTTTTTAAGATAATAAAACAAGAATAATTAAATATTCAGAATTAAGTAAAACGGGATGCGCCATTGCGTCCATCTCGAAATTCTGGTCAAAATAGACACCTGGTTTGCGTAAAACGGATTAAAACGGATAACGTATGAAGAAGTTATGTGCGTTAGAAGTGTGTATACATATAAGGAACTTATATATATATATATATACATATATGCATATTAAATAAGTATATCCACAAAATTCGAAAATCAGTTCAAAAATCAAATTTGGCAAAGCGGGAAACAAGAGCGGGAATTTTGCCCATTGGGGGTCGACCCAGAGGTCGACCCATCATTTGGGGGTCGACCAATATGTCGACCCACCTAGGTGGGTCCAACCATGGTCGACCACACTGTAGAATCTGAGTTTTTTTAGACATGGACGGTTCTGATGGATACAATTCAAATCTAAAGGACCCGGTTTCTCTGAAACACCTATAAATAAGCCAGTAGAGCGAACCATAACCTCATATTTATGGGACTAAGCAGAAGCTCTGTCGTTCCTCTTCCTCCCCTAATCTATTTAGAAAATTAAGGTTATTGATTTAGGTAAAATTCTAAATCCAAATCAGGAGGAAAGGAACACATGCTTGTAAATGGGTGTTCATATCTCTTAACGAAGTGAGGTAATTCCTAGATCTAGTATATTTTCAAATATCTTCCTTTCTTCTTTTTCTTTCTTTCTTTTTGTAAAATATTATGGATCCATGGTTGTTAGGTTCTGAATCAAATTAAGGGAAAAACCATGGATGATAAAACTGGACCATATCCGGAATTGGGAAAGCGTATGAGGTGAGTGGATTTAAGCTATAGCATTTTAGATAATAATATGTTATCGTTTACCATTCCCCATTTTGTATAATTGGAATGTGATAAGTCGAGATCTTAATATGAATAATTCATGTGTTGAATCAGTTAAAGTATTGGAATGATTAAATGTTGAAAAATAAACTTGTTAGAGTATGGGCAATGACTACTGTTGTTATAATTATATGATTCACTTATGACATATTATTGAGTAAATGACATATTAACCTATTAGATTTGAACAATTACCCGCTTAAATGTTTACATATCAAAATAGAATTAAATGCCTGTAAAAAGGGACATGCACCATAATATAGGCATAATTAGACGATATTTAAATTAGATCACAGTAAAAAGGATAACATACCTAAAATTTACAGTAAATAGCAAAGTATAACCGAGCTTAGACACGAGGTTAGGTTACACTTATGGAAGAAGTCTGCCCGTACCCGCCTGGCATATCCAGCATCCACAAGTGGTAAATCTAATGTGAGGGATCTAACTGCATAAATAAAACATGTAATGGTGTTAAGACACGAGGTTAAGTCAACTTGTGGTAGAAGTCAGCCCGGACCCCCTCGGAAAATCCAGCATCCACAAGTGTAGACTTAATGTGAGAGGTCTAGTGCATATATATATATATAACAAAATATGAATAAATGGCAATGATGGTAATTAAATGTCTAACTCAGAAAATAAGAAAGGAAGGGATGTAATGAGTTGAGTTAGTGCGATACGAAGGAAAAGTGATGTACTTCCCTAAATGACCAAATATAACACTTAGGCTAAGTGTCTAATTGGTAATTTTTTTTACATCTCCCCCCCCCCGGTGCCCAAGTATCATATACGCCTCCAAAATAAAGAGCCTTTAATACTAAAAGAAAAGCACGTATACCTAATAAAATTAAGTGAATACCCAAAATTGTCGTCATTTTATTTCTATCTTTCCATACATAACCAAAGAATGGAAAGGATTCCTCAAGAGTCTCAGGTCCAAGAAGCGCGTGATAAATACCCCCAAAGCCCAAGACTGCAGAGGAAATTAAGTGAAGTACTCCAGATACAAAGTATGGAAAGGTGTCTATAACTTCTCCCCCCGGACCTATCCCCCAACCTAGAGTAGCTAGGTGCGGAAGTAAAATCAATCCTTTTTCATACATGGGTTTCTCTAGTACAAAATGAGCCACTTCAAATAGGTTCATTGCTCCGGCCCAGAATACGATTAATCCGGCATGGGCTACGTGAGCCCCAAGTAGTTTACCAGATAAATTGATAAGTCTGGCATTCCCGGCCCACCAAGCGAAACCGGTGGTTTCTTGGTCACGACCAGCTAAAGCTAAAGTTCCATTAAAGAGCGTTTCCACGGGGTAGAACCTCCTCAGGGAATATAATGTTTTCATGAGGCTGATCCTGAGCCGCAATCCAAGCACGAATACCTTCGTTTAATAAAATATTTTTGGTGTAGAAAGTCTCAAATTCAGGATCCTCCGCTGCGCGGACGTGGTTGCAAGTAAGCCACAGTGAATATAGTAAGAAAAAGGAAAGAAATTACTTGCCACCACGGATTTGGATGAGAATACGTTATGAAAATAAATCACCGATTCCTTCTATAAATCAAATTGATAAAGTACATGAAGTGTTTCCCTTAATAAAATAACGAACATATTTTAGAGTGAGTGAAGAATACCGGGTTACAAAAGTAAATGAATTGGAATAAACGGGGAATGATAATCACCTATTATAAATAAATTACATTAACGAGAATGTTGTATAATAGGTAGACTTGTCCTAGGGACGAGTGAATATTATAACTTTGGTTATAATAAACAAGTAAGGAAATGGGATAACTGGTGAAATGAGATAAGGGACAATTAATTGTAAATTAAGTAATCTGTAAATGGGGAGTACCTGAAACCAGATAAGAAAAGGGGGAAATTTTGTGAAATATAAAAAGTTGTACTTAATTGTAAATTAAGTAATTTGTAAACATGGAAGTCTGAAACCCGCTGATAAGAATAACATGTTTAGACTTGTCCTAGGGGCAAGAGGAAATTATAACATAGGTTATAATAAATGGGTAGAGAAACTTATTAATGGACCTTAGTTAAGAGAACTAAGTTAATAAGTAAACAATGATAAGTTGTAGTGATAGTGTAAATTGAATTTATTATTAAATGAGAAAGAATGAGGAAAACTTATGAAATGAAATAAGTTATATTTAATCATAAATGGTAAGTGACATATTCATTAGAAAACATGTGAATTGAGATATACTTAATAACATATTAAGTAGAACATGTTATTGTAAATGTGAAGTCAAACAAGAATATAAAGGATTATGAATTATAGACCTTGGACCACAATCTAGAGAAGAACATGTTGTAGGCTTATTAACAAACTTTTATGAGTTAAGTTATATAACTGAAAATAATAAGCCATGGGAACTTGGTAACTTGATTAAGAATTCAATATGAACGGGAATAACCAAGTTAAATGGAAACCTGATAAGGTAAAGAAAGCGCGTAAAAGAATGTTTAGAAATAGAGTCTAATAACATATTAAAGTAAGGCGCTTGGACCATTCCGCACGTCTGGGGGTGAATAACCCAATGGGGTAGATCATCGCGGCTTCCTGAAATTCGTAAGGTGCTCCTGGTAGTCCTCTGTGTAGTGGCAGATGTTTAGGATGTGCTCGCAGAGGTTGGGTGTAACAACCCGTAAAATGCGAGCCAGTTTGAAATTTTTATTTTGGCAATTTTTGCGAATTTTGATTATTTAAAATGAATTATTTTAAATAATATCGACGAGAAATTTATTTTGAATATAATGAGATCGTATATATTTATACGCGTCGTCGTTAGAATATAAATATTTATATATAATTATAAATAGAATTGAAAATGGCGCGGTAGTTCGATAATTCGATTTCAAACTTCAATTGAATGTACCGGGTGCAAAATAATCCGGATTTTAGTGAAACCAAAAATAATGGGATCTAATGGATAATATTTTTCCAACGAATCCGACCAATCAAGATTTCATATCGGGAATCAAAAGATATGTCCAGTTGAAAATTCTGAATAGTCGCTATGGAATTCAGGCCCTTGAAAATGGACATTTTGCAAATGACCTCGGATTTCGACGAAACCACTTTTGTTGGATCCGTGATGTCAAGTTATTGCTAGATTCCAAATTTCATAATTTTTCGAATCAATATGTGAGCGTGGCAAAAGAAAACGCGTCTGACCAGTTTCAGATGATTTTAATCGACTGGAAATTGGCCATTTTTCAAACGGTCTCAGAATTCGACGAAACTAGTTTTGTTAGGACCGTATCGTCAATACGAAGCTAGAAAATATTTTTATGGAATTTTTAAAGTTCGTATGTGACCCCGGTAATTTGAAATGTACGTTTAAAATTCAATATAGTGATTTAAAAGTAAATTCAACGGAAACTGATCAAAACGTTCGAATCAACTTGCGATACATATCCCATTGTGTTCGGAATGGGGGTAAAACGCTGCGGACGACAGGCGGTGGGCCTCGTTTAGAGGTCGTAGGTTAAAGTCAACTTTTTGCAGAATAAAATAATTAAAAAAAAAAAAGAATCTTCTTCCCCTTTTTATTTCTGCCCCCCCCCCCCGTTTCTATTTCAGTTCATAAATAAAGAAAAAAAAAAACAAATCGTTCGAGCCCCTCCCCCGACGTCGATCGACGCCAGCGCCACCGCCCTCCACCCAATCGCCACCGCCCTGATCCAAACCCCCACCCCCTGCCCTCTTCGACGACGACGAGACCCCCCCCCCCGATTCGAGACCGCCGCCAGAAAAGCCCCCCCCCCCCCAAATCGCAATAACGCGACGAAGACCCTCCGAACTCCGCCTTGCACCCCCGACTCTGGCGAGCCACCTCCGGTCAACCACAAATTCTGACTCCCTCCTCCCTTCGACCGACGCGGCCAAACCCCCCCCAGCGAGCTTCTCTTCTCCGACCTTCAAAGGGAAAAATGGTAAGTATTTTATTTTACTTTTATTTTTATTTTAAAGTCTAAAACTGATTTTTAAAAAGTATAAAAACTGATTTGATTTTTAAAAAAAGAATAAAAACTGAATTGATTTTTTTTTTAAATATAAAACTGAATTGATTTTTAAAAGTATAAAAACTGATTTTTAAGATGATTTAAAAACTGATTTTAAAATGATTTATAAACTAAAAGGAGATTAGAAAGTCGAAAGAAAAATCAGATTTTTTATATATTGAAAGCCGAAGTAAAAATCATATTTTTATGTATCGAAAGCCGAAAGAAAAATCAGATTTTTATATATTGAAAGCCGAAGTAAAAATCATATTTTTATGTATCGAAAGTCGAAAGAAAAATCAGATTTTTATATATTGAAAGCCGAAGTAAAAATCATATTTTTATGTATCGAAAGTCGAAGAAAAAAATCCGATTTTTATTTATTGAATAACAAAGTAAAAATTCGATTTTTATGTATGTAGTGGCTACGGTCAACGAAGGTGACAAAAAGGCGAAACGACGAAGACTTCTGCAAATGAAGAACCGTGGAGCTAGGATAGCTATATGTGAGAATTTCTCACCTTTCAATTTCATTTTCTAGTTATATATATATACTAGGATGCAGACGGTGTTTAGTAGCACCCGACACAATCGTCCACAGACCATGGACTTGTTTGTTTGGCTGTTTGGTTATTGATTGCGATATTGGTTTGAATGTGGTTTGTGGTGTGAAAAATCGAATCGATAAATTGGTTAGGATTAGACGTGCGTCGTTATAAGGCGAAGGAGTAAGGCTAGGTTAGACTCTTACTCCAAATTTTGTGGTTTGCATAACGAAATTGATTTGATTGATGTGTGAATGGCATGGGCCTTCACTAGACCGGGGATAAGGCTAGGCCTCGTCCCGTTTCTAGTATCGTGCCGTTATGCCGCCGAAATTTTCTAAAATATGATAGAAAATAAAAATATCATTTTATTGTGTAAATGAATTGAATAGAAATTCATAGGTTGAAATAAAATGTTTTATCGTTAAAAATATAATTTTTAACGTGAATGTGAATAAATGAATAGTTATAAACAAATCGGCCGATTTGTTTGTATATACACTGATTTGACTGATATTGATTGGGACGATAAATTTCACACATCGCCCAACTGCACAAATAAAATATGTGTTTGATTGCGTGAAACCCCACACGGGTATTGGGATGATATTTGACGTACACTAATCCCGATTGTTTAGTTGTATGTCGATCGATCGATTGACAGGCTGTTATAAGCGTTGAATATTTATATTTGATGCTTATACAGTGTAGAATGCACTTTGGATGATGGTTGATTATTCATCGTTGTTGATAAATACATGTGTTGTAGAAAATCCATATAATTAACATTATATGGTAATTGATTGGGTCTCATTCCAGTTTTGATAATAGAAGTATTTGAAAAAGAAATATTTGAAATAGAATATTTGAAAATAGAAATTTATGAAGCCGTGTTGATTAGATTGACGCCATTTTGACGTGAACGATATTTATATCGATTTTATTCATTTTGATATGAATTGAATTGAAAACGATTTCGAAATGAATTGAAAACGATTTCGAAATGAATTGAATTGAAAACGATTTCGAAATGAATCGAAAACGATTTCGAAATGAAATGAATTGAAAACGATTTCGAAATGAATTGAATTGAAAACGATTTCGAAATGAATTGAAAACGATTTCGAAATGAAATGAATTGAAAACGATTTCGAAATGAATTGAATTAAAAACGATTTCGAAATGAATGGAATTGAAAACGATTTCGAAATGAATTGAATTGAAAACGAATTCGAATTGAATTGAAAGTGAATTGAAATGAATTCAAATTGAATTGAAATTTGAATGGAATAGAAAGGAATTTTAAAACGAATTTATAAAAAAGAATTCAATTTTGATTTGAATTGAAAAGAAAGTTGGAATTGCTTTTGAAACGACTTTAAAACTATTTATATAATTCGTTTTAAATAGAAATCGACGAAGTATATATTATATATATTATATATATTATATATATAATATAATGGCCTGAATAGAACGCGCCGCGCCGCGGCAGTTCGTGAATTTCGACCATTTATTTCAAACGGACATTACGGGAGATCCGACCGTCGGATTCTCCTAAAACCGGAACCGTTGGGTTCGTATCGAAAAGAGCTTTCTAACGAATATTAGAAATTTGAAATCTAACGGTTGGATTTGGAATTATGTCCAAATCAAATTCGAAAAAGGTCGCTGTAAGTGCAGTTCGATGGCCGTTGTTGGAAATCGACTGTACGGGCCTTGATAAAATTATTAAAAATAGTAATAATTTGTGTAAAATCATAAGAAATGATTTGAGAAGAATTGGGATGAAAAACTCCATATTTGAAAAGATAAAAATAGATTTTTATCGAAATGAACTAGTTTTGAACTAGAATTATAATTCTATTTATTTTTAAATAAATAAATTGAATTTGAAATGGTTTTGAAAATAACCAAAATTTCCAATGATTGCATTGGAGTGGATTTGAATCGAAATTGTCTTCGGAATATTTCGATGTTGGAAGTCGTGATTATACAGATGTGGTTATGGAAATTTGAAAGATATATATTTATATCGTTATTTCCAATACGACATTTGTCAGTCGTGGAATTCGATATTGAATATAAGCCGATATATTTTCTATTCAGAGCCTTTTATTGAATATCGAATGTGATTTGGGTTTGTCGTGAATGTTGTCCTCACTAACACTGTTCTTGAGCCCAGTTGAGAAAAGATTAAATCTTTTTATTTAGATTTAATGAAGTGTACCAATTAAATAATATTTAATTGGAATTGAATGGATATTGATTTTTGGGTTTATCGTGAACAGTGTTTTAAACAACACTCGTTCTTTAACCCGATAATTAATGAATGTGACTTTGGGTTTATCGTGAACTGTGTTATAAATGACACTGATTCTTTAACCCAGTCAAAGATTAAAACTAAGTGGAGTTTTAATGAATCTTTAATTAGATTGAAAAGATCGAGAATGGAGTATCACCAGTTTTACTCCAGGCGATAGTTAAATCTTTAATTAGATTTGAACGTGAAATGGTAATTGAATTTACCGATAACACCGTGGTGTTAGATATGAAGCCAGTTTTACTTCATGGGATGAATAGGTTGGGATTGGGAAATAAAATAAATGATTACTTCGGTGTGGTTCGCTAATCCCGACTAGTTTGAATTGATATTCAAAGGAGATTAAAGAATAAATTTAAAGAATTTATCTTGGATAAAATTAATGGGAACCTTTCCCTATGAATGTGAAATTTAGAAATTGACTGTCGGTTAGCCAAACAGAATGGTTTTCTGGATATTGATCTGATGTTGGTTTCGGCCTTCGGGGTTAATATTTGGGGAATTATTCTCTTGATTAATTTACGGTTAGTGACTAATGAATTGGAATGAGGCGTATGTTGTGTTTGTGTAACACTTATTTAAAATATACGCGAGTTATTCGGAAAGACCGGGTTTATCCCATTCTGAATAACTGATACGACGATAAGTCGAAGATGAAGACGATGGTCGAAGACCGGAGGTCTTCACGTCGTTTGGGTGATAACTGATGATCTTGATTGGGCTGTACACCCAAGAAGATGGAAACAGTTGGTGATCGTCCAGACATACTTGGAGATCGATGGATATGCGGGGTACTAGGTGCCTCCGGTTTCGTTCAGACCCAGAACGGACTTGTAAATGGACTGTGTGTCTGACATTGGATTTTAGTCTGTGTGATTGATCTCAATTAAATATATATCTGTTTGGCGGCGGAGAATTTATTCTCTTGCTTAACGCCCTTCTCTGAGACGTACGAGCTCAGGGGTTATATATTGATGGATATCAAACGCATGGAGTGATTTGCCTGTGTGGCATGCCTAAGTGGCAATTGATCGAGGCTTCTGTTGAAAAGCAAAGTCTTGTGGTGATGATCAAAGCACGGCCTTTGTGGCGTAGCTTTGTGTAACGTTTGGTTCGCGAGTTTCACACCCGGTATGAACCAAAAACGGGAGGGGACATCAGGGAGGACTTGCGTTTCTTTCTAGCTAGAAGTGGCGTCAGTGGTTTTACACGCCCTGACGAGTTTGACTTATGTGGTTGTTGCTGTTGCGAGGCGCCTCGGATTGATCGGTCATTCTCGAACCGATGGAGTCATTTAGTTGGCTCGTTTACGCCCCAAAGGGCGGGGAAACGTATTGTTCAGGCACTATAATCCACATCGGTGGACCGGCCCTGACGATCCAAGGGGCAGTTGCGGCTGTTCCGGTGGCTCGGGCTAGAGAGTCACGAATCGGTAGAGGACTATCTTTTGCCTCGGTTCATAGACGGAAATCCAATTTCCAAATACGTGACATTTGCGGTTTTATTTGTAGAACCTAGTATGGCGACATGATATATGGTACCCATGCCGCCTATGATTGATACTTATGATTTGAAGTTGTTTTATACACTATGCACTTATAATAGTATCAAACGATTTGTTTTAACCGTATCAAGCATTCTTTGGCTGTTATAAGGGAAAACCCTATCCTCGGCTGCGTTGCATTGTGTGATGGGACATGGGTGTTATAACAGCTTCATCTTTCTTTATTTAGCATTGCGCTGTTTGTTTTATGCACTGGTATTCTTGGGAGGAAACCCGTTCCATGTTATACGGCGTGGTCCCTTGATTTACCTAACTTTAAAAACAAAGATTAAAAACTGTTTTAGTTCTCACACCAGTCCCATGACTGACCTGGAGTTTATTGTTTTAACCTAAACTCTGGGTGCCCCTATTTTCCGCACGGGCAGCTAGTAGTTTTGGTTTTGCAGATTTATATTCACAGGATCTTGGTTTACAGCTGGAACGATATCCGGAAAGCTTTGTATCCGTATATCTCATTCTAGTTGTGTATTGTATTATTTTTCCGCTGCGTTGTATTTAAATGTAATTTAAATCTCTGATATTTCTGTGTAATATTTATTTGTTTATACTCTGTATATTCTTGTAATCTGATGCATTGTTGTAATAAGCAATGAAATGTTCTTCTGTATGAATTCTGTTGTGGCTTGTTCTCGAACTATCCGACGCTTTCATTTACGGGGAAGTTGCGGGTGTTTACACGTGGTATCAGAGCTTTGGTTTACAAAGCTAGAGAACAAGGCACATTAGAAACGTACGAAAGAATTCATCAGATATTGGATTAGGAATATCCAATGAGAGTGACTCGTTAGAGATGGGATCAGTAGTATCCTAGAACGAGTGTGAAGAGTAGTGTTTTTGATAAATAAAAGTGAAAACAAATTTTGTTTTGAAAATTTAAATCAATTATTCGTATTTGGTTATTTATTTATATTGATATGGACAATCCAGTATATATAGATTTTGCGTATACGTCTGATCCGCGTGTATTCGAAATTTTAATATACTGGATAGATATAGAATTACACTCTAATCGCCCGGAGATGATTTTGATGATGGAGCTCCATCATTAGAATTTATGTTCGAGTGACGAAAGTGGGCTTTCTATATATTTCCTATTGACTGGTGTGAGAACCAAAATTAGATAGGGCCTATTGTTGTGATTTGGCATCAAAAATCTGATTTTTGACTATGTATCAAAATTATGAATTTGAAACTCTAATTCACTAATTGATTGATGTTTGTGTTGTTTGTTTGCTAATTTTTAGCCATTTAGCCTAATAGCACCAAATATTGAATTGTATTGAAAATTGGTCTCATATGCTTGCATACTTGTACTTACATTGAACAGGTCATAGCAAGGAGGCTAGAGCAGAGAATAAAATTTGTTTGCCCGACAAATAGGTACATGTTTACTACATAATTTCCTGTTTTGTTTGGGTGATGATGATTTTATGAGCCTATTGGCTAGCCGCTTGGCTTTTTCTTTTTCTTTTTGAGATCTGAAGGACCGGGGAAGCTATTTGAAATTCCCCGATGCTCCCGGTGCAGGGGAGGTTATGGCGAAATTTTTCAAAAATTTAGGGTGTTAGCCAAATTTTTGAGATTTTAGAAAAATCCCAGAAACTGAAAAGCTGGAGAATGGAAGCCAAATCGAACGTAGAGTTGATTGATCAAACCACTTTCGACTTTGTTCCTTTTCGGGGACGAAAAGTTTTAAGTGGGGGAGATTGTAACAACCCGTAAAATGCGAGCCAGTTTGAAATTTTTATTTTGGCAATTTTTGCGAATTTTGATTATTTAAAATGAATTATTTTAAATAATATCGACGAGAAATTTATTTTGAATATAATGAGATCGTATATATTTATACGCGTCGTCGTTAGAATATAAATATTTATATATAATTATAAATAGAATTGAAAATGGCGCGGTAGTTCGATAATTCGATTTCAAACTTCAATTGAATGTACCGGGTGCAAAATAATCCGGATTTTAGTGAAACCAAAAATAATGGGATCTAATAGATAATATCTTTCCAACGAATCCGACCAATCAAGATTTCATATCGGGGATCAAAAGATATGTCCAGTTGAAAATTCTGAATAGTCGCTATGGAATTCAGGCCCTTGAAAATGGACATTTTGCAAATGACCTCGGATTTCGACGAAACCAGTTTTGTTGGATCCGTGATGTCAAGTTATTGCTAGATTCCAAATTTCATAATTTTTCGAATCAATATGTGAGCGTGGCAAAAGAAAACGCGTCTGACCAGTTTCAGATGATTTTAATCGACTGGAAATTGGCCATTTTTCAAACGGTCTCAGAATTCGACGAAACTAGTTTTGTTAGGACCGTATCGTCAATACGAAGCTAGAAAATATTTTTATGGAATTTTTAAAGTTCGTATGTGACCCCGGTAATTTGAAATGTACGTTTAAAATTCAATATAGTGATTTAAAAGTAAATTCAACGGAAACTGATCAAAACGTTCGAATCAACTTGCGATACATATCCCATTGTGTTCGGAATGGGGGTAAAACGCTGCGGACGACAGGCGGTGGGCCTCGTTTAGAGGTCGTAGGTTAAAGTCAACTTTTTGCAGAATAAAATAATTAAAAAAAAAAAAGAATCTTCTTCCCCTTTTTATTTCTGCCCCCCCCCCCCGTTTCTATTTGAGTTCAGAAATAAAGAAAAAAAAACAAATCGTTCGAGCCCCTCCCCCGACGTCGATCGACGCCAGCGCCACCGCCCTCCACCCAATCGCCACCGCCCTGATCCAAACCCCCACCCCCTGCCCTCTTCGACGACGACGAGACCCCCCCCCCCGATTCGAGACCGCCGCCAGAAAAGCCCCCCCCCCCCCCCCCCCAAATCGCAATAACGCGACGAAGACCCCCCGAACTCCGCCTTGCACCCCCGACTCTGGCGAGCCACCTCCGGTCAGCCACAAATTCCGACTCCCTCCTCCCTTCGACCGACGCGGCCAAACCCCCCCCCAGCGAGCTTCTCTTCTCCGACCTTCAAAGGGAAAAATGGTAAGTATTTTATTTTACTTTTATTTTTGTTTTAAAGTCTAAAACTGATTTTTAAAAAGTATAAAAACTGATTTGATTTTTAAAAAAAGAATAAAAACTGAATTGATTTTTTTTAAAATATAAAACTGAATTGATTTTTAAAAGTATAAAAACTGATTTTTAAGATGATTTAAAAACTGATTTTAAAATGATTTATAAACTAAAAGGAGATTAGAAAGTCGAAAGAAAAATCAGATTTTTTATATATTGAAAGCCAAAGTAAAAATCATATTTTTATGTATCGAAAGTCGAAAGAAAAATCAGATTTTTATATATTGAAAGCCGAAGTAAAAATCATATTTTATGTATCGAAAGTCGAAAGAAAAATCAGATTTTTATATATTGAAAGCCGAAGTAAAAATCATATTTTTATGTATCGAAAGTCAAAGAAAAAAATCCGATTTTTATTTATTGAATAGCAAAGTAAAAATTCGATTTTTATGTATGTAGTGGCTACGGTCAACGAAGGTGACAAAAAGGCGAAACGACGAAGACTTCTGCAAATGAAGAGCCGTGGAGCTAGGATAGCTATATGTGAGAATTTCTCACCTTTCAATTTCATTTTCTAGTTATATATATATACTAGGATGCAGACGGTGTTTAGTAGCACCCGACACAATCGTCCACAGACCATGGACTTGTTTGTTTGGCTGTTTGGTTATTGATTGCGATATTGGTTTGAATGTGGTTTGTGGTGTGAAAAATCGAATCGATAAATTGGTTAGGATTAGACGTGCGCCGTTATAAGGCGAAGGAGTAAGGCTAGGTTAGACTCTTACTCCAAATTTTGTGGTTTGCATAACGAAATTGATTTGATTGATGTGTGAATGGCGTGGGCCTTCACTAGACCGGGGATAAGGCTAGGCCTCGTCCCGTTTCTAGTATCGTGCCGTTATGCCGCCGAAATTTTCTAAAATATGATAGAAAATAAAAATATCATTTTATTGTGTAAATGAATTGAATAGAAATTCATAGGTTGAAATAAAATGTTTTATCGTTAAAAATATAATTTTTAACGTGAATGTGAATAAATGAATAGTTATAAACAAATCGGCCGATTTGTTTGTATATACACTGATCTGACTGATATTGTTTGGGTCGATAAATTTCACACATCGCCCAACTGCACAAATAAAATATGTGTTTGATTGCGTGAAACCCCACACGGGTACTGGGATGATATTTGATGTACACTAATCCCGATTGTTTAGTTGTATGTCGATCGATCGATTGACAGGCTGTTATAAGCGTTGAATATTTATATTTGATGCTTATACAGTGTAGAATGCACTTTGGATGATGGTTGATTATTCATCGTTGTTGATAAATACATGTGTTGTAGAAAATCCATATAATTAACATTATATGGTAATTGATTGGGTCTCATTCCAGTTTTGATAATAGAAGTATTTGAAAAAGAAATATTTGAAATAGAATATTTGAAAATAGAAATTTATGAAGCCGTGTTGATTAGATTGACGCCATTTTGACGTGAACGATATTTATATCGATTTTATTCATTTTGAAATGAATTGAATTGAAAACGATTTCGAAATGAATTGAAAACGATTTCGAAATGAATTGAATTGAAAACGATTTCGAAATGAATTGAAAACGATTTCGAAATGAAATGAATTGAAAACGATTTCGAAATGAATTGAATTGAAAACGATTTCGAAATGAATTGAAAACGATTTCGAAATGAAATGAATTGAAAACGATTTCGAAATGAATTGAATTAAAAACGATTTCGAAATGAATGGAATTGAAAACGATTTCGAAATGAATTGAATTGAAAACGAATTCGAATTGAATTGAAAGTGAATTGAAATGAATTCAAATTGAATTGAAATTTTAATGGAATAGAAAGGAATTTTAAAACGAATTTATAAAGAAGAATTCAATTTTGATTTGAATTGAAAAGAAAGTTGGAATTGCTTTTGAAACGACTTTAAAACTATTTATATAATTCGTTTTAAATAGAAATCGACGAAGTATATATTATATATATTATATATATAATATAATGGCCTGAATAGAACGCGCCGCGCCGCGGCAGTTCGTGAATTTCGACCATTTATTTCAAACGGACATTACGGGAGATCCGACCGTCGGATTCTCCTAAAACCGGAACCGTTGGGTTCGTATCGAAAAGAGCTTTCTAACGAATATTAGATATTTGAAATCTAACGGTTGGATTTGGAATTATGTCCAAATCAAATTCGAAAAAGGTCGCTGTAAGTGCAGTTCGATGGCCGTTGTTGGAAATCGACTGTACGGGCCTTGATAAAATTATTAAAAATAGTAATAATTTGTGTAAAATCATAAGAAATGATTTGAGAAGAATTGGGATGAAAAACTCCATATTTGAAAAGATAAAAATAGATTTTTATCGAAATGAACTAGTTTTGAACTAGAATTATAATTCTATTTATTTTTAAATAAATAAATTGAATTTGAAATGGTTTTGAAAATAACCAAAATTTCCAATGATTGCATTGGAGTGGATTTGAATCGAAATTGTCTTCGGAATATTTCGATGTTGGAATTCGTGATTATACAGGTGTGGTTATGGAAATTTGAAAGATATATATTTATATCGTTATTTCCAATACGACATTTGTCAGTCGTGGAATTTGATATTGAATATAAGCCGATATATTTTCTATTCAGAGCCTTGTATTGAATATCGAATGTGATTTGGGTTTGTCGTGAATGGTGTCTTCACTAACACTGTTCTTGAGCCCAGTTGAGAAAAGATTAAATCTTTTTATTTAGATTTAATGAAGTGTACCAATTAAATAATATTTAATTGGAATTGAATGGATATTGATTTTTGGGTTTATCTTGAACAGTGTTTTAAACAACACTCGTTCTTTAACCCGATAATTAATGAATGTGACTTTGGGTTTATCGTGAACTGTGTTTTAAATGACACTGATTCTTTAACCCAGTCGAAGATTAAAACTAAGTGGAGTTTTAATGAATCTTTAATTAGATTGAAAAGATCGAGAATGGAGTATCACCAGTTTTACTCCAGGCGATAGTTAAATCTTTAATTAGATTTGAACGTGAAATGGTAATTGAATTTACCGATAACACCGTGGTGTTAGATATGAAGCCAGTTTTACTTCATGGGATGAATAGGTTGGGATTGGGAAATAAAATAAATGATTACTTCGGTGTGGTTCGCTAATCCCGACTAGTTTGAATTGATATTCAAAGGAGATTAAAGAATAAATTTAAAGAATTTATCTTGGATAAAATTAATGGGAACCTTTCCCTATGAATGTGAAATTTAGAAATTGACTGTCGGTTAGCCAAACAGAGTGGTTTTCTGGATATTGATCTGATGTTGGTTTCGGCCTTCGGGGTTAATATTTGGGGAATTATTCTCTTGATTAATTTACGGTTAGTGACTAATGAATTGGAATGAGGCGTATGTTGTGTTTGTGTAACACTTATTTAAAATATACGCGAGTTATTCGGAAAGACCGGGTTTATCCCATTCTGAATAACTGATACGACGATAAGTCGAAGATGAAGACGATGGTCGAAGACCGGAGGTCTTCACGTCGTTTGGGTGATAACTGATGATCTTGATTGGGCTGTACACCCAAGAAGATGGAAACAGTTGGTGATCGTCCAGACGTACTTGGAGATCGATGGATATGCGGGGTACTAGGTGCCTCCGGTTTCGTTCAGACCCAGAACGGACTTGTAAATGGACTGTGTGTCTGACATTGGATTTTAGTCTGTGTGATTGATCTCTATTAAATATATATCTGTTTGGCGGCGGAGAATTTATTCTCTTGCTTAACGCCCTTCTCTGAGACGTACGAGCTCAGGGGTTATATATTGATGGATATCAAACGCATGGAGTGAATTGCCTGTGTGGCATGCCTAAGTGGCAATTGATCGAGGCTTCTGTTGAAAAGCAAAGTCTTGTGGTGATGATCAAAGCACGGCCTTTGTGGCGTAGCTTTGTGTAACGTTTGCTTCGCGAGTTTCACACCCGGTATGAACCAAAAACGGGAGGGGACATCAGGGAGGACTTGCGTTTCTTTCTAGCTAGAAGTGGCGTCAGTGGTTTTACACGCCCTGACGAGTTTGACTTATGTGGTTGTTGTTGTTGCGAGGCGCCTCGGATTGATCGGTCGTTCTCGAACCGATGGAGTCATTTAGTTGGCTCGTTTACGCCCCAAAGGGCGGGGAAACGTATTGTTCAGGCACTATAATCCACATCGGTGGACCGGCCCTGACGATCCAAGGGGCAGTTGCGGCTGTTCCGGTGGCTCGGGCTAGAGAGTCACGAATCGGTAGAGGACTATCTTTTGCCTCGGTTCATATACGGAAATCCAATTTCCAAATACGTGACATTTGCGGTTTTATTTGTAGAACCTAGTATGGCGACATGATATATGGTACCCATGCCGCCTATGATTGATACTTATGATTTGAAGTTGTTTTATACACTATGCACTTATAATAGTATCAAACGATTTGTTTTAACCATATCAAGCATTCTTTGGCTGTTATAAGGGAAAACCCTATCCTCGGCTGCGTTGCATTGTGTGATGGGACCTGGGTCTTATAACAGCTTCATCTTTCTTTATTTAGCATTGCGCTGTTTGTTTTATGCACTGGTATTCTTGGGAGGAAACCCGTTCCGTGTTATACGGCGTGGTCCCTTGATTTACCTAACTTTAAAAACAAAGATTAAAAACTGTTTTAGTTCTCACACCAGTCCCATGACTGACCTGGAGTTTATTGTTTTAACCTAAACTCTGGGTGCCGCTATTTTCCGCACGGGCAGCTAGTAGTTTTGGTTTTGCAGATTTATATTCACAGGATCCTGGTTTACAGCTGGAACGATATCCGGAAAGCTTTATATCCGTATATCTCATTCTAGTTGTGTATTGTATTATTTTTCCGCTGCGTTGTATTTAAATGTAATTTAAATCTCTGATATTTCTGTGTATTATTTATTTGTTTATACTCTGTATATTCTTGTAATCTGATGCATTGTTGTAATAAGCAATGAAATGTTCTTCTGTATGAATTCTGTTGTGGCTTGTTCTCGAACTATCCGACGCTTTCCTTTACGGGGAAGTTGCGGGTGTTTACACGTGGTATCAGAGCTTTGGTTTACAAAGCTAGAGAACAAGGCACATTAGAACCGTACGAAAGAATTCATCAGATATTGGATTAGGAATATCCAATGAGAGTGACTCGTTAGAGATGGGATCAGTAGTATCCTAGAACGAGTGTGAAGAGTAGTGTTTTTGATAAATAAAAGTGAAAACAAATTTTGTTTTGAAAAGTTAAATCAATTATTCGTATTTGGTTATTTATTTATATTGATATGGACAATCCAGTATATATAGATTTTGCGTATACGTCTGATCCGCGTGTATTCGAAATTTTAATATACTGGATAGATATAGAATTACACTCTAATCGCCCGGAGATGATTTTGATGATGGAGCTCCATCATTAGAATTTATGTTCGAGTGACGAAAGTGGGCTTTCTATATATTTCCTATTGACTGGTGTGAGAACCAAAATTAGATAGGGCCTATTGTTGTGATTTGGCATCAAAAATCTGATTTTTGACTATGTATCAAAATTATGAATTTGAAACTCTAATTCACTAATTGATTGATGTTTGTGTTGTTTGTTTGCTAATTTCTAGCCATTTAGCCTAATAGCACCAAATATTGAATTGTATTGAAAATTGGTCGCATATGCTTGCATACTTGTACTTACATTGAACAGGTCATAGCAAGGAGGCTAGAGCAGAGAATAAAATTTGTTTCCCCGACAAATAGGTACATGTTTACTACATAATTTCCTGTTTTGTTTGGGTGATGATGATTTTATGAGCCTATTGGCTAGCCGCTTGGCTTTTTCTTTTTCTTTTTGAGATCTGAAGGACCGGGGAAGCTATTTGAAATTCCCCGATGCTCCCGGTGAGGGGAGGTTATGGCGAAATTTTTCAAAAATTTAGGGTGTTAGCCAAATTTTTGAGATTTTAGAAAAATCCCAGAAACTGAAAAGTTGGAGAATGGAAGCCAAATCGAACGTAGAGTTGATTGATCAAACCACTTTCGACTTTGTTCCTTTTCGGGGACGAAAAGTTTTAAGTGGGGGAGATTGTAACAACCCGTAAAATGCGAGCCAGTTTGAAATTTTTATTTTGGCAATTTTTGCGAATTTTGATTATTTAAAATGAATTATTTTAAATAATATCGACGAGAAATTTATTTTGAATATAATGAGATCGTATATATTTATACGCGTCGTCGTTAGAATATAAATATTTATATATAATTATAAATAGAATTGAAAATGGCGCGGTAGTTCGATAATTCGATTTCAAACTTCAATTGAATGTACCGGGTGCAAAATAATCCGGATTTTAGTGAAATAAAAAATAATGGGATCTAATGGATAATATCTTTCCAACGAATCCGACCAATCAAGATTTCATATCGGGAATCAAAAGATATGTCCAGTTGAAAATTCTGAATAGTCGCTATGGAATTCAGGCCCTTGAAAATGGACATTTTGCAAATGACCTCGGATTTCGACTAAACCAGTTTTGTTGGATCCGTGATGTCAAGTTATTGCTAGATTCCAAATTTCATAATTTTTCGAATCAATATGTGAGCGTGGCAAAAGAAAACGCGTCTGACCAGTTTCAGATGATTTTAATCGACTGGAAATTGGCCATTTTTCAAACGGTCTCAGAATTCGACGAAACTAGTTTTGTTAGGATCGTATCGTCAATACGAAGCTAGAAAATATTTTTATGGAATTTTTAAAGTTCGTATGTGACCCCGGTAATTTGAAATGTACGTTTAAAATTCAATATAGTGATTTAAAAGTAAATTCAACGGAAACTGATCAAAACATTATAATCAACTTGCGATACATATCCCATTGTGTTCGGAATGGGGGTAAAACGCTGCGGACGACAGGCGGTGGGCCTCGTTTAGAGGTCGTAGGTTAAAGTCAACTTTTTGCAGAATAAAATAATTAAAAAAAAAAAATTCTTCTTCCCCTTTTTATTTCTGCCCCCCCCCCCCCCCGTTTCTATTTCAGTTCAGAAATAAAGAAAAAAAAACAAATCGTTCGAGCCCCTCCCCCGACGTCGATCGACGCCAGCGCCACCGCCCTCCACCCAATCGCCACCGCCCTGATCCAAACCCCCACCCCCTGCCCTCTTCGACGACGACGAGACCCCCCCCCCCCCCGATTCGAGACCGCCGCCAGAAAAGCACCCCCCCCCCCAAATCGCAATAACGCAACGAAGACCCCCCGAACTCCGCCTTGCACCCCCGACTCTGGCGAGCCACCTCCGGTCAGCCACAAATTCCGACTCCCTCCTCCCTTCGACCGACGCGGCCAAACCCCCCCCAGCGAGCTTCTCTTCTCCGACCTTCAAAGGGAAAAATGGTAAGTATTTTATTTTACTTTTATTTTTATTTTAAAGTCTAAAACTGATTTTTAAAAAGTATAAAAACTGATTTGATTTTTAAAAAAAGAATAAAAACTGAATTGATTTTTTTTAAAATATAAAACTGAATTGATTTTTAAAAGTATAAAAACTGATTTTTAAGATGATTTAAAAACTGATTTTAAAATGATTTATAAACTAAAAGGAGATTAGAAAGTCGAAAGAAAAATCAGATTTTTTATATATTGAAAGCCGAAGTAAAAATCATATTTTTATGTATCGAAAGTCGAAAGAAAAATCAGATTTTTATATATTGAAAGCCGAAGTAAAAATCATATTTTTATGTATCGAAAGTCGAAAGAAAAATCAGATTTTTATATATTGAAAGCCGAAGTAAAAATCATATTTTTATGTATCGAAAGTTGAAGAAAAAAATCCGATTTTTATTTATTGAATAGCAAAGTAAAAATTCGATTTTTATATATGTAGTGGCTACGGTCAACGAAGGTGACAAAAAGGCGAAACGACGAAGACTTCTGCAAATGAAGAGCCGTGGAGCTAGGATAGCTATATGTGAGAATTTCTCACCTTTCAATTTCATTTTCTAGTTATATATATATACTAGGATGCAGACGGTGTTTAGTAGCACCCGACACAATCGTCCACAGACCATGGACTTGTTTGTTTGGCTGTTTGGTTATTGATTGCGATATTGGTTTGAATGTGGTTTGTGGTGTGAAAAATCGAATCGATAAATTGGTTAGGATTAGACGTGCGCCGTTATAAGGCGAAGGAGTAAGGCTAGGTTAGACTCTTACTCCAAATTTTGTGGTTTGCATAACGAAATTGATTTGATTGATGTGTGAATGGCGTGGGCCTTCACTAGACCGGGGATAAGGCTAGGCCTCGTCCCGTTTCTAGTATCGTGCCGTTATGCCGCCGAAATTTTCTAAAATATGATAGAAAATAAAAATATCATTTTATTGTGTAAATGAATTGAATAGAAATTCATAGGTTGAAATAAAATGTTTTATCGTTAAAAATATAATTTTTAACGTGAATGTGAATAAATGAATAGTTATAAACAAATCGGCCGATTTGTTTGTATATACACTGATTTGACTGATATTGATTGGGTCGATAAATTTCACACATCGCCCAACTGCACAAATAAAATATGTGTTTGATTGCGTGAAACCCCACACGGGTATTGGGATGATATTTGACGTACACTAATCCCGATTGTTTAGTTGTATGTCGATCGATCGATTGACAGGCTGTTATAAGCGTTGAATATTTATATTTGATGCTTATACAGTGTAGAATGCACTTTGGATGATGGTTGATTATTCATCGTTGTTGATAAATACATGTGTTGTAGAAAATCCATATAATTAACATTATATGGTAATTGATTGGGTCTCATTCCAGTTTTGATAATAGAAGTATTTGAAAAAGAAATATTTGAAATAGAATATTTGAAAATAGAAATTTATGAAGCCGTGTTGATTAGATTGACGCCATTTTGACGTGAACGATATTTATATCGATTTTATTCATTTTGAAATGAATTGAATTGAAAACGATTTCGAAATGAATTGAAAACGATTTCGAAATGAATTGAATTGAAAACGATTTCGAAATGAATTGAAAACGATTTCGAAATGAAATGAATTGAAAACGATTTCGAAATAAATTGAATTGAAAACGATTTCGAAATGAATTGAAAACGATTTCAAAATGAAATGAATTGAAAACGATTTCGAAATGAATTGAATTGAAAACGATTTCGAAATGAATTGAATTAAAAACGATTTCGAAATGAATGGAATTGAAAACGATTTCGAAATGAATTGAATTGAAAACGAATTCGAATTGAATTGAAAGTGAATTGAAATGAATTCAAATTGAATTGAAATTTGAATGGAATAGAAAGGAATTTTAAAACGAATTTATAAAGAAGAATTCAATTTTGATTTGAATTGAAAAGAAAGTTGGAATTGCTTTTGAAACGACTTTAAAACTATTTATATAATTCGTTTTAAATAGAAATCGACGAAGTATATATTATATACATTATATATATAATATAATGGCCTGAATAGAATGCGCCGCGCCGCGGCAGTTCGTGAATTTCGACCATTTATTTCAAACGGACATTACGGGAGATCCGACCGTCGGATTCTCCTAAAACCGGAACCGTTGGGTTCGTATCGAAAAGAGCTTTCTAACGAATATTAGAAATTTGAAATCTAACGGTTGGATTTGGAATTATGTCCAAATCAAATTCGAAAAAGGTCGCTGTAAGTGCAGTTCGATGGCCGTTGTTGGAAATCGACTGTACGGGCCTTGATAAAATTATTAAAAATAGTAATAATTTGTGTAAAATCATAAGAAATGATTTGAGAAGAATTGGGATGAAAAACTCCATATTTGAAAAGATAAAAATAGATTTTTATCGAAATGAACTAGTTTTGAACTAGAATTATAATTCTATTTATTTTTAAATAAATAAATTGAATTTGAAATGGTTTTGAAAATAACCAAAATTTCCAATGATTGCATTGGAGTGGATTTGAATCGAAATTGTCTTCGGAATATTTCGATGTTGGAATTCGTGATTATACAGGTGTGGTTATGGAAATTTGAAAGATATATATTTATATCGTTATTTCCAATACGACATTTGTCAGTCGTGGAATTCGATATTGAATATAAGCCGATATATTTTCTATTCAGAGCCTTGTATTGAATATCGAATGTGATTTGGGTTTGTCGTGAATGGTGTCTTCACTAACACTGTTCTTGAGCCCAGTTGAGAAAAGATTAAATCTTTTTATTTAGATTTAATGAAGTGTACCAATTAAATAATATTTAATTGGAATTGAATGGATATTGATTTTTGGGTTTATCGTGAACAGTGTTTTAAACAACACTCGTTCTTTAACCCGATAATTAATGAATGTGACTTTGGGTTTATCGTGAACTGTGTTTTAAATGACACTGATTCTTTAACCCAGTCAAAGATTAAAACTAAGTGGAGTTTTAATGAATCTTTAATTAGATTGAAAAGATCGAGAATGGAGTATCACCAGTTTTACTCCAGGCGATAGTTAAATCTTTAATTAGATTTGAACGTGAAATGGTAATTGAATTTACCGATAACACCGTGGTGTTAGATTTGAAGCCAGTTTTACTTCATGGGATGAATAGGTTGGGATTGGGAAATAAAATAAATGATTACTTCGGTGTGGTTCGCTAATCCCGACTAGTTTGTATTGATATTCAAAGGAGATTAAAGAATAAATTTAAAGAATTTATCTTGGATAAAATTAATGGGAACCTTTCCCTATGAATGTGAAATTTAGAAGTTGACTGTCGGTTAGCCAAACAGAATGGTTTTCTGGATATTGATCTGATGTTGGTTTCGGCCTTCGGGGTTAATATTTGGGGAATTATTCTCTTGATTAATTTACGGTTAGTGACTAATGAATTGGAATGAGGCGTATGTTGTGTTTGTGTAACACTTATTTAAAATATACGCGAGTTATTCGGAAAGACCGGGTTTATCCCATTCTGAATAACTGATACGACGATAAGTCGAAGATGAAGACGATGGTCGAAGACCGGAGGTCTTCACGTCGTTTGGGTGATAACTGATGATCTTGAGTGGGCTATACACCCAAGAAGATGGAAACAGTTGGTGATCGTCCAGACGTACTTGGAGATCGATGGATATGCGGGGTACTAGGTGCCTCCGGTTTCGTTCAGACCCAGAACGGACTTGTAAATGGACTGTGTGTCTGACATTGGATTTTAGTCTGTGTGATTGATCTCTATTAAATATATATCTGTTTGGCGGCGGAGAATTTATTCTCTTGCTTAACGCCCTTCTCTGAGACGTACGAGCTCAGGGGTTATATATTGATGGATATCAAACGCATGGAGTGAATTGCCTGTGTGGCATGCCTAAGTGGCAATTGATCGAGGCTTCTGTTGAAAAGCAAAGTCTTGTGGTGATGATCAAAGCACGGCCTTTGTGGCGTAGCTTTGTGTAACGTTTGCTTCGCGAGTTTCACACCCGGTATGAACCAAAAACGGGAGGGGACATCGGGGAGGACTTGCGTTTCTTTCTAGCTAGAAGTGGCGTCAGTGGTTTTACACGCCCTGACGAGTTTGACTTATGTGGTTGTTGCTGTTGCGAGGCGCCTCGGATTGATCGGTCGTTCTCGAACCGATGGAGTCGTTTAGTTGGCTCGTTTACGCCCCAAAGGGCGGGGAAACGTATTGTTCAGGCACTATAATCCACATCGGTGGACCGGCCCTGACGATCCAAGGGGCAGTTGCGGCTGTTCCGGTGGCTCGGGCTAGAGAGTCACGAATCGGTAGAGGACTATCTTTTGCCTCGGTTCATAGACGGAAATCCAATTTCCAAATACGTGACATTTGCGGTTTTATTTGTAGAACCTAGTATGGCGACATGATATATGGTACCCATGCCGCCTATGATTGATACTTATGATTTGAAGTTGTTTTATACACTATGCACTTATAATAGTATCAAACGATTTGTTTTAACCGTATCAAGCATTCTTTGGCTGTTATAAGGGAAAACCCTATCCTCGGCTGCGTTGCATTATGTGATGGGACCTGGGTCTTATAACAGCTTCATCTTTCTTTATTTAGCATTGCGCTGTTTGTTTTATGCACTGGTATTCTTGGGAGGAAACCCGTTCCGTGTTATACGGCGTGGTCCCTTGATTTACCTAACTTTAAAAACAAAGATTAAAAACTGTTTTAGTTCTCACACGAGTCCCATGACTGACCTGGAGTTTATTGTTTTAACCTAAACTCTGGGTGCCCCTATTTTCCGCACGGGCAGCTAGTAGTTTTGGTTTTGCAGATTTATATTCACAGGATCCTGGTTTACAGCTGGAATGATATCCGGAAAGCTTTGTATCCGTATATCTCATTCTAGTTGTGTATTGTATTATTTTTCCGCTGCGTTGTATTTAAATGTAATTTAAATCTCTGATATTTCTGTGTAATATTTATTTGTTTATACTCTGTATATTCTTGTAATCTGATGCATTGTTGTAATATACAATGTAATGTTCTTTTATATGCATTCTGTTGTGGCTTGTTCTCGAACTATCCGACACTTTCCTTTACGGGGAAGTTACGGGTCTTTACACGGGGTCTGCGCTTAACTACCAGGTGGGTAGGCCTTGACTGCAAAAGTAGCTTTGCAGTCAGAATGCTGTGACGCGGTGACACCAAGGTGATTCAGCATTTGCCTCAATGGGGAGGCGAAGGGTCACGACCAACAAGGATATTAGATTGTCGGATAACCACCATCGGCAGCCAGTGGAATGCAAAAAGACTAGAGCTAAAACCAATAGACCATCCACATTTCACTATCGGGGTACGGTGGTTGAGGGAAGACGCCAACTGGATGTTTAGATTGTTTGTTAGGGACCAGTCGTTTAGCTCTTGTAGTCTTTACTAGTTGAGGGAGGGGCCGAGATGGGGTCATAGCCACCATGAAAAACAGACCCGAGGGATATCTGTATTAGGAGGCTCTTTAAGACGCGCCTATATAGATATGGAAAAGCTCCTGACAAAATTCCGTGTTTCTTGTATCGCCCAGCCACAGAACTCGGTGCACATTAGAGGACCTACGGATAATGCATCTATCTACAATTAACGATACATATGTGGGACAGTCTAGATACATGCACGTCGGCTCTAGTTGGTGTGTCGTAGACTTGATGGCATTATTCCGGTATGAAATCTGATTCAATCGATGGTGGCAGTGCACACGCTTACGTAGCATACTTATGACATATATATGTGGGACATAACATTGTTATGTAGAGTTTCGTACGTCACTCCGGTGTAGGACGAGGGACTACGTTCATTTCCATCGAATTACGATGGAGACCGTGCGAGTGGGGTACCATGGGGTGTACCTCAGTATTGAGGGGTAGCTACATATATACTATATTAGGTTAATCCACTGGGAAGTAAATGGGTACGATGTGTGTGTAAGCCTTGAGTGTTGTTAACCCAAGTAACCTAATAAATTAGAAAATATGATTGAACATTATATGTAGTGTTATCCGAAGCGTATAATTTAAATCCAGTCATCAGAACTTGTGTCCTGACCCGCTGCTAATAACATACTCGCAGATTAGATTTGTGGCAGAGACAAAATAGCTTTGGATAATTGTAACAACCCAGAAAATATGAACCAATTAAAAAAATATTTTGGCTATTTCAGTAAATTTTGAATAGTTAAAATAATTTATTTTAAATAATAATGATTAAATATTTATTTTAATTGAGGTTGGAGTAAATATATTTATTTTGATTTCAAAAGGAATTGGAAATAGTACAGTAGTTTGAAAAGTCAAACCTGAACTTTGACTGAATATACAAGATTTAAAATCTAACGGATTTTAGTGAAACCAAAAATATCTAAATCTGTTTGAAAATATCTTTCCAACGAATATGAAAAATCGAAATTTCATAGCGGGAATCAAAAGTTATGGTTCGTTGAATATTCAAATTGGTCGCTATAGTATAATTTATAGCCCGTATAAAATGCCATTTTTCAGATGACCTCCATTTCTGACGAAATCATTTTTGTTGGATCCGGAATGTTAAATTATTGCTAAGTTTAATTTCCCAGAATTTTTGGAATTAATATATGATCGTGGCAAACGAAAATGTGTTTTGTCAATTTCAGTCAAATTTAATCAACTTGAAAATGGTCACTTTTCAACCGGTCTAGGAATTCGACAAAATAAATTTTATTAGGACCATATCATCAAAACAAAGCCAGAAATAATTTTTCTGGAATTTTTAGAGTCTGTATGTGGCAACGATGAATTTAAATATACAATCAAATTAATTTTATAAAGAATATAAATTTTAATTTAAAGAACTCAGGCCATAGACAGTCGTATGGGTGACGAGACCTAGCCCATTGGATCCGTAACGAGGGCTATTGGGTAGGATCAACTCTGGTTGGACTGAAATCGGAGTTGTTAAGAACGTATGGATTTATTTGCAAAATTTACATTAAAATATTATAAATAATAGGAAAATATTCAAAACCCTAATTCCCCAAAAGTAATAGCTGCCATGTTATGAAACAATGGCCACCGTGCTCCGAAACTAAGTCCTCGTTCACTCTAAATCAATTCACTGAAAACCACTCCTCCTTTTGACTTTGTTGAAGAGAGTTTCCTCCCCTTTAATTTCATACAGTTGGATCTCCTCCTCGAGTCGTAAAACTCCTGAACCATGCACCCAAACCCGTCGACTTGCTACCGCCGCCACGTCAGCACTGCACCACCGAGTGGGCCCCCTTCACCGGCGAAGGTGCGCCACCTGTCCCTCCTCGACGTGGTGGTGCCGGATTGTCCTGAAACCCGATGTACTGATCGACAACTTCAACCCTAGAATTGAAGCTAATTGGGTTTAACACGGCCTTTTACTGTGTCGAGGAAGAAAGGTTAATTCCTTTTAGTTATTTTAATAATTTATTTTAAAACTATTATCTATCTTACTTAAATCCTAACTAATTCATACAACATCAAAAATGAACGATTCCAGATTCTATGCAATCGTAGAGACGAGGTCTACGCTGCTGTTCTGACTAGAAGCGATTCCGAGCTGATAAAATTTTGACCAAATTTGCAAATCCAAAAAATTCAGATTCACGACTGTGAGATTTCTGATTTTAAATAATTAATCAATTTAATTATTTTTCACTTTGTTAAATAGTTATATGTATGTTAATGAATTAGTTCTGCAATATGATGAAATTTGGATGATTGATCTGTTTGTTTGTGATGTATAAACATAGATCTGTTCGTTAAATTATGGATCTGCATTTGTTGGTTAAAATAAATCATTTTTTTCTTTGTTAATATTTTGTGAATCATGTATATTAAACAAAAATGAAATATCTTTTTTCTTTTATTATTGAATTGAATTAGTTTATTAATTCAATCAAAGATATCATCTTGTCATGATTATTGAATTAAAATAGAATTTTCAATTCAGTGAAAAATATAATTTTTGTTTAAATTATTGAATTGAAATAGGATTGTCAATTCAATGAAAAATATCATTTTTGTTTATATTATTGAATTGAAGTAGGATTGTCAATTCAATGAAAAATATCATTTTTGTTTGTATTATTGGATTGAAATAGAATTGTCAATTCAATGAGAAATATCATTTTTGTTTATATTATTGAATTGAAGTAGGATTGTCAATTCAATGAAAAATATCATTTTTGTTTATATTATTGAATTGAAATAGGATTGTCAATTCAATGAAAAATATCATTTTTGTTTGTATTATTGAATTGAAATAGGATTGTCAATTCAATGAAAAATATCATTTTTGTTTATATTATTGAATTGAAATACAATTGTCAATTCAATGAAAAATATATCATTTTTGTTTATATTATTGTATTGAATTGGAATTGTCAATGTAATAAAAAAAATCACTTTGTCTATGTTATTGAATTGAATTAGAACTTTCAATTCAATATAAAATATATCACTTTGTTTGTTGATTGATAAGACATCACCTTTGTTGTTGTTTGATTGTAGTATAAAAAGATACATTTTTTATTTGTGAATTTAGATGCAAATAAACATCATAGAAAAAGTTACATTTTTTTATTTGCAAATTTAGGTGCAAATAAACATCGTAGAAAAAGTTACATTTTTTATTTGCAAATTTAGGTGCAAATAAGCATTTTAGAATAAGTTACATTTTTTATTTGCGAATTAGATGTAAACAAACATCGTAGAAAAAGTTACGTTTTTTATTTGCAAATTTAGATGCAAATAAACATCGTAGAAAAAATTGCATTTTTATTTGCATTCTTTGATGCAAATAAAACATGAAATTAAAAGTTGCATTTTTATTTGCATTCTTTGATGCAAATATAACATTGAATTAAAAGTTGCATTTTTATTTGCATTCTTTGATACAAATAAAAACAATGATTAAAAAGTTGCATTTTTTTTGCATTTTTTTATGCAAATAAAACATGAATTCAAAGGTTACATTTTTATTTGAATTATAGATGCAATTAAAAGCTTATTTTAAGAAGTCACATTTTTATTTACATTTTAGATGTAAATAAAAGAACACGATTAAAAGTATCATTTTTTTTTTAATTTTAATTAGAGACAAGAAAAAGATTGGATTTAAAAGTTACATTTTAGTTGTAGCAAAAATGATAGGAATTGAAGTATCATTTTTTTTAATTTGTCAAATTAAACGGGAATAAGAGAATACATCAAAAGTCACATTTCTATTTCTTGTGTAGATGTAAAAGCAAAAATTACATTTTTATTGACAATTTAGATGTAAAGTCAAAAGTTATATTTTTAACGACATTAGTTAGGCAATTAAAAGGATGGAATAACATGTTTCATTTTTATTGTCATTTCAAAGCAAATAAAAATAATAGAATTACGTGATACATTTTTAGTGTCATTTTAGTTGAAATTTAAAAGAACGAAATTAAAAGTTACATTTTAATTGTCATTTTATAGACAATAAAAAGAATAGACTAAAATGTCACATTTTTATTGTAAATTTAGATGTAATAAAAATAGTAGAATTAAAAATTGTGTTTTTATTGCCATTTGGTTTCAACAAAATGGGGGAACATTAAGAATATAATTTCAATGTGGTTTGGTCTCCAATGAAAAGAATTAGTCATTAAAACGTGATTTGTTTTAAAAACTGTCACTTTTAGCATGTTAGTTAAGATTTAGAAAATCATATATAAAATTTCTAACATGAATATAGACTGTATTTGTCTTGCATGTGATTGTTTGAACGTAGTTGAAACCGCCAAACGACATATATATATATATACATATATAAAAATTAAAATTAAAATGAATCGCGCGCGGTAGTGCGCGGTAGTTTGCGTTTCGGCAATCATAACCTCAAACAATTATACCGTAAGATCCGACCGTCGAATTTTCCCAAAACTGGAACAATTAGGACCTCTTTGCCATGATTTTTCTGTCGATATGAATTTTGTTAAAATCCAACGGTTTGATTTCAAGATAAGTGTAAATCGAATTTTGGTGGAAACAGCGTCAGGGCCGCTCAATGACCCGAAGCGTCGTTAAATAAATTTGGCTATTTTTATATAAATAAAAGTAGCGATTAATCGTTATTGAATACTATTAACGATATGAAATGAATTTTAATTATATATATGCGAGGATCATTTGAAAAGACCGGGATAAAATCTCATTTCGAATGGTCATATGACGATCTAAATTGAAGATCATAAAGATGGCGATTGAAGACCGACGATCTTAAAATCGAAAGGATAACTATTGATGCCTAGCATTGGCTAGCAACCGATAAAGGGTTAAAGTGGTAGTTGTCCGGACATACTTTATGATTGTCCGGATACGCGAGCATCTCACTTCTGTATTGGACATATAGGACGAGGAGTAAGGTGACTCCAGTTTCGTTCAGACCCAGGACGGACTGGTAATTGGATGTGTGTTCGACATTTAATTTCATGTTTTGTAATTAAATTTATTTTTATTAATATATTTATCTGTGTTGGCGGATAATTTATTCTCTTGCTTAACACGCTTCTTTGAGATGCACGTGCTCGAAGGTTATATATTGGTAGTTGTCGATCGCATGGTGTGAGCTGTCAATGTGACCTGCCAAGATGCAATTGATCGTGGCTTTTGTTAAAAAGCAGAGCCTTGTGGATGATCATCAAAGCATAGCCGATTTAGGCATAGCTCTGTGTATTTCGTTTGCTTCCGAGCCTCACACCCTAGTAGAGTGAAAAATGGGACAAGGGAACGCAGAGAGTGCACACGTTTCTTTCTAGCTAGAAGTGGTGTTTAGGTTTTTATGAGGCCCGACATTTTTACTTATGTGGTTGATGGAATGAGGCACCTCGGATATTTTTATTGGTCGCTAATGGCCTATTTATAGGTCCAATAGGATCGGGAAGCATGTGTTCAGGAATTGCCAATCCACTAGCGTTATTTGCGGACCGACCCTGTTGTATCCAAGGGTTTACTACGGGGAATTCTGGGACATTGCTAAAGTGTCTCTAATCGGTAAGGAGATCCTTCCTAGCCTTGACTCATGATGGAATCAACCGCCAATACGACATTATGGTTTTGATTGTAAACCTATATATGGCGACATAGTAACCGTCTAGGATTGATACATTTACTTTGAAGTATTTTTTGAAACATATTACACACTAGTAATAATATTAAAAATATTATTTTCTATGTATCAAGCATTTTTTATCATTATAAGGTAAAACTCTATCCTCCGTCTGTATTTTGTGGTGGAACTTGAGTCTTATAATGATTTCATTTTCTAAAAAGCATTGCGTTATTTTAGACTTAATATTTATAAAACTTATGCACTGGCAATCCAATGGAGTAAACCCGTTCCACGTTAGCGGCGTGGTCCAGTGATTGGCCATATTATTAGCTAAGTAAGATTTCTCATACCAGTCCCATGACTGACTCATAGTTTGTTTCACTTTGCAAACTCGGGTGCCCTCTTTCCACCCGGGCAGCAAAATGACAGGTGTTAGGTATGGATATTTCTCTGGACTAGTGCTTGCTATTGAAGCAGATGAAGAATCTTTTATTTTTATCTTTTTATTTAATTCTTAAGACATTGAGACAGTATTGAGTATTGATGTATTTTGGGAGATTGAGACTTTATTTCTTTCCCTGTTTTAGACATCTATTTTGGTAAGTGTAAACTGTACGGCGTACTCTATTATCTGTGATGTTATGTTGTGATGACAATCCCATTTCCGCTGCAATGATTTATATGTTTTGCTATTATCTGAGATATTTTATTGTTTTAATTATGTTATGCTCTTATGATTATCTTTACTTTCATAACACGGAAGTTTGGGTTGTCACATTTGGTATCAGAGCTAAAGGTTAACCTTAGCTACGGAGTATAACATTTTTAGAACAATTCGTTTATATAGAATCAGTAGTATTCTAAGACGAGTAGCTCATTATAGATAGGATTAGTAATGTCCTATAATTAGCACAGCAGAATAGCACATATTAAACAGTCATTACACCATTGTCATCTTATCATATGTCTCTACTTTATAACCTTTCCTTTAAAAATTATCATTTCTCTTAGTCTGACTCTTTCCTAGATGTTACAGACTGATTGAGAGATCAGTACTTGAGCATGTACTAGAGCATGAGGCCGAGGTGGGGCAAGAGGGCCTGCCAGATATGAGACTCCTACGGCCCAGGAACATGACACTACAGAGGTTGAGACACCACCCGCACCACCTCTACGTGCCTTTGATCTTGAAAAGGCGGCAAAGAAAATCAAGAATCTAGGAGGCATGCATTTCACATGCCAAGAGACGGTGACAGAGGCACAAGCATGGCTTAAGACTATTGAGAAAATCTTGGGAGGATTAGAGCTCGAAGATCGTAGGAAGCGATTTATGGCGACATGGTTCCTGAAGTACCAGGCTCAAATTTGGTGGGAAACAGCTATGGTTGGGTGTAATGAAGCTGATGTAACTTGGGAGAAATTCAAAAGGCTATTCAATGAGAAGTTCATTCCACCTCACGAAGTTGAACGCCTCCATGATGAGTTTGCCCACCTCCAACAAGGGAGTATGACTATTGCTGAGTATGTAAAGAAATTTGTGAGCTTTCCAGATATGCTCCTGAGTTAGTTTAAGACCCACTTCAGAAAAATAAGAGGTTTATCAATGGTCTGGCGAGGAGGTATCATAATAGTGTGATGGCACATATTGAGCGTCCACTTGCTAAAGTGATCGAGATGGGCTGCAGATATGAAGAGATTGATCAGAAAGGTTCTCAGCAAGAACGAGAAAAGAATCAAACCACCAACAAGAAAAAGGAGTCGGACAAGAAACCTGAGGCGGGCAGCTCTTCTACAACCAAGCCCCAAGGGAAGAAGAAAAGGGACAAATCAAAGGTGAAATGCTTCAATTTCACTTTGACTATGAATGCCGAGCTCATAAGAGACCAAACAGGAATGATTCTGGGCCTAGCCAAAGTTTTCACGATAGGAGGGAGTGCTATAATTGTCACCAGAGGGGGAACGATAAGCCAAACTGCCCATTGCTGAAGAGTTCTCAGGTAGCACATGTCTATGACGGAGCGACTACATCGGCTTCTTCTGAAGCAGGTAAACCTGATGTTTTAGGAGGTACTTTTAACATTAAGAACATTCCTATTATATTTTTGTTTGACACAGGTGCATCTAGAAGTTTCATATCTGTTGACACGATTAAAAAACTTAAATTGAAACCCAAAAAACTCAAAGGACCAATTAGAGCCTATATTCCGATAGGAGGTTCGCTTATTCTTGATCAATATTGTAGAGTGCCTATTTCTTACTCTCACTTCCAATTTCCTTTTGAATTGATCAATATGAGTTTATCTAGATACGATATCATACTTAGGCTAGAATGGCTAACGAAATATGAGGCTGAGTTATTATGCGCTGAAAGAGTAGTCAGGATTAAAACCAAATTCCGAAATATGATGACTATACCATGCAATAGCTCTGCCACAGATAGGAAAGAATTCTGGTCTTCTCTAGAAGTCACTCCTGCTTCTACCGAGGATATTCCTATCATCAGAGACTATGCGGATGTGTTCGATGAAGTAAACAGCTTAACTCCGCGTAGAGAAATCGATTTCAGAATTGACTTAGTTCCTAATGCAAGGCCAGTTGTACACCCTATTCGGAGGATGTCACTGAAAGAAAAAGAGGAGCTGAGCAATCAAACCTAGCAGCTTTTGTGGAATGGTCTGATCAGGCTTAGTTTCTCAAGCTGGGATGCAGTAGTCGTTTTCATCACAAAGTCAGATGGCACCCTCAGGCTATGTGTGGACTACCATGATCTAAATAAGCAGACTCTGAAAAATAAATACCCACTACCCCGCATTGATGATCTGCTAGATCGCTTGAATGGAGCAAGAATATTCTCTAGGATGGATCTTGCTACAGGTTTCCACCAACTACGCATTGCCGAAGAATTTGTGCCTTTGACATTCTTCAGAGGACCCGACTTATTTTATGAATGGCAAGTGATGACCTTCAGCTTATGCAATGCTCCAGCATACTTCGTAGATCTGATGAATAGGGTCTTCGGCGATGTTTTAAATAAATTCGTACTAATGTTCATTGATGATACTCTAATCTTCCCTAAATCCACTGCGGAGCACGAAAAGCATCTGAAAGAAGTCTTGGAGATTTTGCGAAGAAATGTGCTGGAAGAAAAATTCTCCAAGTGCATATTCTGGCAAGAAAAGGTGAAATTCCTCGGACATGTTGTATCTAAGGAAGGCATCTCAGTAGATCCAGGAAAGATCTCGGCCTTCAAAGACTGGAAGCAGCCTACTATGCCCACTGAAGTCAGTAGTTTCTTAGGGATGGCTGGCTATTATCGGAAATTCGTTAAGGATTTTTCGAGATTATCTTGTCCATTGACGAAGCTGACTAAGAAGCATACAAAGTTCATTTGGACAACCGAACGTGAGGTAGCTTTTGAAGAGCTGAAACAGAAATTGATCACTGCTCTTGTGTCGACCATTATTGATGGGAATCAGGATCTGAAAGTCTGGACAGACGCTTCTAGAGAAGATATTGGTGCGGTGCTAATGCAAAGAGACAAAGTAGTCGCATATGCTAGCCGCCAATTAAAACTGCATGAGAAGAATTACACCACTCATGATCTTGAGCTAATGACCATCGTATTTGCTCTAGAAATATGGAGGCACTATCTCTTTGGTGAGAAATTTGAGCTGTATACTGATCACAAATCTTTAAAGTACCTGTTCACCTAAAGAGATTTGAACTTGAGGCAACTGCATTGGGTTGAATTCCTTGCACCCTACGACCTGGACATCTTATATACTCCAAGGAAAGCCAACGTAGTGAAATATGCTCTCAGTAGGAAGAATACGGCCAGCACCAACCTTATCCTTGCTAGTCTCATTATTACCCCCACCTTGATCGAGAAGATCTATGCTCTCCAGAAAGGTGATAGTTTTTTTCAGATGATCAGTGAGCAAGTTCGAAAGTGCGAAGTGTCAAACTTCCAAATAGACAGCAAGGGAACCACAGACTGCATGGGCGAATATGTGTGCCAGATATCCTCGAGCTAAAAAGAGAAGTTATGGATGAGTGCCACAAGTCTAAGCTCAGCATCCATCCTGGAGTAAGCAAGATGTACCACGATCTTAAGCGTACTTTTTGGTGGAAGGCGATGAAGAGAGATATTTCTATATATATTGCTATATATCCCACATGCCAGCATGTCAAAAGCGACTAGCAAAAGCTAGTAGGTCTGTTGCAACCACTAGGGGTTCCAAGTTGGAAGTGGGATGAAATTTCTATGGAATTTATTGATGGCTTGCCTTGGAATAGGAAAGGCAATGAGAGTATATGGGTGATTGTAGATCGCTTCACAAAGAGTGCCCATTTCATCCCTGTCAAATCCAATAGAACAGCTCGAAGTTTGGCACAACTTTATTTCAGAGAGATTGTCAGATTGTGTGGAGTTCCCTGTAGCATTGTGAGTGACTACGATCCGATATTTGCAAGCAAATTCTGGGAGGGTTTCCAAGAAGAGCTAGGGACTAAGCTGAATATGAGCACCGCTTACCACCCTCAGACAGATGGCTAGACTGAGAGGGTGAACCGCATATTGGAAGACTTGTTGCGAGCATGCATCCTTGATTTTGGTGGGTCATGCAAAGATCATTTGCACTTGGTTGAATTATATTATAATAACAGCTACCATGCAAGCTTTCAGATGTCTCCATTTGAAGCATTATATAGCAATCCATGCAGATCTCCCGCATGTTGGGTGGAACCCGGCAATCGATTAGTACTGGGTCCAGACATGATTCACGAAGCATCAAATAAAGTTAATTTTATAAAGAAGCGATTACTGGCTGCCCAAAGCCGACAGAAGAGCTATGCAGACGCTCGAAGAAGGGATTTGGAATTCTCTGTCGGTGATCTTGTACACTTGAAGGTTTCCCCACTGAGAGATGTAATTCATTTGGGGAGACTGGAAAATCGGCGCCAAGATTCATTGGTCCATTCCCTATTCTGGAAAGGATTGGGACTCTCGCTTATAGAGTACAGTTGCCCGACTGGTTGCCAAGGGTCCACGATGTATTTCGTGTGTCCCAACTCCGGAAGCATGTTCATGATCCAGATTTAGTTGTGAGGAAAGCAGCACAACGACATTTGGAGATTACCCTGACCCAGCAGCGAGGAGGGAACGAGTGAAGATTGTGGGCAAAGAAACTCGAGTGCTGCGGAACAAGAGTATCCACTTAGTCGAGGTGCGGTGGAGCGGGGATCCTAGAGACTGTACGTAGGAGACCAAGGATAGCATCAAGCAGGCCTATCCCAAGTGCAGGGTGCATATCTCCGAGTGACTCTTGTGTTGAGGTACATTTACAATGCCTTACATTTTCCGTTTTGTTTCCTACTTTACTATGGTTTCCTTTTCGGGGACGAAATGCTTTTAAGTGGTGGAGATTGTAACAACCCGGAAAATCTGAACCAATTTAAAAATTTTATTTTGGCTATTTCAGTAAATTTTGAATAGTTAATATAATTTATTTTAAATAATAACGATTAAAAATTTATTTTAATCGAGGTTGGAGTAAATATATTTATTTCAATTTCAAAAGGAGTTGGAAATAATACGATAGTTTGAAAAGTCAAACCTGAAATTTGACTGAATATACCGGATTCAAAATCTAACGGATTTTAGTAAAACCAAAAATATCTAAATCTATTTGAATATATCTTTCCAACGAATCCGAAAAATCGAAATTTCTTAGCGGGAATCGAAAGTTATGGTCAGTTGAATATTCAGAATGGTCACTATAGTATAATTTATAGCTCGTATAAAAGGCCATTTTTCAAATGACCTCCGTTTCTGACGAAACCACTTTTGTTGGATCCGGAATGTCAAATTATTACTAAATTTAATTTTCCAGAATTTTTGGAATTAATATGTGAGCGTGGCTAACGAAAATGTGTTTTGTCATTTCAGTCAAATTTAATCGACTTGAAAATGGCCATTTTTCAAATGGTCTCGGAATTCAGTGAAATAAATTTTGTTAGTACTATATCGTCAAAACAAAGCCATAAATAATTTTTATGGAATTTTTGGAGTCCGTATATGGCCCCGGTGAATTTAAATATACGATCGAATTAATTTAATAAAGGATTTAAATTTTAAATTAAAGAATTCAGGCCACAGACAGTCGTTTCGGTTGACGAGACCTATCCCATTGGACCTGGAACGGGGGCTATTCGGTGCGGTCAACTCTGGTTGGACAAAAATCGGAGTTTTTAAGAACGTATGGGTTTATTTCCAAAATTTACATTAAAATATTATAAATAATAGGAAAATCTTCAAAACCCTAATTCCCCATAAGTATTAGCCGCCATGTTCTGAAAAAATGGCCACCATGCTCTGAAACTAAGTTCCCGGTCACTCTAAATCCATTCACCGAAAACTACTTCTCCTTTTGACATTATCAAAGAGATTTTCCTCCTCTTTAATTTCATATGATTGGATCTCTTCCTGGAGCCGTAAAACTCTAGAATCATGCACACAAACCCGTCGACTTGAGACCGCCGCCACGTCCGCATTGCACTAACAAGTGGGACCCTTTAACCGGCGAACGTGCGCCATCTGTCCCTCCTCGACGTATTGGTGTCGGATTGTCCTGAAACACGGTATACTGATCGACAACTTCAACCCTAAAATTGAAGCTAATTGGGTTTAACGTGACCTTTTACTGCATTGAGGAAGAAAGGTTAATTCCTTTTTAATAATTTAATTTAAAACAATTATCTATCTTATTTAAATCCTAACTAATTCATACGACATCGAAAATGAACGATTTCAGATTATGTGCGATTGTAGAGACGAGATCTACGCTGCTGTTCTGAATAGAAGAGATTCCGAGCTGATAAAATTTTGACCAAATTTTCTGATCCAAACAATTCAGATTCACAATTTTGAGATTTCTGATTTTAAATAATTAACCAATTTAATTATTTTTCTAGTTGTTAAATAGTTGTATGTATGTTAATGAATTAGTTCTGCGATGTGATGAAATTTAGAATGATTGATATGTTTGTTTGTGATGTATAAACATAGATCTGTTCGTTAAATTATTGATCTGTTTGTGTTGGTTAAAATAAATCATTTTTTCTTTGTCAGTATTTTGTGAATCATGTATATTAAACAAAAATGAAATATCTTTTTTCTTTTATTAATGAATTGAATTAGTTTGTTAATTCAATCAAAAATATCATCTTGTCATGATTATTGAATTGAAATAGAATTGTCAATTCAATGAAAAATATCATTTTTGTTTATGTTATTGAATTGAAATATGATTGCCAATTCAATGAAAAATATCATTTTCGTTTATATTATTGAATTGAAATAGGATTATCAATTCAATGAAGAATATCATTTTTGTTTGTATTATTGAATTGAAATATAATTGTCAATTCAATGGAAAATATCATTTTTGTTTAATAGAATTGTCAATTCAATGAAAAATATCATTTTTATTTATATTATTGAACTTAAATAGAATTGTCTATCCAATGAAAAATATCATTTTCGTTTATATTATTGAATTGAAATAGGATTGTCAATTAAATGAAAAGTATCATTTTTGTCTATATTATTGAATTGAAATAGAATTGTCAATTCAATGAAAAATATCATTTTTGTTTATATTATTGAATTGAAATAGGATTGTTGATTCAATGAAAAATATCATTTTTGTTTATATTATTGAATTGACATAGGATTGTTAATTCAATGAAAAATATCATTTTTGTTTATATTATTGTATTGAAATAGGATTGTCAATTCAATGAAAAATATCATTTTTGTTTATATTATTGAATTGAAATAGAACTGTCAATTCAATGAAAAATTTCATTTTTGTTTATATTATTGAATTGAAATAGAATTGTCAATTCAATTAAAAATATATCATTATTGTTTATATTATTGGATTGAATTTGAATAGTCAATGTAATAAAAACATCACTTTGTTTATGTTATTGAATTGAATTGAATTATAACTTTCAATTCATGTAACGACCCAGAAAATCTGAACCAATTTAAAAAATTTAAATTGGCTAAAATAATGGATTTTAAATATTTAAAATAAATATTTTAAATAATGGAAATGAAAACTGAGTTTGAATCGACAATTGAAAACGAATATAATAAATTATAATTATAATCAAGGCCTGAAATGGCGCTGTAGTTTCAAAAATTGAATTCAAACTTTGCCGGACTGTACAGGGTGCAAAACAATCCGGATTTTAGTGAAACTAAAAATATTTAAATCTGTTAGTGAATACTTTTTTAATGAATCTGAAAAATCGGATTTTCATAGCGGAAAGCAAAAGTTATGGCCGAATGAATTTTCAGAACGGTCGCTATGGAATTTATATAGCCCGTGAAATTGGCCATTTTGCATACGAGCTCGGAATTCGACGAAACCACTTTTGTTGGGTCCGAGATGTGAATTTATTGCTAGATTTCAAATTTCATAATTTTTGAAGCTAATATGTGAGCATGGAAAAAGAAAATGTGTTTTGGTCAATTATAGTTAAATTGGATCGACCAAAAATGGGCCTTTTTACAAACGGTCTCAGAATTCGACGAAATTAGTTTTGTTGGGACCATATCGTCAAAACATAGCTAGATTAATTTTTCTGGAATTTTTCGAATCAGTTTGTGGCCCTGGCAAATTGAAATGTACGTTCAAATTAAATATTGAATGTTTTATATTTTGATTTGAATGGAAACTGACTGAAACAGTCGAATGGGCCTCCGAAACATATCCCATTGTGTTCGGAATGGGGGTAAAACACTGGGGACGACAGTCGTTGGGTTTGGATAGGGGTTCGCGAGAGGCAAGGGGTATTTTCGGATTTTTAAAACTTTATAAATAAATAAAAAATGATTGGGCCACGTCAAAACGCACCCCACCCACCCCCCCACCCACCGATTTTCTCTCTCCCCGACTCGAGCAACGACGGAAATTGGCCGCTCCCTTCTCTCCTAGTTTTCTTCTGATCTGCTCAATGAAATCCAATGCCACAGTTGAGGTTTTTGTAGTACTTCTCGTGATCTTCAAATCCATATAAGTATTGGATTTTTTCGTGGCCTGTAGAGGGAGAACCACCCTCGAGAAGTTCGGTCGTTCGCACCCCGATTCCGCCGCCTGGGGACCACCGAGCTCGACCTCCTCCCTGGCGCGCGTGCGCCTCTTCTAGCCCGACAAGGTGGCGCTGGCCGATCGAAGCAACATTCAACGGATTGCCTGAAAGATCAAAACCTAGTTTTGAAGATTCTAAAAGGTAATCGGCTGTTAATTAATTAACTGATTTCGACAGTTTAAAACCGTTACAAACTTCGAAAAATCGTATCTTTTTGCTAGTTTGACAAAATTCAGTGAAACAAGAGATAGTGGACTCGTGTGGACGTCTTCTACATTTTAGAAGAGACCGCGTATTTTTCTGAGCCTTCTGCTATTTTTAGTGGAGTGGAACCCAATGTGAGATTTCTAAATTAAAAACAATATGGAAAACGACGATGTATAAATTATATAGTCGATGTATGAGTTATATAAGCGTTGTACACCTCATGTATAAGCGTTGTATAAGTTGTACGTTCGATGTATAAGTTGTATATGCGTTGTAAAAATTATATATGTGTTGAAATGAAGTGAATTGCTATATATATATATATATATATACGCCCCTCGTCCACAAACCATGGACGATATTTATTGGTTGAAATTGTTGTGTAAATTGATTGATAGCGAATGGTTGTTTGGGATTGTTTGTTGTTGATATTGATTGATTGAGGTTGAAAAATACCCGTTTGTGGTTGAGAAATATTTGGTGGAAACCACATAGGATTAGTTTGTGGAAATGAAATAAATATATACATGCCGCCTGCGTGCGAACTAGATGCATGATCCCCATTATCAAAAACCGCGAGGTTTTAAGGTAGAGCGAGGAGCCGTACTAGGGACGGTCCCGGTTTTAACTACCCTGCCGTTATGCTGCCGAAATTTTGAATAACATTCGTGTGTTTGAATTATTTTCATTTGCTTAAACTATATTTATTCATTGAATAGAACACCTTCATGTGTTGAATTGATATTCATTCGTTGATTAGAAATTCATGTGTTGAATGGTATTCGGGTTTTAAATATTAAAATCACATTTTTATCTATATATAGAAACTATAGAAAACCTTCATGTGTTGAATCGATATTCATTTGTTGATTTGAAATTCATGTGTTGAATGGTATTCATATTTTAAAATAAATTGTTTGATAATAAAAATCACCTTTTATCGACTATATGAACTGTGTAAAATAATATCATTTTGAAAGAAATTGTTTTATAAGAAAAAATCCTATTTTTTGTTACCAATATGAAATATATAAAATAATACTGTTTTGAAATGAGTTGTTTTACAATAAAAATCACATTTTTATTATATGCATGAATAGTTCAAATGTGAAGTGTTAAAAATAGCCACTTGTTCAAATAAATATATATGAGTTGAAATATTCATTAATTAGCTAATGATATGATTTGTACCTATGTATGTAACATTAGAATGAATGGTGTTTTTAAACCAAATAGAAATCAAATATGAAGTTGAATAGAAAATGATAAATGATAAGAACTATATATATGAACATGCATATTCATTGAACAGGTTATAGCAAAGGGGCTAGAGAAGAGGAATAAAATTTTGTGCCCGACAAATAGGTACACATTTACTGTTTTGTTTGGGTGATGATTTTATGAGCCTGTTGGCTAGCCGCTTGGCTTTTTCTTTTTCTTTTTGAGATTAGAAGGACCGGGGAAGCTATTTGAGATTTCCCGATGCTCCCGGTGCAGGGGAGGTTATGGCGAAATTTTCCAAAATTTTAAGGCGTTAGTGAAATATTTGAAGTGAAAACGATATTGAAATCATTGAATGAACTATATTTATATAAATATATAAATATAAATAAAATTAAAACGAAACGAGGCCGTGCAGTTCGTATTTTGAAACCGTGATTTCAAACAACTAGTGCGGGAAATCCGACCATTGGAATTTCCCGAAACCTCAACCGTCGGGTTCGCCTTGGAAATATCTTCCCAAAGGTACCAACCTTGTAAAAATCCAACGGTTGGATTGTCTGGAATGTTTAATTCAAATATGATGAAAAACAGCGCCAGAAGCGATTATATATATATATATATATATATATATAATTATATTTAATCGAATAACGACGCGGCAGTTCGTATTTTGAAATCGAAAATTCAAACGATTGTACTGGGAGATCCGACCGTCGGATTTTCCCGAAACTGGAACCGTTGGATTCGTTTTGAAAAGACCTTTCTAATGATGTAAATCTTATGAGAATCCAATGGTTAGATTTTTAGATATGTGTAAATCAAATCTGAAGAAAAAAGCGCCACGGCCGCGTTAGGGCCCGAAGTGTCCTTTTGAATAAATTGGTTTTTTTTAAATAAATAAAAATAGCGATAAATCGTTATAAAATATCATAAACAATATGGAATAAAAATAAACCGAATTTGCTCGATTTTTGTTGTATTTGATGGTTGAATGTGTTTGGTGTGAAAATTACAATAAAGAACAAAATTGGTGTTGTCGAATGATTTAACCATTGAAATAAATTGATTTGAAATTCTAAATATACGTGAATTATTTAAAAAGGCTGAGTTAATTCTCATTTCAAATAGTTGACCGACGATTGAAAGTCAAAGAAGAAGACGGTGGTCTAAGACCGGAGATCTTCACCTCGTTTGGATGGTAACCGAGGTCCTGATTGGGAGGCATCCCGAAATATGGATAATGAGTGGTGATCGTCCGGACGTACGTGGTTATCGATGGGTTTGCGAGGTATTTAGTGCCTCCGGTTTCGTTCAGACCCAAAACGGACTTGTAAATGGACTGTGTGTCTAACATTGGATTTTATTCTGTGTTGGTTGATTTCTGTTAAATATACATCTGTTTGGCGGCGGAGAATTTATTCTTTTTCTTAACGCCCTTCTCTGAGACGCACGAGCTCAGAGATTGTATATCGATGGACATCAGTCGCATGGCATGAATTGCCGGTGTGGCATGCTAAGATGCGGTGATCAGGGCTTCTGTTGAAAAGCAAAGTCTTGTGGTGATGATCAAAGCACCGCCTGTGTGGCGTAGCTTTGTGTATAACGTAAAATCGCGAGCCTCACACCCCGGTATGAACCAGAAACGGGAGAGGACATCAGGGAGGGCCTGCGTTTCTTTCTAGCTAGGGTGGTGTCAGTGACCTACCAGCCCTGACATTTATATACTTTTCACCTATGTGGTTGTTGCTGTTGCGAGGCGCCTCGGTTTGATCGGGCGATCCGGGTCCGATGGAGTCATTTGTTGGCTCGTTTACGCCCCAAAGGGCGGGGAGACGTAGTGTTCAGGCATAATAATCCACATCGGTGGACCGGCCCTGACGATCCAAGGGGCAGTTGCGGCTATTCCTGAGACACGGGCTAGAGCGTCTCGAATTCGGTAAGGACTATCTTTTGCCTTGGTTCATGACGGAAATCCAATTTCCAAATACGACATCGTGCGGTTTTGATTGTATATATATATGGCGACATGATATATGGTGCCCATGCCGTCTAGGATTGATAGTTATGATTTGAAATTGTTTCCAAAGCATATTAACACTAGCAATAATATCAAATGCCTTTGTTTTATTCGTATCAAGCATATTTTGGCCGTTATAAGGTAAAAACTCTATCCCCCGGCTTGCGTTGCATTGTGTGATGGGAACTGAGTCTTATAACGGCTTCATTTTTACAAAAAGCATAAAGATGTTTAAAAGAATGATTTGTTTAAAGCACTGGCAGTCCAATGGAGTAAACCCGTTCCACGAAAGTGGCGTGGTCCTGTGATTAGCCATATTATATATGTGTTGAATAGATTTCTCATACCAGTCCCATGACTGACTCGTAGTTTGTTTCACTTTCAAACTCGGGTGCCCTTTTCCTACATAGGCAGCCTTGTATTCAGGTTTAGCTGGTTCTTTCTCTGGATAGCTGGACCTGAAGATGGATTCTATCATTTATTTCTTTTTATGCTGTTCAGCTCCTATTTTACATATTATGTTTGTTTTCCGCTGTAGGCATTTATGTATAGCTGAACTGTATTTGTACTAAGTAAGATCCTGCATACTGTGTAACTCTGATGATTACTTTTATCCAGTATATTCTATTGTTCATTATCTGGTGTATTTATTTAATTCTGTTCTGCTATTGTATGTTTATGTGTTATATTCCAAAGATAACCCTTGTTTCCGTCTGAACGGGATTTTGGGTCGTCTCAACGTGGTATCAGAGCCAGGTTAAGCTTAGTTCTGGAATATAACATTTTAACGAACTTTTCAGAAATAGAACCAGTAGTGTTCTAGGACGGGTAATTCTATACAAATAGGATCAGCAATATCCTAGTATGAGTAAAGCAGAATGAAATTACACCTCGATAGACATGTTTACATTGAAGTATTTGTCTCTATATTTTGAAATATCTTTCCTGTTGACCTGACACTTGATCTGCTATTTGCAGAGGAACTAGAAAATGAGTGCCAGAAACAGAAGAAGTAATACTGACCCGGATATAGAAGCTCTATTCATGAAGTATAGAAATCTGGGTGGAAAACCCTATATGGCTGAAGAAGAAATTATGAAAACACAAGCTTGGATTCGTTCGGCTGAAAAAATCTTCGAAGCATTAAAGGTGAGGGATGACCAGAAAAGATTACTGGCCTCCTGGGCACTCAAAGAAGAAGCTTTGTTCTGGTGGGATTCAGTTATTAAGGATGATCCAGAAGGTGATATCACCTGGGATAGATTCAAAGTGATTTTCTTGGAAAGATTTACTCCTCCTGAAGCGATGGAGCGATTATGTGATGAATTTTCTTATTTGATACAAGGTGATATGACCATCCTAGAATATCATAAGAAATTCAACAAACTTTCTCACTTTGCTCCTCATCTGATTAAAGACCCAAAAAGGAAGAATCTGAGATTTATTCACGGGCTTCAAAGAAAATATCAGAATAGTGTAATGAGGAACGTGAAGCTCCCCATTTCTGAAATGATATATATGGCTTATCAGAATGAAGACCTCCATATGAAAGGCCTGTTGCGAGACGAAGCAGAAATCAGTTCTAGCAGCAAAAGAAAATTTGAAGCTGATAGCCCAGAGGCAAGTATGCAGCCTGAGGTCAGTACGAAGGCTGAAGTCATGAAGAGGCCAAAGATCAATTAGAAAAAGGTAAAGCCAATCGTATGCCTTAAGTGTGATCAGCAAGGGCATTCGATGAAAAACTGCAGATCTTCGAACAGACGAAAGGATGGAGGGTCTAAATCCGGGATGAATTTCCTAGAGAATAGGAAGTGCAGTCAATGCCATCAGTCCGGTCATCTTTCAAAGGCCTGCCCGCTATTTCGAAAACCTGAAGCAGTACATGTAAATGAAGTGGCAGATGTGCCTACATCTTCGTCTGCTCAGGAAAGGTCTGATGTTTTGGAAGGCACGCTCAATGTCAAAAACATTCCAGTTAAAGTACTGTTTGACACAGGGGCGTCACGAAGCTTTATTGCAAAGAGTGCAGTCAAGAAGTTGGATTTGAGATTGAAAAAGCTCAAAGAACCAATGACGGTCCAAAATCCAGTTGGGGGTTCCATTGATCTCAGTTGGGTTTGTGGGGTGCCTGTCTCTTTTTCCTGCTATAAATTCCCTACTATCTCTATCGTCATGAATTTTGATGAATTCGATCTTATTCTGGGATTGGATTGGTTAACCAGATATGAGGCAGAGGTTAGATGCGCCGAGAGAGTTGTTAAGGCAAAGGCACAATCGGGGAATTATATAACCATACCATGTGAAGGCCCGACATCAAATAGAAAGGACTTTTGGGCAGCTTTGAAAGTTTCTCCAGCCCAAATAGAAAATGTCCCTGAAGTCACAGAGAATATCCCCGATCTAGTGAAAGACATCCCTGTCGTCAAGAACTATGCGGACGTGTTGGAAGAAGTTGTTCGCTTTCCTCCGCAGAGAGAAATAGATTTCAAGATTGCTTTAATTCCAAATGCAAGGCCGGTAGTTCACGCTATTCGAAGAATGTCCTTAAAAGAGAAAGAGGAATTAGACAATCAAACACGACAGCTCGTACGGAAGGGTCTGATCATGCCTAGTTTCTCTGATTGGGGTGCAGCAGTGGTATTTGTCCCAAAATCTGACGGTACTCCACGGCTATGTGTGGATTATCGTGATTTGAATAAGCAGACCGTAAAGAACAAATATCCATTGCCGCGGATAGATGATTTGTTGGATCGATTAAATGGCGCACAATTATTCTCAAGGATGGACCTAGCTACAGGCTTCCATCAACTTCGAATTGCCGAAGAGTGTGTTCCAATGACAGCATTCAGAGGTCCCGACTTATTCTACGAGTGGTTAGTAATGCCGTTCGGCTTATGTAACGCTCCTGCCTATTTCGTCGATCTGATGAACAGAGTATTCAGAGGAGTATTGAATAAATTTGTTCTGGTTTTTATTGATGATATTTTAATCTTCTCTAAATCAAAGGCGGAACATGAAAAGCATTTGGAACAGGTGTTAGAAATCCTTAGAAGGAATGTATTGAAAGCAAAGTTTTCCAAATGTATATTCAGGCAAGATGAAGTGAAATTTCTGGGCCACGTCGTATCAAAAGAAGGAATCGTTGTGGATCCAAGCAAAATCACGGCCATTCAAAATTGGAAACAGCCCAGTACCCCCACTAAAGTCCGCAGTTTTCTCGGATTGGCTAGCTACTACCGAAAGTTCGTTAAAGACTTTTCGAAGATATCTGGTCAACTAACGAAGCTTACAAAGAAGCATTCAAAATTCAAATGGACTCCAGAGAGTGAGGAGGCTTTTGAAGAGCTAAAGTTGAGATTAACGACAACTCCAGTGTTAACCATCATCGATGGCAACCAGGATTTAAAGGTCTGGACTGATGCTTCTAGAGAAGGCCTTGGCGCAGTTTTAATGCAAAGAGGCCAAGTGATTGCTTATGTTAGCCGTCAACTGAAGCCACACGAGAAAAACTACGTCACTCACGATCTTGAATTATTGGCGATAGTATTCGCTTTAAAAATCTGGAGACACTATCTTCTGGGGGAGAGATTTGAACTGTTACAGATCACCAGTCGTTAAAGTATCTGTTCACTCAGAAAGACCAGAATCTGAGACAGCAACGTTGGCTGGAGTTTCTTGCGGCATATGATTTTGAAATTATATATACTCCAGGAAAAGCCAATGTCGTGGCCGATGCATTAAGCCGAAAGAATGAAATGATCGCCAGTTTTATTATCACGACTTTGCTGATAGATAAAATATCTGCTCTTCAAGAGGATGGTCACTTCATTCAAAAGATCAGAGAGATAATTCAACAAGGCGAACCCTCGAGTTTTCAAGTAGACAATGATGGGATTTTAAGGCTCAAAGGTCGAATCTGTGTCCCTAACATTCCTGAGCTTCGAAAAGAAGTTCTGGATGAATGCCACAAGTCAAAACTCAGTATCCATCCAGGAGTAAGCAAAATGTATAATGACATCAAACACACTTTCTGGTGGAAGTCGATGAAAAGGGACATTTCTTTATATGTCAGCCGATGCCCTACTTGCCAGCTAGTCAAAAGCGACCAACAGAAATTGGCTGGATTGTTACAACCACTAGAAGTTCCGGGTTGGAAGTGGGAACATATTTCTATGGATTTCATCGAAGGTCTGCCCAGAACCAGAAAAGGAAATGACAGTATTTGGGTGATCGTAGATCGCTTCACGAAGACCGCCCATTTCATACCTGTCAGATCAAATAGAACTGCTTAGAGTCTGGCGCAGATATACTTCAGGGAAATAGTTAGACTACATGGAGTGCCGCTCAGTATAGTCAGTGATAGAGATACAATATTCACTAGCAAATTCTGGGAAGCATTTCAAGTCGAACTGGGAATGAAGTTGAACTTGAGCACCGCTTATCATCCTCAGACAGACGGTCAGACTGAGAGGGTGAATCGTATTTTGGAAGATCTATTGCGGGCTTGTGTTATAGATTTCGGTGGATCATGGGAAGACCATCTGCATTTGGCTGAATTCTCTTATAACAACAGCTACCAGGCGAGTCTGACAATGTCGCCATTCGAAGCATTGTATGGTAGACTATGCCGATCTCCTGCTTGTTGGGTCGAGCCTGGAAATAGACTTGTGTTAGGGCCTGATATGATTCGCGAAGCTGCCGACAAAGTCAATTTTATTAAGAAGCGATTACTCGCCGCTCAAAGCCGACAAAAGAGCTATGCCGATAGAAGAAGAAGAGATATATCCTTTGAAGTTGGCGACTATGTATATTTGAAGGTATCGCCGATGAGAGGAGTAATCCGGTTCGGTAAAACTGGAAAGTTGGCGCCCAAATTCATTGGTCCGTTTCCTATTTTGGAACGGATCGGGACTCTAGCTTATAGGGTCAAATTGCGTGACTGGCTGCCTGGATTTCAAGATGTATTTCATATATCTCAACTTCGGAAACACGTTCATGATCCAGACTTAATCGTGGAAGAAGCAGCTCTACAGGATATTGAAATTACTCCCGAATTAGCTGTAAGAAGAGAGCCGCTAAAGATAATAGGCAAAGAAACCAAAGAGCTGAGGAACAAGAAAGTTCGCTTAGTCAAAGTGCAATGGAGTGGAGATCCGCGAGATTGTACTTGGGAAACTGAGGAGAGCATTCAGAAAGCATATCCTAGATGCCGAGTAGATATCTCTGATTGACTCCGGTGCAAGGTACATTAATCCTACTTTGCATTACCATTTAAATCTCTATTCTGTCGCTATTTTATTCCCATGGATGTGCACTATTTATTCTATACTCTGAATGATTTTTAAGGGAATATAGGATTTGATTAGTACATTTTTGGAAGGTTAAAAACAAATTGATTGTTGAGTTGTGTGATTGGAGATTTATCAAACCACTTTCGACTTTGTTCCTTTTCGGGGACGAAAAGTTTTAAGTGGGGGAGATTGTAACGACCCAGAAAATCTGAACCAATTTAAATTTTTTTTAATTGGCTAAAATAATGGATTTTAAATATTTAAAATAAATATTTTAAACAATGGAAATGAAAACTGAGTTTGAGTCGACAATTGAAAACGAATATAATTAATTATAATTATAATCAAGGCCTCAAATGGCGCTGTAGTTTCAAAAATTGAATTCAAACTTTGTCGGACTGTACAGGGTGCAAAACAATCCGGATTTTAGTGAAACCAAAAATATTTAAATATGTTAGTGAATACCTTTCTAACAAATCTGAAAAATTGGATATTCATAGCGGAAAGCAAAAGTTATGGCCGAATGAATTTTCAGAACGGTCGCTATGAAATTTATATAGCCCGTGAAATTGGCCATTTTGCATACGAGCTCGGAATTCGACGAAACCACTTTTGTTGGGTCCGAGATGTGAATTTATTGCTAGATTTCAAATTTCATAATTTTTGAAGCTAATATGTGAGCATGGCAAAAGAAAATGTGTTTTGGTCAATTATAGTTAAATTGGATCGACCAAAAATGGGCCTTTTTACAAACGGTCTCAGAATTCGACGAAATTAATTTTGTTGGGACCATATCGTCAAAACATAGCTTGATTAATTTTTCTGGAATTTTTCGAATCAGTTTGTGGCCCTGGCAAATTGAAATGTACGTTCAAATTAAATATTGAATGTTTTATATTTTGATTTGAATGGAAACTGACTGAAACAGTCGAATGGGCCTGCGAAACATATGCCATTGTGTTCGGAATGGGGGTAAAACGCTAGGGACGACATTCGTTGGGTTTGGATAGGGGTTCGCGAGAGGCAAGGGGTATTTTCGGATTTTTAAAACTTTATAAATAAAAAAAATGATTGGGCCACGTCAGAACGCACCTCCCCCCCCCCCCCCCGATTTTCTCTCTCCCCGACTCGAGCAACGGCGGAAATTGGCCGCTCCCTTCTCTCCTCTTTTTCTTCTGATCCGCTCAATGAAATCCAATGCCACAGTTGAGGTTTTTGTAGTACTTCTCGTGATCTTCAAATCCATATAAGTATTGGATTTTTTCGTGGCCTGTAGAGGGAGAACCACCCTCGAGAAGTTCGGTCGTTCGCACCCCGATTCCGCCGCCTGGGGAACACCGAGCTCGACCTCCTCCCTGGCGCGCGTGCGCCTCTCCTAGCCCGACAAGGTGGCGCTGGCCGATCGAAGCAACAATCAACGGATTGCCTGAAAGATCCAAACCTAGTTTTGAAGATTCTGAAAGGTAATCGGCTGTTAATTATTTAACTGATTTCGACAGTTTAAAACCGTTGCAAACTTCGAAAAATCATATGTTTTTGCTAGGTTGACGAAATTCAGTGAAACAAGAGACAGTGGACTCGTGTGGACGCCTTCTACATTTTAGAAGAGACCGCGTATTTTTCTGAGCCTTCTGCTATTTTTGGTGGAGTGGAACCCAATGTGAGATTTCTAAATTAAAAACAATATGGAAAACGATGATGTATAAATTATATAGTCGATGTATGTGTTATATAAGTGTTGTACACCTCATGTATAAGCGTTGTATAAGTTGTACGTTCGATGTATAAGTTGTATATGCGTTGTAAAAATTATATATGTGTTGAAATGAAGTGAATTGCTATATATAAATATATATAAATATATGTATATATATATATATATACGCCCCTCGTCCACAAACCATGGGCGATATTTATTGGTTGAAATTGTTGTGTAAATTGATTGATAGCGAATGGTTGTTTGGGATTGTTTGTAGTTGATATTGATTGATTGAGGTTGAAAAATACCCGTTTGTGGTTGAAAAATATTTGGTGGAAACCACATAGGATTAGTTTGTGGAAATGAAATAAATATATACATGCCGCCTGCGTGCGAACTAGATGCATGATCCCCATTGTCAAAAACAGCGAGGTTTTAAGGTAGAGCGAGGAGCCGTACTAGGGACGGTCCCGGTTTTAACTACCCTGCCGTTATGTTGCCGAAATTTTGAATAACATTCGTGTGTTTGAATTATTTTCATTTGCTAAAACTATATTTATTCATTGAATAAAACACCTTCATGTGTTGAATTGATATTCATTCGTTGATTAGAAATTCATGTGTTGAATGGTATTCGCGTTTTAAATATAAAAATCACATTTTTATCTATATATAGAAACTATAGAAAACCTTCATGTGTTGAATCGATATTCATTCCTTGATTTGAAATTCATGTGTTGAGTGGTATTCATATTTTGAAATAAATTGTTTGATAATAAAAATCACCTTTTTTCGACTATATGAACTGTGTAAAATAATCTCGTTTTGAAAGAAATTGTTTTATAAGAAAAAATCCTATTTTTTGTCACCAATATGAAATATATAAAATAATAGTGTTTTGAAATGAGTTGTTTTACAATAAAAATCACATTTTTATTATATGCATGAATAGTTGAAATGTGAAGTGTTAAAAATAGCCACTTGTTCAAATAAATATATATGAGTTGAAATATTCATTAATTAGCTAATGATATGATTTGTACCTATGTATGTAACATTAGAATGAATGGTGTTTTCAAACCAAATAGAAATCAAATATGAAGTTGAATAGAAAATGATAAATGATATAACTATATATATGTACATGCATATTCGTTGAACAGGTTATAGCAAAGGGGCTAGAGAAGAGGAATAAAATTTTGTGCCCGACAAATAAGTACACATTTACTGTTTTGTTTGGGTGATGATTTTATGAGCCTGTTGGCTAGCCGCTTGGCTTTTTCTTTTTCTTTTTGAGATTAGAAGGACCGGGGAAGCTATTTGAGATTTCCCGATGCTCCCGGTGCAGGGGAGGTTATGGCGAAATTTTCCAAAATTTTAAGGCGTTAGTGAAATATTTGAAGTGAAAACGATATTGAAATCATTGAATGAACTATATTTATACAAATATATAAATATAAATAAAATTAAAACGAAATGAGGCCGTGCAGTTCGTATTTTGAAACCGTGATTTCAAACAACTAGTGCGGGAAATCCGACCATTGGATTTTCCCGAAACCTCAACCGTCGGGTTCGCCTTGGAAATATCTTCCCAACGGCACCAACCTTGTAAAAATCCAACGGTTGGATTGTTTGGAATGTTTAATTCAAATCTGATGAAAAACAGCGCCAGAAGCGATTATATTTATATATATATATATATATATATATATAATTATATTTAATCGAATAACGATGCTGCAGTTCGTATTTTGAAATCGAAAATTCAAACGATTGTACCTGGAGATCCGACCGTCGGATTTTCCCGAAACTGGAACCGTTGGATTCGTTTTGAAAAGACCTTTCTAATGATGTAAATCTTATGAGAATCCAACGGTTAGATTTTCAGATATGTGTAAATCAAATCTGAAGAAAAAACAGCGTCACGGCCGCGTTATGGCCCGAAGCGTCGTTTTGAATAAATTGGTTTTTTTAAATAAATAAAAATAGCGATAAATCGTTATAAAATATCATAAACAATATGGAATGAAAATAAACCGAATTTGCTTGATTTATGTTGTATTTGATGGTTGAATGTGTTTGGTGTGAAAATTACAATAAAGAACAAAATTGGTGTTGTCGAATGATTTAACCATTGAAATAAATTGATTTGAAATTCTAAATATACGTGAATTATTTGAAAAGGCCGAGTTAATTCTCATTTCAAATAGTTGACCGACGATTGAAAGTCAAAGAAGAAGACGGTGGTCGAAGACCGGAGATCTTCACTTCGTTTGGATGGTAACTGAGGTCCTGATTGGGAGGCATCCCGAAATATGGATAATGAGTGGTGATCGTCCAGACGTATGTGGTTATCGATGGGTTTGCGAGGTATTTAGTGCCTCCGGTTTCGTTCAGACCCAGAACGAACTTGTAAATGGACTGTTTGTCTGACATTGGATTTTATTCTGTGTTGGTTGATTTCTGTTAAATATACATCTGTTTGGCGGCGGAGAATTTATTATTTTTCTTAACGCCCTTCTCTGAGACCCACGAGCTCAGAAGTTGTATATCGATGGACATCAGTCGCATGGCATGAATTGCCGGTGTGGCATGCTAAGATGCGGTGATCAGGGCTTCTATTGAAAAGCAAAGTCTTGTGGTGATGATCAAAGCACCGCCTGTGTGGCGTAACTTTGTGTCTAACGTAAAATTGCGAGCCTCACACCCCGGTATGAACCAGAAACGGGAGAGGACATCATGGAGGGCCTGCATTTCTTTCTAGCTCGGGTGGTGTCAGTGACCTACCAGCCCTGAAATTTATATACTTTTCACTTATGTGGTTGTTGCTGTTGCGAGGCGCCTCGGTTTGATCGGGCGATCCGGGTCCGATGGAGTCATTCGTTGGCTCGTTTACGCCCCAAAGGGCGGGGAGACGTAGTGTTCAGGCATAATAATCCACATCGGTGGACCGGCCCTGACGATCCAAGGGGCAGTTGCGGCTGTTCCTGAGACACAGGCTAGAGCGTCTTGAATTCGGTAAGGACTATCTTTTTCCTTGGTTCAATATGGAAATCCAATTTCCAAATACGACATCGTGCGGTTTTGATTGTATATATATATGGCGACATGATATATGGTACCCATGCCGTCTAGGATTGATAGTTATGATTTGAAATTGTTTTCAAAGCATATTAACACTAGCAATAATATCAAATGCCTTTGTTTTATTCCTATCAAGCATATTTTGGCCGTTATAAGGTAAAAACTCTATCCTCCGGCTTGCGTTGCATTGTGTGATGGGAACTGAGTCTTATAACGGCTTCATTTTTACAAAAAGCATAGCGATGTTTAAAAGAATGATTTGTTTAAAGCACTGGCAGTCCAATGGAGTAAACCCGTTCCACGAAAGTGGTGTGGTCCTGTGATTAGCCATATTATATATGTGTTGAATAGATTTCTCATACCAGTCCCATGACTAACTCGTAGTTTGTTTCACTTTCAAACTTGTAATGACCCGCACTGGCAGAGGTATTATGATTAATTTATTTGATTATATAAACGGTGATATAGTGAATTAAGTGGTCGTAGAATTAAATAAAGGTTAATATTTAATTAAAATAATAAATTAAATAATATATTTAATTCTGAAATAATCAGAATTGGCTGAAATGACGATATGGTGTGAACTGGATCATCTGTGATATTTAATTCAGCTTGGAATTGAATTTGAATAACGAATATATTCAATCGTCGACAGTTGAACGTATAGTTTATAATATAATTGTAAACGAGCTCGAAATGGCGCTGAAATTCGCTATTTGGCGATTCGAACTTCAACGGAATGTACAGGATTCGTTTTAAATCGGATTTCTGTGAAACAAGAAACGTACGGAGCTGGTGGAGCATATCTTTCTAGCGGAAGAGAAAAATCGGGATTTCATTGTGCAGATTTCGAGTTATGTCCAAATCAAATTTTTAGAAAAGCAGCGGTATATTCGTTCATGGCCATAACGGTTATTTAAAAATATTTGAATGTCAGGTTTGAATTTAGACAAGGTTCTTTTGAGACATAGCGATAATTTAATTTTTAGAATTTTATGGAAATTTTTAATTAATTAAATACGCAACTTTTTATTTGGAGTATTTTGCACCCTGTAATCAACATTTTGGGATTTCACAATATGAATTAATCTACTGGGATTATTATATTTTTGGGATCTGGGTACATTGCTCGTCATGTGGGTATTTTTAGTTCTGTCGCTATCGGTTCGTACATGATGTAACTTTACATAACAACATAATCTAAAATATCTATTCTACAATTACATCCTTAATAACCCTTATCCATTTTTCCCTGCTGTCGGAATTAAGCCACACCACTCATTTACTCTCAGCCAAAACAAGAGAACGTGGAGACTCATTCTCCAGTAATACAAAGAAGGAAATCCAAATAAAATATCTCCCCTACCCTATAAATAAACATTAACTCCAACACTTAAACCTAAAAAAAATCTCATTAGCTCAACTTTTTCCGCCGCATTATCGTTTCCAGGAAAATGAATCTCGATCTTCAAAAAAAAAATCCATAGAAACTCAAATGAAAATCGAAAAAATCCAGATATGAGTGTTTATGAAATCGCGATGAGCTCCTCTACTTTTCTGTGTATGATTTCCTCGGTTCGACTTCAGTTCGTGTGCTCCAAATTTCCAGCGAGATCTAGGGCTCTGAGCAACGATTCGAGTCTTCAGTTTCTTAATTGGGTTTCGATGAGTAAAACAGCACTTGCGTTCATTTTCTGGAGAGCGTTAGTGATTGAGGAAGGGCGTGGTGTTGGTTTGTGAAATCAAGAGGGTATGAGGGAGGATAATGACGGGTTTTGATTGAGGGGGAGATGGAGTTAACAGTGGAGCCTAGTGGTATTGGGGGAGGTGACTGAGTTGGTATCAATGGAGAGTTTGAAGGCTTTGGTTGATGTAAATGGTGATCGGTTGGCTTTGGTTGTGTTGAATGGAAGGTCTGTGCGATGGAAATCAAATGTTTTAGTTTGTTGTCTGGGTGATGAAAGGTAGCAGGTTTTATCGTTTGGGAAGTAGGCCAGCAAGATGGGTCTGGAGTTAAGCATGAGTTTACAGTGCGAGGCCAGAAAGAACGTTGGCTTATTTTCAGGGAGGTGGTGAGAAAACAATTCGTACCTGCACAGCAGCAGGGTACGTGAGCCTCAGAGTCACCTTGAAGAAGACGGGTTAGAAAATTGGATAGGCTGTTATATTTATCCATTTATTTAAATATTAATAAGCATGAGAAGTGTAATGGTGTTAATTATGAAGTCATGGATTAATGAAAGGAGCGACTGGAAATGGTGTTAAAGTCGGAGCAGCAGCGTTAAAGGGATCGGCGGAAGATGGAAAATAAAGGAACATCGGAATTCAGCGGAACTGGATCCGACAAGATCGTATGGACGAGAGCTCCACAATGGAACTGACTGGGAGTGGATTCGAGCTCGTTTGAATTTATGGCGAAATGAATTGTTTGATTCAAATCAAACAAACAGTTTATCGTTCTTTAACGATGAACTGCCAATGTGAGTAAATCTCACTAACTCTGAACAGTTTATTATTTCATGTTGTATTTTTAGAACTGTTAGATATTGGTTGATTTACTGTATGTTGACTGTTTGATTGAACTGCTAGTCAGTTAGTTAAATTTTCTATATTGATTCTGTTTAACAGAATATATCATATAGAACTGAAAAGTGATGTTATCTATATTGTTTAACATCTGTGATGCAGGGAAACAGGTTGGAGGAATCCAACTGGATTCCTCAACATTTATTTTACTGTTTTCATATATTGTGATATATGATGTGTTATATAATCTGTTATGGATTATGGGTGTTGGAATGATGTTGATCATTTTTATTCGATATTTTAAATATCATAAAAGACCCTGGGATGTAAAAAGAAGTATTTCAATGTATATTGAAATAAAGGAATTTTATAAAATCACAGGATTTTATAAAAGGAATTATTTATAAAATGAACACGGTTTTATAAAAGGGATATTTATTTAGAAAATAAATAGAAATAGAAAAGAAATATTTATTTAGAAAATAAATAGAAGTTATAAATAGGAAATATTAGTAACGGTAAATAGAAGTTATAAATAGGAAATATTTGTAACGGTAAATAGAAGTTATAAATAGGAAATATTTGTAACGGTAAATAGAAGTTATAAATAGGAAATATTTGTAACGGTAAGTAAACGTTATAAAAAGGAAATAGTTGTAACGGAAAACGTAGTTTATAAAAAGGAACTAATCGATGTTAGTTTAATCGATTAGTGTTAAAGAAAAAGGAACTAATCGATGTTAGTTTAATCGATTAGTGTTAAAGTAAAAGGAACTAATCGATGTTAGTTTAATCGATTAGTGTTAAAGTAAAAGGAGTTAATCGAATATAGTTTATTCGAAGAAAGTCAAAAGGAGTTAATCGAATATAGTTTATTCGAAGAAAGTCAAAAGGAGTTAATCGAATATAGTTTATTCGAAGAAAGTCAAAAGGAGTTAATCGAATATAGTTTATTCGAAGAAAGTCAAAGGAGTTAATCGATGTTAGTTAATCGATTAGTGTTAAAGTTAAAAAGAATTTATCGATGTTAGTTAACCGATTATTGTTAAAGTTAAAAAGAAGTTAATCGATGTTAGTTAATCGATTAGTGTTAAAGTTAAAAAGAAGTTAATCGATGTTAGTTAATCGATTAGTGTTAAAGTTAAAAAGAAGTTAATCGATGTTAGTTAATCGATTAGTGTTAAAGTTAAAAAGAAGTTAATCGATGTTAGTTTATCGATTAGTGTTAAAGTTAAAAAGGAGTTAATCGATGTTAGTTAATCAATTAGAGAATAAAGTTGAAAGGAGATAATCGATGTTAGTTTAATCGATTAGAATAGAAGCAAATGAGTAAATCGAATATAGTTACTCGAATAAAAGCAAATGAGTAAATTGAATATAGTTATTTGAATAGAAGGAAATGAGTAAATCGAATATAGTTATTCGAATAGAAGCAAATGATTAAATCGAATATAGTTATTCGAATAGAAAGTAAAAGGAATTATCGAATATAGTTTATTCGAAAAGAGTAAGTGAAATGAGTAAATAAATAGCGTTAGTCAAATAGTGTTAGTCCAATAGAGTTAATTGATAGGGGTTAGTCCAATAGAGTTAATTGATAAGAGTCAATCGAATATAGTTATTCGAAGGAGGGTTAAGTAAGGAAGTTTGTTAAAGAAATATAAAGCGAACTTAGCCTATCTCAAAGTTAGAAATGTTGTTCAGTTAAGGTCTGAGAGGTAGTTCTACCCCAACTTGATTGGCTTCGTTTTTAACTAAGGAATAGTTAAGGTTCGGCAGTAAAGGAAATGGTTTGAGTTGGCGTCGCGATGGTTTGTTTAAACATATGTCTAAGTCCAATGAAGAAGCTTTGGAAATGTTTTCCAAATAAGAAACAAGAAATGCTTTCTAATAAAGAAACAAAGAAATGGAAATGTTTTCCATTTGTTAATAACGTATATTTTCCCAATTTAGAAAATAAGGAATATTGAACGTAGGGAAACATGAGATAAGTAAATTAATGAACTAAAGAGATGAATGTTGAATGATGTTTGATCGATATAATTTCCATTTGGAAATAATATCATTGTTTGCACACTTGTTTTTATTCGATAGTTAAATCACAGACTATCGAAGTTTTGACCATTTTAACGTTGTTAATATGGAGAGACCGGTTGGATGATTATCCAAAGAACCACTCTGTATTGGCATAAGCGTTACGAATCATATATGCCAAAGATAAGTGAAGACGGAGTTATGCAAGGGCTATCCTGTTTACAGAATAGTGCCTTCGGTTCATCCTGTTCCTGGGTGACTTGTATGGATGGATGTCTGACAGAGTATGTCCAGACAATCACGTATATTGATTTCTCCAACTGTACCAAGAGTGGAAGCAAAGAAGGAAACTTCTTTTAGCTAACACATAATGTATGGTTGAGGACGTCAATCGGTGATTTGATGGATTTGATGATGTGACAATCAAAGTGAATCTGGTATGATGATAAAGCGTAGTTTCTAACCTCATCATCCGGTAAATGACAGAAATCGGGCAGGCAGCATGGCTAAGTCGGTCGCACCGAAGTAGGGTGTATAATCACCTGATCTAGAGTTTCATTTACTTCTAAAAATCTATTGTTGATGCTGTCCCATTCGGGAAACGGTTGCTGATCCCAACTGTTGGTGATATACATTCGATACACTCAAGCGAAATGAGTGGTCGGTCATGTGTGGCCGGGTTGCAAGATGTTCTTGTTGAACCCAGTGTATTCCTCTCTAGAGGTACACGAGCGAAAGGTAGATCCATACCTTGTCATAGTTGGAAACCCATTACCCAATACGTGCTTGCGGTTTTGATTGTATACTATATATGTAGAACGTGAGATGAAAGTGTTTCTGCTAGATGATTATATATATATACTGTGATTGATAGGCATTATTATAATATCAAAAGATTTTTGATATAAAGTTATTTTGGATTCTCATAAGGGAAAAACCCGTTCCGTTATGCGGCGAGGTCTTATGAGATATCGATTACCTGTTTGAACTGTCTTAAACTGTTTTACTCACACCAGTCCCATGACCGACCCGGAGTTTACTTTGTTGTTTTCCCTAAACTCTTGGGTGCCTAAATTTGTACGGGCAGTCAAGTAGTCGGGATTTTACAGATACATTGAAGAGATGGTGCAGGAGGCTTCAAGATCATATAGCTATAGTTATTTCTGCTGTGTTGTAAGTGATGTACTCTGATAATGATATGTATATGCAAGTACAGATTTGTATTTCAAAGTTATGTTATGAAATATATTTATTCGTTCCGCTGTGAGATTCGTGTTACTCTGATATTGTGTTCTTCTTCTTCTATTCTAAGTTTCTATCTTATCTTTCCTCACCCTCTAATTTCTTTCACTAATTACCAGGATTTTTCGGTGTTTTGGTTATCGACATCGTGCTTATGTCGATAACTAAAGTCGCTCAAAATCCGGGTCGTTACAGTTGGTATCGGAGCTTAAGTTAAGAATTACTTGGCTCTGTGGCGTGACTCGGTAGAGATAGGGTTAGTAACACCCTAGATTGAGTTTGAGTGTATATATACGAGTGAACGTATTTGTTATTGATATAAATTGTTTTATATTGTGGAGATTCATTGGTTGAGTTGTTTATGAATTCTGGTCGATCAGTTTGATCCACTGTATCGGTAGGAGTTACTAAACACTCGAATACGATGAACCGTCATGGTATGTTTTGAAAAGAGGGTAAATGAAAATAGTTTACCCAACGTATATTTAGATATATATTGGATATATTGATTGTTATTATAATCGAGTAAGATTATAAATTGAATGGTTATGTAAATAATCAATCAAGATTCATATAAGTGAAATACGTGAAATCAGATGAGTTAATCTAAAATTTAAACCAGGAATTGAGTTAAAACTCTGGAGAATTGGATAAGTGTTTGTAAATGGATTGGGATTAAAAATAAGGAAAATTTAAGATCCTGAGAGATTTTAAATTGTTTTACAAGCAGTGTGAATTATATTTTGAAATGAATTTCAAAGTGGAAATGTTTAGAAATGGTTTTATAGTATTGAACTCACTTCGATCGCTGGAAAATAGATTCTGATGATGACAGCGGCATCATCAGTATTCATTTTCGAGTTGTAAGTGACGAATTACTGCCAGAGTTACTGTTTTGAAAATTGTTTTGGGAAAGACAAGTGTGTTGAATTTCAAAATGGGATTTATAATATAGAAGTTGAATTTTGAAATAGATTTGAAATATTAACTTGTTTTAAAAGAAATAAAACGATAAGTTCATTTATAAATGAAGTTTATAAATAGTTCTTTTATAAACGAAGCTTATAAATGAAGTGAAGAGAATTATCATTGGATAATTCAGAAATAAAAATACAAGTGTGAAATTAAAAGGGAAATCTATTTTCCAGAGGTAGAAATATCGCTTTCAAAAGGAATTGAAATCGAGACTTATTTAAAGGAATTTGAATAAGGGAAGTTCAAGGATAGGATTTGAATAAGAAAATCCAAATAGGATTTGAATATAGAAAATTCAAAAGGGGATTTGAATATAGAAATTCAAATGAGATTTGAATAAAGAAGATTTAAATAATGGAAAATTGAATATAAAATTCATATAGAGTAATAATGAAATTTGAATATAGAATTCAAATAGTTTGAAATGGAAATTGGAATATAAAATTCAAAGGAATTCAAATATAGGATTTAAATATCGAAAGTGAAATGAAATTTGAATGTAGAGGATTCAAATCGAATTGAAAAGGAAATTTGAATAAAGAAGATTCAAATTGAATTGAATTTGAAATTTGAATATAGAAAATTCAAAGGGGATTTGAATAAAGAGAATTCAAATGGATTTGAAATGAAATTAAGGTATGGAATTTGAATAAATGGATTTGAAATGAAATTCAAGTATGGAATTTGAATAAGAGAATTGAAATGAAATTCAAGTATAGAATTTGAATAACAGAATTGAGATGGAATTTGAATTTAGGAAATTCAAATAGAATTGAAAAGGAATTCAATTAGTTGATAAACAAGTTAAAATATATTTGAACATGTTATACTCAAATATGAAGGTGAAATGGGCAAACCAGTAATTTGAAAATCACTTAACGAAATAAGTTAAAATGATTGGAGTAAGTTGGAATGAATTAGAATGTATGGATATACATGAGATAGGTATGGATAAGGTATGAAGGTATATAAATAGAATGCTCGACGAAAAGGTATGTATTTAATTCGTATATGAGATTTTATGCGCCGTATCGGCTAGCCGCTTGGCTTTTTCTTTTTCTTTTGGATTGGTGAGGGCCATGGGAGGCTATTTGAAATACCCGATGCTCCTGATACAAAGGAGGCTATGGCGAATTTTTCCGGGAATTTAAGGAGTTAGAATATTTTTAAGATAATGTGATAGTCAGAAATCAACGTATCGATATATATATATATACATATAGAAGTCGATAAGGAAACGAACTTAGAAATAGAATAGTAAAATCAAAAAGGAAGTCTAGAATAAAATCTAGTAGGATAGAAAGAAAACGTGTATACGTGTTTAAAGGTAAAGAAGTAGTTGTATGTTATTGATTGTTCGAGTAAGTAGTCATATCTGTTTGACGTTATAAATGTTATTCAGTCAAGGTCTGAGAGGTAGTTATACCCCAACTTGATTGATTTCATTATTAACAAATAAATAGTAAGATTTCAGGATCGAAGATCGATGTTGAATAAGAGTTAGTTGAGTATAGTATTTGGGTTGTCGTAACGATGTTTTACACAACATCAGTTTTAACCCAAACAAGTGTAAGATTGGAAATATAATAAAGAATATTTCCTAAGTATAGAAATAAACGAGATCGGAAAAGAGATAAGTAATTGGAATATTTCCCAATTATAAATAGCATATATTTTCTGAAGTTTAGAAAATAAAGGAAGAAGATATTCGGAAAAGTTTTCCAAATAACGTAAAAGGCCAATATGGTTATTGAAAATATTTGGTTAACAAATATGGATAAAGAAATAGAGAAGTGATTTAACTAATGGAATATTGATTATGGGATCAGTTGAATTTCAAAAAGGAAAATTTTGATTTTTGGAAAGAGTAAACTGTTTAAAAACTCCGAGGGAAAGACTGTTCGAATTAAAAACAAATTTAACAGAAATTTGTGAAAGAAAATTTGAATTAATGTAAAGCCAGTAAAGTGGTAACTGGGTTTTGAATTAGAATGATATCAAGGCAAATTTGACTGTGAGATTCAAATGTGAAGTGTAATGTGATAATCAAGTTAAGAGTTGGGGATCAAGAACGAAATTTGAGTTGAAATGAAAATTTGGCTTGGTAAAAAGCGAATGGTTGCGTTGAGGATAAATTGATCAGAGTTTGGTTTGATTAATATTAGTATATGCTGAGTTGATAGCATATGGAAGTGATGGGGTTGATATGCCCGACAAAAAGGTACAAGTTTATATTTCTATTGGATATAAGATTTATGAGCCAAATTGGCAAGCCGTTTGGCTGTTTGATTTTCTTTTGGTTGGAGATGGCCCAGAGAGGTGAGTTGGAGTTTGACCTATTGACCAGTACAAAGGAGGTGCTGGCAAAAATTTTTCGAAGAGTTAAGGCGTTAGAAAATTTTCATGATTTCTGAAAATTTTGGTTGATAAGGATTAATTAATTAATATTTAATTGAAATTAAATTGGTTCGGTTGAAACTAAAGTTAAGAAGTGAACAAATATGTTCTAACCAGTCGATAAGGTCGTTCTCTACCTTTTAGCAATTTCGAGGATGAAATTATTTTAAGTGGGGAAGATTGTAATGACCCGCACTGGCAGAGGTATTATGATTAATTTATTTGATTATATAAATGGTGATATAGTGAATTAAGTGGTCGTAGAATTAAATAATGGTTAATATTTAATTAAAATAATAAATTAAATAATATATTTAATTCTGAAATAATCAGAATTGGCTGAAATGACGATATGGTGTGAACTGGATCATCTGTGATATTTAATTCAGCTTGGAATTGAATTTGAATAACGAATATATTCAATCGTCGACAGTTGAACGTATAGTTTATAATATAATTATAAACGAGCTCGAAATGGCGCTGCAGTTCGCTATTTGGCGATTCGAACTTCAACGGAATGTACATTATTCGTTTTAAATCGGATTTCTGTGAAACAAGAAACGTACGGAGCTGGTGGAGTATATCTTTCTAGCGGAAGAGAAAAATCGGGATTTCATTGTGCAGATTTTGAGTTATGTCCAAATCAAATTTTTAGAAAAGCAGCGGTATATTCGTTCATGGCCATAACGGTTATTTAAAAATATTTGAATGTCGGGTTTGAATTTAGACAAGGTTCTTTTGAGACATAGCGATAATTTAATTTTTAGAATTTTATGGAAATTTTTAATTAATTAAATACGCAACTTTTTATTTGGAGTATTTTGCACCCTGTAATCAACATTTTGTGATTTCACAATATGAGTTAATCTACTGGTATTATTATATTTTTGAGATCTGGGTACATTGCTCGTCATGTGGGTATTTTTAGTTCTGTCGCTATCGGTTCGTACATGATGAAACTTTACATAACAACATAATCTAAAATATCTATTCTACAATTACATCCTTAATAACCCTTATCCATTTTTCCCTGCGGTCGGAATTAAGCCACACCACTCATTTACTCTCAGCCAAAACAAGAGAACATGGAGACTCATTCTCCAGTAATACAAAGAAGGAAATCCAAATAAAATATCTCCCCTACCCTATAAATAAACATTTACTCCAACACTTAAACCTAAAAAATCTCATTAGCTCAACTTTTTCCACCGCATTATCATTTCCAGGAAAATGAATCTCGATCTTCAAAAAAAAAAATCCATAGAAACTCAAACGAAAATCGAAAAAATCCAGATATGAGTGTTTATGAAATCGCGATGAGCTCCTCTACTTTTCTGTGTATGATTTCCTCAGTTCGACTTCAGTTCGTGTGCTCCAAATTTCCAGCGAGATCTAGGGCTCTGAGCAACGATTCGAGTCTTCAGTTTCTTAATTGGGTTTCGATGAGTAAAACAACATTTGCGTGCATTTTCTGGAGCGCGTTAGTGGTTGAGGAAGGGCGTGGTGTTGGTTTGTGAAATCAAGAGGCTATGAGGGAGGATAATGACGGGTTTTGATTGAGGGGGAGATGGAGTTAACAGTGGAGCCTTGTGGTATTGGGGGAGGTGACTGAGTTGGTATCAATGGAGAGTTTGAAGGCTTTGGTTGATGTAAATGGTGATCGGTTGGCTTTGGTTGTGTTGAATGGAAGGTCTGTGCGATGGGAATCAAATGTTTTAGTTTGTGGTCTGGGTGATGAAAGGTAGCAGGTTTTATCGTTTGGGAAGTAGGCAAGCAAGATGGGTCTGGAGTTAAGCATGAGTTTACAGTGCGAGGCCAGAAAGAACGTTGGCTTATTTTCAGGGAGGTGGTGAGAAAACAGTTCGTACCTGCACAGCAGCAGGGTACGTGAGCCTCAGAGTCACCTTGAAGAAGACGGGTTAGAAAATTGGATAGGCTGTTATATTTATCCATTTATTTAAATATTAATAAGCATGAGAAGTGTAATGGTGTTAATTGTGAAGACATGGATTAATGAAAGGAGCGACTGGAAATGGTGTTAAAGTCGGAGCAGCAGCGTTAAAGGGATCGGCGGAAGATGGAAAATAAAGGAACATCGGAATTCAGCGGAACTGGATCCGACAAGATCGTATGGACGAGAGCTCCACAATGGAACTGACTGGGAGTGGATTCGAGCTCGTTTGAATTTATGGCGAAATGAATTGTTTGATTCAAATCAAACAAACAGTTTATCGTTCTTTAACGATGAACTGCCAATGTGAGTAAATCTCACTAACTCTGAACAGTTTATAATTTCATGTTGTATTTTTAGAACTGTTAGATATTGGCTGATTTACTGTATGTTGACTGTTTGATTGAACTGCTAGTCAGTTAGTTAAATTTTCTATATTGATTCTGTTTAATAGAATATATCATATAGAACTGAAAAGTGATGTTATCTATATTGTTTAACATCTGTGATGCAGGGAAACAGGTTGGAGGAATCCAACTGGATTCCTCAACATTTATTTTACTGTTTTCATATATTGTGATATATGATGTGTTATATAATCTGTTATGGATTATGGGTGTTGGAATGATGTTGATCATTTTTATTCGATATTTTAAATATCATAAAAGACCCTGGGATGTAAAAAGAAGTATTTCAATGTATATTGAAATAAAGGAATTTTATAAAATCACAGGATTTTATAAAAGGAATTATTTATAAAACGAACACGGTTTTATAAAAGGGATATTTATTTAGAAAATAAATAGAAATAGAAAAGAAATATTTATTTAGAAAATAAATAGAAGTTATAAATAGGAAATATTTGTAACGGTAAATAGAAGTTATAAATAGGAAATATTTGTAACGGTAAATAGAAGTTATAAATAGGAAATATTTGTAACGGTAAATAGAAGTTATAAATAGGAAATATTTGTAACGGTAAGTAAACGTTATAAAAAGGAAATAGTTGTAACGGAAAACGTAGTTTATAAAAAGGAACTAATCGATGTTAGTTTAATCGATTAGTGTTAAAGAAAACGGAACTAATCGATGTTAGTTTAATCGATTAGTGTTAAAGTAAAAGGAACTAATCGATGTTAGTTTAATCGATTAGTGTTAAAGTAAAAGGAGTTAATCGAATATAGTTTATTCGAAGAAAGTCAAAAGGAGTTAATCGAATATAGTTTATTCGAAGAAAGTCAAAAGGAGTTAATCGAATATAGTTTATTCGAAGGAAGTCAAAAGGAGTTAATCGAATATAGTTTATTCGAAGAAAGTCAAAGGAGTTAATCGATGTTAGTTAATCGATTAGTGTTAAAGTTAAAAAGAAGTTAATCGATGTTAGTTAATCGATTAGTGTTAAAGTTAAAAAGAAGTTAATCGATGTTAGTTAATCGATTAGTGTTAAAGTTAAAAAGAAGTTAATCGATGTTAGTTAATCGATTAGTGTTAAAGTTAAAAAGAAGTTAATCGATGTTAGTTAATCGATTAGTGTTAAAGTTAAAAAGAAGTTAATCGATGTTAGTTAATCGATTAGTGTTAAAGTTAAAAAGAAGTTAATCGATGTAAGTTAATTGATTAGTGTTAAAGTTAAAAAGGAGTTAATCGATGTTAGTTAATCGATTAGAGAATAAAGTTAAAAGGAGATAATCGATGTTAGTTTAATCGATTAGAATAGAAGCAAATGAGTAAATCGAATATAGTTACTCGAATAGAAGCAAATGAGTAAATCGAATATAGTTATTCGAATAGAAGCAAATGAGTAAATCGAATATAGTTATTCGAATAGAAGAAAATGAGTAAATCGAATATAGTTATTCAAATAGAAAGTAAAAGGAATTATCGAATATAGTTTATTTGAAAAGAGTAAGTGAAATGAGTAAATAAATAGCGTTAGTCAAATAGTGTTAGTCCAATAGAGTTAATTGATAGGGGTTAGTCCAATAGAGTTAATTGATAAGAGTCAATCGAATATAGTTATTCGAAGGAGGGTTAAGTAAGGAAGTTTGTTATAGAAATATAAAGTGAACTTTGCCTATCTCAAAGTTAGAAATGTTGTTCAGTTAAGGTCTGAGAGGTAGTTCTACCCCAACTTGATTGGCTTCGTTTTTAACTAAGGAATAGTTAAGGTTCGGCAGTAAAGGAAATGGTTTGAGTTGGCGTCGCGATGGTTTGTTTAAACATATGTCTAAGTCCAATGAAGAAGCTTTGGAAATGTTTTCCAAATAAGAAACCAGAAATGTTTTCTAATAAAGAAACAAAGAAATGGAAATGTTTTCCATTTGTTAATAACGTATATTTTCCCAATTTAGAAAATAAGGAATATTGAACGTAGGGAAACATGAGATAAGTAAATTAATGAACTAAAGAGATGAATGTTGAATGATGTTTGATCGATATAATTTCCATTTGGAAATAATATCATTGTTTGCACACTTGTTTTTATTCGAAGTTAAATCACAGACTATCGAAGTTTTGACCATTTTAACGTTGTTAATATGGAGAGACCGGTTGGATGATTATCCAAAGAACCACTCTGTATTGGCATAAGCGTTACGAATCATATATGCCAAAGATAAGTGAAGACGGAGTTATGCAAGGGCTATCCTGTTTACAGAATAGTGCCTTCGGTTCATCCTGTTCCTGGGTGACTTGTATGGACGGATGTCTGACAGAGTATGTCCAGACGATCACGTATATTGATATCTCCAACTGTACCAAGAGAGGAAGCGAAGAAGGAAACTTCTTTTAGGTAACACATAATGTATGGTTGAGGACGTCAATCGGTGATTTGATGGATTTGATGATGTGACATTCAAAGTGAATCTGGTATGTTGATAAAGCGTAGTTTCTAGCCTCATCATCCGGTAAATGACAGAAATCGGGCAGGCAGCATGGCTAAGTCGGTCGCACCGAAGTAGGGTGTATAATCACCTAATCTAGAGTTTCATTTACTTCTAAAAATCTATTGTTGATGCTGTCCCATTCAGGAAACGGTTGCTGATCCCAACTGTTGGTGATATACATTCGATACACTCAAGCGAAATGAGTGGTCGGTCATGTGTGGCCGGGTTGCAAGATGTTCTTGTTGAACCCAGTGTATTCCTCTCTAGAGGTACACGAGCGAAAGGTGGATGCATACCTTGTCATATTTGGAAACCCATTACCCAATACGTGCTTGCGGTTTTGATTGTATACTATATATGTAGAACGTGAGATGAAAGCGTTTCTGCTAGATGATTATATATATATATACTGTGATTGATAGGCATTATTATAATATCAAAAGATTTTTGATATAAAGTTATTTTGGATTCTCATAAGGGAAAAACCCGTTCCGTTATGCGGCGAGGTCTTATGAGATATCGATTACCTGTTTGAACTGTCTTAAACTGTTTTACTCACACCAGTCCCATGACTGACCCGGAGTTTACTTTGTTGTTTTCCCTAAACTCTTGGGTGCCTAAATTTGTATGGGCAGTCAAGTAGTCGGGATTTTACAGATACATTGAAGAGCTGGAGCAGGAGGCTTCAGGATCATATAGCTATAGTTATTTCCGCTATGTTGTAAGTGATGTACTCTGATAATGATATGTATATGCAAGTACAGATTTGTATTTCAAAGTTATGTTATGAAATATATTTATTCGTTCCGCTGTGAGATTCGTGTTACTCTGATATTGTGTTCTTCTTCTTCTTCTATTCTAAGTTTCTATCTTATCTTTCCTCACCCTCTAATTTCTTTCACTAATTACCACGATTTTTCGTTGTTTTGGTTATCGACATCGTGCTTATGTCGATAACCAAAGTCGCTCAAAATCCGGGTCGTTACAAAACTCGGGTGCCCTTTTTCTACACGGGCAGCCTTGTATTCAGGTTTAGCTGGTTCTTTCTCTGGATAGCTGGAGCTGAAGATGGATTCTATCATTTATTTCTTTTTATGTTGTTCAGCTCCTATTGTACATATTATGTTTGTTTTCCGCTGTAGACATTTATGTATAGCTGAACTGTATTTGTACTAAGTAAGATCCTGTATACTGTGTAACTCTGATGATTACTTTTATCCAGTATATTCTATTGTTCATTATCTAGTGTATTTATTTAATTCTGTTCTGCTATTATATGTTTATGTGTTATATTCCAAAGATAACCCTTGTTTCCGTCTGAACGGAATTTCGGGTCGTCTCAATTCAATATAAAATATATCACTTTGTTTGTTGGTTGACAAGACATCACCTTTGTTGTTGTTTGATTGTAGTATAAAAAGTTACATTTTTTATTTGCGAATTTAGATGCAAATAAACAAAGTAGAAAAAGTTACATTTTTTTATTTGCAAATTTAGGTGCAAATAAACATCGTAGAAAAAGTTACATTTTTTATTTGCAAATTTAGGTGTAAATAAACATCGTAGAAAAGTTGCATTTTTTATTTGCAAATTTAGATGCAAGTAAACATCATAGAAAAAGTTACATTTTTTATTTGCAAATTTAGATGCAAATAAACATCATAGAAAAAGTTGCATTCTTATTTGCATTCTTTGATGCAAATAAAACATGAAATTAAAAGTTGCATTTTTTTTGCATTTTTTGATGCAAATAAAATATTGAATTAAAAGTTGCATTTTTATTTGCATTCTTTGATGCAAATAAAAACATTGATTAAAAAGTTGCATTTTTGTTTGCATTTTTATGCAAATAAAACCTGAATTCAAAGGTTACATTTTTATTTGCATTTTAGATGCAAATAAAAGTTTTGTTTAAGAAGTCACATTTTATTTACATTTTAGATGTAAATAAAAAATAGGATTAAAAGTATCACTTTTTTTTACTTTCAGATTAGAGACAACAAAACGATAGGATTTAAAAATTACATTTTTAGTTACATTTTAGTTGTAGCAAAAATGATAGGAATTGAAGTATCATTTTTTTTATTTGTCAAACTAAAAGTGAATAAGAGAATACATCAAAACTCACATTTTAATTTACTGTGTAGATGTAAAATCAAAAGTTATATTTTTATTGACAATTTAGATGTAAAGTCAAAAGTTACATTTTTAACGATATTTTATTACGCAATTAAAAGGATAGAATTACATGTTTCAATTTTATTGTCATTTCAAAGCAAATAAAAAGAATAGAATTACGTGATAAATTTTTAGTGTCATTTTAGTTGAATTTAAAAGCACGGAATTACAAGTTACATTTTTATTGTCATTTTAGAAAATAAAAAGAATAGACTTAAATGTCACATTTTTATTATAAATTTAGATGTAATAAAAATTGTAGAATTAAAAATCGTGTTTTTATTGCCATTTGGTTTCAACAAAAAGGGTGAACATTAAGAATATAATTTCAGTGTTGTTTGGTCTCCATTGAAAAGAATTTGTCGTTAAAACGTGATTTGTTTTAAAAACTGTCACTTTTAACATGTTAGTTAAGATTTAGAAAATCATATATAAAATTTCTAACATGAATATAGACTGTATTTGGCTTCCGAGTGATTGTTTGAACGTAGTTGAAACTGCCAAACGATTTATATTTATATGTATATAAATATAAATTAAAATTAAAATGAATCACCCACGGTAGTTCGCGTTTCGGCAATCGTAACTTCAAACAATTATACCATAAGATCCGACCATCTGATTTTCCCAAAATTGGAAACCAGTAGGACCGCTTTGGACGATCTTTCCATCGATATGAATTTTGTTAAAATCTAATGGTTAGATTTCAAGATATGTGTAAATCTAATTTTGGTAAAAATAGCGCCAGGCTCGCCCATCGACCCGAAACGTCGTTAAATAAATTTGGCTATTTTTATATGAAAAAATAGCGATTAGTCATTATTGAATACCATTAACGATATGAAATGATTTTTAATTATATATATGCGAGGATCATTTGTAAAGGCCAAGATAAAATCTCATTTCGAATGGTCATACAACGATCTAAATTGAAGATCTTAATGATGGCGATAGAAGACCGGTGATCTTCACATCGAAAGAATAACTACTGATGCCTGGCATTGGCTAGCTACCAATAAAGGGTTAAACTGGTAGTTGTCCGGACGTGCTTGTTGATTGTCCGGATACGCGAGCACCTCACTTCCGTATTGGACATACAGGACGAGGAATAAGGTGACTCCGGTCTTGTCCAAACCCAGGACGGACTAGTAAATGGATGTGTGTTCGACATTGAATTTCATGTTGTGTAATTAAACTGATTTCTATTAATATATATATGTGGTGACAGAGAATTTATTCTCTTGCTTAACACCCTTCTTTGAGACGCACGACCTCGAAGGTTATATATCGGTAGTTGTCGATCGCATGGTGTAAACTGTCAATATGACATGCCAAGATGCAATTGATCGAGGCTTTTGTTGAAATGCAGAGCCTTGTGGATGATGATCAAAGCATACCCGATTTAGGCATAACTTTGTGTATTTCATTACCTCGCGAGCCTCACACCCCGGTAAAGTCAAAAACGGGACACGGGAATGCAGGGAGTGCACACGTTTCTTTCTAGCTAGAAGTGGTGTTTGGGTTTTTAAAAGGCTCGACATTTTTACTTATATGGTTGATGAAATGAGGCGCCTCAGATATTTTTATTGGTCGCCAATGGCCAATTTATAGGTCCAATTGGATCGGGAAGCGTGTGTTTAGGAATTTCCAATCCACTAGCGTTATTTGTGGACCGGCCTTGCTGTATCCAAGGGTTCACTGTGGGGAATCCTGAGACATTGCTAGAGTGTCTTGAATCGGTAATGAGATCATTCCTAGCCTTGACTCATGATGGAACCCAACCCTCAATACGACATTACGGTTTTGATTGTAAACTTATACATGGCGACAAAGTACGATGGGGTACTATGCCGTCTAGGATTGATACATTTACTTTGAAGTATTTTTTGGAACATATTAGACACTAGTAATAATATTAAAAATATTATTCTCTACATATCAATAATTTTTTATCATTATAAGGTAAAACTCTATCCTCCGTTTGCGTTGCATTGTGTGATGGGACTTGAGTCTTATAATGATTTCATTTTCTAAAAAGCATTGCGTTATTTTTGACTTAAAATTTATAAAACTTATGCAATGGCAATCCAATGGAGTAAACCCGTTCCGCGTTAGCGGCATGGTCCATTATTAGTATAGTAAGATTTCTCATACCAGTCCCATGACTGACTCGTAGTTTGTTTCACTTTGTAAACTCGGGTGCCCTCTTTCAACACGGGCCGTCAAATGCCAGGTGTTAGGTATGGATATTTCTCTGGACTGGTGCTTAGTGTTGAAGAAGATGTAGAATCTTTTATTTTTATCTTTTTTATTTACTTCTTGAGAAAATGAGACAGTATTGAGTATTGATGTATTTTGGGAGATTGAAACTTTACTTCTTTCCCTGTTTTAAACATTTATTTTGCTAAGTGTATCCTGTACTACGTACTCTGTTATCTTTGATGTTATGTTGTGATGATAATCCCATTTCCGTTGCAATGATTTATATTTTCTGCTATTATCTGAGATCTATTATTTTTTTAATTATGTTATGCTCTTATTATTATCCTTACTTTCGTACCACGGAAGTTTGGGTTGTCACAATAATGGTTAGACAGTATTACTACTTGATAAGGCTATACTTTGATTATATTATATTTTATCCATTCAGCTGTGAGATGTTTTCTGAGATCTGACATATTTTATGTCTCTATCTTTTTTGCAGGAGACCAAAGCATAACAACTTGAGTATTGATAGAAAAGAAAAAAACCGGTCTGTTGGAATTCGAGTAGACACAACACCCTTGGGCGGGATTTTTGCCTCCTCTCTGATTTTTGAAATTTGAACGAATTTGAATTTGATTTTGGAATTCTGGACTATATATATTTATATATATATATTCTTCTTGCGTGTATACAAACTTCAAACCTTAATAACTTCTTCATACGGTGTCCGTTTTACGCAAACCAGGTGTCTATTTTGGCCACAATTCCGAGACAAACACAATGGCATAGTCCCTTTCACTTAATTCTGATTATTAAATTAATTATTCTTTAATTTATCATCTTTAGTGTTGTTAAAAATATGGGGTTTTACATTATCTCCTACTTAATGGATTTCGTCCCCGAAATCTCCAAGTTAAGAATAATATATATCCTACCATCTGTTACCCATCTACTCATCCACCAATCACTGACATTCATTGTCCTTTAAATATTTCTAATGCTTATATGAATATATGCGAAAGTGAGTGTGTATGTCCCAGTACTAATGCGAAGATCAGGCGGTCCACTGATTCAGTTGACCATCTTAATGTAATGTATGTTAGTGTCATGAATCCAACATGCAAATAATCTTGTTATAGCGTGTAAGTTCTATATGTGTGCAAAATCATTCATCCAAATGCAACATCCATATCATGGTACATCAACTTTCATCCATTAAAAAGAAAATAAAGGACACACATTCATATTTAGTATGATAGTGACTGAGCCGATCTAGTGCCTAATGTGTGTGTATATGTGTCCACAAGCAAACACTTGCATCCATCAAACATAACATGTCTCAATCACATGTTTACATCCATGGGATTCCTATCTAAAGTTCGATGATTTGATCGATAGGATATACTTAGATGATAGAAGAAAGTATGAATAACAGCTTTGGATAGGAAGTTAAGAATATGCCTTTTGAGGGAAAAGGGTACGAAGCGTGAATCTTGTCTTCAGTCTCCCAAGTTGCGTCCTCTTCGTTATCTCCTCACTGAACCTTCATAAATTTGACCTCTTGGTTATGTAGCTTCTTAACCTCCAATCCAAGAATACAAGTAGGAACTTGTCTAACTTTCGCCTCCAGTTGCACCTATACTTCTTTAAGCATACTTGGTTCAACTACTTCTACTGTATCGTGAAAATATGAACATTCGCAAATCTCTCTGGTGTCTTTACCCTATAAGCCATTTGAATTCTTTCCATTATGGGAAATGGTCCTACAAACCTTGATGAAACCTTTTCTCCTGCCTCAATTCAATATTGGTCCTTCCTTAATCTGCATATGATTTTTCCCTGTCCTGAGTTGTCTTCGTGCACCTACGGATAAGGTCGGTCTTTTTTGAAGTTTCTGTAACCGTCTCAGGTCCAAGTAGTAGCCTATCTTTGTTGCCGAAATTTGAGATCCTTCTGTGAGAATAAGTACTTGAGAGATTCATAATCAGCGTACAACTCGAACTTCTCTCCAAGAAAATAATGGCGCTACATCTTACGTGCGGATACTGTGGCAGCTAGCTCTAAGTCGTGGGTAGGGTAGTTCTTCTCATGAACCCTTAGTTGTCTACCTTCATAACATACTACCCTTCCCTCTTGCATCAAAACCATACCAAGCCCTGTACCACATGCGTCAGTGTATACTGTAAACACTTTGTTCCCATTGGGAAAGGTCAAGACTGGGGCTCTTGTCAGAGCCCTCTTCAGTCGTTGTAAAGCAACATCACAATCTATATCCACGAAAATGTAAGATTCTTCTTTTATAGCCTGGTGAGTGGGGATGATATCTTTGCGAAGCCCTTAATGACCTTCCTGTAATAGCCTTTTAATCCAAGAAAAATTATCAACTCTATTGCATTCTTTGGGATTTGCCAATATTGTACAGCAACTACCTTTGCGGGATCCACTGCTATCCCATCTTTAGAGACAACATTCCTTAGAAATCTCACCTCTTTCCTCCAAAAATGACATTTGAAGAACTTTGCCTTAAGCTGATGCGCACGTTGGGTTTTCAAAATATCCTTTATATGTAAGGCATGCTCTTCCTCGCTCTTCGGGAAGATCAAGATCTCATCTACAAAGACCACGACAAATTTATTTAGAAACTCCAGAAACACCCTACTCATCAGATCAACAAAATAAGCGGGTGCATTCGTCAACCCAAAAGGCATAACGAGCCATTCAAAGAAACCATCTGGAGTACTAAAAGCGGTGTTATCTATATTATCCTCGGCCACCCTCAACTGATGAAACCCTGTGGCCAAGTCTAGCTGAGAGAATACTGATGCACCAAGAAGCTGGTCAAACAAATCATCTATCCACGGGAGTGGGCGCCTGTTCTTCTTAGTGAGTTTGTTCGAGTATCTATAGTCTACACATTAGCAAAGAGAACCATCCACCTTAATTACGAATGCCACTGGTGCACCCCATTCAGATATGCTTCACCTAATAAACCCTTTCTCAGGTAGCTCCCCTACTTGCTCGCTTAGCTCCCTCATTTCTCTTGGAGCCATATGGCACATAGGTAATGCATCTGGCTATGCATTATCAACCAAATATGTGCAAAAATCGATCTCATGCCTTAGGGGTAGACCCCGACCCTCATCAAAGACGTAAAGATACTCACGGACTACTGGTACAGATCACAGATCATCGACAGATGCATCAAGAGACTCTAGGGAACTAAGCATGACAGACCCTTGGGGGTCACAAAAAATCTCAAGGGTCCTCCCATGACAAGTCAGTAGCCTGACAAACCTTCCTCTCACAATCCATAATAGCACCATACATGGCTAGCCAATTCGTCCCTATAATCAAACCATAACCCACAAACCCGAGCATATATGCACTGCACTCAAAATCGACGCCTAACATAGATATTCTCAAACCCCGACAAATGAGCCTTACCACCAATGGGGCTTGAGACAATGACGGGATGCAAAACTATACTAGTACTAAGGTGTAGAGACTCAACCATATAATCAAATGTAAATGAATGCGAAGTGCCTCAATCAAAAAGAGTCCTAACTGGATAATTTGAAAAGGGAAACTAAACATTCAACGGAAACTTTGCTACCTCTATCCGGTACACTGACCACGAGAACATACACCTGCCCTTCAGAAGATCTTGCCCTTTGGTCTTGTCCATGTTTCTTTGGTCATTCCCTCTTATAGTGTCTGACCTCACCACAGTTGAAGCAAGCGTTCTTCCTTTTTTAGCTGTCTTTGACCAAATGACCCAAGCGCTTACAACCATGACATTTCTTAGAAGATTTACCTACTCGCGACGGTGGAGGAACAACGATTGTAGCTAAGGGAGGGACGTATCCTTGACTCCCGGTTGGTGTCGTAGCCTTAAGATACTTACGGAACCAATCTGGTCCTTGAGCAACCTCGGGAATATTCGGTTCCCCAGACATGCTGAAATGAAATGGAAGAAGGGATTCAAACCAAGAATCAGAAGATATTTCCTATGGGTTTGGGGAATATGTTTTTCAAAAGATACTTTTTCTTTTTTTTTCTTTTTGAAAATGCTTTCCTATAAAACCTTTTTGAAAATAATTTTCAAAAACGTCTATCTATTCTGGTAACCTTCAGCTCTGATACCAAGCGTGACACCCCACGTTCGTTAGTGTCACTCATTAAGAGAATGCATTAAGTTTCGTGAAGCGTTATAGGTAAACAAAAATAGAAACATTACAAGACAACTATAAAATAGCAGCAGAATTAAAAACTTCATTAATCATAAAGCATCGTGGTTCAAAACATCATATGTCTGAAATACATACAAACCATTACATCATTGAAACTTCTGTCTTGTACTTAAAACATCAGAATAAAATAATAAAAGAAGCATAACTCCCCAAAAGAAAAACGTATCCATAGCAGCAAAGATGAGAACTTGAGCAATACATCTAAGCAGCTCTAAGTAAGATGATAGTATAATCCGGATCAAGCTTGAGTATTCCCACCTTGAGAACCTGGGGAAGGGGGGACGAAAGAGAAAGAAGAGGAAACAAAATGGGTCAGACATGAAGTTTGGCGAGTCCGGTTACTTTTAGCATATAAATAAGTAAAAGTATCATGACGGGCATATAAAATGGATAAGAAAGATAACATCATAAAAGATAGGTATGACAAGGTAAACAAGATAAACATGATAGAGTGTAATACGCTTCTCTAATGATTCCTCTACACTAATACTATTATAACCAGAATGAGATGATCCCCAACTTGTATAAGATGGGAGACTTAGGCGTACTTCTGGTGATAGGTTTTAACTCCATACAATTAACAGGCAACCCAACCTAACAGGCTTCTAAACTTTACCAGAGTCTAGATGTACCCTAACTGCTACCCTAATCGAGCGGCTCCCTACTCTGTAGATACCTTGTGCTGGCCCCACAGTAGGGTGTATCATTCCCTAAAGTTGTAACCCTTCATTTTCCGCATGTGCACAACCATATCTATAGGTGTCACGGTCGTCTTATCCCACTACGCCTAGACCATGCACGCACAAGGCCCGGTGGGTTTGTGCCGCCCACACCGTCCTCCACGTTCGGATCTCTTACAATCAACCCACTAAGCATTCCCCAACTCCGACCTAGTTCAGAGTGCTCATTTGATACCTATATATGGGTTACGGACTGAAATGGGACCCACACATAAGATGATGCAAGCTCTCCCCTTTGTCTTGCATTCCCACAACTAGATTTTCCATAGATTATACCTACCTACTAGTGCCATTAAATTGCATAATCCCAACAAGTTAAGTTTGTGGGCCAATGTATAAATATTACCCACCATCCCACCCTCCCACTGTTTCAAACAAGTTTACTTAACACCTACTCATGTTAACATGTCTAGGTAATCCATATTGATTCAAATGGGTTAAGTACTACAAGTTAACAGGTTATCCTCATTCGCACTGACTTTCTTTTCAAGTTGACAAGTTCCACTTGCTTATTAACTTCATATAAGTAGAACTTAATCCATTTAATTTCATTAATAAGCCCTATCATATGTTATTCTTTAGATTGCAATTAACAAAAGTGATCTACAATCTTTCATCCCTGGATTGTAATAAACGGAAGTAATCTTGCAATCCATTTGTATTATTCATTGTTTGATCCCATAGTTACAATAACATGTTTCACTTAATACGTAATTAAGTATACTTCATCTTAGTTCACCTATTTTATGTTTAACATATCACTACAACCTGTCGTTGTTTACTTATTAATTTAGTTCTCTTAACTAGGGTTTACTAATAAGCTTCCTTTCCTTTTTTTTATAACTTATGTTATAATTTCCACTTGTCCCTAGGACAAGCCTACCGATTATATAATATTCTCATTAAAGTAACCAATTATAATAGGTTACTATCCTTCCCCATTTACTCCAATTCATTACCATTTATCAATTTACGGTTATAATGCTATAGACCTCCCACATTAAGCCTAAAAATTATGGATGCTGGATATTCCGGTAGGGTCCGGGCATACTTCTTCCAAAAGTCGGGCTTAACCTTGTTTCTTAGCATGTTACGTGTTTGTGAACTTAGACCCCTCACATTAGATTCACCATTTGTGGTCGTTGGACATGCCGGTTGGTTCCGGGCAGACTTCCACCACAAGTGTAATCTAACCTCGTGTCTAAGCGCGGTTACAGTTTCTAATTATTGTAATTCTAGGAATTTTAATTATTAACCAAATTACCTATGTCGTTATAGGTTTTCATGCCCCTTTTCCCAAGCTAAGTTCATAATGAACCATATGCCCCAAATTAATATTATTACACTTTATTCAAATTATGACCAAATTCCAATTACAAGTTATGCCCCAATTTTACCATTTGCCCCTCGTTCCCAATCTTACTCATTCGCATATTTTAGCGGCATGCCTAGGCTCGAAAGTAGCCTAGCAAAATAAAAAGGAGAAGGATGAAGGGAAGGTGACAGAAAATATTTTACTAACAAGGTTGACATGTAATGGCATAAACATATAGTGGTATAATGAAAAGATAGGCATATAGGAACAGATCTGATGAACATAATATAATAGAAATGATTCTAACATAATAGGGATGTGATAATAGGCATAATAAGATCTAAACTATCGTTTAGATATCCAATTAATAACAGATCCATTTTAACCACAAACATGATAGGAACATGTATAAGGTGATCTAAACAGTGATTTAGATGGCCAACTAACAATAGATCTGATTTAGTCAAAAACATAATAGGAACAGGCATGATGTGATCTAAACAATAAATTAAATCTACAAATAAAGATAGATCTAACAGATTCAATAAGTTTAGGGCTAGATCTGGTCCATAGTCATGTAAGAATAACTTAGCTAAACAGGTTATAGCAGATCTGATATGATTCAAATAGCGACAGGCATAGATCCAAGATATAGTCATGTCAAGTTTGACTTCTAAATATTTAGATCTAAAATTAACTTGGACTCACAGTGTTTGGATCTATAAAAATAGAAGGAGAATAGCAGATTTTGAATCACAGATCTACACTTGAATAACTCTAAACTTGACTAACTCAATTGCAGAAGAAGAAAAAAGGTTTTATTCAATCTAGGCAGTGAAAACATCTAGTCTCGATTATTTTTGGTGTGTAAAAACATGAGAAATGAGGCCATATATATAGTCGCCAGCCCCAAACCCTAATCTGCCACATCGGCCCTAGGGGGGTCGACCCCCCCTTAGGGGTCGACCCGTGGGTTTACACCCCTTTGAGGGGTCGACCCAGGGGTCGACACCCCCTTATGTGGTCGATAGCCCCTTAAGGAGTCAACACCCTTGGGCGGGATTTTTGTCGCCTCTCTGATTTTTGAAATTTGAACGATTTTGAATTTGATTCTTGAATTCTGGACTATATATATATATATATATATATATATATTCTTCTTGCGCATAAACAAAATTCAGATCTTAATAACTTCTTCATATAGTGTTCGTTTTACGCAAACCAAGTGTTTATTTTGGCCAAAATTCCGAGATGAACGCAATGGCACAGTCCATTTCACTTTAATTCTGATCATTAAATTAATTATTCTTTAATTTATCATCTTTAGTGTTGTTAAAAATACGGGGTGTTACATTTCGTCTCCAAAATTACTAAAGTAGGAAAGTTGTTACAAACTCGTTAACTTTTCTAAAATTGACTTTATTTCGAATCGAAAACCAATTCCTTATGGTAGATAAAAAAATTCAAAAATATTGAAAATTTATAACACTTTAAATTCCCGGAAATAATCGGCTGAGCTTCCCTTGTACCGAGGGACTTCTGTGATATCATAAGAACAATAATTATATATACATCGACCTACACGGTCGGAAAATAAAATTCGAAACCCAAAATTTTATATTTTCGCGTTGGCATACCTTTTGCGAGCATTATTGAGCATACTTGCTCAATCGCATATGCGATCTACTCAACCAGTATTAACCCTACAACTTTCTGTCACCTATACTTATCTCAATTCAACATATAAGTACCCAATACATGAAATTCTAATTAATACTTCATCGATTAACAAGTATAAATATATATGTTCCAAGAAATAAACATAAAGCATCATTCATTTGCATATAACGTGTTAAATCATTCAGGTTTAATTCACAAATGGTTCCATTCAAATTTATTGTACTAGATTTAGTTTTCAATTCATTCAACTCTGATTTAACTTGTTGATAAATTTTATTCAAACAACCTATCATCCAATAAACAAACTATGCACAATCACCTCAATCAATCATTCAACTTATATTGAACATTAATATTAACTTAACCAAGTTAAGTTTCATTTCATATTCAATTAACAAATTCATCCTCCAATTTAGTTTACCTCCATTAAAAATTCAAATTCTGATTTTATTTGAAAAATCATCTGTTCTAATTTATTATTTTGTTAAAGTACATTTAAGTTATATGTTGATTTATTCAACTCCAAACTAAAATTCTTATTCATAAATTTTATGAGAAATTTCTTCCAGTTATATTAACTATTCAAATTTATATTTCCATTTGAATTCCATTCAAATTTACATTTTGAATTCCATTCAAATTTACATTTGAATCACGTTCAAACCAATCAAACACAACAATATCTCAATAATTGGATAAAATTATTACTTTTCCATATAAAAATATATTTTGGATAAAATTATTTCATTTACCCTCCTTTCAAAATAGTATCGTGTCCATTGCCTATTCAAAATTGAACCGATCAAATAACACAACACAAAACTATTGTATATAAAATCTACAAATACGCGCTGTCATATATATATACACACAAACTCAATCTTAGAGTATTATTAACCCCATCTCTATCGAGTTATGCCGCAGAGCCAAGGTTATTACTAAACCTTATGCTCTTATACCATTGTAATGACCCGATAAGAATTCGGCTCCCGAATTCCGACAATAATACATAAATCTGTATTACTTGCCAAAACTCAAGTGTCAAAAACAACAGATAGTTATTAGAAAGAAATTAGAGGGTAAGAAAAAAAGGAAAATATATTAGAATAGAAGAATAAAAAGAAGAACCAACACAATGCAGAGTATCACATCATAGCGGTAGAAAATATGATATAGAAATAAACCTTTATCGAGAGCCTGAAATGAAACTTACATTCACTAGAGTACATCAACACATATGGACATTTATAATAACCTGTCCTCATATACAATCACACAGTGGAATAATAACTATATAATATCAAATGTTTGAACTCTTCCAGCTCATCCCTTCACAATATCCGATAACCTGAAACTATAAAACTCGTTCTGACCTAAGCATTACAAACTCCAGGATCAGTCTGCTGAACTAGCCTAAGATAAATCACTAAGTTATAGGTATCATCCAACTTGATTTTAAAGTCGAAATCTTTCTAGATGCAAAGTGTAATCATAAGACCAAATACACACATAAATACAAATGGTTTTTACCTTACGATAACACAAAACACCTTTAAAATCATATCTTTTCTGATATTGTAATAATGTTTAATACAAATAATTAACAATCTAGTGCAACACTTGCATCCCACGCTCCACATGCATGTATATAATCAAAACCATGGGCTCTTATTTGATAATTGATTCCGGCTATGACAAGGTATGGAACCACCTTCCGATTAGTGTAATCTAGAGGGGATACACTGTAGTTCAAGAAGAACATCTTGCAAATCGGCCACACATGACCGACCATTCATTTCTCTTGAATGTTCTGAATATATTGTCACTTACAGTTGCTAGTAACATAATCGTTCCCGGGAGATACTGAAGCGAAAAAAGAAAAAAATGGATATTCTCTAGATGATGACAATACACCCTAATTGGGAGCGACCCACTTAGCTATGCTGCCCACCCGATTTTTGTCAATTCCCAGTTGTGAGGCTTCAGGTTATAATTTTCTTTTAGAGCATAGCACGTGTTCACTTTGAATCCCACATCGTCAGATCCTCCATAAATCACTAATGGACGCCTACAATCATATAGGTTCAGAATGGTTTTGGAATATACATTAGATCCTGGTCTTGCTGTGCAAACAATCGTGTAGGTCAGATTTGATAATCGATTATATAATTGTCAAATAAACATCCATTTATAAAAGAAAAAAATTCGCTAATTCAATACCTAGCATCATTTAGCCTCTTTAATTAAATAGTCGTTAATTAAATTGTTAACTGGCCTTTTGGTCATGTTCCCAAAAGTACGCAGGGCACCCTTGACTCAACGTATCGCATGAAGACAAAGCCGAGAGTGTCGCCAATGAGTAATGAAAATGAGCCGAGAAGGGACCATGCCGACAAGAACCTCGCCGCTCCTTTAAATATTGCCAAACCAATGTCTTGAACCCCAGAAAGTCATAAACCCCGACTACCTCGACTGTAACACTCCGTAATTTTAAAACCATTAAAAAGAGAAAATTAAAGAATAACTAATTTAATATTTAATATTAAGGTAAATAGACTGCGCCATTACGTTCATCTCAAAATTCTGGTCAAGATAGACATTTGGTTTGCGTAAAGCGGACAACGTATGAAGAAGTTATGAAGGTTTGAAGTTTATATACGCACAAGAGAATTATATATGTATATACAATTAATAAGAAAATCAGAAATCGTTCAAAAATCAAAATTTCATAGGTGGCAAATTTCCCACCCCAAGGGGGCCGACCCATGGGTCAACCACCTAAGGGAGGGTCTACCCCCCAGGGCTGAGGTGGCAGGTCGAATTCTTGGGGCTAGCAGCTACAAATATTGGCTCATTTCTCTTGTTTTCTCACACTGAAATCAATGGAGGCGTAAATGCTGTCGGTGCCCGTACTGAACCAAATCCTTTTCTTCTTCTACAATCAAAATTTAGAGATTCAAATGTAGAACTATGATTCAACCTCCGCTTTTCTCATTCTATTTTCTAGATCTAAACACTATGAGTTTATGTTACCTTCAGATTTAAATAACTAAAAGTAAAACATGATATGACTGTAATTTGGATCTATTCCTATGAATGAATCATGTCAGATCTATTGTAATTTGTGAATCCATGATATTCTGAATTAACTATGACTTGGATCTTAACCTTTATCATGTCAGATCGACTTTTGATTATAGATCTAATTCACTATTTGGATCATCATTTACCTATCATGTTTGTGGTTAGTTTGGATCTGTCATTAGTTGGACATCTAAATCCTTATCCAGATCTAATCCTGCCCATTATGACATCAATACTATGTTAGAACTAGTTTTATAATCATAAGTTCACCAGATCTATTCTTATATGTCCATCTTATCACTATGCCATTATATGATTATGTCAATTTTGATAAAATAATCGTTTCTGCCATCTTCCCTTCATCCTTTCCCTTTTGTTTTTTATAGCCGGGCTACTTTCGAGCCTAGGAATGCCGCTAACAATATACGAATGTGTTAGTTTGGGAAAGAGGAAAAAACGTTAAAATTGGACATAACTTGAAAAGGGGAAATTTGGCATAACTTGAATAATGTTTATGAATATAAATTTGGTCAAATATTTAATTATGAACGTAAGGGGGAAAAAGGGGCATGAACACCTACAAAGACATAGGTATAATTGGTTAACAATTGAAATGCCTAGATACAACAATTAGAAACTGTAACCGCACTAAGATATGAGGTTAGATTGCACTTGTGGTTGAAGTCAGCCCGGAACCGATCGACATATCCAACGACCACAAGTGTTGAATATAATGTGAGGGGTCTAAATAAATAAATACGAGACGTGCTAAGACACGAGGTTAAGCCCTACTTTTGGAAGAAGTCTTCCCGGAACCGACCGGCATATCCAGTGTCCACAAGTTGTAGGCTTAGTGTGGGAGGTCTAGTACATTACAACCATAAATGATTATGGCAATGAAGATGAACACATAACCTAGTTGAATCCATAGGTATTGTATTAAATCTGAATAGAGGTTAAGTAAACTTGTTTGAAATAATAGGAGGGTTAAGTATATCTAAGAAGGGTAGGTAATATTTTTATATATAGGCCCATAAACTTAACCGGTTAGGGGTTATGTAATTTAAGACACCGTTAGGTAAGCATAACCAGTGAGAAATCCTGGTAGTGCGGATGTAAGACAAAGGGGAGAGCTTGCATCTTGTGTGGGACCTGTTTCAGTCAGTAACCCATAAATAGGAATCAAACGAGTACTCCGAACGAGGTCGGAGTTGGGGAACGCTAACTGGGCTAATTGTAAGAGATCCAAACATGGAGGATTGTGTGGGTGGCGCAAACTGACCTGGGACATGTTTGTGCATGGGCTGGGTAGAGAGGGATAATACGACCGTGACACTAGTAAATATGGTTGTGTATATCAACAAAGGGTTCCCACTTTAGGAAGTGATACCTCCTACTATGGGGACGACACAAGGTATCTACGCAGTCGGGAGCCTGTAACGACCCGGGTTTTTGACGATCTTGGTTATCCGATATACAACACATATCGAACATCCACAGATCGAAAATACCGGTCATTAATGAAAGATATTAGAGGGTGAGGAAAGATAAGTTAGAAATTTAGAATAGAAGAAGAAGAGCACAACATCATAGTAACACGAACCTCACAGCGGAACGAATAACATATAATATATATAACATAACTTTGAAATACAAATATTTACATGTATACAACAACATTTTCAGAGTACAACACTTACAACACAGCGGAAATAACTATAGCTATATAATCCTGAAGCCTCCTGCTCCATCTCTTCAAGTATCTGTAAATCCCGACTACTTGACTTCCCGTACAAAATTGGCCACCCAAGAGTTTAGGGAAAACAAACCAAAATAAACTCCGTGTCAGTCATGGGACTGGTATGAGTAAAACAGTTTAAAACAGTTCAAGAAGGTAAATGATATCACATAAGACCACGCCGTATAACGGAACTGGGTTTTCCCTTATGAGAATCCAAATTATCTTTATATCAAAAACCTTTTGATATTATAATAATGTCTATCAACCACAATATAATAATCATCTAGCAGAAATGCTTTCATCTCACGTTCTACATATATAGTATACAATCAAAACCGTAAGCACGTATTGGGTAATGGATTTCCAACTATAACAAGGTATGGAACCAACTTCCGCTAGTGTACCTCTAGAAAGGAATACACTGGGTCCAACAAGAACATCTTGCAACCCGGCCACACATGACCGACCACTCATTTCGCTTGAGTGTATCGAATGTATATCACCAACGGTTGGGATCAGCAACCGTTTCCCGAATGGGACAGTATCAACAATTGATTTTTAGAAATAAATGAAACTCTAGATGAGGTGATTATACACCCTACTTCGGAGCGACCGACTTAGCCATGCTGCCTGCCCGATTTCTGTCATTTGACGGATGTGAGGCTAGAAGCTACGCTTTATCATCACATCAGATTCACTCGAATGCCACATTGTTAGATCCATCGAAAATCACTAATTGATATCTACAACAGTACATTACGTGTTAGCTAAAAAAAATTCTTCTCCGCTTCCACTCTTGGTACGGTTAAAGAAATCAATGTACGTGACCTTTCTGGAAATACTCTGTCAGACATTCATCCATACAAGTCATCCGGGAATAGGATGAACCGAAGGCACTATTCTGTATATCCATCTTTGGCACTGTTATCTAAGATTTATACAACAACCCTTGCACTTTACTCTGTCTTCAATTATCTTTGGCATATATGATTCGCAAAGCTTATGCCAATACAGAGTGGTTCTTTGGATAATAAATCCAACTGGTCTCTCCATATTAACAACGTTAAAATGGTCCAAACTTCGATAGTCTGTGATTTAACTATCGAAGAAAAACACTTGTGCAAACAACGATATTATTTCTAGAGGAAATTCTATCAATCAATCATCAATCATATATATATATATATATATATATATATATATATACATATATATATATATATACACACTCATATTGCCTATTTCAATATTTGATTACGTTTCTGATTCTATTTGGAAAACATTTCCAAATCTTCTTTACTTGTATTTAAATAGATGTTTAAATCAACATTGCGACGACAACTCGAACCACTATACTTATTTACTAAATTTACATGACCACTTTCACCCTCGAACCTTGACCATTTCTAAATTAAAAATGAAGTCAATCAAGTTGGGGTATAACTACCTCTCAGACCTTAACTGAACAACATTTCAAATCTGGAAATAGGGTAAGTTCATCTTTTAACTTTTTAACACTTCCTTACGTAACTCTCATTCAAATACATCTCTATTCGATAAATCCTCCCTTCAAAAAACTATATTTGAAAATCTCTCTTACGAATAACTGTATTTGAAAACCTTTCTTCGAATAAACTAAATTCGATTAACTCTATTTATTTAACCCTAATCGATTAACTCTTTTTACTTAACTCCTTACTTAACCCCTTTCGAATAACTAATTCAATAACTCCTTTCGATTAAACTATAATCGATAACTCCTTTTGATTAAACTAATTCGATAACTCCTTTCGATTACCACATTCGATTTACTGACTTTATTCGTTTTATAAAGATTTCCTTTTTAACAACATTTATTCATTTTTAAAGATTTACTTTTAGTAACGGTTCCTCACTTTAAAAATGATTTCCTTTTTTATAACGTTTTCCCTTCTTATAACAGTTTTCTTTATATAACGTTTTCCTTTTTCGTTTCTATTTATTCCCTAAGTAAATAATCCCTTTATAATATCTTATTTATTTATCAAATAAATAATTCACTTAACATGTCCTAATTATAAATAAATATCTCCTTTAACACATCCTATTTACTTAACAAATAAATATCTCCTTTAACATCTCCTAGTTATTTAACCAATAAATATCTCATTTATAAAATCTTATGATTTTATAAATATTCCCTTTTCTTTATAAATATTTACTTTATAAAGATTTCCCATTTCTATATAATTTTACCTATAAGGATTTCTATTTATAAATATTTCATTGATAAAATCTTTGTTCATTTTATAAATATTTTCTCTTCTATAAAATCCTTTGATTTTATAATTAATCCCTTTTCTTAAAATCTCCTATTTATAAATATTCCAATTTATAAATAGTTCTTATTTATAAATATTCCAATTTATAAATATTCGGTTTTCAATATCACTTTGAAAATCTCTTGTTCCCATTACGATATTTTATGGTACTTAACGCATCAAATCACGATGACCAACATCGTCCAAACACATATAATCGACAACAGATTATATATCACATCATATATCACAATATGTGAATAACAGTAAATAAATGTTGAGGAATCTAGGTGGATTCCTCCAACCAGTTTCCCTGCATCCACAGATGTTACACAATAAAATCAACATCACTTTCAGTTCCATATGATATATTCTGTTTAAACAGAATCAATATAGAAATTCAACAAACTGACTAGCAGTTCAATCAAATAGTCGACACACAGTCAATAAGCCAATATTTAATAGTTCTAAAAAAACAACATGAAATTATAAACTATTCAGAGTTAGTGAGATTTACTCACATTGGCAGTTCATCGTTAAAGAATGATAAACTGTTCTTTGATTTTAATCAATCAGTTTATTTCGCCATAAATTCATACGACCTCTAATCCACTCCTAGTCAGTGCCATAGTGTTGCACTCGTCCATACGATCCCAACGGATCCAACCATTCGAAATTCTGGTTCAGTATGACCCAGATATTAAGTTTACAAGTTTAATACTAATTTAAATTGAATTAAAACACAAGTTTGTTCGCCATTGGGCTTTACCCTTCCTTCTTGGCCCATTCCAATTGAACACCCATGTAACACCCCACACCCGCTAAGGTCACTCACTAAGGGAATGCCTTAACATCGGTGGAGTATTTTAAGTGAATATAGAACAGAAAAATTACAACAAGACATATATAAGTAATACTTGAAATTTAAAACATCATTTCATTGCAGCAGAAGGTAAACATGTTTGGTACATACCAAAAACCAACAAGAGTCAAGTACAAAATATCCATCTTGATAAAACATAAGTACATAATCCCACTACATAACTAATAGCCATAATAGAAAAGATAAGCTGAGCTTTACATCAACGGTCCAAGCTCCAAAAGATAGATAAAGCAATCTGATCAAAGCCCACTAGTGCTAGGCCCACTCTGAGAACCTGAGGGTTGGGAAAAGATAAAAACAACGGGGTCAGACATAAGTCTGAGCGAGTCCTATGACTTTAACAATACAATCATTAAAGTAATTAGGGTATGATATAAACTTAGTACGGTAACGACTGGGGATAAATGACTACACTAAGCAGCCAACTAGACATAGGAAGAACTAAGATATCGGTATAGATGATCTACCCATCCAAGGGTAATTACTACACTGCACCACATCAGTCCCTCCTAACATAAAGGTTGATCCCACCCATGGACTTAGAAAATATAACTAGTAGTTTCGTGTACCCCTAGCTGACCACATAGGTGACGTCTGCCCCTATCGCCACTAGGTGTACCCACTACTCCCCAAGCGATCGGCTCCCTTACGTAGATACACGTGCTGGCCCCACAGTGGGGTGTATCACTCCCCAAAATGGCAAACCGATACAACTTAAGAGTGCACGGCTTATACCTACACGATGCAACAACGTCTTACCTACCAGCCCGGGCCCACACACGCATATGAAACCCGTTGGACTTGCGTTGCCACCGCTAACCCGTTTTTGGCCTCTTATAGTCAAGCCCAGTATGCGTGTCCCGTCCTCGACTTGGGTCAAGCCCACAAAGATACGTTTTGGGTTACTGGTTGAAATGGGCCCCACAAGCTACCCACCTAAGCTTGTCCCTTTTCTAGTGCATCCCACTTAACCCTTTAATCATGTTTAATTACATATTTCCACTTGGTTAAGTATTCTAATCGTATTTTCTATTGCCACCCAAGGCAACCCACTAGATTTCCACATGCCACCCAAGGCACTTACTTGATTTTCCACATGCCACCCAAGGCACCCACTTAACCCCTCATGCCCCACTACATGCTTATCTGGTTAAGTGCTTCTTAATTGATTAAGACCGTAACCTTTGCAAAGACCTCTCACATTAGACTATCTTTTATGGCAGCTGGAGTTGCCGGTAGGGTCCGGGCAGCCTTACGCCATAACCGAGTCTAACCTCGTGTCTTTACACTTGTCACGTATTTAGTTTATACCTAAGACCTCTCACATTGGGCCAATCATTTGTAGCCGCTGGATTTGTGTAATAACCCGAAAATGCGAGCCAGTTTGAAATTTTTATTTTGGCAATTTTAAGGAATTTTGAATATTTAAAATAGATTATTTTAAATAATATCGACGAGAAATTTATTTAGAATGGAATTCGACGTATATATTTTATACGTCGTCGTTAGAATATAATATTTATATATAATTATAAATAGAATTGAAAATGGCGCGGTAGTTCGATAATTCAATTTCAAACTTCAATTGAATGTACCGGGTGCAAAACAATCCGGATTTTAGTGAAACCAAAAACATTAGGATCTAATTGATAACATCTTTCTAACGGATGTAAGAAACTGAGATTTCACTTTAAAAATTGAGAGATATGTCCAGTTGAAAATTCTGAATAGTCGCTATGGAATTCAGGCCCTTAAAATGGACATTTTGCAAATGACCTCGGATTTCGACGAAACCACTTTTGTTGGGTCCGTGATGTCAAGTTATTGCTAGATTCCAAATTTCATAATTTTTTGAATCAATATGTGAGCGTGGCGAAGGAAAACCCGTTTGACCATTTTCAGTTGATTTTAATCGACTGGAAATTGGCCATTTTTCCAGCGGTCTCAGAATTCGACGAAACTAGTTTTGTTAGGACCGTATCGTCAATACGAAGCTAGAAAATATTTTTCTGGAATTTTTCTAGTTAGTATGTGACCCCGGTAATTTGAAATGCACGTTTAAAATTCAATATAGTGATTTAAATGTAAATTCAACGGAAACTGATTGTAACAGCCGAATCAGCCTACGATACATATCCCATTGTGTTCGGAATGGGGGTGAAACGCTATGGACGACAGGCGGTGGACCTCGTTTTGAGGTCGTTTGAAAAAGTTGACTTTTTGAATTAAAATAATTAAATAATTAAATTAAGAAAAAAAAATTTAATCTCCCCCTTTTTAACCTAGCCCCCCCCCCCGATTAAAACAGAATCAATTTCAAAATTAAAAAAAAAAAAGAAACGAAGGCGACGGGGGGGAGAGAGCCGCCGCCGCCGCCTCGCATCGCCCCCCCCCCCCCGATGAACCACCGCCGCGCCGGTGATAGGCGCGCCCCCCTCCTCTTCTTCCTCCTCCCCTTCTCTTCCTCGACTGTCGCATCGCCCCCCCCCCTCGACTGAGCCGCCGCGCTCGACGCGAGCCACCACCACCGACGGCGAAAACCCTTCCCCCCCCAGACGACCGACGTAGCCTCCCTGTAAGTCTTTTTATTTATTTATTTTATTTGTTTGTTTTTATTTTATATTTAGGATATTAAAACTGATTTTATATTATGTTAAAAACTGATTTTATATTATGTTAAAAACTGATTTTTATGATTTTAAAAACTGATTTTATATTTATTTAAAAACTGATTTTATATTATGTTAAAAACTGATTTTATATTTATTTAAAAACTGATTTTATATTATGTTAAAAACTGATTTTATATTATGTTAAAAACTGATTTTATATTTATTTAAAAACTGATTTTTATGATCTTAAAAACTGATTTTATTTTTAAACTTTTAAATTAGAAAAGGTGAAAACTTTTAAATTAGAAAAGGTGAAAACTTTTAAATTAGAAAAGGTGAAAACTTTTAAATTAGAAAAGGTGAAAACTTTTAAATTAGAAAAGGTGAAAACTTTTAAATTAGAAAAGGGTTAAACTTTAAAATAGAAAAGGCGGAATCTTTATTATGTGGAAGAAAGAAAAATATGATTTTTATATTTTTAAAGTATTAAAAATATAATCTTTATAGGATAGAGAAAATAAAAATATCATCTTTGTGTATGTAGCAAAATAAAAATCTGATTTTTATTTTCTATACGTCGAAATAAAATGCTGATTTTTATAAAGATGAAATCTTTATAGTTGAAAAGGCGAGATCTTTATATATAGAATAACGATGTAAAAATAGAATTTTTATCTATATAGTAGCGGTGTAAAAATAGCATTTTTATCCATATAGCGTCAAAGTAAAAATGTGATTTTTAAATATTGAACTTCGAAGTAAAAATATGATTTTTATATAGTGAATAGCATAGTAAAAATTCGATTTTTAATATATGAAGTGATTATAAAAATATATGACTTTTAAATTGAAAGTGAATAAATAAAAATGTGATTTCTAATTTAAAAACATCAAAATATAAAAATGTGTGATTTTTATATATATAGTGACTACGGGCAGCAAAGATGACGAAGACGGGATAACGAAGAAGATTTCTATCAATGAAGTGCCGTGGAGCTAGGATAGCTTTCGGTGAGAACTTCTCACTCTTAATTCTCTTTTTCTAGATATATATATATACTAGGATGCAGACGGTGCTTATTAGAAGCACCCGACACCCGTCCACATACCATGGACTTGTTTGTTTGGATGTTTGGTGATTGATTGAGATATTGGTTTGAATGTGGTTTGTGGTGTGAAAAATCGAATCGATAAATTGGTTAGGATTAGACGTGCGCCGTTATAAGGCGAAGGAGTAAGACTAGGTTAAACTCTTACTCCAAATTTTGTGGTTTGCATAACGAAAGTGATTTGATTGATGTGTGAATGGTGTGGGCCTTCACTAGACCGGGGATAAGGCTAGGCCTTGTCCCGTTTCTAGTATCGTGCCGTTATGCCGCCGAAATTTTCTAAAATATGTTAGAAAAATAAAAATATCATTTTTATTGTGTAAATGAAATGAATAGGAATTCAAGTGTTGAAATAGAATATTTTATCGTTAAAAATATAATTTTTAACGTGAAAGTGAATAAATAAAATATTTATAAACAAATCGGCCGATTTGTTTATATACACTGATTTGACTGATATTGATTGGTTTGATAAATTTTACACATCGCCCAACTGCACAAATAAAATCTGTGTTTGATTGTTTGAAACCCCACACGGGTGTTGGGATGAAATTTGAAGTTCACTCATCCTGATTGATCAAATATGTCGATCGATTGATTGACAGGCTGTTATAAGCGTTAGATATCGATATTTGATGCTTATACAGTGTAGTGCACTTTGGTTGATGGTTGATTATTTTTCGACGCTATTATATACATGTGTTGTATGGAATTCATATAATTAACGTTATATGGTGATTGATTGGGCCTCATTCCAATTGGGAAAATAAGGAATATTATAAAAGAAAATTCATGTGTTGAATATAAAAATAGTCATGTGTTGACGATGTGCATGTGTTGAGTGAAATATTTTATATAATCAAAATTACATCTTTATCACATTTAAAATTAGAACTACTTCCCAGTAGAAGTCTAATTGAAAATCAAACGATAGATACCATAGTTTTATAAAATATTTCACATAATAAAAATAGTGATGTGTTGACAGTACTCATGTGTTGAGATTAGTCGTGTGTTGAAAGAAATATAGGTTCATGTGTTGAATTGAATAGAAGTTTTTGAAATATATAAAGCCGTGTGGATTAGAGATGCGCTATTTTGACGTGAACGATATTTATATCGATTTTATTCGTTTTACAACGAATATTGAAAAGTGATTTCAAAACTAAATATTTTGAAATGAAATTCAATTGAATTAGATTAAAATTCGAATTGAATAGGAAGTGAATTTGAATTTGAATAAAATAGAAATGAATTGAATTGAAAACGATTTCGAAATGAATTGAATTGAAAACGATTTCGAAATGAATGGAATTGAAAACGAATTCAAATTGAATTGAAAGTGAATTGAAATGAATTCAAATTGAATTGAAATTTGAATTGAATAGAAATGAATTTTAAAACGAATTTATAGAGAAGAATTCAATTTTGATTTGAATTGAAATGGAAGTTGAAATTGCTTTTGAAACGAATTCAAAACTATTTTTAAAATTCGTTTTAAAAGGAAATCGATGAAATATATATTATATATATTATATATATTATATATATAATATAATGGCCTGAATAGAACGCGCCGCGCCGCGGCAGTTCGTGAATTTCGACCATTTATTTCAAACGGACATTGCGGGAGATCCGACCGTCGGATTCTCCTAAAACCGGAACCGTTGGGTTCGTATCGAAAAGAGCTTTCCAATGAATATTAGAAATTTGAAATCTAACGGTTGGATTTGGAATTATGTCCAAATCAAATTGGAAAAAGGTCGCTATAAGTGCAGTTCGATGGCCGTTGTTGGAAATCGACTGTACGGGCCTTGATAAAATTACTAAAAATATCTATAATTTGTGTAAAATTATAATATGTGAATTGGAAAGAACTGGGGTGAAAAATTCCACATTTGAAGAGATAAAAATAGATTTTTATCGAAATGAACTAGTTTTGAACTAGAATTGAAATCAATTTATTTTTAAAATAAATAAATTGAATATGAAAGTGATTTTGAAAATAATCGATAATTTCCAATACGTGGATTGGACTGGAGCTGAATCGAAATTATCTTCGGGATATTTCGATGTTGGATTTCGTGACTATACAAATATTGTTATGGGGATTTGAAAGATATTTTATATCGTTATTTCCAATACGATATTTGTTGGTTTCAGAATTTGATATTGAATATAAGCCGATATATTTTCTATTCAGAGCCTTGTATTTAATATCAAATGTGATTTGGTTTGTCGTGAATCGTGTTTTTGATGACATTGGTTCTTTAACCCAGTTAAAGGCAGGATATTGATTTTTGAAAAGATTAAAACTAAGTGGAGTTTTAATGAATCTTTAATTAGATTGAAAAGTGAATTGATAATTTAAATTATCAAATCTGAAAAGTGATCGAGAGTGGAGTATCACCAGTTTTGCTCCAATGCGATAGTTAAATCTTTAATTAGATTTGAACGTGAAATGGTAATTAATTTTACCGATAACACCGTGGTGTTAGATGTGGAGTATTACCAGTTTTCTCCATGGGATATATAGGTTGGGATTGGGAAATAAAATAAATAATTACTTCGGTGTGGTTCGTTAATCCCGACTAGTTTGAAATGATATCCAAAGGAGGATTAAAGAATAAATTTAGAAGAATTTATCTTTGATAAAATTAATGGGAACCTTTCCCTAAGAATGTGATTTTGTGAATAAAAGAATATTCTGAATTGGAATGAGGCGTTTGTTGTGTTTGTGTAACATTCGTTTATTATATACGTGGGTTATTCAGAAAGGCCGGGTTTATACCCATTCTGAATAACCGATTCGACGAGATGTCGAAGATGAAGACGGTGGTTGAAGACCGGAAGTCTTCACATCGTTTGGGTGATTACTGATGATCTTGATTGGGCTGTACACCTAAGAGGAGGGAAACAGTCGGTGATCGTCCAGACGTACTTGGAGATCGATGGATATGCGAGGAAAGTGCCTCCGGTTTCGTTCAGACCCAGAACGGACTTGTAAATGGACTGTGTGTCCGACATTGGATTTTAGTCCGTGTGATTGATCTCTATTAAATATATATCTGTTTGGCGGCGGAGAATTTATTCTCTTGCTTAACGCCCTTCTCTGAGACGTACGAGCTCAGGGGTTATATATTGATGGATATCAAACGCATGGAGTGAATTGCCTGTGTGGCATGCGTAAGTGGCAATTGATCAAGGCTTCTGTTGAAAAGCAAAGTCTTGTGGTTGATGATCAAAGCACGGCCTGTGTGGCATAGCTTTGTGTATAACGTGAATTCGCGAGCCTCACACCTCGGTATGAGTCAAAAACGGGAGATGGACCGCTGGGAGAGCACGACGTTTCTTTCTAGCTAGGGTGGTGTCAGTGACCTACCAGCCCTGACATTTATATACTTTTCACCTGTGTGGTTGTTGGAATGCGAGGCGCCTCGGATATAGGTCTGTAAGGACCGGGAAACGTGTGTTCAGGAATTGCCAATCCTCAAAAGCAAGAGAGGACCGGCCCAGCCGATTCCAAGGATCAAAGTGGGGTCCTGGGACATTTGCTAGAGTGTCTCGAACGCGGAGAGGAGCTTGCCCCTTGCCTCGGCTCATGACGGAAATCCAATTTCCAATACGTGTATTGCGGTTTTAATTGTAGAACTAGTATGGCGACATGATATATGGTACCCATGCCGTCTATGATTGATATTTATGATTGAAACTGTTTTGACACTATACACTTATTATAGTATCAAATGATTTGTTTTCAACGTATCAAGCATGCTTTGGCTGTTATAAGGGAAAACCCTATCCTCCGGCTTGCGTTGCATTGTGTGATGGGACCTGGGTCTTATAACAGCTTCATTTTCCTTTATTTAGCATTGCGCTGTTGTTTTATGCACTGGTATTCTTGGGAGGAAACCCGTTCCGTGTTATACGGCGTGGTCCCTTGATTTACCTTACTTTGAAAACCAATAAAGGATAACTGTTTTAGTTCTCACACCAGTCACATGACTGACCTGGAGTTTATTGTTTTAACCTAAACTCTGGGTGCCCCTATTTTCCGCACGGGCAGCTAGTAGTTTTGGTTTTGCAGATTTATATTCACAGGGTCCTGATTTACAGCTGGAACGATGCTCGGAAAGCTCTGTATCCGTGTATCACTTCTAGTTGTGCTTTTGTATTATTTTCCGCTGCTATGTAATTTATTGTAATCTCTGATATTTATCGAATGTAATTTATTCAATTATACTCTGTATATTCTTGTATCTGATGGAATTGTTGTAATAACAATGAAATGTTCTTCCGTATGCGTTCATTTGTGTGTTGTTCTCAATTCTATCCATGCTTTCCTTAACGGGGAAGTTCGGGTCGTCTCATTTTGGTATCAGAGCTTTGGTTTACAGAGCTCGAGAACAAGGCACATTAGAACCATACGAAAGAATTCATCAGATATTGGATTAGCAATATCCAATTAGAATTACTCGTTAGAGATAGGATCAGTAGTATCCTAGAACGAGTGTGAAGAGTATATTTTTCAAATGAAAACAATTTTGTTTTAAAAATTTAAATCGCTTTATACGTATTTGATTATTTATTTATATTGAATATGGACAATCGAGTATATATAGATTTCGCGTATACGCGTCATGAACGTATATTCGAAGTTTTAATATACTGGGTAGATATAGAATCACATTCTAGACACCCGGAGATGGTTTTGATGATTGATATAACATCATCAGTATTTATATTCGTGTTTCGAAGGTGTGATATCTATATATTTCCATTAGACTGGTGTGAGAACCAAAACTTATATAGTTAGAACACATTGTTGTGAGTTGGCATCAAAACATGATTTTTGTATATATGTATCAAAATTATGAATTTGAAACTCTAATTCACTAATTGATTGATGTTTATGTTGTTTGTTTATTTGTTTGATAATTTTGAACCATTATGCCTATTTGAACCAAATATTGAACTATATTGAAAATTGGTCACATTTGTTTGCATATACATATATATCTTTGAACAGGTCATAGCAAGGAGGCTAGAGCCGAAGAATAAAATTTGTTTGCCCGACAAATAGGTACATGTTTACTACATAATTTACTGTTTTGTTTGGGTGATGATGATTTTATGAGCCTATTGGCTAGCCGCTTGGCTTTTTCTTTTTCTTTTTGAGATCTGAAGGACCGGGGAAGCTATTTGAAATTCCCCGATGCTCCCGGTGCAGGGGAGGTTATGGCGAAATTTTTCGAAAATTTAGGGTGTTAGCCAAATTTTTGAAATTTTGAAAATTCTCAGAAACTAAAAAGTTGGAGAATGGAAGCCAGATCGAATGTAGAGCTTATTAATCAAACCACTTTCGACTTTGTTCCTTTTCGGGGACGAAAAGTTTTAAGTGGGGGAGATTGTAATAACCCGAAAATGCGAGCCAGTTTGAAATTTTTATTTTGGCAATTTTAAGGAATTTTGAATATTTAAAATATATTATTTTAAATAATATCGACGAGAAATTTATTTAGAATGGAATTCGACGTATATATTTTATACGTCGTCGTTAGAATATAATATTTATATATAATTATAAATAGAATTGAAAATGGCGCGGTAGTTCGATAATTCAATTTCAAACTTCAATTGAATGTACCGGGTGCAAAACAATCCGGATTTTAGTGAAACCAAAAACATTAGGATCTAATTGATAACATCTTTCTAACGGATGTAAGAAACTGAGATTTCACTTTAAAAAATGAGAGATATGTCCAGTTGAAAATTCTGAATAGTCGCTATGGAATTCAGGCCCTTAAAAATGGACATTTTGCAAATGACCTCGGATTTCGACGAAACCACTTTTGTTGGGTCCGTGATGTCAAGTTATTGCTAGATTCCAAATTTCATAATTTTTCGAATCAATATGTGAGCGTGGCGAAGGAAAACCCATTTGACCATTTTTAGTTGATTTTAATCGACTGGAAATTGGCCATTTTTCCAGCGGTCTCAGAATTCGACGAAACTAGTTTTGTTAGGACCGTATCGTCAATACGAAGCTAGAAAATATTTTTCTGGAATTTTTCTAGTTAGTATGTGACCCCGGTAATTTGAAATGCACGTTTAAAATTCAATATAGTGATTTAAATGTAAATTCAACGGAAACTGATTGTAACAGCCGAATCAGCCTACGATACATATCCCATTGTGTTCGGAATGGGGGTGAAACGCTATGGACGACAGGCGGTGGACCTCGTTTTGAGGTCGTTTGAAAAAGTTGACTTTTTGAATTAAAATAATTAAATAATTAAATTAAGAAAAAAAAATTTAATCTCCCCCTTTTTAACCTAGCCCCCCCCCCCCGATTAAAACAGAATCAATTTCAAAATTAAAAAAAAAACAAACGAAGGCGACGGGGGGGAGAGAGCCGCCGCCGCCGCCTCGCATCGCCCCCCCCCCCCGATGAACCACCGCCGCGCCGGTGACAGGCGCGCCCCCCTCCTCTTCTTCCTCCTCCCCTTCTCTTCCTCGACTGTCGCATCGCCCCCCCCCCCCCCTCGACTGAGCCGCCGCGCTCGACGCGAGCCACCACCACCGACGGCGAAAACCCTTCCCCCCCCAGACGACCGACGTAGCCTCCCTGTAAGTCTTTTTTTTATTTATTTTATTTGTTTGTTTTTATTTTATATTTAGGATATTAAAACTGATTTTATATTATGTTAAAAACTGATTTTATATTATGTTAAAAACTGATTTTTATGATTTTAAAAACTGATTTTATATTTATTTAAAAACTGATTTTATATTATGTTAAAAACTGATTTTATATTTATTTAAAAACTGATTTTATATTATGTTAAAAACTGATTTTATATTATGTTAAAAACTGATTTTATATTTATTTAAAAACTGATTTTTATGATCTTAAAAACTGATTTTATTTTTAAACTTTTAAATTAGAAAAGGTGAAAACTTTTAAATTAGAAAAGGTGAAAACTTTTAAATTAGAAAAGGTGAAAACTTTTAAATTAGAAAAGGGTTAAACTTTAAAATAGAAAAGGCGGAATCTTTATTATGTGGAAGAAAGAAAAATATGATTTTTATATTTTTAAAGTATTAAAAATATGATTTTTATATTTTTAAAATATTAAAAATATAATCTTTATAGGATAGAGAAAATAAAAATATCATCTTTGTGTATGTAGCAAAATAAAAATCTGATTTTTATTTTCTATACGTCGAAATAAAATGCTGATTTTTATAAAGATGAAATCTTTATAGTTGAAAAGGCGAGATCTTTATATATAGAATAACGATGTAAAAATAGAATTTTTATCTATATAGTAGCGGTGTAAAAATAGCATTTTTATCCATATAGCGTCAAAGTAAAAATGTGATTTTTATATATTGAACTTCGAAGTAAAAATATGATTTTTATATAGTGAATAGCATAGTAAAAATTCGATTTTTAATATATGAAGTGATTATAAAAATATATGACTTTTAAATTGAAAGTGAATAAATAAAAATGTGATTTCTATTTTAAAAACATCAGAATATAAAAATGTGTGATTTTTATATATATAGTGACTACGGGCAGCAAAGATGACGAAGACGGGATAACGAAGAAGATTTCTATCAATGAAGTGCCGTGGAGCTAGGATAGCTTTCGGTGAGAACTTCTCACTCTTAATTCTCTTTTTCTAGATATATATATATACTAGGATGCAGACGGTGCTTATTAGAAGCACCCGACACCCGTCCACATACCATGGACTTGTTTGTTTGGATGTTTGGTGATTGATTGAGATATTGGTTTGAATGTGGTTTGTGGTGTGAAAAATCGAATCGATAAATTGGTTAGGATTAGACGTGCGCCGTTATAAGGCGAAGGAGTAAGACTAGGTTAGACTCTTACTCCAAATTTTGTGGTTTGCATAACGAAAGTGATTTGATTGATGTGTGAATGGCGTGGGCCTTCACTAGACCGGGGATAAGGCTAGGCCTTGTCCCGTTTCTAGTATCGTGCCGTTATGCCGCCGAAATTTTCTAAAATATGTTAGAAAAATAAAAATATCATTTTTATTGTGTAAATGAAATGAATAGGAATTCAAGTGTTGAAATAGAATATTTTATCGTTAAAAATATAATTTTTAACGTGAAAGTGAATAAATAAAATATTTATAAACAAATCGGCCGATTTGTTTATATACACTGATTTGACTGATATTGATTGGGTTGATAAATTTTACACATCGCCCAAATGCACAAATAAAATCTGTGTTTGATTGTTTGAAACCCCACACGGGTGTTGGGATGAAATTTGAAGTTCACTCATCCTGATTGATCAAATATGTCGATCGATTGATTGACAGGCTGTTATAAGCGTTAGATATCGATATTTGATGCTTATACAGTGTAGTGCACTTTGGTTGATGGTTGATTATTTTTCGACGCTATTATATACATGTGTTGTATGGAATTCATATAATTAACGTTATATGGTGATTGATTGGGCCTCATTCCAATTGGGAAAATAAGGAATATTATAAAAGAAAATTTATGTGTTGAATATAAAAATAGTCATGTGTTGACGATGTGCATGTGTTGAGTGAAATATTTTATATAATAAAAATTACATCTTTATCACATTTAAAATTAGAACTACTTCCCAGTAGAAGTCTAATTGAAAATCAAACGATAGATACCATAGTTTTATAAAATATTTCACATAATAAAAATAGTGATGTGTTGACAGTACTCATGTGTTGAGATTAGTCGTGTGTTGAAAGAAATATAGGTTCATGTGTTGAATTGAATAGAAGTTTTTGAAATATATAAAGCCGTGTGGATTAGAGATGCGCTATTTTGACGTGAACGATATTTATATCGATTTTATTCGTTTTACAACGAATATTGAAAAGTGATTTCAAAACTAAATATTTTGAAATGAAATTCAATTGAATTAGATTAAAATTCGAATTGAATAGGAAGTGAATTTGAATTTGAATAAAATAGAAATGAATTGAATTGAAAACGATTTCGAAATGAATTGAATTGAAAACGATTTCGAAATGAATGGAATTGAAAACGAATTCAAATTGAATTGAAAGTGAATTGAAATGAATTCAAATTGAATTGAAATTTGAATTGAATAGAAATGAATTTTAAAACGAATTTATAGAGAAGAATTCAATTTTGATTTGAATTGAAATGGAAGTTGAAATTGCTTTTGAAACGAATTCAAAACTATTTTTAAAATTCGTTTTAAAAGGAAATTGATGAAATATATATTATATATATTATATATATTATATATATAATATAATGGCCTGAATAGAACGCGCCGCGCCGCGGCAGTTCGTGAATTTCGACCATTTATTTCAAACGGACATTGCGGGAGATCCGACCGTCGGATTCTCCTAAAACCGGAACCGTTGGGTTCGTATCGAAAAGAGCTTTCCAATGAATATTAGAAATTTGAAATCTAACGGTTGGATTTGGAATTATGTCCAAATCAAATTCGAAAAAGGTCGCTATAAGTGCAGTTCGATGGCCGTTGTTGGAAATCGACTGTACGGGCCTTGATAAAATTACTAAAAATATCTATAATTTGTGTAAAATTATAATATGTGAATTGGAAAGAACTGGGGTGAAAAATTCCACATTTGAAGAGATAAAAATAGATTTTTATCGAAATGAACTAGTTTTGAACTAGAATTGAAATCAATTTATTTTTAAAATAAATAAATTGAATATGAAAGTGATTTTGAAAATAATCGATAATTTCCAATACGTGGATTGGACTGGAGCTGAATCGAAATTATCTTCGGGATATTTCGATGTTGGATTTCGTGACTATACAAATATTGTTATGGGGATTTGAAAGATATTTTATATCGTTATTTCCAATACGATATTTGTTGGTTTCAGAATTTGATATTGAATATAAGCCGATATATTTTCTATTCAGAGCCTTGTATTTAATATCAAATGTGATTTGGTTTGTCGTGAATCGTGTTTTTGATGACATTGGTTCTTTAACCCAGTTAAAGGCAGGATATTGATTTTTGAAAAGATTAAAACTAAGTGGAGTTTTAATGAATCTTTAATTAGATTGAAAAGTGAATTGATAATTTAAATTATCAAATCTGAAAAGTGATCGAGAGTGGAGTATCACCAGTTTTGCTCCAATGCGATAGTTAAATCTTTAATTAGATTTGAACGTGAAATGGTAATTAATTTTACCGATAACACCGTGGTGTTAGATGTGGAGTATTACCAGTTTTCTCCATGGGATATATAGGTTGGGATTGGGAAATAAAATAAATAATTACTTCGGTGTGGTTCGTTAATCCCGACTAGTTTGAAATGATATCCAAAGGAGGATTAAAGAATAAATTTAGAAGAATTTATCTTTGATAAAATTAATGGGAACCTTTCCCTAAGAATGTGATTTTGTGAATAAAAGAATATTCTGAATTGGAATGAGGCGTTTGTTGTGTTTGTGTAACATTCGTTTATTATATACGTGGGTTATTCAGAAAGGCCGGGTTTATACCCATTCTGAATAACCGATTCGACGAGATGTCGAAGATGAAGACGGTGGTTGAAGACCGGAAGTCTTCACATCGTTTGGGTGATTACTGATGATCTTGATTGGGCTGTACACCTAAGAGGAGGGAAACAGTCGGTGATCGTCCAGACGTACTTGGAGATCGATGGATATGCGAGGAAAGTGCCTCCGGTTTCGTTCAGACCCAGAACGGACTTGTAAATGGACTGTGTGTCCGACATTGGATTTTAGTCAGTGTGATTGATCTCTATTAAATATATATCTGTTTGGCGGCGGAGAATTTATTCTCTTGCTTAACGCCCTTCTCTGAGACGTACGAGCTCAGGGGTTATATATTGATGGATATCAAACGCATGGAGTGAATTGCCTGTGTGGCATGCGTAAGTGGCAATTGATCAAGGCTTCTGTTGAAAAGCAAAGTCTTGTGGTTGATGATCAAAGCACGGCCTGTGTGGCATAGCTTTGTGTATAACGTGAATTCGCGAGCCTCACACCTCGGTATGAGTCAAAAACAGGAGATGGACCGCTGGGAGAGCACGACGTTTCTTTCTAGCTAGGGTGGTGTCAGTGACCTACCAGCCCTGACATTTATATACTTTTCACCTGTGTGGTTGTTGGAATGCGAGGCGCCTCAGATATAGGTCTGTAAGGACCGGGAAACGTGTGTTCAGGAATTGCCAATCCTCAAAAGCAAGAGAGGACCGGCCCAGCCGATTCCAAGGATCAAAGTGGGGTCCTGGGACATTTGCTAGAGTGTCTCGAACGCGGAGAGGAGCTTGCCCCTTGCCTCGGCTCATGACGGAAATCCAATTTCCAATACGTGTATTGCGGTTTTAATTGTAGAACTAGTATGGCGACATGATATATGGTACCCATGCCGTCTATGATTGATATTTATGATTGAAACTGTTTGTAACACCCCACGTCCGCTAAGGTCACTCATACCAGGGGAATGCCTTAGTTTCGGTGAAGTATTTTAAGTGAATATAGAACAGTAAAATTACAGCAAGACAGATATAAATAATACTTGAAAATTAAAATCATCATTTAATTGCAACGGAAAGTAATACATGTTTGGTTACATCACAAAACCATAAACCAGAGTCAAGTACATAATATCCTTCCTGATAAAATAGAAGTACATAATCCCACTACATAGACAATAGCCATAACAGAAAAGATAAACCGAGCTTTACTTCTACGATCCAAGCCCAAAAGATAGATATAGCGGTCTGATCCAAGCCCACTAGTGCTAGGTCCACTCTGATAACCTGAGGGTTGGAAAAAGATAAAAACAACGGGGTCAGACATAAGTCTGAGTGAGTCCTATAACCCTAACAATACAACCATTAAAGTAATTAGGGTATGACATAAATAAGGTACGGTACCTCTGGGGATAACGACTACACTAAGTAGCCAACTAAACACCGGATGTACTACGATAACCGAAAAGACGCATTTATCCACCCAAAGATAATTCTTACCCCACCCTAGACTTATTCACCCAAGGGTAATTCCTACACTGCACCACACCAGTTTTACCTACCTAAGATTAATTCCTACTTAAAGGTTGATCCCACTAAATGTACTTAGTAATTTTTACCCAGTAGTTTCTAGTACCCCTACATAGGTGCCGTCTGCCCCTATCATTACTAGGTGTACTCAATACTCCCAAGCGATCGGCTCCCTAACGTAGATACCCGTGCTGGTCCCACAATGGGATGTATCATTTCCCCAAAGTGGCAACCTGATAATATCAACGGTGCACGGCTTTATATCTACACGATGTAACAACGATTTACTAACCAGCCCGGGTCCACACACGCATATGAAACCCGTTGGTCCTACGTTGCCACCGCTAACCCGTTTTTGGCCTCTTATAGTCAAGCCCAATATGCGTGTCCCGTCACTCGACTTGGGTCGAGCCCACAAAGATACGTTTGGGATATTGGTTGAGATGGGCCCCCACAAGCTACCACTTAAGCTTGTAAATTTTATCTAGTGTATCCCACTTAACCCCTTTAACCATGTCTACTTACATGTTATAAATACTTTGGTTAAGTCATTAATCATATTTTAATTACCTTTCAAGGCACCCACTAGATTTCCACATGCCACCCAAGTCATTTACTTAATTCCCACATGCCACCCGAGGCACTTACTTAACCCTTTAATCATGTTTAATTCCATGTTCCACTTTGGTTAAGTATTCTAATCGTATTTTCTATTGCTACCCAAGGCAACCCACTAGTTTTCTCATGCCACCCAAGGCACCCACACTAGTTACTACGTGCCACCCAAGGTACCCACTTAACCCTCATGTCCCACTACATGCTAATTTGGTTAAGTGTTTCTTAATTAATTAAGACCGTGATCCTCATAAAGACCTCTCACATTAGACTATCTTTTATGACCGCTGGTTAAGCCGGTTGGGTCCGGGCAGCCTTATGTCATAACCGAGTCTAACCTCGTGTCTTTACATTAATCACGTATTTAGTTTGTGCCTAAGACCTCTCACATTGGGCTAACATTTGTAGCAACTGGTTAAGCCGGTTGGGTCCGGGCAGTTTTATGCTACAACTGAGTCCAACCTCGTGTCTTAGTCGATTAATTACACCTAATTAATCACCCTCATAATTTATATTAATTATCCCTAATTAATATCAAGTTTTTTTCATAACATGGGTAGACCTAACTCAATAGGTAAATTCCCATGGGGTAGACCTAACTCAATAGGTAAATTCCCACTTATGTTAATTTATTTTTATGGTATGCTTAATCATACCCAATCATACTTTTATTAACATATTTATTAACCCCATCGTTCCCCACGCAAATCGTTCTCATTTCACGACATAATAAAAGGGAAGATCTATCACAAATATCATGGGTTTAACCAAATCTTAGAATATAACTTTGTCATGGGTTAAGAGGACGTCAACTTGCATATATGAGCATATATTAACCCAACTATATTTAACCCAAACTTGCATATAAGCATTCACATAACTTGCATAAGCACACCTAACTTGCATGACATGTTGAACTTGCATATAAGCATTCTCACAACTTGCATAACATATCTTGCATATTGACATACATGTAACTTGCATATTAACAAACATGTAACTTGCATAGCATATCTTGCATATTAACATACATGTAACTTGCATATTAATAAACATGTAACTTGCATAGCATATCTTGCATATTGACATACATGTAACTTGCATATTAACAAACATGTAACTTGCATAGCATATCTTGCATATTGACATACATGTAACTTGCATATGAACTTGTTAAACATGCATAAACCCACTTGTTAAATATGCATAAAACAACTTATTAATCATGCATATTATCACATACTTAGCATGCATAGAATCACATACTAAACTTGCATAATATCATATACTTAGCATGCATAGAATCACATACTAAACTTGCATAATATCATATACTTAGCATGCATAGAACCAATTTCTTATTATGCATAAACATACCACTTAACTTGCATAAACCCAAGCACTTAGCATGCATAAAACCCAATACTTAACATGCATACAATCAAATACTTAGCATGCACAACATCAAATACTTAACATGCATAACACCAACTACTTAGCATGCATAAAATCACATGCATAACTTGCATATCATGTTACATATACTTGCATATATTCTCACATATAGTTTGCATAACATGTTACATATGCATAAATAATATTTTACATCATAAAACATGGAAATAAACTTGCATATGGCATAAAACTTGCAATTCACATATCATACAACTTGCATATAACTCACTTATCCACAAACATAACCATGTCTTATCACATCCTACCATAATCAATTTAACAATTGATTATTAAAGCCATAGAAACTCACCAAAACACAATTAGCAAGCTAATGAAGAAGATTAAGATACTTAGAATGGATTAGAGATTGATTAGAGCTTGCTTTCCTCTTCATTGATTTGTGGAGGCCATGACCAAGTTTCATTTTGCCATAGTTTAGTTACTAGGTTTAATTATGAATGAATTAGGGTAGGGTTAGGGTGTTATTTATAGGATTAGGTTGCATTTTAGACCCTTAGATTAACCCTAGATTAATTTAGGACCATCAGATCCAAGAAGCTTCCAGAACCAGCCCTCCAAGCCAGCCCAAGACCCAACCTGGTGCAACCTGGTGCACCCAGGTTCACTGGACGGTGCCACCCTGTCGACAGGCAAGTCGACAGGCATGTCGACACCCCTGTCGACAGGCCTGTCGACAGCCCTGTCGACATGGGTTAGGCGGGAAGCTTCCCGCCTGACCCCACCTGGCCCATTCCAAATCTGAATATTTGAAATTATTAAATCTGTTTTAGTTTTGAATTTTCTGCAAACTTCATCGGGCCATAACTGGGCCATACGGACTCCGATTTTCGAAAACTCGGACTCTATTTCGCGTATTTTTCCGAGACGAACGCAACGACGTAGCCCGTTTCCCCCAATTCTCACATCTGAGATTATTTATTCTGTAATTAGTGAATTTTAGCATTAACCGAAATTCGGGGTGTTACACTGTTTTGACACTATACACTTATTATAGTATCAAATGATTTGTTTTCAACGTATCAAGCATGCTTTGGCTGTTATAAGGGAAAACCCTATCCTCCGGCTTGCGTTGCATTGTGTGATGGGACCTGGGTCTTATAACAGCTTCATTTTCCTTTATTTAGCATTGCGCTGTTGTTTTATGCACTGGTATTCTTGGGAGGAAACCCGTTCCGTGTTATACGGCGTGGTCCCTTGATTTACCTTACTTTGAAAACCAATAAAGAATAACTGTTTTAGTTCTCACACCAGTCACATGACTGACTTGGAGTTTATTGTTTTAACCTAAACTCTGGGTGCCCCTATTTTCCGCACGGGCAGCTAGTAGTTTTGGTTTTGCAGATTTATATTCACAGGGTCCTGATTTACAGCTGGAACGATGCTCGGAAAGCTCTGTATCCGTGTATCACTTCTAGTTGTGCTTTTGTATTATTTTCCGCTGCTATGTAATTTATTGTAATCTCTGATATTTATCGAATGTAATTTATTCAATTATACTCTGTATATTCTTGTATCTGATGGAATTGTTGTAATAACAATGAAATGTTCTTCCGTATGCGTTCATTTGTGTGTTGTTCTCAATTCTATCCATGCTTTCCTTAACGGGGAAGTTCGGGTCGTCTCAATTTGCCGGTCGGGTCCGGGCAGTCTTATGCTACAAAAGGATCCAACCTCATGTCTTAGTCGATTAATTACACCTAATTAATCACCCCCATATTTTGAATTAATTTTCCCTAATTAATTCCAATTTAATGATGTACATAATTGACTCAATTATGTCCATCCACTTATGGTATGCAACATCCTACCAATTTCACCACAATTTTGTTAACATGAATATTAACCCCATCGTTCCCCACGTAATACGCTAACATGACATAATTAAAAGGGAAGATTCATCACAAATGCAATGGGTTCTACTTAGCATAACATTAGCATCATCATGGGTTTTAAAGGTGTCAACTTGCATATATGACCATAGCATCAAACCCAACTAGCATAAATAACCAACCCAAACTTGCATGAATCACATATGTCATAAAGAGGGTAACTTGCATAGATGTTCATGTCATACACCTATCATAAAGGGATGAACTTGCATACATGTCATAGGTCTAAAAAGGGATGAACTTGCATATGTTACTCATATCATAAAAAGGGGTAAACATGCATATATATGCATGACATACAAAGGGCTAAACTTGCATATGTGTGCATATCATACAAAGGTGTAAACTTGCACATGTTACTTGCATATAATCAAACACCAAACTTGCATAACATGTCATGTATGAACTTGCATATAATCAAACACCAAACTTGCATAACATGTCATATATGAACTTGCATATAATCAAACACCAAACTTGCATAACATGTCATATATTAACTTGCATATAATCAAACACAAAACTTGCATAATATGTCATATATGAACTTGCACATAATCAAACACCAAACTTGCATAACATGGTGTCATAATGGATCAATGTTTATCATAGTGATTTGCATAACTTGCATCATGAACATATAGCATAAAACTTGCATAACTAGCATCATGAACATATAGCATAAAACTTGCATAACTAGCATCATGAACAAATAGATAATGATAACATAACTTGCATTGATCCACATTCATAACCATAACCTCATTATAACCTATCATAATTTGTTTAGCAATTGCTTGCTAAAGGCATAGAAACTCACAAATTATTGATTAGCACTCCTATGAAGAAGATTAAGTTGCTAGAGTTGATTAGAATTTGATTTGAGAAGCTATCTTCCTCTTTAATTTGTGGAGGCTCCTTCTAAGTTGCATTTCGACGGCATGACGACGTTGTCTCCAATTTTAATGAGTTTTAGGTAGGATTAGGTTGTATTTATAAGAGTAGTTAGGTGTTTTAGGCCATTAGATTAACCCTAAATCAGATTAGAGCCGTTAGATCTCGTCACTAGCCACCAAAACACAGCCCAGATCCCAAATTAGTGCACCCAGGTCACCTGGGCTCGACCAGGGAGGTCGACCCCCAGGTCGACACTAGGGTCGACACCCATGTTGACCTGGTGGGCAGGTCGACCCCCAGGTCGACCCCCAGGTCGACTCCTAGGTCGACTCCCAGGTCGACCTGGTCTGGGCGGGAATTTTCCCGCCTAGCCCATATTCTGTATTTTTGAAATCTGTTTCATTTTCTGATTTTTCGTGAAACTTCTAAAGACCATATCTCAGTCATGCGGACTCCGATTCACGAAATTTCGGACTCTATTTCGCGTATTTTTCCGAGACGAACGCAACCGCGAAACCCGTTTCCCTTAATTCTCACGTCTGGGATTAATTATTCATTAATTTATGAACATCACTATTGTTTGAAATACGAGGTGTTACATTATCTCCTACTTAAAGGATTTTGTCCCCGAAATCTCTAAGTCAAGAAGAACGTATCCTACCAACCAAACAACCATCTACTAAACCATCAAACACGGGCATCCATTGTCCTTAAAGTTTCTAATGTTGTATGAACATATGCAAGAAGTGTGTGTATATGTTCCCTATCTAATGCAAAATTAGGCGATCTACTGATTCAGTTGACCTTCTTAATGCAAACCATGATAGTGCCATGCATTCAATATGTATGCGAAAGAACCCTATCGACACATACTATTTCTACATGTGTGCACAACCATACATCAAAATGCATCATCCATATGATAACGCAACCATTATACATCCATTAATGTAGCTACCTACACACAATTATATGTAATATGCAATATGAAGTGACTGAGCCGATCTAGTGTCTAAAGTGTGTGTATATGCATCCACGAGCAACCACTAGCAAACACTTGCTTCCACACGCATCCATCAATCATAACAAGTCTCAAACACATGTTTCAACCATAGGTTTACCCTATTTAAAGGTCAAAGGTACTAACGAGAGGACATACTAAAGATAAGATAAGTACTAGACAAACGATAAAGGAGAAGTTAAAAGACATACCCTCAAAAAGAAATGAGTATAGTGAACGCATCTTCGCTTCTGTCTCCCAAGTAGCGTTGCTTTCATCATCTCCCCATTGCACTTTGACTAGTTGAACCTCTCTGTTTCTCAACCTCCTAATCTCTGACCCAAGGATGCGAGTAGGAGCTCGTCGAATCATCGCATCACGCTCTACCTCCACTTCTCTAAGCAAGCTCGGCTATACCACCTCTGCGGTCTCATGTAGGCACTTCCTCAAATGTGACACATGGAATACGTCATGTACACCACTAAGTCTCTCGGGCAAATCCACTCTATATGCCATCTGTCCAATCCTTTCCTTAATAGGAAACGGTCCAACAAACCTTGGTGCTAACTTCCCAACGGACCCAAAGCGAACAATATTCCGTAATGGAGACACTTTAACAAAGACCATGTCCCCAAAATTAAACTCAAGATCCGTCCTCCTCTTATACGCGTAAGATTTCTTTCTGCCCTGCGCCGCTTTCATCCTTCTTCTATTCAAATCAATCTTTTCCAAAGTCTCTCTAACCATATTAAGCCCAAGCAAGATCTTATCCGTAGATTCCCACCAACATGTAGGTGACCGACAAGGCCTTCCATAAAGAGCTTCGAAAGGAGCCATACCAATACTAGACTGAAATATGTTATTATACGCGAACTCCACCAATGGAAGATGCTCTTCCCATGTACCTCCAAAATCTAAGATACATAGTCTCAAAAGGTCATCTAGAATACGATTCACCCTCTCGGTCTGGCCATCCGTCTGAGGATGATATGCGGTGCTCAAACACAATTGAGTACCTACTGCCTCTTGCAAACTCTTCCAAAACTCGCTAGTGAAGATAGGATCTCGATCACTCACTGTAACAACCCGTATTTTAATAACATGTTAAAACGAGAATCAAAGCAGAATTTAATTTTAAATTCTGAATCAAGTAAAACGGGCTATGCCATTGCGTTCGTCTCGGAAAAATACGCGAAATAGAGTCCGAGTTTTCGAGAATCGGAGTCCGTATGACCCGTTAAAGGCCCAAAGAAGATTTCTGGGAATTTGAATTTCGGAAAACAGTTTTGGAAATCAGATCTGGGGCTAGGCGGGAAGTTTCCCCGCCTAGGCCATGTCGACAGGGCTGTCGACAGGCCTGTCGACTTGGGCCCAGACCAAGTCGACAGCCCTGTCGACTTGCCTGTCGACAGGGGGTGGCCGAGGCAAATAGCCTGGCGCACCTGTTTGTCTCACCTGGTCCTGTTCTTGGGCTGGGTCAGGAAGCTTCCGAGATCTGATGGTCCTAATCTATCCTAGGGTTAATCTAAGGGCCTAAAACTATCCTAATCTCTATAAAAACACCCCTAAGCCCCCCTAAACCCTCATAACTCACCCTCTCCACGAAGTGCTGCCCAAATGCCAAGTGATCATGGCCTCCATCCCAAATCCCTAGAGCCTATGAATTCAAATTGGGTTCAAATCAAAAGGTGCAAGCTTGCTACACCAAATCAAGGCCAAATCAACATTTCTATGCGAGTTTCATGGTGGATCTTCATCAAAGGAGCCACCTTTCTTCGCCAAAACGATTCATGCTCCTAGTCCTCTTGCCATGCTATGTAAGTTCTAGCTACTTTTGGATCAAAACGGTATTTTTAATGTTGACATGGGATAAAATGAGGCTAAACATGATTATGCGAACTTATATGAACCTTACCATGCCTCTTGTGTTCATATTTATGATCCTAGGCCATGTGAGTGACTTGATCATGCCTCTCATGCTATGCATAATCTAGTTTAACTTGCAAGTTTGGATCTTTATGCATGAAATGCTAGCATGAACCTTTAGAAACTATTTTACTTATGAAACATTGGCTAAGACAAGATTTTGGGGCTTATGCATGTTTATGAACTCAAACCCCTTATGCTAACATGCAAGTTTGTGGCCAAATCCTCTATGAGATTATGCATGCTTGTGGCCAATCCCCTCTTTAAGTTGTGCATGTTTATGGACAGACCCCCTTTTGATAATTTGCATGTTTGTGGCCAAATTACCTTTTGACACTATGCATGTTTATGGCCAACCCCCTCATGATGTTATGCATGTGGAAGCCAAGCCCTTTTTGGCATCATGCATGTTTTGAGAACAATATGCGACATAGTATTTTTACTATGTTGACTCGCTTTGCTTGCTTTGGGAAAACACGATTTTGGGTAGTTAGATAAACAAGAACATGTCGCAAAATCTTAACTTGAATATGACATGTGTTTATACTTGAAAATATGACTTGAAAGATAACATGGAAGATGACATGTAAGTATGCATAAAAACATGAGCTTGGGAATTTACCTATTAAGTTAGGTCTACCCTTTGGGAATTTACCTATTAAGTTAGGTCTACCCAAATGCTTGAAAAACTTAACATGTTTTGGAAACATGATGAACTTAGATAATATAAGTATGGCCAACTCGAGGTTGGGTTGAGTTTGCAACGTAAAACTACCCGGAACCGACCAGCCTAACTAGTAGTTGCAAACAATAGGACCCAATGTGAGAAGTTGGTCATGTCGCGCTTAAGACCCGAGGTTAGACTAGGTTGTTGTGTAAATCTACCCGGACCCGCCCGGCTTAACTAGTAACCACAACAAGGTCTAATGTGAGAGGTTGAGGGTGCATTAATTAAATTAATGCCGCATAATAGGGTTAAGTTAATTTGATTAATGAGGCTTAACCAAATATGATATGGACAAATGGGTTAAGTAATTTGATTAGGCTAATGATACTTAACAAAACATGATAAGCTTGTGTAGGTTAAGTAACTTGATTTGCCTAATGACACTTGACTATTCTTATACGACTAGTGGACGGGATTAAGTTAACCAACACTTAATCAATCCAACACGATAACGTGATAAGGTTAAGTAAATTTTCTTAATGACACCTAACCGTATAATACAGTTAATGGATGGGGTTAAGATTAGGCTTAATTAATCTAAACACGGTAATTCGATAAGGTTAAGTTAAACACTTAACCAATTTAAACTTGATAATTCAACGAGGTCAAGTAACCCGTACTTAACCGACTTAACTTGGTAATTTAATGGGGTTAAGTTAAACACTTAACTAATTTAACACGATGATTTGATGAGGTTAAGTGACCTATACTTAACCAATCTAACTCGTTAATTTGATGAGGTTAAGTTAACCTATACTTAACCAACCTAACGTGAAAACATGATAAGGCTAAGTCACGAATCGTTTCGAATACGCTTGACCGATTTGACTCGGTAATCTGATGGGGTCAAATTAATATATACTTAACCAATCTAAAATGATAATTAGACGAGGTTAAGTCATGGATTGCTTGATATACTTAACCAACTTGACACATGGTCTGTAGGGTTAAGTCTTGGACTTGGATACTTAGCCAGTTTCGACATGTTTTGTAGACGGGTTAAGTTGTGAACTTAAGTGGCACTTAACCCATTAGATAAACCCTAATTCGGAGGATTTGGTAGACAACCATAGTTAACAAGGATTATGGAAATAAGGCTAAGTGGTAAACCTTAGTTAAGGAAAACTAAGTAATAATTCTTAGTCAAGGAAAGTTGGACCATTTCTTAGATAGATCAGTAACCCGATACGTTAGAGTATGCGTGTAGGAGCAGGCTATCTGATTTGGATAAAGGCTCCAACGAACTGGGTAACGAAGCAGCGGCTTCGGGGAACGTAAGGGTATTCTTGGGATCCCTCTGTGAGCTGTCAGGTCATTATACTAGGCTCACGAGAGGTTGAGGTCTGCGGTAGAAGAACCAAGAATATGCCTTGGTTGCTATGCGAGCGACCTAAAGACTAGGGTGGATAGCACTGAGTCGGCGAATACATAAGGTGCCTGAGATAGCAAGTTCGTCGATCATCTACCATCTTAAGTCAAGCGTGTGTGTACGGAAAGGCAGGGGACACCCAACAGACCATAATTTGCTATCTAATTATGGGTGAGGTAGGTCGTAGGATGTGGGCTGACCGGAGTGTAGTTCTCATGCAAGATTTTCTCTTGCGTTGCCTTTCACTAGTTGAGGGAGGGGTCTCGTGGGACCATAGCCACGTGTAGAAAAGCAGACCTTAGTATCTGCATCGGCAGATAAATCTAAAGCTCCCGACCGAGTCCTGTATTTCTTGTTTTGGCCGGTGACAGGACTCGGATGGCACGATGTGATACATGTTCATCCAGTTATAGAAAAACGATTCACGATGAATGCGTGGGAAAAAGGGCGCGGTTGAGGGTTAGCGTAATCCCTAGTGGCCTAGGTGGTTTAACCCAAACCGAAATACGAAAGCGTGCAATAGGTAAGCGTAATCCCTAGTGGTATTAGGTGGCGTAAGTCCTAGTAGTTCAAACGATGATTCATATGGGAGAGCCTAGCTAGAACAAGGGTGACAGTCCAAACGATTTCAAGGATAATACGACATGAGGAAGCCCGTACGAGGTACGGCAAAGGACTGAACTTATATGCATGGAAAGAAACATATGATTTGAGTAACCTATATATGCGATATTAGGTTGACATGGACCATTACACGGCTTTGAGCACGGGACGTTCATGGTTAACACATGACGTGGGTAGGGATACTAGTACGAGAGGTGCAGAGCAAATGTACATGTTAGGACTAGGAAGAATATACATAATAGATACCGTGGGATGTTAGACGGGGTAGATACCTTGGGATAATGTACTCGATAGAAATCTGACGATGTGATAACTTGACTTATCATAACACCGCAGTTTATCATGATACCTTGGTTTACCTTGCCACAGTAGTTCAACCGGCTATCCTGGTTTATCTATCTTGTAGTTATCCGTATGTTTACTTTCAGTTTATGCATGTCATGTTACCTTTACCTGTTTTTATACTGGAAGTAGATAGGACTTACTCAGTCTTTTTGACTGACCCGTTTTGTTTCGCCTCTTTTCTTCCGTTCCCCCCCCCAGGTTACAGGGAGGAAACAATGCTGCTTAGTTCGGACTTCTTCTGCCTGAAGGTCATCATGGATGGCTTGGACTTCTCTTGGCTATGGCTACTTTACTGTTTTTACTTGGGGAATAATTTATGAAAAGGTTTTTATGCTTCTTTATTATTGCAAGACAGGTTTTGATGTACTCTGATGTAAAAGGCTTTAGACCTTATTTATTCATGTTATGAAAGTTTGATTTTACTTCCGCTATTTATATATGTTCTGTCTTGTGATATTTCTGTGCATGTTTACCAATAATGCCCCTCTAAAGCTAGTGCATTCCTTTGCGAGTGACCCTAGCGGAGGCGGGGTGTTACATTTGGTATCAGAGCAGAAGGTTACCAGACTGGGCAAAAGTTTTTAAAGACCTTCTGAAAATTATTTGAAAAACCGTTTACAAAGAAGCATTTTTCAAGAAAGTTTTCTTTTAAAAAGAAAAGGCTATTCCCCAAAGGCCATTAGCATTATCCTTGTTTCCTTGATCGAATCTCTTTTCCTTTCTTTCCTCCATCTGTAGTCACAGTGGTTTTAACTGCGACTAGTCTTTTTTATCTACGGGAGTGCTTTCCATGCGATGGAGGTGGTTCTCGAGAGACCGGTGGCCGCGTTATAAGAAAGGATAGTGAGAAAGAGGATAAAGGATGCGAGTTTAAGGATGAACAACTTGTTGGTATGGCTCAACCCAGAATGAGAGAGAAAGATGAACAATGAAACCCTTGACGAGAGGGTACCTTTGGCATGGTGAAACGGGACGGATAGTTAAGTATCATGGGACAAGGACAAGATCATTGGGAGGGCAATAATATGCTTTCATTTCTAGGGTAGCTCGGAAGGAGGGTAACGATCTTGTTAAAGGTTTAGTTTTCTTCTCTATCATCCCGTCGGGACTTTGGTTGGATCACCGCATCTTTTTGGGTCCGCTTTGATAGTTGAGTCTCTGCACCTTAGTACTAGTGTAATAGAGGGTCCCGTTTTGTCTCAAATCCTATTGGAAGATCGGTCCATTTATTCATGACTTGTTTGGATTTGAGAATGTCTGTGTCAAGTATTGAGCTTGGAAATAATGCTTATGTTTATAGGTGTGGATGGATTCTAGGGATGAAGGGGTTATCCAGTAAGGGGTGCCACTCTCAGTTTTAGAAGGAGGGTAGTTAGACTCTTGGCTTGCTTTGGTAATACCCTCGAAGCCTTGTGTAACCTTTTGGGTTCTGGCATGATTAGTTACTTAGAATCCCTAGATGCCTTTGTTGGAAATTAGAAACCCGATCGAGTGGTGTTCGCTAATAAGACGGATGGGTTACTTCGATTATGTATGAGTTATGGGGATCACCCTAGTAAGGACTCTTGGCAATTTGGATTGGCATCGGAAAACGAGATCCAGAATTCACTAGTGAATTTTGGAGAGCTGGCTTGAGTACGTAGATATGGTTGAGCCAAGTACACTAGGGAAAGTATAAGTGCAAGTGGAACGAGAGGCGACGAGGAAATGAGTTCCAACTCATGTTATGGAAACAGGAAGTAAGAAGCTGCGAAATCATGAAGAAAAAGGGGCGGTCAAGGCACGATGGAACTAAGCTCAAGGTAATGCGACTCAGGAGACTGAAGACTAAATACGTGCATGATATCTCTTTTGGGAATATATCCTCGATCCCTATTTTCTGTTGAGCTTGCTTGTAGGCTATCTTTTAGGGATATCCCCTCGGTCCTGTTTCTGTTACAAACCCCGTAAGGAGTTTGTTTTGTTTATCTTCTCGACCCTGTTTCAGGGAATCTTAGGTAGAACCCTATGGATGTAAACATGTATTTGAAACATGTTATGGTTGATATGGTTGCAAATGGTTGCAAGTGGTTGCTCGTGGATGCGCGAATTTACATTAGATATTAGCTCGACTCGGTCACATTTCATATTGCATATGCACGAGTATTTATACTTGTTTATGGATGAAATCGAATGTATTATCATGCGGTTGTTGCATATGAATGAATGATTGTGCACGCATATAGTATCTATATGACTAGGACTATTTGCATACATGTTGGATTCATGGCACTAAACATATTTTTGCATTCAAAAGATTTTTCAGGCCTAATCATTAGCATTAGCTAAGGAACATGTACACACACGTTTTGCATATATACATACAGCATTAGAAATCATCTAAGGACAATGGTTGCTTGTGGATGATGTTTTGAGTAGATGGATGATGGATGGTAGGATATGTTCTTCCTAACTTGGAGATTTCGGGGACGAAATCCTAAAAGGTGGGGAGAATGTAACAACCCGTATTTTAATAACATGTTAAAACGAGAATCAAAGCAGAATTTAATTTTAAATTCTGAATCAAGTAAAACGGGCTATGCCATTGCGTTCGTCTCGGAAAAATACGCGAAATAGAGTCCGAGTTTTCGAGAATTGGAGTCCGTATGACCCGTTAAAGGCCCAAAGAAGATTTCTGGGAATTTGAATTTCGGAAAACAGTTTTGGAAATCAGATCTGGGGCTAGGCGGGAAGTTTCCCCGCCTAGGCCATGTCGACAGGGCTGTCGACAGGCCTGTCGACTTGGGCCCAGACCAAGTCGACAGCCCTGTCGACTTGCCTGTCGACAGGGGGTGGCCGAGGCAAATAGCCTGGCGCACCTGTTTGTCTCACCTGGTCCTGTTCTTGGGCTGGGTCTGGAAGCTTCCGAGATCTGATGGTCCTAATCTATCCTAGGGTTAATCTAAGGGCCTAAAACTATCCTAATCTCTATAAAAACACCCCTAAGCCCCCCTAAACCCTCATAACTCACCCTCTCCACGAAGTGCTGCCCAAATGCCAAGTGATCATGGCCTCCATCCCAAATCCCTAGAGCCTATGCATTAAAATTGGGTTCAAATCAAAAGGTGCAAGCTTGCTACACCAAATCAAGGCCAAATCAACATTTCTATGCGAGTTTCATGGCGGATCTTCATCAAAGGAGCCACCTTTCTTCGCCAAAACGATTCATGCTCCTAGTCCTCTTGCCATGCTATGTAAGTTCTAGCTACTTTTGGATCAAAACGGTATTTTTAATGTTGACATGGGATAAAATGAGGCTAAACAAGATTATGCGAACTTATATGAACCTTACCATGCCTCTTGTGTTCATATTTATGATCCTAGGCCAAGTGAGTGACTTGATCATGCCTCTCATGCTATGCATAATCTAGTTTAACTTGCAAGTTTGGATCTTTATGCATGAAATGCTAGCATGAACCTTTAGAAACTATTTTACTTATGAAACATTGGCTAAGACAAGATTTTGGGGCTTATGCATGTTTATGAACTCAAACCCCTTATGCTAACATGCCAGTTTGTGGCCAAATCCTCTATGAGATTATGCATGCTCGTGGCCAATCCCCTCTTTAAGTTGTGCATGTTTATGGACAAACCCCCTTTTGATAATTTGCATGTTTGTGGCCAAATTACCTTTTGACACTATGCATGTTTATGGCCAACCCCCTCATGATGTTATGCATGTGGAAGCCAAGCCCTTTTTGGCATCATGCATGTTTTGAGAACAATATGGGACATAGTATTTTTACTATGTTGACTCGCTTTGCTTGCGTTGGGAAAACACGATTTTGGGTAGTTAGTTAAACATGAACATGTCGCAAAATCTTAACTTGAATATGACATGTGTTTATACTTGAAAATATGACTTGAAAGATAACATGGAAGATGACATGTAAGTATGCATAAAAACATGAGCTTGGGAATTTACCTATTAAGTTAGGTCTACCCTTTGGGAATTTACCTATTAAGTTAGGTCTACCCAAATGCTTGAAAAACTTAACATGTTTTGGAAACATGATGAACTTAGATAATATAAGTATGGCCAACTCGAGGTTGGGTTGAGTTTGCAACGTAAAACTACCCGGAACCGACCGGCCTAACTAGTAGTTGCAAACAATAGGACCCAATGTGAGAAGTTGGCCATATCGCGCTTAAGACCCGAGGTTAGACTAGGTTGTGGTGTAAATCTACCCGGACCCGCCCGGCTTAACTAGTAACCACAACAAGGTCTAATGTGAGAGGTTGAGGGTGCACTAATTAAATTAATGCCACATAATAGGGTTAAGTTAATTTGATTAATGAGGCTTAACCAAATATGATATGGACAAATGGGTTAAGTAATTTGATTAGGCTAATGATACTTAACAAAACATGATAAGCTTGGGTAGGTTAAGTAACTTGATTTGCCTAATGACACTTGACCATTCTTATACGACTAGTGGACGGGATTAAGTTAACCAACACTTAATCAATCCAACACGATAACGTGATAAGGTTAAGTAAATTTTCTTAATGACACTTAACCGTATAATACAGTTAATGGATGGGGTTAAGATTAGGCTTAACTAATCTAAACACGGTAATTCGATAGGGTTAAGTTAAACACTTAACCAATTTAAACTTGATAATTCAACGAGGTCAAGTAACCCGTACTTAACCGACTTAACTTGGTAATTTAATGGCGTTAAGTTAAACACTTAACTAATTTAACACGATGATTTGATGAGGTTAAGTGACCTATACTTAACCAATCTAACTCATTAATTTGATGAGGTTAAGTTAACCTATACTTAACCAACCTAACGTGAAAACATGATAAGGCTAAGTCACGAATCGTTTCGAATACGCTTGACCGATTTGACTCGGTAATCTGATGGGGTCAAATTAATATATACTTAACCAATCTAAAATGATAATTAGACGAGGTTAAGTCATGGATTGCTTGATATACTTAACCAACTTGACACATGGTCTGTAGGGTTAAGTCTTGGACTTGGATACTTAGCCAGTTTCGACATGTTTTGTAGACGGGTTAAGTTGTGAACTTAAGTGGCACTTAACCCATTAGATAAACCCTAATTCGGAGGATTTGGTAGACAACCATAGTTAACAAGGATTATGGAAATAAGGCTAAGTGGTAAACCTTAGTTAAGGGAAACTAAGTAATAATTCTTAGTCAAGGAAAGTTGGACCATTTCTTAGATAGATCAGTAACCCGATACGTTAGAGTATGCGTGTAGGAGCAGGCTATCTGATTTGGATAAAGGCTCCAACGAACTGGGTAACGAAGCAGCGGCTTCGGGGAACGTAAGGGTATTCTTGGGATCCCTCTGTGAGCTGTCAGGTCATTATACTAGGCTCACGAGAGGTTGAGGTCTGCGGTAGAAGAACCAAGAATATGCCTTGGTTGCTATGCGAGCGACCTAAAGACTAGGGTGGATAGCAGTGAGTCGGCGAATACATAAGGTGCCTGAGATAGCAAGTTCGTCTATCATCTACCATCTTAAGTCAAGCGTGTGCGTACGGAAAGGCAGGGGACACCCAACAGACCATAATTTGCTATCTAATTATGGGTGAGGTAGGTCGTAGGATGTGGGCTGACCGGAGTGTAGTTCTCATGCAAGATTTTCTCTTGCGTTGCCTTTCACTAGTTGAGGGAGGGGTCTCGTGGGACCATAGCCACGTGTAGAAAAGCAGACCTTAGTATCTGCATCGGCAGATAAATCTAAAGCTCCCGACCGAGTCCTGTATTTCTTGTTTTGGCCGGTGACAGGACTCGGATGGCACGATGTGATACATGTGCATCCAGTTATAGAAAAACGATTCACGATGAATGCGTGGGAAAAAGGGCGCGGTTGAGGGTTAGCGTAATCCCTAGTGGCCTAGGTGGTTTAACCCAAACCGAAATACGAAAGCGTGCAATAGGTAAGCGTAATCCCTAGTGGTATTAGGTGGCGTAAGTCCTAGTAGTTCAAACGATGATTCATATGGGAGAGCCTAGCTAGAACAAGGGTGACAGTCCAAACGATTTCAAGGATAATACGACATGAGGAAGCCCGTACGAGGTACGACAAAAGACTGAACTTATATGCGTGGAAAGAAACATATGATTTGAGTAACCTATATATGCGATATTAGGTTGACATGGACCATTACACGGCTTTGAGCACGGGACGTTCATGGTTAACACATGACGCGGGTAGGGATACTAGTACGAGAGGTGCAGAGCAAATGTACATGTTAGGACTAGGAAGAATATACATAATAGATACCGTGGGATGTTAGACGGGGTAGATACCTTGGGATAATGTACTCGATAGAAATCTGACGATGTGATAACTTGACTTATCATAACACCGTAGTTTATCATGATACCTTGGTTTACCTTGCCACAGTAGTTCAACCGGCTATCCTGGTTTATCTATCTTGTAGTTATCCGTATGTTTACTTTCAGTTTATGCATGTCATGTTACCTTTACCTGTTTTTATACTGGAAGTAGATAGGACTTACTCAGTCTTTTTGACTGACCCGTTTTGTTTCGCCTCTTTTCTTCCGTTTCCCCCCCCCCAGGTTACAGGGAGGAAACAATGCTGCTTAGTTCGGACTTCTTCTGCCTGAAGGTCATCATGGATGGCTTGGACTTCTCTTGGCTATGGCTACTTTACTGTTTTTACTTGGGGAATAATTTATGAAAAGGTTTTTATGCTTCTTTATTATTGCAAGACAGGTTTTGATGTACTCTGATGTAAAAGGCTTTAGACCTTATTTATTCATGTTATGAAAGTTTGATTTTACTTCCGCTATTTATATATGTTCTGTCTTGTGACATTTCTGTGCATGTTTACCAATAATGCCCCTCTAAAGCTAGTGCATTCCTTTGCGAGTGACCCTAGCGGAGGCGGGGTGTTACACTCACTATGCTAGAAGGTACACCATGCAACCGAACTATCTCTCGAAGGTAAACTGAAGCTAGCCATGGAGCAGTCCTCTTACTCTTCACGGGTATGAAATGGGCACTCTTAGTAAGTCTGTCTACCGCAACCCAAATTCACGTATTACCCTTACTCGATCTCGGTAACCCATCAATAAAATCCATCGAGACGCTATCCCACTTCCATTGCGGAACCTCTAATGGGTGAAGCAACCCACCGGGTTTCTTTTGCTCCGCTTTCACTTGTTGGCACACCAAGCATCTAGCGACATACTCGGCCACATCTTTCTTCATACCGGCCCAAAAGAAAACTAGCTTCATGTCTTGGTACATCTTGTCCCCACCGGGATGAATGGTCATCTTTGAACAATGTGCATCTTCAAGTATAGCCTTCCTCAAACCCTCGTCTTGCGGTACACAAAGTCGACCGTCTCTACGCAACCACTTTATATCATCTGGGGTGTACCTACTCAAATGGCTGGATGACTCACCCCTTATGAGCTTCTCTACTAACTCAACCAACTGTGGGTCGTCCCGTTGTGCTTCACCAATCCGTCCCAAAAGAGTAGGTCTGACTTCTAAGGATGCTAGCAAACCAGGTACAAAGTCAACGGAAGGTCTGAAGTCAAACATCGAGATAAATTCCAAGCTTCGTCATTCCACGAACAATGGACTCAAAGACAACCTTTTTCTGCTTAAGGCGTCTGCCACCATGTTACCCTTGCCAGGGGTATACGCTATCTCGAAATCATAGGATGCTAAGAACTCCATCCACCTTTGATGTCTTAAGTTCAAATCCTTCTGAGAAAACAAGTACTTCAATGATTTGTGGTCAGTGAACAATTCGAACCTCTCGCCAAGAAGATAATAGCACCAAGACTTAAGCGCAGAAACAATAGCGGCCAACTCTAGATCATGGGTAGGGTAAGTTTTCTCATGCTTTCTCAACTGCCTTCGCCCATAGGCTATTACCATTCCCTCTTGCATTAAGACTACGCCTAGTCCTGTCCCACAAGCATCGGTATAAACAACAAATGGCTTACTCCCATCTGGCAACACTAAGACTGGAGCTGTGGTTAATGCTCTCTTTGACCGTTGGAACGCATCATCACAATCTACGTCCCATGTGAAGACTAGATTCTTCTTTGTCAAGCGAGTTAATGGGGCTGATATCTTTGCTAAGTCCTTGATAAATTTCCTATAGTAGACAGCCAACCCCAAGAAACTCCTCACCTCGTTAGCATTCTTCGGAACCCTCCAATCTTGGATGGACACTACCTTCGCGGGATCCACGGCTAGCCCTTCCTTAGAGACCACGTGCCCTAAGAACCGCACCTTCTTCCTCCAAAGGTGGCATTTAGAGAATTTAGCCTTAAGGCTATGCGCTCGAAGAGTCTCCAACACTTCCCTAAGATGTAGGGCATGCTCTTCTTCACTCTTAGAAAAGACTAAGATGTCATCCACAAAGACCACCACGAACTTATTAAGGTACTCCCTGAACACCCTACTCATCAAATCAACAAAGTATGCAGGGGCGTTCGTCAAACCAAAGGGCATCACCAGCCACTCATAGAAACCATCCGGAGTCCTAAAGGCAGTCTTGTCTATGCTATCCTCAGCCACTCTCAATTGATGAAACCCCGTGGCTAAGTCCAACTGTGAAAACATTGAGGCGTCAACCAACTGATCAAAGAGATCATCAATCCTCGGCAATGGGTGTCTATTCTTCTTTGTAAGTTTGTTGAGTTCTCTATAGTATACACAAAGCCTAAGAGACCCATCCGCCTTCGTGGCAAAAATCACTGGAGCACCCCACTCCGATATACTTCGTCTTATGAACCCTTTCTCAAGCAACTCCCCTACTTGCTTATTGAGTTCCCTCCTCTCACGAGGAGCCATGTGGCGCACTGGCAAAGAAACTGGTTTAGCATTGTCTACCAGATATATTCGAAAGTCAATCTCCCGCTTCGGAGGTAAGCCCTTCACCTCCTCGAACACATCCGAGTATTCCCGTACCACCCTAACAGATTGCAAACTCTCGACCAAAGCGTCAAGCGATTCAAGATAACTTAGCATAACAGAATCCATGGGATTACAAGAGATCTCGAGAGTGTTACCCAAGCGGGTCATGAGCCTAACAACTCTCCTTTCGCAATCAAGAACGGCACCATTACTGGATAACCAGTCCATGCCCAAAATCAACCCATAGCCCGTGAAGCCCAAAACAAAAGCATCACATCTAAGCTCAACGCTAAGTATAGAAATCCTCAAACCCAAACATATCATGGACAAATAAGTGGAGCCCACAATTGGGTTTGAGACAACAAAGGGATCATCTACTAGACTAGTGTCTAAGTGCAGTGACTCAACTAATGATGATGAGATAAACGAATGTGATGCGCCAGAGTCAAATAAAGTACGAACAGGATGATCAAACAGAAAAACCAGACTTTCAACGAAAATAGTTCTACCTCTTTCCTGAATTGGTGGAGCTGCGAGAGCCTGAACTTGCCCCCTTGCCTGACCTGGTGCCATAAGAGATTGCACCTGTCCTCCATAGGTAGATCCCGTCCTCTTCCCCTTCTTTGGGCTGTCTTTCACTAGATGCCCTGCTTCGCCATAGTGGAAGCAGCCAGTCTTCTTCTTCTTCCGACAATCTTTGCTTAGATGGCTTGGTGTCCCGCAATTGAAGCACTTCTTCTTTCCCTTGCCACCGTTGCCTTTCCCACCTTTGTTTTGATGTTGCTGTTGAGGTCTCTTCTGATCTCCTTTCTTCTCGGGTGCCTTATTAGCATTGGGACCCTTCTCTTCCTCATGCATGAGTGCCATGTCTACTAGCTTCTCAAAGGTGGCCCCCATAGGGATGTGAGTCATGGCCAATCCATGCATCGGTTCATTCAAACCTTTAACGAACCTTAAAGCCTTCTTCTCCGGTGTATTCACCATGTCTATGCCAAACCTTGCCAACTGATTAAACTTGTTGACATATTCCTTCACTGATAGGTTTCCTTGCTTTAGTGTCAAGAACCTTTCCATATACAGATTTTGTTCCGCCCTTGAATGAAACTTTGCCACAAACCTTTGTCTGAAATCCGCCCAAGAGTCAACTAGGCGTTCTCCATTAGTGACCTCCACCAGAACGAGGCCTCTCCCTTCATTAACCAAGCAGCTAACTTGACTTTCTTTCCTTCTTCCATCTCAAAGATATCTATCAATTCTTCCACCTCCTTGAGCCAATCCCTAGCTTCCACAAAAGTTTCTGATCCTTGAAAAGGTTTCACTCCCATGGCCTTAAATTCCTTGCAAGTCTTAGCAAAATTATCCGCTCGAGGAGGAGGAGGGGGAGGAAGATCTGGTGCAACTGTTGGTGGAGGAACATTTGCTGGACCCGCAGCGGTGGCCCTAGCCTCCATCAACCTCCTATACCATACTGGTATCGGTACACCCTCTGGAAAGTTAAGATCTTCAGCCATGCTGAACGAAAAAGGAAAGATTCAAAATGGAGAATTCGAAAGATAAAGATATGGCTATTTGGGATTATGCTTTTCTTTCAAAAACTTTTCTCCTAAAAGACATGTTTTTGAAAATACTCCTTCAAAAATGTTGTTAGAAAAATAGTTTTTCCAAAAGTTTTATCTTTTCTGGTAACCTTAAGCTCTGATACCACGTGTAAAACCCCACACCCGCTAAGGTCACTCACTAAGGGAATGCCTTAACTTCGGTGGAGTATTTTAAGTGAATATAGAACAGAAAAATTACAACAAGACAGAAGTACATAATCCCACTACATAACTAATAAGAGTCAGGTACAAAATATCCATCTTGATAAAGCATAAGTACATAATCCCACTACATAACTAATAGCCATAATAGAAAAGATAAGCTGAGCTTTACATCAACGGTCCAAGCTCCAAAAGATAGATAAAGCAATCTGATCAAACCCACTAGTGCTAGGCCCACTCTGAGAAACTGAGGATTGGGAAAAAGATAAAAACAACGGGGTCAGACATAAGTCTGAGCGAGTCCTGTGACTTTAACAATACAATCATTAAAGTAATTAGGGTATGATATAAACTTGGTACGGTAACGACTGGAGATAAATGACTACACTAAGCAGCCAACTAGACATAGGAAGAACTAAGATATCGGTAAAGACGCATCTACCCACCAAAGGATAATTACTACACTGCACCACACCAGTCACTCCTAACTTAAAGGTTGATCCCACCCATGGACTTAGAAAATATAACTAGTAGTTTCGTGTACCCCTAGCTGACCACATAGGTGCCGTCTTCCCCTATCTCCACTATGTGTACCCACTACTCCCCAAGCGATCGGCTCCCTTACGTAGATACCCGTGCTGGCCCTACAGTGGGGTGTATCACTCCCCAAAATGGCAACCCTGTACAACTTAAGAGTGCACGACTTATACCTACACGATGCAACAACGTCTTACCTACCAGCCCGGGCCCACACACGCATATGAAACCCGTTGGACTTGTGTTGCCACCGCTAACCCGTTTTTGGCCTCTTATAGTCAAGCCCAGTATGCGTGTCCCGTCCTCGACTTGGGTCGAGCCCACAAAGATACGTTTTGGGTTACTAGTTGAAATGGGCCCCCACAAGCTACCCACCTACGCTTGTCCCTTTTCTAGTGCATCCCACTTAACCCTTTAATCATGTTTAATTACATGTTTCCACTTGGTTAAGTATTCTAATCGTATTTTCTATTGCCACCCAAGGCAACCCACTAGATTTCCACATGCCACCCAAGGCACTTACTTGATTTCCACATGCCACCCAAGGCACCCACTTAACCCCTCATGACCCACTACATGCTTATCTGGTTAAGTGCTTCTTAATTGATTAAGACCGTAACCTTTACAAAGACCTCTCACATTAGATTATCTTTCATGGCAGCTGGATTTGCCGGTCAGGTCCGGGCAGCATTACGCCATAACCGAGTCTAACCTCGTGTCTTTACACTTGTCACGTATTTAGTTTATGCCTAAGACCTCTCACATTGGGCCAATCATTTGTAGCCGTTGGATTTGCAGGTTGGGTCCGGGTAGTCTTATGCTAAAAAAGGGTCCAACCTCATGTCTTAGTCGATTAATTACACCTAATTAATCACCCACATATTTTGAATTAATTTTCCCTAATTAATTCCAATTTAATGATGTACATAATTGACTCAGTTATGTCCATCCACTTATGGTATGCAACATCATACCAATTTCACCACAATTTTGTTAACATGAATATTAACCCCAGCGTTCCCCATGTAATACGCTAACATGACATACTTAAAAGGGAAGATTCATCACAAATGCAATGGGTTCTACTTAGCATAACATTAGCATCATCATGGGTTTTAAAGGTGTCAACTTGCATATATGACCATAGCATCAAACCCAACTAGCATAAATAACCAACCCAAACTTGCATGAATCACATATGTCATAAAGAGGGTAACTTGCATAGATGTTCATGTCATAGACCTATCATAAAGGGATAAACTTGCATACATGTCATAGGTCTAAAAAGGGATGAACTTGCGTATGTTACTCATATCATAAAAAGGGGTAAACATGCATATATATGCATGACATACAAAGGGGTAAACATGCATATGTATGCATATCATACAAAGGTGTAAACTTGCACATGTTACTTGCATATAATCAAACACCAAACTTGCATAACATGTCATATATGAACTTGCATATAATCAAACACCAAACTTGCATAACATGCCATATATGAACTTGCATATAATCAAACACCAAACTTGCATAACATGTCATATATGAACTTGCTTATAATCAAACACCAAACTTGCATAACATTGTGTCATAATGGATCAATGTTTACCATAGTGATTTGCATAACTTGCATCATGAACATATAGCATAAAACTTGCATAACTAGCATCATGAACATATAGCATAAAACTTGCATAACTAGCATCATGAACACATAGCATATGATAACATAACTAGCGTTGATCCACATTCATAACCATAACCTCATTATATCTGATCATAATTAGTTTAGCAATTGCGTGCTAAAGGCATAGAAACTCACAACTTGTTGACTAGCACTCCTATGAAGAAAATTAAGTTAATAGAGTTGATTAGAAGTAGATTTGAGAAGCTATCTTCCTCTTTAATTTGTGGAGGCTCCTTCTAAGTTGCATTTTGACGGCATGACGACGTTGTCTCCAATTTTAATGAGTTTTAGGGTAGGATTAGGTTGTATTTATAAGAGTAATTAGGTGTTTTAGGCCATTAGATTAACCCTAAATCAGATTAGAGCCATCAGATCTCGTCACTAGCCACCAAAACATAGCCCAGATCCCAAATTAGTGCACCCAGGTCACCTGGGCTCGACCAGGGAGGTCGACCCCCAGGTCGACACTAGGGTCGACAGCCATGTCGACCTGGTGGGCAGGTCGACCCCCAGGTCGACTCCTAGGTCGACTCCCAGGTCGACTCCCAGGTCGACCTGGTCTGGGCGGGAATTTTCCCGCCTAGCCCATATTCTGTATTTTTAAAATTTGTTTCGTTTTCTGATTTTTCGTGAAACTTCTAAAGGCCATATCTCAGTCATACGGACTCCGATTCACGAAATTTCGGACTCACGTATTTTTCAGAGACGAACGCAACCGCGAAACCCGTTTCCCTTAATTCTCACGTCTGAGATTAATTATTCATTAATTTATGAACATCACTGTTGTTAGAAATACGGGGTGTTACAACCTATTTCAAACCCGTTACCACGAACTCATCTTCCCCAGAAACGTCAAACTCCAGGAAACGCCCATAACCGAACTTTGCAACCACCGTTCATTCTCCTTACTTCACCGACCAACACACCAACAACTCCTCAGTTCCTTCATTACTTCACTTTCTTCCCCTCCCGCAACTTCCTACAACTGATGTCCCTTTTCAATGCTTCCTCATCCAATCCCCTCAAGCTTCAGTCCCTCATGCAGGGTTCTGGCTTCTGCCCTGCCAAAATAGTCCGCTCCAGACCTTTTAACGCCCCTGACATGCTACCACATCACCACCCTTTTCTTCTTCACGACCTACCCAGCAACGAACCTACTGCATGCCAATCTCCAAGCCGACCGCTCCCCTACAGTCCATTTCCTCCTTCCTCTATTTTCTTTCATCTCCATGATGTAGCGAGCCTGCTTCAGGTCTGAACACGAGATATCCAACGGGCCTCCTTCATGCTTGCAAATGAGAGATATGCAGAACATACCTCCTATCGGTTGCGATGGTCAGTTCAAAAGCTTGCAAACCTTTACGTTTATTTTTAATTAACGTTCGCCATAGAAAGGCAGCAGTGAAAAACAGAAGAGCGAAAAGAATGTCACGAGTAATTATAATATTACGTTACTTCGTATCTAAGTAAAAAGATGTGGGTGTAGGAGAATAACTTGATATTTTGAGGAGGAGTTTTCTCCACGTCCTTGGTTGAAGAGAGAAGAAATCTAGTGGCCGAGAATAATATGAGAACGTGGCTTTAGTTTGATCAGAAAATAGAACGAGATATTTATTTGAAATGGGGAAATGCACGTTAAATTTCACGGTTTTAAAGTTGGGTTTTTAACATATCATGTTACCTAAATTCCATTCACGTACGGACAGAAATGAAGATATCGTTGTATCAAGCTCGGTTCCACGATCCCGAAAATATAATAATATCGGTAGGTTAACTCATTTTTTGAAACCCTAAAATGTTGATTACAAGTTGCAAAATACTCCAAATAAAAAGTTGCTTATTTAATGAATTAAAAATTTCCATAAAATTCTAAAAATTAAATTATCATTCACCTCAAAAGAACCTCGTCTAAATTCAAAACCGGTATTTAGTTATATCGAATAAACCATTATGGCCGATAAACGATTCTATAGCGACTATTTTAAAATTTGATTTGGACATATCTCAAAATCTACACGACGAAATCCCGATTCTTCTCTTCCACTAGAAAGATATACTCCACCAGCTGCACCCGTTTCTTGTTTCATAGAAATCCGGCTTAAAACGAATCTTGTACATTCTGTAGAAGTTCAAATCGCCAATTAATGAACTGCAACGCCATTTCAAGCTCGATTTTAATTATAATATAGTTATATGTTCAAACTATCGTTCAAATAATATATTCGTTATACTAATTCAATTCTAAACTGAATTAAATATCACAGATGATCCAGTTCACAACATATCGCCATTTCAGCCAATTCTGATTATTTCAGAATTAAATATATTATTTTAATTTATTAGTTTTATTAAATATTCACCATTATTTAATTCCACGACCATTAAAATCAATATATCACTATTTATATAATTAAATAATTTAATTAGAATACCTCTGCAAATGCGGATCATTACATTCTTCCCCACTTAAAATAAATTCGTCCTCGAAATTGCTAAGGTAGAGAATGACCATATCGACTGGTTACAACATATTTGTTCATTTCTTAACTTCAGTTTCCAACTGGACCAATTTAATTTCAATTAAATTATTAATTAATTCATATCAACGAAAATTTCCAAAAATCCTGAAAATTTTCTAACTCCTTAACTTTTCGAAAATTTTTGCTAGCACCTCCTTCATACTGTTCAATCGGTCAAACTCCAACTCGCCTCTCTGGGCCATCTCCATCCCAAAAGAAAATCAAACAGCCAAGCGGCTTGCTAATTCGGCTCATAAATCTTATATCCAATAGAAATATAAACTTGTACCTTTTGTCGGAACATCATTTTATCCATTCCACCTGTTATCAATTCAGCGGGTACATGGGTCATCCCAATCAAATTCCAATCTTCTTTTATCCACAACACAACCATTCGCTTATATCCGGGCCAAATATCATTTCAACTCGAGTTTCTTCTCGATTCCCAACTCTTAACTTGATTATCACATTACACTTCAAACTTGAATCTCACAATCCAATTTGTCTTGATATTATTCTAATTCAATTTCCGTTACCACTTTACTGGCTTTACTTTAATTCAATTTTGCTTTCACAAATTTCTGTTAAATTTGTTTTTAATTCAAACAGTCTTTCACTTGGTGTTTTTGAACAGTTTACACTTTCCAAAAATCAAATTTTCCTTTTGAACATGTCACTGAGCCCTCAATTAATATTCCATTAGTTAAATCACTTCTCTATTTCATTATCAATATTTGTTAACCAAATATTTTCAATAACCATATTGGCCTTTTATGTTATTTGGAAAACATTTCCGAATATCGCCTTCCTTTATTTTCTAAATTTTAGAAAATATATGCTATTTATAATTGGAAAATATTCCAATTACTTATCTCTTTTCCGATCTCGTTTATTTCTATACTTAGGAATTATTCTTTATTATATTTCCAAGCTTACACTTATTTGGGTTAAAACGGATGTTATGTAAAACATCGTTACGACAACCCAAATACTATATTCAACTAACTCTTATCCGACATTGATCTTCGAGCCTGAAATCTTGCTATTTATTTGTTGATAATGAAATCAATCAAGTTGGGGTATAACTACCTCTCAGACCTTGACTGAATAACATTTATAACGTCAAAACTGATATGACTACTTACTCGAATAATCAATACCATACAACTACTTACTCACTTTTAAAAACGTATATGCTTCCTCTTTCTATTCTTACTAGATTTTATTCTTAGCCTTCCTTTTTGATTTTACTATTCTATTTCTTCGTTTCCTGATCGAATTCTATATATATATCGATACATTGATTTCTAACTATCAATTTATCTTAAAAATATTCTAACTCCTTAAATTACCGAAAAAATTCGCCATAACCTCCTTTGTACCAGGAGCATCGGGATATTTCAAATAGCCTCCCATGGCCCTCACCAATCCAAAAGAAAAAGAAAAAGCCAAGCGGCTAGCCGATACGGCGCATAAAATCTCATATATGAATTAAATACATACCTTTCCGTCGAGCATTCTATTTATATACCTTCATACCTTATCCATACCTATCTCATGTATATTTATACCTGCCCAATCTATTTTAACTATACCTGATCGTTTTAACTCAATTCGTTAATTAATTTGTTAATTAACTCTTTAGTCTATTTCACTTTTATATTTGAACATGACATGTTCAAATATATTTTAACTTGCTTATTAACTAATTTGAATCCAAATTTCAAATTTAAGTTCTATATTCGATTTCGAATATACAATTACAAATCCAATTCACCTTTCAAAGTTCAACTTCAAATTCAAAACTCGATTAACTAATTCCTCTTCGACTCGGTTAATTCTATTCAATTTCTATTCAAATTTTATATCACTTCTATTATTCAAATCACATATCAAATTCTATTCAAATTCTACATTATAAATCCCATTTTGAAATTCAACACAACTTGTCTTTCCCAAAACAAATTCAAAACAGTATCTCTGGTAGTAATTCGTCACTTACAACTCGAAAATGAATACTGATGATGCAGCTGTCATCATCAGAATCTGTTTTCCAGCGATCGAAGCGAGTTCAATACTATAAAACCATTTCTAAACATTTCCACTTTGAAATTCATTTCAAAATATAATTCACACTGCTTGTAAAACAATTTAAAATCTCCCAGGATATTAAATTTTCCTTATTTTTAATCCAAATCCATACAAACACTAACCCAATTTTCCAGAATTTTAATTCAATTTCTGGTTTAAATTTTAGATTTAACTTATCTGATTTCACGTGTTTCACTTATCTGAATTCTGATTGGTTATTTACATAACCATTTAATTTATAGTCTTACTCGATTATAATAACAAACAATATATCAACTATATTATAATTTTGATATATATATCTTCTATATATCAAGATATACCTTAGGTAAACTTATTTTAATTTACCCTCTTTTCAAAACAAATCGTGTCGACCCATCATATTCGAGTGTTTATAAACTCCTACCGATACGTGGATCAAACTGATCGACCAGAACTCATAAACTATTCAACCAATAAACCTCCACAATATAAAAAAAATTATATCAATAAAAAATACGTTCACTCGTATATATACACTCCAACTCAATCAAGGTTATTACTAACCCTATCTCAAATGAGTTACACCACAGAGCCAAGGTAATTCACTTAACCTTATGCTCTGATACCAACTGTAATGACCCGGGTTTTTGACGATCTTGGTTATCCGATATACAACACATATCTAACATCCACGGATAGAAAATATCGGTCATTAATGAAAGAAATTAGAGGGTGAGGAAAGATAAGATAAAAACTTAGAATAGAAGAAGAACACAACATCAGAGTAACACGAACCTCACAGCGGAACAAATAACATATAATATATATAACATAACTTTGAAATATAAATCTGTATATGTATACAACAACATTTTCAGAGTACAACACTTACAACACAGCGGAAATAACTATATAGCTATATAATCCTGAAGCCTCCTGCTCCAGCTCTTCAAGTATCTGTAAATCCCAACTACTTGACTGCCCGTGCAAAATTGGGCACCCAAAAGTTTAGGGAAAACAAAACAAAATAAACTCTGGGTCAGTCATGGGACTGGTATGAGTAAAACAGCTTAAAACAGTTCAAGCAGGTAAATGATATCTCATAAGACAACGCCGTATAACAGAACGGGTTTTTCCCTTATGAGAATCCAAATTATCTTTATATCAAAAACCTTTTGATATTATAATAATGTCTATCGACCACAATACAATAATCATCTAACAGAAACGCTTTCATCTCACGTTCTACATATATAGTATACAATCAAAACTGCAAGCACGTATTGGGTAATGGATTTCCAACTATGACAAGGTATGGAATCACCTTCCGCTAGTGTAACTCTAGAAAGGAATACACTGGGTTCAAAAGAACATCTTATAACCCGGCCACACATGACCGATCAATCATTTCGCTTGAGTGTATCGAATGTATATCACCAACGGTTGGGATCAGCAACCGTTTCCAGAATGGGACAGTATCAACAATAGATTTTTAGAAATAAATGAAACTCTAGATCAGGTGATTATACACCCTACTTCGGAGCAACCGACTTAGCCATGTTGCTTGCCCGATTTCTGTCATTTGCTGGATGTAAGGCTAGAAGCTACGCTTTATCATCACAATAGATTCACTCGAATGCTACATTGTCAGATCCATCGAAAATCACTAATTGATGTCTACAACATTACATTACATGTTAGCTAAAGAAATTTCCTTCTCCGCTTCCACTCTTGGCACTGTTAAAAAAATCAATGTACATGACCTTTTTGGAAATACTCTGTCAGACATTCATCCATACAAGTCATCCAGGAACAGGATGAACCGAAGGCACTATTCAGTATATCCATCTTAGGCACTATTATCTAAGATTTATACAATAGCCCTTGCACTTTACTCCGTCTTCAATTATCTTTGGCATATATGATTCGCAACGCTTATGCCAATATAGAGTGGTTCTTTGGATAATAAATCCAACCGGTCTCTCCATATTAACAACGTTAAAATGGTCCAAACTTCGATAGTCTGTGATTTAACTATCAAAGAAAAACACGTGTGCAAACAACGATATTATTTCCAGATAGAAATTCTATCAATCAATCATCAATCATATATATATATATATATATATATATATATATATCTATATATATATATATATATCTATATATATATATATACTCATATTGCCTATTTCAATATTTGATTACATTTCTGATTCTATTTGGAAAACATTTCCAAATCTTCTTTACTTGGATTTAAATAGATGTTTAAATCAACATCGCAACGACAACTCGAACCACTATACTTATTTACTAAATTTACTTGACCACTTTAACTCTCGAACCTTAACCATTTCTAAACTAGAAACGAAGTCAATCAAGTTGGGGTATAACTACCTCTCAGACCTTAACTGAACAACATTTCAAATCTCGAAATAGGGTAAGTTCATCTTTTAACTTTTTAACACTTCCTTACGTAACTCCCGTTGGAATAAATCTCTGTTCGATAACTCCTCCCTTCGAATAATTATATTTGAGAATCTATCTTACGGATAACTGTATTTGAAAACCTTTCTTCGAATAAACTAAATTCGATTAACTCTATTTATTTAACCTCGTTTTTACTTAACTCCTTACTTAACCCCTTTCGAATAACTAATTCGATAACTCCTTTCGATTAAACTATAATCAATAACTCCTTTCGATTAAACTAATTCGATAACTCCTTTCGATTACCATAGTCGATTTACTGAATTTATTCGCTTTATAAAGATTTCCTTTTTAACAACGTTTATTCATTTTTAAAGATTTACTTTTAGTAACGGTTCTTCACTTCAAAAATGATTTCCTTTTTTATAACGTTTTCCCTTCTTATAACGGTTTTCTTTATATAACGTTTTCCTTTTTCATTTCTATTTATTCCCTAAGTAAATAATCCCTTTATAATATCTTATTTATTTACCAAATAAATAATTCACTTAACATGTCCTAATTATAAATAAATATCTCCTTTAACACCTCCTATTTACTTAACAAATAAATATCTACTTTAACATCTCCTAGTTATTTAACCAATAAATATCTCGTTTATAAAATCTTATGATTTTATAAATATTCCCTTTTCTTATAAATAGTTCATTTATAAAGATTTCCCCTTTCTATATAATTTTACCTATAAAGATTTCTATTTATAAATATTTCATTGATAAAATCATTGTTCATTTTATAAATATTTTCTCTTCTATAAAATCCTTTGATTTTATAGTTATTCCCTTTTCTAAAAATCTCCTATTTATAAATATTCCAATTTATAAATAGTTCTTTTTTATAAATATTCCAATTTATAAATATTCTATTTTCAATATCACTTTGAAAATCTCTTTTTCCCATTCCGATATTTTATGGTACTTAACTCATCAAATCACGATGACCAACATCGTCCAAACACATATAATCGACAACAGATTATATATCACATCATATATCACAATATATGAATAACAGTAAAGTAAATGTTGAGGAATCCAGTTGGATTCCTCCAAATTGTTTCACTCCATCCACAGATGTTATACAATAAAATCAACATCACTTTCAGTTTCATATGATATATTCTGTTTAAACAGAATCAATATAGTAATTCAACTAACTGCCTACCAGTTCAATCAAACAGTTAACACACAGTCAATCAGCCAATATTTAACAGTTCTAAAAATACAACATGAAATTATAAACTGTTCAGAGTTAGTGAGATTTACTCACATTGGCAGTTCATCGTTAAAGAACGATAAACTGTTGTTTGATTTGAATCAAACAGATTATTTCGCCATAAATTCATACGAGCTCCAATCCACTCCCAGTCAGTGCCATGGTGTTGCCCTCGTCATACGATCCCAACGGATCCAACTACTCGAAATTCTGATTCAGTATGACCCAGATATTAAGTTTACAAGTTTAATACTAATTTAAATTGAATTAAAACACAAGTTTGTTCGGCATTGGGCTTTACCATTCCTTCCTGGCCCATTCCAATTGAACACCTATACCAAACCCATTACCACGAACTCATCTTCCCCAAAAACTTCAAACTCCAGGAAACACCCATAACCGAACTTTGCGACCACCATTCATCCTCCTTACTTCACCGATCAACACACCAACAACTCTTCAGTTCCTACATTACTTCACTTTCTTACCCTCTCGCAACTTCCTACAACTGACGTCCCTTTTCAATGCTTCCTCATCCAACCCCCTCAAGCTTCAGTCCCTCATGCAGGGTTGCGGCTTCTGCCCTACAAAAACAGTCCGTTCAAGACCTTTTAATGCCCCTGACATGCTACCACCTCACCATCCTTTTCTTCTTCATGACCTACCCAACAACGAACCTACTGCATGCCAATCTCCAAGCCGACCGCTCCCCTACAGTCCATTTCCTCCTTCTTCTATTTTCTTCCATCTCCATGCTGTAGCGAGCCTGCTTCAGATCTGAACACGAGACATCCAATGGGCCTCCTTCATGCGTGCAACTGAGATATATGCAGACCATCCCTCCTATCTGTTGCGATGGTCAGCTCAAAAGCTTGCAAACCCTTTACGTTTATTTTTAATTAATTTTCCCCATAGAAAGGCAGCAGTGAAAAACAGAAGAGTGGAAAGAATGTCATGAGTAATTATAATATTACGTTACTTCGTATCTAAGTAAAAGGACGTGGGTGTAGGAGGATAACTTGATATTTTTATGAGGAGTTTTCTCCACGTCCTTGGTTAAAGAGAGAAGAAATCTAGTGGCCGAGAATAATATGAGAACGTGGCTTTCGTTTGATCAGAAAATAGAACGAGATATTTATTTGAAATGGGGAAATGCACGTTAAATTTCACGGTTTTAAAGTTGGGATTTTAACATATCATGTGACCTAAATTCCATTCACGTACGGACAGAAATGAAGATATCGTTGTATCGAGCTCGGTTCCACGATCCCAAAAATATAATAATATCGGTAGGTTAACTCATATTTTGAAACCCTAAAATGTTGATTACAAGGTGCAAAATACTCCAAATAAAAAGCTGCTTATTTAATGAATTAAAAATTTCCATAAAATTCTAAAAATTAAATTATCATTCACCTCAAAAGAATCTCGTCTAAATTCGAAACCGGTATTTAGTTATATCGAATAAACCATTACGGCCGATAAACGATTCTATAGCGACTATTTTAAAATTTAATTTGGACATATCTCAAAATATACATGACGAAATCCCGATTCTTCTCTTCCACTAGAAAGATTTACTCCACCAGCTCCACACGTTTCTTGTTTCACAGAAATCCGGCTTAAAACAAATCCTGTACATTCTGTTGAAGTTCAAATTGCCAATTAACGAACTGCAGCGCCATTTCAAGCTCGATTTTAATTATAATATAGTTTACTTTCAAACTGTCATTCAAATAATATATTCCTTATTCTAATTCAATTCTAAACTGAATTAAATATCATAGATGATTCAGTTCACACCATATCACCATTTCGGCCAATTCTGATTATTTCAGAGTTAAATATATTATTTTAATTTATTATTTTATTTAAATATTCACCATTATTTAATCCCACGACCATTAAGTTCACTATATCACTATTTATATAATTAAACTAATTAATTATAATACCTCTACAAATGCGGGTCATTACAGAGCCGGTCGATTAGGTTAGTAGTTATGGTACATCTAGACTCTAGTAAATTTTAGGAGCCTGTTAGGTGGGGCTGCTTGTGGTTTGTATGGGGTTAAATCCTCTCACAAAAAGGACGCGTAAGTCTACCATCTTGTAAATGTTGGGGATCATCTCATTTTAGTTATACTAGTATTAGTGCAGGGTAATCTTTAGGAAAGCGTATACACTCTATCATGTTTACCTTGTCATACTTACCTTTTATGATGTTATCTTTCTTTTCCACCATACATGCCTATCATGATACTCCTACTGATTTACTTGCTAAATGTAACTGGACTCACCAGACATATGTCTGACACTTTTTGTTTACTCTTCTCTCTTCCGTTTCCCCCCAGGTTCGCAGGGTGGGAATACTCAAGCTTAATCAAGACTCGGTTATCATCTTGTTAGGAGCCGCTTTTAAAGTATTGCTCAAGTTCTTATCTTTACTACTACGTCTTTGTCTCTTTTGGAGAACTATGCTTTTTTCTTTATTTATGTACTCTGATGGTACAAGGCAGAAGTTTTAAATTATTATAACGGGTTTTATGTAGTTCCAGACTTATGATATTTTGGACCACAATGTTATGCATAATGTTTTAAATAAAATTTTAAATTCCGCTGCTATCTTTTATATCTGTCTTGTAATGTTTTTGGGTCTGTTTACCTATAACGCTTCACGAAACTTAATGCATTCTCTTAATGAGTGACATTAACGGACGTGGGATGTCACGCTTGGTATCAAAGCCGAAGGTTACCAGATTAGATAAAAGTTTTTGAAAATTATTTTCAAAAGGATTTTAAGAAAACGTTTTTCCGAAAAGAAAAGTCTATTTTGAAAAACATATTCCCCCAAAGCCATACGTTGAAACACCCCACCTCCGTTAGGGTCACTCTCAAAGGGAATGCCCTAATTTTGGTGGAGGTTTATAAGTATAAGTCATAGATATACAAGACAGATATAAGAACACATATTTGTAAACAGCGGAAAATCAACAACTTTTATTTCATAAAAGCAAATACGTGCTATAACAACATCACCATAATAGTCTTACATCTTTTTCCAAAACATAACATAACACTTTCATAATCTGTCTTGATTACATTATTTAAAGAAGCATAAATAAAACATAGATAAACTGCAAAAGCCCCATAGAGTTTGTCCAAAGCCATAGTTTCAAACGAAAAGGTCCAAGCAATACATTTCTCTTCTTCAAGCTGGATGTTAAGGCTGGTCAAGCTGCAGTGTTCCCTCCCTGTGGACCTGGGGGGGGGGGAAACGGAAGAAAAGAAGACGAAAGAAAAGTAGAGTCAGACATAAAGCCTGAGTAAGTCTAGTACTATTCTGTCTATGAATAAAGAACTGGGTATGATAAGTATAACAAAGAAGTGGGAAAGCACTATAAACTTGGTTAAGTTGTCTAGGGTCGAATATACTATCGTACCCCATGTTAATCTCTGAACCCATATAAACTAGTTTCCAACAGGCACCCCATAATTAGGGTGATGTGATCCGTTCTATGATGATCGGCTCCTACTCGCATAGTTACATGTGTCTTACGGCCCCCGATGTTGTAGTTACCTATGCTGGTCCCACCATGGGGTGTATCAAGTCCCATGGCGGCGGCCCGACACAACCTTAGAATGCACAGGTATGCTACTGGTGCCCAGTGCCTTATTTTTCTGCGCCGGGGTGTGTGCACGCCCGTACCCCGTTAGAACCTACACTGCTACACCACCGCCGTCGATTTGACCTCTTACAATCAGCCCAGTAATCGTGCCCCACCCTGCCTAGTTTCAGGGTATCCTGATACACCTTCTAGGGTTACTGCTGAAAAGGGTCCCCCGTTACTAGGTTTTCTATCTCTAACCAACATGCTAAGTTGGTTAAGTGTTTTCCTACCTAACCCCCACGAGTCCATTTAGTTTAGCATGTTTCATCTTGATTAAGTTTTTAGTCCACTTAATCCTAACAATCCTGACTCAGCTTTAATTGTCTTATTAAAGCCTTGACCTCTCACATTAGACAGGTATTGTTGTGGCTGCCTGTTGCCGGTTGGTTCCGGGAAGTCTTACGCCACAACTCAGTCTAACCTCGGGTCCTTACTGGGCTCCATGTTTAACCTCCCACATTGGATAGGTATTGTTGTGACTACTGGACAGCCGGGCGGTTCCGGGCAGGTTTACATCACAACTCAATCCAACCTCGGGTTAAACACATCGTATGTTCTACATTTACATATTTTGTCTTTCTTCTTTATTTTCTTATATGTAAATATTTGCGGCCCATTATTAAGTTAATGGTGCAAAGGTTACACCAATCATGGGCCCAACCCATACTTGAATTTGGGCCCTTCCATTTTATATTTTCATTCATTAGTAATTTTAACCCAACGTTATTTTCCCCCGTTTAACACGTCCGTTTATTATGTATATGTTGGGCTTAGCCCTTTTAAGCCCAACTTAGCCATGCGAAAAGGGGAGGCTTAAAACGAGATTACATACACAAAAAGGGGGAATGTGAACGCATGAACTTGCAATATGACGTTGGAAATACAAAATAGAAACTGGTGTACTTGCATAGTAGTGACATATACTTTGGTCATAAAGCATAAGTAACATGAATCAAGCTATGTAAACTTGTAGTTAAGTTAAGAATATCACTATACAACATAAACCTATATTTTTATTCAGGCATAATGTCAAACATAAGCAAATCATGTTCATAAGACTACTACATGTTTACAAAGGTGCCTACTTTTGTGACTAATACAAAAGTATAGTTAAATTTGTTCACATAACCATGGCATAAATATTTCTAACATGAAATCATGATTTTTACTTTAGTCATGCAAACTTGCAAAAAGGGATTTTGAATCTAACCTAGCTATGTACCACATATGTCATCATATAATTCTTGTAAACAATATAGACTTAACATGGATTTCAATTATGCCAAATATCAATCATAGCCTAGTCATATTCATAAGTTTGCACAAAAGCATGACTTAATACATAGATCATGATGCCAAATTTTCAACATAATTTCATATGGACTATGATAACCCAAACTTATTCCAATTACTTCACAAAAATGATGTTTGTATAAAAATACACATTATGATGGCATAGTAGCAAAACCCCAAACTTGCATGAATTTCAATTAATCAACTACATACATGTAGCTTCAATATGGATTACATAATTTGCGAATATTCCAAACGTATACTTGCATAAAACTACCGCATGTAGTTTTTCATAATTGAATAACATAATTCGAGAATATCCAAACGTATACAATATTCCAAATCGATAAGAATCATAGTAACGCACAAATATGAATTACTTTATCGCCACAAATCAAGTATACAAACCAACACAATTATTTGTTCACACCAAAATAATACTCTACTTACAATTGTATGGTGAATTCTCCAATTTAGGGATTTGGAGATGCGATTCCTTGTTGATTTGATTTGATTAAGTTGCTTTATGCCTTAGAATTTGCCTCCTAATCCTCTCTCCAATTGGTGGCTAATCTCAGTCGTTGCTCAACAACATGACGGCTTTGTTCTTATTTTTGAATGAATAGATTAGAGTCAGTCTAGGGTCATTTTTATATCGGTTATGAACTGATTAGGACCATTTATGTTGCTTGGATTGATCGTAGCCATTCATCCTAAGGAGAGACCAATTAGAGCCTGCCACCTAGCCCTAATGACAAAGCAGACTACAGAAAATCGACCAACATAAAATAGGCCAGCCAGGTTGGGCTGGGTTCGACCTGGCTCTGGACCAGGTCGACAGCCCTGTCGACAGCCCTATCGACCTGGCTAGACCAGGTCGACAGCCCAGTTGACCTGGGTGGCTTAGGCGGGTGTTTTTCCGCCCTGGCCCATTGGGCCCCATTTTGGAATTTAAACTTGATTTTCTAAGTTATTTTATTCTGTTTGAATTTTAAACTTAATTCAGAAACTTCCGAAGGCCATATCTTCTTCATACGGACTCCGTTTTTCGAAAACTCGGACTCTATTTCGCGTATTTTTCCGAGACGAACGCAATGGCGTATCCCGTTTCCCTTAGTTCTTTGATTTGAAATTAATTATACTTTAATTTGTGAATTTCGCAGTTATAGAATTCGCGGGGTGTTACATTCTCCCCCACTTAAAAGGATTTCGTCCCCGAAATCTTCAAGTTAGGAGGAATGTATATCCTAACATCCAATCATCCATCTACTCATCCATCAAACACGAGCATCCATTGTCCTTAAAAGACTTCTAATGCTTCATGATCATATGCGAAGTGTGTGTGGGTACATGTACTTATCAAATGCAAAATCAGGCGGTCTACTGATTCAGTTGACCTCCTTAATGCGTATTATGTAAGTGCCATGAATCCATTATGTATGCAAATTTTCCTATTCATGATTCTACATGAGTGCACAATCATTCAATACAAATGCAACATCCACATGACAACACATTAGAGTTCAACCATATACGAATGCAAACATATATGCATATGCAATATGAAGTGACTGAGCCGATCTAAACCCTAGATTGTGTGTGTATATGCAACCATGAGCAACCACTAGCAATCACTTGCAACCACTTGCAACCATCATCCATAACATGTTTCAATTACGTGTTTCAATCCAAAGGGTTTCTACCTAAAAGATAAGATAGATAAAAGCGCAACTTAAGAAAAAGGAAAGATCAAGGATGTACCCTCGAACAGAAAAGGGTAGGCAGTGCGTATTCTAGCTTCAGTTTCCCAAGTCGTGTCTCCCTCGGCGTCGCTCCACTGAACTTTGACGAGATTGACTTCGCGGTTGCGTAGCTTCTTCACTTCCGTTCCTAATATGCGGGTTGGAACTTTCCTTATGGTTGCTTCGCGTTCCACTTCGGCCTCTTCGAGGATATTTGGCTCTACCACTTCAGCAGACTCATGTAGACATTTTCGGAGATGTGAAACGTGAAAAACGTTGTGGACTCCAGCCAACTTCTCGGGTAGCTCTAATCTATAGGCCATTTTCCCAATTTTCTCGATGATAGGGAATGGCCCTACGAACCTTGGTGCTAGCTTTCCTGTGGTTCCAAAACGAACAACGTTTCTTAGTGGTGATACCTTGAGAAAAACTCTGTCTCCAACCTCGAATTCAAGGTCGGTCCTTCTCTTGTCGGCATAGGAATTTTGTCTGTCTTGGGCCGTCTTCATCCTTCTTCGTATTAAGTCTACTTTCTCTGAAGTCTCTCGGATCATATCTGGTCCAAGTATGAGCTTATCAGTAGACTCCCACCAACAAGTGGGCGATCGGCACGGTCTTCCATATAAAGCTTCGAAGGGCGCCATTCCGATGGTTGCTTGATAGCTGTTGTTGTAGGCAAATTCCACTAAAGGAAGGTGGTCTTCCCATGTCCCTCCGAAGTCAAGGACGCATAGCCTTAAAAGGTCTTCCAAAACTCTGTTCACACTCTCTGTTTGGCCGTCGGTTTGGGGATGATAGGCTGTGCTCAAGCATAACTGCGTTCCTACTGCTTCTTGCAGACTCCGCCAAAACTCACTGGTGAAGATGGGGTCTCGGTCACTAACAATACTAGTTGGTATTCCATGGAGTCATACGGTTTCCTTGAGGTAAAGTGATGCTAGGGATGTGGCAGTTCTTTTACTTTTGACAGGTAAAAAGTGGGCGCTTTTAGTAAGCCTATCCACTATTACCCAAATGCTAGTGTTGCCTCTCCTAGACCTAGGCAGCCCATCGATGAAGTCCATTGAGATGCTATCCCACTTCCACTGCGGGACCTCCAGAGGATGTAGCAGTCCGCCAGGCTTTTTCTGTTCCGCCTTAACCTGTTGGCACACCATACACTTAGAAACGAACTCTGCCACGTCCTTTTTCATGCCGTTCCAGAAGAAAGTCCTTTTTATGTCTTTGTACATTTTATCTCCGCCTGGGTGTATCGTCATCTTGGAGTGATGTGCTTCCTCGAGAACCTTCTTTACTAAATCTTTTGTCTGTGGGACGCATAGTCTTCCGTCTCGCCTTAGCAGACCCTTATCGTCGATGGAGTATCTATTGAGGTGACTTTAAGTCTCACCCCTAATTAGCCTATCAATGGTTTCCACAAGCTGAGGGTCTTCGCGTTGTGCTGCCCCTACCGAATCCACTAAAGTTGGGCGCAATTCGAGAGATGCTAACAAGCCTGGTACGAAATCGGAGGAAGGCCTAAAGTCGAAGCTGGCTATAAACTCTAGGCTTTGTCTTTCAACAAACAACGGGCTTAGGGTCAATTTCTTTCGGCTCAACGCGTCTGCTACTACGTTGCCTTTGCCCGGAGTGTAGGAGATTTTGAAATCGTACGAGGCAAGAAACTCCATCCATCCTTGTTGCCTCAAGTTAAGATCCTTCTGCGAGAAAAGATATTTCAACGATTTATGGTCAGTGTAAAGTTCGAACTTCTCACCTAGGAGATAGTGTCGCCAAGACTTGAGTGCAAAGACGATGGCGGCTAACTCAAGATCGTGGGTTGGGTAGTTCTTTTCGTGCACTTTCAACTGCCTCCCGCCATAAGCTACTACCCTTCCTTCTTGCATTAAGACGGCGCCTAGCCCTGTCCCACATGCATCCGTATAAACAATAAACATCTTGCTCCCATCTGGCAGCGTCAAAACAGGGGCTGTTGTAAGAGCCCTTTTCAGTCGTTGGAAAGCAAACTCGCAATCCAAGTCCCACTTGAACACTAGATTCTTCTTAGTCCATTTCGTGAGCGAAGCTGAGATTTTCGCAAAATCCCTTATAAACTTTCGATAGAAACCTGCTAGTCCTAGAAAACTTCGGACCTCAGTTGCATTCCTTGGTGTCTTCCAATCCTGTACCGCCACTACCTTAGCAGGGTCCACTGCTAACCCTTGTTTGGATACTATGTGCCCAAGGAACCTCACCTCTTCTCTCCAAAAGTGGCATTTGGAGAATTTGGCTTTTAGTTGATGGACTCGCAAAGTTTCCATGATTGCCCTTAAGTGCTGAGCATGTTCCTCTTCACTCTTTGAGAAGATAAGGATATCATCTACGAAGACCACTACGAACTTGTTGAGGAAATCTCGAAATACCCTACTCATCAGGTCCACGAAGTAAGCAGGTGCATTTGTCAAGCCGAAAGGCATGACAAGCCATTCAAAGAAGCCGTCTGGGGTTCTGAACGCTGTTTTATCGATGCTATCTTCAGCCACCCTTAGCTGATGAAAACCGGTTGCTAAATCGAGCTGGGAGAAAACAGACGCTCCTACAAGCTGGTCAAACAAATCGTCAATTCTAGGGAGAGGGTGCCTATTCTTTTTCGTTAGCTTGTTGAGCTTCCTATAGTCAACACATAGACGGAGTGAACCATCCGCCTTTGTAGCGAACACCACCGGAGCGCCCCATTTTGAAATGCTCCTCCTAATGAACCCCTTTTCTAGAAGCTCTTTAATCTGCTTACTGAGCTCCTTTCTCGTGGAGCCATGTGTATAACGGGAAACGCAACGGGCTTTGCATTATCTACAAGATATATGCGGAAGTCTATTTCCCGCTTCGGAAGCAAGCCCTTCACCTCTTCGAAGACATCCGGATATTCCCGGACCACTTTAACTGATTGCAAATTTTCAACAGAGGCATCTAGCGATTCAAGATAACTAAGCATAACCACATACGAGGGATTACAAGAAATTTCCAAAGTATTACCGAGCTGGGTTAGGAGCCTAACAACCCTTTTCTCACAATCAAGGGGCCCATTACTGGATAGCCAATCCATACCCAAAATCAAACCATAACCCGAAAAGCCCAAAACAAAGGCACTACATTGAAATTCTACACTTAGAATAGAAATTTTCAATCCCAAACAGATCATAGACAAATGAGCTGGGCCCCCAATTGGGTTTGAAACAATTAAGGGGTCCTCTACCATACTAGTTTTTAGGTGCAGAGATTCTACTAAAGCAGACGAGATAAAGGAGTGTGATGCGCCAGAATCAAATAAAGTGCGAACGGGGTGATCATAAAGATAAACTACACTTTCTACAGAAGTATTTATACCTCGCTGTTGCAGAGGTGGTGCTTCCAGCACATGGACCTGTGCCCCTGGGGTGGATCCAGCCCTCTGCCCCTGTCCTCGTTTCTTTGGGCAGTCCTTAGCCCTGTGGCCTGTCTCACCGCAAGAAAAGAACCCACCATTCTCCTTGGCCTTCTTTTTCCGGCAGTCCTTTACTAAGTGCCCCACTTTGCCACAGAAATTGCACTTCCTCTTCTCTTTGTTGCCTTTCCCGCCCTTCTTAAAGTCTGTCTTCTTAGGCTGCAAACCCTCTTTCTTCCCTTGAGAGCTTTCTGCTTTTGTCTCCTTCTTGCCCTTATCCTCTTCATTCAGCAATGCCATTTGCACCAATCTTTCATACGTGGCTCCCATGGGTATATGGGTCATGGCCAAACTGTGTAATGGCTCATTCAACCCTTTGACGAAACGGAGAGCCTTCTTGTGCGGGGTGTTGACTAGGTCAAGCCCAAACCTAGCCAGCTCATCGAACTGATTCACATACTCTCTGACTGTCTTGTCCCCTTGCTTAAGAAATAAGAAATTTTCCAACTGCAAACTTCTTTCCGCATCTGAGAGAAATTTAGTCTCAAACCTAGCACTAAAGTCCTCCCATGTCACCACTGGTCTTTCAGCATTAGTGACTTCCCACCAGAAGGAAGCCTCGCCCTTCAATAGCCACACCGCCAATTGTACTTTTTGTCTATCCTCTACCTCAAAGATGATGAATAGGTCCTCAGTTTCTTTCAGCCAATTTCTAGCTGCCATGAAGGACTCAGTTCCATGGAAATCCCTTCCTCCCATAGCTTTAAAATCTTTACATATCTTAGCAAAAGTGTTTCCCCGTGGAGGAGGTGGAGGAAAAGGTGCCGCTGCAGCTGGATGATTTCCGGCAGCTGGGGGAGGAGGAATGGTAGGACCTGGCTGAGTGGCTCTTGCTTCTAAGAACCGTCTAAACCAACCAGGTATTGGCACCCCTTCTGGCAAGTTAAGATCTTCGGACATGCTGAAACAAAAAGGATAGATTCAAAACGAAGGATAAGAGATAGTACCTATGGCTTTGGGGAGTGGACTTTGCCTTTTTAAAATAAGATAATATTTTTCTTTTAAAAATGCTTCTTTAAATTTCCTTCTTGAAAATAATTTTTCAAAACTTTTTATCTTATCTGGTAAACCTATGCTCTGATACCAAGTGAAACACCCCACCTCTGTTAGGGTCACTCTCAAAGGGAATGCCCTAATTTTGGTGGAGGTTTATAAGTATAAGTCACAGAAATACAAGACAGATATAAGAACACATATTTGTAAACAGTGGAAAATCAACAACTTTTATTTCATAAAAGCAAATACGTGCTACAACAACATCACCATAATAGTCTTACATCTTTTTCCAAAACATAACATAACACTTTCATAATCTGTCTTGATTACATTATTTAAAGAAGCATAAATAAAACATAGATAAACTGCAAAAGCCCCATAGAGTTTGTCCAAAGCCATAGTTTCAAACGAAAAGGTCCAAGCAATACATTTCTCTTCTTCAAGCTGGATGTTAAGGCTGGTCAAGCTGCAGTGTTCCCTCCCTGTGGACCGGGGGGGGGGGAACAGAAGAAAAGAAGACGAAAGAAAAGTAGAGTCAGACATAAAGCCTGAGTAAGTCTAGTACTATTCTGTCTATGAATAAAGAACTGGGTATGATAAGTATAAACAAGAAGTGGGAAAGCACTATAAACTTGGTTAAGTTGTCTAGGGTCGAATATACTATCGTACCCCATGTTAATCTCTGAACCCATATAAACTAGTTTCCAACTGGCACCCCATAATTAGGGTGATGTGATCCGTTCTATGATGATCGGCTCCTACTCGCATAGTTACATGTGTCTTACGGCCCCCGATGTTGTAGTTACCTATGCTGGTCCCACCATGGGGTGTATCAAGTCCCATGGCGGCGGCCCGACACAACCTTAGAATGCACAGGTATGCTACTGGTGCCCAGTGCCTTATTTTTCTTCGCCGGGGTGTGTGCACGCCCGCACCCCGTTAGAACCTACACTGCTACACCACCGCCGTCGATTTGACCTCTTACAATCAGCCCAGTAATCGTGCCCCACCCTGCCTAGTTTCAGGGTATCCTGATACACCTTCTAGGGTTACTGCTGAAAAGGGTCCCCCGTTACTAGGTTTTCTATCTCTAGCCAACATGCTAAGTTGGTTAAGTGTTTTCCTACCTAACCCCCACCAGTCCGTTTAGTTTAGCATGTTTCATCTTGATTAAGTTTTTAGTCCACTTAATCCTAACAATCCTGACTCAGCTTTAATTGTCTTATTAAAGCCTTGACCTCTCACATTAGACAGGTATTGTTGTGGCTGCCTGTTGCCGGTTGGTTCCGGGCAGTCTTACGCCACAACTCAGTCTAACCTCGGGTCCTTATTGGGCTCCATGTTTAACCTCCCACATTGGATAGGTATTGTTGTGACTACTGGACAGCCGGGCGGTTCCGGGCAGGTTTACATCATAACTCAATCCAACCTCGGGTTAAACACATCGTATGTTCTACATTTACATATTTTGTCTTTCTTCTTTATTTTCTTATATGTAAATATTTGCGGCCCATTATTAAGTTAATGGTGTAAAGGTTACACCAATCATGGGCCCAACCCATACTTGAATTTGGGCCCTTCCATTTTATATTTTCATTCATTAGTAATTTTAACCCAATGTTATTTTACCCCGTTTAACACGTCCGTTTATTATGTATATGTTGGGCTTAGCCCTTTTAAGCCCAACTTAGCCATGCGAAAAGGGGAGGCTTAAAGCGAGATTACATACACAAAAAGGGGGAATGTGAACGCATGAACTTGCAATATGACGTTGGAAATACAAAATAGAAACTAGTGTAATTGCATAGTAGTGACATATACTTTGGTCATAAAGCATAAGTGACATGAATCAAACCATGTAAACTTGTAGTTAAGTTAAGAATATCACTATACAACATAAACCTATATTTTTATTCAGGCATAATGTCAAACATAAGCAAATCATGTTCATAAGACTACTACATGTTTACAAAGGTGCCTACTTTTGTGACTAATACAAAAGTATAGTTAAATTTGTTCACATAACCATGGCATAAATATTTCTAACATGAAATCATGATTTTTACTTTAGTCATGCAAACTTGCAAAAAGGGATTTTGAATCTAACCTAGCTATGTACCACATATGTCATCATATAATTCTTGTAAGCAATATAGACTTAACAAGGATTTCAATTATGCCAAATATCAATCATAGCCTAGTCATATTCATAAGTTTGCAAATAGGTTTTCTAGTACAAAAGCATGACTTAATACATAGATCATGATGCCAAATTTTCAACATAATTTCATATGGACTATGATAACCCAAACTTATTCCAATTACTTCACAAAAATGATGTTTGTATAAAAATACACATTATGATGGCATAGTAGCAAAACCCCAAACTTGCATGAATTTCAATTAATTAACTACATACATGTAGCTTCAATATGGATTACATAATTTGCGAATATTCCAAACGTATACTTGCATAAAACTACGGCATGTAGTTTTTCATAATTGAATAACATAATTCGAGAATATCCAAACGTATACAATATTCCAAATCGATAAGAATCATAGTAACGCACAAATATGAATTACTTTATCGCCACAAATCAAGTATACAAACCAACACAATTATTTGTTCATACCAAAATAATACTCTACTTACAATTGTATGGCGAATTCTCCAATTTAGGGATTTGGAGATGCGATTCCTTGTTGATTTGATTTGATTAAGTTGCTTTATGCCTTAGAATTTGCCTCCTAATCCTCTCTCCAATTGGTGGCTACTCTCAGTCGTTCCTCAGCAACATGACGGCTTTGTTCTTATTTTTGAATGAATAGATTTGAGTCAGTCTAGGGTCATTTTTATAGGGGTTATGAACTGATTAGGACCATTGATGTTGCTTGGATTGATCGTAGCCATTCATCCTAAGGAGAGACCAATTAGATCCTGCCACCTAGCCCTAATGACAAAGCAGACTACAGAAAATCGACCAACATAAAATAGGCCAGCCAGGTTGGGCTGGGTTCGACCTGGCTCTGGACCAGGTCGACAGCCCTGTCGACAGCCCTGTCGACCTGGCTAGACCAGGTCGACAGCCCAGTCGACCTGGGTGCCTTAGGCGGGTGTTTTTCCGCCCTGGCCCATGGGGCCCCATTTTGGAATTTAAACTTGATTTTCTGAGTTATTTTATTCTGTTTGAATTTTAAACTTAATTCAGAAACTTCCGAAGGCCATATCTTCTTCATACGGACTCCGTTTTTCGAAAACTCGGACTCTATTTCGCGTATTTTTCCGAGACGAACGCAATGGCGTATCCCGTTTCCCTTAGTTCTTTGATTTTAAATTAATTATACTTTAATTTGTGAATTTCACAGTTATAGAATTCGCGGGGTGTTACATACGTAATATCCTTCGATCCTTCGTCTAAATCTCTTTCCTTTTCTTTTCAGCATGTTTAGGGAACCTAGTATCCCTTAAGGCTTTATGATACGAGGCTGGTTCCTAAGGTATCTAGAGGCCACAGCACCTGTCCTTGGTCAAGCTAACGTTCCTCCCCCAACTACACCCATCTTTCCTCCTCCCCCTCCTAGAGCAGATAATTTCGCTAGGATCTACAAAGATTTCTGTGCCATGGAAGGGAAGCCATTCCGCGGAACTGAAACATTTGTAGAGGCAATGAATTGGCTCAAGGAGACTGAGGACTTGTTTGTAATCTTTGAAGTGGAAGATCGAAGGAAGATTTAGTTAGCTGCAGGGCTACTGAAAGGCAAAGCTTCGTTCTGGTGGGAAGTAACCCAAGATGGACGTCCGGTGGGGACATGGGATGATTTTAGGATGAGGTTTGAAATGAAGTTTCTTTCTCAAGCTGAGAAAAGCATGCAAATGGAAAAGTTCTTGATGCTCAAGAATGGGAGCATGACTCTTAAAGAATATGTTAACAAATTCAACCAACCAGCTGGTTTGTTAAAGAATATGTTAAAAAATTCAACCAAATGGAAAATTTCTTCTCTCTTTTGCATAAGAAGGCTTTGCGGTTTGTTAAAGGGCTAAATGTACCCCTTCATGGGTTAGCTGTGTCGCATATTCCAATGGGAGCCACCTTTGAAAGGCTTGTTGATATGGCCTTGATGCATAAGGAGGACAAAGGAGACAAGAAGGAAGTTAAGGCTGAGGAAACAATGCAAAACAATAAGATATGGCCCAAGAAAGGACAACAACACCAACAAAAACAAAATTGATGCCGAAAGAATGACAAGGCTAAGGATAAGACGAAGTGTCACAGTTGTGGACGTGAGGGTCAATTGGTCAAAGATTGTAAAAGAAGGAAGAATACTTACTTCAGTTGTGGGGAAGTCAGAAACTTTGCTAGGGAGTGCCCGAAGATGCAAGGACAAGGACCAAGGGCAAGAACTTCTGGAGGGAAGTGAATGCTCTCGCGATCAATGCTCCAGATAGAGGAGGGAATGCTTCCGTGGAAGGTTTGATTTCTTTTTCCAGTTACCCTATTAGAACACTTTTTGATTCTTCTGCTTCACGTTCATTTATATGTCATTATCCCCTAATTACTTTCTCTTATTGTTAAAACTCTCTTTTTGTTTATTTTCTGTGTTTGCAACCAATCAAAATTCTGAATAACTTGATTGGATTTATTAATTAAAATATTTTTGGTCCCAGAGTTCGACACCCTCTACAACAATCCTTGTTGTTTAGGAAAGCCGAACGGATTCTACAGTTGTCTACAATTGTTTAATTTGTTCGCAAACAAATTTTGGCGCCGTTGCCGGGGACCAAAATAATTTTTATTAATAATCCTTCGGGTTATATATTCTTTAATTTTCTCATATTTTTTTTAAAAACACAAAAATGTTTTTGTTTTTTTTGTTTTCATTCATATATAGAGAAAAATCTTGATTAGACGATTTGGTATTAAAATATTGATATTAAAATCTCTAAGAAAAAAAAATTGGAAAATCTTGTTTGATTTCTCTCCTTTTTTCTCTAAAATTTCTTTTCCTTTCTTTGATTGATTTCTTTCCAGTTTTTTCAAGCTCTACCCTTTTTACAAAAAGAAAAAAAGAAGAAAAAAAAAGTTGCTTCTTTTTGTCATGTATCTTTCCTCTTTCTTGTTCCTTTTTCAATCTTTACATTTCTTTTTCTATAAGTTTAAAAAAAAGAAAAAAATCCTTTTCAAAACTCTCTTCACTGTCTCTTTTTCTCAATACAAATTCAGACACCCTTTCTCCATCATCAATCTTAACAGCATATCCTACATCTCAAAAACCGTCCATACAGTGCACACAACCTTTCCATCAAATTTCCCTCCATCCTCACAGCAACAAATTCCCCTGAGTCCGTTCACAAATTCCATTCACCCACCACTGCATTTACCATTCAACCCCACTGTTCTTCATCAAAACTCCATTAGCAACATACAACAAGGTTCGAACACAACACACATCAAAAAAAAAACTTCCACCAATCCGATCTTTCACACCGGAATTCACCCTATCTCTCCTCTCGAACCTATTCTAAACAATCAGCAGCTTTTCAACCCAGTGTTCACACAGCCATACCCATCAGACAACGAACTCTTTCACACCTCAAACCGTTCCCAATCCATCACTGTACCAAACTCTCTCTCATTTCCAAACAAATCTCAGACAAACACTTCACCATGCACAAAAATCTTGCCTACCAAAAAAATTGCCATTGTTGACCTTTGCTAAATACCCGAACCATAATCCAACTGAAACTCTCACATAACCAATAGCATCAAGACCATCAACTTCAAGGCTGCCATATCCAGGTTTTATCACAATCATCAGCACAATCTACCCACGCTTTCAACCAGCAAACACTTCGCAGCCCTTCTTCTCTGTGTTTCTCTTTACTTCACAACCTTCACAACCCCTTACTTACCTGCAATTCTCCGTGACCAATTTGCCCCATCAAAATCCCACTGCACATCGCTCCTTCCACATCAGCAGCCCATACCAGTCTAATACTACCACCGTAGTCACAACAAAAACCATCAGCTCAGCGTTCAATCATCCAGAACCCTACCTACTTCAAACAACCATACCCTAAGCCTATATTCCCACTTTCAAACAAAAATCCAAGAAAACCGTCTTAACACCACAAATCAGCAAAACCACTCATACTCCTCAACCAACAACCAAACTCCCTTTGTCCTCTTCCTACACGCAACCCCACAGTGCCATCCTCCTCCAAATATCCCAACGCACCCATTAATCCTCACCTCAAACCGCAAATACCCCAATCACGCAACCAGGTCTACAGCACTTCCTACCCCAAAACGCAAACCAAAGTGCCACGTTCTTCTCCTGATTACACCATAGTCCACCGAGCACACCCAAATCCGATCTTCATCTTTCACAACCTTCATCCTCCTCAACCAGTTCATCATCCCATACAGCGTTCTCCTTTTAGATCATCACCTTCAGCAACCCCTCAAATTTGAGAACAGCTTCATCAATCAGCCGCCACCCTCGTCCAATAGCAACTCAGTAAATTTACATCACGAGAATCACGAACTCCTCAAGCTCGCAACCGCAGTTCCAAATCGAATTCCAATAACCCGTGATAACCCCAAATTCATCAATTCGAACCCGTTGGACCTTCACCACTTCGCTGATTTATTTTTGATTCGAAAACTGGAGTAAACATAATTGATTCGAAATTACTTTTTCAGGTTTCATGTTTTATTTTGATTTGGAATTATATTAAATAATGAGGGTCGATGTTTGTCAGGGAGGAGTCACATGGCACATGCAAATTGTCTTTTGATTGATTTATATTTGGGCTCGAGGGTTAAGCAAGCATTGTGATTTTATTTTAGCAAGCTGTTAGGATTGGGCTAGTGGGTCTTTCTTGTTTTAATTTTGTTATAGTATGTTTTTGTTGTAGGTAGATCTTTTGTTTCCTTTTATTTTTGTTTTATTAAAAAAAAAAGAAAACAAAGGGAGAAATTTTTCGAAAACAGGTACAGCGGTAATTTGAAAAAGGTCATAATTTTTTTTTTGGGCTCCTAGCCCGTACCCATGCCGCAGCGCAGTCAAACAATTAATAGGAGACGACAACAACAGAAAGCAGCGAACTGTTCAGGGTTTGAGCGGTTGCACAACAAGTGGGGTGTTAACGCGCTAGCACGACTCAATTGCACTGGAAGGACTGCCGATCTAGGTGAGATTTTTTTTTCTAACTCTACAGGGACTACTGCTGCAAATAAAGAAAAATATATAGAAATTGCAAGTAAAAATTTTCTATAGGTGCCGCGGCTTGCTTGCAAAAATTTTATTTCTGCAATTTATTATTCTGTGTTTGTTCTGTGACTGAATATTTTGCCTGTTGATGTGTGGTTTAAAATTTTAAAATGAATGTGGGATTAATTGAAAAAATTATTTTTGAAATCGAATCGAGGATTCCCCAAAGCTCATAGGACAAAATATTCATTAAATTAACAATTAGGATTGATACTCACTGAGGTGTCTAAGGAACGGTAGAGTTTAGAACTCAAACAGGTTCTTGAACCTTCAGTCATGTTTCTACGGTGATTCGTGGCACACTGATAATCCCTGTCCGAACCTAGCCCAGACTTGTATTTATATAATCCGAAGTTGTTAATTTTAACATAATTTTTAGGAGCTTCTTTAGAACCGCAACTTTGCTACTGATTTTTCGACGAAAAACTCTCTACTTCTAGTGCATGCGCGCTTGCCCCATGTACAACCAAAATAGCAATTATTTTCAAAATTTAAATGATTTTGGTTTCAATTCAAATCAAAATGAATTTTAAGCTGAAAACTTCTCGAATAATTTCCACCAATCTCATCAAATGGTTGATCCCCAATATGAAAACTGTCGTTCCACGATTGAGGAGAATTTATCTAAGGCACGTCAACTTTTAGCGCAATTGATTAAGCGAAGTGCTGATAATCAAAACAATTGCAACACAGGTTTTAACGAAATTTTTGAAAACCAAAATGATTTTCATAATACGAGTGGATGTCAAATGTTGGTTATCGAATATGAAAAATGTGTTACGAACAAGTTAAATTTTTGGCGATGTTGGTTTTGGAAAATAAATAATGGACGACTTCTAAGAGATGAGGTTGATGAATTCTTAATGTCATCCAGTGAGGAACACTTAGAAACAACGAATCTAAAAAACAACATTTTGAAGTTTGGTGTGTTTACAAATTTTATTGAAGAGAGCCTGAGTGAAATTGATCAATTAATGCATCACATTTGGAATCGTCGCGAGGACATAAAGGAATGGGCGCGAATTTTAGATGAAAAACAAGATTCTGAAAATAAATATATCGAAAACATGCGTAACATTGAACAACTGGCTCAATATACGATTGAACATTGGCAAAATCTATTACTTGAGGGAATTGATGATGTTGATGAATTTGAGGATTTAATGAAACTTGGCTTGACTTACGTCCAAGAACTTGCTCAAAGAATAACAGACAACAAACAAAGTTGCACTAGGATAGTTTATCACATTTCTCTTCTTCAAACTGAAGTTACGAACTTGTACAACAACTACAAATCTCAATCTGGTGACAAACAATTTTCTGCCAATGTTTCTTTTGAAACAAATAGTCAACCATTAACTTCGTCACAACAGTACATAACGATTATTGATGATTCTGACGATATGACTGTTGACGAAAATGAAAATTTTGAAAAATATCTGATGCAAAACTCTGATTTCTACGAAACTGAAATTCAAACTCAAACTGATGCTTCTGTTGAAAATTCAACTCTTACCGAAATCGATAATTTTCAACTAACAACTTTTGAAATTGATGCAAATCTTAATGAAGTTGTTGAAATCTCTGTAATTGATTTGAATTTAAATTCTCTAGAAAACAAAGACGCTAATCTTAAATTTGATCTACCTCTCTCAGATTCTGAAAATTTAACAACTTTAGATTGTCAACTTGAACGAAATGATGAAGTTGGTAACAACTGTTTGAGTGAGGACGACTTTGATGAGCAAAAACTTATTGAATTAATTGACGATAAGGTTGTTGGGTATGAAATTGAAAATGAAACATTTGAAAATTTTGAAATTCTTGAGGGTGAAAACAATGAAACTGCTGAATGTGATCTTAAGCACAATAACGATTTTTCTGAAACTGTTGAAACTCCTTGTGACTTGATCGTTTCAACTGGACCTCACTGTGATCACTTGTTTTTCAATGATAAATTTCTACGGTATATGAACTCTTTTTGGAATAACACTGTTTTTGAGAAAACACGATTTCGAAATTTACTGAAAATTCATTTGTTTGGTTTTAACTTTAGGTTTACGAATGAACCTTTAATTAACAAAATTTCAAATATCAAGGCAAAACCGAACAATATTTCTCAAAACAAGTGTGGGGGTGAGAATGATGCACACGTCTCTTAATTTATACATCATCTGAACAAATCAAACTTTGTTTTTGAAACTTTTGCTGATCTCCGACTCGATGACCTCTCTTTAGTTGCTATGAAAATTCAATTCGATTTTAGGATCAATTGTAAGCTCAAAATTTTAAATTTAGCAACTCAAACTTTTGAAAAAACAAAATTTGTTTTTCCAAATATGACACACATGAAATAAAATTCTTTATGATTTGGTTTTCTATGCTTGAGCTGTGTTTCACAATCTTAATGAGGCTGATCCATTGGTCCATTAAGGACCGGTTCATCTATTCGATGACTGCTTATTTTCTGCACGTGTACCCGGTAAGCCGTGCTGACCCTCTTATTTTATTTCCCTTTCACTAAGATATGTCTGATTAACGACTGTGAGGACACAGTCACACTAAAGTGTGGGGGGGATTTACATTACATCAGCAATCAAATTTTATGAAGTAGGTCATCCATTGAACAAGGATTAACTTGAATTCATAAATAACACCTTGGTTCTTATTTGATAAGTTGAATTGTTGGGTGATGAGAATGAACATTATTTATTCATTTAATCGTAATGTGTCTTTTTAAGATGCTAGCTTGAGAATGTGCAGACGTTAGTCGTGCTCTGGAGTAATCGTGTCAACCTTTGTTATACATGTTAGAATGTGCAAGTAAAAAAAATCAAAAAAAAAAAAAAATCAAGTCAAATAAAAATGAGTTTGCACCTACATATGATGATTTTCTGAGTTCGTTTTCATGCATATTATTTTTCTCACTCAAATTTTCACACTTGTAAGTTATAAATTCAACTTGGCCCAATTAAGGAGAAATGACTCATTGTAGCGTTCTTCTTCAATACCCCACATTATTCAAACTCAAGTTTTAGTCGGTTTACATCCATGTTTCGATAAATTTTTATTATATTGGTATACTCAAGAACCTTTATACTGATTTATTTTCAAAGGTTAAATACGTTACTTTATATACCAATATTACACTACCCATTCCGTACTTGTTTTCAGGTAGGATAACCATATACCACATCTTATTTTATATGGGTTATCTATCTTACGAAACTTTGTTTATCATTCCTTTCAGCTTTTTATATAATATCAATCCATACTTGTGTGTTGAACTAAGGTTATAGAAGTAGAGTAACTAGGGCACAAAACTTTCCTTTCATGAAGTGTTGATTTAGTAGAGGAGGAATCAAATGAAATAATGTACGGTATCATTCCATTCCATCTCCACTCATCATTCATCATGAAAAAGAAAAAAATGGAAAAATAAGGAAAAAAAGGAAAAGAAAAAATGAAATAAAGAGACAGTCTCTCAGAATAAAATAGTCATTCATCATTCTTGACTATAAAGCATTCATTTCCATTGCATCCACATCCATCATACCGTACTTAGAAGCAAGGAATGTGGTTGAGGAGATGAAAGGAAACAAAACGTTCATATGTGCCTTAGTATTACTTTATCTTTTGTAGCTTGAAATTCAACTAATACACTTGCCCTCTTATCTAGAATATTTTTAGAACTTGCAAAATTTTACTTCATCTATGCATAACTCATATCCAATACATTACAGTTACATTGGTGCAAAATTATTTAAAAAAAAAAAGAATAAAGAAATGATTGGGTGCACGTTGTCGATGTGTACAACTTTGGTTGACACCACGCTCTTAACCTTCAAGACAATTACAGAGTTATCAAGGAATTACGATTAAGCTGGAAAAATTTTGTTCATTTTGGCACTAATTATGGGATGGACAATTTGGGGCTAAACCGTTATTATTGAAGTTAGGTGAAATCCTTGGAATGTGAAAGACCTTAAATATATTGTTTGATTAATCCGCGCACATAAAACGCTTCGGATTTTGTGGGTAGTATCCGCTGAAAACCCTCACGAGACAACACTCATCCTACTAGGGAAACCTAGGGGTTTAACGGCTTGTTGCATACGCTAAATGCAATCGTGTTTCCTATGAAAGTGTGACATATCTTAGTTCAGTTTATTCGAGGACGAATAAAAAGATAAGTGTGGGGGTACTTGATATACACGTAAATGTGTATATTTTATCCGCTTATTTATCTAGTTTTCTATTTAAAATAATTAATATTGTGTATTTATAGCTGTGTTTTCATATTGTTGATAAAAAGCTTGGTTTAGAGCATTTGATGGATAAAGCATGAAGAATTTTCTTAAAAAGAGTGAAGTTGAAATAACTAAAGCTTGAAGAGTTTAAAGCTTGAAAACGGTTGCAAATAGAGTTCAGTTGGGTAGATTTGGCTCACTAAAGACTCATATTGTGTTCACATTAGCTCCTTTGCAGGGCTTCTCATTCACACACTGCACGCGTTCACATTAGCTCATTTGCAAGGCCTCTCACTCTACAGTTGTGTTCACACTAGCTTATGTGTTAGTTGGGCTAATTCTTTAGTCCCACATTATGGAATTTGCCAAGTAGCCTTTGTCATATCATCTATAAATACACTTTATCTCATTCATTGTAAAACACACTTAGTTTTATTCTGTAATCCTCTGCTTGGAATAAAACTCTTCTTTCTCTCTTCTATTTAGTTTGTATTTGCATTTTATTTATGTTCATGTCTGTTATTTTCTTTTTATTTTCTTTTCTTTTAGCTATGTCTAGCTAATCCTCTTTGATTAGTGGATGATGACGCTAATAGATATGATTCAATATGAATCACATAGCCAAAAGATTAGAACTTCATGTATGTAGATCTAGATTTGAACTAAGGGTTAGATCTGAACCTTCATACCCTGTGTCGTTTAAGAGTTGTGCTCCTGCACAGGGTATATTCGAGTTCGATCTAACACTTATCAGATTTAGATTTAATATTTAGGGTTTTAGAAATAAAATAGTGAATCTGTCCTGATAGCCTATGGTTGTTTAAGAGCTGAACGCCTACATAGCCTATACTTGTTGTTAGTTACATATTTGTTTCTAGAAACCTAATTATAGTTGATTCATGTTTGTGATAGAAACATGAATTAGATCTGTATTTATTCGATTGGCTATTGATGAATATTAATCTAATCAATGTCATTATCCCCTAATTGCTTTCTCTTATTGTTAAAACTCTCTTTTTGTATATTTTCTGTGTTTGCAACCAACCAAAATTCTGAATAACTTGATTGGATTTTTTAATTAAAATATTTTTGGTCCCAGAGTTCGACACCCTCTACAACAATCCTTGTTGTTTAGGAAAGCCGAACGGATTCTACAGTTGTTTACAATTGTTTAATTTGTTCGCAAACAGGTGCCATTCTAGATTGTGAGAGGAGGGTTGTTAGGCTTATGACCTATCATGGGAGGACCCTCGAGATTTCTTATGACCCACAAGGGTCCTTCATGCTTAGTTTCCTAGAGTCTCTTGATGCATATATCGATGACCTGCGATCGCTACCGGTGGTCTGTGAATATTCTAATGTCATTGATGATGTTCAGGATTAACCTCCAAGGAGCGAGATAGACTTCCGCATATATTTGGTGGATAATGCAAAGCTAGTTGCATTTCCTGTGTGCTATATTGCTCCGAGAGAAAGGAGGGAGCTTAGCAAACAAGTAGGGGAGCTACTTGAAAAAGGATTTATTAGGCAAGGCATATTTGAATGGGGTTATCCAGTGGTATTCGCAACTAAGGCGAATGGTTCGCTTCACTTACGTGTGGACTATAGGGAGTTGAATAAACTCATTAAGAAGAACATGCACCTACACCCAAGAATAGATGATCTATTTCACCAGCTTGTTGGGGGCATCAGTAATTACCTAGTTAGAATTGGCTATCAGATTCCATCAGTTGAGGGTGCCGAGGACCGTATATATAAGATGGCTTTTAGGACTCCAGATGGTATCTTTGAATGGCTTGTAATGCCTTTTGGGTTGACCAATGCACCCACTTATTTTATTAATCTGATGAGTAGGGTGTTTCGGGAGTTCCAAAATAAATTTGTCGTGGTCTTTGTTGATGATATCTTGATCTTCTCGAAGAGGACGGAAGTGCTTGCCTCACATATAAGGGAAGTTTTGAAAACTCGGCGTGCGCATCAACTTAAGGCAAATTTCTCCAAATGTCGTTTTCTGAGAAAGGAGGTGAGATTCTTAAGGCATGTGGTTTTTAAAGAAGGGATAGTAGTAGATCCCACGAAGGTTGTTGCAGTTCAAGACCGGCAAATCCCAAAGAATCCAATGGAGGTGAGAAGCTTTTGGGGTTGGAAGGCTATTATAGGAAGTTCATTAAGGACTTCACAAAGATATCAGCACCACTCACCGGGCTGATGAAGAAGAATTTGACATTATCATGTGATATAGATTGTGATGTTGCTTTCCAACGACTGAAGAGGGCTCTGATAATAGCCCTTGTCTTGACTTTGCCATAGGAACAAAGTGTTTACTGTATACACTTACGCATGTGTTACAGGTCTTGGTGTGGTTCTGATGCAAGAGGGAAGGGTAGTATGTTATGGAGGAAGACAACTAAGGGTTCATGCGAAGAACTACCTTACCCATGACTTAGAGCTAGTTTCCACAGTACCATTATTTGTTTGGAGAGAAGTTCGAGTTGTACACTGATCATAAATCTCTCAGGTTCTTGTTTTCGCAAAAGGATCTTAATTTGAGGCAACAAACGTGGATGGAGTTCTTAGCATCTTATGACTTCGTGATCGCATTGTGATAGCCCGTCCCGCATCAGCCGACATTTCCTTGAAGTGCGCTATGCCAATGCTCGACTGGCATGGGATGGTTGTTAGAGGAAAAAGGTTTTGAAACGGTAAATCAACAAAGAACTTGTATTATATCTCACAACGCATGGAATTAAATATAATAATAACATAACTTGACATAAAACAGGCGAGACAGTGCATAAGCTAAAAACTAAACCATCGTAGCAGCGGAATCCAAAGTAGAGTTTATGATCCAAACCATTATTACGACTTCAAAATACTATCACTAAAGAAAAATAGGATAGGTACACTACTAATGCCCAAAGTAGTGACCATCAACAACACAAGGAGAATATATGTAAATAGTACGTGGAAGCCTTCATCTCGTCTCCGGACAGTTACTCGTGCATCATCACCTGACCTGTCTCTAGTCTGCTCGTTTAGGAGCAGCAAGAGTAATAAGAAGAGACATAAAACTCTGGGTCAGACAAAAGTTTGGTATGAGCGATAGCAAGACTATAAATAAGTAAACAATAACAGGTATAAGTTAATCATACCTGAACCTGGACCTAAAACTAAAGAGTTAGCACTACAAGATGTACAGTACTCTAAGGTAACACTAACATAAAGTGTAAAGTGGAAGGGTGCATGTCATGGTGATAACAAACATCAAACATAGCAATCATCCTCACATCTCTCACTCAGTGCGTAAAGCATAAGATATCCACTACCTTTGTCACTAAATCCTTTGCTATGACTACGACCACTTTGCCTTTGGGGGTCCTAAATGGAGGTTGATTCCATACAACTTTGACCCCACTGCACTAGTCCATAGTCGATAACCCTTTGCTATGTCCACGTTGCCCCATTGGAATCATGACGACTCCAAATACACTGGCTCAAAGCCATGCTACGATCACTTGCCCTTGGGAGTCATAATGGTCCCATTGCGCTGATCCATAGCCACTAATCCATCTCTCAATGGTGAACCAAAGCTATAGATATCGATAACCCCTTTGCACACGTCCCTCAGCAAAGACTAATCATGAAGTTAACTCATTGGTTCCCGTCTGGATCCTTAGTTTTAATTTACTATTTGGACTACCTTTGCATATCGGGTTTTGGTCATTAGCTTTGTCCGATCTCCATCTGGTTCGGTTCGTGATCGTTGGTTGGGTCCGTTTCATGACATTCCGGCTCATGGTGAGCATTTGGTCATTATGATCCACCTTGATTCATGAGTCCCTGCACCGGTTTGTGGTCTCCCTAGGTTCACGGCTCGTGGTTCCATCCTCGCCTCGTGAGTGGCTCTAGTTCATGGCTCGTGGTTCATGACTTCCTTCTCCGACTCGTGGTGCTCCATAGCGGTTCGTGGCTATCGACTCATGTTTCTCATTCCAGTTCGTGATACATGCTTCACGAATTGGTCGGGTCGTGGTGTATTGGTCACGAGCGGGTCGGGTCGTGGGGGGTGTTTCACGAAAGGGGTCTGTCAGAATTCTTGCAATTTTTCCAGCGAGCTATTTACGCTATACGACGGCGTTTTCGACCGTTCTAACTTTTCTATGCAATCACAAATCATACTAAACAGTAATAGCAACATGTATAATCAACCATAAACACCCAAACAACAATTTAACATGTTAATATGGATCAAACATACGTAAAACCCATGTTTTCCCCTTAATCATGTTTAACCAAATCTAACATTAGGATTAACAAATTTAACCCAAATTTCTAACAAAGGCATAAAATAATAATTAAGAATTTTTACATACTTTCCAGATTTTTCTGAGTCATAATTTCGCAATTATCACTAATCACCCCTATTTAGTCGTAAGTAGTGTAAAAAACATGCTAATCACTCACCTTAGCCACAAATAAATTCTTAGATCTAAAAGTCTACTGTTATGGGTCAAAATTCAATCTATTGCACTAGCTCTAACCTTGATTTGATGCTAATTTGACTTGATTTGACGTAGATCTTGCTTAATTAGCGATTAGAAGGTGATTAAGGATGAAATTAGAAGGTGGAGACCATTGCTAGGATTCAAGGGACATAAATGGCGGCTGGAAAAATGAATAAAACTGATTTCCTAAACACTATGAGCCCTCCCATAACCCTAATCTAGAAATAGGTTATGAGCCTAGCTGCTAATCACCCTATTAGGCCCGGTTAAGCCGTTTTTCATCTTCTAAACCCTATTTCAGCCATATCTCCCAAACAGTAAGTCTGTTTGATCAATATGACCAATCTATGGAAAGGTAAACCATCAGCGAAATCCAATGGAAGTGGTATTAGGGCAAAACTCCTTACCAATCAAAAGTTGTAGATGAAACCAGATTCGCCAGGAGCAAAATCGTAATTTAAAATTCGACAAAAATCGTGAACATGAGAAATGACCCCAATTGTCGCTCCCCAAAGTTACACCACCATACGACTTCGTATGAAAATAAAAATAAATATTTTATGATCCTCCGATACGTAGAATGCTGGTCGTTACATTCTCCCCCCTTTATGAAATTTTGTCTCGGAAATTCCTTAATGACAACATACAATGGTGCTCTGCATGCCTATCAGCCATTTACAAACAACCAAACATACATAATAGCACAACAATTCTATCCTAACATGAGGAATAACTAAATCGATTAAAATCTTAATAGGCAAAGAGTTCTGGATATGACTTCCTTATGTTCTATTATGTTTCCCAAGTACAATCGTTCTCATTATCACCCCACTGGACCTTCACTAGTTTCACCGTCTTCCTTCGAAGTTGCTTTGTATTGTACTCGACAATACGAATCGGCCTGCGATTCCCAATTGCCTCAGGTTCTACCTCGATATCGTCTAACTGGTCTAGTGTAATAGTCATATCTGGGTCGTGCATGAACTTCCTTAGCTGGAAACATGAAATACATCATGAACTCCCACCATTTTGTTAGGCAACTCAACTTTATACACCAAATTCCCAACTTGCTCGAGAACTGGAAATGGACCAACAAACCTTGGTGCCAACTTGCCTCTCCTCCCAAATAGAATCACGTTCTTTACCGGAAAAATCTTGATGAATACCAAGTCACCAACTGAGAATTTTAATTCTCTCCGCCTTTCATCAGCATAACTATTCTGTCTATCTTGAGCAGCCTTCATTTGCTATTGAATAACCTTGATCTTATCTAAAGTTTCACTTATTACATATGGGCGTGGTTCGTGGATATCGACTCATGCTCCTCATTCCGGTTCGTGATACATGCTTCACAAATAGGTCGGGTTGTGGTGCGTTGGTCACGAGCGGGTCGGGTCATGTCGTGGGGGATGTTTCACGAATGGAGTCTTTCCAATATCCTACAACTTTTCCAGCAAGCTATTTACGCCATACGACGGCGTTTTTGACCATTGTAATTTTCTATGCAATCATAAATCATACCAAATAGTATTAGCAACATGTATAATCGACCATAAACACCCGAACAACAATTTAACATGTTAATATGGATCACACATACCCAAAAACCATGTTTTCCCCTTAATCCTATTTAACCAAATCTAACATTAGTATTAGTAAACTTAACCCAAATTTCTAGCAGAGACATAAAATAATATTTAAGAATTTTCACATATTTTTCCGGATTTTTCTGAGTCACAATTTCGCTAATTATCACTAATTACTCATAATTAGCCGTAATTTGTGTAAAAAACATGCTAGTCACTCGCCTTAGCCATAAATAAATTCTTAGTTCTAAAACTTTACTGTTATGGATCGAACTTCAATGTATTGCAGCAGATCTAACCTTTATTTGATGCTAATTTGACTTGATTTGACGTAGATATTGCTTAATTAGTGATTAGAAGGTGATTAAGGATGAATTTAGATAGTGGAGGCCATTGCTAGGGTTCAAGGGACGTAAATGGCGGTTGGAAAAATGAATAAAATTGATTTTCCAAACCCTTTGAGCCCTCCCATAACCTTAATCCCAAAATGGTTTGTGGGCCTAGCTAGTAATCACCATATTAGGCCAGGATAAGCTGTTTTTCACCTTTTAAACCTTGTTTCAGCCATATCTCCCAAACGGTAAGTCAATTTGATCAATGTGACCACTCTACAGTAAGGTAAACCATTATCTGAATCCAATGGAAATGGTTTTAGGTCAAAGCTCCTTACCTATTAAAAGTTATATAGGCGAAACAAGATTCAACAAGGGCAAATTGGTCATTTGAAATTCGGCTAAAATCATCACCATAGGAAATGACCCCAATAGTCACTCCCCAAAGTTACACGCCATACGACTTCGTATGAAAATTAAAATAAATATTTTATGATCCTCTGATACGTGGAATGCGGGTCATTATATGCTTATACCCTTGGCAAGGGTAATGTAGTGGAAGACGCACTAAGTAGACATAGGATGGTCTTAAGTCCTTTGTTTTTAGAAAGGAAAAGCTTGGAGTTTATATCAGCTTTTGACTTTAGACCCTCCACTTAGATGTTACCTTGCTTATTCGCATCACTGGAAGTGCGACCTACTATCATGGTTCAAATAGGAGCTTCGCAGCGAGACGATCCACAAATTTTAGACCTCTTGGATAGACTCAGCAAAGGGGAGACTTCTAGGCACCTCGGTACATACTCCACAAATGACAAAGGGTGGTTGCGACGAGATGGAAGGCTTTGTGTTCCCCGAATTGGGAGCTTGATAAAAACAATCCTAGAAGAAGCCCATCACTCTAAGATGACTATTCATCCTAGTGGCGATAAGATGTATAGGGATATGAAGAGGGTTTTCTTTTGGGCTGGGATGAAGAGAGTTATGACGGAGTTTATTTCTCAATGTCTGATTTGCCAACAAGTTAAAGCTGAGCAAAAGAAGTCCGGTGGTTTGCTTCATCCTTGGGAGGTTCTACAGTGGAAATTGGAGAGCGTCTCTATGGATTTCATAGATGGATTGCCTAGATCAAAGAATGGAAACACCAGTATTTGGGTTGTAGTGGATAGACTTATAAAGAGCGCTCATTTTATTCCAGTTAAGAGCAAGAGGACGGCAACATGTTTGGCAGCAATTTACAATCGTGAGATACTCCATCTTCATGGAATACCATCCAACATCGTAAGTGACCGTGACCCTATCTTCACCAATGAATTTTGGAGAAGCTTGCAAGAAGCATTTGGTACACAGTTATGTTCGAGCACTGCTTATCATCCTCAGACCGATGGACAAATGGAGAGGTTGAACAGAGTTCTAGAGGATCTTTTGAGGCTGTGCATCCTTGATTTCGGAGGGACTTGGAAAGAGCATCTTCGTTTAGTGGAGTTCCCCTATAACAACAGTTACCAAGCTAGCATTGGTATGGCACCTTTTGAAGCATTATACGGATGACCCTATAGATCAATAACTTGTTGGCGGGAATCTACAGAAAGACTATTACTTGGACCAGATATGGTTAGAGAAGCATCTGAGAAGATTGATCTTATTTGACGGCGAATGAAGACCGCTTAGGACAGGCAGAAGTCCTATGCAGACAAGAGATGGACTGACAATGAATTTGAAGTAGGAGATATGGTTTTCATAAAGGTATCACCATTTAGAAATGTGGTTCAGTTTGTATCTGTAGGGAAACTGGCACCAAAATTTGTAGAGCCATTTCCCATAACATAAAGGATTGTCCAAATGGACTACAAAGTAAAGTTACCTGAGAGACTATCCGGCGTTCATGATGTTTTCCATGTTTCTCACTTACGGAAGTGCTTACAAGATACGGCAGAAGTTGTTGAGCCAACTATATTAGAGGAAGTGGAAGTGGAACGGGAGGCGACAGTTAGATGAGTTCCTACCCGTATTCTTGGGTGAGATGTTAAGAAGCTATGCAATAAAGAAATCAAGTTGATGAAGGATCAATGGAGAGATAAACCAGAGGATGCGATTGGGGAAAGCGAAGACAAGATTCGTACTTCGTACCCTTTTCTTTTCGATGGTATGTTCTTAACTCCTTTTACAAAGCTTTTATCTATGCTTGTTTCTATCATTTGAGTATGTCCTATCGATCGAATCTTCAACCTTTATGTAGGAGTCCCATGATTGTAAACATGTGTTTGAAATATGATATGTTTGATGGATGCAAGTGTTTCATAGTGGATTCTCGTGTATGCATATACACACACATTAGGCACTAGATCGACTCAATCACTCTCATACTACATATGGATGTGTGTGCTATTTTCTTCTTTTAGTGGATGAAAATTGATGTATTATCGTATGGATGTTGCTCTTGGACGGATTATTTTGCACACATATAGAACTTATACCTTATAATAGGATTATTTACATACATGTTGGATTCATGGCACTAACATATATTGCATTAAAGAGATCAACTGAATCATTAGATCGCCTAATTTTCGCATTAGTGTTGGGACATATACACACACCTTTGCATATGTTCATATAAGCATTAGAAGCCTTTAAGGATAATGGATGCTTGGGATTGGTGGATGAGTAGATGGATGATGGATGGTAGGATATACATTTTTCTTAATATATAGATTTTGGGGACGAAATCCTTTGAGTAGGAGGGAATGTAACACCCCGTAATTTTAACAACATTAAAAAAAATAAAAGAATAATTAATTTAATATATAAAAATAAGGGAAACGGATTGCGCCATTACGTCCGTCTCAAAATTTTTGTCAAGATAGACACTTGGTTTGCGTAAAACGGACACTGTATGAAGAAGTTATGAAAGTTTGAAGTTTGTATATGCACAAGAGAATTGTATATATAATTGATTAAAAAATCAGAAATCATTCAAAAATCAAAATTTCAGAGCCGACAAATTTCCCGCCCTAGGGGAATCGACCCCTTAAGGTGGATGTCGACCCCGGGGTTGACCCCTCAAGAGGGGTGTCGACGCCTCTGGGGCTGAGGTAGCAGGTCGAATTCTAGGGGCTGGCACCTATAAATATTGGCTCATTTCTCTTATTTTTTCACATTGAAATCAATGATGGCCTAAATGTTGTCGATTCTTAGACTGAATCAAATTATTTTCTTCTTCTGCAATCAAAGTTTAGAGAATCAAGTGTAGATCTGTGATTCAACCTCCGCTTTTCTCCTTTTATTTTCTAGATCTGTACACTGTGAGTTTAAGTTACCTTTAGATTTAAATAATTAAAATTAAAACATGATATGACTGTAATTTTAATCTATCCCTATGACTGAATCATATAAGTTCTATTGTATTTTGTGAATCCATGATATTCAGAATTAAATATGACTTGGATCTTAACCTTTATCATGTCAGATCTACTTTTGATTATAGATCTAATTCACTATTTAGATCGTCTTTTACCTATCATGTTTGTGGTTAATTTCGATCTGTCATTAGTTGGACATCTAAATCCTTATTTAGATCTAATCATGCCTTTTATGACACCCTTACTATGTTAGAACCAATTTTATTATCATAAGTTCACCAGATCAATTCTTATATGTCCATCTTTTCACTATGCCTTATATGATTATGTCAATTTTGTTAGAATAAAGGTTTCTGCAATCTTTCCTTCATAGTTTCCCTTTTTTAATATAGCCAAGATACTTTCAAGCCTAGGTATGTCGCTAAAAATATGCGAATGCGTTAGTTTATGAACGAGGGGAAAAACGTTAAAATTGGACATAACTTGAAAAGGAGAAATTTGGCATAACTTGAACAATGTTTATAAACATGAATTTGGGCATATAATTCATTATGAACATAAGGGGGAAAACGGGCATGAACACCTACAAATACATAGGAATAATTAGTTCAAAGTTGAAATGCCTAGACATAGTAATTAGAAACTGTAACCGCACTTAAACACGAGGTTTGATTTCACTTGTAGTGGAAGTCTACCCAGAACCGATTGGCATATTTAGCGACCACAAGTGTTGAATCTAATGTGACGGGTCTATGTGCATAAATATGAGACGTGCTAAAACACGAGGTTAAGCCCGACTTGTGGAAGAAGTCTGACCGGAACCCACCGGCATATCCAACATCCATAAGTTGTAGGCTTAATGTGGGATGTCTAGTACATTATAACCATAATTGAATATGGCTATGAAGATGAACATTTAACCTAGTTGAGTCCATAGGAATTGTGTTAAATCTGAATATACGTTAAGTAAACTTGTTTGAAATTGTGGGAGGGTTAAGCATATCTAAGAGGGGCGGGTAATATTTATATATATAGGCCCACAAACTAAACCGGTTGGGAGTTATTTAATTAAATACACCTTTAGGTAAGCATAACCAGTGGGTAATCCTAGTAGTGGGGAAGTAAGACAAAGGGGAGAGCTTGCATCTTGTGTGGGACTCGTTTTAGTTAGTAACCCTTAAATAGGTATCAAACGAGTACTCCGAACTAGGTCGGAGCTGGGGCACGCTTACTGGGCTAATTGTAAGAGATCCAAACATGGAGGACGGTGTGGGCGGTGCAAACCGACTGGGGACTTGTGCGTGCATGTGCCGAGCAGAGGGGGATAAGATGACCGTGACATCAATAGATATGGTTGTGCACATCAACGAAGGGTTGCCACTTTAGGAAGTGATACCTCCTATGGTGGGGCCGGCAGGGTATCTACGGAGTAGGGAGCCGATCGATTATGGTATTAGTTAGGGTACATATATTCTCTGGTAGAGTTTAGGAGCCTGTTAAGTGGGGCTTCCTATGGATTGTATGGGGTTAAAACCTCTCACCAGAAGTACACCTAAGTCTACCATCTTATACATGTTGGGGATCATCTCATTTTTGTTATACTAGTACTAGTTCAGAGTAATCTTTAGGGAAGTGTATACACTCTATCATGTTTACCTTGTCATACTTACCTTTTATGATGTTATTTTCTTATCCACCATACATGCCTATCAATATACTTTTACTTATTTACTTGCTAAAAGTAACTGGACTCTCCAGACTTTACGTCTGACCCTTTTTTTCCTCTTCTCTCTTCCGTTTCCCCCAGGTTCGCAGGGTGGGAATACTCAGGCATAATTAGGACATGGTTATCATCTTGCTAGGAGCTGCTTTTGAAGTATTGCTCAAGTTCTTATCTTTACTACTATGGCATTGTCTCTTTTGGGGGATTATGCTTTTTTTTATATTTTTGTACTTTGATGGTACAAGATAGAAGTTTTATATTATTGTAATGGCTTTTATGTAGTTCCAGACTTATGATATTTTGGATCATGATGTTATGAATTATGTTTTAAATAAAAATTTAAATTCCTCTCCTATCTTTTATATCTGTATTCTAATTTTTTTGTGTCTGTTTACCTATAATGCTTCATGAAACTTAATGCATTCTCTTAATGAGTGACATTAATGGACGTGGGGTGTCACATCAACCCCTCTTGCCCTTTCATATATTCTACATACCCCTCGGGGTACGAATTTCATACCCCTAGGCGATACAAAATTCATACCCTAGGGAGGGGTACGAGTTTTCGACGCGCGCACTACGGGATCCGAGATTCTGAGGTTTGGCTATACAAGATTCCCGGTATGGTCCCCAATTTCTACCTACTCCCACGTAACCACTCCACTGTAAATATTGCTTAACCTCACTCTTAAAAAGGGTTGGAATTTGGTGATTAGACATCTCTTGAGAGATATAAGTAGCCTCCTTAATGGCATCTATGCTTTGAGTAAGAAGAAGGGCCAAAGTGCCTTTTTTCTAATACATTAATATATGATAATTATGACATCATATAACTTAGAGATAGATGTAAAGGGATGTCATGAAATGTTCTCAACCTTATAACTCTTCACTATTAATAATATTCCAGTGACACATCCAAAGTAGATGTAGGCCTCTCGCGAGACCGAACCACTATAAATCTCTTGTGTCATTTACTGCTTTCCGCACTTGTTTTTCCATGCGAAACTACAATTCTTAAGTAATAAGAATATCTGGTGTTTATGACGTATTTTGTAGTCAACATTTTGGTGCTTTTACTGAGATATACTCACTTTGGTCTCTTTCGCGCATTACCATCTCGACTCCGATGAGCTTTAGGTTCCTTTGCTAAACTTGCTGCTAAGTCCGCTTACGAACGTAAAGTGACCAAAGAATGCAATGATCAGTTCTTCAGTCGCAGCCAAAAATGGAACTCCCCAGCAACCCCAACCGGCGGATGTCCCAGACAGAACCAAAACCCTTGTTGTGGACCTCGAGGATCCAACGACACAAGCGTAGATCTGCGCGCTTAGTAAAAAAATATAAGAACACAACTATCGAATTCAATCAGGCATTGAGGAATAACATCGACCTTATGCGTCAACTTCAAGAAAGTCAACGCATTGTCGCTCGACTTCAGCTCGCTCAGAACAACACTCGACCTCGACGAACTATCTTGAAAACTTCCTCTTCCAAGTCATGGGGCCCACATTAAAGGAGGTTTGGTCTCATAAATAATGTCGTCGTCTGCTCCAATGCCTCTGCCAATGGCAATGGAAATGGCTACGCCAACTATAATCGAAATGGTGACCGAACTATAGTCACTTATAGCAAGGGGCACAATATCGAGACCGTTCCCGATTGATTCATAATGAACCGGGTCCGAGCAATTGACACCCTCTTCAATAGAACCCGACTGCCGCCGTCTAGGATCAGGGATCTATCCACCCGACGGTCCACGCTTTTCCAAATCAAGATGCGCATCAACCCGCTCAACCTCATCGTCCATACCAAAACCTGATCATAGACGTTGATGATATAGAAGAAGATTATCCAGATGTGCATCGTAAAAGGCGACCACGGAAAAGAACTCCCGAGGTCTGACAAAAACCATGGATCCTACCAGCGGATCCGCATCGGATATATCTCCCCAACATGGTCCAAAGGATCATGATAGAAATGAGAAGGAATGCCAATAACTCATGGGAAACCCACCTAAGGCAAAATCCCTTCACAAGGATCGTGTACGAAGCCGAATGGCATCGACACTTTAGTATGCCACAGGTGCCACTCTATGATGGCACAACCGACCCATGTGCCTTCCTGAATCGCTATGAATGGAAAATGGACTCTAGTCGAGCTGACGATAAGATCAATTGCAAGTGTTTTCCGATCTTATTATCAAGCACTTCTTTACTTTGGTTCTCTCGCCTTCTGCTCTATTCAGTCAATAGTTTCGGCCAACTTGCCACAAAATTAGTTAAGCAGTTCTGAATGTATGTTCCAACTCCAAAAAATGCTCTCACTTTGTCTAATCTATACTAAGGACTTGCCGAGTCACTCACAAGCTACCTCTAGTGGTTTAATACTGCCCTCACCAAGGTAGATGATCCAAAGCCTCGCACCGTTCTTTTCCAACTTGCAAAAGGAGTTCTCCCCATATCCGAGTTTGGGGCTTGGACGGATAGAAAGACACCTAAGAGCCTCGACATTTTCTATGAAAAGACCGAACAATTCTTATGTTAAGAAGAAGTGAGGAGCAACTAAATCTCCTAGGCCAAGTCCTCCAACAATCAACATGCCGATACTATCGGCGATTGCACTAAAGGGAAACTAGTTGGAGAACTATTGATAAAGACAAAGGAGCAGGTCCCTACAAATAAAAGCCAGCCAACGGAAGCCAGGGCAGCCGCAATGGCAACCAGGCTCCTGCATACACCAGAAGGTCCGACGGCAACCAAGCTTACGAGACCTACACTCCATTGAATGAAGACTTGGAGACGATCTACCAAGAAACGTGCAACACGCTCTAGTATAAGAATCCACACTATAGGGAGTCCACTGATTGCGAGAGGAACACCGGCGAGTACTTCCAATACCACCATCTATACGGACACAACACCAACGAATGCTACCAACCCAGGGACGCAATCGAAAAGCTAATCTGTGAGAAGCGCCTTGAGCAGTATGTCCAAGAACCCTTTCCTCCCGAAACAAACTCAGGTCCTCCTGCGCCAACACCTTCAGCACCTGCTAAGACGACTCTCTGTCTGTCAAACCCAAGGTAAGAATTGTATTCAACACTATCTATGGAGGACCTTACCCTACAAATGAAAGCTTCCGAAAAATGTAGGAGTATGCGAGCTCTATCAAGCACGCCACCTACGAATCTTGCTCCACTCTACAAAAGCCCATCCCCGCTAACCTTCAGAAAACCATAAAGGACGACATCATGTTCGGTAAAAGAGATTCAACGGGAATTTAAATCCTGACCATGGATCCTCTCTTAATCACAGCCCTAATCGCCCCAGCTTCTGTCTGAAGGATATTATTCGATTCGAGGAGCTCAGTCAACATCATCTTCAAAGCCGCCTATGATCAGATGAAGTTGGAAACTAAGGAATTGAAACCTTGCCATGCCACAATCCACGGCTTCAGCGGATCCTCCAATCACCCGATAGGCATGATCGACCTACCTATTGAACTTGGTAGCGGGGATCAGAGCCAGGTCCGAGTCCACAGTTTGGTGGTAATTGACTTCATTTCTCCCTATAATGTCATCTTCGAGGGTCCCTTCCTTACAGATTTCCGAGTCTGCATGTCCCCATGGTCTCCCCTAATGAAGTTCCCAACCGAAAGTGGGATCGGTATAGTTAAAGCTGACCAAGCATCCGTAAGAGACTATTACGTCGTGGAATGGAAGAACCCACGTAGCAAGGGCAAGGGAAAGGATGTGTCTTTGCCTTCTTGCATCAAAAATGTCTCCACATAGCAATCAAAAGAGTCTGAGCCTTGGCTCAGGTGCCGCTGTGGTCTTCCCGATGAGGATGAAGAGCCCGACCACAAAGGGTCTTCTCTAGTGGAACCCACGGTAGACATTCCAATTAGCTCTGATGACCTATCAAAGATCTTGAAAACTGGATCATAAAAGAAGATATTGTGGATTTCTTGAGAGCCAATCTAGACGTGTTCGCCTGGACCCACTCAGACATGAGGGGCCTCGACCCCGCAATTGCTTGCCACCAGTTGAACCTCCATCTAACAATGCCTTGGATCAAATAGAAACGCTGCTTCTTAGGACTAGAAAGGTCCAATGTGCTCAAGGAAAAGGTAGATAGGCTACTCAACAACAAATTCATCCGCGAAGCCTACTATCCTGAATGGGTCTCCAACCCAGTTCTGGTCAAGAAAGCCAATGGAAAGTGGTCAACGTGTATCAATTTCTCCAACCTAAACAAGGCTTGTTCCAAGGAAAGCTTCCCGCTTCTAAAGATCGATCGACTGGTTAACTCGACCGCCAGATACCAGCTCTTATCTTTCATGGATGCTTATTCAGGCTACAGTCAGATTCCAATGTATATTCACGACTAGGATAATATCTCTTTCATAAACGACCTTGGGTTCTATTGCTACCGCGTCATGCCTTTTGGACTCAAGAACGCGGGAGCCACTTATCAACAAATGGTTAACCGCCTGTTTAAAGACCAAATTGGAAAATACATGGAGGTATACATGGACAATATGCTGGTAAAATCCAAAATAAAAAGCAACCACGTCCACAACCTCTTTGAAATGTTCAACTTCCTCCGCCGACACGACATGAAACTCAATCCCTTGTAGTTCTCCTTCGGAGTCGCCTCAGGAAAATTACTGGGTTTCATCATCAACACCCAAGACATCGAAGCCAATCCAGACAAATTCCAAGTGGTCTGGGATATCCAAGTCCCTCGGAACATCAAAGATGTCCAAAGTTTAATCGGAAAGGTCACCACTTTATGTCGATTCATTTACAAAGCTACCGAAAATGCATTCCCTTTTTGGACATGCTTCGAAAGGGGAAGTACAACTTCTAATGGACCACGAAATGCATCACCACATTCGAGGATCTATTGAACCACTTAGATCGACCACCTATCCTATCCAAATCTATGGACCATCAAGTTTTTTATATTTATTTGGCTATTTCCATGCAGGCAATTAGCTCGGCATTAGTGCGCATTGCAGACCGTGTCCAGCGATCTGTCTACTACATCAGCAAACGATTGACGGGAGTAGAGAAGAATTACCAGAAGCTTAAGAAATTGGCATACTGTTATCGATTTCCTCTCGGAAGCTTCGACCATACTTTCATTCCTATCCTATAACGGTTTATACCAACCAGCCGCTATGACTGGTCCTACAATAACCCGAGGCGTCCGGACGACTATTAAAGTGGAGTATGGACCTCTCACCTTTTTCATAGTAGAATTCACCACTCCTGAGCAGACTCCTACAGAGAACAGTGAAGCTTCTGACAATCAAGGGAAATTATTTATGGATGGGTCTACCAATAGCAAATGTTCTATGGCTGGAGTCGTGCTCATCACCCTAGAGGAATGCCCGATATGCTACGCGTTAAAGCTTAGCTTTCCTGCTACCAACAACAACGCAGAGTATGAGTCCTTAATAGCCGGATTTAGAATCACGATCGAAATTAAGCTAAAGACCATCCAAATCTTCGTCGATTCACAACTCATCATGCGCTAGGTACAGGGAGAATACCAAACTAAGGGGGCACCGCACGCCCCATATCTAACCCAGGTTCAGGATTAGCTCACCAACTTCGACCACTTTGTCATCATGCACATCCCCTAAGAACAAAATGAAAAAGAGGATTCGCTAGCCGATTTGGCAAGCTCCAAGGATCCACAGCTTATGGGATTGGCCCGAGTTGAAATGATCAATTCACCAAGTATTAAGCAAATGTAAACAAATGTGGTCATGAACACAGAAACCAAAGCTAAATCTTGGATGACACCGATCAAGAATTATCTGCAACATGCGACCCTCCCAGGATGTTACAAGGAAGGACGAGCACTCACTCGCCGATTAGCTTGCTACCTTCTCATGGATGGAGTAGTCTACCACAGAGGCTTCTCTATCCCATTACTATGGTGTGTTTCCCATGATGATGCTAACCGAGTATTAACAGATGTACATGAAGGCGAGTGCGGCAACCACATCGGGGGGGGGGGGGGCATAGCAAGAAAGATCATTAGGAAGGGATACTTCTAGCCAACGTTCGATCAAGATGCCGCAGACTATGCTCGCAAGTGCGACAAATGCCAGCGTTGGTCAAAGATTCCAAGATCCCCACCCACCGAATTGACACAAATGGTTAGTCCTTGGTCGTTTGCTATATGGGGAATATATGTCATTGGAACTCTTCCATTGGCTAGAGGTGGGGCACGTTACGCTATCGTCACAGTTGATTACTTTACCAAATGGGTTGTAGCCAAAACTTGCACCACGATCACCACCAAGAAGGTAATCAACTTCATCGTCCACGGCACATTACCCGCTATGCGGTCCACCAGGCTATCATCTTTGACAGTGAAACCCAATTTGAGAGTGCAGAGTTCAAGACCTTCTGTCAGCGACACAACATCGAAATGAGATTCTCAGCAGTAGCTCACCCTCAATCCAATGGGCAAGTCGAGGCTATTAACAAAGTGATCAAGTCCATCATCAAGAAGCTTCTGGAAAAGAACAAAGGCATGTCGGCATATAAACTCCCTTTGGCCCTATGGGCCTACCGAACCACCCACAAGTCTGCCACCGATCATGCTCCATTCGCCCTTGTGTATGGATCTGAAGCCGTCATTACCATTTAGCTAAAGCTTCAGTCTCATCTGGTTACCTACTGTGATCTGAAGGGCAAACAAGATTTTCTTATGGGATCACTCGATTTACCCGAAGAAAAGATAAACGAAGCTGAACTCAGAGCTGCCGCCCAGCGACAACGAGTGGCCCGTTACTTCAACTCTAGAGTCCATCCTAAGGACCTTAATATCAGTGACCACATCCAAAAGAAGGTCTTTCCTCCATCAACTAGGCTCAGTCCTCATCGGGAAGACCTGTACGTCATACATTATAATCTCAGCAATGAAACTTTCAAACGTGTAACCATGGATGGTGCCGAGCTTCAAAGGATATGGAACAACGAACATCTTCGGTGCTACTTTACATAAATTAGTGTACAGTTGTCTATGTTTTCTAACGATGTTTTGCTTTCTTGCAATTCAAGGCATTCTAAATGCTATTACTACCAAAGTTATCAGTAGAAATGATGTTCAATTTCCTGTCTCCCTTCCATGTTTACTCCTTGCACGATATGTTTGATAGAATATCATGGCTAACTTATTTGCACAAACTCTGAATCGCTGCATGCACCCCGGGAACAGGAGCCGGTGTCGCCATCCAAACCTCGAGCCAACATCAAGGAGAACCACTACTGGCGCCGATCAGCACCCCGAGCACGGGAGCTGGCATCGCTACTCAAGTCCCAGCCCGCGAAGCGACCGAGTATAAATAACCTTTATCTCGAATATCGGCCCAGCACAGAGACAGAGTATACAACGTTCAGGCACTCAAGTCCCCGGACTTGGGGGCAACGCTCAAGCCAACCTAATGTGATACCAACCTCTCACATGGCTCCCGGCATCTATTGAATCTTGGTGCAGCACTAAGACAGAACTTAAATCGTACCCGCTCCTAAGACTCAAGGCTTAGGGGTAGCCCATTTCCATTATCGGATGATGATTCGGGCATCCTCAGGCGAACAAACGACGCCACTGCTCATAATACGAATGAATGATGGGAGAGCCTCACATTGGACGAGTCTCAATGTCCACACCTACAACTTACTTAGAACTTACTCCGGCCAGTCTAAGGCAGAAGGAGCCTAGCCTGGTTTCCACAACCAACAGGGTTCCCAAGCTGGCGGAAATCCTACTGAAACCAGCACTCAATCTCCACAACTAGAAATGCCCACAGCGAGTTCCCCAATCATATTTCTGTAAGTGTAACAATAAGAACGCTTATTCAAGTACAAGACGCTAGAAAACACGAGACGAACATTCGAGCACTTAACACAAAATGCGATTTTTACTAATTAATATTCATTTCACACACACACTGAACAAACTACGTGTCTAATATATTTCTATTTTAATAAAAGGGTGTACATGACAGCCAAACCGTGCCTTTATAAACCAGAAGCGAGGGTCGCACTCGCACGTACTACCGGCCTACATAACCAAAATAATAGTAACATCCACTATGGTTACTTATGCAAATCACGCCTTTTCTTCTGTGCTTCTTTTTTGCAGATTACACACTAGATGACTCTCCAACCATCGTAGGCCTCTTCTTCCCAGATCTGCTCTTTCCTCCTTTGCCATTTGGAGGGGTTACCGACTCATGAGAGACCGAGAGACGCCTTTCGCCTTCACCATCACCACTTGAAATCTCTGTGATCTCGGTAAAAATAGTGTATGGCAATGGCATGGATTCATTCCCCGCAGCAAGGGACACCACAGCGTCACTCTTTCCCGGGACCTCGACAGCATACTTCTCCCACTTGTTCTTGGCCTCCTTGTCCGCCTTTCGATCAACTAACTTCTGGTATTTAAGCTTCATGGTGTCATCAGCCTTGAGATTCTTAAATGTCTTTGTGGCCCTCTACTGGATGGCTACGTCATCCTCCTTCATTTCTGGGACACATCTGAAGCCGTCTACTTCACCGCCTCATTCTCGGCCTTCTTCTTCTCACCTAAGGTAGTGGCCCTATCCTCAGCATCCTTCCTTGCCTTCACCTGGGCCTCCTGCCTAGCAGCCTTGTCCTGTCTACTCTTATATTCCATCTCTTCACACTTCACCATAATCCAATTCTTTAAGGAATCCACCATGGCCTGCATTGAAGGCACATCGGCATCCACTGGGCCCCTCGCATGAGCAATCTGGCCATCGACCACCTCTCCTTCGTCTACGAGGCCCTCATAAATGTTTGACCCTAGCCTGATATTTGAAAAAGTGTCCAACTGACCGCCTCCTTCTCCAAACTGCATCCCTTGCGGTTCCAGCCCATATTCTGTTATTTTAGGGAGCACATGGGCAAAGCCCGATGTAATATTAGCTCAAGGAAGGGTTGCATAGTTAAAATACAACCTTTTAATCCATAAATTCGGTAATCACATTGTCTTCGGGAATACACGATAAAGGGAATTTGCCTCCAGACAGGGATGGTGCGAGTATAATGGGGGGGTGTTCGTAGTAACAAATAAAGTAAATCTAGTCTCTCCCAACCTCGGATACTCGGGATCACAGTCCAGGCCCGAGCAAAAGTTATAGGATTACGGGTCATGGCGGATTATGGGGCCAATGGCCGATAAGAACTTCCTCCTGCAAATGACTCCGCTACAACCACGGTATCGGTAGCAATGGACTTCCCCTTTTCCATGGTGAGCCACAGTCCTTGTCATTCAGGAGATCAGTCATCAGTTGGCGCTTATCTAAAGTCCCCACGTCCACTAGACGTAGATAAGCTTCATACGATACCAGTCTCTCCCATGTTCGGGCCAGCTCTCAAGAATAATCCTCAACCCATGAGAGTCCGCGGAGCTTGAGAACTTTAACGAACATGTTCCGGATGTGTTCCACCAAGGAGGCCTCCACCCGAAATTCGGTGTGCTCGAGCTCCTCTCTCAGCGGTTCCATCACCCTTAGGTGCTCAGCCTTTAATCCCCCTATCAAGTTCAACACATCCCTATTGCTAGCCTCGGTATCCTCCTTCGCGTTCTTCATTTCCTCAAGCCGCCAATTCAGTTAAACAACCTCTGCATTCTCAGCCCTCAACTCTCATTCTTCGCTCTCAAAGTGTCATTGTCATTCTGGAGCTGGGTTACTCATTCATGGTCTTTTCCAGTTCAGCGTACGCCTTCTCCAGTTCATCTTTATGCCTCTTTAGGGCTATATTTTCAGTGGTTAGAGATGTCGGAGTGTCCTTAAAATTGAGTGGGCATGATCTTTCTTCTTTTTTAGTATCTCGTACGCATGCTATAACTCCACTGCAATAGAAATACTAAGGATTTTCATTTGAAAGTATCAGGATAAATGGGGAAATGTTTACAACATAAGGAGCAGACTTACCTATTTCCTTCTCTAAGTTAACGACGGTGGTCTGCTCGCCATCGATGGTCAGCCCCTGATTGATGAGCTCCATGTTTTTCTCCCTAATCAGTTTCGAGAGATGATAGGAGTACCTAAGAAGTTTGTCAACCTGGTGATATGCAGCCCTCACATGCATCCATGTCTCCCTAGAATCCCTAGCACGAGGTGAACTAAGATCAAGGAGGAACATCACCTCATCAAAATAACGCTGGGGGAAATTCTTCCTTAATAAAACCTTCCTCCCATCCATAGAGAGTTCTCGCCTCTCCGGCGTTGCCAGATCTTACCTCCTCATTGTAATCGTTCCGTTCAGCCTCGAATGGCTAAGCGATGACACCTTCCCCTTAGTAACTTGAAAGGGGGCTTAAGGTGTTGTATGTGAAGGAGATGGCGGTGATGAATACCTCGAGCCCACAACATCGGGTCGGCAATAAACTTCAAATTCTCGGATAGGAGGAGGAGTTGGAGATCGCTTAATTCTATCTCTTTGACGAAACTCACTGCTGCGATCTTGTGGAGGTGGAGAGGCACTATATAAGATAAACCCTCTCCTAAACCCATCAAGAAAAGTGTTCTTGGCATTTCGGTGAACTCCATGCCCATAGCCTCGTCCCCCGCGTACTCTAGCCATATCACCTACCAAATAAACAAGTACAAAGTCAGATGGTTTGCATAAGCAGTCAATCTCTATGTTGTGTGGTGTTTATGAGTGTATGCCCTAAGTTTTCTCTAAACATACCAGATGTCGGTCCGCCTAAAGGAGTGAACCCCTCTGTAGCTAGAGCTAGCTTTCCATACTTGTCGTACCAAACCAAGGAGACAAGTCTAAAGGAAGTTTATTAAGATCGTCAAACTGGCAATCTGCCTCGAGTGAAACGGAAGTCCCTGAAGAAGTCACGGGAGGTTGTGGCCTGGTCGATGGTTCTCCTCCCAGCTCTCCTGTCGAAGGCGGAATAGGAGAATCTGACATGCCCTCATCCCTAGCAACTACCTCCTCACAGTTGGTCTCACCCCTATCGGGTTCCTTTTGGCCTTGGCCGCTTTTTGTAGTTTAGGTTTGGTAGACAACATCTTTCTCCTCTAGCTAGGGGCTCCTTTGTCTTCTGCCGCCTTCTCTTTCGGCCCACTGCCTGCAGCAACAGGCCTGATTATAGCTCGATCGTAAGGGAGCAGCCCTGCACGACGAAGGCGCTCCTAACTTACAACCGTATCGATAGAGCGGGACTTTGCCAGAATCGCTTGCAGGGCCTCAAGGCGTTGTTAATACTCGATGTCGTTTGGCGCATCAAGATTTCCTGCCAACTCAAAACAAATTCGAAAATAAGACATCAGTTCCGCAAGCTTTATATTAAATGCGTAGTTCAAGAATGCTTAATTCCTTCCAACCATCTCCTTGCAAATCCGAGAGGGTAGAGCACAAAGAACCATTCATATTTGTATACTGTCGGCTTGGGCCACGCTCCGACAAAAAACATGGTGTTGGGAGAAGCTTCGAGGAAATACTAAGACATCGATATATTAACTCTTCTTTTTAGCTGAAATAATTACCGAATGTCCTCTCCGGTAGGTTCTAAATGCGAATAATCCCGGTAAAGAATATAAGTGCCTAAGAGCAAGGCGTATGCATTTGGGTGCTTCTACGATGGTGCAATGCGAAAGTAATGCAGCATGTCCCTAATAAAGTAGTTAGCCTGAGGCACGCACTTAGTAATGTAAATTTGTCTGTTCCAGGTAGTATAACCCTTTGGCGGAGCATGGGCCTTACCACCTTTGCCTAGTGCATGCACATCATCTACGGGAATATTAAACCGCAACACCATTTTCCAAAATGTTGTTGCATCCATGTGTGATGGCACCGAAAACTGTGGATTTTCTAGAACAACTGCTTTAGGCAATATATCCTGGGCCACCGGATCCATCGGTGCGTCCCCCTCGACAATCTCCACATTCTCTACCTCTTCATATGCAATCGAAGAATGTTGTCTTTCAATTTTCTCTCCATGCTCAGACACTTCTGGCAAACCTGTCTTTAAGAAGGGAAGGATCTTTCAGTAATCTTAAGCGCACTGCCCGTCGAGCTATCATTGCTAGTGGAGTCAGATGTATGCGATGACGGCAAAGAAGCCTCGACTTCTGTAGTCTTTCTGGTCATGAATCTTGTATGCATCGCTAGCCATACATTAACACAACAGCTTTAGACATCGCAGTTAAATAATATGTACCCCTCATGTTGGTGCAAACTAACATGTACGTGCAGTGTTATGAAATATATTAGGATGATACTGGTCACAAGTCAAGAGCGTAGATCGCAGCAACAACGACAATCCTTTTTTGACTGTCGCCATTATCACTATAGATCTACTAGATTCGCACTAACTCGCGACTACGTGATGCTTAATGTTAATAAAAGATAATGTTGGGCAGATCGATCACAGTTCAAGTATATACTCTAATCCTATGTGCACACTCAAACTATCAACCACATGACCATCAACATATGGATTGGTTCAATCATGCAAACGATGCAAAGACAATACGAATCCAGAAGCAGGCAATCGGAAGTTCAAAGTCTTAGAAGAGATACGAAACACAGGGGTAAGGTCCCCATAACCCCGGGAAAGCAGAAAGACTTTGTACCCACGAGGCATGAACCTCGTACCTCATAGGGTATGAAGTTCGTATCCCATGAGGCATGACGCTCATACCCCTCGAGGTACGAAGTTCGTACCCCTCGAGGTATGAAGTTTGTACCCCACGACGCATGAACCTCGTACCCCACAAGGAACGAAATTCGTAATGGGTCATGAACCTTGTACACAACAGCGTACGAACCCCGTACCTCTCAGGGTAAGAAGTTCATATCTCGGGGTATGAAATCTCAAACCCAAAGTAGGTACAAATTATCGTGCCTCCGAAGTTAAAAGGTGTGAACCCCTGCTCCGCCTTCACTATTGCATGCCTCTTCGAGCTCTCGCCTCGCTTTTCCTTCCATTTACAAATCATTTCTTCCTCCAACAAATAAACACCACTCCATTTTTCGATTCCCTTGATCTCCCCTCAAGCACGAGATCCGACGCCAGCACGAAGCCAGCAATGGACTCGGACCGAGGCGCACTCGTTGAGGGAGGGAACGGAAACCACCTCTAATGTCGAAGTCGAGAAATCAGGTCCAAAACTCATTTTTTGAATCGCGAGCAGTAAAACAAATAAGAAAAGGAAATGGAGAAAGGCTGCTGCTGACCCCTCGTGTTCACCAGAAGGCATGACTTTTCATACCTCGATGGGGTACGAAATTCCGTACCCTCACCAGGCACGAGATCTCGTACACCGTTTCTGGCACGAAAATCTCATACCCCAAGCCGGGGTATGAGATACAAAAAAGGGGAAAAATAAGTATATATAATAATATATATACTTAATTTATACGCTATACGCATATGCGCACGATGGATACGCATACGAATGGTATTGAGCGTGCAAGCGCGATATAACGCAAGTACTTAGCGATGTCAATACACCGTTGCGCCACCCATGACTCGTTTATAGTTCTAAAGTAAACGAGCTCAACAACTAATATCTTTTTTTAATAAATTTATAGGAAAAGTCAATGAATCAACAACTACTTCAACCAACACAAAGCACATTATTTCAAGACAAGACGTACTTTAAGATGCAAATGTTAACCGGCCTTTTGGTCTGGTTTCCAAAACTACACAAGGCACGCTTGACTCAACGTACCGCATGAAGCCAAAGCCGAAAGTGTCACCAAGGAGTAAAGGAAATGAGCCGAGAAGGGACCATACCGACAAGAACCTCGCCACTGCTCCAAAATATCACCAAGCCAATGTCTTGAACCCCACAAAGTCATAAACCCCTACTACCTCGACTCCTCGTGCCCTTTCATATATTCTTCCTACCCCTCGGGGTACGAAATTCGTACCACAAAGATGTGTACAAGTTTTTTGCATGCGCATTGCAGGTTCCGAGATTCTGAGGTTTGGCTATAAGGGATATGAGATTCTTGGTTTGGTTCCCTATTTCTACCTACTCCTACCTACTCCCACCTAACCACTCCACTATAAACACCCATCAACCTCACACTTCAAAGGGGTTGAAATTTGGTGATTAGACATCTTGAGAGCTTCAAGTTGCCTCATTAATTGCTTCTATGCTTTGAGGAAGAAGAAGAGCAAAAGTGTTATTTTCCTAATATATTAATATATGATAATTATGACATTATATAACATAGTGATGTATGTAAATGGATGTCATGAGACGTTCCCAACCTTGCAACTCTTCACTATTAATAATATTCCAACAACTCTTCCAAAATGGATGTAGGCCTCTCATGAGATCGAACAACTATAAATTGCTAGTGTCATTTACTACTTCCCCAACTTACTTTTCCATGCACAACTTTAATTCTTAATTAATAATAATCTTGGGGGTTTACGACATATTTTGCCGTCAACATAAATATTTTAACCTCTAATTCTTACCATATTAGGAAATTTTCCCTTTTCTTATTAAACATAAGAATATCCAATGATCATGACTTCTACTTCATTAGACTCTCATTGTAAATTGGTAAGTGAATAAATCTCTCAGTATCAACCCCGAAGGCCGAAACCAACATCTGACACCACAAAACTTGCTCTACTCAACCAACGTACAACGAGTTCTAATTTCTTAAAAACCCACATTACATTCCCTCTTTACCATTTTTAAAGCGATTTTATCCCTTTATAATCACATAAATCATTTCCAGTTTTATTTAAATATAATTTCATAAATTGGTTTAACTTCACCTCAATAAGCAAATATCACAAATTCCATTTCGAAAACCATTCACCATTTATTTACGAATTTCTTAATCTTTTATAAATTCCCTATCCATTTATTTGTAATTTTCTAAAACAATTCTCTTGACATTTATAAACCAACGTTATAAATTTCCAACACTAGTTGATATCCATTTACTAAGTCATCTAAAATACTAGGCTTTATATCCAAAATTTAATACTAGTTTCACATTTTAAAATTACAGGTCTACAGTCTCATTGCGTTTCCAAATCCATTTATTCGCTAATTTCATTCACGAATGCTATTTAGTCACATTTTGTATTTTTATAAACAACGTTTACAAAAACATTCATTTGTTACAAAAAAATCACTTTTAAGTTCTTATATTCAATTCTTGTATATTTAAGATCCCACTAATCCCTTTCAAAATTTTAAATCTTATAAATTTCCATTTATGCCACTTAAGCCCTACTTTTAAGTCATTTTAACATTCTCATTTAGTTTATACCACTTAACCATTTATTAATTAGTATCTTGGAATTACCATTTATTTATAATTTAAATACTTATACAAAATATAAATAAAACTTTGGCATTTATTTTTAAATAAAAATCGTGCTTCAAATCTTTATATAAATATAACTTTGAAAATATTCAGAATAGATTTAACATCGATTCCAAAAAAATCTTTTATTTTATCAATGGTACTAAATAGGCAAATGTCTACTATGGTACCAAACCCATGAAATATTAACTAGTTTTGCATCAAAAAATCACATCCAATCATACTGATAAATGTTATTAATATTAGTGAGGAATCCAGTTGGATTCCTCCAACTTGTTAATCGATGCATCACAAATTTCATATTATAATATAATAAAATTCAAAAACTATTGGTGAGCAATCCAGTTGGATCCCTCCAACCTGTTATTCCGTGCATCCAAATACGTTACCTCAATATAATCATAATTCATGAGAATATACAATTCAACTGATAATTTCTATAAACATCCAATAACTATAATTTATCATCAACTGTTTGATTTAACACGTTTATATAAATATAAACGTGACCTACAAGGTAAGTTACCTTAATTGGTTCCAATCGTTAAAATAATGACTTGGTTTTAATTAAATTAAACGATTAGTTTAACCAATACATCTGATATATAAAAAAATTTTGGCACACATTCAATGAACATCCAATAATTATCAATCATAGCACACATACATTGAACCCGACTTATATAAAACATAAGTGGGACAAACTGGGTGAGTAAAATCACTTTGCTTTCTTTTTAGCAGAAGCGGTTCCATTACAGTTAACTTAATTAGTTGTTTAATTTAACTGTAATTTCCGGCTGTCTCCATTTCTATCCAAATTAGTTCTAGAATGTAGAATCCATTCCCATGATTCCAACGTAGCTTGTAAGGTCTAGTTTGGTTAACATAGGCACAAGTCATGGCATTATAAATAATACGATTTACACTAAACAATTTATTTCTATATTCAATTTTATTAAATTTTGATTACTATTTAAATCAACATTTACGGTCGATCCTTCGTATTTGTTCCTCACTTTCTTTGTTTTTCTTCAACTTGTGACGCAACTAAACATGTTGTCTTTGTTCCTAAACAAAAACTTGTGCACGAATTTTAGTATTGTAGCTATATGATTTAATTATTCGTTATTAACCTCTTAATTAACATTATTAAGATTATTACGTTTTTAATATTCAGCTACCCTTCGGTTGTTGTGCTTCTCCCATCGCGATTATCCTTCCTCAACGAGTTCAGTTCCTTTTCACGAACTAATATCAATAAGATTTTAAACTAAATAATTAACCCTTAATTATATGATTAATCATATCTTTATTTCAATACCACGCCGAACAGTTTTAAATCCTTATTTCCATCTTATTGCTCTTCATCATATCTACTTCAAACTTTCATCCCACGTTAACCAACTTAGATTTCCTCAAACATCGTTGCCTCCCCTGTTGCTTAGTCCTTTTTCAAAAATCAACTCGTTTGAAATGCTTCATTCCAGTTTCTTAATATATTGCTTCTACCCGTCACGCAGTAAACCCCTTAACCCAAAACAGCTTGCTGCCTCAACCTCTTTGCTACGCCACACTCCGGCAATTGTTGTTACATATGTTACTGCCACAAGGAGCGCCTCAACCTCGCCAATGATCGCCCAAAACAGCTCAGCACTTGGCCACTACACGTACCCTTAAAACAGTTTGAATGTTGACACCTTTCAGGGGCGCCCCTCGCCATCTTGAACCCCCAGATAAGAACACCGCCGATCAAAAGATATAGCTCGAAATGCTCAATGCTTTCTTAGTTGAAGTATGTGCTATAAACGATCAGATTTTTAGTTTTTGAGGAGAGAAGGATTCATGCTTTTTAGTTGTTAAATGATGATGGAGGCGGCATAAAAATAGGATGATTAGCTGAGCAGGAAAATTAGGGTATGGACTTTAATATAGGTATACATATAGGAGGCCAGTTGATTTAATAATATTACACCAAACTTAACAGTGAAGTAACAAGCGAAAACACTCATATACGATCCCCGTTTTGGATGAAATGAAATCCTAGCATTAAACGATACTCTGGACATGATGGAAAAGGTTTCATCGAATTTCGAGATCATTGCGAAAATTCCTTTATAACTCATATGCATGAATCGACATGCATTTAAATTGCGTACAATTACAAAATAAATCCAATTAACTTGAAAATTGAAATACTATAATTATAAATCTTTATGGATTTAATAAAACTAGTTTCGCTGAAAACAGTACCTTTAATTTTCAAATTAAATTGATATAACAATTTAATAAAAATATATGCGTTTACTACTCTCACGATTAACCAGTTAATCCAATCGATACGAAAATTGAAATCCTATGATTATTTAACATTACGGATCCAATGAAACTAATTTCATCGAAAACCGTGACCATTTGCAAAAATGGTTATTCTTATGGTTATATAATATAAATAAAATATTAATTAAATCCCAAAAATAATGCAATTAAATAATAATAAATTATATTATCATAAATATGCAAATAGAATTTATATATATAAAGCTTCAAATATAAAAAAATATGGATTATTAAATTTGAGTTAAAACGGTATCCACATTGTATGAAGATCCTTATTAAATTTATTAAATAAACATTATCGTTTACAAACGATTTCAATCGCGACTATTTCAAAATTTGAACTGACCGTAACTAATAATCTATAACATGAAATATGGATTTTTCTCCTTCATTAGGAAATAATCATCAATTAGATTCAAACATTTCTTGTTTCACAGAAATCTGATTTATATCAGATCATGTGTATTCAATTGAAGTTCAAAACTCAATATTACGAACTACCATGCCATTACGAGTTCGTTTTAATTTAAATATAAATTTAACATTCAAAATTCGTTTTATGAACTAATTTAATATTAAAATCTATTAATACTCTAAATCAAAATTTAAAAGAATAAAATAAAATAAATATTTTATTACCAAAATTACGGGATGTTACAATGTAGCAATAAATAATTCAAAAAATTTATAAGTGAATATATATTTATAGTTCCATTAGAAAATTCAGTCTACCATTGTCATGGACCAATAAATCCGATAGAAAAAATTAAGAGTAAATATTGATCAATTTTGATATGTTATTTTTTTTAAAACATAATATAAGTTGAATATCATTTACAAAACAATTCTTGGAATACTATCTTTAGATACTCTACTGAAGAGATAAATTAAATGCCATATCTTAACTTTCACAAAATCTTTAAATACAATCTCGAAGAGATCTGTATATGCAACTAATTTTATTAAATATTTTTATAACAACATAAGTACCCAAAAAAAAAATCTTTTTCCGCTGTAAATAAACCTTTTATTTTCCATTGAACTCTCTAAAAGTGATATTTGTTTGTATTCCAAATTATGACTATCCGATAAGTAATCATAATTAATTCTAAAAGTAATATTTGAGATTTAATTGAAGAATAAAACTAAACAACTTGAAGTTGTATTCATAATTTATTTGAACCGGATCATCTTCAATATGATTCCGTACCAGATGTTTTCAACATTATCATATGGTTTACAAGGATTCACATTGACATTGCTTGATAAGAAAAAATTAATGATTTGGATACTTTAAATTTTAATTATATTTTGGAAATTTATGTGACAAAAATCTTTGTGCCATAGCAGATGATCATTTTCTTTGGCTATTAAACACATAATTGAGTCATTTTTAATTTTCATATCTAATACGTGAATATTTCTTTATGGAATCCTATCAAAGATAAGTTTATTATTTTGATTATAAATATAGCTATTTTCTTTTAAAAAAATACTGAAAATCCTTTATTACATAGTTGAGTTATGCTTAATAAATTATGTTTTAGAAATTCATGTAAAACATTTGTAATGAGACAGATTTTAGATAAATAGTGGTTGTTCACATCACATTTCCATTGAAACAACCTTTTGAATTATCCCCAAACGTGAAAGTTCCACCCTTTGAATAGACAATATTTGTCAACATCTATTTGTTTCTAGTTATGCACTGTAACGGCCAGCCATTTCCAACCGTTCAAATCAATAATAAAACTAAGTCAAGGATTGGCTTGTACCAGGTGTTGACCTGCCTTTTTGCAAGGCAATCCCATCACGATTTCCATTTATCGAAGCGCTTAAAACTCGAGATCGATAAAATCGAACACACATATCCAAAGCTACAAGAATATCGAATGCATGGATGTAGGAAACTTGGATGTCAAATCGGTAAAGCCCAGTTTGGTAAGGCCCATCTCGACATACTTTAACTCAAAATATCCAAATACCATCCCGCTCCAGTTCAGTGAGAAGCCCAATTTGATGTTCCCTGGTTCTGCGTGCCATACCGGCCCGTCACACGAACATTTGATTTTTGGATCAGTCAATCCAGTTCAACAATGTTAAACCAGACTATACAGACCCATACTTTGGATGTTCATTTGAGACATATTCAACTGCTTAAACGAGATCCACTTATCATGCATTGACCTCCAGAGATGCAGCTATGCATCTTGGTCGAACCATATCTGCCTCCATGTGTCTTGGCTGGCCCAGATTTGGGAACTCCTATAAATAGCTGATTTCCAGAATTCTTAAGGGATATTTTTCTTCTCCAAACATTTGGATGTTGCAGAGACAAGAATTATTCCTAGCTATCCACATTTATCACTACAGATCAACTGCATCTTGTAATCTATGCAGTATAAATAAAAGATACCCATTAGTAGTGTAGGAAAATCGCTGAACCACTTTAAATTCTTAGGTTCTCTTACCTTTTTGCATAAGCTTTGATTTTGTGACTTTGAAATTATATGTGTATTGCTTCATTTGAGTGTTTAACTAAGAAGGACCAATTTTCAAGTAAACATTTTGGCGCACTAGGAAGTGGCAGACGCAATTTGGAATTCTGCTGAAATTGCATTGCTAGTTATTACTTTCAACTTTTTATCATGTCATAAACAAAGAAAGATACCTCTCATGCTGAAAGGGAGGAAGAAGACCAAGATGCATCTTCTACTGTCCCTTCGGTCTACTTGATAAGGGAGGAGTTGGATGAAGCCATGGGCAGATTACAACCATGCTTCCAACAACAAGAAGACACAATACAAGATATTCTAGCACAACTCAGAGAGGCTGGAGGTTAGGTGCATGGAGCGGGAACAGGGTGCAACAAGAAAGCAACACCACTACCACACTTGGGGAACAACCAACTAGCCAACTCTGGCTTGGACATGGCGAGCAGAGATTTCGGCTTGACAATGTCGAACTGGAAATTGGGCTTGACCATGCCTAGCAGGGTCGGGCTGGGGTAAGCTCCCTACCACTTATCACACCCTAGGAGCTCTAACGATGTAGGTAGGAATGAATCAAGCTTCAGAGCCAAGGAGCATGAGTAAATGAGTGGAAACAAACACCATGAAGTATCTAGGCGACTTTGGTCCAAACTTAACGACAAGCGGTGTTTTCACTGAGAATGCAGGCTTCGAAGGTCTCAACGTCCCGATAGCTAGCAACAATGATTGGGAGTATGTTGCTTTATTGTGGCAGTAAAGTTATTGAGATTATAAGGAAGGTAACTTGTGGAGGACTATTGAATGAGGACATGTACAACGTGAAAAGAAGTCCTTTTGCTCCAAACATGAAAAATTAGAGGAAACCACCGGACTTTAAACTACAGGTATTGGAGTCTTACGATAGAAGGAGGGATCCAACCATCTGTATCATGCGATACATTAAGAAAATGGAAATGTTGGGGGCATCAGAAGAGGTGATAGGAAAGTACTTCCCGCTCTTTTTTATCAAATATAGTTGCTTAGTGGTTCAGGCAGTTGGAAAGAAACTCAATCAATAACAGAATATGATTAATTGAAAGATTAATTCGGAAATTATGAGTCCAAGTGGCATGACCAAAGAATGTGAAGACATTAGCGATAGTAAGACAAAATTCTGGAGAATCTATACATACTTTCTGGGAGAGAGTCAACGTTGTAGTAGCAATAATTGACCAGCTAGACTCATCGATGGTGCTGATGGTGGTTGTTTATGGAGTCTTGGTTAGTACCAAATTTAAAATATAATTAGAGCAAAATCCTCTGTAAAATCTAGAGGAATACTACTTCGAAATTGGCAGATTATTAAGAGAAGATGAAGTGAAAGCAGATCGCGAAGCCCTTAGGTCAATGCAACTAGAAATGATGAACCGTCCAGTAAAAGAAAGCTCAATGCTGAGAAGGACCAAGGCTGAGATAACAAGTTTAAAAGAGGGTATAAATATGACTCATATACTAGGTTGAATACACGTACGGAATAAATTTATCATGAAATAAAAGGCTCGCTCCTACTAAGGAGATCATCCGGAAAGGAGCCCACAACATGTGATCGAACATCTGGGAAATTCTTCCTATTTAACAAAAGAGCTGGACACGACACAGATGAGTGCAAATATCTTCATCATGTCATAGAAGAATTTGTCAGGAAGGGACAACCACAACACTATATCCTACATGGAACCCTTGCTATGGGATCTGTCTAGTCATCGAATGGTCAACGAGGAAATGAGCCTTGCTCACGAAGAGGATTTTTCATTAACTAACAGGTCTGTATGGATGTTGGTATATGAATGATGGTTATGTTGGCTCATGCATGTACCATACTAACCTTTTATTCCTAGGCATGCTTTGTACCTAACAAAAAACCATAGCTTGATTATTTGCTTTAAATAAAAAAGGTGTTTGTATCCGCTTACCCATGTATGGGACTAATCGCTAGCCCCAATGTGTGTTCTGTACTCGACAATGCACCATCATATTTGGTTTTATCTTGAACCTGTAATAAATGGCCAAACCTCCAATTCTTGTACGGAATCCACCGGTGATTATCAGGAAAGCTCTAGGATGGTGATAAACCATCTACTTTTATCAAACTTAATGAACTTGTGTTCTATGTACTTTAATCAAATGTTCTGCAAGTATGGCTGATGCTTTTTGAACATTGAGTTTGGAATCACATTTTATCTTATCAAACACCCTAGATCATCATGTATGGTTAATACACAGTAAGGGATAGGAAATTTCATCATATATTGATAGGTTTGCTTATCCAAGATCGTCAAGTATTGTTGACGTTTGGCAAAAGTCGAGCGCACTCAAACACGATCCCGTTCGATCACGACCATCGAGTATGATTTATGCTAGGCAAGATCCCAATGAAGCTAGGATCATCAAGTATGGTTGATGCTTGGTAAGTGTTTGATGACCCTGGACGCGGGCAAGTCAAATCAGGATCGTCAACCATAGTTCATGCTTGGCAAGGGCTAGGTGACCCCCTAACGTGGAATCACTTAGTTAGGATCGTCAGGTATGGTTTATGTCTGGCAAGAGCCCGGAAAGGCCACAAACAATTAGATAAGATTAACATCTAAAAGTAATGGTGTAAAACGGTCAGACCAGACCAGACGGAGGTGCGTCCAAGCTCTGTTCTTATAAGAGATTTGGATGGATACGGACCGGACAAGCATTAAGTTCGAACATCATTCGTATAAGCCGGAAAACGGACGGACAACGTTCATACAATATAAAAACATCTAACATTTTGGATTTGATCGGAACATGGCATGTCTAAGCTCTATCCTATAAGAGAATCGTATGGACATGGACCAAACACCTTATGGCCTCGAATTGAGCCAGACAACAGACTATCCTGTCTGATATACAACCCTATCTGAAAGGAACTTAGTTAGGCTAGAATCATCAAGTGTGGTTGATGCTTAACTTATAGGAATTCCAATCACCAAGTACGGTTGATATTTGGCTCAAACTAAGTATCGACATGGCGCTCCGATAGATATTGAAATCACGAATGATCCAATGAGTTCGCCAACTTCAACCACTGAGTCAACTGAAGTCCAAAACACATCTTCTACAACAAGATATGTTTCAAGGGGCAAGTGCAGACCTTCCTTTTTGCAAGGCACTCCCATCATTGATTTCCATTCATTGCTGCTCTTAAGACTCAGGGATGAACATCGACAAACTCAAATGGACGTATCCAAAAAAGCAAGAGCCTTGAACGCATGGACATGGGTCACTTGGATTTTAGATTTGTAAAGCCCAGGTCAACAAAGCCTGGCTCAATGTACTTCAACTGTAACAACCCGCAAATTCTGAACTAATTTAAAAATTTTATTTTAGAAATTTTAATGGAATTTTAATAGTTAAAATAATTTATTTAAAATAATAATGATTAAAAATATATTTAAATCGAAGTTAGAACGAAAATTTTAATTTTAATTATAAAAGGAGTTAGAAATAGAACGGTAGTTTGAAAAGTCAAACATGAAATTTGACCGAATGTACATGATTCATTGTAAATCAGAATTGAACGAAACAAGAAATATTTAAATTTGTTTAATCATATATTTCTAACGAATCTAAAAAACAGAAATTTCACTTTGAAAATAGAAATTTATGTCCAGTTCAAAATTAAGAATAGTCGTTGTAGAATTTATATATTTTTTAATATTAAAAATAGCAATTTTTCAAATGGCCTTCGTTTTCGACGAAACCTCTTTTGTTGGAACCGGAATGTCAAATCATTGCTAGAATTCAATTTTCATAATTTTTAGAAGTAATATGTGAGCGTGGCACGGGAAACGTAGGGAGTGCACACGTTTCTTTCTAGCTAGAAGTGGTGTTTGGGTGTAACACGGCCCAGCATTTTACTTATCTGGTTGATGGATTTTGAGGCGCCTCGGATTTTATTGGCCGCAATGGCCAATTTATAGCTCCAATAGGATCGGGAAGCTTGTGTTCAGGCATAACTAATCCAACCCATTGCACTATTGGGGGACCGACCCTGCAGGATCCAAGGGTTCGCCAGCGTTCGAATCTTGAAACATTGCTAGAGTGTCTCGAATCGGTCAGGAGATCGTTCCTAGCCTTGACTCTTGATGGAAACCGAACTTCCAATACGACACCATGCGGTTTTGAATGTAGAACTAGTATGGCAACATAGTATACGGTAGCTATGCCGTCTATGATTAATACATTATGATTGAAAGGTTTTTAAAACATATATACACAGATAATAGTATCAAATCCATTTTTATCGTATCAAGCATTTTTGACCATTATAAGGTAAAACTCTATCCTCCGGCTTGCGTTGCATTGTGTGATGGGACCTGAGCCTTATAATGGTTTCATTTTTCGAAAAAGCATTGCTTTGTTTTAACGATTTACTTTATTTAAATTTATGCACTAGCAATCCAATGGAGAAAACTCGTTCCGCTTTAGCGGCGCGGTCCTGTGATTAGCCTACGTATTAGATAAGTTAAGTAAAGATTTCTCACACCAGTCCCATGACTGACTAGTAGTTGTTTTCACTTTGCAAACTCGGGTGCCCTCTTTTCCACACGGGCATTCGAGTAGCTTATTTTGCATATACATTGAGTAGGATTCTGGATCGAAGCTTAGAGCTATGTCCAGAGCATTGATGTCCTTCTACTGTGATTAATCTAATTATCCCGCTGCATTGTATTAGTTTTGTTTTAATTAAATCTTCCACTGTATTATTTATCAATGTACTCTGATATATTTTGTACTATGATGTAACATTATTATAATGTTTATAAAAGTATGTTGTTATTTGTTCTGATGTGTTGTATTCCCAAAGTTAACGTGTTTGGGTTTTGAGAGGTCTTGGTCGAATTAACGGTCGATCGGGTCGGGTGAAATCCGGGTCGTTACAATTGGTATCAGAGCTTTGGTTAGCTCAAATCTTTAGGGTACAACTCGTTAGAACTGAACAAAAGACTCATCAGAGGTTGGATTTGTAATATCCAATAAGAATAATTTGTTAGAGATGGGATCAGTTGTATCCTAGAACGAGTGTGACGAGTATTATTTTTTTAAATTAAAAATGCAAACAAATTTAGTTTTGAAAAGTTAAAATCTTATTATATGTATTTGAATATATTATTTTTTTATTTGGGACAATTGAGTATATAGAGATTTTAATACACGTCTGATCCATGTGTATTTGAAACCTCAAATATACTAGATAGATATAGAATCACACTTTAGTCGCCCGGAGATGTTCTGATGGTGGTTCGAAACATCATCAGAATTTATGTCCTAGTTTCGAAAGTGGTATATCTATATATTTCCATTGACTGGTGTGAGAACAAAAACTAGATAGGGTCTACCGTTGTGATTTGCACTAAAAAAATATGATTTTTGACTATATATAAAAGTTATATATATTTGAAAAAAGTTAATCACCTAATTGATTGTTGGTTGTGATGTTTGATAATTAGTTTAACTAATTAAAATATTGGAATGATAATTAATTCAACCAATATATAAAAGAATGATAAATTTAACTAAATCAAATTTAATATTGAACTGAATTGAAAATTGTTTAAAATTAGAAGTTGAGTTGGTTAATTTAATGACTTTTAGCTTCGTTCCTTTACGAGGACAAAAAGGCTTTAAGTAGGGGGAGATTGTAACAACCCGCAAATTTTGAACCAATTTAAAATTTTTATTTTAGAAATTTTAATGGAATTTTAATAGTTAAAATAATTTATTTAAAATAATAATGATTAAAAATATATTTAAATTGAAGTTAGAACGTAAATTGTAATTTTAATTATAGAAGGAGTTAGAAATAGCACGGTAGTTTGAAAAGTCAAACTTGAAGTTTGACCAAATGTACAGGATTAATTATAAATCATAATTGAACGAAACAAGAAATATTTAAATCTGTTTAATCATATCTTTCTAATGAATCTGAAAAACTGAAATTTCACTCTGACAACAGAAAGTTATGTCCAGTTTAAAATTCAGAATAGTCGCTATAGAATTTACATATATTTTAATATTAAATATAGCCATTTTTCAAAAGACCTGCGTTTCCGACAAAACCGCTTATGTTGGAACCGGAATGTCAAATTATTGATAGATGTCAATTTTCATAATTTTAGAATTAATATGTGGGCGTGGCATAGGAAACCGTGTTTTGTCAATTTCAATCAAATCTGATCGACTAGAAAATGGCCATTTTTCAAACGGTCTCAGAATTCGACGAAATTAGTTTTGTTAGAACCTTATTGTCAAAACAAAGCTAGAAATAAATTTTCTGGAATTTTTAGAGGTCGTATGTGGCCCCGGGGAATTTAAATGTAAGATTGAATTAATTAAATGAATGATTTAAATATTAAATTAAATAAAACAAGCTGAAGACATTCAATTGGGCTGACGGGACCTAGCCCGTTGGATCCGAACGGGGGCTAATGGTTGGGTAGACTCCGGTTGGTCTGAAATCATGTTAGTTTATGATGTATGGATTTATTTGTAAATATTACATTAAGTAATATAAAAATACATCATCTTTGTAGTGACCCACATTTTAGCTGTTGAACAATTTATTTATTTAATTATTAAATATTGATTTATCGATATCGAGAACGTGAATTAAATAATATTGAATATTTAATTAATAATTATAATATAATAAAATATATTATAATGTCGAAATAATCAATAATATTGGAAATACAAATATTCTGTGAATGGGGTCATCCCAAAGATGTAATTCAACTTAGAGTTGGATTATATTGACGAATATATTCAATCGACGTCAGTTTGAACGTATAATTATAATATAGTTAAAATCGAGCTTGAAATGGCACTGCAGTTCGTAAATTGACAATTCGAACTTCAACTGAATGTACAAGATTCGTTTTAAGCCGGATTTCTGTGAAACAAGAAACGTGTGGAGCTGGTGGAGTATATCTTTCTAGTGGAAGAGAAGAATCAGGATTTCGTCGTGTAGATTTTGAGATATGTCCAAATAAAATTTTGAAATAGTCGCTATAGAATCGTTTATCAACCGTATCGGTTTATTCGATATAACTAGAGATTGGGTTTGAATTTAGACAAGGTTATTTTGGGAAATAGCGATAATTAAATTTTTAGAATTTTATTGTAATTTTTAATTAAATAAATAAGAAACTTTTTATTTGGAGTGTTTCGCACCCTGTAATCAACATTTTGAAGTTTCAAAATATGAGTCCACCTACCGGTATTATTATATTTTCAGGATCGTGGCACCGAGCTGATTACAACGATATGTTTACTTCTGTCGACAACAGTGTGTAAAGGAAAAAAATTCTTTATTTCATGATGATAAACTTTACAGTATAAAACATAGGTCCACGATTTTCTTCTCAAACCACCCGTTTCCTTTGGTCTCAAAACAATAGAACATACACATAGGATTAGAAACGAGATCAGACCCTTACAACATGTATACAAACCAACAAATGGACGAGTTACCATTTATGGAAAAACATAAGTAAATAATATTTTAATGGTCCAAAATATCTCCTCCTTCTTGCCTATAAATGGGCGTTAACTCCTCAGCCTAAAGACCTAATTCATTTCAGAAGTCAACAGATTTTATCCGTCACCGCTCTTCCTTCATTTACCCAACCATAAATCCGCAACCTCTGGACTCAAGTAAAAATCCAAAATAAAATCGCTACGTTCTCTAAACAACTAAACTCGAACTCGAGTAGCTCTGGGTGGCGAACCAAGAGAGTGGCGGAGGACGGGGTCAGTCCCGATGGGGGGTCCGGTGATGTACGTTGAGGCTGGCAGTGACTCGAGGGACTAAGATTTCATGAGCTTCGAACTGTACGGAAGGCAGAAGGGGAGTTTGATGCTTTCGAAGTTACAGGAGGGAGTAGTGTTTTGCTGGAGTTGGCCGTAACTTAAGAGGGGTGCGGTTCTTTTGCTGAAGTGGGTTTGACTGGGAACCATTTTGGAGGACTACAGGAGCTCGTTTTATTTTCATATGAAGGTGGGAAAGCATTCGAGACGGGAAGGCAAATGAAAAAAATGGTGGACGCAAGTTGGAAAGCAGGATGGCGTTGAGCAAGGGAAATAAGGTGGTGGGGTTCACGTGTGGTGTTTCGGGTTTAAAAGCACGGATTTGGGCGTGGCAAACCAGTATCTTGGCGATGGGATGTAGCTGGTCGGGGAGTGGAGGAGGAGAGGATACGGTGACAGTGGGGTGTGGGCTTGTGTGTTGGATAAAGGGTCGAGGGAAAGAGAACACGAGGCCTGATAAGAAGGGAGTTGGGGCGTGATTTTTGAAGTTGGTTAATGGCTGTGTGAAGCTCCTGATGGAAACGAGAAAGAAAGGTTAAAGAGTTGCGGTGTTGGGCTTTAAAGGGGTGAGGTGATGGGCTGTAACGACCCGCAACTTCCCCGTAAAGGAAAGCGTCGGATAGTTCGAGAACAAACCACAACAGAACGCATACAGAAGAACATTTCATTGTATATTACAACAATGCATCAAATTACAAGAATATACAGAGTATGAATGAATATTACACAGAAATATCAGAGATTTAAATTACATTTAAATACATAGCAGCGGAAAGTAATACAATACGCAACTAGAAGGAGATATACGGATACAAAGCTTTCCGGATATCGTTCCAGCTGTAAACCAGGATCCTGTGAATATAAATCTGCAAAACCAAAACTACTAGCTGCCCGTGTCGAAAATAAGGGCACCCAGAGTTTAGGTTAAAACAATAAACTCCAGGTCAGTCATGTGACTGGTGTGAGAACTAAAACAGTTATTAATCTTTATCTTTAAAGTTCGGTAAATCAAGGGACCACGCCGTATAACACGGAACGGGTTTCCTCCCAAGAATACCAGTGCATATAACAAACAGCGCAATGCTAAATAAAGAAAAATGAAGCTGTTATAAGACCCAGGTCCTATCACACAATGCAACGCAAGCCGGGGGATAGGGTTTTCCCTTATAACAGCCAAAGAATGCTTGATACGTTTAAAACAAATCATTTGATACTATTATAGGTGCATAGTGTATAAAACAACTTCAAATCATAAGTATCAATCATAGGCGGCATGGGTACCATATATCATGTCGCCATATATAGGTTTACAAATAAAACCGCAAATGTCACGTATTTGGAAGTTGGATTTCCATCTATGAATCGAGCCAAAAGATAGTCCTCAACCGATTTGAGACAATCTAGCCCATGTCTCAGGATCAGAGCTCGAGTGACCCTTGGAGCGACAGGGCCGGTCCACCGATGTGGATTAAAATGCCTGAACACTACGTTTCCCCGCCCTTTGGGGCGTAAATGAGCCAACTAAATGACTCCATCGGTTCGAGAACGATCGATCAATCCGAGGCGCCTCGCAACAACAACAACCACATAAGTCAAACTCGTCAGGGCGTGTAAAACCACTGACGCCACTTTTTAGCTAGAAGGAAACGCATGCTCTCCCTGAGGTCCTCTCCCGTTTTTGGTTCATACCGGGTGTGAAACACGCGAGGTAAACGTTACACAAAGCTACGCCACAAAGGCCTTGCTTTGATCATCACCACATGACTTTGCTTTTCAACAGAAGCCTCGATCAATTGCCACTTAGGCATGCCACACAGGCAATTCACTCCATGCGTTTGATATCCATCGATATATAACCCCTGAGCTCGTACGTCTCAGAGAAGGGCGTTAAGCAAGAGAATAAATTCTCCGCCGCCAAACAGATATATATTTAATAGAGATCAATCACACGGACTGAAATCCAATGTCAGACACACAGTCCATTTACAAGTCCGTTCTGGGTCTGAACGAAACCGGAGGCACCTAGTACCCCGCATATCCATCGATCTCCAAGTACGTCTGGACGATCACTAACTGTTTCCATCTTCTTGGGTGTACAGCCCAATCAAGATCATCAGCAATTACCCAAACGACGTGAAGACCTCCGGTCTTCGACCATCGTCTTCATCTTCGACTTATCGTCGTATCAGTTATTCAGAATGGGATAAACCCGGTCTTTCCGAATAACTCGCGTATATTTTAAATAAGTGTTACACAAACACAACATACGCCTCATTCCAATTCATCAGTCACTAACCGTGAATTAATCAAGAGAATAATTCCCCAAATATTAACCCCGAAGGCCGAAACCAACATCAGACCAATATCCAGAAAACCATTCTGCTTAGCTAACCGACAGTTAGTTTCTGATTTCACATTCATAGGGAAAGGTTCCCATTAATTTTATCAAAGATAAATTCCTTGAATTTATTCTTTAATCCATTTTTGAATATCAATTCAAACTAGTCGGGATTAACGAAACATACCGAAGTAATCATTTGTTTTAATTTCCCAATCCCAACCTATTTATCCCATGAAGTAAAACTGGTAATACTTCATATCTAACACCACAGTGTTAGCGGTAAATTCAATTACCATTTCACGTTCAAATCTAATTAAAGATTCAACTATCGCCTGGAGCAAAACTGGTGATACTCCATTTTCGATCATTTCAATCTAATTAAAGATTCATTAAAACTCCACTTAGTTTTAATCGTTAACTGGGTTAAAGAATCCGTGTCATTTAAAAACACGGTTCACGATAAACCCAAAGTCACATTCATTAATTATCGGGTTAAAGAACAAGTGTTATTTAAAACACTGTTCACGATAAACCCAAAGTCACATTCATTAATTATCGGGTTAAAGAACAAGTGTTATTTAAAACACTGTTCACGATAAACCCAAAAATCAATATCAATTCAATTCCAATTAAATATTATTTAATTGGTACACTTCATTAAATCTAAATAAAAAGATTTAATCATTTCTCAACTGGGTTCAAGAAAAGTGTTAGTGAAGACACCATTCACGACAAACCCAAATCACATTCGATATTCAATACAAGGCTCTGAATAGAAAATATATCGGCTTATATTCAATATCGAATTCTACGACTAACAAATGTCGTATTGGAAATAACGATATAAATATATATCTTTCAAATTTCCATAACAACACCTGTATAATCACGAATCCCAACATCGAAATATTCCGAAGACAATTTCGATTCAAATCCACTCCAATGCAATCATTGGATATTTTGGTTACTTTTAAAACCCTTTTTAAATTCAATTTATTTATTTAAAAATAAATAGAATTATAATTCTAGTTCAAAACTAGTTCATTTCGATAAAAAATCTATTTTTATCTTTTCAAATATGGAGTTTTTCATCCCAATTCTTTCTAAATCATTTCTTATGATTTTACACAAATTATTACTATTTTTAATAATTTTATCAAGGCCCGTATAGTCGATTTCCATCAATGGCCATCGAACTGCACTTACAGCGACCTTTTTCAAATTTGATTTGGACGTAACTCCAAATCCAACCGTTAGATTTCAAATTTCTAATATTCATTAGAAAGCTCTTTTCGATACGAACCCAACGGTTCCGGTTTTAGGAGAATCAGACGGTCGGATCTCCCGTAATATCCGTTTGAAATAAATGGTCGAAATTCACGAACTGCCGCGGCGCGGCGCGTTCTATTCAGGCAATTATATTATATATATAATATATATAATATATATTTCGTCGATTACTATTTAAAACGAATTATATAAATAGTTTTAAATTTGTTTCAAAAGCAATTTCAACTTCCTTTTCAATTCAAATCAAAATTGAATTCTTCTTTATAAATTCGTTTTAAAATTCATTTCTATTCAATTCAAATTTCAATTCAATTTGAATTCATTTCAATTCAATTCGAATTCGTTTTCAATTCAATTCATTTCGAAATCGTTTTCAATTCAATTCATTTCGAAATCGTTTTCAATTCAATTCATTTCGAAATCGTTTTCAATTCAATTCATTTCGAAATCGTTTTCAATTCAATTCATTTCGAAATCGTTTTCAATTCAATTCATTTCGAAATCGTTTTCAATTCAATTCATTTCGAAATTGTTTTCAATTCAATTCATTTCGAAATCGTTTTCAATTAAATTCATTTCGAAATCGTTTTCAATTCAATTCATTTTGAAATCGTTTTCAATTCCATTCATTTCGAAATCGTTTTCAATTCCATTCATTTCGAAATCGTTTTCAATTCCATTCATTTCGAAATCGTTTTCAATTCAATTCATTTCGAAATCGTTTTCAATTCAATTCATTTCGAAATCGTTTTCAATTCAATTCATTTCGAAATCGTTTTCAATTCCATTCATTTCGAAATCGTTTTCTATTCATTTATTTCGAAATCGTTTTCAATTCAATTCATTTCGAAATCGTTTTCAATTCCATTCATTTCGAAATCGTTTTCAATTCCATTCATTTCGAAATCGTTTTCAATTCAATTCATTTCAAAATCGTTTTCAATTCAATTCATTTTGAAATCGTTTTCAATTCAATTCATTTCGAAATCGTTTTCAATTCAATTCATTTCGAAATCGTTTTCTATTCATTTATTTCGAAATCGTTTTCAATTCAATTCATTTCGAAATCGTTTTCAATTCAATTCATTTCGAAATCGTTTTCAATTCAATTCATTTCGAAATCACTTAAAATCGATATAAATATCGTTCACGTCAAAATGGCGTCAATCTAATCAACACGGCTTCATAATTTCTATTTTCAAATTTTCTTTATTTTTCAAATTGGAATGAGGCCCAATCAATTACCATATAAAATTAATTATATGGATTTCCATACAACACATGTATATAATAGCATTGAAAAATAATCAACCATCAACCAAAGTGCACTACACTGTATAAGCATCAAATATAGATATTCAACGCTTATAACAGCCTGTCAATCAATCGATCGACATATTTAATCAATCAGGATGAATGAACTTCATATTTCATCCCAACACCCGTGTGGGGTTTCAAACAATCAAACAAATATTTTATTCGTGCAGTTGGGCGATGTGTAAAATTTATCGACCCAATCAATGTCCTTCAAATAGGTGTACATAAACAAACCGTCCGGTTTGCAAATGAATATTTTATTTATTCACATTCACGTTAAAAATTATATTTTTAACGATAAAACATTTTATTCCAACATATGAATTTCTATTCAGTTCATTCTTTAAATAAAATGCTATTTTTATTTTTCTAACTTATTTTAGAAAATTTCGGCGGCATAACGGCACGATACTAGAAACGGGACAAGGCCTAGCCTTATCCCCGGTCTAGTGAAGGCCCACGCCATTCACACATCAATCAAATTCACCAAACAACCAAATTCAAATCAAATAATCTAACCAACTACACAACCAAACAAACAAGTCCATGGTATGTGGACGGGTGTCGGGTGCTACTAAGCACCGTCTGCATCCTAGTATATATTTAACTAGAAAAATAGAATTTGAGTGAGAAGTTCTCACCGATAGCTATCCTAGCTCCACGGCACTTCCAATGCAGGAAATCTTCGCCAACTCGCCTTTTTGTCGCTTTCGCCCGTATTCTCTACATATGTAAAAATCGAATTTTTACTATGTTATTCCATATATAAAGATCATATTTTAAAAACAAAGATTATATTTTTAATATTTCTATGATGTAAAAATTATATTTTTATTGCTTTAAAAATATAAGAATCATATCTTCCTTCTTCTACTTAACAAAAATTCCGTCTTTTCTATTTTTAAAAATATGATCTTTATTTTTGCAAGTTCAAATCTTTTTCCTTTAAAAGATTAAACCTTTTCTATTTCAAAGTTTAAACCCTTTTTAAACCTTAAAATAAAATCAGTTTTTGCTTTCTTTTTAAATCAGTTTTTATAATTCTTAAAAATTCAGTTTTTATAATTCTTAAAAATTCAGTTTTTAGTTTCTTAAACAAATCAGTTTTATATATCTTAAAAAAAATCAGTTTTAACATCTTTTTAAAAAAAAACAGTTTTAACATCTTTTAAAAATCAGTTTTAATTTTATTTGAAAAAAAAATCAGTTTAAAATTCTTTTAAAAAAAAAATCTGTTTTAACCTTTTAAAAATTCAGTTTTAATACTTTATAAAAATTCAGTTTTTCTTCTTTTTAAAAATATCAGTTTTTCTTCTTTTAAAAATATCAGTTTTTCTTCTTTCAGGAATATCAGTTTTTAAGAATTTAAAAAAAAATAAAAATAAAATAAAAATACTTACATTCTCTGCGAAGAAGAGGGGGGGTTGGAGACGTTGGCGGCAAGGCGACAAGGCTTCCAGGGAGGGGCTGCTCTAGGGTTTCGAACGGCTTCGGGGGTTGCGCGATGGAAGGAGGAGGCTGGACGGAGAGGGTTGGGGTCGTTGATCTTCGTCGGCGGCGTTCGCTCGGGGGGGCTGGCGATAGCGCTAGGGTTTTTTCTTTTTTTTTTTCTTTTTTTCTCGTTCGAAACTGAAATGAACGGGGGGGGGGGGCAGTACGAAGGATATGGGGAGGGAAAGTATATTATTTTATTCTTTTTATTTTTTTATTTAATTATTTCTATTTTTGCAAAAAGGTTGACTTTTTCATATGACCTCGAAACGAGGCCCACCGCCTGTCGTCCATAGCGTTTTACCCCCATTCCGAACACAATGGGATATGTATCGCAAGCTAATTTGATCGTTACAATCAGTTTCCGTTGAATTTACATTTAAATCTCTATATTGAATTTTAAACGTACATTTCAAATTACCGGGGTCACATACTAACACGAAAAATTCCAGAAAAATATTTTCTAGCTTCGTATTGACGATACGGTCCTAACAAAACTAGTTTCGTCGAATTCTGAGACCGTTGGAAAAATGGTCAATTTCCAGTCGATTAAATTCAACTGAAACGGGTCAAACGCGTTTTCCTTTGCCACGCTCACATTTTGATTCGAAAAATTACGAAATTTGAAAACTAGCAATAACTTGACACCACGGACCCAACAAAAGTGGTTTCGTCGAAATCCGAGGTCATTTGCAAAATGTCCATTTTTAAGGGCCTGAATTTCATAGCGACTATTCAGAATTTTCAACAGGACATATCTTTTGATTCCTGATATGAAATTTCGATTAGTCGGATTCGTTGGAAAGATATTCACAATTAGATCCCAATGTTTTTGGTTTCACTAAAATCCGGATTGTTTTGTACCCGGTACATTCAATTGAAGTTTGAAATCGAATTATCGAACTACCGCGCCATTTTCAATTCTATTTATAATTATATATAAATATTTATATTATAACGACGACGCGTATAATATATACGTTCGATTCTATTCAAAATAAATTTCTCGACGATATTATTTAAAATAATTCATTTTAAATAAACAAAATTCGCTAAAATGGCCAAAATAAAAATTTCAAACTGGCTCGCATTTTACGGGTTGTTACATGGGCTTTAAGGGTAGCAGTTGGGCCGGAAATAAAAGGTTTAGCCCAAATGAAATGTTTAGCTTCTTTAAATTAAATAATTTATTCACAAAACTTATAAGAGTAATATCTTGTGTATACGGAGTCAGATTGACGAACCGTAAGTTGCGTTGGGATCGTATGGACGGGAGCAACACAATGAGACTGACTGGAAGTCCATCCGAGCTCGTCACAATTTATAGCAAAATAAATTGTCCGTCTAAATCAAACCGAACGATGGTTATCGTTATCAAAGATGATCGTCCAATGTGAGTAAATCTCACCAACTCTAAACAGTTTATAATTTCATGTTGTATCTTTAGAACTGTTAGAAATTTGTCTGATTTACTGTGTGTTGATTGTTTGATTGAACTGCTAGTCAGTTAGTTAAATTTCTATATTTGATTCTGTTTAACAGAATATATCAGATGGAACTGAAAGTGATGTTATCTTTATTGTCTAACATCTGTGATGCAGGATAACAGGTTGGAGGAATCCAACTGGATTCCTCAACAGTTATTTTACTGTGATTTATATATTGTGATATATAATTTGTTGGCGATTATATGTGTTTGGACGATATTGAACATCGTGATTTGATATGATTGAATATCATAACATACCGAAATATTGATAAGGGGATTTTCAAAGTGATATTGAAAATAGAATTTTTATAAAATAGAATATTTATAAAATGGGATATTTATAAATAAGAGATATTTATAAAGTGGAATATTTATAAATAAGAAATGTTTATAAATTGGAATATTTATAAATAGGAGATATTTGAAAAGGAAAAAAAATTCAAAACATTTCTTTTTGAATGGAAAGGCCTGTGTGGCGAGTTTGGGGATTTTCCCGATGCTCCCGATACAAAGGAGGTTATGGCGAATTTTCCCGGGAATTTAAGGAGTTAGAATATTTCAAGAATAAATTTGAAAAGGAAATATTTGTAAACCATTTACAAATAGAATTGAAAAGGAAACGTTATAAAAAGGAAATCATTTTTAAAGTGTAGAACCATTATTTAAAAGTAAATCTTTTCAAATGAATAAAACGTTGTTAAAAAGGAAATCTTTATAAAGTGAATAAAGTAAATCGAATATGGTATTCGAAGTTAGTTAATCGAATATGGTATTCGAAGTTAGTTAATCGAATATGTTTTTCGAAAGTTAGTTAATCGAATATGTTATTCGAAAGGGGTTAGTCAAGTCGAGTTAGTCAAATAGAGTTAACCAGTTAGAGTTAACCAGTTAGAGTTAATCAGTTAGAGTTAATCAGTTAGAGTTAATCAGTTGGAGTTAATCAGTTGGAGTTAACCAGTTGGAGTTAACCAGTTGGAGTTAATCAGTTAGAGTTAATCAGTTAGAGTTAACCAGTTAGAGTTAATCAGTTAGAGTTAACTAGTTGGAGTTAATTAGTTAGAGTTAATCAGTTAGAGTTAACCAGTTGGAGTTAATTAGTTAGAGTAAATCGATTAGAGTTAAAACGAACTAAGGTTAATCAAATATAGTTATTTGAGACAGAGTTAGTCAAACATAGTATTCAGGGTAAGTTGCCACCTTGTACGACTGCTAGCGAAATTCGCAGGGCTACAGATAGCCTAAGGCGGTCGGACGTTTCCTGAGGGAATCAGGTGTAACCATTTGTGATCGCTGCGATCTAGAGTCAAACGAATGGAGTTAAATCGAATATTAGTTATTCGATAGGAGTTAATCAAGTTGAGTTAAATAGAACCAAGTTAGTCGAGCCTAGGTTAATCAAATCGAATTGGTCGAACCAAGTAAGTCGAGTTAGTTCGAGTCAAGTTAAGTTCGTCGAGTTAAATTTATCGATGTTAGTTTCATCGAAAGGAGTTATCGATGTTAGTTTCATCGAAAGGAGTTATCGATGTTAGTTTCATCGAAGGGAGTTATCGATTATAGTTTAATCGAAGTGAAATTTTCAAATATGAGATATTTGAAAAGAAAGAGTTATCGAATATTAGTTATTCGAAGAGAGATTATTGAATATATACATTCGAAAGGAGTTAATCGAATATAGGTTATTCGAAGAAGAGTTAATCAAATAGAGATTTCTCGAAAAGAGTTAATCGGCAAATTCGATTATATTGAATTCGGGAAAGTACTTATACTTTTCCAGTGTTTAAATAGAGATTTATTTATTTATAAATAAATAAGTGTTAGGTTAATTATTCACTAATAAGAATAGAAGTTATAGTTAAAGTTAGATAATTCGAAAGTAGGGATTATAGAGTTATCGTTATAACCAACGTTTTAAATATAGAAGTAGATTAGTAAAATTGGATCCGAGAAAGGCGTAAAGAAGTTGTTAAAGATTAAAAGATAAACTTTGACCATTTCGAAGTTATAACTTTGTTCAGTTAAGGTCTGAGAGGTAATTATACCCCAACTTGAGTGACTTCCTTCTTAACTAAGAAATGATACGGTTCGATCGTAAAGGAGTTTTGGATATGTTTTCCAAACGAGAATCAGAAATGTTTTCTGATAAAATAAAAATAAAAATTTAAAATATAGGGAAACAGGAGATAAGTAAATAAATGAACTAAAGAGATTTATGTTAAATGATGTTTGTTCGATATAATTTCCATTTGGAAATAATATCGTTGTTTGCACACTTGTTTTTCTTTGATGGTTAAATCACCGACTATCGAAGTTTTGACCATTTTAACGTTGTTAATATGGAGAGACCGGTTGGATTATTATCCAAAGAACCACTCTGTATTGTCATAAGCGTCGCGAATCATTTATGCCAAAGATAATTGAAGACGGAGTAAAATACAAGGGCTATCCTGTTTACAGAATAGTGCCTTCGGTTTGTCCAGTCCCAGGACAACTTGTATGGACGAAGGTCTGACAGAGTATATCCAATGGATCGCGTAAGTTGATCTGTTCAAACGTATTCACGTTTGGTGGCGGAGGAATTCGTTTCTCTTAGCTGTATACCCGTGTTATTTTTGGATAAGTCAATTTGTGATTTGGCGGGTATGACGATGTGACATTCTAAGTGAATGAAGATGGATGTCTGACAGAGTATTTCCAGACGATCACGTACATTGATTTCTCCAACCGTACCAAGAGTGGAACTGAAGAAGGAAACTTCTTTTAGCGGACACGTAATGTACTGTTGTAAAACGTCAATTAGTGATTTCGATGGATTTGACAATGTAGCATTCGAAGTGAATCTGATGTGATGATAAAGCGTAGCTTCTTGCCTCATCAACCGGTAAATGACAGAAATCGGGCAGGCAGCATGGCTAAGTCGGTCGCACCGAAGTAGGGTGTATAATCACCTATCTAGTGAATATTCATTTGTTTCTTAAATCTATCAATGTTGTCCCATATATATACGGGAAACGGTTGCTGATCCCAACCGTTGGTGATGTACATTCGATACACTCAAGCGAAATGAGTGGTCGGTCATGTGTGGCTGAGTTGCAAGATGTTCTTGTTGAACTCCAGTGTATCGTTCCTAGAGTACACTGATCGGAAGGTGGTTCCATACCTTGTCATAGTTGGAAACCCAATCATCCAATACTTGCTTGCGATTTTGATTGTATACTATATATGTAGTAACGTGAGATGCAAGCGTTTCTGCTAGATTGAAATTTATTTGTACTTAGACATTATTATAATATCAGAATGATATTGCTTTGAAAAGTTATTTGGATTCTCATAAGGGAAAAACTGGTTCCGTATTTACGGCGTGGTCTTATGAGATATCATATACTTGTTTAAATGATTTGAGTTTATTCACACCAGTCCCATGACTGACTCGGAGTTTATTTTGTTGTTTTTCCCTAAACCCTTGGGTGCCTAAATTTGTACGGGCAGTCAAGTAGTCGGGATTTTATAGATACACTTGGAGAGCTTGGAGCAGGAGGCTTCAGGATTCTATAGCTATTATTATTTCCGCTGTTGTTGTAAGTGTTGTACTCTGATAAGTGTTATTATATACATATACTGATGTTATTTCAAAGATATGTTATGTTATATTTTATTCGTTTCGCTGTGAGATTCGTGTTTACTCTGATGAGGATGTTCTTCTTCTTCTTCTATTCTATATGTTCTATCTTATCTATTCTCACCTTCTAATTTCTTTCATTAATTACCGGGATTTTTCGATGTTTTGGTTATCGACGTCGAGCTTACGTCGATAACCAAAGTCGCTCAAAATCCGGGTTACTACAGTTGGTATCACAGCTTAAGTTAAGAATTACTTGGCTCTGTGGCGTGACTCGGTAGAGATAGGGTTAGTAATACCCTAGATTGAGTTTGAGTGTATATATACGAGTACGTATTTATATTTGATATAAAAATGGTTTTATATTGTGGGGATTCATTGGTTGAGTTGTTTATGAATTCTGGACGATCAGTTTGATCCACTGTATCGGTAGGGGTTACTAAACACTCGAATACGATGAACCGACACGGTATGTTTTGAAAGAGGGTAAATGGAATAATTTTACCTGAATATATTTTGATATAGTATATTGGTTATGTTGGTTGATATTATAATCGAATTAGATTATAAAAAGGTGAAATGATTATAAATAACTAATCAGAATTCATATAAGGAAATATATGAAATAAGATGAAATGAATCTGAAATTTAAATCAGAATTGGAATTAAAATAAGGAAATTTTAAGTTCCTGGGAGATTTTGAAAATGTTTTTCAAATCTGAAAATGATATAGTATTGAACTCACTTGTTCGCTGGAAAATAAACTCCGATGGTGCATCATCGGTGTTCATTTTCGAGTTTGTAAGTGACGGATTACTAGCAAAGGCTTCGTTTTTGAATTGTTTTGAGAAAACAAGTGGTTTACAAATTCAAATGTTTTGAATTGGTGTTATGATTTCAAATTGATTTGAAATGAACTCAGGAATTTAAAATTTTGGACTTAAAATTTAACTAATGAAGTTAAATAGATTGAGATGGTATAAATGAATAAATAAATTGAAATATTAACTTGAACTGAGTTAAATAGAATTGAATTGGATTAGAGAATAATCTGTTATGGAATTGGGTTGATGAGTTAAGAATTTGAAATTTGATATTCGGGTTCGAATGAAATTCGATTTGGTTTTGAGGATATGAACTGATTGGAATTTGATGGAAATAACACTGGTATATGCTGAGTTGATAGCATATGGAAGTGATAGAGCTGATATTCCCGACAAAAAGGTACCAATTTGTATTACATATGGATATGAGATTTATGAGCCGAATTGGCAAGCCGCTTGGCTGTTTGATTTTCTTTTGGGTTAAAGAAGGCCCAGAGAGGCAAGTTGGAGTTTGAGATATTGACCAGTACAAAGGTGGTGCTGGCAAAAAATTTCGAAAGGTTAAGGTGTTAGAAAATTTTCAGAATTTTTGAAAATTTAGTTAGTCGGAATAAATTAATATTTTAGTGGATATTAATTGGTTCAGTTGAAACCGGAGACAAGAGGTAAACAGATAAATTTTTACCCAGAAGATAGGGTCATCCCCTAGCTTAGCAATTTCGAGGACGAAATTTTATTAAGGGGGGAAGATTGTAGTGACCCGCATTTTAGCTGTTGAACAATTTATTTATTTAATTATTAAATATCGATTTATCGATATCGAGAACGTGAATTAAATAATATTGAATATTTAATTAATAATTATAATATAATAAAATATATTATAATGTCGAAATAATCAAAAATATTGGAAATACAAATATTCTGTGAATGGGGTCATCCCAAAGATGTAATTCAACTTAGAGTTGGATTATATTGACGAATATATTCAATCGACGTCAGTTTGAACGTATAATTATAATATAATTAAAATCGAGCTTGAAATGGCACTACAGTTCGTAAATTGACAATTCGAACTTCAACTGAATGTACAAGATTCGTTTTAAGCCGGATTTCTGTGAAACAAGAAACGTGTGCAGCTGGTGGAGTATATCTTTCTAGTGGAAGATAAGAATCAGGATTTTGTCGTGTAGATTTTGAGATATGTCCAAATCAAATTTTGAAATAGTCGCTATAGAATCGTTTATCAACCGTATCGGTTTATTCGATATAACTAGAGATCGGGTTTGAATTTAGACAAGGTTATTTTGGGAAATAGTGATAATTAAATTTTTAGAATTTTATTGTAATTTTTAATTAATTAAATAAGCAACTTTTTATTTGGAGTGTTTCGCACCCTGTAATCAACATTTTGAAGTTTCAAAATATGAGTCCATATACCGGTATTATTATATTTTCAGGATCGTGGCACCGAGCTGATTACAACGATATGTTTACTTCTATCGACAATAGTGTGTAAAGGAAAAAAATTCTTTATTTCGTGATGATAAAATTTACAGTATAAAACATAGGTCCACGATTTTCTTCTCAAACCACCAGTTTCCTTTGGTCTCAAAACAATAGAACATACACATAGGAATAGAAACGAGATCAGACCCTTACAACATGTATACAAACCAACAAATGGACGAGTTACCATTTATGGAAAAACATAAGTAAATAATATTTTAATGGTCCAAAATATCTCCTCCTTCCTGCCTATAAATGGGCGTTAACTCCTCAGCCTAAGACCTAATTCATTTTAGAAGTCAACAGATTTTATCCGTCGCCGCTCTTCCTTCATTTACCCAACCATAAATCCGCAACCTCTCGACTCAAGTAAAAATCCAAAATAAAATCGCTACGTTCTCTAAACAACTAAACTCGAACTCGAGTAGGTCTGGGTGGCGATGCAAGAGAGTGGCGGAGGACGGGGTCAGTCCCGATGGGGGGTCCGATGATGTACGTTGAGGCTGGCAGTGACTCGAGGGACTGAGATTTCGTGAGCTTCGAACTGTACGGAAGGAAGAAGGGGAGTCTGATGCTTTCGAAGTTACAGGAGGGAGTAGTGTTTTGCTGGAGTTGGCCGTAACTTAAGAGGGGTGCGGTTCTTTTGCTGAAGTGGGTTTGACTGGGAACCATTTTGGAGGACTACCGGAGCTCGTTTTATTTTCATATGAAGGTGGGAAAGCATTCGAGACGGGAAGGCAAATGAAAAAAACGGTGGACGCAAGTTGGAAAGCAGGATGGCGTTGAGCAAGGGAAATAAGGTGGTGGGGTTCACGTGTGGCGTTTCGGGTTTAAAAGCACGGATTTGGGCGTGGCAAACCAGTATCTTGGTGATGAGATGTAGTTGGTCGGGGAGTGGAGGAGGAGAGGATACGGTGACAGTGGGGTGTGGGCTTGTGTGTTGGATAATGGGTCGAGGGAAAGAAAACAAACACGAGGCCTGATAAGAAGGGAGTTGGGGCGTGATTTTTGAAGTTGGTTAATGGCTGTGTGAAGCTCTTGATGGAAACGAGAAAGAAACGTTAAAGAGTTGCGGTGTTCGGCTTTAAAGGGGTGAGGTGATGCGCTTTAAGGGGAGCAGTTGGGCCGGAAATAAAAGGTTTAGCCCAAATGAAATGTTTAGCTTCTTTAAATTAAATAATTTATTCACAAAACTTATACGAGTAATATCTTGTGCATACGGAGTCAGATTGTCGAACCGTAAGTTGCGTTGGGATCGTATGGACGGGAGCAACACAATGAGACTGACTGGAAGTCCATCCGAGCTCGTCACAATTTATAGCAAAATAAATTGTCCGTCTAAATCAAACCGAGCGATGGTTATCGTTATCAACGATGATCGTCCAATGTGAGTAAATCTCACCAACTCTAAACAGTTTATAATTTCATGTTGTATCTTTAGAACTATTAGAAATTTGTCTGATTTACTGTGTGTTGATTGTTTGATTGAACTGCTAGTCAGTTATTTAAATTTCTATATTTGATTCTGTTTAACAGAATATATCAGATGGAACTGAAAGTGATGTTATCTTTATTGTCTAACATCTGTGATGCAGGGAAACAGGTTGGAGGAATCCAACTGGATTCCTCAACAGTTATTTTACTGTGATTTATATATTGTGATATATAATCTGTTGGCGATTATATGTGTTTGGACGATATTGAACATCGCGATTTGATATGATTGAATATCATAACATACCGAAATATTGATAAGGGGATTTTCAAAGTGATATTGAAAATAGAATTTTTATAAAATAGAATATTTATAAAATGGGATATTTATAAATAAGAGATATTTATAAAGTGGAATATTTATAAATAAGAAATGTTTATAAATTGGAATATTTATAAATAGGAGATATTTGAAAAGGAAAAAAATTCAAAACATTTCTTTTTGAATGGAAAGGCCTGTGTGGCGAGTTTGGGGATTTTCCCGATGCTCCCGATACAAAGGAGGTTATGGCGAATTTTCCCGGGAATTTAAGGAGTTAGAATATTTCAAGAATAAATTTGAAAAGGAAATATTTGTAAACCATTTACAAATAGAATTGAAAAGGAAACGTTATAAAAAGGAAATCATTTTTAAAGTGTAGAACCATTATTTAAAAGTAAATCTTTTCAAATGAATAAAACGTTGTTAAAAAGGAAATCTTTATAGAGTGAATAAAGTAAATCGAATATGGTATTCGAAGTTAGTTAATCGAATATGGTATTCAAAGTTAGTTAATCGAATATGTTTTTCGAAAGTTAGTTAATCGAATATGTTATTCGAAAGGGGTTAGTCAAGTCGAGTTAGTCAAATAGAGTTAACCAGTTAGAGTTAACCAGTTAGAGTTAATCAGTTAGAGCTAATCAGTTAGAGCTAATCAGTTAGAGTTAATCAGTTGGAGTTAACTAGTTGGAGTTAACCAGTTGGAGTTAACCAGTTAGAGTTAATCAGTTAGAGTTAATCAGTTAGAGTTAATCAGTTAGAGTTAACCAGTTGGAGTTAATTAGTTAGAGTTAATCAGTTAGAGTTAACCAGTTGGAGTTAATTAGTTAGTGTAAATCGATTAGAGTTAAAACAAACTAGAGTTAATCAAATATAGTTATTTGAGATAGAGTTAGTCAAACATAGTATTCAGGGTAAGTTGCCACCTTGTACGACTGCTAGCGAAATTCGCAGGGCTACAGATAGCCTAAGGCGGTCGGATGTTTCCTGAGGGAATCAGGTGTAACCATTTGTGATCGCTGCGATCTAGAGTCAAACGAATGGAGTTAAATCGAATATTAGTTATTCGATAGGAGTTAATCAAGTTGAGTTAAATAGAACCAAGTTAGTCGAGCCTAGGTTAATCAAATCGAATTGGTCGAACCAAGTAAGTCGAGTTAGTTCGAGTCAAGTTAAGTTAGTCGAGTTAGTCAAGTTAAGTTCGTCGAGTTAAATTTATCAATGTTAGTTTCATCGAAAGGAGTTATCGATGTTAGTTTCATCGAAAGGAGTTATCGATGTTAGTTTCATCGAAGGGAGTTATCAATTATAGTTTAATCGAAGTGAGATTTTCAAATATGAGATATTTGAAAAGAAAGAGTTATCGAATATTTGTTATTCGAAGAGAGATTATCAAATATAGACATTCGAAAGGAGTTAATCGAATATAGGTTATTCGAAGAAGAGTTAATCAAATAGTGATTTCTCGAAGAGAATTAATCGGCAAATTCCATTATATCGAATTCGGGAAAGTACTTATACTTTTCCGGTGTTTAAATAGAGATTTATTTATTTATAAATAAATAAGTGTTAGGTTAATTATTCACTAATAAGAATAGATGTTATAATTAAAGTTAGATAATTCGAAAGTAGGGATTATAGAGTTATCGTTATAACCAACGTTTTAAATATAGAAGTAGATTAGTAAAATTGGATCCGAGAAAGGCGTAAAGAAGTTGTTAAAGATTAAAAGATAAACTTTGACCATTTCGAAGTTATAACGTTGTTCAGTTAAGGTCTGAGAGGTAATTATACCCCAACTTGAGTGACATCCTTCTTAACTAAGAAATGATAAGGTTTGATCGTAAAGGAGTTTTGGAAATGTTTTCCAAACGAGAATCAGAAATGTTTTCTGATAAAATAAAAATAAAAATTTAGAATATAGGGAAACAGGGGATAAGTAAATAAATGAACTAAAGAGATTTATGTTAAATGATGTTTGTTCGATATAATTTCCATTTGGAAATAATATCGTTGTTTGCACACTTGTTTTTCTTTGATGGTTAAATCACCGACTATCGAAGTTTTGACCATTTTAACGTTGTTAATATGGAGAGACCGGTTGGATTATTATCCAAAGAACCACTCTGTATTGGCATAACCGTCGCGAATCATTTATGCCAAAGATAATTGAAGACGGAGTAAAATACAAGGGCTATCCTTTTTACAGAATAGTGCCTTCGGTTTGTCCAGTCCCAGGACAACTTGTATGGACGAAGGTCTGACAGAGTATATCCAATGGATTGCGTAAGTTGATCTGTTCAAACGTATTCACGTTTGGTGGCGGAGGAATTCGTTTCTCTTAGCTGTATACCCGTGTTATTTTTGGATAAGTCAATTTGTGATTTGGCGGGTATGACGATGTGACATTCTAAGTGAATGAAGATGGATGTCTGACAGAGTATTTCCAGACGATCACGTACATTGATTTCTCCAACCGTACCAAGAGTGGAAGCGAAGAAGGAAACTTCTTTTAGCGGACACGTAATGTACTGTTGTAAAACGTCAATTAGTGATTTCGATGGATTTGACAATGCAGCATTCGAAGTGAATCTGATGTGATGATAAAGCGTAGCTTCTAGCCTCATCAACCGGTAAATGACAGAAATCGGGCAGGCAGCATGGCTAAGTCGGTCGCACCGAAGTAGGGTGTATAATCACCTATCTAGTGAATATTCATTTGTTGCTTAAATCTATCAATGTTGTCCCATATATATACGGGAAATGGTTGCTGATCCCAACCGTTGGTGATGTACATTCGATACACTCAAGCGAAATGAGTGGTCGGTCATGTGTGGCTGAGTTGCAAGATGTTCTTGTTGAACTCCAGTGTATCGTTCCTAGAGTACACTGATCGGAAGGTGGTTCCATACCTTGTCATAGTTGGAAACCCAATCATCCAATACGTGCTTGCGATTTTGATTGTATACTATATATGTAGTAACGTGAGATGCAAGCGTTTCTGCTAGATTGAAATTTATTTGTACTTAGACATTATTATAATATAAGAATGATATTGCTTTGAAAAGTTATTTGGATTCTCATAAGGGAAAAACCCGTTCCGTATTTACGGCGTGGTCTTATGAGATATCATATACCTGTTTAAATGATTTGAGTTTATTCACACCAGTCCCATGACTGACCCGGAGTTTATTTTGTTGTTTTTCCCTAAACTCTTCGGTGCCTAAATTTGTACGGGCAGTCAAATAGTCGGGATTTTACAAATACACTTGGAGAGCTTGGAGCAGGAGGCTTCAGGATTCTATACCTATTATTATTTCCACTGTTGTTGTAAGTGTTGTACTCTGATAAGTGTTATTGTATACATATACTGATGTTATTTCAAAGATATGTTATGTTATATTTTATTCGTTCCGCTGTGAGATTCGTGTTTACTCTGATGAGGATGTTCTTCTTCTTCTTCTATTCTATAAGTTCTATCTTATCTATTCTCACCTTCTAATTTTTTTCATTAATTACCGGGATTTTTCGATGTTTTGGTTATCGACGTCGAGCTTACGTCGATAACCAAAGTCGCTCAAAATCCGGGTTACTACAATCTTCCAATCCCTAATACCATCAACAGTAGCTGCCGCCTCTTCTGAATCTATAGCCGAATTTGCTTCCATTCTCTTCCACTAAAATCTCCCTCTCCTCAGTAAATTAAACCTCACTCATTTGCGAATATCAAGGAGATTTTCCTCCTCTATTTTTCCATACGGGTGGATTAACATCTAGAGGCTGGAACGACGAGGTACAGAGCCCCAAAGTCGCGCCAGAACCACCTCTGTACCCCCTGGGCTCGATCGAGCTGAGCAAAGGTAGGCCCCCCTGGTGCGCCACTGGTAGCTCTCCGACGGGCAGCCTTCTGATCGTCCTCTGGTGCTGCGAATTGATAGCAAGGATCAACCCTAAAATTGAACAAAAGTTGAAACCAACGGCCGTATACTGTAAAGAGGGAGAAAGGTTTAAATCCTTAATTACTTGCTGATTTAATTTCAAAATAATTATCAATCTTATTCAAATCATAACTAATGCATACTACAACAAAACATAAAAATTTCAGATTCAGTGTGATCGTACGACAAAGATCTACAATCCTAGACTGAAAAGGGAAAGTTCCGAGCAGTCTGAAATTTTGACAAATTTGCGAATCCGAACCGACTGTGAGATTTCTAAATTCAATTATTTAATCATTTTAATTATTTTTATCGTTGATAAATAATTATATGTGTGCTAAGTAATTAGCTATGCGATGTGATGCAATTTTGATGGTTGATATGTTTATTTTTTTGTGTATGTGTGATAGATCTGTTGTTTAAATTTTAGATATATATATGTTAGTCAAATGAAACATTTTCCCTTTTGCAAATATTTTTGGATTATGTGGATTAAACAAAGACAAGTATTGAATTGAATTTGTTGGTCAATTAGTTAATTGGAATAGAATTACCGATTCAAGAAAAGTCACCACTTTTCTTATATTGTTGAACTGAATTTGATTGTCAATTCAATATAGAAAAACTATGTTATTCCTTATTTTTTAATTGATCTAGTTTATCAATTCAATTCATCATGCTATGTGATTATTTTCGAGTTGATTTAGTTAATCAATTCAACACACAATACTATGTTATCATTTTCGAGTTGATTTAGTTTATCAATTCAAATACTCAATAATATGTTATATAGAAATTGACTTTTTATTTGTGTTCTTTAACGCAAATATAACATAGAAATATTAGTTTCACTTTTTATTTTGCATTCCACTATACAAATAAAACATTAGAAATAAAGGTACACTTTTTATTTGCATTCCCTAATGCAAATATAACATTGAATTAAAAGTTCACTTTTTATTTGCATTCCATAATGCAAATAAAACATTGAAATTAGAAGTTCACTTTTTATTTTGCATCCTTTAATGCAAATGAATATCGAAATTAAAACTTTTCTTTTATTTACATCCACTAATGTAAATAAACATGAAAAATAAAGTTTGTTCTTTTACTTGCATTCACTAATACAAATATATATGTATAAATAAAATTTTGTTCTTTTATTTGCAATTCACCAATGCAAATGTGCATGAAAAATAAAGTTTGTTCTTTTATTTGCATTCACTAATGCAAATATATATAAATAAAATTTGTTCTTTTATTTGCATTCACTGATACAAACAATACTAGAAATAAAAAGCTACAGTTTTATTTGTATCCCTTGTCTTAAATAAAACTATACAGAAAATTACATTTTTATTTGCATTCTTTGTTGTAAATAAAACACGTAATAAAAAGTTATATTTTTATTTGCATTCCTTGATGCAAATAAAACTTGAAAATTAGATGTTACATTTTTATTTGCATTTCTTGATGCAAATAAATCATTAATTAAAAAGTTACAATTCTATTTGTATCTTAGATGTGGATGAAACACAGTTTTAAAAAGATTACATTTTTATTTGCATTTAGATACAAATAAAAAGATAGTTTAAGAAGTTATATTTTTATTTACACTTTAGATGTAAATAAGAGAATAGAATTAAAAGTATCAGTTTTTACTTTTAAATTAGAAACAATAAAAAAAGATTGTACATTAAAAATTACATTTTAATGTAGTTTATATTGCATAGAAAAGATTAGAATAAAAGATTATATTTTTATTTGCATTCTTCGATGCAAATAAACAACCATATTAAAAGTTGAATATGCATTTGCATTTCTTTGATGCAAATAAACTATGAACTTAAAAGTTGCATATTTATTTGCATTCCTTGATGCAAATAAAATACTGAATTAAATGTTGAATTTTTATTTGCATTCCTTGTTGCAAATAAAACCCAGAATTAGAAAGTTGCATTTTTATTTGCATCCTTTGATGCAAATAAAACATAAGGATAAAAGTTGTATTTTTTTTTTTTTTTTTGCATTCCTTGATGCAAATAAATCATAAATTTAAGTATAACCTTTTATTTGCATTTCAGATGAAATAAAAAGCATAGTTTAGAAGTTACACTTTTATTACAATTTAGATATAAATAAAAGAACAGGATTAAAAATATCATTTTTACTTTTAAACTAGAGTAAATAAAAGGATTACGATAAAATGAATTCATCGTAGTTGTAATTTTTTTAAATAAATAAAATGATTTTATTTTCATCACAGATTAAAATAAAAAGATTAGAATTAAGAAGGTATATTTTTAGTGTCATCTTGGCTTCAATAAAAAAAGTAAAAAGATAGAGAAGGTTTATTTGTCCTTTTGTTGCAATACAAAAAGATACATTTGTATCATTTAAATAGAATGAGACAAAATTTATTTAATTTTGTCATTTTAAAAAGGTTGAAACAAAATAATCACTTTTGTCAATTTATATTAGTTGAATCAAACATTCATTTTATCGGATTGTATTGGTTGAAACAAAAAAGGACATTTTTGTCAAATAAGAATTAAACACAAATAGCATTCTGATAAAACAGAATTGTCGACAAATGAAGGTATCACTCTTCTTATACATTTTGTTGAGATAGAATTTATATGCAAATATAATAACCATTTTTATTTGCATAGCATACAATAGAATTTACATGCAAATATAATAATCATTTTTATTTGCATAACATACAAGAGAATTTATATACAAATATAAAAATAATTTTTTTATTTGCAAACTTACATTGGAACTTATATTCAATCATAAGAATCATGTTACTTGTCAAAATATACATTAGAATGTATAGGCGAGTTAAAGTGACGTTTCTATATGGTAATGGATACATTTGAATTTGTATGAAATTTAAAATAAACATTTTATGCATTGAGTTATACCTTAAAATATATACAAATGAGATTATTTCTTTTACATTAAGAATAATTACATACAAATTAAGTATAATGTAAATTATCTTTTATTTTTCATCCACAATAATGTTATATAAATAAATTACATTCTATTATATATTAGAAATGTAAAAGAAATTATGCGAGTCAAAATTTTATTTTATTTCGACATTAGGAATAAAATATCATTTTTGTCCATCATTATCAACATGTTGATAGTATTAAAATTGGTTAAATTAATTAACCAATTATTTATTTATATGTACTGTTGTTGGCTGAAAACCCTACACGGGTATTGAGATGATAATTGATATACACTAGTCCCAATATTTATTCTTATGTCAATCGATAGATTGACAGGCTGCGGTGAGCGTTATTATATCATTTAATGCTCACACAGTTGAGAACTACACTTTGGATGTTGAATGGATGGTTTGATGATTAATTATTATTTCTGTTATTTACATACGATGTATGAAATCCATATAACCAAAGTTATATGGTAAATGATTGAGTCGCTTTCCGATTCAGAATATCTTTTATATAAAGAGTATTTTTAAACAAAGGATTTCTTTTAAATAAAGAATAAATCTTTCAACTAAGATTTTTGGTATTTCAATTCATATTTATTTATTAGAAAATGATTTTGGGTTTATCGTGAACAATGTTTTTAAATGACATTGATTCTTTAACCCAGTTAAAATTAAGGTTTATTCCTTAAATTGGAATAATTGTAAAGTAGTGATTTTTGATATTAAAACTGAATTGGAATTTTAATAAATCTTGGAGAAATTAGACTTAAGAATAAGTTCACAATATTTTATCTCTGATAAAATTAATGGGAACCTTTCCCTAATAATATGAATATTTTATTTAAATAATATTCTGAATTGGAAAGAGGCATTGGATGTACCCTTATAACACTTGATTTTTAATCAAAAAAATACGCAAGTTATTCGGAGTGACTGGGTTTAACCCATTCTTAATAATTACTACGACGATTAAAAGTCGAAGATGAAGATGGTGGTTGAAGACTGGCGATCTTCACATCGAATGGATGAGGACTACTGATGCCTTTGATTAGGGTTGCTACCATGAAAAGGTTCCAGTGGTAGTTGTCTGGACGTATTGTTGATCGTTCGGATATGTGAGGTATAAGGTACCTCCGGTTTCGTTTAGACCCAGAACGAACTTGTAAATGGATGTGTGTCCGACATTGGATTTCATTCCATGTAAATTGGTTTCTATTTAATATATCTGTTAGTGGTGGAGAATTTATTCTCTTGCTTAACTCCCTTCTCTGAGACGCATGAGCTCAGAGGTTATATATTAGTAGTTATCGATCACATGGTGTGGACTGTCAATGTGGCATGCCAAGATGCAATTGATCAAGGCTTTTGTTGAAAAGCAGACCCTTTTGGATGATGATAAAAGCATGGCCTATTTAGGCATAGCTTTGTGTATTTCGTTGCCTCGCGAGCCTCACACCCCGGTATGAGTCAAAAACGGAGCAAGGGAACGTAGGGAGTGCACACGTTTCATTCTAGCTAGAAGTGGTGTTTGCGTTTAACACGGCCCAGCATTTTACTTATGTGGTTGATGGATTTTGAGGTGCCTCAGATTTTATTGGCCGCAATGGCCAATTTATAGGTCCAATAGGATCGGGAAGCGTATGTTCAGGCATAACTAATCCAACCCATTGCACTATTGGGGGACCGACCCTACAGGATCCAAGGGTTCCCCAGCGTCCGAATCCCGAGACATTGCTAGAGTGTCTCGAATCGATCAGGAGATGGTTCCTAGCCTTGACTCATGATGGAAACCCAACTTCCAATACGACACCATGCGGTTTTGATTGTAGAACTAGTATGGCGACATAGTATAAGGTAGCTATGCCATCTATGATTAATATATTATGATTGAAAGGTTTTTAAAACATATATACACAAATAATAGTATCAAATCCGTTTTTATCGTATCAAGCATTTTTAACCATTATAAGGTAAAACTCTATCCTCCAGCTTGCGTTGCATTGTGTGATGGGACCTGAGTCTTATAATGGTTTCATTTTTCTAAATGGCATTGTGTTGTTTTAACGATTTACTTTATTTAAATTTATGCACTGGCAATCCAATGGAGAAAACACGTTCCACTTTAGTGGCGCGATCCTGTGATTAGCCTACATATTAGATATGTTAAGTAAAGATTTCTCACACCAGTCCCATGACTGACCCGTAGTTTGTTCCACTTTGCAAACTCGGGTGCCCTCTTTTCCATACGGGCGGTCGAGTAGCTTATTTTGCAGATATATTGAGCAGGATTCTGGATCGAAGCTTAGAGCTGTGTCCAGAGCATTGATGTCCTTCCGCTGTGATTAATATAGTTATCCTGCTGCATTGTATTAGTTTTGTTGTAATTAAATCTTCTGCTGTATTATTTATCAATGTACTCTAATATATTCTGTACTCTGATGTAACATTATTATAATGTTTATAAATGACTGTTGTTATTTTTTCTGATGTGTTGTATTCCCAAAGTTAACGTATTCGGGTTTTGAGAGGTCTTGGTCGATTTAACAGTCGATCGGGTTGGGTGAAATCCGGGTCGTTACATCAACTTAACATCTCGAATCCCCATCCTACTCAGGTTCGATGAGAAGCTCAGTTCGAAATCCCTTCGTTTTAATGTTCCCTAGCTCAGTGTGCCACGTCACCCATCATATAAACACTTGATTTCTGAATTAGCCAATTCGGTTCTGCAATATCGAATCGAATTTTGGATGTTCATTGGAGACCTATTCAACTGCTTAAACGTGATCCACTTATCATACCTTGACCTGTGGAGATGATTCCATGTGTCTTTGTCGAACCAGATCTGTCTCTAATGTCTTGGCAGACCCGTAATCTGGAGCTCCAATAAATAACTAATTTTTGGACTTTTAAAGGGGTCGTTTTCTTCTTCGAACACTTGAACACTGCAGAGACGAGAATCACTCCTTTCTATCCATATTTTTTACTACTTATCAACTATAACTTGTAATATGTATAGTAAAAATAGAAGATTACTAGAAGTAGACCTAGGAAAATCGTCGAACCAGTATAATTTCTTGTGTTTTTTACTTTTCTACACAATATGTGATTCCAAGACTGTGAAATTATCTGTGAATTGCTTCATTTAGTGTTTAACTCGGAAGAAAATTTTTTGAGTTAACACCAATTATCACTATTTCAAAATAAAGGCTTCCACCAAACTACTTTCCGTCGACCCGTTGCTCTTGGATCCTACCATTGTCGATGATCTACCGTCGACGACTCCCGATGATCTCCACCCTTTCCCCAACAATCCATCTGCGGCTCCTAATTCTATGATGCCAGAGGAACTCCTTCACGTCCCTTGCCCTAAACCTTATCCTCTTCTTTCCTTGCTTCCTAACCTCCTTCTCCATGTAATCTAGTTGTTCTTCTGCAACCGCTGTCGAAATCAAACCCTTCAACCCACTTCTCGCCTCGCTGCCCAGACCGCGTTACTTGGCCAGTTGAGGGCTCCCAACAACTTTTTCCTTTATCTTGCACACTCTTATATTTTTTAATCCAGTAGTCGTTGCTTCAATTGTGCAAGCTTTAGACACATGGCCAGTAAATGTAGGAGCCCAAAGATTTGTTTCACCTATGGTTCATTGTAACACCCCAGAATTTGGAATAATTAAGTTAGTTATTTAGTTATATTCCAAAAACAATTTTTGAGAAAACAATGGAATTTGACTATTACACTTACACTATTTCGTTCGCGATGGAATTCTAGTCAAATTTCATGTTTGGAACTTCGTGAACAAAGTCCATAAGAAAAAATTATGAATGAAATATGAAAAAGATGGTAAATAAATAAATAAATAATATGCATTTACGGTAGCATGTAATTACCATATATCTCCCCACCTCACGTAGGACGCAGGTCGACCTGAGATCGACCTTGAGGTCACGTCGATCGATCGCCTTTCAAGTCCAGGTCGAGCTTGACTGTTTGTGATAGCTAGGGTTTTATATTATAAAACTTTATGTCAATGGACGGATTTTTCTAGAATTAAATATAATGGTTCAAGGTCATTTCTTTGCCTATAAATAAAGGGCTAGACCCCACTCTGTTGCTCACATTTTCTAGAGGTAGCAGTCAAGCTCTGTTATTTCTCTTTGTCATATTTCTTCTAAAATTATAAAATTTAAACATAAACAAATAATATTAACTAGGATTGGAGATATTGAATCTAGATTTGTGCAAAAGGATTGGCTCTACGAATAGGTAATCATTACTAATAGTTTTCCTACTCAGTTTCCAATTCTTATTTTAGATCCAAAAATATGAATATGTATATATGTATCCCCTTTTTATATAAATTGTTGATCTATAGGATTTCGAATTATTGGCCTAAAAGTTATATCCAGAGTTGGATTTGGAATGGATTTCAAGTGATGAGAAATATATTCATTATTAAAAATATCATATTTGTTTCATTTTTGTTAAATACGGATTTATATACCTAAAATTATAAAATTTGTTTAGTTTGTGTAAATCTGAAATTTCTACATATAAATGTGATATGGATTTGTAATTCTTTGAGATATAGTATTCTTATCTTGCCTACAATTCTTTAATATGTTTTGCGGTTATTGTAATCACCCTACGTCCGTAAATTAGTCCATAAACAATGTATCATTTACGATGTTGTTATTCCAAATTTATGGGGCTATTGTTTGGGTTTTTATTTGATCATTGTAAAATTAGCCATTTTGGCTCTTTTAAAATAAAGGTATTATTTGAAATTTACAAGAAATGTAAGTAAATCATATAAGAAGAGTTGTGTAAATTTACATACTTTGTACGTAGTTCACATCATCTATTACAAATAGAACACAACATATTTCTTTTGATTTGAAATATGTCAATATTCCATCTTTTAAATAGTTTGGAAATTTTTTATAATAATTATGGTAAATAACATTTTAAAGTGATTTTAAATCTCAAAAAAATTAAATACAATAAGGATTGTTCTTTGCATTAGCTTGGAATAGAATATGAAATAATAATAATAACAAAACATAATTAGTAACCGCATAAATATCCTGCTATATATATTATTGCTTTGTCTGACCAAACTTGCATAATTGACACTATAAATATTATTAATAAACTTATGTAGTGCGTTTGAATGTTTAATAGTTTCTACTTTTTATGGGAATATATATAGTCATAATTCCAATAATAAGTGGAAATGAATAATTGTAATCATTGTGTTGTTGGCAATAAGTATGGAGTCAATTACTATAATTTAAAAGTGATAAGTAAGTTAAAAGACAATTAATATTGTAACCATGAATGTTGTGGGGAAATGAATGAATAGGTATTAAATGCAATATGATTACAATTGAAATATGATAGAAATAAATGTTGTAACTCCACGTAGGGAAAGCATTATATATACACTTATATAAGAATTAACCAAATTAAATAATGATAGTAAGATTTTGGTAGTTACAACAATTAGAATTAAGATAATAAAAAGGACTACTATGAGTGACATTTAGTAGGATGTCTGTTGCCTTAGGGAATAGGACCATTAGGTCATAAATGGAATGTGACCGTTGTAGTAATTAATTTGAAGGGGGGTTTAATGGGAATTTGGGCATTTATTGTCATAATAAATGCAAACTCCAATAAGGAAATAAATAATACCCTAGTGAGTCATAAGAAACATCCTTACCTTATTGTAGTTTAATTCTAGAGACAATATCCTTAATTAATCAATAAGGATTGGACTTAGTAGGCTAATAGTGTGAGGTCAGTTACCTTATTCAATAGAAGTTTGCACTTTTCAGTAGTTACATATACATAAAACTGATATGAGATATCATTAACCATATGAACCCATGATGATAGAATTATTACATCACGTGAATTATCCTAAATGTTTACTTCAAGTGTGAGGTATTAAGTGGTTATAGGGCCCACCTTCATCCCAAAAAAATAAACTAAAAAAGAAATAATTCTTAGTTTGGCCTACTTTGGGAGTAAAGGTACTAAGTAACGTGATCCACCTATAGGGTATTAATTGATTAGACTCACCCATCCCCATAACGGTAGATTCTTTGGGTCCACCCCTAGTAGGTATTAAGTGATTATATAGCTCACCTCCCCACTTATAAGAAGTATTAAAAGGCTAATTAGGTAAGATATTGGTAATCTCCATGATAGTCCGCTTCCTCTAGGTACTAAGTGACTGAGTTAATGTTCGCTTTGAGGAAAGGTATTGCATGTTCATATGGATGTTGCACTTGAATGAATGATTGTGCACGCATGTAAAAATGATATATGTCATTAGGATTCTTTTGCATACATAATGGATGCATGGCACTATCATGAATTGCATTAAGGAGGTCGACTGAGTTAGGAGACCGCCTGATTTTGCATTAGAGTAAGAACATATACACACACTATGCATATGTTCATGAAAAGCATTAGAAATCTTTTAAGGACAATGTATGCTTGTGGATGATGGATGAGTAGATTGATGATTGGATGGTAGGATACATTCTTCTTAACTCAAAGATTTCGGGGACGAAATCCTTTAAGTAGGGGAGAATGTAACACCCCGCATTTTTAATGAAATTAAAAATGTGGAAATATGTATATATATTATATACATAGATATATTTAAGAGAAAAATTAAATAATGACAATAAATATTTCATGTAATAAGTTCATGTAGTGAAATGAAGGAAAAAAATTAAGTGCAATACATGAAATATGAAGAAACGCATGCGAACAATTAAATAAAATAAGAAATAAAAAGAAAATTTTGAAGAGCTTCAGGAATTTGGTCATGAAATTAGCATCATTGCATTCTTGGTGATTTTCTAGTCAATGCATACCTATGGTTTGCGGAAAACCGATTTAGGATGAAAAGGATGTCTTTAAATTAAATATAGCAGCAAAACATGAAAAAGAGGAATGAGAAAAGAATAATGTTTAGCATTCTTCTAAGGTTGGTAAAAAAAAGACTTAGTAGGTCAATTGGTTAGAACATGTGACTTACATACAAGAGGTATAGAGTTTGATCCCCGCCAGCGCCATATTTTTGTTTTAGGGGAAGGCCTAAAAAGTGGCTTAGTGTGAACGCAGTACAAAAATTGGTTTAGTGTGAAAGTGGTTAATTGGAAAGATAGCTAAAAGGATATATATATATATATATATATATATATATATATATATATATATATATATATATATATATATATATGACGTGTAGGTGTCAACACCCTGCTGTTGCGCATCATGTGGCACACGTGGTGCATTTTTGTTGGTCAAGGATTGTTTTTTTTTAACGTGGCTTTTTTCTGGTTGGTTGGGTGACGATTTTTCTTGTATTAGGGCTGATGTGGCTTTATTTGATTGGTTTGGTGAGGTGTCTTTATGTCATGATGATTTGGATGTCTTAGATGAATCATAATTTGATCTAAAGGCCCATATTGATCCTAGACATCTATATATACATAGCTAAACCTAAACCCCAACCTCACAACCTAACTATGAAGCCGTCTTGCTGTTCTTCTACAAAATAACCTAGACGCAACCATAACAAATCAAATTCTAGAATAAAGATAAAAAGACAATAGATAAAGATTCAAAGCCTAGGATTGCGAAAAGGAACTCTAGAAAAAAATAACGAACGAATCAACGCCTACATCAACGGATTAGCTTAGCAACTTCAGAAATCAGATCCCAGGATTCAAGATCCGTTTTTTGTGAGTGCAGATACTTTCACAAGATAATTTTTTAAACATAATTGTGATGAGTTATGAATTGGACTGTATGAAAATGTTTTTAAATCATATAAATTTTATGTCTTTGCAAACTGTGTTTTGATTTATGCTTGATTTGATTCATTATATGCAAGTTATGATCTATGTTAATTCGTACGCCTAATTACGTATGCAAGTTATGTATGCAAGTTTGCTCGATCCATGCAGGTTATGAAAGAATATATGCAAGTCATGTTCATACATGTAGGATCATATTTTATATGTTCATACGTTTAGATCTACATGTTTATATGATTAGATCCATATCAGTCCATATGTTTAGAACTATATGTTCATATGTTTAGATCTACATGTTTATATGATTAGATCCATATCAGTCCATATGTTTAGAACTATATGTTCATATGTTTAGATCTACATGTTTATATGATTAGATCCATATTAGTCCATATGTTTAGAACTATATGTTCATATGTTTAGATCTACATGTTTATATGATTAGATCCACATTAGTCCATATGTTTAGAACTATATGTCCCTACGTTTAGATCTACATGTATATATGATTACATCCATATTATTTCATATGTTTAGAACTATATGCTCCTACATTTAGATCTACATGTTTATATGATTAGATCCATATTAGTCCATATGTTTAGAACTATATGTTCATATTTTTACATCTACATGTTTATATGATTAGATCCCTATCAGTCCATATGTTTAGAACTATATGTTCATATGTTTAGATCTACATGTTTATATGATTAGATCCATATCTGTCCATATGTTTAGAACTATATGTTTGTTAGATCCAAAATTAGCTCTAACACCCAAGTTGTTCAATTATGCAGAAATTAATATCAGAAAAAATGCTAGAAAATGAGAAAAGATGCAAGATTTATAGTGGTTCGGCGTTAACGAGCTTACGTCCACTTTATATCTATGATTATACTTGGAATCAGAGTACAATCGATGACTTATCCCTCAATCTCACTCTTACAATGTTTATTCACTCAATAATTTTGAGACAACTCTGAATAATAATTGAGGTGTAATAATTGTCGATTCAGAACTCAAGATTGCCAAAAGGATCCTGAAAAATGCCAAGTTCTGGGCTATTTATATGTGATTTCTTCAAGCGGATCGCGGTCATACGTGGCACAAATCTCGAGAATCTAGGACTAGTTCGTGGCTTGATGGAGAATTGGTCAATATGACAGTTATGGACAGGTGTCGCGAGATCCTTTGTTTGCGGATCGTGATGGACTCAGTCATGGCCTTCATCATGTCACCTGTGCTTGAATCGGATCGGATCGAGTTAATACGAGCAGTCGGATCGCATCAGGCTGACACGTGTAGGTCGGATCGGATAAGGGTGACACGTGTAGGTTAGATCGGATCGAGTCGAGCTAGGAGGACCGGGTCGGATTGGATCGGGCAAACAAGGGGCGATCGCGATCGGGTCCAGGCCTTCTCACAAATAAAGCTTCATCTTGAACTCGCGTTTGAATCTTGGTGGCTTGGTCCAAAAGCTAGCCAACATTTTGCCCCCTCGAAGTATGTTTTATCAAGGATGGAACATGCTTCGAAATATGGACTCATCTTTTCATGGAGCGATGGGAATCATAGGTTGTGTCTGTTTGAAAAGTCATATCGCTTCAAAAAGTTGCATCCTTTGACTGGTATAAATATTGAGTTTGACTACCAATTATTTCCTTGCTCATCGGGTAATTTCCATCTTTTAAACTCCTAGAGATATCACTGTTGAATCGCCAAGTGAGTCACAGAATTCATAGTAGAAAATAGTATTTAGTTTGTATTTCTGCATGCTTAAAGCTCCATCTTTCTGATTCACAAATCATGTTGGAGCTCAGATCATCGTTTTACATCGCGGATCGTGGAGGGATGTGCGACACATCTGGAGGGGAACGCCCCTTGTGCCAACGACCGTTACCCGGAAGCACCCATACTTGGACCGCGGTGGGGCTTCTTTCACGCACCGCAGCCCACTAGGCCCAGCGAATCAAATGAGACAAAAAATGGAATACGAGTGGTCACTAATCCACCTATATAAACTGACCTGCTCTCTCCTTTCCCTTTCTTCTTCGTTCGTTGCTGCCGCCATCCCTTTTGAGTTAAACCCTAGCTTTTACTTCTCTGAAAACCCAATTGTTCCCTAATTTTTAGAAAGGTAATCATATTTGAAATGTTTTCATGTGATTCTATCCTGGTTTTTCTTGGGTTCGCATTGGCTTGAGAGGAGAGAACGGCAGAGTTCTATGGTGTTCGAGGCTTTGGAGGCTGATGAGGCGCCATGGGTTTTGTTGTCAGATATGGAGAGAAGGAAAGAGAAGGAAGAAGAAGGGAGAAGGAGGGTGTCAGGTCGATTCGTGAGCGAGGCTTCGGATCAGGTCGAGGAGTGTTGGCTCGTGGGGACGTGAATAGGAGAGGATCGGGGGGCTCTTATCACGAGCCGATGGATCGCTGTGCCTAACCCACGAGTCAACATTTTATTGCCGATTTAGCTCACTAGCGATTCGCTCCTGCCATCACAACCCGATCCATTACCAGAAGCCAAGCTGAGGGTTATGACCCAGTCATTCACGATCCATAGATATACCATGATCCGATCCCTACTGCACGATCTTGCTTGATGAACTTGTTAAATAAAGAATGTGACCTAACTCTGATATATCGATGGACAGTTAGGCTAGAGCCCTTAAGAGATCCTTCTGGACTGAATGACAGCATAATTTGACTGTTGTTGACGACTAATCCTTCAATGATCTTGTTAAATTTTATGCTTTTCTTTAATGTATGCATAGGCACACACTTGCACTTGCACACACGGGGAACGGGTAATTGTATTCTAAACTCTCATATTTTCTAACCAAAACAGCAATGTTGGATAATCGTTCTCCAGAAAGATCTGAAACATAAGTGGGCCCGGAGGTGTCGGAACACCATAATCCCAAGGTTCCTTCAATTAACCCAGAGCATGAGGATTCTGAATCCGAATATAAGGTCGAGACAGAGTCAAATTCATCTGAGAGTACCTCGCTAGAGGAGGAGTTCGAAATGGATGACCGATCTCCCGATGAGATTCCCGGCGTTCTAGGAATTGAGAAATTCACTGACTCTTTAGCTTCCAAACTAGACGATATAAAACATAAGAAAATTTGTTTGAAACACGGAATCCCCTGGGACAATGTGAAAATACCTGAAAGCGGAGATAGACCTCATCTTGCTCAAGAAGGGTACATGGCAATCAGCCGACTCATGTGCTGGGTAGGCGCTATTCCTCTGTTTCCTCCAATCTTCATTGAAACCTTAAGACGATTGTGTATTGCCCGTATGCAGCTTCATCCCAATGTTATGCAGCCCTCTACACTCTATATGTCGCATATGCAGAGATTCTTCAAATTGAGCTTACTTTTAAAGACTTGAAATTTTAGTATCTTTTCAAGCACCGTTCCGCAGCGACTCCAAATTTCTCTTTCTTTGAATCAGTAGCCAACAGGAAGGTTATGTCCGATGGTTACAGCAACGTAGGGGATCCCAAAGCTGACTGGTTTTACATAAAACACCAGGCTGGGTGTGCGAGGAGGTGGCTCAAATCTAGTAAGTTTCAGGCCTCCAGATGCATGACTGAATTACATAATCAAAGTATTAACATGTTTCCTTTTGCTTTGCGCATATCACACATTCTCCAAGCCAGAAGGCTCAGCGTATAACGATCGATTATCCCGTCTTCTAAAAAGCAAGTCTGACTTCTTGAGAATCAAGAAATGTATTACCGACGAAAACCTTCACAAACATCATCTTTTGGACATATGATTCGGACTTGGCACGGGCGGAAAACCTTACAAGTATGTGCCCCCAACTGAAGGAGAAGGAACTTCTCAAATAGCAGAGATGACTATTCTTCGCAAGAGTCCTTCGCCGATGATTAATCAGGACGACGAAAATTTGAACGTGTATAAAGGAGATGAGGGACAAGCTGATAAATCAAAGGAGGTTCCAATCTCTGAGGGGCAGTCTCCACTGAGGACTTCATCGCCAGTTGAGTCTGTCGCTCACGAAGAATTAACGGAGGAGCAAGTTTTCGGGGAATCAAGTAAAATTCCTTTGCCAGATGATATTTATACCGAAGAAGATTTCGAAGGAGAACCAATTTTTCCCCTTTCCGAAGAGACGGGTCCCTCAGTTGGCGAAAAAGAAGTTACCTAGACGAGCCTAACTTCGAGCCCTGGTTTCTTTCAAAAAAAGGGAATCCACGGGATGCACAGAACACATGTACCATTTATCATAACACTCTTTTGCTACTGTGGTTCACAGTTCTAATACGCACTTGTTATCTTTGCAGAAAAAATGTCTCGCAAACGGTCTTATTCCTACTATTCCCTTTGCGAGGGCACATCAAGCCTCCTTCCAGGTCCTGAGCACACTTGTAGCGACCGTCGGGGAAGGGATAGTCGTCGACCCTGGGACTCTCATCAATCTTATCCTGCACGACCTCGATCTCTGCTGAAGCAAAGTTATGGAAAGCCACCTAGTCGTCCAATTCCACTAGCTGGGGGAAGCAACTTCCACGAGATTTAACCCCTCCAAAAAGCACTCCTTCTCATGCCCAATCTTCTAAGAAACACGCCGAGCCAAAGGACAAGGACAAAGATGAGGGAAGGATTATAGAGAAGGGGAAGACAGTTCCTACTTCCTCTGGTGAGCGTGGCTTGGACACTACTGCTGCAAGGGATGTTGCCCCCAGTTCTGAGATCACGGCCAGGTTAGAGCGTTTACGAAAATAGTTTCGCGACATTTACTTTGAGAGGATGGTGTTCGTCCCAGATCTTGAACCGGTCCCCGAGGATTGGGACACAGAGGTGATAGGGAATGTGTGCCATGCAGCTAAACAATACGGGGTAATGATGAAGCATGCAGCTACACTGTCTTCTATCATCCATCAGATGGAGACGGACGCAGCCAGGGCCAGAGTAAAGATTGACAACGATGCTAGGGCTAGGTGAAAAATGGAAAAAGAACTGGAGGATGCATAGGCCCAACTGGCTTTAGCTCGGAGAGACGCAGAGAATTACAAGTCCGAGTTGGAAAGTGCCAGGGAGCGTTTTCGATATGAGCTTGACTTAAATAGCCAGGAACGGGTGGCCCTGAGGAAAGAAGTGGAGGATCTCAGGGCGGTAAACACTGAACTGAAGATAGTACAGGATCGCTTTTCTGCTGAGAAAAAGGCTTGGGAGAAAGAGAAGGTGAGCTTAAAAAATGACCTTGCCCTTGCCAAGAAGGAGAAGGAGGTTCTAAATGATCAACTTGCTTAAGCCGAGGAGTGGGTAGCTGTCGCCGAAAGCAATGCCAATAGCGCTCTTGAGTCAGCAGCAAATCTCTTTAAGAATCATCGAAGTCATGTTAGTTCACTGTTACCTCACCTATTTAAATACACGACTTCCTTTTCTATGGGTGCGTTCGCAGCAAAGTTTTGGCACGCTCAACTTTATGTTCGCGTCCGACGTGTCCGACGCGTCGTACGCGAGCACTTTTTTCCACTTCCAAATGGAACGACCGCTGGATGTTGGAAATTAAGCCGTTGGCGTCCGACGCGTCGGACGCCAACGGCTTGATTTCCAACTTCTCTTCCTCCCTTTATATTACCCCCTCTATCTTAACACCTTACACAATACTACTTCTTCAACTCTTTCTACTTATTCGACTAATGTCAAACTTGGATTCATCCTCCGAGAACGACGATTTGATGGAGCTCTACGGTGTTTATCTGTTTCAGAATGAAAGGAGAAATCATATGACACCGATTAATACTTCGGAGTTCACTGGCTTATCTTGGATCAACGAAATTTTGAATGACCATCAAAGCCATTGTCAAAATAATTTTCGGATGAAAAGGCTTTGTTTCTACGCATTATGTGAGAAACTGCAACATCATGGTCTCGTTCCACACCAGAAATCTGTGTCATCGAAATGGTTGGAATATTCATTTATACAATGGCTACTGGGCTTTCAAATAGACAACTACAAGAAAGATTTCAACGATCAGGTAGCACAATTTCCGTTTGTTTTCATGATGTCCTAAACGCTTTTCAATTACTCGCTGCTGATGTAATAAAGCCAGCGGAACAACAATTTAATACTGTTCCACATCACATCAGAACTTCCACCCGGTGTTACCCGTATTTCAAAAACTCTATTGGCGCTATAGACGGTACCCACGTATCTGCACATTTACCCGCTGATCAAATTATCCCTTATATTGGAAGAAAATGGTTTGCAACTCAAAATATATTAGTGGTTTGTGATTTCGATTTACAGTTTACGTATGTTATGGCTGGTTGGGAAGGGACTGCACATGATAGCAGAATTTTAAATGTTGTTACAAACGATAAAAACTATAACTTTCCTTACCCTCCAGCTGGACAGTATTATTTAGTTGATTCGGGCTATCCACTACAGACTGGATATTTACCGCCATATCGAAATATGAGATATCATATTCCGCATTTCCGTGATACAATGAATCAACCAAAGTCGGCCAATGAAGTGTTTAATTACTACCATTCGAGTTTACGGATGGCCATAGAATGAACATTTGGCATTTGGAAGAAAAAATTTACCATTCTCAACAAGATGCCTACATATCAGTTTCAAACTCAAGTGAAAGTTGTGGTGTCTACAATGGCCTTACACAACTTCATATGCAAATACAATAGTGGTGACCTAGATTTTATGGCTTTCGATGATGATCCTGAACGAATACCCGATAATTACTTGACAGAATATTATAGTATGAGAAATACGACGAATAGAGGCACGGAACGTGTTCAAGCAGAAGGATCCCGAGAAATGTCATTAGTTCGAGATACCATTAGAGATTGGTTGGTTGCTGCGGGTCTGCAATAATTTGTGTTTGTATTTGTAACTGTACTTGTATCTGTAATAGAAACTGTATTTGTATTTGTATTTGTATTCGAATTTGCCAAACCATCTCTATTTAAATCTTATTTTAAAAATACCACGCTCAAATACACCATTCGTAGCTAAAAACACAATTCCCCTTCGCTACAGTACCACGCTCAAATGGCACGCTCAAATGCCACGCTCACGTTCGTTAAGAACGCACCCTACTACTCAAACCATTCCTTGTGAAACAAAACAAATCCCACGATATCTTCCATGATGGTACAGTATCTTCGACAAAATGAATTCAAAATACAAAGAACATGAATTCCGATGCCTTCGCGCTTCCCTACAATCCAAGGTTGGCTATTCTACACGCCTAGCAATACAGTATGTATATTTCTCTTCGTTCCTTATTTATGCACACCATGCTGGCATGTTTTCTTTTCATTCCATCTGGCAAGCTCAAACGAAAATCCCCTGTACAAAGCGCGTGTGTG